>CM068714.1:11321215-16321215 GCA_035079005.1 Fraxinus americana
AGGTTCGGCACGAAATCATAAATAAGCTCTACCAAGGATTGCCAAGCATTTGGTACTGAGTTTCCTCCTCCCTTTTTAGTAACAAAGGTTGAATGATCACGGGACTATATATCACTACTATATTAAAAGAGAGGATGGCAAAATCACTGTTCATTTTTGCACCCTATCTTTCACACTTGAACTGGTTGTTTGCTATTTTATTACGGACTAACATATTATTAGTCAATAAAAAACACACAAAATCCAAAAAAAAATAAACTTGCCTTATTAACCGACTTTTCATTTGTAGCCGACTTACTTTCCCGCCGTATTTTATGACCGATTAACATATTATTATATTATTTAGTCAATACAAAACACACAAAATCCAAAAAAAAATAAAGTTGCCGACTTACATTTCCCACCGTATTTTCTGTTGATATTTTATTACCGACTAACATATTATCAGTCAATAAAAAACACACAAAATCCAAAAAAAAATAAAGTTGCCTTATTAACCGACTTTTCATTTGTAGCCGACTTACTTTCCCGCCGTATTTTATGACCGACTAACATATTATTATATTATTAGTCAATAAAAAACACACAAAATCCAAAAAAAAATAAAGTTGCCGACTTACATTTTCTGCCCTTTGCAAACTAACATATTATTTTAGTCAATAAAAAACACACAAAATCCAAAAAAAATAAAGTTGCCGACTTACATTTTCTGCCCTATACATACATGCATGCAAATACATTTTCTACACAGATTCCTCTTTCTCAAAGAAAAGAAAAAGATTTAACAAAAAAAAAAAAACCCACGGAAAGAAAAGATTTAACAAAAAAAAAATTTCCTCGATTCTTATTACGTAGTTGATTTAGTTGTAGACTAACCATCTTGAGGTCCGTCGCGCCAAAAAGAAGATCTCCGCTCTACCTTCTCGGGAAAAAAACTCCGGTGTAAATGCTCGTGCATCGAAGTAAGTAGAATTACTCTCTTACCTATGTTAATTGGGATATTACTGCAATCAATGTTCATTTTTCTTAATGAAAATTAGTGATTATAGTTACGTGATATATGGGATTATGTAATAGCACGTTTGTAAGTAGTAAAAAGAAATGAAGGAAATAGAATGAGTAGACATAACACAAAAATAATGCGCATTTGGTGTGTGGATAATAGTAACTTGATTTACGTTACTTTTAAAATGTCCTTTCCATAATTCCTGCAGCATTTTTTCCAAATCTTTTCTTCTTAAGTTTTCCTATTCCAACCAATTTAATTATTAATGCTCTTTTATAGATAGTGAAGAGACATAAGAATTCACGGTTTCTTTTCCTCTCGCTTAAATTCTTTTTAATGTTGTAAGGTTGCCTATCACTATATTCTTATTCTTGTTACCCTGTTGTCTTTGTGTTGCTGTTATATATATTTTATATAAAAAAGAAACATGAGACATCTATTACCTGTTTTGCTATTTTACTTCGTTTCATTTTATAACTTGAACTTTTTTTTATTATTTTTACAGATACTTTAACCATGTCTGGAAAGCCTACTATTCGTCATCCTAAAACTACAGCTGAATCATATAATACTTTCATTCGACAACAAGAAAATCAAAGACATAAAGATCGTCGACAGCGGCTTCAAACTGGATCCGTGGATCATCGAAAAAGAATAGCTAATCCTATTTTACCTATAAATAATTATTTAGGTGCGTCGTCGAAATCTACAATAAATAATTATGAATCTTCTACTTCGAATGATTTTACTACCAACGTTTCCAATGTTGAATTACAAGGAGATTTGCCCCTGTTGGATATCCCAATTACTCCGTATGTATTACCAATATGTACTTATTGTAAACATTGTGGCGCCAAAAAATTTTATAGAGAAAGTAAAGGATTTTGTTGCTCTGATGGAAAAATTAAACTTTTTATTTCTGATTCACCACCTATATTATTTAACTTGTTTACCGCTACTGAGAACCAACATGTTTAGAATTTAAAAAATTGGTAAGGGGATATAATAACCATTTTGCATTTACTTCATTTGGTGTAAAGTATGACAAAGAATTGTTCAAATCATATAAAGGTATATATACATTTAGAGTTCAAGGTCAAGTATATCACTATGTAAACGAACTTATACCTAAAAATAATAGACCTTGTTATATGCAATTATATTTTTATGATACAGATAATGAACTTTCAAATCGTATGAAAATTTTAGATGGTTTTGTTGAATCTACCTTGATGAGCTTAATTGAAATTCTCCAAATAAATCCATATTGTCGATTTTTAGATCTTTGAGTGATATAACAAATTTACAAAGCGCCAAATACATATAAGATGTCACCCAGGCCTTGATCAAAGAGTTTTCAATACACCCACAACGTCTCAAGTAGCTGCTGTATGGCTCGAGGATGATACAAATGTCAATGCTAACGTTCGTGACATTACTATATATGGACATTCTGGTGATTCTCATAAGGTTCATTATTATTATGGTTGTTATGATCCTTTGCAATACCCTTTACTTTTTCCGTATGGAGAACCCGGTTGGCATGAAGGTATTGATCGATGCACAAATCAAAGTAGAAATTTGCCGACTTTAGCAACTTTTGCTACCACAATTGCGTCTGCATCTGAAATTATCGAAAAAGAAGATCAAGGTTTATAATATATATATATATATATATCTCTGTTTTTATATATTCCCTAATTATGCGTATATAAATATTATAAATCAATACTAAATTTGGCTTCTCATCATATAGTACTCAATGGAGCTAAGCATCGATCCCAGGTTTCTTGTCGAGAATACTATTCATACAAGTTACAAATCAGATGTTCAGGTAAGTCTATATTGCTTCATAGTGGTAGATTGTTTCAACAATATGTTGTGGATATGTATGTTAAAATTGAAACCACTAGATTAGACTATTTTCGTAATAATCAAAAACAGATACGTGCTGAACTTTATCAAGGTATTGTAGACAGTGTTCAAAACGGAGAAACAAGAGGGTACAAAATTGGAAGAAAATTTGTTTTACCTCAATCATTTACATGTGGGCCTCGAGATATGTTGCGACGATATATGGATGCAATGGCCATTGTACAACGTTATGGAAAACCAGATATATTTTTAACTATAACATGTAACCCCAATTGGCCCGAGATTAAGCAAGAGCTAAGGCATAATGACGAAGTCCAAAATCGACCGGATTTAATCGTTCGCATATTTAGAGCAAAATTGGAAGAACTAAAAGATGATTTATACAAAAAAAATATTTTAGGTCTGTTATTGCTCATATATACATTGTTGAATTTCAAAAAAGAGGCCTTCCACATGCACATCTATTATTAATTTTTAACCGTAACCATAAAGTTTCATGTCTTGAAAATGTTGATAAAATTGTGTCGTGTGAAATTCACGACAAAACCACATTCCCGCATTTGCATTACATTATTGTTAAACATAATATGCATGGTCCTTGTGGAAATCTAAATCCGGCCAATGTATGTATGGAGCTAAATAAAGGTTGTAAAAATAAATATCCCCGAGATTATTGTAGCACTACTATATTTGGTCATAATTCTTACCCATTGTATAGGCGTCGTGATCTTGGTATTTATATTAAAGTTAGAGGTCGAGATGTTAGACAACCAATGGGTTGTACCATATAATCCTTATTTAAGTGCAAAATATATTTGTCATATAAATGTTGAAGTATGTTCTTCTATCAAAGCCGTAAAATATTTGTACAAATATGTATACAAAGGACATGATCGTATTAATTTTTTAATTAACCCAAATGAACAAGAAAAAGAAATTGACGAAATCTCTGCTTATCAATCTGCCAGATGGATATCTCCACCTGAAGCTATGTGGCGAATTTTTTCTTTCAATTTGGCCGAAATTTGTCCTACTGTCTATTCTTTGCAGTTGCATCTTGAAGACCAACACCAAATAACGTACAATGGGAACGATGATTTAGCTACCATTGTTAACAATGAAAATATGAGACGAACAATGTTAACTGAATTTTTTCGAATCAATGAAATTAATGAATTTGCTCGAACATTATTATATCGAGATTTCCCTACACATTTTGTTTGGAATACACATACAAAGATTTGGACTTTAAGAAAGAAACAAATTGTTGTAGGCCGAATTGTCACAGCAAATCCTTCTGAAGGTGAACGTTATTTTCTTCGCATTCTTCTTAATCATATTCGCGGGCCAACATCATTTCAATCCTTACGAACTTCAAATGGGGTAACTGCTACAACTTATAGAGAAGCTGCATTTCTATATGGTCTATTAAGTGGAGATAATCATTGTGAACAATGTTTATCTGAAGCTATTCTTTATGAAATGCCATTTTCTTTAAGACGTTTGTTTGCCACAATCATACGCTTTGCAATCCTACTAATCCAAAATTATTGTGGGATAAATTCAAAACTTACATGATTGATGATTACGTGCATGAAAATATATCCATTGACGCTGCCGAAATACGGGGGCTACATGATCTAAACTCTATTTTAGAATCGTTGGGCAAAAATATTAACGACTTTGAAATTGTATCATTCAATGTAAATATAGACGAAAGTGAACGGTTAAAAAGAATGATTGCAGAAGAGACAAGTAATTTGATTGTTCAAAATGACAATGTTAATACAATAACTTTAAATGATAAACAACAATTTGCTTATGATACAATTATGAAAAGAATAAACTTGGAATCAAGTGGTGCTTTTTTTGTCGATGGTCGGTGGAGCAGGTAAAACTTTTTTATATATAGCGCTCCTTTGGAGCGTGCGTTGTTATAATTTAATTGCTTTAGCAATTGCATCTTAGGAGTATCTGCATCTCTCTTACCTGGAGGTAGAACAGCTCATTCAAGATTTAAAATTCCTTTAGACACAACTGGTGAAATTTGTTGTTCTGTTAGTAAGCAATCTCCTTTAGGAACTTTATTTAAAATGTCTAGATTAATAATTTGGGATGAAGCAACCATGGTAAATCGTTGTGCCATTGAAGCCGTAGATAAAATGCTTAGAGATATTACAGATTCTAATTTGCCTTTTGGCGGTAAAGTTATAGTCTTTGGAGGGGATTTTCGTCGAGTTCTACCAGTTGTACAAAAAGGAAAAAAAGAAGATATAATGAGAGCTTCATTGGTATTTTCCCATCTGTGGCCTTTTTTTTTACACTTGCCATTAGTTGAGAATATGAGGGCACAATTTGATCCCGAATTTTGCGATTACTTACTTAGAATTGGAAATGGAACGAGCTTGAACATTCTTGTAAATGTATTAAACTCCCGAGATAATATAATTTTACCATTTTTAGATGAAATTACATCCTTAAAAATTCTAATACATCATGTTTTCCCAAATATAAAATCATATGCTTTGATAATTTACATCGATGTCAAATCGAGTTATTCTTACGACTACAAACGAATGTGTTGATCATATTAACAACATATTGCTTGAAACTATTCCTGGTGACTTTTATACTTACTATAGTTTTGATGAATCAATTGACAAATCGAACAACCCTTGCAAGAAGATTTTCTAAATAGTTTGTCCTCAAATGGTATTCCACCACATGAATTGAAGCTTAAAGTAAACCGTCTGTAATGTTATTACGCAATATTAATCCATACGAAGGGTTATGCAATGGAACACGTCTTATTTGTCGCAAATTTGAGAAAAACATAATTCTTGCCGAAATTGCTCTTGGTGAATATTGTGGGAAGCATGTTTTTTTGCCAAGAATTCCCTTTATACCTCTTAAGAGCGATCAAAATTCAATTCCATTTAAAAGAACTCAATTCCCAATTAGGCCATGTTTTGCAATGACAATTAACAAAGCACGGTCAAACACTTGACTTTGTTGGTTTATATCTTCCAGAATCAATTTTTTGTCATGGTCAGCTTTATGTAGCCTTATCTAGAGCAAAAACAAGTACATCTATCAAAGTCTTACTTAAACCATTCAACAGTGATACTTTACATACCACATGTACTAAAAATATTGTATACAAAGAAATCCTTTCATTTGTACATTCGTAAACCTACATTCTTTATGAATATTTTTTATCGTTCAACTTGTTCGTTATCGAATTGAATCAACTATCAACTGCTTCATAAAGGTTTTTGCTCTGTTTTAAGAAATTTAGATTTCCATGTATATTTTTACTTATTGATAATCTTTTTAATTATTTAATAATCTAATATAATTTATCTTTTTTTCTCGGCCGGGGTGGATCCGGACTGGCGAGCACCCGCGGCCACCCGTGCTGGATCCACCGGGATGTTCAGTTCCCGTCGGGTACAGTGTTGGTGGCAGGCGGAGCATCTGCGCAGCGCCTGCGAAGTGGAAAGTGCGAATCTATTGTAGTGATTCGGTGGACCATGTGCAAATTCAGGGATGACTCTCCAATCCTGAGGACCGAGGCCAAGCAAGCAGCCTGCACCATGGATGCCATTAAATGCCAAAAGCACAGAGCTTCTTGATCTTGGGTGCGAGCGAGCAAGAGGTAAAAAATACACTGGAGAAGACACTGGTGAAAGTAAAAAGCATAAAAGCTGGAAGCTTTTGGGTATAAAAAAAAAGCCAAGGAAGAGTTCAAAAATGTCGCTCAAGACCTCACTGTACTCCATTTCTTATGGTAAAATAATAAATGAAATGGGTTTTATTTGAACTTTACTGTTTTGATTTATTTCAGAAAATATTTGGTGTTTGTTATTTGTGTTTCCATATAGAGAGTAAATTATACTTTGTCTATTTTTTTGCTCATGACCCTACCAATAAAAATGAATATGCTCGAATTAGTTAATATGTTTTTGCGCATGCCTACTATTATAGAAAAAAACAAATTTTGTTCACCGAACAATAAGGGAACACTTAAACACTCAAATATAAAATTCTCTGCAATATCCCTATTTTTTTCATCTTATTATTATTAATAAACATTAGTTATAATTATTTTACAATTTTTTTTAATGTTTACCTTTGATATATCTTTAAACATAATATTCATGACTATTTCGTGTTTTCGACTTTTTCTACTCGCTTTCATCTTATTGTACCTATGTTCATCGTGTTTTGGATCTATGTTAATAGTACCTATGTTCATTGCTTTGTGATATTAGATTCCGCCTTCTTAATACTCTTTCCATTCAATATAATGATGGTTTATTTCTTCATTCCACCTTGCAAACTTTATCAAATTGTCATTACTATTCATCTTTCTCGGATTGAATTTACTAGAATTCATCTTCTACAATGATAGCGCTTTTGACAAGATAAAGCAAATGAAATATAACTCTTCAAAAAAAAAAAAAAATGTTGTGAAGCATAACAAACATCCCTTGAATATCTTTGCTTTGAAGAATTGATAGTTTGATAAACTGTCGAAATATTTACGACGTTGAGAACCACAAAATTAGTTTCGAGTTCACTTTTTGTCCTTCCTTCCATATTTTTTTATGCAATTAAATATTTATTTGTTCACATTTTTTTTTCGCATTATGTAATTTTAAAGATTATTCCTCCTCAATTGCCTTTTTCATCAGTGGAACAAATTTGTTTAATTTATTCTATGGATTTTTTTATTATAGGCTTTCATTTTGATTCTATGAAAGATTTGCACGACACAAAACAAACCTTCTGCTTTTATATATATGTGAGATGATACGAGACATTTTTCCTTATTGTGACTGCCTTCAAAATGGCTTCGCCTCCTGCAATGCTAGAGTTTTTGGCAAGCTAAAGAAAGGTTCAATTAAAAAAAATTGATACGGCATAATACACATTCCTTAGATATCCTTCTTTTCAAGAATCGATAGTTTCATAAACCAACGAAATTATTGCAACGTTAACAAACATCAAAATAGTTTCCAACTGATTATAGTTTAATTCAGCCAGATTATTTAATTGTAACTAAATTGACTATCGACTTGTATCTGGATTTTTCCACAGTGAAAGCAGATATTTTACAATGCAATTTTACAATCCTTGATACAAATTATCTAAATTTCATTGCCAAAATAGATATTTTCCAGAAATTACTCGAATTCCATTTCCCAATAGATATTGTACCAAATCACCAATTGTTCATCATTAATTCCAATTCCCACAATTGTTCATCATTAATTCCAATTCCCACAGTAGATATTTTCTAAATGGAATAGATATTTTACTATTCTGTTGCTATAAATATAGTCTACCTCAACAGGTTTATCTTAGGAAAAATACGGTACTTAAAATCTTAACATTGACCCAACCTCTACGTGATTTACTACTTAGGTATAATTACTTTACACGAAAACTTGTTCTTCTGCTGTCTTCCTTTTTTTTCTTTTTTTGCTAACTTTTTTCTGCTGCCTTCCTTTTTTGTTTTCTTTTTTTGCTAACTTTTTTTCCCCACATTTCGTTGATGGCTCGGTCTTATAAATTCATTCCACAAATCTACGCTTGAGAGAGCAATTGGTCGACCAAAATTATAGTTTCGGGAAGCAACCTCCTAAAACGACCGAAATTCAAATAGTCGTTATCGAATCTTACTTTCATGGATTTACAAGTATAATGATACTATTCGGTGAATAAATTTTTTTATTATTATTATATATATTATATCTTCTATTAATAAAATAAATATATTCATATATATTTATATCTTTCTTCACAACTAAACGAGGGAAATAAAGTTATAGCTACAATGTACGACGCAAATATTCTTTGCATTAGATGATCGGCTCAAATTGGGAAAGACATATATTGTCTCAAATGCGGCCGTCAAAGATATCAAGAGTGAATTCCAAAGTTCGCCAGGAGAAAAAATTTGGACTATATCTGGAAGAACAAAAATTGAAGAAGTGGATGAGATCCATTTAAATTTTTTGTTCTCAACCTATGAGCTCACTTCATTTAATGAGTTACAGGAACACTTAGACAAAAATACGAGCATAAGTAAGTTTCCAATTTAATATTGTCTTCTTCCACATGCACATATACATTATATATTAAAAATACCTAAATAACTTCGTTCCTTTTATAGGTGTGATTGGTGCGACCATAGATATACGTCAAAAACGTCTCATTCAAACGAGGTTTGAGTACGAAACTTTTTTACAAGATATTGTCTTAATTGACAATAAATTCCGTACTGTCGTACTAACCTTATGGGATACCTTCGTGGATGAAGAAGGTAATAAAATCCTCCAAAATATTGCAAATAAACCTATAATATGGGCCACAAATCTTAAAGTTTCTTCCTTTAACGGTAAGTCTTATCATCCATATTTTAGTTTTTTTATTCACTGTTAAATAAAAATTACGATCTAAATATTCAAATTCATCAATCAGGCATCACTCTTTCTACTAAAGTCGTGACACTTTCTTCATTGTGTGATTTACTTGTTGTTCTTGAATATAAAAATTGGTATTGTATTATATCTAACTTTCTTCACCATAAATATATATTTCTGTAAATTTTACTAAACTGAACATGTACTTGTTTTCGCAGGGTGGAAAGGAATGCAGAACAACTGGATAAAATCATAACAAATAAACCGTTTGACCCGCCTAAATTTACACCTCCAAATAAATTTACGAAAATAGCTGATTTGTTGGGGATATATCTAGAAGTAATATTTATATATCTATATACGCATTTTTTATATATATATATTTTTTTATTCATAGGATTTTTTGATTTAATTATATACACTTTTACATATTGGCAGGAAAAATTTTACTGGGTCAGTGCAACGTGGAAAATCAACACAAAAAAACTAACATTTTGGTACATGTCCTGTACTAATTGTAAAAAAACATCCAATGCAAATTTCGCAGAAGTACACAAATGTAGATTTTGCAAATGTGAACGGGCAAAAGCGACACAAATGTAGATTTTGCAAATGTGAACGGGCAAAAGCTGTCCCAAGGTAATCTATTTATATTTAAATGTTTTAATTTTAATAATAATTTGAATAAATATATTTTCCTAACTACAGTCTTTTTTTCTCATGAGCGAATGCTTTGATTTCTCTTGAGGACAAGACAGGATCATTGGACGCAAGCATCATAGGACATGCCATGAGAAAAATTCTTTGAAACAAACGCTGATGTATTAATGAATTATTCTCCCGAAGTAAAACTTTCGTGCCTCAAATTTTCAAATATTATTTTCACAACAAAATTAAACCTATTTTTTATACGATATAATATATATTTCATTTGCAGACACCAGTTTCAGAATTGAACAACATCTTGAAGTTGGAAAGCGAAATGGAAGTATTGTTTTATCTTAAAGTGTCGGAGAAACGCCATTCCCCACCTGAATATCGATTTGAAATTGTCACATCAATCAGTGATGGCAATATTTCAACCACAGCCGATGATCGACTTCGTGACGAGGATGCGGAACATAGTGACCAATTCAAGCGATCTTCAAAGGATAAAAATATATCTCCAGTTAGAACAAAAAGATCTCAAGAATCCATCAGCGAGATAAATAAGAAGAAAAGAAAATGATCAGGTCAATATCATCTGGCAACATGAATGGCAGTTTTTTGTAACGATAGGCAATCAGTTTTACGCAAAGAAAACAAATTGCCTATGCATATAAGAAATTGGGCAGTATCTTTTGCGCCTTCAGACCCAATGAATAAATGTTGTAATATGGTATATGTTTAGTTTTTGTACAATCGTAAGGCTTATGTAACGTTGATATATAGTTTATATATAGTTTCTTTTTAAAATAGCCAAGTTTAATATATGGTTGTTTTTAACATAGCCAAAGTTCATACATGGTGTTATTTTAATACGTAGTATACATGTTAAGTTTATGTAGCTAAAAAAATCTATCAAACCTTCCCTTTGCGTTAACGATTAGCATCGGAATATTTTTTCCCACAATTGTTTGTTTAAAAAAAAAAACAACTCAGTTCGTTAGCGGATGGAAAAGCAGTTTGAGGTGATAGAACTCTCCCCGTGCGAGTTCGTGCATGGAACTCCCCGTGCGTGCACGGGGAGAGGACAACTCCCCGTGCGTGCACGGGGAGTTCGTGCATGGAACTCCCCGTGCGTGCACGGGGAGTTCGAAACTCCCCGTGCACGCACGGGGAGTTGTCATCTCCCCGTGCGTGCACGGGGAGTTTCGATCTCCCCGTGCGCGTACGGGGAGTTAGACAACTCTCCGTGCACGCACGGGGAGTTTGACTCTCCCCATGCGCGTACGGGGATATGGAACATCCCCGTGCGCCCACGGGGAGTATTGAACTCCCCGTGCGCGCACGGGGATATTTACTCTTTTTTTTTTTTTTTAAACAACAGTTATTACTTATTTTTTGAGAAAAAATATATACTCGAGTATACATTATTTAATATCTTCATTAAATTTTTTTTTAAACTTCAGATTTTAAAACTACAATTTACTAATATATAATCCCTATTATAATAATACTTATAATACTACCTAAATATACATTATTTAATATATTTTAAACTCTAACTTCCCCTAAAAATTTTTTTTACCTAAATATACATTATTAATATTTTAAACTCTAACTTTCCCTAAAAAAATTTTTTTTAAAAAAAAACAATTATATTAATTTTACTTCCAATTTTAAAACTACATGAAAAAATATATATTCCAAACCTTCAAAATTCTTTTCAATAAATTATAAATTCTATAATCAATATACAAAAAAATTATATAATAATATTAATAATAATACCATCAACTTCCACCTACCCACTTCTCACCAACCACTTCTCACCTACCACTTCATTAACCCAACACACCTACACACAAATACCACCAATACTTCACTCATACATTCAACCACATTCAACCAAATACTCACACGGTTATAATTTCATCTTCCCAAATACACAAATTCTAAAACTCACATCCCAACTTCCTGCTCGCAAATTCAACACTCACATTCCAACTTTCTGATACAACAAAAAGGTAATTTTATCTAGCAAACCAACTTACTGTAATTTTATTCACAATATTTGATTAGATTTTTTATTTAATTTAATTTTCTAATTTACTTAGTGATTATTTATGGAATATTTTGAATTATACAATAATAAAAAAAAAAGTATACCATAATCTTAATTACTCATGCACAAATTAAAATAAAACAGTTGAAAGTTGAAAATCGACAAAATGAGATGTTGAACTAACAATAAAGATTACTTATTTATTGATTATTATAGTTTTTACATTAGATTCCCTGTCTTAATCTTGAGCAGTACAAAAGAATTAAATAGTCTTAATGTTGAGCAGTCTTAATCTTGAGCAGTACAAAGAAATTAAATAGTATTAATGTTGAGCAGTACAAAGGAATTAAATAATGAGATTATAGTGTCACCAATATTTTAGTTCTTCAAGAATAATATATATTGAGAACATGTTTATTAGGTGTTGGTTTTTTAAATTGAATCTTAGATTCAATATGTTTCTGATGTATTTCTAGGGGTTAGTTCTTCAAGAATAATATATATTGAGAACATGTTTATTAGGTGTTCGTTTTTTAAATTGAATCTTAGATTCAATATGTTTACAGTGTATTTCTAGGGGATTTGTAAAGGGGATTTGGTAAACTTTTGTTTAAAAAATTCTTTGTACGTATATAATTACTAAAATGAATATAGATTGTAATAATGTTAATGTTATTTTATATCATAATCTTCGGTTGGGAATTTTTTTATGATAATATTACTAATAAGCTATTTGGCTCGGCTCAACTAGGCTAAGTTTTTTTTACAGCCAAGCCAAATAGCTCGTAGGCTAACATCTTCTTCTATTTTTGTTAGTTTTGTTTACAGCCAAGCCAAATGGCTTGGCTCGGCTTGGCTAACTTCTTTTTTTTTTTTTTTTTTTCCATTTTTTTACTTTTGATTAAGTATTTTAAGTTATAGATATTCGTTTTAAGTGATTTAAATTTGTTGGAAATGTTGAAATGCGTCCATGATAAATATAATGATAAATATATGGTCGATAAATTTAAAATATCAAAATTTGAAGTGCGGCAATAAAAAAAATATGATCTATAAATTTTAAATATCAAAATAATTTTACATTAATTGTGAAACGTACAGTCGTGATTACTTATATTTTTTTCAATCTCAACCTCATTATAATGTCATTTTTTCGAATTTATTTTCTTACAATTTTTCGTTTTATTTGATATTTCACAATATGAATATCAATTTGGATCGATTTCAAATTTTTGAAAAAAAAACTTAAAATGTGATAATAATAATAAATATATTGTCGATTAAGTTAAAATATAAAAATGACTTTGGGCCATCTCAGCTAAGCCTTTTTTCTTTTCTTTTTTTTTTTTTTATGTTTGATTAGGTTTTTTCTATTTCTTTGGATTTATTAGCCTTTTTTTTTACAGTGCTCTTCCTGATTAATAACATACTTATTGATGATTTGTTTATACAGATGTCTTTGGAATATATCCTTCCTCCAAATGAATGGTATTCTTTGGCATTACTCAATATTCCAATCATCGATATCTCAGGAATTTTTTGAGTTGATCAATGAAGAACAACAGGCTGAGATAATGGGTAGTAACTTTCATGCATTTATATGCAGTGTTTTTTATAGATCTGAAGAACAACAACAGTTTAGTGGTAAACTGGTTCATGAGTTTATATTACGCCTTGTGAATTGTGGAAAAAATTATGAAATTTGGGTTAAATTAAATGATCAACTGGCCCGCTTCAGTATGCTTGAATTTTGTCTTATAACAGGATTACCATGTCATGATATACCTTTAGAACGTGAACTTACTAACAATCGACTTAAAAATCAGTACTTCAATGGTATTAACGAATCAAAATGACAATGCTATCTGAAGCATTTCGCCTTTGTCAAAACGAAGATGATAAATTCAAACTTGGTCTAGTGATGTTCGTAGAATGTGTTTTAAAACCTACGGGAAGATATATTGACCAAAAAACTTTATCTATGGTTGAAAACATTCATACATTCCTTGCATATCCATGGGGTCGACAAGCATATGTTGTTCTCTTGAGGTCTTTACAAGCATCACATGTAGAAAGGGTACGAGAGAATGCATCAAAATGAACAACTCGAATCCAAATATTCATTACATGGATATCCACTTGCATTTCGGGTACTATTCTTTTATTATATTGTTTTTCCTATTTTATATATAATTTTATTCAACGATTTATAACTTTATATATCTAATATATATTTCCATTTATGTAAGTCTTGGATATATGAAGCATTTCCCGAATTGGCCGAAAATTTGGACAGCCTAGAAGCAGAACAATACACATACCAAGGATGTACAAATGGAAGCCGCATAGAGTATTAACAGAAAATTCAATTAAACATTTTTTGTCAACTAATGAGGTATTCTACGTAATCATTACATTTCTTATCATTTTGTTATATACATATATTTACTTTTTGCATATACAAATACTTACTTTCTGCACTTATGAAAAAAATCAAAATAAATTTTTTATTTATTTTTATTACACTTACAGATTCAAACAAACATAATACTACGACCACGCGTGAAGAATTACAAACAATTTGGTATACAACTCTTTCAATGCCGGAAGACAACCATCATATCATACTTCATGGGATTCTCACAGACGGTTAAACAATATCCACTGAAGAATTTCATCGACAACATACCATACCGGCTATTCACCGTACTTCCATTTCGTATACTTCAACCTCCACTCATGTTAGCTCCAACTATCTTACAAGAGGAGAGATGGAGCAAATGCTAAACGCACATAGGCGACAAATGATATCGAGATATGTCTACTTTATGTGATAACATGAGAACAACCATTGTATCGAGACATATCTCATCTACACAACAACTTAGAAACAACCATGGCACAACAATCGGATAGACAACAACGTCAGTACGAAACAATTTTTCAACGACAAGATGAATTGTTTCAACGACATGAAAAATTACAACAAGACTACAACGAAATCATACAATCTAGAATGCATCCTCAACATGATCCTCTTCATCATGATGCTTCTATTCATACAAGTCCTGTTGTACAGCATACATCAACGTTTGAACCCACAGAAGACACTACACAACAGAGAATACGACAAATACAAAAAGGGAAAAGCAAACAGTCTTCAATACCATTAATGAATTATCCTTTAGAAGACTACTCAACAGACAGATACTTAGCACTTACAAATTGGATTGCAGCAAATCCACCAAGGTAACCGCTCTAATTCTACTCCACTCTTTTACACATTGTTGAATTCATTTAATTCATCTCGAATTAAATTATAATTTTTCACAGCGCATTGTTGGATGATGGATCTAAAAATATGTACCCAAGAAGCATAATAGAAGCTATGATGGATATAACACAACCTATAACTACTGATGTAAGTAAACTGATTTACTATAATAAATTTAATTTTATATTTAATGCACATTATTTACATCTATTTTTTTTTATTAGATTCTTGATTTGGAGTTCAACTTGTTGAGGCAGTTCATAAACAACAATCCTACGTCCGTTTCAGAAGAATATGCAATTATGGATTTCAACTATGAAAACGAGTGTACTCGTCAGATGATAGTACAAATGCAAAATCTGGACACAAATACCTTAACCGATGGACCAAATTTACCTATTCTACAAGACTACGTGAATGGCAATTTACCAATAAATGGTCGTCCATGGTTAAGATGCAAGTACCTATTAATTCCAAGTTCATATCCAGGAAATACATGGTATTTATACTGTGTAAACATTGATGAATTGAAAACATACGTATATGATTGTAGCAATAACAATCATACACCGGAGCAAGTTAGAGCACATTCAAAATCGGCATTTGCTATAACTACGCACTTCCTGATGCATCCAACCTTCAGGGCCCACAGATCCTTGAAGAAGAAAATTACAAAAAAAGACATAAAGTTGGAAATCATGCCGCATCAACCTTCAGCAAATAATGGGTAAGTATTTAAATTATACGCTATCTACTATACCATTTCATTCTCTGTTTACTATAATTATACATTTAACATACTAATTAAATTTTATTCTCACCTATCTTTTTCATAGGCCAAATTCTGGAGTATTTCTACTTAAATACATAGAATGTTTAGTTCGAGGTTATCCAATAGAATCAATTTCTGCAGACAGAATGATTTCTTATAGGCGAAAGATTGCCTTAGATATTTGCTTCAATGATTATTTCGTTCATCCTCATTGACTCTTTCACTCGTGGATAATCATGTGAAGAAGATACTATTTATGGCCAATTCTGCCTGCATAAGGTTTGATAACTTTCAATGCTACTTTTACGTTTCTCATTTTTACATTTATTTTATTTAGAAGCCTTTTCTGGCTTCTTTTTGCATTTATTTTATTGAGAAGTTTTCTCTCAATTGCGCTCCGGTGGCAGAATATGTCCACATGGATGAAGGCTCAAACGTCTGACAAATGGTCGTCGCCGATTATTGCTCGCCGTTACAATGAATTGAGTTTTCTTCTTTATTTTGTTGGATCGCCTCTTATTCCTCTTCAAGTACAGCTTGATCATTCTATCAACCGTCCGATCAAACATTCTTCCATTGTAAGAGTTTCTTCCAATTTACATCTCAAAAGATTGTATTAATTTTTGTGAAACTATTTTTCAGCACGTTGCTTCTTATAATTTTGCATCTGGTTCGTACTGTTCATTAACCGGTTTCACTAAAATATCCCTTACCACTTTTGCTCTGCCACAGTTTCATCACTCCACACCAAACCAAACCCTAAGCTAATCCCTTCTTCTTACACACACGCACCCATGTAGACACAAGACTTCGACGGCGGTCATATTGTGGAGGCCAATGGGATGGCGGTGATTTAGAGTTGCGATGGAGGTGGAATCGACGGGTCGGTGGTGGTCGAGTCGTTGATGATGTTGGTTGTTGTGGGTGGAGCCGACTTCTCTTAAATGGTATGTTCTCCTTACACACATACTGGAAATGAATGTAGGAAAATGAGGTGAAAATATGCTGTATCATTTTTGGTTTTTCATTTTGTAGTCTGGGTTCCCTAAAAAATAACATGATCTAAGCTTATTCAATTTCGTGGGGGTATAATTTGTGTTAGCCATTATGATTCTCTCTTCTTTGCGTCTGGAAAATCAAAAATTTATTGAATTACTATTTATATATTGTTTCGTGATATTTAGATTTTGTGATTTCGTTATTTCTTCATATTTCAGCTTTTTTTAATTCTAATAGCCCCCGCCTTGTAATAGCAATTAATTCATTATGTTATTTCATTTAGAAAAAGGGGTTTCCGTCAAAATCTAATTTTGACTGCTCAAACATGTGTTAATGTTAAAAGGTACATTAATAATTTCATGTGCAAAGAGATTCAATCTACCTAAATTTGGAATAAAACTTATTAGTGCTTGTGATCTTTAGAGGCTTTGCTATTATTCTCATTGTTGTTGATATTTGGAGTGTACAAAATAAAATCTATTATTTTTTTATTTGGCATTAATGTAGATGCATAGATCAATTGATTTTTTACCTTGTGCTTTAAAATTTATTTTGAGAGTCTATTCTAGCGAGAATAATTTGTTTTAGTGGTCTAATTATCACTCTATCTGGTTTACAATAGATAAATCGTGGTCAAGCACAACAAAGGCTGCTAATTTGTGAAACCAGTTCGAAAATCGATTTCAGCATCGATGGAGTCTTCGTCCATAACCTTGGATTGTTGAAAGAGTTGTTGCAGAGTACACCTGCCAGTTCTACTTTCAACTTCAATTTTCTTGTTTAGTGGATTTGATGGCAATTGGGACTGCGTTTCCTTCTGCACATTATTTATTTGTTTAATTGCTTCAATGGATTCTATGGCAAATTCGACCACGTTTACATGTGTAGGAAGGACTAATCCCATCAGGCCCAAGTTGACAGACAGTAGATCCATTCACGCTCACCAAGAAAGGGAACATATTACAACTTCCTTCTGAAGATTAATCTTCGATTACATAATTCTCAAAGTTTTGTAACATGCTACTATATATTTCATTGTATTTGTGTATTGATGACAATTAGTAGATATTTTTTCTTTCTTATACATCATATTATCATGTCATCTATTGTTTATTTATATGATTTGTGAACTAAATTTTGCTTAAATGCTTTAGCATGAAGAATTGCATTTGATCACCTTGTTTTACAAATTTTTTTAGGTCTAATATCGTGTTATTTCTTTCATTAGAGGGATTTTGAGCTTTCTTCATTGCAGACAACGAAATTTCACCACAATGAGCGTTATTTATATAATTCACGAAATTCCACAACGAGCATTATTTATATAATTCACGAAATTCCACCACAACGAACGTTATTTATATAATTCACAAAATTCCACCACATTTAATACACTATCAATACTATAAAAAAAAATCAGCCCGTGCATTTGCACGGGCAAAGACTAGTATATATAGAAATTGCACCAATTAATATTATTTATTGTATTCAATTTCTGCCCGAAGGCTTGAAGAGCAGCCCAAAAAAGGGAAATTTCCAGAAACGGCAGACTCGGCAATCAAGCACAACATGGGGCTGACTGCAGCAGATCAAGAGGTTACAATTCCTGTTTTCCTCTTTCACTTTTCAGCCACTTTCGGTTGGCTCTGTTTGATTGCAACGAATTCCATGAAAAATATTATATCTAAAGAAAATAAATTCCACTTTGACCGTTTGATTGCAACGTGGAAATGGAAATCGAATTCCAATGTACAATCACTTTAAGCTTCATTTTCTTTATTTTCATGGAAAACGAATTCCTATGTATTTGGTGGGTTTTTATTTTCCAACTAACATGGAATTGGAATTCATTTTCACATTTGCCTATCGAATGGACCATTCATGTTCATTGCGCTTTCTTGCTAGAAAAGGTGGTCCAGAAGCTTCCTCTCTCCCTACCAGCGAGACAAGATTCTCATTTCTCTTAGTGAACATATTATAGGAGTAAATCATCCGCACAGGTCAAAATTCTAATAATAAGTGCTAAATTTTCTTATTTATTTATATTTTTACTGACCAAGGTCCCTGCAGATGAAAGATTTAGGTGATTATAAGCAACTTTGGTGTAAAGTTAGAAGTTATTTAAAAATCATTATCCTATTCAGTCAAAGTCATTAATTTCAATCACACATTTATAACTATTACTTATTAAATACAACCCAACACTATTAGTTTACAAAGATTGAGAACAAAAAAATGCAAATTTTCCATAAAAGAATACAGAAAGGTTCATGTCCGTTCTATCTCATAAACACCTTCATTCATGCCTTCAATATAAGGCAAAGGAGTTAAGAAAATGAGGTCAAAAGATAACAGTCCTCCCTATAGGTGATATGTCCCTTGAGAACAAAAAAATGCAAATTTTCCATAAAAGAATACAGAAAGGTTCATGTCCGTTCTATCACATAAACACCTTCATTCATGCCTTCAATATAAGGCAAAGGAGTTAAGAAAATGAGGTCAAAAGATAACAGTCCTCCCTATAGGTGATATGTCTCTTACGTCACAAAATTCTCTAAACCGAAACTGTAGCAGTTCATCATCATGCCTCAAAAATCAATGTTGATCGCCAAAATTCAGAAATTATATCTTCAGTTGGCAAAGACCATATGTACAAAAAGAACCCTTGCTGTTTTTACACTACTTTGGTTGACATCTTTCAGCGAGTGGCAAGAATATGATGGAAAAATCAGTTAACTGCAGCATACTGCTTATCTCAATCTAGATTTAGTCCAACATCTGGTGGCACTAGTTTTGGAAAGAGATCATAATCTTTTATGTAAGGCTACTATTTACCATCTTCAACATAATCTAATTCTGATGAATATAGCTCATCATCTTCACTGAACAGTTCATCACTCACCGATCCCCAGCTTTGAGAACTTGTATTTTCTGCAGCGCTTGCTTCAGAATATTTACATATGCATGGAAATGGGTTTTCATGGAACTCACCCCTACCGGGCTGTACCTCGTTTGGTTCTCCCATGAAACCAATTTGGAATTTTCGGACTTGTGAGGCAAATTCTTCCCACGTCATATTATCTCGATTGAGGAAAAGTTGATAAAGCTTTTTAGCATTTGGGCGGATTGTTGGTTTGTGGCCAAAATATCTCCTGCACAAGAAACGTCGTGGTCATTTTTCTTGCCGGTAGTAAAATTGAAATATTCCTCAACAAAAACAGATCTATAGTTGATGCTAGAGATTCAGAGCGAAAACTTTAAAAGCCAAAATAAAGAATTATTTACCTTCTACCAGAGAGCATTCTTGCCATGTTTCCATTGTTATTGGTGCTGAAAACATCACTTTCATCACAAACAATGAAGTCCAATGCAGCCATGCGAGAAGAATATGACGATAGTGCTGCTAGCTCTTCTTTGCTGGTAATAGTCTCTTTGGAGTGAAGATTTGGGAAAAGAGCTCTCAGAGGTGCCAATGTCTCTTCACCCCCATATATTTCACCAGATGCTACATATATATGAACATCATTTCCAAAACCCAATGCTCTCAACATCAGGCCAACCTCCTCGGGAGTTAGTGGACATCTTCCTTGCCTTCTTTCCTTGTCAGGATTTTTCATCTGCATATCATGCCAAAATAGTTAACTGTAAAGCAGGCTCTAGGCTTTTATTGTTCAGAGCAAGGTTGAAGTTTTATAGCAGGATGATTGACTCACATGTAAAGTTTTCCACCGCTTTCGTATTAACCCAAAGTCTTTCGTTTCTCTCTCCCCTCCACCATAATAGCATCCAGAGAAAGCTAGCATATCGGATTCGAATCTGTTGATTGAAAATTCATTATCAGCAAGAGTGCTCCCCAGGTATGATATCAAGTGAATGATCTCACAGCAGCACGTATTTACATTTCAAAAGATTCTCGTACAGTACACTTAAATACTAGCCAGAATTGTATTTTCTTCCTGTATGCCTTTACTTTCAATGAGATTATCATGCATGTACATGAACTTGCTGCAGACAAGCTTGCTGATCAGTTAATGTACTACTTTAGCAAAACAATCATCCCAATTAACTATTAGTATTAATGTAGCATGATTAAAGACCGAACAGACAGATGATTACTGAAGACTGGAAAATTAACAACTATGAATTTAAGAATGCGGTTGAGATTAATAGCGCTTTCATACCTTAAATGCAAGGCAACAAAATGCTTGCTTTTCATTCTCATCCTTTCAACCAATTTTCTACCCATCTCAAGTATAGGATCTGTAAACTTCAAAGCACGGTAATTAACTCTACATCTCAGTTTCTGTAACTCTTTGTTAAGTCGATTTGAGAGCCTGTAATCAAACTTTGTAAGCTGAACAGCTTGCACCTGAGAAACAGACATGGTACCCAATTCAGCTTTGAAACTATTGATGTTTTGAGTAAATATTTGGAAGTCTATAAAGAATTAACAGCAAAAACCATCATGTCATTATTGGCCAAACGTGGAAAATTAAATTCAAGAGAGAGTAGTCATCCCTCTCTCTCCTAATCAATCTTTGATCCCATTCTGTCCGCCAACTCCCACAGCATTCTAATGTCAAAACACTAATCTGTTATCGCCAAATATAACCCCTTATTACCTTTCAAAGTCCTTTGATTATTATTTCAATCCTTCTAAAAATATTGTCAGTCCACCAAGTGAAAAATGACCTGTTTTAATGACTTCTGTTCTAAATTAATTATTAGTTTTGAGTGTACCACAAAGTAGTTTCAGATTAGCTAGTTAAACTCAACTGGCAATTGGTGCTGGCGTCCGTGGTGAGGCAGCAATAGAACCATGATCCATACTCTAGTCTAATTTCTAAGCATTTTAAATGGAAATCACCAACTATGGAAGTATAAGAACTCTTCCAGGATCCGTACTTCATCTAGCACGACTATCTCAATAGTAGAATGCATCATATAGACAGACATAATTAGTAAAAACAATTTCTATGAATGATGTCAAGGACTTACATGCTTCTTACTGAAAATGGGTGAGATACGAGTCTCATAGCACTTCGGGTTGCATTTTCTAGGAACACGTGTAGTTATTACTTTACCCACGCTTTCCGGAAGCTGTTTGATAATTTTGACATCTTTTGACAAATATGTCATAAACCAGTCAACATCAAAGATCTCAGAGAAGTTGCTGCCACAAACAACTCATCAAATTAATGAAATGAAAAATTGTTTCATAGTTCTAAGAATTGAATTTGCTAAGTCTGAATTTACCAACAAACCTGGTATCCTTCCAGTAAGATTTTTGGTCAAGCTTTGGAATGACTAAGGTAGCATTCAAGATATAGGCTGCAACAACAGCATCTGTTATCTGCAGGCATAACAGGTAGAATTGGAGGGCTAAGTACGAACAACAACACTAATTAAACATGCGTAATCTTCAAAAATGTGGCACTGGCTGCCCTCCACCAATTACAATAAACTCTTGCACGAGAATCTCGAGGAGAACAAAAGGAAACTAAAATACACCTTATTTTGAAGTAGAATTAAAAGATCAATTAGTATTTCCTTTGATGGATTTTTTGAATTGAATTATCAATTAAAAGTTTCAGTTTATGGACTATTGAATTGATTACTGATATATTGATTGAATTCTCTTCTCTGTTTTACTCTTCTCTATCCCATTCTGCATCACTGAGACTTCATTCAAATAGAGCAAATATTTTGATAAAAAATTGAACCTTCACGAACAAAAGGCTTACCCCGGTTCTCTGTTGATTTAAGCCTCCACTCGTTGCAATTAACAAATACCGATTGGGTTGTGTGTTCAATTCGGCAGCTGCAACACGTGATTTTGTAAAACAAATCAAAACCAGTAAACTGAGATAATCCCTGATTGAAATTCCAATAAAAATCGGTTGATCACTCATAAATGAGCATGCAGGCAAATGAATACACATAAATAAGTAGATATACAGAGAAAGAGGTAGTACCTACAAACTTATCACCGGCGTTACTGCAACCGTGAAAGAGTTTGGATTCGTTTGAAGTCCATAGTTCGCGGTCTACGCTTCCTCCACCCACCTACTCGGAAAAGGAAAACCCATAAAAATTTTAAAAAAAATGCAGATGCAAAAATACGAGAAGTGCAATCAAATCATAGCATATAAAAAAGAACATGAAAAGATCATCTAGAAACTCACCGGTACTAGAAAAACATTCTCTTTCTTGGCATTCATCTGAACCTCGATTATATCAATGTTTACCTTCAGGAACACCAAACGCACGAATCAAACACCAAAAAATCATAAAAACACAAATGTAAAAACAGGTGAGAAAAACAATGTTAGTACAATACCGAGGAATTAAGACTGAGGTGGTGGCGGCGATGTATGCTGGTAATGGGAGGAGAGATAGATGAGAGAACGGCAAAGAGGAGGAGGAGGAATCCTGAGACGGCGGATACAAGAGGAAGAAGGTGTCTGAGGAGACGGCGGCGACGGAAAAAAATAACTTGTAAAATCTGCACTCCGATGAACTGATCGTCTTTAAGTTTTTTCTTCTTCATCACGGCCGGGGATATTGAATTCTAAACGAATAAAGAAAAATGGTGACATACAATACAAGCATTCCTATATATACACCAAAACCAGAACAACCATTGAAAGAGTCAGTGTTGTACTTGGTCTGTTTCCTATAGTTTTTCTTTTTTTTCTTTTTCTTTATTTTTATTGGTTTATACCCAAGTACAAACATTTCTTCCTCATTTGGTCCCACTTAAGATATGGAAAAAAAAAAATAAGACAAAGCACCCCAATTTTCATATGGAATGTTTATAGGTCCCGAAATTTTAAAAGTAAAGTTTAAGGTCTCTAAACTATATAAAAATGTTATTTGGATTTCACGTGCCAGAAGGATTCAATACAAACGTTACAATTGCACTGCAAATGTTTTTTGGATTTCATGCGATGGGAAGATTCAATATTAGGCCCTGTTTGGTAGAGGTTAAAATCAGATTTTTAGTAGATTTTTATAGAAGTAGATGAAATACGTGGTTGAAAAGTTGTGAGATTCATAAAATATATGGTTAAAATTTATTGTTGACTTTAACTTATATTAAAATTTAGATTTTAATTGGTATCAAACAAGGAAGTAAGACGTTACACTTGCACTGTAATTTTAGTAAGTATTTTGATGATCTTTCCTCTATTTTAAGTTATGGGAAAGCTGCATTAAATTTTAACGTTTTCATCGACGATTTCAACCATTTGAGGACCAGATTTGTAAATATAAATAGATTGTAGGACTCAAAATCTAACTTGAGAAGGTTGAGGAGCTTGGCCTTAAATTTTCCTATAAAATATTGAATTTGCAGGTGAGGCTACCCTAGTTGGTCCCTAACCCTTTTGCTTTAGCCAAACTACCTGTTTGGGATTATCTCAGATCTGCTGAATCACTCACAATTACAATGTGAACAGATCTGACGCATCGACACTTGTTATATTTACTAAAGAAGGTCGAATCATGTGAAATTAGCCGCAAATTGCTAATTATTCGTATGCTTAACAACATTTAGATCTTGTATGAGGAAGTTTAAAAGTTGGATTAATTTAATATCGATTCACTTGAGAATAATTACGTTGGAAACTTCTCTACTCAAACTGATTCTTGATTTTAGTATAATTGATAAAGTAGGAAGAGTTGCTCTCCCTCGTCTCTCTCCATTGTTGACTCGCCCGTGCCTATTCGGGAAAAGTTGAGAATTCCGAATCATAAGAATTGAAATTCATATGCTTAGGTTTCGGCACCCGCTTCAAAGGCACGAGAAAAGAAAATCTTTTCTTAAGATGTGAAACTTGTTTCATAGGTCACATTGGCTAGGTTGATCTTTCATCATCAAATCGTGAGTTTCATTCCATTTCTAGTTCCCTTCGAGAGAGTCTAAAACTTCGCTATCTTATGCCCGAAAAGTCATCTTCTTGAGCTATCCATTCTATGAGCGGGGTAGCTAGTAGAGAGAAAATCTCCATCTTTTTAAGCCGATCACATCGATTTAATTAAAACTTGTTACGATCAGGCTCATTCGACAGAAATCATGTTGGGAAAAAGCTTGGGTGAGGCCAGTTCATTTGGCACTTCGAGGCTGTCTTCGACTCTTAGAAGAAGGAAGCTAACATATTTCTTAAGATATATAATTTTTAATAATTATTTTTTATTGAAATCTATTAAATCTTTTATGAGAATCTTTCTCAAAGAGTTCCTATCTCAATGTTTTGAAGTATTGAGATGATAAATGACTTCAAAACAAATCAGAACACAACGAATATAAATATTACAACTGTTGTCACTTTATTAGTTTTAAGTTATCAATCGTTCAAAGAAATGATTTCGTTATAAACATAAGCTCGAAAATATCTAACAGTCCGTAATCTAATTTGAATGTACGGTGTTTTATTTCAAATAAAAAGTTTAAAATCAGAAGTAGCCTTTTTTTTCTTTTTTCAATAATTTTGGTATTAGATTATTTATTAGTATGTCTATTTCTCATCAAAATTGTGACATTCTTCCGGCAACATCTTTTAAGGTTGTCTCGTGCATTCCACGTGATTCTCTGACCGTCCTTTTTCTTTTTGTTTATGTTAGTTTTTAGAATCAAAATCGCATCCTACTGTTGAATTATTTGTAATTAAATAATATAATTCACTTTGTAATTAGGATTAAACGCTAAATTTGATGTTATTTTAAGTTGGTGTACTGTTGTCTTGTAGTGTTTTCTGTCTGAGATGTTAACTGATTCTAAATCTATGTTATTTAAATTTAATCAAGATGGGACAGATAATTATGGTCCAGAAACTATTTTGAAAGTTGTTGAAGGCAAACCTAGCTAAAGCGTGAGCTGTCTTGTTAACTTCCAATTGTATTAATGAACAAGAGATTCCATAGTTATTAGACTCGACTCAGATATCGACCCGGATGAGGTACTGGGTCTCGAGTTACTGGTTGAACCGATGAATCAATGATCGGACTGATGGGTCATTGCATAAAAATATTTTTAAAAAAAACTAAAGCCGATCGGGTTAACTCGGTCAAAACCGCCGGTTAACTTGGTCAAAGCCTATTTTTGACCGAGTCATGTGTATTCTTATTAAATTAATCTACTCAACCCGTGCAAGGGTCCGAGTCACCAGTTTTTCGAACTTGCCGATCCGAGCCAGGTTGTATAACTATTAGAGATTCTTAAAAACGAGACACTCGTCTCCAAAATACAATTACAAATTATTGTTTCAGGTAAAGAATTTTTTTTATATAAACCAATAATATAATTATATTACTCAAATACCTGGTTTCCTTCCCAATATGTTCCATATTTGTATTTTGACCTTTCATATATATTTCGACCTCGTCGTATGGAATATTTCATTGTTCATACCAAGTTGTCATAAAATAATAAAAAATTAATCCAAAACTCTACATTTCAAACATGATCGTGATTGACCTAATCACTGTTAAAGATAGAACAAAAAACAACATGATTTTTCAATATTTATAGATATAAAAATTAAACCATTTACGAACGCTGCTATCCTATTCTTTAATCACAAACGCTATACTTTCAGATTATACGAAATGATGGCTCGGGAATCGACATATATCCAAAATTGTATATAAATTTATGAGCATGAGTTGTCACAACTCACAAACTCGAACTTTAGCTTCAAACTTTCAAATAAACCCGAAACAAAGCACCAACTTCTAGGTATATAGTCACAAATTAATCTATTTTTGTAAATAATATAGTTTTGAGTGTTAGTGTTTATTGCATATAATGTTATATTGATATTGAAAGAGATATTGTGTGTGTTAATTTTATCCACCAAAAAACACCTAAACTTCAACTGCTTCTGTACAATAAAACGATAGCTGGTCAACCAACTGGAAATATTCAAAATTATCAAATACTACTAGGTTAAGTAATTTTTTATTATGTTTGAAACATCTAGGGTTGGGCTGTGAGCTGTCAATGCCTTGATGTTTAAACTTAATCCCATCTTATAAACTATTATACATTATTTTTGGTGGTTGACTGAACGAAATATATGAATTAATAATTTTTGAAGCATCTAGGGTATAAAACTTTGTGGAGGGGCACTAACTCCAAGCACTACGACTTCCCATTATATGGATACTGAATTGTTCTATTGTCCACGGTGGACAAGATAAAATGTGTCCAATCCCACGTCAGCAAGTCAAGTCGTTATTGTTGTCAATTCAACAATGATGACTAGACTTTTGTTGAATTGTCAACAATAACGATTTGCCTTATTGACGTGACGATGGGCACAATAAGCTTCTGTCTTCCTTGGACAGTAGATCATCCCAATATATGGATCTATGCTAAGATAAAATCTAGAATTTGCCAACAATTGCATGGTGTAATTGCGACATTAATCTTCATTTTACTATGTTTGTTCGTGTTGGAAACATATTTTTTGCGAATTATTTATTATTTTTCTTTTTAAATTTTATGGATTTAAGGTTGAGCTTCTTTGTATTATTAGTTTTGTATTAGTGAAGTTTACATGCACGTGATTTGGAGTATTAAAATGTTAAAATTTAAAGTTGGATACCAAATTGTTAGAAACACTATAGATTTGAACTAATCTTGAAAGTTTTCACAATTGCGTGCAAAATTCCACGGGCTTGTACTGTAGCAAAATCGCGAAGGCTATCAATGCGATTTTCCATTAAAATTGATGTGAAGGTATGGCCTAGTGGCCCATCAAGCTAGATTCCATTGAGCTTGGAATTGGACTTGGACCAACCCAACATCGAAAAGACTATCTCCCCTCTGTAATCTCTATTCAAAATTCCACATTTTCCCTTCTTGATGTTTTGATTTTTTAAGTCGTTTTTTTGGTATTTAGTCTTTGATTTGCTCGGCATTTCGCCACTCTAACTGAGGCAGCCGATGCTATTAGTGATGTGAGTTTCTTGGTCTCCTTTTTGTTTTTCCAATAATCATGCTTTTGAATCTTCTTTTTAGACATTCCTCTCACTGTACAATGTTCGATAACATTTTCCAGAATTTGATTGATGATCAATTTGAATGAAATAGCAAGCTTTAATCGTTGAACAAATTGTCTTCTATTGACATGTGCATGAAGATAGATTGAGCTACTTCTAACGTGACCTCTTCTTTTCTTCCTCCCAAATAGGTGCTTTTCTTTTTCCTTTTGACGAAATTGGTTGAGTTTTTGTGCCCGGATGATCGGCACTCTTCTTGCTTTGTGTGGCTAATACGACTCAACGATTATATCATCTAGTTGTACCATCATTCCAACCATCTTTTCCCTGGTAGGTCAAGCTATTTAACCATCTTCCTTCGATCGAGCTTTATTAAAAAATAAATCTTGCCTTCAACGATTCAAACTAGGAGTGATTGCTTTTTTATACTTTCATATATCAATGACCTTGTCTCATAGGTTGCCCAATGGTACAAGTGTTACTTAGGTATTCACAATCGACTAACTGTTGTGAGAACTAGAAAATTAGAAGTTGTGTCTTAATCTTCCGAAACTACTTGAAAGTCTTTTAATGGCACGACCAATGATGCTAGCAAGCATTGTCATTCGGATGAAGAGAATATCATATGAAAGCCATATTCTTCCCTTATCAATCTTTGAGAAGTCTGGTTGTGCCAATTTCCTTAGTTGACAATGTTAGGTCCAAATTGTATTGGAGAGTTCCATGTCAAAAATCATAGTTTATTGAGTTGTAATTAAGGTCAAAGAGTTGGAGGTTGGTAGTATGTTTTCAAGGAGTCAAAGACAGAACAAAGAGAAAAAGTCATCACAAAATTGCTCGTTGTCCGCCATAGAGCGCTCGAGCAAAAAAAGCAGTGAAGCCATCGCTCGCCAATCCTGTGCCCAGCGCTCGAGCAAACATTTGACCGTTCGTTACCCGCGATGTCACTACTCGAGTGGCCGTATTATTCAGCCAACCCTAGATCGCGATTTTTAATAGATTTTACAATTCCAAAGGACTTCAAACACTTCATATTATAAATACCCAAGTCATACTTCGTCTCTATTGTTGATTGAGCCTTTATTCATTCAAGAGAACATCCTACAGAGATTGAACTTCAGTTATATAATTCTCTTGACTCAACCACAAGATCAAAATACAAAAGATCCAAAGATTAAATACCGAAAACCAAATCTTTCATCAATAATACTTCAGAGTTCTGAAGTTGAGGAGATGCAGCTGGATTTCCAATTGGAGAAGAACGAGGCTCGTTCTAGTAGATCGTTTGGTAAGGTTTACTTAAGAGGTTTTTTTTTTATCCTTGTTGGTGTGTGTTGTCGCAAACACCCAAAAGTAATACTTTAACCTCTAAAACTAATGTAGTAGTGGAAGTAAGGGTCGATCCCACGAAGAGTGAATAATTTAATATTTCATACTCCTACAAAGATTGGAGGGTTTTGTATGCAAACAATTGTAAATAAAGCAATTAATAACAATGAAAATTAAATTAACGAAAATAATCAAAAGACTAACCTTGGTCTAAGTCCACATCCACCGTTGAAAATCCACAATTGATCATAGATGCAAGGATAATCCAATTCATATTTTGAATATTCACCGTTGGAATTATTTTTCTATCTCTCCTTAATTTTAGTTAGTTAGAAATCAGCGTTCTAATTAACTCTAATTATTAAATAACCCCAAAACAGCGCTCAGGATTCAATTTAATAACAGCTTTACACAATAGAGAAATCGATGAACTAGATAACACAAACACCAGCAGTTGCATTCAATCTATTTAAACATTGAATGCTAGCCATCGTCTCCTGTTGAAATTGTAAAGTGTCAGTTGCAAGAGACTTAACAATATCTTCTAAAGACGTACCAGAGTTAGAAGATTGGCCATGTTGTTGTCTAGGTGGATATGGCTGCTTATATTGTCGGAAGTTTGGGCGATTTTGAGACACATGTTGATTTGTTTGCGAATTTTCATAGTTAAGATTGGGGTGATCCCTCCATCCTGGGTTATATGTCTTCGAAAAAGGATCATAATTCCTTTGTGGTCGTCCAGGAAAGCCACCCGCTGCATTAACTTGTTCAGTGGGTTTTTCTTGAAGAGTTGGACATGTGTCAGTTGGATGTCCCACTACTGAGCAAATTTCGCAAGCCTTCGCTGTCTGCACATTACATGTGGCCATTTGACGAATAAGAGTAGTTAGACTCATTATTTGTTGTTCAAGGGATGAGACATTTACTTCGTTAACTTGTTTAGAAATGGGATCAAATCTAGTACTAAATTGTTGAGAGTTGGCTATCATGTTTGCAATTAAGTTCCTCGCTCCTTCGGGAGTTTTATCCACCAAAGCTCATCCACTTGCAGAGTCAATCTTGCTCATTTCTGGGGGTTGAATACCTTCATAGAAGTATTGGATAAGAAGTTGCTCACTAATCTGATGATGGGGACAATTTGCACACAATTTCTTGAACCTCTCCCAATACTAATGTAGGGATTCCCTGCTATCTTGTCTTATACCACAGATTTTTTTCCTAATATTTGCTGCCCTCGAAGCTGAAAAATATTTCTCCAAAAATAACCTCTTCATTTCATCTCATGTGATAATGCTTCCCGATGGTAGATAATAGAGCCAATCCTTAGCTGAATCCTTCAGAGAAAATGGAAAGGCCTTCAGTTTAATCTGTTCTTCAGTAATCCCCGTGGGTTTCATACTTGTACAGACCATATGAAACTCTTTCAGATGTTTATGAGGATCTTCACCTGTAAGACCATTAAAAGTTAGCAAAAGATGTATTAGCCCAGATTTAAGTTAGAACGTAGTAGCAGCATCTAATTAGGAAAAGTTATGCATAGAGGTTGTTGATTCAATGTAGGGGCTGCAAGCTCCTTCAAAGTCTTATTTTCGGCCATGATATATTCTCCTTCAAAATCAAAATCACTTGCAAATGGGATGTTGGGATTGAGATTACTTTCTTAAAGATTCTATCGAATGTCACTCCTTAACCTGCGCAAGATTCTTTCTAATTTCGGATCGTGCTGCAAATCACATTGAGCAGGTATAAACAAATAGAATAAATGAAAAATAAACTAGAAAGAAGTTAGAGTAAGAAAAACAAATAAAATTCGATGCTAAAATTCCTAAAAACGATAAAAGCCTAAAAATCCTAGAAAATTATGATTTTTTTTTTCAAACACGAAATAAATAACTAAAGAAGCACAAAAATAAATTAGCACAACTCCCCGGCAATGGTGCCAAAATTTGGTGTGTGCTGTCGCAGGCACCCAAAAGTAATACCTTAACTTCTAAAACTAATGTAGTAGTGGAAGTAAGAGTCGATCTCACGAAAAGTGTGTAATTCAATATTTCATACTTCGTACAAAGATTGGGGGGTTTCTATACAAATAATTGTAAATAACGCAATTAATAACAATAAAAATTAAATTAACGAAAACAATCAAAAGAATAATCTTGGTCTAAGTCCACATCCACATTCGAAAATCCACAATTGATCATAGATGCAAGGATAATTCAATTCATATTTTGAATATTCACCGTTGGAATTATTTTTCTATCTCTCATTAATTTAGTTAGTTAGAAACCAGCGTTCTAATTAACTCTAATTATTAAATAACCCCAAACCAACGCTCAAGATTCAATTTAATAACAGTTTTACACAATAGAGAAATCGATGAACTAGATAACACAAACACCAACAGTTGCATTCAATCTATTTAAACATTCTTCTTAAAATTCAATAACCTCTGTCGCAGAAAATCATCAAATCCTAGTGCTTCACAAGTTAAAGGAATCAAACAATTACGGATTTGATATTTAATTTAGCGGTAGATTGTAACGAATAACAAACTAGTAGGCCTCCTAACAATTAAACATAACAATCATGAAAATAAGTGCAGAAAAATATTCAATACTCAAAATAAGAATTAAACAATAAGAAAAACTATTTAGATCTCACAATATGTGGTTTCGTGGCTTCAATTTCCTTCGACTAAGTGTAAAATTTTAGTTACAATTCATGAATCTAAAAAAGAAATAATGAAGGATGGAGTTTGGAGGCGTTCTCTACGTTCTAGGGTTGCAAATCACGTATTTATAGTTGTTTCCATAGATAGTTGACTTAAATTCGGAAACCAGAATTTTTGTGTCGGAAGTCTTCTATGCAACCGCATAGAATAAATTCATGCGTCGCATAGAACAAATAAATTCAACCCTCAAAGTCTCGGTAATGATCTATGCGGTCGCAAGAAATTAACACTATGCGACCGCATAGTGTTAGCAATTTCTCTATTGGATAGCTTTTGGTATTTTGGTCATATCGCCCACTCCCGATATCCGATTGTAGTGATTCAAGATGCGTAACTCAAAGGGCTACAACTTTACTTCAGATATCATCTTCCAATTCGATCATTTTTCATGTCAAAAATGGGTCTCAATATGGGGCTGAAAATCGGTGCATAACTTTTCGATTGGAAATTGATGTATGATCATACTTTGACGATATTTCATCCCTTTAACTTCTTTCTTCATTCAATTGACTTCTAACACTCTCAAATCTTCATCGTGAGGTTCGACACAAATTTTTTGTATTTGCACATTAGTCCTTGAACTTTCATTTCTTTTCACTTTAGTCTATTTTCACCTATTTCTTCCAAATTACGCCATATCCATAGAATTTCCCCCTCAATCAAAATATGAATGTAATGAGTACATTTTGGCACAAACGAGCGCATAAAATAAGGAGGGAAAAATATGCATTTTACATTCCTACCACCTGTGAAGAGTTCTTCAATGAATTTTCCTTCGTAAACATATCTGATATTGGTTTACTTTTATGTATTGAAATCTCTATGCTTGATTGACAATTAAGGTTTACTTTTATGTTTCGAAATCTAGAGGCAATAATCTATGTGATGTGATCAAATGTAAGGATGCAACGTGGGTGAGTCGGGGGAAGGATCCGTTGATCATCGAAGGAGGACCGATGACTCGATCAAGGGCAACGATGGTCAAAGAAGCAATGGGGTTGCTGGCTTAAGCTACGGTGGATGAGACATTGACCGGGGCAAGCCAAATGTCAAGTTCAATGTTGGGCTCGAGGGCGGTAGTTTAATGGATCACGTTGATCGAGGTAGAAAACAAAGAGGCTGAAATTCATAACCATGCGACCGCATAGTTATTACAGCCCTTATTTTACTAGAATTCTATTTTTATCACAATCTTTTGTAATCCTAGTAAGTTACTTCCTTTTCTCGAATTTTCCTTATTTTACTGTAATTCTATTTTTATCGCAATATTTTGTAATCCTAACAAGTTATTTCCGGTTGAACTAGGATTTTATTATTTTCCTATAAATATTGACATTATATTCATTGTATGGACAACCTCTATTATTATTATTGAGAATTAATCGTGAGACTTTTAGCTTTCAAATCCCTTTTTCTTGATTGAGCAATTACGAACTTATCAAGAATCGATTTCTTGTGGCGTTCAAACATTCGGGTTAGATTCATAAGTCATGTAATCAAGAGGTCTACATATTATCGATGATTGTGTTGGTTGCTTGATTCATTAATTTTGGGTTGAGTCCATAACCTCGATTTATTGGCTTTCTTAAGTTGGTTCTAATCTCGTTGTGGGTTGCATAGCTACTATTGCAACGTGGTTCTCATCGATTGGTATCAGAGCTTGGGCTCCAAAAATCAAGGTTATATCAATTTTCTTTTATTTGAGTCATTTTTTTGGTTCTTCGTCGTTCTTGAATCTTTAATCCATAAAAACTCTCAAAAAAATTCAAAGGTCGTGTGATTGCTTGTTTAGCATCTAAATCAAATTTCGTTTTCTTTGCTGATCTCATAATTGAATTCTCGAGCAAAAAAAATTATTATTTTCGAAAATTATCAATAGTTGTAAAAAATTATCTTGGGTAAAAAAAAGTGTCAATTTCAAATTCAAGAACCACTTTCTCGAATTAAAAATAGTCTCCCTTCTACTATGTCCAGTTCTTTTGCTATTTCATTCCATAGATCTCTTGAATTACACTTTCGTTCATAACCTAGTCTGAATTCCTCGAGAATAAGATTTGGTTGAGTTCGATATTGTCTTTGAAGTACTTGGGCGAAAACGTTGAGTGGAAAAAGGTAGAGTGGTTAGACTAATAGAGGGAAAAAGTCAGATTTAGTGATACACGAGGGAAATACGTTAGAGTTAAGATGTCTGGCAGAGACGGTTCTATATCAAGCAGGAACCATAAAAAAGCTAGCATGACGGATGAGATAGTTCAGGGGTTTGAGAGGTTGTTTGGTGACATGAGGGACAGGATGGATCGGCAGGATGCATTACTTGCTGACTTACGTCGAGATCGCTCTAGGAAAATTCCTAATGCAAGGAGACAAGGTAGGCAGGGACGTAAGATGAATTTTGACGATGAATTTGAAGCAGGAAGTGGAATAGATGAGGATGCATTGGTGGATGTTGAATAGGGAAGAATACGGGGTAGATGAGCTAAGTATGAAAGAAGAGGTCAGGATCGTGATGGAGATGGGGTAGACGGAAACATGGGCAACATCAAGATAAAGATTCCAACATTCAAGGGAATGTGTGATCTAGAAGCGTATTTAGAGTGGAAAAAGAAGATTGAATTGATCTTCGAGTGCCACAATTACTCGGAAGAAAAGAGGATAAAAATTGCAGTCCTTGAATTTATCGACTATGCTATTACTTTGTGGGATCAAACAGTAACTTCAAGAAGGCGGAATCGAGAGCGACCTGTTAATACTTGGGGGGAATTAAAAAACCATCATGATGAAGAGGTTTGTGCCTACTCATTAATATATGGAGCTTCATCAAAGGTTGGAAAGCCTCTACCAAGGGTCTCGGAGCGTGGAGGACTATCAGTCTATCACAAAGAGATGGAGATATTGATGATTAGGATGAATATAGAAGAAGATGGGGAGGCCACCATGGTTCAATTTTTGAATGGTTTAAATAGGAAAATAGTAAATATAGTGAATTTACAGGGCGATGGAGCTGTTTCAAAAGGAAAAGTTGAATTTCCAAAGGGAAAAGAGGAGAATGCTAACAAAGTTTTGACCAAGGCGGAATCCCAACCATCAAGGAATCGAGACATCAAAGGCTTTAGGTGTTTGGGGTCGGGGCACATCGCTTCTCAATATCCAAACAAAATAGTGATGATTTTACGGGATAATGGAGAGATGGTGAGTGAAAGTGAGAGTAATTATGAAGGCATGCCAGAATTGGAAGAAATTAACGATGAAGCAAAGACAGAGTATGTCATGGGTGAGTTATTGGTCACAAGGCGAACTCTTAGTGCTCAAATCAAGACGGATTACTTGGAGCAGCAACGGGAGAACATATTCCACACAAGGTGCCACGTCAAAAATACGGTATGTAGTGTTATTATTGATGGGGGGTAGTTGCACTAATTTAGCTAGCACTACACTTGTAGAGAAGTTAGGGCTTACCTTGTTAAGACACCACAAACCATATAGATTGCAATGGTTGAATGATAGTGGTGATATTAAGGTGAATCGGAGGGTCTTGATTAATCTTTCTATTGTGCGGTACCAAGATGAAGTTATGTGCGACGTAGTTCCTATGCATGCTGGACATATATTGTTGTGGAGACCATGGCAATATGATAGGAAAGTGATGCATGATGGTATAAAAATAGGTACAGCCTTATAAAGGATGGGAAATCAATTACTCTTGCACCATTGACACTACAAGTGTGTGAGGATCAAATTAAGTTAAAAGGTAATGATGAGAGGAGAGTGAAAGAAAATGAGAGTAAGAGAGAAAATTGTGAGGTGGCTAAATAGAGAGGGAAAAAGAGTGGAGCCGCAAGAGAGAAAAGAAAAAGCGAATGAGAGAAAAGACAAAAAAGATCAGAGAAAAGACAAAAAGAATAAGAGAAAAGGAAAGGAAAGAAAAAACGAAAGAAAATTTCTTTGCAAAGGGAAGTGAGTTGAAAAGAGCGACAGTCGATAAGCAACAAATGATTCTTTTGGTATACAAAGAGTCACTCCTCAACTGTGAGGAGCCTGACATATCCCTAGTTTGGCTACTTCTTTGTTGCAGGAATTTCAAGATGTATTCTCGGAGGACGTGCCTAGTGGGTTACTACCCATTCGAGGCATCGAACATCAAATTGATTTTGTACTTGGAGCCTCATTCCAAACCGACCAACGTACCATAGTAATCTCGAGGAGACTAAAGAGCTACAAAGGCAGGTGGAGGAGTTATTAAGCAAGGGGTATGTGCGGGAAAGTATGAGTCCATGTGTCGTGCCGTACTACTTGTACCAAAGAAAGATGGAACCTGGAGGATATGAGTGGATTGCAGGGCCATCAAGAACATTACGGTAAAATATCGTCATCTTATCCCTAGATTAGATGATATGTTAGATGAATTACACGGTGCATGCATATTTAGTAAATTGATCTTAAAAGTGGTTGCCATGAAATTAGTATGTGAGAAGGGGATGAGTGGAAAACTGCTTTTAAAACCAAATATGGGCTATATAAATGGTTGGTTATGCCATTTGGACTTACAAATGCACCTAGCTCTTTCATGCGATTAATGAATCATGTTTTGCGTGCATTCATAGGTAAATTTGTGGTAGTATACTTCGATGACATCTTAATTTATAGTAAGGACTTGAATGAGCATATAGAACATCTAAAGTGTGTGCTTGTGGTTCTAAGAAAAGAACAACTTTATGCTAATTTTAAAAAGTGTACATTTTTCATGGAAAAAGTTGTATTTCTTGGATATGTTATTAGTGCTAAGGGAATAGAAGTGTATGAAGATAAAATAAAAGCTATTAAAGAATGGATGCACCTAAAAATATAACTGAGGTTGGGAGTTTCCATGGTTTGGGTAATTTTTATAGGTGATTTGTTAAGGACTTTAGCACACTTACCACACCGCTCACGAAAATTGTTAAAAAGAGTGTAGGATTTAAATGGGGCGTGGAACAAGATCTTGCATTTAAAGTTATTAAAGATAGATTGTGTAAAGCACCAGTTTTAGCGCTACCTAATTTTGATAAAGCTTTTAAGATTGAATGTGATGCGTCGGAATATGTATTGGTGCTGTTTTGATGCAGGATGAAAGACCAATGCGTACTTCAGTGAGAAATTAAGTGGGATAGCACTCAATTATCCTACATATGACAAGGAGTTGTATGCGCTTGTTCGAGCTTTGGAGACTTGGCAGCATTAATTATGGCCAAAGGAGTTCGTGATCTATACTGACCATGAGTCCTTGAAGCATTTGAGGGGCTAAGGGAAGCAAAATAAGAGACATGCACGCTGGATGGAATTCATTGAGACATTCCCGTATGCCATCCGGTACAAACAAGGTAAAGAGAATGTAATAGCAGACGCGTTGTCTCAGAGGTATGTGCTTCTTACTTCTCTGAGAGCGAAATTGCTTGGATTTGAATACGTTACGGACATGTATGTGAATGATTCAGATTTCTCTAATATATATGAGTCATGTAGTAAATGGGTTGTTGATAGATTCTTTAGGCATGATGATAGGTTATTTAATTGTGAGGCTTTTAGCTTTCAAATTTCTTGTTTTTTATTGAGCAATTACGAACTTATCAAGACTCGATTTCTTGTGGCGTTCAAACATTCGGGTTAGATTCATAAGTCGTGTAATCAAGAGGTCAACATATTGTCACCGATTGTGTTGGTTGCTTAGTTCATTAATTTTGGGTCAAGTCCAAAACCTCGATTTATTGGCTTTCTTGGGTTGGTTCTAATCTCGTTGTGGGTTGCGAAACTACTATTGTTACGTGGTTTTCATCACTGTGACTTGTTACTTATTATTGTTTGTTGAATTTTAATTTCACATTGTACACCTATTCATCCCCCTAAACATCATTATTTTTAGACAGTATTACCTTATATGCCTTGTGGCAACTAGGATCTTATGTTCTCTGGCTACAAAAGGAAGACGTTCAAACTTTGAACGACGAAAATGAAGCGAGAAAGGTAGTTACCTAGCACATAAGAGAGATTTAAGCAATTTGAGAGCCTTAATTGACCTATCATATTCTAAAGGAAATGTACACTTATTTGGAAACTAGAAACTTGATGATCTTCAAGTGAAATTGGATCGTACCTTAACACAAGGGCGAAAATACTTTTTATGTTCGATCATATCGTTGAGCTAGCATTTAGCCCTAGTTTGATTATCATTATTTTGAAAATATGGAGTTTTTAATAGTGATTTTTTTCATGATGTATGGTTAAAAATAGGAAAAAAATTTAGGTTTACGTATAAAATATTTTATTATATAAATATATAATTAAAAATGAGTATGAGTACTGATTTTTTTAGTTAATTCTATTGAACAATCAATACCAGATCAAGATCACACTGTCACATATCATATTCCGGCTCACAGTGAATTGGTTTCCATTAAATAGCAATGCCAAATATAATTACCCATGTATAGCTCAATTATCCATGTATAGCATGATTCATTTTAGGAAAGCTTCTCTGTATTGTAAGATGTCTATAATAGAAAATATACAACAGGCTATGATATACTGGTCTAGCCCATTCTTTTATTATTCTTTCATGGTATCAGAGCATAATTGACTTAGCCGGATCCTAACATTATGTCGTTTTACGTAGGGCTGTCCGTGAGTCGGTTCGATTCGGTTCTGAAGAGACCCGAACCGACCCAAAATTTTCGGGTATTTAATAAATGGACCCGTCGGGTCCAAATATAATTATGGAACCGTTTGGGTTCGGTTCCGTTCGGTTCGGGTCGGTTCCGTTCCGTTCGGTTCCGTACCATAATTAAATTTTTTAATACTTACAGTAACACTACATAAATACAACTAATAATATTTTATTCGTAACTTTTACAAATTAACGTAGCCCAATTAAAAAACATATAAATAACTAGCCGTCCAATAATATTAATTCAATGCTTACAAATACTAAAAAGTAGATATTAATATTACAGCAACACTATATAAAGTATATTCATTTGTTTCAAATTAAAATGGGCTAATGGGTTTTAAAAATGATTTGGGTTTTAAAATTAAAATTATGAAATAATCTGATTTATTTAATTAATTTGCTAATTTGTTTAGAGAAATATAAAATAATTTAATTAATTCAATATAAAAAATTAAAAAATTATTTAGTTTCGGTTCTTATTCGGTTCTTCGGTTCTTGGTCTAGACCCGAGACCCGACCCAAACCCGTCGGTTCTCGATTCGGGTACCCGTTCGGGTATTTAATTTATGAAGAACCGCTCGGTTCGGTTTGGTTCGGGTTCGGTTCAGTTCGGTTCGGGACTTTTGGACACCCCTAGTTTTACGTTGCTGCCTTCATTCCCCCGAACAATCACCTACAATTTGTTTCGGTGAGGCTTGAGGGACCTGCTACTTATTTAAATTGGTCATCTCAAGTTGAAGATGCTCTCAGTATTCATGATCTTCAAGGCTACGTGGATGGTACAAAACTGCGCCTGGTTGAATTTCTACCCGCTGCTGAAGGTAGAACAACTCGTGAAACCAATCCCGATTTTACTTTATGGAATCGTAAAAATTGGTTTGTGCTAGTTTAGATGAAATTTACTATATTAGATAAAGTGGTAATTGCAAAGTTTGCAGCAAAGAGGACATAGCAGTTTGGATTTCATTGAACATACTAAAGCTCTTTCTGATCAATTAGCGGCAATTGGAAAGCTTGTGAATGAAGAAAATTTAATTTCTCACGTCCTTGGAGGACTCAACACTGCCTACACTCCATTTGTCTCGAATTGCTATTTTGCTTGGCGTGAGAAATCTTTGTCATTATCTGATTTCAAATCTGAAATATTTACCATTGAAGCACTCCTCAAAAATCAGCAACGAAATATGCAAACTAATCATAATAGTTTTGCAATGATTGCTAATAAACTTAGAGAAGGTGATGGGAGAAATCATAAGAAAAATAATAAAAATTGGCAACGACAACGTTCTACTCCAACCCCTCCGATTCAGAAATTTATTCAAGGCAATAGCAATGGCAATCTTGTCTCTTCCAACACTGGGCATGTCCCGCCTGGGCAAATGATCCAATTTTTTACCCTTATTCTTGTCAAATATGTGTCAAGAAGAACTACATGGCACTCACATGTTCCACATGTATGGTTATAATTACCAGGGGTGTCATCCACCTCAACAATTAGCAGCCAATGGTAGCGCAATCAAATTCTCTTCATGATGAAAATACTGCTGACATTGTTAATCTTCATTTAGCTAAACATTACTAAGGAGATGACAAAGTAGCTATGAGTAATGGTAATGGCTTACAAATTAAGCATAACGGTACACTCACGTTATATGCATCCAAATCCACTTTACAAATTAAACATGTTCTTCATTGCCCATAAGCAGTAGTAAATCTTTTATCTATTAATCGATTTTGTATAGACAATGATTGCTACTTTGTTCTTACTAGATTCAATTTTTTTTGTGAATGACAACCTCACGGGACTCATGTTGCTAAAAAATAGGAGTGAAAGCGGATTTCACCCTATTCAGGTTGATCGACAAACAATAAATAATTTTCGTTCGAGTGTTGCTTTTATGGGAGTTCCTACTACTCTTGATGTTTGGCATGCAAAATTGGGTCACCCATTCTCGCATATCACCAAGAGTGTCATCAAGTCCTTTAATTTACATGTTTCTAGCTCCTTCAAGTTTAATTATGTTTATTAGACGTGTTTAATGGGAAACGCCAAGCAATTACCGTTTGGTGATTCATTTGTGTAATGTTGTCTCCTTTGGATTTTATTCATTCAGATGTATAGGTCTCAACTGTCGTATCTAATGAAGGTCATCGATATTATGTTCTCTTCATAGATAACTACTCTCATTTTACATGGGTGTACCCTATTCGTAATAAATCTGATGTTTTTTCTTGATTTGCGCAATTTAAATCCTTGGCTGAGAATAACTTTTCTATAATAGTTAAACAAATTCAATGTCATAATGGTGGTGAGTTTCTTTCTCACCAATTCCAAAAAATTTTACGTCAATATAGGATTCATCAGTGACTCTCTTGTCCATGTACCTCTTAGCAAAATGGCTTAGTTGAGAGGAAACATAGGCACATTATGAAAGTTAGACTCTCATTGTTGGCTTAATCACATTTGCCTACCAAGTTTTGGGTTGAAGCGTTTATGATTGCCAATTATCTTATCAACCGCACTCCCACTCCTATTCTAGGTTATACATCTCCATTCTTTAAATTGTTTAATCAGATACCAGATTATTCCTTTTTATGAAATTTTGGTTGTGCTTGTTATCCTCTCTTGAGACCTTATACAAAGCATAAGCTAGCTTTTCGTAGCAAATAATGCATCTTTCTTGGCTATTCTTCTCACCGTTATGGATATCATTGCCTGGATCATGTGCACCTCAAGATTTATATCTCTCGTAATGTTGCTTTTGATGAACTTAATTTTCCAACACGAGTAGGGTCCTCTTCCACGTCTCCTGTTGCCACGGGTGTTTCCAAGACATGTATGCCTTTTGATCTCACTCCATTTTGTTAGCAGTTCACGTCAGAACAAGTCCCTAATGTTTCACTTGATAATTCTACCTAATCAACCACAATTTCCTGTAGTACTATACAGCCACGGAGCCACCTCAAAGTCCTTTACATAAGCCACCTCAAAGTCCTCTAAATAAGCCATCTTCAGGTCCAATATAGCCACCACATAATCCATTACCTGATCCATCTTCATCTAGTGTCAATATTTCTTCACCTCCTCCCAGAAATTCTACTTCCTCACATCATATGGTGACACGCTCATAGTTACAATTCAGAGAAAAAGAAGTCGACTGGTAATTGAAAAAAGTGGATTAAAATTGAAGGCTTAATTGAATTCATTTACAAAATTACAACTGGTAATATATACACAATTGCTGAGTAGGGAGCAAGTAATTCACGATAATTACACGTGAAGAATCAGTTATAGTTACAACAAGAATTGTGGTCCCAAACTGTGTAATTATAACTACACATGTGCTTGATCCTATGAGTAAGTAAAAAAATTAGTAAGTGTTTGTTAAATACGGTAACTTCAGCCATAACCTGTAAGTGTGTTCATATACGATAAGTGTTGGTAAATACGGTAACTTTCTGTTGAATTCGATGACTTCCAATATGGTACTTTAACATCCTCCCTCAAGCTAGAGTTCTGTCAACTAACTCCAAGCTTGTCTTTAAGAAATAGGAACCTGGAATGAGATAAAGGTTTCGTCAACAAGTCTGCAATCTGATCAGATGAAGAAACGTATTGGATCTTCAATTTGCCTTCAAGAACTTTATCCCTCACAAAATGTATATCAAGTTAAATGTATTTAGTTCGAGCATGGTAAACTGGGTTGGAAGCTAGAGCACTAGCACTTAGATTATCACACCACAGAATTGGGAATGAGGTAGGTTGCAATTTGATTTCCTTAATAAACGACTCAATCCAAGCTATCTTAGCTGAGTCTAAAGCTAGAGCCCTATATTCAGATTTAGCACTGGACCTGGAAACCACTTGTTGTTTCTTTGAAGACCAAGCAACCAAGGTATCTCCTAGATAGATGCAATAGCCGGCTGTAGATCTCCTATTATCATGGCAGGAGGCCCAATCAACGTCAGTATAACTTGTGATGCTCAGGTTATCACTTCTTTGAATCCAAAGACCTTGTTCAGTTATGCCTTTCAAATACCTGAATACCCTTTTAACTATCTTCCAATGACCATCTGAAGGACTTTGAAGAAATTGACTAGCTTAGTTACTGCAAAGCTAATTTCAGGACGTGTATGAACAAGGTATTGCACTTCTGAACAAGAATAGATCAACCATTTTCTCTCTTTCATTCTTGGAGATAATTTTTCCCACTGTCATAGGCGTTGCACAAGGTTTAAGATGTTCAAAATTGAATCTCTTTAGCAACTCCTTGATGTACTTAGCCTTAGTGAGATGCAATCCTGATTCACATTTCCTCACTTCAATTCCCAACAAATTGTGCAATTCACCCATGTCTTTTAATGCAAACTGTGAGTTAAGTTTGTCAATAAAGCATTGCAGTGACTTGTGATCATGTCCACTGATTACTATAACATCAACATACACCAAAAAAATTACTTGACTTTCATTCATGTAGAAGAACAAGGAATTATCTGCCCTGGACTTGATGAACTTTCAGTCCAGAAGTTTTCCTTTTAAGCTTTCATGCCGCGCCCTAGGGGCCTGTTTCAGTTCATAAAGAGCTTTTTCAAGCTTGCAAATAAAGGTTGGATTGGCTTTGTCAATGAAGCCCTCTGACTGCTTCATAAAAACTACTTCATTCAGCCTTCCATTAAGAAAGGCATTATTGATATCAACTTGTCTAACACTCTAGCCTTTAGACACGGCAAGTGATAGGATTATTCTTAGTGTGGAAAGCTTGATTACTGGACTTAAGGTTTCATGATAATCAATACCTGAAGTTTGTAGAAAACCCTTTGCAACAAGCCTTGCCTTGTACTTCAAAATTTTTCCTTCAATGTCTCTTTTAAGTCTGAAGACCCACTTGTTTCCTATGACCTTTTGATTAATCAAGGGTGGCACTAATGTCCAGGTCTTGTTCCTTGCCAAATCTTTAAACTCCTCTTCCATAGCTTTTTTCCAGTTCTTATCAGATAGTGCTTCAGAAGTATCATTGGGTTCTGCCTCGCTGTTGTTCAGTTTTGAATTCTTTACAAAGAGTGGTGTACACTTTAGGTTTGAAGATGTCTACTTTACTTCTGGTAAACATAGAGTGTTCAACATTATTCCTTCTTCCTTCTATTTCTTTCTGATTTATCTGAATATTTGGTTCAGTTTCTTCTGCCTTAGTGCCTCCAGTATTTTCATAGGTTTTCCTTTCAATATGTTCACATCTAATCTCTAATCTTCCATTATCATTGACCTCTGGTGTCTCAGTTTCAATTTCCCCTGGTTGAATAGAACTTGGAAATACTGCTGGTTGAGTTGAACTAGAGTGAAGTGTATCAAATGAGCTTACAGAACCAGTATTAGAGGGAATGTTGAACGGCATATATTGGATAATGGTTTCAGAGGAGTGGCTACCTCTATTTAGAAAACCATGCTCAAAAGGGAACTCCATTTCATTTAAGACAACATGCCTAGATAAATAATTTTTTCCAGTAGAGTTAAGGCACTTATAACCTTTATGAAAATTGCTGAAACCAATGAAGACACATTTAATAGAATGGAAACTGAACTTGTGAGGCTTAAGGTCTTAGACAAGGGAAGCAAGCACATCCAAAAACCTTGAGTGACTTATAGTTAGTTTGTTCACGAACAGGTGTGGGTAGTTTGTTAATGAGATAGGTGGCAGTAGGAATGACTCCCACTAGTAGTGCAATGGCATACTGGCTTGAGCAATGAGGGTTAGACCGGTTTCAGTGATATGACGATGTTTCCTTTCAGATTTTCCATTCTGAGATGAAGTGTAAGGACAGGAAAACCTCATGTGAATACCTGATTGTAGAGTGAATTCAGTAAATGCTCTGAATTCTCCTCCCTAATCAGACTGAAGAGTTTTGATTTTCTTATCGAACTTATTTTCAACTAGGTTTCTGAATTGGATAAATAATTCAGGGCTTCAGATTTGTTCCTCATATGATATATCCATGTGAACCTTCTGTAATCATCAATGAATATAATGTAATACATGAAACCAAAATGTAGATTGAAGGGGTGCAGGGCCCCAGACATCAATGTGAATAAGTTTAAGAGGTGATGATACGTGTGAGGTTGAAAGTTTAAAAGGTAGATAGTGTGCTTTACCAAGTTGACAGGCCCCACAAAAATGATTAACTTCATTCGCTTCAAGTTTTTCATTATAGAGTTTTTCATTATAACAATAGGGGCGTAGGCCTCTCTCAAATCGTTTTCCTTTCATTTGCTCAATACTCACCAAGTGTGGGGCATAACGTGACAACTCCTCAAACTTCCATTCGTAGTCGATGATATCCATGTTCCCTTGTACCAACTGTAGGAATTATGTTTCCTTATGATCTCACATAGCTTGAGGAAAATACTTTTCAGTCAGATCAGTCTTAAATTGTGCCCCAAGTCAGGTCTCATTGTTCTTCTTTTGTACGAGTGCGAGATACGAACTCCCACCAGTTGCCCACCCCTCCAACTAGCATGAATTCAACACATAACACCTTCTAATTTTTCGGACAAGAGATGTGTCGAAAAATCTTCTCAATAGTACGCAACCATTCTTCGGTTGCTAAAGGGTCCTTCCCACCATCAAAAGTAGCAGGACGATATCTGCGAAACTGCTCGATCACATGGATAACTGATGCAGCATGGTTTCCCTAAGCAACCGGTGGTGCTTGTTGTGTCCATGGCGCTCGTGGCACCTGCTGGGCCTATGGTACCTACGATGCTTGTTGTACAACTTGAGCTGCCAAAACTCGTCTTATCTCATCCACTGTTTGTTGTAGTTCCTTGATAGTTCTCGCTTGCGGTGTTGGTACCATTTCCTTTTGGATAAATAAAAGCAAGTTTCTAATCCATTGTAATAACACGACATCCTAAAGCGATAACATATCCATGAGGGCTCACAATGAAAGAAAAATAATATAACACCCTCTATTATCTCAATCCTTCAAGAGGCATACAACATGACAAAAAAGCATCTGACACTTAAACAACTGAGAAACGACAGAAATCCTTCTCGACATTAATCAGATCTAAACATAATAAAATATACTTTGAATCCACACCACTACTTGTCCTTGCCATCATCGTTACTAATCCAGCCTCCATGAACTCTAGGTTTCTTCAAAAGTTGCACATCATCGCCTAAAGTAGGTGGAGGCGCATCTTCGCGAATGTACATCTCAATTGGTACACTATTGTCTTCAGGGGTTGCAAGTGCATCATCTCGGGCCTGTTCCCACTACGCTGTCAGCTCTACGCAGAAAGTCTCATAGTCAATCTCTCGAGGCGAGATAGGCGCGGAAACATTCCACAAGTAAGTGTAAATCGATTCGACCATCTCAAGCCATTCTTCTAGTATGGTATCAATAAGAAGGCGGGTGGTCCGATGACCCGTGACCATATGGCCTAGTTGCCTAACCTCCTTCCACCTTATTAACATCTCCTGAATGTGTTATCACATATCGTGTGTTGAATTCCATTGATACTCTTTATATTGCCATATGATCTCATCTCGACGAGGCCTCATTAAACACGTCTTCCTACAAGTTCTCTTAGTTCGTACCATCTGTGCCAAACCCATTATTTAAAGTCCAATTAGACGGGTTCCTAATATCTTTTAGTTAAATTACGAGGACTTAATTAAATATTAAAAAAAATTGTGTTCACAAAATACTTGGTGCACTGATAATTATTTACAATACGTGCTCCACTCAACATTTTCAATTTTTTTTTTCAAACATTCATAGAAAATCATAACATTTTGAATGCTATATCCGAACATAAAACTCATAAAACTCTTATTTACCTCAGAGCCGGCATAGCTTGGCGATGGCAGGTAGTGACTAAAACTTACAATCTGACTCGACTAAATGCAAAGTCTATAGAAAAGTAAATCACGCTCTAATACCAAGCTGTGGTGTGAAAAAAAATATTTTACAAAATTTGAAAGTGGAAGAACTTTAAAGAAAATATAATAATTTTTGAACCTTTAATGTCAAGTCAAATAACTCGTGAAGTTGTTGGAAATATTAAGTTTTTTGCTCAAAACTGGTTTAACCTACTTGAGTTACTCATAAAATCATGAAAATTAGCAGTCAAGTTTATATGGACTGGGAACTCGTAGGGCTTTCAATCCTTTCTTATTTTTCAAGTTTAAATTCATATTATAATTCAAGATATCGCATTTTTGGTAGCTAGAAGAAGTCTGAAATTTCAAAAGGACAGCAACTAATATAAATGTTTTTACAAAGTTAGCATTTAAATGAAATATTAAAGTTGTTGGTCCATTTTAATCCATAAAAGAAACAAGATAAAACATAATTTAAGGTAATAGTCACTGCCATCCGCCCTCCCGCCTCCTGCCAAGCTCGTCAATCTAAAATGTATAATTATGGTGAGCATTTCGAAGAAACACTCAGTAGTATGCACACACTATTGAGACAATTATATACAAACATTAACATAACATGCAAACGCCGTATTTCAAAGTAAATTGGTGATCAATCAACATACTTTTAGTCTAGTGATTACCTTCAATCACAAATAATTTCCCCAAAGCAATTAACAGTTACGTACATGCTAGCATATAAATTTTTCAAAAGTGTAAGAAACTTGTGTACGGGAGAGGATACTACCTTAAGATCTTTAGAAAAATTGTTAGAGTTGAGTCGTAGATGAAATTTTCAATTGCACTATCACCAAAAAGAGAATCAGCAAGCTTGCCTTTTTGCTTTCTTCAAACGTATATTAGGAATGGCCGTGCATGTGTGTATGGGTAATAAAAATAAAATAATAAAAAAAGTTATGCTCTCTTGTTACTAAAAGCCGAACTAGTAAATTAGAAAAAGGAACAATGTATAAGGAAGTTGCTGTGGTGTGGTGCATAATCCATAAATATACATGTATATTCCCATGAAACCAACCATCATTGCTTAGAGGAAGAGTGGGGGAGTTAAATGAGAAAGTGGCCTAGGAAATTAAAAGAAGTGGGGGTAAACGTAGACTTCTGATGACTTGGTGGAAAATATATACACGTTTCTTGAGGTTGCAAAACAAGGTGAAATATTTAAATTTTAAAACAAACTCAAGTATTGTTTAATAGTAATATATTTAAAAAGTTACGCTTAATAAAAAAAAATTGGATTGAGTATTATATAGTTGCCAAATTAATCGTCGTCCGTCACTTTAAAATAAATACACTAAATCATGGTTTTTAAAAGATTAAAAATAACTGATCAAATTAATATAACATGAGTTCTCAAAATAATGAGACTAAGCTGAAATAATTAGATCGTCACATTAAAAAAAAAATTGCTAGGCAACATACTATGGTGACCAAATAAATAACTTAAAATTTTAGGGGTGTCGTAGCGACGCGACATGTAAAAATTTCCTTGAAAGAGAAAAAAATTTCGATCGCTACATAGGGGTGTTAAGCAATCAATACCAGATCAAGATCACACTGTCACAGATCATATTTCAACTCACAATGAATTGGTTTCCATTGAATAGCAATGCTACAGATAATTAAACATGCATAGCTAAATTACCCATGTATAGCGTGATTCATTTTAAGGAAGCTTCTAAAAGCTTGTATGTCTTGTAAGATGACTATATAATAAAAAAATAGTCAAATATACAAAGGTTGATAGTATACTGGTCTAGCCCTTTCTTTTATTATTCTTTTAAATTGGTAGGTTTTAAATATTTGAAATTAAGTCATTGTTTGATCCTCATTTTTTTCAAAATGCATTTTTTTTTCTTCCACCACACATTTTTCAACAAAATTATACTATATGTAAATTCAAAATTCTTTCTTATTTTTTAACCACACATTCTCCATCAATCTACTAATTCAAAATGCATTCTATGCAAAAAATGGGGCTGAAACAAGATATAAAATTTAAATAATTTTTATCCCTCTATATTTGTACTTGCAGGCAACAGAGCTTTGCAGAATAGGTGCTCTGACACTTGTAAGAGGAACAAATTTGTATTTTTTACTTCGAGTATTATAGATTGTTGTTACGTAGCGGGAGGCAATTTGCTCTGTTCCAGTGAAGGGTTATGCTGATTTAAATTTTAAGAAGAATACAATTGTACTGTGTTGACGATTTTCGGTTTTCATTAATTTTAAAATACATTTTTCTCTCTCTTATTGCATTCACACATTTTTTAATAAAATAATATTACAAGAAAATTAAAAAAAATTTCTTATTTTTTTAAAAACACATTTTCCATCAAATCAGTATTTCAAAATTCATTTTCTTTTTTTTTTGAAAAAATAAAATAAAATGAGACTAACATGCCATAAAACTAGTTCTTGTATGTGTGGCGTCCTTGGATTCATATGACATTTTCGCCTTTGCTTCCTCGGATTATAGACTTAGAGGGTGTTTGACACCCATTTTAATAGAAAAATGTGTTTTTGAATAGTGATTAATGGAAGAATGTGTGGTTAAAAAGTAAGGAGAATTTTTAAGTTTATATGTAGTATTATTTTATTAGTAGAATGTGTGGTTGAAATGAGAAAAAGAAAAAAAATGAGAATAAGAAAAAAAATGGATGCCAAACAGAGGCTTACTGGTCTTGAAACAAAAATCATGGTCATCTGTGATGTTGACTCTTGAGAAATGTGAGAAAATTGTTATTGTACCCAGTAGTTTTATTGCTATTGGTGTCTTTTACCGTCCTCAACACAAACACCCGTTAGTAAATATAAATTCTTTTATTTTATTTTTGACATTTTTACTTGCTCAATTAATTCTTCAATCTATAACAGCAAATAAATTAAAGATGCATGTGGGAAGACCTTAAAGTCCGTAAACGCAACATCTGTGGACTGGAATACTGCCCATATTAGATGATAGTCTTGACCATAAGAGTTGACCTCTGAGTGGATAATGACTCCACACCCTTTCTTTGACGGGAGAGAAACAAACAACCACCGAATTGTTATAAAATCAAAACATTGGTTTTTTTAATTTGGCCAATAAGTGGTTGGAGGAAATATTAACGTTATCGTTGAGAATAAGGTTTAGTACCATATTAAATATGTCAGAAGAAGAAAAACTCGATAACCACCGTGCACATTATCACCTCGGTTAGGTCTACGCTAAAAGTGTCCGAACGATAGAGTTTCCACACCAATTAGAGATTCGCAAGCAATTCAAATTCTATATTTGACGTGTTCAAAGTGCCACTGAAAGTGGTCACATGCTCTCCTGTTCGTCCAAGGCCAGCAAAACCCTACAAAAAATCAATCGGTAAAAATCCAAAAACACAGAAAAGTCCGTCTGTTCCCACGGGTTCCACTCCCAGCCTTAATCTAGTCCCGTCTCTATCCCGTGTTCTCTGTTTGTCGTCAATTGTTGCAAAATTTTCCAAACATAGGATTGGAATACAGTGCGGTCAAAGTGCCCCCTACAGCTTTCCCACTCTACGTTCCACTTAAAAAAAGTCTTAAACCCACCACAACTTCATAATTTCTTTCTTACTGTACTGTTGTCATATTTTCTCTAATAATTCCTTTAGCACTCAAAAATGGCCTTCTTCAGGAGCCTAATTTCTACTCTACTGTTGATCGCCATTTCCTCGACCTTCACCTTTGCTCAGCCATTTCGGTGTACCTCCCCAGGCGCCAAATGCGACGGTTTAGTAGACTATGTCTCTCCCAACCGCACCACTCTCTCCGCCATCAAGACCCTATTCCAAATCAAGAACCTTCGTTCAATTCTTGGCGCCAACAACCTCCCCCTCTCCACCCTGGCAAATACCACCGTTGCCGCCAAGCAGACGATCAAGATTCCTTTCCCTTGCATATGCAGAAACCACACCGGAATATCCAACAGGCGGCCAATTTACACGGTGGTCCCCGGAGACGGCCTCGACCACATAGCCACCGACGTGTTTGCCCGCCTCGTCACCTTCCTACAAATTCAGGAAGTAAATAATATAAGCAATCCCAACCTGATTTTAGTGGGCCAGAAGCTGTGGATTCCGCTGCCTTGCAGCTGCGACGATGTCGACGGTCAGAAGGTGGTGCACTATGGATATAAGGTGCCCGGCGGTAGCACGGTGGAGGGCATTGCTGAGCAGTTCAACACATCCCAGGACACACTGTTGAGGCTCAACAATTTGACTAGTCCCAAAGATCTCATGGCTGATGCTGTTCTAGATGTTCCACTTAGAGGTATATTCTCATTTTTTTTTTCGATTTCTTTTTCTGGTTTAGATAGATAATTAATTCTATGAGACAGTCGCATAATTTGTTAAGAGTTACGAATAAACTTGCAATACCGTGACACATATGGCACCGACAATTACAGGGAACATTTGACTGAATCCATCACATGTAACTTTATTAATTATTTGTAAATGTTTGAAGCTGCAATCTTATCTTATTGAACTACAAAATATTTAGTGGAAAATGGCAGAGAAGGTCCCTACATATTAAATTTGTGCAAATGGGTTGGCCTTTTACCTATGTAGGACGTTGGTGCCTATATAAAGAAAATGGAAAAGGAAAAAGAAAAAGGAAAAAAGAAAAATATCAAAGTGCTGCAAACTTTTGAAAGTTTCAACAACTTTAGTGTATGTAGAAAATGAGAACCGTGAGGGCAGCTGGCTTTTGAATTGACTAATAACATTTGGTTGACTCGGAAAAAATTGTGCCTTAACCGTGGCAACTCGCACTGTTTGTCTTTTAAGCTTTGCTGGTCATACAACTCTGGACTTTAGAGCCTCGTTTAATGATTCTACAACTAATGATCTTGTGTTTGAATTCAAAATTACTAAAGCTTCTGAAGATGAATCAGAAACTCCTATTTGACCAGAAAGAGTATATCAATACAATTATTCACTCTGGAAAATTATTATTTCTAAATACATTTTTTAATATTAAGCCCCTATTTGATGCCCATTAAAAAGAGTTTATTTGGGGGGAAATGAGTTTTGGAATAATGATTTTTTTGGAGAATGTGTGGTTAATAAATATGAAAAAGTTTTGGGTTTACATGCAAAATATTTTACTTTGAGAATGTGTGATTGAAAATGAGTTTTAGAAAAAAAGAAAAGTTTTGGAGAATGGTAGACAAATAGGGGCTAAAGAGGCTATAACAATGTCCAACACTGGATGTTAGCGCACTGGTTATATCGTGTAGCTTCACCTGCTGCTGATTGGTAAGTGATCATCATCAGACCCTTGACATGTAAATTTCTCCTTTTAGGTTAGATGGGGAATTCACACTTTTGAATCCTGGAAACATCCATCTCATAGATATCTCAAAACACGTCTCTTCTTTGATTTTATGTTTCTTTTTGAATCCTGAAAACACCCATGCCAAATTCATGTCTCTTCTTTGTTTTTGTTTTTGAACTTTCATTTTGATGACGTCAAGTTACTTTTTCCAATGGGTAAATATATTGTTTTTTGCCTTTTTCAACAGCTTGTTCTTCATTAATAAGTAATAGGTCACAGGACTACCCTCTACTTGTCCCCAATGGCACATATGTCTTCACTGCCAATAATTGCGTAAGGTGCAATTGTGATGCTGCAAGTAATTGGATGTAAGTGTATATGAGATAGAACTATTTCTCCTTCTAATCCCTTTGCAGCTGTATATCTCATGAACCTGATTTTTTTCTTATTTTCTCCTTTCCTTTACATCCGTCTCTTGGCTTATTCCTCAGGTTACAATGTGAACCATCCTTGATTAATTCGTCATGTTCTGCTATCCCATGTGAAGGTCCAGAAAATTTTTATCTTGGAAACTCCTCATCCTCAGGTTGTAATCGCACAACATGTGCCTATGCTGGTTACAACGGCCAAAACATTCTCACTGCTATTGATGTGCAGTCTACTTGCCAAGGTAGGTGTTAGTATTATCTTAGAGCTTTTTATGATATACCATTGTTTTTTCCAAGAATATATTGTTTGCGAATAGTTGAAATTAATTTGATGCATCTCAAAACTGTGATATTGTATTTCCAAGTTGTAGCAATGTACTAATACAAAAATTGTACAATTGGCTACAGCTCCTGATAACAACTCATCTGCGATCAGCTTGCAAGGTTTGAGGTGGAACTTCCTTCTCATATCCATCCACATCACGTTGATCTGCCTTCCTTTTCTCAAATGAGATTAGTCAGTATCTGTTAGAGAGTTTCTATTTTCTTAATACAGGACAGCATGTGATTGTTATCTATATTTGGGCTTAATCCCTTTCAAGAAGACAGATATGAAAAGTTCATTTTTTTGTGTAGGAGCCGATTTGTCTGCAATGTCTACGTTTTTTTCTCTTTTCAACTTCCTTTATACCTTCTGAATTAGCATGTATGGATATGTTGTTGTTTCATCAGGAAACACATTGTTTGGCCAGTCTTAAAAGGGTTCCCTAGGATAGCTATTTAAAATACCATCTCAAGCATCTATAGCAGAAGTTAGGACTGTAAGCAAAAACCGTTAAACCGTCAAATCGAACCGAAACCGCAATTTCGAAACCGGCGGTTTGGTGCCACGTGGACCCGTCAACGAAATGGTTTTGAATCAAACCAAATCGGTCAAAAACGGTTTGGTTTAGGTTTGAGAATTTTAATTATGGTTTGAAACCAAACCGGTCCGGCGAAAAATATATAAAATAAAAAAATAAAAAATTGATTTTTTTTTTTGAAAATTTATCCAAAATTTCAATTTTGTAAAATTGAATAATTTTGTCATTTTGTAGGTATTTTTGTCAATTTCTAATTTCCTATTTATTATTAAGATTTACGACCCGCTCAAGCCTAATTATATATAAAATAGGCCCAAATTTGAAAGAAGTAGCACTAAACAGCCCAACCCAAGTCCATATACTCACAAGTCACAATCATAATCTTTCAATTTCCATTTCTCTCACTTGCAACTCGCTGGTCGCAGCCTCGCTCCCCGCGGCGCCTCTTGGTTTCCCCCAAATCGTCAACGCCCTCGAAATCTCGAACCTTCCAGTCGCCGGCAGTGTACGTTTGCCAGTATTATTAGACTATTTCAGGTTCTTGCATATTTATTTGATCGTGAGTAAGGTTTAAAATTGAAATTTTGTCACTTGCTAGTTGAAATTTGTTTACATATTTATTGATCGTAAGTAAGGCTTAAAGTTGAAATTCGGACTATCAGGTGCGAAAAAGACATTTGTTTACGTATGAGAGAATATGTATAATTCTGTGTTAAATTGCAGAAGATGAAGGTGGATATATATAGTGGAATGGGAGAGAAAAAATATTTGCAACTTGTCTTTTGGAAGCCATCATTAGATGGATACGTGTCTTAATTCTTTTTTTTTTCCAATTTGCTAATTAAGCCTCTCTTTGGTATCCATTCTTTTTTTCTTTCTCATTCTTCTACTAATTTTCAACCACACATTCATCAATAAAATAATATTTTCCATCACATCAATAACGTTTCCTTTATTTTCAACCACAAAAAATGTGTGATTTGACACAAAGAATGCATTTTTTTCTAGAATAATGGTTACCAAACGGTGCCTAAAAATTTTTTTGTGTGTGTATGAAGGACAAAATTGATCATGAGTTATGTGGCTTCTTAAGTATGTGAATGTTTCTTCCATTTGATAGTTCTGTGACAAAATTTGATGTTTCTTGAGTTATGTGACAAAATTAATTCGTTTTTTTCATTTTGCTAGTTGAAAATGGATATTATTAATTTTTTTTGGACCTTATATTTATTTTGGTGAACTTGTATTGTATTTTTATCGTAAAGTATTATCCTAAAACGTCAAAATGGCGAACAAAAAATTATGCTTTAGTTTATTGTGATTTTACTTTTATTTTGTTGGTATTTAAATTTATAGTAGATATATTTAGTTCGTTTTAGATTTATTGCTAGTAAGATATAAATATATATTGAATTAATGGTATAACAGTAGACACTAGACAGGAAAAAAAATATACGCGAAACCGACGGTTTAAAACCGGACCAAACCGTTAGGTTTATGTTTGACTTTTTTTCAAACCGGTCAAAACGGTTTGGTTTGAAAATTTGTCAAAAATCGCAAAAACCGGATCGCTTACACTCCTAGCAAAAGTAGCCATTTATTTTATTTGTTTTAGTATGGTGTATTTGCCTAGTTAAATTTCATGAAGAGTGGCAAGTCTGACGACCAGTCTCTCTGCCCATTAGAGTACTTCGCAAGGAAGGATGTTAAGGGAGATTTATGTTGTGTATTTAACAAGTAATCAGCCGATTTGGCATTTCTACCTGGGCAAAGAAGTTTTAATTTCCTCCTGTGCAGTCTAGCGTCATCAGTTCACATGGCATGATACTTTTCATTTCTTGTATTTCGGTACTTTCAGGATAAATCACTCTTTATTTACTTGTACATGGCATATTTATGTACAACTGGTTGTTGATCTTTGAACTTCACAGCAAAGATTGGCTGAAGAGAAATAGATCTATGATAAAGCTTCTTGTTTGTACGTTCCCCAGTACTATTAGCAGTGCCGTTACAGATATGGAGTGCGTGTTAATTGTGACAAACACGTTTGAAATTAAACATACATAAGCACGTTTGAAATTAAACGTAGTCCAATGGTCCATATGGCTCGAACAACTCTCGAAGGAGACCCTTTTTCCGTTTAGGATTCCATCCCATATCCGTGCACAATTGATCAATATACCATATTTGCAATGCACCTAAACACGATCTCTCGTAGTATTCACCCAAGGATTGCTTCATGCTGTCATTCCATTGGGATACATTGCACTCCATTTCCTTTATGCTTGGTAGCTTGAATGTCCCAGAAAGAAGCTCAACTAACCAACGACATCTTATCTCCGACGTGAACAGATCTGCCACACTTACTGACAAACCAACTAATGCTAATTGAGGAATCCGAGGATGAATACATTCCCTGACAATGTGCAGATCTTATTAGTATACTCGTAGATTAAAAGCATGCATAAATCAAATGTGAACAATGTTGTCAACATTCTGTCAGGGGTACCTGTATAGTGGAAGTCTAGTTTTCCCAGTTACGCAATCCTTAAAAGTTGGGGATGCTAATATGTTTTTGAGCTTGTCGACACCCCTAAACCCAGTAGCAAGTATCACCAGATCAGTCTTGAGAGGTTCAGCCTCACCATCAACCAAAATACCTTCACTGCAAAAGGTAAAACTTTGCGCTTTCTCAAGTTTGATGCTTCCTTCCTCAACCCTGTCAAAGAAGCCCTCCGGTACGGTCGCAATTGAACAAGAAGTCAATTCTTTCAAAAAACTGTGTTTTGGCACCATACCGTGCTGTGCAAGCCTTAGCTTTCTTTTAATGTGACTTTCAACAAATTTCGAAATTCCCCATCTCTGTCAAAGTATTCGCAAAATTTTACCTTATTAGAATTCTTCTAATTATGGATAACAGTGCTTGATTCTCAGCATGCTGTGTTATAGAATGAATCCATTACAAGAATACTAATAGTAATAGACGGGTTTAGGTTCAAGTTTCCTGACATTACCAAAGGCGAGAAAATTGTTGCCAGGAGGCTTAAAAGAAGCCCTTCAGCAGGCTTATGAATCAAGAGCTCTGAGAATCGACTCTGATATAGATAGCCGAGAGGAACTCCCCACGGGATGTAATCAGGTATATTCCAGTGCTCAGTCCTGTATAAAAGAGTACATGGGTGTTCGATGCCTGCAACGAAACAAATATAAGAAAAGAATTTCGAGCAGATAAGAAAAGAGTGCAATTTGCACATTGTAGTTATTATACCATTGGCTGTTGAGATTTCCATTGAAATGTCCATTCCAGATTTCTGGAATCCAACAACGGTAACTTGCTTTCCTTGGATAAATTTATGGGCAGTTGCATGATCCATGTTAGAATATTCCATCGAATGTATCACCTTTCCTGGAAAGGCTTCGGGGCCCTTATTTGCTGGAAAATTTGGAAAATTTGGTACATCGCTATACCTCCCCAAGCAAAGAATGACAAAATCCACTTGGTAAGTCTGCATTTGATTGTTATCAGCAAAGCACAGTGTAATTCATCATTTTTAGTCATTTATGTTGGGTTCAAATTATATATTTAGCAAAATGGCAATTTCCTTAGTCAAAGGACAAAATCTTAATTTAGTTGAATTGTAATCAAAGTCAAAGTAGGAATAACTGGGTAGTTTGGGACTGATAGAGTCCAAAAAGAAATCAAAGAAATACAAGATGAGGATCAAGATTCGGACTTCAAGAAGTAGAGTAAGAAACAGACTCAGTACCTCTCGTTGGCCGCTTTGTTTACGCTCGAGCAGTGCGAGCGACTTTGTTTACGCTCGAGCAGTGCGAGCGACGATGTTCGGAAGAATCTTGATTCGATTTTAATGCTGATTTTGAATCATTTTTCACCCCCAACACTACCCATTATAAATATACAACCATAGGTCTGTCTCAAAGTGAGTTGAATTATTATATTACTTCAGAGATCATATTATTAAAGATCCAAAAACACATTCATTCATTGATTCTTAGATTCAACACAAGATTAAATTGTTCTATGTTCATCCCATATATTGATCAAACACCAAAACAAAATCATATATTTGCCAATTACTTTTTAGAGTTCTAGAGTCTTAGGAAGGGTGCTCGGAGTTCCGACGCTTAAGGACGATATTCGTTTTTGTTGATCCACACAAAGAGAAAAGTAGTCCAGGGTTACTCGAAAGCCCGGGTCGTACAACTTCCTTGATGATTTACAAGTTAGGTGACCAAAATAACATTTAGCAATATTTGGAAAGTGTAAGTTAACTTTTCTAGTGGATTGGACCGACAAGTTTGCGCGGAAGTTCTTTTATCTAGCTAAGAATTTTCCTCTATGATCATATTTGATGTTGTTTATTTATTGATATACTTGTGATTGTTTAAACATAGGAATTAATTACCTTAATCATCTAGAAATAATCAATAAGCGTTTTGTTGCTTTTAATTGATTTAATTCCAGATCTAAACTATTTGGCTAATTTAAACTTTCGATTTACATGTGTTCAAACAAGGTAAATGTTTTAATACAGAATTGGAATACTTTTTAACTTTACCTCTGTTGTACGGCTTGAAGTGTTCTCCACTGTGACATTCCACTTTCCTTTTGGGGCAAAGGGCTCGCCCGTCTCACTCCAAAATGCCCACGCTTCCATTTCTGCATCGGATGGCCCTTCATAGCTGAGGCTAACAACTTTACTGTTGAACCTAATATTTTTGAACAAGTTAAAGTGATGCGCGTAAGCTTGGAGATAGTCAAGAACTTGATTTTGGGTTGGAAAATCTTCTGTAACTTGAGGTGGCCACGGAAAGTCCGAGAATTGATAAAGAGATTTGGGAGTTTGCAGTTTGGTGGATTGTATAGTTTTGGTCCATACCCCTCCAATGCTGTCCCGGGACTCAAACACAACGGGATCGAATCCCTTGGACAAGGTGTACTTACAGGCCAGGAGGCCACTAATCCCAGCTCCAACGATGGCAACCTGCTTTCGAGTTAATTAAATCACTGCTCACCAACATTTGGATATGGTTACTACTTGCTCACCCAAGAATAAAAGGTAACTGGCTGCTCACTCATTTTTATACAAAGTTATCCATCCATCACTCATGTTGATTCCATCCATCCACATAGACAAAAAAATTACATGTGGCATAGACAATCCTACATGGCCGTTGAAAATTGACACATGGACAAAAAATCCTTTATTTTATACACTCCAAAGTGGTGTTGGAAGAGGATATAGAAGAAGCAGCAGCAGCCATAACTGTTTTCTTCAAGCACCTGCGTGAAGAAGGTAGGACTCATTTGCACAAAGGCGAATAGAATGTTGTGGGGATTCGTTACAATCCCAAATCTTAAAACTCTAAGAATTTCAGGCCCAGTTTTCTGTTCTTTCTCAAGAAATTTCCCTTTATTTTCTGAATATACTATCATCTCACTGGAACGGCCATTGACTTCCTTCTCCCCTTCTCCATTAGAATCGGAATTTCCATATCTTTTAGAATCCGTTTTCCCTTCATTCTCGGGGGAATTAATTTCTCCCCCTTCTTCTTCAATTGCATGGGGTTGTTCAGAGGTACCATTTTCTCCTCCTCCACATGATAATTCCATTTGGGATGAATAAATGAAATTGACAGAGAAAGAGAGAGGAGAGTAGGAATCGTAGCCTCGCAGATCGCAAATTTGTCATCTGGGCTCTGTTTTTATCTCAAGTTTGTGTAGTCATTGAGCTCAAAACTGGAAATTTGAGCTTCTTTTAGAGAAAATTAAGATTTCAATTTTGAGCTTCTTTTAGAAAAAATTAAGATTTCTTTACAGGTGATCAGAAAATGTGGAGGCAGTTAATTTATGTGAAAGAGGCCAAGATTTTGCAAAGTAAAACTGGACAGAGTATTATTTGAGTAGGAAAAGTTACAAATCTCTGTTTTGAAAAGTTGGATGGCTGGTTTTGGAATTGATAGAGGTTTCTTATTCAACGCTATACTGTGATAAGGTGGTGGAGGTGGTCCGGTGGAGGTGGAGGTGGAGGTGGTCCGGTGAGGTGATGGTGGGGATGAATGATGATGATGGTGGAGAACGATGATTCCAATTTTTAAGAGAAAAAACGTGTTTGCTGGAATGTGTTCTGTCCATGTGTCAATTTTTAACACCGTTAATGGCCACGTAGGATTTCCGTCCGCCATGTGTAATTTTTTGTCTAAGTGGGTGAATGGAGTGATGGATGGGTAACTTTGTACAAAAATGAGTGAGCAGTCAGTTACCTTTTATTTTTGGGTGAGCAAGTAGTAACCATGCCCAAATGTTGGTGAGCAATGATTTAATTAACTCACCTGCTTTGCCATTATTCATTAAAGGCTTCGACCTTTCAGTATTATTGAGGATGGTATTGAATTATATAATGAAGCAATTTTACTACAGTGACTGGCACACTTGGCAGCTCAGCTGAGAGTCCAGCAGATCTTGGACTCCTCAGCTGGACTTTAGTTGGATTTCTCATTCAATCTTATTGTTTTGTAATTGGTTCGTGACCAAAAATGTCAAGTGGATAAGATAAAAAGCTTGAGAAAGAAACGATGACACCCCATTAATTTTCGTTATTTCACATTTTGGTTCATTACTCAACCCAATTCGGTGGACGCAATTGTATCCAATATCATTTCAAGTGTCGGAAAATCCAAAAAAAAAAAAATCCACTGAATCGTTGGAACCCATTGACATATATACCCTCCATTTTTTCTTACCCCTACCATCACTCAACCAGACAGCAAAACTAGGGGCACAAATATCATTTTCTGCATGAATTAAGCTATTTGTATATCTTGATTGACATTTTATCATGTGTAAAAGTCGAGACCAATGATTTTTATTTTTAAGTATTGTTCAAATCAATGGCAAAACTAGGTGTTACATCTTCCTTATTTGATTCTCATTATTTTCAAAATATATTTTTCTCTCTTTTATTTTTGATCACATATTTTTTAATAAAATAATATTACATGTAAATTCAAAATTTTTGAAGAAAAATGGGCTCAAACATGTTCTAAAATATCTTTGTCGGGGTAAAAACACAATCAATGTCGACTTTTTTAATGGGATAATCTACACAGCTTGCCACTTGTTATTGACTCATTGTTAAACAAATTACATCAAATCTAATCTTATCAACTTTGTATAATTCAAAAGTTGAATTAGGGGACATCGCAGGGCCGCCTACAATTAACTTCAACATTATTTCCTCTTGATCGATATGATGTTTGGCACAATGCTACACGAGGATTAATTAATTAATACATTCATTAGTTCAGCATCCTATCATCATCGGTTTCCCCGACTGATTCTCACGTTAGCAGCTGACACATGACGGAAACGCATATAATTATAAAACTATGTTCTTTGTAACAAGCGACGTATTATTTGCTCGAATTTCGCTCGAACTAACATGACAACTGTTTGAAATTCATCAAATAAATATTGAAATCAACCAATTAATGAAAAACTAAAATATCATATTAATCAACAAAAAATTGTTTTATTTACGAATTCTGAAAACATATTTAAGATCTCAAAAAAATTACTAATTCAAATGAGGTTCTATTTCTATGGATAAATTCAACTAAACTAGAAAACTAACAAAACAAATCCAATTAAGCCATTGTTCGTTTCCCATTGTAATGCCAATTCTTATCGTTGCAACAAGGATTGGCCGCCTTTTTTGACAATTTTATCTCACAGTGGGACCCTTTTTTTTGAAAAAATGGTAAAAAAATACATTTTCCACCTTAAATAATGGGAAACAAACAGTGGCTAAAACTAAAAAGATGCAAAAGACAAAAAAAAATATCCTCGAACTATCTAAAAACATAAAAATGTTAAAAGGGACCGTCGGAAGGATGGAATTTAACCATGAAAGCTCAACAATTATCATCCCGAAAAATTATATAGAATTGAAAAACGCTTCTGGATTGTACTCATGAACGAAAATTCAACATCCAAGCCAAAAATTAAGCATGTTTTCGTAGATCCTCCTATTTTTTGTCCTTTTCAATTATTTATGATTTTTCTCTTCTAGCCATCCCGCATTACCAGCTCTCGTAACTCTTTTCTACAGCAATGGCCGATGGTTATACCCACAACACTGGAGACTCCAATTATTTTTCCTCTTCGTTTAAAGTTTAGAATATGAGAGCTGTTTCAAATTGGAGTTAGGTTTTGACTGTCATTGGGGCTGTCCGTGGGTCGGTTCGGTTCGGTTCTGAAGATACCCGAACCGACCCAAAACTTTCGGGTATTTAATAAATGGACCCGTCGGGTCCAAATATAATTATGGAACCGTTCGGGTTCGGTTCCGTTCGGTTCGGTTCGGGTCGGTTCGGTTCCGTTCGGTTCCGTACCATAATTAAATTTTTTAATATTTTCAGCAACACTACATAAATACAATTAATAACATTTCATTCGTAACTTTTACAAATTAACGTAACCCAATTCAAAAAAGGAAAATACTAGATGTACTCCATGAATTACTACATGGAGTACATCTTGACAATGGCGACCACCTATTGGAGGGTGTGGGGCCGAGGCCCCACAGCCGACCCTCCAATAGGTGGTCGCCACTTGTCCCTTAAGTCATCCATGTAGTAATCCATGGAGTAAGTGTAGCATGGTCCTTCAAAAAAATATACAAAACTCGGCCCCACAGCCGACCCTCCAATAGGTGGTCGCCACTTGTCCCTTAAGTCATCCATGTAGTAATCCATGGAGTAAGTGTAGCATGGTCCTTCAAAAAAATATACAAAACTAGCCGTCTAATAAGATTAATTCAATGCATACAAATACCAAAAAGTAGATATTAATATTACAGCAAAATTACATAAAGTATATTCATTTGCTTCAAATTAAAATGGGTTAATGGATTTTAAAATGATTTGGGCTTAAAAATTAAAATTATGAAATAATCTAATTTATTCAATTAATTTGCTAATTTGTATAGGAAAAAAATAAAATAATTTAATTAATTCAATATAAAAAATAAAAAAATTATTTAGTTTCGGTTCTTGTTCGGTTCTTCGGTTCTTAGTCTAGACCCGAGACCCGACCCAAACCCATCGGTTCTCGATTCGGGTACCCATTCGGGTATTTAATTTATGAAGAACCGCTCGGTTCGGTTCGGTCCGGTTCGGTTCGGGACTTTTGGACACCCCTAACTGTCATTGCGAACTAACATCATTCAAGTGTTCAGGTAATGTTTGCGGTCCTGCAAAAGTTTGCTATCAACCATTATAAGTAACTATAATCAAGCCGAGATCAATGTCCAATTCAAATAGTAAGAATGAAGAGTTACCGAGTTATTGAACTGGGATCAAGCTTTGGAAATACATTCTATGCTTTTAAAATATAAAAATAAGGGTAATTAGCACATAACGTCATTACCTTTAATTATTATTGTAGAAAACGTTTATACCTTCAATTTTTGACATTTTCATCATTAATTATACATTTGATTGCACAGAAGATCCTTTTAATTAATCTTCATCCAATTTCTCAGTTAAGTGAAATATACTCTTGTTATTTTTTTTTCTCTTTCTTCCCCATTTGAACCAATTTTCCTATCTATTTCTTCCTCTGAAAAATAATCTTTAGTTTCGTGGGATATGAACACCCAAGAAAAGATTGAGGCTGATGATAAGAAAAAAGAAGAAGGCAACGTGCTGTTTAAGGCCAAGAAATATGTGAGAGGCTCAAAAAGATATGGAAGGTAATATTTTTCCAAGGGATTTTGACTCCATTTAATTTGATAGCGAAGTAGTATGTGTTGTGTAACTTTATGTGCCTCACATGGGAGATTGTGAACTCGGGCTGCCAAGTACATTGAGTATGACACCTCTTTCAATGAGGAGAAAAAGAAACAGTCCAAAGCACTGAAAATCACTTGTAACCTGAATAATGCAGCTTGTAAATTGAAATTGAAAAATTATAAGTAGGCAGAGAAGCTGCGTACGAGGGTTTGCTCAACTGGATAATCGGTTCCAAAGCACTGAAGATCATTTGTAACTCGAATAATGCAGCTTGCAAATTGAAATTGAAAAATTATAAGTAGGGAGAGAAGCTGCATACAAAGGTTTGCTCAACTGGATAATCAATTTCTTTTAATTGTCTTTTCAAATCATTTACTTCATTTGTTTAATGAGGAAAGTGTGAAGGTGTTGGAACTCGAAAGTACAAATGTGAACGCACTATACAGAGACTTTAGTATATATAGATCTAGAAGAGATACTGGATCTAAGTCTATCTAAATTCTTCTTTCTCTCATATCATGGAAAATGATGAAGTTTCATTGCTTCCCAAGTGTCTTAGAGAAGTAGCTGTGTGAAGGAATAGAAATTTAGCCCCTTTCTCAATGGGTCCTTGGGAAAGTGGTCAATTGTATTCGTTAGGGCTCAAATATACATAAACATGGCCGATCTGGATTTGGTTGAATTTAATATTTCAGAGGAAGAAATAAATGAGAAAATGTGTTCAAATGGGGAAGAAAGAGAAAATATTATGAGAATACCCTTTACTTCAGAAAAAATTGATGAAAATGACATTTTGCGTAATCACATGTGTAACCAAGGGTGAAAATGTTAAAAAATAAAAGATATGGATATTTTTCACAATAATAGTGAAAAAATGACGTTATGTGTTAATTATTCGTTAAAATAAATAAAAATAGGGCTGTCCATGGGTCGGTTCGGTTCGGTTCTGAAGATACTCGAACCGACCCAAAACTTTCGGGTATTTAATAAATGGACCCGTCGGATCCAAATATAATTATGGAACCGCTCGGTTTCGGTTCCGGTTCCGTTCGATTCGGTTCGGGTCGGTTCGGTTCCGTTCGGTTCCGTACCATAATTAAATTTTTTAATATTTTCAACAACACTACATAAATACAATTAATAACATTTCATTCGTAACTTTTACAAATTAACGTAGCCCAATTCAAAAAAATATACAAAACTAGCCGTCCAATAAGATTAATTCAATGCATACAAATACCAAAAAGTAGATATTAATATTACAGCAAAACTACATAAATTATATTCATTTGTTTCAAATTAAAATGGGCTAATGGATTTTAAAATGATTTGGGCTTAAAAATTAAAATTATGAAATAATCTAATTTATTCAATTAATTTGCTAATTTGTATAGGGAAAAAATAAAATAATTTAATTAATTCAATATAAAAAATAAAAAAATTATTTAGTTTCGGTTCTTGTTCGGTTCTTCGGTTCTTGGTCTAGACCCGAGACCCGACCCAAACCCATCGGTTCTCGATTCGGGTACCCGTTCGGGTATTTAATTTATGAAGAACCGCTCGATTTGGTTCGGTTCGGTTCGGTTCAGTTCGGGTTCGGTTCGGTCCGGTTCGGTTCGGGACTTTTGGACACCCCTAAATAAAAAATTGTCTGATGGTTAAATTGTAATCAATAAAAAATGAAAAATAGTCATCGGTCCAAAAGATAGGGCCAAGTTGTGGGAACGCTTCTTTCTTTTGGACCTTCGTGGAAAGGCCCAAAGTAGGAAAATCGATGGCCAAGAAGGTTAAAAAAACTAAAAAAGGAAAAGTTTGTTCTTGGCATCGACGTTGTTGAGTAATCTGACAGGTCGAGAAGTGGAAATGGAAAACACAGCGATTTTGAGAGAGTGGTTCGATCGGGTTGACTCAGACAAAACTGGATGCATCGTTGCTACTCAACTCAAGGTCAATTTTTATCTCTTACTTTCCTTTTTAGCATGAGTGAAGCAATTTACCCCCTTTTTTTCGGAAGATCAGAGTGCTTTTGCTGTCGGAAACCTTCATTTCCCCACCTCCGTTGTTCAACAAATGATCAGGTTTTTTTTTGTGACGGAAAGTCTGAAATTTAGAATATACAGCATATTAAGGTTTGTAAAACTGCTTCTTTTGACTAATTCAGGATGTACGATTTTGACAAAAATGGAACTATGAGCTTTGAAGGTGATTTTTTTCCCATAAATTACTTCATGTTATACTTAAGCTCTTTGAATAATTTGAATGTAATTCATGTTGATGAAATTTAAGCTAACCTCTAAATCAATCATACTAGCATCTGAGGTTTCTATTTCAGATGCAATTAGGCATTGAATGATAATTCCATCTTTCCATTCATGTTTCTGCATTAACAAGTGTTTTTAACTGAATGGGAATCTTTTTCTGATTCGGTAATACTTATTTTTTTTCTCAGAGTTTGTCGAACTTAACAAGTTTCTGCTAAAGGTGAGTGTTTTCCTTTGTATGCTTTAGAATTGCTTGAGTCTCTCATTGCGGGTATCTTGTGAATTTAGCCAGAGCGTTGAGTACTGGTTGCCTATTATTCAAATTTCTTTAATCTTTGATTAAATTCCCACTTCTCCCCCTGGTAAGAATAGAATAGGCTAAGCAGGGTTGTGATCCGATCATCTGATGCTTTTAATTTAATAAAATAAGGATTAAGCTTGGAGAAACTGCATGAATACGAGGTGGATTAGAAGATTTGATTATGCTTCTTGCTGTAGTGGAAGTGTTGCATTGTGCACTTCCTTAGAGTTTTTGTACTGAAATCTCTTTGCTATCATCTGGCTCAATAATGTGTCTATGTTACTAAATAATTTTGAGTTTCCATGCTGAAATCTTGAAGCTATCACCTGGCATTGTATATCTTGTCTATGGTATTCTTAAAATATGAGGTTTCGAGGAGGTCTTTTTTGTTCAGGAATTGATAGGTCTCCTTTTTTTTCTGGAATTACATTTGCAATACCAGAGAAGTTTTGTGAGGGAATAAGAAAAGGAGGGTACATTTTTAACTCCAGCAAAATCAATGACATTTGATTTCCTTGCAGGTTCAACAGGCCTTTTCAGACTTGGAGAGGTGATTTACTGAAGAACTTGGATAATGCTGTTTTTGACACAAGTTCTTGATTCTTTTTCACTGGCTGTAGTTGCTCAAGCAAATTTAACATTTCTGAAGCACTGAAAAATTAAATAAGATGTAGCTATCATCTTAAATTCAAAACATTTTTAAATAAATGGACTTTTTAGTGCATACTTCAGTGTGCTGAGAATGTGGTGGAACCATTTCATCCATTCTTTTATATTAGGAAGCATAGTGTTTACCATCTCTTGTTGGTTGTGGCTTAAGAATTACCCCTGATAAAAATAATGCATTTCCCTTGATAAAACTTTGATTATCTGAACTTAATATCTGGTCCTCACATCTTATTGGTGTTACATTGTTATTTACAAATATTTGTAGTTGTAACTATTAGAGAGGACTGTAATTATATTTGTTTTTTTTTTTTTTGTATACTGCCACAGGGGACGTGGATTTCTTGTTCCTGATGAAGTTTACAAGGTAGATAAACTACATGGGCTGGCTGTTCGTTTTTTCATATTTATCAACTTTTGGGACCATAATTAGTTATGAACTTGAAATTGTGGTAGTTGCAAGACCCTTCTTTCTTTACCAGGACTTTGGCAACGCTTTCCATTTCTTTATCTATATCTTTTCATCCTTTAATTATTTTTCAATTTTATACAATGGCTATTAGGCGCTGGTGAAACTTGAATTCTCTCTTGACTCTCCAGCTTTTTATACTGTTTGTGAGGTAAACGAAATAAGATGATCTTTCTTACAGTTAGAGATAGGCCATATACAACTTAATTTTATAATGCATGATCCAAATTAGAAGTGTTCATTTTGATTATCATGCAGAGTTTTGATCAAACGAGATGTGGAAAGTTCAGACTCGACGACTTTATATCTCTTTGTATATTTGTACAGTCATCAAGGTCAGTAAATCAATGAACCTTCAGAAGTGCCATCGCTCTCGCTGCATTTCTCAGTTGGGATGTATGATGCATTAAGGCTGATAGAATGAAATTTTCTTTACATAATGGTCTCAAAACAATTTGATAACTTACTCTCAAGTTGATAGATCAACGTCTTCTTGGTTGTATCAACTAGCTACACACTTGCTAACACAATAAAAACATACGCAGTTTCTGTGACGTTCTTTGTATCTTATGTTCAATATGAGAACCTCGTGAAGAGTAGTTTAGAATGTTTTATGGAATTGAATAATATATTAGTATCTTTGGTTGTCATTATTTCTCTAAATGCTACTTGAAAGACGATCTGGCCTGATTGATTTTTTCTTATTATCTTTGGTCACTATATGATAGAAGTATCCAAATCTGGGTCAATACCGGCAAAACAATCTCTGAACAAGGTTCTAGCACCATGCCAAATGTGTCCACACATGAATCTCACGGTCTTTGTTTCTTAAGTTTTTTATCCACTTTAATAATATTTTCTATATAATATTGGCTTGGGATACATTCAGTTTGTGATGAAGGTGCAACCAGGTTATATTTTGCTGCTACTTCTTCCGTGATGGATCATTTAGTTTTATTTTATCTCTTGTAGGAATCTGTTCAATTCATTTGATACAAGCAAGCAAGGCAGGGTGACTCTTGATCTCAATCAATTTATTTACTGTAGTAAGTACTCAAACCTTGGTTTCCTCTTATATTTGCATATTTGCATCTGCCATCCGTTGGTTTGCCCGAGTTAATTAAAATGCAGGATAATTATTCTATCATTACCTGGTTTTAGATGCCACATTTATCTGGGGATAAGTTGATTATAAAGGGTATTCTCTTTTCATGGATGTGAAAAGAGTACTGATCTGTACTGAAAACCTTATTTCTCTTAGTTTTGCCATTTGAATTCAATCTTTGTTAGATGTAAAGGAGAGGTTCATATCTGAATAAAGGTCCTGCAACTTATATTTTAGTTTGCCTGTGAGCAATCACTTGAGCTTATTTTCTGTGTATGATTCACTGCTGCAAATTTGTTCATTTTCAGTTTTATTGAGTTGATAAAACGTATCAGCCATTGTATCTAATATTTAACAGTTTTTTTTCCTCTTTCCTCATTGTCCAGCTGCCAATTGCAGAATATGAATCAACCTCTCTACTGAAGCGAGCATTAAATGAAGAAAATTGGAAACTGTACTGGTGAGCAGGTGCCTGTTGCAAAGCCCCGAGTACTTAATTTTTATGTTAATGTTAGTATATATTATGCTGTATAATTCCTGTATTGAACTTTTCCATTCAACATAAATTTAACTGAGAACTCTCGTGTCTTGTGTAGAATTCTGATGTGCAATTTATGCATGTTTATTAATAATGCTGAAACTGGAATACAAACTCAAGGGAGAAACATTTGGCCTGACCTCCAGTAGATGACAAACTGCAATTTAACCAGTCAAAACGACTGGGGAGCCTACTAAAAAACCAAAGTAGCATAATCTTTTAAAAGGATAAGAGTATGGGTCGACGAGGTGTTTATAAACATGTGTTTATAAATAGGGTAAATGGGTGGTGGCGAAGTGAGAACCTATGAAACGAAAGTAGTTCCAAATGCTAAGGTGGAATAGCAGTTGCATGCGAGGCGAAGTTCGGGTTTTAGGGATTTTATTCTCCAAATGTTGATTTTAAACAGTAGTATTCTACTTTGTTTGGTAGGATTTTCGTTCCCCTTGTAATGAAGTTTTAATATGTGACTAGTGAGGCAAGAGTTGAAAATTTGAGGACTCATTTGATGCACATTTTTTGTTACCAATAATGCATTTTTGTGTCAAATCAGGTGGACCCCTTAACTGTCACTTTGGTCTTTTGGTCCAAGAAAAGATATGCGCAAACAACTTTGCCCTTCTGCCTTATTTTCAATTTGGACACTGTTGGTTCATTTGCTTTCCCGTGAAAGTGTTGACGTGTAAATGTAGTAGCAACTTTTTTCCACGGGCAGACAAATTGACTTGTAGTAACGGAATTTTATTACCGTCCATATATACCAAGATTGATTCACTTTTGTTCAAAATTCATTATTCGAAAACTACATTTTTTTCTCAATACAAGTTCCAATAAAATAATATTTTTCATGTAAAATTTTTTTATCCTCATTGGTTAACCACATAATTTCAATTACATCACTATCTCAAATACATTATTCTCTTAATAACGTGCACCTAATGCCAATGGATCAAACAAAATTGTTTCGACGTTTATTTTACACTCAACATGAGCATGTTTTTCGTTAGTACGAAGAATTTTAACATCATTGTTGCTGTGCCGTATAGTCGCAAAATCTATCACACTCACTTCGTTGCATTTCGTGTGCATTCATTTCGACATGCATTTCGCCTTCAGCGTCAGCTAGCTCCATTTCGGCTACACCATCATTTGTCTTTGCTCTCTCAAACGCCTTAACCACAACTCTAGTACGACATAAAAAATTATAAACACCCATTGTTGCGATGACAACTTAAGCCGACAATTGAAGTTTAGATCTTCCATTGCTTTACTAGTAAGAAATTGTTAAATTTCGTATATGCAAGTTGAAGAATCTCTCATTTTAGTAGTACAAAGAAATGCTACTAAACTCGTGAGTGCACGTATGATAATTCCTTCTTCGAAGCTCCTAATTTATAGAGTAGTGAATGTGGGATGTAAGTTGTGTTATTTGATTCACCTGTCACCGTAGGTTGTACCAAATCGTCCACACATAAAAAGGTGCTCGAAATTGTCAAGTGTCTACCTTTTTCCAGCTACTGCTGAAAGATTCCCAAAAAAATGTGTTTCACATCACTGAAACACTGTCCACCATGCATGTATTACTTGTGCAACAGAATGAAATGAACAATTTTAAGCACAACCCAACAAAAAAGCACAATAACATAAGAAAAAAAAGAGAATCACAACGTACATGAGAACAGATACAGAAACATGCTAGTGTCACGAGGGAAATTAGGAAAAACTACAACATAAACAGTACTAGATTTTGTAGAGTCAGTAATGGAGTTACTTTTTTCCCTCATTAAACTGCCACTCAATCCACTCAAATTTTTCGTCTACATCGCACATCACGCTGAGCATATCCCAGTAGCGCTTCTGTGTAAGAATCGTACAGGCGAAAAAGTACAAGGGCGTTCGTCGCTTGAGTCTCCCTGCAGCAAGCAACTCTTTGACGCACTCAACTCCAGCATTTTCTTTCGGCGCCATGAAGGTATTGAGCTTTGCTGCCACTTTCTCGGCGGCACTGTTTGCCCGATTAACTGAAAACAACAACTCACGAGTAGAAATTTTCTTTTTCTTTTTCTTTCCCTTTTTCGAAGTCATTGACAACTTCCTTTTTCCGCCATTGCGGGCTTTGGCAGTGTTCACGCTGGAGTTGCACCTCTCTTCGTCTCCCTCATCACTCGAACCAGTACTCTCCCCATCCACAGGGATGAAATCACTGTCCTCGAACAATGCCAGACCCGTTCGACACAACATCGTCGGGGTCATTGCGTACTTATCGCCGTCATAACTGTTGCCAAAAAGTTGATGATATCGGACGTAAATCTCACTAACATCTTTATCCTTAAAATCTTTGTACTCCTTGTTCTCCTGCAATAACGGTTTCACAAAAAACTCATATGTAAATGAGTTGAAATATGTGGAAAATGTAACCGATCGTCACCCCGGATGTAGCCAGAACAAACAAATGCATGTGAATTAGTCAACATGTTCGTAAAGTACCTTTATTTTTCGAGTCCACCATTCATCTAATGCTACGATACGGCCTGTCGATGGGTTATATTCGACACCGGTACAAGATAACAGCTCGGTGAGTCGTTTGTGGTCTCGACGCATTGCGTCCCAATGGTTGCAAAGTTGTTGTTTGCTCCAATTGTGGCCGGAGATGGAGTTGAACAGCGTAATAACACGTTCCCAGCCGGACTTCATGAAAGACTCACCGTGGCGATGACCTTCGGCAATTGCGGTCTCGCAGGCAGCAATAAACGTTCTCCTTTCTGCAGGTTTCCATTCGGCATATTTTTTCGAGCCGGAGTCGTTAGGACACTCATTCGAACTGGATGAACCAGGACCACGAAAGTCACCGATCTGCGGGAATTAGACCAATGGAGTTGGAAGACGATTAAGGAATAAAAACTGTAATAGTAGCACCCTCCAGTTTCTTACCTCGTTTGGGAGTGGCTCCATCGATGTAGGATAATGAGAAAAAAAAACAACAAACACCAACTGTTGGTCTTTGTGGGCTGTACAGAAGCCTACGGCCACTCCCGCGGCGGTGTAAAAGATGGCACACAGTAGCTAACCGTCTGCCATATAAAACATCATAATCACATTGAAAACATAGATAGTTGTAGCCATGTACAAAAGAAAAATGAAAAGCAATGAAATGAAATGTCAATTATTAGACTCTTTGAAAACGTTTTGAAAATATTAGTAACAGGCAATGAATTTTCTTCAAAGCCATGTTTTTGCATATCCTGATATATACAGTCGTAGCCTCCAACCACTGGTGTGATTAATATTGTTGACACCTCAAAAATGACTTTTCAGAAAAGGCAAAGCCAACCACTCTTCGTCATATACAATATATATCTACTTGACATGTTTAAGTAATCATGTTTGGAAGTTATGTATAATCTATTTAAAATTAAAAGTAGATAGAAAACTGCTTACAAGTTACACATAATTCCAATTAAAAGAACAAGGCGAAAGGAAAATTATATCTATAATTGCTTCTGCTCACTGTTAATGGACTGGATAAAATGCCGCATTGTGTAAAAATTGATACATGAACAAAATCTTATGATTTGAGGTGTTCTCCGAAATTGATGAGTATGAGTTGATATAGCTTTTGCACGAAACAAATAGAACGCGACTATCACTTCCTTCCAATATAGTTGAACATGTTGGGAAGTGGGATATATGGGGCGTGAATGCATCTACCATCTGGGTAAACAAAGGAAAGAGAAGACTTCAAACTCGCCTCGGTTCATAGAAGAACGGAGCACGTATGAAATGGGTAGAAGAGCGAGGAACTTACCCGGCGATTGAAGGATTTTGTACGGACGAATGTGTCGGCGGATAGTGAAAGGCGCAGCACGACGGAAGGCTCCGTGCGCACTGCACTCCCGGCGCTGGCAGGTGAGCTGGTTCGTCTTTACTGGTAACCAGTTCCTTCCGGTGCCAAGATGCAGACTTCACTGGTGTCGGTGCTACTGTTATTTCTTTTTCTGTAATTTATACGTTGTCAGATCATGAAGCGGGGTCGACGACTTTCACCAGCATTTTCCAGTATGGAAGGTCGACGACGGCAATTACAAATGTCACTCAAATTTTCGACCTCAAGCAGGTTGCAATCGGTGATTGTTTGGATGACGGAGAGAATAATTTGGGAAAGTGATCGGTTAGATTCTGAATGAGGGGTAGAATGGAGAATATGTATCCCCGAATTGTCAAAGATTGCACAGTTTTTGTCAGTATGGTTACTGTTCCAACGTTGAAATTGTGAACAAATAGCAAAAAATGTGCATCAAAAATGGATTGCACAGTTTTCGAGTGCTAGTTTCGTCTGAAAAGTTGAGTTACCCATTAAGCGCCTAATGGATTTTGTACGGACGAATGTGATACGTGTATGACATGATATGTAGTAGTTTGCAGTTGAATTCTGCTTGCATTACAGGGGGCTGCTTCAAGTTACCCACAAGAGGGGGTCTCTCTCTCACACACACACACACACATAAACAAAAATTGTTCTTAAAAGATCTGGAACTAATATATATTTTAAAATACTGGGAGAACGATAAAGTTTTATGCGAATTAAAAATAAAAAATCCTGAATATATAATTAAGACAAAAAATATTGAAGTTACAAATCAAGATGCTGAAGATTTTAAGATGCATATTAAAGATCTTTTAAAATTAGGGGTTATAAGAAAATCAGATAGTCCATGTAGATCAGCAGCTTTTATAGTTAGAAAACATTCAGAAATAATTAGAGGAAAAAGTAGAATGGTTATAAATTATAAAAGACTTAATGATAATACAATAGATGACGCATATACTATTCCAGATAAGACTGTTTTAATAAATAAAATTCAAGATTGTAATATTTTTAGTAAGTTTGATTTAAAATCAAGATTTTGACAAGTTAAAATACATCCAGATTCTATAGAATGGACAGCTTTTACTTCTCCAGAAGGTCATTATGAATAGTTAGTTATGCATTTTGGTTTAAAGAATGCTCCTAGTATATTTCAAAGAAAAATGGAAAATATTTTTAATAAACATAGTAAATTCATTATAATTTATATTGATGATATATTAGTTTTTAGTAAAAATAAAAGAGAACATAGAGGTTATTTACAAATTCTTTTTTCAGAATTTATAAAACATGGTTTAATTGTAAATAAGAAAAAGATGATGTTATTTAAAGAATATATAGAATTTTTAGGAGTTAATATAGGAAAAGGTAAGATTGAATTACAACCTCATATAGCTCAGAAAGCTTTAGAATTTCCAGATAAGCTTGAAGATCTTAAACAATTACAGAAATTTTTACGATTAATAAATTATGCTAGACCTTTTATTAAGGATTTAGGAAAAATGGCAGGACCATTATATGGAAAAACATCTCCTAAAGGACAAAGATATTTTAATATAGAAGATATTAAATTAGTACAAAAAATAAAAGAAAGATTGAAAGATTTACCTAAATTAGATATGCCATTAGATACAGATTATTTGATTATAGAAACAGATGGAAGTTTAACAGGTTGGGGAGCAATTTTAATTGCAAAACCCAATAAATATGCAGGTAAAGATTTTGAAAAAATTGTTAGATACAATAGTGGAAATTATAAAGAAAAATGTAATATAAGTAGCATAGATTTAGAATTACTTGCAGTTAATTATGCATTAGATTCTTTTGAATTATTTATTATTTTTAAAAAAGAAATTACTTTAAGAACAGATTGTGAGGCAATAGTAAGTTTTGTTAATAAAATGAAATTAGAAAATAAAAGAAGTAATCGAAGAAGATGGTTAAATTTTATAAATAAAATTACTAATACTGGATTAGTAATTAATTTTGAACATATTAAGGGTAGTAATAATCAGATAGCAGATATATTAAGTAGAATAATTAAAAATAAAGATTATGACTGATTGTTTGCAGATGCAGAGACCCAGAGGACCAAGACCAGGATTGCCAATTGTTGGCAGTTCAAGTTCTCAGACAAACATAATACAGACTCATGATAAGTTAAGGTTTGGTAGTATAGAATTACTTTGTTTTCCAAATAGTAATTCTCATATTTCAGTTACAAAATCAGAAAAATGTATTTTAGACAATTTATGGATTTCTTATTATAAGAATTCAAAAGATCAAAAATATTTTTTAGCATGTTTAAATGCACTTTCAGAACATTTTAGTCAAAATCATAAAAAATTTAAGTGTTATGTTGTTTTACAATGTAGATTTCCAGGAGTCTATCATACTTGGTTAGAAGTTTCAGACTGTATTAAAAATTTTCCAAATCCTCTTTATAAAAGATTTTATTCAATTTCAGAAGCATTAGAAAAATGTAGAAAATTTTTAGGAATTAATTATTTTGTTGCACCTTCTTTAAAGAATGTTTCAGATCAGCCCTTAGATTATGTTTCAAAATTTTGTGAACATTGTGAGTGTATGACTAAGAATTTTAAAATTTTAAATGAGTCTAATCAGGTTATACAACAAGAAAAATTAGCCTTACAAAAGAAAATTTCTGAATTAAAACAAGAAATTATTAATTTAAAGATTTTAAATCCAATTGTTCAGACACAATCAGGTACTATAGAGCCCAAGAAATCTATAGCTAGTCCAGCTCAAACGAAAGCTGGTAAAGACATCTCAAATCCGTTCGTGGTTCTGGGCTTACCAAAAGTCCAACAGACTCATGAGACTGTTGATTCTCCTACTTTCCAATTTAATCAGACTCAACAGGCTGAAAATCCTGTTACAGAAAATAAGATTATTAAAGATCAGACACAGCAGACTGATAATTCTGCTACTAGACTTATTAGTCCAATAGATCTTAAACAGAAAAGGCCAATAAATTTTTCAAAATCATTTCAATCGTCTCAAGATCCAGAACAAATCTCTCAGACAGATATCAAAAGAATTAAAGAAATGTTTGACAAGATTGAAGAATTTCAGCAACAAGTTAAACAAAGCACTACAAAGAAAAAGACGATACAGTTTAAAAAGAAAAATAAAGGCAAAAAGAAAGCTGAAAAAGAAAAAGGTTTGGAAGATTTCAAAGACAATAATTCAGAAGAAAATGATAATCCAGACGACTGTACTGACGGAGGAGACTCTTTGGACAGCATTGGCAGACATAATTATGAAACAAGATAAGAATTTTCCAGATTTTTGCTATAAAGGGAGACACATGGCAAAAAATCCTGGTGATTGACAAGACAAGAATCATCTACTCGGAGATTTTTTCAGATTTTTGAAGAAAGATCAAAGAATTATTGTACGAAAAGAAGAACCTTTACTGTTTTCTTTTTTGAAAAATTTGTAATAAATCTTACTATTTGTTAAAGTAAGATTTGATTAGATTGTCTTTTACTGTTTTCTTTTTGATGTTTTGAAAAAGCAAAGATTTATTGCTTTTGAAAAACGCATTTTCTCGCTTTTTTCTCCTATATAAGGAGATCATTTCTTCATTTGTAAACACAAGAGAAAAAATAATACAATACAAGCTTTCGTTCTTACAATATGTTCTAATTTTCTTTTCCTTCCCGAAAGGGAAATTCTTAATCGATCTTATTTTTAAATATTATAATATCTCACAAAAATATGTTGTTTAAAGATTTTAAACTACTGACGGATCATTCCAGTAGGTATGTTTTATAGTTCTAAGATATGGTACTAATAATTAATATTAGTTCCAAATCTTTTAAGAACAATTTTTGTTTATAAATTTTTATGATTTTCTAAAAAGTTTTATGCTTCATGCTGAGTATATGATAAGAGCATGTCTTGACTCCAAGTTAAAGTTTAAACTGTTTTTAAAATAAGTCATGAGTGACCTCTCAAAGCGTAAAAGCCCAGTGAAGAGACTAGGAGACGCATAGAAGAGGGAAAGTGATCTCTTTTTTAAGAATTCTTGTTAAGGAAGTGTCAGTGGTGTCCTTACAAGAGTGAAGTTAGGCCAAAGTTCATATATCTCAGATATCATTTTTTCTTTTAATGTGTTTTTTTTTTTAAAAAAAAAAAAGTAAAAAGGGATATTATTTTATCAAAAGAATGAGATATCATGATTAAGAAGAGTACTGAGTAGGATATTTTTCAACAGCTTTCACAACAGCCATTTTCAACAGCTTTCACAACAGCCATTCAACAGCCTTCACAATATATATATATATATACACACTTTTTTTTTTCAAATACATTTGGATGGGGCCCGCGCTATAGGCCCCTGTGAAAATAATTCCTGTATGCCAGAAATTATTCTTGCAGTTTACTGGATTTGTTACAGCAAAAGGAGATAGGAGGGTAGGACTTTATAACTGAAAATAACTGTCGTCCATACTGGTAACCGCCCAGTCCATGCTACATAAGAGACTCGTATTCCAAGTTCATATCTTCTTCTTTTTTTTTTTCTTCCCCAAACTTATCTCTTATTAATCCACATATGGAGATGAATATCCTGCCATTAATGTTGTCAACTGCTCAAGATGGAGCATTTAACTCTGAGACATCTCCCACCACTCTCAAGTGCCGCCGAAAGAAACATACCAAATTAATCAAAATTGACAATTCTCCCACTTCCAGTACTAGTGCCATAATTTCTAAGCTCAAATATGTGAAGCCAGATCCTATTGCACCCAAGATCACCAGGCCCTGTACAGAGTGTGGCAAGAGGTTTTGGTCATGGAAGGCACTTTTTGGTTACATGCGCTGCCACCCCAAGGGCCAATGGCCCTGCATTAACCTTCCGCCCGAACTTAGGAAGCCTGAAAGGGATACCACAGTCACTGAGAGTGAAGCAGAGGAAGCTTCCGTAATGACGGAGGAAGATTACGAGGTGGCGAAGTTCTTGTTGTTGTTGGCCTACTGCAGCCTCTGACTCGCCATCCGTTACTACTGCTTGCATTGTTAGCCATGGACTACAGGTGGAATACTCTGATACTGCTGTTGTTGATTTGAGTGAAAGTGTGAATGTGAATTGCCGATTCAAGTGCTTGAGTTGCAAGAAAGTGTTTGGTTCTCGGCAGGCTTTAGGGGGTCACAGAGCAAGTTACAAAAATATCAAGGGTTGTTATGCCATTACGAAGAATAAGGGGGAAGTAGAAGAAAACTGCATCAATGAATTAGTAGATATTGGTAGTGAATGGGAGGTGAAGGAGCATAGTGGTAGGGATGATAAAATAACGGTGATGGATATAGGAGGAGGAGGCCACAAATGCAGCCTTTGTTTTAAGGTTTTTTCAAGTGGTCAAGCCTTAGATGGGCTCATACGGTGCCATTGGGAGAAGATGGTGGACGACATCAGAATTAAGCTTCAATTCAGTTCCAGTTCTGCTTCTAGATGCTTCGAGACTATTCTTACATTTTCTATATTTCATTATAATTGTAATTCATTTCAATTAGTTAGATAGTTAGAAAGTTAGTTAGTCTTTTGGTGCCTTTTTCATTTGGCTATTTATATGATTTGCTGTACGCCTCATTTCTTAGTTGAATAGAATTCTGATTCTTTTCTTATTCTCTCTCACAATTCTGATATGGTATCAAAGCAAAACCACCTCATTCCTTATTTGATTTTCAATTGAATTCGTTACTTCATTCAATCATAACATGGAGCCTGAGATTCAATCAGAAGCAAGGCAGGTTGTGAAATCTAATTTTGATGATCCTGCTAATCCCTTTTTTCTCCATCATTCCGATAGCCCAGGACTGATTTTAGTTTCGCAGCAACTCACTGGAGATAACTACGCCTCCTGGGTCGTGCGATGATTATCGCACTATCAGTGAAGAATAAATTGGGTTTTGTCGATGATTCCATTTCCAGACCTGAAGGCAATGAATCATATCTGATGAACTCATGGATTAGAAATAACAATATAGTTATTTCTTGGATTTTGAACTCTATTTCGAAAGACATATCAGCTAGTATGATCTATGCTACTTCCGCTTGCGAAATTTGGAATGATTTGAAGGAGAGATTCCAACAGAAAAAGGGACCTCGCATCTTTCAATTGAGAAAGGAGTTGATGAATTTATCTCAGAGTAATGACACTGTGAGCGTGTACTTCACTAAACTCAAGACAATTTGGGAAGAACTCACTAATTATCATCCCAATTGCAGTTGTGGAAGATATACTTGTGATAGCGTGAAACAATTGAATGAGCATTATCAGATGGAATATATAATGTCCTTTCTTATGGGGCTTAATGATTCATTCTCTCAAGTCAGGGACAGATCTTACTTTCTGATCCTTTGCCTCCTATCAATAAGATTTTTGCCTTGATCACTCAGGAGGAAAATCAGATGAAGATAACGCATAATGATGCTGGTGATGGTTCGAGTAATGATGTTGCCTTTGCAATAAAGGCTCATACCACTCAATACCAACAATTAATGGTGATGTTATCTAGCCTCTTGCTGAAGGTACCAACATCAGCTCAAACGATGGACATGATAGCAACATTAACTCATGTGTTGCAGGTAAATGTTACTCCATATCAGTAGAACCTAATATATCATTCAATGATATTTGGATAATTGACTCAGGAGCCACTAAGCACATATGCTCTACTGCAGCAGTTTTCACATCGATGAGAGTCATTGAAAATTCGATTGTTACCTTACCAAATCACACACAGATTTCAGTCCAGATGTGTGGTGATATTAAACTGAATTCAAACATTATGCTGCGTGATGTTTTATTTGTGCCTCGGTTCAAATTCAATCTGATCTCTGTTAGTGCTTTGACACTTGATTCACAACTCACCGTTAGTTTCTTTGCTGATCATTTCCTCATTCAGGAATTCAGAACCAGGAAGATGATTGGTAGGGGTGAACGGGTGCAAGATCTATATGTTCTTAACATTAAAACTCTAAATTTCGTTTCTAGTGCGTATGTAAATCATGTGTCTGTGCATGTTTGGCATAATAGGTTGGGTCACCTTTCTTTTAAACGACTGGATTGGTTAAAAGGTCATTTACCTTGTGATGTTACAAGCTTCAATAAAAATGTGCATTGTTATATATGTCCACTTGCTAAACAGAGGAAGTTATCTTTTGTTTCACATAACAACATTTCTGCTCATCCTTTTGATCTTGTTCATGTTGACATTTGGGGGCCATACCATGTTCCTTCACACACGGGTTTCAGATTCTTTTTAACTGTGGTGGATGATTCATCTAGATTCACTTGGATATATCTGTTAAAATACAAATCAGATGCTAGCACAGTCATTCCAAGATTCTTTAATATGGTGGAAACGCAATTTAAGGCCAAAATTAAAGTCTTAAGATCAGACAATGCTCCTGAATTGGCACTCACAGAATTTTTGGCAGAGAAAGGTACCTTACATCAGTTTAGCTGTGTTGAGAGGCCACAGCAGAATTCTGTGGTGGAACGCAAACATCAGCACCTTTTAAATGTTGCTAGGGTGTTATATTTTCAATCTAGAGTTCCAATCAAGTTCTGGTATGAGTGTGTGTTGACAGCCACTTTCCTTATAAATCGAACGCCTTCTCCTCTTCTAAAACATAAGACACCTCATGATTTACTCTATAATAAACCTGCAGATTATTCCTCACTTAGAGTCTTTGGATGCTTGGCTTTCTCTTTCCACCTTATCTGCTCATCAAACCAAGTTCCAACCAAGAGCTCGAACTTGTGTGTTTTTGGGATATCCCCCTGGAGTTAAATGTTACAAATTATATGATGTAGCCTCCAAGCAATTTTTCTTGTGTCGAGATGTTATATTCCATGAGCATATATTCCCTTTTCATTCAATCCATAGCTCAGACCATCTCACTGATCCCTTTCCAGACATTGTCTTACCAAATCCTTCCTTATTCAATTCACAGATTCCTGATGCTCATGATATTTCAGAATCTACTGATCATTTTCTTGACCTTAATTCAGATATTCATGATCCTTATGATCATTCCTCACCCCATTCAATCCTACAGAACTCTTTGCAATCTGTTGATGATTGCATCCCACCTCAAACAACACCTCATGATTCCTAGCCAATTGATGAGCCAACTATTGGTATCATCTCTTCCAACAACATTAGGAAATCACATAGAGTCATACAACCTCCTAAATATCTCCAAGATTATCATTGCAATATGATCTCCCAGAATCCACAAACACATTCTCAGTCACCTCATAATTTTGCCAAGTTTATATCATACCAAAAACTTTCAACTCACCATAGACATCTCGTGTTAAACATATCTTCTACCACTGAACCGAACACCTTTCTTCAGGCTGAAAAATATCCAGAATGGCGTGATGCCATGAAGCTAGAACTTGATGTAATGGAACAGAATCACACTTGGTCTGTGATCTCTCTACCACCTGGTAAGTAGTCTGTGGGGTGTAGATGGGTATACAAAGTTAAGTACAGATCAGATAGCACAGTTGAAAGGCATAAAGCTCGCCTAGTAGCAAAGGGATACACTCAACAAGAGGGTCTCGACTACTTTGATACTTTCTCTCCAGTGGCAAAGATTGTTACTGTCAAGATACTTCTGGCACTTGCAGCTTCTCATCACTGGAATCTAGTCCATCTTGATGTAAACAATGCTTTTTTAAATGGTGATTTGTTTGAGGAGGTGTACATGGATCGTCCCCCTGGCTACATTGTTCAGAATAATGCAAATAGGTCAGGAAACTAGTATGTAAGTTGCATAAGTCCATATATGGGTTGAAACAAGCTAGCCGACAATGGAACTTTAAATTCTCACAGGCCCTTATGCAATATGGTTTCATCCAGTCGAAGGCTGACTATTCTTTATTCACAAAGGGTTTAGGTGATAATTTTGTGGCCCTATTGGTGTATGTTGATGACATTGTCATCACAGGCTCAAATTCTCAGGTGATTGATTCTCTAAAGTTTTTTCTACATTCACATTTCAAGTTGAAAGATCTTGGCTGCTTGAAGTATTTTCTGGGGATTGAAATTGCTCGATCCAAGTCAGGTATAGTGATTTCTCAAAGGTACTATGCACTGCAATTGCTTAAAGATGCGGGCTACCTGGATTGCAAATAGCACTCCTATGGATCCTAAATCATCTCTCAGTTTACATGAAGGTGACTTATCATCTGATGCTACTTCTTACAGACGGTTGGTGGGAAAATTGATTTATCTGACCATATCTAGACCAGACATCACATATGTTGTCCATAAATTGAGTCAATTTCTATCTCAGCCTCGTCTCCCACATATGAAGGCAGTGCACCATCTTTTGCGTTACTTGAAGAACAGCCCTGGTCAGGGGCTATTTTTTTGACCTATGGTTGATCATGAACTTAATGTTTTGATTATAACAAACAAGTCCATCTTGTTTACTAACAAATTGAATTGAGTGTTTAAGCCTTAAAAGTTATAAATATTATTATTCACACTCAAATGAAGTACAAGTGAAGGTTAAACGAGCATTCAAGACAAATCATTCAAGATACAAGTCAAAGAGAGGCTCGAAGAGATCAAGAACATTGAAGATAGAGTTATTTATCGAGCCTCATTTATATATATAAATGTATAACTCGTCAATGTTTAGCAAGTGCATAAAGTTTAAGTATTTCTCATAAATTCATCACTTGCATAAATTGTTTTGACATGAAAATGATCTTGGAAAAATGAACGTTTGTAATATATCAAAAACCTTGAAAAATCATTTTCAAACGTCCCTCAAAAGATCATACTTCAACTTTCAATCAAAAAGTTATACTCCGGTTTTCAATCTCATATTGGGACAGATTTTTGACACAGAATATGATCTAATTTGAAGATAATTTCTGAAGCAAAGTTGTATCCCTTTGAGTTATCTTTTCAACCCATTTTGAATCACCTTAATCGGATATCGGAAGAGAAAGATATGATCAAAATACTGAAAACTGTCCGGCATAAGACTGTTGTACCGGACGTCCGGTATGGTGGTTTTAGGCCCAACGGTCATTTTTCCAACGGTCTGATTTTCTGACAAAAATAAATGGCTATTTGATAGTCCGGTAAATACCGGACGTTCGGTACGACAGATTTTCATCTATAAATACCCAACTCTCTTCCATTCAATTTCAACACTTATTAGAGATATTTTGAGAGAGTTTTTGGTTGAAAATATATTGAGCTTACATTGATTTATCTTTCACTTCATCTATTACTAGAATTTCTTGATTGATCCAAACTTGGTTTATCTATTTCATCAAGAAATCAACTTTGCAAGAAAACTTTCGAACTCATCTATTTTCTATCTTGATAAATGTTTTATTTGCCAACACTTATTGAAGTGTAAATCTCTCTTTATACTTAACTTGTTATTATTTGTTAAGAGAGATTAATTGGATGAAAACTTTGATATATTGAGCCAAACTATTTCATTATCATTCATTCATCAAAGTTTTCCAATATAACACTCGAGCTTTATCATTTGCTATCTATTGAAGTGTTTGCCTTCTTCTCTTCTTGTTCTCAACTTTAAATTTATTATTCATTAAGAAGAGAAGATTTCAATTTCATTTTGAATTGTGGGTCGTGTTGAAGTCCCTTAAAGATCAACATTGTATAAGAATTGGTGGCCTTATAAGTCACCGTGTGGGTCATATTGAGGTTCCGTAAAGCTCAATACTGTGGGTCTTGTTGAGGTCCCGGAAAGCTCAACATTGTAAAGGATCGGTACTCCTTGTTATAAGTTACCATCAAAATGGAGAATTTTCCAATCCAAATATTTCCTATCGGGAGTTTTTTCCATATATAGAATATCGCCCTTTTCTAGATAATTATTCATAGGGGTAAAATTGGTCTTACTTGTGACGGAGAGCTTGGTAACGGGGGACGTAGATCATTGCATTGGATCGAACCTCCATAACATATCGTTTGCACTCTCTATCCATTTTACTTATCGCTTTTATATTTGTGTTTATTATTTGAATTAATCCATTTAATCTTTACTTGGTTGAATTTAGATTAATTTTTCGAAAAAGTTTCAAAAACCAATTCACCCCCCTCTTTGTTAGTTATTCTTGGGCTAACATATTTTTCTCAGCTTCTTCCTTTTCTCCTGTCAAGTTGAAAGCTTTCTATGACGCTGATTGGGGTTCGTGTGTCGATACCAGAAAGTCTACTACAGGTTTTTGTGTATTTCTTGGAGATTCCCTGCTGTTTTGTGACAATCAGGCAGCCATTCAGATTGCCAACAATCCTATATTCCATGAGAGGACCAAACATATCGAGATCGACTGCCACTTCATTTGGGACAAAATCGCAATAGGAGCTTCAAGCTCCTCCCAGTTCGTTCCAGTCACCAGCTTGTTGATGCTTTGACCAAGCCTCTCCCTGCTCCAGCTCTTGTGTCCTTATTATCCAAGATCTCTGTTAAAGACATTCACAGTCCATCTTGAGGGGGGAATATCAGAATTAAGCTTCAATTGAGTTCCAGTTCTGCTTCTAGATGCTTCGAGACTATTCTTACATTTTCTGTATTTCATTATAATTATAATTCATTTCAATTAGTTAGATAGTTAGAAAGTTAGTTAGTCTTTTGGTGCCTTTTTCATTTTGCTATTTATATGATTTGCTGTACGCCTCATTTCTTAGTTGAATAGAATTGTGATTCTCTTCTTCTCCTCTCTCACAATTCTGATAATGATGCTTTTGCAGCCAAAGACAGTGGCGGCGATGGTGGTTTGAATTTGAACTTGAAATTGCCTGCAGCCTCACGTGAAGATGATGCTACCACTAATTCTTCAGGCATGGTACTAGATTTAAGGTTAAGACTTTGATAAAATAATTATAAATTCCTTTTATTTAATCCTTTATTTGCTTTTACTGATAGAAATATTTATACAATTTAAAAAATATATGACTCAGGGTTTGTACTAAGTATGGTGCTCCCAAAATTTAATGATTGATTAAGCTCTATCCATTAAACATGGTTGCCTTGATTTTTTATTATTTAGCCCCTTTTGATTTGGATTAAAATTCAAAAATCTCGAGTCAAAGATAACAATTAATTTTAACCACATATTTTATGAAATTCATAACTTTTTAATCACATGTTTTATCAAAATTAATTAAAAATTTGATTTTAATCTACATTAAAATGAGACTTAATTTATTAATCAACAAGATATATTATTGGTTTTCATGATTGTACACTCATCATATACGCAGGAAATATTTACTAATTTTGGATGCTAATATGGCGTATGATAAACATTGAAATTGATTTACTGTCCCAAGTGGGCAGGATACCATAAGTAAGGTTTTCTTGTAACGTCAATCGTGTGAAGTTTTTATTCTGTCCATTGGGAGCAAGATATCAGGGTTGCGATAAACCTTGATAGTTGATTAATTAATTATAAGTAGGCAATTTAGTATGGAACCGTGGTTGGAGGGTTGGCAATTTTAACATTTGGCTAAAACATGTGTTCGAAAAAGTAAATAGTGCCATTCACAAAGTACGATTTCTGCTAGCCATGTCAACAATCTTTCAAAGGAAATCATCTGAATGATGGACGGATATCATATTTGGGTCGAAAAATTCATTAATGAATCTTTATTATACCAAGTGGTAGAGTCAGCTAGCCTCAATCTTCTCATTGATGATTAATAATTATATAGTGTATAATGCTGAGAAATAAAGTTCAATAAAGAAAAAAAAAAGTCAAAATGTATATCTAAGAGAAACACTTATCTATGTTCGGAGAAAATTCAAAAACTATAAAATGCTAAGTTGGGTCTACAATATTATTTAACAATTTTATCACCGTCTCAACTATTTATTATATTGTTGGCAATGCATCATTATTCACTAATATTTTGACATCTTTATCAATGACTAATGCAAGTTGTTACAATATACAATTAACGTTTCTAATTAATTTTCATGGAAAATTATGGTAACTTTTTATAACCCCTCCATGACCACGATTTGTTGTGAAAAAGATGACAATAAAAGTAAAAGATAAACACACGGATTTGCAGATGAATTTTTATTTCTTGAGGAATCAGAATACAGTAGTTGGGCGACTACTATTTCGCTTACAAGCCATATGTCATAAAATAACATATATATAGTCAGAAGAAGAAAAACCCTAATACAATGAAAATACCCAAAATACCCTTGTGTGAATTTTCGACCCGCCAGTTGTGACTGGGTGTCCAGTATAGTCAAGCTCCACACAACTCAACACGATTTACCCATACATACATACATAAAAAAATACACAAATTTCACCACTTTGTTGATTGTAACGTTCTATCACGTATTGTTTTCCAAACTAACAGAAATTGCTTTATGATAGTGGTACATTAACTAATCTTTCGCGTAATTGTTATGTGATTCTCAAGAAACAAAAGTATAAAATGAAAGTTATGTCTATCTTTAAATTAAAAAGGTTAAAAGACGCAATATTTTTTTTATTTTAATACTTTATGATGTGACAGTGGTACATTAGCATGTCACACGATGATTACGTAAAAGATATATTGTAGATGAATGTCATTTGGATATTTCTTTTTATCAATTTGAAAGATAGCAAATTAAATTATAGTAATTCAGCCCCGTTTGAGCCACCTTATTTTCTCATTAAAATGAAAAATATGACTGTTATCCATCACATTAACATTTAAATTTTCTATCTCTTGTGTGGGCTCCCAAAAACGACTATATTTTTCATTCTCATTCTACAAAAATGTGGCTCGGTTCAGTACCTCATACACTATAGAATTAATATGTCATGTCGATGTTGTTTAGTAAGTAGGCGTTCCTAGTAAACATCGTAAATTTGTGGGTGTTTAGTAAGTACTGAATAGAGTAAGAAACTGTTCAGTGAAATTTTGTAATTATAAAAGATATGATCCATGTATTTTAGGGTTGACTGTGTGATTAATAGAATTATGAAAAATATTACAGTCATTGCCAAGATTGGAGTTCTTTGTCAATCATGTAATTTTGCATTATTGTCCCGTAATCATATGGCTTTCTTTCTTGAGAAAGGTAAGGGGTACGAAGTAGTCGTCTTATCATTTGATAATCCTTATCAAACCAAATACATAATTATAATAATTAATAAGAGTTGAAATAATGAGATTATTTTGGTAATGCCAATCTTAATCCATTGGATAATGACTACTGATCATTGTCAATTTTGATGCACAGATTAAAAAGTCAACTTGGAGGAGGGTGTTGCGAGTCTATAAAAAGGTGAAAAGTGTGCAGGTGATTGAATCCATATGAGCAAGCGCAAGCACATGCATAAAAAACTTGTATATTCATATAAGGTGATTTCTCTTCTGGAATATATTTATTTATGTTTGAATTTTTTTTTCTTGTATTTCTGCTTGCAGTTGCTAACAATGTTTTTTTATTAACAATGCTTGTGCCACTCACACTGAGTGAGATTTGGAAGACAAGGGAAGGGGAGGGAATCCTTGTTGGAGTTCCTCCTTGTTTTCCAAATTTGGCGATGCTTCTGTGTTTTGGCTTGTGACTTGTTTGAATGTTTGATGGTTTAGGAATAGAGGTTCGACAAGTATTCATCATGGAAGATGGTTGCATCACACCTAATTCAGTGCTGGAAATTCTATCAGATAGCAGTATTGATTTCAATTTTATGGATGAACTCCTGTATGATGAAATCAGGTTTGAGACTACCAACACATCCAACTCTTGGCAACCCTGTCAATCCACTACGACCAATTTTTACTCTTCCTCGTACAATTTTCCCGCTCCAGAGACTAAAGTAGGCGGTTTGGATTCCAAGGAAATAAAAATATCAGACTGTTCTGACAATCCATTTCTAACTTATCCCCAAATGGAAGAATTTGCTGGAAGTCAAGCACGAAACCAGGAAGTTGCTGTTCCTTCAGCATCTCTAAGCCAATCTGCCTATTTTGGGGCCGAAAGTACTGAAGTGAATAACGTGTTGTCGGTTGAACCAAATAGAAATCCATACCTTACCATCTCAGTGAAGAAGAGATTAGTGCAGGCTTTAGAGTACCTGAAGGAATTCGTGAGAGAGAAAGATGTCCTTATTCAGATGTGGCTCCCCATACGGAGAGGAGGACGCCAAGTCCTTACAACAAAGGACCAACCATTTTCATTAAATCCGAACTGCAAAATTCTTGCAGAATATAGAAATGTTTCCCAAAATTGTCAGTTTGAAGCTGATGAAGATTCTATGGTGTTCATTGGGTTGCCTGGCCGTGTTTTCTTGAACAAATTGCCAGAATGGACTCCAGATGTTCGCTTTTACAAAGGAGAAGTGTTTTCACTTGTTAAGTATGCCCAGCAGCACAATGTTAGAGGATCACTTGCTCTTCCAGTTTTTGAACGAGGAAGCGGGAATTGCTTGGGGGTAGTTGAGATTGTGACAACTCGTCAAAATGTTAATTATCTCGCTGAACTTGAAAATGTCTGCAAAGCTCTAGAGGTCTTATCTTCTTCTTCACTCTAATTTTTGTTTCTAGTTTAATAACTAAGAGAATAGAAGTTACATGTAACTTGGTTGAAAATGATCTTTAGCAAAACCTATGTTGAATTATATGCAACTTCTTCTCCAGCAAATCTGAACACGTTCAACAGCCTGCTTCACCAGCTCACCAGCAGCATGCTTATGGCCCTTCTAGATCCTTCTTCAGTTAGCCCCTCACGTCCAGCACATGCAACCTCTTCTAGATTCTTCTTAGTTTGTTAGATTGTTAGAATTTTCTCTATAAATAGAGCTCTTATATGCATTGTAATCCTTAAGTTGAATGAATATAATTTTCATCTTCTTCCCTGCTGTAATAGCAGGTTCTATCCCTTCAATTCAGCTTCTATCATTTTCATTTTCTCAACAACCTGGATAAAAATCTGTTGAGCTGCTGATCGTTATGTACGCCAAGATAAGTTGGAAAACTTTTAACAGCCTCAGTTCTGCCAATAGGTCATCACAGCATTTCAGCTTTTTCTCAATATAGAACACCAATGATCAATTGGAGCCCCAAAGATATGCTATATGAGCTTTACACACTATAACTAGTTAATTTCAGTATTTTAGTAGAGGTCTCTAGAAAAAACATTTTCTGAAACTTGTTGCTGTGGATAACCTTTTTCATTCAAATGGTATCGCATTGCTCATGCTTCTATATTAGGGATGCTTGATTTTACTTTAGATGCTTCCACTTCTCAATCCCAAATTGTTGAATTTCATTTCTCCTGTCTAGATGAGCCCTCATTTTCTCCTAACGTCTAGTAATTTCCATCTGAGTTCATTTCTTTTCATTTATTCATCCAAGAACCTCTGTACCTCCCCTCTTATTTTTCAGGAAGGCAAGAATTTCTTGCACTGGTGGCTTCGATCTCATGTTTTCTCTTATATATTTAGCTTATCATACGGTAAAATAACAAAACGTGTAATTGCTCTTTTTTTTTTTTTGCATAAAATAATTTTCTTCCAGGCTGTTGATCTTAAGAGTTCTAATATCCTGATTCCTCCCAGAGTAGAGGTAGGCTATATATTTTCCCAAGGGTTATGTAATCTTCAAATTTTGATTTCGTTCCCTATGTCTGAGGTGTAATTTTATAGCAGGACTGCAGTGAGTCTTACCAAGCTGCTTTAGCAGAGATTAAAGACGTCTTGAAATGTGTATGCGATACACATAAATTGCCTTTGGCACAGACATGGGCGCCATGTATTCAACAGGGTAAAAGTGGGTGCAGGCACTCCAATGAGAACTGTGCAAATTGTGTTTCAACAATTTACTCAGCCTGCTATGTGGCGGATCCACAAGTTTCTGGTTTTCTTGAGGCATGCTCTGACCACCACTTACTTAAAGGTGAAGGTGTTGTTGGTAAAGCATCCACAACAAATCAACCATGTTTCTCTGAGGATATAAAAGCTTTCAGCAAGACAGAATATCCTCTCTCACATCATGCGAGGGTCTTTAACTTGTGTGCTGCGGTAGCAATACGCCTCAGAAGCATATACACCGGAAATGCTGATTTTGTGCTGGAGTTCTTCTTGCCTCTTAATTGCAAAACTGCTGTAGACCAAAAGCAGATGCTTGACTCATTATCGTCTGTGATACAACGAGCTTGCAGAAGTTTACATGTCATTACAGATGATGAGTTGCCAATAGAAACTTCATTGCCAATTTCAGGTAGAGAAGTGCCTGGCACTTCAGTTGGTATATCAGATGAGCAAATATATCCAAAGTTGGTAACTTCTCCTTCCCAAGAACCCTCTTTCCCTGCTTCATCCCGGATTATGCAGATGACCCAAAACAACAAAGAGTTTAAGGTGGTAACCCAATGGGATAAATCTAACATGGAGTTGCATAACATGCTTGCCTCTTTAGAACATGACCACATCCAGCAAGATACTGTTCCCAAAGAAAGTGCTGAGGATAGTGGAGACTGTTCCTTTTTTGGTGGGCATCTTTCCTCAGGTGCTAAAATAACAGGCCAAAAGAGACGGACCAAGACTCAGAAGACCATTAGCTTGCAAGTACTCAGGCAATACTTTGCTATGAGCCTAAAAGATGCTGCCAAGAATATTGGAGGTATGACAACATTCATCACGAAATTAGTTTGCTTATCAGGAAGACATTTTACTGGCAACTTTGAACCTGCTTGAGTACGAGCATGAGTATGGTAGTATGGCAAAGCACTAAGAAACCTTAAAACTGTTATTGATCCCTGTTTCTCTGCATTTGGTTGGACAAGAATTGCTTGAATTTCCTGACTGTTCTATATTTATTCATACCAGGAAAAACAAAAAAATATCCTACAATGTGTTCTATTTCTTACTTGAATTATTTTGATATCTGTTTCCCGTCAGTTCACGATCAATAGGTGGTTGAAACAGTGCAATTTTACTTCCCTCACTTCAACCTGAGTTTTATGGGTGAGATGGATCCCAAGACTTCTATGATAATTTTTAATAGAAATGAGCAAGCAGAAAAAACTTGACAACTACTGGCATTTTGGTTTGCCCAGAGCAGTATTTGAACTTATATAAAGTGTATACCATCAGTTACTTTTAATAAAATAACCGCACATTTCCTTCTTGAATATTAATTGAACTGTCATGTTTGCTAAACTCGGATTTTATGATATAACTGACATAAAGAGATGGAGAGTTATGTTGGCATCATTATATTGCTCTGCGCAATCTCTCTGTTTTGAGGCATCCTGCACATAATAGTGTTGTGGCTGGTTGTGTTTCTCACAAGTTCAATAGAATGCTTTGAAGCGCAATCTCAATCTTACATGATGAACAGCAAGGCTATTTCCAACTCATAATACACTGCTAATCCATTTTATTATTGCAGTGTGTCCAACAACCTTGAAAAGAATTTGCAGACATTATGGGATCACGCGATGGCCTTCTCGGAAGATCAAGAAAGTTGATCACTCATTGAGGAAACTTCAAATTGTGATCAACTCAGTCCAGGGTGCCGAGGGCTGTATTCAACTCAGTTCTTTTTATAACAAGTTCCCAGAACTCGTGTATTTAAATTTACCAGAAATTGGTCGCCTATCCACATCAAACATGAGTGGTCATTTGCAGCCGGTGAACACTGAGCCAGAGAGCAGCTTGCTTAGCCCCAGAACCACCATTTCAAAATCTCCTTCTTCTGGCAGCCATAGCTCCCGTTCAAGTTTCTGTTGTTCCACAGATGTGAAGCAATCATCCTCTGCTGTCAATGCCTCCAGCAATGTAGATGCTTTATCATCAGAGCAAACTGGAGCTATGCTAAAGAGATCATGGAGTGATACTCAATTGCATGAGATTCACCAGGAAGATTCATAGCTTCTGGTTAGATCCTAGTCACAAAATTTTCAGTAAGCATGCTTCTACCGAAGCTCGACCTCCAGTGACAAAGAATAACAACCAGAGATTACATGATATAGACACTCATAGAGTAAATGTGACTTGAAAATTTCAGATTCAGTCTGCAATTTCACTGGGGTTTCAGAGATTTAATGCAAGAGATTCTGAGGCGTTTCAATAAAGATGATTCCGATAGAGTTGATCTAAAATATTTGGATGATTATTCTGAATAAGTGCTTATGCCATTAAATCTCTGAAGCACCAGTGAAATTGGTGGTAGTGACTCAAGCCTATTAATCAGACCTTGGAAGTTCATTTGGTGGTATTGACCCATCCTAGGTGGTTTTTACTCTGGAAGGAGTACAAGTCCTGTGGTTTTGAAGTTTATTTTTTTACTTCAAAGCTAGAATATTGCCAAACGGTTGGGGATACTGAAAACTCTGTTGATTACATTAGGTATCTTTTCTCTGTTGTCCAGTCCATTTACAGTCCCTGTGGAGGTTTGAAACACTGACCTGCTGGTTGTCATTTCCTTTGTACTTGACCTCCATGATTATGACATAACCAGTTTATCAAAAATTCTATAGATAATCTGTAGTAATACTGTTACAGAAACGTGAAGAGGATGAAGTCGAATGCAGGATGGACATCTACTTAGAGATGTTGCATATCAGCAGCACATTGATCGAGCTAGGAGATAAATACAAGATGTCGCAAAAACTTCACAACATATGAAGAAAAGACGAGCGCTAAGACAGGAAAATAAATAGTTATAATGAATTTATATCAAATTTAAAAAATAAAAAAAAAACAGGAAAATGATCTAGAGACAAATTTGATACGAGAAGCCTTTCTGTTAGTATAATTGGAAGGAAACCCAATATAACTCTCAAATTCCTCAACAGAGTAAGAAAATCTTTCGGGATGAAGCAGAGAGAGATAATGCCAGAATAAATGTGGCTTTCAAAACTTGTATTAAAACAAAATTCTCAGAAACACCATTACACTAGAAAATACAAAATTAAATTTACTAGAAAAAGAACATCCATTACTCATTAATGTCGCAGAGTTGAAGATATAAATTGTCAAACATCACATATCTAGACCAATAAGATCTATATTTTGCAATGGCAAGATCCAACCATGGTTTATAATTTCCATTATAATGGACAACAGTAGCATTCTCTATCTCTGTGAGGTTAAGAGCAGGATCATAGCCTAGTCCCAAAACATGCCAGCTCCGATCCAGAGGATAGGTCAGGTTGTAGAAAGTTATCAGCCCAGGAGGTAATGTGCCAAGTTTCCAAAGAGTTCTGTTCTCGTTCTGCAAACAAAAATCTACATGAGTTGGGATCAAACACGCAAATGCATGCTTGCAAAGAGATAGAGCAGTAAAGGTGGAAGCTAAACGAGGTTTTGGATAAAGTGCAGAAAAAAGTAATGTTTAAAGTTTTGTCATGAAGACATCCCATATGCAGTCCTATTTAGTCACATCCTTTATAAAAGAATTAAAGGAGGATCAAATACCTGGTTACAGATCAAGAAATGGAAGATGGTTTTTTTGCGCATATGTATGCTAGCAAATGTGTACCTTATATAAAGGAAAACTGTTGTATGAACTCAAAAAAAAAAAAAGGAAAAATAAATGAGGATTTTGGGCTAGAAACCCGTTTCTCAAGAATCAACCCAGCAAAGGTAACACCACTACCTCTAGCCACCATAGGGAAGAAGCAATTGATTTTGGGGGCCACAAGATGAAAAAATATTGACGCCAAAGGACATCTTTCTGGAATAACAGAGGCAGCAACAACATAGAGCAGAAACAATGATAACATCATCTCCATAAAAGTGCTCTTGAAACTGTATATTGAAAACCATATCCTAAAATTTCCTGACTCCTGATTTATATTCAATAAGATAAATCCTCAATTTCCACTTTAGGAGTCTCAAAATTCCCTTTTATGAATGACCATGATTATTATAGAAATCAAACGCATTCAAGCAATGTTCCACACAAAAAAATGAAAACATATAAACTCCTACATAATAAGCTAGCAGACTGGTACTATTCCACAATCTAATTCAACTTCGAGATGGATATGATATAACACTTAAAAAAGAAATATCATTTTCATTCACAATGAAAGGCATAATAAAAAATTCGCGCCTACTTATATTTCCAGAAAGCACCACATGGAGGAGATAATAATCAAATAGTTCCTCACCATATCTTGCCAATGATGATATATTCCAGTTATGTCACGCTTTCTCCATTCCTTCAAATCAAAGATATTCATACCAAATGCCCAGCCACAAGCGTTGGGATCAAAATTCTCAGATATCTTTGGATTAGAGAAGTTGAGATATTTATCAAACCTATGAAAGCTCTCCTTGCAGGTTTCAACAGCACCATTTACCATCCCTTGCAGATTAACGGACCATAAAGGTGTCAGATCCTTCTGAATGACAATGTCATCGTCCAGAAACAATATCTTATTAAGCTTTGGGTAAACTTCTGGAAGGTAAAATCTAAGATGATTCAGCATGGACAAGTATTTTGGATTCCTATACTTGAGATTATCAGAGCCAGCAGTGAGAGATGATGTCTGATGTGCCTTGAAATAATACTCTATCATTCGTGCAGATTCAAGCTGGCGTAGAACAGGACAGTATGAAGAATTGAGCCATGTAAAATCGTCTACATTCTGGACTTGAATTGCTGCACCTGCAGGAGGATTCATAAGAAACCACATTTTCATGGCTGCAAAGTTCAGCTTATCTGTTACTATATGGAAAACATGTTTTTCAGGCTCTTTTACATGCAGCACTGTAGAGTTCACAACAACAGATGCTGCAAGCACATTATCAGAGAAGATGGCATAATGGTATAGAGACGGATCTTCAAGTTTCTCTCTATTTGTGAAATCCTTTTCTTCATAACCCCGTAGGTAATATTCTGTTGTGAGAAGTAAAGGAAGGCAATGCAACGGTTTGGGGACAGTTTTTGCAGCTAGCTGTATCAAGAAAGCACTCTTCTTCTTCAGTTCATTTACATTCGTTTCAGATGACTGAAGCATGGCCCGCAACTTCCTTGCTATAGTCATACAATGGTATAATTGGTCCTTGGCAGTAGAAAGGATGTGACCCATGGCTTTTGCTCGTTCTAGAGCACTGTTGCATGCATGCAAAAAAAAAGTTCTGTGTAAGAGCCTAAAGCCAATACCTAAATTTATTTACCCAAGAGAGTTCAAGTAGCAAGACCTAGGGTGAAGTTCAGAGTCAGATGTTGCCTCTCCAAGAGTAAGTTGACTTTCTCTAGAATGTTCCATTAGAGAATCATATAGCATATTGTTATTCTTAGCTTTTGCAATGGTTGCATAAACTCTGGCCATTATGATCTGATCTCTCATAAGTTTTACAGTGGAATCAGAGTTTGGATTTTCATATTCTTTCCTCCATATACTATATCTGCCCTTGACAGTGGTGTCAAGCTCCATAGCTCGTTTGATTGCAGCTTCTTGCATCTGGTTATCAATCTCTTTGTCTTGTTGGATCAGCTCTGCTGTCCGCCTTTCTCTCCTTTCTCTTCGTAACATCTGCAGGATGGGGAACATTAGAACAAAAATCTAATTGACAAATACACCCGATAAGCATATAAAATACGTTGACATTTCACCCGTCGTTTGAGTTTCAGTGGATGCGCAGCTGATGCTTGTGGATGACGCATTTGACTTCCATATTGATGATCATTACTTGTATACCTGCCCGGATCCCTGGAGCTCAGTGTAGGTCGAAAAGGGTCTTCAACAACCTGAGACAATACAATCGAAAAAGTGACCTACATAGTAAGAACGAATCTCAATATCAGGCAACTGGAGAAAGAGAGAGAAAGTTGGCACTGAGACAGTAACCTGTGAACTCTTTGTCAGGCTATAATTCTCATTGCTAGGGCTTTTCCACACCCAGGAAGCAGATAAATCCCTGGACCTGACACTCCTAATTCGAACAGCACCAGAAGGATCACTGTATGTAACAATTATATCGATATCCTGCACAAAGTAGTGATACAAATCATCATCCTGATCTCTGCCACAAGAAGAAGAAAGAAGTTCATTACCTTTTCATCCGGATGGGCAGCAGAACTTATATTACTCTGATCCTGTTGAGCAGTTATTAGTCCATCGCAAAGTGAAACATCAATTTGTGCAATAAAATAGTTTCAGAGACATGGACAAAGTATTTGCACCAGTTATTGTACGACTATCATGATTGACAATCATGCCAGTCTATCTGGATCCATCTATGTTTCATTAATTATTTTTTAAAAAATCACAATCAAGCACTTAACTAAGAAAGTGCATCTCTGGGTAGTAATTAAAAAGAATGAAACTAGTTCCTGTCTGTCGAGACACTTTGGACAGTCATAGAGGAGAAAATTTTCTTCATGCTCTCTTCTACTGATAAAGGAGGGAAAAATACAGGAAATTATAACATCAGTGGCATGAAGGAATAATTATAATGGTAAACGTGCTAAAGTTTGATCCTGCTGAAACTAGAGAATCTTAGGAAAAACAAGCATTACATTGTTGACATATATGAAAATTCTGCTCTGACTTGAGCAACGTGAATCATGACCTACATGGACAAGCTAAACAGAGTCAAACAATTCCAAATTTAGAAGGCCGCCAATGTAACAAAGAAAGGTGTTTCCCAAGAAACAAACATGTCAGACTTTTCAAACAATGCCGATATCTTCCCAATTTATCATTGAAAGTATGACACTAGTAATATGATGGAAACTTCCCAATTTATCATTGACAGTATGACACTAATTAATATGATGGAAAATACTTGTGCACTAATAAAATATAGAAACTGAATCTTTCCAACCAGAAGGGAAATAATGGAACGCAGTAAAATGTGCTGCAATCATAAATACAATATGGCAGTAGATAAAGATTGTCAAGTCTTCACAACAATAAATCTTAGCTTCCCAGCAGATGAAACCTAGATAATGTACTGTCAACTACATTTGGTACACGCATCCAATCAGAAAGTCAATAAGAAATTAAACCCAAATTCTTGATTTTATTTTTTTTTTACGCAAAATATTTAACATCGATGGAGGCTCATATAGGACAGATAATGTTCTAGCAAGTTTAAAAGACACAGCAAGCGTGGCAATTTAATCAAGTAGTTACCAGTCTACAGTACACGATTAATTTGAGATACAATAAACAGTTCAAGAGAATAAGATCCAATGAGTGACCTAAAAAGCGTTTAACAAAATCGGAATGATTAATCATACAGAAATAAGATTTTCTTTATTTGTGAACGCATTACCGGGAGGAAGAAAATTGACAGAAATAATGCAGAGATCAATAATCTTCTACGAGGATCTCTCATGGTAGACCAATCCGAGAGGGGCAGAATCACGGAGTTCGATTTATCGACAAGCTTCAGCAAGAATCAAATCGAGGATTTTATATACAATTGAAGATTTGGAAATGCAGGATTGCTAATTTTGAAGTTAAACTGTACAGTCAATATTCATTTCTCACAGCATTTTTATATTAAAAAATTTCCGGGTTTTGCTTTTAAAAAAAGGGTAAGAAACATTTATAAAAATAGGTGGACCACGTGTCATTCAATGATTTTTAAAAATTTTTTTTTTACCCAAACAGGTACTGACACATACACTTGTTTTTTCCCATATTGTCACCGACTTTGTTTGAATAACTTTACCCAAAATTTCCAGTTTAGGTGTTAAGGGTTGTGGGGAGCCAGGTAAATAAATAAATTTGAGTCACTGAGTTTTCGAAGAAATATGAATTGAATACTTAACTCGGTCACTTAGCCAACGAAGCCCTTGTTTGGTAAAAATTAAATCTAAATTTTAATTTAAGTTAAAATTATCATTAATTTTAACTATATATTTCATAAGATTCACAAATTTTCAATTGCACATTTCATCAATTTTTATCAAAATATACTAAAAAATTGATTTTAATCCCACCAAAAGAGGGCCAAGTATTTTTGTCTATTGGAGAAATAATAGTATCGTCAAATTTAAAACTAAAATTGGAGTTCAATGATCTAATTCAGAGAAATTAAAATTTCATTGATTCGATTGTAATATTCGGTTAGCCTCTGTTTGGCCCTCATTAAATTACATTACATTACATTAAATTTTTTTCTCTCTTCATTACAATCACATATTTATCAAATAAAATAATATTACTCACGAATCTAAAACTTTTCATTACTTTCCACCACACATTCTTCCATCAATCACTATTTCAAAAATTTTCAACCATAAAACATGCAAAATAATGGGAGCCAAACAGGGGCTTAGTGATCAGAGGTAATTAAATTTATCATAAAAAATATTGTGATTCTCAACTTATAAGTAATGCCTCAAATTAAGGTAATAACTTTGGAAAACCTCCATCATGTACAAAAAAACAATCTTCACGTTAAGCACAATTCAGCGGTACAAATCTCTACAAGTTGAACTACTATTACAATTGCAAATGCATTCGAGTCTTATGGCCATAAAATGAGGAGAAAAGTGTGCAAAGACAGCACAGCTAGCTAAGTTTTACGAGATGGCAGTGGATTCACTGGACTCTCGTCTTGCCTTGGATGAAGTGGAGAACGAGATTGCAATGGTTGGTGGGCATGTCGATTAGCTGCCTGACGTCTAGAATGTGCTCTAGTCTCTCTGGGTTTCTCATTCACTGACTCAATGCGCTTCAGTTTCTCAACTAATTCTTGCATTGATGGTCTGTGTTTTGGATCATTTTCAAGGCACATCAGAGCAAGCTGCGCCATTTGAATTGCAGCTTTGGATGGATATTTTCCTCCCAGACGTGAATCCATTATTTTCTTCAACTTCCTTCTGTCGTATAAATGTGGCTTCACCCAATCAACCAGATTATGTTGCCCAGTTGGACGATTTGTGTCAAGTGCACGTAAACCCGTAAGAATCTCAACTAAAACAACACCAAAACCATAGACATCGCTCTTCACATACAAATGCCCTGGTAGAAAAGAAAATGACATTAGAGCATGAACAGATATCTGTTGGTGCCACCTCTATTTGCTTTTAGCACGAAAGCTCAAAATCTTTAGCTCATTACCAGTGGCGATGTACTCAGGAGCAGCATAACCATGTGTCCCCATAACCCTTGTTGACACGTGGGATTTACTAGCTGTTGGACCCATTTTCGCCAGGCCAAAATCAGATATCTTGGCATTGTATGACTGAAATTTTTTTGAGTAATAATAATAAATCAAACCTCTCCAATAACATGCACAGACAAATTTGCAATGTGCATAAATGAGAAACTTTTGTCTTCCATAAATAAATGAAATATAAGACAGTATAAAAGTAGAACGGTAAAGCGTCCGGGTGATATAAACTAAACTGATACTCAAATATTAGAACTTACCCCATCAAGCAATATGTTGGAGGCCTTGAAATCTCTGTAGATAACTTTACTATCTGATGCATGCAAGAATGCAAGACCCTGAGCTGCTCCAATTAATATCTTGAGCCTAATGTCCCATGAAAGTGGCTGAACAGAAGAACCCCCTACACAAACCAACCTCAACAAAATGAATTATTCAGCTCTTACTAGGGAGGAGTAGGACCAGTTTTGCAGGTTAATTTAGCCGCTGTTTGACAACCATTAAATGGGAAAAACCATGTTTTGATACTGCCAACATTTTTTTAGCATTAGTTTAATTCCTTACTTCCAAAAAGGTGGTTCTCTAAGCTTCCCTTTTGCATGAATTCATAAACAAGCAGTAGCTCTTTCTCATCCCAACTGTATCCCAAAAGCTTAACTACATTAGGATGTAAAAGCCTGCCAAGGAAATTCACCTCAGACTGCAAAGATAAATTAAGAAACAGTTACGAATTGATTATCAGAAATTCAATCTGAGATAAACGAATTTAATAAACTCTGAGAGAATTTAGTAAACCAGTGGTTACCTGCCACTCTTCAACTCCTTGCATGCTTTCAGAATTTAACTTCTTAACAGCAATTACAGATCCATTTCCAGCATTGGTGGTGGACTTGTCGTCTAGCCAACCTTTGTAAACTTTCCCAAAACCGCCTTCTCCCAGCACTGTATCACTTCTAAAATTTCTTGTCGCGGTCTTAAGTTCGGAATAGGAGAAAATCCTTAGATTGGGGTGGGGCAATATCTTTCCAGATGGATAAGCCTCATCACCTCCACTGCCTGCTGAGAATCTACTATCCCCAGAAACAATGCTGCCGCTTGAAGATGTGTAACGTGTTGTGTGTGACACAGCCACTGCAATATATACTAACAATTTTAAAAATGGGATTCAAGACTATAAAATTATTAGCCCTTTTTTTAGCAATCTTGAATAATTAATTACTGCTGATTATGCAGAGGCCAGATTTAAAATTCAGCGAACCAAACTATCCTCCCGCTCCTCAGAACAAACCCAATTGTAAAAATAGGAAAAGAACGAAAAGAAGCCGCACCTGAACTAAATTGCTCCGTGGTAGTACGACTCCGGTTAACTGAGTCAGAGGAACTGAAGCAAATTCCCATACTAACTTTTCCTATCAAATCTTTTTAATCAAATTACAGGAGCGATTCCTACCCTGATCAAGCTATATTTCTGGTGTTTTTTCAAAGACTCGATTGACCTGCAGATAAGCAAAGCAATCTTTTAATCGTCTGCATCACACAAACTTGCGAGAACGAGTCTTTGCCTGTTGTTGCTAACAAAAGTCAAGTCAAACACCGCGTACTCAGAAGAAAAAATAAGGCCAAAAGAAGAGTCAGTTGTACACATTACTTCACTAATGTCCCAGAAATTGAAAGAGTGCGTTGAAAGTCAAGAATTTATCTATTATTTGTCAAAAAAATGAGTTGAATTTTACACCAAGAAAGAAATACAGGAAAAAGGTATGGCAAGCAGAATATGAACATGATAAGGTGGAGTTAATTATTAAGGCCTTTTCAAGTTTTGATTATCAAGCCTATGTTTGGCCTCCTATTTTAGATATTTTTTTTTTCAAACTCATTTTTAATCACTAATTTTATGAAATTTACGATTTTTATCAAATTTTTAACCAGATATTACATCAACTCTTGTTAAAATTTATTAAAAACGAATTTTTTATCTAATCAAACAAGAATTTAGATTTTTCCTTTCCTTTTTTCCTTTCTATTAATAAAGAAAATATACAGTGTGTACACAAAATCCGCCTGCCTGCCTTAACACCTACATGTCAACGAATTATGCTGCCGTTGACGCATTACTGTATGCTTTTGGAATTGGAATTTTCTCAACAAGCAACTCGTTAGATTTCTCCATTTTTATGTTTATTTCTAGTCAAAAGTCTTGGATGTCGTCCATACTTCCAATTTTAATAGACTACAAATCAACTACAATGCAAATTGTCTTCCTTCTGGGAAGATGTCACGAGATTTCAGAAAAGAAGCAGGCAACGCAAGTCATATGTATTAGAATCAATCTTTGTTGATAACGTTGGTTGACAACTTCCTACTTAGTATTATCATATTCATTCATTTTTAAAAACTGTTATCTACATCATATGCTTAAATTTTGACAACACATTGTTAATCAGTATTGTCAACCATATTTATACGCTTAGCTTTATTCTATATATTAATATTAGATTGCCGAATGATACAATATTATATTGTCCTTTCCCCGTTAGCCAAGGTGATTGGATTGTAAAGAAAAAAAATATAAGCTCCGTTTGTTAATCTTCTTTAGTTATTTGTTGAGTTTTAATATACAATAAATTCTGGACGATGATGTTAGTCGTTGAAATTTTTAATCGACATTGATGACTGAATTAAATATCGACACTTTAATAAAATGATCCAACCCGAAAACTATTTGGAGCCAAAGAAATCTAATTTATGTGATGTCTTGACTCCTTACCATTTGTTGGTCCAATAGTCCATTATTAGAGCCCACTTAAATGTCTCTCTTTGATGTCCTGACTCCTTACCATGAAAATGAAAAATATAATCGTTATTGGGTCAACGACAGTGGTGGTTCTTTTTGGTGTCTGTGACCTAACTATTGAACTGTGACTTTAAAATTGATAATTTGTAACTAAAAAAAGTCCGTGACCAACCAATTTGAAAATATGTGACCTGGGGAATATAATTTTTTTTAATTTATGACCAATAAAATAATTTGTAACCTATAAAATTTTAGATTTGTGACCTCGAAATAATCTGTGACCTAAAAAATTTTTGATCTGTGATCGATAAAAAACTGTGACTTATAAAATTTTAGATCTGTGACCTCGAAATAATCCGCGACCTACAAATTTTTTGATATGTGATCGGAAAATAGTCATCGGTCATCGAAGTAGCCGTCGGAGCAGGGGTGGGGTAATTATATTATATTACAATTAAATATTTAATTTAATATAATAATTGTGAAATATAATTAATTAATTCATGAAAAATCTGATTTTTGCAATTCTAAACCTTGGGACCTGATTTTTTATTTTAGGATAGATAAAGTTTGAGTTGTGAATTTTTCCCATCTAATATATTTGGTGGTTCCTTCCACAAGTACAATTGATTCCTTCCACAAGTACAATGGAGAAAAGCGTGCGCTTTGGTTCGCTTTAAAGAAATCAGCGGCTACATTTGTCCTCTTTTGTGCCTGCTCTTTCATCCTTCTTTGCTGCAAATCACCATCCTATTTGTGTCCTTTGCGAATACACTGAGTCAGGGGCGGACCCACGAAGGGAAAAAAAAAAACCAAAAAAAAAAAAAAAAATTTTTTTTAATTTTTTTTACAGTCTTTTTAGCTTATTTTCTATCTCGAATGCAGTCAGGATCTGGTGGAACTCATGTTTTGTATGTAATCTTTTTCTCTTTAATCTTGTTACATATTTTTCAATCTCATAGAGTTGGATGGTTAAATTTCCTTCTCACTTGAATATAGCTTGCCAGAAGGGTTTGGAGATGATTTGACATTTGAAGTCCACGATTCGAAAGGAAAGTATTTTGGCCACGTAGTAGCTCAGGTGGCTAATATTGCTGAAGAATTGGTATGTTATATAAATCTCATTTTGATCATCTGTGATTACAAAAACTATTGCATGGTCAGAGTGAATATATCTGTGGGTTTGATGCAGGGTGAGAGACTTCGTTCATGGCCTATATAGCATGAACTAGTTGGAAAAATGCAACTAAATCTAAACTATTCAACAACTCCCAAAAAAAAAGATTTCGGGGGCGCTGCCCCGAACCCCCGTAAGCCACCACCCCTTCAACTTTGGACCCCTCCTACTTCAACGAGCTGGCTTCGCCCCCCACTCAAAAATTTATCTGGGTCCGCCCCTGCACTGAGTTGAGCGTAGTAGTGATTTTGAGCTGTCGATTTGAGGTGTTTGATAAAGTTAACTAAGCCCCGAGAAATCACCGATTTCGGCAACACTATTAATTGTCCACTAAATCAATAACCCAACAGCTTAATTGCTAAGGAACTAAAGTCCACGAAAGAGAGTTCAAGTGCTAAACTTGGACTCCAACTTCGACGAGTCTCTTGTTGAAAAGATAAAATTACGTTTTATGTAAATCCTCTTAATGAGATGAAGCTCAAATTCCAATATCAATCAAAGAACGAAAAGTAGGTGTAACATCAATTTCATTACTTATAACAGGAGGTCATATATTTCCGTTATCCGAGTTAAATCATAACTTGTTTAGCGCTCAGCTGATCAGCAACCCTTCGATATTAAGTTCGAGCAGTAACGATGAAAATCAAATTTTTAGGCCTGGTTTGTTTCTGATTATCAAATCAATTCTCATTTTCAACCACACATTCTTCAATAAAATAATATTTTTCATCACATCAAAACTTTTTTCTTCTTTTTCAACCACACATTTCCTATCATATGACTATTCAAAATCAATTCTTCCCCCAAAAATCCCTACCAAACAGGCTCTTAGTAAATTTTGATAGCACTCAATAAAATATGTGATTAAAAAATTATGAATTTACCCGTAAAATTCGCTTTCATAACCAGGGCTAAAACTCAATTTAAATTTTTTTGGTCTGGAATCCGATAAAAAAAGACAGTCCTGCAGGAAGATTCAGTAGCTAATTACTCTTATTATGCAAAGCTAGTTGTAGTAGTAAGTACTAGATTATTGATAGTAGACAACAAAGCAGTTACCTAGCTTGCTACCTAGATCGTAGTAGAACAACATTACTTGCATACATACAGATGGAGACGGCATAGAGCTACATATTTATAACCCCTACTACTTAAGCGGCGCAGGTGGTACACGTGCAACCGGGAGCGCACTTACAGAAATCCCTGCCCGTCGCGGTGACCTCACTTTTCGAACATGTGCAGGGATTGCAGCTACAGTGCTCGCCACAGGAGCACCGCTTGTGCTCCATGCTTGCAACATGTTCAGCTGATACGCACCTGAATACATTTTTTAATTATATATATATATATCAGTATTTTTTTGAGATACCCAGAAATAGTTAACTGAAACATTGTGTATTTTTTGTGCTTAACCTGCATGCGGTGGCACCCGGGCACGGAGAAGGACAGCCACATATATCGTCACAGACAACAACTCTGGCTCTTCCTTCAGCCATTTCTTAGTTTCTTCTTGTTTGCTTTTCATCTTCATCTTTATATGACCTCTTTTATACAAGGTGAAAGATGGACAGTGATGTGGCTTTGCGTGTCACTTGGCTACTACGTGGCAAAACTCAAGTACACTTGTCCACCAGGAATATTATACACTACATGAGCTGCATCCAGCATTTTCTTTCATTCATATATATTCTGAAATCTAGCCTAGTATATCTAGTGTGTAATAATCTACAAGACTAGAACTACTTGAGGAAATTACACCCACACCTGTTTTTAGATTTCCATTTTCAAATATCCTGATTCAAGTTCCATTTTTCAAAATTCAGGTTTTAATTAATAATTAATTTTTTTTTTACAATAAATTAATTTATATTTATCTCAAAATCCTAAAATCCTTAACCCTAGCCACTTCTTCCTCCCGTCTCTCTCTCTCTGCGAACCACCACCACGACGCCGGCGGCGGCGGCGCTTCTTCCTCCCGTCTCTCTCTGCGAACCACCACGACGCCGACGCCGACGCCGACGCCGCCGTCTTCTCTCGCCCATTCCTCCATTGCCCATCCACCCCCATTCTCTCCTCCCCCCCTCTCTCTAGAAACCGCCGCCCAACCCTGCCTCCCTCCACTCCACAACCACCTCCTCATTTCCCTTAAACGACAGCAGCACCACCATATTCCTCCACCGAGCCGGTGACGCAACCTTGTTACAATGGCAACCGTTGGGCAGCGCCACAGACTCCTCATTTCCCGTAAACGACAGCTGCGACGTTTTTTTTTTTTTTTGAATGGTGTGGTGATTGTGGAGGTGTGCACGTGCGGTGGGTGTGTTTGAGGTGGCGATGCGGTGGGTGAGTGGTGTGGCTGTGAAGCCGCCGCCGTCGATCCGATCCTCCCTCTTTTCTGCCAACAGCGGCACCACAGTAGATTTGGGCAATTAGGACCATTACCTCCAGTTGCGATGTGGTGATTTTGGGCAATTAGGACCGTTACCTGCAGATCTGTGGTTGCCATGTGGTGATTTGTTTTTGTTTTTTTTTTTTTTTTGTGCGGTGGTCCGGTATGGGACGGTGGTGGTGGTGGTGGTGGTGGTGGTGGTGCTGGTGGTGGTGGGGGGGGGTTGGTTGTGATGTGGTGCAGGCGGCGGTTGTGTGGTGGTGGTTTGGTAGTGTTGTGCAGGCGGCAATTGTTGGTGGTCGATGGTGGTTGCGGCGGTGTTTGTGGCGATGGTGGTTGCTGGGGTGTTTGCGGCGGCGGCGGTGTTGTGTTGGTGGTGGTCACAGAGGATTTGTTGATTGTGACCATTAAATTCGGTGGTGTGTGACCAATGAAGAATGAATTGTGACCGATAAATACTTTGTGACCCACAAATATATTAATTTGTGACCAATAAAAGTTATTTGTGACCTAAAATTCGTTGTTTGTGACTATAAAATAAGATGTGTGACTTAAAAATTTTATGATTTGTGACCGATGAAACAATTGTGACTTTTAAATTTTTAATTTGTGATCGATGAATGAATTGTGACCTATCAAATTTTTGAATTGTGACCTTAAAATTTTTGAATTGTGACCAAATTGTATAGATCTGTGACCGTTATATATTTATTAATAAAACATATAATTAATTAAGTAATTCATAAATAAATTTAAATAAAAACCTGATTTTTGAAATTTAAAACATTTAACCTTCATTTTGAAATGTGTATAAGTAAAAGTAGGATTTATGTATTCTTCCCCTAGAACTTTGTCTTCAATAAAGCCAAAACCAGCCCAACTCCACCCAATATCATTGGGCTCTTTCTACCCTTCGCTGAACGGGCCACCGCTCGTAGGTTCAGTTCGATTCGTTTAGATTAGGACTATAAATAAAAATCGTCAAATCGGAAAACTAAACCGAAATCGAAACCGGCGGTTTGGTGCCACGTGGACCCGTCAACGAAGTGGTATCGAACCAAACCAAACCGTTCAAAAACGGTTTGGTTTAGTTTTGAGAATTTTAATTATGGTTTGAAACCAAACCGGACCAGCGAAAAATATATAAAATAAAAAATTGTTTTATTTTTGAAAATTTATCCAAAACTTCAATTTTGTCATTTTGTAGGTATTTTTGTTAATTTCTAATTTTTTATTAATTATTAAGATTTACGACCAGCCCAAACCTAATTATATATAAAAAAGGCCCAAATTTAAAAGAAGTAGCACTAAACAGGCCATATACTCACAAATCATAGCCTTAATCTTCCAATTTCCTTTTCTCTCACTCGCAACTCACTGGTCGCAGCCTCGCTCCCCTCGGCGCCTCCCGGTTTCCCCCAAATCGTCAACGCCCTCGAAATCTCAAACCTCCCAATCGCTAATAGTGTACATTTGCAAGTATTATTAGACTATTTCATGGTCTTCCATATTTATTTGATCGTGAGTAAGGTTTAAAATTGAAATTTTGTCACTTGCTAGTTGAAATTTGTTTACATATTTATTGATCGTGAGTATTACTTAAATTTGAAATTCGAGCTATCAGGTGCGCAAAAGACATTTGTTTACATATGAAATAATATATATAATTTCGTGTTAAATTGTAGAAGATGAAGGTGAATATATATAGTGGAATGGGGGAGAAAAAATATTTGCAACTTGTCTTTTAAAAGCCATTATTAGATGAATCCGTATCTTAATTCTTTTTTTTTTTAATTTGCTAATTAAAATTTTTTGTGTATGAAGGACAAAATTGATCATGAGTTCCGTGGCTTCTTGAGTATGTGAATGTTTCTTCATTTTGCTAGTTCTGTGATAAAATTTGATGTTTCTTGAGTTCTGTGACAAAATTAATTCGTTTATTCATTTGACTAGTTGAAAATGGACATTATTATGTTTTTTTGGACCTTATATTTATTTTAGTGGACTTGTATTGTATCTTTATCGTAAAATATAATTCTAAAACGTCAAAAGGGCGAATAAAAAACTATGTTTTAGTTTATTGTGATTTTATTTTTATTTTGTTGGTATTTAAATTTATAGTAGATATATTTAATTTATTTTAGATTTATTGCTAGTAAGATATATATATATATATTGAATTAAAGGCATAAAAGTAGACACTAGATAGGAAAAAAATATATGCAAAATCGGTGGTTTAAAACCGGACCAAACCGTTAGGTTTAGGTTTGAGTTTTTTTTCAAACCGGTCAAAACAGTTTGGTTTAAGTTTGAGTTTTTCTCAAACCGATCAAAACGGTTTGATTTGAAAATTAGTCAAAAATCGCAAAAATCGGACCGCTTACACCCCTAGTTTAGATCGATTTATGGACAGTTCGAATTCTTTATGAAATAAATCATGAAATGAATCAGTATATTTCATAAGCTAAGAAACGAATTGGCTCGTGGGCCAAATTATTTTTTTTTATCACCATTAGTCAAACGGGCGAAATAGTCGAGGCTGCTCCCATGTGTACGAAAGCAGCGAAGGAAGAGGAGCCCAACCGTCACTTGCGAAGCGAACAAAGCTTAGAGTTCAAACAAGTCCTCTAATCCTGAGGTGAGGGTGCGATACCTATTGAAATCACAAAAGATGAAAAATAGGATCCACATAAAGTAAAAAGTGTCTTGCATTGGCAAATTCCGTTGCCGAATTCAGTTTGTAATAAAAGATATTAAATGAATTTTCTGTTGAGTTAATTCGAGAACATATATTTGTTTTCTTGGAAACATATTGTTAAAAATTGGTGAATTCAATCAATTCTTTGGTGCTTCCAACATTCTAGAAACTACTTCGTCATTAGATCGTGATCAAATGATGTTTCAATTCTTGTTGACTTGAGTTATGACCGTGGCAGTACGAATTCAATCAATTTAAACGGTGTTGAGAAAGGTGATAACAAAGGCCAAGTGTTGAGAACACTTCAAATAGTGATCACGATGTAATAGTAGATGATGGTCAGAACACAAAGCACGATATATACCTTGAAAAAATATTATCTTGATAAAAAGGCTATCGGCACGATCCATCTAAGCCCCCGTTTGAAACCCATTTTTTTTCATTCTCATTTTTTTCTTTTTTCATTTCAACCACACATTCTATCAATAAAATAATACTACACATAAACTCAAAAATTCTCATTATTTTTCAACCACATATTTTTCCATCAATTTCTATTCCAATTTTTTTTTTTTTTCCAAAATAGGTGTCAAACAGGAGCTTAATAGACTTTTAAAGAACGCACAATCAAACACAGAGGTTTGGAAAGCAATCAGGCCCAACTTGAGTCTGGTCCTCCCAGTACAAGTTCTAATACATGTCTTAAGAATTATGTATATTCACAAGAGAACATGCGCGAAAGTACGAGGATATTCTAGCTACTGGTGAGTTTCCATTTAACCTAGCGGAAAGCTTTTACATGACCAACTCTAAGGCCATGTTAGAAATGCCAAATTTTCTATGGAACTTGGAAAAAGAATTCTATTTTATTGGTTTTAGATTGTTTGATGGTCAAAATTTTCTAGGAGAATCATTTTCTTGGCTCCTCCCTCACGTGCCCAAATGCCTTGTTTTGGGGGAAATTCTTTTCCCACCTTTTAGGTGGTAAATTCTTTTCCATGTTTGCTGTTTTTTTCCCCCTTTTTTTTTTTGTCAATGGAAACAAATTTGATAACCAATTGTAAAAAAAAAATTCACTTTAATAGACAATTTTCATGTAAAATAAAGTCAAACGAACACTAAACTTTGATAAAAAAATGATTTTTTAGGAAAAAAATTATTTTTTCATTTTTTTTTAACTTTTTGATAATGGAAACAAATTTTATAACAAATGGTAGAAAAAATTGTCAATTTAATGGACAATTTTCATAAAAAACGAAGTCAAACGGACACAAAATTTAAAAACTTTCCAGGTGGAAAATTATATCAATCAAACACACTTGAAATCATTTTCCCTGTAAAATATTTTCCAGGTAATTATTTTCCCTGCAAATCATTTTCTTTCCACCCATTTTCCACCCTTGCAATCAAACGCACCCTGAATAAAAAATATCTATGACCTTGGTACTATCCTATTTTAGAAATACTCTTAGTCCAGATGCTATTAATTTATATGAATAATAAGAGATTTACTTAATTATAATAATATGTTATCATATAAGTCTGACTTGTGATCCGCTAATGACCATAAAAGGTGACATAGTTGTTATTGCAGATTGTTGCCCTAAAATTTCGCAAATCGATAAGCATGAACAATTAATAAAGTTGACCTAAATTTCGAATTATTGTTCCTAAAAAATGAATTATACAATATAGTTCTCAACTAAACCTAACTTTGATCAAATGGCAAGATTTGAAGGATGGATTATAATAACGAATTATAATCTATAACTAATCTTAGGGCGTGTTCGGTAGAGATTAAAATTGAATTAAAATTGAAAAATTAGCCGTTATTGTTGACTTTTATTAGACGAGTGGGATCCAATAACGGCTGTATTTTTAATTAAAATTGGATTTTAATCCTGGGCAAACATGCTATAAATAATCGAACTAATGGAAAGCAGTCATGAAACTTCATTAATTGAAAGTACTTCCTCCTATATCCTTTCATTTTAATATCAATTCCATTATTTGACAATATTCCTAATTTATTTAATAATCTCTCTCGAATATAATTAAACATTTCCTCACGTATGGCTCTACTCACTTCTATCGAGGATGCAAACATGTAAAAATACATTAAATCACGAGAAACTTCACTGTACTTTGCATGATGGCCGTATATCTCAATTCGATATAGAACTTTACAATGATTCTTAACGTGCCAAATTCCCATTCCTTCTTTTGAATGTCAATATAAGTCATAAAACAATTCAATTAATGGCCAAATAATTGAAAATCATTAATATCATAACCAATCATCTACAAACAAATAAATATTATACCAGAAGTTAGAAATTAATATCGAAACATCGAAATACATGGTTCAACATTTTTTTAACGCCTATACAAACAATCAAGCATCGTATAATTACAGTAATACAAATTAAAGTGATACAACATCACCCGAAATTAAAGTATGGAAAGAAGATGAAAAGTGATCTTGGATTGTTGAATATCTTCAATGACTCCTTGATTAATCTCATTCGATTGTTCTTTTTTTCTTCAACCCAAGAAATAGGTGCATGAAATTGTATGAATAGGTGTTTTGTAGTAAAACTTCTACAAAGCTTGAAAGAAATATGTATGTTATGATCCAAAGCTTCCTAGTTAACTGTCTTCTTTTGTAAGAAATATGTATTACTTTATCCCTAAAAGCCTCCTCTTTGAATTGTAGATGAGGATATATATTTTATAGATAAAAAAATTACGTGCTTGTTTGGTAGGGATTTTTGGGGGAAGAATTGATTTTTGAATAGTGATATGATGAGAAATGTGTGGTTGAAAAAGAAAAAAAAATTATTGATGTGATGGCAAATATTATTTTATTGAAAAATGTGTAGTTGAAAATGAGAATTGATTTACTATAAAATTTGAGAATAAAAAACAAACAGACCCTAGATCAAAAACTTCGCAAGTAAATGATGAATGAAATTAGGAAATAAAGTCTTCATGGTCGGAATTGCCCATGCGATCGTATAAGCCAAGTATTTAAGATGTTGGAATCGAATGTTAAGGACTCAAAATTTCATTTATGTTCAATTCAATTTTAAAAAAAATGATTAAAATTTAAATTAAATTGAACAATTAATTTTGGCATATATTTAGAGAATTCACAACTTTTTACACGTTTTACATTAATTTTTGTCAAAATTTACTAAAAATTCGATTTTTTATCTAAGAGCTGTTTGAGCTCCATTTTTTTATTTTTTTTTTGTCCAAAATACATTTTAAAATGATATTTTGATATAGAAAATGTGTAGTTGAAATATAAAAAAAATAAAAAAAATTAAATTTACGTATAATATTATTTTGTTAAAAAATATGTGTGATTAAAAATAAAATAGATTTTTTTTTTTAATATAATGGGATAAATCAGGTTGGCTCAAGGTTACAGAAAGCTTTGCCATTTTCCTTACTAATTACTGGTCCAAAGGTAAAACTAGGATAGAGGAGAAATTAATTCGAAGCTAAGATCTGCCAACTCCACTGGAAGACTCAAGACTCGGAGTCTCCGTTTCATATTTCCACGATACCAACGATTCACCGTATCGATCGTCAATTATTCAAGTCATGAAGGCTCTTAACCTCTTGTGATACTGGTGGTCGCTTTCTCTTTCCCTTGTCATAATCCCTCGATTTCTTACCATACACGCAGAAAATATGGGAAAGTGCTGCCCTTGCGATTACCGTTACCTACTCATCATCGCCGCTGTTCCATTCATCTACATCCAGGTTTTACCCCTTTTCTTCTTCATTCTGATTTATGTATTATTTTGAATAAGATTTTATTACGTTAGCTGAAATGGAATGAACCGATTATTTAAAGGCTTAGATTTACTCAACAAGACCACGCAATTGATTCAAAGGATTTTTTCATATGCTGATGTCTAGTTCTCTGACGGTTTGATTATTTATGACTCGACTGACTCAGTTAATCGATTCACAGATGCGCCTCTTTGCTACTCAATCACAGTATGCTGATCGGATTGCTGATGCTGTACGTATGCCTTGAAATTTTAACCTTGCACTATGTTAGATGTACATATAAACAGGATTATTAGTTTGAAGCTACTTTTATGGACAACTTGGGTGTTTCACATGAGAGTGCTGACATATACCTCACTTATATTGGAATTTTAAAATTTGACTAAAGTGGTTAACAATTGCATTACTATCTTCTATGTAAATAACTTACATTGGCCTCGTGTATGAGAGGTAAAGTTTGTAGCTAACGCTTATTTTCTGTTACAACAGATTGAGGCAGAAAATCAGTGTACAAGACAGACAAGATTGCTAATCGATCAGATTAGCTTGCAAAAAGAACGACTTCTTTCCCTTGAAGGTGCTCTAATGTTTCAACTTCTGCCTCTGATGATGAGGGATGATCATTTCTTTTTTTGGTTTAAAACCTTTTTAACTTCTTGCTGAATTGAAGAGATTTTGTATTCTGCAAACGAGGCATATGAAATTGATATTAAGCTATTGTAAATGTAGACTAGGAAAACTAATCTCTTTACTACATTTTTTTTATTTACTTTGTCCTTATTTTCTCACTTTTTTTTTTCTCCAGTTAACAGATTTTGAGACCACTTAAGCAATCTGTAATCTTGCAATTTGATGCTGTTTGTTTTTCTTATTGAGGGCTACGATTTTTTTTTTACTTTATCATCCTTATCTCACTCTCTTTTGATTTTTTTTTTACTTCATCATCCTTATCTCACTCTCTTTTCTGATAGCAATATTGGGAGCTTTAAGTTTAATTTATAAATTTGCAAAGCATTGGTTTTTTTTTTTTGGGAGTATCTTTGGCCTTCCACAACTGAGACCCTGCTATGATTTCAGAAGGAAAGAAGCGTCAAGATCAGGAATGCAGACAGTTGAGAGCACTTGTTCAAGATCTTGAAAGTATGTTCGAGGGTCTACTTCCTCTTTTTTCTGTTTATCCTTTATGCATTTAATATCTTGCTAAGCATGAAAGTAAATAAATCCTATTTCCTAGTGTACTGATTTAGAGAGGTATGAAGTAGAACTCTTCACTCTGAGGTGAGAAGAAGAGAAGAAAAAGGACAAATAATCAGGAAATGCTGCTGTAGGATTTTATCTGCCAAACCGGGACCAAATGCTACACATGTTTCTATAAGGTTGAGCATTAATATGCACCTAGGGAAGGAGAAATAGATTGAGCATGCTCTCTGAGGGTTGCTATGGAATCTTGACAAAGATCTTCCAGAAAGGCAAAAGTATATCTTCCCTAGGATTTCCTCTTTTTGCAGAAATTTTGTTTTGTAAGTGGGAAAAGGGTTCAACAGCCCCAAACCAATGTTGCCAAATTCAAAATAGTACTGAACTTTTTCATTAGTGTGTCAAATTAGCGTGTTGTACTAGACTTGGGACAGATTATTCGATCAACTCTCATATCATGAGCTTTCTCAGGAAGATGTTGGTAACATGGACTTTCTATACAAGACATGTATATTTGGCGGATTCATGGAACTTGTCTAGCTTAGGCAGCTACCATAACTACTAAGCAAAAGCCTAACCTGATACCTTAACAATGTAACTCTAATTCAGTACAAGTTGCCAAAATTTTATATGCAGTAAAATGCTAGGTGAATATACTATTGACTTAAGACTATTTGGGAATTATAAGTTGACTGCATTTTGTACCCAACATCTTCAGATGTTTATGTATAATATACTTTGGCTCCCCTCTCACATCCTAGAAGAAAAGGAGATGTGTCAAGAAAATAATTGTTAAGATGAAATTTGCCTATATAATAACATGTCTGTTGAGGAAAATAGATTTTAATGCCATCTTGAACCTGAGGGAGATTTTAATGCCATCTTGATTATGAGGGAACACTAGAAGTGCATCTCCCTGCAGACTTGCTTAATAGACAGACTGCTTGCCATCCCCTCCTTCCCCTCACTATAAAAAGTAAATTATCTGTATATTAAGAAAATAATGCTTGCTTTCCCAAGTTTTTTTCAAACTTTGCCTCTGTGTTGCTGATGGAGGATTGTGCATCAAATACACACAGATTTCCGTCCGTATTTCTATTTTTTTTTTAAAAGATAACTCCATTCAAGCCAGATAAGGGTTTCCACGCCTACTTATTGAACTTGAAATGGGGTTTGAAATTATTCCCTACTGTAGTATAATAATTAAACAATTGGATACATGGAGGGGGACATGCTTCCTTACCTCCAAGGAATTTCATTCATTTATCCTATCTATTAATCTAATGGAAAATGACAGAGTATGAGAATGTACTAGGAATTACCTCTAGCTGATCAAACTAGAAATAAACTAACGAGTTCAAGTGAATAAAAATCAGTGAAACAATTACAATCTTAAGCTTAGGCATACCCCATTTGTTTAGCTTCAAAAGTCCTCCTCTAACTTCGCCTACTAATTCATGGGGGTGTAAGATCTTGAGTTGTCTTTCGTTGTAGCTAGTATTAGTCAACCAATCCGCAACTGTGTTTCCTTCTCTTCATATGTGTGAGGGATGGTTCATTTGTTTTTGCCAAAGGTGAATTTCCTCCTGGTGGTACTGTATAGCCTATGGCCCAGAAGACTTGTTGTAAAGAAATTGAATAGTTACCGCAGGGTCAACCTCCACCCAGATGTTATGGAAACCATATTTGCAACACAGTCTCAATCCAGCTCAAAGAGATCTTGTTTCAGCTACTAGGCTATTTCAATTTTCATAAAATTCATGGAAAGCGAAGAAAAATTCCCTTTATAAATTCCCAATAACCCCCACCTGCTGCAAGATTAAATGAGCCTTTGAGGCAGTCATCAGTTTTAAGTGTAACCATATCAATCGAAGGTTTTTCTTTACACAGCAACGAGCTGATTTATAATATTTTGGGTATGAGAATTATATAACTATCCTTCTATGCCAAACATGTGCATTTGCAATCCTATGGGTGCATTGTGTCGAACCCACATTTTCCATGTAATAACATGTTTTTCTCCTATGGCAGGGAAGGGCCTCAAGAAATTGGTTGGCGATGTACAGGTTTGATGCGTTGAAAGATTACAGTTCTTGCTGCTCTATGCTATCCTCTTATTGCTAGAATCATTGAACATATTACTGAGTGATTAGGTTCCAGTGGCAGCTGTTGTGGTCATGGCTTGCAACCGTGCTGATTACCTTGAAAGAACTATTAAATCTATTCTAAAGTATGTTTTGTTTATCTTTTAGACGTGCTTCTGATTTTCTAATGTGTAGTTCCAGCTGACCATCTTGAGACGATCTTTTATGCTCTTTAGGCACCAAAGTTCTGTTGCATCCAAATATCCTCTCTTCGTTTCACAGGTGCCTATTTTTTTCATCCTAGATTGCTACCAGTAATTCTTCGACATATGGGCATATCCCCTATGCAGAAGATGCTCCTTTGGTGTGGAGGATGAAAGATATAATTTATATTTTCACTCATTTCGGCAGGATGGATCAGATCCCAGTGTCAGAAGTAAAGCATTGAGCTATGATGGGCTGACTTACATGCAGGTTATTTCTTATTTTTCATCCTTGGATCTCTACAAGTCAGCATCATATCTCATCTTTGAAGCATTGAGGCATTTTTTTGCGTGCCCCCGTAGTCTTTGAAATTTCAAGATTTATGATAAACATCTGTGAAGAAAAGGATTTACTTGTTATATTTATTCCTGATCATGCTTCTGGTTCTTGAACTATGCGAGCTATTCCATGCATTAAATTGAATTGTTGGTTATAATCTTTCGCAGCATTTGGATTATGAACCTGTGCATACAGAAAGACCTGGGGAATTGATTGCTTATTACAAGATTGCAAGTACGTTTCTGCTCTCTGTGGTTTTCCCCCTAGTTTTTGTGTTAGAAGAGTTTTTATATGGTCAATATCATTTTTTGCCTGTCTTCCAGGCCATTACAAATGGGCACTGGACCAATTATTTTATAAACATAATTTTAGCAGAGTTATCATCCTCGAAGGTGACTACAGTCTTCTTTCTGCTTTTCTTTTTCAATTTTTTCTATGACTTTCACGAGCTTTACATTCACTTGGAATATTCATTTGTGTGTAGATGATATGGAAATTGCCCCTGATTTTTTTGACTATTTTGAGGCTGGAGCTGCCCTCCTTGACAGTGACAAGTGCGCCTTTTCCACTTTATCAAACTATAATAAGTTATATTTCACTTTGATATTCAATATTGAAGTCACAACTCACGAACTCCTAATATGTTTCTGCAATTTTTTGGGATGTGATAATGATAGAACCATAATGGCAATTTCATCTTGGAATGACAATGGACAAAGGCAATTTGTGCACGATCCTTGTAAGTTGCTTTTAACTTAAAATGAGCTGTTAAACTCTTATAATTATAACTAGGTCACTGTTCAGTGCTCTGTCTATTTCTTTGAATTTAAGTGACAATTTCATCTTTGCCTTTTGAAGGCTGAAGCCTAAGGGTGCATAGCTACTAGCTAGTGCTGCATTTTTTGGTGGGTGGGGGTGCACTAGTTGCATTATAACATTGAGTTTGAACAAAAATTTATGTTAGTAATTGTGCAAAATTAGGAAAAACTAATATTACTTTCGATGGGCAAAATGAAAACCAAAAAGAATACGATACGTGCCTCGTACTTAATTTGTACCATATCTTGCTTTCAATCTTAATATTTATGATATGATCAAAGTTATATATCTGCATTAACTCAAGCATTGGATCCCTCATTTCATCTCAATTAAGATTGGTCATGGAAAGGACATGTTCAAAATCATTTTTGCCCCTCATCTTTCATGCTATCAATGTCACAATTAGGTGTAAATTAAATTACATCTCTCCAGGTCCTTTTGAAATGGTTGGCTTCTTTATACTTGTACAATTTGATTTCAAGATTGATATGACTAACCATTTTAGGTAGATAGATGACTTTTTTTAAAAAAATTATATTTTGTGATCCTCCATCAAACAAGCTTTTCGGATGAACTTTTCCATAAATTTATTTGTCTGCTTTCTGTCACATCTTCCAGATGTACTTTACCGCTCCGATTTTTTCCCTGGTCTTGGATGGATGCTCTCTAAATCCACATGGGATGAACTGTCTCCAAAGTGGCCCAAGGCATATCCTTCTGGAGCTGAATTTTAAAGTTGTATTCCAAATTTAAAATTCACACTTAATTGCATCAGTTCTATGAATATGTCTTGTGTATAAATTTTTACTGCAATCTTCAAGAATTTTCTTTGACCAAAAGATCACTTACTGGGATGACTGGTTGCGACTGAAAGAGAATCACAGAGGACGACAATTTATTCGCCCAGAAGTGTGCAGAACATATAATTTTGGGGAGCATGTAAGAATTTTTGAATCAACCTCCAGTTTATTCTGTTGAAAGGAACTTAATTAATAGGTTTCCTTTGTTCTCTTTATTTACGTGTCATTTTTCTGCCATTCATCCCATTGACAAGTATCTCCATTTATTTTATTTTGAATGATGAAGTCCTGCATCAGACATGCTGTCACATGCACATGCAGTTTCATAAGTTTATATCACTAGTTTTAATATTTCTATAAATTCCAGCTTTCTGTCTCTCAATGAGAGCAATTATCATGATTTGCGTGTAAAACCCATTATTCTCAGTGAAATATCCACCTTAATGTATCTAATTCTACAATGTGAAGTTTGTGTCAATGAAAAAATGGTCTTTTGTTCACTGTTAATATTAGGTTTGGTCAAGTTTCTTTCGAGGCGTTTGCTATTTATTTTTCTAATCTGGCTTTTGCTTTTCTTTAAGTTTTCCTATAAATCCCTTATCTTTAGGCTTTCTATTTTCTGGGAGCTATGCGTTGACCAAAATTTGGCGCCCAGTTTGTATCCTGATGATTTACATTAAGTATGTCATTAAGTTTTTGGTTGCAGAAATTATTGAATGATTGCATGTCTTATGGCCTCTACCCCCTCCTCTGCTACACCAGTGTAATCGTGATCTCATGAAAGTAAAAACACGGATTAATGTGCTTCTTCTTCTGAAGTGTCTTAATTAAGTTAGAACTATGTGAGTTTACGATATAGTGAGTTCAGTTTGAGACTGTAATTCCTTGGAGCTTGCTAGTTTGAGGTTCTTAATTTTCACGCAGGGTTCTAGCATGGGCCAGTTCTTCAGACAATATCTTGAACCTATCAAGCTGAATGACGTCAAGGTATTCTAGCTGGATATGTCCTTGTAACGCATCCCTCTCGTCATGCTTCCTTTGTCTAACATCTTGCGTGATGATCTATCTGGTAGGTCAACTGGAAATCGATGGACCTCAATTACCTGGTGGAGGTAATATCTTACTTCTTAAAGGAGTATTTACTATATGATGGTGAAAAGAGAGAGAAGAAAAAGAATGATTGCTTGTATGTTATCCTCTGTGCCTATATAGGACAAGTATGTGAAGCACTTTGCCGACATGCTTAAGAAGGCAACACCTGTACATGGAACTGACGCCATTCTAAAAGCATATAACATAGATGGTGACGTACGTATTCAGTATCGAGACAAATCAGATTTTGAACGCATTGCAAGTCAGTTTGGCATTTTTGAGGAATGGAAGGTAAAAGTCCTTGCATTTGGGTTCCCTGTCGTTACCATAATTCTGAACCTTTCTTCAGCATAGGTGAAATAAAATTGGACTGCTGCTAACTTTTTAGTTATTTGTACTAGTTGAATCTTTTGTGCGTCTGTGGTTTCATCAGCTAGTGGTCATCTAATTTAATCATTCATCACCCAGTTCCGAACTTCTTCATACGTGTAGTTTCAAACCTTTCCTGCATGCTGCCAAAATCTAGCAGGGTCTAGGTGATCCCAATTCAGTACAAAGCAAGTGGTCTTCCCCTCTCTTTGTGATGCTTGTGTTTTAAATTGTGATGAAACGCATAGGGAGTAGCTTAAACTCTCCACCTTGTGATTGGATGGGCCACTCAGTCAGTGAAGAAGCTGCATCACTGTAAACCTTTTCCAGTTCAATTGACCTAAAATGTATCTTTATTCTGGTTTTATTAATCTCCAGGATGGTGTACCAAGGACAGCATATAAAGGAATTGTTGTTTTCCGATACCAAACTCAGAGGCGTGTATTCCTTGTTGGGCATGATTCTCTCCAACAACTTGGAATCAAAGAGGCTTAGAACGAATTGAATTATGTAAGTTCATGACTATTCGATGATTGATTAATAACCTCCCTTTCACATCCTACTGTATGAAACTTCCCTGGCCACAAGGCACCTTATAAGCTTTCAGTGGTATAGAAGGGTGAGTAATAGGCAAAGAAATGAACTTATAAACGTGCAGTGGATTTTTACTGGCAAAATCTTAAATGGAAAAATTCCATTAATTAATAATGGAGGTAATATTACTGTTATTATTGTTATTGTTGTAAAGTGGTCATATATGACTAACTCTCGCTCACTCTCGCTTATTAGGTTTTGCAAGAGACTTTAGGAGCTGTCCGATTCAAGCATGAGACGTGCAATGTGAGGATCACTAACATTGACAGTATGAATTTTGCACAAGTTGCGTTAGGGGTTGTGTTTCCCATAGTTTCCATGTAAAGCAAATTCACATTGAGGCTGTGCATGCTTTGATGCCCAAGTCATCATCTGTATAAATTTCAGTTAACATACTTGTCTCATTGCATAATACAACATATACTCGAAATTCCCCCCTCCTCTTTGGGAGGTTTTGGATCAATTTTGCTTTTATAACATAATTAATTGTACTTATTGGTGTTGTTGAATAATTCTTTATCTTCTGATAAACATTTTATGCATGTGAAAGATAAAAGAGGCTTTATATGTGGAGTACGTGAAGTAAAATATAGAACGTGTGGGATATATTAATAACACGAAGTCATACAGGGCTTGCTGGGGTAGCAGATAGTGAGCAATTGACAAAAGCTTAAATCAAAGGACTTTGCTACTTGGACATGGATTTTCCCCTCTGTGCAATTCACAGCGGTGTTGGTAGCACTACATTGGCTGCCAATATTGCATTGTTTGGGCAATGTCCAATGTTGTGCTGTCAACACTGCATCTATATTTATCATGTACACAAATCTCCTGGACGAGAGGAATAACCCTAAATTAAATATCTATAAATACATTTAGATAAGCAATTTTAATATAAATACTTTTATTAAAAAAAATAAAAATATACATTTCAATAGTTTTTTTTTTAATTAAAAATCTCTAATCTTTAATATTACCAATACGTCCAAACATGTAGAAGTTATTAAATTAAAGCAACCAATGCAGAAAAGTTGAGCTACGAATGAATCTCCATATTTATTTTTCCTTAAATAGAATGGGAGGAAACTATGAAAAGAACCTTCTTCTTCTCGATGGTACAAGTTTAGCAACGGCTATATTAGGTTGAACACCTATTGCCTGCATGTTTATGATACTGTTTGGATTATTGCTAATGCAATCAACTTGTAGTCTGCATGGTTCTGAGTAGGATTTGGACCAACTTCAATTAAAAGGCTTTTGAGGTCTTCTCATATGCGTAATTGCATGCTTTCTTACTCTTCTTGTCCAATTCTCCTTGATTCTTCGTCAGTGCAAGTAGTATCTCCTTGAACAATTCAAATCTTCTCTCGAAAGCAGTTTACACTCTATATTGTTAGCAATGTCATACAACTTGATAACAGAAATGATGATGATCAAATGAGCGATAAGGAGACCAGAAAATCTTGAAATGATAAAGTTATGAATCCACACATAATTTTGAAGTTTTTTTTTTTTTTTTTTAATATTTTCTTCTTATACGAATCCAAAGATTCTTATAGAGTTTGTTCCCCTCTCAAAAGTTACGGGCTTCTTGTAAACACAATAGCAATGTGATATAGTTCAAAGTTCGAATGGGTTTAAAAAAATTGTTAATGAATGAGTTGATATCATTTTGAGTGGCTTAATTCGATTGTTTTTTCAATGCTATACATGTGTAATCATAATGAATTAATAACCATCATAGTCACAAATTCGAGCTTCGAAAAAATAGTAGAGAACCTAATATAATGGATTAAATTCAAATTAAACTCTAAATAATTGGTAATATTTTATTCAATTCAAACACCAAAATAGACTTCCTCGTTTTTCCATTTTGGATATACACTGGAACACACAGTAATCCTAGCTTTTCTCCAAAAGGCATTGTTAGAAATTGAGCCAATAGGTATGAATATTAAATACGAGATAACGAGCAAGATGAAAATAACAATCACAAGAACACAATTTATGTGGAAACTCAAGGCAGAAAAATCACTGGTAGAGATTGATAATCTACTATATCGAAAGTATGGATTTACAATATATTATGCTATATCTCACAAAACTCTCTCTCGATCTCTTTATCTGGAAATCTCTCTCTATCAATCTAGACTTGACCGCATATTTATAATACAAGAATCCCTAACATAATTATATTATAATAGATAAAATCAATAACAGAGTATTTGAGTTAAAATAGGAGTCCAAGAATTGTCAAATACGTCTTTGACTTCTTCAATACTTTTTCAAAACATATTACCAGCTCTCCATAGATTTCTCGGTAAAATTTGGATCACAACAGAACTCTTGACGGATATTGATAAATATAAGAGAAAATTCGTCCTCATCTTTTTTACAATCTCGTACTAAACCTTTTTAAGGACAACTAACGGACTATTTGGATGGAAATCATTGGGGATTGGTTGATTGAGATTGTATTTTAAAAATATATATATAGAGAGAATAATTGTAATTTATCCTAAATAAAAAAGTGAAGTGGAAAGCCTTTCAAACTCCACCCTCCAAACTCTCCTCATTGGATCCAAACTCCTGAATCCACTCCGATTTTCATCAATTTCTCTCTCAAATCTCAAAAGTTCAGCGTATATTAATAGAGCATATGATGGTGATGGTATATATAAGCAGAAGGAAGTGTAGAGTGTAGTTTAGTTTAGAGTGATCATCCATAAATGGAAGAATCAATGAAAGAGAAGAAGCAGGTTGAACCGGACTGTATGAGAGAATGCATGAGGAAGCTGTCGCTTTGGTACACCAAAACCTTCAATCCACTCCTCACCCACGATGATCTCAACCCCATTATGGCCACCCTTGGCTTCGTCCCTTCCCTCGTCTCCGTTCCCGTCCACACCACTGAGATTGATCATCAATTTGAATTACACTCCACACAACCCACCTTTACCGCTCCCTGGATTGAGTACTTGCATTGTTCCAGTGGCCTGATTTCCGATTTTCCGCCGCCTAGGCCACGTCTCCCCTATTCGAGGATTGATGGTCTCCACATCTACACCTACAGGGCCTTTCTCGATGCCCTCAACTTCTATCTCCGCATGCCCAATCTCTCTGATCTCTTTCACGTTCGGTATACTTCATACTTTTACAATGTCGTAATAATTTGAAATTTTAATTAGCTTATCAATTAGTATCACGTGTTGTTGTAATTTCGTCCGATGCTTCTTTCTTTTCTGAATATTGTTGCGTTCTATATTTATCTAATGTAACGTCCACCTGTGTTACTATTTAATCTAGTTTAATTTCTACCTATGTTATGTAGAATAATTGTCTTGAATGAGTGTTTTTGCGGAAGCAGGAGTAATATAATCGTTCAAACATAAAGGTTATGACTGAATGATGCACAGAACCTTAAAAACCTTGGACTATATGGATTTCTACGTGGGCGACTTTCCAAGAAAAAAAACTATTTGAAAATTATCCCAATTTCCCCTTAGTTTTCTTTCTTATATACTCTGTTTCTCTAGTGGACAATATTCTCAGTTCATTAAATAATTTGGGTAATCATTGCATAAAGTACTTATGATATTTGATATATAAAAATTTAACAAATAAATGCCATTCATTTCTTTTATTTATTGTATGCATACAGCACCAGATGATCCCACAAGGCTGGTTTGACTTATTCCCCAGTGTGGATATGTTATTTTTAGCTGCATATCTTCCTCAGTTTTTTCTAAGTCTTTTCTGTAAAGTCAAGTGGAATTTACATATCCTTTTCTAAAAGGGAAAATGTTAACTCAGCAAGCTCCACCTCTGATATCTCAAATTCATTGTGAACTATAGCTGTTATGAGAAACTTAGAGGTACCAAAAGTAAGAAAGTACTCTTGCATAAACACCCTTCATACATGGTAGAAATTTTCCATCAAGATTAGTGAAGGCTAATAAATTTTTAATTAGTAATTGAGTATCATCAAAATGATACTTACTGCATGTTTGTGTACATGTGTTGTACCAGAACTGGATAGAGAGATTTTCCTTTATGCTTGCAAGTTATGGCACCAAAAATTGTTCTCTTTGGAATGTCGAGTTATACATGGTCCCCATGAGATGGAGCGAAAAGGAAAAGGAAAAGGAAAAGGAAAAGGAAAAGAAATGGCTGTGAGATTCGACGCCTCAAACTTTTTATTCACTCTGGAAAATATGGAGTAGGAATGGAAAAGACCAAATTGAACCTCTGAAGTACGATTGGCTAAGTCGTAGGTTTTATCCATCTGGTGTTTAGCGGCAGTTCATGCATGAGCATCTGAAAATTTGTTAAGTTATAAGCTCGATGAAGTCATTGTCGTTCCTGGATTTTCTTTTCCTCTTTGATCAACCACTTAAGTTTCTTTTTTCCTCTTTAAATTTTGTTGGCTAATAATTTACTGTTAACTTTAATAGATAATCAGTGGATTTTCTAAAATTTATCATATTGGAAGTGATACTCGTAGTCCTGGCTGAGTGTTTGTAACTAAGAAATGGGGATTCTGTTCCTGCTAGCTTAACATAAAGAATTTGTTATCAAGGTGACTTTCAACAATAAAATGAAGTTGTGCATAAATCTCTTGTTATTTCAGTTATGTCGGTCTAGATTAGACAGCTTTAATCCTGCTACTGTTTCTAAAGAATTTATGCATATTGTGTGTTTATTTCGTGAGCTGAGGGGGAGTTCCGAGTTAGTGATAGCGATTCAAAGTTATTGCAAGATGTGAATTGACAGGGTATGTGTTAAAGGTATTCTCATGATAATGAGTTCACTCCACTTGTTCTCTTATTTTTTGTTTTTTCTTTCATCCATAGACCAAATATAATCAATAATTGCCTCCAATCATGCCATTTACTCTGTGCTTCTTTTTTATTAAAATGGTCTCTTGTAGTCGTACTTAGAATCACTAAATAGTCAAGATAGAAAATAGGTCTTGATAAATCTTTATCCTTAAGTACTACAAAATTTTCAGATCTACTTTCTCTACTTTTAGTTGCAGACTTTGTTGTATGTTTATTGAGTACTTTGAGAATTTGGAATTTTTTAATTCACTTTTATTTCAGGGGAATGCCGCTCCACCAAGTTCATGATCGAGGCCAGAAGTGGTGGTGTATGGGAGAAGATGATAGTATCTTTGTCTATGGAGAAGGGACATTGGATCAAGCTGCATATGATTCCTATTGTGTGGAAAAGAATGGCATAAACTACAACAACAGTAACAATGTTCGCAATTCTATCACAATCCGGGACAAAGGAAAATCTACCCAGAGCATCCGCATGGTTCCACTGAAAGATATCATAGGGTTATCCTTATAAATGGTAACTATAAGATAAGACTTGATTCGTAAAACGGATCATAGTCGATATGGCTCCATTCATTTTACAACATTGAACATGTTCGTTGTATGTGTTCCAAAGAAATATATGTTGGCTTTGGACACATCAAAACTTGTGACTCCATTAGTTAGAGCATTTGCCATTGGCTTTTCCTTTATGTTGACTATTTTTTAAGAATTTTTGTTGCGAGACTTGGTTTTCCCATGCTAGCATGAGTACCGGGCTCTTACCAACCTTAGCGGCAACTTCAGAATTCGTCAAAGCATTTGTCATTGGCTTTTCATCATTGTTGGTCATTTTTTTGAGAATTCCCGTCTTCAGACTCAGTTTTCCCAGGCTAGCATGAGTATTTGGCTCCTACCAATCTTAGTAGCAATTTTAGAACAATTTTGGACAGACGAGATTAAAAGAAGGCATAAGAATTATTTTTAGCGGTTGCTTTAGTAAAATATTTATTTACTTTTTTGAACCAGAGTTGAACAAATTTGTTTTCTGGTTCAAAACTACTTATGGGACTGCAATAGGCTACCATCCTCGTATACCATTACCAAACTTAAAGCTTTGTGTAGTGCAGAGTTCATTTGTTTTCAGTCAAATTTGATCCAAAAAGTATCATTCTTAAAATTCTCTTATGTAATATAGAACAATACTCGTTCTAGTAATTCTCATATAACATTGGAAAATGATGTCTAGAATTTCATTGAAATTTCAATCCTTCGATGAAATAGAAAAATGTGAATACACAAGGGTACAAAAGAATAACCAATGAACAAAGAGAGACCAATCCAATCTCTTGCAATCTTAGTTTTACCCTCTAAAAAGAATTGGGTTAATTTCACAAATGGTCACTGAAGTTACATGAAAATAACAAAACGGTCACTGAAGTTTCAAAGTTTCAGAAACGGTCACTGAAGTTTGAAATTTCTTTCACAAACGGTCACTGAATTTTCAGATTTTTTGGGCAAGTTTGAGGCAATTTTTCGACAACTTCCGACCACCAAAATCATAGATTTCGGATACCGTTGGAAAGCCCACAATGTCCTCTTCAATTACCAAAAAAAATCTCCCCAAATTTCCAAGTGATTCGGCCGGAATAAACCCGCGAAGTCGGCACCCGAAAATTATGAAAATCTGCCCAGATTTTCAGATTTTTTGTGCGAGTTTGCGGCATTTTTTCGACAACTTCCGACAACCAAAATGGCCAATATCGGATACCTTTGGAAAGCCCACAATGTCCTCTTCAATTATCAAAAAAATCATCCTAGAACTCCAAGTGATTCGGCCGGAATAAACCCACGAAGTCAGCTACCCAAACTGGGCAGATTTTCGGACTTTCTTGGTAGCTGACTTCGTGGGTTTATTCCGGCCGAATCACTTGGAGTTTTGGGGAGATTTTTTTTGGTAATTGAAGAGGACATTGTGGGCTTTCCAACGGTATCCGAAATCGACGGTTTTGGTGGTCGGAAGGTGTCGAAAAAATGCCGCAAACTCGGCCAAAAAATCTGAAAATCTGGGCAGATTTTCATAATTTTTGGGTGCCGACTTCGCGGGTTTATTCCGTCCGAATCACTTGGAATTTTGGAGAGATTTTTTTTGGTAATTGAAGAGGACATTGTGGGCTTTCCAACGGTATCCGAAATCTATGATTTTGGTGGTCGGAAGTTGTCGAAAAATTGTCTCAAACTTGCCCAAAAAATCTGAAAATTCAGTGACCGTTTGTGAAATAAATTTCAAACTTCAGTGACCATTTCTGAAACTTTGAAACTTCAGTGACCATTTTGTTATTTTCATGTAACTTCAGTGACCATTTGTGAAATTAACCCAAAAAGAATTTATCAAGAACGAAAACATGTAAAATAAGAACACTTCTGTCTCCCTGGCTTGGTTAGAAGGTTCACTGTTATAATGGCTATATGCACCAGTCCGCGACTTATTGGAGATAGGAACCTCAAGATGAAGCCTTAGACACATCCTTACTGGACCTGTTGTACTTCATATCGCTCTTGACGAGTTGGCCAGCAGCAAGTGCTGACATGAGAGAGAGCTCAGCAGCAAGAACGACCCCAGCTACAATGGTAGCTAACTGCCTTGAGTTTGATCCTGGAGCCTCCTTACTGGCTCTCTTCACTCCAAGCAGATTCAGGCAAGCTGACTGAGAGGCCAGTTGTGTCCCACCTCCAACTGTACCGACCTAAAAGAACCCAACAACAGCAAAATTAGCCATGAATCTCTTTTTTTTATCTTTTAAGATGTTACTCACACCCTAAGACGACCATCTTCTTAAAAAATGATTCAGTAATGAAATTTACCTCAATAGAAGGCATTGTTACAGATACATGAAGGTCCTTTCCATCGTTGACAGCTTCCATCATGGTGATGCAGTGAGAACTCTCCACATTTTGTGCAGGATCTTGGCCAGTGGCAATACATATAAGAGAGACAATATTGCTGGCATGGGCATTGAAGCCACCCAGCAATATCCATGACCTGATAGAGAAGCTAGAGGTAACTATCCATGGAGAATTTCAAACTCAATTTGTTGTTTTAAGTTTGACATTAATATGCTCTGGAATTTTTAGGGGATTCTATCCATCTTTTTTGTTCATCAGCATAGAACTGTAATAGGACTTAGTCTGAATCTCAAGATTGTCTGGTTGGCTCATTAACCTAGAAAAGATGTTTGCTTTGAGTCATATTCTGTGCTTTTATGTAGAAGAATTGCTAGATTTTGTATTTGGTTCTTCTTTTACTGTTACTTAAAGCAAAGAAAAATCAAGTTTTAAGTTTTATATTTTTTGAAATTTTGCTTTTATAGACCTTATCTATGAAGTGAAACCCCAACTAGCAGTGCCAGGTTCTTGCAAACTGCAATAATTATGGAGAAACGAACTGAGAAAAACAAGATATCTACCCGTGAGATAGAGAAGACATTAAATACTATGAAGAACATTGTTTATGTTGTGCACTTCAGTGAGCGTTTTTGTTGAACTCGCTCCAATGAGTTGAAAGCATCATCAGTTTGTGAAGTGCTGCCAACAAGTTACTTAATCCTTTTGGGTTTTCCCAGCTATGATGTAATCTGTCTGTGATACAAAGTGTCAAGGTGTCAAGTTTAGCCACAATTACCTTGCGATGCTATTGATGTAGGATTACAAAAGGTTTGCACTCAAGCATGGGCAACAAACACACAACACATGTAATACATACCAAAATTTCCAGGAAGGAGCTTGATATGAAAATCGATGCACTAATATAGGATGAAACACACAATTTATCACATAGAAATTGTTGTCACATATAATGTATGCGAATACTTGACCTTCCATACACTCAGAAACTTAACCCTATCAAGTAAAGATACTTGTGAACGAGTAAAATTGTTCGTCTAAACTTAAGAGATAATTACACTTGACCTTAATGTGTTGGGATACTTGTAATCGATTAATGCTTCACACTTCAAAGTATGAGGGAAAATGTTGTTAGACCATCAATTGATCAACAGAGTGATCAACTAATATATTGTTGGAAAATAATCTTGATAAGTTAAATTTGTTCTTTTGGTATTATTTATGTATTGAGTTACGTGACATTATGAATTGCGCTTGTGAATTCATATACATGGTATATATACATGAATATTTTTAGGACGGAGAATGTAATAATTGTTGGTACATGCACTATATTGATCGTGATCTTAGTCATTTTATGAGACAATATAATTTATTGAATATTAGTTTGTTCATCATACAATGTAGCATAATTTATGATTACAAACAGTTGAGCATGTGAAACCCTAACTAGAAGGGTAAATAGAAATAAAAAGAGAGATCACATCACTACAATATAAAAAAGAGGAGAGTTTGTTAATATTCATGAGACATCATCCTTATCTCATGCTGATGTCATATATATATGTTTATGAAATGAATTATTTAGTGTCATTTTCATTTATATTTACATTTCATCTATTTACATTTCATTTCACGTATATTTGAACATTATTGCTTCATTTCATGCAAATTTCAACGTCATTTACATTTCATTTCACGTAAATTTGAACATCATTTTCATTTGTATTTGCATTTCTTCGTCTATCACGGACACACACACACACACACACTCTCTCTCTCTCTCTCTCTCTCTCTCTCTCTCTCTCTCTCTCTCTCTCTCTCTCTCTCTCTCTCTCTCTCTCTCCAGCAGAAAGCAAACGTTATTTTTTGCTTTCTCTCAATCTTTCTCCTCCATCCTATACAGACATACGTTTATCTATATCTCTAGGTAATACAACTTTTTCTTTCTCTCTCTCTTTTTTTTTTAATTATAATTGTTATATGTATGTTGACTATTTTTTAGGGGGAACCGTTTGTTAAGAACTTTGATTTTTATTTTTATATTTCTCTCATTTGCGATGCGAAACAAAAATTTTGCGTTGTAAATCAACGCAAATTTATGTTTATGCATAGATGTATTGCCTAGATCTGTAAGTTTTGTGAAGAAAAATTGTGTTGTAAGGATTGTTATGCTCTTTTTAAAAGTTAGCAATCTAGATTGGAGGCTGCATAGAGAAGTAAAATAATTCATTAGTGGAGGATGAGATTGCAGTATATTAATCAATATTGCATGGAAAGGAAACTCTTAATTAACAAACTTTTATAGATTTAAATTTTCAATAACCTTACAAATACTTATTTTTTGTGGGAATCTGTGAGGATAACAGGTAAATTAGCCCAAAAAAATGAAATTTGGGAGCCTACTAGATAATCAGAAAGACGAAGAGGTTGAGAATGAAAAGAAAAATATGAGTAAATACGAAAATAATAACACCTTGTGTTTGGTTCCCTAAAAAACACCGAAGCCCATTTGTCTACTATTTTTGAAGGGCAAAGTTTCAATCCAACAAGCAGGAATGAAAGCTCAAGAAAAAAAATTCAAAAATAAATAATATTGTATAACATAAAGTTCAAAGAGAGTAACATGTACATGAAACGAAGTTTTTGTAGCTTGCCCAATATGTTAGGGATTGGGCCATTTTGGTTGGAGAGCATTTAAGAGAAGTTGTCTAATAAATTCTTGATAAAACAAAGGAATGAAAAGTAAAAGGGGGAAATAATGATGTGATAGTATGTGAAAATATGTTGAGGTCTCAATATATTTATAACTCCGTATTAATAATATAGCGACTCTAAGGAGAAAATCAAAAAGTGTCGACCTGAGGTGTCCATCATTCTGGGCCAATACAAACAACTAAGTGTTCTTCATCATTTCAGTAATTACCGACTTATTATAGTTACATTTGTTGGAAGTTTATTCCGCCATCTTAATATCCGATCCTGCTTCGTTGATTTTCTCATCACTGTTGATGAATTTCTTTATTTCTGGATTTTAGAACATTTCATTCTGCTAACTATTTTCTTCTTTTGACTACAGATCTACTTTACATTGCAGGACTTTTCAAATGTATAATTTCATTCTGAATAATTTTATTATTCAACACCACTAGGGGTGGGCAAAAAACCGACCGACCCGACGAAACCGACCGAACCGACCCAAACCGACCGGTTTGGGTCGGTTTTTTGCATTTTTTGGGCGGTTTTCGGGTTTCGGGTTGGGTGGTCGGGTTGGGTCGCGGGTTGGCACCCCAACCCCACCCAACCCAACCCAACCCTAAAAAAAAAAAAAAAAAATGTTAAATTGAAAAAACGACGAATAGTTTTCTCAATTATTTTCAGATTGTATTAAGAATTAGTTTTTGTTAGCAATTCTTTATTATTAAAACTGGAGCTTTCGAAATTGATCGAGGATTTCAATTAAAAATTTCTTGAAGATAAGGAATACCAGCGTGAGATTTAGGGATGAAGTAGAGAGGCTAAATTAAGTAATTATTTTACTAGTTTTTTTAAATTCAATAAAGTCAAAAAGTCACGTTGTATCATAAAATGAGTTTATGTTTATGTTGATTTATATTGCTCTTTTGGCTGATTAATGTGCTCAAGTGTTTTTGACATATTTCTGTGTGTAAATTAAAGGATTTGAAGTTAAAGCTCTCATTCTTTTTTTTATTATTCCTTTAACTGAAATTCCCAATCCTACTAATTATAGTTGGATAAATGCATGAAGAGAAGTATATTAATTCTTACACGTATCTCTATACTTATGAAAAGAAATAAGCTTTTTCCATTTTGTGGTTTAGTAATCAGTGTCGTTATTTCCATATCTGTAAAATAAAGTTTCACTCTAATCTAAATCTGTGTTGCGTGTTGCTATGCTCATATGTGAGATATTGTGTTTTGATGCATCTGAATTTCAATTGAAAATGCTCGTGAGACCTCCCCCAACAAAAAAAAAAAAAATTAAAAATCTGGAGTTATAAAAAAAATCATATGGCTTAGGTACTGGGGACACAAATTATTGTCTGAAGACCATCTCATACGTTACTGTGTGGAGGTTCACTTATCTGTAAGTGCCAAAAATTAGGACTTGTTGGTTGAACCAATAAAGTCAGCCTCGCACATTTTTTAAGGGATAAAATCTCAAATCGAATAAAGACGAAAACATAAACTAATTTATAAGGGTTTTGGCTACTCTTTATCATAAAAAAATTGAAATTTATGATTCAAACCGACCAACCCAACCCAACCCGACCGACACATAATTGGGTTGGGTTTCAACATTTACATGGGTTGGGTTGGGTTGGATTTCGAACAAACCGACAATGTTGGGTTGGGTTTGGGTTTGGGCAAAAACCGACCCGACCCAACCCAACCCAACCCACGCCCACGCCTAAACACCACCTTATATTAAGTTATTTCTAATTGCTTTAACAGAAATTAACAACAAAACACATTTTATCTGCTTCAATACTAAAGTTCTACTTACATTACATCAGTGATCTTTCATACTTTATGGATGGGTTGACATTCTAATTGGAGCGAAATAATTCTGCTACTTTTTCTATGTATGAACTAGCTATTGGATAGAAACTAAAATCATGGAATCTATTTGCATCAAAAGAAGGCGTTGCAAGGTTATATAGTTTCCATTTTTTGTAAGTTTTAATTAATGGTTTATTGTTCCCATTTTTACAGGGGACTGAAATGGTAAATAATAGTAGGGTTCTTGATATTTGAGGATTTGACATATTAAAATTTCAGCTTCAATTTACTTTTTTGAAATATATATTTTTTTTTTTTGCCTTCCCTTTTTTTCTTAAACTCTCCGTTCGAAGCCAAACATCACTTGGAAAAGCGAAATTTTCAGTGTCAACTCCGACATAGCACATTGAGTCACTTGTAACAAAGAAATTTGGGTTTTCAAATAATTTCTATATCAAGTACGAGTTGGAAGAAGTAGTGGGTAGAGGCTATTTCAGATTTACTTGTAGTGAATAGGTAAAATGGTTTATAAAATCCTTTGAATATCTACCAAATGTGGATAAGGTACAACACATCTATTGAAAGTCTCTATTTCTTTTAAAGATTGTTGTTTAAAATTATTATTTTCAATTCTTGTGAACCCCTATGAAGGCACTGATAGCCCTGCATTTTGCTTAGATAAGGTCTGATTGAAATTGATAGAAATTGAGTTTGTTCATTGCAATGTTGTAATTCTCAATTAGAAATGAGACATAAAATTCGACCTCCAAAATTTGAACATGAACAAAAAGTTAAAGGATTACATATTTCATCCAGAAATTGATTTTATCGCACTGAAACATTATTTTAAACACATTGTTTATTAAGGAGCTAAATATGTTATTTGTATAAAGTAGTTGCAAGGAGTTTATGGAAGAAAATATTCATTCACAAAATTGTGGGCAATATGTTAGATCATCTGGTCGAAGAAGGTTCTTTTTCTTGAATAAGGAAATTACCTACATTCCAACCACTTCTGCTGGTTAGCATCCATATCTATGATTTATTGAATCTGTTGATTCACCTGTAATTTTTTTCTTTTAATTTTATGTTACAAGTTGAGTTGTATCAATTATAAATTATATTCTTGTGATTTACGTTTTTATTTTCATTTTTAATATTTGTTGTTCTATTAAAGGTAAAGGTATAGAGAGTTCAGTAGTAACTGAATTTCATAGTAAGCCAGCACGAAAGATTAATAATTTAACAGAAAATACATGCACCGAACAACAAAAAGAAAAAAAGTCAACTAGAAAACAATCTAGTGAAAATCGTACTATAACATTTCATTTTATTACTCTTTGTTTTGTTATATTTGATATGGTAAAATTGGTTGAAAAATGTAGTATTAATATATATTTGAATATTAAATATTAAATAAATGGTGTAATTTAAATGGTGCCTGAATATTCATTACTTAAAACAATTTAATGTTATTTTTTTCATTGTTCAATTGTGGAATTACAAAAATTATAACGGTTATCGTGCAACGCACAATCCACACTAGTAATAGTAATAGATAATGACTATCATACCCATAACTATTGGAGAAGTTACATTTATTTTACGACATTAGGCTGAAGAAAGATTAATAGACTTCCCACAAAGTTGTTCCAACTCAGTTTCTAAAACTTTGATCAAGTTCCCTTTAGTTCGCCTATAAATCCAAGCTTGGGCATTTTGATCCCAATCGAACCTGGATGGGCCACTGCAAAAGAAAGTTTAATCTTCAGGACTAGCCACAGGAATATGAAGGCATGGACATCTAATCACATAACACAATTTTCCAAGAAAACGTGCAGAAAGCTCATCAATAAAGAAATCCTTAATAGGATGTGATAGTGGTGGGAGTAGAAGCATGCGTGACCAGCAGTATGAAAACCGAGAAATTACTAGCTTCCCCTTTGATTCAAATTAGTATGAAAAATCGTATGATATATGGACAATATATATTTCACCTCTACTTTAAAAAAAAAAAAGGTAAAAATAGCATGTGAACACACCGAACTCGAATAGTTTGGCAAATTTGGGGGTTGAGTTCTCTACTCATCCAACTTTCAAGTGAGCAAGTAGAGTAAATTCAAAGGCATAGTTCCAATTTTAGAAAAAAATCATCCATACGGAAATCCTTCCACTTCCGATCAATTTCCTTAACTAATACAACTCTCCTTCACTAATGCAACAAGTACCACCACTCCTTTTAAATTCAAGCTATACTTGATTAAGCAATAACTTTTAAATTACAAGGTTATTTGCAGAAATTTCACTGCGTTCTTTCAAAAGACCTCAAATACAAGAGAAGAAAATAAGGAGTGTGAACAGTACATGCACATCCAGTAAAAACACCAGTTACATTCGGTTTACAATTGTTCTAAAAACGATAAAAACAAATCTGTTAAAACACTTTTTGTTTTAATATGGAGCAATTACTTATGTACCCTTGTTCGCTAGCAATCCCTTGAAGTTCTCCTCATTGGACCACAACGAAACAATCATCAAACCATAACAGTATATTTTTCCTAGTAAATGAATATTTTCTTTCTGGCAGGCAGTTAGCAGGTTGACAGATCAATATGTTGAATTAACTGGAAAGACTCTTTTCAATATTTTCATAATGAATTATCTACCTAAATGGAACAGTGCCAATTGATTAAAGCAGCTATGCAGAATACTGGCAACTGATGAGCACAGGCGAACCTTTTGTAATCCTACAAGTTCCTTAATTTGAAGTTGATAAAGTTTGAAAATTTTGGTATGCATTACATGTGTTGTGTGTTTGTTACCCATGCTTGAGTGCAAACCTTTTGTAATCCTACATCAATAGCATCGCACGGTAATTGTGGCTAAACTTGACACCTTGACACTTTGTATCAAAGAGAGGTTACATTAGGGCTGGGAAAACCCAAAAGGATTAAGTAATTTGTCGGCAGCACTTCACAAACTGATGATGCTTTCAACTCATTGGAGCGAGTTCAACAAAAACGCTCAATGAAGTGCACAACATAAACAATGTTCTTCATAGTATTTAATGTCTTCTCTATCGCACATAGCCCGGGTATCTTGTTTTTCTCAGTTCCTTTCTCCTTAATCATTGCAGTTTGCAAGAACCTGGCACTGCTAGTTGGGGTTTCACTTCATAGATAAGGTCTATAAAAGCAAGATTTCAAAAAATATGAAACTCAAAGCAAACATCTTTTCTAAAACCCCAAGCCAAACATCAACAAAACGTATTGAAAGAGACAGGTCAAAATTCAAAGGATATACTGATTTGAGTTAGAGGGATCAGTACCTCAGGGGAGATGACATCCAAATCTGTCTATTTGGCATTTGCTTGTTTATTACATAGGTTCCCAAACTCCCGAGCTTCAGTGTTAATACCTCATTCTACAAAATGAAACCCAGAGCTACAGCAGCACAGACGCGAAATGTTTGCAAAACTAACCACTTTCAAACATCAAACCATTATTCTTACCCCATAGTCCACATCGAAACCATCAATCTCCAAGGAGTCGCCATATTCCTGTCATGCAACAAAGAAAAATAGACTATCAACGATAAGCAATGCACATATCTTATTTTATGCAACTAATTTAGCCCCTGATTGATTGCCATTATTTAGCAAAAACAAAGTTTTGAATAGTGAATTTTTGGAGAATGTACGGTTAAAAGTAGAGAAAAATTTTAAGTTTAGATGCGGAATATTTTATTTCATAAATGGGTGGTTGAAAATGAGTATTTAAAATAAAGAGTATTGAAGTAATGATTGTCAAGTAGGGGCTTATATTCCTCAAAATGAGATTAACAAAGTAAATCCTCCTAGTCAAGCATAGCCACGCAAACCATTAGCAGGTCCATTTTGTTGAAAATTAGGTCCAGAGCAGACTTGTCACCGCTTCTCAACAAGGTAAAGTAAATATGTGAAAAGACGTAGATTTCAAAAACCAGTGACAAGGATTCTAAGGAGAAAGAGAACTATTGAGGACTTAACATAGTTACATATTTACTTTAGGAAAAATAAGAGCAGTTCAAATTTAGACAAGATAAGATAGACTTTGATATTGTAAGCATGTAATGTATTAAAACTTCCCTTGAATTCAAGTTATGCACAACTGTAAAAGGGGAATTTGGACATGAATTTAAGAGACTAGTGATTATTGAATACTGAAAATTCCCCCTTCAATTCTTCTCTCATCTTTTCTATTTCTTTCTATGTTGCACTTTTCTGTATCAAGTTCTGGATACCACCGTCACCGCGTGCATGTCTGGGCAGATATAGAGACCAACAAAGCCAAAGTTATAAAAATGGCCCTTATTAACCCTCCTGACACACCTATAGCCCTCAAAAAATTCAAAACAAAAAAAAACTGTGTCGTACATAACTGGAGATTGTAGCTTAGATCAAACATATGTAAATACAATCAGGTTACAATTCTAGGTTAATGAGCCAACTAGACAATCTTGAGATTCAGACTAAGTCCTATTACAGTTCTATGCTGATGAACAAAAAAGATGGATAGAATCCCCTAAAAATTCCAGAGCATATTAATGTCAAAACTTAAAACAAATAATTGAGTTTGAAATTCTCCATGGATAGTTACCTCTAGCTTCTCTATCAGGTCATGGATAGTGGAATTAGCCAACATGTGATACTTCTCTTCCGGAAGCACAGAACTGTACATGTATCGATACATTAGCTAAAATTTATGGAAATCAATTTTCAAAACATTAAATTTCTCAATTTCCAAATGCACACATAAGAAACCACAAACTAAAATTAGAGAAAAAAAAAAGTAAAGGGAATAATTACCGGTAATCGATGGTGCTAGGGGACTGAGATTCTTCAGTCACAGAAGAATAACCACGTGAAGTGAAGCTTATCCTTGAATTGGGAGAATAATTCAAGGGTTTTGTAAAACATGTATTCAAAAAATAAAAAGAAGATCTTCTAGATTGTAATTGGAAAGGGAATGATGATTGATGTTTTAGAGATCTGAATACTGTTCTTGTCAATTGACCAAGCCTCGCCATTGTTCGAGAATGCACCTAACTCAACGAAGAAAGCCTAAAATTGAGAGTATCGTTCTGTTATCCAAGTGACATTGTCAGCGAATATATTAGAAAGAAAAATGCTATTGATTCCGGGGATGTATCCTCAATCTATGCGGACGTAAATAATTGATTAAAGAGTAATGTTATTCATTTTCAGTGGAGATGAAAACACAGTCTATGTGTCATTAAATGATAGGCTAAATGAAAGGTGAAATTAAACATATCATTTAATGTCACATTAGCGCCACATAGACTGTGTTTTCATCCCCAGTGGGGATGAATAGCATTACTCTTGATTAAATGATTGGTAAAATTAAATGACTCATATCATTTAATGTCACATTAACGCCACATAGACTGATGATGTATCCCTAGTGGAGATGAATATCATTTCTCTTTTAGAAAGAGGAGGAATAGCAAGTCTACAAATAGGTTGTGTCGATTAAAATTAGATTAAAATTTCGTGATAATATTTATAAATTTTAATCATATATTTGGTGAATTCATAATTTTTGAATTACATATTTTATCAAACTTTACAGAAAATTTTATTTTAATTTACATCAAACAGGGCATAGTAATATGTAGCAAACAAATCTCGTTCTATATTTAGTAATCCTAGGTCAACAGATTCTATTCATATCAAATATAGAAATGCTGCCAATAAATAATTTCTGTATAAATCATTCATATATACATCAAGATTCTAAAAAGCTCCATAAAAGATTAATAAATGGAATTTGATGAATTTGGTTTCTCACCATTTTGGTGGGAAATAGAATTTCAACTTTTTTTTTTTTTTTTTTTTGTTGCAATTGGATGAACAAATTTTATAATCAATTGTTTAAAAAAAAAAATCATTTTAATGGGCAATTTCCATGTAAAATAAAACCAAACGAACACTAAATTTCGATGAAAAAATGATTTTCTTGGAAATATTTTTTTTTTGTTTTTACTTTTGACAATGGAAACAAATTTTATAACCAATTGTGGAAAAAATTATCACTCTAATGGACAATTTTCATGTAAAACAAAGTCAAACAAACACAAAAAGATTCAAAATTTTAAAATTTTTGGGGTGGAAAATTATACCAATTTACCACACTTAATTAATAATTCCCTGAAAATAAGTTCTATCTAAAATTTATTTTATTTCGACCCATTTTTCATGGATGGAAAGAAAATGAATTTCATGGAAAGTAATTGTCTAAAAATTGTTTTCCTGTGAATTGTTAATTAAGTGTGTTTGATTAGTATAATTTTTCACCCGAAAAAAATTTAAAATTTTGGATTTTTTTGTCCACGTTTGGCTTTATTTTACAAGAAAATTGTCTATTAAAGTGAATTTTTTTTTTACAATTAGTTATGAAATTTGTTACCATTGCCAAAAAGTTTAAAAAAAAAAAAAATTGCTCTAAAACTATTTTTTCATCAAAGTTTATTATTCGTTTGGTTTCGTTTTATATGAAAATTATCCATTAAAGTGAAAAAAAAATTTTTACAGTTGGGTATGATATTTATTTCTATTGCCAAATAAAATAAAATAAAAATAAAAATGGCTAGCAAGTTGGAACTTATTTTGAGGAATTCAAGCACGTGGACAAGGGAATGGAAAACTTTTTCCAAGCCAAATTTTGCCTATTAAACATCATAAATGGGTGGAAAATGAATTGTTTTTCCATTTTCCAAGAAAAAAGTAAGGTATCAAACAGGGCATTAGTTATTTGGATTTGTTTGCTAGCAACTTAGCAAGGAGGAATTGAAGACAAGACAGAGACAACCATTTTTAGATGCCTGCAGCAGGGCATCAAATGTCTAACATGAATTCCAAAGCAAAATCAGATAATTGGATAAAACTCATCAAAACTAATAGTGTAAATGGCTGCACTACAAGGCTTTGAAACATTTTTCTTCAAAATGTAAACTCATCAGATGCTTGATCTTTTATCTTCAAAATGATCATATTCATGTATCTCAAATTTTGCTAAACAATAAACTTGTCCTAGAATTATGAAGGCGCCTTCCAGTACATTCTTAGCCCCTATTTGGGCGTCATTTATTTTCATTAAATTTCATTTTCCATGATCAAAAAGTGTGGGCTAGTGGGATCTACTGACACATTCTTATCAAATTTGTACTCGTCTATGCAGGATGTACATTCATTCTCAATTTTTTAATCCTTTCCATTTAAAGTAAGAAGGTACACTTGCATAAACACCCCTTTATACATGGTAGAAATTTTCCATTGAGATTTGTTGAGGCTGATAAATTTTTAATTAGTAATTGAGTAGCATCAAAACGATACTTACTAAATGTTTGTGTACATAATGTTGCACAAAAATTGGATCGGGATACTTTCCTTTATGCTTGCAAGTTATGGCACCAAAAGTTGTTCTCGTTGGAATGTTAGTCCTCGTGAAAGATGAAGTGTGTTGTGTAGGAAAATAAATGGCTGTGAGATTTGATGTCTCAAACTCTTTATGCACTCTCGAAAAGATGGAGTAGGAATTGAAAGGATAAGGACATAGTTTTTTCTGATGAAAAGTGTGAACCGTCGAACATATCAGTGATAATCATGGCCTATGATATCATTCCAAATAATCACAACCCTTATATTTCTGTACACCTAATTATAATTCAAAATTAACGGGCAAGATTGCGTGTGGTCAACACGTGCATTAAAATGCACAACATGTCACTAACCTAGAAATGCCCAAACTAGCTTATAACCATGAAAAATGCTATTCATCCTCACTAGGGATGCATCACTAATCTATGTGGCGTTAATGTGACATTAAATGATATGTGAAATTAAATAAGTCATTTAATTTCATCTATCATTTAACCAATCATTTACATTCACATAGACTAGGAATGCATCCCCACTTGAGATGAATAGCATTTTTCTATAACCATAGTGTGTTTCCTCAATAAAGCACACATCAACACAATAAACAATGAGAGATATGCCCAAATAATGCCATCTGTAGGTTAGAAATTCAAAAAATAATAAAAAATCATATATAATATGAATCATAAAATCAGACTTCTAGAACAATTTGTTGATGCAGAATAAGAAGTCTATCATGTGAACTTAGTCCCTAGGTGAAGTCTAAAAGAGTGAAGGCAGCTAAAGCAACAAACGTTCACAAAAGATGCAAGGCTAATAATCCCCTCAATGGCGGCAAAAATCGTTACTTAAACACACGTGGATAAATCTGAAAAGCGTGACTTCTAAATAATCGAATAACACGTGAATACATAATAGAATTAGTTATCAGCCTACCACTAAACGATCGCCACCAGACCGAAAGCTCCAAGAAATTCTATAAATATTCCCGCTGGAGAAAATGGCATGCAAATTCAAATATCACCCTCCCAAATAGCCATTTCACATCTTGATCCAGTTTAAGCATCAAAACTAGTTAATTTAGGAGACGAAAACCTGGTTAGGTGAGAGAAATTTGTTGATTGTAATTTTATTGTCAACATTCCTCGTGTGGAATTGCATGCTTTCTTGCTCATCTTGTCCACTTCAACTCAATTCTTTGCCAATTCAAGTAGTATGTTTCCAAGCAATCTGAAAGTAGCTCACACTCTATACTATTAGCAATTTCACACAACTTGACTACAAAAATGATGAGGATCAAAGAAGTGATAAGGCGATCGGAAATTCTTGGAATGATAATGTTGTAAATTCACACATAATTTTGAAGCTCTTTTTGATATTTTCTTTTTATACATGATCCATTGAAAACTCGCAAGTGTACGAGATTGTGGTCAAATAATAAAGTGATGAATAGAGTATCGAACCCACGAGAACTATGTATTCAATCAAGTTCAAATTAATAACAGCCTTAATTGAATAGCAAATAAGTTTTGAATTTTCTATACTAATATCTAAATTATCGATTAAACTAGAAAGCAATTTAACTGGTTTGATTTCATATATGTGAAAGTATTGCTAAGATGTTGAATCCTCCTTGTTAATTCATTTTTAGCACGACAAATTAAAGTGACAATTTATAATCGGCTAATTAGCACAAAATGTCCCTACCTTTGGGGTGAATTTCGGAAAACGTCCCTACCTTTCATTTCTTGGCATTTATACCCTTACCTTCAACGTTTTGTGCGCTGGAAATCCTTCCGTCCACATTCCGTCTAATTTTCCGTCCATAAACTACAAAAATGATGTTTAATACCAATATACAAGGGTAAAATAGTCATCACCGTTGAAACCCTTTCCCTCCTCTCTTCCCGCGAAGTGCGAACGTTTCACAGGGATTCAAGAAAATTCCAAACTGCTCTTCCATTTCTTCAACCGTCTCTCCAATCGCCTCTCCCCTCCATTCTCCTCTCATTGTGTTCGCGTCTGATCTGCCCGCGTAGTGGCCTAAACAGTTTCAGATTTTTTTAAGCGAGTGAAGGTAAGAAACGCGACGTATTCAGTGTTTTTTAGTTTTCCAGTTCGTATTTTGGTGCTTTGCATGGTTGAGAGTCTGCGTTGAGTTTTGATGATGTTTATTGCTGTCTCTCAGATCTTCGAGTAACAATATGTTTCTTCCATTTTTGAGAAACCCCAGCCATGATCGACCAAGTTATGGTATACTGTTCATCCTCTAAATTTGTGTGTGAACTAATCTGATTCCATTGTGCATTTCCCCCAATTTTTCTGTCACTATGCATATTTCCATTTGGCGTGCAATTGTTTTTCCGTTTAGCGTGCAGTCAGTTTTATCTATTTGAAGTGATCTTTATACATTGCCTGCAGGTAAAAATTCTGAATATTTCACTCTCGAAGTACGTTATGGAGGACAATTTTTTGATAAGCCAAACAATGTGGCGTATGAAGGGGGTTTCATTCTTTTCGTCGACTACTTTCACGGTAAATGGTGCACCAAAGAGAATTTGCATAAATTCTTACACGGAACTTGTGATGAAAGAGTGTTGAAATTTTACTATAAGAAGCAAAAAATGAGTTTAGGGAGGGGGTTGACGAGATTGGAGACTGAAGAGGATGTTAAGGGAATGCTTCTTGATAGGGATGGACATTCGGATGTGAAAATATACGTCGTAGCCCGAATGCAATCATATGCATTGCCTTTGCAGCCTTGGTCTTCAGAAGCAGATAAAGACCAAACATTCGAGGGTTGTTATATACCTTCAGTCGGAGAAGTCGAAGTGGGGGAGCATGAAGGAAATTGGTCAGACCAGTGTTTGCAAGAGAATGCCGACGAGTTGTGGTCACAGTTCGAGCAAACCTTAGAATACCAGAATGAAGAACCAAGGGTGGAAGAGGAAGTTGAGGATCAGGATGAAGAACCAAGGGGGGATGAGGAAGTTGAGGATCAGGATAAAGAACCAAGGGTGGATGAGGAAGTCGAAGGTTTGGTGGAGTCCGATTATGAGATGGATATGGAGCAGAAGCCTGAAGGTGGGAGTGAATGGGCTAATTTCGACTTTGGATTTGGTGTATCAAATGAGCAATTTAGGGATTCGGATATCGACTATGGGAATTCCAATGATCTACGAAGCATTGATAGTGAAGAAGATGGCGATACAACTTCAAGAAGGGGGGCTTCCAATGCTGTTTTTCATGTTCAGACAGATTTGGAGTATCAGTTTTTCGAACAGGTCACTTGAACATATTCTGCACTTCAATTTTAAACATGATTATGTACTTGATTTTATTAAGCATTGATATGCATTGAATTTTCGTTTGTGTAGGCTTGGTGTTTGAGTCAAAGGCCATACTAAAGAATGCAATCACCGAATATTCAGCTAGAATGAACAGAGAGATTAAGTTCAAAAAGGATGACGCTGTCAGATTGCGAGCCAAATGCAAGGGAGAATGTCCATGGGTGTTGTATGCCACCAAGGAGCATACAAAAACAAGTTGGGTGATCAAAACTTATGTAGACGAGCATGTCTGCCCTATGGTGTATGAGAACTTTAGAGTGACCTCCAAGTATCTGTCAAATAGGTATTTAGTTGACTTGAGGGCTGACCAAAAAATGCCAGTAACTACATTCATGGAGAGGGTTAAGCGTGATGGTTTAGGGGACATCTCACGTTGGCAAGTGTACAGAGCGAAGGAGAAGGCACTTGAAAAAATAAGAGGGAGTGTGATGGATCAGTACAGATTGTTATGGGATTATTGTGAGGAACTGAAGAGGACTAATATGAGGACCACTGTTGTGGTTGAGGGGTACGCGGGAGAATTTAGACGCATGTATATTTGCCTTGGGGCTTTGAGAGATGGTTTTATTCGGGGCTGCAGGAGGGTGATTGGAGTAGATGGGTGCTTTTTGAAGACGGAGCATGGTGGCCAGTTGTTGACTGCGGTTGGGGTTGATGCTAATAATGGCATGTATCCGGTTGCATATGCAGTTGTTGAAGTTGAGAACGGAGATAATTGGAGGTGGTTTTTGGAGCTATTGAAGGATGATCTGCACATACACAGTAGTATGCATTGGACGTTCGTTTCAGATAAGCAAAAGGGGTTGACTAATGCAATTGGGTCATTGTTTGAGAATGCAGAGCACCGGACGTGTGTTCGACATCTATACAACAATTTTAGTGTCTGCCACAAGGGTCTGGCTTTGAAAAATTGTTTGTGGAATGCAGCCAGAGCCACTACTGTGTCACAGTGGGAAGAACACATGCAAAGGATGTTGGAGTTGGACCCGGCTGCTTATGGCTGGCTTGAAGGAAAACCAGCTTCACATTGGAGTAAATCCCACTTCAGAGAGTGGAATCAGTGTGACATGCTACTCAACAACTTATGTGAATCTTTTAATAGCACCATTGTGGCTGCAAGAGAGAAGCCGATATTAACCATGCTTGAGGATATAAGGGTATATTTGATGAGGAGAATTGTGGCCCGTAGGAACTCCTGTGATCGTTGGATAGCATGTGTAGGTCCTAGAATTCAGAAAATTCTAGAGAAACATACTACACTTGCAAGATTGGAGTGGGCCGAATACGCAGGCAACGAAAAGTTTCAAGTCCGACATAATGCAGGGCCTGTCCAACATGCTGTGGATTTAAGGGCGAGAACCTGTACATGTCGTGGTTGGCAGTTGTCAGGAATTCCATGTAGCCATGTGGTTGCCTCCATTATATCTAGAGGCTTGAACGTGATGGAGTTCGTGGACGATGTCTACAAGAAAGACACATATATCATGACATATACGCCAACAATTTCTCCCATCACAGGTCCGAACGAATGGCGTACCCGAGGATTGAACCCTCTCACTCCACCGATGTACACAAAGAAGGCTGGGAGGCCCAAAAAAAACAGAAGAAGAGAGCCAAATGAGGTGGCTTCTTCAAGTCAGCCGACGAGGTCTACTTCACAATCAACTTCGGGAGCAACCACAGGTCAACGAAAAAGATCGAGGCTCGTCATTACATGTAGGAAATGTGGTGGTGCAGGACACAACAAGAGAGGCTGTAAAGGGGCACCACCTCCAGCACCTAATTAGGGTGAAGCTCACTGCCAAGTTCTCTTGGGCAATTTTTTTGGCTTTTGTTTGTGTTCATTCAGTGCACAGGTAGTGCCATGCAAGAACGGGATGTAATGTAGCACCTTAGGACCTGTTTTTGGCTTTTGTTTTTGTTAATTCGGTGCACAGATTTATGCTTGGTTCAGAACTTTTCTTGGCTGCACAGTGGATATTTTGCACATTTGATATGAAAAGTTGTAGCACAATTGTTTCATTGTATGTGTTCATTTTTACTTCAGTTTTTTTTGGTGATTTGGTGGATGAATTGTGTAGTTTATGCGATAGAATTGGTGTGTATTCAGTGTTTGAATTGCTGTGTCAAAACGGGCAAGAAATGGCCACTTACAGGGACGCTATTCGCGATTTTTTAAAAGATAGGGATATTATTCGCAAATGTTTTTAAAAGGTAGGGACCTTAGTTGCCAATGATTTTTAAAGGTAGGGATGTTTTAAGCTAAAATATAACAACGTAGGGATTATTGTCGCCAATCGCCATGTGGACTCAGTTGTCAGAATGAGTAAACAGAACCATTTCTTCACCATTGAGCCAAAAAACTGCCATTCGCCATTGAAATGTAATACTTACTTTACAGCACCCATTTCCACTCCTTTTCAATTTACCCCGTGGCTACACCGTTCAGCATAAATTGGAAATGAACATCCAGCAATCATCTTTATAAATTGACCACCCCTTCAATATATGTCTGTATAAATTGAATTGTACATCCGCCATCCATCTTTATAAATTGTACATCCACGAACCTTTGTTTTGAAATTTTTAATATTAATTAATTATTTTGACGATTAGTATGTTTATTTTCTTGAATGTTTATTATTGTTTTCACTGATTTTTCAATTAATTAGCTACTAATTGAGATAATTTATTGAATCTATTATTATCGAGAGAGATAATAGATTTTTAGCTAAAAATAATAAACATTGTAAAGTTCGTCGGAGATAGAGATATCTTTATGCTTTACATGATTTTCATAGGTGTTCTAGATCGTTTAATGCATTTATTATGTCCGCATATTTCATCGAGAGATAGGAGGGTCACATGAGGAGAATATATTTGATAACTATCGAGTAAGGTTTTCAATTAATTTAGGAACATTGACCAACAAGAATGATTATAAATGGCTAATTAGCACAAAACGTCCCTACCTTTGGGGTGAATTTCGGAAAACGTCCCTACCTTTCATTTCTTGGCATTTATACCCTTACCTTCAACGTTTTGTGCGCTGGAAATCCTTCCGTCCACATTCCGTCTAATTTTCCGTCCATAAACTACAAAAATGATGTTTAATACCAATATACAAGGGTAAAATAGTCATCACCGTTGAAACCCTTTTCCTCCTCTCTTCCCGCCTTGAACTTAGTCCACACGTAAGTAGCAGTAACATGAAAATGAAAAATACTTTGAATTATTACACATCTAGCCTAGTATAAGACCGAAATTAAATACGTATAAGTGAAACGATATCATCGAAAATTGACGAAACGTGAACAAATTTGGAATTAATTCTCTGCTTCAGCCACCGTTTTTCTTCTTTTTGCGTGTATATATTCTCACTTCCTTGCTGCCGAATTCTGTGTGTATATATATATTTCAGCAATCGCCACTTTTTTTCTTTTTGTTCCAGCCACTCCTTGTATTATTTTATTATTAAAAAAAAACCAATTTTCCACCACCGTTCTTCTCTCCATGCCTCTTAGTGTGTGTATATGTATATATATATATATATATATATATGTATGTATATATATATATGTATGTATATATATATATAATCTAAACTTTTAATACAACCATGCTTACTTCCAAGTCCTCAATTCTTTCATGTAATGCAAGCTAGTCCTTGAGTCCACATTAATTGTGCAACCAATGTCAATTTAATCTCCATACTTTGGATTTTGCCATTTTTCGCCACTTTTTGCTTCTTTCCTTCAATTTATTTTTCATTCATAGAATTTCACCTATTAAGCATAAAATACAACGTTTTAGAATATATTTGTCAAAAAAACTATCAAATATCGCTATTTTAGACTCCCGAATAAGTATATAAAATACACTTACCAATACGAATCCTAAGGTTCTTATCTTTGTTGATGAAAAGGAAGAGAATTCAAAGAACAAACAAGTTGAAGACAACACAAGAAAGTGCTGTCAAGTTCCCACATGCAGTAACTTCAATTCCCTATTAGTGCTCTTTCAGTGGATTTTGTATTGTTTGTTCCCCTCGCAAAAGTTATGGGCGTCTTGTAAAAACAATAGCGATGTGAATTCTGAAGTAATGTTCAAAGTTCGATCGCGTTTAAACAAATTGTTAATGAATGAGTTGACACCATTGACATTTTGAGTGGCTTACTTTGACTGTTTTTTCAATGATACATGTATGTATAATCATAATGAACCATTAGAGGCACAAATTCGAACTTCGAGAAAAAGTAGTAGAGACCCTAAATTCAAATTGAACTCTAAATAATTGGGTAATATTTTATTCAATTCAAACACCAAAATATACTTTCTCGTTTTTCCTTTTTGGATATATAGAGCTAAAGACATAAAAAATTTGACGACGGAAAAAGCAAACGTCTCCCCAAAATTTGATGAGCATAAGCGTGTCATGTTGTAATTCGTTGACTCCGATTCCCGACGACTCTAACTTTTCTTCAAAAGGCATTGATAAATTAGAGTTATCGTCCTCGTCATTTTCCCTTTTAAGGCTAACTAACGGAATATTTGGATGGAAATCATTGAGGATTGAGGTTGAGTTTGTAAAAAATTAAAAAGATCAGACAATAATTGTAATTTATCCTGAATATAAAAGTGGAGTAGAAAGCCGTTCAAGCTCCACCCTCCAAACTCTCCTAATTGGATCGAAACTCCTGAATCCATTCCAATTTTCATCAATTTCTCTCTCAAATCTCAATAGTTTAGCGTATACGAATATAGCATATGATGGTGATGGTGATGGTATATGTAAGCAGAAGGAAGTGCAGTGTAGTTTAGTTTAGAGGGATCATCAAGAAATGGAAGAATCAATGAAAGAGAAGAAGCAGGTTGAATCGGACTGTATGAGAGAATGCATGAGGAAGCTGTCGCTTTGGTACACCAAAACCTTCAATCCACTCCTCACCCACGATGATCTCAACCCCATTATGGCCACCCTTGGTTTCGTCCCTTCCCTCGTCTCCGTTCCCGTCCACACCATTGAGATTGATCATCATCAATTTGAATTACGCTCCATACTACCCACCTTTACCGCTCCCTGGATTGAGTACTTGCATTGTTCCAGTGGCCTGACTTCCGATTTTCAGCCGCCTAGGCCACGTCTCCCCTATTCCAGGATTGATGGTCTCCACATCTACACCTACAGGGCCTTTCTCGATGCCCTCAACTTCTATCTCCGCATGCCCAATCTCTCTGATCTCTTTCACGTTCGGTATGCTTCATATTTTTACAGTGTCAATTAGCTCATTAATTAGTATCACGTGTTGTTGTAATTCCGTCTGCTGCTTCTTTCTTTTCTGAATATTGATGCGTTCTATATTTTAATTTAGTGTAATGTCCATCCTGTGTTTACTATTTAATCTAGTTTAATTTCCTCTTTGTTATGTAGAATAATTATCTTGAATGAGCGTTTTTGCGGAAGCAGGAGTAATATAATCATTCCAACATAAATGTTATGGCTGAATGAACGAAAAAAAAACTCCAGGTTTTGCACATGAATAGATTTACTTGGATGCACGGAACCTTAACACCCTTGGACTATATGGATTTCTACGTGGGCGACTTTCCAAGAAACAAAACTATGTGAAAATTATCCCAATTTCCCCTTAGTTTTCTTTTTTACATACTCTGTTTCTCTAGTTGACAATATTCTCAGTTCGTCAAATAATTTGGGTAATCATTATGTACATGTAGTATAACCGTTGCATAAAATACTTATGATATTTGATATATTAAAATTTAACAAATAAACGTCATTCATGCCATTTTATTTATTGTGTATATACAACATCAGATGATCCCACAAGGCTGATTTGGGTGAGAGGCTAGATGGCCCATGCAATTCTTCATTTTGTTGAATTGTTTGTAGAATTACAGTCTTTTAATTGCATCACTTATACCCCACAGAGTGGATATGTTATTTTTAGCTGGCATATCTTCCTCAGTTTTTTTTCTAAGTCTTCTCTGCAAAGTCATGGTAGAAATTTTCCATTGAAATTAGTTAAGGCTGATAAATTTTTAATGTGATTGAGTAGCATCAAAGTGATACTTACTGCATGTTTGTGTACATGAGTTGCACCGAAACTGGATCGATAGATTTTCCTTTATGCTTGCAAGTTATGGCACCAAAAGTTGTTCTTATTTGGAATGTCGAGTTATACAAGGTCCCATGAAAGTTGTGTTGGAAGAGGAAAAGAAATGGCTGTGAGATTCGATGTCTCAAAACTTTTTTTTCACTCTGGGAAAGATGGAGTAGGAATGGAAAAAACCAAACTGAAACTCTGAAATACGACTGGCTAAGTCCTAGGTTTTGTTCATATTGTGTTTGGTGGCAATACATCGTATGCATGTACGAGCATCTGAATTTTTATAAAGTATAAGATCGATGAAGTCATTGTCGTTCCTGGATTGTCTTTCTCTTTTGATCAGTCACTTGAGTTTCTTTTTTCCTCTTTAAAGCTAACTTTAATAGATTATCTGTTGATTTTCTAAATATATCATGTTGGAAATGATACTCATGTAGTCCTGGCTGACTGTTTGTAATTAAGAAATGGGGATTCTGTTCCTGCAAGCATAACATAAAGAATTCGTTATGAAGATGACTTTCAACAATAGAATGAAGTTGGGCATAAATCTCATCTTGTTATTACGTTGGTCTAAATTTGACAGCTCTAATCCTACTACTGTTTCTAAAGAATTTCTGTGTATTGTGTATTTGTATGTTTATTTCCCGAGTAGAGGGGGAGTTAGTGATAGCAACTCGAAGTTACTGCAAGATGTGAATTGACATAGCATACGTGATAAGGGTGTTCTTCTTATGATATTGAGTTCATTCCACTTCTTGTCTTATTTTTTTAATTCTTTTTTTATCTTTCATCCAGAGACCATGTATCATCAATAATTACCTCCAATGATGCCATTCGCTCTATGCTTCTTTTTTATTAAACTTCAGTGGTTTCTTTTAGTCAGACTTCAAAGACTCTACATAGTTAAGGTAGAAAATGGGCCTTCATAAATCTTTATCCGTAATCAAGTACTACCAAATTTTCAGATCTACTTTCCGCACTTTTAGTTGCAGACTTTGATGCGTGTTTATTGAGTACTTTACGAATTTGGACATTTTATATCCACTTCTATTTCAGGGGACTGCCGCTCCATCAAGTTCACGATCGAGGCAAGAAGTGGTGGTGTATGGGAGAAGACGATAGTATCTTTGTCTATGGAGAAGGGACATTGGATCAAGCTGCATATGATTCCTATAGTGTCGAGAAGAATGGAATAAACTACAACAACAGTAACAAGGTTTGCAATTCTATCACAATCCGAAACAAAGGAAAGTCTACTCATAGCAGCCGCATGGTTCCACTGAAAGATATCATAGTGTTATCCTTATAATTGGAAACTATAAGACAAGACTTGATTCGTAAAATGGATCATAGTCGATATGGCTCCATTCATTTTACAACATTGAACTTGTTCATTTTGTGTTTCAAAGAAATGTATATTGGCTTTGGACACATCAAAACTTGTGACTTCATTCGTTAAATCATTTGCCATTGGCTTTTCCTTGATGTTGGTCATTTTTTAAGAATTCTTGTTGTGAGACTCAGTTTGCCCATGCTAGCATGAGTACCGGGCTCCTACCAACCTTTGTAGCAACTTTAGAATTCGTTAAAGCATTTGTCATTGGCTTTTCACTATTGTTGATCATTTTTTTAAGAATTTGGAACCTTAGGCAAACAAGCCGTAATTCCATCCTTTCCTTCTTCTTCTTTTTTGTGCAAAAATGACCTACCTTTATTTATTATTTATGGGATATTTTTTGGAGAGTTTGGAACTTTTTCTAAAAAAATTGTCTGCTTCTTGTTTTATAAATTTGTAACTCAATAATATTTACTTGGCATTAGGTTCGGATTTCTAATAATTTAAGGGCATTCCGCCTCTTATCTTTAGACTCAGTTTTCCCGAGCTAGCGAGTGGTACCAACCTTTGTAGCAATTTTAGAACAATTTTGGACAAACAAGATTAGAAACAGGAAGAATTATTTTTAACATGGCTTTATTAAATATTAATTTACTTTTTTATACCAGAACTGACCAAATTTGTTCTCTCGTTCAAAACCACTTATGGTACTGCAATAGGCTACCATCCTCGTATGCCTTACATAACCAAACTTTAAAGCTTTGTGTAGTGCAGAGTTCATTTGCTTTCAGTCAAATTTGGTCCAAAAAGCATTATACTTAAAATTCTCTCATGTAACATAAAACAGTACTTGTTCTAGTAATTCTCATATAACATGGGAAAATGATGTCTAGAATTTCATTGAAATTTCAATCCTTTGATGAAATAGAAATATATGTGAATAAACAAGGGTACAAAAGAATAACCAATAAACAAAGAGAGACAAATCCAATCTCTTGCAATTTTAGTTTTACCCTCTAACAATAATTTATCAAGAACGAAAATGTGTAAAATGAGAACAATTCTGTCTCCCTGGCTTGGTTAGAAGGTTCACCGTTTTGACTATATATGCACCAGTCTGCTCCAGTCATCTACCACGGCTTATTGGAGATAGGAACCTCAAGACGAAGCCTTAGACACGTCCTTGTTGGACCTGTTGTACTTCATATGGCTCTTGACGAGTTGGCCAGCAGCAAGTGCTGACATGAGAGAGAGCTCTCCAGCAAGAACGGCCCCAGCTACAATGCTAGCTAACTGCCTTGAGTTTGATCCTGGAGTCTCCTTACTGGCTCCCTTCACTCCAAGGAGGTTCAGGCAAGCTGACTGAGAGGCCAGTTGTGTCCCACCTCCGACTGTACCGACCTGAAAGAACCCAACAACAGCAAAATCAGCCATGAATCTCCTCTTTTTTTTTTTTTTAAGTTGTTACTCACACCCTAAGACGACCATCTTCTTAAAAAATGATTCGGTAATGAAATTTACCTCAATAGAAGGCATTGTTACAGATACATGAAGGTCCTTTCCATTGTTGACAGCTTCCATCATGGTGATGCAATGAGAACTCTCTACATTTTGTGCAGGATCTTGGCCAGTGGCAATATATATAGCAGAGACAATATTGCTGGCATGGGCGTTGAAGCCACCTAGAGCTCCAGCCATAGCAGAACCAGTAAGGTTCTTAAGCATGTTGAGCTCCACCAAGGACTCAACGGTAGTCTTGAGGACCTTCTTCACCACATCTTCCTTGATGATAGCCTCACAAACAACTGATTTACCCCGACCTTCAATCCAATTCACAGCAGCCGGTTTCTTGTCTGAACAGTAGTTTCCTGAAATGTACAATATAATTAATTTAGCATGTAGACAAATTTTATTTGCTTATTAACTTGAGAATACTAGAAACTGTTGGAAGAGATAACAAAAAAAGGAGGAAAGTGAATGTCTTATTACCAGATATGCCAATAACATCCATGTCTGGGAATTCCTTGTCAAGGAAGTCCATCACATTCTGCACACCTTTAGAGACCATGTTCATGCCCATTGCATCGCCAGTACTGCAGGAGAACCTGATGTAGAGATTCTTGCCCGCAATCGCACACTTGATGCTCTGAAGCCTTCCAAATCGGCTGGAACTGTTGAAAACAAGCGACAAGGCCTCGAAATTGAGAGGGTCCTCGAGGAAAAACTTCAAATCAGCAGCGCGCTTGGCAGTGCCGAACCTGACAACGGGAGCCCTGGTCATCGCATCCCTGAAGACCACACTGGAGGCTCCGCCAGAGACATAGATGGCCTTGCATCCCCTGTTGGTGCTGGCAACCAGGCAGCCCTCCGTGGTGGCCATGGGAACCGAGAATTCTCTGCCATCAAGCAACAGAGGCCCAGCGATGCCCACCGGAATCTGAACGTAACCCACAGGCATCTCGCAGCACTGACCTAGTATGGTGTCGTAATCGAAGCCCTCCAGGGGCAGCCCTGAAAGGGACTTTCCACTGATCCTCTGTAATGCCTCACGGCGAATAGCAGCGGCCCGGCGGGTATCACCAAGCTTGGATTCGAGAGAATATGAAGGGATCTTGCCCTCCACCACAGACTTGATGATCTCCTCGTCCACCTCCGAGAGGGTGAATGCCGGCAGTTGATCAGCATCATCAATTTTGTCTAGTTTGGATTTAGGTTTTGGGGAAGCAACTTGGCAATCAGATGGGGTTAGAGCGGCAGCACAGGGAGCGGTACGGGAATCCTCCTTGTTCATCAACTGATCAATCTCCTCTAAATCATCCAAAATGTCGTGGGTGGCACGGGGAATAATCAACGACTGTACAAAGCTGATGCCGAAGAAGCCTATGAGATAAATGAAGGAGACAACTAAGGCTACGATAGCACCAATTTCTGAAAGGGTGAGGACGTGTAGAGGGGCAGAGTTCCGGATCTTTTCACGCCATCGGAGGAGTAGATAGTAGACGACGGAGAAAAAGATGGTGAAGAAGACCGCGTTAGCAAGGTACAGGGGTAGAGGAAGGGCATCTGAGGACGAATCATGCTTTTTAGTGGACGGTTTTTGTGATTCTTGAATCATCGATTGTTGCTTGACGTCCATTCTAATTGTAGATTATGATCCCTTCCCTTTAATTCAGTAAGATGAAGATGAAGAAGAAGCTGATGGTATGAAATGGTGGAAGCTCGTCTTGATTTATAGGGCTTAGGCTTATTCTCCATTTTGGAATTTACGTAGGGTTCGTGGAATGTGTTCAGCTACGGACTTGACTTGCAATCTTATAGTCAAATTTGTCAGTCTGCTGCAATGCTAAAATACGAACAATGTAAATACAATTTGACAAAAATATTCTCATTTGACTCTTCACATTGTAATTTAATCCATGTTTTCATTATGATTAAAAAAAATTGACTTGGACACAAATTAAAATTTAAATCCCTGATTTTAAATTTCACCACACCTGCAATCTCCATAATTTATGAAACTCTTAATTGACAATTATTTTGCAACGAATTTTCCAGTAATCACTCTCTACGTGACATACCAGCTTCTCACTGTGTCGTACGGCACCACGTCTTTGCAATCTAAAGACACTGATATAATCGTTGTGGTGTCACGTAATGATTACGTATGAGAACAATTATAGATAAGTAACAACTAATCAATTTTTAGCAATTTGGGAGATGATATGAGTGTGATGATAGTGAGATTTAACACAAAATTGAAGTTTAACGACTCAAATGAGAAAAATTAAAAGATCATCAACTTAACTTTTAATCTCGCTAAATGTCCATTAACCGCAAATGAATGTTACCCTATAAAAATATATTTGGTTTCGTGAAAACATTGTTCTCAAAATACAATATTGCCTTTTCAAGCTAAAAAACCTTCGGTCGATTGAAATCAAGATGAGATATATGTGATTTTGTTTGGTATTGGTTTAAATTTATTTTTTATTCACATTTTTTTTTTGTGAAATTCAAAAGTACTATTCATTTATTTATCATTTTTATCTATTTATAATTTGAACTGATTTAAATAATTCATAATAAAAAACGAAAAGGAAAACGCCAAGATACAAGTCTAATACCACCAACAAAACAATAACTTAAATATTAAATAACATGATAATATATTATCATTTACCATTCATTCAATTAAATATATATATTTTTTAAAAAAAGTCCATTTATGTGAACTATATTTTTTAAAAAAAGTCCATTTATGTGAACTATTCTTTTCTTGCTTTATTTTATTATTTGCTCATTTGGGTCCGGTGCCATTTTCGTACTTATAAGAGCCCGTTTAATCTGACATTTACTTTTACTTTCTTTATAAGAGAAAATTACCATAAACAAGGTGTTTAGTTTTAACTTTTTAATAATCAGGTTTTGACTTTTTTTAATCAAAAATCAGGTTTTATTATTTTTAATTAATAATAATGTTATAAAATAAAAATAATATATTATACCCACCCTACTACCTACCCCATTAATAAAACCCTAACCTAATCCATTAAACTTCATTTCATTTCTCTCAACCTTTCTCTCAACCGCCGCCGCCGCTCCTGCTGCCCGCTACTTCCCTTCTCCTCTCCCTCCCCATCCCCCTCCCTCTACACCCTGGTGCGAGAGCTGCTGCCGTTCCTCTGGTGAGAGAACGGCAGCAGCGTCGCCGTCACGCTGCTGAGATTTGCAGCAGCGCGACAGCGACCTTCCCCCAACCCCTCCCCTCCCCCCTCACAGCGACGCTCGGCAGCAGCGTCCCCTTCCCTCCCCTCACAGCGTCCCTTCCCCTCCCCCTCACAGCGACACTGCTGCCGTTCGGCAGCAGCGTCCCCTTCCCTCCCCTCACAGCGTCCCCTTCCCTCCCCTCACAGCGACGCTACTGCCGAACGGCAGCAGTGTCCCCTTCCCTTCCCCTTCCCCTTCCCTCCCTTCTCCCCCTGTCGACGGTGGTTTGGTGTTTTTAGTTGGGGTTTTTTTTGGTTGTTAGAGTGGTGGTGATTATTTTTACGTTTTGGTGGTATTGGAATGGTTGTGGCGATGGTTGTGTGTTGTTGTGACGGGTCGACTGTGGTGGCGGCGGCGATCGTAGGTGTCTGTGACCTAGGAAGTGCAACTGTGACTCGTTGAAATAGAGTTGCGACAAGTAAACGTTTTGATTTTTTTCAATCTGTGATGGGGGAAGGGTGTTTAGGTGACTGTAACGTAGCTATTGTGGTTCTTTTTGGTGTCTGTGACCTTACTATTGACATGTGACTTTGAAATTGATAATTTATAACTTAAAAAAGGAATCTGTGACCTTAATTTTTTTTATCTGTGACCTCGAAATAATCTGTGACCTATAAAATTTTAAATCTGTGATCTCGAAATGATCTGCGATCTACAAATTTTTTTATCTGTGACCTCGAAATAACCCGTGACCTACAAATTTCTTGATCTGTGACCTCGAAAAAGTCGCCGGATTGGAGCAGTCGCCGGTCGCCTGATCGAAGCAGTCACCGGTCGCCGGAGTAGTAGCCGGAGCAATGGAGGTGGTGTAGGTGGGGTGGGGTGGGGTGATTTTATTATATTACAGTTAAATATTTAATTTAATATAATAATTATGAAATGTAATTAATTAATTTAAGAAAAACCTGATTTTTGTAATTTTAAACTGTTGGGCCTGATTTTTAATTTTGGAATACTAAACACCTGACCCATAAACTTTTCCCTCTTTATAAAGACTTTTGAAGGAAGTTATCTTAATTTTTACTTGAAAATTAATTTGTAAAAGCACTTTTATAAAATAGCCGAACGGATTCAAAAGCAGATTTGGAGTCTTAGAAGCTCTTTTAACTTTTCAAAAGTCATGTCAAACGGGTCTTAAATTATATGATTATTCTCATTTTAACACATCAATTCATTATCCAATATATTAAAGAATAAAGTTATGTGTACATAATTCTTTACACAATCCTTTACACTCCTCTCACATGAAGGGGGGTCCACACATAATAAAATAATTGTGGGCCCCCCTCCATGTGAGGGGGTGTAAGGGATTGTGTAATGCATGAGGTGTACATGTAGCATCACCCTATATTAAAAGCGTTGCAATTCCATTGAAAAATAAATCAAGAAGCTTATTATCAACCAAATTGACAATGATCATTAATAATAAATAACATTATTATTTTCATAATTAAGGTTCCAATGTAAATCCAATGCAACATGGTTGGAATTAATAATTGAAAAATACTAATAATGGTTTTGGCACGTTACCACTAACCCATTTTATTTCTATTGGTCTCAAGTGGCCGGCGCCAGTCTTCTTTTACCATGACTAACCATAATGGAATATAACATTTTTTTTGACAATGTAGCAGTTCAAGTTGTACTAATTAATTTTTTTTAGGTAGAAAACTGCTACACATCACTTTTATTTAATGCAGACCGCCATCTTCATTAAATTCTAGCCTCGTGGGTCCAATGCCACAAAATTTGACTTGAGAAGATGGAAGTTCACATTGCAATTCGTTAATTGATTTCCACCTAAATAAATTGCTTTTTGGTAAATTTTCTTATTTTCATAGATAATATGTTTTCATGTGTATAATGTCAAGGCAATAAAGTCAATTTGGAGTATTTGTCTTGCCTAATTTTCTCTGAGAAAAAAAAAAAAAAGAAAGAATGAAAAGGATGTCATGACAACTGCTAATGCAGCTACACAGGTTATAATAGAAATACACATGCAATGTATGGAATTTTACGGTGTTTATCGTGGGTACTTTCAATCTCTAAATCATGAGAGTTTTATAATTTATATATTGGTTGACGTTTACAGAGTTGGCGTATCAACACGAGAATTTGCTCTATTTGAATTGTTGAAGTTACCAAAACATTATATATGCTGATGCACAATCGAACTACAAGATCTCTAGTAGAGTTTTCGGGTCCATCTAGAGCAGTCTAGTTGAGTGTGGTTCTCTTTGATGCTTTCGGAGTATATCCGACTTGAACCTCCCAGTTATAATGTGTCAAGTATGAGCATGGCTGGAAGTCACCTTAAGAAAGAGAACCTTCTGAATCGTTCTGACTCAGGGACCTAACTTATTGATTATGCGAGACACCATCACCAGCGTTCAAGAGAACGGTGGTCCAGAGGTTCCTGACCCCATCTCACTTGGAGCTCTATTAAAAAGAAGAGGCCCTCATCTTCATTTGAGATATCATGTCCAACAAAAATACACCAGAATCACAATTTACCCAAAATTTAAGTAGGACAAACACAAATTTGCATTACTCAAACTTGACCAAGAGATCTCTTACATATTGAACTTCAACGCCATTTTTACCAGTTATTATATGTTCGAAAGATAATGCTACTTATCTCCATCAGAGACGATCACCATACGAACATTCAACTCAACTGGTTCTTTCATAGCACATCACATACCAGCGATCATAAAATTACGTCGAGATTGAATCCACACACAAAATTAAGTGCTAATAATTAAAACTGAGCACGAATCTTGAAAAGTATCCAAGATCAAATAACTTGGTCATCTTGACCAGTGGCAGCACTTTCACACAATTGTTCAATAAAGGACGTGCATTAAGTGGAAGAGAAATAACAAGCCTGAAGCGGTCCACTGGCTTATATTTAAGTTCAGAAATCACCAAATACCCAATATTCTTTTCAAAACACTGGATAAACTACCCAGATTATTTAAGTTGCTATTCTCTTAATTTATAAATTCATCAATTCTTATTTTACCAATTCTAACATGTCATGTTTCTTGTATTCAAAATTTTGAAACCGTCATTGAGGAATTGGGCCAACTGCTTCCGCAAAAATAAAAATGATATCATCTCAAGTACCAGTTAAACAAGGAGAAAAACAAGAGTGAGAGGGAGAGAATCATCGACAGGGAAATTTCAACAAGACGTGGCAACAGTCGACTCCATAATAGGATTATCCTTGTTGAAGGATTGCCATTCAATTTCCCTGAGAATTTTAAACCTCTCATCTAATGTAACAAATCCAGCTTGGGGTGCTACAACGCCTGAGCGCCCAGCTTTATAGAGTAGAAGCACCCCAGCTCCCATATCAGGTCCATGGAGCTTTCCTGTCAGCAACACTCGAAGAGGCATGAAGAGAGATTTTCCCTGGAATCAAATTAGAAACAATTTGCTAGATAAGAGTCCTGTACTAAGAGGAGAAATTGCAAACCCTTAAACCATCCCCTTAAGGATGGTGATGGTAGAGCCCCAATTGATAGAAGAATAATCCACAAACCCTTGGGGTCATCGTGCACTTGGAAGCAGTAGTAAAAGTATATTTTGGCATGCAGAGCTAACGATTTAACAACTATTTAATAAGAATGTTTTAGTTTATGCTCCTAATTTTTATTCGGGGAAAAGAAGTGTCAATTATCTTCACCACTAACCTTGCGTTTCAGTGTTTTACCAAAGCTCTTGACCCACTTCTGCCATCCACCGTGGCCTTCTTCAAGAGCACAATTGAGCTCACCAGAGTCATAGGCAGCGAGCAAGTTAGCTGCAATATCTGAAAGCTGATCTTCTAGGAAAGGTTTACCTTCCGGACTGTAATCAAACGTCAATAATATCAACCGCAGCAATAACAATCATGCCCTGTTAGTAATACATCTTGCAATCACCAAAGCATTTAGTGCAGAAGCATGCCTCTATAGACTGGCTACATTACTACTATCAATGATGACATTCACTATGGTTCAGATGAAGTGTACATCAATGGAGTATCATAATATATGCATAATGCATAAAACTCTATGAAATGTATTGGCTTTTACTATGCAGTCACTATCATGTTGAAGCACACCCTTGTAGTGGTTTCTTAGATCAGCATCTGATTGTGCTATAGAAGTTACCTAAAACCCCTACTAACGAATATGGTTGCTTTCATATTGGGGAAAAAAATAAATAAATAAATAAATAAAATAATAATAATAATAAAATTAGTAAGGGCCTTTTTCACTAGTCAAAGTGAGAAACAAATGCCTTCGCCTTCTTCAATTTAATGTCTCTTCACCTTTACCCAACCCCACCACCACCACCATCCCCATCCCCATCCCCTCTTCACCTATCACCTGAGTAGCTATCTGCTCATTTTTATTCCACCCTTGTTTTCTTGATGAACAAACAAATAGAAAAGGAGCAGATCATCCACATTGTTTTCAATTGTTTCCAACTTTTGAGTTGCTCAAAATAGCGTTCTTGTGTCAAGTATCTCTCAAGCAGCTACTTGAGAGCCTCATGAACTCCTGAGGAAAAGATAAAAATGTAGAGAAAAAGGAACGTGGCTGGAAGAGTGAAAAAAGGGCTAGGAAGAAGTGGGGAAGAAAGAGGTAATGAAGTAAAACAAAGGAAAGGTCACAGAGAAAATGAGTAGGGGAAGGGGGATGGGTCTGGGAAATCCAACAAAAAGGGTTGATCAATAAAAGGAAGGCCATTTTACATAAAACTAGAGGCTCGTTTTCATTTTTTCTCCAACTTGATTCTTCTTAAGAAATTTCCTCGTTTGTGTTCCATGTCGTGGCAATTCCAAGTCATCATGCAGCTGATGTGCAAGTTGAATTTCAACCTGAAAATTCCAGTATGCTTATTGTTGACCCTGACAGATAATAACCATCATGAAGTCCGATCACTCCCATAACTTCTCCTTGAGCTATAATAATGGGTTTTCCGTGGTTGTAAATGCATTCCTCCCATAAGGGTTCAAGAGATACCAAAACTATCCTGTCATGCCCACAACAGTTTATGCTTAACAGTTTCCTACAAACTGTAAAACTATTTGAAAACTATCATGCATTAAGTTTGCTACTTAATGGAAAAAGTTTCCATCAGAAGTGTCTCTGTGTGTGTGTGTGTGAGAGAGAGAGAGATGAGTTAAGAGTCCCTTCTCAATAAATAGAAAATGCATTAAAGCAAAGAGAACTTAAATCATTTGGACCCGGCAATTGATTGCTTGTTGCAGTTTATACTTTTCAATTTTGAATTCCTTTCCTTTGTTTTACTCTTGTTCATGTATTTAAGCATTTTATGCACAGTTGCAATATTTGTGTTTCATTACTTGCAACAGTTAAGGTAGTTTCAGTTTATCACACAGGTAGCCTTGCCAGAAAAGCTAGTTCTGATAAATGACTAACTATTTTAAACAGATAGTTCAAAGTTGTTGAATGTAATATTGAGCGTGCATGGCAAGACAATGGATTAGAATGTTTTATGGAGGACAGGGGCGGACGCAGGAGTTTAAAATTAGGGGGGCACAATCAAATTTGCAAAGAAATTGGGAGAAATTCTACAATGGAAAATTTACATCCAAAAAAACCATAACTAATGTAATTTTGCTTCCGAAAATTTACATGGAATATGACTTTTCCAGATGTAAAATTTCAAAAAAACTGTCATGTTCCATATAAAATTTCTTAATAAAATGATGAAAATTTACATCGAGAAATTTGTATTGCAAAAATAATAAATGTTAATGAAATAATTGAATTTTTTTAAAGAAAATGCGAGTTAAACGCCTTTCTTTAAAATTCACATTTAACTCATTTTTAACTATTTTCGATATCCATTTGGATTATTTGATATGCCTATAATGTAATTCTCAAAATAAGCTTTTAGATGACATAAGTAATTTGTAGATTCGATTAACATACGATCGTCGAATAATTTTTAAAATTAACATGTTTTCAAAATTTTCAAAATACTAATTTTGAACGGCTTACCTTGACAAGTCGTAGCATTTGCTACGATTGGTCGTTTCGTACGCCATTAACGACGTAGAAAACTAGACCGTGAACACTTCGAAATTATATTAAGAATGCAATATTTTGTCATTGTTTGATGGAGAATTGAGATTTTGTTAAAATGCGAGAGAAAAAGAGAAAAATTAAAATTTATTGTGATTTTACCCAGTTTGATGAAGATTAAAATCAAAATTTTAGTAAATTTTGATAAAAGTTAAATAGTTATGGATTCCATAAAATACGTTATTAAATTAATTGTTAACTTTGATTTAGATTAAAATTTATATTTCAATTGATACCAAACATGACATATATATATTAGAAAAAAAAAACTCAAAAGCGATTTTCAGGTCAAACATATAGATGGCATTCTTTAAGCATCTTTGATATGCATATGCTTTGTTGCACAGACACTTCAACTAGGGTGGCGTGTCCGTGTCCTTGTCCGACACGTGTCAGATGCCGACACTCCTCGTACATTCCACGATGGTCATCTTTCTTTCTTTATGAGAAATATTACATATTTTTAACTCAAAATTATTATTGAATATCAAATAGGCACTTATATTCAAAAGATTTCAACAAAAAAATTAATAACAAGAATAAAACTAAATTTATATTATATAAATCAAGAATTTTAAAAAATTTAATCAACGTATTAGCGACATGTCATAGTACTTTTTTTAAAAATCGCGTGTCGGCGCATCTGACACGTATAGTGTCGGACACACGTGTATGTGTTGGTGCATTATAGTGCATATGCACATTATGTATGAGAATATAATAGCTGGAATATTTATAATACTAATGCAGACCATGAAATTTTATGCACCAGAACAATCTTAAATGAAATTGCACAAGAAACAAAAGAATTGCATGTTTTACTTCTTGATAATGTCACACACTTGCAAATTTTAGATCCAAAATTACCTAGCCAATGTTGCATATAAAGGATAAGACAGCAAGTTCGAAAGAGCCGTGTCCGCATCTGTTATCAACTCAATCCCATCCTTCAGCAGTTGAATGGTCTCCTGTACATATGAATTCAGAATACAACAAAAGCTATCAGTAACTTGTAAGGATCACCAATCAATGCATATAAAAGAATCAAATGCTCAGCCAAGAGCTTTGAATAATCAATGTGATGTGATAAGCCTCTTCAGTCAAATGACCAACATCTCAAGAAGGGGATAGAATACCATTATACAAGCTCAAATCAATCTATAACTCGCTGGAAAACTTCTAGCATGTCCAATATCTCATTTCATTATGTGAATAATAAAAAGGAAAATCCTGCTACAATAATGTTCATGGAAGAGAGAACTTTTACTTCTATAAAGCTCCCCTCTGATTCTGTAAAGATGCCAGTGCTCTTCCATCGCTCACCAATTAGCTTGTTTAGGTCTTCCGAAGGAAGAGTTCTCAGATATTGACCATTCATCCACCTTTGATGTTAAGAAATAAGTTCAATAGAATCAATCAAATGCAATAATGCTCAGCAAGCATAATTATTAGATTAACAAAAATGACATTACTATGACGAAAGGTGTAAAACTAACAAAGAATCCCAGAATTTGATATAAGTGGCTGCAGCTATATTGGATTGCAAGTGCAATAAAGAATTTTTAAATTATGTAATGTCCATAAATGCCATACTTACCTTAACTTTGCTGAATCAAAAATAGCTCCACTTTTGTTAACACGCTCAATTGTGAACTTTTCAACTACAAACCATGATAGATTTTGAAGTCATTACATTAATAGAACATAAATACATCTATCAGCTTAAGCTGCAAGAAGCATTACATGTATAACACAGATTTAGGAAACTAACCAAGTTGGTCAAGTGTAAAAAACTCATTCTCAGTACCATCACCCCATCCCAACAATGCAAGATAGTTCACCATAGCCTCAGGTAAAAATCCCATCTCCCTGAACTATCAAATGGAAATATTACAAATGATATTAGTCCTGGATAAGGAGAAAAAGTAATCGATGGGATATTGAAATAAAGTGATAACAATCCAGTAACATAGATATATATATATATATATATATATATATATATATATATATATATATATATATATATATATATATATATATATATAATAGTGTGATTGACTACCTGACCCACTGAAGTTGCACCATGCCTTTTCGAAAGTTTGCTCCGATCAGGTGCGAGAATCAAAGAAACGTGTGCAAAGCAAGGCATTGGGAATCCAAGCGCCTGGTTTAAAGTAACAAATGTATTTCTCTATTAGCTTATCCACATGGCCAACAGAAATTACTTGGGCAATACAAATGCACAACTCAACTCAACAAAGCAGAATTCCAACTTAAATAATGAAGAGGAAAGACAGTACTTTATATATCAAAGCTTGCCTCAGAGTATTTGGCAAATGTTCCTCCGCTCTGAAATATAAATGAAAGTTAAAGAGCAAGTTCATGAAAAGTAAAAAACATATAAACAAGGAAAGAGAAACAGCATTTACATCAGCCAATTGTTTCTATTGGCAAAATTTGGAAGTACGGCCATGCTTTACCTTAAAACATGTGAGATAGCCATGGTAGCATCATCAACAGATACACAAAAATTGTAAACAGGTTGCCCATTACTTCTCATAATCACAAAATCTCCAAGTGTGTCCAATTTCCAACTTACCTTCAATCCACTATCAGACAATTAGTAGCCAATAAATAAGGCATGATGTCAAACTGTCACAAGGTTCAGGCAAGCAGTTGAAAAGAAAGTGCTTAATTCAATCAATTCCACTTACTAGTTAGACCGATGATACAAATTATTACAATTTAAGAAAGTATGAACATCTCTAAGAAAGTACCATGCCCATATCAAAGCCATAAAAACTAAAGTTAACAATACTTTGCACATATCAAAATTCAAAATATTATGTTTTTATGGCTTATATCATTTGATAATATACTTCTAGCTGATGAGACTAAAAAGTGGTAAATTCATAAGTTAGAAATTCGGAGTACTTTAGAATCTAAAGGATCCGATTAAGTAAATCCAAGACATAAATACATGGATTGTCACTTGTAGGGATAACAATTGCTTTGGGAGTTACGGCAGATCTTGTAGCCTTCAAAAGTGATTGTTTTAGGTATTCAGGATTGATTATTAACATAGAAATATAGTCTTCATGAACAGGGCAAATAACTAAAAAGCTGCAGCTGTATAATCAAATAGACCTGTTGACAGTTTCCTCAACGTTCAATAGTTAACTCACCTCACCCCGGATGAGATCGTCTATTTTCAGACTGCCTTCCTTAGGAACTCGAAATCGATAAGTGTATGGTGTCCCCTTTGCCAGCTCCTCTTGCACTTCGTTATCTGTAGCACTAACCCACTTGCCACTGTATATAGGGGGCAGCTGCTTTAACTTCGCATCCTCCTTCATCTTTTCCAGCTCCTGGCATATTGGTTATAGAGATAAATTATTAAATATAAGAAAATTGATCGAAGGTGGGGGAAAATGCTTCCATCATCCTCTGTTGCACCACACAATAATTGAATTAAAGAAAACTCAACCATGAGGACCGGAAGCTGACAAACATGCTAGATGGTAGGCAACAACCACAGGTGGTAATTAATAAACAATAGTATATTTCATAGAAATGGATAAAAACTCTTTAATCAATTCAGTCAAAAATCTATATTGGAGACAGAACAAAAACACATGCGATGACCTCATTTGAACAGAAGCAGCGATAGACATGACCAGATTGTAGAAGTTTATCTGCATATTGTCTATAAAGAGCATTTCTTTCAGACTGCCGGTATGGACCGTACATCCCTCCAACGCCGGGGCCTGCACATTAAATCCGTGACGCTTAAAAAATAAAAATTTGACAAATAAACACTATGGGAAAAGAAAACAAATTTTGAAAAAGAAAAGAAATGGTAACACAACCTTCATCCCAATCGAGACCCAGCCAGGAAAGATCACGAAGCATTTCTTCCTCGGACTGCTTAGTTGATCTCTCTAAGTCAGTGTCTTCAATTCGAAGAACAAATTTGCCGCCTTTGGACCTGGCGAACAAGTAGTTGAAGAGCGCAGTTCGGGCACCGCCGACGTGGAGATTTCCAGTCGGGGAGGGTGCGAACCGTACTCTAACTTTATCGGTCGACGGGGATGGTGATGATGCTGAGACTGAAAAGCCACTTAACATTCTTGACCCGAATAATAACATCGGTGGCGCTATCTCTGAAGTTGCCCGAACCCTGATTCCCCACCATGGCGTCCCCACTAGACTCCCCATTTCTTGTTGCCAATTTATCAGAGTAGATAGGAGAACAACCTCAGTTTGAAGAAAGACCGTGTCTTGGTAAGGGTCAGATGTGCGCTTGAGCTTGAAGAAAGAGTGTCTTTTGTTAAGGGTAAGATTTGGGAATAAGTTTGCTGATGGCCACTCGACTTCACGTTGGTCGCTGTTTGATGCACATAATTTTTTCAATAATGTATTTTAAATGATGATTTAATGAAAAATATATAGTTAAAAAATAAAAAAATTTAAATTTACGTGTAATATTATTTTATTGAAAATATATGGTTAAAAATAAGAGGAAAAAAATGTATTTTTAGAAAAATATATATCAAACATGGTATTAATATCATGGTGATCGTTTAATTTTATTTTATTTTATCGTGATTACTCAACTTTATATTTAGTGTTATCATGACTACTCAATTTGATTTTATTTCATAGCTACCTAATTTCATATAATGTTTCACCATGATCACTTAATTTTCGCCCAATTTCTTTTCACAATTTTTATTAATTTTAAAAGGGGTAAAAATATAATTTTGTATTAAATATTTAAAATAAATTTAACAAAAATAAAATGTTTTTTTATTTTAAAAACGTTTATTTTTAAATAAGTTCTTATTTTATTTTATTAAGTAACATTTTTTAAAAAAATAAGTTTTTATTTTATTTTTTTAAAATAAATTTTTATTTTTATTTTGTTTTTTTAAGTTTATTACAGTTTTATCTATTTAAAATTAGTGAAAAGAGTGAAAAGAAATTAGGTGGTCATGATGAAAAGTTGTATGAAATTGGATTGTCATAGTAAAACTTTATATAAAATTGAATGAGTATGATGAAATAAAATCAAATTGGTGATCATGGTAATACCAAGTATAAAGTTGAATTATCATGGTGAAACAAAATGTGATAATTGTGACACCAAGTATAATGTTGGGTGACTATTGATGGATTTAACCCTGAGATATTTGTTTGAGCTACTTTTTTTTTTTTTTTAACTTTAAGTTTATATGTAAAATTATTTTATTGAAAGAATGTATAATTAAAAATAAATTTTAAAAAAAATTCCAATCATACCTACAAAGAATTTTAGTATTTAACAAGAAAAGTTGGAATATGCTAGACGGCATGCACATGATCATTATGGCGAAACACGAGTTTTATTTTAGGAAAATTGACCTAAAATCTTATTTTTTTTAAGTTTCAATTTTAAAAAATTAGATATTAAAGTTTTTTGTATAATAAATTAGGCCCACTGTTTGGTCTTATTTTCTAAAACTCATTTTTTTTTTTAAATTCATTTTCAACGATACATGTCATTGAGCCCACAACTTTCTACTATACATCTTAGGGATAATTTCACAAACGGTCACTGAAGTTACCAGAAAATCACAAAACGGTCATTGAAGTTTAAAACTTGCGAAAACTATCACTGAATTTTAAATTTCTTTCACAAACGATCACTGAATTTTCAGATTTTTTGGGCAAGTTTTGCGGCGATTTTCCGGCAACTTTTGACCATCAAGACCACCGGATTTGGATACCGTTGGAAAGCCCACAATGTTCTCTTCAATTACCACCAAAAATTTCCCCATAAATCCAAGGGATTCGGCCGAAATATACCCACGAAATCGGCAATCGAGAAATCTGAAAATCTGCCCATATTTTCAAACAAGTTTGAGGCAATTTTCTGGAAACTTCCGACTACCAATACCGTTGGTTTCGGATACCGTTTGAAATCCCACAATGTCATCTTTAATTACCATGAAAAATCTTCCCATAACTCTAATAGATTCGGCCGGAATAAACCCACGAAGTCAGCTACCCAAACTGGGCAGATTTTTAGATTTTTTTGGTAGCTGACTTCGTGGGCTTATTTTGGCCGAATCCCTTGGAGTTATGGGGAGATTTTTGGTGGTAATTGAAGAAAATATTGTAGGCTTTCCAATGGTATTCGAAACCGACGGTATTGGTGGACAGAAGTTGCCACAAACTCGCCTAAAAAATCTGAAAATTTGGGCAGATTTTCACATTTTTCGGTAGCCGATTTCGTGGGTATATTTTGGCCGAATTCCTTGGAGTTATGGGAAGATTTTTGGTAGTAATTGAAGAGCATATTGTGGATTTTCCAACGATATCCAAATCCGAAGGTCTTGGTGGTTGGAAGTTGCCAGAAAATTGTCGCAAAACTTACCCAAAAAATCTGAAAATTCAGTGACCGTTTGTGAAAGAAATTTAGACTTCAGAGACCGTTTCTGCAAGTTTTAAACTTCAGTGACCATTTTGTGATTTTCAGGTAACTTCAGTGACCGTTTGTGAAATTAACCCATACATCTTATCATTTTTTATCAAAATCAACCAAACAGAGGTTTGATATATGCACACTAAATAATTTTAGCCCACATCACCCACCTATCGTTTACGCAATTTCTTCCCAAAATCAAATTTTTAGGTTTTCCCACACCAACTCTTGCCACCGTCAACTTCAGTCACGATCGACCACTATACTCACCATCCTATTCTCCTTTTCCCTTATCTCTCACCTGCTCTCCCTTATTGTCGCATGGCTCTTCCTCAGCATCCTCTATTGCCATAAGCTCATTGAAAGTATGTTTACTCATTAAGTAACAACTTTAAAATGAAATTGCAAATTAACCATCACCTCGTCAAAAAAAAATAGCTCGAAGGCTTCTTCTATACAGTTCGGTAGAGCTCCGCCGTAAACATGGTACATCATGATTACTGATTTGACTAGATAACATCATCACTTTACATCATCCAATCTTCTAGTGACGCGTGGCAGACCAATCTTATCACTCAAAGTCAACCAATCAAGAAAATCAATGTCTCCAACATCCATCCCAAACATCATGATGAGTTGTAATCGCCGACCTCCTCCTGTAATAAGATTCTTCCTTGTTGACCTCATTAGGGCACGCTAAATAAGGAAAGCACTATAGATGACTTGAGGCTTATCCCACAACCATAGTTATAAAACTCGGCCGACCGATCGGTCTGAAAAATCGGTGGCCAGGACCTTTGACCTGGCCGAGGCAGATTAATATAATAGAAATGCACTTGACTCGGTCAAAATCTAAGTTACCCGACAATTTACTCGGCCCAGTTGATCGGTTTGATTGAGTTTTAAAATTCTCTTATAAAATTTTAGGGTCCAAGAGAATTTAATATTGGACCTCTAAGAAAAATAATGGGTTCTTCACCACTTGACATATAGTGTTTTAGTATTACTTATGTGCAAATAACTTATATCTATCTAATGAATAATTTATAGGTTTTATAAAAATATTGTTTTTAAAAATTTTCATTCAACCTTTTACTTTATTTTATAAACTTAAATAATTAGAGAAAAATAAATTAAAAATTTTAATTTTGCCTCTAAAAAAATTTATACTTTATATTGTTTTGTAGGTTTTTATGAAATGACCCACCAGTTGAATCATCGGGTCACCGGTTGAACCACTAACACATTGACCTACTGCATTATCCGGGTCTGTGTCCGAATCGAGTCTGACAACTATGCCCACAACTGTTAAAGGCAGCCATGCAGTCTTCATTGTTTCCAAATAAGGCGATAATGGCCCCTCATACGGACCACGAACACATTTCCATACTTTCTTCTTTGGTACTTGGTAAAGCATTTATGGAAAAATCAATAAATGTCGTTCCCTTTCTTCTTTATAACAGTTCTCACTATCCCGTCTCGATCATAATTAAGTTGGCCAATTTGATCATTCCAAATTTGGATGTCAACAGTTGTCCCGTAGATCAACTCCAGACTAGTTTTTCGATGTTATAATTTTAGCTAATTCTATACTATTTTCTACCATCCTTAGAATTAGAGGTGACATCGTTGCACCCTAATCTTGTGCCGCTTTAATATACAAGATTGTAAGTCAATTTCTACATCTTTCTATTAATTTCAAGTTATCTCCAATTATGAATCCTATCAACAAAGTAGAAAGGATGAAAATGTCTTTGAGTATCGTATACATTACTAGTGAGTAAATGTTTGATATAGTTTGTACAAGATTAGGCAGTGCATAAAGCAGTGGTAGTGGTAGTGGTCAATTAGTAATGGAAATCCTGGTAAAAAGGATTCGAGTATTGTGAAGAGGATCCAAAGATCAATGGTACCTCAAATGTTGCATTATAGTATGGAGGATTAGACTTTACTATCGAGGTTATGTTAATTCATATTATCCAGATGATATTAACAAAAGCAAATTCAACATTGAATATGTGTTTTGGTGCGGAAGCGTTTAGAAATTCTTGTAATAAGAATTGAAAATAAGAATTATATTGGAATAATCTTGCTTTGTATTGATATATGATTGATTGATTAAAAAGTGTACAATACCCCTATATTTATAGGCCAAATTATCCCTAATCCTATTAATAAAAGGAAATTAAAATAAGGAAACTAAATTCTAAAAGGAAATAAACTAATCCTAATCTAAATAAAATTTAAGAATAAACCTATTACAATTAGAAAAGGAAATTAGAAAAGATAATTTAAAAAAAGACAAACTCCTAGATAAAGTGAAACTATCAATTGTAGTTGTGATGTACTACATCAATCTCCTCCACTTGAATAAAACTCGCCCTCGAGTTTTGTGGGTGTAAGGAAAACTCATCTGGAGGAAAGTATTCGAAGATATCGGCAAAATTGAAAGTATAAGAAATGTTAAAATCAGCGGGAAGGTCACTTTGTAAGCATTATCACCAATTTTCGAAGAATGCGAAAAGGACCAATCTTCTTATCTTTAAACTTATTATAAGTGCCAACAGGAAAACGATTTTTGCGGAGATGGATCATCATCAAATCACCTTCGTTGAATAGCTTAAGGCGTCAATGTTGATCTGCAGCAGTCTTGTAACGAATGTTAGCATCTTCTAAATTTTGTTTTACTTCGTGATGAATTCTTTGAATACGTTCAGCAAACTCTTCTGCATTAAAATTGACATTCGGAAGTCGAATCAAATCTACTGTATGTCTTGGAACACTAGTGTAAACGACTTCAAATGAAGTCTTCTTGGTGGATCGATTAAGCATACTATTAAAAGCAAATTCAATCTGTGGAAGGGAAACATCCCATTGCTTTGGTTTGTCTCCACTGACTACTCGAATCATATTGCCAAGAGTTCGATTAGCCACCTCTGTTTGTCCATCCGTTTGTGGATGACTCGCGCTACTAAACTTTAAAGAAGTGTCAAATATTCTTCACAATGTCCTTCCAAAGTGACTTAGAAACTTGACATCTCTATCAGAAGTTATAGAATGAGGAATGCTGTGTAGGCGAATGATCTCACGAAAAAATAAATTAACCACGTAAGAAGCATCTGCAGTTTTCTTACAAGGAAGGAAGTGAGCCATTTTCGAAAATCGAGCAATTACAACCAAAACAGAATCAACTCCTCGTTGATTTCGTGGAAGACCGAGAACAAAATCCATAGTGAGATCTTGCTATATTGTTTCTAGAACAGGCAATGGGGTATAGAATCCCGTATTTTGAGCTTGACCCTTAGCTTTCTGACATATTGGACAACGCTGAACAAAACGACCAATGTCTCTTTTTAGCTGGGGCCAATCAAATCTTTTTTCAACCAAGCTGATTATCTTATCTCGACCAACATGTCCTCCTAATCCGCCTGCATGCAATTCTCGAATCAAGTGCTCACACAAAGAACTGACTGAGGAATGCATAACTGCGTTCTTTTAAATAAGAATCCTTCCTGAAGTAGGTAATCGGGTATAAATTCTCTATTGCTGCATCGAGTCCATATATCGCCAAAATCCGTATCAGTTGCATAAAGTTCCTGTAAGCAATCAAACACAACTACTTCTGTACTAATTGTAGCTAAAAGACATGCTCGTCGACTTAAAGCGTCTCCTACTTTATTTTGTTGGCCTGATTTATGCTTTATAGTAAAAGTGAATTTCTGTAAAAAGGTGATCCACCGAGCGTACATTCGATTCATTGTTTTTTGAGAATTGATAAATTTCAAAGCTTGATGATCCGTAAATAACACAAATTCTCGTTGTATCAAGTAATGTTCCCAATGTTTTAAAGCCCGAATAACGGTATAAAATTTTAACTCATAAGTAGTCCACTTTTGCCAAGACTCACTAACCTTTTCACTGAAAAATCGACTGGACGACCTTCTTGAGATAATACTGCTCCAATTCCCATAACTGCAGCATCACAATCAATTTCAAATACTTTTTCGAAGTTAGGTAGTGCCAACACCGGTGTAGTGTATAACTTGGTTTTTATTGCCTCAAAACTATGTTCTTGCGCTTTACCCTACTGAAATTGACCATTTTTCAAGCAATCGGTAATAGGTGCCATGACTGCACTGAATCCTCGAATGAAACGCCCGTAAAAAGTTGCTAGTCCATGGAAGCTTTGAACTTCTCTCACGGTTTTAGGTGCGGCCATTCGCGTATTGCTTTCACCTTTATTTCATCAACATGGATACCATCTTTTCCCACCATAAAGCCAAGAAATAAAAGTTGATCAGTCATAAATATACATTTTTTGAGATTGATATACAATTTATTATCTCGCAGGACGGAGAGAACTTCTTTAAGATGTGACAAGTGCTCATCTTCATTCTTGCTGTAGATAAGAATATCATCAAAATAAACCACCACAAATTTTCCCACAAAAGGACGAAGAGCTTGGTTCATTAATCGCATGAATGTGCTTGGTGCATTCGACAGCCCAAGTGGTTTATCTTCCTTGATAGCAGGATTATTTTCCAAAGGTTGAGATTGTGGTAGTAAAACGATCTTCTTATCAAACCACCAAAATATGAAAGTGTTATCTCTCCCCTTATAAGTGGCATCAACGTCATAGTGCCATGGACGACCCAATAATATATGACAAGCATCCATATCCACCACATCGCACATGATCTCATCTTTGTAATATTTCCCAATCGACAAAGGAACCTTACAGATTTCTAGAACTTGAACTTCTGGACCTTTTTTAATCCATGCAATCTTGTATGGAGAATGGTGTCTCTCAATCTTCAGATTTAGAGCTTTTACCATTGCTTTGGAAACGACGTTCTCACTACTACCGCTGTCAATGATTACGTTGCATACCTTACTACGAATAGTGCACCGCGTCCGGAAGATTTTGTGTCGTCGTGAGTTATCAGGCTTTTTGGGTGCAAGTAAAAGGCGTTGGACAATGCACGCCAACTCTTCCCCAGTATCTACATCTGCAACATTACCACCCTCATAGTCACCGTCTTCAAAATTTTGTTCGTCATCACTTTCGCCCTCTTTTAGAATGTTAATGGATTGCCTGTATGGACAGTTATTTGAAAGATGTCCTGATTGGTTACATCAATAGCACTTTCCAAGATTAGGACGCGCATAAGGGTCATTATTTTTTCGTTGCTATGCTTGGTTTCTGTTTTGGATGTTACATTGAACAGAAGTTGAAGTTCTACTTTGATTCTGTGCTAAGTTCTGAATTGGCGTGGTACCCTTACTGTTATTATTATTGTTGCCTGATGTCGTTGCACCCTTTGGAGTAGAATAAGTTTCTTGAATTGGTCGTCGAAAATTGCCTTTCGAAAAGTGCCGTGGTCCTATTCATCTGATTTTCCACTTTCATTGCTAAATTGACTGCATCTGTCATGGTCCAAACCTCTTGAAGAGTTAGTCGATCTTGAATGACTAATTTTAGGCATCCTATATATCGAGCAATTAATTGAGCTTCTGTTTCAGACAAATTAACTCGGGCATTTAAACGATAGAATTCCTCTGTGTACTCGTTTACTGTTCGATTGTTCTGTCGACAATTCTGATATTGCTGGTACAAAAATTGCTCATAATCTGGGGGGAGAAATCGTCTTTGCAATAACCGTTTCATCTTGGGCCAAGTTTGCACACGTTGTTTTCCTTGTCGTTGACGATTAAATTGAAGTTGTTCCCACCATGCCGAAACTCCACCCTTTAATTTATACGCCACGAGCTTAACTTGGCTTTGTTCCGAGATATTCAAATAGTCGAAAAAAATTTCGACGGTATGGATCCAATCCAAAAAATCTTCAATATTTAATCGGCCGTCAAAACTTGGCAAGTCCATCTTCATCTTAAATTCTTGAACATTTGTACCCCGATTATTAGCCCTTGGTCGAAAATTATCTTCTTCTTCGGATGAATAATCGAAACCCCTTGGCCTTCTTTGTTGAAAGCCTCTATCCCTCGGCTGAAAATTAGGACCTCGATCAAAATTAACTCCTCGATCAACATTGTAACCACGGTCAACATTGTAACCACGGTTAAAATTGTGTGGGTCAAAATTGATTCCTTCCCTGAAATCAAATCGCGTCTCTGCCTCTCGCTCAAGATTTTTCGTCGGAGCTCGCGGTCGGTCACTGAGCTCCTCGTCACCGCCGATTGGAACCCTTCGCTGGAGGTTACCTTCATCTCGCCTGTTTCTTCGCTCGTAGAACCATAGAGGGGTAGCCTCGCAAGGGTCACGATTCGTGACTGGGTTTGCGCGCCAGGTAACTCGATCATGGATTTCTGGGTTTTGCTGCCGAAGTCGATTATCTGTAAGGGGCCGGAGTCCTTCCCCCACACTTGGGTCGACGTGGGACTGGGTAATAGGGCTCGTCTCCCTTCTTGCTGGAACTCCATGATTTCTTACATTCAAATTAGCATCTTCTTCCTCATCGTCGGAATCTGAGTTGATATCTCTTTGTACATATTCCTGCCCACCCGTCTATTCTGCCCTGGGTGCATGATGCTATTGCGAAGAGCTTCATCCATCCCTTCTAGTCGTTACTCAATTTTCTCAAACCTCCGTTCGTTGTCGGTGGTTTGTTTGCCACTCGAATCGTCCTCAGCCATCAGATTGAGGTGAATTCCTTGCTCTGATACCAATTTTGGTGCGGAAGTGTTTAGAAATTCTTGTAATAAGAATTGAAAATAAGAATTATATTGGAATAATCTTGCTTTGTATTGATATATGATTGATTGATTAAAAAGTGTACAATACCCCTATATTTATAAACCAAATTATCTCTAATCCTATTAATAAAAGGAAATTAAAATAAAGAAACTAAATTCTAAAAAGAAATAAACTAATCCTAATCTAAATAAAATTTAAGAATAAATCTATTACAATTAGAAAAGGAAATTAGAAAAGATAATTTAAAAAAAGACAAACTCCTAGATAAAGTGAAACTATCAATTGTAGTTGTAATGTACTACATCATGTTTACTCTTGCAAGAGGAGCTGTAAGTTGAGTTTCAAAACTGCAGTTCATCGTGGTTACTTCTACAATAGACACAGAATATTTTGTAATTACACAAGCGAGTAAAGAGACAACCTGGTTGCAATGTTAGTAGAGGAGCCCGAATACAAACAAAGGAAAATTGTTATTTTGTGAGTCGGATCGTTTTACACTTAGCAAAGAATCCAACATTTCACTCAAAAACAAAACACATTTTAAGTATTACATTGTATGTGAGAAGATGGAAGAAGTGTGGCAAACAAAAAATAATTGTAATATTTAGTTAAATGTTTGGTTATCCGTCGTATTTAAACTTCTTTTTAAACTAGTTATGGCCGTGCAATGCACGGGCTTTATTATTTTGAAGGTAATATTAGCGTTGAATATGAAGGATTAAAGAGAAATATAAGCAAGGTTAGCAAAATGAGTTTAATTGAAACTTGGCAACACTCTATAAGGCGAGCGTGCAAAGGGCATGCGAAAAAAAAATTGTTAGCATAGCAATGCTAAGTTTCTTCAACTTTTAATTCCTCGTATTTTTTGTTGTCAATAATATTTTTGTCATACATGTTAGTGCTAGAGATATTATTATGTTTAGGAGGCTGAAAAATGTGAAACGGCATTTAAGTGATTTGATTTTGATATTTGACATTTAGGAGTTGAAGTGCCAGAGTTAATGCTTTCATATCGCAATTATGAAGATAATCCATTCGTGAAAACAAACGTTGGGCATTGCTCATACTTGTATTCGTTAAAAGCAAATCAAGTTATAAACAAGTATCTGGGAAAGTATCAAGCAGCTGTTTTTTTTTTCTTTTTCTTTCTTGCAATGAATTAGAGGTGGAAAACTAATCTTTGAAGATTATAGCTAAAAAACTAATCATTAGCATCAAAAAATGGAAGAAATCAGCTCAAAAACGTGTTGGAAAAGTGCTAAAGAAAGCTGTAAAAAGGTAAGAACAACTGGCAAATCCGGTGGGTGTAACGCAAATATGGTGAGAGTATTGCATATACGGTAAGTTGAGTGAATATACGGTGTGTGCCCTGTTTCCCTTAAAAAACCAGTAAAACCTTTACAAAATCGGTAAGAGAATAGCATATACAGTATGTGAAGTGCAGATACGGTGATTAAGTTGCATATACGGTAAGCTCTCAAAAACCCGATAAAATCAATTTTTTTGAAAATCCGGTAAGGAGAGTAAAATCCGGTAATGCCAAATGCGGGTTGCCTCATGTAAAACCAGTGTGTTTGATCAAATCCGGTAATCTCAATTCATTTTTTGAAAAACTGATGACTTCCAGTATTTAAGTGTCTGTGTGAATCCGGTAAGAAGTGAAAAATCCGGTATGCCTTGAGTAAATCCGGTAAGTTCATTTCCTTTGGAAAAATTGTAAAAATCGGTATGCATGTATTAAATCTGGTAAGACGTGTAAAACCAGTAATTTCATTGAAATTTCGATAAGTTGAAAAAAAATTTATTTCTTATTTTTTTTCGCTTGTCTTTCTCAGTCAATCCAGTCAACAATTGTGGGTAAGTAAAAACTCTATATTACTCTTTTATTTTGATAAGATGAGGATAAAAACTATTTCACAAATGAATGGAGTGATTTCTTTAAAGGTAATATAGCAGAATTGAAAAAAAAAAAGAAGAGAGGGGTAGACGTCGTGGGGTCGAGAGAGGCGCTCAATATAGTAGAATTGGAAAAAAAAGGGGTAAACGTCGTGGGGGCAGCACCCCTCGTGGGGGTTCGGGGGCAACGCCCCCGACGGGGATCGACCTGTATTTATAGTTTGTGTAAAATGTAAATAAGTAGAATTTTTGGTAAAAAATAAGAAATGAAAAAAAGGCGCGGGGCGTGGAGACATAGAAGAAATTTTGAATTTATTATATGTATATATGGAATGAGTTTTTGTAAAATGTAAATAAGTAGAATTTTTAGCAAAAAAAAAAAAAAGAAATAAAAAAAGGCGAGATAGAAGAAATTTTGAATTTATCATATGTATGTATGGAATGAGCTTGTGTAAAATATAAATAAGTAGAATTTTTGGCCAAAAAAAAAAGAAATACAAAAAGGAGCGGGTGCGGAGAGATGGAACGAATTTTGAATTATGTGGAGACATCAAACCATGTCTCCGCAAGACAAACAAAAAAAAAAAAAAAATTTATTTCCCGACACTTTTAAAAAAAAATTATGTGCCAAGCCATGTCTCTGCACAGAAAATAAAGGAGTGTGAGCTCTGCATAATGCGGAGACAAACGGAAAAAATTTTGAATTTATTATATGTATGTGTGGAATGAGTTTTTGTAAAATGTAAATAAGTAGAATATTTGGCAAAAAAGAAAAAAGAAATAAAACAAAGGCGTGGGTGCAGAGACACGGAAGAAATTTTGAATTTATTATATGTATGTATGGAATGAGTTTGTGTATATGTAAATAAGTAGAATTTTTGGCAAAAAAAAAAGAAATAAAACCATGCGCGGGTGCAGAGACACGGAAAAAAATTCGAATTTATTATATGTATGTATGGAATGAGTTTGTGTAAAATGTAAATAAGTAGAATATTTGGAAAAAAAAAAGAAACAAAAAAAAATGTACGGTGCCAAAAAAAAAGAAAATAAAAAAAAGGCATGGGTGTGGAGACACGGGAGATATTTTGAATTTATTATATGTATGTATGGAATGAATTTTTGTAAAATGTAAATAAGTAGAATTTTTAGCAAAAAAAGTAATAAAAAAAGGCGCGGCTGCGGAGACATAGAAGAAATTTTTGAATTTATTATATGTATTTATATTATATAAATAACGGAACAAGTGCGGAGTTTGTGAGCACAGTGTGGAGTCTTCATCTTTTTTTTTTTTTTATGTTCTAAAAATAATATAAAATCATTATCTTGAGGAGAAACCGTCAATTGCAATTGACTACATGAATATTTTTGTAGTCGGTTGATTAATTTTTTTCGCTTGTACATTTAAAAGAAATATCACGATTGATTAAAAATTGGAATTACAAGAGATAATAATTTTATATTATTATTAGAACATAAAAAAAAAAAAAGATGAAGACTTCGCACTGTGCGCACAAGTGTGGAGTTCAACTGCGCATTATGCAGAGTTGCAACTCCGCATAATGCGGAGTTGAACTCCGCACTTGTTCCGATATTTATTTGAAGTAACTATTGATAGCTTTTTTCAATAAAATATTAAGTATCGTGTTTTACGCTCTCCTAATAATTGATCACTGAGAATCAAATTTTTTATTTGAATTTTCCAATCCTCTAGGATGTTAGTTAACTCTAGAATCATTGAATATGTAGTAGATGGTAAAAAATGTAGATAGTCCACACCGTCAAATTTGGTGTTCTTACCTTTTTTTTTTGTAGTCGGTTGATTAATTTTTTTCGCTTGTACATTTAAAAGAAATATTACGTTTGATTAAAAATTGGAATTACAAGAGATAATGATTTTATATTATTGTTAGAACATAAAAAAAGGTGAAGACTCCGCACTTGTGCGCACAGACTCCACACTGTGCGCACAAGTGAGGAGTTCAACTTCGCATTATGCGGAGTTCCAACTCCGTATTATGCGGAGCTGAACTCCGCATGCATAATGCAAATTATATATGTCCCAGGTGAGAATTTTGGATTTTTTAATATGAATTTTTAGTTTTATTTGTTGTAGCTAAATTAAGATTGTGAGTAATGTCACAGGGCTAAATAATCTTGGCAAGTTCAGTTCTGGCTATGCCTTTATTTTTCTCCAAGCGAGTTCAATCTATACTTTTGTTTCTCTATGGCATGAGACATGTTATGTTTAATGAAATAAGTTTGTTGTATTTATTTATTAAAGGCATCATTGGCTCCTTTTTTTTTTATCTGATTGCTGCTGAAGAATACAAAAAAGAAAAAATGGATTTACTCCGCATAATACGGAGCAAAAAGGGATTTACTTCGCATAATGCGGAGTAAATCCATTTTTTTTGTATTCTTCATTTTTTTTACATTCTTTTTGTGGGAAGATGTCGATTTTAATGAAATTAGTTTGTTGTATTTTCCTACTATATTTAAATGGCTGCTGTAGCAAAAAAAGTCCATGAACAGTAAATGGTGGGGATAAAATGGGAAAAACACCTAATGAAAAAAAAATTGATGTGCTCCGCATTATGCGGAGCAAATCGGTTTTTGCTCCGCATTATGTGGAGACAATGCTTCGGTTGCTCCACATTATGCGGAGCAAAAACTAATTTGCTCTAATTTTTTTTAGTTTCTATCTTTTGCGGAGCAATTTGCTTTAAAGTGTTTGGAGCAAATTTTGGCTCCTTTGCTTCTAATTTTTTTTTAAAATAAATAATGGAACAAGTGCGGAGTTCCAACTCCGCATTATGCGGAGTTCCAACTCCGCATTATGCTGAGTTGCTCCGTCAATGAAGAAGCAGAATATCTCTTCCCCTGTTGAGTCAAATTTCAAGAGAAATGCTTCTGAGGAGGATGTTGATGCTCCTTTGCAAAGTGGTGTTGTTCGTGTTTATAAACGACCTGGCATAGAAGCTCCCAGTGATGAAGATGACTTCATTGAAGTGAGATCCAAAAGGAAAATGAAGATGACTTCACGGACCACAAAGGTATTGATGCTCTAGAAGATTATTGTTCTCTATCATATTTTCTAAGTTTTCTGGTGCAATTACTCAATTACGTTTTCTCTCTCTCATCTCAGCTACTGCCCAAATCTCGTGCTCCTAGATAAAGTGTTGTAGTGTCAACAAGTCCAAATAAGCTCTCTGCACCACTGGCTAGACAATCATCAACCAACTCTCACTTCAATCTTGTTGCCACGGGGGGAAAAGGCTTGGGCGATAAAGAAGTATCCACAGGAACCACTGAAGTTTCCAACTCCGCATTATGCGCAGTTCCAACTCTGCATGCATAATGCAAATTATATGAATTTGGATTTTTTAATATGAATTTTTAGTTTTCATAGAGGATAATGTTGTTAGGATCGTTTTGGATTTTTTAATATGAATTTTTAGTTTTCATTGATAATAATGTTGTTAGGATCGTTTTTTTTTTCTATTATTAGTTACATTGAAATATAGGAAATTAGGAAAAAAAAAAAAAGAAATGAAGGGGAGAAAAAAAAAATAGAAGCAAAGGAGCCAAAATTTGCTCCGCAAAAGATAGAAACTAAAAAAAAAAAAAAAATTAGAGCAAATCAGTTTTTGCTCTGCATAATGCGGAGCAATCGAAGCATTGTCTCCACATAATGCGGAGCTCATGAACTCACCATTTACCGTTGATGGACTTTTTTTGATACAGCAGTCATTTTTGTTGACTAATTGATTTTTGCAATCGTGTTAGAGAAAAATATTTTATTTCCCATGTATATCAATTGTAACATGAATATTCAATTTTCACATTTCTAATTTTATATTACGTTAAAATAAATTAGTAGCACGTAAAAAAAAAGCTAAAGAATACAAAAAAAAAAAAAAAAATTTCACTCCACAAAATGCGGAGCAATCTTAGCATAATGAAAAGATAGAAACTAAAAAAAACAAAAAATTAGAGCAAATCAATTTTTGCTCCGCATAATGCGGAGCAACCGAAGCATTGTCTCCACATAATGCGGAGCAAAAACTAATTTGCTCCGCATTCAAGTTTTTTTTTTCATTAGGCGTTTTTCCCATTTTATCCCCACCATTTACTGTTCATGGACTTTTTTTGCTACAGCAGCCATTTAAATATAGTAGGGAAATACAACAAACTAATTTCATTAAAATCGACATCTTCCCACGAAAAGAATGTAAAAAAAAGAATGTAAAAAAATGAAGAATACAAAAAAAATGGATTTACTCCGCATTATGCGGAGTAAATTCCTTTTTGCTCCGTATTATGCGGAGTAAATTCATTTTTTCTTTTTTGTATTTTTCAGCAGCAATCAGACAAAAAAAAGGAGCCAATGATGCCTTTAATAAATAAATACAACAAACTTATTTCATTAAACATAACATGTCTCATGCCATAGAGAAACAAAATTATAGATTGAGCTCGCTTGGAGAAAAATAAATGCATAGCCAGGACTGAACTTGCCAAGATTATTTAGCCCTGTGACATTAATTTTTTAGTTCAAAATTGTCGTTTTTGTCAATTACACGTCTATCAATATTCAAAATTACTCACAATCTTAATTTAGCTACAATAAATAAAACTAAAAATTCATATTAAAAAATCCAAAACTCTCACCTGGGACAAATATAATTTGCATTATGCATGCGGAGTTCAGCTCCGCATAATGCGGAGTTGAACTCCGCACTTGTGCGCACAGTGTGGAGTTGCTCCGCACTTCGCACTTGTTCGCACAGTGCGGAGTCTTCACCTTTTTTTTTTATGTTCTAACAATAATATAAAATTATTATCTCTTGTAATTCCAATTTTTAATCAAGCGTGATATTTCTTTTAAATGTACAAGCGAAAAAAATTAATCAATATATAAAAATAAAAATCAACAACTTTTTTCAGTTAATTGTCTACATTTTCTTACTTCAAATGTATTTATTTTACATGTATACAACGGGAAAAATTTAATCAACCTCAACTTCCACGATTAATCCTAACCCAACATAACTACAAATAGGAAATGAAAACATATTTGGTATTTACAGTGTTATTATTATTATTTTTTTTTTGAAGGATGACTTGCATTTGCATTTAAAAAAATATATGCTTTCCAATTTATAGTCTTAAACATATAGAAGCAACAGAATGGAAAACACAAAATTGTATTTAAATACTGAGAAGCAAAATAAACGGTAAGAAATTCGCAGGTTCCTATGCTATAACTCCTGTTCTTGAAAATTTCTTATTCCTACAAGCTCAAGAGGACGGTAATTGAGAAAAATTGTAGAAGCTGGAGAGGAAAAATTGTACAAGCTGGAGAGGACGATGGCAGAATGGAATAAGAATATAAACGGATTTTAAAAATGCGAACCGAGTACTCCGCTGTGCTGAGTGACTGTACATAATTTTTTTTTTTAAGTTTCTCCTTCAATCTCTCTGCACCCGCGCCTTATTGTATTTCCTTTTTTTTGCCAAAAATTCTACTTATTTATATTTTACACGTAAAAATTCCACTTATTTATACTTATATTTATATAGTGTTAGCACGTAAACAAAAAAATGTAAACAAAAAAAAACTGAAGAATAAAAAAAAAAACGATTTGGTCTGTATAATGCGGAGCAAATCAGTTTTGATCTCCGCATAATGCGGAGCAACATGCTCCACATTTAAAAAAAAAAAATCTCCGTATTATGCGGAGCAACATGCGGTGTTGCTCCGTATTATGCGGAGCTCATAATTTTTTTCTTCTTCATTTGTAAATTATGTTCTTAATTGTTTCCTCTTGCTTCTTCATTTGTTATTTATATTGTCATTCCGCACTAACGCTGTGAGTACTCTGCTGTGCTGAGTGACTGTACATAATTTTTTTTTTAAGTTTCTCCTTCAATCTCTCCGCACCCGTGCCTTTTTGTATTTCCTTTTTTTTTTTTGCCAAAAAATCTACTTATTTATATTTTACATGTAAAAATTCCACTTATTTATATTTATATTTATATTTATATTTAGTGTTAGCACGTAACCAAAAAAAATGTAAAAAAAAAACTGAAGAATTAAAAAAAAAAAAGATTTGGTCCGCATAATGCGGAGCAACATGCTCCACATTTAAAAAAAAAAAAAAAAAAACTCCGCATTATGCGGAGCAACATGCGGTGTTGCTCCGTATTATGCGGAGCTCATAATTTTTTTCTCCTTCATTTGTAAATTATGTTCTTAATTGTTTCCTCTTACTTCTTCATTTGTTATTTACATTGTCATTCCGCACTAACGCTGTGAGCACTCCGCTGTGCGGAGTGACTGTACGTAATTTTTTTTTTTAAGTTTCTCCTTCAATCTCTCCGCACCCGCGCCTTTTTGTATTTCCTTTTTTTTTTTTTGCCAAAAATTCTATTTATTTATATTTTACACGTAAAAATTCCACTTATTTATATTTATATTTAGTGTTAGCACGTAAACAAAAAAATGTAAAAAAAAAAACTGAAGAATAAAAAAAAAAAAAGAAGAATTGGTCCACATAATGCGGAGCAACGTGCTCCACATTTAAAAAAAAAAAAAAAAACTCCGCATTATGTGGAGCAACATGCGGTGTTGCTCCGTATTATGTGGAGCTCATAATTTTTTTCTCCTTCATTTGTAAATTATGTTCTTAATTGTTTCCTCTTGCTTCTTCATTTGTTATTTATATTGTCATTCCGCACTAACGTTGTGAGTACTCTGCTATGCTGAGTGACTGTACATAGTTTTTTTTTTAAGTTTCTCCTTCAATCTCTCCGCACCCGTGCCTTTTTGTATTTCCTTTTTTTTGCCAAAAAATCTACTTATTTATATTTTACACGTAAAAATTCCACTTATTTATATTTAGTGTTAGCACGTAACCAAAAAAAATGTAAAAAAAAAACACTGAAGAATTAAAAAAAAAAAAGATTTGGTCCGCATAATGCGGAGCAACATGCTCCACATTTAAAAAAAAAAAAAAAAAACTCCGCATTATACGGAGCAACATGCGGTGTTGCTCCGTATTATGCGGAGCTCATAATTTTTTTCTCCTTCATTTGTAAATTATGTTCTTGATTGTTTCCTCTTACTTCTTCATTTGTTATTTACATTGTCATTCCGCACTAACGCTGTGAGTACTCCGCTGTGCTGAGTGACTGTACATAATTTTTTTTTTAAAGTTTCTCCTTCAATCTCTCCGCACCCGCGCCTTTTTGTATTTCCTTTTTTTTTTGCCAAAAATTCTACTTATTTATATTTTACACGTAAAAATTCCACTTATTTATATTTATATTTAGTGTTAGCATGTAAACAAAAAAATGTAAAAAAAAAAAACTGAAGAATAAAAAAAAAAAAAGATTTGGTCCGCATAATGCGTAGCAACATGCTCCACATTTAAAAAAAAAAAAACTCCGCATTATGTGGAGCAACATGCGGTGTTGCTCCGTATTATGCGGAGCTCATAATTTTTTTCTCCTTCATTTTTAAATTATGTTCTTAATTGTTTCCTCTTGCTTCTTCATTTGTTATTTATATTGTCATTCCGCACTAACGCTGTGAGTACTCCGCTGTGCTGAGTGACTGTACATAATTTTTTTTTTTAAGTTTCTCCTTCAATCTCTCCGCACCCGCGCCTTTTTGTATTTCCTTTTTTTTGCCAAAAATTCTACTTATTTATATTTTACACGTAAAAACTCCACTTATTTATATTTATATTCATATTAGTGTTAGCACGTAAACAAAAAAATGTAAAAAAAAAAACTGAAGAATAAAAAAAAAAAAAAAACCATTTGGACTGCATAATGCGGAGCAACATGCTCCACATTTAAAAAAAAAAAAAACTCCGCATTATGCGGAGCAACATGCGGTGTTGCTCCGTATTATGCGGAGCTCATAATTTTTTTTCTCATTCATTTGTAAATTATGTTCTTAATTGTTTCATCTTGCTTCTTCATTTGTTATTTATATTGTCATTACGCACTAACGCGGTGAGTACTCCGCTGTGCTGAGTGACGGTACATAATTTTTTTTTTAAGTTTCTCCTTCAATCTCTCCGCACCCGCGCCTTTTTGTATTTCCTTTTTTTTGTCAAAAATTCTACTTATTTATATTTTACACGTAAAAATTCCACTTATTTATATTTATATTTAGTGTTAGCACGTAAACAAAAAAATGTAAAAAAAAAACTGAAGAATAAAAAAAACGATTTGGTCCGCATAATGCGGAGCAACCGAAGCATTGTCTTCACATAATGCGGAGCTCATGAACTCCGCATTATGCAGAGCAAAAACTGATTTGCTCCGCATAATGCGGAGCACATCAATTTTTTTTTCATTAGGCGTTTTTCCCATTTTATTCCCATCATTTACTGTTCATGGACTTTTTTTGCTATAGCAGTCATTTTTGTTGACTAATTTATTTTTGCAATCGTGTTAGAGAAAAATATCTTCTTTTCCATGTATATCAATTGTAACATAAATATTCAATTTCACATATCTAATTTTATACTACGTTAAAATAAATTAGTAGCACGTAAAAAAAAAGCTAAAGAATACAAAAAAAAAAAAAAAAAAAAATTCACTCCGCAAAATGCGGAGCAATCTCAGCATAACGAAAAGATAGAAACTAAAAAAAAAAAGAAAAATTAGAGCAAATCAATTGTTGCTCCGCATTATGCGGAGCAACCGAAGCATTGTCTCCACATAATGCGGAGCTCGTGAACTTCGCATTATGTGGAGCAAAAACTGATTTGCTCCGCATAATGCGGAGTACATCAATTTTTTTTATTAAGCATTTTTCCCATTTTATCCCCACCATTTACTATTCATGGACTTTTTTTGCTACAGCAGCCATTTAAATATAGTAGTGAAATACAACAAACTAATTTCATTAAAATCGACATTTTCCCACCAGCAATCAGACAAAAAAAAAAAAAAAACAACGGAGCCAATGATGCCTTTAATAAATAAATACAACAAACTAATTTCATTAAACATAACATGTCTCATGCCATAGAGAAACAAAAGGATAGATTGAACTCGCTTGGAGAAAAATAAATGCATAGCCAGAACTGAACTTGCCAAGATTATTTAACCCTGTGACATTAATTTTTTAGCTCACAATTGTCATTTTTGTCAATTACACGTCTATCAATATTCAAAATTACTCACAATCTTAATTTAGCTACAACAAATAAAACTAAAAATTCATATTAAAAAATCTAAAAATCTCACCTATGACATATATAATTTGCATTATGCATGCGGAGTTCAGCTCCGCATAATGCGGAGTTGAACTCCGCACTTGTGCGCACTGCGGAGTTGCTCCGCACTTAGATGCGGAGTTGGAACTCCGCATAATGCGGAGTTGAACTCCGCACTTGTGCACACAGTGCGGAGTCTTCACCTTTTTTTTTTTTTTTTATGTTCTAACAATAATATAGAAGCATTATCTCTTGTAATTCCAATTTTTAATCAAGCGTGATATTTCTTTTAAATGTACAAGCGAAAAAAATTAATCAATTTACATTCCAATTTTATCCCCACCAATTAATTTTTTTCCCATTTTATCCCCCATTATTTACTGTTGATTTGTAAAGCATTTTCGATCCTCACTTTATCAAAAGGATAATATAGACTTCTTCGTTGCCCATAATTGTTGACTAAAACCGACAGAGGTATAATAATAATAAAAAAAAAAATGGGCAACTCCGCGTTTTGCGGAGTTCCAACTCCGCATAATGCGGAGCTGAACTCCACACTTGTGCACACAGTGCGGAGTCTTCACCTTTTTTTATGTTCTAACAATAATATAAAATCATTATCTCTTGTAATTCCAATTTTTAGTCAAGCGTAATATTTCTTTTAAATATACACAGTGCGGAGTCTTCACCTTTTTTTTTGTAGTCGGTTGATTAATTTTTTTCGCTTGTACATTTAAAAGAAAAAAAGGAAATAAAAAAAGGCGCGGGTGCAGAGATGGAAGAAATTTTGAATTTATTATATGTATGTATGGAATGAGTTTGTGTAAAATATAAATAAGCAGAATTTTTGGCAAAAAAAAAAAAAAAGGAAATACAAAAAGGCGCGGGTGCAGAGACGGAAGAAATTTTGAATTTATTATATCTATGTATGGAATGAGTTTGTGTAAAATATAAATAAGTAGAATTTCTGGCAAAAAAAAAAAGAAATACAAAAAGGCGCAAGTGCGGAGACAGAGAAGAAATTTTGAATTTATTATATGTATGTATGGAATGAGTTTGTGTAAAATATAAATAAGTAAATTTTTGGAAAAAAAGAAATAAAAAAAAGGCGCGGGTACGGAGAGATGGAATGAATTTTGAATTTATTATATGTATGTATGGAATGAGTTTGTGTAAAATGTAAATAAGTAGAATTTTAGGCAAAAGAAAAAAGAATAAAACCAGGCGCGGGTGTGGAGACACAGAAAATTTTTTGAATTTATTATATGTATGTATGGAATGCGTTTGTGTTAAATGCAAATAAATAGAATTAAAAAGAAAATAAAAAAAATGTGAGGGTGCAAAAAAAAAAAGGAAATAAAAAAAAGGCGCGGGTGCGGGGACACAGAAGACATTTTGAATTTATTGTATATATGTATGGAATGAGTTTGTGTAAAATGTAAATAAGTAGAATTTTTGGCAAAAAAAAAAAAAGAAATAAGAAAGGCGCAGGTGCGGAGACACGGAAGAAATTTTGAATTTATTATATGTATGTATGGAATGAGTTTGTCTAAAATGTAAATACGTAGAATTTTTGGCAAACAAAAAGAAATAAAAAAGGCGCGGGTGCAGAGACATGGAAGAAATTTTGAATTTATTATATTTATGTATGGAATGAGTTTTTGTAAAATGTAAATAGGTATAATTTTTAGCAAAAAAAAGAAATAAAAAAAGGCGCGGGTGTGGAGACCGAAGAAATTTTGAATTTATTATATGTATGTCTGGAATGAGTTTGTGTAAAATATAAATAAGTAGAATTTTTGGAAAAAAATAAAGGAAATAAAAACAGGCGTGGGTGTGGAGAAACGAAAGGAACTTTGAATTATGTGGAGATACCAAACCATGTCTCCGCAAGATAGAAACTAAAAAAAAATTATGTCCAGACACGTTTAAAAAAAATTATGTGCCAACCCATGTGTCCACACAGAAACTAAATAAAAAATTATGTCCAAAAACTTTTAAAAAAAAATTATGTGTGTCTCGACATTATGCGGAGTCACTAAGCCATGTCTCCGCATAATTTGGAGACAAAAACTTTTAAAAAAATTATGTCGGAGACAGCAAGCAGGCCGTGTGTCCACATTATGAATAGAATTTGGAGACATGGACCATGAACTCCGCATTATGCGGAGTTCATGGTCCATGTCTCCAAATTCTATGGAGATGTCTCCATAGAATTTGGAGACATTCCATAGAATACATACCTAATTTAGACCATATATTAAAAGTAATATAAAAAAACATATATATTAATTATTTGATCATCTGCTCCATTTATTTACATAGAAATGTAAATAGCCAACTTCCATTTATTTGATCATCTGCACTAAGAAAACTCAGAAGATTCCAACTCCGCATAATGCGGAGAACACTCCGCATGATGCGAAGTTCATGGTCCATGTCTCCAAATTCTATGGAGACATCTCCATAGAATTTGGACACACTCCATAGACCAGTGGTTTATAAATAGTTTACAGTATAAATATATAAAAATAAGTAATAAATAAATTGGTATTACTTATAAATTTAATAAAAAGTAATTATAATATTTATAAATATAAGCCAAACATAGACTTAGTAGTTGTGTTATTTATTAATTGTCTAGGTAACAGTGTGCGGAGTTCAACTCCGCATTATGCGGAGTTGAACTCCGCAGTTGTGGCACAAGTGCGGAGTTCAACTCCAATGCGGAGTTGCCCATTTATTATTATTATTATTATTATTATTATTATTATTATTATTATTATTATTATTATTATTATTATACCTCTGTCGGTTTTAATCAACAATTGTGGGCAATGAAGAAGTCTATATTATCCTTTTGATAAAGTGAGGATGGAAAATGCTTCACAAATCAACAGTAAATAATGGGGGATAAAATGGGAAAAAAATTAATTGGTGGGGTTAAAATTGGAATGTAAAATGCTTCACAAATGAACAGTAACCGACGGATTGCCTCTTATATACTCAGAAGATTCCAACTCCGCATAATGCGGAGTTCATGGTCTATGTCTCCAAATTCTATGGAGATGTCTCCATAGAATTTGGAGACACTCCATAGACCAGTGGTTTATAAATAGTTTAAAGTATAAATATATAAAAATAAGTAATAAATAAATTGGTATTACTTATAAATTTAATAAAAAGTAATTATAATATTTATAAATATAAGCCAAACATAGACTTAGTAGTAGTGTTATTTATTAATTGTCTAGGTAACAGTGTGCGGAGTTCAACTCCGCATTATGCGGAGCAACTCCGCATAATATGGAGTTGAACTCCGCAGTTGTGGCACAAGTGCGGAGTTCAGCTCCGCATTATGCGGAGTTGTTCAGCTCCGCATAATGCCGAGTTGCCCATTTATTATTATTATTATTATTATACCTCTGTCGGTTTTAATCAACAATTGTGGGCAATGAAGAAGTCTATATTATCCTTCTGATAAAGTGAGGATGGAAAATGCTTCACAAATCAATAGTAAATAATGGGAGATAAAATGGGAAAAAAATTAATTGGTGGGGATAAAATTGGAATGTAAAATGCTTCACAAATGAACAGTAACCGACGGATTGCCTCTTTTATATTAGTAGGGATTCACCAACATTTACTGCACTGACATCCAAGGTTGTAAGGGAACAATTGTCGGGCTTGGGACTGATGAGAATTCACTGACTAGAACATACTAACTCGGGCTGAAATCGATGTGGTGAAAGTTAGATGAGAACGATACAATGCACAGTCGAATAAAAAGAAATCAATGTCAAAGGCCCCATATTTAATCAAATCATATTGAAAGAATTTTGCTGGAACTATCTTCCATTAGGATCAGTCACAAAATGAAAAGAAGTTAAAAAAAAAATTTCGTATTAGCACCAATGAAATAAATATTAAACAGTCACATGATTTCAAGCCACTATGGTACAAGAAAAGAGTAACTATATAACTCAAAACCATTAATGGACTCACTTGAAGCCTTCCCTTTTCTAATATTAATTTCAAATGCAATCCAATAAGCTACTTACAGCTTCAGAAATTTGGGAAGCTAAATTCTTGTCGGCAGTACTAATCAATGTTTGTGCTTTTGTGATTTCTATTGTGGCTTTTTTGGGCTCCAACACGTGAACAAGGGAAGCCTTGTGTAATCCATCTGCACTTCTGATTTCCTCTACATTTATATTAAAACCAATTTTACGCAGTTCAGTCAGAAGAACGTCCAATTTGATTCTTCCCAAATGCACCACTGGCCTAATCTGAGAAGAAACAACTTGATCCGTCCCCAAGAGTAATCGATATTTGCCTTGCTCTAGTGCAAGCTCGCCCTTCAACCTTGCAACACTTATGTTTTCATGTTTAAGTGTCGTGTAATGAAGCCGTAAAGCCAAGTCTTCGGCAATATCTAATTCTGAATTCTCTAGCAAGTTGGGAACATTCAGTGTTTCATCTTCAGAGTAATAACTGGATGAAAACAAATTTTTCGGAAGATCAATGTGCTGCCTCAACTTCTTGGGGAACTATTCTCAGCAGAAATGAAAAGTTGTCAGGAAAACACGTACAATATAGTATTCATGGGCATCAAGCTGGTGAGCAAAATAGTTAAACCAGGAAACTATATGAATTTCCTGAAGGAAGATTTTTACCAGAACATGTCTAGGTTGTAATGTGTTCAGCAAATGTCGAGAAAATTGCAACCTGCAAAACCGGAAAAATGGAAGTTCAAGCTCATCCCAAAAAAAAAAGAAAAATAAAGACTAAAAACAAGGAAATAATAGCTCTACAACATTGTAGCAAGACGAGAAATGGAGCGAACCTAAGCTCGTAAACATAAGGAACTTCGAAACAAATCCACTTTAAGCTAACCAAAACATGCTAAAAATCTACTCATTGATTTCGTTCATATTAGAGGTTTAGTCAAGATATCGAATGTTTTGACATTAACATCAGCATTCAATTAATCAATAAATAGGTGACTACTTGACAGTTTCAAGCAGTTTTACCTCTAATACAGAGCTAAAGGTAGAAGGTAAATATGCATTTCATGAGTACAATAGAAAACAAAATTGCAATAAAAACTTACTCTATTCCAGAAAGAAAAGAACATTGCAGAACTTTCATTTTCATTGGCCTAAAAGGTAGGAGAGCCAAACTGGAATCCACTCCTTCCTGTACGTATAATTAAAGTGATAGTAAATGAACTCCAATCACAACATATTTGAAGAGTACAGTATGGTAGACGATTAAAAAATATAATGCAGAATTTAGGAGCATGTAGGAGAATACTTTCTATACCTCCATAACAAGGATAGAGTTTTCATCCTTACACCACCGTCGAAGCAAATGAACAACAGGTCCAAGTCGTAGACTCCAGTGGGGACAAAATACTATGCAAGGTTCCTGCCAATTGGCTCTATGAAAATACCATTAGTTTCCAGCCCAATTATGCTAGTAGAGAGCACTAAAACAGATTTTTGGCAGATCTGAAACACATTCATTCTCTCTATATACATATTAGTCATTTAAAAACTTCTAAAATCATTATGTCCCCTAATCTGTGTGATCTCTGAGATGAATTAATGAAACTCAAAGAGACATTGGAATATATTAGTACATCGAAAAAGATGCTATCTGTATATGTTGGTAACCCCCTGGTCCATAAAAAACCACAAAATAAAAAATTCGGAATTTCACCGAAAAATGTCAAAAGTTTTCTTGTGGATGATAAGAGTACATCACAGAAAAAAATTTCTCACAGATGTACTCTCATCACATGAAAGGGAAAATATTATCTTACAATAGTTTGAGTGAGTGAATAGCAGGAAACAACTGAAGCCTTTTATCGTTTAACAGCTCCATGTGATTAAATAATTGTTGACCAGAGTAGAGCTGTAGAATCATTTAAAGAACAAAAAAACCGCGTTAGCATGCTCACAGTTGAGAGCCTGAAGGTCAAAGATGATTTGATAGTGTTGACTGTAACATACCCGGTCTTGCCTCTCCTTGTTCAACCATTCGGGAATCACATTTGTATATGCCATCAACTCTTCCGCAACAGAAGAAACAATAAATATAGGAATCTACATCACAGGAAAATAGATGACTATACCTGAAGTAGAAATATGAACGGGGAAAAAGAAGAAATCATAGTTATAGGAAATTTTGTCCATATCTTCATTTACATTTCACATCTGAATGAAATACATCAAAAAAACTGTTAATACTCATCTGAAAAATATAAAGTTACATTTTAACACTAACTACTAGACATGGCATGTGCTACAATTTGGGATGAAGCATCAACTCATTCTGCTGGTTTGTAAGTAAATATACAAGTAAATGAACTTGTATTTCTTTCCGTCATATACAATAACCAAGACCTAAGGTATATTTGCTATGAAGGAAATTGAGGTTCAACCACCTGATATTAAACTGCAGTAGAAGTTTACATTGTAAAAAGCCAAGAACATACAAGTTTGGGTGAACATGTTGTTCATTCCCAATGCCAAACATAACTCATAAGGTACCTTGTCATTCATCAAAAGAAATGGCATTTACATACAAATCAATATACCTTCAAGTTTTGAGATTCAAGGCACAATGCAATCCGCTCCAATAGGTGCAAAACCATTCCAATTCGTCCAACAGGAATAAGAACTGAACCTCCAGCTTTTATCGAGTCCATAGAACAAGAGCATATGAAGTCTAACTTTTCCGTCTCCTGACAATCATCAGCAATTGCTTCCCAGTCAACATTACCAACACTACAAGAAATGATGGCAAAACTTCAATCAGTTTTGGGTATCATAAGAAAAACAAATAGTTGCGATTAGAAATTATAGCACAAACTACAAAATATTCATGAAACAAAATGCATAACATTACAAAAGTTGAAGAACCTTAAATTTGGATCAGCTGTAATAGAGCCATAATTATCATCACTGGATTTGTTTAAAGCATGGCAAGGTGTAAAATCTGCGTATAGAATCACATCATTTCTTTGAAGAGAGTTGTAATCAAAACACATTGCTGTGGCTGATGAAAAAACAGAGCTTGAAAGATATGCAATGCTTCCTTTTGGACAAATAATACTCCAATTGCAGGTGCCTATTTCTAAACCAGAAGCAAATGCTTTTATGATCAATGTGCCATTGTAAAAAGCTTCCTCGGCATACTTAAGAGATTGAATCTTCTGCATGCAATCCTTCACATCAGCTGCACTGAGAAGCATCCCTCATTACATCCTCAAACATTAATACTCACAATTTACAGAATTTAAATAAAAATAACACAGAAATACACAATTCTTGATGGGGAAGTTTTTATAGCTATTCCAGATTTTTCCAACTACTTCAGTTAAATATGAAACGTTCATCATTGATACAAATAACATAGTAACGAAAATATGAGAACAGGAGATATAAAAGATGTCCAACTCTTGACAATATTTTTCTCCTTTTTTTATTGGTTTTCCAAGTAGAAGTTGGATAAAACTTTACACATTTTCAATACAGATACTTGTATATCACAACCTTAAGCAGCTAAAAGTGCTAGATCACATCATACCGATTTGTGTTCCTGTTGATGCCTTTAAAAATCAATCATGCAATATAATATATTGCTCAGGCTATAAGGTGCATATATCAAACAGATCAACCTAATATATTATTAAGATAAGTCTGTGTGGACGCTACTCCTACAGTTAGATGGTAAGCATTTAGATTCTTAAATTTCAGCAGGCCCATGTTTAGGAACTTGTTTCAGTTTGCAGAGCGGAAAACATAATAATATTCTGACATGAATTTTCCGCCTTCTTTGAGAGCTAATAACTAGTATGAGGCTCCAGAAAGTCACGTGTTTGACTACCAGTGTCAAACCCAGTCATCTGAAATGAAATTCTAAGATCCTAATCATAAAAGCTTTGGATCTATAATTATAATTTCTGTTGTGTTAAAGCACTTTATATACACGAGTGACGAGTCAAAAGAGTTCCAAACTTAAATTGTATTTCTTATTTCCCTTGAATTCCATATAAACAAGAAATCAACTAAATAAATTTGATTTATTAATTGTGAAAAATAAATCAATTTTTAATATGGAAAAGCATTAAAGCATAAAGAATACGCCCCTATTTGGTTTTGCTAAAAATCAGATCGTTAGTAGATTTTAAAAAAAAATGATGAAATATGTGGATGAAAATGAGTTTGGGAAAAAATGGCGGCCAAACATGGGCTAATTGAAATTATTTCACATCAGACTTTGTAAATAATAATTTGCAAAAATAATTTACCTGTACAATGACATCCAACTAGCAAGCTCTGTTCCATCTTTACCCAATGCTATCTCTTTTAGCTCCGATGGGAGCAATTCAAGCTCTTCCCATTTCATCCATTGAGGTGAACTAGACCCCTCAGGTCCATATACTTGTCTAAATTCCTTATGCATTGTAACAAGATCCTCCATCATAAGCTGTCCGAATCTAGCAGCCGCGTCAGTGACATATACCTAAACCATTTAATGAACCATAACAATCATATTTATGTCATTTTAGTTACATAAAAATTATGAACTGAATAGTGAGGAAATTGCAATTTTAGTTACCTTAGCGGAAAAATCTTTGTTGCGGGTGAGAAATGGTAACCCTAGAATACCCATTGGACTCGAGATCAACACTACATCAATAAACGAAACATCCCATAAAAGCAAATTTTTTATAATCTTATAACGTGGTTCAGCACGTATTAAACTGCTTTCATCAAGGGGTTTATCGATTTTTCGTCTCTTATTTTCATTTGACTCTGAATCCAAAGATTTCTGGTAGGAACAAGAAGTGATTGCACCATTGCACATTGTGAATGACTCTGTGGGGACCGGCATAAACATTGTTAGAGAAGAAAGGTCCATGGGGCAATCCAATAAAACCCGAAAGCCGCAGATGTCCAAAATATGACATGGTGGGAAATAAAAACCCCTTCCTTCACTCAAACATGTCTGCAAATGAAAACATCAATAAATTCAAGTAAATTAGTGGATGCCCATAAAAAAACCGCAGAAAGAGATACAAAGCGATACGTACAAACTCCATAGAGCTCAATAAGCAGGACAACCTTCTCACAGCAGGAACATGTAGACTGAGAAGGCAATTTTTTCACCTACAAAAAGCAGTATGTAGTCTCTGAGCAGAGTCTAGTACAATATGTTGGGGGAGGTTGAAATTTAAAAACAATGTATTAATAAAATTCATATAACACAGAAAAATAAAAATATGACATCATCTACTACGGTTGTGCTTGAGATGGGCCAAAAAGTCAACTCTAGAATTCACCTCAAAAAAGTTGAAAATCACGAAGTACCTAAGATGTGCACTCTGAATGGGCCAAATGGGATGAAAACCAGCAAATAGCAAAAAATGCACTAAGGTTGGACACTTGGAGTTTGCACTTTGAGTTTCTGTGGGAAATCTGCAAATTGCAGATAAAATAAAAGTAAATTGCCTTAGTTGCTTGGATGATCAAACTACCAATAATAAGGCCAATTAAAGGTAAAAGGTAAAAAGTAAAATGAACAAAAGATTCACATGAAACCTAAATATTGAATGACTAGAGATGGACAAAACTCCCGAACCGACCGAATTGGGCCCGAACTGAACTGAATCGAACCGAGCGGTTCTTTTTAACTTAAATACCCGAACGAATATCTGAATCGAGAACCGACGGGTTCGGTTCTCGATTCTAGACTAAGAACCAAAAAATCTAATAAGAACTGAATATTTCTAATTTTTTTTATCTTAAATGAGCCAAATTATTTTATTTCTCTTAAATAAATTTGCTAACTAATTAATTTAGCCCAAACCTAATATATGATTTTCCTATTTCTAATTTTCAGCCCAAGTTTAATCAAACTGACCTAAATTTTACACAAATCTTATTCTACCGTAATACCGTTTCTGTGCGAAGAAATCGAATTGGAAACCTCTCTTTATTATTGTGAACTTGCTATCTTCCTCTTCTTGTGATTTTAACTGCCAAATCTATGGAGAACTCAACAAATAGAATCGCAAAAGATATCATGGGATTGGACTACATTATTTTGTAAGAGTTAAAATTGAACATGTTATTAGTTGAATTCATGTAACGATGTAAATATCAAAAGATTTAGTTATTGTACGTAACTCGAGAATCGAACGGAACCGAATGGTTCCATAATTAAATTTAGACCCGACGGGTCCATCTTCTAAATACCCGAAAATTCGGGTTCGGTTTGGTTCTAAGGAGAACCGAATCAAGAGAAAGGAGAACCGAATCGAACCGGAATATGTTCAGCTACATGAATGACTGTGGAAATGCCAATGCACAAATTCTCAATCACCATTAAGCATCCAAATTTGTAAATCTAATTCATGTGACAAATTGGAATTTATTAATCCATTGTTCCTTAAGGGTTCGTTTGATTGCAACAAATTCCATGGAAAATGTCACATTTGAGGAAAAACGAATTCCACTTTGGTTGTTTGATTGCAACGTGGAAATGAAAATCAAATTCCAAGGTACAACCACTTTAAACTGCATTTTCTTTGTTTTCATGGAAAACGAATTCCTATGGGTTTGGTGTTTTCCAACTAACATGGAATTGAAATTCATTTCCACCTTTACCTATCAAATAGACCCTAAGTTCAACTAAGACACGGTTTACCGTAAAACTAATTCAACCTCTTGGTCAATTCTTTTATTCTCTCCTTCACAATTAACATCACAAATTCATCAAAACTCGGGAGTGCAATAAGGAAATTTTTTATCTTATATACGTTCCACTTCCAAAAGGATCACTTCTATATTCATTTGCTAAGTTTCACGCAGATAGGCATAAAATAGGCAAAAGAAACCACACATCTAAATTTATCTTCGATATGTTCTACACCAATGTCAAAGGGCTAGATACGTTTCGTACACTGGAATCATAGTCAATACCAAACTCAAACGCTAGATTCATGGAATTATCAGCACCAAAAATTAAAATGGCAACGGTGTACTGTATGTATATGAGATATAATCAAAACATTAATAAATAAGGAAATAAGAACTTTAATCACCAAATTATAGTTATGGAGCAAGAAAACATCATATGCATTCTATTCTAACACTTTAGATAGAGATATAGCACAAGGTTTATATAATTCCACATAGGAAACCATCAAAATTATAGTAAAACAACAAAAAAAAAAAGACACTACTTGATCATTCCAGAAAATTATGATAGCTAGAAAACTAAACCCGTCTCAAAATCCCAAAACAAGTAGCAACTAAAACAGAGAAACGGGGATATACCACTGATAATATCAAGAGGGTTTACAATGAAGCCCTTGTTAAAAAAAAAAAAAAAAAGAAGCATTACTGACGATCACTAGGAATAAATTTAAGATAAAAGTTAACCAGATTAAAAGGCCAAACATGTGCTCTTTGCTGGAGACACGCACTGAGATGAGAGAATGGAAGAGAAAGATTTGAGTAGAGGATTTTGTTTAGAAAGCCTAGTTAACAATTATCTTTAGACCAGTTTAGATTGAGATTAGTAGGAACAAAACAAAATGGCAGAAACTAAAACCAGATTTTTAGTATATTTTGATAAAAGATAATCAAATGTTTGGTTGAAAAGTTGTGAATCCTATAGAATATGCATTCAAAATTAACTGTTGATTTTGACTTAAATTAAAAACTAAATTTTAATCCTTATTTAAGAGTAGCTTAGTAAAAAGGCCTCTACTCAATACTTTTTGGTCAAAATAGACCATTAAAAGTCTTAAATCTCCTTCACTTGAAATGTCCAAAATGTTATAATTTAAAACCAAAATCTATCAACTTATCCCAACCATAAAATCCCCACTTTGAGTGGGGGCACCCTACAAACAAAAGGGCATATACATAAATGATGAATACAAATAGTTTCAAGACACTACAGATTGCTCAAACTTTGCCATGCCGACATATCTACATATGAAGGGAAATATGGTCAAATATAAGACAAGAGACTGACTCAATTCAAATGAACTATAAATAGGGAGCTATCTTCACAGTGAATTACTACAACGGTTGGAGATAACGTAATCTCACATTTAGGTGAACTTCTATAAATTGTGTATTCTTGAGTGTTTATTTTTCTTTTTGCAAATTGATTGCTCTCTATAGAATAGAATTAACGTTTATAATTCTCAACATATTTTTGCCCCAGAGCTCCAACCAATCTGCTCCAGCTCTTTGTGCCCAGTACGCTTCTCATATAGCCCTTCACGTCACTGCTCTAGATCTTTGAGAAAACCTACCGGATAGCTTGACACGCCATTTTCAAATGCTGCATCTAATTCTGCTCGCATTTTCTGTATCTATTTTTGGTATCGCACCACCATTTTTTTAATTCCAAGCTCATATATTAACTTCACACTTTGTAAGCTTCTCGAGAATGCATTGACCATTGATCATGATTCCAATCTACACCCTGCTTCTCTTTGCCATAGAGGTTCAATCCGAAAAAGAAAATTTCGTTGCAATATCCTATGGGAAGTACGCAGAGTGCTGGTCCTGTGATTTTGGGGGATTGAGGTGAACTTCATAAATTAGGCCCCCAATAATAGGAAGATTTTAACTAATACAATCTAACCCGTGCATTAAACTTTTCAATCAGAGATTCACAACAACCATTAGATAAATCATAAATCCCTAAATCAGATTTAATCATACCAAGTAGCATTAGCTATTGGAACCAAATTTGTTAGCGCCAAAAGGAAACTCATTTTGCAAGGCATGATAAAAGCGACAGTGCTAAAAAAGTTCCCACATACAAGCTTTAATTTTTAATCATTGCATCTTCAACCATACACCTCATTTTTGCTTAAGGAATATAAAGTAAAACAGTTAATTTGTCATGGTTACAATTCTAGGAACAGGCAAAAACACTGATCAGCATAGTAAGCATACTGGCTCTCTAACTACATGCTCACTACTTCGATGTTAATTTTGTTGCAACCACCTAAATGTGCTAAAATGTTGTCACCAGACTACCCAAGAAATTGTATATCCAAATAGCCACAAGATTCACAATAACATAAGGGCTCAAACTGAATCAAATACCCCGACTTGCAAATCTAGCTATAACATACAACTCCGGCAAAGAAGAAAAAGAAAACAAAAATTGATGTCAAATCAAACTAACCAGTGAATGAAGAATGCAAGCAATAATAAAAGATGAATGGTAACTTGTAATTCGACATTTGGATAACGAGTAAAAAATTACAGAGGACACTGATGCCACTAATAGAGTTATCAACTTTACATCTTGAACACATATAGCTGTCAATATACCCCAACGACCCAACTTAATCCAACACCCTGTCTCCCCCACAGCATCACCATTTTTCTTCTTCTTTCTCCCCTTTGATTTCGCAACATCCCAAGATTCCACCTTCAAGCTATCACCGCCAAGTCCGATCTTCAACAAACCTAGAATAAACAAACTCCTGCGCCCAAAATCTCAATTTCCACCCAACCTCCTCCTAAAGAACTTTGTCAAATAGTCCCTCACTTCCAGTCCTATTCCCTCCTACACCACAGAATCAGTTAAATCAAGCCAAAGTTATATTAGAAAATCAGCCAGAGATAACAAAAGACCACCTTTCACCCACTTCCAAGAAAACCCAAATAGCCAAACTAGAACAGGTGACTTTCTTATCTTCAAGAACCAGTTTTTACTCAAAGTCTACCAAAAAAAAAATGAAAAGTAGCTCATCCCGGTTCACAGGATCAGTCAGCAACCATTACATAAATCATAAATCCCTAAATCAGAATTAATCACACCAACCCTTAGTTATTAGATAAATCCCTAAATCAGAACACATTTAATTACAGAAATGAGGAATCCCTAAATTAATTTTGCTTCTTCTGAGCTCATTACAATGATATAGCTGATGGATTTATGAAATCGTATAAAAAATTTCAAATGCATCTATAAACATTTAATCATATAGAATTCATTTCAAAACATTAAACATATACATAGAAATATAGAAATCATATTACATAACGGCGGAGGCAGCCGGCGGTGCTGGACACACAAGAGAGAGAGAGCAGGGCGCAGCGGACAGTGGCGGACTGCTGCGAGCTGCTCAGCCACTCCGGTGAGCTGAGGCACGGGTGGATTTCGGGTTTCTCTCTTGCACGTACGCACAGAGGGCAGACAGGAAGGAAAGAATTGACGATTAAATCTGATTTTTTCCATTTAATTAAAATAAATAAATAAATAAATAAAAATTTGAGGCCCCCTTTTAAATTGGGCCTGAGGCACTGGCCTCATTTGCCTCGGGCAGGTGAGTTAAATTCTAGAACAATAGCATGATGAACTGAGCCAAAGAAATCCAAGGGATGTAAATGAGCCTAGCCATAGAAGGAGCGTCACATATGGCATGCCATACTCATCAGGGGCGGAGCCAAGTATATTGTCAGTGCGGGCACAATTTAATAAACACCAAACTTTGAGTTTTTTGGCCATGAATTTAATAATGATAAAAATATTAAACATTACGACAATACTAAAAAATGACATAGTTTATAAATTACACTAGTTCCTTGCGAGTTTTCATACTTTGATATCGTTATACAATTACACTGGGGTTTTTTTCCTTTTTCAAGGTTTTCTTTTTCTGAACTTAACTACTAGGATCCAGAGGAGATGATTTGGGCTTGTTTACATGATTCTGTGTCTTGAGTGACTTTTGGAAGACAAAGGAGGGGGGCAACATGAGAATCCCTCTGGGATCATAGCAATTGGAACATTTTTAATCTTCGTTTGACCCTGTTCTACTCTTGTAAGTCTAATTTCAGCAAGAAATTCAACCCCTAAGTCAATTTTTGGCTCTTACAAACGAAAAAAAGAATGTGGAAGAATTCCAACAAACATTTACTTCTACCCAAATTAAACAACTTCTCTGTCATCAATTAAGATAAAGAAAAAAGGTCTAATTTTGAATTCAAACATCGGTCCTCTTACAAAAACTCTGTAGTTGACTAAAATATATATGGAGAAAACATACCAAATATAAATTCAGACCCCAAAAGCAAACATAAAGTGCTGGACTAAATTCCATTACAATAGAATCTCTCCACAAACACTGGTCTCAATTGGAGAGGAAAAAAAACATAATCTTTATGATCAATAATGCATATCTTCAAAAATCAGATAACCCAAAACGACAATTGGTACAAGAAAAAGGTAAATACAAAACATAATTCTTCAAAAATGTTCCTTTTTTTCATACAACTAGTTCAAATTTTAGTCCAAGGAATTTAATCTACCCATTAAAATGGAATTCTAAGAAAACTTAGAAAAAGTACAAAGACTAACCAAATAGATGGGAGGCGCTGGTGGTGGAAGGCGGCGATACGGAGAGGCGGTCTTCTTCTGCCGATGGAAGGCGTCGAGGCGAGAGATTCGGAGACGAGAGTGAGATTGTTGAGAGAATTCAAGTCCCAGATTTTGTGGTTTTAGCCATCAGGTTGGATTTGCCGATTGGGGATCTCCTTCAATGCCGAGAGATGGTATTGGATTAAATGGATTTGGATATTGGATTTGGGTCAGATTATATTTTAGAGAAATTATAAAAAATTTGAGGTTTAAATATTACTTTTTAAAATTCAGGTATAATATTTATTTGTTCAAAAATTAGATAACATATAAAAGCCCTAATTCACAACCCTATTCACTAATTCTCCACTCTATTTCTCTCGTCTCTCGTCTCTCTCGTGGCGCTCTCTCTCTATCACTCCCTAAAGCGGCGCTGTAGTGGCCGGGCGGACAAAGGTGTTGCATCGACCTGCGACACTTCAACATCGAGGCTGCTGAGACGGCAATCGCTCATCAGCCATCAGTCGCGACGACAATCACCCATCAGTCGTGAAGGCAATTGTCGACAATCGCTCTATCACTCATCAGTCTCTCTCTATCACTCATCAATTGCGACGGCATTTTTGTTTTTTTTTTTTTTTTTATGGTTGTGAATTTCAGATTGTAGATGGTGTTGGTGGTGTGGCGGTAAGGTGGCGGTTGGGTGTGTGTGTGTGTGTGTACTGTAGGTGTGTGTGCAATGGAGTTGTGGTGGTGGTGTTGCGTCGATGTGTGGTGGTGATGTTGATGCTGGTTGTGGTGGCAGTGCCGAATTTTTTATTTTATTTTATTTTTGGTTTATGTTTGTAAGTTTCAGATTGGAGACGGTGTTGGTGGTGTGGCGGTAAGGTGGCGGTTGGGTGCTGGTGGTTGTGAAGTTGGCTGCGGGTGGTGGTGGTGTTTTGTGCGGCGACAATTCTGTGGTTGTAATTGTGGTGTCGGATCTGGTGGTTTTTTGTGGTGGTGATGTTGGTCGTGGTGGTTGTCGTGAGGCGGTGGTAGTGGTCATAGCGATAGTGCAGAGGTGGTGGTGGTGGATCTGATGATTTTGATTTTCTGTGATCTTAAAATTAGGTAATCCGTAACTGAAAATATTATTCGTGACCAACCATTTGTTATCTGTGACCTAAAAATGATATAATCTGTGATCGTAAAAAATCTGTGACCAACTAATTTGGAAATATGTGACCACGTGATCTATAAATTTTGATCTATGACCAACTAATTTTGAAATCTGTGACCAACGAATTAAATGTGACCTATAAAATTTTTGAACTGTGACCGTAAAATAATCTGTGACGTATAAAAATTATTATTTGTGACTGAAAAATAATATGTGATTAATTAAATTATAAATTTGTGACCGGAATAATTGCCGGAATAGTTGCCGAAATGGTTACCGGAATGGTCGCCGAAGAAGAGTGGTGGTCGGAATGATCGCCAGAATAGTCCCTGGAGTGGTAGAAGTGGTGCATGTGAGGTGAGTTTATTATATTATATTATATTAGAATTTAAAAAAAAAAAAAACCCCCCGATTTTTGAATTTTCAAACTATAAACATGATTTTTGAATTGGTGTAAATTAAACACCTTATTTATGAATTTTTCCCTATATTTTATTTCTTTCAATTTTTCTATTGGGCTGGTAAATTGGAAAGTCCAATAGGCCAATTCTAAAAATAAAAAAGGGAAAATTACATAAATCTAGATACTTAAAAGTAGCTTTTTAAAAATCAGGTCCTAAAGTTATTTATTCAAAAATCAGGTAATATATTTATAACCTAACCCTAATTTTTCATTCCAACTCCCTCACCTCTCCCCGCCTCCTCTCCCATTCCCTCTCCCCCGCCTCCTTTCCCCTCTCTCCGTCACGGGTCCTGTGCTCTATTCCAAATGCAGTCGTTCGATTTTCCCTTTTCAATTGGTTGTTTTGATTTGTGAGCAATTCAGTTTTTTGTTGGTTGTTTTAATTTGTGGTAGTTGATGGTTCATGCGATATAGACGGTGGTATGGTGTGGTGTGGTGTGGTGCGGTGCAGTGGTGTTTGCTCCGCCACACACATTTTCTCTTCTCTGTGCCGTTTCACAGTGCCTCTTTGCGCAATCTGCAATGGATCTTTGTTGGGGCGATCACTGTGGTAGTGGATCGAGCGACGCTGGCATTCGCGGGGTGTGTGCCGTTCGCGGCTGTCGACTGCCGTTCAGTGGGTGGGTGTGTGGCTGTGGGTGTGTGTGTTGTGAACGGCAATCGACGGACTGGATGTGGTGTTTGACTATAGATGTAGTGTGTAGTGGGTTTAGATCTGGTTGGTGGTGGTGTTGATAGTCTGTGGTTGAATGCTGCGGTGGTGGTGGGTGTGTCTGCGCTGTGGGTGCAATGCAGTGCAGTGGTATTGGCTGCGTGGGTGTGTGGTTTTTGACCAGTCTGGAGTGTGTGGTGGGTTGGTAGGTTGGGGTGGTGGCGGTGCTTTGTTTGGTGGCTGTGTTTTATGTGGTGATGTTAGCTGAAGTAGTGCTAGTGGTATGTGGCCAAGTATTTGGTTATCTGTGACTAAGTATTTAACTGTGACCTAAAAATTTGACAATATGTGACTGAAAAATAATCTGTGACAACAAATTTGAAAATATGTGACCAATGAAATTAACCATTTTTTTATCTGTGACAGTAAAAAATCTGTGACCAATTAATTTGGAAATCTGTGACCATGTGACTTACAAATTTTGATCCGTAACAACTAATTTTGAAATCTGTGACCAACGAATTAAATGTGACCTATAAAATTTTTGAACTGTGACCATAAAATAATATGTGACATATAAAAATTATTATTTCTGACTGAAAAATAATATGTGACTAATTAAATTATAAATTTGTGACCGGAATGATTGCCGAAATGGTCGTCGGAATTGGAACAGTCGCTGGAATGGTCGCCGGAGAAGAGTGGTGATCGGAATGGTCGTCGGAATAGTCCCGAAGCGGTAGGGGTGATGCATGTGGGGTGAGTTTATTATATTATATTATATTATATTAGAATTAAAAAAAAACCTGATTTTTGAATTTTCAAATTATAAACATGATTTTTGAATTGATATAAACTAAACACCTTATTTATGAATTTTTCCCAATAAAAAATGAAAGAGATTGGATTGGACCCAAAAGACAGGCAAAGACCTCATTCGGTTCCACCCTTGATACTCGTGCCCAGCTATTCAAGAATGGTGCCATGAGTGTCATCACCCATAGAGGGTGCCTTTAGCTGATTACGTCCATCCTTGTACGACTGCCCATGGGAGCTTTAAGCCAACCTCCAAGCTGGTGATGTTTAGGTTTAGGAAGGATCTACAATTTAATTTTTACAAATGTAGAAATACTTAGGGGCTATTCTCTTTGTCGTTTTCAATCCATTTTCGGTTTTCGATTTTCCAAAACAATGAAAACGCGTTCTCTTTCTTATTTTCGAAACGAGTTTTTGAAAACAAGTGTAAAATTTATAAAGAAAACTCAAAACGACAAATTTGTCGTTTTGAGTGTTTTCAGTTAAAACCAACCTAAAATTTTTAAAATGCATTTTGGGTGTTTTCAACCACTGCCAACCACCACGGAGCAGCAGAACCACCACCATCGCCGCCCACACCATACCACCAACAACCACCATCACCACTGTTGCCTCCACAACACTACCACAACAACAACAAAAGCGCGGTGCCTACACCACGCCACCGCCCTAAACCACCACCGCCAACAAAAAAAAAAAACAAAAACCAGAAAGGACTACAGATCGATAATAGTAAGAAAGAAAACCATCGCGACCCAACCACACACCACCACTGTGACCCAACCACTACCGTCGTCGCCACAACACCACCACAACAACAACAACGCAGCGCATGCACTACGCCACCACCCTAAATTACCACCGCCAACAAAAAAAAACCAGAAAGGACTACAGATCGATAATAGGAAAAAAGAAAACCACTGTGACCCAATCGTACTCCACCACTACTACCCAACCACCGCATCCAACCACACACCACCATCGTGACCCAACAATTTTCAGCCACCACCGCAGCATCTTTTGAAAAATGGGGAAGAAGAACGGGAGAGAGAGAGAGAGAGAGAGAGAGAGAGAGAGAGAGAGACGAGAGAGAAACATGGATAAGAAGAACGGGTTTTGGGTTTTTTAATTTTTGAAAATAATTTTTCAAAATGCAAAAAAAAAAAAAAAAACATATTTTCAACAATCTCAAAATGGACACTCAAAACACAAAACTTAAAATGAATTCAAAATTCAAAACACAAAATTGAAACACAAAGAGAACGATCCCTTAAATATTTAAAAGAAAAACATATCTATATTTAAATGAAAACTTTATACAATCTAAAAACTAATGTAACATCTCTCACAATTAGGCCAGCGTAATATTAATCCTGGTCACGTTTTGAGATGCAAAATTCATAATCAAACAACTTAAATCAAGTTTTTGCAGCACACTTTTCTGTTGTTACATTATTGATCAAAAATAAGGCAACTTAAGCTTTGAAAAACTTCTTTGGACGGAGGCAACAGTGATAGAAATAGTCAACAAGACTAGGGCTAGATAAAACTCTCGAACAGAATCGAGCAGTTTTTTTAATTTAAATACCCGAACGGATATCTGAGTCGAGAATCGACAGGTTTGGTTCGGTTCGGTTCTAGACTAAGAACTGAATATCCCTAATTTTTTTATTTTAAATAAGCCAAATTATTTTATTTCTCTTAAATAAATTTGCTAACTAATTAATTTAGTCTAAACTCAAAATATGATTTTTCCTATTTCTAATTTTTAGGCCAAGTGAATTAATCAAACTTATCTAAATTTTACACAAATCTCTTATTCTACCATAGTATCATTTCTATATGAAGAAATCTAATTGGAAGCCTCTCTTTATTATTATGAACTCGTTATCTTCCTTTTTCTGTGATTTTAACTACCAAATTTATGGAGAACTCAACAAAGAGAAGCACAAAAGATATCACCAGATTGAGCTTATTATTTTTTTGAGCTAAAATTGAACATGTCATTAGTTGAATTAATGTAACGTTATTGTAAATATCAAAACATTTAATTATTGTACATAACCTGATAACCGAATCGAACCGAACGGAATCGTACCCAAACGATTCCATAATTAAATTTTGACCCGACTGTTCCATTTGCTAAATACTCGAAACTTTGGGCGGTCTGGTTCTCCTTAGAACAAACCGGACCATGTTCATCCTTAATTTTTTTGAAAGTTTAAGGACTTTAAGTGTAAATTAACATAAACTCATCCCGCCAATGGAGAAAATATTATTAGAGTGTAGACAATAATATCTAGAAACTATTATTTGGAAAAACTCGAATAAGGTACACTTTAACAATTTGTAGTAAGTTTAAGGGCTAAAGTATGAATTATTGTAAAGTTTAAGCACATGTTTGATAGAACTTAAAATCTAGATTTTTATCAAATTCAAAATCAATAATTAATTTTAATTACATATTTGATGGGATGCACAATTTTTCAATCACACATTTCATCAACATTTATCAAAATTTACTAAAAATCTAATTTTAATCTCCATCAAACAAGGCTAAAAATCATGATTCCAGGTCTTTAAAATGTTGCGAAAATGTCCCATAATGAGAATTTTATGAGCTTAAATGCACTAAATGCAAAGTTTAGAGATTAAATTATAAATAATGAGAAATATATTTCAGACGAGAATTAGATAAGTCAAGATTATTTAGTGATGAGAAAGATCATCATATAGTAAAGATTATGATTTTGACCGTTTTTATATTTTTGAGATCTCAAGGGTCTGAAGTTGAAATAATTTTTCAATTCAATAATTTCTTTGGATAAAATGTTTAATCATTTGAGGAGCGAAAATTATCTTATTAATATTGGACTCATTTCGAAACTGGTAGTCGTAAGTGTATATTAGGTTCGAGAAAAAATTGTTTTTCAAAAAAATTGTTTTTCATAATCTTTTTTTTTTTTTTTTTTTTTGATATGTTGTTTTTCATAATCTTGAATAAAAGAAAACTAGGTTAAATAAATATTTGAAAGAATTAATTAGTTGGATTGGTTTGGACGAATTGTTTGAATAGTTAATTTTTAGAGAATGTGTGGAAATATATCAATTTTGAGTGATCCAAGTTTTTTTTCTTTTGGATTCATTAAGAAAACGGATTTATTTTTAGAGAATGTGTGGAAATATATCAATTTTGAGTGATTCAAGTTTTTTTTCTAATGACGGCTTTTGAAAAATGAATTTCATTAATTGATTCAAAACACTATTACTTGAAAGTATCCATGGGTACTTTCCATTAAAGGAGAGGGAGAATCACTCAATTTTCTGGATGATATATATTCTGGACTAGTAGAAATCGTACAAATACTTTCTATTAATATATTTATTTCAGTATCTCAAGCAGGAAATTTTTTTGAATTTACAAATAAAATATTTTATTGTGTTAATATTAGTTGAAAATGAGCATTTAGAAAAAAAAATTTGAAAAAATAAGTGACAAACAAGGGCTTAGTTTCAAAGTAATCCTACTACTAGGCAAATAACTTTTGTGTAAACCGTGTGTATATATACCTGTTTAGTTTAGCTAAAAATCAATGAATAATTATATTACTACTACAAATTTGATTTACTACACAACATTATAGTCACATCACAATTAAAATATATTTTTAATACATACACCCCATTAAAATTACTAATTTTATTACTAATTTAACCCCTGTTTGAACCACATTAAAATTTTCATTTTCTCAACCTTTTCCCTCATTATTTCAAAGCCATTGGAAATGGAAGATCGACGAAGAACACTAGGCCATATTCATACCGGCGAAAATCTCTGAATCTCTACAAAATCTCCATCCCTTTATCCTATTGCCATACTATTTTCCTAAAATAAGTTCTTGATCTTTCTAAGTTTGTTGTCTCTGTTGAGTTGGGACGGATTGCACGATGTGTAATTAGAGAAAGATGGTAACAACCTCAAGGGAGCAAAGCAAATCCAATGAACTTAAAAGAGTTTCCTAGGATATTCTTGCAAGCAATTCAATGAGGGGATTTTGCATATGAAAAAGTGATGCGAACCCACATAAAAATAGTAGTTACGGAACCCACGACAAATTAGAACAAACCCAAGAAAATCAATAATCAACGTTTCAAAAGCTCGACCTAATAAATTATTGAATCAAAGAACCAAGACAATCGCTACAACATCTTGACACAAGAATTTAATCATTGATAAGTTCAAACTTAATTCAATGAAGAACGAGAAGACAATAATATGTGTCGCAATAATATCTCTCAAATTGTGTGTTTACAATGAATGGAATGAGTCATATTTATAAGGAACTCATAAAATCTACTTAAAAACGAAATTAATATTTAAAATATCAAGAATTACCATAAAACTAGAGTTTTAAATAAAATAAGATTCTTTCTAAAAATTGAAAAATTTAGTGCCGAACTTGTACTATGCGGCCGCATAGTGTATGGTCATGCGGTCGCATAGTTCATCCAAAAAGACCACTCTGATTCTCGATATAGGGCATGCCGTCCCATGCCTAGAGTAATTATGCGGACACTTTTTTTAGCTTTCTCGTCCGCTGTTTGAATCAAGTTGATCCATCTTGTTTTTTCTTCCAAACTCAACATAAAACTTGTTCATTTGCTTGTTGTGATCAATGTTTCGTCCACCGTAGATTGAGCAAGCAATTCCATAGCCTAATTGATCTTCTTTGCCCGTGACCTCGTCATTGGTCATTCTTCCACAATCAACGGATCATTGCCCTCATATTATGAATCACATCAAAAAATGAGGCCATGTTTTTAATAAATTACTCTTAGAACCAGTTCCCCGTGAATGCAATTAGAATTCTAGTAGTAAAAATACTTGAGAACTAGAGACGAGGACAACCAAGCCCATAATCAACAGTCAGCTCCTTTTGCCATGCAAGCAGAAGCAGAGGTAGCGATGAGATGTTGAGAAAAAAGGAAAGAAAGAAATTAAGTTTTATAGTTGTGGCGTAACAATAATTTATTTAATTAAAAAGTATATTAAAATCCTAATTATGCAATAAGGATATTTAAATAAATAAGAAAATTGTAGTGCACTTAATAATATTTGCAGTGGTAATATAATTACCCAAAATCAATTTTTCAATAAATTTCGATAAAAATTGATTAGATGTGCAGTTAAAAAGTTGCAAGTTTCACGAAATATAGTTAAAATGATTGACTTTAACTGATGTTTTTATCAACTTTTTTGATTAAATCAAAGATCGGCATAATGCAAGCCGCCCCGTCTCACGTCTCTCTCTCTCCCTCTCACACACACGCAGAGTTATGCACAAGCCATGACGTTTCCACTAAAATTCATATGAAGTCTTCAAAGAGCATACACGTTTAGCCCGAAACTTTTTAGAAAACTCAGCAGTTGCGTTCTCTTCCTTCTTGGCCAAGTTCAAGATTTCAACGTCTTTCAAATATTATTTTGAAATATCAGTGTTTTGCAACTGGACTCTAGGATTTCAATTTCTACTCATTGATTCCAAATTCCAAATTAAAGATTTGTTATTTAACAATTTGAGGTCAGGTGCTATGTGCTATAAGTAAATTTTTGCATATCTTTCACATTGTCTTTGTAAGGTCCAAATTTGTAATTAGCAATTTCTAAATTTATAATTGATAATTTTCATATTCAAAATCATGGGTTTTTTTGAATTGTAATTAAAGTCAAATAGTTTGGGGTTAATAGAGTCCTAAAAGAAGTCGAAGACATTTCAGAAAAATCAAGAAACATAGAAAATGATCGCTCGTTGAGCGCCAGATGGTGCACGAGAACTCATAATAGGGGAGTCGTCGCACGTTGGAGAGAAATCCAACGCTCGAATGACGGTTACGTTCGGGAGATGACCTTATTCGATTTTAACATAGTTTTTCAATTGTATTTTACCACAAACACTACCTATTATAAATATACATGCCATAATGCGTCCAAAAGTGTGGTTGAACATCATTTTCATTATAGAAATCAATTACACATTCCCAAAGATCTCTTCATTTGACCTCAAGATCACTGATTCATAAATTCATCCCAAACATTGTTTCTATGTTGGTTGAACCTTGTATTCAATCAATAGAACATTATTTGGAAATCAAATCCATATTCCAATATTCTCTTGACTCAACCACGGATTAAAATACAGAAAGATATAAAGATCTAATATCAAAAACCTTACCTTCACCTATAAACCTTCAAATTTCAGAAGTTTGGAGAAGAGATGTTTGGAGTTCCAGTGTTCTGGAACAAGTTCGTTTTTAGTGATCCAAGTGGAGAGAACAGTAGCCAAAGGAGTTCATTGTTGATCTACAAGTTAGGAGGTCAAAGTTAGCTAAGGTTTAACAGCATATGGATTAATCGTAAGTTAACTTTTCTAGTGAAATTTACTGACAAGTTTACTCAGAGGTTTTTGATACTGAGAAGTGTTGCTTTTCTCCGTAATGATATCGATATTATTTGCTTTATTGCTTTTGATCTATACATTTATGTAATTATTTAAACTTAAGGTTAATCGAATTAATAATATTAACCATCCAAAGATAATAAACAAGTGATTTATTGTTTTTTATTAGTTAATTTCACATTAGGATCTAAATATTTTCCCAACAAGTGGTATCAGAGTTTAATTGCGATCCTTGAACCAATTTGTATAGATGAGTCAATCACTTTGTGATGAAGGATCCAAGAACGGAATGGATATTCACGAGGGTTATAACCAGCTATTTGAGGAAAATCTCAAGTTATATAAGGTTAATAGATCAGTCTTCAAGAAACTGAATAAACTTGAATTAGAAAAAGAGAGCGTTGTAGTCAAACTTGAGGAGTCTACAAAAGGATGAATGAATTAAAGATTGAGAAAGAGTCATTTGACATTAAGGTTAAAACTCTTATGAGTGATCTTAAAAATTCAAATGCCTAACTTCAATCTTTCTTTAGTGGTTCTAACAAACTTGACAACATATTAGACGTATAAAAACCAATTGGGAATAGAGGATGTTTAGGCTTTAATAAAACAAATTTCCATACTGCTTCCTCTTCTAAAAATAAGTTTGTAACAACCTCTCTTAAGCCTAAAGTTCAAAACTTAAAATCTAGAGTTGCTCCTAGATTCATCCCTACATGTCATCATTATAATAAGTTAGGACACATAAGACCTAAGTGTCACCAGCTCTTGAGTATAAACAAGACCGAGAATGTAGGTGTTCGAGAGCCAAAATCATCTATACAACATATGTTTCCTTCACCTATGTTTCGAAATTTTAGCTCCTAAATTCATTCCCACATGTCATAACTATAGTGTTTTATGTCACATTAGACTTAAGTGCCATAAGCTTAGTTAGGAACAATGAACAAGATATAACTACTCATACTAGATTCTTGACTAATCAAGTGAGTCACTTGATAGGATTGATGACTCAATTGACTAGAATTACATCTTCTTCTAAGAAGATTTGAATAAAAAAGAGTGAACTGACAAATCAAAGTGATGATATTATTACAATATTGCTCGTGTGGCTCTTCTTGGTAAGAGCGTTTGTTTGCCTCATTGAGAAGGTTGTTAGGTGCATTGATTACGTTCAAAGAATAACGCGATAATTGTAACACAATTTTGGGGTGTCGATTCCACATGGAGATAGAAAAATACTCAATGGTTTAATAAATTAGGGGTTTTCGTGAATTGTTTGAAAATAATTTGTTTTTTGAAATAAAATTTAAATATCAATAAATTAAGTAATGAAATTAAAATCAATGAGTTAAAATGGTGAAGCGTCGGAATTCCTTCAATTGGATCGGATCATTCAACGTCAACTATTCATTTTCTATAACTCAATTATAGGCTTTCATCCTGACATTCTAGTAGGAAGATTTATCGTTAAAAACTAATTTAATTCAAATGTAACCCTAGAATCTAGATTTTCTCTAACAATTTTCCACAATTATTTATTCAAATTAGACTATAAATCGACAATATACATCAAGTATAAGACAGTAAATAATCACACCAATAAAATAAATGAAACTGAAATTCAACAAGTATTTCGATCGTTCAATAGAAAAAACATGATTAATGTTTATGAAAAATCTAATAAGAGTTAAACCAATTTCAAAATAAATTTATGAAGAGAAAATCTAAACCTATAATTTTTAACAAGAAAAATAACAAATTACATAAATAAAAGACGTGAAATCACCAAATCCAATGATTTCCTCCATTGCTTCACCAAATTGTTTAGTTCTTCATGGATCTCTTGAGCCAAAACATGAGAGAAAAGTAAGTGGAGGCATTCCCAATATGTATTCTATTGTTAAATATTTGCATGAATCGAAAATTGGATGAAAATCACTTCCAAATTGGTTTCCAAAAGAGTTCCAATCGAATAAGGAAAGTTGCCTTCATGCATAAATTTTGTCTCTACATAGCAGTCAATATTTTGGTCATAACTTTCTCTTTCGATATCCAATTTAGGCAATTCAAAGTGAATTAAAAATATAACTCAAAGGGATACAACTTTGATAGAAATAGATTGCTTCCAATTTGAACTTTTACTATGACAAAAATGGGTCTCACTTTTCGGATAAAAATTCAGAATATATCTTGTGCGAATTGAAAATTGATTTTAATATTTTGATCATATTCCATTCTTTTTTGAGTTCCAATTTCATCCAATTGTCTCCTAGAAATCTTCAAAGTATCTTCTTGTGGTCCTAATCAACTATTGAGTATTTGCAATTTGGTCCTCAAACTTTGAATTTAGCCATTTTTCGCTATTTTTACATTTTTTTTCCTCCAATTCTTCATCCAAAGCCTATTGTCTTCAACCAGTTAGCTTCCAACTCTTTCAAATCCCCATTTAACCTTCCGAACCAACTTTTGAATATTTACAATTTAGTCCCTAAACTTTCATTTTCTTTCATTTTGGTCCCTCTTTCTTTATTTCTTCCCAGTTTCGCTACATTCATCATGTTGTCCTGCAAAACATAAATTGTATAGAATTAAGTCATATTCAAATATATTAACCAACATTTTTTCATGTTTTGATAGTAAAATAAGTGTGTAAAAACGTACTTATCATGCATGCATTTGCATTGATTATGATATCTATATATTCATGCATGCTTGTTTATTCATTGCATGTCAGGCGTTTCATTTTTGTTTTATTCCTTTATTATGTAAAAAAAATTGATGAAAAAAATGAAAAATGATTTTCGAAATCATAGCAAATCTATTGATACTCTTTTGGAGATGTTATTTTGTAATCAAATACTACTATAATTTATGAACGGTTAATAAAGTTTCCATTAACTTTGATTCGAACTTGTTTTAGTATTTGGTATAGGTTTTGCATGTATCATTTGCACTGTACACATTAAGCTCTTGTAAGTGATTTTTGACTACTTTTGTGAGATTCGGGATGTCGTCATTTGTATGGTGAGTTGACTTTGAATATGAAATCATCATTAACTTGTTGACCTAAACTCGTTTATATTCCCCATAAAAGAAAAAAATGTTGAGCAAAAGAATTGAATTATTTGTTATACATCTTATACTTTTTTTTGTAACCTTTTTGATTCAGCAATTAAGCATGTTGGGTATTTTAAAACCTGATGCCCTATAGTCATCTGACTTTGAAGTAAAGTTCATTATAGAGGTCATTAAGATATAGAAAAATGAGAGAAATTTTTTTTTTTATATATATGTGTGTGTGCGCGCGCGCTTACAGTAAGGGGGAGAGAAATTTATACATTGAAAAATTAATATGAGCTTTCTATTTAAAATGTTCTAGTAGCATTGAGTTTGACTTCATACTTTGATGAATATTTATTCATTCATCGGTGAATCTTTGCATGTCATTTCTCATTGATTTAAAGTTTTGAAACTTGCTTACTGGAGTTTAATGACACTTTCACACTTGTGTACCTTATACAATTTACTTCATATAGGCTTAAAATAAGTTATGCAGGGAAAAATTCATTGTTTATGAATTATACGTGTATAAGTAAGCAAATAGTTTTTCATGTTATATTCAAAAAAAATCGGTGAAAAATAGTTGTCTCAAAAGAAAAAAAAAAGAGTTTTTCTCCCATCACACGTGTTTGCATAATTATACATATGCATATTTGTTTTCACTCATTCCTTTCACTGGTATTCATGTTTATATATTACTATTTTTCCTTTGTTATTAGTGACAAAAATGGAGAGGAATTAATATTTATTCCAGAGAGTTGAGTATATGAAATAGGGGGAGTTACAGAAATTTTGGTATTTTTGATTGATTTGTTTGTTAGAATTTTAATATTGATATTGTGTTTAGCGTTTTGTCAATGTTATTATTAATATTATATATTTTATTTCTAAGTTATCGATACACGTATTATTGCATACTTTGGTGTTACTCATGCTTTACTTGCATTGTTTTATATGACTTAGTTATATATTTTAATTGTCAATTTCCTCCTACTTTTCTCGTGATATTATTGTTTTCAAGTGTTTTAGAAAACATGTATGACAGATTTGAGTTAACGTTTGGAAATTGAATTTTTGGATAGATTGTAGTTAGATTGTTTGCTTTTGACTTTGAAATAAATGATTTTGTCACAGAATGTCAAATGGAGATATTGTTTTGTCCAATTTTGGAATTGGCAATTTCTAAATTTGTAATGACAATTTTTGTATTCAAAATCAGGAGTTTTTAAACTGTAATTAAATTCAAAATAGTTTGAGGTTGGTAGAGTCCTAAAAGGAGTTGAAAAAAATTTAAGAAGATCAAGAAATGGAGAAAACGATCGCTCCCTACATGCCAAGATGGCGCTAGAGCGCTCAGAACGGGGAAGAGCTCCAACGGCGAACCTGATTTGATTTGAACACAGTTTTTCAATCCTATTTTACCCTAACTACTACTATTATAGATATACATGCCATACTTTATCCAGAATTGTGGTTGAACATTATTTTCATTATAAAGATTATTATTTGAAAATTAATTACACATTCTCGAAGATCTCTTCATTCATACACAAGATCATTGATCCATAAATTCATCAGAAACATTGTTTCAATATTGGTTTATCATTGTATGCAGTTAAGAGAATATTCTTTAAAGATCAAATTCATATTCCAATATTCTTTTGCCTTAGCCACAGATCAAAATACAGAAATATATAAAGATTAAACATAAAAATCCTTACCTTCACCTACAAGCCTCTAGAGTTCTGAAGTTTGTAGAAGAGACGCTTAGATTTTCAATGCTCTAGAATGAGTTCATTTTTGGTGATCCTCACGGAGAGAAAAATGGCTCAGAGTTGGTGGGAAGTGCGGATTGCACAACTAAAAGAGTTCCTTGGTGATTTACAAGTTGGGTGGCTAGAGTCAACTAAGGTTTAGCGGTGTGTGGACAAATTGTAAGTTAACTTTTCTACTAAATTTTATTGATAAAGTTTGTCCAAATGTTTTTTATCCTGAGAAACGTTTTTCCTCCATGATTATATTTGATGTTATTTATTTTATTGCTTTTGATCTATACGTTTATGTGATTATTTAAACTTCGGGTTCATTGTGTTAATAACCTTATTAGTCTAAAGGCAATAAATATGTGAATTATTGCTTTTTATTGGTTAATTATGCATTTGCATCTAAATATTTTTCCAACAATCTTATATGTAAATTTAATTACCTTAGTTTGTGATTGTTCGAGGACAAATTATGAATCAACTATAGGTTTATACTTTCGAATTACAAAAAATTCAGCGTGTATATATATATATATATATATATATATATATATATATATATATATATATATACTAGGTGCAAGCAACGTGCAATGTACGTTTGCCTAGATTATATTTAATAGTCTTGTTTAATAATTAATTTGTTATTAATAAAGATGTAATTTTTTTGGTTAATTAAATAATTAATGATGTAATGTTTATGTAATTGTTAAATAATTAGATGTGTGATTTTGATGTTGTGATGTAAGTTGGTGAGATCGAAGAAAATAAGCAAAAGTTGACAAATTTGGAGAAATGGCTAAATTGTAAGGGATCCAAAGTTCGGGGAATAAAATGTAAATACTTAAAAGTTGTGCCGAACCTCACAATGAAGATTTGAGAGTGCTTGGAGTCAATTGGATAAAGGAAGACGTCAATGGAATCAAATTTAGTCAAAAGATGATCACAAATCAATTTCCAACCGAAAAGTTATGCTCCGATGTTTTAATCTCATATTGAGACATATTTTTGGCATAGAAAGTGATCGAATTGGAGAATGATGTATAAATCAAAATTGTAGCCAGATGAGTTAGCTTTCCAACGCATTTTGAATCGCATCAATCGGATATCGGAATACAAAGTTATGATAAAAACACTGAAGGAAGGTGTAGCTGCCTGTTTAAAACAAGAAATTTCGTTACATAGCCACTTTTAATATATATATATATATATATATATATATATATATATATATATATATAATTGTGTGTTTGGATTGACTGTAGAGGATCAAGCATCTCATTGGGTAGAATTCTTATATTCATCCCTCCAAAGTAATAATTTCATGTGAAAATTAGCTTATTGGATGACACGATGAATTAGTGTGCCAATGGACCACGGGTTCTCATCAGAAAGTTCCTTAAATATTAGTAATGTTATAATTTTCTTAATCACAATTTATATGCTTGACGCATTATTTTAGTTTGTAAAGAATAAAATTCTCTTTTAAGTCCCTGCTTGATAATTCTCTCTCTCTCTCTCTCTCTCTTTTTTTTTTGTGCTGAAAATGGAGTTTTGAAGAGTGATTTTCAGAAAAATGTGTAATTAAAAAGCAGGGAAAAGTTTTGGGCTTAAGTGTAGGATATTTTATTGTATGAATATATTATTAAAAATGAGTAAGTAGAAAAATAGTTTGAAAAAAAAAAAATGGCTGTCAAACATGGGCTAAATTACTTTATATTTTATAAATTTCGGACATGTTATACATCATAAACTTCAGAATTCAGTCTTTACAAATTCACAGCGGATTGAATACTTTGAAGTTCAATATGATTCCAATTGAAAAATGACGATTTATGAGTTATCTATAATCTAAAATTGAAATCTTGTTTCTTGGAGGCTCATAGAATTTATTATAGTATTTTTGGTAAAATTCATTTAACGGTAATAGGGAACACAGTCTTAGTACCTTCAAAAAATATTTTCGTGCCTCAAAAATCATTATTGGGATCCCAATTTTTGATATTTCGTATGTGTATGATAAGTGCGTTTTACACACTTATTTAAACCACAAAATAGGGATAATTGTTTGGTAAATATATTGAAATATGACTTAATTCAATATAAATTATATTTTGTAGGATAACATAGATGGACGTGGTAGAATTTAGGATAAACAAGCAAAAAATGACTAAAATTGAGGAAATCATAGTTCAAGGATCAAAGTGCAAATAGTCAAAAGATGATCCGAAAGAAGAAACAAAGTTGTGAAAGAGTCAGATACCAATTGAGTGAAGGAATGAAGTATTGGAAGAAGATGAAGCGTGAAAGAGATTTTTGATTAAAATAGGAACATTGAGTCGTCAAAATTCAATCGTGTTGTCAAGTGTAGAACTAATATTAAAAATGATTATTGCATTGAAATTCGGGATCCTAATACATTTGTCATTTATTAAATACATCAATTTGCATTTAATTTAGTTAATTTACTCATAATTGCATAAGCAGATTATTTTAGTCATAATTTTGTCACAAACAAACACACAGTATTATTCATATTTCGGTTAAGGTTGCTATAATTAAAATAGAACTAAATCAATTTCTGTAAGACGATACTTGAATTCAAAATTCACTTTATTATTTGTTAAAGAATTGTACATTTACGGTGGTTTTAATTCGAAATATATTTTTGCGAACAGTGTACGAGTTTTATGATATGTGTAAAAGTTTCATAATTTTCAATGAACGATTCCTAAGTAAAAATAATTTTTACAACTCATTTTGCGACCCAAAAAAAAAAAAAAAAGTCGACTCGCTGAAATTTTCTCAAAGCCTTTTTAAAATCATTTTTTTTTTCAAAAATTTTCTAGTATATATTGTCAAAATATTAAGTTCTTCTATTATTTATCAATTATACAAAATTTTTATATTTTCTAAATTATTTAATTTGATGAATAACATTATTGAATTTATTTTTTGTAATACGTCGGATTGCTATGGTTACCAGTTGAAAATAAACCTTCTCAATTTGAACTTTTAAAATGAATCAGATATAAAACAACTCCATCATGATTTTTTTATATGTTTTTGTAACCAGTTGATTGATTTGTACCTCTATTGATAATCCGACTTGTTCAAACTATGCATTCGGAAGAATTTCATGGCTCTCAGCACTGCCAGCTTATATTTGGTAGAAATATTCTGTATAAAGAAAAAGAAAACGAGACATTTATTTTGAAAAGTTAAAGCAGGCTCTTTCTATGGATGTGTTGACGTCTAAATATATATATATATATTGATTTGGTTTAGATCGAATTAGATTTAGGGAAACTTCCGCATCCTTTCCTCCATCTCTCCTATAAATAGAGATAAAACACATCCTAATGCCAATACCAAGTCATTTTTTGCTTCAGTTTCCATAAAGCAAACAAGCCTACAGTCCTACACTATTTTGAATCCACAATGACTCAAAGAAGCCAATTCTCCACCTTTCTTATCTTTGTTTCTAGTATTCCAAATTGTATCCGCTGTAGTCGCTAGGAGCCTGGTGGAGACACCCGTCCCTGAAAAAATTAGTAAGTAAAAGTGGTGAATAAATTATAAATTAATAGAAACGAGTGGTGTATAAGTAAATAATATTTGTGGGTTCATTGGAACGTGTACTTGCATGTGCTGAGCTTTTAAGTTTCTTTAAGTAATTTTTTTGTAAACATGTTTTGAGTTTTTTGGGATTTTCTGTACAATATAAAGGTCATTTATAAACGGTATACTCGTTTGTGTACATGTTCATGATGCTCTTGCAGCTGAACAAGTTCTTGATAAAACCAAAGTACATGCAACTGAGATTTCCTTTGCTGGACTACCGGTTCGAGTCGTTCCAATCCCAAAATCAACTGAAAAAGGGAAAGGTAGAGATTGCTCTTCCTGCCACGACTGCAAAAAGAAAAAACCTTCAGTACGGCTGAATTTGTGTTTTATATGCTGCTCAACTGGGAAGGGTCCAAGAAAGGGACTCACAATTGACGCAAGCAACCAGAAGTGTGCATTTCCACAAGTACAATTTGGGAAACAAAGAAGCAAATGTTTATCTTTTACTTCTCCATTTTTCTCTCTCTATGTATCTCCGCAGTCTACTTTTAGGGGCCGTTTGATGTAAAAAATTTTAGAATAATTTTTGTAGTTTTTTTTCCCTTTCAGAATGCATACTTTAAAATAGAAAAAAATTGTGGTCCACGTGTAAAATTATTTTATTGAAAAAATGTGTAGTTAAAAAGGAGTTTGGGGAAGGTGAGTTTTTAATTTTTTTTTTTTTTTTTTTTTTGAGAATGTGTAGTTTAAATCTTTTTTTTTTTTTTAAATATGGTCCACGTGTAAAATTATTTTATTGAGAAAAAGTGGATTTTAAAGAATCTGCACCTAACAAAGGCTCACATATATGAACTATTGTATTCTCGACCAATTTTTATTTAGCCTCTATTAGTAAAATTATCAGTCATTCATAAATTATCAAACTTTATTTCGAACCATACATTTGAATCTTATTTGATTCAAAATTAGGTTTGTATGCCGGCTAATATTTTAGTACCTGTTTGTCAACCATTATTGAGAAGAAAATGGTGTAATGAATAGTATTTTTTGGAAAATATGTCGTTGAAATTGAAAGAAACTTTATCGGTTTATGTGTAGAATATTTTATTATTTGAATGCGAGGTAAAGATTGATTACTGTAGAAAACAATTTTTTGAAAAATGGTAGACAAATAGGAGCTTTGTTTTATAGTCAACTTCCTCTCACAAGATCTAGTGATCGAGGAGTATATGGTAACTCCCATATCTTATTTGAATCAAAATTATGTCCCCATTAATTTCACGAGGGTGAAATGGTACATTTCACTTCCAATGGCCCCTGTGACATTTATTCAATTCTAACAAATTTGGTGTACCTTTTCATTTTTAAAATACTAGTTTTTACCCGTGCAATGCACGGGTTGTGTTATTTTTAAGCCAATATTAGCGTTTTGAATGTTAAGATGAAATAGGAGATTGTATTTCAAATTTTCCATCATCGAAAGATTTAATTGGTTTGATTTAATTCAACTTCAGATTTTGATTTCTTATTGAATTGAAGAAGCCGCTGTTGTGAAATTGAAGTTACCGTTTTTTCATTGAAGTTACCGGTTTTACACACAACATACCTGATTTTCATCTTGCTTACCGGATTTAACAGCTTTTCAAAAATGAATAATCTTACCGGATTTCCATGAAGCATACCGTATTTGGCATATACTGTTTTATATCTATACTCATTGGGCATGACGGTCGCTTCTATCTGTAAACATGCAACATTTTCAATACAAATTTAGTTTAATCGACCAAGCAAATGATAATTTGGGGGAGGGGGGTGTTTAAAGTAGAAAACTTAGACGAAAAATTTAGTAGAACAATGAAATTAATGAATAGACAAAGTTCTCATAATAAAAATAATGAAAACAACTTGTAGATAAGTTTTGATCTATATAATTCACATTTACTAATAAAAAAAATAACAAAACAACTTTAGGTTGACTTAAAATCACTTGTATTGTTACTATCTATTTGCAAGAATAGAAAACTAATATTGATATGCAGGTAGCTTGAGGCAGCAAAAGAAATGCACTAAGACTGCTAAAAATATTAAATGAAAACCTACCTCTTCATATATTCTCTTCCAGGTTCCAGACATGTCCATGATCGATTTAGAGCAAATTGGGCAGCAGTACCCGAAGTCACCATCAAAATCAAGTACAAATTCTTTTAATAAGCAAAAATAAAAAAAAAAATCTCGAAGTATATTGCAAGTAAATTGACAAATTACTTGTCACGCTTGATCATCTCGTGGTAACATTCACGATGCATGGTGTGTCCACATTTCATAACGGTTGTGTCTTTCAAATAGTCAAACATATACTATAAGTAAAAAAAAAAGGGATAGTATTACAATCTAACTACTCAAGATTAAAAGTAAAGAACTCGAAAATGAAAATCAAGGAAACCTTGTAACATATAGGACAGTGATGTCGCATGGAGTTTTCTATACACGAATGATTGTTATGCAAGCTAATTGAATAACAAGAGCCTGCATAATTATGATAAAAATGTAAGAAGAAATTCACGTGTAGTGATCAGCTTAGAGAAGGTGTTAAAATCCAGCAAATTCTTAAGACTCGTTATATTTTCTCGATAATTACAATTTTACTGCAGAGATGAGGAATTCAACTGAAAAATAAGTTTAAAGACAAAGTAACAATGAAGTATTCCAAAGAGCGGTTGCATACCACACTTCTTGCAGTGGAAAAAGTTCTCGCGACCTCTAACTCTAAATGATGAATCAGAATTTAGATCAAATTAGTTACAGAATGGAGAAATGTTTCCAAAGCTTAAAAGGTTTAATTATAAGTAAATAGGGAAATTTAAAAAATATACAATTTTTACTTTGGCTCAAAATTTTATATTAGTAAATTCTTTTACTTAGATGTGTGTGTGTGTGTGTGTGTGTGTGAGAGAGAGAGAGAGAGAGAGAGAGAGAGAGAGAGAGAGAGAGAGAGAGTCTTATCCGAACATGTACAGAAACAACAAATAAATTTTAGTTATTTTAAAGCTTGGCCAAACATCAGAACAGCGTAAGAAACGGGCATAAAGTAAGCATTTCTTATCTGATTACTAACGTGTAGATTCCACAATCATCACAATGAAACTGTCCTTTGTCAATCTGCAGCAAGCATAAATTAGCATTGTCTACGAATTTAGAAGCGACTATAATCGATAGAGAATAAAATCATAGAAACAAGTTATTTTAGCAAGGTAGGAAGAAAAATATCTTAATTACATCATCATCGTAGAATATACACACATTGCAAAAGTATTCTCCCATATTGACGCTGCAATTTGTACAAACATGGGCAACCTGGATCAGAGGGAGATCATTTTTTTTTAACAAATCAAGTATTGATAAAAACAGAACAAAACAGCTTATAACTCAAGCTGAGAGAACTTACAGGCTGCTCCGCGTCACAAACTGAATAGAGTACTAAGTCGAAAGGCTCAGTATTAAATTAGGAAAAATAGTATTATTCTCACAAGTAAGTTCCATTTTTCAGGTTCTTTTCTGTTCCTCCAAACATCAATAGAATCACTGCTTTCTTAATCCATAGATGCCTATATATAGAAGGTGCAAGAGAATTAGCAAGCACATCAAATGAGCCATCTCTTTCAGATATCTTTATGATGTTTTTCATGTCTTCATTTGAATACTGTAGATTGTGTACCATTTTGTTGAGAAGAGAGATATTGTTGGCTATGAGGACAATCAGTACAAAATTGGTAAACAAGCTTTAAAGAATATTTGATAGAACAAAAGAGAAATAAATGAGCAGATTATTAGGTATACACATAGCAACCTGAATACTCCATTCATACTACCCTTGCTTTTTCCAGTAATGGCTTTGTATATCCCACCTCTTGCCACATTTTCACCTTAAATGCACTGTACTTCTCCATCTGCAAAATATTATGTGGAAGGTGGCAAATATGGAGAGTTGAGCCTTTTTTACCATCATCTTTTCTAGCTCCCGCTATAGACTACCCTGTGCCAAATAACTAAAACACTACTGCCAATAATCCAATGTTAGAAGGAACCATTGCATTATACAGTAGAGCACTCCGCCCCCTAAAAAAAATTGGACCCATGTTTCCCAAAATGTACTTGCACAATTTCCGTCGTGCTTTCAGGTTTGTAGATCTCATTTCATTGATTGCTTGGAAGAAAAATGGCCACCCTCATCTGTCACGAAGAACCAACATGAGGTTAAGTCATAATTAACTATTTCAAACTAAAAACAGTATCAAGAAAAATACGTGAGCCGGCCATTCAGTTAGTAAAATAGTAAATAGGATTGTTCAAAAGAATTTTCTAACACAAAAGCCACTTTGAAAAACACTTGTTTAGAGGAACATGAGAAGCAATACTTTAACAAGAGTTCTTTAAGTAATCAAACTTCTCCAGCATAGTGAGTATATTGAGACACCTCTCTCTAACAACAGATTATTGGGTTGGAATCCATGGACATCGTTAATTATTAACTCAAAGCACAGATTATTAGGTTGGAATCCATGGACATCGTTGTTAACTTTAAGTAATTGCAGCGAAATGTAGAATTAAGTAATTGTTAAACATACCAGTTTGCTCCCGAAGATATTGTGTGCGTATAATTTCAAGTCATCCCCACAATCAATGAAGTAACCATCCCATATTCCAGATACATTTTCTATATCATTAACAGAGGCCTGATATGAGGAGTAAATTGTTTGTCCTGACGAAAATAATCGATTTTTGGTTTAAGTAGAAGAATTTCAGATGACTCACATGTGTACTTAATGGTATCACATCCTACTTCAGGAACACTGAATAATTATTTTTCAAACCAATGAAAGCAGTTCCAAATTTACATGGGAGAAGAATCTAACTACCAACTTTAAGACTACTACAGATTTCTAAAAATATAAGAACACTGAAAAAAATCAACAATATGCTAGTTATAGATCTCTTTGAAAGGGTATGGTTACAACAAGTATAGTCTATCAATATTATCACAAAATTAAAGTAGATTGAGTTATCCAATAGTTAAACACCAAAATGAGAGGCAATTTCTCGAATCTGGCTTTGAAAGTAGTATGACAATTCGAACACGCTTCACTAAAAGACATTAAGAACTCTGAACTGCACAAAAAGACATTTACCCGATCTATCGTGGGCATCAATCGACTTTCATGTACACGAAGGTAAGAACCAGTAGTACAGGTTCCTGTTAAACAGTTAAAGAATGAATATTGAGTATAACACATGCATATTAAGTATAAACATAGAAGTATATCTTGAAATGTAGATGGTGGATTAGCCTTATACAATTGGTGAGCAAAAATGAATTTAGTTCCTGTCCATTTTGCTAAAACAGAGGACCAGGTATTTGAAGTACATATATTTATTAAGGATCAAGTAATTTCATTATTCATGGCAAATAGATGAAATAATTACTCACGTAATTATATTATTCAATGCCTCTCGTGGGGGTTCGGGGGCAACAATTTTGATTTTCATGTATTATGGAATTGAATATTTTCTAATGTTTTTGAATTAAATTATTAATAAGTGAAATTGTATTTATAGTTTGTGTAAAATGTAAATAAGTAGAATTTTTGGCAAAAAAAAGAAATAAAAAGAGAAGGCACGGGTGCGGAGCCACCGAATAAATTCTGATTTTATATATGTATGAAATGAAACAAAAAATTGTAAAAGAAAAAAAAGAAAAAAAAAGCTAAAGAAAAAAAAAATAAATTTTTTGCTCTGCACAGATGCGGAGTGTCTACTCCACATTTGTGCGGAGTTAACTCCGCATCTCCGCATATGCGAAGCAACCTGTTCATGAGCTCCGCATTACGCGGACTGATGGAAGGATATGTGTTCACCTTTGAGTTGGGACAATTTTGAAATTGACTTAACTAAGAAATTGACCTCTGGATTCCTGAATTATGGAGTTATGTAAGTATGTAAAAGAAGATAAAAATTATAAGTACAGGAGAGCTCATTTTTGTGTCAATTAGATTTTTTTTTTTTGCTTCTTTATTCGAAAATTATGTTCCTAATTTTTCCTTTACCACATCCGGGTAGACTTCTAAAGCATGCATTAGAAAATTCACTAAACATACATCCCTAGAAAACCGATTTTTGAATTATAGAGATTTCATAAATTCTCTTCATTAATGGTAGGATCTAATGAAATCTTATAACGAGTCTGCCATATATCAACCATTGTTTGATGAATATTTGACTCTCAATTGTACGTCACAAAGTTCAAATCCTATGCGGAGTTGATGTGCGGAGCAAACTCCGCATTATGCAAAGTTTGTGTGCGCAGCGAACTCCGTATTATGCTGAGATCCTGTGCGGTACTACTCATAATGCGGAGTTTGCTTCACACATTACTCCGCATAATGCAGAGCTTGCACTTGAATTTTTTTTTTTTCACTTCATACATAAATAGAATCACAATTTATTCCTTGCCCTCCTCCTCCATCCAGCGAAAAAAATCCATCCATTTTACAAAATTTGAGAATTATGAGAGACAGGAAGAAGGTAGCCACCATTTCAAAGGGAGGAAAAAATTGACTCAGTTGGAAGACTCTAACTCCGCATAATGCGAAGTTCATGGTTCATGTCTCCAAATTCTATGGAGATGTCTCCATAGAATTTGTCTGGAGACACAGCTCTTCGGGTCTGTTTGTAGGTAGTCACCATTTCAAAGGAAGGAGAAAATGGGCTCAATTGGACAACTCCAACTCCGCAAAATGCGGAGTGCACTATGCGAAGCTCATGAACATGAGCTCCGCATAATCCGGAGAGATGCGATATTCAACAGATGCTAATTAAACATGCTGGGCACTAAAGGCCACAATGGAAAATTAACTTCATTTTCTTACAATTTAATTTCTATTTGTATGCTTACTGTTATATCTTCTAGTAACATGTTTTGTAAAGAAAAACTTAGAAACATAATTTACAAATAAAAAAGAAAAATAAACCCAATGTTGAGAAGTAACCACAGTAGAACAATATTGAATTCCAAAAAAAATACTTTCATTTCTTTCTACTTTATTTTCATTTCTTTCTAATTTATGATACAAACTAAAAAACACATTTTCATAACAAATATTTCAAAATACTTTCTTCCACTGTCAAACACTAAAAATTTTAACTTATTACTCCGCACAGATGCGGAGTCGCTCCGCACAACATGATAATTTCTCCATCAACTTCTGAAATCTTAATTTTGCTTAGCCTAGTATTTATATTGTAATTACATGAGTTTTGATTGCACAATCATAATCAAACAAAATAACACATAATAACAAATATATATATATATATATATAGAAGTAGCAAACCTGTTCAAAAATTCCCCCCTCTGTTTTTCCTAAAGAAGTTGAACAAGAAACAACAGGATGGGAATACAAAGTTGTATTTAAATACTAAACATGCAAAAGTAATAGAAGGAGAAATAACTTTTGCATAACTACTTACAGTGAGAAGCAATATAAAGGGTAATAAATTTGCAGATTTATGTGTTATAAAACCTGCTCTTGAAAATTTCTTATTCCTACAAACTCAAGAGGACGGTAATGGAGTAAAATTGTAGAAGCTGAAGTAGAATGGAACAACCAATACACATGGATTTTAAAAATACCAACCTACTATAAAAATATCAATTCTTTCTTCAACCGACTATACAAAAAGAGTATGGGAAATTGAAGTTCTCCAAAGTCAATAAATTCTGCTGGAAGGCTAACTGGAATTTTTAGCAGCATATGCAACAGTGATCTGTCAAGGAAAATCACGAATGAACAGTGAACCTCAAACTACTCCGCACAACACGATAATTTCTCCATCAACTTCTGAACTCTTAATTTTGCTTAGCCTAGTATTTATATTGTAATTACATGAGTTTTGATTGCATAATCATAATCAAACAAAACAACCCATAAAAACAAAAAAAAAATAATAATAGTAAACCAGTTCAAAAATTTCCCCCTCTGTTTTTCTTAAAGAAGTTGAACAAAAAACAACAGGATGGGAACACAAAATTGTATTTAAATACTAAACATGCAAAATTAATAGAAGGAGAAATAACTTTTGCATAACTACTTACAGTGAGAAGCAATATAAAGGGTAAGAAATTTGCAGGTTTCTGTTCTATAAAACCTGCTCTTGAAAATTTCTTATTCTTACAAACTCAAGAGGACGGTAATAGAGTAAAACTGTAGAAGTTGAAGTAGAATGGAATAACCAATACACATGGATTTTAAAAATACCAACCAACTATAAAAATATCAATTTTTTCTTCAACCGACTATAAAAAAAGAGTTTGGAAAATTGAAGATCTCCAAAGTCAATAAATCCTGCTAGAAGGCTAATTGGAATTTTTGGCAGCACATGCAACAGTGATCTGTAAGGGAAAATCACGAATGAATAGTGAACCTCAAACCCTTTCTTTTAAGAGCGCTCGTATAAAGAAGAAGTCATGAATAGAAGAACACATGAAAAGGGGGAAGCTGCTAAAGAATGGGCTATACATTGAAGAACCTTAGAAAAGGGAGCTTCTAAAGAAGAGGCCATTATTGGAAGAACCCTTGGAAAGGGGAGACCTGTAAAGAAAATGCCATGAATGGAAGAAATGTTGAAAAGGGAAAGGCCTAAAAAGAAGATGCGACAAGTGGAAGAAACCTTAACAAGTGAGAGACCTCTAAAGAAGAGGTCATGAATGGAACAATCCTTGAAAAAGTGTAGACCTTGAAAAAAGGGGGGGAAGGTGTGTGAAGAAGAGGCCATGAGCAAATTAATATATTGAAAAATTAATATGAGCTTTTTATTTAAAATGTCCTAGTAGCACTGAGTTTGACTTCATACTGGAGACCTCCGTGACATTTATTCAATTTTGACAAATTTGGTGTATCTTTTCATTTTTAAAATATATATGTTCCTGTAGCAAAATGTGATAAAACAAGAAAATTTCATTAAAATTTGATAAAACAAGATGCAAAATGTGATAAAACAAGAGGCTATGACTAGAAAGCCCCTGAAAAAATGGAAGCCTCAGAAGAAGAGGCCATGAATGGAACAATCCCTGAAAAAGGGAAAGCCTCTAAAGAAGAGGCCATGAATGAAAAAATCCCTAAAGAAGAGGCCATGAACAAAGCCTGTAAAGAAGATGACGCCTTCCAAGAATGAAATTCACCATAGAAGAAAACTCCTAAGCTACCCATGAGAAGAAGTTCAATCACCTTGGCCTGAGAGGTGTGAAGCGTACCAAAGGGAGCCTAGCTTCATCAAGCTGCCTATCTGTCAGCCTCGTCCTTAAACAAGGATCTCGCCTCTAACATCTCTTGCATAGCTGCCACATAAGATATTTCAATTCACTTTTCAAATTCCATGTATCATATAAATATCCATGCTAAGACTTGGGGGACAATTGTGTTGTGTTCAAATGCACAACTACACAGTGAAGGAAAGATTAGATGTTCCACGCCAACACATCACTATAATAATGAGTTGACCTTCGACCCTACACTGAAAATCCATATATTATATGAGTATCCATACATGGACTTGGAGGACTATTGTTACGCTTCTTCTAAAGAGGCCATATCACTTCTCCTAAAGAGATCTTCCGTACAAGACGCGCCTACAATTGATCGATGTGATATCTTTGTAGCAAGCACCTAAAATGTCAAATATTAAGTCAATATTTCAGAGGTTAGACTAGGTTTTAGAGGGTTGTTCGCCAGAAGCATTAAACGCCCGTCCGCTTAGGATTGATGAAGAGACACTTAGGAGAAGACCTTAACCGTTAAGATGAGGTCACGTGCTGGGTTCTCAATGGATTTCATTTTGTTCTGAATCCGATCAAGTTAATGGGAGACAGTTTACAGTCTCGGCCTGATAATCCAATCAAGACCTGAATCTGATAATTTAGAATTAAAAATTCATCAAATTCAAAATATAAAAAAAATAAAAAAGTCAATCCACGTGTACACAGTGTTCTAAAAACGTAATGCACGGCAAGGATTGGATGTTTCATGTTAGGCGAGTCTAGACGTAAAAAAATGTAAAAAAATATCTTTTTATTTTAATATTATTTTAAATTTTTAACCAATCTAAAATTATTTAATAATACATATAAATTATTGTACCAAATGCAGTTTTAAGAACTTAACAAAATAAATATATTCAATAAACAAGATATAGATTAATAGTGCTAATTAAAATATTGGAGAGTTTTAAATGTTTATTAATTAGTAAAAGATAGGAAAAATGATTAGTTTAGTAAAATAATTATTTATATAATAGTACAATACACTAAACTCAAACCAAATGTATAATACACCGCAGGCAAATCAAAGGTACAATGTACTTCAACCAAACGAAATGGATTCTTATCCTACATCGAAAGCATATAACAAAATGTTTGGAGATGTTCTGTATAAATAAGTGAGTCAATAATTTTGGCTTGCCCACAATCTCTTTTTCATGCAACTGAGTTCTCCGCCATAATTTTACATCTACTGACAGATACAAGCTCGCAATGTCCACCCGATCTTCTTCGGGAACATGTGCAACCTTAAAATATTACACCATGTCTCAAAAGAAAAATTTTGAGTTCCTTCGCACTCTGGGTACAGACAAATAGTCTTAGATCAGACACCCTGATTTCAAAGTTACCACAAAATCTTTAGGCGCAGGATTAGCCCATTTTAGCAACGTAAGTTCACCTTCCAGCAATCCCAAGCACGCAATAACGTTTTGCGTCGGGGCCATGACGTCTCCCAGCATGGATACAAGTTTTTTGTTTGTCATGGTAACTAAATTTTCGAAAACCTGCTTCATTCCGACCAAATTCTTCCACGTTTCCTTTGCCTGCGCTCCCAAACTAACAACATTATCCGACATCGGGGCACCTACAAAATCCTCAAGCATTCCAACCCGATCTTTTAAATTTTGACTTGCATCCATCTCACAATTTTCCCAGCAACTTGCAAAAACGTACATTGTTCATTTTTCCTCGAACAGAACTGTGCTCTGATACTAGTTATCACAGGGTCGTCTCGTGTTTCCTTCGATGGCGCTGTGATTTTTCATCCCCAACCAACCAGTACATATATTTTACAAGTGTGAAATGAAAACTCACGAAAATTGATTAAGTATGCAGAAGAATGAAATAATTTAGACAACACAGCGAATTACGGGGAACCATCCCAACATTATTTTCCACTAAAACAAAGAAACACATACAAAATAACGAAAGGGCCAACACAACACTTTGTTTCCTCAATCAAACTCTCAAAATCTACCCTTTCCCCTTATCAAACTAAGTGCACAACACTTCAATTTATAGAGAGAACCCATTCCCGAATTGCATTTAATAGTCACCAACTGCTAGGTCAGTTTTGAACATATTCACTCCCACTTGGATGAAAATTGCCCACAACTCATACATTATGCATAACTGCCTATCTGCCATCACATGCCACCCTTATGCTTGCTTTAACCATTAAAATCGTGGACTGAAGTCAGCTGGACAGCAATGTTTCAATGTTGCTGAACACTTGCCCACATCAATGCATCGATCAATGCCAAATTCGACCTGCATCCGAAATTTGTCCCGCAATGTTGCCATCAATTAAATTAGCGTCTTGATTATTGTCGTATCTCAAAACCAACCCAAGTGTGTGCATTGTCCGGACATTGCTCATACCTTCGGCCAATATAAGGCATGGTCAAGACATCAATCGTGCCATGCCAATTTTCTCGACCAAGGTCCTTACATTTTTGGATATCATTACGTTAAGTTAGAAGGTAATATTTTACATCAATCTCACCTCACAAATTAGGGGATTTGATATTAAGCCCCTATTTGACAATCATTATAAAGAGTTTTTTTTTTTTTGTGGAAAATGAGTTTTAAAATCGTGATTTTGGTGAACGTGTAGTTACAAAATAGGAAAAAAAATTGATTTAAATGTAAAATATTTTATTGTAAGAATGTGTGGTTAAACATAAGTTTGAGAAAAAAATTGTAAAAATTATTGTCAAATAGGGGCTAAAGCTATAGGCATAGCACACTCCCAGGGCATCTAAAGCTTTTATTTTACTTGTACTGTAACCTAATTGCTATCGATTGTTTGGTTTATGCCTTGTATAATGCGAACATGCGAAGCCTTGCAATAATTCGAAAGAGCAATACATTAGAGACCATATGTTCACAAAAATATGTTTTGAATTTAAATCACCGCAAGTGCACGGTTCGTTGACAAATAATAAATTGGAAATCCTAGAATTTCGAGTATCGTTCCCACAAGAATTGATTTAACTTGATTTTTATTATCGCGATCTAAACCGAATCTATTAAATTTGAGATGAGTTTTTCATTTTCTATGATTAAACTAAAACTAACATGCAAATTAAACTAAAATTATGGATTAAAGGTAAAAATGACGTCTCAATACAAAAGATTTGAATGAAATTAATGTATGAAAAAGCACATTAGGATCCCGAATCACCGAACAAAGTTACATTTTAACCCATATTTCATAATTTGATAACACGATGAATTTGTTGAAGAATCAATGTTTCTAACTTATCCAACAATCTCTTTCAATTAGAATTGAACATATTCTAGCATACAATTTGACTATATTTCTATGACAAATGCAATATACAAGAATGCATGACGTTTTATAAACACTTAGAGATACACATAAAGTATAGCTGTATATTTCTATCCCTATGAACCCTACGATATTTTATACCTTGTTGAGTTTATTTCTTTTCTTTCGAATACATAAAATAAACCACTCAAACTCACACAATTATCGTGCACTATAATCGTGGAGGCAAGAAGTGTATATAAATCATTCAACATCTATCAAACGTGTTTAAATATAAAATTTCAAAATAGAAATTAAAAGATCACAATGCGAGGTTCATCGTTCGCCTAGTACATAAAAAGTCTATCCTAACATGGATAAAATAACAATAACAATAAAAATAGTAAAGAGAAGACATCACTCAAAAACTAGAAATTTGGTTTGAAATCTTGAATCTTGAATGAAATCCTTGTTCTTGCCTTCTTGTTAGCTCTCCAATGTGTTTTTCTCTCAACATAAAGCCTCTTTTTGGACGAGATTAGGGTTATAAAAAAGTTCTAGATGTGTTGCCATAAGTGTTTCATTCAAATAAGAAAACCACAAAATTCGCACCCAAAATGAATCGTGCGACTGTATGGTATAAACCCATGCGATAGCATGGTTATAAAAAATTTGCATTATTCATCTCCTATTGGTACTTGGGCGACTACATGAACTTTCTACTATGCGACTGCATGGTAGAAATTATTTTCCATTTGGTTCACTTTGATCCCCAAACTTTATTTCATTTACCTTTTGGCCTTACTTCCTTCTCATTCTTCTTCTAACATACCATGTCATCACAATGTATTATTTAGCTCAATTACATGCTTGATTGGCCATTCGGGTCATCTTCTGAATAATTACATTTTGGTCCCCGAAGTTTCATTTTCTTCCAATTTGGTTTTTTTGCTCACTTTTGCGTACTCTTCATTCCATCCATTAATGTAATCCTACGAACACAAATTATATCGAGTTAAACCATATTTCAACATATACATTAACAATTTTCCATATTTTGTGACCTAAATAAATGCGCAAAACGCACTTATCAAATTCCCCAAACTTGAACTATTATTTGTCCTCGAACAAGAGGTGGCTTAATCTACACAAAATATAGCTTAACGACCTGCCATGTCTCAGGATTGGAGTTCAATAAGAGACCACATGAACAACTATAGCCGTGCAAGATCGTCTCAATCTCCACGTGTCATATGCAAAACTCAACGTGTGTGTGTGTGTGTGTGTGTGAAAACTCATACCAGCATATCAAGATAATGGCTAACTCATACCCAACCTAATGTAGTTAAATTTTTTTGCTCTCATCCCTCAAAAGATATACATTTTTCCTAACTTATTCTTTTCACTCAATTATCCCAGGGTGTGTTCTAAGGCTGAACTCATTTATATCTATTCATTCCCTCTCTCAGTTCGGATGAATCATACTATCACAATTTCACACTTTAATAAGCAGAGGTTCACCTTTTTTTGATTTCTTCAACCATTGAGATTAAATTGAGCTAGTTGCCTCGCATTAGAGGTATAGTCTTATTTACCGAGTGTCTGTGACTAATTAATGCATTTCATACATAAGAGTATGTATGTAATTCATCTATAGATAGATACAATTTTTTTTATTTTCTTTAACATAACATTGTTCATTTTCTTTCTATATAAACCCTATAGCGAGTTTTAGACTGATGACTCCCAAGTTAAATGATCATAGAGCACCAGGTTTTAAACCCTTGTAAGCTTAATCACTCGAATTATTTAAGCTCGAACATATGTCTTTGTTTATTCAATGATTATTGCAATGCCCCTTTTGTTTTGGACACCCAATTTTTAAAACTACACCATAACTTGAAACTTTCACTTCGTTTTTATTTTATTGGTTTTAGACAATCCATACATAACATCATGCACGAAATCCCTACTCATCTTAGTGTTCCCTTGCAACAGTTCAATCACTTCCAAACTATTCTAAAAATTGGTCATGGTTTAGCATAAGAAAAGTTTTTTAGGATTTTCTAAGTTCGCCTATTTCTAAATTATGAGTCATCTAGTTAGCCCAATACGCAAATTTGAGTGTTGTGCTAAAGTAAATCAAGTTTCACATAAATATGTTTTGATCAATTTAATGATACACGGTTTTCACCATTCATGGTCCACATATACCCCAATAGAAATCATCGTAGTTGGCAGCATTGTCAAACCCACACAAGCACACAAAATTCTAAACTACTTCTAGAAATGCGCAAAACTAAGAATAACCCGGTAAAGAATGAAAAATTAAATTTTTTTTTTTCACACAATCCCTCAAAAACTGCAGTAACGTGATAAATGAAATATTCCCACCCCCAAATGTATACAGAACACTGTCCTCAATGTTTAAAGAATAATAAAATGCAAACTTAGTAACACATAAAATTAAGGACAAGTTTACAGAAGATAAAGAACAAAGGGTAAGGAATACTCCCATGATCGATGGGGATATGAAGGCGAAGATGGTAGAGGAAAAAGAAATGTGGACAATGTATATGCTCTTTTATTACCTGTAGAGACGATGAAATAGTAATCTTATTAAAAATTATGAAAAACTTGAAAAAGAAATTTCTAATCGAATGCATAAGACAAAATGAATAAAATGGTAGAAACGATGGGTTGTCTCCCATCCAACGCTAGTTTATAGTTTATAATTCGACTATACCGTGTTAGTCTATTAAAGTACATTGAATATAGCCTTGGAGGTCCTGATTAACTTTTTCAATGACATTTTTTTTCCTACTGCAACTATCCTCCAAACTTTAGCCTCATGTCTTAATCTCGCCACTTCTGTCGGTGAATAGTATTTGGTGCAGAATTTATGAACCAAGTCGTTCTAAGTAGTTATACTTGCCACCGGAAGTGAATCAAGCCACTCAAGTGTTTTATCCCGAATAGTGTGCGGGAACAGTTTCAGACTAATTGCGTCTTCTGATATTCCTTGGTGCCTAAAATGTTGACACGTGTCCAGAAAACGAGATACATGTGTATGTGGATTCTCGTTGGTTGTCCCGTAGAATTGATGTCCATTCTGAAAGAGTTGGATGACATTTGTCTTCAGTTGAAAGTTCGGTTGTTCGAATACGGGGTAGACAATGTTGGATTGGCTTTGAATGATGAACGGTGACAAAAAATCCCCACGCGAAGCATTCCTATCATATTGTACTACAGCATTGGCAGGAGTTGTGTGTTATACAATTTGCTCCAATTGTTGATCAGTCATTTGTAGTTGTTCTTGATTTTCCTGCGGTGCTGCTCTCGTTATCCTCTATCTTTGATGAAAAGTTCGTTCAATTTCTAAATCAACTGGAAGTAGTTCACAGCCAACTGATCTTCGCATACAAGACTTGAAGCGAAAAAAAAATAGTAGCACTTAATTCAGCCTTAGTAATTGAACTTAATAGAAAATAAAATGAAAACTAAAAGAAAAATAAGTTCGAATTAGTGTCTGAATAACAAAAACCAAATTAATACTCAATCTCCGGCAATGGCACCAAAACTTATTCATGAAAATATGTTTCAAATTTAAATCACAGCAAATGCACGGTTCGTTGACAAGTAGTAAAGTGGAAATCCTAGAAATTCGAGTATCGTTCCTACGAGGATTGATTTAACTTAAATTTTTATTATCGTGACCTTAACCGAATCTATTAAATTTGATATGAGCTTTTCAGTTTCTATGATCAAACTAAAATTAACATGCAAATTAAACTAAAATTACGACTTAAATGCAAAAGTGACGTCTCAATACAAAAGATTTGAATGAAATTAATGTATGAAAAAGAGCACTAGGATCCCGAATCACCAAGTAAAGTTTCCTTTTAACCCCTATTTCATAATTTGATAACACGATGAATTGGTTGAAGAATAAATGTTTCTAATTTATCCAACAATTTCTTTCAAGTAGAATTGAATATATTCTAGCATACCATTTGACTATATTTTTATGACAAATGCAATATACAAGAATGCATGACGTTTTGTAAAACTTAGAAATTCACGTAAAGCATAGGGGGGTATATTTCTATCCATATGAACCCTACGATGATTTATACCTTATTGAGTTTATTTTCCTTCTTTCGAATGCATAAAATAAATCACTCAGACTCGCACAATTATTGTGCACTATAATCCTGGAGGTAAGAAAGTGTATATAAATTATTCAATATCCATCAAATGTGTTAAATATCAAATTTCAAAATATAAATTAAAATATCACAATGCAAGGTTCATTGTTCACCCAGTACATAAAAAATTTAGTCTAACGTAGATAAAATAAAAATAAAAATACAAATAGTAAGGAGAAGACATCACCCAAAAACTAGAAATTAGGCTTGAAATCTTGAATATTGAATCAAATCCTTGTTCTCGCTTTCTTGTTAGGTCTCCAATGTGTTTTTCTCTACAAAAAATGCGTAAACCCTCTTTCGGGACGAGATTAGGGTTATAAAGAAGTGTTAGATGCGTTGCCATAAGTGCTTAATTCAAATAAGGAAATCAGAAAATTCGCGCCTAGAATGAACCATGCGACAGCATGGTTATAAAAATTTTGCATTGTTCATCTCATGTTGGTGCTTGGACGACTGCATGAACTTTCTACCATGCGACTGCATGGTAGAAATTATTTTCCATTTAGTTCACTTTGGTTCCCAAACTTTATTTCATTTACTCTTTGACATTGCTTCCTTCTCCTTCTTCTTCTAATATTCCATGACATCACAATGTGTTAGTTAGCTCAATTCCATGTTTAATTCGCCATTTGGGTCATCTTCTGAATAATTGTATTTTGGTCCTCGAAGTTTCATTTTCTTCCAATTTGGTCCCTTTTCGCTCGCTTTTGCGTACTCTTCATTCGAGTTAAACCATATTTCAACATATACATCAACAATTTTCCATGTTTTTGCGTTCGGGGTCATCATGTTGTTTGGTAGGTAAATGAGCACGCTTGAATATTTTCTTTGGAGAATAGCTTAAATCTGATCTCAATATTTGAAGATGCCCAAATCATTAATTTCACGATCGTATCATGAAGAAACCGTTTAAGAAAATACGGACTTCAAGTGTTTAGAAGGGTAAAATGGTCATTTAACCATGATCTAATTATTCGACGTCCGACGAGATAACACATATGTATGACAAATCAATAGAATACAAATAGCGAGGAATTAATTTATATTGCTATGATTTTTATACCATTTAAGAGTTCAATTTCTTGCATTTAGTGAAAAAACGAAAATTAATAATTATACTGAACAGTTTCAAATTAGTTTGACTGAATATAATTATTGTAGCTTAAATTATATAAGTCGGACCACGACTACTTCCCTAGAGTAGGTTATTTGGTCATATCGTCAGCAATGCACATGGAGTGATGGAAATCTCTTGTGTGATAGTGATAGTGATAGTGTATAAGTGGACACACTACTGAGGAAGAAAGTAACGTAACGAGGACATCACGAGCCATAGACAGCTGCTATAGTTATGCATCACTTTTATGATTGACCACTCAAATTAGTGATAGAGAAATACGGGGATATGGTCCCCTACCTATGAGATTTTTAGCAATTCAATTATCGACTTATTTGGTTTTATAGTAATCATCTTGAACCTGTTAATTTAGTGGCATCATTAGTCCTAAGTATGCCCATTTGCCTTCCTTTTGTTAGCGAACTATGCTCGTAACTTAGTACAAATTATATCCACACATATTTTTTTAACTTTTCAATTCAAAAATGAGGTTTACAAGTTTTTTATTAAAAAGTCAGGTGATAATTCAAATTTCAATATTAATAACAATATTATAAAATTAAATTTAATCTACATACCCACTCACCACACTTCAATTTTCAAACCCTAATCATTTCCCTCTCTCTTCTTTCTATCTCATTTCCCTTCTACCTTTTCTCTTCTCCCTCTTTATCACACTCCACCATCGGAAATCGATGCGGGGCTGTGAGCATCGTGCTCACTCTCGCTATGAGAACCGTGCACAGCTCGCTGACTCGCTCACCCATGATGTCGTTGGAGAGCGCCACCAACGCTCACAACGGTGCGTGTGCCGCAGTAGCGACGTTGCTCTAAGAGTAGCGACGCTCACTATGTCGCTGCGCAGTGGAAATGAAGTTTTAGGGGTGGTTTCTCTGTCCTTCGATCTACTACTTAGCCAAAATTTTGGGGTGGTTGTCAGTTTACAAGTGGTAGTGGTGATGGTGTAGGTGGCAATGGTAATGATAAAATGGTAGTGGCACTCGTGGTTGTGATGAGGTGATGGTGATGGTTCTGGTGATGGTCACAAATAGTGGTGGTGAGGTGACGCAGCTTTCAATTGATGTTGATGGGGGTGGTGTGAAGTGTATTTGTGATCAATTAGTTGGGTGATTGTGACTAATAAATTGATTAATTTGTAAGTAATATGTAATATGTGACCAATAAAATAAATAATTTGTGATCAATCAATAATATGTAATCTATAAAATTGTGAGATTGTTGCTAAATTTGTAATTGTGACTCACAATTTGTTAAGTTGTGATCGATTAACTTAATAATTTGTGATCGTGAAATAAAGCGTAGTCTATAAAATTTGTGATCGATAAATAATATGCGATATATTAATTTGATAATTTGTGATAAGTTATGGCCAATAAAATTTGTGATTTATAATCGAGAAATAATATGTGACCAATTAATTTGATAATTTATGACAAATAAATAAGTTGTGACTATAAAATTTGTGATTTGTAATTGTAACGTTTTGTGATTCTGACTAGTACGTAACTGAGACCATAAATTGTATAATTTTTTGACCTTAATATATTTAATTAATAAAATATTTTTCATTATTATTTAATTAATAAAATTTTATTATGACCCGATTTATGAAATTTTAAAATAAATTTCTTAATTTTGAAATTGCATCTTTCAGACACTTAAATATGTATTATTCCCCGTAAATTAAGTACACGTTTATGAAAAAGGAAAAAGGTGAACAAAACGATATAAGAAACAAAAACAAATGAAAAAAGAGTTGTCATATAACCGTTGGCCGACACCAAATTGTAAAATTAACTATAACCCTTAACTAAAGTTTCACGAAACCAATAATCAAACAGATTTTTCTTTTTCTTTTTTTTTTTTTTTTTATGTGAGCTACAAATTACAAGGATGATCCTATGAATTATAGCGAGGATATTGAAGGAAAATTGTCGAAAAACATATACTTTAAATATTTGGCCATATGAAAGGATGCAATTCTATGAATTTGTTAGAGAAACCTGAAATTTTTGGACTTGAAGTCCGAACGACTAAAGGTAAATACTTATGTGAAAAAGGAAATAAAAAGAAATAGTGTCATAATACTTAATGTAAGACTCATAACATAATGAATTTTGTAAAGATTTTAAAATAAGTTATCATGTAATGGATGCACTCACAAGTTAATGCATTAAATTTGATATATGTCTAATGAATGTAATTATAGTCAACCCATCAGTATGTCTTTTGATACTATGCTTGAATGATTTAATATGCTTGAAGCATATAATTTAAGTGATATTATCATGAAGGGAGTAAATACGTTTTTTATTCTTTTTTCCTTAATTGGGGTTTTGTCTAATTGCATTTTTTTTTTTTTTTTTTTTTTTTGACAAGGTTTTAGTGATGCAATTTTTATAGCATATTCAAAAAAATAATTTACCATTTTTCCTTCATTAGAATTTTTTCATAAAGCTTTTCCTAGTAAAATTTTGACCAAACATTTTTCGTGGAATGAATTTCTATAACCTAGAGAATATTTAATCTAATATAAGTGTATTCTCGTATATTATAAATTGTATGCGAAACTCTCGAAAAGATAAACAACCAATTTTTTGAACGGGCTATAATATTGATTAAAGTCAAACAAAGATTGATAAATATCTTAAATGTAAATGATATTATTTGGGGGGTTGTAATAAGACAACATGAAACATACTTCATCAAAATTGTGATGTTGAGGTTATTGACGTATAAGACGTGAATGACTCAATATAAAGATAGCAAGGTTTAAATGAGTCAATATTTTATTAGTCTAAATTTTTTTGACTTTTTTTCTTTGTCGGATATTTTTGTCTTATTGAGTTTTTACAAAACAATATTTCGAACGAGCCAATTATTATGTAAATAGGCATTAAAGGGATAAATTACTATTTGTGAATGATTATCGTGCTCATGCAGCCTTTATTGTTATCAATAAAAAATGAAGTCATGATTCTCAATAAACCACACATAAATTTATTGATTTATCTTTATTTTTCTCTTTAGTTTATAACATGTTATCACTACGAAGTTCTAGTCAATTGAATTAGCAAAATTTATTCATCTTTTCGCTCACAAATCTCCAACCAATATTTTTGAAGAACAATGTGTCATGATTCATCGAGAATCACAATTCTTATAAAATTATATCCTACTTAAATAAAAGAGTGAACAATGGTGGCACTATTCATAAGCCGTCGGCTCGGCTCCCTTTTTTTTTTTTTTTTTTGCGTTTCCAAACCGAGCCGATAGACTTTTAGTCTCGTCTTGGCTAAGCCGTTGAAACCTCTTTTTTTTTTTAGGTTCTAAATATGCGTTTTAAGCGATTTAATTTTGTTTTGAAATATTGAAGTACTGTCATCCTAAATATATGATCGACTCGGCCAAGCTTTTTTTTTTTTTTTTTTAATTACGTTTGATTTTGATTCCAAATGACTTTATGGGTCGACTCGCCCAAGGCTTTTTTTTTTCTTTTTTGTTATATAGGTCGGATCGACTAAACTTTTTTTTTTTAACATTTTATTAAGTATTTTAATTTACGAATATTCGTTTTAAGCGATTTAAAACTTTAGCTCGATTCGGCTCGGCCTTTTTTTTTTTTTTTGCGTTTCCAAACCGAGCCGATAGACTTTTAGTCTCGGCTCGGCTAAGCCGCTAAACCCTTTTTTTTTTTACGTTTGCTTTAATATTTTAGGTTCTAAATATGCGTTTTAAGCGATTTAATTTTGTTTTGAAAAGTTGAAGTGCGGTCATCCTAAATATATGATCGACTCGGCCAAGCTTTTTTTTTTTTTTTTTAATTACGTTTGATTTTGATTCCAAATGACTTTATGGGTCGACTCGCCCAACGCTTTTTTTTTTTCTTTTTTGTTATATAGGTTGGATCGGCTAAACCTTTTTTTTTTTTTTTTTTAACGTTTGATTAAATATTTTAATTTACAAATATTCGTTTTAAGCGATTTAAAAATTTAGCTCAACTCGGCTCGGCTTGGCCCTTTTTTTTTTTTTTTTGCGTTTCCAAACCAAGCCGATAGACTTTTAGTCTCGGCTCGGCTAAGCCGCTGAACTGGTTTTTTTTTCTTTTTTACGTTTGCTTTAATATTTTAGGTTATAAATATGCGTTCTAAGGGATTTAATTTTGTTTTGAAATGCTGAAGTGCGGCCATCCTAAATATATGATCGACTCAGCCGAACTTTTTTTTTTTTTTTTAATTACGTTTGATTTTGATTCCAAATGACTTTATGGGTTGATTCACCCAAGGCTTTTTTTTTTCTTTTTTGTTATATAGGTCGGATCGGCTAAACTTTTTTTTTTTTAACGTTTGATTAAGTATTTTAATTTACAAATATTCGTTTTAAACAATTTAAATATTCGTTAGACTTCAATTTTTTATTCAATTGAGGCACTCCATCTTATCAGATTAATGAATATGATGATGTGGTATGAAAAATTTGGTTTGTCCATATATTCTAAGAAAAATGCTATTCATCCCCAATCTATGTAGATGTAAATGATTGGTTAAATGATATGTGAAATTAAATGACTTATTTAATTTCACCTATCATTTAATGCCACATTAACATCACATAGGTTAGGGATGAATAACATTTCTCATATTCTAACCACTTACATATATTCTATATTTTTTCAGTATAATTACAATACACTTACAAATTATGTAAAAACATTCCTCATTTTCTTTCTTTTTTTCTTTAAACAATACACTATTTAATACCCAACTTCACCAACGGCACGTGCATCGCACGTGTGTCAAACTAGTTTTATAATAATACTAAGTTATATTTATAATTTTTATATATCAAAATTCTAGAGAAAATATTATATATTACTCTTGGAAATGTACACATGTAAAATCAATATTTTAAAAGAATATCAAATTATTTTTGAGTGCATTCACAAGAAAATAAAAGATATTACATGTATGAAACTCATGTCCATAAAATTTGCTTGAAAAAAAAATTGATGGCCGCAGCTTAAGGCCGAAACTACTAAATGCATGTTACGATAATTTTTGGGCCGACATAAAATTATATAAATTTCATGTATTACATATAAAGTTTTGATCTAATGCTCATGGTGAGTGTGGGTTATAACGTCCATCGTGAGCGTGTCAACATTCGGTGTTGTCACGTAGCAACATCAGATGTTGTCACGCACACAGTGGGCATTATAATTCATGTTCACTGTGGACATTAGATCATTTCTAATTATATAGATACTTATATTTTATGCCATGATGATTTATACTAATTATGACTTACGTCATTCAAGATTTCTAGTACGATGTATTAATACTTTGAGTCCCGTTGAATTCATTATAATATTATTATTATTTTTTGCATATTTTAGAATATGAAATTAGAATATGTGATATATTTAAATAATGTACTTCAATAAATTTATGATTAACTATTTGAAAAAAAAAAAATTAAAGTCAAAAATTTCAATCTAAATTGTTTACTTCAAATATCAAACGTATGTTCTTTGTATTGCTGGAATGTGCTTAAAATTAGAAGTTTAAAATTGATTGTTAGATTTGGATGTGGTTTATTTAAATATCAAATTACATTTGGATTTTTTTGATTAAAAGTTATTCATTGAATTAAATTTCAATTGTTGATCATGTTAAATCGTAAAAGATATTTTGGACATATTATATGGTTGTCATTAAATTGCTTGTTGTCCATTTGTCTTGCAACGGCAAAAAAACTATTTGGACTTTATTTACTTAAAAAGATATAATAGAGCATATTTTTTCAATTATTTTTTAGTAACTATTGTACATCGATTATCTATTTGAACTTGTTACGACTCCGAAAATGAAAAAGACAAAATGATAAAAATAATATTAATACAATATCAAATTATACAGATATGACTGAAAGCTCCAGAAGAGCTATGATATGGAGAAACAAACTTTACTATTGATAATAATTTATTTTTCACTAAATTGAAAACGAACATTAAGCCCCCGTTTGACACCCATTTTTTTATCTCATTCTCATTCTCATTTTTCTACAGTACTCATTTCTAATCACACATTCTCCAAATAAAATAATATTACACATAAATCCAAAAATTCTTCTTACTTTTTAACCACATATTCTTTACATCAATCACTATTTAAAAACTCATTCTTAAAAAAAATGGGTGCCAAACACCCACTAAGTTTCTAAAATATGTTTCATTATAATACTGTACATTAGTACTATTAAATCATGTACGATATTGAACCAGAAGTTCAAGTTCAGTTACTGGATATATTATAATTTCGAATTACCAGTTAGGCATTCATTGGATCAATAACGATGTGAAATGAGAATTTGAATAAATATTAATTAAAGAACAAAAATATTCTTCAATCTAATGAATTTTCATAGTATGTTTGTTCTTTGTATAGAAACTTGATCTTGACAATCATTAGCTAAAATTCAGATTGAATTTCCTACATTTTTTGAAATTAATTAGAGTGAACATGGGGGGTCCATCACCCTCCGTGTTTACCATCTATATATAATTTGTATCCAGTAGATGCATTTATTAGATGATTGCAACTTGAAATTTGCTAGATTATTTGCTCTAATTTTAAATTATGAGCATGTGTTTCAAATTAGAGATGTGCTACAGGTACACAAGGGTGTACATAAGGGTGTCCATAAATGGAGATCCAGCTCCCTCTCATTGGAGGGAGTGCCGGACCCACCAATACTCCATCCAATGGGAGGGCGTCATGTGTCCATTATGGACACCTTTATGTACACCTTTGTGTACTTCTAGCATTTTTCTTCAAATTATACCATCAAGACGGTGCTTTTGTCAACGCTAGTGAGTCTACACCCTAAATCGACGTCTGCATAAACACGGTTACCTTAAAACATATTTGATCTCTCACCATAGGAGCTTGAGGTTTCGGTCAAGCATCTGTCTCCCAAGATACAACGAAAAATCAATAGAGTTTGAGCACTTCAAATATTACTCTCGCGAATTGAATTATATTAGAACACGACCACCAAGACTTCAACAAAAAATGAAAATATTTGCAGACACACGACTGAAAATTTTATGCAAAGAAGAGAATAAATTTTGTGAGAGTACAAGAGTCGAGGAAGTTGAATTTTAAGGAATTGGGAATTGTCGGGAAAACAAAATCTACCATCTCTTAAAGAACATATTTTCCTTACTTTTGAGAAAACATGGTCATATAACCAATATATACACATTTTGTATTATCTTGATTAATACCTTCAAACTGGTTAAAAAACTGAAAGAAAAACTTATATTCTTTTTCGAATAAAATAATAAAAATCACGAGCTTTTAATTTACCTATGTATTTAGAAGCTTGTATAGTCTTTTTCACAAGAGTCACTCGCTCAAAAAACTTAGGGTATTAGGCGAAATTTCTTTGGGGACATTTAAAAAAAAAATTAAATAGAAAAATCTTTAATGATTATGGTGAAATTCAGTTCTCTCAATAACTAATAACAATGTCTTCAGTGATTATCGGCGCCTTTGATGACAATGTCGTCCATGATATCATTGATAATCACATACAATGACTCACTCATAGATCACTGATGAAAAACCTTTCAATACATGACAAAAGTTTATAATTTTATATTTTTAAAAAATATTTTTAGAATAATTATTTATAATATTATCAACAAACAAGTCATTAATTTAACTATTATTTATTCCTAAAACAATTTTCTGTATTTAATATAATTTTGTGTATTTTCATTATGTTGGGGTTGATATGGCTTCCTTATACTCAGCACAAAAATAAACCAGCAGAACAGATACAAGAAACAGAAGGAACACAGCAGAGAGAAAACTGAAGAACAGAATTGGAACAGGAGGAGTATCTTCCTCAGCCTTTTATTTATCAATACACCATGAATAAGTAGAAAAATTTTCAAACTGTTTTTCTCCAATCTCCACTTCCTACTACAGAAATACTACTCTCTTTCACTCTCGAGCTGCTTTGTTTCTACACACTTAATACAATTATTTATAGGCACAAAAGGAGAATCATTTAACTAACAACTAACTAAGGCTCCAATTGGTTGAAAATTCCACCAGAAGTCAATTGCAAAGACAGTAGAAAAGAGGCTCCTGCACAACTGACTTTGAGGTTGCTGAATTTGATTTCAAGAATCATGTATTACAATGTCCACCTTGATTCTTGAGGAGAATTTACAGAACAATTGCAGCTGGAACCTCAACTTCACTTCCTTGCAAAACATAAATGTCTTGTTGTATCACTCCTTTCATGATCACCACAGAGTTTTCCGTCACACTTAGCACTCCACCTTGAGCTTTATACACACAACCATATTTGTCAAGTGCTCCAAGTGAGATTAGGTTTCTTTTCAATCCTGGTACATGCCTCACTCCACCTAGAACTTTTGAAGAGCCATCCCACATTTTCATCTTGATAGAACCAACATCAATCACTTCACAGGTGTTGTCATTTGCCAATAGCACTTTGCTTTCATCAACGGATTTGTAATCAATAAAAAATTCTTCTCTTGGTGTCATGTGAAATGGACAACCTAAGTCCATTATCCGAACCTTGCTGTGGCTTGCACTTGTTGTAGCAAGTACTTCAACCTCTTCACCATCTCCAAGCGCATTAGCAGTCTCCATCTTGCTTATTGTTTTCTTACTTTAGCCACCTCTTGCTTCTTTGTGGACAATGCTTCCTGAAGTATCCTTCTTGATGACAAATCCAGCACTCTCTTTTCTTTCCTTCCTCATACACTCAGCACTTCTCCAGTCATCTTGGCAAGATTTCCATTCAATTTCAGATCCAATTCCTTTGAGTAGGCTGCTGCAGCAACTTCTTTGAGGGTCAAGGATTCCTTGCTATACTTAATGGTGTCTCTTAGATGATCATAGGCTGGTGGCAATGAGTTTAACAAGAAAATGGCTTGATCTTCTTCCTCAATCTCGATTTCAAGATTTTCCAAATCAGAAACCAGCTTTGTGAACTCATCAATATTGTCATCAATTGACTTGGATTCATCCATCTTGAAGCTGTAGAACTTATGCTTCAAATAGATTCGGTTTGGCAAAGCTTTAGTCGGGTAAAGCTCCTCTAGTTTACTTTACATTTGAAAGGTTGTCTTCTCCTTGATTACCTTCCTTAAAACCGTATCAAAGAGGCTAAGGATGATGGTGTTTCTTGCCTTCTTCAAGGTGTCAACCTTGTTTGAAGCATCAGTTTCTGATAGTTTTTTCAAAGCTTCTCCCAATCCCATATTGCCAAAGTGTGCCATCATCTTCTCCCTACATAGGTTGAAATCATTCTTGCCATCAAATTTTTCCACTTCAAACTTGGATGTAGACATGGTGTGAGATAGACGTCAGTAATCTTCCTTCACTAGATTGTTGTTCTAGTCAATTATCACAGAAAATTGAGGGCAGGAATTTCAGATTTCTTGAATTCTTCTTTGCAGATTTGAAGCCTAGCTCTTATACCAATTGTTGGTGTAAGGCAATAAACCAACGGAAGCAGTAAATTGAGATTACAGAACAATATTGCACAAAACAAGAAACGGATTCTTATTGCAATTTTTGGGCTCAGAATTCTCACAAAGACATTGTACCCTTCTGTACAAAGCAACAGCCACAAAACACACCAAATCCCTAACCTAAACCACACCGGTTACTTCAATGGCTCTGGACAAACAAGTAACCAAAAAACCGGACAACATCTCTCTCGCACAAAGCAACCACACATGGCCAATAATCACACAGATTATTGATTTAAAACCAGAAGCTAAAATCTCACTCAAAGATTCACAAAGAAATAGGGAAGAGAGAAAACACGAAGAACTCTCTAAAAGAAAATCGCCAGAAGCCTCACTGAGAAAACGAGACAGAGAGAATGAAAATCACGCCTAAGGAATGAAGGCTCCAATTGGTATATAGTGGTCCAGATTATGGGCCCAACAACCTGCCCTCTAGTCAGCCCACTTGTAATTAGCCAGAGCAGCTCAAATGGGTCTAGGTTTGGGCCGGGGTTTATGGGCCAGTTGCTTTGCATTATCGGGCAATGGTTATTTATCTGTTCCAACAATATTTGGGCTAAAGCCCATTTCATCATTGCCCATTGTGTTAGGAAACTAAATGTCACAAATGGCATCAAATCCTAACAAATCTCCCCCTTGATGCCAATGCCATAAACCACCAAACACATTAGTGTTCATCGCACCAACACCAAGAAGGTTACCACCTGCAAGAAAGACAAGATTCACCCAGAATCAATTCTTAGAATTTGTAAGCAAGATTTAAACTTGGAAAGAGGAAGTACCTTTGTTCCCATATCCGCGGGATTAAACTGTGTAGGGATTTTCTCAAGCAAAATAGATTCTTTATGAACTATATCTCTAATGAAATGCATCCTAATATCTATATGTTTTGTCCTATCATGAAAAACAGGATTTTTACATAGATGAATAGCACTCTGACTATCACAATAAATCACAACAGGATCATGCAATTCTTTTAGTTCACATAACAAGCCTTTAAGCCACAAAGACTCCTTTATAGCTTCAGTAGCAGCTACATACTCAGATTCAGTAGTAGACAAGGCAACAATAGACTGCAATTGGGACTTCCAACTAATGCAAGCACCACACAAAGTAAACACATATGAAGTTGTTGATTTCCTATTATCCTTATTACTAGCATAATCAGAATCCACATACCCTTTCAACACAACTCCCTCTTTACAAAATTTAAAATGCAATCCTAAGTCTGCAGAACCTTTTAAGTATCTTAAAAGCCATTTTAAAGCGGTCCAATGTTCCGGACCCGGGTTTGTCATAAATCTACTCAAAATGCTAATAGCATGTGCAACATCTGGTCTAGTACATACCATAGTATACATAACTGATCCAACCGCATTAGCATAAGGTACCTTTTGCATGTATTTAATGTCAGACTCTTCATGTAGACATTGCTCTTTACTCAATTTAAAATGACAGGCAAGCGGTAAAGTAACAGGCTTGGAATCATGCATAGCAAATTTAGATAACACCTTTTTCACATAGTCAGATTGAGTTAAAAGAAGAGATTGTTGTAATCTATTCCTTTTAATATCCATCCCTAAAATTCTCCTAGCATGCCCTAAATCTTTCATTTCAAATTCATTACTCAAAGCCTTTTTGATATCATTTATATCACTCATTTTATGTCCAACCAATAGCATATCATCAACATACAAAAGCAAGTAAACAATCACATCATTCTTATCATTGCTTTTAAAATAAAGACAATGATTAAAGGCACTTCGCACAAAGCCAATAGAAGACACATAATTGTCAAATCTAATATACCATTGCCTAGGTGATTGTTTCAAACCATACAAAGATCTATTAAGCAAACAAACATGATTTGGCATTTTCGAATCAATAAAACCTTGAGATTGCACCATATAAATCATTTCACCCAAATCACCATGCAAGAAAGCAGTTTTAACATCCATTTGTTCAAGCTTTAAATCATATTGAGTAACTAAAGCAAGCATGACTCTTATAGTAGTATATTTCACAACAGGAGAGAAAATTTCATTATAATCAATACCAGGCTTTTGTGTAAATCCCTTTGCAACAAGTCTAGCCTTAAACCTAAGAGGCTCTTTAGAAGAACTACCCTCCTTAATACTGTAAACCCACTTACAGCCTACCAAAGACTTATCCTTAGGTTTAGGAACTAACTTCCAAGTATCATTCTTCACAAGAGACTTCATCTCTTCTTCCATAACACCTAGCCACTCTTTAGATTGTTGACAACTCAACGCCTCTTCATAAGATTTAGGCTCCTTGAAAACTAAATCCTGATATGATAAAACAGCAAAGGAATGATAATCACCCATCCTAGTGGGTTCCCTGATCTCTCTCCTAACTCTATCACAAGCAAGTTGATAATCACCTAGAGGATCAACTACATCACCTACTAAGTCATGTTCACCACCTACAATCTCAACTTGTTCCTCCTCAACAAGTTCAGGGGAGTTACCTACTCTTACTTGCATACTAGTCTCTTCATCCTCATCACTCTTAGGATCATCACTAGAGATTCTCTTACTCAAACACGGCATATCACCTTCATTAAAGGTCACATTTCTACTGGTTATCATCTTAAAACCCTTCTCATCTCTAGACCAAAGTCTGTATCCTTTTACTCCCTCAGGATATCCCATGAAAACACATTTCTGAGACCTAGGCTCCAACTTACCTATACTTTGGTGAGAATAAGCAGAACATCCAAAAGTTCTCAAAGTAGTATAATCAGATAATCTCCCTGACCATACCTCTTCAGGTGTCTTACCATCTAAGACACTAGAAGGAGTTCTATTCACAATATACACCGCTGTCATCACAGCCTCACCCCAAAGTACTTTAGGAACCCCCGAACTAATCATCATACATCTAACCTTATCCAAAATAGTCCTATTCATTCTTTCAGCAACTCCATTTTGCTGAGGAGTATAAGGAACAGTTTTGTGCCTGAGGATCCCATCATCTCTACAGAGTTGATCAAATTCAGTATTACAAAACTCCAGACCATTGTCTGTTCTTAGAACTTTGATCTTTTTATCCATTTGATTTTCAATTAAAGTTTTCCAATTTTTAAACTTTTCAAAAGTTTCTGATTTTTGTTTCAAAAGGTAAATCCAAACTTTTCTTGAAAAATCATCAATCAGTGATAAAAAATATTTGTTGCCACCTTGAGTGGTAGTAGATGATGGACCCCACAGGTCAGAATGAATATACTCAAGGATAAATGCAGTTCGATGTTGACCACTATTAAAATGAAGTCTATGTTGTTTTCCTAAAGTACAGTGCTCACAAAATGGAACCTTAGAAATCACATCCTTTCCAAAAGCTCCTCTCTTATTCAAAATGTGTAACCCCTTTTCACTCACATGAGCTAGCCTATTATGCCACTTCAGGGTAGCATCAATCTCAGCACTAGAGGACTCAGTAATGTGACTCAGAACTACACTGGCTCTAGTGACATATATACCATTTCTCTTGATCCTTTTTAAAATAACTAAGGAACCCTTAATTATTTGCAAAGTACCATTACCAATCCGGCCTTACAGGCCTATGTCATCTAGATTACCCATAGAAATTAAGTTTCTATTCAAATCAGGGATATACCTTACTCTTTCCAAGGTGAAGGTATATCCATTATCAAACTTCAAAGTCACACTACCAATTCCTTTAATGCTACAGGCTACATTGTTACCCATAACCACCTCTCCACCATCAAGATCCTTAAAGTTCTCTAACCAAGGTCTTCTAGAGGTCATATGAAAAGTGCACCCTGAATCCATAATCCACTCACTATCCTGACCACTGTCATCCACATAGTCGACAGTATTCACATCAGAAGTGGGTTCTGTCACCACATATACATCAACAGTCCTCTCATCTAGAGGTTCAACTACATTCCCCTCATCCACTCTCTTCTCTCTCTGTTCATTCTTCTTCTTATAACAATCCTTTATAAAATGTCCTGTCTTACCACACCCATAGCACTTTCTAAGTCCACTCCTAGACTTAGACCTAGGTCCCCATTTCACCTTCTTCTTAGAATTGTTATGATTGTTCCCTTGATAACTCTGACCACTGACTTGCCTAGTCATAGGTCTACCTCTCACAGACAAACTCTCAAAATCCTTCCCGGTTCTATCAACCTTAAGCTCTAATTCTTTACTCCTCAAAGAATTGATCACTATGTCGGGAGTCAAGGTATCTCTACCATACTTAATAGTAGACTTAACATCCTTATACACATCAGGTATAGCATTCAACAGGATAACAGCTTTATATTCATCTGACACCTTCCCCCCAGTGTTAGCGATATCTTGAACTAATTTATTAAAAGTATCAAGATTATCATCTAAGTCTTTAGACATATCAATCTTAAAGCTAAAGAACCTCTCTAAAAGGAAAAGTTTGTTAGGCAGACTCTTAGACATGTATTGCTCTTCTAGCTTATCCCACAAAGCCTTAGCACTATCAAGTTTACCAACTTTCCTCAACACTTGATCAGACAAATGAAGAATTATAGATGTATAAGCGAGTTCATCAGATTCAAGTTTTTGATCATCAGTCATAGTAGCAGGAAATTCACCAGTTATAGCCTTAGAGATTTTCTGTTGAACTAAGACCCCTCTCATTTTTTGCTGCCAAATGGGAAAATCCCATTTTCCATTAAAAACTCCAAGTTCAAAAGTTGCCATTGTCATTTGAAGTTTTTAATCAACACAAAGAATTTTGAGGTCACAGTCCCACAGAAAAACAGTAAACAGATATTTCAATCGACAATTTAATAGTCACACAAATCACAGTGTAAGCAAATTAGGAATATAAACATCATACTGAAAACAGACTACTAACTAAGTGAATCACAACATAACAGCGATGATAAGCAGTTTAATAAACCCAAAGAATCAGTAAAGAATTAACAGTGAGATTAAAACAGGCTTATAATCACAAGAATTCACAAAGAATAATGCTACAGCACATAAAACTGATTTCAAATCAAGGTACAAAACTAAGACAAGTGTTAGAAGTCACCAGGATTCCGTGAGGTTCAAACCCCAGGTCAAGGCTCACTTCTAATACCAAGAACAAATTATAATAGGGGAAACAGGGGTGAGCTATCAGTAAACAAGATCTAATCACAATTTAAAATAGAAAGCAAGGATTAGAATTATATCACCAGACACGGCTCACAGAGAAACCGTCACAGGCAGTTCGAGGGATTAGCCCTCAGTCAGCTCAAGGCCAAGCTCCAAACTCCAACAAAGTTCACCAAGAACCAAGGTCCTCGCAAGAAACACAGACAGAGAAAGAAATTAGTAGACAAAAAACAAAAAAAAAAGAGGGAAAAAATTAGGGTTAGGGTTTCTGCAATTGAAAAAACGATTTTGGGGATTCAACTGGAAATCAATTACCCAGTGACAAGGCCACCAATCGAAGACTCAAGAATGCCTTACAAACGCTCTGATACCACTTGTAAGGCAATAAACCAACGGAAGCAGTAAATTGAGATTACAGAACAATATTGCACAAAACAAGAAACGGATTCTTATTGCAATTTTTGGGCTCAGAATTCTCACAAAGACATTGTACCCTTCTGTACAAAGCAACAGCCACAAAACACACCAAATCCCTAACCTAAACCACACCGGTTACTTCAATGGCTCTGGACAAACAAGCAACCAAAAAACCGGACAACATCTCTCTCGCACAAAGCAACCACACAGGGCCAATAATCACACAGATTATTGATTTAAAACCAGAAGCTAAAATCTCACTCAAAGATTCACAAAGAAATAGGGAAGAGAGAAAACACGAAGAACTCTCTAAAAGAAAATCGCCAGAAGCCTCACTGAGAAAACGAGACAGAGAGAATGAAAATCACGCCTAAGGAATGAAGGCTCCAATTGGTATATAGTGGTCCAGATTATGGGCCCAACAACCTGCCCTCTAGTCAGCCCACTTGTAATTAGCCAGAGCAGCTCAAATGGGTCTAGGTTTGGGCCGGGGTTTATGGGCCAGTTGCTTTGCATTATCGGGCAATGGTTATTTATCTGTTCCAACAATATTTGGGCTAAAGCCCATTTCATCATTGCCCATTGTGTTAGGAAACTAAATGTCACAAATGGCATCAAATCCTAACAGTTGGGATTGATATGGCTTCCTTATACTCAACAGAAAAATAAACCAGCAGAATACATGCAAGAAACGGAAGCAACACAGTAGAAAGAAAACTGAAGAATGGGTTTGGAACAGGAAGAGTATCTTCCTCAGCCTTTTATTTATCAAGACTTTACATTCATACACCATGAATCAATAGAAGAATTTTCAGATTGTTTTTCGCCAATCTCCACTTCCTACTACAGAAATACTACTCTCTTTCACTCACGACCTGCTCTGTTTCTACACACTTAATACAACTATTTATGGCACAAAAAGAGAATCATTTAACTAACAACTAACTAAGGCTCCAATTGGTTGAAGATTCCACATGAATTCAGTTGCAAAGACAGTAGAAAAGAGGCTCAGACACAACTGATTTTGAGGTTGCGGAATTTGATTTCAAGAATCATGTTTTACACATTTCTTTGTTAAGTAACGAAATTTTTGTGGATAAATCAAATTTATTAAAATTAGGAATGGACGTTGAGTGGGTCGATTCAATTATTTCAAGAATTAGAATTATTCATTAAATTTTAAATATTTGTAAATGGAATCATTATGCTCAATGTAACTTTTGGAACCGAACTCGTCTGCAATTCGGATTATGCTTTGCCATAGCTATATAAAAAAAAAAGGCAATTTTTTATATTAGTTCATTCATTTGTGTACTTGTGTGAACAGTGGTAGTGTCGTGGTGGTGGCATCGTCGTGGGGTGGGTGGCAGCATGGATCGAATTTGGAGTTTCACATTTTGGCGTTCGGGGACATTCGGCTTTTTGAATTATTGCAAGAGACTCTCCTCTTGTGATGCATCAATTAAGATTAGGGTTGCTGGGCGTGGGTGAGATCAGTGCGTGGGTGAATAAAACTATTAAAGTGAAAAGAAAAAAATCTTAAAGAAAGTAAAAACTAGTTCTTAATCGGGTTTTTGGTTCGGGTATTTCAAGAATTAGTTTAGGTTCAAAATTTGTATGACTTGGGCGTGTTTTCCATTTGGATCGTTGAGGATTTGTTACTCACATACAGAAATGGTCAGGGATACCCCCGTCAATTATCCTCACCAACGATCGCATGGTACAACCCCATGCTAGGGCTTAGTCGACCTCACTATCACAAGGCATTTTTATTTTTTTTACGTGATTATCCATATTAATACAATTAAGGCTCCTCTACAAAAGTATACATGGTTATCCATATTAATTAAGTGATGCGCACGTGACAGAGGGATCTCACATTGGCTGACTCAATACATCGAGTGATTGTACTAATTGGATTGGGTCGATTGAATCAAATAAACTCGTCCTGGGCTTGGGCTCGGCCCATTAACCCCACAGTCCATTTTCCTTCCACTATAAATAGGCAAGTTCACTCCACATTGAAGGTATGTTATGTTTTCTAACATCTTATTAACTCCCATCCAAATTACCTCCCCTTATTATTATTATTATTATTACCTCCCCTTAGATATGCCAACTTGTTCAGAGCATATTTGAGCCAACTTGTAATAAATCAAGACAAAAACTCTGAATATTAGTATACATAGGAATAGAGAATTTTTTTAGTGTGGATGTCAAAGTCTTCTTAGCTTCTTCTAGTTGGCACTACAACGTGTATTAGTGGTCGAAAATACTCGGACGTATAATAGGATGTTTCATGTTCAATGTAAAATATTCCTTGTATCAAGTTTTCGCCTTGTAATTATATGAATTGAAATTGGTGGGAAGGCACTATCTTGACAAGTTTTTTTAACGTTTGTCGAGACTTTACTCGTGAGTGTAGTATTGAGTTTGTTAATCTCAGTTGTCGAGGACATGTATAATCATGTCGAGAAGTCATTTGGTGGATCCTATGTCTTGAATCGATTGTTGGCTTGACATGTTAGAAATTGAGGGTCTTGATAACATTTTATACAAGATTTTTCTACCTAACAATCTACGTGGACCCTATTAAATCATATGCGTATCATGTGAAGAATAGGTTTAAAGTCTATTACCAAATCGAACCGTAGCCTCAAGGGAGTCTCAGGTTTTGTGAAAATTGTAAGAGGCTTTTGCTAGTGTTAGGTGTTACTTAAATGTCGAAATAACCGATTGACTTATTTTTAAAATTGATCAATAATATTACTCAATCGCTTATAAATTATCTTAAATAAGTAAACTTTTTAAGCCTAGTCGTCTAGTCTCGTAATCAAGAAACTAGACTCAAGGGTAAGTCGTAATTGTTTACAGCGACAGACCTCTTAGCTCATTAAACCTAAACCTGACTCGAAAAAATCAACAAGAACAAGTTGGCATAAATAATATTCGAAATATATTCGTCATTGGTCAAAATATCCATTAATCTCTTAATCTAATTTCATTAGAATGAAGTTGCATTTTAAAAACTTCAGACTATTAAAGTGAGAAGAAAATTATTTATTTAATATTTAATTTTCGCTACATTATTTATGTGCAAGTCAAATTTATAACGTTTTCGTAAATAGATGAAGACTTAGACTTGACTGCAAAACATTTTATTTGAACTAATAAGATTAATTACATAAATTGTAATTAAATTAAACTAATCGTATTAACATAATGGAAATCGACGCGGAGCTGTGAGCATCGTGCTCACTCTCGCTATGAGCACCGTGCATAGCTCGCTCACCCACGACGTCGTTGGAGAGCGACGCCCACGCTCACAGCTGTGTGCGTGCCGCAGTAGTGGTGTCGCTCTGAAAGTGGCAATGTTCACTATGTCGCTGTGCAGTGGAAATGAAGTTTTGGGGAGGATTCTTTGTCCTCCGATCTACTGCTTAGTCGAAATTTTGGGGTGGCTGTTGTCGGTTTGCAAGTGGTAGTGATGATGGTGTAGGTGGTAATGGTAATGGTAAGATGGTAGTGGCGCTCATGGTGGTGGTGAGGTGGCGCGGCATTAGATTGATGTCGATGGGGTGGGGTGAAGTGTATTTGTGATCAATTATTTAGGTGATTGTGAGTAATAAATTAATTAATTTGTAACTAATAAGTAATATGCGGCCGATAAAATAGATAATTTGTGATCAATAAATAATATGTAACTCAAAAATTTTCTAGTATATATTGTCAAAATATTAAGTTCTTCTATCATTTATCAATTATACAAAATTTTTAAATTTTCTAAATTATTTAATTTGATGAATAACATTATTGAATTTATTTTTTGTAATACGTCGGATTGCTATGGTTACTCAATTCATTTAGGGTGAAAATAAACCTTCTCAATTTGAACTTTTAAAATGAATCAGATATAAAACAACTCCATCATGATTTTTTTATATGTTTTTGTAACCAGTTGATTGATTTGTACCTCTATCCGACTTGGTCAAACTATGCATGCGGAAGAATTTCGAGGCTCTCAGCACTGCCAGCTTCTATTTGGTAGAAATATTCCATCATAAACGTCTAAGCGTGTCTAAATGTCAAATTCATACCCAGTATATGGATGTGTTGACGTCTAAGTCTACCACTGACCAAAATCTACTACAGATTTAACATATTTATTTGGTTTAAATCGAATTAGATTTAGGGAAACTTCCACATCCTTTTTGTTAAGATTTGGGATTCTATCTTAAAAAGTCAACCTTACTAAGAAAAGTAGTTCAATTCTTTATAAGTTGGTCTATGTATTCATCTTTATTCGATGTGAGATTTTTATCCCTTAACATGTCCCCGCAAGATGGTGGCTCGTTTGAGCAGATCAATCTTGAAATCTGTGTACTCAATTTTTTTGAGTTTTAATTGGATCGAATTGCTTGTTGAAACTTAACGAGCTCTGATACCATATTAAGATTTGAGGTTCTATCTTAAAAGGTCAACATTGTTAAGAAGAGTAGCTCAATTCTTTATAAATTGGTCTATGTATTCATCTTTATTCGATGTGAGATTTCTATCCCTTAATACTTTCCTCCATCTCTCCTATAAATAGAGATAAAACACATCTTAATGCCAATACCAAGTCATTTTTTGCTTCAGTTTCCACAAAGCAAACAAGCCTACCGACCTACATTATTTTGAATCCACAATGAGAACAATTTTCTTATCTTTGTTTATAGTATTCCAAATTGCATCCGCTGTAGCCGCTAGGAGCCTGGTGGAGACACCCGTCCCTGAAAAAATTAGTAAGCAAAAGTGGTGTATAAATTATAAATTAATAGAAACGAGTGGTGTATAAGTAAATAATACTCATGGATTCATTGAAATGTGTACTTGCATGTGCTAAGCTTTAAAGTTTCTTTTAAGTAATTTTTTGTAAACATGTTTGAGTTTTTTGGGAAGTTATTTTTGGGATTTTCCGTACGTATTTATTTTCACTTATACTAAAGCATGCTCTTATAAGTTAGAAGTAGGTCATTTGTAAACGGTATACAGTATACTCATGTGTTCATGATGCTCTTGCAGCTGAACAAGTTCTTGAGAAAACCAAAGTACATGCAACCGAGATTTCTCTTTTTCGTTCACCGCTTAAAAGCAATCCAATCCCAAATTCATCTGAAAAAGGGAAAGGTAGAGGTTGCATTTCCTGCCACGACTGCGAAAAGAAAAAAATTTCAGTATGGCTGAAATTTTTTGTTACATGCTGCTCAAAGTGTGCCAAGAAAGGGACTAACAATTGACGCAAGCAACCAGAAGTGTGCATTTCCACAAGGACAATTTGGGAAACAAAGAAGCAAATGTTTTTCTCTTTTCCTTCTCCATTTTTCTCTCTTTATGTTGGACGGAAAATATATTTCCTGCCATTTATTTGCAATTGCTGTAATATTGGTAATATAATTGAACAGGTTCAGTTATTTCAAGTTACGCAGAAACACTAAAGAAAGAAAATTTGTTTTAGATCTTTGAAAACATATTATTTTAGCTAAAGTATCTCCGCAGTCTACTTTTAGGGCCCTTTTGATGTAAAATTATTTAGAATAATTTTTGTAATTTTTTTTTTCCCCTTTGAGAATGCATATTTTAAAATAGAAAAAAATTGTGATACACGTGTAAAATTATTTTATTGAAAAAATGTATGGTTAAAAAGGAGTTTGGGGAATGTGAGTTTTAAAACTAGTTTTTTTTTTTTTTTTTGAGAATGCGTAGTTTAAAAGTAGAAAAAAAATATGGTCCACGTGTAAAATTAACTCCGTAAATAACAATAAAATTTTCTATATAAGCCCTACTTCAATTCATTGTTTTTAACAAATATCTATATTCTCAATTTGAAAGCTGTGATGTCTTTGCATTAGTTCTTTTATTGTGCAACCTAAAGTTTTATTATCACTAGCGTTTGGTCCTCATTAATTTCACGTTTTGCATTCTCTTTTCTTCAATTGTGGGACCACTATGTTTGAATTTAGTGTAAATTTATGACCTCCAACTGGCCCACTATTGACTTCAGTGCCAGAAATCCCACTAAAAGAAATCTTGATTTCCATTTTGCCTCCTATTAACTTCAGTACGGGTTAAAATGGTGTGAGGATGTTAAACGCAATTTTCACTTACCAGACGAGGGTGAAATGGTCCATTTCATTTCCAATGGTCCCTGTGACATTTATTCAATTCTAACAAATTTGACATTGTATCCGCTTTGTGCGTTTTTAATGAATTGACATTTTACATTCAAAAAAAAAAAAAAAAACAAATTTGACTCCTGTAACTATTATATGAAACTGGTTTTGAACATGCAACTGAAAATGATCAAGAAATCGATCAACCTGACCAATTTGATCCTACTAATCTCCCTTCTGATGAGTATCAACTCACAAGAGATAGGGAGAGGAGGCAGATCAGACCTTCTACTAGATTTGACAGTGATGATTTTGTTTCCTTTTTCACTTATCAAGAATATTTTGAAAATGAGCCAAACTCCTATGATGACGCCATTAGGTGTGATACGGGATGACATTAATAATTATCCATGATGGCCAATGAGGTGGGAACTACTTGATATGCACTCCACATAGAGCACCACATGATAGGCTGTCTACACCTACATGTTTTCTACCACCATGAGGCCCTCTACGTTCACATAGACCGTCTACCACATGAGGCCACCTACCACCATGAGGTCGTCGACCACCGAAGCACTCTACATTCACAAAGGCCGTCTACCACTATGAGGTCGTCGACCCCCATGAAGCACTCTACGTTCACAAAGGCCGTCTATCACTATGAGCTCGTCGACCACCATGAGGTTGTCTACCACCATGAGGCTTCGACCCCTATGAGGTCACCTACCACCATAAGGCCTTCTACGTTCATACAGGCAGTCTACCACTATGAGGTTGTCGACCCCATGAGGTCGCATACCACCATAAGGCTTTCTACGTTCACATAGGCCGTCTACCACTATGAGGTCGTGGACCCCCATGAGGTCGCCTACCACCATGAGGCCCTTTACGTTCATATAAGTCGTCTACCACCATGAGGTCGTCGACCATCATGAGGCCGTCGACCCCCATGAAGCATTCTACGTTCACAAAGGCCGTCATCACTATGAGGCTGTCGACCACCATGAAGCTGCCACCCTTATGAGGTCGTCGACCACCGTGAGACCCTCTATGTTCACATAGGCTACCTACCACTTGAGGCCGTCGACCCCTATGAGGCCGCCTACCACCATGAGGCCCTCTACGTTTACATAGGTCGTCTACTACTATGAGGCCGACGCTACACTTAACCATACAAATGACAGTGGGTTGGACGGGAACCGCTCAACAGTCAACGTGGGTACAACCAACCGCTTGAAGAGTGGGGGTCATCCCATCAGAACGTGGGGGAAATGAGAAGATTTACGCAGGATACGTGGCACCATTAACTACTGAACTAGTGTGTTGCATCAAGTGCCTATAATTACCCCTAAGGTGAGAAATGTATGGCTCTCTAAAAACCCGAACTATCTGAATTCCAATTATACTCTCTTCCTACTTCCTTCAATCGAATATTGATTCTCACGCCGGAGTTACAAATGGGAGAAAGCCCCGATCTCATTTTGTAGGTAGCGTTCATTAATCGAAGTAGCTGAAACACCCTACTCGTCAAGAAGAACACAGAGATCTATCTCACTACAATTTCATTGGCGTCGTCTGAGGGAAATTACTAAATAAAAAAGCCATGTCAAGGAGACGGATTAGAAGTGAAATGCGTATGGTCAGAAATGTGGCAAAGATGGAGTCGAAATCTGTTGCAAGGGGTCACGACCTACCACCGCCACTGCAGTATATGACATAGAGCCAATTTAGTTTCTTGGAAACTCAATTGGAAACCATGATGGCCCTCTTGTAGAGTTAAACGCAGCAAGCCGCAACCCCACCACAGAAAGATGATGCATTACCTAAGAGGGAGGATAGGCGAAGGCAAATGGTTTTGGAAGAAGATCCTTTTGCACCTGAAATAATGGTAGTTCTCTTACCGAAAGGCTTTAAATAGCCGATGATAGAAGCATACGATAGAGTCACAGATCCGCTTGACCACTTGCGGACCTTAGTTGATTTAATGAGGCTCTACGCAACCCCAGACGCAATGATGTGCCAGTCCATTTTCCCAACACTTAGGAAAGAGGCTAGAGACTGGTGCCCACATTGGCTCCCAGGTCTATAAAAACTTTTGATGAGCTTTCCAGGAGTTTTGTCGCATACTTTATGAGTAGCAAAAGAAAGCGGAAGACGACCATTGGATTGATGCTGGTTGTGCAAGAGAAAGATGAATATTTGCAGGAGTACTTAGTTAGGTTCAGCCGGGTAACACTTGGTATAAAGGACGTTCAAATGTCTGCAGTGGTAATAGCATTAATGAATTGGATGCAGAACTTAACCTTTAAGATGTCACTATCCAAAAATTTTCCAGAATCAATGTATGAACTGTTGAAAAAGGGTGACAATTACATTGATGCATAGAAAGCAGAGAATGTCACTAAAAATCTAAGAGGAAAATGGGAGGCAGAAAGTCAGAAGTGGAAGATAGGTTATGAGCAAAAACCCGTTGATAAAGACAAGCCGAGGTATGAGCGCATAAACAGGACGTACACTCAGGATCTATCGTTAGGCAGAGTTGAGAGAAGGTCAAAGCCTTCACCCCTTTAAATACTCCACGGGCTAAGATATTGATGGAAATTTAGGACATGAAAGAGCTCGACTGACCGAGACCTTGATTTGTGATTGGTTGAAGCGATGACTACAAATTTCCTATATTGCCTCGAAGATCGCTCAATACAGCAGTGGGCAACAAAGCCAGAAATTGGTTAACTCAAAATCGCTCTAAGGGATGGTGATTATCACCAGACCTTATACTCTACTGCCTCGAAGATCGCTCAACACATAACGGTGAGCAACAAAGTCAAGAAATTAGTTAGCTCAAAATCGTTCTAAGGACAGGTGATTATCACCATACCTTATATTCTATTGCCTCGAAGATCGCTCAACACACAGTGGTGAGCAACAAAGCTAAGAAATTGGTTAGCTCAAAATTGCTCTAAGGGCTCGTGTTTATCACCAGATCCTATACTCTACTGCTTCGAAGATTGCTCAACACATAGCGGTGAACAACAAAGTCAAGAAATTGGTTAGCTCAAAATCGCTATAAGGACTGATGATTATCACCAACCCTATACCCTACTGCCTCAAAAATCCTCAACACATAGCGGTGATCAACAAAGCCAAGAAATTGGTTAGCTCAAAATCGCTCTAAGAGCTGGTGATTATCACCAGACCATAAACTCTACTGCCTTGAAGATCGCTCAACACATAGAGATGAGCAACAAATTCAAGAAATTGGTTAGCTCAAAATTGCTCTAAGGACTAGTGACTATCACCATACCCTATATTCTACTACTTCGAAGATCGCTCAACAAATAGAGGTAAGCAACAAAGCCAAGAAATTGGTTAGCTCAAAATCGCTATAAGGGCTGGTAATTATCATCAGACCATATACCCTCTGCCTCGAAGATCGCTCAACACATAGCGGTGAACAACAAAGCCAAGAAATTGGTTAGCTCAAAATTGTTCGAAGGGCTGTGATTATCACCAGGCCTTATACTCTACTGCTTCGAAGATCGCTCAACATATAGCGATGAGCAACGAAGTTAAGAAATTGGTTAGCTCAAAATTGCTCCAAGGTCTAGTGGTGAGTTTTCAAAACCAAAAAATGATTAAAACTCAAAATCAACGGACCCTGCATTCAATAAACCAAGATCGTTTGACATACAGCTACGAGCAACAAAGAAAATAAAGGATCAGTTAGCTCGAAATCACTCTAAAGTCTGAGAAATAACCTTAAAAACCAAAACTTGGTTAAGGCCCGAAATCATGCTCCGCATTCGACATAGCCTAAGGGGTTAGGCGAAAAGCAACGAAATCGATAGATTTGTAACAAGCGCGACGGAGTTCTACAGTCGAGGTAGGGGGCCTTCAAATCTATAAATTGGTTGAGCCCCTAAACCATTAGACCTTGCGTCCTACAGTTCGACAAAGGATAGCAATACCAATAAAACCAATCAAAGATCGACAAATGAAATGCGAAAGGTAAAATTGCAACCAGGCTTGGCGCCAACGCACGTGGGTCAATCGCGTGGCATTCAACTTATACCCGTGTAACCAGGCACCACTCGCTGGGTGTCATACATGCTAGCTATTACGATCAAATAGGAAGATTCGTAAAAGAATGGGTAAATAAACTCTCACATATCGACAAACGACACCAATGATACAAAATAGATATAAAGGAAAAAAGAATCTTTGGGCCTAGGGGTTCTATAAACATAGTGGTCCACACGCTCATATTTTTTAAGTGATTTTTCCAATTTAGATGAAGAATTATAAAGACTATAGCACTTTGGAATCTCAAGAACTACAAACTCACCCGTCGAATCCAGTTCGATTTCAAGATTTTGGTTCAAAGATTTGGTTGAGCCAATACGATTTTTTGGAAGACTCAGTTGAAAAGTGTGAGATTCGGCCAAATGTGTCGAAATATAGGGCTCATGGAGAAGTCGATCGACGCGAAGAGAAGACCCGACAGGGCTGGTTAAAGGACGGCCAACCCCACGACCAGCCATGAGGTTGATCGATCACCTACCAGCCTCACGATCAATCAACGTCGACCGTCCCTATGCTGGTTGAAGATCCTGGTTGAAGATCGACCAACAATGGTCGACCAGCATTTTTGGTCGATTGGGAAACTTCGACCGACCCATCTAAGGATGGGTCGGTCGATTGACTTATCCCCCCTCCTCGCTCCGCTTTCGTCGAATGAAGAGGCAGTAATGGTTTTATACATAATAAATGAAAAAAACAACTTTAACCAGCACGAAAGACGTGAAAAAGCTATCCCTTATCGATAAACATCGACAAGGGATAAAGGGCTAGTGATATATGATGACATTAATAATTATCCACGATGGCCATTGAGGTGGGAACTACTTCATATGCACTCCACATAAAGCATCACATGATAGGCTGTCTACCCCATGAGGTTGTCTACCACCAAGAGGCCCTCTAGTTCACATAGGCCACATCTACCACGCTAAGGCTGTCGACCCACATGAGACCGCCTACCACCACGAGACCCTCTACATTCACATAGGTCATCTACCACTACGAGGCCATCCCACCATGAGGCCATCTATGTTCATATAGGCCGTCGATAGCCATGACGCCGTCGACTGCCATGATGCCACCTACCACCATGAGGCCGTCGACCTCCTGAAGCACTCTACGTTCACAAAGGTCGTCTACCATGAGGCCGTCGACCCCCATGAAGCAATCTACATTCACAAAGTTCATCTATAACTATGAGGCTATTAACCACCATGAGGCAGCCTACCACCATGACGTTGTTGATCCCTATGAGGCCGCCTACCACCATGTGGCCCTATACGTTCACATAGGCCGTCTACCACTATGAGGCCATCTACCCCCATGAGGTCGCATACCACAATGAGGCCCTCTACGTTCACATAGGTCTTCTACTACTATGAGGTCGGCACTACCATAAGGCCCTCTACGTTCAAAAAGGTCGTCTACCACCACGACGCCATCGACCACCATAAGGCCGCCTACTACCATGAGGCCGTCGACTCCCATGAAGCATTTTACGTTCACCAATGCCATCTATCACTATGAGGTTGTCCACCTCTATGAGGTTGTCCACCTCTATGAGGTTGCCTACCACCATGAGACCCTTTACGTTCACATAGGCCGCCTACCACCTGAGGCCATTCGACCTCCATGAGACCGCCTATCACCTTGAGGCCCTCTACGTTTACATAGGCCATCTACCACTAAGAGGTCGACGTTACACTTAACCATACAAATGGCAGTGAGCTGGAAGGGAACCGCTCAACAGTAAACGTGGGTACAACCAGGGGCTTGAGGAGTGGGGGTCATTCTATCAAAACGTGGGGAAAGTGAGAAGATTTACTGGGATACGTGGCACCATTAACTGTTGAACGAGTGCGTTGCATAAGATGCCTATAAATACCCCTAAGGTGAGAAATGTATGGCTATCTAAAAACCCGAACTATTTGAATTCCAATTATACTCTCTTCCTACTTCCTTAAACCGAATACTGATTCTCACGCCGAAGGTACAACGGGAGGAGAAAGCCCCGACCTCATTTTGCAGGTAGCATTCATTAATCGGAGTAGCTAAAACACCCTACTCGTTAAGGAGAATATGGAGGTCTATCTCGTTACAATTTCAAGGTGCAAAGAAAGTAAAAATTGGATAACCGCCATGGAAGATGAAATGTCATCACTTTTGAAAAAAAAAACTTGGGAACTTTTTAAAAGACCTAAAGGGCATAAACTGATTAGCTGTAAGTGGATCTATAAAGTAAAACAAATGGAAAGAGATGGTAAAAACATTAGATATAAACCTAGACTTGTTGCAAAAGGTCTTACTAAAAAAGAAGGAGTTGATTACACTAAAAAAATTTATCATGTTATAAAATATACTACTGTTAGATGTTTGCTTGCTCTTATTGCTCAATTTAAATGAGAATTTGATCGATTGGATGTTAAAACTGCTTTATTGTATGGTGATTTAGATGAAATAATTTATATGAAGTAGTATGTTGATTTTGAAATTGAAGATCCTGAAAATACTGTTTGTCTATTAAAAAATTCTTATATAGTTTAAAACAAATTCCTAGACAATGGTGTAAGAGATTTGATACATATATTCTAAAACTTAGTTTTAAAATAAGTCAGTATGATACCTGTCTATACTGTAAAGGTGATGAGGTAAAAAATTCTCTATGTGGATGATATGTTGCTTGGCAGTTGTGATAAATCTGAAATTGATGATATTAAATTGAAATTGAAGTCTGAATTTGAAATGAAAGATCTTGGTTCTGCTAAAAATATATTGACATACAGATTTGGAGAAATAAAGAGAAAAAGTTGTTATTTTTGAATCAACGTGATTATGTGATTAAAGTTTTGAAAAATTTTAACATGCAAGACTATAAACCTGTAACTTTACCTCTTGCTAATTATTTTCAACTATCTTCTGAATATTGTCCAAAGTCTGAAGAAGAATATGCTAGAATGTCTAAAGTTCCTTATGCAAATGCTATTGGTTCTATTATGTATTTGATGATTTGTACCAGACCTAATCTTACATTCAGTATTAGCATATTAAGCAGATTTATGAGTAAAGGAAGGACATTGGAATGCTTTAAACTGGTTATTTAGATATCTTGAAGGCACATCTATGTTAGGTTTAATGTTTAAATCAAGTAAAAATGGTGTAACTTTAAAGGGATATATTGATTCTGATTTTATTGGAGATAGAAATAATATTAAATCAACTTCATCCTATTTTTATACCTTATGTAGTACAGTTGTTAGCTAGAAATCACAATTTCAAAAAGTTGTTGCTCTATCTTCTATAGAAGCAGAATATATTGCTGTTATTAATGCTATAAAAGAGGGAATGTGATTAAATGGTTTATTGTCTGAACTTGGTTTTGCTAATAATCATGCTATGTTTCTATTTGATAATCAAAGTGCTATCCATTTGGACAAAAAATCTATGTATCATGATAGAACAAAGTATATTGATGTTAAATATCATTTTATAAGAGACATTATTTCAAAATGAATTCTTAAAATTGGAAAAGTTACAACTCAACTTAATTCATCAGATATGGGTACAAAAGTAATTCTTTTGAATAAGTTTGTAAATTGTTTGAAACTTTTATCTGTTGATTCTTTGTAATGCATGTACATGTACTTAGAGGAAATGAAAAGTGATCGAGATTATGCTCGGGCCTACACTATATTTCCAAATTTTGGTAGCAAGGTGGAGAATGTGAGATTCGAACCCAGATTTGAATGGTGCTCCCATAATTTGTATTGAAGTCGTGTTTTAGGTGTTACGATTTTACTAAAAATGCACATTTAATCGGACTGAGACACGTGTTTGAATATGTATCGTTGGATCAGTTTCTGGAGACTTCTATTATGTTATGCCTTTTCATTTGGCATTCGACTTCTAGGGTTTTCATTGTTCTCTTTGTTTTAAGCCGTTTGAAGGGATTCCCAGGTTTTGGTTTTCTCTTCTGTTTTTTTCTTAAATTCCTAATTTGAGATAGTCGATTTGTAATATTTAGCCTCTGTGTAGTGGTATTCTGAGTGAATATCTGTAAAAAGTTTGTGTTCTTTCAAATTGTTGTTTCGAAGTTTTTAAAGAGATTCTTTGTGAATCTTGTGAATCGATAGTTGTATTTAGATAGATAAATATTATGTTCTGTACTCAGTGATTTGACTAAACATTTTGTAATATTTGTTTCTATTTTGGGCTATATAGTGGAACTGAGCACAAATCCAATCTATTGGATGTTTAACGGAGCATGTAGGCATTAGAAGTGGTTGACGAACCTCCGGGCTTAGGCTGAAAGAAATCGCTTGTGTTTTCTATAATTTCTGCACATTATTTTCTGAGAGATCATTTTATCTTTGTTTCTCTTGTATTCCTGGCCTTACAGGTTTGAATTCCACAAGCTAACTCGTGCACTCAAAAAGAGACGTTAGATGGCGTGGAAGGGGTTTTCGGCATAGACCCTTCAACGCTCAAACCTGAACTCGATTAAAATGGGAAATTTAAGATAAAGTTTGGATGATTCTAAAATATTTGCTTGTACTTTTTCTTCTGCCTTTCCATCCTTGTATGATGGTCGTCGAGTTATAAATTTTAGACACCGAGCATGATTTGCTCCGGCATCAATGTAGTCGATTATTCAAACCATCATTTTAGAGTTTGAGATGTGTTGTCCAATTTGTTGTACATCCAATTAATTATTGACACGTCATTTTAAATTAACATGTCAACAATTTGATGGGTTAGTAATGAAGTTAATGACGGTAAATTTGAGATAACGTGTAAATTTAAAAATTGAGTGGACGGTAAATTGGACAGCCGATCTCAACTCAATTTTACCAATATTGGGCTTTCTCATGAAGTCTTTTGAGCTATTGGGCTAACTTTTATTGCAGCCTTCTTTTGGACTTGTGGTGGGCTTTGTCAAAAGTCCATTATTATGGTGACCCATACTTGTAGATCAGCCCAAGAACTGTGTTAATTTTCGCGTTTACACAGTCACATACCAAAAGCATCCAAAGCAACAATAAGAGAATTACGAGAAACAAATGGTCATCTGAGAGAAAAAGGGATATCATTATATTATCTCACGTGCGGGCATCCCTGAGCCTGAGGTGGCTTCCTTAGGTTTAAATATTATACACACTGAAAAAGGTCTCTCTCATTTATGAACCCCAGCAATATTAAAAGTTTTGTACTTGATAAGTTTACTCAAAGGTGGCTCTGAGGGAGCGCGAGTTGAGCGATCACACAGGGCCTCAATAAGGCACAAAAAAAAATTGTTATAGGTGTTTATATATGTATAATTATTGGTGTCGATTGTCCACTTGTTAATTATTATTTTGTGATTTTTTTTTTTAATTCTAGAAGGTAAGTTTTTGTTATATGAAAGGAATATCATTCTAAGTTTTTTTTATTGGTGTCAATAAATTTCTTAAATTATAAGAAATGGGCGCCATTTTAAAATGTCACACAGGACACCTAAAATCTCAGAGCTGACCCAGAGTTTACTACATGCTTGCTACACCATATCAGGCAGGGACGAAGTCAAGAGAGAACAAATTTTATTTATTTTTATTTTTAATTTTTGCACTATATAATTTTTTTTTTTTTTTTTACACATACGAAAAACATAAATTGACTGCCCTATTTCCGCCCATGATCCTGAAGCCTCTTGAATGCTCCCGAAGTCTCTAGAGATGATGCAATTAGAAAATGGACAGATGAAACAAGAAGCATGTCGGATGTGCAAAGCTTTGTTCATCACAATTGCCTTTGGATCTTGAAGGCAGATCCTACAGAATTCACAATTTCACTAATGACCATATTCATACATCTAAACATAAACAAGCTAAAATTAATAGACTCTCCTCCGTGCTATAAAAGTTCATTCGCTTTTTGCTCAACTTTTTACTCTACAATTTTTCAATGTCAAAGTTAGGTGATAAAATAGAGTTTTGTTCATTTGTTCATTAATTCTTACAATGATGCACCGACTCGAACACGTGTGTCCTGCACAATACGTGTCGGATACGTCGACACGCGATTTTTGACATGATACGTCGTCGACACGTTCATTAAATTATTTAAAATGCTTCATTATATAGTATAAATTTAGTTTACTACTTATTATTAATTTTTTATTGAAATCTTTTAAATATAAGTATTTATTTGTTATTTACAAATAATTTTGAATAAAAATATATAATCTTTTTAATAAAAAAGAAAAATAATTATGGTAGAGTGTTCGAAAAGTGTCGATATCGACACGTGTCCGACACGGATACGCTGCCCAAATTGAAGTGTGTGTGCAATATAGGGTACATCCATAGTAATGAGAATTTATTGTATAGGAGACAATTGCTCTAGACTTTAAGTAATAAGGAGAGAAATTGTGTTAAGGAGACAACACAAATTCGTTGGGTTCAATAATTTTAAATCTCATGATATATTACACTCTTCATCCTAACATGAGATAAACAACACCCGTCAACGTACCTTTTTCTCTACACTAGAATGCAATAACAAGTGTCTGTGCTTAATTCACCAACTTTATTTCCACCATCTCAAAATTCCTCCACTATAGAAAACAAAAGCAGGCAGAAGCATAATTCCTTTCTAGAAACTTAAAAGCCAATAAGCAAAGAATAAGAGGTGACATTACTACCCGCAACTCTCCATTCCCAACAATAAAGCTAACAAAAATGGCTTTCTTCCTCGCTTCCACTGATCATTTCACCATGTTTTTCATTCTTATTTCAACATTTCTTGCCATTACTGATGGAAGATTTTCAGAACAATACCCCGAAACAAAGGCTACTAAACATGATGATAAGATTTACCATCTCCATTTCTACTTCCATGATATTGTGAGTGGGAAAAATCCAACAGCCATACTAGTTGCTGGTCATAGGAATTCTTTCGGCAGCACTGCGATGATAGACGACCCTCTAACTGAAGGGCCTGACCCCAGCTCTAAACTTGTTGGAAGAGCTCAGGGAATGTATGCTATGACTTCTCAACATGATGGAAGTCTACTTATGGTTTTAAATTTTGCATTCAATGAGGGGAAGTTTAACGGAAGTTCGGTTAGTGTTCTTGGGAGGAATCCGGTGCTTGATGCAGTCAGGGAAATGCCGGTAGTGGGAGGCAGTGGGATTTTCCGTTTTGCTCGTGGCTATGCACTGGCAAAGACATACCAGTATAATATTACATCAGGGGATGCTGTGGTTGAGTACAATGTGTTTGTAATGCATCATTGAAAATGTATTGTCTTATAAATAACTTCTACTTGAATGCTTCACTGTTTCTATGATTTTTTCCCTTATTTTCAATCAAGTTATATTATAAACACATAGAAGAAAGGATTTCAGACAATTACAAGTAAAATCATGCTTAGGTTACTTCAAACTCCCAACAGAAGCAATATTGGTAGTAAAGCAATTAAATCGGATGAGGCTATTAGCTTATATGCATCCATGTGCATTGTGGACAATGGAAGATGGCAAAAGAAATCGAAGAATAGACATATAATACAATTATGAGAGTTTTTTCCATCCTTTTGTTGACACATTATGCAGTTGGAAAGGGAATCGGCAAACTAAAATTCTTTATACAAAATAAAAAAGCAAATATCAACTTATTTTGCTAACGTGATCAAGTATACCTTCTAAACCTCCATGCTGAAGCTGAGAAAAGTGGTTGATCCTGCCAGCAGATTATAAAGCAGCCATTTTCAACTTTTATTTTGTATCCATCATAATTGTAACTTTGTAATAATCTCCTTGCCTGCAACATGACACCGTAGCTCAAAGCGACCTTCCCAAAACCAGCCAACTCAAGCCGAGGACTCCATTTGTCAAGCTTCTCGTGCCTCTTCTTTCTATCGAGACCCTCACAAGATATAATATTCTTAATTTCCTCTCCAAATAGCATCTTCTCGATCTTTTGACGCTCTATGAGTGCCCTTGGGGCAGTCGACTCCAAGCCATCAAACAGTGCTGCATAAAAGTTTAATGCTTCCAGGATTCTCTCCATTAAACTAAACCCGTTGTGGTTTGATTCTTGCTCAGTCACCACCATTAATTTTGGGGAAAGACCCGAAATGGCGTTTAGAAAACTTGCCATCTTCGGTGGAGTGGGCGAAGATAGTGGTGAAGATGATTCAGAATCTGGACTTGCACTACAGTTATTAATCACATCCTTATCAAGAAAGTCGCCTAGAGTGTGTGGATTCATTTGCAAGACTCTTCGAAAGTGGACGGTGTTAGGACTCTTATTCACCGAAGGCGAATTTGGTTGTAGCATCTCATCATCGAGTGCCAAGAGAGAATGTAACTGAAGTACAGAACTTATAGCAACAGCTTCTCCCGACTTGACACGTAAACTTTTAAAGTCAAGATTTTCTAATCTGCTAACTATAGGATTAAACTGAAACGGTATGTCTAATTTTTCAGCTTCCAGGTTCAATCGATGAGCCATTTGTTCTAATACCTCTTTCTGTTCATGGATGCCTGTAATTATTATATGAGGCGGGCCTTCACGTCGTTCACTTAATGCCTGAAGAAGACTAATCCACTGTGCAGGCTCAAAAGAATGGAGATCAATAATGTGAACCACCTTCTCCCCTTCCATAGCTTCAAGAATCGCCTGGTTTGTGATCACATAGGCAAGCTTTAGAAAGGGACAGAACTCGAAGAACAACTTCTGAACAAGAATTTCCTCAGTCACCGACGTTATTTTGGTGGAATTAAGGGCCTTGTGCAGCCCAGGCCAACCTTTAAGCATACGATCAGCAAGCGCTTCCATGAAATAGGCTGCAATTCTCTGCATGGTATCACCATCGGGTGATGCAAGATTTGAAATATATTCAAGACCAATATTGGCATTCTCGACATTACCAGCAGCAACATGATTAGCACAGGCAATAAGAAGATGGATCAGAAAAAGGCCTCGATCCTCAGATCTCATTCCCCGGAGCCAAGGATACGGTGATCCTAAACCGGGTGAAAGAGACATCGTGGAAAAGAGATGCAGAGGTGACGAACTTACAGACGAAGATCCCTCTTGAACCATCTCTGCTACCAACAGTAAAATCCACCAAGCAACGTATAAAAGTAATGACCTACAGCGTGCAAAGATCCCAAATAAGGCATTTTCTAAGTGCAAGATCATTGTGTATCAAAATAGTGGTTGAATATAGACAAGTTACAATAGAACTTCGACATCAATATTTTAGTATCGCTATAATATAAAATCATCAATTATCGAAAACAGTAATCCCAGACGTTAAACTTTCGCTAATCACACTCCATATTTTGGATTTCAAGAATATGAAACAACTAACGTGTCGGTTAATAGAGTATGAGTGTGCTCTGTATGTAAGGTCACGGCTACGGCTTTTTGTTAATTCAACTTTTTCATCAATCCAAATTCACCATCTAGATATTTTTCTCATAATTTATCAAAATCAGTTCTTAACAAGTACTAGAACATATGACAGACAGATAGACAAATATCAAGATCCTATTCGGCACCCTCTTTCACTTCTCTGTATCACCTCAATATCAAACAACAGATATCGATAAATTCGCCTGAACGAAGCTGAAACATGACTTGATCGATGGTCATCCTTCGATTAAACAATTTGACTACAAAATATAACCTTCAAATAGTTCTTCCCTTCCCCCAAAGTTTTACAACTTAACACACTGAGCTCTTATTCTGTACTAGAGTTTTTAACAAATGAAAAGAGAAGCATTGCAGCCAATCATAGATAATAAGCCAACTACAGTACATTTAACTATATTTCTCAAGAAAATGAAATTTTCATTTACCAAGAAAGCTAATAATGTAGGTGCAAAATGAATTTCAACATATACGCAAATGCAAACAAGATATCAACGAAAGGGCTTCAGCATGAGAATCAAAAAACCTACCAGCAAAAGTGCAGAACTAAGTTGCTGAAAAACCCAGAAAACTAAATCCCAAGATTAATCTTACTTTGAATATTAAAAGTTTTAAGGGTAAAGTTTTTGTTGTGAAGTGAGTAAAATGAAATTAAAGCATTTCTTGTCTTGAGGGACTTTTCCATGGTTGCTTGCTGACAGATCAAAGAGGTTTTTTTTTTTTGTCATTTATTGATTTGTTGTCCCTTGGGGGCTTCAGAGGAATATGGGATTCGTAAAATCCTGAGCTTTCCATCAAGACTTCCTTTGTCACTATGCATAGTGGATGGGAACATGAGCTGGCCAAAATTTGGTTTTATTATATTAACATAACACAAAGCCAAGAAAGTAACTTGTGACTAAAACAAAACAAATACCTTGACTTGTTTCTTAGTGGGTGATATGGGGGAGATTTCAAAGACAGCCCCCTTACCCCACCACTAATTTGTTTGCTTTTGTAATGGCATGGACTATAAGTGAAATTTAATTAACCATACACAGCGAAAAATATATTATTTTTCAATTTTCATCACGAATCTTTTTTGTGTTTAGAATAATACATTTGATAAATTCTGCAAACTCTTTTATCGATCTTGGATTCGAACAATCACGATCTGTAATCCACAACTGTCCAATTGTCCAACCTCCAATGAAAATTCACACGGGGAACAAGAGTGAGAGAATTATGATTTTTATTTTCTTGCACTGGCAAGAATATGAATTGTGTTCTGTTCTATTTTTCTGAAATCCTAATGACTTATTAATATAAGTTCAAGTGGGCTTGACTCGTCTCTTAAACTTAACCTGATCCAATATTTAATTAATCTAATTAGCTAAATTTGGATTATGAATTAATTAATCGGTTCTATTAACAAGCAACTCAATTAATTAACTATACAACACTTGTAAATTAATTAATTTGTGAATCTCATTCTTCTAGTTCTCTCTTTGTGTGTAACACATCAAATTCCCGATCACGATACCTAACAACATGAACTATTATTTTGATCTAATCAAAATCGATAAATTAAAATACACTTTTTAATTTATCACTAATTCACATCCATCGTCCCAAATTGACATCTAGCAATGTGTCAGGACAATACGTATAATAGGAAATGTCACGTGGTATGACAAAATCAAACATATTCGTTTACCATGAAACTATAATCATTTCGTCAATATGATCCGATTAATTACTAGATATGGATCTGTGTCAATCTCAATTATCAATCATATCTTTCATCCCACTATTAAGTCAATATAAATTAAAAACTCTTTTTCAACTTATGAATACACATTGGCCAAGAATTTCGTTATTAACTTAATTGAATGAAATGTAGATCATAATCTCTTACTATCTAAGAGTGACGAATTTTCTATTGATCATTCACAACCTTCATATGATTCGTGACATACCCGAATGATGCCGTATTAACGACCTTTGGCAAAACAACATCTAATATCGCCAAAGTATGATTATCATTATATAAGGCACTATGATTACATCAAGTCATAGAACTAATTCTACTACCGAACGTTAGAGATTAACCACTGACACTCAAATAGTTATCCATGTGGAATCTCCCCAACGGATCTCCAATGTTTTGTCCTATAACAAAACATCCATGTATTCATTAAGTGTCACCACACTTTAATTTGTGAGATCAGCTATTTACTTCACAAGTAAAAAATGCAGCACGTGATGGTCTATCTGTAATAACGATATTCGTATCTCATTATTATATACGGCCATTGACGATTTAAGATTCAGTCATATGTAATTCATATCTTACAATCACAACTCTTTGTGACTAACAAATTACCAAGATTTAAATCTACGGATTATATTATTTAATTTATTAGAACATTAATTCAATTAAATAATAAATATTGTCATAAATATACATCATTATATATATTAAAAGTGTTCGTGTCCAAATTGATTGAATTTAGGGCATAACACTTACACCATCCACTTGTTATTATCTTTACGAATTAAGACAAATGGACAAGGAAGTTGGGCAAAATGACAAAAGTAAATGGGGGAGCACGTTAACATTTTGGACGGGAGTCCTTGGACTATGTTAAATTTCATACATTAGAATTACTTTGTCATTAAGATTTCCAGTTTGTGGCAAGGTTCATGCTCCGATAAAGACAGAGATGCTTGTAATGGAATTTTTGCAACTCGATATGCTACATTATATGTCATGCCTTGCTAAGTATGATGACATTCCATTGTAATTTTATTCATTTTTTGAGTAGTGATGTTTTATGGTACTTTTGTAATTTTCATTTTTTAAGCAAGCAATAGATGCTCGTGTTTTCACTTTGAGGTTACCTAGTAGAAGCTCTTGAAATGAAAAACTATTAATTTTGATGATAATAAACACACATAAACTCATTGATTGAAATATAAAAGATTGGTTTTTATGGAAATTACATGTGTCGTCGTTGAATTTTCTGCAAAATTTCAATTGGGTCATTAAACTTTAATTTGTCACGATTGGATTAGTGAGTAGGAATTTAGTATCAAATTTCATTACTATGTCACGTCCCATCATCTGTCATTCTTCAAATGCTTCGTCGATAATAACACCATAATTCAGCTTTTAAAGAATCAATTCATGGCATACTAAATAAAATGATAAAATAAAGATTATTCGACATAAATTGGCTCCTCCAGGAAGTGGGCCATCTTCTTCGTTGAATACATTGATCTCGAGACAAGAATAAGTTGCTATGATGGATGCAATCACCTTCTTATCCTCCTTTTTATGAGTTACTTCACTTAATCTATCAATAGATTAATAAATTATTCATTCATCGGTTAATTAAATTATTTATTTATGGAATAAATTAATTTTATTTATTTATCGATTAACTAATAACACTTAAAAAATAATAATTTTCTCGATCCTAATATTATCATTTTATCTACGTTTTATTGTATGACAAAAACAATACAAATATCCCTTGACTTGTTTTGTTGTGAGTCCCTACGAAAATGCCTCCAAAACCAGTGATTTGTTTGGTTGTGCAAAGGCGACAAGGACAGTGGGAAAATTGACAAAAGCAGTTGGGGGAGCAAGCAATGCATTCAACATTTGGGTTGGAAGCTTGGATGGGAGTCCTTCCTTGGATTATGCTCAACTAACGCTTTGAAGTTACTTTATCATTAAAATTTCCATTGTATTGCGTGCTTTCAAACCTCACTATGATATATTGTTGTCGTATGTCTTACTAAGAATAATGCCATTTTATTATACTTTTATCAATTTCTTGAGTTAGGTTGGCATATTAAAAGAAATTCATTTAAAAGTCGTTAAAGGAGGGCATTACTCAAGTTACAATTGATAGTCTACGTGTTTTCAATTTGGGGAAGATGTTGCAGTTAAAAACTTTGATTTGTGATCATAATAGACACATATGAATACCATTGATTTAATTGATTGTCGTGAAAGTATGTGCTTCAAATGATTTAAAATAAGGTTGGTTCAGTTTTTTGCCTTAACGAAAGAAAAAAAGATTGATCCATCCACCCTTCTGTTTCGTCCAATCCTGAGTTACCCTTTGAGAAATTTTAAAAGATTAGTTATAAAGTTTCATGATACTCAAATCATACGATTAAGCCCTTGTTTGATTCTCATTATTTTCAAAATATATTTTTTCTCTCTCACTCTAATTTTAAGTCACACATTCTATAACAAAATAATATTACTTGCAAACTCAATTCTTTTTTTTTTTTAACCACAATTCTCCATCAAAATACTATTCCAAAATGCATGTTGAACAAAAAAAGGGACTCAAACATGCTCTAAATAAGTCAAATGTATTAAACAAATATAGTTTTAAAAGTTGAGACATCATATAGCTAAGTTATTGATCACGTGTAATGAGTTATTTATATAGATTAGACTACCAATGCATGATTTTAAGGACATTATTTATCTATCGGAGAATTGCAGTTAAAGTCTCAAACATTTCAAATTATTGTAGATTATATCTAAACCTTTCATTTTTGTAGTTGGAGTCCCAAACATAACATTTTTATTGTAGCTAGAGGACATGTGGACGAAATTGATCAATTCGATCGTCGTTGACCAAAAATCACTACCTACCCAAACAATTATTTTATTTTTATTGTTTATTTAATTATTTTATATGGGATAATTTGGTCAAATCATTGAGTTTTAGTCAACTAATGGTTAAATGGATAGATTTCATCCACATGTCCTCCATATGCACTAGAGATGAAAGGTGTGGGATTTCAACTGCAACAATAAAATATTTGGGTATAGTCTACAATAATTTAAAAGGTTTGGGACCCCAATTACAATTCATCCTTTATCTAATGTTATTGGTTTTAGGAGATAAATGTCCAATAGCATTCATGGAGTACTACTATCCAGTGTTAACTTTTTCAAAAATCACATTCTTGATAATGTTAAGCCCTTGTTTGAGTGAAGGGATGACAACGAGACAGGTCAATCATTCTCATCCTAATTTCGTCGAGTATTTTTATTACCTTATCCCATCAGCATCTTCATCCTCATACTAGGATGGGTCAGGGCAGGTCCCCTGTCCCATTTATCTCCACATTTATTTTTTCTTTTTATTTTTTATTTATTTTATGTCTTTAGTTAGTAAATATTATTATTTTTTAACCAATTTATTAAAAACAACTTATGTTCAAAAATATGATAAATTTATTATGTTCATTTGATAAAAAATTTAAATTTGAAATTAATTTTAAACGAGGCGGGGCTACATCCCCATCCACATCCGCTTCAGGGCAATGACCATCGCCCCGTCTCCACCCTATTTACCCGGTTAGACGGGTAATCTTCGCTCCATTCGGGACGGGACTCTACGGGTATCGGGTTAAACGAGTTTTTTTGCTATCCATATTTGAGTCTCATTTTTGGTGAGAAATATATTTAAATTTGTGATTTTTTTGGAGAATGTATGATTAAAAAATAACTAAAATTTTTTTATTTGTGTATAATATTATTATATTTAAGAATATGTGTTTGAAAATGAGATTTTAAAAAAAAATGAAGTTCAAAGATAGGCTAAATAAGATGTCCAAAGTAACCTTTGTGGCTTAATCGTCTTCATGGACGGATGTGGGGGTAGCCCAATGTAGCCTCGGCCCAGAAAAGAATTTTGTTTCTAAGTTTTTTGAAAAAAGAATTATAGCTCGGCCCAAATTTAAAGTTAGCTAACTAACTATCATATTCAATATAGAGGAAATTACAGCTAAAATGGGTTTTAAATTTCCATTTTCATAAATCAAGAATCAAGTTTAATTATACAGATATCAGGTTTTAATTAATAATTAATAATTCATATTTAAATATTATAAATTAAACACTAATTCATTTCTATTCCCATTCTCTATCTCTATCTATCTTCTCACTTTTCCTCTTTCTCTCTACCCAACCAGCCGAACCCGCCGCCTTGCCTAATTTCTTCTCCCATGTCAGCGACGCCCCCCGGAAGAGACTCTCCGGCGACGTGGCGTCATAAAATCGAGATGATGTCTGTGGCGATGGCTCCGATCTGGATCTGTATACATCGTACAGCGTCGATCTGTAGATGCTACAACTCCGGTGCGGTCAGATCCAGATCTACGTGTATAGAGAGGTGTGACGTGGTGGTGGAGGCGCTGCGTTAGTGTTGATGGTGGCAGCGTCGCGTAGAGGTAGCTACAGGATTTGTGTTTATTTTATGGTAGTGTGTGGTTATGGTGAATGACAGTGGTGTTGCGTGGTGATGGTGGTGACATTTACAGATCAATGGTGTTGCGGGCGGTGGAGCAGAGGTTGATGGTGTGGTGTATTGGTGACGGTAGTGCTAGTTGGCGGGGGCAGCTGCAGCTATGGTGGTGGTGGAGTAGGGGTAGGGATAGGGTAGGGTGCAGTGGTGAAGTGGTTTGTGACCAATTTGGATGATTGTGACTGAGTAATATGTGACTAATTCGCGGATAGATGTGTGCGGTGTCATGTCGAGAGTGGTAGGTGTATGTGACCAATTATTTGGTTGATTGTGACCAATAATTGGTTAATTTTTGACAAATTAATAACGTGTGACATAAAAATAATGAATGTACTCATAATTTATTAAGTTATAATCGAGTTGTGATCAATAAAAACAATTTGTGACCATAAAATAAATTTTGTGACTTATAAATTTTGTGTTTTGTGATCGATAAACAAATTGTGACTTTAAAATTTTTAATTTGTGATCGATGAACGATGTATGACCTATAAAATTTTTGAATTGTGATCAAATTTCATAGATAAATTTATTAATTTGTGACCAATAAAAATAACATGTGACCTATAATTTGATGTTCTGTGATCATAAAATAAGTTTTGTGACTTATAAATTTTGTGATTCGTGACCGATGAACAATTGTGATTTTTAAATTTTTAATTTGTGACCGATGAACGAACCGTGACCTATAAAATTTTTGGATTGTGAGCTTAAAATTTTTGGATTGTGACATTAAACCTATAAAATTTTTGAATTGTGACTTTAAATTTTTTGAATTGTGACCAAATTGAATATATCTGTGACCTTTATATATTTATTAATTAAATATATAATTAATTAATTAAATTATAAATAAATTTTAATGAAAACCTGATTTTTGAAATTTAAAACCTCAACCCTTAATTTTGAAATGGTGATACTTAAATACCTTATTTATGTATTGTTCCCTTCAATATAATACCACTTTAGCCCAGCTTAAATGGATCAAGTTTAAATCTAATATTTGTAATTATCCCACATACCAATTTATCTCCTTTGAATTGAACATGTTACATCCCAATTCTCAAACCCACCTAATTACTAAAAATGGAAATTACAAAAAATCAGGTGTTTAAAGATTGTTTTTTAAAAATCAGGTCTAAAATTTATTTATGCAAAAATCGAGTAATATATTAAAACCCTAATTCACTAATCTTCCCATATCCATTTCTCTCGTCTCTCTCTTTCTCTCTTTATCACTCCGGAGCGGCACCAACTCCTCACTCTCTTCTTCCCCTCTCTTTCTCCCGTCTCTATCTCTCTCAGTCTCTCTGCGAGCGGCGCTGCAGTGAGCGATCGCCGGCCGACGAAGACTCTCTCATGCACGAGGAAGCCGCGCACAGTGACTCTGCACAGATCGGTGGTGGTGGTTGTTCATCGTCGTTGCGCGCGGCTTCCCCGTGCCTAATCGACAGTGGTGGTTGTGGTGCTCAGATAACAATCACCTCCACGCTTCACTGTGCAACGTCGCGACGCTACAGATAGTCTGTCGACACTATCGTTATTCTTTTCTTTTCTTTTTTGTGGTGGTGGTGTTTGCGTCGGGGTGTGGTGATGGTGGTGTTGATGTTAGTTGTGTTGTGTTGTGGTACAGATGTGGTTTGTTGGCAATGGCTTTGTTGTTGGTAGTGTTTATAGTGTTATGACGAGTGAAGGTGGTTGCAAGTGGTTGTAGTAGCAGTGTTGGTGACGATGGTATGTGACCAAATATTTGGTAATCTGTGACAAGTTACTCAAATGTGACCTAAAAATTTAATAATATGTGACTAACCAATTTAAAAATCTATGACCGAGAAATAAATTGTAACTAATTAATTTAATAATATGTGACCAATAAATAAATTGTGACTATATATATATATATATATATATATATATATATATATATATATATATATATATATATATATATGATCATTAATTGTATAACTGTGACTCTATTATATTTAATTAATAAATATTTTTAATTAATAATATATATACCTGAATTTTGAATTTTCAAATTATAAACCTAATTTGTGAATTGGTGTAAACTATACACTTCATTTATGGTTTTTTTCCCCCAATTGAAAACCCTTATCTACGCCTACAAGTAAAGTTAAAAGTTCAATTAGTTTGCCAAATGCTTAAAAGTTAAAGCTGCAATTTAATCTTAGGCCTTGTATGGAAGGGATTAAAATCGGATTAAAATTGAAAATATAGCCGTTATTGTTGACTTTTATTAGACGGGTGGGACCCAATAACGGCCATATTTTCAATTTTAATTGAATTTTAATCACTCCCGAACGGGGCCTAATGTTGTGACTGCTAAATTAAAATTGCTATTGCGTTAATTTAATTTCATGGTATTGAGTTTAATTTTTAATTTTTGTATGATGTACAAGGAAAATTATGTGAAATTGCAAAAATACAATTCCACGTTTAGAATAATAGTTTTGTGAATATTATTTTACGTCTTTTATATTTTTTAATATAATTGAATATGACTTCATTAATCAATTATTTCAGCGGATCAACTTCACTACAGTTAAAAATGGAATATCGTCAGTCTAGTGTCAAGAAAATGAAAATATTGTTCTCCTTCTTTAAAAAGGTAGATGAATCTACCACAAGTACGTATTATGTTGAAGTTGAAGATACTGCAGTTCATTGAAAAAAAAACCGAATGATATAGAGTATCTTTTATGGTATAAGTTCATTGAAAAAAAATTAAATTTTAATCCACCCTAACGTATCTTTCTGGCTCCGCCCCTGTTCGTCTTATAATTTTGACTCAAACATCTAACTTTGCTATCTTGTACCTTCAAACGTCTAAAAATCATGATTAAAATTAAACTTTGTAGACTAACCAATTTAGTAATTCTCGACTACTACTAAACAGAATCACGTAAAAGAATTTGTGTGGGCTTTGGATTTTTAGGCAGGTAGCTGCGGGTTTTTTATCCATTCGATTTATCCTTTTTCTAATTTTTTTTTTTTTTTTGCATTAATATTTTTTGACTATTTTAAAAGGAATTTATTCGTAATTTTCAAAAAGTTATGGGACTCTATTTGCAATTCTTTCTTCTTCTTTTTTGTTGCTGCTGTTTTACTGCTTTATTTTATTTTTGTTTATAAATCCATTATTTAATGAGCAAAATGCATAGAATGACGAGTTTTGCCACATAATTGAAAGGTCAATGATGAATATATAATAAAAAATATTGATGATAGATTTGGAATACTTCGTAAATGTTGGAGATAAAAATTGCAAGTTTTACATAGGTAAGCCCCCCTACCCGTCGGCTCGCTGATAGATAGGGCGAGCAAATAACATTGGGTATTTTTTTTTTTTTTTTTTCATTTTATACCTACCTTTCTTGGGCATCTTAATTATTTCATTGTTGACCTTCTCTGGATTTGTGCTTTGTGGAGGCAAACGTTTTGGTCCAATCCAATTACCAGCCCACTTGCCAATCCTTTCTAGGGATGGCAAAATAGCCCGTTCAACCCAATACTCGTGGGGTCCTGTCCAGAATGAAACGAAGATTACCCGTCTAACAAGGTAAACGGAGCGAGAACGGGGCAAGAGTCATTACCCCGAAGCGCGTACAGGAAACATAATCCCCACCCCGCTATCCCCCCTCCCTCCCTCCCTCCCGTTTAAAATTAATTTCAAATTTAAATTTTTTGATAAAAAAAATAATTGATTTGTCATATTTTTAAAGAAAACATGAGTTTTAACAAGTTAAAATATATATATATATTTATTAATTAAAGACCTAAAAAACAATAAAGCAAAAAATAAAATAAATTGAACAATAAATGTAGCAGGGGACCTGTCCCGCCTCACTTTAACCGAATTTTGAGATAGGGTAAGGTAACAACTTTTTTTGAATGGACGTGGGTGGAAATGGATGACCCGTCTCGTTGTCATCCATAATCCTTTAAAAAGGCTGCCTAATTTAAGCCCTGTTTGGTACCCATTAAAATTTTCATTCTCATTCTTGTACTCATTTTCAACCACACATTCTTCATTAAAATAATATTTTCCATCACATCAATAACTTTTCCTTCTTTTTCAACCACACATTCTCCATCAATCTACTATTTCAAAATACATTCTTCCAAAATAATATCCATCAAACACACCCTTAGTACCAAACCATGAGTACTTGCGTGTGCTCCACTCATGTTCTGCAAGTGGAGGGAGGCTGCTGCCTGCTGGTAAAAAAGAGAGAGCTTTCAATTTTTTTATATAGTTAAAATTATTCGTGTTTACAGGTTTTATTAATATGTAATAATAAAAATAGTACAAATTTAGGAGAAGACTAGAAGGGGGATATTGTGAATGAGATTTATTGGGTATTTAAACTAATGAAACTCGGGCGGTCTCATCTTGATTCTCGTCATCGTACTCCTTTGATACATTTAGTCTCCTCATCTTCCACTTTGAAATAACTATGCATTTTTTATCGTGCCGATCTATTTCTCTCTTCCTACCAAGGGGCGGATATGGATTGGGGGGCCTCTGCTGGCCCACCAACAATTTTCATTGATTAATGAAAAGCTTAGACCACACGCGGTTTTCCTTAATTAGAAATGGAAGATTTTCATATTTTCTAGATATTAATGTGAAAAAAAATAAGGACATATTAATGTGACATGTAATTTTAATTGTCTAATTCGTACCAACATATTCAGCAAGAAACCTCAAATATATGGTCCAAGTGAGAGAATGTTGGATTTGTTAATTGAGGAAATTACACCTAGACCTGAATTTAAAATACCATTTTCAAAAATCATAAATCAAGTTTCATTTTGCAAAAATCAGGTTTTAATTAATAATTTAAATTTTTTTTATAATAATCAATCCCTAAAACTAATTCATTTGAAAAAAGTACTCTCTCACCATCTCTCCATTTTCTCCCCCCACATGGTGATTCCGTCGCCTGCACCGCCCGCCAAACTCAGCCGCACCATACGTTCCCTACTCCTAGCTTAGACGCACTGTCCGTCTCACTGTCAAACCACGAAGGTGAAGGTGTCGCTGTTTTTCCCCACACAGCGATTCCGTTGCCTCCACCGCCCGTCACAGCCACTGCCACTGCCACCGTTCATTCCCTACTCCCAAACCTCAGCCACACCGTCCGTCTCACTGTCAAACCATGAAGGTAAAGGTGTCGCTGTCATCTTTGTGAATGTGAAGCAGTGGCGACGATGGTGCCCAGATTTGTCCTCTGTACATGGCCTTTCATTCATTCTTTTATATTTTAATATTTTGGCCGATTTCTGAAAATACTGGATGTTGTGGAGGTTGCAGATATGTTGGGTTTGCGATTAGGTGCGTGTGGGTGCGGCGATTGGGTGTCGGTGCGTGAGGTGATGGCCGTTGTTGGAGTGGTGTTGAGATCGTTTTTTTTGTTATTGTTGGAGTGGTGTTGAGAAACGGTTGTGTTGGTGTTGGTGGCATCGTCGTCGCTGCCGGCTTGGTGATGGATGCAGTTTTCCGGGTGGTGATAGTGGCGGGGAAGGGTGTGGTGGTGAAGATGCGGCGACGATGGTAGTGCTGTTGCGGGAGGCAGTGGCAAAGTGTTGGTCACAAATGATTTGATTTTTTGTGACCAATAATTTGGTTGGTTTGTGGTCAATAAACAATAGGTGACCTATGAATTAGTTAAATTGTGAGCAGTACAAGCTGTGTGACCTAAAAATTATTAATTCGTGACCTAAAAATTATTAATTGTGACCTAAATAAGTATTGTGACTTCTAAATTTTGTGATCTGTGATCGATGAACAAAATGTGACTTTTAAATTTTTGAATTGTGACCAATAAACAAATTGTGACTTATGAAAATTTTGAATTGTGACCTAAAAATTTTCGTCGAAGTCGTTGCTAAAATCGGAGCAGTCGTCGGAATGGTCGCCGAAGATAAGTTGTGACCGGAACGGTAGTCGGAATAGTCCCCGGAGCAGTAGGGCTGGTGGAGGTGGGGTGGGGTAATTATATTATAATAGAATTAAATATTTAATAATAAATTGATTTAATAATTCATTAATAATTTAAATTTTTTTTATAATAATCAATCCCTAAAACTAATTCATTTGAAGAAAGTACTCTCTCACCATCTCTCCATTTTCTCCCCCCACACGGTGATTCCGTCGCCTTGTTGGAGTGGTGTTGAGAAACGGTTGTGTTGGTGTTGCTGGCATGGTCGTCGCTGCCGGCTTGGTGATGGATGCAGTTTTCCGGGTGGTGATAGTGGCGGGGAAGGGTGTGGTGGTGAAGATGCGGCGACGATGGTGGTGCTGTTGCGGGAGGCAGTGGCAAAGTGTTGGTCACAAATGATTTGATTTTTTGTGACCAATAATTTGGTTGGTTTGTGGCCAATAAACAATAGGTGACCTATGAATTAGTTAAATTGTGACCAGTACAAGTTGTGTGACCTAAAAATTATTAATTCGTGACCTAAAAATTATTAATTGTGACATAAATAAGTATTGTGACTTCTAAATTTTGTGATCTGTGATCGATGAACAAAATGTGACTTTTAAATTTTTGAATTGTGACCAATAAACAAATTGTGACTTATGAAAATTTTGAATTGTGACCTAAAAATTTTCGTCGGAGTCGGAATCGTCGCTAGAATCGGAGCAGTAGTCGGAATGGTCGCCGGAGATAAGTTGTGACCGGAACGGTAGTCGGAATAGTCCCCGGAGCAGTAGGGGTGGTGGAGGTGGGGTGGGGTAATTATATTATAATAGAATTAAATATTTAATAATAAATTGATTTAATAATTCATAAATAAAAAATTAAAAAACCTGATTTGTGAAATTTGAAACTTGTTTTTGTATTTTTGAAAAAGTGTAAAGTAAATACCTTAAAAATGTATTGTTCCCTTATTAATTTGTCATGTAATCTTATATATGTAATTAATTGTGTATAAGGTTATCTTAAAGTTGAGCCCAATTAAAGTGATCTAATAAAGAATTAAATAGTTGGGCTTATGATATATAAATAAAGTGTGGGTCGGATATATGTACAGAGATTGGATCCATTAATATTGTGTTTGACGTGGGTCAAATACATATGAAAATTGTAAATAGGGTTATGGTCCCCAATTTATATGTAATTTCTCATTCTCTGTGTCATCTCATCAATACAAGAATTAATAAATAAAGTATATTGAAGAGGAAAATCAAGAAACTCACAATCAAGAATCTAGATTACAATCAAGAATCAAGAAAAAATTATTGGAGCAATTAAATTGAAAAAGAAGACAAACAAGATTATGAAGCAAGAAGCCAAAATCAATTCCAAGAAAGATTCAAAATCCGGAATCAAAATCCGATATTAAATAATCATTTCCAAAAAATTAAGGTATGTTCCGCATTATTAATTTTCTTAGTGATTTTACATGAAGGATCTTGGCAATAAAATAATTAGATTTTTCAGTTTTATAAAGTTTAAAGTTTCATAAAGTTTCGACAAATATCTCACAGCTATTTTCTTTCATTCACAATGCATACATCATTCATCAAACATTTTGTGCTAATAACCACAACAAAAGTTGTTGACGAACAAAGTAATCGCTAACTTCTAAAGGTTACTAGAGCTTTCTTATTTGATAAGAATATTCCCAAGTATTTGTACGGTGATGCTTTGCTATAGTACTATGTATGTCATTAATTGAGTTCATTCTTGTGTTCTTGCATTTCATTGGAAGTTACAATATTAATTTATAAGGTTTCAATATAATTTACAATATGCACAGTCTTCTAGAGTAAATACGAAAGTCAAAGAGATATCTAGGTAAAACCATATAGTCAGATGTTCTCAACATCCATTACATTTTTGTAGTTTTGACTAAAAATGACCTCACTTAATCTATCAATAGATTAATAAATTATTCATGCATCAGTTAATTAAATTATTTATTTATCAAATTAATTAATTTTATTTATTCATCGATTAACTAATAACACTTAAAAAATAATAATTTTCTCGATCCTAATATTATTATTTTATCAACTTTTTATTGTATGACTAAAACAAAACAAATACCCTTTGGCTTGCTTCGTTGTGAGTCCCTACGAAAATGCCTCCAAAACCAGTGATTTGTTTGGTTGTGCAAAGGCGACAAGGAATATGGGAAAATTGACAAAAGCAGTTGTGAGTCCCTACGAAAATGCCTCCAAAACCAGTGATTTGTTTGGTTGTGCAAAGGCGACAAGGAAAATTGACAAAAGCAGTTGGGGGAGCAAGCAATGCATTTAACATTTGGATTGGAAGCTTGGATGGGATTCCTTCCTTGGATTATGCTCAACAAACGCTTTAAAGTTACTTTATCATTAAAATTTCCATTTTATAGCGTGTTTCAAACCTCACTATGATATTACTAAGAATAATGCCATTTTATTATACTTTTATCAATTTCTTGAGCTACGTTGGCATATTAAAAAAAAAAATCGTTTAAAAGTCGTTGAAGGAGGGTATTTCTCAAGTTACAATTGACAATCTACGTGTTTTCAATTTGGGGAAGATGTTGCAATTAAAAACTTTGATTTGTGATCCTCATAGACACATATGAATACCATTGGTTTAATTGATTGTCGTGAAAGTATGTGCTTCAAATTATTTAAAATAAGGTTGGTTCAGTTTATCGCCTTAACGAAAGAAAAAAGATTGATCCATCCAACCTCTTGTTTCGTCTAGTCTTGACTTACCCTTTGAGGAATTCTAAAAAATTAGTTAGAAAGTTTCGTGATATTCAAATCATATGATTAACCCCTTGTTTGGTCCTCATTATTTTTAAAATATATATTTCTTTCTCTGATTTTAAGTCACACATTTTATAATAAAATAATATTACATGCAAACCCAAAATTTTTCTTATTTTTTAACTACACATTTTTCATCAAAATACTATTCCAAAATACATGTTGAACAAAAAAGGGGACCCAAATGTTACCCCTCAATTTCGAGGTCTAAAGAAGCGAAGCCACGTGGCACGCCAAATAGATAGAACGGTCAACGAGAAGTCAAGAGGAGGGCCAACAGGTCAGAAGTGCCAATAAGGAAATAAGTCGAGGTCTTTAACCCAGCATCAGAAGCTGTTACATTAAACAAGCCTCGGTCTGAAATACTTCCTCAAAGACGAGGGACAACCCAATCCGAGGTTTTTTCAAACTCGTCCGAAGCTCATGAAATCGACGCTACCTCACAACTTCGAAGATCTTTTTGGATTGATTGATGTGATGTCTGCAATAAAGTATCTGTAGTTTTAATCAATGTCAGCCTACTACTAGAACGACTAACATTAAATGTAATAAGTGGACAGTGATGTGAAGCTTCGGTTTAGGAGATGTCGTTACATGGACTTGATCCGACAATCATCACATTGGCTAGAACAGTATACATAGCCACTCTCTGTATAAAAAAAAAGGGACGATTGATGGATGCAAAGAAGAGAAAAACACACATTCATACAAACATTTAAACTCTTGTTATTCCAGTTTCCCACCTTGCCTTTGCTGATGACATTGTTATATTTACCAATGGCCAAAAATCTTTCTTGAATAAAATTATGAGGTTTATTAAACTTTATACTGCAACTTCTGGACAGGATATCAACTGCAATAAAAGTTCATTTTCCACTAAGAAGGAAATCCACAGAAAAGTGGTTGAAGAAAATACTGGATTTCATTACCAACCACTACCTATACTATACCTTGGAGTTCCTCTCTACAAAGGGCATAAGAAGGCTGCTCTATTTGAGGATTTGATTAACAAAATGAAAAGAAGACTTCTGAGTTGGGAAAACAGATGGTTATCTGCAGGCGGCAGAATTATTCTGATAAAATACGTGCTGGGATCTATGCCAATGCATCTATTACAAATACTGGACCCGCCTAAATGCATCATCAATAAAATTGCCAGAATTTTTAATGGCTTCATTTGGGGAGAAACTAGCCAGAACAAGAAAATTCACTGGACATCCTGGGACAATATTTGCTATCCTGTTGAAGAAGGGGGCATTGGTTGTAATTCCCTGCTGATTTGACCATTGCCTATGACTGCAAACTATGATGGAAGTTTAGGGAACAAAAATCCCTTTGGAGCCAGGTTATGAAAGCTAAATATTGCAGGCTCAACCATGCTTGTGTTGTTAATCACAGCTCCCAAAAATCTAATCTTTGGAAAAAAATGATCAAGGTCAGATACTTAGTGGAACCTCAAATCACTTGGAGAATAGGTGAAGGAAAAGCTAATTTTATGCATGATATCTGGCTTCAATCTGGTGCTATTCAAGGGAGGCTGAAACAAGATATACATCAAGATAAACTTGTTATGGATTTCAGGAAGAACAATGAATGGGATATTACCACATTGAATAACTTTCTCCCTGGTGATGTTGTTAATGAAATTGTAAAGATCCTAGTTACAAACCATCCGGATAAAATGTTTTGGAAACCCAATGCATCTGGACAATTCACCATTTCCTCTTGTATTAATCTTTTCCGGCAAAGCAAGACCAGACAATTGGCGTACAAACTCATTTGGAATAAGGTTATTCCTCAAAAAATTGCTTTTTTAGTATGGAGACTTTGTAAGGAAATTATCCAGAAAAAATATGGCATCCAATTAGCCTCCAAATACCAGTGCTACTGCAATTCGGAAAGTATTAATCATGTATTTTTGGAAGGTCCAATTGCCAAGGAGGTCTAGTCTAACTTCTGCAGGGATATGGACGTTCAAGATATTAGATTTGGGCACCCTAGAGCTATGATTATGCACTGGTTTTTGCAGAAAAATGATAATACAGGTGAGATCAGATCAATTGTTCCTCTGATCATTATCTGGTTTCTTTGGTTGGCTAGGAATAATGCTAAACACAAACATCACCTAATGAAGGCAAATAAGATCATCAAGCAAACCTATGTGCTTATCAATGCACTTTAAAAAGCATGGAGGATCTAATGGAATGGAAATATTAACAGCAATATCCTATTGCTGTCAAGTGGAATAAACCCGATAGTGGATGGTATAAACTCAATACAGACGGGGCCCTGAAAAATTCTTTGGCTGCAGGTGGGGGTCTTTTGAGAAACAATCTGGGAAATGTAATATGGGGATTCTATGATTTTTTTGGAGAATGCTCGATCATGGAAGCTGAATTAAGAGCGATTGAAACAGGGTTGCAACTGTGCTGGAACAATGGTATTAGGAAGGTGTGGGTAGAGACAGATTCTAAGGCTGCCCTGACTTTGATTAAACAAAATATTGGTCCTTAGGGAATTCAATATACACTGCAATCCATCCGTTGGCTACTAGAGAAGATGGAGAGTAAAGTCACACATACTTGGAGAGAAGGGAACCAGGCTGCGGACTGGCTAGCTAACAAAGGTTATATTGAAAGAAAGTTTAAATTTGTCAAAGCTGGTGAATTTAATGGTAGAATTACAGGCATTGTGAAACTTGACAAAATTGGTCTGGGTACTATTAGATTAGTTCACTAATCAGTCTTAGTAAATGGTCTACCTTTGGCTTAGTTTGCATATGTTGTAACCATTTATAGAAGTTGTAGAGTGCATTTTGTAAGTCTTTAGGAGGTAAGGTACATTCATCCCCCTCCTTGTATTGTTTTTGTTCTTTCTATTAATAAATTCATATCCTACGTCTTGGATTTTCAAGTTAGGATATTTCTCCAAAAAAAAAAAAAAATCATATCCACTCTTCCACATATTTCATCATCATTTTGTTTAAAGGAGATCATTGATAGTATGATTGTCCTCTAATCATATCGTCGGAACCTTAACATTTTTATCTCTTGCCGAAAAGTGCCTCCCACGTTCACTACAGTTGGATTACCATTCCTATTCCGGTAAAAACGTGCTGGATCCGTATTTGACGTGGCGAGAGTGGGTCAGGCATCTGTTGAGTTCATTTTTTGGGGTCAACATCAAATATGCTCTAAATAAGTCAAATGTATTAAACGAATATAGTTTTAAATGTGAATTTTGCTATGAGTACATAATGGTATTCATAGAGTTTGACATAATGGTCATGTGGCCACACACAATTGGGGGAGCACTTGGGTCCACCCTGTGGGTCCATGCGCCCCCCCCCTCCCCCCAATTGTGAGTGGCCACATGGTCATTATGTCAAACTTTATGTGTTTTGCTATGTACCCATAGCAAAACTCTTTAAATGTTGAGACATCATATAGCCAAGTTATTGATCACATGTAATGATTTATTTATATAAATTAAACTACCAATGCATGATTTTAACGACATCATTTATCTAAGGGAGAATTGCTGTTGAAGTCTCAAACCTTTCAAATTATTATAGGTTATATCCAAATCTTTTATTTTTATAGTAGGAGTCCCAAACATAACATTTTTATTGCAGCTAGAGGACGTGTGAACGGAATTCATCAATTTGATTGTCAGTTGACCAAAAATCACCATCTAACCAAATGATTGTTTTATTTTTATTTTTTAAAATTATTTCACACGGGATAATTTGGTCAAATCGTTGATTTTTGGTCAGCTAATAGTCAAATGGATAGATTCCATCTACATATCCTCCAAATGCACTAGAGATGAAAGGTTTGGGATTCCAGCTACAACAATAAAATGTTTGGGTATAATCTGCAATAATTTAAAAGGTTTGGGACCCTAGTTGCAATTTTTCCTTTATCTAATGTTATTGATTTTAGGCAATGTTCTAAAATGCGTAAAGCATGGCTAGGCGTGGAGGCCAAACTTCAAGCTTTACGAGCTTAGGCGGGTCTAGGCGAAGCTTAAGCATAAAAAAACGTTTTTTTTATTTTAAATTTTTAATCATTGTAAAAAAATTCAACAATTCAAATAATACATACCAAACATCTAAAATTATAAAATACTGCATTTATTTAATAATTCCTTCATAAAGTAGCTTGCAATTTAGATGTTGTTGATGAATCATCTTTTTCCATTAGTTTCTAAAAAAAAAAATGCAAATGTTTATTATTTACAAAATTCAGACCCAAAAATCATATGAACGTGAAAACAAATGAAAATTTAGTTACATAAGCAGTTAAGCGCTAATTGGGCCTCACGTCAGAGCTAAAATGTATTCTTGATTAAATTTTCAGATTTTTCTACAGGAGTTATTCTACAATCAGTTTGGAATCATTGCCATGCATCAGATTTATGAGGGCTACAAATTACAATTGACTCTCTCGAAGTCTGAAACTGATATGTCATATGTATATACAAAATAAAAATTCACAACAAATGATTTTCGATTAATTACAGAAGCTCATATTACAATTTCAGACGACTTCTTAATTGCAGAAGCCCAGATTACGTTTGCCCATTTTCACTATTGAATCATTGATAAATGCAAAACACTTCTATTTTGAATTGTATAACTTCACTACTTGATAATAATCTTAATTAATGTGGGTTATATTTAAAAAGGGGGGGAAATTGGAGCCTCCAATGCGAAAGCGCACTAGCCGCATAAGGCCCTTAGGCGCTCCTAGGCGTGCCTAGGCGCACTTTAAGCGGTCAACGAGCGGTCAACATTGTTGTTGACCGCTTAATTACCGCTTAGCCTCAGAGCAAAGCGTTTTCATCAAGTTTCGAGCCTAGGTGTCGCCTAGGCAAGCCTTTTAGAACAGAGATTTTAGGAGATAAATGTACAATAGCATTTGTGGAGGTACTATCCAGTGTTTAAGTTTTTCAAAAATCTCATTCTTGACAATGTTAAGCCCTTGTCTGAGCCTCATTTTTTGTGAGAAAAATATTTTAAAACGGTGATTTTTTGCAGAATGTGTGGTTAAAAAATAAGTAAAGATTTTTATTTATGTATAATATTATTATATGGAAGAATATGTATTGGAAAATGAGGTTTTTTTTTTTTTTTAATGGGGTCCAAACATAGGCTAAATAAGATGTCCAAAGTAATCTTCCGTGGTTTAGTCGTCTTAATTTTGACTCAAACATTCGCTGGCTTATCCCTTCAAACGTCAAAAAATAATGATTAAAATTCAACTTTGTAGACTAACCAATTTAGTCATTCTCGACTACTACTTAACAGAACCACGTAAAAGAATTTGCTTTTTAGGCAGGTAGTTGCGGGTTTTTTATCCATTCGATTTTTCCTTTTTCTAGTTTTTTTTGACTATTTTAAAAGGAATTTATTTGTACTTTTGAAAAAGTTATGGGACTCTATTGCAATTCTTCCTCTCTCTCTCTCTCTCTTTTTTTTTTTTTTTTTGTTTTACTACTTTATTTTATTTTTGATTATAAATCCGTTATTTAATGACCAAAATGGAGAGAATAACGAGTTTTGCTATATAATTGAAAGGTCGATGATGAATATACACTAAAAATATCTTGATGATAGATTAGGTGTACTTCGTAAATGTTGGAGATAAAAGTTTATTACATAGATAAGCCCCCCTTAGCCGTCAACGCTCGGATAGATAGGGCGAACAAATCACATTGGTTTTTTTTTTAATCATTTCATTTTATACCTACCTTGGGCATCTTAAGTCAACAGTTGGGTCGGGCCTAATTATTTCATTGTTGACCTTGTCTGGATTTGTGCTTTGTGCAGGCGAAAGTTTAGGTCCAATCCAATTACCAGCCCGCTTGCAAATCCTTTCTTTGGATGGCAAAAAAAATTCAATCAACTCGATACCCATGGAGTCTCGTACCAATTAAGACAAGAATTACCTGCCTAACTGGGTAAGCGAGGCGGGGGCAGGGAAGGGGCAGGGGTCATTGCCCCTAAACGGGTACATGAAACATAATTCCCACCCCGCTAACCTCCTCCGTTTAAAATTACTTTCAAATTTAAATTTTTTATCACACAAAAGTAATAGATTTGTCATCGTTTTTAAAGAGAATATAAGTTGTTTTTAACAAATTGAAAAAAAAAAAAAAAGAGTAATAATATGTACTAATTAAGCCCATATTTGGTGCACATTTTGAGTCCCAAAAATGTATTTTTATGTTTTATGTGATGAGGAATGTGTGATTGAAAAAGCAAGAAAAGTTATTGATGTGATGGAAAATATTATTTTATTGAAGAATGTGTGATTGAAAATAAGTAGAAGAATAAGAATGAAAAAAATAATGTGCCTCAAACAGGGGCTAAAGACATAAAAAACCATAAAAGCAAAAAATAAAGTAAAATAAAATAAAATAAAAATAAATGGAGCAATAAATGAACTAGGTGACCCGTCCCATCCCGATCCTGTCCCGTCGCACTTTAATCGGGTATGAGAATGTGATAAAGTGACAAAAATACCTGATAGGACATGGTGAGAATGATCGACCCGTCCCATAACCATCCCACCATCCCTAATCTTTTCAAAAGGCTACCTAATTTATCACCAAACCATGAGTTCTTTCATGTGCTCCACTCATGTTCTGCAAGTGGAGGGAGGCTATCGGTAAAACAGAGAGCTTTCAATTTTTTATATAGTTAAAATTATTCGCATTAGTGTGTTTTATTAATAAATAATAATAATAAACAGTACAATTTTAGGAGAAGACTAGAAGAAGGGCAATCTTGTGAATGAGATTTATAAGGTATTTAATTTTAAACTAACAAAACTCGTGTGGTCTCTTCCTGATTCTCGTCATCACACCTTTGATGCATTTAGTCTCCTCATCTTCCGCTTTGAAATCACCACTCATTTTTTATTGAACCGATCTATTTCTCATCTTCCTACCCGGGGGCGGGTTGGGGGGGTGGGGGGGTCCTCTGCTGGCCCACCAACAATTTTCATTGATTAATGAAAAGTTTAGGCCACACACGGTTTTCCTTAATTAGAAATGGAAAATTTTCACATTTTTTAGATATTAATGTGAAAATAAATAAAAGACAAATTTGTAATTTTAACTTCCTAATTTGTATCAACATATTCAGAAAGAAACCTTAAACAAACCATACTTCTCCCCCATAATAATATTCCCCCAAAATACCATGCTTTATCCTCAAAAACAATAAATACCCATAATGCAAAAACAATTTCGCGTGTCCACACACTCAAAACAAACATTTTAAAGCATTCCATTCTCTTTTCTTTTTCACACACACTTTTCATACATATAGATACAAACAAACATCTTACATATACCATAATTCATCCTTAAATCACAACTTTCCATTTCATCAAACAATTTTCAGCTCCTTTTTTCTCATGGAGATTTTGGGGGTTTTGAAAATTTTCTTGATTTTCACCATCTTTTTCTTGATCGGAGATCCATTTTTCTCTCTGTCATCTTCTTTGCCCGAGAGACTCGCGAAGTCTGCAGCTGCACACCGTAATTTCACGGCCATATCAGAGTTTCGAGTACTCAACAGAAAACATTTTAATGATTGCCCCGACGTGAACCCTCATCTGCAAATGACTACAAGCTCCATTGCCAAGCTTTCTGATGATGGATATATTACAGTAAATGTTACAGGAGTTTTACATCCTTCGACTGATGAATGGGTTGCAATGATTTCACCTTCTCATGCCACGTGAGATAATTATTTTCGTATCAAAATAATTTGATTCTACACTTGAAATTTTTTTTTAATTTAATCTGATCTTGCAGTGTAACAGAATGCTTAGAAAAGTACATTCTTTACTTGGAGACAGGAGATTTGAGTAGGCTTCCGCTTCTCTGCCATTATCCTGTTAAGGTAAGCACGTTCTGCTTTTGCAAATTGTTTCAAGGATTGACATTATTTTATATTTTACTGCTGCCATTCTGTTAATTTATTTCTTGACGTGCCTGGTTCATAATGATCAGAATTCTGTACAAGTAACAAATAATTCAGAAACTGAGAATTTCTTGAAAAACTTGTCCTTGATCCCGTATCTACTCGATGTAATAACAACAACAATAACAAACTAATGTCGGGATTTTGATATTTGTCCCGGCTCAATGACCGGGACAAACGACAGGGCGCCACCTCTTATTGGAGGAGGAGCTGACCTCGTCAGCTCCCCCTCCAATGTGAAGTCGCCCTGTTTTTGGGCCCAGTCATTGAGCCGGGCCCTATAGTGTAGTTCCTAATGTTGACCCGGGTTATCGCTAAAATTTGCAGGCTCAACGTTTAAGAAGCGATCCAGATTACTTGAGTTGCAAGAAGAAGGAATGCAGTAAAAAAGTGAATGGAAAATGCGTGTTGAGAACATGTGGTGCTTCTTTGTCATTTCATGTCATTAATATTCGAACCGATATCGAATTTGTGCTGTTTGCTGGTGGATTTCTTACGCCTTGCATTTTGAGAAGGTCACAGCCACTCACTTTTGCCAATCCAAACCAGCCTTTATATGGACATATATCGAGTACCGATTCAACTGCAAAATCGGTATGGAATGCCATCTCTCTCCAATATCCATTCATATGGTTGAGAATATTATTTTATTTTTTTATTCACGACATTTTAGATGAAATAGTTCAAATATTATTGGAATGTGTCGTTAAAAAATGGAAAAAAAAAATTATTGATCCCATAAAATACGTGATTGAGTACCTGTTTGAGCCCCATTTTATTTTTTATTTTGACAAAAATACATTTTGAAATAGGGATTTAATGAGAAATGTGTGGTTAAAAAATAAGGAAAAATTTTGGGTTTACGTATAATATTATTTTATTGAAAAATATGCGGTTGAAAATAAGATAGTGGAAAATATATTTTGAAAATAAATGGGGATCAAACAATGGCTGAAAATGATTTTAACGAAAAACGAGTTTAGAAAAAGTTGTACCAAACATGTCTTTATTTAGCCCATGTTTAGTGTAGTTAAAACTCAGTTTTTTTTATTTATTATTTTGATAAAAATTGATGATACGTGTGGTTGAAAAGTTTTGAGGTACGTAAATTGTACTGTTAAAATTAATTGTTAATTTTAATTTAAATTTTTAATGAATTATTAATCTACGCCTGGACTTAATTTTTTGCCACGCCCGTTTCCATTTATTTTCCCTGTAAAAAATGGCACAAGGCTTTGTTGACTTTGGTATCATTAATTGCCTTGTCCGCCCCGGCAAGATTTTTTGTTTACACGCATCTGCATTTTTAATAAATTAAACAGCTGTGATGGGATGGCAACATACCGTCCTAATTTATTGCCTCCATAGTAGAAAAAGAGTAATGATATTCATCTCCATTGAAGTTAGCCACAGTCTATGTGACAATTGAGTCTATCATTTAATGTCATGTAATTGTCACATAGACTGGTATTCAACCCCAGTGGGGATGAATAACATTAGTCATAGAAAAAAATTTCACTGCTTGTCTTTCCACGTCATCAGTGAGAAATTTTTATTCCATCCACGGAGAGCAGAAGATCAATTTCATGGCAACATATAAGCTTTTACGGTAGTGCAGAAAAAATAGTGAATATTCTTTTACCTTTTACTGAATTAAGTTTAATTCATTGTAGTTGTGGGTTCAAAAGTTCAAAAGTTAGAAAAAGTTGACTGCAAAACTTGAGGTGTGAAAGATGAGAAAACGAAGAAGTCTTGCTTTCCAACGTAGAGTCACATAAGACTTGTGCATGGCAATAATTATAAAATATATTAGTATAAAATATATATTATTTTGTATGCTTATGAGAATAGACATTATAAAGAATAAATATTTTAAATATTTTTTCCGTCTGTTTATATTGTCTGATACTGTACAATCAATTTTCATCCCACTAATTTAAAGTTGTCACAAGTGTCAAGATTTTAATGGGTTACGTTTTTTGCCTTTCAAGAAAAACAACGAATGAGACGAGGAGATAGAGACTCATTGTGAATGCATTAGTACCCCATGTTCGATATGACTACAAGTGGCACGATTTGATATGAATGAATATATGAATAATATAATGGATTTATCAATATTTGTGATAATTGCAGATGAGAGTAACGTGGGTGAGTGGTAGTCAACGGCCTCAACAAGTTCAATATGGAAATGGAAAATCAGCTACTTCACTTGTTTCTACTTTTTCACAAACTGATATGTGCAACTGTAAGTTTCTTATTCTCCTCATCCTCATGTTTGTGCTTAAAGTAGCTTATCTTTGAAAAAAAAAACAATTAACCAAAGTATTTGATTGAACCTCGTTTTGTCAACCATTTTGAAAAGACTAATGTTATTTAGCGCAATTAGTATTAAAACGTCGTTCTAAACGGCACTATACCTCAATTTTTACCATGAATTCTCAAAGGATTGGCATCTTCAATCTGGATTAATGTTTTGTTAGCTTCAAGAAGTACTTTTGAGAGTTTTATTATATCTAAAACATTGTTTCCTTTTTTTTATTGAAAATAAGCTTCCTACTTGCAAAGTCCTGCCAAGGATTTTGGGTGGCATGACCCTGGCTACATTCATTCAGCAGTAATGACAGGACTCAACCCTTCAACCAAGTACACCTACAGATATGGAAGGTAAATTTTTGTTTCCAAGTAAATAATAAATAGAAGGAAAAAAGAAAAGCCAAAAACCAGCGGCAGTAAGACGAAAAATTTTAATTTCGACCGGTAAAAAATCGAAAAAACTTATTGCATATACTGAGACATAACATGTATTATACATAATTTGTACATATAATACAGTGATCCAAGTGGATGGAGTAATTGGACTACATTCAAGACACCACCTGCTGCTGGATCAGATGAGCTTAAATTTCTTGCATTTGGAGACATGGGCAAGGCTCCTCGTGATGCTTCTACTGAACACTATATACAGGTAATATATCTGTTGCACAAAATATTAATATAATGCAAATGTAACTAAAAAGGGCATAATTTTGGGTGATAAATACAGCCAGGATCACTATCAGTCATTGAAGCTATGGCCAACGAACTATCCTCCGGTGGTGTCGACTCGATATATCATATTGGAGACATAAGCTATGCCACAGGTTTTCTGGTAGAATGGGACTTTTTCCTTCACCAAATCAACCCAGTGGCCTCTAAAGTTTCTTACATGACTGCAATTGGGAACCATGAGAGGTATGTTGTTCGATTCGGTTCGGTTCAAAATTGTGTAAATGTCACATATTTAATGAGAAAATGGTTCGACAATTTTTAAGCTTTTAGACAAACTAATAGAAGTTGGAAGCATTATGTTTCAGGGATTTTCAAGACTCGGGATCGGTTTATTCTACTCCGGACTCCGGCGGTGAGTGTGGGGTACCTTATGAGACATATTTTCCAATGCCAGCAGCTGCAAAGGATAAGCCATGGTATTCTATAGAACAAGGGAGTGTTCACTTTACAATAATTTCAACGGAGCATAATTGGACATGGAAGTCGGAACAGGTACATAAATTGCCTTCTTTTATGCCGTTTTGTACCTCGTTTTGCATAGTGAGCAATGTAATACTAGAAATTAGAGTATTGTCTAGTAAGTGTTGCACTTAACTTGCATTGTGTCCTTGCACAGTATGAATGGATGAAGAAGGACATGGCTTCAGTTGATCGATCAAGGACTCCATGGTTAATATTCATGGGGTAAGTTTGAGTTTTCAAAGCCACGACCAATAACCTTATTGCATTTCGATTAGACAATTTTAACTAAAACTCCGCTTGTCTAATGAACAAATGATCATTGATGAAAATTATTCTCAGTGACCACCGGCAGTATGTCGATTTGTGATTTAGATGGAATTACGGACAACAATGTCGTTGGTGATTATTAATACGTCATTGTTAGTATTATCAATGATAATGCTGTCAATGGTATTTTCGGAAATCACCAACAACGTTTTAGTCACCGACGAGATACTGTCAGTGATCTCCGTGGTAATTTAGACTAAAATTCAATATATATTGGTGATATAGATGAAATTATGAACAACATATTGTTGGTGATTATCGACACACCTCCGTCAGAATGTCTTCAGAGATGTTGTCGAAAATCACCAAATATACTTTAGTCACCGATGGGAAACCATCACTATCACTCACAAAATTTTATTATATACACATTCTTTATGTTTTTATAAAATACAACGAATTATAAAAATATTGTTTTTTTTTTTTAAATAATATTACAGACTTATAAATTGTTTTTTGACATTTATTTTGTTTAAAATTTTCGTTTAGTGTGTGTGTGTGTATATATTGTTGACTTTTCTTCCGTACATTTAATTTATTAAACTAATTATGCTTTTTAATATTACTAACTAAAAAAATCGTTCGGATCTTTAATTGTTTTTTAATATTGTTAATTACCAACTGAGTTTTTTTTTATAAAATAACAAAAGTAAAAAGTATATTAATATTAAAAATTGGGGTAGAAGGTTCTAGATGCTTAATTCTGGAGTCGAATCTGATTTAAAAGATGCATGTATATGTTTTTTGAATTATGTCATTTGTACTCTGATTTTTTACATCATTATTAACATTTGCATTGTTGTTAACAAATAATTGGATTTAAAAAAAAAAACTTTTTTATAATTTTAAACATTCAATTGGATAATGTCACGTGGCAAAGTGTAAACACCAGTTCGAAATGCCTCCGACGAAACATGTATAAATATTCAATTCATTAGTTTTACATGTCAATAAACTGCAGGCACAGGCCCATGTATTCCTCCAACGATGGAAACTTTATTTTGCCAACTGTCGACTACAAATTCGCTACAGTCGTGGAGCCATTGCTACAAGCCAATAAGGTAAAAATTAAGGGTTAATCCATTTTGTACATAATGGTTAGTACATAATAGATTACCCCCTTTCACATAATGTGCGGGCCCCGTATGTATTTAAAAATTTCGACAATGTGGTCCCCACTCTCATTGTGAGTAGTAGGTAAAAAATTAGTAAAAAAATTCGGTACATGTAGCATAATCCAAAAATTAACGCAAATTTGAGTGAGTACCGGTTTCATGATTAATTGTACTCACTGACATATAATTGGATCTACAGGTTGATCTTGTCCTGGTTGGGCATGTTCACAACTATGAAAGAACGTGTGCCGTTTATCGGCAACAATGCAAATCAATGCCCAAGAAAGATGGAAATGGAATTGATACATATGATAATACAAAGTTTAGTGCACCAGTTCATGCTGTTATTGGAATGGCTGGCTTTAGCTTGGATAAGGTCTCCATTATGGTAAGTACTTACAACCTCAAGCCCTCATAGAAACTCCTCACCCAGCCTCCACTCTCAAGTATCAAACTTGATCCCCTGTCAATTTTTCTTGACGTTTCGGTTCCAACTTCCCTCTTTCTTCGTAATGGACAGGGAAATCCATGGAGTTTGGTCAGGATTTCCAAGTTTGGATACACAAGAGTGCATGCAACAAAGAAAGAGCTAAAAGTTGAGGTCAGTTCATGCAGATTTCATTCATTGAATGTTTGTCACAATCTTTATAAATGAGTTACTCAAATATTTATTTACTTAAATTTTAAAATTGGGTGATGCAATAAGAACATCAAATTGAGTTATTTTTTGACATGTTTATTTCATTTTGCAGTACGTAAATTCAAACACAAGAAAGGTTGAAGATAGCTTCCGAATCATCAAAAGTTGAAAAATGAAAAATATAAAGGCAAGGAGGTTTATTGTATAAATATAAGGGTTAAATCCACTAATAGCCATGGTGAAACAAAATCAAATTGGATGGCTATTGGTGAATTTAACCCAAAAATATATTGTAACGAAGGAATGTTGGAAAACTTTTAAGAGCACTTGTATTTTCTAAATAGCTTCTCTGATTTTTACACTGTCTGGGTCGATTGATTAGTATCTAGTTGTTATATTTTCTATCTAAATTGGAAAAAATAAAAATAAAAAAAATCACTACATTCATATTTATCTGAAGCTTGTGCATCACAATGATCATATGTTGGTTCGAGACTAGGAATCAAACCATAAACTTCATCTTCTTGGAGACGACAAAGAACAGTTGGCCAGATTGCGGACATCTCCTTGTTCCGAGATGTTTCGGAAACCTCAGCAAATGCACGGAATTGCTCAGAAAACCCCATACCTACAAACTAGAAGATACAGAGTCGAATTAGATAAAAGCATGTTTTCACTTATGCAAAGAGAAGAAAAAAAATGAAGACAAAATTATAGCAATAGAATATAAGATGGACAGACAGAAACATCAGTTGGAAAGGCAAGCACCGAAGAAATGCAGAAGAAGATAAATCTTTGTATAATTTAAAAATGGTGATTACATATCAACATGAACTTGGCTTTAATTTGAACTCTCGAACTGATTTGTGGTACAGGGGCTTCCACAAAGCTCTATCCAAGAGAAAGGAATGACAGATAATACTGTTCCTAGAGTAGGCCTTAGGGTAAAGTCTAAATCTCGAAAGTGTACCAGTTTTAGGGTACATCAACTTGCAACCAAAAAAATAAAATTCAAAAACTAACCGTATCCATTGATTTCTTCCGCTTCTTCAAATCAGCAGATTGCAGTCCCACTTTTTTAACTGAAACACCATTAGTCCACCCCATATCTGACATGACTACTTCAGCCGAGTAAACTATTGATTCGTCTCATTGGTCTAGATCTGAAACATCTTTCGAAGTGTCCAAAATCTTATTGGGATCAAGCAGTCCAGATCTCAATAGGCATTCACATGCTGCTTCTTTACCTTCTTCTGTTAGCAAGTATCTGGATTTATAGTTCTCAATAGAACACATGGTGCAGATGTTCGACATCATTAAATTCTTTTACAGACTAACTGGAACTCCCACTTATGAACAAATGCCCGAATTATTAGACAGGGCATCAAATAATGATATTAAATCCATTTTGGTTCATTATATAGCGCTCCATTCAATAAATAGGATGTTTCTAGCAGCTACACAGTTTCAAGCCTAATAAGTATATGAACGATAAATGAATCCAGAGTAAATGGAGAGGACTTCCTCCATAACTTAATATCAGAAGTGGTGGGTGAAGTGCCTTCCACCATTTTTCTTAAGCTTCTACCAGTATTATTCAGCAGTTGGAGGCATTAACTTAGAATTTCACATATTACTAATTCCGTGCATTTAACAGAAAAACTGCATTGGACAGTATAGAAGTGCAAGGTGGGTGGGCACCAGGCATGAGAATACATTTTGTAAACAAGAAATTCAGCAAATGATTCAAAATGAAACTGCAAGTGCTGATGCACAAAAGTCTCTGATAGTGTAAATTTGGTGGGGGGGGGGGGGGAGACAGTAAAACTAACTCAATTTAGCAATTCTGGAGCCTGCATATCTAACTTGAATATATTCTGGTAGTTATTACAATTAAATCCAGCAAAAAAACCTTGAAGTTAATTTTGAAAGAAAAATAAAATCAGAGACATGCATGACGAAAAAGGAAAAACATAATCATACTTTGAAGGCAGCTCGACTTCACAACAAGTCCCTTAGTTATTAGCGTCTTCATGCAGTTCCATCTGTTGTACCAGTTCCCCGGTGTACTTCCACATTACCCTTTTGTTTTTTCAGGCCTAAAGATAGCAGAAGAACATCTTACCAATCAGAGTAACTGATGCTTCAAGGTCATTTCTAAATTAGAGAGACTGAATTCATACGCAATTGGCACACGAGCCAACCCACTAATGTCAGCTGCATCAATAAGCTCCTGTTTTCGCATAAATTCATTTCCATTTTCTGTCCCTCTAATGCCATAAAAACATCATACCAGTATTGGTAACGAAACGGAATAAAAAGAAAAAATAATAATACGAATAGAAAATTCTAACCACTGACCTGTAGAGTGTAATCAACAAGGCATAGGTGACAGTATTCTTTTGTGAACCGTGCTATAGGTACAGAAAGATTTGCCAGACAATTGCCAGATTTTTGAAATCAAAGACCAGGATTTATATAAAGGCGGGAAAAAAAAAAATCAAAGGCCACAATAATTTTCTGGTAAGTTTCTGGTAAAATTCCCTGTACTCAGGGAATTTTCCTTCTTTTGTGGCACATAGCGCTTGGGTCCCTTATTTTTATTATTCCCTGTAGGGCTGGAAAAATCTCCCGGACCGAACCGGACCGAGCGATTCTTCATAAGTTAAATACCTGAACGGGGTATCTGAATCGAGAACCGACGGGTTCTGTTCTCGGTTCTAGACCCAGAACCGAAAAATCGAATTTAAATAATTTTTTTAATTTTTTATATAGAATTAATTAATATTTTTTATTTTTTTTAAACAAATTAACTAATTTAATAAGTAATGTTCTAACTCTCAAGTCAAGTTCATGCCAAGCTAGTCCAGCCAACCCAATTTCTAAATTCAATTTTTTGATTTAATTTTTTGATCCTATTATTAATTTCATTCTTAGCCCAAGATCTAGACATTTTTAAGTTTTTATCCTTCTCTTTCCAATTTCACACTTTCATTAGGTAACCACTGAGTCACTGATTCAAAATCATTTGATAAATTGAAACCTACATCTACATGCCCAAATCGAAATCGCCGACTGTCAAGTCCGACTTCCCCTCTCCAATGCCCATCGAAACCGCGACCACCGATCGTTGACCATTAGAAATCTGTTAAAAAAATTAATTATGATACGGAACCGAATAGAACTGAACCCGAACGATTCCATAATTATATTTGGACCTGACGGTTCCATTTATTAAATACTCGAAAATTTTGGTTCGGTCAGAACTGAACCGAACCGAACCGAACCAGACCATGTCCAGTCCTAATTTCCTCCAAGTGTTCAAAAGTAAAATACTAAGAACCCACCAGGTATAAAACACTTGAAGAAGTAATGGAACATCCATATATTGCACAAGAACTCGTACAGATGCATACAGAAGAGGAAATACCTTTTCTGGTCATATCTTCATTCTCTGAACACCAGAATCTATAGCAAAAAACCCTTGCATTTGCCTCAAAATCCATTTATCCACTCCCCTACAGTCAGATACACAATTCCAATAGCACAAAACCTTTATTTGCTCTAACTGTATATTTACAGAATATAGAGATAACAGAAGTATTACACGAATGCCTAGTATAGAAAATTTTATATAGTAGAGTAAAAACTTGAAAACATGAGGAAATGAGTTCATCTTCTCTAGAGAAAATATTAAAAGAAGTACAAAGCTTGTAAATGAATAGAAGAAGTATAACAATTTCTGCAGAAAGTACAACTGTACATAGAAAAACTTGTTCTAACCTCCATGTTCCCAAGGGAAATACTAGTAAGAACAAAATTTCAAAAGTTGCGAAGGAATAAATATTTAACCGTCCAAATGAAGTCCTAATTGAAAGCCCAAATTCTTCAATCCAATAGAAATATTTATCGATTGATCATAAAAAACAACTCCTGAGACTGAACGTACTTTAAGATGCCTCCCTGGATCAGATATAAAAGAGAATAAAACTTAATCTTTAGACTAAAATCAACTTCCAAACTGGCTTCAAACGTACTTTAAGATGCCTCCCTCGATCAGATATAAATGAGAATAAAACTTAATCTTTAGACTAAAATCAACTTCCAAACTGGCTACAAACTATTTATCATAACAAAACATTGACCTGTAGAAGTCCATTGTTCGAACCAAATAAAAAAGTTCTTTTGGGGTAAAAATAAAAACACAATGAGTATAAAATTGATCAGGGTTTGAATGACAATTAATGAAAAAGGCTTTTGAGTTTTTACATACTTGATTTGAGACAAGTCTTTCCTGAATTTGATTGGGGTGCTGAAATTACAAATATTAGAATAAGCCTTGTTAAGGGTCGAGTCGGTATTGTCGGAGATGCCCTGGGGATGCCGCGCCATTTCTTGCCGCTTGTTCCACATGTACACCGCCATCTCGGCATTTTCCGGCAAGCAACTTACTTTAGACTATCCATTTTCCACAATATTCAGCCAAAATTAGGGTTTCTATTCACATGGGAATTAAAATTTAGGGAATTTTCTGATCGAATTTTGCTAGGGTTCTTCAATGGTATATATCATTAACAGATATATTCGAGTAAATTTAATCAACACTCACTGAACTTTAATATTGTTACTACTTACTCACTCATCTTTAACGGGTTACCCAATGCTCACTCATCTTTCTATATAATTACACATCCATCACTTATTTAACTTCCATCCATCCAAATGGATGGAAAAATACACGTGGAAAACATAAATCCTACGTGGCGGGTTGACTGCGATAACCATGTCCAAATCACCAAAAATCACGCATTTATCTTCCTCAATTCCAACACCCTTCGTGTTAACCCCAAATCAAAATCTCCAAATCAAAATCCCCAACCCCCCGAACCAGAACCAGAAGTTCCAGAGCCCTCCAAACCAGAAATTCCAATTAGCATGATGTGGATTCAAAACCCAAATTGAAATCAGTTGAACTATAAACCAAAGCCATGAAGAGATCAATCTAATGCACCAGGGTATCATCTGGAATTCTTGGAGTTAAAAAGCATGATTGGAACTGTCGAACGTATACCAGCTTCCTCTCTTCTTCTTTTTCTAGTCCAACATATCCCGAAATCGGCGAGAAACATTCAGCACGAGAACACGTAAGTTGGATTACCCAGCAGATTGAGGTGCAGGGTATTATCTGAAATTTTTGGAATTCTTGAGGTACAGCTCGAGAAGAAACTAGCAATTTCTTATCTCTACTGGGATTTCAAGTCAGCAATTCCAACTGGTGTACTTCCATGAAGCCTGTTAAACTCCAAAACTAAATACTTCAGGCGACTGCATTCTGTGTTGCCGACAGAAATTTTCCATAAAAATAATTCCCAGAAACATCAAAAACATCCAGTTGAAGAGAAATGTCATGAAAATGGGTTGAAAAGCAAATTGGATTAGAAAGTTGTGGGTTCCATTTGTCAAGATTTAAGAGAATATATTTGCCAGGTAGGATTTCTATTTTCCACGTGTATTTTTCCCTCCATTTGGATGGATGGAAGTTAAATGAGTGATGGATGTGTAATTACATAGAAAGATGAGTGAGCATTGGGTAACCCGTTAAAGATGAGTGAATAAGTAGTAACAATATTAAAGTTTAGTGATTGTTGATTAAATTTACTCGATATATTCATTTGGGGCAAAATGGCGCCAGGCCCAGGGGTCTTTTTGAAGTTGTAGAATGAGAGGGCAAAAGTTTGCAAATTGGCCTCTCTACTTTTGGTCAGTTATAAATGAGATCCTTCCTCTATTTTCTATTTTCCCTCTCCCTCGTAGAAACAAATTTTCTATCATGGCCACCCAACTTTATACTTAGGGGGTGTTTGTTTCTGATTTTGAGAATTGATTCTCAAATCAATTCTCATTTTCAACCACACATTTTTCAATAAAATAATATTTTCCATCACATCAATAATTTTTTCTTCTTTTTCAACCACACGTTTCCCATTATATCACTATTCAAAATCAATTTTTCTCCCAAAAATTCCTACCAAACAAGCACTAAGAGTGTCACCGTGACCACTCAATTTCATACAATATTTCATCATGGTCACCAAACTTCTTTTAACCATTTTAAAAGAGGCAAAATGGTAAGTTTGCATTATATATATAAAATGAAACTTTTAAAAAATAAAAATAAATTTTTTTTTTAAATAAGTTTTTTTTTTAGGTAACGTTTTTTAAATAAGTTTTTATTTTTTTTTATTTATTTAAAATATGTTTTATTTTATTTTTAATTTATTTTATATATATATAATGCAAAGTTACCGTTTTATCCATTTTAAAATTAGTGAAAATGGGAAAAAGAAATCGGATAGCCATGATGAAATGTTGTATAAAATTGGATGGTCATTGTGATACTAAATATAAAGTTGGGTAGTCATTGGTGTATTAAACCCATTTTTCCTCACATGCAATATGGCATGAAATTACAAAAGTTCCAATTTATTAAAAACTAAATTGTTATAATAATCAAATAAATTTTTCTTATTTTTTGGCAATTCGGTCTTTTTGGTTTTGCTAAAAATCAAATTTATATTAATTTTTGCTAAAAATGTAATAAAATATATGGTTGAAAAAATTGTAAATTCCATAAAATATGTGATTGAATATGTTGACTTTGACTAAAAATTAAATTTTTATCAATATTTTTAATTAAATCAAAAGGGGTCTTATAGTTATTTAACTCATGAGAGCATATTCAACTATATTATTGTTAGTGGGGGAAATAATAGAGAATGTAGTGCGAAAGTGAAAGGCATTTAAAAAATATTAATTAAAGTTTTAATCATGTTATTCGAAGCATGTTTGAACCCCATTTTTTCTGAAGACTGTATAGTGAATTGATGAAAAATGAGTAGTTAAAAAAGAAGAGAGGTGAAAATAATATTATGCCCCAGTTTGGCCTGCATTATCGAAGAATGTGTAGTTGAAAAGAAAAGAGGTGAAAATGTATTTTAAAAATAATGGAAATCAAACAAAGCTCAATATGGTATAATTTATAATGAAAGCTAGGGGTGAGCAAAACCCGATTGAATCCACCAAAATCGTCAAAATCGAACCAACCCGACCGGGTTTGGTTGGTTTTTTTGTTATTTTTACACGGGGTTGGGTGGGTGGGTTGGTTGTGTAGGCGGGTCGGGTCGGGTCGGATTATGGGTTAACTTATAAAAACTGAATAAACCCGCACAACTCAACCCGACTATATTTATGAACTTTACAAATGTTATAATGTTGCTTGGAAACTCTTAGAATAATATTATAAAATTTGTATAGAATGCATTTTACGAAAAATAGTATAAGCAAATACACATTCAATAGAAAAACATTTTAATTACCAAAAATATTTCTTGACTTCACATAATTTAATATCAATCGATCCATGTAACATTTTCGGACATGAAGTGCCAAAATAATTCAAATTTTTTTGTTCATTGCAACTATGGAAACCAAATATTATATAAGCCATGAGTCAATTACAAATCCGTCCAACTCGACCCGCCTACTTTAGTCTTTGTTGACAAGTTGTCACAACCCGACCCGACCGATACTTGATTGGGTTGGATTTCAACCTTTACACGGGTTGGGTTGGGTTGAGTTGGGTAGGATTGGGTTAAATTATGATTAAACCGATTATGTTGGTTGGATTTGGGTTGAGGCAAAAACCAACACAACTCATGTCCACCCCTAATAAAAGTATTGTTTACCCAAGAAAACATTAAAAAGGGAAAATTTCTTAAAAAATAACTAGACTCCCGTCGAATGAAGGTACTGTATTTGGCTTCAGTATATATTATTGAAATATTTTGCACAGACATCGCACTTCTTTCTTACTGAACACGGAACACCTTAATACAGATTGACACAGAAACAAAAGAGAAACTACAATACAGATTTTTGTACATCATCCAAATTTGACTGAAATATACCATCAAAAATCAATTTAAACGGTGAATAATAATTGGGGGAAAAAATAATAATAGCAAGGCACTGGAATATACATCCGTGAAGGATATAGTGTATTCTAAACATGTTAATTGGTGTTCGAGGTAATTTTTGTAAAGCAAGTAGTTGAATAATTGAAAAATGTACTCAAAAAAGATGAATCAAAACTTTCTTAAGCGAGGAATCGTGTCCCAAAATTTCATCTTTTTTTAGTTTATCCTTGTATAAAAATCCGCTCAAATTGTAAGAATGCAGCATGAGCAGATTTGGAATCCTGGATGATTTGCAATGAAGCAGATGCTGCACCATAAACACGGGAAATTTTGATCTTCGGTTGCATATTCAAGGGCTAATTGTCTCTTTAAGAGGACTTTCAGACACTTCCTGATTCGCATCTGCCATGATCGAGGTTAGCATTTGGTGCTTTCTTTCTTCATGGGCTCTCCTCCTGTTCGATTCCAGGATAATAAGTAATGCTGTAACATCAGCGGGGCTAACACCACCTACTCTACTTGCTTGTCCAATCGTTTGTGGCCTGACCTGGAGCGTAAATCAGCATTTCAGAAATTAAATATTTTCACAACACAAGCATTTTTGCAACAGTGACAGTATCTTGACAATATTTGTGCACGATTGTAGGCAATAAAATAATTTGTATCAGAAAAATGATAATCATTCTGCTAATAATTCAGAAGTAATAAACATTTTCCAATCATGGCATACGCATAATTATGGAAAAATAAATGGCACCATGATAATAATCATGCGAGATACCTTTGACAGTTTCTCACGTGCTTCATGTGACAATGTCGTCATTGCATAGTAATCAAGATCCTCTGGAAGTTGTCTGTGTTGTTGATTAACCATCTACAAACCGAAACAACCTCAAGACATAAGATTCAGCCCATCAGCCACCACACCACAATATAGTAGAACTGAGATCCATGGAATATTAGCCCTTCTGTGAAGTTGTGAAAAATGAATTTATTGGGAGAATTTGTGGTTAACAAGTAGGGAAAGGTTATGGAGAAATGTGAAAAATATTATTTTTGGGGAGAGTGTGGTTGAAAATGAGTGAAGAAAAGGTGATTATGAAAAAATCAGTTTCAAACAAGAGCTTAATATACTAGTAACACTAGTTAAAACATTAAGTAAAAAAAAAAAAGTGAAAATAAATCCAACAATTCAAGCAGTTAAATTTTATGAATGTGAGCAAAAAGATGATAGATTAACGCGGATGCTTTGGGAGTTACTTGGCTCATTTTGCATATAAAACATGACATACAAAAAGAACTAGCTCAATGTACTTAACGCGTTCAGAAGCACACTGTCTGACTCTTAAGGCCGTGTTTGGTAAACAGTATTAGACAAAATTAGATAGTGCCAAGGGAAAAAAAAAAAAAATATATATATATATATATATATATATATATATATATATTGTCAGTTCTGAAATCAAACATGCGCTATATTTAACTATTTGTCATGATGCTTCAATTATTTACCTGCTGAAGTTGGTTTTGCTGTCGTACAATGAAGCCCGCATACTTGATGTCAATTTCTACGCATTCTTTGTCCACCCTAGATAGTAGATTATTCCCAAATCCATGCTTATCAAAAATTTTGTATTGCACATGTGGCTTCTTAAGAAGGCTTTCTAATGTTGATGAATCCCTCACTGGCTGAGCAGACACCTCAGTGATTTCAGCAGCTAAATCTCCACCTGAAAGCAGACAAAAGGAGAGACTAAGTTAAGATGGGCTTAAGAAGGTTTTCCAACTTCTACCAGATTCACCTATATGGTTTCATCTAGAATGCTGTGAACGACACATTTGGGAGAGGTTGGTTGGGAATGAAAGAAGGGAGTCTGGTTACAAAAGTGCAGGATGCAGTATCCAAGTATTTTGTAACAAGATGTTCTTTAGTTCTCTTTTCCCTTCTTTTTCTATTTACTCAAACATAACCAATTTTAGGTGATTAGCAGTGTGTGGATTATTAATGATTATTCATGACATGATTTTCAACAAAAGGGAACCACGATTTCTAGTTCTTGTGGCAGAATCGTACAACTCATTAAAATGATATCAACCATCAAAAGAAGACAACAATTTCTATGTGGATATAGAGCACCCAAGTTTTTCCGCTCCACATACTTTAATAGTTCCCGTCACTTCTGATTTAACATACAAAACAGCATCTGTATATCTTGCAGAAGATGACACCGAAAACTATAGATCAGTCTTTAAAAGAAAAAGGAAATGATCAACCTGAAATCCTGGTTGTCTTAAGTCTCTGTTTCTCTTCTGAAATCCGGGCCTGCTTGTCCAAGTGCACTTTCCAGCGCCTATCATCTATTAAACCAATATCACGTCCCAGAGGTGTGAGGCGGCTGTCAGCATTATCGGATCGAAGAAGCAAACGGTGTTCTGAGCGGCTGAAAGATAATATATTTTAAGTAACTAAAACAAACATATTTTTTTAAAGATAAACAATGGGCTATGTACAATCCGTTTTATAGTCAAAAGTAAGAATGTAAACCTAAATACCTGGTATGAATTTAGAAGTGTTTTGTGCATCAAGGATCCACATAAGCTAATGCATGTGTCCCATACCAGTCTATGGATATAAGCATAGAGAGCATTTATACTGTACTTACCTGGTTAACATGCGATAAGGCTCTCGAAGGTCCTTTGTCGCCAGATCATCAATCAAAGTCCCTATATAACTGCTTTCCCTCTCAAGAACTATCAAGGATTTACCAGCTGAATGTCTGGCAGCATTAATACCAGAAACAATTCCCTGTCAAAAAGAAAAATATTGGAAAGGATTATCCCTGGCAGAGAACAAACCATTATGGTATCCTCCATAGAAATTATGAATTTCAACTTGTTATTTATCTCCAAATATAGCCCCTGTTTGAGCCCAATTCTTTGAAAACTCATTTTCACACATTCTCTCGATAAAATAATTTTACACACAAAACCCAAAAACTTTTCCTTACTTTTTAACCACATTCTTCAAAAAAATCACTATTATAAAATCTATTCTCCCAAAAAATGGGGTTCAAACAAACAAATAAACACCTGTGCAGCAGCTTCTTCATATCCAGTTGTTCCGTTTATTTGACCAGAGAAAAATAGTCCCTCAATTTTCTTAGTCATGAGGGACCGAAAACACTGGTGCGCTGGCAAGTAATCATACTCTACAGCATAAGCAGGCCTCAACATTGAACAATTTTCAAGACCAGGTAACGTTCTCAAGAGTGGCAGTTGTAGTTTCTCTGGTAAACCAGTAGAGAACCCCTGCAGGATAAGCAGACCAAGATGGTTTAACTGATATAATAAATTTATAATACAAACGTCAAACTCATATTTCCCCTGGCAGTGCAACTGTGCAACCAAACTTTTTCAAAATAATAGTATATAAACATCATTCATATACTAGATTCAGAATCCCTACCAAGTAAAAGATTGCAATTTTACAAATACTCAAGAGAGCTGTAGAACCCTCTTATTTTGCAAGGGCTTGGGATAACAATATACATTTTTACATTCACTTGTACTTTTACCTTAATCGAATCATGTCTAGACTCGTAACAGCTTCCAACTTCAACCCCATTACACAATATAATACTCACATTATATGAAACAGGAAAGGCCCTCAACGTGTTACTTTATAAGCAAACACTTAGTCAGAATATGGGTTTTCATATGTGGTGCACTTTTATTTGGATAATGAAGCTGATTAGTTTCCATATTAGCATGTTCAAGATATTTTGAGCCTTAAATTTCGAAATAAGTTCTTTCAAAAAACTAAAACATAGACAAATTATCAGAGAACAATAAAAGAAAGAAAAATGCATGTAAAGTATTGTGGATTTAGATTAACTGAGAGAAGTTCATATAGTTCTCCGTTAGAAACATATCCACCTGTAGCGCTATGCAAATCAAAGAAACAGCAATAGAGACCAAAAGGTAAAGCTTCAAAAACCTGCACGTAGAGTTCAGGGACACTTCGACCCTCTGGTTCAAGAAATATTTGATGCGACTCTTTGTCCTGAAATCTTACAATCTAGATAGCACAAAATGCTAACTGTATCAGGAAAAAGCAAAAAGAAAATTGGAAAATAGATGAAATTTTGATGAGGTCACAGAACTCATGATTAGTACATACGGACGGATGGATGGATAGATAAATGGATGATAGGTGGATGAATATATATAGAGAGAGGTCTTCACAAACATACCTTGTCTTCAATGGAGGGGCAGTATCGAGGTCCCCTGGCTTCCACCCATCCTCCATAAGTGGGGGTCTCATGCAAGTTATCTTTAATTAATTGATGAGTGCTCTTTGTAGTTCGTGTAAGATAGCAGCACATCTGTTCTCGTTCAACATGGTACTCAGGATCAAAACTGAACCAGTTAACCTGTTTACCAATTAGACCATTAATACCGTTAGTATAAAAGGGTATGTTTCCCACAAGTTTTAATTAAAATAAGACCAGGCTGCCTGACTACTATATTGACCAATGTGTAACATCATGTCCAAAATGCAGAGCATTAGAGATGGTAAAGTTCTAACTGAGTGATTTAGATCATATGATACTATGATTCCAAAATGCAGACATTTGAAATACTTTCCTTCTGCTTGCTGCTAACTGGAACTGAGTTTCAGGCTACGGAGTATATAAGCTAAGACCAAGTGAACATATGTAAAACAGGTTCTGCCATGCATGACCAAAGATTAAGCTGTAGGCATTGACGTAGTTAGCTGAGGAGCTTAGATAGACCAACGTAGATTTCAATAGCTAGAACATTTCAGGTAACTGTCAACAAGTGAAGAACAATTATCAAGTCTTAACATCATTATTCAATATGCATGTGTTTGCAATGTTAGGCAACATGTAAGTAACTAGGGTATTTGAGCAATAATTTTTTTGCATGTGCAACCGTGTCTGGCATTCAGAAACTGGACACTGAGTAAACATAATAATTTCGCAGTTATGGTTTTGACCATAGGAAATGAATTACTGAAAATATCTTCCCCAAAATAAAAACTAGCAGAAGCAAAAAGCTTATGTTCATGCAACTGCGACTTAAACCACGTATTGAATTGAGTGGAATGACCTCTTCATCTCCGTGTTGAGGCTCCAATCCTGAGAAATCTACTGTACGAGAATCAACACGCGCAGGGGTTCCAGTTTTTAGCCGGTCAGTTTCAAATCCAAGCTGCTGCAAGTTTTCTGTAATACCATGTGAAGCTGATTCACCAGCTCGTCCTGCAGGCATTGAAGTTTTTCCAACCCAAATCTTCCCGCTCATGAAAGTACCAGTAGTAAGAACTACAGAAGGTGCGTAGAAATTCATGCCAAAGAATGTAAGGACGCCTTCCACATTGTCATTCTTCCCTACCAAAATGTCTGTCACCATTGCTTCCCTAATAGACAGGTTTGGCGTACTGAAAAAGGGGAATGCTGGTTAGAAAATGGTAGGTAGGACATGACTCTATACTTTCGCATTGAAAGTTCTTATACAAGTATATACAATAAATTTCATTTAATAATATTTACACCAGAAAGTAAGTTATGTAAAATAGAGTCTGGAATATGATCCTTGCACATAGCCTATGAAAACAAAAGCCAACAAAAAATTCAGAACTAATGGAGCCCAAAAGATTCAGGAGAAGTTGGAAGTATCCTATGCTCCTTCGGCAATTCAAAACAGTGGTCATTTAGCCCCTGTTTGGGCTCCATTAAAATGAGATTTTGGGGGAAAATGTGTTTAGGAAAAGTGGTTTTTGGAGAACGTGTGGTTCAAAAATGAGGAAAAATTTTGGTTTAAGTGTAACAGTAGTATAGGGGAGAATGTGTGGTTAAATACGAGTTTTTGAAAAATGCATTTTTGGAAAAATGGAGCCCAAACAGGGGCTTATTTATCCATTTTGATAAAAAGCAGAGTTTTATTAAAGATGTAGATAGATAGATTCTTCTAACCATGAAAAAATAAAAATAAAGGAAAATCCTTAAACTCGTTAGATGTAGAAGTCCATGAAGAAGCCGAATATTTTGCTGTCCCATAAATCCCCAAGCAGCTATACTTCTATAATTTTTGAATTCTTTATGTTTGAACTACCAATATAAGGCCAAAACCACAGGTTCCCACAAAATATCACCTGATGCAGGATGGATTGAAATTTCACCATAGAATTAATAAACAACATAAGATAAAGAAGAAGCCAGAAAAGAATCATTGGAAAAAAAGAGAAACGTTGGTTGCAACCAATCTTAATTTTATCAATTCATAAACTATTCCAATTACAATGAAAAATCAAATAAGTAGTAAAAAAACCTAACCAATTATTGACGGGTTTGGGTCAACCCAATAATATAAGCCCAATAATAGAACGTAAATAATAAAAAAATTCCATAATGGAAAAAAGATGTTCGCATCAACTCTTCCGAGGTAGGAGAAAACTCGACTCTATCGAGTGAATAAACTTCTACCATGGGAGACGATCTTTCGTAAGAACCAAATATCGAAACTCCAGCAGTTTGATCCAGATTTGTTGGAGCTTCTCTGTAGGACTCCGTGTACGGTCTGCATCAAGTGGAACTATCCAATGAGCAAGGAAGCACCAAATCTCTTCATCATTGGTCAACACAATCTGTTCATCTAAAATAACATCAATTTTATCTTTATGTGCTGTAATATGAAGTATAGGAGTAGACATAACATCAATTTTATTAATTCTATGGTGAAATTTCAATCCATCGTGTATCAAATTTGGTTTCAGAGCCAAAACTTGAGAATTTTTCACTGCACCAGAATAGCTTCAACAATCCAGTAAATTTAATACTTCATCCACTACAATAGACATATTCACCCACTTCTAACCTTCCATCACCTAATTCCACCGCCGTCAGCACCTAATTCCACCGCCACAGTCATCTATTACGTGCAGACAACTCCCCAACCAAACACAGTCGCCGGCTCAACGCTGTACAAAAAAAATAAAATCCAATCTACGTTTCCACTGCCCGCGGCCGCGATCCAGCCTGGTCATCTCTGCCGCCACGCGAGCCACCACCTAAAATCACGACCGCTAACTTCTTCAACCCTAGCCGTCAATAACACCACCCAATTCACTACCCGCCGATTGTTTCTAATCGGCCATCCCTCAACCCGACCACTCAGCAAAAAAAAAATCACAGAGGAGTAGGCGTAGCCAAGAAGAAGAAGAAGGGGAACAAGCCATAAAAGAATTATGGGGAAAAAAAAAAGAGAGAGAAACGTTGGTTGCAACCAATCTTAATTTTATCAATTCATCAACTATTCCAATTACAATGAAAAATCCAATAAATAGTAAAAAAAAAAAACCTAACCTACTAGTGACAGGCTTGGGCCAACCAATAATATAAGGCCAATAATAGAACGTAAATAATAAAAAATTCCATAATGGAAAAATGATGTCCGCATCAACTAGAAGAAGAAGAAGCGGAAGAAGACAGAAAAGAATCATGGGATAAAAAGAGAAACATTGGTTCAACCAATCTTAATTTTATCAATTCATCAACTATTCCATTTACAATGAAAAATCCAATGAATAGTAAAAAAATTTAACCTACTAGTGACGGACTTAAGCCAACCCAATAATATAAGCTCAATAATAGAACGTAAACATAGTTTGAAAAAACGTAAACGGTTACTGATGCGTTTTTTTGTTATGAGGCGAGGCGTAAGCCTCACCACAAACAAAACAGGTGCAATCTGCCGAACAAAATAGGTGCAATCTGGCGACGATGCACTGAACAAGAAAAAAGTCAAGCAAAGTCTAGTGAAACAATTTTAAATTGTAAGTCACTAGAAGAAGGCAGAGGCAAAGGAGAAAAGAGACATAGAAGCAACACTTGAGGACCTCTTTTAAGCGAAAGATTGAAGATAAGTTTTCTGGTTGTCGTTTAGTTTTGGGAAGATTTCTGACTGCCGTGTAGTTCTGGCCATCTAGGAAGATTTCTGTCTGCCGTGTAGAAGGATTTCTAGCTGCCTTTTAGTATTCTAGATATTTTAATATTTTGTTTGGCCCAAAATGCATTTTTAAATGGGCCCTTCTCTTTTTTAAAGATGGCCTTTTTTAATTCCTTTTCAAAAACCTGAAAAAAAACATACTTCAAATGAGGCGCACGCCTCATTTTTTTTTTTTCCTCAGATGTAGAGGCGTGCGCCTCATTTTTTGTGCCTCACAGATTGAGCATCGAGGCACAGAAGCTGCGCCTCACAGTGAGGCGGGCCTCAGCAGGGTTTTTTCATACCATGAACGTAAATAATAAAAAAATTCCATAATGAAAAAATGATGTCCGCATCATCACCATTTCGAGATAAAAACTAACGTTTTTTTTCCATAATTAGTCCGCCACACCTTTTAGGAATACTCAATTCAAAACCAGTTTCTCTTACAAGCTGCACCACAGAAATCTAACAACGTCGCGGTGTAAGAATAAATTATCATAGTTTATGTTTTCCTCTTACACATCAAACGAGAAAGAGATATGAGGACTCTCTCTTAAAAATTTAGCAAGCTTTCAAGAGGAAATGTTCAAATAATTGATAACTTGGAAAATCAACTACAGTTTAGATATAGTAATTGCAAGAGAGTACTCCGAGGACTCCAACTCCCACAATCTTCTGTCAAAATACGTGAAACTTAGGAGAGAGCTCTCGAGAATGGATAACAAAGAAGATGAATCCAATATTGTATCCCGTAAAATATCGAAGAAATTGAAAATTCTAGGCAATGGAGTTATTTTCAGAATCAAACAATGTAAATGGTAACCTTTTTCAAGGCCAAGACTTTGTAGGGTAAAGCTAAGGAGCAATAGCCCCTCCAAATATCTTCCCGGAATCTGATACTGTCTCTTGTCCTGACATGCCATTAGTGAACCACATGAAAAAAGGAAATCCTTGGTATGTACTCATTTTTCTTAAATCTCACAATAGCCCCAAATGAAGTGTGGCGAGTTGATTACTTTATCTTAGGCCAACTGATTTACCTCCAACACAAACACCAGTTTGCCAGGTTACCAATCACCATTTCAATACTAACTTACTAGATATGCAACCCAATTGTTCTCTAAACATAAACAGACATGTAAAAGTTACAAAGTTCTGCAGAGTGTTAGAGACTGGAGAAGGGATTTTCTACTTATCCCATGAAAGTTGAGGTGTCAAACAAGCATGTTTGTCTATGGATCGTAATTGAGCGAAACATATATCATCTATAAAGGACAACCAATATTGACTAGCCATTATAAGATTATGCAGAAATAATGAAGCCTGACGGTGCACCTGAATAAAATTATGGCCCACAATCTAAATTAAAGATTTTAACAATTGAAGGTCGTAATGATTGTGACCTAATAAAATTATAGTTTCCTGCTCTTTTTACAAATCTGGAAAGAAGCAGGTAGTAGATGCCTTACAACATGAAGATAGAACATCTGAGAGGAAAAAAAAAAAGGTGAGAAATCTTAACGAGGTAAAGTTGGAAACTCAAAATCATCTGATATAAAAAAAGTTTGAAACGCGTATAAACTTCACCAAATGAGAAACTAAATGCAATTATTTAGAGGATGTTTGTAACTCCTAAATGTCATACAGCCCAGTGAAGTATCAGGGTTAGCTACTTTTTCACTAACAATGGGGAAATGACCCAACATATTGTACTTCATTGTTGTCTTCACCTTCTAAACATCAATTGACTGTAGTAGCACCAGCAGGAATTCTGAGTTTGATAAGTCAGAGACTTTCTAAATGGAAGTTAAACCATTTTATGAGCAAACTAGTGTTTATTACAAGATACATCCAGATTACATTGCAGACACATCATGCTAAAGTGTGAAACCACAAAACTTAAATGTGGAAACAAACATTTCTACAGGATCCATGGTAAACTTGCCTTTCCACAATCTTCCTCATTTCCGAAGCATACTCCCTTTTATCAGTTTGAGCACGCAGTGCCCTAACAGCAGGGCCCCTTGAGATATTGAGGATGCGCTTTTGCAAATAACACCTGAAGTATGAACATATTATGGCTAGCCATGTGCCGAAAACCACAAAAAAAGGTAAAAAAGACATTTTCTCAACTATCAACAGGTCAACAAACATAGAAGCAATGCCCAAATACGAACAAATAAAAATGGACTAGCAAATATGGAAAACATAAAACAATTTCCATTTATACCTGAATATGGCCCTTCAGTGCCAAATCACCACGCTATCTTTTCACTATGATAATTCTTTTGTATTTCCTCCTCAATTATATTGCTTGTGTTTAGTACTTCTTCCAAACCCCTCCCCCCACCCCCACGCGGTTATGTTGTGCAACACTCATCTCCTTAGTTGAAATTTTTTGTCTGGATAAACTAAGCGCAGAAGGTTTCAAAAAGCGAATTAAGGGCCTGTGTAACAAAAGCTTTTGATAAAAAAATTTAGCAGATTCTGATAAAAGATGAAACGTGAGGTTCAAAAGTTGATAAAACTTGTAGGTCAAATGAAATGTGTGGTTATAATTGAGGTTTGACCATTGAAAAGTTGATAAAATTTTAGCAAATCGTTATCAAACAAGCACTTAATGTCGAACTAGTTTCCATGAATTAGACAAAAAACTGTGTAAATTGTAAGAGAAACGTGCAGCAATGTAAGTGCTCTGACATAGAATCCAACACAAAGGCTTTCATTTTTATTCCTTGCACTTGAAAGTTCAAATGCATTCAGGCAGAGCGAAATAAAATCAAGCCGATACAAAAATCCTTATCCTACAAGAAATTAAGATCTCAATACATTTGGATTTTAAGGGAATTGCTTATCAAAAGTACTTCATTCTATGTTACATTCAATTCTAAACGGACTCTTCTAATTACTCTTTCACTGACCATTCATGTGTTTGCTGCCTTATCTCCAGAACTTACATAAATATGCATGCATACAACAATTATATAGATACAGAAACAAATAAATCCCATTAATATGTGTGCGCGCACGCACTCATGGACACAGATAAACAATAATCTTTCCACTTACTAATATTTTAAAAATATAGGACATTTAGTGTCACAGATTATCAGGCATTCATTGTATAATTTTAAATGATAATTAAATGTGATCCATCATTGTCACAGTTACTATAACAGTACATACGTGATATATCATATGAACTAAGCACGACTCATGCACACTGATGTGATATTCTTTTCATCATTCAATGCCATTTTAACAAAATCTTTACGTACTTCCGAAAACAATCTTCACAAATCTGAATCACATTTGCATGATTAAGCAAATTTAACCATAAGTGAGTTCAGATGTGTTAGTAAACAAATCCATAAAACTATCAGAAGGGTTCAAAAGGAAACTTAACATTTACATGGTGACATGAGTGCTGAACACATCGTGAATGTTAAGAGCAGGATAAATGTTCAGATGAATGTCTGGACAGTGATCCTTGACATGACCGAGAATGCAATAGCATGGTCAAAGCTAAGGAGGCCAGCAGACAATATGGTCTACTTAGCACTCATAATATATCCCACTAGTTCAGACATCAATGTCAGAGAATTACATCTAGCATATATTCCAGGTTTTTCAGTTGAGATTACCTATCGGCTACCTTTCCAATTTCACCACCAAGCGCATCCACTTCATGTACTAGTTGAGACTTTGCAGGCCCACCCACTGCCGGATTGCAAGGCTGCATTTAAATACACTTAGCAGAAACTCTACGCAAAATTTCAAGCACATTTAAAAGTAAACTATCATGACAAGGAAATCAGTAACTGATTTTGATGCAATCCATTAGAAAAAGAAGTTCAGTTGGTTCTTACATGATCCTTTGGACCCTTGGATGATTCAGACTTCACAGCCTGATTAATCCATTGATAGGATTCATCCAATCAAAATAACTAGCTCTGAATTGAAGTAATAATAGAACTACTTCAACTCTCTTTTTATATTATATCTTGATTTTACTTAACGCTCATTTAATTTCTATAATATATTTCATTTTTTTTTATAATAAATAAGAAGCATTATTTCTGTTGACCTCGAAATATGGCTCGGGCACGTGGCCAACAGGATAGGTCTTCAAGTCAGCTCTTCCTGCACACGTAGCACGCCGTTAGTCACTCGTGGCCTCTCCCGGAGGGGGTGAGAGCGGCCGCAAGCACTCCGACGGTCAAGTCAGTTTTATATTCAACCGGAGGCAAGGCCACCGACTTCTTGGGGAGCCGAGACGAGGACCTTTCTGAGGCAGTGCTGGAAATGCTGCCCCCCGAAACAGCCTCAGCCGCGCGGATCCATGGGAAGTACTGGACCGAGGACTGGCAAAGACACGCCGCCTCGTGTGACATTGAGGATCTGCTGGCCGCAAATAATGCTTGCGTTGCCAGGGCGCTAAGTATGGGCGCTGCTGCCGAGGATTTGGTCCGAGGCCTCCGTAAAAGGAATGAGGAGCTCGAGGAGAAGCTGAAGGCTTCGGAGTCGTGGGAGGCCGAGGTGGCCAAGGCGAAGAAGGAGGTAGAGGAGGTCGAAGAAAAATGGATAGCCGCTGCCACTAAGTTGGATTCGGCAGAGATCCAAGCGAATCGGCTGAGGAACGAGCTCCACGAGTCCGTCTCCCAAGTAGCGGCCCTGACCAAGAGAGTCGACCAGGACAATGATCACCAGAGGATCGCTTCGGATGCTCTTGTTGAGGCCAACAAACAGAAGGCCGAGTTGAGGATCCTGTGCGAGGCCCAAGCGGGTGAGATTGACTCGTTGAGGGCCGAAGTGAAGACAGCTGGGGAGGCGGCAGTCGAAAACTACAAGGCGAACTTTGACAAGACGCCTGAGTATGATGACTTCGCCAACTTCTGGGCTTCCTGGGCCGCTCAGGAGGTGATGTCTCGCCTGCGCGCGAGTCACCCGGGGTAGGACCTCGGCTCCATCGAAGAGGGATTTGGCGGGCCTACGGGGGGCAGGCCTGCAGCCGAGGAGCCAGCTGAAGAGGAGGAGGAAGCCCCCCTGGAAGAGGTGGGAGAGGGGGCAATTGTAAATGTAGATTAAATCCTTGTAACGGCTTCGACCCGTATTTTTCATTTGATAATGAATTTTAATTCGTCCCAAGTGTTGTTGCCTCTTTTCTTCTCATTTGTTTCATTGTCTCGTAGAATAGCTTCGAACAAATAACGCATCGAACTTACTCAATCACTTAATAAAATGGAAGAAGCCAATGAACCAAGTAACAACGCATCTGACTTATTCAACCACTTAATAAAATGGAAGAAGCCAATGAACCAAGTAACAACGCATCGGACTTAGTCAACCACTTAATAAAATGGAAGAAGCCAATGAACAAGTAATAACGCATCGGACTTAGTCAACCACTTAATAAAATGGAAGAAGCCAATGAACAAGTAATAACGCATCGGACTTAGTCAATCACTTAATAAAATGGAAGAAGCCAATGAACAAGTAACAACGCATCGGACTTACTCAGTGTGCATATGTTGCTTCGTCCAGGATGGCACCCGCACCACCTCTGGCTTAAGCAGAATATCTTGGGGGTGTACCCTTTGGATGGGCTTGCACCTTGCCAAGTTTGTCTGATGTGTGCACTCCGCCTCGTCCAGGATGGCACCCGCACCATCTCTGGCTTAGGCAGAATATCTTGGGGGTGTACCCTTTGGATGGGCTTGCACCTTGCCAAGTTTGTCTGATGTGTGCACTCTGCTTCGTCCAGGATGGCACCCGCACCATCTCTGGCTTAGGCAAAATATCTTGGGGGTATACCCTTTGGATGGGCTTGCACCTTGTCAAGTTTGTTTGGTGTGTCCATGCGAGAACAAAGTGAACATAATATCCGTTTATTTGATTGCAATATTTACAACAGTACACGTTCCCTACTGATAATATTTCCTTAAATGTTCAATATTCCAGGGGTGAGGCATCATTTTCCCATTCAGATCTTCGATTTTATAAGTTCCAGACCTGATTTCTGCAATCAGGCGATAGGGTCCTTCCCAGTTTGGTCCCAAAGTCACTGTGCCAGGATCTCTGGTCGAAGGGAAGACTTTGCGAAGCACCAAGTCTCCAATGCGAAATGTTCTCTTCTTCACTTTGGCGTTGTAGTAGCGCATCATCTTTCGTTGGTAAGAGGCGAGCTTAACTTGGGACTCGTCCCTCTTTTCTTCGAGAAAATCTAGCTCAAGCCTCCTCAACTCATCATTCATCACCTCATCGAAGTGGAGGCGGCGGGGGGATGGGACGCCAACCTCCACAGGGCTCATAGCCTCGGCTCCATAAGCCATAGAAAATGGAGTCTCCCCAGTAGCGGTTTTGCAAGTGGTCCTGATGGCCCATAAAACCTGGGGAAGCTCGTCGACCCAAGCGCCCTTGGAGGCATCCAGCTTCCTTTTCAAGGCGAGTTTGATGGTTTTGTTGACCGCCTCGACCTGCCCATTTGCCTGGGGGTGATGGGGTGTAGAAAAATGCTTTCTGATTCCGAGCTCGTCGCATAAGTCCCGGACCTTCCTGTTGTCGAACTGTTTGCCGTTGTCTGAAACCAGGGAGTAAGGTATACCGAACCGGGAGATGATGTTTTTCCAAAGGAACTTGGATGTGTTGGCCTCAGTGATCTTGGCTAGAGGTTCTGCCTCCACCCACTTGGTGAAATAATTGATGGCGACTATGGCGAAGCGAGCATTCGCTCTTCCTTTTAGCAAGGGGCCAATGAAATCAAAAACCCATTTGGCGAAAGGCCAAGGGCTTGATACCACTGTGAGCTCTTGAGATGGTTGCCTCTGCACATTGGAGAAGCGCTGGCACTTGTCACACTTGCGTGCGAATTCGGTGGCGTCCCTTTTCAGGGTCGGCCAGTAGTATCCCTGCCTAAGTATTTTGTGGGCCAAAGCTGTTCCACCGGAGTGATTTCCACAAACGCCTTCATGCACTTCCCTGAGGATGTAGTTCGCCTCTTCTCCTCCTGTACATCTGAGAAGGGGGGAGGAGAAGCCACGCTTGTACAGAATGTCGTCATGTAAGATGAAGTGTGCGGCCCTTCTTCGAAGCTTCCGAGCCTCGGTTTCGTCTTCCGGCAAGTTTTGTTCTTTCAGGTAGGCCAGTATAGGTAGCATCCATGGTGGGGTGCTCTCAACCCACATTAGTTTCTCGCCCTCCTTAATAGACGGTTCGGCCAGGTGTTCGATGGGGACCACCTTTAGAAGCTCCGAATCTTTGCTACTGGCCAGCTTTGATAAGGCATCGGCGTGGCAATTCTCTTGGCGGGACACTTGGATTAGCTCAAATTTTTCGAAGTTGGGCAGGGAATTCATGACCAGCTTCAGGTAGGCCGCCATATGTTTGTCCCTGGCCACGAAGTTGCCATTGACCTGATTCACCACTAACTGCGAATCGCTGTTTATAACCAATCTTTTTACTTGCAGTTCCTTGGCGAGCCGAAGTCCGGCCAAGAGAGCCTCGTATTCAGCCATGTTGTTGGAGGCCTTGAATCCGAGCCTTACTGCGCAGTTAAGCCTGTGCCCCTCCGGACTTTCCAACACTATACCAGCCCCGGAGCCTGTCTCTCCGGAGGAACCATCGACGAACAGGTTCCAAGTGGGAGGCTCTGCTGGTTCCATATCTACTTCGATTTCAGGGGCCTTGGCGAATTCTGCAACAAAATCGGCCAGGGCCTGACCCTTGATGGCCGTCCGGGGCGTATAAATTATGTCGAACTCACTGAGCTCTACTGCCCACTTCAGTAACCTTCCCGAGGCGTCCGGCTTCTGCAAGACCTGCCTTAGTGGGAAATTTGTCAAAACATGAACGCTGTGGGCTTGGAAGTACGGCCTCAGTTTTCGAGAAGCGATGACCAGTGAAAGAGCCAATTTCTCCATATCTGGGTATCTCACTTCGGCGGGGAGCAAGGCTTTGCTCACATAGTATATTGGCAGTTGGTGCGCCGCTTCTTCCCGTACAAGAACCGAGCTGATCGAGCTTTCAGCAACGGCTAAGTATAACAATAAGGGTTCCCCTTCCCTTGGTTTGCTGAGGAGGGGTGCTCGCCCCAGGTAGTTTTTCAACTCTTGGAACGCTTCCTCGCACTCCGGAGTCCATTGGAACTTCCCGCCTCCTTTGAGGGTTTTGAAAAAGGGCAGGCACTTTTCAGCCGTCTCGAGATGAAGCGATTGAGTGCGGCTAGTCTGCCAGTGAGCCGTTGCACTTTCTTGGGATTCTGAGGTGACTTCATCTCGATTAAGGCTTTAATCTTTTCTGGGTTGGCTTCTATTCCCCGTTGATTCACGATGTAACCCAAGAACTTTCCGGAAGCCACGCCAAAGACGCATTTTAAGGGGTTCAGCCTCATGTGATACCTTCTTAGGGTTTTGAAGGCTTCAGCCAGGTGTTCGATATGCTTCTTAGCTATGAGGCTTTTCACAAGCATGTCATCAACGTAGACCTCCATTGTTTTGCCGAGCTGATCGGCGAACATTTTGTTGACTAACCTCTGGTAGGTTGCCCCAGCGTTCTTCAGGCCAAAGGGCATCACCTTGTAACAGTAAAGTCCCCTATCGGTGATGAAAGAGGTGCTTTCTTCGTCGCCTGGGAACATTGGTATCTGATTGTAGCTCGAATAGGCGTCCATAAAGCTCAACAATTCGTGCCCAGCAGTTGAGTCTACAAGTTGGTCGATCCGTGGGAGTGGGAAGCTGTCCTTTGGGCAGGCCTGATTGAGGTTTGAGAAGTCAATGCAAACCCTCCATTTACCGTTGTGCTTCTTCACAAGCACAGGATTCGAAATCCACTTCGGATAGTTGGCTTCACGAACGAAACCGTTACTGATGAGTCTCTCCACCTCCTCTTTCAGGGCCTCATACCTTTCGGTGTTCAACGCCCTCCTCTTCTGTCTATGTGGAGAACAGCTCGGATCGACCTGTAAGCGATGGCAACTGACCTTGGGATCTATACCAATCATATCCTCATGCCTCCATGCGAAGACATCGGAATTTTGTCGAAGGAAGCTTTTCAGCTCCTCTTTAATTTCCTCATTCAACTCCTTCCCGACCTGCAAGACCTTGGATGTGTCTTGGGAGTCCACTGGGAACGTTTCTAGTTCCTCCATCGGGGCAGCTTGCGATTCCGATTCTACCACCCTGGGGTCCAGTTCCTCCAAAGATATTTCGGATCTGGCCTCTGCCATGATTACATCTTGCGTCGGAGGTTGCCCCTCAGGGGCCTCTGCCATTTCGATATCCAGCACCATGTTGACTCGAGGCTCTGCCTTCCTAAGGGAGTTAAGATAGCACTCCCTGGATCCCATCTGATCGCCTCGAACGGTTGCGACCCCTCGTTCGGTTGGGAACTTCATGCAGAGGTGATGGATGGAAAGCGATCGCCACAGTTCCTTTAGGGCAGGCCTCCCCAGGACTCCATGGTAGGCGGATCGGCGGTCAACCACTAAGAACTCCATGAAGTGATGTACTACCTGGGGCGAGGCTCCCATTTCGACAGCAAGGGTGATTTTACCTCTGGGAATAATGCTGTCTCCAGTGAATCCGTAGAGAGGCGAGCTCATGGGTGTTAGCTCGTGATCCACTGCCATTTTGTCAAAAGTTGTGCCGAACAGGATATTGACTGAGCTGCCATTATCCACCAGCATGCGTTTCAGCCCGTTGCGAGCCACCACGGCTCTGACTACCAGGGCGTCGCAGTGTGGGAAGTGCACTCCTGTAGTATCCTCCTGGGTGAAGGTTATGGGTTCTGCAGCCCTTCCGCCTTGTGATTGGTTCACCAAGTAACTGACCATAGGTGGGGTTTTCGCCTCCCTGGTATAATTCCTCTGAGCATTTTTTGATTCACCTCCCACGTGGGGTCCCCCAATAATGGTGTCTATTTCACGGATTGGTTGCTGCTCGTTCGAGGGGGCCGAATCTCTCCTGGGGCGTTGCCCGTTCCGGGACCTCTCCCTATCATCGTTCCTATGGCTTGGAGAGTGCCGCCTCGTCTCCCCCCTCTTGGAGGGACTGCGCCTTGGATTATTGCTTTCATAATTGTGTTTCCTGTTGTTGCGAGGGTTGCTTGCAGGTCTGCCTAAGCCCGCACAATCCCTGGTGTCATGGCCATAATGGCGATGGATGGTACAATAAGGTCGCGCTTCTGGGGGCCTATCTCTAGGCCTTCCTCCTCTTCCCCTATTTCTAGAGGTGGAGGGTCGCCCCGTATTTCTAGTAGGGTTGCTCGCGCCTGGCCCAGCATCTTCGTAGGCCAAGGTGGGGACCGCATTGAGTGTGGCAGTGGCTAACGCTTGTCCCGAAGTGGGGGCCACTGTGTGCCCAGCTTGAGTCCATTATTGGCTCACTATTTGGGACGTGGGCCCCCTGCTTATCTGTCTCTGAGGTGGTGGAAGCCCTTGGGCGGCCCTGTTTCTGTGATCGATCATTTCTTCGTTGACGATCTCTATTTTCATCATTTCCACCAATTCATCATATGTCGAAGGGTTCTTGCTTCGGACATCCCTCCAAAACAGTATGTTCATGTTTAGTCCTCCTTTCAGAGCTGAAAGGGCCTCCTTGTCCGTAACCTGCTCGCAGTAGGTTATCTCATCAGTGAAACGAGCGAGGTAATTTTTCAGGGTCTCCCCTGCTGCTTGCCTCATGTCTTGCAAGCGTTGAATAGGAGCCTCCCCCTCCTTCCTAGAGAGGTATTGGTTCAAGAATGCCTTTTTCAAATCCGGCCAGCTCCGTATACTGAGTGGTGCCAACCTGCTATACCACACTTCGGCAGAGCCGCCGAGGGTTAAGTGGAATGCTCTGCACTTCAAGGCTGGCGAGGCGCCTCTGAGGCTCATCTGTGTTTTGTATTTGTTGAGATGCTTTTCCGGGTCGCCCTTTCCTTCATACTTTGGGATCTTAGGAGGAACAAAGTTGTGAGGCATCGGAAATGTGCGAAGCTCCCAGGAAAAGGGCAAATTGTCATCATCGTCATCAAGTTCATACGACCTACAGGGTCCGTCAGAATCATCCCCATCTGTCTGCTGTCGGGGCGGACGCTGAGCCGTTTCAGCCCTGTTTCCCCAATCCACTTGGCTTCGTCTCTCCCGCCTATTTCTAGGTGGAGGGGCTTGGGCCTCTCGACTTTGTCCCTGCCCCTGCTGGCGAGTTGTTTGCGGCGGGGGGCTGGTTCCTATTTCTAGGTACCCGTCCGATTCGATCGAAAACACTGGCGGACCTCTGAGGTCGTTCATATTCCGGAGGGAAACTCTCTCCTGCAGGGGCACCATCGGCTGGGGTAGCGGTGTAATTTGAAGTGTCCATTCCCACATCCCTTTCCACAGGAGCCTCTCCCTGGGGACTCATGTGGGCTCCCCTGCTGGATTCCGCCTCAGCTTGTGTCTACGTGCTGATTGCTGTGGATGATGCGGGGCTTGAAAACCGCCCCGGTTTTGTACTTGCATGAGAAGTTCTTGCATGGCTGCGTTCTGAGCCGTGATGGTCCTCATGTTAGTGGCCATTTGGGCCACTTCGGCTGCCAAACGTGCTGCCGTTCCTCTATCTCTACGGTAGCGGTGATGAGGCCGCTGTTGCGTAACATTGGTTCGAATGATCTCTTCTTCAGAGACATCCCTTGCCCTCGCATTATCATCTCCACTGGAGCTCATGGTCCGAGGTGGATGAAAATGACTCTTCTTTCAAGAATAGACCATTTTTTTCAAGGGGGAAATGTCAACCGGGTATTTTAGCAACTTTTGGGTGGGAGAACTCGTGGTTAAGTTAGTTTCCCACAGACGGCGCCAATCTGTTGACCTCGAAAAATGGCTCGGGCACGTGGCCAATAGGATAGGTCTTCAAGTCAGCTCTTCCTGCACACGTAGCACGCCGTTAGTCACTCGTGGCCTCTCCCGGAGGGGGTGAGAGCGGCCGCAAGCACTCCGACGGTCAAGTCAGTTTTATATTCAACCGGAAAAGGGTTCGCCGATGGTGGAACACTCGCCGAGAAGTGGTTGATATAGTGTCGATGAAATTGACAAATATAAGGGAAATGATGATACTTAGTTTTTGCAGTATGTAGGATAGCAAAATGGGGTTCCAATCCTTTCTTTGGCACAATGGGGGGATATTTATACTAAGGATGGAAAGATGAGGGCCATTGGATGAGGGGACACGTGTTGCCAGATCCTCAAGGCTCGTCCCATCCTAGGTGTCACTCTGTCCCTCCATAGGTCGACTGGTATTGAATGTTTCAGCCACAGGCTGCTGATTTGACCGTTTGAGAACCTGCCGCACGTCCCATCAGTCAGAAATTTGACTTTGGGAAGATCTCTGTACATAGGATCTTTGTAGAGGCGGGGTGTGGCAGGTGAAGCGTTGCAGCGTTATAGAAGCGGAGTGCGGGCCTTTGCATCCACTGCTTGTGGATGAGTCCGGTTCATTCGCTGACGCGTGCTCAGTTCGTTCCTAATGCAATCACCTCGGCATGCACAATCAGTTCGTCCTTTGGTTTAATCACCTCGTCCGGTACGTGGCTTGGACCACGGGTGTGGGCACGTGGCGGGCGAGGTGTCGGGTCTGACACAGGCCCGTAACAATTTCTAATGAGGTTTCAAGAAGTATCTAGAAATTAAGGTTTGAAGCTTTGGCCTGGACATGGAATTTAGGAAAGGTCTTACACACATTAATGAAATGAAGCTTGTGATATCAACAAATTCTTGAGCCCTAAATTATGTCTCTAAAATATCTTTGCAAACAAAAATCAGGAGAAACTCACATAGAATGCATACATGGTTCACTTGAAGTAAGAAGTTAGTGTCTCAGTCTCAATCATGAGTCATGACAGAGTATAGCTTCTCATAGTGAGTGAGATTTTATCTTCCAGCTGAGAATGAATGAAGATCCTTTGTTGGAAACTACATTCATAGAGATAAAGAACCAAAAGTTGCTATTTTAATAGATATATCAGGGAAAGTCCCAGCTTCCCATCCCAAAGGATTATCCATAGAAATTATCATGTCAGACAATGTTGTGAAAACATTTGATAACATATACCAAAAACTCATTTAAGCAAAGAAGTGATAATCTTCACAACTAAAAACTATAATAAGAAAGCTTTAAATCTTTATCAATCTACCTGCCATGCAATACGGTCAATGTTGAGCGTGAGAAGAAGTGTTTTTGCCCCTATACGAGCAGATGAAAGGGCAGCTTCACAGCCTGCATGCCCCCCTCCAACAACAATCACATCATATCTTTCATTTGAAGTGTCACAGTGTTTATCCCAGTCTGCAGAAATTTATAATCAAGAAATAGGATTTCACAGTATGTACTCAAAATTTCAGCTTATAAGAAGCCTTCCAGAGAAGAGAAAAAGATTCAATTCGAGCTATTTCTGTGAACAATAAATTGTAAATATCGCTACTCCTTTTTTGAATTATGCCATGATATAAAAGTAAGAAAAAGTTAGAGCATTGAGCTTTGTTTGCTCTCCGGGTCATAAATGTAAAAATTACAATTGAAAATTGCGTTTTAGTTCTACATAATGTCTAAAGACAAATTTCAGAATCCAAAAAGAGGTGTATTATCTTGAAGAATTAAAATAGATGTAAAATATGTAAATGAATAATTTTGCATTCTAATGCCGAGTTAGTTGTCCCAATGGTCACTGAACTTATGTCTATGTCTTTGATTACTCATTGAAGTTTAAGATGTTGAGTTTTGGCCACTTAACTTATCAAAACGTTGGACGTTACTCACTGCCTTAACATATGTTCCAAATCTTTAATGGAACTAGTGACGTGGCTAACGGAATGCACATTTGGCACCCCATTAACAAATTGTCACGTCTTCGATTGCTCACTAAACTTTGAAAAGCGTTTTCAATTGCTCACTGAACTTTGAAGTGGACAAATTTTGACTATTAAACTTATAAAGATGACATCAACCCATTGTTTGTTAAAAAAATGTTTACTACAGTCACATGGATTACATAAAAGTAATAAAGTGGATAAACGAGTCCAGGTTGTCGATCCCACAAGAAATAATTACTCAATTACATAATAGTTAAATTTAATTTTAAAATTTTAATTTATTTTCATCATTTGAAAATTTCAAATTTATTATGTGTTTCGTTGTTAAAATTTAATTTAATTAAATTAATATTTAGATTTTCCAACAAAACACAAAATAAATTTAATTAAATCCATTTAATTAAACTTATTAAAATCCAAATTTTAATTAAATTCATGGTTTGTTTCGTTGTAAAATTCATTTAATTAAATTTATTGTGTATTTCATTGCAAAATTCAAATTTTAATTTAATTTTAACACTGAAACACACAATAAATTTGAATTTTTCAAATGATAAAAATAGCTTAAAATTCGACAACCTTATCATTTATACGTGACCCGTGCGATTGTGGTACATATTTTTTAACGAACAATAGGTAGACGTCATTTTTATAAGTTTAGTGGCCAAAATTCGACCAACTCATAGTTGAGCGAGCAATCGAAGACGTTTTCAAAGTTTGGTGAGCAATCGAAAATATTTTTCAAAGTTCAGTAGCAATCAAAGACTTGAAAATTCGTTATCTGCGTGACGGAGCAACACATGTGCATTCCTTAGCCACATCACTGATTCCTTTAAAGATTTAGAAGGGATGTTAATGTAGTGATTAATAGTTTTGATAAGTTTTGGCCAATACTCGACATCTTAAACTTCCGTGAGCAATCAGAGACATAGATATAAGTTCAGTGACCACTGGGACAATTAACTCTTCTAATGCCACTGGAAAAGAAAAGGATAAAAATTGTACCTTGTGAGGTGGTGGAGGCAGAGATACTAAAACGACGACGTGGTGCTGCGTGAGGGGAGACGAAGAAACCGCTGCAACCATGAAAGCGCAGGCTCGGGCGACAATTGAGTAAATTAGGCCGTTGCTTGACAGAAGAAAGAGGGGAAAACAGAGAAGAAGGAACGGGAAATTGGGAGACGACTCGTGTAAGATGAAGTGATAAAGTGGTCGCCATTTTTGCAGAGATATGAGAACCAGGCGAATTTTCAGAAAATCAGTAAAAGCGGCAGCAGCAGCATTAGCGGTGCCAGTGTGCCATGGCTGGATAGAGTGAATGGTGGAAGCGGGACTACGCAGCCACGCAGGGGTAGAATCAAGAAATAATTAATTAAAATTAATTTGGAGAAATTTTCCAAGGAACCAGACCGATGGACATGTAGCACTAAACTTCGGCTCAATATGAACCAGGGTAAATTTCAACCCCGCTCGCGTTATAAGGGCTATTTGGATTTTTTGTTAAAAATTAGGTTTTTAAACCGGTTTCGCTCCCATTATTTTTCATTAAATTATAATTTATTTTTCTTTCTCTCTTTATTAATCATACATTTTTCAATAAAATAATATTATACGTAAATCCAAAAAAATTTCCTTCTTTCTGAATCACACATTTTTCAAAAAAATATTATTCCTCTCATTATAATATGGAATAATGGGAACCACACGGAAGCTTCGTAAATTTTGATAAAAAGTAAAAAAATTTAATAATATTTGTGATTAAAAAGTTGATAAAAAATTATTAATCCTATAAAATATATAGTTAAAAATGAATTTGAAAAAAAAAATATTTAATTGGTGGTCAAATTTTTGCCCTAAAAAAAAAAAAGAGAGAGAGACTCACCCGTTATCCAACCACCGAAGCCCAAATTTTTAACATTTTGAAAGAAGCCCACCCTTCTCTTCCCTTCCACCTAGGGGTGGGCAAAACCCAATCCAACCCAACGAAACCGCCCGACCCAACCCAACCCGACCGGGTTGGGTTGGTTTTTTTAATTTTTTTTGGATGGGTTGGGTTTTTTTAAATCATGGTGGGTCGGGTTGGGTTGGGTCACGGGTTGGTCCACAAAAACCGCCCAAACCCGCCAACCCGACCCGCTTATGTAAAAAAGTAAAAAACTCAAATTTGATTTAAGTTAAAACTAAAAGGCAAAACAAAAGTCTCAGGCCCAACAAAAACGTGAAAAGCCCTAAACATATCTTCCATAATTCCATTTCCATCATCTCTCTCACAGCAACTGAGTCCTCTCCATTCCCAGCGGCGTTGTCTCTTCCAATACATCGACTCCATGGCTACTAAAGGTCTTGCAAAGGTATTGTCTCTATTTTTGGGTGAGATCTCTTGTCCCCCGTCCCCCTTTTCCAACAACTAATTATTTAATTCGATTTGTAGAGCGAAAAATTCATCGGTCTTCCATCGAGTAAATAATTACCAGCTCACAATGGTTTGCGAAAAATGTAAGTTTTTTCTCCTATTATGCTTTCGATTTGTACAGGTCTCTTCTTTTCTTTAAGAAATATTTTGGTTTGCGAAAAATTCATGCTCTCTTCTTTTATTTATTGGAAATTCTGGATCTATTATTAAAAGGCTTGGGTATCTTCAATTAAATTTACCAAAATGTTGGATTTTTGCTGTCATTGATATTGTTTGCTGAATTCCAGATTATTAAATATATGTTTGAAGATTTTGTTGTGCTCTGGGATTTTGTTGTTTGTGAGTTAGCTTTCAAGATTTAATTTTATTTTTTTATTAATTTCGTTTTCAAGAAAATTGTATAGAATTTGTGGCTTTGCTATAGTTAGGTTATGTCATCTGTTTATAGTCTGAACATTTACTATTCAGTCTGCGAGCTGTATTTTTGTTTCGTGATGGTCGTAATGTTGGGGGTTGTGGCCTGTGGGAAGCGAAGTTATTTGTGGACTGTTGATAGTTCGTTCTTAAGTTTTATTCAGTAAATATATAGTTTGTTGGACTTGGGGAACATTAGGTTAGTTACCCAGTGTGTGGCAATGGGCAGCACATTGGTGGTTGGCGCACATATGGTCGTGGCTCATGTTGAGCTACCAACCCGACCAACCCAACCCAACCCGACCGACATTTGGTTGGGTTGGGTTGAGTTGGGTTTCAATCTTTACATGGGTTGGGTTGGGTTGAGTTTATGTCAAACCGATCGTGTTGGGTTGGGTTTGGGTTGGGAAAAAAACCGACCCAACCCAACCCACGCCCACCCCTACTTCCACCGAATTCCCAATCCCTACCCTTTCCCCCAATTCTCTTAAGGATAATGCTAGAGATACATAAGAATCTACATAAGGGTGTCCATAATGCTAATATGGCAATCATCCGATCATTGATGTGTAAGTGTCAGATTTGAATTAAAGGTGAGATCACATGCCACATCAACATTATGGACACCCTTATATAGATGTTTATGTACATCTAGCATTATCCTTCTCTTAATCCCTTCTTCTTCCAATAACCGATTTACCAGGAGATGGGGATCTTCATCTCGTCGTGACTACTCGTGAGGTCGACCTTTGGTGACTGGCGTTCACTTGACTCTTCTGCAAAAAATCGACACTGTCCACTACTTTACCACCAGTGTAAGACCTTGACATCTTACTTCTGCTGCTTGAATTCCAATTCTCAGTAATTTCCTGGATGGGGAGGAAGGTAGATTTAGACTCTGCTAGATTTTCACTACCTACATGTATTTTTTTTATTTTATTTTTTTTACTATTTCTGCATTTTTTACTTGGAAAACAGTAAAATAATATTCTTTGCCCTTTTTGTTAATATATGAAATTCAGTGCCGTAGTTTCAATTCCTGTAATTTTTGAAGCCTTGTTTTTTGGTGATGAACATTTGATTGGAAAATGAATTTTTGCGAGGATTTGATTTTGGCCAGTTTTTACTTGACAATAATATACTAGCTATTGAGATGAACTGACATGGAGTTACAAAGTCATCTTAAATAAGCAGTTTAATTTTTTGGGCATTTTTTATCACAGTAGGATGGAATTTTTCTTTTATTTTGAAATAATCAAATGAGGAATCATAATTTTTTTTTTTTAGCCTAGAAGACTGGATTATAATATGGATTTACATTTCTCTGCATATATAGTAGACAACTCAAGTTGTACAATGAAGATTGAAGAAAGGGGTTTCACGAATCAACTAATCCTTTTCTAATTTAGAATTATATTTAAAAAAGGATTTTTAAGTAGTGCTCCACCTAGGCATATAACCATTTTTGTCTACACAACTTAGAAATGATTCTTCTTCATTTAAGAATGATGAAGTAAGATATTTGATTTCAACTAAAATTATGAAGTAGAAAATTCCTATGAACTTTAATGTGGAACTTTTGTTGGATGCATAACTGATAGGTGAATTGTTGGTGTAGCACAGGTATATCAGATACTGGAATGGCAGCTATTGGATCTGGGCTTTCTTCCCTGCAGTCTTTAGATGTATCCTGCTGCATAAAGCTAACAGATAAGGGTTTATCGTCTGTTGCCCCAACCTCAGAGTGGTGCATCTTTCTGGTTGCAAATTTGTAACCAATGCTTTATTAATATCTCTTTCGAAGAATTGTATTTAATGAAATTAGTAACGAGACTATTATACAGCTTTTTAAAGTATGACAAGCCGTAAGGAACAATTGTTAAAAAAACAAAGTATTACATTTTAAATATTATTTTTATTGTCTAATTTGAAATTATTTTTTATGTAATTCTGTCTTGCCTCCCCTGAATCATAATTCTGGGTCCGCCTCACATAATGTCACATATGCATTGAAGCAAATGACCAAGTTTCATGAAAACTGACAATTTTTTCTTTATTCAAATTTCTAGAGGAAAGTTAAAGTCATTATTTTGGATAAAGAAAATCACTTTTTCTCCTTCCATTTGAAATTAGGTACTTGTTTATCGTTCAAATAACCATTTAAGGCAAATGCATAACTCAAGTGGTAAGAGCAAATTTTTACAAAAATGTTGACCTAGATTCGAGTCTCTTTTTGGGGAATGGTTAAATCCTTTTATCCTGTTTTCAAAAACAAAAATTACAAAAAATTAAAAATGTTCAAATAATTATTTTTCGTTAGTTGGGAACATCAGTTCCACGGTTTCAAAACACTGGAGCTGTTGGATGTTGCTCAGTGCTGCTATAACTTAACAACCAAAAAGCTCTGCGTCGAACTTCAGCCCCTTCGAGTTGGCCACGGGGCAACAGCCTTTGACGCCCCACACCATTGCGACAGGAGGGGGCTTGCCCATCAGCCTACTTTGACAAGAGGTGGCAGGAGCGCAGTCGTGTGTCATTTTCATTATTACATTATTTACTGTGGGGGTTTTGGTACCCAATAAATTCCGAGCGATTATGTAAAAACATTAAATAATATTTTCATAGGGTTCGACCAATGATGAATTGAATATCAACAATCAAGAATAAAGGCTCGACCCGAAAATAATCCTGGCTATTGGAAGTAACTTAATTAGTTATTGTTGCTCATGGTCACTTTAGTTCTTGGATGGCCCTTTTTAATGTCCTGGCCCATTTAAATTTGTGTTGGCCCAATTATTGCATATCCTTGGCCCAAGTTGTGGTAACCTAAACTAACCTATATATCTACCACCCTTTGTCTTTTGCCGTATGTGTGTGCCTTGTCTTGTCTTTTAGAGAAAACCGATGGATCTTCTTCTTCGTGCCTTGCCTTTTTTTTTTCTCTTTACATTTGTGGCTTGCAATCCACCATCATACTTGTTTTCCTTGTGGGTACATTAGAAGAATAAAAGCTCGACTTGAAAACAACTTAAACCATTAAAAGCAACTTAATTAGTTAATGTCGCTCGTGACTACTATACTTCTTGGATGGCCATTTTTAATGGCCCATTTACCTTTGTATTGGTCCAATTATTGGATATTCTTGGCCCAAGTTCTGGTAACTTACACTAACCTATGTATCTACCATCCCTTTGCCTTTTGATGTGTGTGTGCACTTTGCCTTGTTTTTGAGAGAAAATCGGCAGTTGCTCTTCTTCTTCGTACCTTGCCTCTTTTGTTTTCTCTTTATCTTTGTGGCTTGCAATCCACCGCCATACTTGTGTTCCTTGTGAGTACATTAGAAGTAGCAATCAAAGTGATAAAACAAAGTTGTGAGTTGGAACCTTTGCTTGATATTGGTTGGTAAGTTTAAATTGAGCCCGTAATTCACAAATTGAAGAGTCAATTACATCACTATTATGTATTGAAACTCAGTTAAACGTAAAAAAAGGTATCGCTATTCAGGCTCTTGGTGTCGACACCAAAGGCCCAATAGCCCACTTTTTCTATCTTTAAGTGCATGGTATTGACGCTCGGGGCTATAAGTGTCAACTTCAAATCCCTAGTACAATATTCCGTTTGTAATATAAGGGCTCCAACTAAATACAATTTTGCATAAATCCAGTACGAACAAATTTCAAGCTTAAATATAAAGAATGTCAAAAGTACTACTAAATCATGCTTTCATTAAAAACTTCAGAAAAGTATGAAGGTTTACAGTGATATAAAACTTCCATCTCTCCTTCTACTAACCATACAAACTTAAGCTGCAAAACTATTTTATACTTATTACATAAAATTGTAGAGTGGGGTTAATTGGACTGGTGTTTCCTTTCATGATGTGCATATACATAGTACATGTAAAGCTATCAAAACCTTGAAATTGTTTTTCTGATAGTACATCATTGATTGACCTCCACACGTAGAAGCTATCAAAACCTCGAAATTGTTTTTCTGCCCATGAAAGTCAGAATAAAATTGTTCATTTGTTGATGTGGCAGGAGAACTTTACTTGCAATTCTCTCCAAATGTGAGAGTCGTAAGTGCAGTTATTTTCAAGTTGACGCGATAAGACTTCTCACTACGAGCAGTGTGACATTTTTTTTTTTTTTTAATCTAAACCTATCAATGACTAATCTTCTGAAAAGTTTAGAGAAACAACAATAAATATATAATTCAGTGTATGAAAATATGGTGTACTGTGTGTTTGTGCATGTTCTTTATTTCTTTTATCTTGTGACCCTTTGAGGATTCTCAAATCTTACACCCAGTGTGCATATAATTCACCAACACATGCGAGCTAGTATATATAGGCCTTGTATGGGAGGGATTAAAATCGAATTAAAATTGAAAATATAGCCGTTATTGTTGACTTTTATTAGACGAGTGGGACCCAATAACGGTCATATTTTCAATTTTAATTGGATTTTAATCCCTCCCGAACGGGGCCATAATATATATCTATAATATATTAAATATCGCATGAAGTGATAATCAATTTTTAGACGATTTTAACCCTACTATAATTTAATTATTTTAATAGTACGTTACTCTTCGTTTTTCAATATATATTTAATTGAATATTAAACATGCACGCAAATAAATAATTGAATTGTACGAGAACAATCAAATTGATTCATGAACATAAAATTTAATTAATTTGAATCAATGAATATAGAAAAAGAATAATGTATATACATTTAAACAAAGGGATGTAAGTGAACCAACATGAAATTTAATTAATTTGAATTAATAGATATAGAAAAACAATAATTTATATACATTTAAACAAATGGCGTGTACATGAACCAACATGAAATTTAATTAATTTGATTCACTGAATATAGAAAAAGAATAATTTATATACATTTAGATAAATGGCGTTATATCATAAATTAAATGAATAATATTGAAATTAAACAAGTTTGCATGAACTTGAATAATTTATATACTGCTATAATAATTGAATAGTTACCAAATTATATGATCTTTAATAATTTATATACTCTAAAATAATTTATGATAAAATGAATAATTTTGAAAAATAAATACATGTTTATGAACTTGAGTAATTTATTTACTCCTAAAATAATTGAATTGTAGTATTTCTAAAGTAATTGAATAGCCCACAAAATATATAAAATGTACGTGCATGAACTTGAAAACTTAATCGATTGAATTATAGTAGGATATATAAAAATTAATGTTAATTATTATCATACACGTAAGTAAATAATTGAATTGTATAAAAAGTTCATTTCACATGAAGAATTTTTTTAACTATTTTTTATATTAATTGATTTTCAAATATTATTTTTACAGCGTTTATAAAACATTTCAAAATAACGTGCAACACACGTTTAGCTGTGACTAGTTATACAATGATCACAATTTTGGTTGATCCTCACCAAGACTTTCCAATATACATTCAGCCCCTTTTTTGTGGGGATTAAAATCAAATTTCTAGTAAATTTTGATAAAAGTTGATGACATTTGTTGTTGAAAAGTTGTGGATCCCATAAAATATGTGGTTAAAATTAGTTATTGACTTTGATTTAGATTAAAATCTGAATTTTAATTTTTACCAAATGGGTGCTCAATCTATCAAACTATCACCCGACTTGGAATCAAAGAATGCTCTCGATACAATGTCTTGAATACTTGATTATTGGGGTATACGACCAAGGCATCCATAGTTTTAAAAGTGAAATGAAGTTTCGTCAATTATTTCTTGTAGAAGTCCCGTAAATAATCATTAATTATTGTCAAAGTCAAACATAAAGATATAATAATTCCACACAAAGCATATACTCCATATATCTTTATATAACAATCACATTTCGTACGATTATCATCAATTGTATAAACAAATTTCGAATAAACATATTCTACTTGTGTCATTAATTATAAATGTTAAATACGCATGTGACACCCATCTAAGATAGTTGAGATTTGCTCTGACTTGTGAAAATTGAACCATGTTTTAACTTATAACCATAAAGAGCATCTATAAGGAAGAGTGATTCATTATGTGACACTAAACGTTGACCGGTCTCAATAAAATGCACTTTAGTAGTGGAAAGAGAAATAAAGAGGAAACTCTATTGACCGGTCTCAATACGACCAACTTCATTCATTTACAAACGTTTGCAATAACGGTCCAAATAACCATTACAAACGTTTCTTTCAGACGTATGTAATCCAACAGGTAAAGCTACAGCTATGTATTAAGCTGGTAAAGGCACTTGGCCAGGGCCAGGGCCACGCCCCCCGGATGGTCAGGGCCCACGTGGCCCTGGCCAAGTAGCACAATTCTGATTAAGCAGTATTAAACGTGTGATACAAAGAAAAAAAGACAGTGCATGGACAAAATATCTGAATCTGGCGGGCTCACTTGTCCTGTGAGATTTGTCGATTGCCTAGTACATGAACATGTAGAGTGCAATAGTCCATCATTCTATCCTTAAAGAGTAAGATACGAAAAGAATTTAATAAATAAGAATCGGTAAATACTAAATACTGCACCATGCTATATGTTACTCTCATTAAACAGCAATCTATGCAGATTGCACCACCACTTAGTTTTCTTTCATCTTGCCTTCAGATTTTACATCTGGGATGCATGATGACCAGAAAAGGGGCAAAAGTGTGCACACAGCCTGTATCAAAAGGCCACGTGGCAAGCCAGAGAAGTCATCTCCAGTCACTCCGACGTACGATGCAAGAGCCACCCCTAAGTAACCACTCACTATAAAAGCAAGAGCAATAGCAGACATTACAAATGCCATGACTGAGCCTTCACACCCGGGTGGGCAAAGCTGCGCCATCAAAACATTGAAAGGTAGAATCTTGAAGAAGTATAAAACTTCTAGCAATCCCGAGAAAACCACAACATATAGTGTGTCGGGAATGCCTATACTCCGGTACACACCATTCACAAACAAAACATCTGATATCATGAAAATAGCCATAGAGATCTGAACGACTGCGATTAATTTTCTTGGTGGAATCGACTTGAGGTGGCGATTATATACAACACCCCAGAGCAGCATAGCTGCTTGCCCAAACACCTTCGATATCCCCAGAAGTGAGGACTCAATCTTCAAATGTTGGGTTTGGTAGTAAAACATGGTCCCAGTAAGGGCAGGGATTATGGCATAGGATATAGCAAACCAGATTATAGAATAACAGATCTCTGGCTTCCGTAAAGCAACCAAGAGCTCAGATGATTGCTTTCTAAACCCTACTTGGGACGGACTTTTGGGCAGGTCTAAAGAACTTTCGCGAATAAATAGTGTTATTAAGAACTGTAAAGAAAGAAGAACACCATACATGAGGAAGATTGCCTGAGTCGAGATTTTATCAATAGCAATTCCACCAATTAGATTTCCCAGAACTCCACCAACAGACGAGGCCATCCAAACAAATGACTGAAGTTCACCTGAGGAAGATGGTTTCAAGTTCTTGGATGAGGCAGGTTGTTTTCCAGTCTCGGCAACAATGGCATCATTGGCAACTTCGACTATTGAAGCACCCAGATTCCCAAGCAGCAGGTAAATAGTGATTGACACAAACGAGATGCCTGATTTGGCAAAAAGCGCTATAGTTATCCATGACAATGTTTGTAAAAATGCTGCAGCAAGAAACAGAATTGTTGATCAACAAAACAAAGAGCCATATGCAAAGAATTTAGCAAATCAATGAAGGGTTGGGAATCACTATTTCTTTTCAGATGTTAAAGATAATCTATTATATCAGGCCGATATTATTATCCTAAGTAGAATTTAAAGGCGATTTGCCTAACACGGAGCCACATATGATGTACTCCATGCTTGACAATTTGGATTTTGATTGGCAATAAAACAAATTTGAATGGTTCGCAATCGCAATCAAATTAAGCCAGTGATACTATAATATCTTATTATTTGATTGTTACCACCTGTAATAGAATGGCACTCTTGTAAGGTATACTTCATTTCCTAGAAGTGTAAGTGTAGAGACTGCCATTACGGAAAAAAATGGATAACAATAAAACTCGAAGATGGAATTAAACTTTCTTCAAGTCACAAATATTATGGGGGACCATATAAAGTGCTTCAGGGTTCTTGTGATAATACGCATAGCCATGTATAAACACAGGAAGTGCTATATACTTCTGAACTGAAAAGAAAGTCCTCGACTATAGGTTATTAAAGATTCTAAACAGCCTAAAATTTGGACATTCAAGGGTAAGGAAGTGAAAATAAACTAAGGGGGTGTTTGTTTTTTATTTGAGAATTGATTCTCAAATCAATTCTCATTTTCAACCACACATTCTTCAATAAAATAATATTTTCCATCACATCAATAATTTTTTTTTCTTTTTCAACCACACATTTCCCATCATATCACTATTCAAAAATCAATTATTCCCCCAAAATCTCTACCAAACAAGCACTAAGCATATTTAGCCCCTGTTAGACAGCCATTTTTCTGCAAAGAATGAGCTTTTCTGGAGAATGTGTGGTTAAAAAGCAGGGAAAAGTTTTGGATTTGCATAGAGAATATTTTATTGTGAAAATATGTAGTTTAAAATGAGTGTGAGAAAAAAAATAGTTTTAAAAGAATGGTTACCAAACAGGGGCTTATTCAAATTAAAATGCCTACTCAATCGACTAAGAAATAAATAGACCAGAAGAGGAGAGTACCTCCTAGGGCAATGTAAGGGACACGGTGTTGGCCAAAGATGTAGAAGGAATCAGAGAGGATGCCGTAAAAAGGCTTAGCAACCATGGGCAGATTGGATGAGTTCTGCAGGATCTGGAGCGTACAGGGGTCCACTCTCATCCCATCCTTGAGGAAAAAGTTGATGCCCATCCATGGAAAGCACCTTAACCCCTGAACCCAGAACCCTATTCCAAGCAACACCTTCCGACTTCTCTCAGATTCACTACCACTTCTGACTGACACCATTTCAGATTTCCCTCCGTTGAACTTCTACGGCAATTTATTTGGCCAATACTGGAAACAGTAATGTCAAAATTTATATATTCTGAAGCAGAGGGGTTATAGTCAATCAGTTTCTGATTGTAATGGTCGTCTGGAGCAAGTGAATGAAGAAATAAACATGGGAGCCCAAGATGCACAACTACAAAGATCAATTTCCAGGGGTAAGAAACAATTAGGAAATTGTCTGGCCAAGCTTTTCCTGGGATTAAAATCAAAAAAGAGAACGTTAGTGGGCCCGGCATGAGAGAGTAGAAGTCAAAAAATGCGGCCCAACGGTAGGATTTCTGATGAAAATTCAACCAAAAAGCTTGGCCAGACAGGTTCTAGATGAATTAGTTGAAGAAAATGATTGCAATCTCATTCAAATATAAAACAGCACCATTTTTAATACATGTGAAGTAAACCAATGCCACGTTGAGATTAAAGGGAGCATGGTTCGGTATGGTCCAGCTCTCCGATTCCCGTTACAAATTTTGCAAATGGAACCAATGATTCCATATAAAAAAGGGAATCCGGACCACTCAGTTCAGATCCTGTCCTATTATGAACAACCCTTAAATCTGATTCAAACATGTTAAAAACAGAAGTTACTGAAAATGAGTAATGAACTATGGAAATATTTCTTCTAGTCCAAAGAACAAACAAACTCAGAGGATGTCTTAACTTTTTAAAACAAAGAATGAAGAAAAGCTAACTAAGAATGTCAAGATTTTTTATGAAATGTGAAAGCCTAATCATCAAGCTCAATCGGAACTTCAAAGCACAAACAATAATGAGAAAACAATTTTCTACACATATATTTATGGAAAGGCAATTAAATAAACATTAAACTTCATTTATCCAAGAAAGTTCATTACAGTCTATCTCAATTCCTCATTCAGCCAATTTAAATATGCCAATGAATACACTTCAAAATCGAGCAACTTCATCATATCATCCAGAAAGCGTTAATCCAAATATTCAAGTTACACTAAGAAATTCAAATATCAGGAGATTCATGATACCAACAGAAGATTCAAATAAAAATTACACTAAAATGGATATTCAAATATCACCAACCAGTATTAACTGGATATTAAGAGCACGTTTGGCTAGGCTTAAAATCCAACTAAAATTAAAAATATAGCTGTTATTGGTCTCACTCGTCTAATAAAAGTCAACAATAACGACTAGTTTTTCAATTTTAATTCTATTTTAATCTCTACCAAATACGCCCTAAGTAATCAACTATACACCAGCAACTAATTAGCATTATCCAAATTAACCAATAAACATAATCCAAGAGGAAGCTTGAAACTGACAGGAAACGACAGTCAAATTCAAACTTTCAAGCCTGAAACTCAAAGGAAACATTGTCAACCATGTGAACTATAAAAATCACCAAAAGAAGTATATTTTTTCCACAAGAAAATGGAAATTTGTCCAAAAAAATAGATAAATAGACAAAACTCTGAATATTTACCTGATTGAATCAATATAATGTAGGAGAACACAGTCTTGGATGGATTTGGATAGAAATACAAATATAATGTCTAGTTCAAAGGACAAAGAAGAATCTCCAGTATTTTGTTTATATAATAAACAGTGGTTGGCTCTGAACTAGGATGTGATTTGGTGAAGGCAAAGTGAGGATTTTTGAAATTCCGATTTTATTTAAGGTTTTCTTAAGGCTATATATAATTCAACATTTCGCGTGGGTTGGTGCAATACACCAGCGAAAACATAACATAGGTCAGTTTATCGGCCAATCCAATAAAGGATTTTTATCTTCGAAACCCATTGGAAGGGCAGTGTAAGAGAAATCATAGAGAAATTATCGAATCTTCGGATGCTCCGAAAATACTATGAGGTGCTCGGAAATGGTAGAAATATTTGAATAAAGGAAGGGCTTGAACGAGCCCATAAAGAAAAAAAAAGACATCTTTGTGTTGATTTTGTTCAAAGGCCCTTCTTATTCTGATGGCCAAAAAAGAAAGGAAGTTTCTCTAAAACCAAACTTCAGTTGGGAAATAATAACTTTAGACAGTCTCTAAGCTACATTATGTTATTGTAAAACCTCTAAAATTGAAATGAAAGCGAGCTAGATTGGATATAACCCGTTTTGCTGAATAAATGGATAAACGACAGAAATAGCAAGATTGTAATTCATTTTCAGTAGTAAAATCAGCTTTGATTGGATATACCTATCATTCTGTTTTGCTGAAAAGAATTCACAGCAAGGAATCTCTTAACATTTGGGCATTCAAATAGCAAACAATAAAACTAGAAAGTGCAAAAAAAGAAGGCCAGACCTAGATAAAAGTCTTTATCAGATTCCAATTTTCATAGAAAAGCTTCAACTTCCCCTTGCCGAAGTTTGCTCGAGTAAGCTGGTCACATCAATTATTGCCTCCTTCCATGAGATTTTGCAACTTCTTCTAGGCTTTTAGTATTCTTCCTATTTGGAAACCTATTGATCTTCTTCAAATAACCAAAACATCTTAACCAATTCTCCCTTAATTTGTATACTATAAGAAGAATATGGATGATTGCTAGAACTGATGAATCGCGTTTGGAAGAAGCCAAGGCATTTGGAAGCCATAGATGCAATCACGCAAAACCGATAGACAGAGAGATGAGAAAGACCATTCTCCGCACCGGCGCATCCAAGAGAGAACATTGAGAGGTGAGGATGATTTTTTTCCAATTGATGTTTAATTTTCATTACACTAAAAACACATTTTACCATATACTCCATAATTATTAATTAGAGGCTGCTCTAATCCAGGACGCAACCCAATTTCCTCAATTGCATTGAATTCAATTCAAATAATTTAAAACTGGTTTTTGCAAAAACATCAATTGAAACACATCAATTAACTAGCACTACTTATCAAAGCTCAAAAAACACTCTGAATCGCATAACCTAAATGAAGTGTACAAAATATAAGTCAGAACATAAATTTTAGGTCATAAAAAAAAACACACGCACGCACGCACACAATATAGAACATCCAATATTATTTCTATTCATTGAAAAACACGTAAATACTGTACCTTTTAATACAAAAAATCCCCTCCTCTATATCTCGAGAACAAATGGTTCTGTCCAGAAATGCTCAAAATCCTCAAGCTAGTGTCTGTCCAGAAATGCTCAAAGAAGAAACTGTAGTGAAATAGGTTATAGGGGCAGATGCTAAATACTCGCCAAAGGTAAAGCAAATTAAAGGCGGTGCTACATTTGGAGGGTATTATTCCGCTGCATTATTATTGTTGTTTTTTTAAAATTTGTGTGAAAATAAAATAAAAAGGGAAAAGTCCAAATCTCGAGGCCGAAAGTTTCAGGACAAAAAACGTGGCACTCTATGACGTTTCGAAAAGAATAACTCTTTTGTGTACATTAAGGATGTGTTTGATGGATATTATTTTGGAAGAATGTATTTTGGAATAGTAGATTGATGAAGAATGTGTGGTTGAAAAAGAAGAAAAAGTTATTGATGTGATAGAAAATATTATTTTAATGAAGAATGAGTGGTTGAAAATGAGTAGAAGAATGAGAATGAAAATTTTAATGAGTACCAAACATGGGCTAAGAGTTACACTCCTCTCACAAGAGTTACACTCCGCCATTTTTAAAATTGCGGGTCCCCGTGTGTACATCATGCATTGCTCTTTCGAATGAACGGGATCGTTTTTATTATTTAACAATCCCAATGAACGTGTATTGTTTCGTTTATGTCACCAACTAAATATATACATTTTTTCCCCTTATTTTTAATTATAAATTCTCTAATAAAATATATTACACATTAATTTAAATTTTTTTCTTATTTTTTAATCACACGTCCTTTAAAAAATCATTATTCCAAATATTTCAAAATATTTTTTCCTCAAAAATTGTTTATAGGCCTGTTTGGTAACAATTCTCCTTTTCTACAGTAAATCACTTCTCATTTTCAACCACACATTCTTCAATAAAATAATATTTTCCATCACATCAATACTTTTTTCTTCTTTTTCAACCACACATTTCCCATCATATCACTATTCAAAAATCAATTTTTCTCCTTAAAATCTCTACCAAACACACTCTATAATAGAGCCCAAACATGGACATAATTATGGGAAAATTACAGACACGGTACAATATTTCATTTTATCTCAAGCTTGATTCAAACATTTCATTTGTGCTACTTACAATATCAAAATTTTCAAAAATTAACATTTGGGGGGGCAAATTCATCCGTTTAACCGTTAGTTGACCAGAATAATTGATTTTGACCAAAATATAAAAAGTGCAAAATGGTAACATAAAATAATTTTAAAAAATTAAATAAAAAAGAAAAAGAATAAAATGAACTATTACTCACCCCCACCCCTAACCAAACCAAACAAACCCTATTATCATTGTCATCACAACCATCACCACCCCTCGCAGCCGCCCATGCTACCAAGTTTAGGGAAAATCATAAAGGTAATTAGATTGACGCTAGTAAAGGTATTGGAGTGATAGTTCGAAATGGATTCGGGATGTCACAATGATAGTTCAACCACATATTTTACAGTTACCATCCCCAAACAATCCCTTGAATTCCCTTCTAAAACTACAACCAAACACCACCGCACAATTTTCCTCCCACCCGCTACCGTCGAAGCCCCTGGAAAATTCGTTGAACTAGGCAACCAAATCTCACCCTTGTCAATGCTCATAAGCTCATAAGTATTTTGGTATAAGTTCAATGTCTTTGCCTCGTCATTCGTTCCCATCAAAATCACTTATGTATTCCCCAACGTCGCGAGAACTGCTGAGTTGCCTAAAAAAGTAAACAAGACAAAATTTGATATGGTCATTGAGGATATACCGTGCAATGCGATAATTGCCACCATTAAAGCAGTTAAGGCTTTGAACATTGAAAAATATGCAATCAAGTCTCAAACCTTTTAATCCTAGCACTTATATCTCAAACTTTTTAATGAATGTGTGCGGGAGAGACCTATAACGATTATTTAGGCCATGTTTGAGTCACATTAATTTTTTTCTCATTTTTCTACTCATCATCAACAACACATTTTTTAATAAAATAATATTTTAAATCACATCAATAATTTTTCCTTTTTTTTCAACCACATATTCATCATCACATCAACAGTAAGAGCTTGTTTGGGAGGGATTAAAATTAGATTAAAATTGAAAATATAGCCGTTATTGTTGACTTTTATTAAACGAGTGGACCCAATAACGGCCATATTTTCAATTTTAATTGGATTTTAATCCCTCCTGAACGGGGCCTAAAAATGCATTTTTTCAAAAAATGTGCACCAAACGGGTTTTTATTAGGCCATGTTTGGTACACATTAAAATTTTCATTCTCATTCTTCTACTCATTTTCAACCACACATTCTTCAATAAAATAATATTTTTATCACATCGATAACTTTTTTTTCCTTTTCAACCACAAATTCTCCATCAATCTACTATTCCAGAATACATTCTTCCAAAATAATGTGGTTCAAACACAGCCTAAAAAAATTGTTAGTCCACCAAAAGTAACACTGATTTTTTAAATTGGACGAAATGACAACTCTACATATCCTGCCTAAAATAATTAAATATCTGTTTGGACACCATTTTTCCTCCCAAAATGCATTTTTTATATCACATCAAGTGGGCCACCTTGTATGACACGTGTGGTATTACTTTGTGATATTTGTGGCAATTTTTTTCCTTTTTGCCCTTGTTTTGTTCTTTGTGCATTTTTGTCCATTAGCTGTTGATTGAAAATGTAAAATCAAAAGATTGAAATTGGTACAGGTAATAGTCAAATTTGTGTCAGATGAAATGGCGTCATTTTATTTGCAACGGTCAATTTTATTCTAAAAATGAGGACAAAATACGCACCAAATAGCCCCTAATAGAACTTAGGAAAAAAATCTCCATCATTCTCACATACTCGGAAGTCCAATCCCACCCCAAATTATCACCTGGACAAATGACATTTCTGCAAAAACACGATGCCCCTTGTGTCCATTTTTCACATAATGCTTTTTTTTCCTCATTCACACATTTTTCAATAAAATAATATTATGCCCTTATCTGGGAGGGATTGTCAAATTATAAGAATCAATTCTCATGTCATTTCATCAACAGTGTGTGCATGTGGGGAAGACAAGAAATGCACCGAAATGTTGTTTGTGCCCTGAAACGTGGGTGGTGGGTTTTGGTTGCTGCAATTATGGATGAAGGGTAGAAAAGTAAATAATGGATAGACATGAGTCAGTCCATTTGTGTAAATTGGATAGGGATGGCAATTCGAACTGTGAAAACCAAAAATCACGGTTAACCGAACCGATGGTGCAATAGGGCGGTTATGGTTTTGATTTTAATGAACCGCTTCATTTAGGGGCGGGTATGGTATTTAGCTTTGGTGTACCGAACCGAACCGATTACCCGTTAAAAAAAAAAAATTTCTGGGCAATTTTTTTTTTTGGGCTTCCCAAAATTCTGGCCCAATTAATATTAACTAAACTTTAACCCAATAACCCAATCCCCAGCCCACTGCCCAGTAGCCCAATTCAATGTAAAATACCCTACACGTAATCAAAACAACAAAACCCTTACCTAGCGGTGTCAACGAGCCGAGCCCTAGCCGGGAAAAAAAAGCCCGAGCTTTTTTCGGCCCGAGCCGAGCCGGGCCCGACCAAAAAAAATGAGGCTCGGCCCAAGCTTTTGGCCCGAGCCGGCTCGATTTTTTTTCTTTTTTTTCTTTTCTTAAAAATAGTTGCCTGCAGCACAGCTGCAGCATGTAGGAGCTGCCTTCAAAAAAATTTTTTTTTTTTAAAATATTGGCTCGCCCGGGCTCGAGCCGACTCCCCAAAGTGGGGCTCGACCCGAGCCTGGGCTCGGTTCCACCGGGCTCGGCTCGGACATTTTTCGAGCCGAGCCCGAGCCGTCCGAGCCTCCGAACTTTTTTGCCACCGCTACCTTTACCCATGTAATTACACTCTCTAGAAGACCAAACCCGATACCACTTCTCTTCATCTCTTGAATCTTCCACTCAAATCCGTCGCCGACAGACGACCTTGCCAGTTTCGCCCTCACAGGTTGTCGCCTGAGTTGAAGTTAAAGCCAAAGAAATCACTTGTTCCGAAAAAGAAATGGCAGAAGACCCAGTCGATGCTACTGTAGAAAAGGTTTCTTCGTTGCTTTTCTTAATTTATTTACTAATGGTGCGAACTCAGTTTGATTACAGTTCACATTTCATATTTTGTTGTAGATTTGCCAACAATTCTGATTCATTTTGGTGTTTTCTAGAATTTATAACGTTAAATATGATGTTATTATTTATTTGGAATTTTCGACTCTGGATTTCTCTCTGAATTTATCCTACTTGGTTATTATTCTTTTCTACTTTTTAGGTTGCCAATATAAAAGTTCATGTTTATTGTAAATTTTGATGCCCAACATGTGGTCGTCATCCTCGTCGAAATAAAGACACCTTGAATATGCTAATCACCCACAACTGTGAATGGATATCATGTTTCTTTTAGACCCAGCCGTTAGATTTGCCATATCTGTGTAGAGTTGGATCACCAGCATTATGGACTGTGATTTAGAAATATATTTTGATTTCATGCCAAAATTGGATGTTATAAATAAATGGTTGGTTTGATGTTCAGATGAGATCTATGAAAGAATTTGTCCTTTTGTCTTTTTGTTCAGTTAGGTTGGGTTGTAAGCAGATTGATTCCAAGAAATTTGTGTTTGGATTATGTTTCAATTTTAAGTTTTACTTTCAACGGCTATTGATTTGAGAGATTCGTTCTTGAATAAAGAATGTGTTTGGATATTGTTTGCTAAATTTGTTTAGTAATGTTTTTTGTTTTTTATTGGCTTTTATTCATAATTTTTTTTCTCAATTTGACGTTTGGAATTTGGATTTATAAAAAATAATTCATTTTCGTGGTTATTAACCGAACCGAATCGAGATACGAAACGAACCAAACCAAACCGACTTACGTGGTTATGGTGCGGTTATGGTATGGCCAAAAATTTGGTGGTGCGGTTATGGTTTTGGCCGAACCAACCCCGAATCGAACCGTTGTCATCCCTAAAATTGGACCATTGTGTATTCCAACGGTTGAATTTGTGATTTTAAGCCAAAGAAAATCAGGCCCAGACAAGCTCTGTAGGTAAATTCAAAAAAAAAAAAAATCATATTTTTTAACTATGCATCATTCAATGATATTACTATTCCAAAATATATTTTTCTCAAAACCTCATTAAAACGGTGCTCGGACAACGACAATATGACTCCCATGCTACTGTTTCAATTTCAGTTAGTGCAAAACATAATATGGCCCGGTTTGCGAGGAATTAAATTTTTCTACAATAAGTCAATTCTCATTTTCAACTACACATTTTTCAATAAAATAATATTTTCCATCACATCAATAATTTTTTCTTCTTTTTCAACCACACATTTCCCATCATATCACTATTAAAAATCAATTCTTCTCCCAAAAATCTCTCCCAAACAAGCTCTATATAAATAAAAATGAAAAACGGCCCTCAATAAAAAAAAAAGTAGAAAAAATTATGAAATTGTAGAAAAAATAAGAAGAAGAAGAAGCAAATTATAAAAATGTACAAAAAGAAGATAAAAACAATGGTGTGACGAATTTGAGTTCGTTTCGTTGCAAAAGCTGCTGAATTTTCTTCTCCAATTTCAACCCAATGAAATCTTCTATAACGGTTAGACCAGATCCGTTTTCCCAGACGAAATCTATCTCAATCCTCTTTATCTTGTTTTTCCCTCTATTATTTCTTCATCACACGTTTCTGTTTGTCGAGTTTTCGCTCGACGGCATGGAGCAATGACGGTAGGTTTTGCAATATTTGTTCTCTTCTCTCGTAGTGGAAAAAATGTGTCAGCAGGTTTTCGTAGTTCACATTCTATGATGGAAACAATTGAATACTGAGTTCATTAGTTCTCCAAAATTTAAGTCAGTCTAATTCTAATGCGTTAGCTCACTTAGCTGGGTCTACCATTGTGAGCATTTCATAAGTAAAATAACTAGCTAATTTTACCGATATTCCATCTGCACTACATCCGATGTACTTTGGTTGTTGGAAGGAATTATATTCTCGTATTAGTATTAGAAAAATGCTATTCATCCCCAATGAGGAATAGCATTTAATTTCACCTATTCATCTGTACTCATTTAATTTCACCTATCATTTAACCAATCATTTACATCCACATAGACAGTCATTTAATTTAACCAATCATTTACATCCACATAGATTGAGGATGCATCTCCATTGTGGATGAATAGCATTATACTTAGTATTAACCATTGCTAATAATGCTAATGTACGTTTAGATGTTGACGACGATACATTAGCATTAATGAATTCTCTATATTACAGTATGTTTAGTACCGAACTTTTCAAAAATCTTGTTTTCTAGTAGGTGATTTTGTAATAAAGAGTAGTGTGATCCTAATTTTGTTGATTTGAACACTAATATTTTTTAACCTAGCTTACACGATTAAATTAAGTATATGACAAATACAACAAACATGACAAAGAAAACCACCACAACGAGATTAAGATTTCGACATGAATTAGTAATTATCATTTTATTAAAAAATGCATTGTCAAAAGTAAAACTACGAATTTTATTCTCACAACCAAAATTATTTGATAATACATGTTATAGCATTAAATATATTATTAGCATTTTGAGACAATTCAATTAATTTAAAAATAACAATTCTTTTATATATTATCCACCATTGATTTATATGGCGACTAGTTGCAGTTATGTAGCCTCTTTTGATTACTACCCTCCCACAAGTCAGATGTAAAAGATATAACACGATCATATGTGGGTAAATCACGTATTAGCGACTTTTTTCCTTTTAGGAAAAGACCAATTCAATTAGAACGAAAATGTTTATACAAATTGTGGTTGAAGATATTCTTTTATGAAATTGGTGACCTGTTTGCTTTCCAATAAGCCAAGCGACTGCTCGACACTTACTACGAACTTGATCATTTCCTCGTGACATTTTCTTATATGAGTAGACCCATATGATAAGTGTACTAGAACTGTATAGGAAGAACCAAATTGGAGTCGAGTCTATGGGGATGTTTGATTCCCATTTTTCCCAAAATACATTTTCTCGCTCTTCTTTTCAATCACACATTCTTCATTCAAATAATATTACACGTAAATAAAAAAAAAATCCTTCTTTTTTAGCCACATTCTCAATCAATTTACTATTACAAAATACATTCTTAAAAAATAATGTGGTTCAAACACCCCTACATATGATTCTTAGTTCCATGTTTGGTCGAACATTTCTTATAATATATATCCAGGTAGGTAGTTTCAATACCCTTTTCGTCATCTTATCTTATTTTATGGTACCAGCATACCAATTTAGATTCTGCCACCATTTTCGACGTGACCCTAACACATCATACTTTGTTTTATCTTCATTTACCGATTGCACCTACTACATACGGTTCTTCTTTTTCGTCGATGTCATCCAAATTAATTGGATCGGTACTCATATGCACATCTTCCTTGCCCAAATCAATGAGAATTGGAATGTTATTAAGATAACTGAAATCACTGTAGAACATAGAAGACGTAGTATGATATGCACTTTGTGGTGTCAATGGTGCATTTAAGTCAACACTGCTAAGCAGATCTCAACGTTCTCCAAATAATTATTGTTATCTTTTGGACTTATAAAGTTAACATACTAAGTCACTGTTTGACAATTATTATTTTCAAACTCTTTTTTCTACATAACAATTTCTAACAAAACATTTACAAAATAAAATTGTCTGCAATAAATTCAAAAAATTTCCATGTTTTTTAACTACACATTCTCTTAAAAATTATTATTCGGACATTTTTTTTTGCAAAAAAAAAAAAAAAGGTTCTCAAAGGGGTTCAAATTAGAATTGAAACTCACGAAAAATTGGATGATTAATCAAGCAAGCTAGTACTATCAATCTAGCCTATCTAGATCTAAGAAGATTGACTAAACAAGGCGCTTGTTTGATAAAGATTTTATAAGAAGTGATATTTTGAAAGTATTTTCGGTGAACATACGGTTAAAAAGTAAAAAAAAATGTGAAAAATATTATTTTAGAAAAATGTATTATTACTATTAAAAAGAGTATAGAGCATTTTTAAATTAAGCGAGACAAATTTTTAATACACTCAACAAATTTTCTATTTTGACTTTTTATTTTACTTTTTTCAATAAACACTTATTGATTTTTTTTTTCATATTTTATTTAGGGTGTGTTTGATCCACATTATTTTGGAAGAACGTATTTTGGAATAATAGATTGATGAAAAATGTGTGGTTAAAAAAAAGGAAAAGTTATTGATATGGTGGAAAATATTATTTTATCGAAAAATGTGTGGCTGAAAATGAGTAAAAAATGAGAATGAGAATGAGAATTTTAATGTGGCTCAAATATGGGCATAACATAATTTTTTATAGGTCAATTGGTCAATCAATTTAAATATGACCTCTGTTTTTAGTGATTAAAATTAGATTTTTAACTTTTATTTGGTTCTCATTATTTTCAAAGTATATTTTTTCCCACTTATTTTCAACAACACGTTCTTTAATAAAATAATATTACAAGCAAATTTAATTCTTTTCTTGTTTTTTAATCGTACATTCTCCATAAAAATATCATTCCAAAATACATTTTGGTTAAAAAAAAAGGGCTCAAACACGCTCTTGTATATTTTGATAAAAGTTTATGAAATTCGTGGGTCCCGTAAAATTTGTAGTTAAAATTAACTGTTGATTTTGATTTAAATTAAAATTTTCATTTTAATGTCTACCAAATAGAGTAATAATTTGTTTGAATAGCTTAAAACGTATAGTATTAAACTATGTGATTTATTAAATGCAATTGAGTTAAATTCACTAATGATCATCCAACTTCATACTTAGTGTCACATTGCCCACACAATTTGATTTTGTTTTATCATGACCACCCAATTTCATACTTAGCGTCACATTGATCACCACTTTGATTTTATTTCATTATGGCCACACAACTTCATACTGAGTTTCAATCAAGCTATCCGGTAACTTTTATTTTAACATAATCAAATTGGGAGTCCAATGTGATGCTAACTATAAAGTTAGGTGGTCATTGTAAAACAAAATCAAATTGGGTTGTTAATATGACTCTAAGTATAAAGTTGGTTGGTCGTTGGTGGAATTAACCCAATGCAATCATTGCACATTAAAACAAGAAAGTGAGTATGACTTTCTAAGTGTCTGTTTGGTGGGGATTAAAATAAATTTTTTAGTAAATTTTGATAAAAGTTAATGAAATGTGTGATTAAAAAGTTGTGGATCCCATGAAATATGTAATAAAAATTAATTGTTGACTTTGACTTAGAGCATGTTCAAACCCCTATTTTATTGTAAGAATGTATTTTGGAATAGTAAATTGATAGATAATGTATGATTAAAAAATAAGAAAAAGTTTTGTGTAATATTATTTTATTGAAAAATGTATTGTTGAAAATAAAAGAAAGAAAAACGTATTTAAAAAATAATGGGGATCAAACAATTGTTTGGATTAAAATCTAAATTTCAAGTTAAATCCACTATCTTTTTTTTTTTTTTTTTTAAAGTTATGCACCCGTTTGGCACCCATTTTTTTTTCATTTTCATTTTCATTCTTTTTCTCTTTCTTCATTTTAACCACACATTTTATCAATAAAATAATATTACACATAAATCTAAAATTTCTCCTTACTTTTTAACCACACATTATTCCATCAATCACTATTCAAAAACTAATTTTTCTACTAAAATGGGTGTCAAACACCCATTATATTAGAGAGTCACTTGAAACTCATTTTAAACATTGACACCAATGTTATTAAACTCAGCTCGAATTGGGAACTCGGCGAATCGGGCACTTGCTTGGGCAAGACCAATTTAGTTGAATGCAAGTAACAAAATAAAAAATCAGGCTTTGACAAGGTCAACCAGCAGTTTTAATATAAATTGCCGGCCCAATTTGGCCAATTTTTAAAAGGGAAGAATACATAAATCCTGGTTTTACTTATACACATTTCAAAATTAAGGTTAGATGTTTTAAAATTCAAAAATCAGGTTTTTATTTAAACTTATTTATGAATTACTTAATTAATTATATGTTTTATTAATAAATATATAACAGTCACAGATCTATAGAATTTGGTCACAATTCGAAATTTTTTAGGTCACAATTCAAAAAATTCATAGGTCACAATTTGTTCATCGGTCACAACTTAAAAATTTAAAAGTCACAATTTTTTTGTCGGTCACAAATTACAAATTTTATAAGTCACAATACTTATTTAGGTCACAATTTATCAATTTATTGGTCACAATTAATAATTTTTAGGTCACAATTAATAATTTTTTGGTCACAATTAATAATTAATGGTCACAAACAATCAAAATCGTTTGTGACCACCACCGAAATCGTTTGTGACCACCACCAAGTCACAAATCACCGCCAACACCACCCAAACACGGAACCACCAAAATGGTCACACCACCACCAAAATCGTTTGTGACCACCACGGCAGCACCAAGTCACAAATCACACGCAAAACACACAACCACCGCCAACACTACCCCAAACACGAAACCACGGCCGCCAACTTCTGTGACCACTCCAACAACAATAATAACCATGATCTCAACACCAAGGAACCAGACAACACCCATCCGCACACAGAACAAATACACCCAACCGCACATCACCACCGCTACCATCGTCCCACCACCACCTTCACTGTGTTGCCGCCGTCGCCTGATCCACAACTGAAACATAGCCCAAAAATCTGACACCAAATCACGACGGGCAGCCCACGACCACCGCCGCACGACACACGTACAACTACAGCAGCACCTCCGCCACACGACGCAACTACAGCAGCACCGCACGACGCACGCACCACCGCACGACGCAAATCCATCATGTTCAAGAGCAACTGAAGGCAGAAGTTGCCCCAACCATCTCCAACAAAAAGGACCAGACCACCACCATACAACCATCGCCTGCACCACACCACAACCAAAAAACCCCAAAGGTTGAGGCTGCTGCACCACACCACAACTTCAGCAGCAACCGAAGGCAGAAGCTGCTGCGAATCGCGTCGCAGTAGCGCGATTCGCATCGCAGCAGATGGGGGGGGGGAGGGAGGGGAGGGGGAGGCAGGCGAGAAAGAGAAAGAGAAAGAGATGGGAGAGGAGAGGGGGTGGAGAGGGAAGCGTCGGCGTCGGCAGCGGCGATGGGTAGGGTAGAGAGAACGAGATGGAGAGGAGAGAAGAAATGGTAGGGTTTGATTAGGTTTTTTTAATTGGAATGATAAATATATAATTAATATTTAATAAAATATAAAAAACCTGATTTTTGAAAATTTAAATGTGTGATAGGATTTGTGAAAATAGAAATCTAAAAGCAGGTCTAGTTGTAATTTCCTCTTTTTAAAATTGTTTTTGTGTTCAAGGAATTGAACATTTAACCTCTAAGCAAGCCCTTGTTTGATTCCAATTTTTATATTAAAATGAGTTTTGTAATAGTGATTTTTTTGGGAGAATGTATGATTAAAAAGCAAGCAAATTTTTTTGGATTTATTAATTTATGATAAAATATACAGTTGAAAATGAATATAAAAAAAATGAATTATTGGATAATGGGACTCAGGTTAAATGATTGGCTCCTTACCATCAAAGCATCCTATACTTTATTCATATTCGTATGCAATAATTTATATGCATCTCTTAAACCATTTATAGTTTTCTAAAATATTTTTAAAAGTTATAGTCCAATATTTTATTTTATTTTATAGCCCTCGTTTAAGCTACATTCTTAATTTTTTTTTTCAAAACTTATTTTCAACCATACATTATTCAATAAAATAATTTTACACGTAAATCGATAACTTTCCTTATTTTTTAACCATACATTCTCCAAAAAAGTACAAATAAAAAATACATCTTTTCTTCAAAATGGGGCTCAAACAACTAATTAAAAATTGTAGTTTTTGCCTCAATAAAAAGTTTATACTTTACATTTTTTAAATAATTTTTAAGCAATGACTCACCGTTCAACCACTGACTCACTCATTTGGCCAGTAACTCGAGACCTAGTACCTCGTTTGGATCGAGTCTAGAACTATAATTGATTCTCTATAATAAATAACATTTTTATATAGGGCGTGTTTGAGTCACATTATTTTGGAAGAATGTATTTTGAAATAATAGATTAATGGAGAATATGTGGTTGAAAAAGAGGGAAAAATTATTGATATTATGGAAAATATTATTTTATTGAAAAATGTGTGACTGCAATTGAGTAGAAGAATGAACCCTTGTTTGTTTCCACTTAAAAGTAATATTCTTTATTCAAAAAAAAAAAAAAGTAACATTCTTACCGTTGCACGGTAAAAATAGCCGCAATCTTTAACATCTTTCTCTCACAATGGGCCCCAAAAAAATTGTAAAAAAATCCATTTTTAAGTTGAAACCAGTGGAAACAAACAGGGGCTGAGAATGAAAATTTTAATATAGCTCAAACAGGGGCATAGAGAGTCTCTTGAAGATGATCAAGCCCATGTTTGACGGCTATTATTAGACAAAAAAACAAAGTTTTGAATAGTGAATTTTTGGAGAACGCGTGGTTAAAAAAAGGAAATTTTTTTGAATTTACGTACATAATATTTCATCGTGTAAATATGTGGCTTAAAATGTATGTAAAAATAAAGAGTTTTGAAATAATGATTTTCAAATATGGGCTAAATAATCAAAATCAGAATGATTAATGTTATTTAGCCCCTGTTTGGCCCCCATTATTGTAGATTTTTAGGGGGTTGAAAATTTTTAGAATAGTGATTGATGGGAGATGTGTGGTTGAAAAGTTTTAGATTTGTGTGTATTATTATTTTATTTGATGAATGTATGATTGAGATGAAGAGAGAGAAAAATTTAATGTAATGTAATGAGATATAATGGGGGGCAAACAAGGGCTTATTATCATTTTTAAGCCACCTTTTTGTAGAATGTGAATGAAAAATATAGCAGTTATTAGGGCCTACACAAGAGATAGAAAATTTGAATTTAAATGTTGATATAATAGATAACAGTTATATTTTTTATTTTAATGAGATAATAAGATTACTGAAACATGGGCCATAATGATGGAACATGGTGATATGTCAATTCATCATCTATCACATTTCTCTTTCTCCTCTCACCTCGCTCTTAAAAATTGAACATTTCAATCCTCATTATTTTACATAAATTGTCATATTTCATTAATAAACAGTGACAAAATTTCCTCAAGCCATTTTCCTTTCCCTTGCTTCGATTCCAACGCTCCATTCCAAATTCGAATTTCAAATTCTGACACAAAGCAAGGGGGACGAAACTCTACTGCACCACCGCCGCTTACTCCACCACTTGTAATCAGAAATGGCGGAGGGGAAAAAGAAGCAACCAATGAGCCTCAATCAACTCCATAATCGAATCCTTTTAGATCTCTCCGCTTCTCACACTAAGAACAAGCCCGTTCCCCGCACTTCCTCTTCTTTATTCCCTGGTATTTTGTACACACTGGCTTACGTTTATATGTATTTATGTTGGTATTCGTAGATATTTCTCGTGTTCTTATCTATTAATTGTTTCTTTTGTTTTTAAATTTCAGGGAAAATCGAAGTGGATGATAGTGCTCAATCAACTGAAAACGACGGCGTTCCTGGATTCTCTGGGATTATCAATTTCGGTTCCGATTTTCTCCATACTCCTGCTCTTTCTACTGGTATAGTTTTTTTTTCCTTCCTGACATAAGAAAATAAATCAGAATAAATGATGTTCATTGTATTTTTATGAGTTTTATATGCATTATGTATATTGCACTGATTTTGTTTGGAAAGTTGTAGTGAACGATGACGAATCCAAGTTGAAACTCGAGGACTCCTCAGTGAACGAACATGAAGACGTTCCAAATATGTTCGCGGGCATTGTTTTGTCAGATTCCCCATCTCCCACTCTTGGTATATTATGCGCTCATCTGTAAATTTTTGGGTTTATTACAGTATACTTCACGTCGGTTGACTGAATTTTCATAAATACAGAAAGGGAAGCCGATAAACAATCAAAGATATATGTAAAAACTTCTGCAGGAAGCAGCAACTCTAATTTTTATTCTTCAATTGGTACTCTGTGTGTATGTGTGTTATTACTAAATTCTGTTTACTCTCCCTCATATATGAATATATGAATTGGGGTTTAATTTTGCCACATGAGAGGTATTAATCTAATAGTTTTCATAGGTGAAATGGAAGTAAAGGAAAAAGTACAAAGTAGCAAGGTTTGTCAAAAATATGACAATCCTTTGGAGAGCAATCCTACTTTTTTCGACGTTACTGATAATCATTCTAAGTTTCCAGGTACGAAATTTTTATAATTCTCTGCGTTTATACGTGTTAGTTGTTTATAATATTGTAAAACCAGATGAGGTTTTATACTTCTCTATTTTCCTTATTTTCCTTGTATATAAATTTCTTTCTTTTCATTTTTAAAATATAAGTTAATGTTTTCACAATTGGTAGAATTTGAATTAACCCCTGCAATTTGAAAAATAGCAAAATCTGAAAAGAAGATTGCATCTGAGTGAAATTCTTCTATTTCAGGCAATTCTGATGTTGATTCCAGTCTTCCAGGTATTACCGAATCTTCCTGAATCCACCATACCCTAAAACTTACAATGCAATATCTTTTGATATTATTGTATATCTTATCATGGAGTTTGTGAATTGATAAATAAATTGCAGAAGATGAAAAACAAATGAAGGTGAAGATAAAAGGAAGGCGCCGGCTCTGCAAAGTTTCAAAGAGTGAAAACAATGATAATGAAGGAAAGACTTTAATTGAAAAGGAAGAACCTGCATTCACTGGGATTTCGGATTTTGATTCGCCTCCTCAGGCGAAAAAGGTATATGAGAGCACTGGAAATGAAATTAGGGATATTCTAAATGATTTGAGCTCCAGGCTTGAGCTTCTTTCTGTAGAGAAGAAAAGTGTTCCCAGGAAAGTAGATTTAATTGAGGATTTTAAGGATTCGGTGAGGACATCTTATAATGTGGATGCAAGAGAGGAAATCCCAGAATATAGGAGGTCTGATTCTTTGCTTTCACAGTCATCGGATTCCTCATCGGATTCAACTAAGGTGTCAAAGACTGGATGTTCTGTTGTGAATGAACGCCAAAAGAAAAATTGTTTGGGTACTGATTCTGATGATTGTGATTTTGTTGGTAAAGTCAATAGAGCCAAGAATCATGTAGACGGGCTGAAGAAGAATGAATTCACGAGGGTGGGTGTGAAGTCTGTATCTGTAAACCAATCTCTGGCTTTCAATTTCAAAAGAGAAGAGGACGGTGATAGTGATTGTGTGGTTTTAAGTGAAGGGAACAATGCCAAACGAGCAGATCTGAGGAAAGGGATGTTTACTCAGGTGTCTGATGATAAATCTGAGGAAATTAATATATTGGATGATCGTGTGGATGACTTCATTTTGAGTGGTTTGAAGGGTACTTACAGGTTACCTAGTAAAATTGCAAAAATGCTGTATCCTCATCAGCGTGATGGTCTGAAATGGCTTTGGTCCCTTCATTGTAAGGGCAAGGGCGGTATCTTGGGTGATGATATGGGCCTTGGAAAGACAATGCAGGTAGAAAAAACTTTTAATCTGGAGTACAGATTTGTTTTTTCTTATTAATCAAGATAATCACGTGGATAATTGATCTTTCTAGTCCTATTCTATTTTCAGATTTGTAGCTTTCTAGCTGGATTGTTTAGTTCCACTTTGATTAAGAGAGTGTTGGTTGTTGCACCAAAAACACTATTACCCCATTGGATCAATGAGTTATCAGCTGTAGGGTTATCTGGGAAGACGAGAGAGTATGTTTATTATAGTTTCTTTTTATTTCTATTGAACTCATTATCTGAAACAATATTGGAGCTGTAATTATCCTCCAAGTTTCTCTCTCTTGCAGATATTTTGCAACTTGTCAGAAAACTCGACATTATGAGCTCCAATATGTACTTCAGGTCTTTTTTCCCTAACACTTCAGGCTCTATATACAATATAAAAGAGAAGGAGACTGCATGTTATACCTCACTTTAGTAACTTGTTACTGTTTAACTGAAGGCAGTGTTGGTTTGTAGCTCATATCCTTTTTACTCATTCTAAATAAGTATTTCTGACAAGCAGATGTTCTGTTTGTGCTCGAGTAGAATTGACACAGGCAAAAGTGCAATAAGTTGTTAGTTTTATATGATTACTTGTCTTTGTCATGGATTTTACTTGATTTAAGCTCAAATGCTCTCTTCCTTATTCATTTGAAACATGTCATCTTGAAATAAATGAATAACTATTATTGTTGTGTGCAACTTATGAAATTCATATGAAGTTTTATTTTAAACTCCATGCCAGATTAGGCAGTGAGAATTTTTTTCTTTTGGTGAAATTAGTGGAATGGATTCAGATACCCTTTCATGTATTTCTCTGTGGTTCTGTGTTTTGACAAGCTAGATGATTCTGTCGTCTTTCTCACAGGACAAAGGTGTTCTTTTAACAACGTATGATATTGTGCGGAATAATACAAAACAGTTATGTGGAGATTGCAATTACCTAGATGATGGAGCTGAAGATGAGATGACATGGGATTATATGATTCTCGATGAAGTATTCTTTTTATGTTACTTTTTTCTTGAAAGCATAGCCACTATCTATTTCTTAAGTTTTAAATTTAATCTTTTTTCCAAATTTTAGGGCCATCTTATAAAGAACCCAAGTACTCAAAGGGCTAAAAGTTTGCTCCAGATACCTTGTGCTCGGCGCATCATCATTAGTGGCACACCACTTCAGAACAATCTTAAGGTAGTGTTTGCCTGTCCTTTTAAGGTTTCTTAGGTTTTCTAATTGATTTCAGTATGTCCTTCGTTAACAGTTGACACAAGTAAATGATATATGATGTTATTGTATTGTTTCTTTTCTGTAATCCAAAACAGGAATTATGGGCCTTATTTAACTTCTGCTGTCCGGAGCTGCTAGGTGACAAGAAATGGTAATGTGGCTCTCCAGATTCAGATTGAGTTATCTTTTGAGTTGCTGTCTTCGTAAATTAATTTTTTTTCTCATATTTATTGTTTCTCATAGGTTTAAGGAGAAATATGAGCACTATATCAATCGAGGAAATGAGAAAAATGCCTCTGATAGGGAAAAGCGAATAGGTTCGGCAGTTGCGAAGGTGATAATTTGTTCCACAAGTTTGAATTATTATTATTTTTTTCCCTTTTTTCTTTTACATTTTTTGGGAGGATGTGTACTTAGTTTTAATTTGTACGTTCGTTGGACCATAGAATCAAATTTATTTTCTTTCCTTTGAAACCTTTGTCTATGCGGTTCTTGTTGCTTCTGCTTTAGCTTGACAATTATATAGGTCATTATGCAAACAGTACGTAGATTTGTGATAAACATCTTTTGGGTTTGCTTTTGGTGGAGTGGATAGCAATTATATGTAAGTGACAGTTAGTGTCTACAAGCTTCAAACTCTTGACAACTGATACTATGTACAAATATTCTTCTGTATACCTGCTATCAGGAGTATTATATATTGCTAGAGTCCAATATTCATAGATTGTCACCTGGAGCTACTTCTGTTCGACAACCTGTATTAGTAAAACCATACTATACATTATCATTGCACGTGGATTTCTTCCTGTCTTATCTTCTTCTATTTTGTTGGCGTTTGAGATTTTCATACAAAGTCTGAAGCTCAAGATATCAGTGTTGATTATAATCGAGTTGTTTAATATGCGTTAGAATTAAGCGTTGATGATTCTTAAATCACGTCTTCACTATGGAAAGTCTCGAATGGAATACATCGCCAATTGTCTGGATATATAAATCAACTGATTTGTTAAGATAATAATTTATATCTTAAAAAAAGTGTGATTCTAGCATTTGCTTTAGGGATATTAATTGAACTAACTGATTTGAACATATGAATGTCTTTTAGTTAAACTTTATTTTTTTCTGGTTAGTGTTGTGACATGATTATTGCACCCATTTGGTAATCACTTGGTTGGGGCTTACTCAATCTTCTGAATGTCCAGTTTGCAATCTAGTTAAATCCTATTTTTTTACCCTATATTAGATGTACAATTCCTTATCACAATTTGGTAGCATGTTGTCTTAATAGGAATTAAGAGAGTGCATTCAACCATATTTTCTGAGACGAATGAAGAGTGAAGTATTTCGTGATGATACAACACTTTCCAAGAAGAATGAGATTATTGTATGGTTGCGATTAACTGGATTGCAGGTACATGTTCCTAGTTCTACTTAATACTATCTATCAAGAAAATTCTTGTTGTCTCTTGTTTTTGATAAGATATATTTTATGGTGATGTGTCTTTTCCTTGATTTAGCGTCAACTTTATGAAGCTTTCTTAAAGAGTGAGATTGTTATCTCAGCCTGCGATGGGTCACCTCTTGCTGCTCTCACGGTAATATGCTCACTGGAGTTATTTTTTTTCCTTTTGGTTTAACTTCTTTTTTTTCTCCATCTCTATGTGTTCTTGAAGGTTCTTTTTGACATCGTCAAAATTTTATGGGATAATATATGCTTTTTCTTGCTACAATGTAAACTGTCTCCAGCACAGTTCAATGTCTGATATGTGTTTGAAATTGAAACTCTTGTTACAAGATTTGCCAATTTTTTTTTGGAAAATTTTCAGCACAATTCTTAATGTGCAAAGACATGTTTCCAAAGTGTTTGGACACAATTTTGTGGGTAATTGGCTTTTCTTTATAACTTTTTTTTAAAAAATAAATAGAAAGAACATGAGACTCTAAAAAGTTGGGCACAGTATAAAAAAGAACTTCAAGTCAAATTTGTTTCATGTCTAGTGCATACACACATTCTCTCATAAAATAATTTTATATGTAAATCGAAAACTTTTTCTTCTTTTCTAACCACACATTCTCCAAAAAATCACTATTCCAAAATACATATTCTTACCAAAATGGGGCTCAAACAGGGGCATAATATTTACTTCCAATATACAAAATCAGAGCTAAAAAGGACTAATTACTTGCTTTGTCTCCATGTCCTATGGATCCGGGCACAGGCATGAGCACCACCACACAAGTAACTTTTGAAAAGTGGGACGAGGCTATCATGTCAGTCTTTTTAGTTTCCACAAAAACTACATCTTAGAACTTTGGGACATGAAAGTTACAAGCATTATGACAATAAAATTTTTGTTTCATGATGTGTTTTGGTCTTCTTCATATCCATGCTTCCTTTGTTTCTATGTACTCAATTTTTTATTGGTTTCATCGATTTCGTTGTCTTTACCAATTACCATCTCAAATCTGATAATTTAAATTGTTATGTTTTTTGGGAAGCAGATCCTTAAAAAAATTTGTGATCATCCACTTCTATTAACAAAAAGAGCTGCTGAAGAGGTTTTGGAAGGGATGGATTCAATGGTAGGCCAGGAAGATCGTGGTGTGGCTGAGAAGTTGGCAATGCATATAGCAGATGTTGCCGATAAATTTGACTTTATAGAGAAACACGATGTCTCTTGCAAAATATCATTCATCTTATCTTTATTGGTTAGGACTTCACATATCAACTGTTGATTAATCTACTTGTGTGAATACATAAAATTTGTCATCTTGTATATGATTTGTTACAGGGCGATTTACTTCCAAAGGGACACAAGGTGCTTATTTTTTCACAAACACGGAAGATGCTTAATCTAATTCAGGTTAGTTTCAAATAGTTGGTTTTATGTTCCAGTATTGAGACTCAACTTCTTTATCAATGAGATGGTGCAGTAGAAAATAGCTAGGGATGGCAAAAAAGCTCGCCGGCTCGGCTCGGAAAAAGCTCGAGCCTGGCCCGGCTCGGTTACACCGAGCCAAGACTTGGGCTGGGCCTCATTTTTTGGCCGGGCTCGGCTTGAAAAAATCTCGGGCCGAGCCAGAGCTTTTTTTTCGGCTCGGGTTCGGCTCGGCTTGGCTCGTTGACATAGCTGAATGTAACCTTTAGCTTGATCATAAAAAGAAAACGAGGATGTAACTAATGACTTGGACATATTTCCTTTTAACAAATTGTCCAATTCAATGCTCTATGAAGCTCTACCCAACACCCTACCCCACCTTCCAAGTTGGGTAGAGCTTCATAGAGCATTGAATTGGACAATTTGTAGTTCTTGCTTCCTGAAATTTGGCAGACAGGCTTTTTGTTACATATAGGCTGTAAATAAGCATTATTCAGTGTGACATGTATGTATTTGCTATTCAGCCTGTGAAGTTTCCTTCTTCCTCTGTAATGCTCTATCGTAATGATGATGTAGCATAGTATTTAAAAATATTGTAACTCTGAATAGATGCCATTCTAGAACGAGCTTTGAATTAGAGGGAAGATTCTCCCCCTGGTTCAACCCCATGCAATCAGCTTATAAAAATTTAAAATGAAGCGGCAAGGAATTTTCTTATGTATGAGATAGTTTGATTTCTTATTGTTCTAGAAGTTGGACATAGAAAGTGGAAATTAGACTTGACATTTGAACCACAGAGTACAATTTAAGCCTCTGGTATTGTCAATGGTTATATTCAAGTTTGCAGTTTAGCATTAAGATTTTGTAAATATGATCTTAAGAAATATATTACTTGTCTGTTTATATTAAGGGTGAATGGTTTTGGTTTTGCTTAATTTGTCTTAGATTGATTTTTTTCCATTAAAGGTCTTAGACCCTTAGCTGGTGCACAATGTGGAGATGTTCACATGCACTGTGGTTTACATTACTTTTCTATTATTTGAATTTGACGGTGAACTTTATATCTTTTTGTCTATTTTATCGTCGTCCCTCTTACTTTTATCCCATCATGTGTTTTAGATTGTTCCCCTAATTCTTTGACCATATTTCTTACTCAGGAATCCCTAATGTCCAGTGACTACAAGTTCTTGCGGATAGATGGTACCACAAAAGCCAGTGATAGAGCTGCGATCGTCAAGGTTTGCTTCTGGATAGAATTATCAGTATTCATATGAAATTCCCACATCTATTTCTCACTTGTCACTTATTTTTCAGGATTTCCAAGAGGGTCTTGGAGCTCCAATCTTTCTCTTAACTTCCCAAGTTGGTGGATTGGGCCTTACACTCACAAAAGCAGATCGTGTGATTGTGGTTGATCCAGCATGGAATCCAAGGTGCTTGTTTGGAAAAAAAATATATTCTTACAGCCTCTAGTTTTTCATTTAATTTCTAAGAGAACCTGTACTTCTTTCTTTACTTGAAGTTAAATATTTGTTTCAGACATTGAATTGGAGTATTTTACAATTTACAGACTGATTATTGGTTGTCTAGACTGTTGTTTTCCTCTCTATTCACTTGCATATCAACAGTTGTATAGCTTATTACCTTTGAGAAAACAATTTCTAAGCTGATGATAGAAAGCGTATATGAAATGAAAAGCTATTTGCAAATGTCCTTGTATGTGCGATGCTTGTCAAGATATAATGAATATTGGACTGAATTTTAACATGTTGTAGACGACTTTTCTCCATAGATTTTGTTGCTATTGTACTACATGTTTTTGACTTCGTTTGCAACTTCAACAGCATGGACAATCAAAGTGTTGATCGTGCATACAGGATTGGGCAAAAGAAGGATGTAATTGTATATAGATTAATGACTTGCAGCACTGTTGAAGAGAAAATTTATAGAAAGCAGGTTAAATAATTTGTCTTGTTATATTATATTATTTGCCTTATTTTTCATTTTCTAATAACTATAGAGACTGAGGCTAGGTTTACTTCTATTTTAACCTTTTCCCTCTTGGCATTTATATTACTAGCCTTGTTCAATTATGAGTATTGGTCTTTCTTGGTGTAATCATGCCTTGTTACAGGGCGCCTTTATAAAACTTAGAAACGGTGGCACTACCTGCCATAGCCTTTTGTCCTGTGCCATGAGGCAGTTGACAATTGAATCTGATTTGGCCATAGTTTTCGTATACTGCATCATGAGAACACTGATACGATTGATGATAAAGAAATAGAATTCTTGGTCATTTTTCGGCCTTAAATTCATCAGTTTTTAAAACCTAACTTTCTAAATTTTGTTTGGCTTTATTATTTTCAAATTTATTATCCAGGTATTCAAAGGAGGGCTATTTAAAAGTGCAACTGAACATAAAGAGCAGATACGATATTTCAGTCAGCAGGTATTTGCTTAAATGGAATGTTTACAATTTTTCATTTCATTTTGTTTTGGCCAAAATTGATGCACACTTTCTTGAAGTAAGATATTCTCTTCTACAATCAATACTATAGTCTTTTTCAACCACTGTTGCTCTGCCTAAATTCTTGGTACCTTATATGTTACATCATGAAGGAAAATAGGAACTTCTCGTGATCTATATCATAATCTATTCATATATGTACATGCATCACCGGCAAGGTTGCTAGCTGGAAAACTACATGAGCGTACAACTTTATGCTTATGTACATAATTTAGCCAAACCGATCCATACAATCTTAGATGGAAAATTTCAGTTTCTTCCATGTATAGCACATTATTTGAGGATGATGTCGTCTTTAACTTTTCAGGATCTGCGAGATCTTTTCAGCCTTCCCAAACAGGGATTTGATATTTCTCTAACTCAACAGCAGTTGCATGAGGAGCATGATCAGCAACACACAATGTAATACAATTATTTATTTGGTTTTTGAACTTGCAAGATATTCATTTAACTGAAGTTATTAATTTGACATCTTTATTTTTCAAGCTCTTCAAAGCTTCATTTTTCAGTTTGAGATATAATAAGAATTAAAAGGGATCAAAATATATTATTCAATGCCTAAATAGTACACCATAGGATTGGTGTTAGATTATATGCCAAGACTCACAATAGTCCATTGATTTCACATGCTTTCTGTGGCTATTGTCAAAGAGTCATTTGATACAAGGCATTTCCTCGATTAATTTTCCATATGGATTCTAACTTTTATCATCTTCATCTAGGGAAGAGTCTGTCAAAGCCCATGTAGAGTTCCTTCAAACTCTAAATATTGCCGGTGTTAGCCAGCATAGTTTACTCTTCTCCAAGACAGCACCGGTACCAGATGTTCATATAGAGGAGGAAGTAAAAAGGTGATTGTTTTTTTTCCACCCCATATGTTGGCATGCTGTAATCTTTCAAACTGCAACTATGGTGTCTTGGCCTGCTGTAAGGCAGAGTAACATGATGGGGATCATTATGTCTTGTTCTGCACTGCATCTCTCACCTTGTGAAGATTTCACCACTTGTATTTGGCTTAAAACACATCAAGACAACATCACCTTACATAACTTTTATCTTCTTTGTTTCCATGTTTGGGATACAGGGTAAGAGGAGGTACATTCACCGGCCATTCATCCTCTCGCTCATCGCATGAATATAATGTTGATGGGTATGCTTCCTGGAACTGTTTTTAATGTGATTGGTTTTAGCCTCAATCTCAATCTTTATTTTCTCATATAATGTAAATATCATTTATATTTGCAGAGCGGATTACGCATTTAAGCCTAAGGACGTGCACAAGGTCCAGAAATTTTTTGCTCCTGCTGCAAATGAACCTTCAGAAACTGAAATCACAGAAAGAATTCGTCGCTTGTCTCAGATGCTTACCAATAAGGTATCTTCTTCGCTGGTCTCTAAGCACCTGGAGAAAGCATGAATTTTCTCTCAACCCATATTTGTTTTACAATCAAAGAGAATCCTGTGAAGCAACTTGTATTGTTTTTAGATTCTTAACTAAATTGGTAAATATGTACTGTTGCATATGAATTTTTTAAAAGTGAAAATGAGGGTCACTGGAATGTTATTTTACATCAGGGTAACCTACAGGTTCATTTTGTTCAGAATATATCGAAGCAGGTGACATGAACATGAATTTGGGAATTCATTAATGTATATTGAAATGCATTAAATTTCAAAGGTTCCATCAGATGATGATACTATGATACCCCAAAAGCGGAAAAGATCACTTTGAATTGGAAATTGATCTATAACAATGTCCGATAACCTAATCAAACAAATTATTGCATGTTGAATCAATGACCCAGTAGCATTTTAGATGGGGTGTGAATATAATGTTCAAATTTGGCAACTGAAGATTATTTGACACGAGGCAGATTGCCTAATATGGTATTCTTTTCATGTAGTTTGTTTAGCTTCCTCGTATTTCAATTAAAATCATTGGACGTCATCTAAATAGCATGAAGCATCTTCGGGGAAATAAGTTTGGTTCTGCCTCTTAGTTTGAAGTTACCATTAAGGATTTGCTTGATCGATTGATGGAAATTCTTTTGGTTGCTTCTTTTTCATATATTTTATTGGTTCTCTGATTCTTTTACAATTTTGCTGCCATTAAGTATACCCATACTTGTATTTCCTTTGTTGATTGGTTTTGCAGGTTGCTGTCTCTAAATTACCCGACAAAGGGGAGAAGATACATAAGCAAATAGCTGAATTGAGACTTCAACTTGATCAGCTACGAATGGAAAAAGGAAGCCAGGATGTAATTGACTTGGATACTATTTCAACAGGATTCCAAAAGGTAGTAAATTTGTAGTTTAAGAAATTTTTGATCAGATTTTGTCACATGCAAATTGTAAATAGTTCTTGAGCATTGCCGTGAGTTTCAATCATTTAAGTATGATGTCCATGGCATCGGATTTTCTAAATTGCATGTTTGGGACCAGATTATTTATCTGCCCTTTGCTCGGGATGAACCATTATTGCTATAACCTATTTGTTTTGATTTTCAATTGCAAAATTTACAAAAAATAGCATTCATTCAAGTCAAAATATGATTGTTGTGGTCTGTGAACTTTCACCATTAGGCATAACTTGGTGATTATTGTAACGCACAGTAGAGACAAGGTTTTTCACACAGTATGCTTCTCTTTCATTTGAGCAACTCTGTCACTGTGTTGGTATTCTTCACATTAAATCAGAATTTTATTTTCTTAGTAATGCGATTGCTTTTGGACTAAAAGCAATTATGACTTGGGAGAACTCAATAAACTTGAGCAGTTTTTTTTTAATTGTTCAAAATGTAAGGTAGATTAATGTAACGATTGAAATGATTTTTTTTTTAATTGTTCGAAGTGTTAGGTCGATTAATGTAACGATTAAATGAAACCAGATCAATGGATAAGTGCTTGTTTGGGACAGTTTGAAAAGTAACTAAATGGTAGAGGTCAAGTGAATGTTTAGCAAATGTATAGGTGCATTTTTGTGGTGAAAAAATTGATTTTTGGATCGTTGTAGTGGGTTCTGAACTAAAAGAGATTGAACTTGAAATCAGCAGTCTTTTCTCACAAAAGAATCACAAAGATTTACTTTTTGCTCAGAAAATAATCGATAACCAGAAATCATCTAATCAGGAGTTGAAGATGACCAGAATGAACATTACACGGAGAGGGTTCCACAAGACCCCAAAGAAATCCGCCAGCCAATCTGGAATTCAAAATTAGTAGTGTTTTCGTGGGAATGTCTATTTAGTCCTCCATTCGTGGTTAATGATTTGATTTTGAGATAATCTGATAGGGACATTTTGGTAATTAAGGTTTGCTTAGAACTTAGAAATTAGAATGGTACATTTGACATATTTTCACCTACTTTAACATAACTTTGTAGGCTCCTATTTTATATTTCAAATGTCAACAGGCTTTTCTATCAAAATTTGATAGAGATCTTAAAAAAAAAAAAAAAAGTCACACCATAAGCTTAATTTTAATTACACATTTCATGAGATTTACAATATTTATTAATTATACATTTCATCAGCTTCTATTATAATATAATAATTTTTTTTAATCCAAAGTTTCGTCAAATGAATCCGAAGTTTAAAATTTTAATTTGTTTAAATTTTTCAATTAGATTAACCTATTGTAAATGAGATGTAAGGGTCCGTTTGATTGCAAATGTGGAAAATGGGTGGAAAGAAAATGTTTATAGGGAATTGATTTGTCTAAAAATTGTTTTACTGAAAATTGTAATTAATTGTATTTGATTGATATAATTTTCCATGGAAAATATTGAAAGTTTCCGTGGAAAATTCAAACACTACAAAAGTTAAAAAATGGAAAATATGGTGTATCAAACGGAGCCTAAGTAGAAATATTAAGGAAATGAAGAAAAATTCCAATTATGCAATCAACATCGAATGCTGACGTTCTTGCAAAATACTAGGAGTGTATATCATATTATTAAAAGTGAAATAAAATTAAATATGAAGACAATTGTGCCGAGTGTCGGTTTCATGCAATTATCTCTTTCCCTAAAATTCAGTTTTGATCCTATGTAAGTAACATTTCATTTACATAGTCCTGTTTGGTACAAATTAAAATTTGATTTTAATTTTAAGTCGAAGTCAAAATCAATTTTAACTACACATGGGATCCACAACTTTTCAATCACACATTTCATCAACTTTTATCAAAATCTATTAAAAATCTGATTTTAATTTACAACAAACAGGGCATAATATCTAAGGAACCTTTATCTTGGTTCACCGAACTTTGATAATGGAACTTTGGCATAAGAGAAGCCAAATGTTCTTAAATAATGGATTAGTTTTTAAACACGAGAGTGAAGATTTTTTTTTTTTTTTTTTTTGTTTTGTGGCCATTTTGATTCAACCGTCGCCTTTTTGATTTTTCAGATGAAGATATGAGAATTTGTTGATAAACTCTAAAATGAGGGATTAAAGCGTTGATGATAATAACATTTAAAATTTGTAATGATACCTACATCACACTGGTGGATTTTGAAAGTTCTATTTGGAGGCAAGAACAGAAATCTTGTTTGACGAAATGGGGGCAATTATCCTTTTTGCCATGTTTGGTACAATTTTATCCACGATAAGCAACACATTTCTATTCAAACAACTATCAAGTCACTTTAGGCATTCGATATGAATAAAGATGACATCCATGCATTTGAATTCGCTCGATACTTGCGGTTGAGATTATTACAGTTAATATTCTTAAAGCATCTTGGTTTAAGAAACTTATCGAATGATCCAAAGTAGAAGTTTGTAAAAGCCATCATCATTGGAACCATAGCGGGACCTGAGGAGAGGCCCAAGAGGCCTTCGCCTCAGGCCCAACTCTTTTGGGGGCCCGAATATAATTTTTTGTTTCCTTTCTTTCTTCAGAAAAAAAAACTGCTAATTACGTTCAAAATTTTCAATAACTGTCCCGCTAAATCAAAACCTAGACCTTTCTTAAATTCACAACTTCTCCAAAATCCGACCCTTTTATACTCGACGTTCACTCTTGTCCCCAAACAATGATGCTTCTTCAATAATGATATTGTAAATCAAGTAACAATATTGTATACATTTAAAGTTAAATTGCTTGATTTTTTGTTGGTTTACCCATTCTGTTTTATTGATATTTAATTTATAGATATGATTGAAGCGAAAATTAATTGATTGTTATTATATTTAGATTATTAGTCTTTTATGACTTTTACATATGCCACAATTTTTAGATTAATCAAATTTTTTTTTTTTTTGAAATAAAGCATTTTCATGTATTTCTATTAGTTTTTATATTGTGTGCGTGCTTCTTCTTCTTCTTCCATTTTTTTTTTTTTCATTTGGAAAATTCTACATTTTATGGTCATGTAAGAAACAGAGAGCCACTGAGGGTTGATAGTTTGAGAAATTATATAAATAAATTGATGAGAACCACGTAACAACGAACACTACGCAACCCACAATGAGATTGAAGATCCCAAGAAAGCCCAAATAATGATCTCGGTTTTGAGTTTGAACAAATAATTAATGAACCAATCAACAAAACAAAAAGGAAGTTTGAATGACCTCTTGATTACACAACACGTGATCCGCACTCGGTGTTGAATGCCACAAGAATCATCTTGATAAGTTCAGAATATTATAAGAAGAACAATGTTTGAAAAACACAATAGCTTCTCGAGTATATCTCAATAGTAAATTTGTCAAAAAATTCATATATTGAATAATAAAGTCCTATTTATACTAATGGCCAGAAAACCTAGTAAAAACGTAATTATGTTACAAAATATTGTAAAATTGAAAAGAAAATAGAATTATAGTCTAACAAGGAAATTCGTGAAAAAATTAAAGTTCTCGTCAAATTGTTCTCGACATGTTTCTGTGCAATCGCAAGCCTTAAAGTACCATGCGTCCGCTGATCCTCATGTAGAATTTCATGCCGTTTCCGGAATGTACTCATGGGCGAAAATCCGACAGCTGAGCTGAAAGTTATGTCCGTTTTCATCTGTGCTGCTCGTTTTGCTGCTTGAATCGAGTTGATCCATTTGGTTTTTTCTTTCGAACCCAACAAGAAACTTATTCCTTAATTTGTTAACTTTGAAACTTTGTCCACCATAGCTTGAGCAAGTAATCTCATTGCCTCTTTCAACCGCTTTGCCCTCGAACGTGTCGTCGGGCCTCATTCGATAATCAACAGATCCCGTCCTGGGCTTGTCCTCGTCGGGCTTGACTCCTGGATCATATCATCCTATCCCTCATCAAAAGGATTCGTCCTCGAATCTGCACCTGCATCGAAAAGAGATATTAGACACATTAAAAGTTGCTGAAACATTATACTCACCCAGAAGATCCAATTTGTAAGCGTTGTCATTGATTTTCTCCAAGACTTGAAATTGACCATCCCCTCGTGGTTGCAACTTTGATTTCCTTTATTCTGGAAAGCGTTCCTTTCCGAGATGTACCCAAACCCTATTTCCTGGTTCAAATGTCACGTTTTTCCGACCTTTGTTTGCTTGCGACGCGAAATGTTTGTTTTTACTTTCAATTTGCGCCTTACCTTTTCATGGAGAGACTTTACCAATTCGGCCTTTTCTTTTACCATCTAAGCTATCTCGTTCATTCACAGGCAAATGTATTAAATCCAAAAGTGTTAGTGGATTAAAACCATAAATAATTTCAAATGGCGAAAACGAAGTAGTAGAATGCGTGACTCTATTGTATGCAAACTCTATGAATGGTAAACACTCTTTCCAACTCTTCAAGTTCTTATTGACTACAGTGCGTAATAATTGCGTCATGGTCCTATTCACTACTTCAGTCTGACCATCGGTTTGTGGATGACAATTTGTTGAAAACATAAGCTATTAGCCAAACTTACCCCACAAAATTCTCCAAAAATGATTCAAGAATTTCACATCCCGATCAAATACTATACTCTTAGGTACCCCATCTAAACGTACTATTTTCTTAAAGAATAAATCAGCAATGTTAGTGGCATCATCGGTCTTATAACATGCTATGAAATGTGTCATCTTACTGAATCTATCTACCACCACAAATATTGAATCTCGTCCATTCTTAGTCCTAGGTAAACCCAAAACAAAATTCATTGAAATATCAACCCATGGTTCACTAGGCGTAGGTAACGGTGTGTATAAACTTTGATGTAAAATCTTAGATTTAGCCTGCTTACAAGTTATGCATCAACTATAAACTCTTTCAACATCACTTTTCATCTTAGGCCAATAAAAATGCTCCCCCAACATTTCTAAAGTCTTTTTAACCCCAAAGTGTCCCATCAATCCACCACTATGTGCTTCCCTTACTAAAACCTCTCGCATTAAACAATTAGGAATACACAATTCATTTTTCCAAAATGAATATCCATCCTACTTAAAAAAATTATCTACAGCCCACTTATTACATAATGCATAAATCTCAAAAAAAATCAAATCACTAACATACATGTCCTTAATATGCTCAAAACCAAGTAACTTAGAACTAAGAGAAATTAGTAACATATACCTTCCAGACAATGGATCCGCCACAATATTTTCCTTACCTTGCTTATACTAGATGACATAAGGAAATGTCTCTACAAACTCCATCCACCTTGCATGCCTTTTGTTTAGCTTGTCTTGACCTCACAAATGCTTCAATGGTTCATGATCTGTGTGTATCACAAGCTCCTTAGACCACAGGTAGTGCTGCTGATAAGTGTGTTTTTGCACACTTATTTAATACCTAAACAAGCTAATTATTGATTAAAATGAGTGGATTTTTACTCACAATTAGGTAACATTTGCTTTTGTAGGCCAAAAATCATCCATGGAATAGAACAAGGCAAAATGAGTGAAAATGGACCAAAAGTGCACAAAATTGTGAAGTTGGGGACCAAAATGATCAATGGCAGAAAGTTGGAGGACTCATGATGCAATTTATGGAGGGCAAAATTGATATAAACGTCAAAATCCAAGGATCATATTGTACAAATTCATAGTGTGGGGACCTGATGTGCAATTACCGAAGGGCTGGGCTACAATATTTCGAAAATTCACAACCTTGTGGATCATTTTAATTATTTTTTGAAAACCCAGGAACCAAGGCTGCAAATTTTGAAAAACTTAGTTTTAAAATAAGAAAACCCTACACGTAACAGAGAATTTTTGGAATTTCTACCTTTCCTTCATTTTTTTTCTCTTCTTTCTTTCTTTCTTTCCACATTTTCTTCTTCTCTTCTTTTTCTTTTCTTTTTCTTGGTACTTTGAAGGCAAAATCAAGAGCACAACAATGAGAATAAATCAAAGAAAATATGGAAAAGAAATTGAGGAATTAAGATTCAAGAAAATCCATCAAAAACGGGTTTTATCTTTAATCTTGTATTTTCTTTATTATTTTCTATCATTTGTAATGTATTTGATAAATATTTTCATTTGTTATCATTTATATAACATGGGCTAAATTTATTGTGTTGTGATTTATGGTATAATTTAACATAACCTTAATTGATTTTAATATTTGCTTTTTGATGTTAATTCACTTATTTTCATGTGTTTCTACTATTATTATTATTGCATTTTCATTTATATGGCCAATGAATGATTATGTTTAGTGATTTGTACGTCGTTCGAGAGAAGATTGTGCATTTTTTATCAAACAGTAAAAACTCTAGATTTGTGTAGTGGATAGAGATATACCACTAACCCTAGGTGACCCATTGAGCTATTTTCACAAATATTTAATGTAGTTGTTTGATTTGAATCGACATAGAGATATAGTAGGTTAAACTAAAATATCATCAAAGTACACAACAACAAATTTACCTATAAAAGCACGTAAGACATGATTCATTAAGTGCATAAAAGTGTTCGATGCATTAGTGAGTCCAAATGGCATAACTAACCATTCATATAACCTATATTTAGTTTTAAAAGCAGTTTTCCACTTATCATATTCTCGTATTCGAATTTGGTGGTATCCACTTTTAAGGTCTATTTTGCTAAACATGCAAGTACCATGCAATTCATCCAACATATCATCTAACCTAGGAATAGGATAACGATACTTTACCGTTATGTTGTTGATGGCTTTGCAATCCACGCACATCCTCCAAGTTATATCCTTCTTCGGCATAAGTAGCATTAGAACGGTACATGGACTCATGCTCTCCATCACGTACCCCTTGTTCTTCAATTCCTTCACTTGCCTTTGAAGCTCATTTGTCTCCTCTGGGTTACTTCTACAAGCCGGTCGGTTTCGAATGACAGCTCCAGGAACGAAGTCAATTGGCTGTTCAATGCCTCGAATGGGTGGTAATACACTAGGCATGTCATCTGGAAATGCATCTTCAAATTCCTGCAATAAAGAGATAGCCAAACTAGGGAGAGGTGTGTTAGGTTCCTCAAAATTGAGGAATGATTCCTTATAAACCAACAATACCATTTGTTGTCTCTCATTTATTGCCTTTTTCAACTCACTTCCATTTGCAAGGAAATTTACTTTCGGCTTGTCTCTTATCTCAGAAGACTCTCTTTCTTTTTCCTCATGTGGCTTCCCTCTCTTTTGCTCTCACTAGCCACCTCAACATTTTCTCTCGTGCTCACCATCTCACTATTTTCTTTCTTTTTTTCTAATTCTTTCACTCTCCTTTCTTCCTCATTTTTCAATTTGATTTGGTCTTCATACACTTGTGCTGGTGTCAATGGCGTAAGGGTAATGGACCTCCCATCCTTAACAAAACTATAACGATTCTTGTACCCATCATGAATAACTTTCCTATCATATTGACATGGTCTACCCAACAAAATATGCTCTGTATGCATATGTACCACACCACACATAATTTATCCTTATATCTACCAATGGATAAACTAATCAACACCCTCTTATTCACCTTAACTTCTCCACAATCATTCAACGATTATAACCTATATGGCCTAGGTGTCTCAATAAGGTTAATCCCAATTTTTCAACAAGATTTGTGCTAGCCACATTAGTACAACTTTCCTCATCAATGATCATGCTACATACCGTATTGTTAACGTGGCATCGTGTATGGAATATGTTTTCCCTTTGCTACTCCAAGTCATCTTGATTTGAGTGTTGAGAGCTCGCATCGCGACCAGTAACTCGCCAACATCAAATTCAGTGTCATTTCCTTCACTAACCTCCACTAAAGCCGGCATGCCTTCATAATCATCCTCACTATCACTCACCACCTCTCCATTGCGTACTATCATCATTATTTTATTTGGACATTGAGAAACGATGTGTCCAATTCTCAAGCACCTGAAGCACTTGATATCCCGATTTCTAGCTGGTCGTGGCTCTGTTTTGGAAGTTGTTCTGCTAGCTCCATCATCTTTTCCCTTTGGTAGTTCAGTCCTTCCTTTTGCAACAGCTCCATCACCTTTGTTATCCCACTTCGGTTTCCAAGACGAATTAGACCCCGAAACACCCAATGGTTGCCTAGCTGTCCCCTTCCTCTTCAACTGTTTCTCCACCTTCATGGCCACATGCAACATGTCTTCAATTTCCACATAATGCTGCAACTCCACAACATTAGCAATGTCTCTATTCAACCCATTTAAGAAACAAGCCATGGTGGCTTCCCGATCCTCTTCCACATTCGCCCTAATCATCAAAATTTCCATCTCCTTATGGTAGTCTTCTACACTCTTCAGCCCCTGATATAAAACTTGCAATTTTTGGTGCAGCTCCCCGTAATAGTGACTAGGTACGAACTGCTTCCTCATGATAGTTCTCAACTCATCCCAAGTATTAACTGCTCGCTCCCGATTCCTCTTCCTTGATGTAACCACTTGATCCCACCAAATTATAGCGTAGTCAACAAACTCAAGAACTGCAATTTTCACATTCTTCTCATTCGAATAATTAGGCAATCAAATATTAACTCCACCTTCTTCTCCCACTCTAGATAAGCCTCAGAATCACTCATTCCCTTAAACGGTGGAATTGACATTTTAATATTGCTCATATTCACGTTCATCTCCAAAACGACTTCTACCACTTCATTCAAACCTACCTCCCTTATTTCTCATTCTACCCATATCACCCACCATCGATGCACCATCATCCATATCACTGCTAAATCCATAGTCATCATGCACATCCATCCTAGGCTCCCACCTACCCGGTCTCCTTGCATTTGATTGTCCCCTATGAAGGTTTGCCACCGATGTATCTAACCTATCAAACATTTCACTCACATCCCAAGCACCCACTCAAACTGCCTTATTACATCATCCGCCATATGATTTTAATTCGGCTACCTGTTTGAATTGGAACCCTCTTTGTCTGAAATCTTAATTCTATTGAATTTCTGCCTTACAAATGATCACTCGTGTATCACCCAATTATTGGTTTTATCCCTCTATTAATCTCGTCACTCTGTCTTTTACCACTCAATACTTTCGCCCAAGTACTTCAAAGAACAAGGTGAACTCAACCAATATTGTATTCCCGTGGATCCAACCGAGTATTGATCACGAATTGTGATAGGAGAAAGAAAAGAAAAGATAAAAAATAACTCAAAAACACGAAAGAAGTGAAAGGAAGAAAAATGAATTCAATAGACTATTCAAGAACGTAAAATGGAATAAATTTTGAATGATTCTTTTTTTTTCTTTTTTTTTACTCAAAACTGAAATCTAAACTGCTGGAAACTTTTCGGTAATGACAATAATTGTTTTTTCCCGAATTTTCTACTCGAGATTTCAACTACAAATTCAGCAAAACAAACGAAATTTGATTTTGACTTGTAATTAGTCCGAAAAATAACTTTGTCCTTTTTTTTTTTTGTAATTTTCTGGATCAAAACTCAAGAAATAAGACGGACCCGAAGAATGCGAAAAACAATGGGAAAAAAAAGAAAAACAAGACTCAAACAAGAAACAAAAGATGTAACCTGATTATTTTGGAGACTTACTCTGATACCAACTGATTAGAACCACGTAGCAACGAACACTACGCAACCCACAACGAGATTGAAGATCCTAAGAAAGCCCAAAGAATAATCCCGATTTTGAGTTTGAACTAAGAATTAATGAACCAAGCAACCAAATAAAAACGAAGTTTGAATGACCTTTTGATTACACAATACGTGATCCACACTCGGTGTTAAACGCCACAAGAATCATCTTGATAAGTTCCGAATGTTCTAAGAAGAACAATGTTTGAAAAATATAATAGCCTCTAGAATATATCTCAATAATAAAATTGTCAAAAAGTTCATACATTGAATTATGAAGTCCTATTTATACTAATGGCTAGAAAACCTAATAAAAATGTAATTAGGTTACAAAATATTGTAAAATTAGAAAGAAAATAAAATTCTAGTCTAACAAGAAAATTCCCGAAAAATTAAAGTTCTCGCCAAATTATTTTCGGCATGTTTCTGTGCAATCGCAAGCCCAAAAGTATCATGCGTCCATGTAGCCTTATGTAGAATTGCGTGCCATTTCCGGAATGTACTCATGGGCTAAAATTCGACAACCGAGCTGGAAGTTATGCCCGTTTTCATTCATGCTGCTCGTTTGCTGCTTGAATCGAATTGATCTATTTGGTTTCTTTCTCCGAACCCAACATAAAACTTGTTCTTTGACTTGTTAACTTTGAAACTTCGTCCACCGTAGTTTGAGTAAGCAATCACATTGCCTCTTTCACCCGCTTTGCCCTCGAAGCGTCATCGGGCCTCCTTCGATAATCAACGGAACCCGTGCCCGGCTTGTCCTCGTCGGGCTCGACTCCTGGATCATATCATAAATTGTTTTGTTGTTCACACAAGTATTTTCAATAATGGGTTTGTTTTTGTAATTATTTTCTTTGCTTTGTTGGATTTGCACTGCTCTGTTATTTGATCTCTGTTTTGATGTCGATGGTGAGTATGGTGGTTTTGGGGGTACTGTAGGGTTTGAATTAGGAATACTTATTCCATTGTGGAACAAAAGTAAGGATATGCATCAATATTGCTACCAATTTGAATGCACTCTACACCCCTTTTTTGGTGTCAAATTTTTCACTTGCTTTCTGAACATGTTTTGCACATTTTGGGTACTCTTTTCTTTGATATTGATAATCAGATCGATCTGTCAACACCTCCTCAGAACTTGTATAGTTTCAGTCCAATCACATAAAATAGGAGGCATATGTTCAAGATTTTTTTTTTTTTTGTGGCTTTCTTTGAGTGATTTTCTTTAAAACTCGATGATGGTATATAGTGATTTATGAATTATGACTTACAAGAGATTCATGAATATAGTACTACCCATTAGTTAATTAATTATTATGTATGTACTTATGTTATCATTCTTATGAATTTGCCTTTTCCCTTTAGTTTATTCACTATTTTTAATTGTTTGACATTGTTATTTATTTTTCCTAAATGGTCTACCACTCTATCTCATATATTATATATAACTATGGTCTAAGTTATGCGTTGGTACAATGCTTTGACAAAAAAATTACATCTTTTAATCTTTCGTTCTTAAACTAATTTGAACGCCCTTTTACACTCAAATTTCAGTTAGCGTTAGCTATTATATGATTTGAGTGACTTCAGTTAGTGTATATACGTGATCGTTTAGAACATTTTCATACTATAATATAAATATTTTGAATATTTCATTTCATTTATTGTTTATTGTTGGTTTTAAGTTAACAAATTTAGTTTCGTAAAACTCTTATAAATGAAAAAAAAATTGATTGCATGCTATGATTTAAGAGCCTAAATTCTGAAGTTCACCTCAAGCCTTGCGAAACTAGGTACGGCCCTGATTAGAACATATAACAATTGTAATTCTCTATTTGTTGCAAAAGATTATTGACTTGCACGTAATAAAATAAACCTATTTCATCCATACTGTAAATGTCCTTCTAAACCCATTGGTCTAATTCCTCTCTTATTGTTGGCAAAATAACCTCAATTTTATCCATATCTGTTGGGTTTCGAACCCTGTTCTAATGAAATAATTGGGTTGCTTCCAACATTTTAAAGGAAATCGTGTTTCCTTGGTTTGACACTTTTATTATTGTGACATTGGTTGGATTGCTGACACGTGGTTCTAATCTTACCATTGGCTGAACGGTTCTAGATCCTTCTGGCTTTATACTCTCTGGCTCTTGGTGATCGATTTTCGACACAACCGAGGGCTTCGGCTTTTCATTCTTCTAGTCGTCTCTCTCGTTAGAGATATTTCATTTTCTAGGGTTTGGGGTTCTTGGTGAATGTCCATTACGTAAATGCGTAATATCTCTAGTTTTACTACATTGTTGAGAAGTGTTGTTGTAGTGAGGGAGGAATGATCGAATCTTTGTGATTCGGTGATTGTTCGAGAGATTTGGCGGATACGTGTGATCTTTACTGTTCTTGTGCTTTGGTTACGTGATCGAGTGCTCGGTGCTGTAGCAAAGATAAGTCTACGTGACTTATTTACGTAATCTCGGGCGATTGTATATGATTTGTGCCATTTTTGGCTATTAGTGCAACCGGCGATATCCATATTATTTGGATGCTCAACGGAGGATGTGGCGTTAGATACGAGTCGCCGAACCTCCGGGGCTTAGGCAAAAACATATCTTGTGTTCTATTTTGATTTACGCTTTTATCATTTACATTTTGGTCTGATTTACGGAATCTTGTTTTAATATCGTGTATTTACGGAGCCTTTCGGTGGTATCGAGCATGGTAAGGACACGATACGGATCTTTGCGAAGAGAGAGAAGCAGGATACCTGGATCTGTGAGAAAAAGGGGCTCGATCTATTGTAGATCTAAAATTTTTGAATTTCTTTGAAAAAGCACATTAAAATTCTTCGAGTTTTTGCTAACTCATTTGGGTGAGATCTATACCTTTCTTTTATACTATACAAGTTTTAAATTAGAACTAGGGTTTCTTGATCATACCCTTGATTCACCAAGCACCGTTGAAACCCCACTTGAGACTAATCTTTGTCCGGTAGCCTTGTGAGGCTCCTGGAATGCGAGATAAATCAGAGTACGGGTGTGTTTGTGGAGAATCTTCTTTGGAGTGATCCTTGAAACATAGTCTATGATCTCTGCTTTGTGTTCATATTGTGCTTATCTTGCATGTACGTAACATCTCTATGATAATAAACCTGGAATCTTGTATTACTAAGTGTGCTACTTGTGATTTCTTGAACTTATTGAATTTGATCTAAGTACGAGAATCTGTGCCTCTACTTGTGATCATACTTGTGCCATTATGGCTTCTGCAAAATTTGAAGTGCCTCAATTTGATGGTAAATGTGACTTTAATATGTGGAGTCAAGAGATGAAAGCTATTTTGATGCAAATGAGAGTTGCTAGGGCTCTGGATAATAGTTGGCCTGATGATTTACCACCTGCTAAGAAAGCGAACTTGAAGAGGTTGCATGGAGTACTATCTTCTTGTACTTGTGCGATGATAATGTTGTGAGAGAAATTGGTGAAACCAAAGCGCTTTTGAATTATGGACTGCTCTTCAAACTAAATATGTGACTAAGACAATGCCAAATAAATGTTTTCTTTTGAAACAATTCTTCTCTTTTAAAATGGACCTTCTTTGTTGACTTGGATGAAAACCTAAACGATTTACAAAATTGACCTTGACTTAACCAAGCTTGTGATGAAAAAGCGTCAAAAGATCGGTTGGTACGTAGTCTGTTGAATTCCATTAGTGACAAGTACAGAGACATCAAGGTTGCTCTTGAATATGGCAGATCTTCTATTACTGCGAAGATATTATTGTTGCTTTAAGAAACAAAGCACTTGAAATTAAGTCCGAGTCTAAGATCCACCTTGGTGACAACCTACTTGCAAAAGGAAAAGGTTTTAGTAAACCAAATCACTTTCTTAAGTCACAAACTGAGAATAGAAATAAGTGGAAAGACAAAAATAAATCCAAGAATAAAGCTAAAGGCGAGGAGATGTTACCATTTGTGGAAAATTGGGTTATCTTATAAAAGATTGTTACAAGAAAAAGAATGAAGAAAAGGATAAAGGCTTCAATGATGGTAACTCGCCTTAGTACGTAACAAAAATGATTTTGAAGATGGCCTTGTTCTTGTTAACAATGAAAAGAAAGGCGGGTGAAGAGTGGATCTTGGACTCGGCCATTGCTCTTTCTACATGTGTCCAAATAAAAACTGCTTCCTTGACTTTGAGCACACCTCGGGAGGCGGAGTAATAATGGGAAACAACATGACTTGTAAAGTAAAAGGGATAGGAGCAGTCAAGGCTGCTTCTTGAAAATGGTAAAGTACTTTTCTTAAAGGAAACCAGAGATATGTACACGAGCTAGAGAGGAACTGGTGTCTGCGGGAATGTTGGATGACATGGAATTTAACATTAAATTAGGTCAAGGACATATCAAAATTCTTAGGGGTGATGATTTAGTCATTAGCACCCCTAAGAGACATGGTCTCTATTTTCTAAATGCAAAACCTTTACTTGGCTTAACTGCTACTGCGTTGTCTGACAATTTTACTTTAGCAAAACTATGGCATGAAAGACTTGGCCACATTGGCAATAAAAGTCTGAAATCCTTACAAAACAAGGGATTTTTTGGAAAACAAGATCTTGGTGATCTTGGTTTATGTGAACAATGTGTTATTGGTAAGCAAGTCAAATCACCCTTCTTACCTGGAACTCATAAAACAAAACAAATACTTGAATACCTACATGCTGATCTGTGGGGCCTAGCCTCTGTTTCCACCTTAACTGGCTTTAGATATTATCTGCTGATTATTGATGATTTCTCTAGGAAAATCTGGGTTTTCTTACTTAAGACAAAAGATGAAACTTATTCTGTTTTCAAAGATTGGAAAACACAAATAGAAAACCAAGCGAGCATAAGGTAAAGACTCTAAGAATGAGATAATGGTATGAATCTGCAATTATGATTTTGAAAACTTTTGCAAAGAAAATGGCATTTTAAGGCATAAAGCTGTTGTTTACACACCTCGGCAAAATGGCAAATTGAAAGGATGAACGAAACGATATTGAATAAAGTAAGATGTATGCTTTTGAGTTCGGTATGCCTAAATTGTTGCAGGGTGAAATTTGTAAAGCTGCTTGCATATCTTGTGAATAGGACTCCCACTAGTGCTTTAAACTTTAATGTGCACAGCTATGCAGTCTAAAATTCCTGTTAACTACTCTCACTGAAAATTTTTGGTTGTCTTGCATATGCTCATCAAAATGTTGGAAAATTAGAACCTAGATCACTTAAATGTGTTTTCTTGGGATATGGTGAAAATGTTAAGGGTTATAGACTGTGGGTCAAGAGTGAAAAAGGTTACAGGGTGATCATCAGAAGAGATGTTATTTTTAATGAGTCTATTATGCCTTGCCTGGAAGGAAAAGAAAATAAATTGAATGAAAATGATGTTCAAATTGAGGTGGAGTCTTCTTTGACCACAAATAACACACCTGCACCACACAGAACATCCTGTGAATGGTTGATCTAGATGATAATAATATGCACAGTTGAAATTGACAACTTGTCTGAATCTGAGGAACAAAACACTTAGCCTAATCCACCTCTTGATGAATACCAACTTACAAGAGATAGAGAAATGAGACAAATTAGACCTCCTGTAAGGTTTAATAATGATGATTTTGTGTCCTTATTTGCTCATCAAGATAAATTTGAAAATGAACACGACTCCTATGATGATGCCATAAGCTGTAAAGATCACATGTTTTTGAAAGATGCCATGAATGATGAAATGAACTCACTTCGAAAAATAAGACACGGGGAGCTGGTTAGAAGACCTAAAGACCAAAAACTAATTGATTGCAAGTGGATCTACAAGATAAAAGAAGGTGAAGGAGGGGATAAAAATATTAGGTATAAGGCTAGATTAGTAGCCAAAGGGTTTACTCAAAGGAGGGGATTGACTATACTGAAATATTTTCTCCTGTTGTTAAATATACCACCATTAGATGTATACTTGCTCTTGTTGTCCAATTTAAATGGGAACTTGATCAATTAGATGTTAAAACTGCTTTTCTCTATGGTGATTTAGATGAAACTATATACATGAGACTGTTGGTTTTGTTAATGGTAATCTGAAAAATTTGTGCAAATGCATTAAAGAAATCACTCTATGGGCCAAACAAGCCCCGAGACGATGTTACAAAAGGTTTGATACTTTTGTTTTGAAACATGGTTTTCAAAGAAGCAACTATGATGTATGTTTGTACTATAGAGGAAATGGAGGTAAAAACTCTTTGTACTTGGTACTTTATGTGGATGACATGCTACTGGCTAGTTGCAATAAATGCGAAATTGATGATATCAAATGTATGTTGAAATCGAAATTTGATATGAAAGATTTGGAGTCTGCAAAAAAGGATCCTTGGCATGCAAATTTTGAGAAATAGAGATAAGGACTTGTTATTCCTGCATCAACAAGATTATGTGATAAAGAAAGCTGTTGAAAAAGTTTAACATGTTTGATTGCAAACACTGATACATTGCCTCTTTCAAATCACTTTAAGTGTCGGCTGATCTCATCCTCGCTGATGAAGAAGTTGATAGAATGTCAAAAATTCCTTACGCTAATGTTATAGGTTCTGTGATGTATCTTATGGTAAGTACCAGACCTGATTTAGCACATAGCATTAGTGTTCTCAGTAGATTTATGGGCAATCTGGTGAAGAACTTGGCATGCATTAAAATGGCTTTTAAGATACCTCAAAGGAACCTCAAATTTAGGACTTATGTTTAAGTTGAATAAAATGGGAATTATGTTAAAGGGGTTCTACGACTCGACTTTCTTTGGGGATAGAGATAACGGGGAAGTCTACTTGACTTACTATTTTACTTTGTGTGAATCTTGCTATAAGTGGAAATCCCAACTACAGAAAATTGTTGCCTTATCCTCTCGAAATTTGAATACATAGCCGCTTGGATCTTTGTTAAAGAAGGAATATGGCTTAGTAGGCGGTTAAGTGAACTTGGTTTTGTAGATGAAAATGTTACTCTCTATTCGATAATCAAAGTGCCGTACACACAGAGTAAAAATCCTATGTTTCATGATAGAACTAAGCATATAGACATTAAATACCATTTTATTAGAGATGTTATATCAAAAGGGATCATGAAAATTGGTAAGGTACCTACACGAGTCTAATCCTTCGATATGGGAACTAAGATAATACCTTTAAATAAGTTTTTGAAGCTGTTTGAAGTTATTGTCTATTAATGCTATGTAATTCTCACAGGTACATTGGAGCAAATGAAGAATATCTTGAGATGTTGCTCACGAGTTTGCACTAAGCTAAAATGGTTGAAAGCAAGGTGGAGATTGTTGGGTTTCAAACCACTGTTCTAATGAAATAATTGGGTTGCTTCCAACATTTTAAAGGAAATCGTGTTTCCTTGGTTTGACACTTTTATTATTGTGACATTGGTTGGATTCGACACGTGGTTCTAATCTTACCATTGGTGAACGGTTCTAGATCCTTACGGCTTTATACTCTCTGTGGCTCTTGGGGTGATCGATTTCGACACTTGAGGGCTTACGGCTTTTCATTCTTCTAGTCGTCTCTCTGTTAGAGAGATATTTCATTTTCTAGGGTTTGGGGTTCTTGGTGAATGTCCATTACGTAAATGCGTAATATCTCTAGTTTTACTTGTTGTTGAGAAGTGTTGTTGTAGTGAGGGAGGAATGATGAATCTTTGTGATTGGTGATTGTTCGAGAGATTTGGCGGTCTGTGTGATCTTTGTTCTTGTGCTTTGGTTACGTGATCGAGTGCTCGGTCGTGTAAAGATAAGTCTGCGTGACTTATTTACGTAATCTCGGGCGATTGTATATGATTTGTGCCATTTTTGGCTATTAGTGCAACGAGCGATATCCATATTATTTGGATGCTCAACGGAGGATGTAGGCGTTAGATACGGTCGCCGAACCTCCGGGAAAGCAGAGCCAAAACATATCTTGTGTTCTATTTTGATTTCTGCTTTTATCATTTACATTTTGGTCCTGATTTCTGGAATCTTGTTTTAATATCGTGTATTTCTGGGCCTTTCAATATCAACTGAACTACTCTCACCAAAATGACGGAAAGAATGAATCGCACGTCGAAGTTTGAAATTTTCTAACCATCCATATTTCACTTCTCTTTTGGCAACTCAACACTCATATTGACATGCTCTTGATGGCATACAAATCGTTCATAAATGGCAGACTCCATTGCTGGGTACTTTACCATCCTTGAGCTTTTTGCATTTCGGTTCAATAATATTTCTTCTTCAAAGAGGTCAGTTGATTGTTTGAGGTATCTTAGATATTGCTGCTTGTCAAGGGCGGACCCAGCACCCGACGAAGGGGCGCGATCATCTGTGCTGGATCCACTGGAATCTAAACACCGTCGGGAGCCGCCGGGTCACCGCCTGTTGCGGTCTTGCAGAGAAAACATGGAAGACGGGAAGAATGAAGAAGAAGACCTCAGCTGGGGCTTTTTTCTTCTTTTTTTTTTTTTTCAGTTTTGGTCCATTTGTTTTGGGCTGAAAGAGTGAGGCCCTTTTAACCCGGTTCCAAAGTCCAAAATCACAGTCTTCACTCTTCGCTTCTCCTTCTCCCTGCTCGCGATCGGCGTTTTGCCAACGCCGCTGCATCCACCAATCTTAGCCGGTGCCCTGGTAAAAATTTAATCCAAATGTATATAATATCTCTTAATCTATGACTCTATGTACGTAGTTTTGATTATCGAATTGATTGCAAGAATGAGAACTTGATAGGGTTTTAATTGAGAAAAAATAAAAACCCCAAACCCATATTTGAGATTTTTGATGAATTATATTTTCTGTTGAACTTCTGGTGTGTTCTTCGTCTGTGATTGGGCGAAGCTTGGAGTGATGTTTTAGTCATTTTTGGGGTTTCTTTTCCTCTAGTTATGCATTATGGATTTATTTGTTGCTTATCTTTATTTGTCAAGTGCATTTTTTCTACAAAACTAGTACTCTTTTGTTTTCCAATTTTTTCACTATAATAGATATATGAAGATGTGGAAACTACTTGGGCTTATTCCCAATCAATGTCTCAGGTCTTACACATTGCCCTAGAGAAATGGTGTGCCTTTGCTCTTTAGTGATTTCAACAAGAATGATTTTTTCTCCAATTCGTTCCATCACATTGCTTACCTCAATCTCGTTAATTAAAATGTGTTTCTTCAAATGTTTGGCAGAAAGAAAAGGTTGTTTAATTTTAATTCCCTTATCACATTTTCCCTTAGAAGATGGCTGGTAAAGACTAATATATTATCCCGTCCTAATATCTCTCCTAAACACAAAAGTGAAAGTGACACATTAATTTTATATCTTCCTTTCAATTTGCTTTTCCATTGATCGAGTCTTGATGTTATTTAGATGGTTCTTTGCCAGTTGCTGACTTCTTGTGTTGCCGGCGCTGTTGCTGCTTGAATTAAGAAAACATCAAGAATTAAGAAGATTAACATTTCAATTTGATAAAAAAAAAGCAATAAGAATTAAGAAGATTAGCATTTTACTTTTAGTTTTTCACCCATTAGCATTTTCGGTCATTCTTGTTGTTTTCTTGTAACGGTTGTAAGGGTTTGAGATTGTGAAGTTGTGGGAGAGTAGGATTGCTCGTGGGCTGATCCAGTGAAAGGTCGTGGGCTTCAGCCATGCCTATACGTTTTAGTGCATTTTCATATATATTGAATAATTTTTAATACTATTTAATTAAATATTAATAAACGACTTCGCTTTTACGATTGCTGATTGTCGACGGTCAATGTTCAACATCCGCCCGGCCTAAACTTTTGTGCTAGATCCACCACTGCTGCTTGTCATACATTAAGACCATGAGTATATTCTAACCTCTTCACAAGATGTTTTTTTCTTCCAGTTGGGGTTTGATTATTTCATTTTGCACAATTCAACACGAATACTTTCGATCGGTCAAGTTTGTGTGAAATGTATCGCTTGAATATGTTGTTGAGGATTGCATATATACAATTTATTTAAAGAATTTACATTGTAAATTTTTTTTAAAGAGAACATAAAATTTTAGTCTTCAAAGATAACTTTGCATATTTCTTGTACTAATTAGATAAGTGTAATAGTTTTTGAAAGGGTAATTAACACATAACGTCCCCACCATTCATTGTTATTGTAGAAAACATTTTTACCTTTATTTCCACATTTCATTGCGCAAAAGGTCATTTTCATCTATTTTTTCAATTAAAAATTGTGAAATAACGAAAATATCATTTCCTTTAAATAAGACAAAAGAATAAAGAATAAAAATAATTGCGAACATAGTCCCAACTTTTTTGAAAAGCTTAAATGAGTCACAAAAAAATTATTAAAAGGGTAATTGTCACATAATGTCCCTACCTTTCACTATTATTGCGAAAAACATCTATACCTTTTATTTTTATTTTTTCGCACTTTCTTCCTTAATTATATTTTGATAACGCAAACCATCATTTCTATCCATTTTCTCAACAAAGAACTCTGAAATAATGAATATATCATTATATTTAAATAAAAATATTTTTTTTAAATTTCTAATTCTTTAATAATTTATTTGGGACTCGTTTGCACTTTTTAATTTTTTTTATTTTTAAAATTTTTAAAAAAAATTAATTTGAACTCGTTTGCACTTTTTAAAAAAATTGGGACAATGGTTGCAATGAATTCTTTAGTTTTTTTAAATTTAATTATGAGGGTATATTCGGCATCCCACTATTTCTTATTGAGAAATTGGATGAAAATGAATAGAAATGATGGTTTGCGCTATCATATTATAATTAAGGGAGAAAATGCTAAAAAAATAAAAGGTAATGATGTTTTTCGTAATAATAGTGAAAAGTAGGGACATTATGTGCTAATTATCCTTTTAGTAGTTTATTTGTGACTCATTTGCGCATTTCAAAAAAGTTTGGACTATGTTTGCAATTAATTTTTTTTCTTTTTCCTTTTGTTTTATTTAAAGGGAAGGATATTTTTGTTATTTCACAATTTTTAATTGAGAAAATGGATAAAAGTGACCTTTTGCGCAATGAAATGTGAAGATAATGGTGAAAATGTCAAAAATAAAAAATATGGATGTTTTCTACAATAACAGTGAAAGGTGGGGGCGTTATGTGCTAATTACCATTTTTGAAATTATGTCCATATCTTTTCTCAATGTACTAGTGAGGTGAACGTGCGTTGAACGTTAATTGGTTAATATTAAAAATATGTATATGCAGAAATGATAGGATCATGTGGATAGAACATCGAGCCATAAATAACAGTTTGATGTGTAACTTTCAACATTTACTCTCATTTATGATTCCTTGATAGTAAAATGAGTGATTTTTAAATATATATTGAACAATTCAATTTAAAATTAATCATATTTTGACTTCTTTCCACCTTCGAGTTTCTTGAAGTCACACACCACCACCACTATAGGATTCCCTTTTGAAGGAGACAAATGAATATGGAATGAGAACCGTATTTTGTTATCTTTATTTTTTTATTACTTCTCTATTACAAAAATTATTGAAGAAACAAAAATTAGTGAAAACAATATTAAAACAATCTAGCAACCAATTGAATATTTTTCCGTCACCAAAGCTATATAAAAACATTGCTGATTAGGAAATATGCATGAAAAGTAATACGAAAAGTAGAGGATAAAGCATCTTATCGACTTAATGAGATTATATATAATTGCAATCCATAAGAATCAAAATAAAAAGAATAATGCAACACAATAATCAGTATCATTGTTTCTTTACTTACATATTGAAGTTGTTAGCAAATCAAATTATCACACTCATATGTATTAGTATGTGTGTACTTGGTCATTTAGTTATAAAGATTTTCACACGTGACAGAGATATTTTACAATTCAAAGTCAATAGCTTTTTGTACAAAACAATATGGGTTTGGACATTCTCTAGTCAAAGTAGTTCCTCATTACCAGCAGTAAGTATGATAATGGCAGAACTCACATTTATTTTTTGTTGAGTTACAATATATTAAAATTATGGCAACTGAGTTATCTGAATTGAATGTATATGCTACATAGTCTCTACTACAATATGTTCAAGGAATTCAACATCAAGGGGATTGACATGGCTCATAATTTTTGTAGCTGCTGATGTTGAGTTTAGACTGGATTTAGAAATTTTATGCTTTGAGAAGAAGATGCATTTGCCTAATTATTAAAATATTAAGGATGCGAAAATCATGCTTGAAAAACCTAAGAGTGTTGTGCTTAGAAGAGAAAAGAGCTACATTATTTAAAATATAAGAAATTCTTTGCATAAGGCATCTCAAACCAACCATAATAAAAGAGTAGCATTTTGATAGCAGTGAGCAACTAATTTCACTTTATTATTGGTAAGAACCTGTAACCCATTATATGTAGTCAACTATAAGTAACTATGCTAACCTTAAATTATTAAACATGAAATTAACAAACTTTACCTGATGAATCTCTTCTCTCAAATGTGACAACAATTTTTTTCTTGAAATGCAATTTTTCTTCATTGCTTATAACCCCCTACAAAAGCACTAGCACGGTTGGATCTAACACCTTAAGTAAAAATTTCTATTTATGCCAACAATAAAAGACACAAAGACAGAGATATCAAATAAAGCTGAGGAACAAACAATAATGTGGCATCATGAGAGCAGGATAGCACTAAAGTCTTCCACATAGGGGTTGAAAAGTGAAGAATGAAACTATACATTGCACGTGTCAATGTAAAAACATTTAACTCCCTACCAAACAACCTATATGCAACTAATGCAGCATTTGTAAGCATTTCTATGATTGATAAGCAGATGAATGGTAACTACATTCGACAAATTCATCAATCTGAGCGGCTTATTTATCACTGAGATATCTGATCGTGAATATGCAATCTTTATTTCTAAATAGGTATTGTAGACCAATACCCTGAGTTGATGTGAAATATTACGATAGGCGTTCTAATTTGGCATCTATTCTAAACGTTAATTGTGGAAAGAGATGCAATTCTATGGACATTAGCAGTAAAAGCAACAGAAATGCGTGAAATAAATAGACAAAATATATACATGGAGTTGCGCATGTTCCTCCAATATTGGCTTGTATTATTCTTGAAATATAGTGATGCCATTAATCATACATGATCCTAGAATGCTAAATTCTTCATTGTTATTACTTCCTGCACCATTAATATCTATGACTCAAACCTCCAAGTTTTAGTTAAGACTGATACATACACACTGATTAGACATCAACCATTAAGTAGGAAAATAAATCAGTAAGAAATGAGGGAAGAGAGAGTAAAATAATACTAAAAGGCAAGAATAGAAATCGGGCAAGCTCTCGTAGGCAAATCTGACTCTAATAGCGCCATAGCTTTTCTGAAACAACGAATGTGAATTGGATTGCTTGAGCGCGTGAGATAGAGAGCGAGAAAAAGAAGATTCTAGTGGATGCAATTTGTTTGAAAGTCATAATATTTTTGTAAAACTAAAACATATAAAATAAAACCAAGTAGCAACACACAAGGAAATTATGGTAATATCATCCATTAGTCCAAGAGGGCTATAACAGAGTTAAAATGACTTCAATCAAAAGGAGATACATTGTGTTTTCGTTGTTGTTGAGATTAAAATGTATATTGAAAGCTGTGTATAGCAAGAACCAATAGACATAAATTTAGATTGAAATGTAGGGTACATGTGGCCTTATTTTATGATTATGCTCTTCTACCAAAATAAGTTAAAAAAAAAACCTAAATAATGTTCTGATTCACAAACGAACACAACTTTCCATTTGTGAAGAAGATTGGAATCGATGATAGAAAATGATAAATGGAAAAAATACGTATGCAAAAGTACACAATTGACCCAAGAAAATGATAAATGGAAAAAATAAGCTATGCTAAACTGTCCTGCTCTTATTCCCAACTATTCACTGCCAATTTAAGAGCAAAAGTTACATCCATAACCTTATATCCAACAATAGTCACAGTCTCCAACTATGTTTTGTGTTATGAATAATATAGATATAATGCAAGAATATGGCTTGATTAGACAATATTTATAAGCAAGCATCACTTTCAAACCTACTAAACGATAGGCCATAAGTTAGACTACCAGTCAGGAAACAAGCAATGACTATAGTATGCCCTTAGTTTCATGGAGCTAACTTTGCCCAATCATTTGCATTCAAAAAGAAAAACTAAATAGAAAGATAGAAGTATGATAAAGCAATTACGATGTGACCTTCACATTATCATTACTATAAGAAACTATTAACATAAGAAAAATATAACGATGTATAACATAATATTCTTTTTGAAGATTAACAACGATTATTAATATAAATGATACAACATTATAGATGCATAATCACTTTCGACGATAATCCTTAACTAAATTACATGCCCCAACACAACCAACTCATCTAACTATACCATAAGAGTAACCTAATATAGCTCACAGAAAAGAACAAGCTGACCTGGATATACCTCATTCTTTTCATTCACAATGAAAGTGCCGACAACGACTCTATGTCGGTGCTAGCCGGCTGAGTATTTTCAATATTGGGAAGCCAATTCACAAGCATTATTATTTAGGTTCTGCTTGGTGATGCTAAAATCCTTCCTTAAAAAAAATATTGGCATTAAGAAAGAAAGGGCAAAATGATATAAAATGACAGTTACTCACGAGCGTCCTTGTCTCTTTGAGGATAAGATTTCTGAACCAAATAATTCTAACAAGAGACAAACTAACCTTAACAGTTAGCTCAAAAAGATTAACAAGCTCAATGAACATTTTAATCCAGACGCCTATTTTCCCTTGCAAAAACATCCACCTAATACGTGGCACATGAAAATATATTTTCTTTCCTTTTTGCTGAACATCTCCTCCTTCATACTAAAAATATGCAATGGTTAACAAAATTTCTCAAAAGCTGAATGGTTATCAAGTCAAAAGTCACAATTTTTTGTAGATACCGTAAACATTACCACCTTGAAACTTAGGAGCTGCAAATGGAACTTATCGCGTCTTCCCTCCAATCATATATCTAATCCCTAAAATTGTTATTTTAGTTTACAGTCATTTTCCTAATGCCCTTATCCACCTCAACACATGTTTCTCCTCCTATGTTCTCCTCAAAGAGGGAGAACAAATTCAGACTCTGAAATATAATATTTTCATTTTGTAAAAGGGAAAATCACCACATCATCATACTGCATAAATGTTAAGATCCAGAAACTGCATTTTGCATGTCATAAACAGAATGTCAGTGTCCACCTGCTCAATGTGTAGCAAAAATCAGTAAAACTGAACAAAAGTTTCCATGGCAATTAAATTTTTTTTTTATTATGCAAAAATGCCCACAATTAAATCTTCATTAGTCTTTCTTCTCTTAATTATTCTCTGAATCTCAGTATTTCACTTGAGGACCTTGCAAAACTCATTTTCAGTTTCGTTCTTAAATCCAGATAAACTTAATTTTCCAACCATATTAGCCCCTGTTTGACAATCATTATTTTGAGAAAATGGAGTTTTGAAGTGATTTTTTGGAGGATGTGCAGTGAGAAAGTAAGAAAATTTTTTGTGCTTACATGCAAAATATTTAATTGTGTAAATACGGTTAAAAATGAGTATGGAAATTAAAAAGTTTTGAAATAATTGTTATCAAACAGGGGCTTAGTATCAAGTTTCAACATTAGAAGCATATATATCAATCACTGACAGCATAAATGTAAAATATTGCACTTTGATTAACTATAAGTAATCAGCAAAAATGAAACAATAACCAGCTTTAATTAAAATATGCAAACAAATTCAATATCAGCTGTCTCCAATGGGAAAGCAAGGCTGTAACTGTAATAAAAGAAACAAAGATACCGGCATCCATGAGCTCATTGGTCATTTCCACATGAATCATGTATAGTCAGGGACGGACCCAGCACCCGGCCAGGGGGGGCGACCGCGCGTGCTGGGATCCGCCTGACCGCCGACACTGGTTCCTGGTTTTTGGCTTCCTGCTGGTTCGTCTTCTCCAATCTATCTTCTTCTTCTTAATTTTTTATTTGTCAATTTGGGCCATTTCTTTTTTTTTTTTTTGTAATTGGATTGGGCCATTTGTTCTGGGCCCAATCCAAAATCTTATAATATAGACAAGCCCAATGGCCTCGTTGTTTAAATCAAAATTCATCCCCAAGAGATTCATCTACACCAATTTCCAATTCGACTCTCGCCCAATCGCCCGTCCATCGCTGCCGTGCCGCCTGCCAGTGCCACCACCACCATGAGCCCGACTAGCCCGTCATCAGGCTGCTACCGTCTCCGTCCGACGTCCGTCTGAGTCCCTTCCGTCGCGAGTTTTGGTGAGTTTGAAATCGTAAGTAGAAAAATAAGCTAAACGTTTGTCTGTTAATGCTCTAAATTAGTTCAAGTATCTCAGATCCAGAGAGAAAGATGGGAGCAATGAACTCACTAATATTATCTACTTATTTGCAGAAAATGGCTCAAGGCACAGTGGGTTTTGTTGGCTTGGATGAAATCACTTTGGGTTTGGCGGCTTCTCTTCTTCATTTTGGCTATGCCGTTCAAGCATTCGAGGTTTGCCCAATTTCATTTTAAATTACTTGTTTTCGTATGAAAAGTCAATTTTTTTTTAACTGGGAAAACCATAGAAGTGGATTTGAATGTAGATAATTATATGAGTGCTACTTGGATACAAATTCGACATTGCATTTGCATAATCAAAAGCACTCACCATCGAAAGTTGATCTACGTATAGTCAATTTGTACAGAGTTATGCAGTGTTTCTAAAAGCAATGTGGTTGTTGAATTCATGACAGCAATCCAGCATGATGGGCAACCTGAGTTCACAGTTCTGATGCAAGCTTCTCTAATATCAATATCAGCCCAATAATTACTAATCTTTTTTACCCTGATTGTATTTAAGAAGAGGCGTCATAATAGTTATTGGTAGAACTACCATTTTGATTGATCAACATAACTCTTTTACAACCTCTTAAGTAAATTTTCCAACATTAACCAAATATACAAGCAACTAAGACAAACTTCTAATTACATTAATATTGAACAGATCAGTTTTTATCCAACCCCATAACTCATTTTCATTAAAATCTGTAGTAATTAGTTCCTCAACTCCTGCTAGAGACCATGTAAAGAAGGCTGATTTAACTGGTAAGCAAAGGATAGATGGGGAGTTTATTTTGTACCAAGAGATATGTGGATATTAAGTCCCTGTTTGACAACCATTTTTTGTGGAAAATGGAGTTTTGAATATTGATTTTCATGAGAATGTGTGGTTAACAAGTGGGGAAAAATTTTGAGTTTATGTGTAAAATATTTTATTGTGTGAATGTGTGATTAAAAATGAGTACATAAAAAAAAAGTTCGAAAAAATGATTGTCAAACATGGGCTAAATGTCAACCACTGCAAGTAGGCCAATGCACACATTTTGTAACATTCCTTAGTAACATACAAGGCAAATAACTTGAAGGCAAAAGTGGAAACTCTATGTAAACATAATTTAAGATCCCAACTAGACTATGTAAACATAAGTATTTCTTGTGTGCTGGAACTTAAAAAGAATGAAACAGTTTTTCGGTTCTATTTTAGTGCATTTTACATATATATTGAATAATTTTTAATATTACGTAATTAAATATTAATAAACGACTTCGCTCTTACGATCGCTGATTGTCGATATTGATCGGTCGGCGTTGACCGGTCAACGTCCGCCCGGGCTGGGATGGCGGGCTGGGTCCGTCCCTGTGTATAGTCATCATTTCTAGCCTCAATAATCTCTCCACTTGTTGATTTTGATTCTCTGATAACACCTGCGATGCAGAGGAGGAACTCATTGGAAAATCTGCTATTCAAGCAAATTCCAAATCTAACCTTAGACAATTTTCCTGAAACAATCAAGAAAACTCAAAAATGTCTTGCTCAAGAAATAGAAAATCTTCAATCGCTTATCATAACTAAAAGAGTTAGATTTAGGAATTCTTATATTTGAGCACCGTTAGGACTGGATATGGTCTGGTTCGATTCTGAAGAGAACAAAACCGAACCAAAATTTTCAGGTATTTAATAAATGGAACCATGGGGTCCAAATATAATTATGGAACCGTACGGGTTCCATTCGGTTCCGTTCCGTTTGGTTCCGTACCATAATTATTTTTTTAACATTTACAGCAACACTACATAAATACAACTAATGACGTGTTCATTCGTAGCTTCAATGGGCAGTTGGAGAGAGAAGTCGGACTCGGCAGTCGACGGCTTCGATTTGGACATATAGATGTAGGTTTTCAATTTATCAAATGATTTGTGGTTAGTGGACCTGTGCTTATCGTATGAAAGTATGAAATTGGAAAGGGAATGATAAAAACTTAAAAAGACCTAGATCTTGGGCTAACAATGAAATTAATAATTGGGCCAAAAAATTGAATTTAGAATTGAGTTGGGTTTGGCTAGCTAGGCATGGACTTGGCTTGAGAGTTGGAGCATTAATCACTAAATTAATTAATTTGCTAATTTGTTTAGAAAAAATTAAAATAATTTAATTAATTCAATATAAAAAATTAAAAAATATATATTTAGATTCGATTCTTCGGTCTAGAACCGAGAACCGAACCAAACTCATCGGTTCTCGATTAAAATACACGTTCGGATATTTAACTTATGAAGAACCGCTCGATTCATTTCGGTTCGGTTCGGTTCGGTTCAATCCGGTTCGGTTCGGGAGTTTTGTCTAACCCTAAGCTCCATGCACAACGGAGACACACCGTGTCTCCTTGCAAAAACGGAGACACGGCGTATCTCCGTGCCCCAACCCCTAAAATCTAAAATCCGGAACCATAAGAATCCAGAACCCGAAGAAATCCCAAACTAATTTGTCAGGTAAGTTAGGAGAAGGAGAACGTGTCCAGTGAGGCGTTGGAAGCTACACGAATTGCCTGCAACAAGTACATGACCAAATTTGCAGGAAAGGATGCTTTCCACTTGAGAGTCAGGGTTCACCCTTTCCATGTCTTGCGTATCAACAAAATGTTGTCATGTGTTGGGGCTGATAGGCTCCAAACTGGTATGAGGGGCGCTTTCGGCAAGCCCCAGGGAGTTTGTGCACGTATGGCCATTGGACAGGTTCTTCTTTCTGTCCGCTGCAAGGATTCAAACAGTAATCACGCCCAGGAGGACTTACGCCGCGCAAAACTCAAATTTCCAAGTCGTGAAAAGATCATTGTGAGCAGGAAATGGTATGAGATCAATTCTAAATTCTTCTCGCAAGTATATATTTAATTTTTTCCTTGTTTTATATTGTTGGGTTTTGGATTCACACATCCTATTGCTGCTGCACTAATTTTCATATCGTTGCTCGGGCATGAGTTTTATAGCTAGAATTTCATGTACATATGGAATCTCTCTCAACTCTTCCCCCCTCCCGAATTTCCCCCTTGCATATCAAAACATCCAGTGAATTGGAGCTCTTCCTCTTTGTTATTGATCATTTAGTTAACATAGATGATAATTTTGTTGTCAATTGATGTAAATACATCTTATAATATTCTACACAGCACGTAATCATTTAAATTCTTAATTAAACCAAAAATAACACTAATCAAACAAAACAACACATACATACCAAACCACTGGCGGTCAGGCTGATTCCGAGTTGACGGCAACTCCTTGGACTGCAAATGCCGCGTGTTGTACATCTTAAGCTGCCGCACTGTGGCGGAGAAATTAGAGCAGGGAGAATTGTGGGAGAGAGAAATACACAAGAGAGAAGAAGAAGAGGAAAAGTAAAGCGGGGTTGCGGGGGGAAATGGAGAAGTAGTGGCTGGTTGCGTGAGAGAATGGTGGAAGAGGTTGTGCATTTGTACTTCCACCCAAACCAAAAAAAAAAAAAATTGAATTACGACGACGATGATGGAAAATCACGACACATGACAGCATTAACATTGCCTCTTTTATTTTACAGTGATATATCTTGAATTTGATGAGCTCTATAATTGATAATTTTAATATTATTACGTTACCACTATACCACTTGCGACAAGGATAATTTAGTCAAAACAAGAATTTTTGTGACTACATCTTCATTAAACTCTTAACATCCTATAGTAATAAAGAGCATGTTTGTTCAGGATTAAAATCCAATTTTAATTGAAAATATGATCGTTATTGGGTCTCACTCGTCTAATAAAAGTTAATAATAACGACTAATTTTTCAATTTTAATCTCTACCGAACACGTCCAAAATTACTTAGTTTCAACTGAATGAATATTGAGAGGTTTTACAGTATTTTCCAAGAAATAAAAACTGGGATTTTATTTTGTGTAGTTCAAACTTCGAAGACCCCCAGAAAGAAATCAGAACTTGAGGTACAGTTCATTTTTGCCAAAACAACAAATAAAAGCTGAAGTTTGAGACAAGCCAAAGTTTAGGACATGTTTTTTGCTGTTTTCGGGCCATTTTCAATTTTCAAAAACACTGAAGACATATTCACTTACCTATTTTCATAAATGAATTTTCAAAAATGAGTTTAAAATTTACAAAGAAAAAGAAAAACGCTAAAAATGTCTTTTGTTTTCAGTTAAAACCAAGTCAAAACTTCATTTTTTAATTTTTGAAAATAATTTTTCAAAATGACAAAAGAACGCGTTTTCAGCAATCTCAAAATGGACACTCAAAATATAAAGTTCAAAATGAATTCAAAACTGAAAACTAAAAACTAAAACACGAAGAGAAGAATCCCTCAGGATTTGAAGCTTAGCATATACTAAGGTGAGAGATCAAGCAATGGGATAGAGTATAGAATCCGATCCCAAGAAAGAAAAGATGAAATATGTGAAGGGACAAAGTAACCACATCCATCAAGAAATGCGACACACACAAGAAGAAAGGAATATCGGCTACATAAATATCATTTTCCTAGCAATAAATTATCGAAATTGTGTATTACATCTCATACACCTGTAATTTCAAATGTGGGCAATTGTTAATGGTGCCCACTGTTAACAATAGCTGGCATTTGCATATTCAGCAGCAATTTCACTACTTGCACAAAGAACTGTGAAAATGTGATCCATATGACAAAACACAGTCCAACCGACATCTGGACCGTGACGTAAATCAGGTAAGGAGGAGGTCGAAACATTGTAACCCTCGCGTCCGAGACCTGACAATGTGGTAACACAAAGTAAACAGAGCTAAACGCATTCATATACACAGTCAGACTACAGAACAACCTTTGGTTGACTGTTGACAGCAAACTATCCACAAAACCAATTTTCAGTCAAAGCTTGATGAACGGCTCCATCTACCTTGGAGGTAATCCTCGACCAAGATGTTTTGCTCGGTGCTGCTGCTAGAACCGGAGCCTTCCTCCAAATTAAGCAATGCAAGATTAATAAAAGATTGGAGGTTCGTCCCTGACTGCTCAGCATCGACAATATCTACTTCTTCCAAAGCATTGACCTGCTCAGTTGCCCAATCAAGAACTTCTGGATCACCTTGAAGGAGTTTGAGGATCTGTTACGAGTTAGCACCAACAATTAAAATGCTATCGAGATGACATATTGATACTACTAGAACTAGGTTAAATTATATGGCTTACGAGGCTAATTTGAGGACGAGATTGAGGTGCACGTCTGATGCAAAGGATTGCGGCCAAGACCATTTTCTCAAATTGATTGTAGTCATAAGCATTAGTGAGGTTAGGATCTAGCAACTGGGAAATTTTCCCATCTTTCATAATGCGATTTGCCTGGAAAAAATATCAGCAGTTTAACTTTAAACAAACAAATTGTTTAAGAGAGAAATCCTCAGCAGCACAAACGTCTTGATGACATTTTAATTGAAGCAATGCCCAAATCAATCATAAACGAAAATAACATCTTAAGGAAATGTATAGGTATCTGAAACCACTTGAGATTAATGAGTTCTAAAACCATTCCGAAGAGTTTGATGACATAAATATAGCTTAAATGTGCAGATTTTCAGAAGTCATGGGAAACAGGTAAAACCAAATGAAAACTTGCGCACATAGAAACAGATACATACCCACATTACCAAGCTTTCTTCACCCTTTGGAAGATCATTATCTATGGGCTTTCTACCAGACAAAAGCTCAAGGAGTACAACACCAAATGCATATACATCGATATTTTCATTCAATTTGCCATGCATAAAGTATTCCGGAGCCAAGTAGCTGCCACAGGAAAAAAATGTTATCTACTGAATCTAAACGATTTATAACTAAAGAAAGAACACAAAACTCACCCAAATGTTCCAGCAACATCAGTGGTATCCATATGATGCGAAGAACTTGAAGCCCAAGTAGCAAGCCCAAAATCTGAAAGCTGCAAAGGCCAATATGGGTGTTAGTACAAGTAATATCTGACAAATACTGAAATCCATGAAAAGTAAGCGTCACCTGAGGCTCAAAATCATCTGAAAGAAGGATATTTGAAGATTTCACATCCCTGTGAATGACGGGTTCAACTGCTGCATTATGTATATGGTCCAGTGCCTCAGCCACGCCCAGAGCGACTTTATATCTATCTTCCCAACAAAATGAACTCCCAGTTTTCTTAGGACCTAATTCAGAAAGCGGTTATTCATCAACACCAATTTTAAAACATCATGGAAGTTGATTCCTCAGGAAAGAAGGAAGAAGCATTTCTAATATACCATGGAGATTGTCTTCTAGGCTTCCTCTGGATAAAAGATTATAAACCAAAAGTAGATTGTTTTCCTCAAAACAGATGCCAACCAATGAAATTATATTGCTGTGATGCAAAGATGTGATGATTTCAATTTCAGAAACGAAGTGCTCCAACACATCCTCCGACGGTTTAAGAATTTTCACAGCCAGTTCCTTGCCTTCTGGTAGACATCCTCTATAAACTCGACTGCTTCCCCCTTTCCCAATCAAATTTTCTGATAATATAGTTAACAGTCAGTGTAGGAAACGCAAAAGGACAACAGTAATTTATTTTTTGCAAAAGACAGCATTCAAGATAGAAAACTACCAGCAGTGAAACTGTTTGTTGCTAACAGAAGTTCTTGGTAGCTAAATATTCTGCACGTTGACGAGTACTTCTGCCTAAGACCCTCAAGTTCTCTAGAAATGGTTTTAGAAAAATCAGATACAGAAGTAGTGCCACCCACATACGGTATAATTGCACCCTTTTCTGTGTCCAAATCTGTACAATGAAACTCATCCTTATTTGATGCATTAATATGTTTTTGATCAGGATAAATAGCGGTCACAGATTGACGGCTTGGTAATTTCAACATCCATTGCATTAAAGATGACTTCTTAGGAGAAGGAGTTTCAGGTACTTTTCCATTATGGAAAAAGACCCTTCGGAGGAGTGTCCATCCAGACCTTGACTCGGGCATTTCCTGAGTCTTGATGGGAACCAACGCCATGGAATTGTGCTCATTTTCACTACTAGATGATGACAAAACTCTCTCTGGTGGCAAACTCAGAGGACTTCTTCCCATAATTTTCCTCTGCTTAGATTTTGACTCTGGGCCTGCCAAAGCTGTTGCTTCTCTTTGGAACATGATCTTGCCATTATTAACAGAGATAACTGAGATGTTTTTTCGGAGATTCTTTGCGCAATACTTCGCGACTGATGTCCTGGATCGAATTGTGTGATGCGCTACAGAAGATCCGACAATTAAACAAGTTGCTCCACATGATTTTGCTTCCTGAGCTAGGACTTTACGAACTGGTGATCCTCTACAGACCTTAAGCTTCAGATCCACCTGATAAATTCATGGAATTTAGCATGCCATTCTTTGAAAAACGTTGAAAAAGTTGACAAAACTGCTTCAAATGAATTTGTATGCAATCATGCAAGGTATGAAGAAATTAGAGAGAAGAGACGAGTAAAACTCAGATAACAGTTTAGAAAAATACTTAGACCGTGTAAATAACAATTGATCTAAATTTAGAGCTAGAACCCAAGTAATTGGAGAGAAAAGCAACAGTAAACTCAGGTAACAATTTAGAAAATACTTGGACCCGTGTAAATTATAATTGATGTAGATTCTGAGGTAGAATCGAATTTCATTCCCAACTAAGTAGATATAAAATCATAAGAGAATTTTAAACAGACCTGTTTCAGGTTGCAGAAGCCTTCATAAGCAGCCAGAACTGAATCGAAAGTCTTCACTAGCGAAAGCAAACTCGCTTTACCTTCTTCACACACCAAAAAAAAAAAGAAGAAGAAGAAGAATCAAGAACTAAACAATTAATCAGATCCCAGAAACCAAATATCAAATTTGCACAGTCTACACATTCCGACTGTGAGTCGCACTATGAGAGCCAAAAAAGAAGAAAAAAACAGTAGAAGCTCAAATTTCACAAAATTTACAAAAATCCTATTCCTTAACACAATTCAAGCATAGTCCGAGGCACCACACGAGCTTTCATCGAGTACACAGCTAACAGTGTAACAAACCAAGCTAGTTTGACTAGAGTCTAGAGATGGCATTTTTCCCGGAGTGGAAAAACTGTGCGAACGTGTGTGTGTCTTAGTGTGTTTGAGAGTCAGAGAGATGGATGAATGGATGGATACCGGTGCCAGGATCAAGGATGTGCATAGCAATGACACGATCCCCAGATTGTGCCACTTTCACCAACGCCCACGTCAGCAACTCCCTGCTCCGTGCATCCAACTTCACTCCGACAACCACCACCGCACCACCACCGGCGCCGTCGTCGCCGGTTTCGGTGGTGGTGGTGGCGCTACATTCCCCGACTCCAGTGCGTCCAACCAATCTCATTCCGTACAAACAGACCAAGGAAACGACACAATTTGGCGTGAATTTCCCACTCCTCTCTGCTTTCTTGGTGTATCCGTATACGAATGGGTGGTTTACTCTTTTTCTCTCTCTATAATTGAGTCTAATACGGTTTATTACACGTTGTGTCGCTCTATGCATCGAAATTCGGAGTAGGGGAATCTTTAATAAGCGGGATAATTATTAGGTGTTACTCGGACTACGGTGCTCCCGTGAACTGCAAGTCCTAGCCGTCGCCTACCTAGGAAACCATTCTAGCCCCCGTTTGACACCAATTATTTTGAAGAAGGAGTTTTTGAATAGTGATTGATGTAAAGAATGTGTGGTTAAAAAGTAATTTTTGGGTTTATGTGTAATATTATTTTATTTAAAGAATGTGTTATTAGAAATGAGTACTGTAGAAAAATGAGAATGAGAATGAGATAAAAAATGGGTGTCAAACAGGGGCCTAATGTTTTTTTTATTTCTTTAATTAAAATGAATAGATTTGATGATTTTTCAACTGAGTAATACTATTAGTACCAGTAGTTCGGTCTAAGCGGTATCATTAGTAACGTTAAATTACAAGTTCGACTAAATGAATCGTATAATTTCACTTTTAATTGAACTTATTACATAACTGGTATTCTAATACCACTGATACTAAATATCATTATTCTTTTCGATTTTGATGATTTTTTTTATTTTAACACGTTTAATGAATAATCATATGCATGAAGAAAGGAAACAATTCAAACGATTTGCTTAATTGGTAAGTAAATAAGACAATATTTAGGGGTCAATTGAAGTCGTTTGTTCAAGGGAAGAGATATGATTAATGTATCATAATTAATGATGGATAAAATATCAATTTCCCTGTTGAAAATCTTTAAAGATATAATATTAACAACAAATATATATATATATATATATATATATATATATATATATATATATATATATATATATATATATATATATATATATATAATCATTATCTTTAATTGATTATGATATTTCATGATGTACTTTCTTAAAATTGAAATGAATATATCAATTTGATATCATTAATTTGGTGAAATTGGAATTATAGTCGAAAAGAATCAACTATTTCCTACAATGGGAGTCGACAAATTGTAATATTATGGATCAGCGTGTAAATTTATTTTATTTAAAGAATGTGCAATTGAAAATGATTTGAAAAAAAAATAAAATTTAATTTTCGAACGAACTTTATCAAACGTATTAGCTGGAGTCTAACCTCATTATCAACAAAAGGTATGTGAAATTGTGAATTCAAAGTTTTATTATCAACGTCATTGAAATGGATAAAAAATTGAAGTAAGTTGAATTAAAATGTTTGACTTATGCAAAAACGTGTGAAGCCAAACGCGGCTAGTAATGTGACGCGCCTAAACATTTTAGTTCATTTTTTGAAAAGAACAAAAAAATGTTCATGAGTCGCGTGACTATACTTTTAGCCTTAACACATTAAAACTTTTCATCCCACCTCGATCCTAGGTGTCGAGTTTCAAATGTAGACCTCTATTTACATTCACCATAAGAACAACTAACGATTTCTTTTACTAACTTTATGCGTTTAATTCACAAAGGAAGGCATGTAAGGCGTCGGCTTTCAATTTTAACGACTCTTTAAGAGAGAGAGATGTGTATGATGTAAGGTTGCATCAGTAATTTAATGCCTTTCATAATTTAATTGAATTGGATGAAATTAGAGAGAAAAAACAAAAATATATGAGCAATCTGTTGGTTGTCTGATTCAACAGTAGTCAAATTTCGATATTGATGTGTCCAAGTGACCATCATCTTATTGGGACATTTTCAGGGTAAAAGCTGAAGAATCTATAATATTGAAATAAAATTGCAAAGAAGTGAACAACAACAACAACATCAAAAATAAGTTTTGAAGTTGACACTATTCCGTTAGAATAATGCTTCTTGTACATCACCTCTTACACAAGGGGTGACATAATGGCCAAGTGGCGCCTCCTCATTGGAGGGGCGTCGAGGCCCCACATGTGGACCAAGGTGCCCCTCCAATGAGGAGGCGCCACTTGTCCATTATGTCACCCCTTATGTAAGGGGTGATGTACCCCTAGCAAGACCGATTCCGTTATAGTGTAATCAATAATATTCAATAATAACCAATCCATTTACTCGAACTTATGCTAGTAAATTTTCTACTGAATTTTTATTTTATACACATTTAAATAAGTAATATTATATCAAATAACGTTCAATGCAAGCACTAGAAAGATGTTTCTTTTAGTCCCTGTTTGGCGATCACTTTTTTTTTTTTGAAAAAAAAAATATTATTTTGAATCGTGAATTTTTGAAAATTAGTGTGTAGAAAAATTAATTTTGAAAGAGTGGAAAACTTACTAAAAATCATAAAAAGTTATTTATATTTTGATATATGCTCGAGGACCATTGGAAGGGAATATTTGCAAAGAACAAAAGAAAACTGAAAGTCGAAGAAAGGAAAAGATGTATTAGCAAAAAGGTGAAACAATGGATTGATTAATGATGAAATAGCGTCCCAAAAGGGCTACTAATTATAACCACTATTTATGAATATGGCCCCTTTTAGTTTTTTTAATATTATTCTGTACAATCCATTTTGCAAGATAATCTAAAGGATACTTTATTCTTTTGGTTTTGGTGGATGGGAGACTTGGTCAATTTCAACAAAGTAAAAAGAACGACAGTCGAATCCTTTCGAGGCAGACTCAATATGTGAGGTTATCATTGGAGTCAATGACAACTTCAAGAATAGTGAAATTGAACAAGGAAATGGAAAAGGCTTAGTGGTTTTTACTGTTATTAATTGAGAGATTAGCTCGTTACTCGATGTGATAAAATCACTGAAAATTAATGTCTCGAATAATAAATTGTCACGTACCATGATTATCTAGATTAGTATTCTAACACGACTGATATTAGATATCGTTACTCTTTAAATTTGCATAAGATATAGAATTGATGATTACTCAACGTATTTAACAAAACTTTTGAGAATTTTAAAAAATAAAAAATAAAAATAAAAAAAAAAAAAAAAAAAAATATATATATATATATATATATATACAGAAATGATCTAATGAGCACCGGTGCTCATCTTATCCTAAGCACCGATGAGTTGGCATATTAATTCATTGGTGGATAAGATTTTGTGAGTTCCAATCCACCAATGAATTAATGTGCCAACTCATCGGTGCTTAGGATAAAATGAGCACCGGTGCTCATTAGATCATTTCTCTATATATATATATATATATATATATGATTAAATTAGAGATATTCTTAATAAACATTTAAACTTCAAGTCTTGTTGAAGTATTGTTTAGTTATCGTCTATCGGTAACTTATTTATTCATATGAGACTTTAATGATCCCTAAAATTCTCGTCCAAATAAAATTTATTTTTCAAATTGTATTACTCGAACAATAGATCGATAAGTTGACTTTGATTTAAATGTGAAACGTAATTTCATGCTAAAAATGTTACGCAACCATATAACATATATTTCATTCTTAATTTTAATCATAATGGCAAAGACATTATAGTCTCACATTATTTTGGTATTGAACAATTTTTCGAATAAGGTTATGTTTGAGACACATTATTTTGGAAGAATGTATTTCGGAATAATAAATTGATAGAGAATGTGTGATTGAAAAAGAAGAAAAAGTTATTGATTTGATAGAATATATTATTTTATTAAAAATGTATTGTTGAAAATGAATAGAAGAATAAAAATGAAAATTTTAATGTGGCTCAAACATGGACTAATACTACATTGTCAGAAGAATCTGGTCGATGCAGTGATGAAGACATCGTGACAAGAGACGATTGGATGAAAAAACTGATCGTGTTTAAAACAATTCAATAATAATATGTCATGTGACGTTACGTCAATCATTATGTTAAATGAATGATCGCAGATTTTTTTGCTTTGCAAAATTCGAGTGGGGTCCACATGGCCAACCAAATATCTATAATCTATCTTATTCATCTTATTTTGTTAATGGAATTTCCCGAGGACAGTAGGTCCCACCGCACGATATTTGTTTAGGCATCCCGATTGACGGCGGTCCCGGGCGGCGCATTGCGGTCGGTTTTTTAATCTTTTCCCTCCACTGGGGTTCCCGCCATACATCCCTATTTGTGGTCCATTTGTCATTGGCTCGAGTATGAAGGCTACATGTGAGAGCGATCGCTTCTCTTTGGACGGTACTACATTTGTACGGTATTGCCCTGGAAAAAAAAAACAGAAAAGGTAATTTCCATAAGAAGATATTATAATTCATATTTGAGCTCTACAACATGTACAACCTCGATTGACAACCACTCGCTTGGAGGGGTCCACTTTCTTTTTTTTTGCATTTTTTAAACATGTCGCACACATGTGAGAGGTTGTCAACCTCGATTGTACTGGTACAAGTAGAATTTTCCTTCACATTTTCAAAACTATTTTATTTTATGAAAAACCTCGATTGTACTGGTACAAGTAGAATTTTCCTTCACATTTTCAAAACTATTTTATTTTATGAAAATCAAAGTAATGACTCGAACAATATGCAAAAATGGGTTAATTTCACAAATGATCACTGAAGTTACAGCAAAATAACAAAATGGTCACTGAACTTTGAAACTTGCATGAACGGTCACTCAACTTTCAGACGCTTTCAAAAATGGTCACTGAAATTAGTTTTAGAACTTTCTTGTTCTAATTGAAATCTAAAGCACCAAAACACGGTCACGTAAAAGCTGGAGGACTTCAACTTCAAAATGCTCTCCCTTTTGTGAATCCAAAATTCTCTCTTTTTTTTTTTTTTCATTTTTTAATCACGTATACTCAAAAAAAAATATTATTTTTACATATAAAAATTCGTGTTAAATAAGTTTTCGAAATTAAAAAGCATAACACTCGGCTATACCAATCTTCAGATAGTTGTTTTTGGCCACTTTCATTTTCTCGTGAAGTGCAATAACTTCAAATAGTTAATTTAGCCACTGTTTGAGTGATAATTAAAATCGGATTTTTAGTATTTTTTTTATAAAAGTTGATGAAATGTGTGGTTGAAAAGTTATGATACTCATAAAATATGTGGTTAAAATTAATTGTTGATTTTGATATAAATTAAAATCTAGATTTTAATTCGAGATTACCCGTTAAGAAGAAATTTGCATCAATCCAAAAGCATTTAATTAAAAAAAATTAATTAATAAACAAATAATTTCTATTGCACGATGGTGACAAGAACTTGAGACCGCACATGTTCTCCAGCACTACGTCAAGTGAATGAAATTAGGGAACAGCATTTGACCACAACCACGTTACTCTTTGCTACGTCGTTTTGCTTGGTGTCTTCAATTGCACCATGTGCATTGTCAAGTTATCGGCAAACATATTACTGTACATATATTTGTCCAAGGTATTTTTTTATTGATTGGATGGCTAATTGTGTCCAAATTGATCAAATAATGCAATGGTCACGTTAATATTGTTACATGCCCTTGTTAAGCATTGCTAATAGAAGAAGAATGCTCGAGTGATCAAAGTCGAATTCTGCAAGTTTCATTTAGGGCATGTTCGGTAGAAATTAAAATTGAAAAATTAGCCGTTATTGTTGACTTTTATTAGACAAGTGAGACTCAATAACGATCATATTTTCAATAAAAATTGGATTTTAATCCTGGACAAACATGCTCTTAATATGTCTTACATTTATAGGTGCATATGTTCTATTAATTGTTCAAAATGATTCTTTTAATCATTCGACGGTAAACGCTAGCAAAAGTGTATCGATAATCAATAATTATATAATGTCAGTAGTTCGATTAGAACCACCCACGTTTATTGACTTCATTCAAAGTCTTCAACCATTATTCGGCAATAACGGACAGAATTTTCATCTACTACTTCATTATTTTTTTTAAGTATTATTTTCATAGAGGCGCCTTTAATGATTTTGCCTGGACACGAAAAGATAATATGTTTATAAAGGGATTAGACAACTTCTTGATAGGCATCGAGACCCCTTACTCGAATTCTTTTAGATGGTATGGAGTGCGATGGAAAAAGAAAAAAGAAAATCCTTTAGTCATGTTAAGAGAAATAAAAATAATAATAACATATAAGTTAATCTACATGTTTGCCTACATTACGTATTAAATATGCATTAAAATAAGATTTGATAATTCGTCTATATGTTGAATTCTTAATAGGACCGTGATCTTACATCCTCTCAATCTCGAACCCTATTATAATATTTTATTATCTTCGTATCTGAAGGTCTAAAATTTAAAAAACATTTACCTCTAATCATGGTTGAGTCAAGCTTGTGTCTAACCTTTATGGTTTGTTTAGTACATTGTTACATTAAATTGTTGTATCTTAGATCCAAATTTTTCGTTTCAATACAAGTTCATAAATGTTCATTCTTGTTTTAGGTTGCAATTGTTGTTGCGTTAGTATCAAGAAAAATCGTAGATTAGAGAAATTATTTAAATATAGAATGACACGATATTTAATTAAATTATAAACAACACAAAATTATCTTCTACCGCATTTCGCCAAGTAGTTAAAAATTAAGCATATCGTTAACATCGATTTGTTGCACACGGGGTACTCCAGTGAAGGCTAGAGTAGGACTCAATCGCATAAACGCGACTGAAAGGTTTCAAAATACTCCAAGCAAGGGGTTTGTCGAAATCTCTCAAATCATAAGCAAATTGAGCCACATTATTTTTTTCATTTTCATTCTTCTACTTATTTTCAACCACACATTCTTCAATGAAATAATATTTTCCATCACATCAATAAATTTTCCTTCTTTTTCGACCACATATTCCCCATCACATCAACAGTAAAAATGCATTCTTACTTTCAAAATGTGCACCAAACGGGAGCTATATATATACACGTAAAAATATATCAATGATCCATAAAAAATATAATATTTCCCCATTCTTGTTACCTTTTCCATAGTCGTACTCTGATTACGAAGACATATCCTGAATTGGGTCCACATTGTCGACCACAAAGCCCCACTCAGTTGCCCATATTCGTAAAATACTTAAATTCTTGCAACGTATATTGGGAAGTTTTCTCCTGGATTGCGTTGACTATCGCGAAAGTGCTGCAGGAATGCTGGGATAGTGGGATGTCTGATCTTCTGTTCTTTTACAAGACATTTATCACTAAAAACATTGGGTGGGTAGAATAGTGTAAATTACTTGCAATTGGATTTTTCAAGTTAACATTTTAAAAATCAGATTTAAAGTTTGTTTTTACAAAAATCAAATTATAATTAAACGTTTTAATATCAATAATAATATTTTAAAATCAAATTAATTTATATACCCACCCTATATCTATCCATCCAAATCCTAATTATTTTCCTCTCTCTACATCTCTCTTCCCTCTCTCTTCTTTTTCTTTTAAAATATTGAATCACCGTAGGAGATGATGCCGCACCAGCGACGACTACACCATTACACCACTGCGACACGATGCGGATAGGACCAGCCCATTTGTTGAACCCTTACCCCGTTTGTCGCCTTGAAAACACAAGCACAAACGAAGCGAGCGAAGGGTGGTTTTCATGCTGCTGTGATTTTCAGCAGTGGCGGCATCATCTCCGGCTCTGATCAGATTTGCTTGCGGTGGTTTTCATGTCGTCGTCGTAGTGGTGATGATGTACTGCGGTGGCGAGATGTTGGCGATGGTGGTGAATCTGCTTGGGGTGTCGATGTTGCTTGTGGTGGCGGCGGCATTGATGTTGCTTGTGGTGGTTTGGGGTGTTTTGGGTGCTGTTGGGGAGTTTTAGGTGGTTTTTGTTGGTTGTGCAGGTGGAGGTGCTGGGCGGTGATGGTGGATTTGGCCGCGGTGAGTATGGTGGTGGTAGGGGCTCTAAGGACCTTGCGATGTGGAGACTCTTTGGTTGGCTACTGATGTTACTATTGGTACGAAGGTGGTGGCACTACAAGTGGTGGCGGATCTGGAGTAGCAATGAGGTGTTGGTTTTGATTTTTATTGTTGGAGTGGTGGTGGTAGTCTCTATTTTGGCGGTGGCGGTGGTCGACGATTGTGATGGTGGCGATGATGGTGCGATGGTTGTGGGTGGGGATAACATGGGGTCTGTGAGCGATTATTTAGTTGATTGTGATCAATAAATTGGTTTACTTGCGACCAATAAATAATATATGACAAATTATTTGAGATTGTGACCAATAAATTGGATATTTTGCGATCAATGAATAACACGTGATCAATAATTTCTGACCAATAAATAATACGTGGTTTAAAAATTCGAGTCGTGATTTATAAAATTTGTGATGTGTGACCGTGAAATAATTTTGCAACTATAAAATTTCTGATTCGCAATCTAGAAATAATTTGTGATCAATTAATTTTATAATTTGCGACCAAACAGTATAGAATTGTGATTTTAATATATATAATTAATAAAATATTTTTAAAATAAATTATTTTATAATTAAAATTTAATTAATATCTGATTTTTGAAATATTAAATTTTGTTTCTTAATTTTGAAATAGGTCAAACTTAATATTTTAGGTATGGAAAATTTCCTTATTATTATTAGGGAAAATTTCATATTCAAGAGAATAAGTTTAGCCTATTTCAAAAATAAGAAAACAAGTTTGAAATTTCCAAAATCAGATTTTTATTAAAAATTTTTAAATTTTTATTCATTAAATAATAAATTATTAAATTAATTTATTATTAAATGTTTAATTCTAATATAATATAATTAACTCATCACATCTTCACCACCCCTACCGTTTCGGTGAATGTGAACTTTCCGGTGACTTCCCGACGACTGTTCCGGCGAACTTTTCGCGACTTTTCCGGTGAATTTTTCGATTTGGACAATTATTTATATTATTAATTAAATATTTATTTATTTTATTAATTAAATATAATAATGTTACAATTATACAATTAATGATCACATATACATAATTAATTGGTTACAGATTATTTTTGAGATCACAAATCAAAAAAAAAAATTATAGGTCACAATTTTTTTATTGGTGACAGATCAAAAATTTTTTAGGTCTCAGATTATTTCGAGATCACAAATCAAATTACGTATTTGCTAAATTTATTGGTCACGGATTAATTTTTAATCACAATTTTAAGGCCACGGTTAGATTTTTTTTGTGACCACCCCCGTGATCACCACCAATTTCTGTGACCGCCCCCATCACAGATTAATTTTCAGTCACAATTTTAAGGTCACCACCACCGAATTCTGTGAACACCCTCGTGACCACCACCGACTTCTGTGACCACTCCCGTGACCACCACTGACTTCTGTGACCACCACGTGACCATCCTCGTGACCACCACCATCGCCTGCACCGTACCGCACCACCACCATAAAAAAAAAAAAACACGACCTCAGCTGCCTGCGAGTCGGCACCACCTCACCGTCAAATCGCCGCCGTCGCCACCACCACTTGAAACAAATCAGCCCATCTTACAGTCACCACCACGACTACAGATCGGGACACTACCATCGCATCCACAGCACCATAACCTCACCCACCGACACAGCCACCATCAGCACCATACCACTGTACATCCACCTCCCCAACACAGCTACCGTCAGCACCACTGCACATCCACCTCCACCGCACCATACCACCACCACCGCGCACAGCACAGCACAGCGCCACTCAGTACACCACACCACACTGCACCGCACCGCATACCAACACCTCCACCACACTGCACTGCACCGCACAAAAAATTAAAAAAAGAAAAAAAAAGAGGAAGAAGAACGCATCTAACATCGCAAGACTCACACTGGTGACTGATGTTTGAGCAATAACTGGATTTTCTCCTCCGGCCGACGCACCCTCGTTGCCACCTATCCCGTCTCCTGTAACACCATCGCAATCGCCATCTTCTGCTCATTTCCTCACACTTTCTTCCCTTTTGGTGCCTCCGCCGTCAGATTGCTCTCCAAGTCCATCTCCGGTATTAACCAATACTTCTGCTGCTCACAAGTCTCCTACACCCGCACCCGCACTAACTGTAGCGGGGACGAGAGGGACTCCTCCTCCGACGAGCGGCGAAGAAAGAGAGAGTGAAATGGAAAGGAAGAGTGGCTGAGGAGAAAGAGAGGAGGATGAGACGATTTTGGAGAAATTACTAATTAGGGATTTGATGAAATTTATATAAATAATAATTAATATATAAATATAAAAAATCTGTTTTTTGAATAAACAAACTTTGCATCTGATTTTTTAAGTTGGATTTTGAAAGATAGGATTTGGTGTAATTTCCACTTATTATTAAGGGAACAATACACAAAACCTACATATAATAATTACTTTTCAAAATTAACAAATTTGTTTAATTATTTCAAAAATCAGGTGGTAAATAGATTAATTAAATATTAAATTATAATATATTAAATATTAAATTATAATATAATATATATTAATTAATTACACCCCATCACACCTCACCCACCCCATCTCCTCACTACACCACCTCCCTCCATCTCCGGCATCGGTCCGGCCACTGCTCCGACGACGGTCCGGCGATCGCTCCGACGATTTCAAATTTTTTAGAAAATTGAAAATCACACCCCCAACCCATGGATTGGTCACAATTGGTCTTAACGAGTCACAATTAATTAGTCACAAATGGTCACAAACGGTCACAATGAAACTACCGGTAGTCAAATCCCGATCTGCATCAAAAAAGTTCGACGACACCACCAACTTCGGTTGCAGCCTTCAATTTGACCAACTGTGACCAAATTTGTGTTCAGTGTGACCGTTTGTGACCAATTTTGTGTTGATTGCGACCGATTATGACTTGATCATATTCAAGTCACAAACGGTCACAATTGGCACAAAATTGGTCACAACCAATCACAGTACACACATATTTGGTCACAAATGGTCACAACAAATAGATTCGCTTACACCACGGGAAATGTCTTAAGAGTCGTTTATACGTTATTTATTCAGAACATGTCAACTAATTCTAGTAGTCTCACAGACAAAACCCAAGAGAAATGACCTGGTTGCTCATAAATTAAAATTTAGCCTATGTTTGAGAGAAATTATTTCCTCATTTCTATAAGAATTCAAACCCTTTTTTTCAAAGATGGTAGGTCCCACAAGACAAGTTGGTCAAATATGGCTTGCTTTCTATTGCTAATATGTATAAGAAAGAAAACTTTATGATGTCCACAAGTTCAACTTCCTCGTCAATTGTCTTCTTCCATCAACATCATGTAAGAATTAATGTTAGTTTACACCACGTATTTATCAGACTAGTTGCTAAAGAATAAATTATTTTGTACTTTCTTTTAGTAGATGTAAGAATCACTCAAGACATTTCCTCGACGGCTTTCTTCTTTGGCCAAACTCTGGCCAAGTTCAATCCTTCTACCAGTCCTTTTGCTTTGTTTTCCAATGACGAAACATAACCAGATTTTTTCTGAACCAGTTCTTGATCAGGAGGCTGCTTTTGCAATAGGGAACCATCCCTCCGACTAATCGGCGACGGTGACATTCCGACAGCAGCCGAGGCCGATCAGCTTTTTCCTAAGTGCTTAGTTACAATCTTCAAATTACCCACTCTACTGCTCTACGATAGATTTACCGTCGCCGTCGCCGGGGAAGATAATGACATGACGAAATTAGAGAACTTTGATTTTTCATTTTGTCTCTTTGATACCTTGACATGCAGAGGCTTTATTAGCTCTATCACCCAACAACCTCACCAAAATCGTCGCCTCCGCCATAGCCACCAACACATCTACCTGCACAACCAACAAAAATACCTAAAACTCCCCAACACGACCAAAATACCACCACAACAACATCACCAACACGACAACGGCGCACAAAAGCAAAAAAAAAAAAAAGGACGAAGAAGAAAAATAATGGATCAGCAAAACCGCCGTCGCATTTGGAGCGAGGGGGGAGAGATGAGAGAGAAGGGGTGGGAAGAGACGATTCAGAAATGGAGATGAATGAAGGAGGGGATCGAAAATTAGGTTTTAATTATTAATTTAATTAACACCTGATTTTTGATAAAATAAACATTCTACCTGATTTTTGAATTTGAAAACTTAAGTACCTGATTTTAGGTAATTTTCTCTATTATTAATGTACGTTAGAAATTATTAATGAGTACAATATGTATGAATAAAGTCCAGCCCACTAAAGACATTTATAGGCTCTTAGTGGAGTGTGAGTAAAGTCCAGCTCACTTAAAAATATTCGTCAAGAATCATTAGCAATTCCAAGACTCCAACTTAGTCAATTAAAAAAAAAAAAAAGTTGGAACAATTTCGCTATCACATTATAAGCGATTGCTCAACTGCAAGTCTTTTCTCATAGCTAACCTAAATACCAAGTGGACGATGGAACTAGTAATATGAACTGGAGTCTTAAGTAGGTGGCTGATAAGCACTAATTCATATTTTAATTATATATTAATATAAGAATCTTGCTATATGTACATCAAAATTTACATAATAGATTATATAATACCACATGGTATTCTACAATTTGCCAGTTTAAAAAATAATCAATTTTTTCATCCAATATTTTCCATTCACATCATATTATGTAATGGGATTTGCTACAAGTACAGGCAGGCCCTTGACAAGATACACACGGGGGGGCACAATATTTTTTTTAAAATACAGTGGGGTGGGGCCCGCCGCTACAGTGAGGGGACTATAAGGCCCCTGTGAAAAAACTGTCCTATACGTTGGGCTTAATCCTTATATAATCCATTATACACATTTTTTACGTATATTTGATAGTTATAATGTCTTGTACAAATAGAATCTATATTTGTGTTTCCTAAAAAGTTATTAATAGTTTCTTCTTTTTCTATTCAATCAAAATTAAATATTAATTTCAATTAATCATTCGTAACTATTAGTCGTGTAATAAGTTAATAACATATATAGATAATACTTATAGAATTAAATCTCAAGTTGAATATTAACCAAACAAAGTAATTGAAGTTTTAAGCCCTTCGAATGATACATGGGTTACCAACAAAGGTGGAGTCCTCTAAATTCATGATTACGATTACAATCCCACGCATTTGGCTATTTAGTTTATGCATGTAGAGGTGTCGTTAATAATGAGTGAGATTTTATTTTTTGGAATCACGTCAATAATATATTGTATCCAAAAGAAAAGTGTATTATTGGGACATTGTTTTACTTTCTCCCATAAGGCAGCTATACATTTTATCATTTAAGGCATGGAAAGTCGTGTATATTTTGTTGGATATTTTCAATTTATATGGGGTCACACGTTGTATATTAAAATATGTGGTGCTAATATTTAAAGAATATTAGTCAATTAAAGTGATCCGTTAAAAATTTATCATGACTAATGGGTATTAGGTGTTATGAAATTATAGTGTAGAGACTGAAGTGTTTTTTTAAATTGATTAAGGGTCAATTTGAAGCAACTGAAAGATAGTGACTATTGAATTACTACTATTATTTTATATGGTTATGGTTTCATTTGTTGATGTTCTTGAGTTTCTCTACATCCCCATCAATAGAGAGCAAAAGTTGAAGCGAAGATCACCGATCATTTGGAAGATCCTAACCCATCCAAGTAAAGAATCAGATTACTATGGATATATGCATGTTTTTATGTTTTGTTACTTTTTCGGATTTCAACATGGAGATGAATCTATGGTTATGTTTTTGAGAATTAAAGATTTGATTATTGCTTTGATCGATAATCCAATTATGTTTTTTTATCAAGTGGTATCAGAGCCCTTCCATAGTTGAAATTCGTGAGAAATTGAAGTTTTAAATTCTGAATTTTTTATGGGTTAATTGATCTTCATGCTATTTTATGAAATTCTAGCATGTTATGTTATGGATCTTCAATTTAATGTGTTATTATGGATTTGAGCATGTTATAATATGGATTTCAAAATTATTGAAGATTTTCTTTTAAAATTCGGATTTCTAGAAAGAATGAACTACAGATCTATTTTTAAAAAAATTATTTTTAATTTTTTTTGCAGCTGCGTCGGGCTGCTGAAACAGTAGCCTCCGCGGGACAGCAGCCCCATCGACTGTTGGATTGCCTCCGGCAGCCCCATGCCATTTGTTGGCCGGCGCCGCCGAGGGATGAAGATGAGGGGTTTCTTCTTCATTAAGGTTTTTTCGGTTATGGAAGAATTAAAATTTTTTTTGTTTTGGAATTTTTGGGCTCGGGGGCTGCAAATTTGAAGTTTTGGGGCCCTTGCTTGCAATTAAAAATTAAGGTTATGGTTGAGTTATTTATTATTAAACCCCTAAATTTCGATGTTAATCCTAATTGGGCCTTAAGGTTATGGATTTAAAAAATTCAGCCCCCGAAGTTCTGAAATTAATTAATTTGGGCCATTTAAGTTCCGAATTTAATAATTTAGCCCCTGAATGTTCATAATTGGTTTAGTTTGGCTCCTAAAGTTTCACATAATTGATTTTTGACTCCTACACTTTTCAATTATTAACAATTAACCCCTAAAAGTTTGGAATTAATTAAATTTGATCCCTAATGTTTTGTATTATTAACCCTTAGGCTCTTAAAATTTCAAGATAAATAAAATTAAGTATTTTGCTTTTCAAATTTTGGTATAAATGACTCATTTGAGTATTTATAATATTCAAAAGTAAATTTATTGAAGCAATATGTTGCCAAACAACCTCTCTTGTATAAATTAATTCACTTAGAATATTAGAAGGATTTCGTGTGTATGCTAGTTCATGCGGATATTAACCGACCCAAAGCAAGGTTAATATTTGGCCGAATTGCATGCATACTTGTAGTGGTAAACGTGTGACAATTATAAGATTTCCATGTGAATAATAAATCAATCCAAAGATGGGTTTATTATTTGATAGGAGTTATTGTCAATGTTTGATCACTACACCAAGAGTACCACTTACAATTAATATAACTGTCCAAAAACTTGACATTAATGATGTGCTAGGTATCTTGAGATGGGACTTACCATTATTTGAATTTATTAATTATTGAATCTTAATATTAATATGAGCATAATTCATCTTTCTCTCTACAACTAATTCATCTGCTATTACCATATTTGCAAATGTTAATTCTATTCACATACTCAATGTGATTAACTTCAAGGATTGGAAAGAGAACGTTTTGGTTGTTCTTGGCTGCATGGATCTAGATTTTGCGCTCGGATTGAGCAACTCACTCCTCTTACAGACGAAAGTTCATCTGATGAAAAGAGGAACTATGACAGTGGGATATCTTAAATCGCATGAGTCTAATGATCATTAAGCGCGGCATTCTGGAAGCCTTTAGAGGCGTTGTATCCGAAGAAGTAACTAATGCCAAGGATTTTCTTGCTGAAATTGAGAAATGTTTTGCGAAAAAGGATAAGGTTGAAACAAGCACGCTTCTGCAACGCTTGATTTCAATAAGGTATAAAGGCAAAGGAAATATAAGGGAGTACATCATGGAAATGTCTCACATTGGCTTTAAACTTAAGGTACTAAAGCTCGAGCTGTCTGATGACTTGCTCGTACATTTGGTATTGATCTCACTTCCTGCACAATTCAGTCAATTTAAGGTCAGTTATAACTGCCAAAAGGAGAAATGGTCTCTAAATGAGTATTGTGTGCAAGAAGACGAAAGGTTGAAACAAGACAGAACTGAAAATGTTCATTTGGCAAGCACTTCTAAAGATAAGGGTACGAAAAGAAAGAAAGAATATGAAGTTGCTCCTAAGGGTCCAGTACTAAAGAAAAGGCAAGAGGACAAAGGGACCTGTTTCTTTTGCAACAAAACTGGACATTTGAAGAAGAACTGTACCAAATACCACGCCGACATGCAAATAAAGGTACAAATCTTACTTTGGTCTGTTCTGAAGTTAATTTAGCTTCAGTGACTAGAAATACTTGGTGGTTAGATTCTAATGCTACTACTCACATAAGTATTTCTATGCAGGGTTGTCTGAGCTACCGAAAGTCAAATGATGGTGAAAGACACATCTATGTGGGTGATGACAAGTCGGTGGAAGTTGATGTAATAGACACTTTTCGGTTATTGTTGAAAACTGGTCATTATTTGGATTTAAAAAACACTTTTGTTGTGCCGTCTTTTAGACGAAATTTGGTTTTTGTTTCTTTGTTGGATAAATTTGGTTATTATTGTTCATTTGGAAACAATCAGATTAGTCTTTCTTTAAATCCCAAATATTATTGGTACTGTTTTATTATCTGCATATGATAACCTATATTTCATTAATACTGTTGCATCATATAATGAAAACCTGCATGTGGAATTACGTGGTACTAAATGCAAATTAAATAATGAAAATTCAATAAAATTATGGCACAAGCACTTATGTCACATCTCTAAAGCTGGAGTTGAACGACTTGTGTCAAATGGTATTTTAGATTCCCTTGACTTCACAAATTTTGATGTATGTATTGAATGTATCAAGGGAAAACAGACCAAAACTAAAAGATTAGGTGCTAACAGAACTTCGGATGTCTTATAATTGATACACACAGATATTTGTGGACCATTCCCTACGGCTTCTTGGAATGGTCAACAATATTTTATATAATTCATAGATGATTACTCATGTTATGGGTACATATATCTTATTCACGAAAAGTCCGAGTCACTGGACATGTTCAAAGTGTTTAAAATTGAGGTTGAGAATCAACTCAACAAAAGGATAAAAAATATTAGGTCTGACCGTGGTGGTGAGTACTTCGGCAGAAATGACGGTTCAAGTGAACAATGTCCAGGACCAATTGCTAAATACCTAGATGAATGTGAAATCGTCCCACAATACACCATGCCGGATCGCCTAGCATGAATGGTGTAGCTGAAAGACGAAATAAGACTCTTAAGGATATGGTAAGGAGTATGATCAGTCATTCTACCTTACTAAAATCACTTTGGGGAGAAGCATTAAAGACTGCAGGAACAGAGTACCAACTAAGGCTGCTGTCAAAACACCTTATGAGCTTTGGACAGGTAGAAAGCCCAGTCTAAAGCATTTTCACATTTGGGGATGTCCAGCTGAGACTAGACTTTATTGATTATGTTGAGCGATCAAGAGGCTATAAATTCTATGATCCCACACTTAAGTCAATTTTTGAAACGGGAGCTGCAACATTTTTTGAGAATGTTGAGTTTGGGGGGAGAAATAAGGTTAGAGACATTGACTTTGAGGAATGATCAGTTTCGATTCCTAATATTGCTTTTGACAATGTACAGGTTCCTATACTGTTATTGATCAAGAAGTATATCCAAAACCTCAACAAGACAATGTTGAACCTCCCATCCAAAATGAGGTAATTATTCCTGATGTATAAACTCAATAACCTCAAGAACCAATACCTTTAAGGAGATCCACGAGAGAATGGAAAAATGTTATTTCAGATGATTTTATAGTATTTTTTCAAGAATATGGGGAAAATAATGGATTGATGGAAGATGATCCAATCAACTTCCACCAGGCCATGCAGGGTTCTAACTCTCAAAAGTGGATTGATGCCATGAATGAAGAGTATAAGTTTATACAAGACAATAAAGTTTAAGATCTTGTCACGTTACCAGAAGGTGCGAAGCCCATTGGTTGCAAATGGATTTTTAAAACCAAGAGAGATTCGAAAGGTAATATAGAAAGATATAAGGCTCGTTTTGTAGCTAAAGGTTTTACCCAAAAGGAAGGTATTGACTTCAAAGAGACGTTCTCTCCAATTTCAACGAAAGACTCTTTCAGGATAATTATGGCACTTGTTGCGCACTTTGACATTGAGTTATATCAGATGGATGTTAAGACGATATTTCTCAATGGCGACATTGATGAGACAATCTATATGCGACATTGATGAGACAATCTATATGGTGCTACCAAAAAACTTTGTGTCAGGAGACCAAAAGAATATGGTTTTCAAATTAAAGAAATCCATCTATGAGCTCAAACAAGCTTCCCGTCAATGGTATTACAAATTTCATCAAGTAATTATCTCGTTTGGTTTTGAGACAAATGTTGTTGATGATTGTGTGTATCACAAGTTTAGTGGGATTAAGCATATTTTCCTGGTTTTTTATGTTGATGACATACTGCTTGCCACTGATGATATAGGCATGTTGCACGATACCAAGAGATTTTTATCAAAGAATCTTGAGATGAAAGATCTTGATGACGCCTCTTTTGTATTAGGGATTTAGGTACTCTTGATGTATTCTTGGATTGTCACAAAAGAGTTATATCGATGAAGTATTTAATAGGTTTGGCATGCAAGACTATAAATCAAGTGACACCCTTGTCGCTAAGGAAGACAAATTTAGTCTCGAATAATGCCTGCAAAATAATCTTGAAGTTAAAGAAATGCAGAAGATTCCCCATGCATCAGCTGTTGGGAGTCTTATGTATGCTCAAGTTTGTACACGTCCAGACATAGTATTCATTGTTGAAATGCTAGACAGATATTTGAGCATCCCTGGAATGGATCATTGAAAAACAACCAAAAGGGTTATGAGGTATTTGAATAGAACAAATGATTACATGCTCACCTATATTAGATCATATCAGTTAGAGATCATAGGGTACTCCGATTATAATTTTGCTGGATGCCAAGACAGTAGGAGATCCACATCAAGCAATATTTATCTGTTAGCTGGATGAGCTATTTCTCGGAAGAGTGCCAAGCAGACACTCATACCTTCTTCTACCATGACAGCAGAATTTGTAGCATGCTATGAGGCATCTAATCATGGAATATGGCTACGAAATTTTGTCATTGGGCTGCGCATTCTAAACGACGTAGAAAGGCCACTAAAGTTATATTGTGACAATAACTTAGCAGTTCTATATTCTAAAAACAACGGGAGCTCATCTAAGTCAAAACACATTGACATCAAGTTCCTGATTGTGAAAGAAAGAGTACAGAGTGGACAGATTTCCATAGAGCATATTGGGACAAACTTCATGATTGCGGATCCGCTCACTAAGGAATTGACACCCAAGGTCTTTCATGAGGACACTGCTCATATGGGTGTTGTATATCACGAAGATATCAAGTTTTAGTAGGAGTTTGTATTTTCATTGTTTTATGTTTTGGACACATTTGTGTATTTGGATATTATTCTGTACATAAATAAAGTATCCAATTCATTTCACTCCGTTATTATATTTAGTATTGATCTCACTTAAGAAATAAGGTTGGACCAGTTGGGAATAGACATGTTTGGATCACATAACATGTAATTTTCATGCTACACTCCCATGATTGATCTATGTCATTTGGTTGTATGGGTGTATGTGACCATTGATGGATTTAATTACGTTAAATGTGACGAAAATCGCTTTGATCCTATATCGATATAACTAATGGACGAGATTGTTTGTTAATACGCATAATAGTGATAGCAAAATTTTGAGCTCATAAGGTTGTGCACATTTGTAAGATTACACGTATGACCCAGTGGGAGATTGTTGGATATTTTCAACTTATATAGGGCCACATATTGTTTGTTGAAATGTGTGGTGCTATTATTTAAAGAATATTAGTCAATTAAAGTGATCCGTTAAAGATGTATTGTGACTAATGAGTATTAGGTTTCATAAAATTGTAGTGTAGAAACCAGAGTGTTATTTTAAATTGATGAGGGGCCAATTTGAAGTAATTGAAAGATAGTGACTATTGAGCTACTACTATTATTTTATATGGTTATGGTCTCAATTTGTTGGTATTCTTAAATTTCTCTACATCCCCATCAATAGAGAGCAAAAGTTGAAGTAAAGATCATTAATCATTTGGAAGATCCTAACCTATCTAAGCAAAGAATCAGATTACTATGGATATATGTATGTTTTTATGTTTTGTTATTTTTTCGAATTTTAACATGGAGATGAATCTATAGTTATGTTATTGAGAATTAAGGATTTGATTATTGTTTTGATCGATAATCCTATTATGTTTTTCTATCAAACTATGAATTACTTACCAGAACAAGTTGTTTCCCTAAAAAAATTGATTTCATAATTTAATTTAGATATGAATGTTTTTTAGTAATGTTATTGAGCTCTCACTCTGATTCTTAATACCAATCTATATGACATTGGGGTTACTGCACATTATCCTATAAAGTAATAATTCTAGATATGAAAATCTACCACTATAATTGTGCATTAACTGAATATCCATCTCTCACAAAAATTTCACTATACACGGGCAAAAAAAATAAAAAATACTGAAAAAGTAGAAATCTAATATTTGACTTTAAAAAGTAGAATTTAAGGAGAAGAAAATGAATTTCAAACAGAGAAATATTAAACATTTTTTCTACAAACGTATCTACACCCTCCTTGGAGCTTGGTTCATCCAGTCTTGCTTGGAGATCGAGCTCTTGTACGTCCTTGATCTAAGGTTGGCATATATCGTGCATGAGTCACAAGTGTATGATATGTAGTGAGTTGATAAATGTCGTTCTAAGAAAATTGTTTGAACTAAATTATTCCAGTCGTAACCTTATTTGATCAACTAATTATTTGTGAGGAGTGTAAATTAAAATCTCCCAAGAAGAAAAAAAATGGCAATTACGAATCAACTTAGAAAATTCGAATACTAGGACTCCAATTTCACTTACGTTTATACACTTTAATTTAATTTGACTTTCTCTCGAATAAAGTCTAATCTAATTTTAAGCACAAATTATAAACTCATAAAAATTGCATTAAAATCGATGAACATTAGTTCAGGATTGCACAAATCATAGATGCATGTCTCTCTCTCTCTCTTATCAAAATATGTGGTATTCGTTATGACGAACAATGACAAGTGTATCGACGCTTTTCTCAACTTTGATATATGGTTCATTGTTCATTCACTTTATTTGTTAGATAAATGAAAAGCATTAAGAATAATAGCGAGCACTCAAATATGACTTATTCTTATAATCATAGTCGAATTATAAAGAAAATTATGTTAGACATGTGACATGTCATAAAGATAGAATACAAAACTGGATTTTATGAAAAGGGAAGGATGAAATTCTATGCTTGAAGTGAGATACACCATGGCTTGCAATTAGGTTGTCGTCTTCTTGTTTGAGACTTGATAAATCCTGTTCAATGTATTCCGATCGTTTGAAATTCATAAAGGCCCCGTTTGATACACAACATTTTTCATGGGAAATTTTCATTTTCCAACTTTTATAATGTTTGATAGAAATTTTTTTTTTCCCGGAATGCATTTTCTTTTGGTTTTGGTGGTAATTGATTTTCCAGCTTTTTTTTTTTGGCAATTGAAAAAAATTCTAGATACAATGGTAAAAAAAATTATCACATTTATTGATAATTTTTATGCAAAACAAAGTCAAACAGATACCAAATTTTCAACATTTTTCATGTGAAAAATTATACGTATCAAACACAATTAATTACAATTCACAGTAAAACAAATTATAGACAATTCAATTCCCTATAATTCATTTTCTTTCCACCCAAATTCCACATTTACAATCAAACGGACCCTAAGTGTACGGTATTGCAAACAAGTAATAAAATGATGAATAGAATATCGTTTTCCCGAGAACTATATACTTAATCAAGTGTCGGTCAATTATAACTTTAATCGAATGGTCGAGTGTGTTTGAATGATTTAGATTAACTAATTATTCTATTGAGCAAATTATGAAACTTTTATAAATTTAGATTTAGATTGTATAGTTATTAAGACTTCGAATCCTCCTTATTAATCTATTTAAATGCAATTCAATAATATGACAATATATGCACATTCATATTGATCAATGTTCATAAGTTAATTAATAGTATCTCTTGATATCAATTAAATGTACCATCTCACATGACCTTCTTATATTTATATGAAAGATGTGAACATAAAAACATGCATTAAAAATGTTAGAACATCTTTCTAAATCATGCGAAGTATAGTGATATATCTCTATTCTCTATAGAATTTTACAATACTTGTTATAATGTGTTGTCTATCCCGCTGTCTCTCTCGAGAATCATTAAATCCACAATCATTCCTACTGGTGATCAAATAATTGAAAAACATTAAACACAATAACAAACATCCAATAATAAACACATATTAGGCGCTAATTTATTAAATTTATATTAAAACATTATAATAAGGGTTCATCCACTTCTTAATAATTGACACCTTAGCCTAGCATTACAAAACTGCAAGAATCATATTCAGTTTGAGAAACAAAACTCGAATTTTGGATAAATTGAAAGGTAGAAGATGAATATTGAAATCTTATATCTCTTCAATTACTTCTCGATGAATCTCTAATTGTTTCTTCTCTCGTTTTTCAATGATCAAGGTCGAATCTTCAATTTATGAAAAACTTGTAATTGTCATATAATCCTCAAAAGAATAATAAAATTGGCCTCTTTTTAATCAATGATAATTGATGAATAATAGTGTATGGGAGGTCCACATAATGTATGATTATGTTTTGTTTTTATAGGGCTCGAAAAAAGGTTGAAAATCGTGTCCAAAATTTGTTCCAAGAAGAGTTCTAATCGATTTCGAAATTTGCCATGTAATCCCAAAATTTCGCCGGGGCGGTCGCCCAATATAAATATGGGCAATCACCCAGGCTTAAATTTTAGCCCTTGCTTTTGTTTATGTAGGCTCGGCGGTCGCTCAGCGTAAAATCTTTCCCCAATAAGTACTTTAGTCCTTGAATTCTTCTTAAATCCTTTCTTGAAATAATTTTAATCCTTCATCTTCAAAGTGCATTCAGTTGAAGCCTTGTAATTTTCAATAATCATCTGGTGGTCCAAATCAACTATTGAAAAGTTGCAATTATCGAGTTTTACCCAATAAATGAAATATATACAGTGGATTAGGCCATAATTAATCAAGCTAACTTTTAAATATCTATATTTTAAGACCCAAATAAGTATATAAATACACTCAACTTTTTCTTCAATAATGTTCAAATATACGAAACGTTAATATATGTAATTAAAACACGTATTTTTTTACAATTTTTTCGTCACGTTTGTAAACAATTCTATCCAACTTCCAAGTTCATCCTAATCCTAAAACATGAAAACAAAATAAAAGTCGATAGAAACTCGAATAGAATAGATAACCAATAGGATGCATTCTCTATTTTGTATAGTTTCATTACACTTTACTATGATACTAGGTGCAAGCAACGTGCAATGCACGTTTGCCTAGTTTATATTTAATAGTCTTGTTTAATAATTAATTTGTTATTAATAAAGATGTAATTTTTTTGGTTAATTAAATAATTAATGATGTAATATTTATGTAATAATTAAATAATTAGATGTGTGATTTTGATGTTGTGATGTAAGTTGGTGAGATCAAAGAAAATAAGTAAAAGTTGACAAATTTGGAGAAATGGCTAAATTGTAAGGGATCCAAAGTTCGGGGACTAAAATGTAAATACTTAAAAGTTGTGCCGAACCTCACGATAAAGATTTGAGAGTGCTCGGAGTCAATTGGATAAAGGAAGACGTTAATGAAATCAAATTTAGTTAAAAGATGATCACAAATCAATTTACAACCGAAAAGTTATGCTCCGATGTTTTAGTCTCATATTGAGACCTATTTTTGGCATAGAAAGTGATCGAATTGGAGAATGATGTTTGAATTAAAATTGTAGCTAGATGAGTTAGCTTTCCAACGCATTTTGAATCGCCTCAATCGGACATCGAAATATAAAGTTATGATAAAAATACTGAAAGAAGGTGCAGCTGCCTGTTTAAAATAAGAAATTCCGTTACATAATCCGTTAAAACAACAAATTCCGTTAGTTTTTCCGTTAAAAACAAGAAATTCCGTTACATAGCCACTTTTAATATATAGAAGATATGTACTTGTGGGAACATTACGATCCGCTTGAGCTTTAATTCACAGGATGCATTCTATAATCAGGATTTTGGTATATTATTTATTTATTTATGAATATTTTTGTCAATAATATATAAATATATTTATTTAAAATATAAATACTAGTGAAGACCACTACTATTCACAAATTACATATGCAAATCTTTCTACAAAAACCAAGGTGGAGATGGGTGAGACAATTGAGCTCAATTTTGGCATAATCTCTATAACGACAACTACGATCAGATGACTCTTGAAAAACAAAAGTAGTAGTTTGACAGTAAAATAAATGGACTATCTTGTGCACTTCAATAAATATATTTAAAAATAAAAGAAAAATTATATCATGTCTGCGAGACAAAAATAAATTTAATCCATTTTCAAAGGGGGAAAAAAAGGAGAACAAATTCGATCAGAATCATTTTCATTTGGGCCCTGTTTGATTGTAACGAATTCCATGGAAAATTTCACATCCGAGAAAAATGAATTCCACTTTGGCCGTAATGTGAAAATGGAAACCGAATTCCAAGATACAACAACTTTAAACCTGTACTTTCTTTGTTTTCATGGAAAACGAATTCCTATGGATTTGGTGGGTTTTTATTTTCTAACTAACATGAAATTGGAATTCATTTCCACATTTTTCCTATCAAATGGACATCCATATTTTTCTTTAGGTGCGTTTGATTGCAAACATGGAAAGAAAATATGTTGTAGACAAGAATGAAACTTATCTAGAACTTATTTGCATAAAAAAATATTATTTAAATGTGTCTAATTGATTTAATTTTTAACATCGAAAATGTTGTATTTATCAATCTTTTATTGATGAGTAGATAAGAACGAAATACAGTGAATTATCTGAAAATTAAAAATCATCACTTTCTAAAGAAAATATTTTTCTTGGTAAAAAATGACTTGAAAAATAAAATCAATTATAAAGAAAAAGTGGTAGGCATTTCCCGCGGAAATACATTACAGCAAGAGTCATGCTACTCTTACATTCTTGGTACACAATCTTGTACACATCCTCCTCACATGGGGGTGGGGCCCGCGATTGTAGGCCCCACGTGGGCTCCACCCTCATGTGAGAGGGATGTGTACAAGATTGTGTACTAAGGATGTACACTTATCATTAGTGTTACAGCAACCCCACAATTTCAAATCAGTTTTTTCCCTTCCCCTAAATAGAAAATAGAAACCCTTGACCTCTCTTCTCTCCACAAAATTTATCAACACTTCTCCATCTAATCACTCACACAGTGGAGGATGATGGCAAAGGTGTTCAAGGGAGCGAATGTATTCATGTCAAGGAACCTAGTGCCGCCGGAGCTCTTCGATGCTCTTCACGACGCGCTGAAGCTCAACGGTGCCCAAGTTTTCCTCTGCTGCGACCCCTCCCGTAATGGCCCCAACGATTACCACGTTATCTCCTCCCTTGATCATGTAAAAACCTCACTAATCTTCTCCATTTAATTTGGTTTTAATTTTTACATTTTTTATATTTTTTTTATCTCTCTTCATTTTATGGTTTGTATTTTGCAGGAGAAGTCTGAGGATCTTCGATCTAAAGGCTGTAATTTGCTCGGTATGTTTTTGGGAAATTGCTCTAGTACTTTTTATTTATATTTTTTAATGAATTTATAAGGCACATTGATGGACTTCAGTGCAAAGTGCACACAATATCAGCTAAGTGCTCATTTTCAGCTGAGAATATTTGAGAAAATTAACTCGATAAGTTCATTAAGAGATCTTTTGTGATTACTATGAGTTGAGCTAATGTAGCATAATTAATAGATAGAGCTGTATATAAATTCAAGGAGAACAGCAAAATGTATTCATTATTTTTAAATTCTATGCCTAAATTCAGATTACTAGCATTTCTTGCATACAGTTTAATAATTTATCTTAATTGCTTGTTATGGTGTACTGATGGATAGGGTGATGACGGTATATTCTATTTTTTACATTGGGAACGGCTCAATTTTTTTTATCTTTTTATGATTTGCCTTCCTCTTTAATTGGCTGTCATGTCGACAGTTAACCTTTGAAGTTTATGATCTTGTAGTGTGCTAATATGATGTGTAATTTTGCTTTAGCTAGGTCCTCAGTGTTTGCTGTCTTGTGCAAAAGAGCACAGATCGCTTCCTAATCAGGGGTTCACTTGCTGCCTTGCAATGGATGGTGTCAACATACTTGTGTCTGGATTTGAGAAGGATGAAAAGGTATGGTACCAGTAAGCTACTTCTTATCTATTGGAAATTGAGACAGGGTTAACGTGCCTGCCTTTTTTCATCTTTGAGGTTTCATCTAATGATAAACAAGGCAGCGCAACATTCTTTTTCTCTAAAGCATTTATTCCAATTTTGCTAGGTTTCTTATTATGGGTGGCACTCATCCACCAATGGGTGAGTTATTTAATGTTTGAAAATATTTCTTGATTTGTGGGAGGAGTCTTGCTGAATTTAAGTTAAGAGAAACTATCTGCAATTTTGTTTATGATGATGGGGCCATGCTGCATTTAGCCTTTCATGCCATATGCACCTGAATAAACAGTATGTTGACATCATTATAAATGGAAAAGTGTAGTGTAGTGCTTTTAGTTCAGCTAGATGGTCATTGTTTATATACAAATTTACTAGCAAAGAGATGGTATTCGAATTTCCTGGAAAAATAGAAGAGCTGATCATGCTGTCTGCCTGTCTCCCCTAATTTTCTTCCTGTGCCTCCAGTGTTGTGATGTAGACGTCTTTTTTGTTTTGTGGTTACATTTTTCTGAAAATTTAATCTATTCTGCAGACTCTTGAGTTGAGCGTGATCTGTTATTTATGTGATATATGCGTTTGTGTGCATATAAACTTTCTAAACTTACTTTGAATGAATCCACATCTGACATATTTATCTGTCTTTCCATCTTTGATAAATATTTTAATCCATAAACTCTTATTCTTTTATGGGTTTTGTATCTTGATGGGTCGTGTGCTTCTAATTGGGTTGGTGATTTGATGGTCTTCTCTTTCTCTATCTATCCCTTTTTTTCCCGGTTGGGTGCTTAGCTGATGGATTCGAATAACATGCTGGTTGGTTGGCTTGGGATGCTACAATTCTGACTGGACTCGGCTTTAAGAATTTTTCCCCAAACGAACAGTACTCTTGATTTTCTTTTATTTTTTATTTTTTGCTGGAGAAAATATATTCGAGACCTTTTTTTGCATAATACTCTGTTCTTTTCATGAACTTGAATGAGACCTTTTTTTACAATAATTAAGAGACTTTTTCTGAAGAGCAATAAAGATGCTTCTAACTAAAAGCAGCAGGATTCTTTTCTTATGACGAATTAATAGTCAGAGATGGCTTAGAACCAAATTCGTTATATAATGGATCTTGCTGATTTCTTTTTCAATGAATTATCGAAAGACTTCTTTTTTACAAACACTTCAAGACTATCTTTCTTAGAAGAGAGAGTATAATAGAGACAAAAAAAAAAAGAAATGATAGAAAGAGAGAAAAATAATTGGAGAATAAGGAGATAACAAATACCAAATTTCAATATCATTGAATATGTAATCAGTAGTGCACGTCTGAATAATAGCAATGTGTTTATACATCAAATTCATGAAATAAAAGGGACGTTATGAAAATTAGAAACATAGAAAATTTCCTAGCTTCAACTTAAACTACCAAAAGAAAAATAATAAGAAAATTCTTATTTATTTCTCATTTTTATTCCTAAAATAAGTGTGTAGTTTTGTCACGATTCTGTTGCCAATTTCATCATATTTGCCATCAATGGTTCTTATGGACCAAACTTCTGTTTGCTATTACATCTTGTACATAACAAGAAATTGGCCGTATATTCATCAGAAAAGTTTAACGTATTTTAATATGAGTTCAGTAATGCTATTCTATATTTTGTTTTTAAATAATTGTTTGTACATCTTAAAGTAGGATACATTATTTTTGTTCTTTTTACATGAAGTTTAAGCTAGTTCTGTTGGAAACTGTTTTTATATCTCTGAGGTGGTATTGATCTATATGGTTTTTAAGGGCTTGTGCTGATTTTCCATTGTTGACAAGATTTGCTTTAGTACAAAAATGAGGTTCACTTTCTGATTTTCTTCTTTTTTGTTTTGATTTTTTGAGCTGGATGGACATATACGGTGTGACGTCTATAGTTGATATCTGATTCCATTTTCTATTGTTTTATATGCACACTGCACTTAAACTTAAAACCTCCTTTTATGTGGTTCAAAAAAAAAATCCCCCCCCCCCCCCCTCTCCCCCTTGCGGGCACTAGACACAGTTCTTCAGTTTGGCAGTTATTAATTCCCTGTTTTTCGGATGATTTTGTAGGTTGAAATTGAAAAGTTGGTAACTGCAATGGGAGGAGTGCTTCAAACTAGAGCATCATCAGATGTCAGTTTTGTCATAGTGAAAAATGTTTTGGCTCAAAAATACAAGGTTTCCATTTTCCCTCTGATGTTTCCGAGTGAGGAAGTCTATGAGTTTCTTTCTTCATATCCATTCTCCATCCTCTAATATATCTTTGCTTATATCTAGCCTTGTTCATTCAATTTCATAGGACTGATCATTCCTGGTTGAACTGTACATATAATTATAAAAGCAACAAAATTGTGTGACTCTCAGCGTAACAAGAATAAAAGAATCATGCTTGGCATTTATCAGGAATCAAGTTGCGACCATATATGTATAAAGTCTGTTTAAGGTTGTTGGATCACCAATTACAATGAGAACTATTCTACGATTGAGATTCTTAAAATATTACATTTAGTTTGAAGAACCGTGGTCTCATGCTTGGAAATTTTTAATAATGGACCTGCAATTGTAATAATACTTCGAAAGATGTTTTTTAAGGTTTATCCGCTTTTGAAAAAAACCATCCTTGTAATTTGTGGTGTAACTGAAATATTAATCATTTTTTGAATGTTGGATGACAAGATTCATTGCATGTCTCGAGGTGGATTTATCTTTGGTCCAGTATACTGTATCAACCGCTTAACCTGGATTCTATGATCTTTCCGTTCGCGCACTAGTAATTATCTTGATAGGTTCCTTGGATATTCGTTTTCTTCTAAATCATAATGATTGAAAGTATAAGTTCTATAGAGTTTGTTGGAGCTTTATAGTTAACCACTAAGCAGATATTTATACAGGTTTATTTTCAGCAGTGTTTCCTTAACCCGGACTGGAAGTTTAGTGCAGTTGGAACTATTGAAGATAAGCTTTTAAATCAAGTGGTTTAATAGAGACTACATTGTTGACTTTCCCTTTATGATCCTTCTGTTTTATATTGGAGGACTATTTTGTAATTTGTTCTCTCTATTAACTAATTCTTCTTTCATAGAGAAAGTTAATGGTAAGTACCTGCTGAAATTTAAATTTTCATTTCCTCTCCATACTGTGTTTTGCAGGATATAGATGTATGTAGACAATGGTTGAGTTTCTGTATGTCTATCTAATGTTCATTCTTTGTTTCTTATATCACTTCTGTTCTCCAAAAGAGAGATAAAATCTATTTAATTTCATGCCTCGGACTTATAACTGGTTCTGTCTCATTTTTTTCTCCCCCTCGTTTCAACTTTGCAGTGGGCTCTAAACAATCTAAAGAAACCAATTGTCACCATAAATTGGCTTCACCAGTGTTGGAAAGAGCACCGTGTAGTTCCTCAAGAGTCTTACAGGGTTCTTCCTTTTTGTGGATTGACAATCTGTGTTAGTGGAATTCCTGCTGGTATAAAACTTGGTTTATGGGCTTTATCAGTTGCATTTACAAATTTATATTTCCTTTTCTAAGGTTGATACTCTTGTTCTGCAGATGAACGAAGGCAAATGGAGAAGCTTGTTGTGCAAAATGGAGGCAAATATTCTGCTGAACTGACCAAGAGATGCACACATTTGATCTGTCTTATATCCTACGCGTTCTTCTTTGTCCATTTCTATTTAGTACTTGCTCTCCAGTAAATAAGCCTCAAGTCAATTTGAGGTCATATCTTTCGCTTAAATTCTATTTTTTCTTATGTTGAGTTGGTAGTTTCTTGATCTATGTGTCTTGCTTAGTGCTACTCTAACTAGAGAATTAATGAACTTCTCTCCTTGTATCTTCCTTCTAGATACACCATAACAATGTCATTAAGGTTGTCTTTATTGCTTGTTCTTTACTTGTTTTGGACTTCCATATTTTGTTAATCTAATGAGTTTTCTCAAATTGCCTTAAAATCATGGTTTGTTTTTATCAATTTGATTTAGTTGTATCCTGTGGCACTGCTAGTTGTGCTTGAGATACTCTACTTTGATATATTCATTTTTACGCCACCTGAAAATGTTTTGTTTCTTTGAACATTGGTCTCCTTAATTGTTCTTAAACTCCCGATGGTGACAAATACAAGGTTGCAAAAAGGTGGGGTCATATACATATAATAGCCAGGAAGTGGTTTGATCAATCTGTTTTAAGAAGAGGTATTATAATGCATTTATTGCATTTTGCATTATCATGCCTCTTTTCTACCATGTCGTTTTCTGGTTCCTTTGAGAGAAACTTTTGCTATGATCCTGATTTTTACACGTTCCTTCTCTTTCTCCTTACATGGGCCTTTTCCCATGCCATCTGGACGAATAGCATGTCTTAATGAGGAGTCTTATCCCGTTCTGGCTAATTCTGCATCTTCTGTTAGCACTTTAAAGACAATGGAACAGCATAGCCAGGATAAGAGTTCCAGAAGTTCGCAACATGAATCGTCATCCATGGCGACTGTTTCAGATTCTGACGCCAATTTATCTGCTCTGCACATAGGAACTAATCATGAAAATCCCTCGCTAAACACGTATTCTACAGTTTTGGACGCTCCTCCCTTTACTACTAAGGAAAATGGATTGCCTGCTGAGCAGCGTGAAAATGATGCTGGTTTAGACTGTTGTGTGGCTGATGACTCTGAAAGTGGGGATGATGATTTGTACTTGTCAGAGTGCAAAATTCTGCTTGTTGGCTTTGAAGCTTCTGAACAGCGTAAGCTAGTCGACATGGTTCGTCGAGGGGGTGGTTCTCGTTATATGTCCTTCAGTGAAAAGTTGACACATGTAGTAGTTGGAAATCCATCAGAAATGTAAGTTTTTCCATACAAGTATGAAGGATTGGATGCGTCTTATGATAAAAATTATAAATGAAAAGGTTGCCTTCAGTTATCATCAAAAATTAGTTTTTGACGCTGTATATGAGATGCATGGGGGACATGCATAAACTCGCATTTTCTGTCCGTGCTTGTTCCTTTATGTAGAAAATGTGATTTTCTTCTGGAATTTGCATTTATTAATGATAATCCTCATGAATGAGCATTGATACCCTAATTCTGTGATCTTAAGGCATTAACTGAATTTGAAATATTTGTTTCTGTAACCACACAAGAACAAGGTATTACATTTTCAAGTATGTGTGCAATATTTTCCTTACTAATGTATATCACTGGGATTAAGTGCTTGTCACTTCGGTTAATGTCTAATTGAAAGAAAACAGTGGTCTTTCATATTGCATGATGATGGCAGTGCTCACGGTGATGCGGAATGAATATAAGAATAAAAGATATCCTTAGTAGATTATGAATAAAGATAATTTGATTTAGATTAGCGTATTTTAGTTTATTATATTTTTCTAGTTTGAATAGAGTTAGGGATTTATTAGATTTTCTAGTATTTTATATTATTTCTTTAGTTGGATTTTGAAACCCTATATAAAGCCTGCTTATGCGTTGTAATAGTTAAACTTGATTATTAAGGCCCTATTTGGGAGGGATTCTCAAAATTCTAAAGTAAATCAATTCTCATTTTCAACCACACATTCTTCAATAAAATAATATTTTCCATTACATCAATAATTTTTTCTTCTTTTTCAACCACATATTTCCCATCATTCATATCACTATTCAAAATCAATTCCTCCCCCAAAAATCCCTCCCAAACAAGCACTAAATAAACTCATACTTTCTCCCTTTGAATTCTCTCCCATATATACTAAACATATGATTTCAACACCGGTGTTGAAATCATATATTTATGCAAGTTAGTCTACTATGCTAGTGTATCGTGTTCCGTATTATGTGGATTCATTAGCAAAATTTTTTGCTATTTGGAGTTCATTGTCAATATTTGATTTGAAGGAAAGATCTCCCTTGGTGAGATGATGTTATTGAGGATCATTTTGACATTCGACTGTCATTATATGGTCTTTATAATTATTTGGTCACGAAGAAAGATCGGCCTCTTCGGGGATAAATGATGGAGCATGAATATAAGAATAATTGACATCCTTAGTAAATTAGGAATAAAGATAATTTGATTTAGATTGGCCTGTTTAATTTTTCATAGTTTTTCTAGTTTGATTAGAATTGGATTTTTATTTTATATGTTTTCCAGTATTTTATATTGTTTCTTGAGTTGATTTCCTACTTTAGGTTAGGTTTGAAATGTTATATAAAGAGGAATTGTAATGGTTTGACTCGATTATTGAATAAACTCGTTCTTTCTCCCTGTAAATTCTGTATATATACTCTCCCCTTTCTTCTCTCTTTCTCCCACTCTTCCTCGTGCCTTTTGAAGTCTATATCTTGTTCAATTGCGTTCTAGGTCACATGGCCAACAGGAGGTTTAATTTAGATTGCAGTTCAGTTGTTACATTACATGAGAACCAATAATATGGTTTATATATTAAACCTGATTTGAGTGTGTTATTCCAACAATAGCTAGGCTGTTTGCAATGTGTTTCATGCTGAGAAACGTTGGCTCTCAGGCTCCTTACTTCATAGCATCTTTTCCTGGATACCGATATTTAGATTTCTGTATTTGATGATTTCTCTAGTTCATTATATTTTATGCGCTTGTGGTTGATAAGACCCAGAGTAAAAAAAATTCTTAATTATGATTATCTAGTGCTAAATTCAAACTCATGCTTTTATTTGAGTGGAAACTTTTATTCAAATAATGCATTTGGTCACTTCAATCTTACTGATTTTGTAAGTCTGTAGTGAAATCAAGGAAGTAAGGAGCCTTGCAGCTATTGGGGTTATCTATGTATTGAAACCATTATGGCTTCAAGAGTGCTGTTTTGAAAAAAAAGAAATTCCTGTACTCCAGAGGCACATTGCTTATGATTTACTTCTTCCAAAAGGTGCAACAAAAATTCTGTACCTATTTCTTTTTTGTTGCAGATTACAGATAACTGCATCGTGTTATGACTTTTGAGCAATTAACTGTTGCAAATATGCTTTTAAATCCTGCTTTAAAGATACCTAATGTTTTACATGTCTGTTAATTGCATCTCCATGTTTGTAGATCCTGTATTCTTCAACAAAGCAACTGCAACAAGCATGGATGGAATGAAATCAGGGAAGTCCTCTGCTTCTCACTCTGCGTTCGCAGATAGTAATATACAGGAAAATGTGCTATCTGGATCAAAGGCATCATTGGGTAAGATTAAAGAATAAAAATCTCATTGCAACCAACTGTAAAACATATTAAAAAAAGTCAGCTTATGTTTTTTGCTGTTAAAGAAGCCAAGTTGACGGTGCAAAATGGTTCAAGCAATGGAAGTGACGATAAAAAGTCATCAGCTGTATTCAAAAGGAAGCTGTTTCGCTTTTCGAGTTCTTTTCCTGAAGCCCAAGTAAGTTTTTTTGTTCATAAATATTTTGCAGTAGCTGTGGCTTCAATATCTTGGTAGCATTTTCATTGACACTTAGTTAATCATGAATCTTGTATCCATGAGTGTAAATTATCAATAATTTATGATTTTACGTATGGACAATTTCTGAATATTTAATAACTTGTTCATTCACAACAATATATTTAATGTCAATATCACTTTAGGGTCACACCTGTCAAGATGTCAACTTGTCATTGTGAACCAAAACCCATTAGTTTTATGTTGACAAGACTCTAATGCATGTATTTAGTTCTTTGACATATTTACATGCTTATGGAAGTTGAAGTGATAGAGTTTTAGAGATGGAATTTGAAGCTTGAAATAGTTTCTCACCTCTTGCCATGTACTGTTTTTGCTCTTCAAAGGCTTCAGCTGTTAACTTCATTTGAGATATTTTGTCTTTTCCTATTTTGATATTCCTCACCTCAATATGTTTTTCCTTTTTTTAACTTTCTTTGGATTGTTTTTACCGTTCAGAGGCCTGAGATTATCCAGTGGGTTAATCAAGGTGGAGGAGAGATGGTGGCAGATCAAAATGAAAAGTATGTACACTTCACTGTTGAGCGTCACGGTGTGGTGCCTTGTCAGACTGACATTATGAGGAGTACATATGTGTCCAGCCATTGGGTTCATTCTTGCCTAGAGGTAGCTATTTTGCTCGATCTTTCTGCCATATTTGATAGGTTCAGTTGGACATTGCTCTTGAATGCATGTCAATAATGAAAATGTTTGACGTGCATTACACAGGCTGCTTATCAGGCGGTTAATATTATTATCAAAGCTATTGCTTGTGATGTTGTAGGTCACCTGCGTTGTCTAAGTGCAATGAGAGTCATCTAACCTTTCCAAAGACACTTTGTTATTATGAACATATACATACATTTGACTTATTCCTCAAATTGTAGTTATGGCAATAGTCATCTCAATCAATAATGCAGACTAAAAGTCACTAAGCCTGTGCTATAATTTTGTGTTTTTTTAGGGGAAGTAGCTGGGGAGATCCTATCTATGTAAATGACAATCTTATCATAATTTAGCTTTGATAAAATGGTATTTATGAAAATATGCAGTGTAGGTTTTAAGAGTTCCTTTAAATTCATTGATCCGTATTCATCTGTAGATTTTATTATCTTTGGATCATTGATGCTTATCCAATACAACATGATCTTCTTTGTGCAGTATGATGTGTGATGTTGTAAAATACTTCAAATTTTATCCATAGGTATTTAATTTGGAAAATAAAAAATTAGAACCCGCCCTTAAGGTCTGTAAAAGATTTAAAGAGTTTGAAATATTCTGTTAGTTTGTGAATTTATTCAAGAATGAACAAGGCCTTCACAGGTAGTAGTACTTCATGCAGTTAACACCAATTGTGATTGCTTTTGTGTCTGCTTCTTTTTTTTTTTCCTGGAAGGACCTAATTACCAATACAATGACTGTTTTCCCACCAGCTGAAATCTGAAAGTTGAGTGATGAATGTATCAAATCCATTGATCATACTGCACACACATACTTGTTACTTCTAAAGGTACACGAAAATTTTCGCCTTGACAAACTTATAATAGTTGTCCACTCTTTAATTTTTCTGGAATAGGAATTAACATTATACACTATTGGTTTGGGGGAGTACTAGTTCTTATTGTCAGTTTCCTGATCTGGAGGATGTAATAGCATGATGCTCACCTTTATTGGGTTGTTTTCTTATCCTTAATTTTTGATCAGATTTTGTAATAACATTGCTGGCTTAACCCTGATTTGTTGATTTGTTTGTTCTTTAATATCACCTTTCTGTTAATACTGCCATACACGGGTTTAATTCGTAATGGACAAATGCTGATGGAAGTAATACATTACCATTGAAGGCTGGTTGCTTGCTGGATGTTGGCACTCACATTCTCTATTCTCCACTTCCATGCCAAATTCCTTTACCGGGATTTGAAGGATATCGCCTTTGTGTTTCACGTTATGATATGAAAGAGAGACAGCTGCTGAGAAATTTGTGCTTCGTTCTCGGAGTCAAATTTGTGGAAAAATTGACCAAGAAAGTTAGCCATCTATTATGTAAATTTGCTGGTGGTGATAAATACGAGGCTGCTTGTAAATGGGGAATACAGTTGGTCACCGCTGAGTGGATATACGAATGTGTCGTACAGGTGCTTCTTACATCATCTTTTTGCTCCTGTTCACCATAATTTGTGTCTGCACATTTTGTTTATTGTTTATATAACTTAAATAGCTTTGATTCTGAGGCAGAACAAAGTCGTTGATCCAAATCCATTTTATCCAAAAGAACCGTCTTCTCAAGATCAGGAAGCAGGATTATGTAATGTGAGCCAGTATCCTACCCAATCTTTTAAGATGATATCTGGACATGATGCTTCACAGTATCCCAGTCAGTCACAAGATACAAGAGATATGCAAACTGTTACTTCTACCAGATTTGTGGCAAAGGAAGAGGCCAAGTATTCAAGTCGTAGTAAAAGGGCAAGACTTTTGGCAAATGATGGTATAAAAAATCCACTATCCTATGCCTCCACTAATGATAATTCTGTCCATATGAAGAATGCCACAGAAAACAATGTAATAGAAAGTTCTAGGGAACTTTCTTCTGCAGTTCCAGATGTTGCTGCAGCTATAGAGGATTTGTTGGAGCAAACAAGTAAGGTAAGAATCCATTTCCTTATTTACACGTTAAATGGATGAGCTATTGAGTTAATTTCAAAATGGCCACTGAAGTTCAAGTGAAATTCCAAATTGGTCATTAAAGTATTACGATCCATTTAGTCATTAAAGTTGAATAATGTTAAATAACTGGTCACTCCTTTAGCAGCATTCACTTTGGATCCGATATCGACCCATTAAACCTTGAAGTCGTGTGTCCATGTTATGAAACTACATATCTTCAAAATAACCGTTCTTAGGAGAAAAATTCTCCTATTTAGCTAATAAATTCCAATCACTCTTTTCAAACTCTTAACCCTATTTTTCATCATTAATAAATAGTGCAAAAGTATGGTCTGAGCTAAAAATGAGGTCAACAAGAATTGATCGTGCAATGGGTAGTCTACATGAAAATTTAACAGCTACTATCCCAGATATGGTGTTAATAAGGTTGATGGAGTGACATATTATGAGTCTGTTTGCTACAGATTCTCATTTTCTACAGTAAATCAATTTTCATTTTTAACCACACATTTTTCAATAAAATAATATTTTCCATCACATCAATACTTTTTTCTTCTTTTTCAACCACACATTTTCAATCATATCACTATTCAAAAATCAATTCTTCCCCCTAAAATCCCTACCAAACACACTCTATGTAACATTATTTTAACTTTAGAACATCTCCAAGAAATTCTCTACATATAAAATACTCTCTATTTTATAGAGTCAATGTTTAAAAATAAGTTCCAAGCGAATTTCTTTTAAAAATTTTAAAATAAAGAGTAAGTTAAACCCACTCTCTATTCTTAATTAATAATGATTGTATTTAATAAGTTTTTTAATACTTTACAATTTAAATTATTAAATTACATTTGAATTGATCGGCCATTAACATATAAAAAAATTATTAAATAAAAAATGAGAAATCTATAAATTTTGATTGGGAACAATAAAATAAAGAGTCGAAATAGAGAGTATTTTTGGAGTGCATAATTTTTTTCTTTAAATTTAAAAATGCTCTTTATAAATAGAAAGTCTTTTGGAGATGCTCTTAGTTACTTAGCCCCTGTTTGATGGCTATTATTTGGGAAAAATAATGTTTTAAATAGTGATTTTTAGGAGGATGTGAGGTTAAAAAGTGGGAAAATTTTGAGTTTACGTGCATAATATTTTATTGTGTGAATGTGGTTGAAAATGAGTATATAGAAAAAAGAGTTTTCAAATAATAGCCATTGAACAAGGGCTCAATTGGCCATAAATATACTTTAACGACCAATTTGAAATTTTGCTTGAACTGAAGTGATTTAACTAATTAGATATTTGATTGTTTCCTCATGTTTTATCTGGTCTTGTACAGATTCAAGAGCCTAAGTTTCCAGAAGCAAGTGGTTGCAATAATAATGTATCCTTAAAATGTTTTTTGAGTTCGGACTTCATTTCTTCTGTTACTATTGTTACTGTCAAAGTTGTAGTCCTTGATCAGCAGCAGAGTTTCCCTTCTGATTCTATGAGGCATGGTCAAGGTCCTGCAGATGCCAACTCTGATCTAGAGCCCAAGCACTGGATAAACCGGTAATCTCATGGTTTATACTGTTTTCTCTCATGAGTCTCATCTATCTTTTAAATTTCTTGTCACTATTCTTCTTTTCATTTTTTATTTCTTTATTTCTATTGTTTTGCACTCAGCACGTGGTTGAGCTTGCGCCCAAAAACAAGAACACAAGTAAACCAGGAAATGTAGTTTCACATTTTAATTACTTTATCTTTGCACCTTTATGGAATTTATGTGATATTTCGAATTTTTATGTTCTCAATTATTAATCATTAAGTTTATTTAAGTAACTAAAAATATCTTGAGTATTGCCAATCTTGTACCAAGAGAAGGCACTGTAGATCCCTCCTCTTTCTTGTGTTCTTCATGTGGTATTCAGAGGCTGAAGACATCTCTATTTTTCTTGTTGGGAAATCTTTAGCTTTCATTTTAATTTTTGCCTCAATCATCAAATGAAATGTGAATAAAACAGTTGATCGTAAAAAAAAAAAATATTATGTTACACCAAGGCAGTTGCACAACTTATGCAAGTATGGTATGTGAGAACACAAGATCCCTGATGTTCGTTGCGATAGAGAATTTTCTATAGGCTTGGATCAAGGTTGTGCCCCAAGCCCTTATCTTTTCGCTTTATCCATGGTAGGAGGTATGGAGTATGTTCAAGATTAGGTTCCTTACTGTATGTTAATTGCTATGGCATAGTTTTAGTTGATAAGTAATGACACGAGACTAGGGTTAAATTGGAAGTTAGGAACTTTTGAGTCAAAAGGTTTAGTGAATGATAATTATGGACCACTGTGCCTTCCTTGGCTTTTTAGGGTCAATCAGGACTGTCTGTATGTGAAATTTTATCGAGTTATTCTGGTCCAATGCCTAGGATGGCCTGCTCCATCTTGTGATGACTGATGCCCCCCCCCCCCCCCCCCCACAACAACCCCCAAGGGGCACATTTCGTTATTTTGGGTCCATGCATTTACATAGGCAAATGATTCTGGCTATTATGTTCATTCAACTTATCGGGTTTCTTCATTTGCTTCAGGTTTGATGAAAAATATGATGACTCCGCCGGAGATGCAGCAGCTAAGGAAGTTTATGATGGTTTCAGTGAAACACAAACTGAATCTCAGGTTTCTGCTTTTGCGATATATAGTTACTTAGACCTTTTTTTCTCCAACTGAAATTTTGGATTTCTGTGGAAGAAGTTAACTGAATGTAAATCTTAAAACACGTGCACTAGGCTGCATGATTTTATTGGCTGAAAAGATTGGACTGAGTTTCATAGGGGCCGTATTTGTCATTGGCATATAATATTCATCCTGGATTTTGATTATATTCCATAACCTGTTTACGTTTCTAAGTTGATTGCTCTGCCTGTTTGCTTGCAGGTTGTTGGATATGAAGAAGATTTGTCTGGTAGGCAAATGATTATTGATCGAGTGCGAACGAGGAGCAGCATGGCCTGAAGTCATAACCATAGCACTCATTTCTGAGAAGTAACGCGGCGTAAAAAGTCACTTAAGTCCCACTGTTTGTCGCGAAAACAGCCCTCAGTCTGACGAACGCCTCGAATTATTGTAATGTACATTTCAATGAATGAATGTCTGAAACAAATAAATATATTATGCAACATGAAGTTAATCTTTGCACATATTTATCAAAATTTATTTATATAGTGAAAAGATAAAAATTTCAAGATCATGCCATCTATAGAAAATGTAGGTCCCATTTGGGATTGATTTTTAACTTCCGATTGTTTGGTAATTTTTTTTTAAAAAAAAGGCAAAAGAAAAAGATTCAGCATATTTTAACCATTTGAGCAAAATACAAAATGAGAAAAAATGTACTTACCTCAAGGTGAAAGACAATTTCTTGTCTAAATTAAAATTAAGGAAAAAGAAAAAAAGATTTGTTTCATATTTAGGCCCTGTTTGATTGTATTTCAATTTTATTGAAGATAAATTTTATTTTTCATATTTTTGCATGTTTGATTGTCCAAATTTTTCATGAAATTGGTTTTCTATCTTTCACTCACATGTTCATATTTTCTTGATTTTTGAAGAGGTGGGAAAAGCTTTTTTAGGAAAATTTTTTTGACAATGGAAACAAATTCTATCACTTTAATGTGTAATTTTCATAAAAAACAAAGTCAAATGAATATCAAAAGATTCAAAATTTTCATGTTTTTTAGGTGAAAAATTATATCAATCAAATATAATTAATCGACATTTCTCAATAAAACAGTTTTTAGACAATTCAATTTAATTTCATATAATTTATTTTCTTTCAACCCAAATTCAGTTCTCGCAATTTAGTGTAAAATCAATATTGACGGTATGTTTATGTACTTATTGATTAGAAATGGCAGGAGACTGAGCTTACAATCTGATTTCTTAGAGTGTTTATCTGATATTAATAATAATAATAAAAAAAAAAAAGATAGTTGCTTGGGAACGAAATTGGGCAATATGTGGTGATAACCTTATATTTTTGGTGGAATATTGGGGTCCACTTCTGAGCATAAGACAATAAAACAATAATAATTCCTTACCTAACACAAACGTTGGTAACATGCATTTTTTTTTTTTTTTTGTCATTATTGGATTCAAAACTAATGAAAAATTGCGAAGTGTTGTTTTATAAAAATTCTGTCAATTTTTTTGATACCTGCGATATAACTCAGGAGTCGTATTATAATGTGCACTAAAGAACCATAGAAGTAGAAATGCCTTCTTGATTACATGAGAGTCAAACTCGTGTTATTGACTTGATAAAACTTCATTCATATCATTTGAATTAGGCTTTGATCTCTACTGATTAATAAATCGTCAAAATTTGTTCACATGAATTTTATAAGATAGATACTGATTAAATTTTCGAACAAGAAAGTTAATCGCCTTTAATAATTAAAAGCGTACTTAGTCGTCCATGAAAACTCGTTTCACCAAACATGATTTTAGTCTTTACAAAACCTTGTTTCTCATGTCAATTATGAATCTACCAAACAATAATTACAATAACTTGATTTATCGAGTATGATGTGTAACTCTCAATTGTATCACATACTTTTATATTAAAAGAACTCAGTCAAAACAGATTTTTTTTAAAATTCATTTGGTCAATGTTTTCGTTATATTAATACAGACAACAAAGCATGAATATGAGAAGCAAACTGATTAATACATTTTCTGAGAATTGAAGCAGAAATGTTTGTGTAAATTATTGTCAGTGACCGACCAAAGACATTCTGGGACAAAATACTTTATAATAATAATAATTATTATTATAATTAAAGCGTGTGTATAAACAATGTATACACTGTGTGTAGCTGTTATGTTTTGAACTTCAAGTCAGTAGTGGTCCAGTTAACCATACTTCAAGCTTTGGACTTGGTGGGGGGTGGGGATGGAAAAATTTCCCGCTCCATACCCGTTAGGCAGTTGAGTAATACTATTTGTACATCATTTTATTTTATTTTTGTTGACGTAGGAACCCGCAGTCGTTATCCGTCACGGAGCCCCAACTACTGTGAGTGCGCACTAGGTAAACCCCACTCCATCTGCAATAACTCGCAAACTACGTCGGAGAGGTAAACAGTATTAGGCAAGTCCGGTGCGACGGGCTCGACCGAGAAAGTGTTGGTAGAGAATTCGAACTCGTGACATTTGGTCTCCACGTTCACCTGCTCCACCAATTGTACATCATTTTATTGATTGATGACATAGAAGAGAGAGAAAGAGAAGGAAAGCAAATGAATATAATCCACATCGTCAATTTGATACATTAATCAGTACACAATAATATCCAAATAGCATTGGTAACTGGACTAGGAACATGGAATATGGTTCTCGACTCCTCATCTAGAAGTTCTTGAATCCATTTCGAGTCTTTTTATTTGTTCTATTTCATATTATGTTTTTTTTAAAACAGGATAATAGATATAAATATGAATATTTTAATTCTCGTCCTGTATTTTATAAATTTTTTAACTGGATGGTGAGAGCCGGCCCAGGCCGTTGCCACGAGTTTCGATTATCCATTTGATTAGAATACTCACACTTGTAAGTTTCTTATCAATCTTCTGATAACTTGAAGAAAAGTTTAATAATGTTATGTTAGATTGTATCCAACAAGTTGTGAACGAAAAGGAAAAGTATTTCTGGAAAGTACATAGATCTATTGGTGCTTTTTCACGAACGAATGAAATGACAGTCTAATCTTTGTCTTGTTATATTTCAAAATTTTAAGTATTCTATTGGTTAATAAATGACAATATAGTATTCTGACATTCATAACGTTAGTTGAAATTATCAATTTTTAATTTAAATTAGCACTCACTTCAAATTCAGTCACCTGATTGCACCGACTTCACATACTTTTAATCAAGTGGAACTCAAATTTTGATCTTGTCGACAACCCTGTTTGAGTCACATTAAAATTTTCATTCTCATTTTTCTGCTCATTTTCAACCACACATTCTTCATTAAAATAATATTTTTCATAGTTATACTCCGGATAAAACCAAAGCCTCTAAACTCTTTATTAGAAATTATAAAAAATGATAATAGGAATTTTGAATTGATTCTATTGATTTTTGTAGGGTACGGAAGTATTATTTTCATTTTATGAAAAATTAAGTAAATGAAGCGATAAATAAGGATATTTTATTCTTACTCTGCCATCAAAACTGGAGAGGGATCGGGCCGTTCTGAGTTCTGACCTCGTTGCGATCCCAAGTAGTGGATGATGTGAAACCTTTAATTCTGGAACAATTAATTAGGTCCAAAAAATCTTATTCGAATTTGACCAGTCTTTAAAGGGCAAAATAGTATCTTTACAATTTTAATATAAAAAAATTAAATAATAAAAAAATAAAATGATTTTCACTCTGTATCAATTTCTTCTTCACCAACTCCCCTCAGAATTAGTAATGGCAACCAGGTGGGTTCGAGTAGGGGAGCCCCACCCCACCCTCGTCCAGCCTTAGATGGGGCCGGGCTCGGGGCATGGGCGAGTGCGGGGCTCGGGGCGGGGGCCTACCCCGTTTGTTAGTTTTTTTTTTTTTAATTTCCAGTTAAAATACAAATTCAAAATTTTAGAATCCAAAGTAAATAATGTTCAAACTAACTAAATCAATATTCAAAACAAGCACTCGTAACAAAAAATGTCCAAAACAAACTATACCCAAAATAAATTTTTTTTAAAATTCTTCCCGGGGTGGCGAACCCCGCCCCTCCAACCCGTTCGAGGCTGGTTTTTTTGCCCCATTAGAGGTGGCGCCCTGAGGGGACGGGGCAGGGAAAATTGTCATCCCTACTCAAAATGGATCCTTTGCCGCAATCCGCCATTGCCTCCGACAAATCATCGTAGGGATTCAAAAACAAGATTTCTACCCACAAATGCACCTTCCAAAATTTATCAACTAACCTTTCAACTCTCTCTAAAACTTCGTATCGCTTCAAGGATTGGCTTCTAGCCTTTGCTTTGGGTTTGCCGATTTCGAAATGGACAATGGACTATTGTTTTTACTAGGTTTTGAGGGGTTGTTTTTTTGGTTGGGTGGGTGGGTTCTTGAGATGAGTTTTGGATTGCGGTGTGGCATCATGTGGTGGTGGCAGCGGTCGCCGACCGACTGTGGGTGAGTTTGTTTGGTTTTATTTTCAAGGGTTTCGTTGGGTTTAGTGGGGTAGGGTGGGGTGGAAGATGGTTCCAATTTTTTTTTTTTATTCTTTATTTTTAATTTAATTATTTTATATGGAAAGATAAAAAAATTACCATTTTATCCTTATAAAAATAATTAATAATGCGGTCATAATCATTTTTCTAGTCAACTAACGGAAAAGTGGATGAATTCCATTCATTTAGACTTCAGATACATATTTCTGAAAGGTTAGGGGACCTCGATCGACACAAATCGAAGTTTAGGATAAAGTCTGCAAAAATTTAAAAAATTTGGACCGGTGCTACAATTTTCCTTAAAATTAGTTATTAACTTTGATCACAAGATTTTAACAACTTAGCCCATGTTTGACAAATATTTTTTCAAAATAAATTATTTCAAAATTCATTTTCAACCACACATTATTCAAATAATATTTTCCATTATATCAGTAACTTTTTCTTACATTTTAACTCCATATTTTCCATCATATCACTATTTAAAATACGTAATTTCTTTAATAATATCCATCAAATACGCTCATATTAAGTTTTCATTAAAGCACTTAAAATGATATAGCAACCCAGCAAAGCGAACGAGGAAATAGTTGGGTCCCACATACCCCTTTCAAGAGTTGGTATTGTTCTTGTCAAAGTAGCCGTTGCACCTCCTCTCCCCTCGGCTCGCAACCCACCCCCTACTTTCCAACTCCAACACCCTTTATTATTTTAATCAAAGATCTTTCTCTCCCAAGAATCCCGTGTTCCTACTTTCTAGGCCCTCTTCCAACTCCGCTCCTGTTCTCTCTTTTCGCGTATTATATACACGATTAATTTAATTATATAGCTGCTTGCTTCCAAATTTGAAATTCTTTTATAAGTTCTTTAAGAAATTTCCTCAATGTCTCTTTGTTCACATATCTTTCTTGATCAATTTTAATTTGCCTCTGTTTGTCTTGAATATAGAGAAAGAACCATATATAGTTTTCATCAATCAGAAACATGATTCATACAGTTAAGCATCCTGTTCCAGATACTCTGTCGATTCCATTGTTATCTTCAACGCAAATCAGTAGCAGCAGCGGAAGAAGCAGTGAGACGGATGAAAGTCCAGCGACATCGTTTAGATATGACTTTCAAGATCTTAAATTCAAGATTCTGAACGTGCCCGCATCGAGTTTTCATTCATATAAACTGTTGGCAAATCTATCAGGTCACATTGGATCAGTGTCTTGCTTGGCTTTATGTGGAGAATTTATATTAAGTGCTTCACAGGGAAAGGACATCATAGTCTGGCAACAGCCTGATTTGAGGCAATTCACGAAGTTTGGACAAGGAGAGGGCTCGGTAAAGGCCCTTGTCACTGCTGGAAACAAAGTATTTACAGCACATCAAGATAGTAGAATTAGAGTGTGGAAGGTTTCTAGAAATTCTGAAAATTTGTTCAGGCTTGTTGATACTCTTCCCACTACCAAGGACTATTTGGGGAAGTTCATGAAGCAAAGCAATTACGTCCAAACGAGGCGAAATCACAAGCGTTTGTGGATTGAACATGCTGATAGTATTTCTTGCTTAGCTGTCTCTAACGGGTTAATTTATTCCGGATCATGGGATAAGACTCTCAAGGTTTGGAGGATGTCGGATTTCAAGTGTTTGGAATCGATAAAAGCCCATGATGACGCTATAAACGGGCTAGTCGCATCCAAGGGGATTGTGTATTCTGCAGCAGCAGATGGGAAGATCAAGGCCTGGGGAAAGGAGGGGAAAAACACGCACTCTCTTAAGGGAATCTTGGAGGGGCACAAGGATATTTCACTGAATTCTATAGTTGTATCTGAAGATGGAAGTTTGGTTTATGGAGGGGGTTCTGATGGTTATATAATGGGATGGTTGGGAAATAAGAATTTTGATAGTTGGAGGGTAATTTGTGAAACAAAAGCTCATAAAATGGCAGTTTTGTGTATGTGCCTAATAGGGGAGTTTTTGTGCGGTGGATCAGCAGATAAAAGTATTAGTATATGGAAAAGAGAGATCAATGGGAGTTTATTTAGAACAATGATCATTAAAGGCCATGAAGGACCAGTTAAGTGTTTGCAGGCATCTCCAAACAGAGTAGGGGGTGGATTCTTGCTCTATAGTGGAAGCCTTGACAAAAGTCTCAGAGTTTGGTGGGTTCCAAATTATTGTTCAACAGCACAGGTCACTTCTTCAATTGATGGTACACCCAAAATTCCGACAGTTTTCGTTTAACAAGTTCTAAGATGTGTGAGTGATTAAGCACTGCTCCTCTTGTACGTATGCACATTTTTGGCTTCTTCTTTTTTTGAGTTCTAAGTTGCTTCGAGGGTTCACTTAGATTTGCATTTAGAATCAATTCATTGGTTCTTTCAAAATTTGTTTTGTTATGTGAATCAGTTTAAAGACACTGTGGAGAACCTTTAGGAAATTCTTAGGGCAGATTGGAAGGATTATAAGTGTGTATTGTTTACTTTTTTTGTCTTGTGAATTGTAATTAGATCTTTGTGTGATTGAAATCCAATAATAGATTGTTTTTTGATTTTGTTTAAATTGATCATTTTTGGAAATTTTCTGTTAATAAAGGCAAATGTGAGATAAACCAGAATCTACTGATCATGTGGCAATGGACATTGTCACCCCACAATCATAGGAAAATCTAATTCAATATTCTCAGGAAGTGTTAAGGAATCTTTACCTATATTACGTGGTCATTTTTGTCGGTAAGAGCCAGCCATAAGCATAATAAAGAATTTATTTAGCAAAAAGATTCTTACGCCCTGTTTGACACACATTAAAATTTTCAGTCTCATTCTTCTACTCATTTTCAATCACATATTCTTTAATAAAATAATATTTTCCATTACATCAATAACTTTTCCTTCTTTTTCAACCACACATTCTCCGTCAATCTACTATTTCAAAATATATTCTTTCAAAATAATGTGTCTCAAACACACCCTTACTGTCAACATACATATACATATATATATATCTACCTACGCAGGAAGGTAGACATAACTTTATGATAAACATTAAATATGATATGATGTATTAGTCCAAAAACGTCAACTGAGTAATGAATATATATATATATATATATACAGAAATGATCTAATGAGCACCGGTGCTCATCTTATCCTAAGCACCGATGAGTTGGCACATTAATTTATTGGTGGATAAAGATTTTGTGAGTTCCAATCCACCAATGAATTAATGTGCCAACTCCTTGGTGCTTAGGATAAGATGAGCACCGGTGTTCATTAAATCATTTCTGTATATATATATATATATATATATATATATATAATGTTTATCATAAAGTTGTGTCTACCTTCTTGCGTAGATTCATTCTGCTGCTACAGTTCTTGAGTAATGAAAATTCGAAAATCGCAGCAAATAAAATGTTTACTTTGGCAGCCCACGTTGGTACAGAAATTGTACCCAAATGAACAGGAATTTTCTATCTCAAAGCTACATAAATGGGAAAAACTGAATGAAGATATGAGTTTTTTTCAACTTAAAATGGCACAAATGTAAAATTACAAAAATCAGTTCTTCTTAGAAAAAGGGTGGACAAACATGTGAAAAGATTACTGTTAGATCATCAACCTCGACCAAGATCGGGAGTAACTTATCGATGTATATTCTTGCCTCACTACCACTACTTTACCTTCATAGAATGCTCAACGAACCAAAGAAATATCATCCTTACAAAGCTATAATTTAAACGTTTAAAAATGGCATTTCATAAACACAGAATCTAAAAGCTGATATTATCATTAAAGAAATACAAGTCTTTCCTACAACTAGCATTTCTCTAATGAGAAAACATCAACCACCCTGTATTTGATTGCTTCAAGCTTCTCCCTTATCGCGGTAGGACAGAAAGAGATGGAAATTGAAAAAAATATTTAATTTGGTACGTTTCGTAGGAAGGGAACAACTTTAGAATTTTTGTGCATAACTCTTTTGAGGGACCATTGGAAAGTTGAAGCAATTAGGCCTGGTGTGGAAATATTTTTATATTGCTCAAGAAATCTTGCTATCAAATTTCATGTTCAAATAGCCGCCTTGGACCAAAGTATGCCAAATTAACTCAATGGACAAATATTCAACGTAGATAAGCACAAGACTAAAGAATAAAATAGAAAATCAGAAGCAATGTTCAAATTAACTTCAGGCTGTTCTGATATGCATTTTTTGCAGAACCAATTGCAAAGAATTAATGGAGAATGAGAAACAGATCTATAGAGAAAAGGGAATTAGGGACGGGAATGGTAGAAGAAGAAAATAACAAAGAAGGAGAAGAAGAATAGGACAAAGAGAAAACTTCGGTAACAACCCACAAAATATTTTATCCATTCATAACTATCTCAATTACAATGCAAAAATCATATAAATAGTAAAACCTAATCCTACTAGTGAAGGGCTTGGGCCAACCCTATAATATAAACCCAATAATAGAAACATAAATAATAAAAGCAAATCCACAATAGAAAAAAATAATAATTCCTGGAGATGTCCGTATCAACTCTCTCGAGGTGGGAGAAAAAACTCTACCCGTCGAGTGGATAAATTACAAGAGGTTGCAATTAATCGCCCAACCATAAACTAAGATGTTTAACAAGCTTCTTCTGATACCCATAAAAGAGTGTCAGTGGCGGTTTGAATATGATGTCCATACCAATTGCTCCTGAATGGGTGGAAGGAGATACGGGCAAAAGAAAATCTTGTTGACTCCGATAGAGCTCCAATAAATCTGGGTCAAGCTGCTGGAGTATCTTTCTGGTAATCTATGTACAGTTAGACTCAGTTCGATCAACCCAACAAATAAAGAAGCATTGAACCTCTCTATCATTAGTTGACACAATCTGTTCATCTAAAATAGCATCAATTTTATCTTTGTGTGCTGGAAAATGTGGTATTGGGTTAGAAGTGGTAAGAGACTCAGCGTCAAGGTTCATAGATGGAGGTAGAAGATGATCATCAGAGGGATTGAAACGGCCCTTACAAGAAACTAAATCATCAACATTGAAAGTAGAATGATAACCAAGATGTGGTGGAAGATCAAGAACATATGCATTTGGGCCAACTTGCTTTAAAATTTTAAAAAGACCAGCACTACGACCTTGCAATTTGGAGGCGAATCCAAGTAGATGCTACTTCGGTCTAATTAGGATCATAACATAATCCTCAATATTAAACTCAACACATATTTTATGCAAATCAACTCGAAGTTTATATGATGCATTACTAGTTTCAAGTTGTTTATTGATGTCAATATACAAGTCATGAAGATGTTGTGCAAATGTTTCAGCTAACGTAGACACTCTAGTATGTGGAGGGACATCGAAATGAGATTTAAAGGTTTCATAGGTTTAAAATCATGAACAACTTCAAATGGACTCTTATCTAGCGATCGATTCATGAAACTTTTATATGCAATTTGAGCTATAGGAAGAATCAAATCCCAATTTCTAAGATTTTCTTAGACCAGACATTTTATTAAATTACCAAGACTACGGTTAACCACTTCCGTTGGACCGTCAGTCTGCGGGTAATAGACTATAGAAAATTTAAATTTAGTACCAACCATTTGCCACAATGTTATCCTAAAGTGACTAGTGAAACGAACATCCCTATCCGACACAATAATTCAAGTGAGACCATATAATTTGACAATTTCATTAAAGTACAATGTGGCGACCTTGGACACATGTGAGGTTTTGCTATAAGGGATAAAATGAGCCATTTTCGAGAAGTGATCGGCTACTACAAAAATAGAATCATGCTTCTTAGGGGTACATGGAAGTCCAACACAAAATCCATACTTACATCTTGCTAAGGGCAACAAGGAATGGAAAGAGGTGTGTATAACAAGTGTTTTGCCTATTCTGTTTGGCCAACTGACAGGTATTACATGTATTAACTATCTTAGACACATCCTTCTTCAAACTAGGACAATAGAATTGACATTTAATATCATCTATGGTCTTATCATGCCCAATGTGATCGGCTAAACCCCCCGCATGAATTTTCCATACTATGAAGTCCCGCACTGAAGTTCAAGGGATACACACCTCCTCAAGGCAAAAGCCATCTATAGTATCCGATCGTCTTCCATGAAAATCAAGAAAGATATCTTTAAAATTGTAACATGTCTCGTCCTCCACCTCAAGTCTTTCAAAACCTATGACCTTGTCGCTCATAATCGACAAAAGGGAGATACGACAACTTAATGTATCGGCTGCTTGGTTCTCAACGCCATTCTTATGTTTAAAAAAAAAGAATACGCCTACAAATATTCAATCCAGCGACCATGTTTAGAATTCAACCTTTTCTAGGCGTCTAGATGACGGATGACCTCATGGTCCGAATAAAAAAAAACTCTTGGGGTAGCAAATAATGGCGCCAATAGCGTAAAGCCTGTACAACTGCATACAATACCTTATCATAAGTCGAGTACTGTTGTTTGGTATCATTTAACTTCTCACTGAAATAAGCGACATGGTGGCATTCCTGATTAAGGACTCCACCTATTCTTACCCGAAGGCATCATACCCAACCTCAAAAACTTTGGAGAAGTCAGGAGCTTCCGTCATTCGCTTCTTGATTAGCTTAAAAGCCTTAGTTGCTTCTCGTGTCCAATGAAACTTCCCCATCTTCATGCACTCCATAATAAGAGCCATGATTGTGCTCAACCCCTTGATGAAACGACGGTAAAAGGTAGCGAGGCCATGAAAACTCCTGACGTAATGTATAGTCTTAGGTTCAGGTTAATTAACAATTGCCTGAATCTTGGCGGGGTCAACAAATACCCCTTGTAGATGACACAATGAATCTTAGGAAAACAACTTTATCGATGAAAAGAAAATATTTCTTGACGTCAGCATACAATTTTGTTGCACGAAGGGCAGAACAAACTTTTGAAATGATCTCGGTGTTGTTCCTTAGGACAAAGGGTCACGATCCCGCGAGGGTGAGCTAACCCCAAAAACCCGTCCTCTAGTTCGGATTACAGGCTGCTTTTACTACAGACGAGAATGTCATCAAAGTAGACGATGATGGACTTACCCATACAAGGTCGAAGAGTCTGTGTCATTGCTCGCATAAAAGTACTTGGGGCGTTGGTTAGTCCAAAAGGCATAACCAACCACTCATAAAGACCATCTTTAGTTTTAAAAATGATTTTTCACTCGTCACCTAGGCCTATTCTAATCTGGTGATACCACTCTTCAAATCAATCTTAGAAAATATTATAGCACCAACCCTCATATCTAACATATCATTAAGCCTAGGAATGAGAAATTGATACTTTATAGTGATCCTATTGATGGCACGATTATCTATGCACATCCTCCAAGAGCCATCTTTCTCATGAGTCGATAGAGCAGGAACTGCACAATGACTTAAACTCTCACGGATGAATTCTTTATGAAAAAGTTCATCTACTTACTTTTGAACCAAATCTATGGCATGTTGAATGTCCCGTAAATGAGGTAGCTGATCAGGTAGGTTTTCAGGGAAGACATCCCGAAATTCTTGAATGATTGCCTGGGCTTCAACAGGGGCTACTATTGGGGATTTCAATGAAACCTCTATAACAACCACAACAAATACAACATAATCGCCCACAAGTCCGTACTCAAACTCCGTAGGGTTAATGATATGTAACCCTTTTCGTTATTCACTTTTCTTTATTTCTTGCGAGCCAATAGGTTTTGGGGGTAATGAGTTAAAGTAAATCTTCTTTCCATTAAACACAAATGAACATGAATTGGATTGACCATAAATGATTACATCTAAATCAAACAACTAAGGTCGACCAAGAATGACGTGACTGACATCCATTGAAATGACGTCACACCATATATGATCCTTATACTCGAGAAATTGGATATGCACTAGGCAACGTTCTTTTACAGCTATTAATGAATTATCAACCCAAGAGATGCTATACGGATGAGGGTGATGAACGGGTTTCAACCCAAGACGGGGATACAATAGCCATCGAAACTGCATTAATGTAACTACCACTATCCACAATGACTTTACAACCCTTATTATTGATCTTGATGTAAGTGTGAAAAATGACATGACGATGCCAATCATCAGCATTTTTGGGTTGAGTAAAGGTACAACGTACAATACTTAATCGAGACGTGTTGGGAATAAGGGATCCCAACCCTAGATCCACGGGGCGAGTCTGAATACAACCTAATAAGGTATTTCATTATCATCCAAGTCTTCCAACTCTTCAAGCTTAGGCTCATAAACTTTATCCTCTAAAGGGTTATCTACTACACACTTGCGTTCCTCCATAACTAGGGCTTTACTAGGACAGTTAGAGGAAATGTGAGCGAAACCCTTACAGTTAAAGCATTACAAGCAGGAGGATTTCCTTGGAACTTCGGTCCTACCTTTATTTTTCCCTATAAGAGGAATCTTAGATGTGGGAGGCCCTAGGATAGATTTAGGGGAAAGTTTGGGCGCTGAAGAGATGGGTGCACAGTTGTCATCACGACTTCTATATGAAACCTTAGTAACTAACTCATCGTCTCAGACGAAAGAATAAGCATGGTCAAGAGTAGTAACAACCCGAAGGACAATCTTACGTTTAAGATCATCTCTGAGGCCTTGCCTAAACCTACTTAAACTCATGGCTTCATCCTTAACAATCGACATCTCATTCGAAATTCATCGAATTGAGTGACGTACTCAGTTACTGGTCGATTGCCTTGCGTAAGAACGTTTCAATGATCCAACAAATTACCCCTATACAATTGGGGTAAATACTTCTCTTTAAGTCGACGCTTCATTTCATCCTAACTCCCAACAGAGGGAGCACAACGTCTCTCAAGAAGCTCCTCAACACTCTCCTAAAAGAGTTGAGTGGTGCCAATTAATTTTAGACTAATAAATTGAACTCTTCGATCGTCTGGGACCCCCTACCGAGCAAATAAACGATCCATATCTCTAACCCATTGAGTAAATACCCTAGGGTCTAAGCAACCACCAAAGGTCGGGGCATCCAATTTAATGTTTTTTAAAAAAAAAACACCTCGTAGCGAGGAGGAGACTCAGTATCATGACAGTAATGTTCTCGCTCCCATTCACAAACTTGATGTCCATTCCTACGGTCACATCTAACATGTTGTTGGCCACCTTGTGGACGACGATAATGCCTATTACTAGATGCTTTAGAGTTTCCAGCTTCAGTCGAATGGGATTTGCTCAAAGGTGTTCAACCTAGCAGCTATGTCTCTATTCTCTTCGTGAGTAGCAACCATCTCAGTTTGGACAGCCACTAATTGGTCTGTAACTACTGTTGGTTAGTGACATGTTGTGCTAATTGTCAGGTGAGAGCATCAAATTGGAAGGGGTCATCGGTTTGGGTACTAGAATTAGAAGTGATAACACGACTACTATGTAACAATGCAACACCAGCTAAATGAAGTGCAATGGAGAGGTCAATAAACAACAAGTGCCAATGATTAAAAAAATAGCAATTTGAAATTCTAAAATTTTTAATTTTTTTTAAATTTGGGATTACGTAAATCCAGATGTGACAAGCTACGAATGCTGATAAATGTAAAATAATAAAGCAAGTTTTGGCAAGTAACTAATCAAAATGTTAAGTATGTGGGATAAGTGGAATAATAATGAAAACAATTCAGTCAATGATTCCAATCAAGTTGGGTTTAAGGCTACAGTTATTAGGGTAACAGAAACACAGAGAATCAAAATGATGCACTTTTAAAATGAAAATAGTAGTCTAAACCAACAATAAATAGAGAATAGTGACTCCCTGTTATTTAGTTGCCTGAATTGCTAACGCGTGGGCCTTAGTTATGCTTGTGTCACGTGTCTCCAGCTCCTCAATTCACTCCAAGTCCATCTTGTAAATTGCTGGCTTCAATAGACTTGGAACAGATGTTGAAATAGAAACTTGTGGAGTAACTAAATGGGTGACTTGATTGTCCAGTAGTTCTATAACTCCAGTATTAATGGTGCATTGTGAAATCTAGAAAGTGCTACAGTTGAACCTTGCAAGAAACGGTACTTTTTGGGACTTAATCTTCTTGGGTGGAGTTATGTAGTAACTTCCACTTGCAAGATCAAGATTTCGAGTTGGTGTTGTTGGATAATTTCAACATATATAGGACCACACGTTGTATATTGAAATGTGTGGTGCCATTATTTAAAGGATATTAGTCAATTAAAGTGTTTCGATAAAGATGCTTTGTGACTAATGGGAATTAAATTTCATGAAAGTATAGTGTAGAGACCGGAGTGTTGTTTTAAATTGACGAGGGGTCAATTTGAAGTAACTGAAAGATAGTGACTATTGAGTTACTACTATTATTTTATATGGTTATGGTACCAATTTGTTGGTGTTCTTGAGTTTCTCTACATCCCCATTAATAGAGAGCAAAAGTTGAAGTGAAGATCACCAATCATTTGGAAGATCTTAACCTATCCAGGCAAATGATCAGATTATCATGGATCAATGTATGTTTTTATGTTTTGTTATTTTTTCATATTTCAACATGGAGATGAATCTATGGTTATGTTATTGAGAATTAAGGATTTAAATATTGTTTTGATCGATAATCCTATTATGTTTTTTCTATCAAGTGGTATAAGAGCTGCTCCATAGTTGAAATTGGTGAGAAATTGAAGTTTTAAATTCTGAATTTTTATGGATTCTTTGATTTTCATGCTATATTATGAAATTATAGCATATTATGTTATGAATCTTCAATTTGGTATGTTATTTCATATAATTACCATGATTTTATGATATAATTCATGGTTTTCCGCATAAATTCGAATTTGGGATTAAAAAAAAATTCAATTTAAAAATATTTGTGTGGCTGCCGCTGCTGAAACGATCGCTGCAGGCGAACGGGGCAGCCAGTGGCATCTTCATTAGGGGTTTTTTTAAGTTATGGAAGATTAATTAAGTTTTTTCAGTATTAATATTTTTGGAGACGGGGGCTTGGGCTGCAAATTTGAAGTTTTGAGGCCCTTACTTGCAATTAAAAATTAGGGTTGTGGTTGAGTTATTTATTATTCAGCCTCTAAAGTTTAAGTTAATTCTAATTGGGCCTTAAGATTATAGGTTTTAATAATTCAGCCTCTAAAGTTCTGAAATTAATTAATTCGTGCCATTTAAGTTCTGAATTTAATAATTTAGCCCCTGAATGTTCATAATTGGTTTAGTTTGGCTCCAAAAGTTTTGCATAATTTATTTTTGACTCCTAAACTTTTCAATTATTAACAATTAACCCCTAAAAGTTTGGAATTAATTAATTTTGACCCCTAAAGTTTTGAATTATTAATCCTTAGGCCCTTAAAGTTTCAAGATAAACAAAATTAAGTATTCCGCTTTTCAAATTTTGGTATTAAGGACTCATTTGAGTATATATAATATTCAAAAGTGAATTGATTGAAACAATATGTTTCCAAAGCAACCTTTCTTGTGGAAATTAATTAATTTAGAATATTAGAAGGATTTCGTGTGTATGCTAGTGCATGCGGATATTAATCGGCACAAATGAAGGTTAATATTTGGTCGAATTGCATGCACACTTGTGGTGGTAAACGTGTGACAATTATAAGGTTTTCATGTGAATAATAAATCAATTTAAATATGGATTTATTATTTGACAAGAGTTATTGTCAATGTTTGATCACTACACCAAGAGTACCACTTACAATTAATATTACTGCCCAAAGACTTGATATTAATGATGTGCGAGGTATCTTGAGATGAGACTAACAATTATTTGAATTTATTGATTATTGAATCTTAATATTAATGTGAGCATAATTCATCATCTTCTATCTACAGCTAATTCATCTGCTATTACCATATCTGCAAATGTGAATTCTATTCCCATTCTCAATGGGACAAATTTCAAGGATTGGAAAGAGAACATTTTGATTGTTCTTGGCTGCATGGATCTAGATCTTGTGCTTCGGATTGAGCAACTCACTCCTCTTACAGACGAAAGTTCATCTGATGAAAAGATGAACTATGAGAAGTGGGATCGTTCAAATTGCATGAGTCTAATGATCATTAAGCGCGACATTCTGGAAACCTTTAGATGCGTAGTATCTAAAGAAGTGACTAATACCAAAGATTTCCTTGCCGAAATTGAGAAACGTTTTGCAAAAAACGATAAGGCTGAAACAAGCATGCTTATGCAATGCTTAATTTCAATAAGGTATAAAGGCAAAGGAAATATAAGGGAATACATCATGGAGATGTCTCACATTACTTCTAAACTTAAGGCGCTAAAGCTCGAGCTGTCGATGACTTGCTCGTACATTTCGTATTGATCTCGCTTCCTACACAATTCAGTCAATTTAAGGTCAGTTATAACTGCCGAAGGAGAAATGATCTCTAAATGAGCTCATTTCATATTGTGTGTAAGAGGAAGAAAGGTTGAAGTAAGACAGAACTGAAAATGTTCATTTGACAAGCACTTCTAAGGCAAGCACTTCTAAAGACAATGGCAAGAAAAGAAATAAAGAATATGAAGTTGCTCCAAGGGTCCAGTACAACAGAAAATGCAAGAGGACAAATGGACTTGTTTCTTTTGCAACAAAATTGGACATTTAAAGAAGAACTGTACCAAATACCACGTCTAGCATGCAAATAAACGTACAAATCTTACTTTGGTCTGTTCTGAGGTTAATTTAGCTTCACTATCTAGAAATACTTGGTGGTTAGATTCTGATGCTACTACTCACATAAGTATTTCTATGCAGGACTGTTTGAGCTACCGAAAGCCAAATGATGGTGAAAGACACATCTATGTGGGTGATGGCAAGTCGGTGGAAGTTGATGTAATAGGCACTTTTCGGTTATTGTTGAAAACTGGTCATTATTTGGATTTGAAAGACACTTTTGTTGTGCCGTCTTTTAGACAAAATTTGGTTTCTGTTTCTTTGTTGGACAAATTTGGTTATTATTGTTCATTTGGAAATAATCAGTTTAGTCTTTCTTTAAATTTCAATGTTTTGGTACTGGTTTATTATCTGCATTAGATAACCTGTATATGCTTGATACTGTTGCATCATATCATGAAACCTTGCATGTGGAATCACGTGGTACTAAACGCAAATTAAATAATGAAATTCAGTAAAATTATGGCACAAGTGCTTAGGTCACATCTCTAAAGCTAGAGTTGAACGACTTGTGTCAGATAGTATTTTGGATTCCCTTGACTTCACAGATTTTGATGTATATATTGAATGTATCAAGGGAAAACATACCAAAACTAAGAGATTAGGTACTAACAGAACTTCAGATATCTTAGAATTGATACACACAGATATTTGTGAACCATTCCCTACGGCTTCTTGGAATGGTCAACAATATTTTATATCATTCATAGACGATTACTCACGCTATAGGTACCTATATCTTATTCATAAAAAGCCTGAGTCACTGGGTATGTTCAAAGTGTTTAAAACTGAGGTTGAGAATCAACTCAACAAAAGGATAAAAAGCGTTAGGTCTGACTGTGGTGGTGAGTACTACCAAAAAAATGAGGGTTCAGATGAACAATGTCTAGGACCATTTACTAAATATCTAGAGGAATGTGGAATCATCCCACAATACACCATGCCGGATCGCCCAGCATGAATGGTGTAGCTGAGAGATGAAACATGACTTTTAAGGATATGGTAAGGAGTATGATCAGTCATTCCACCTTACCAAAATCACTCTGGGGAGAAGCATTAAAGACTGCAAATTATATTCTGAATAGAGTACCAACTAAGGCTGCTGCTAAAACACCTTATGAGCTTTGGAGAGGTAGAAAGTCTAGTCTAAAGCATTTTCACATTTGGGGATGTCCAGCTGAGGCTAGGCCTTATATGCCACATGAAAAGAAATTGGACTCCAAAAGAGTGAGCAGCTACTTTATTGGTTATTTTGAGCGATCAATGGGCTATAAATTCTATGATCACACACTTAAGTCAATTTTTAAAACGGGAACTGTAACATTTTTTGAGGATGTTGAGTTTGGAGGGAGAAATAAGGTTAGAGACATTGACTTTGAGGAAGAAGTTAAGGAATGATCGGTTTCGATTCCTACTATTACTTTTGACAATGTACAGGTTCTATACCTATTATTGATCAAAAAGTATATCCAGAACCTCAACAAGACAATGTTGAACCTTCCATCCAAAATGAGGTAATTATTCATGATGTATAAACTCAACAATCTCAAGAACCAATACCTTTAAGGAGATCCACGAGAGAAATGAAAAATGTTATTTCAGATGATTTTATAGTATTTCTCCAAGAATATGAGGAAAATAATGGATTGATGGAAGATGATCCAATCAACTTCCATCAGACCATGTAGGGTTCTAACTCTCAAAAGTGGAATGATGCCATGAATGAGGAAGTACGAAGCCCATTGGTTGCAAATGGATTTTCAAGCAAGCTTACCGTCAATGGTACTACAAATTTCATCAAGTAATTATCTCATTTGGTTTTGAGACAAATGCTGTTGATGATTGTGTGTATCACAAGTTCAGTGGGAGTAAGCATATTTTCCTGGTTTTGTATGTTGATGATAGACTGCTTGCCACTAATGATATAGGCTTATTGCACAAAATCAAGAGATTTTTATCAGGGAATTTTGAGATGAAAGATTTTGGTAACGCCTCTTTTGTGTTGGGGATTCAGGTATATCGAGATCGCTCTCGATGTATTCTTGGATTGTCACAAAAGAGCTATATCGATAAACTACTTAAAAGGTTTGGCATGCAAGACTGTAAATCAGGTGACACCCTTGTCGCTAAGGGAAACAAATTTAGTCTCGAATAATGCCCGTAAAATAACCTTGAAGTTAAGGAAATGCGGAAGATTCCCTATGCGTCAGCTGTTGGGAGTCTTATGTATGCTCAAGTTTGTACACGTCTAGACATATCATTCATTGTTGGAATGTTAGGCAGATATTTAAGCAACCATAGAATAGATCATTGGAAATCAGCCAAAAGGGTTATGAGGTATTTGAAGAGAACAAAGGATTACATGCTCACCTATATCAGATCGGATCAGTTAGTGATCATAGGGTACTCCGATACTGATTTTCATGGATGCCAGACAGTATGAGATCCATATCAGGCTATATTTATTTGTTAGCTGTAGGAGCTATTTCTTGGAAGAGTGCTAAGCAGACACTCATACCTTCTTTTACCATGGCAGCAGAATTTGTAGCATGCTGTAAGACATCTAATCATGAAATATGGTTACGAAATTTTGTCATTGGGCTGCGTATTCTGAATGGAGTAGAAAGACTACTAAATTTGTATTGTGGTAATAACTCAGCAGTTCTATATTCCAATAACAACATGAGCACATCTAAGTCAGAACACATTGACATCAAGTTCCTAGTTGTGAAGGAAAGAGTACAGAGTGGACAGATTTTCATAGAGCATATTGGGACAAACTTTATGATTGCGGATCCACTTACTAAGGGATTGACACCTAAGGTCTTTCATGAGCACACTTGTCATATGTGTGTTGTATATCATGAGGATATCAAGTTTTAGTGGGAATTTGTATTTTCATTGCTTTATGTTTTGGACACATTTGTGTATTTAGATATTATTCTGGACAGAAATAAAGTATTCAGTTCATTTTACTTTGTTATTATGTTCAAAATTGATCTCACTTAAGAAATAAGGTTGGAACAGTTGGGAATAGATATGTTTGGATCACATAACATGTAATTTCCATGCAACACTCCCATGATTGATCTATGTCATTTGGTTGTATGGGTGTATGTGACCATTGATGGATTTTCGTCACGTTAAATGTGACGAAAATCGCTTTGATCCTATATCAATATGACTAATGTATGAGATTGTTTGGTAATACCCATAATAACAATAGCAAAATTTTGAGCTCATAAGATTCTGCACATTTGTAAGATTACACGTATGGCCCAGTGGGAGATTGTTGGATAATTTCAAGATATATGGGGCCACACGTTGTATATTAAAATGTGTGGTGCTATTATTTAAAGGATATTAGTTAATTAAAGTGATCCGATAAAGATGTTTGGCGACTAATGGGTACTAGATTTCATGGAATTATAGTGGAGAGACCGGAGTGTTGTTTTAAATTGATGAGGGGCCAATTTCAAGCAACTGAAAGATAGTGACTATTGAGTCACTACTATTATTTTATATGGTTATGGTCCCCATTTGTTGGTGTTCTTGAGTTTCTCTACATCCCCATCAATAGAGAGCAAAAGTTGAAGTGAAGATCACCAATCATTTGGAAGATCCTAACCTATTCAGGCAAAGAATCAGATTATCATGGATAAAAGTATGTTTTTATGTTTTGTTATTTTTTCGGATTTCAATATGGAGATGAATCTATGGTTATATTATTGAGAATTAAGGATTTGATTATTGTTTTGATCGATAATCCTATTATGTTTTTTCTATCAGGTGTCTGTGATTGACGGCTAGATGAGGTTGCCGACATTAGTTTACGTGTGATGATGTGACGTGAATCGAAAATTGTGGTTTGTTACCAAAATTGTCGGTGAGTAGTGAATAGAGTGGTGATGTTGACATCTACAGTTGAAAGGTGTCGAGTGAAGGGGTGGAGGCTGTAGTAAAGAGAAAGGTGGGTGAAGAGTGGGGAATTTCTGTACAATAGCGACGAGAAGCTTAGTTAGATTGAAGTAGAGTGATGGGTCGCCGTCGTGGTTTATGGGTTTTGCAACAGATTGATCTTGCAATAGGTTTTACCTTCGATTTCAACGGTGGTAGTGAATGAAGGAGGTCGGCGGTGGTTTGGTGATCTACAGATAGTGGGTTCGGTTGTATAGATGTCTGGCTATTGGCAACATCAGAGACGACAGATGGGTTTGTGGCGGTGGTTGTTAGTAGAATCAGTGGCGACGAGAAGCTGGAGGTAGAGTGAATTGGGCTGTCTTGGTTCTGATGATAATGGGTATGGTTTAGTTTTAGTTGGTTGGGCCAATTACTTATTGGGCCAGTAGCTAGGATTAGGTGTTGAGTTTGATTGGGCTTAATATTTTGGGTCTGGGCCGGGTGACTAGGCTGGATAATGTTGTGTGGGGTGGGAAAATACGTGGACTGGAAGAAATTTGGGTTAAATGGGCTGTTTAGTTTTGTAGGTATTTGGGTTGATTTAGAATTATGCGATTTATATGAAGAGTGGATTGGAACATTATTTAGATAAAAGGATCAAAATAGAAGGTGTAATAAAATTTGAAGAGCTGCTACACTAAGACTCTTAATGATAAAAAAATATTTTTTTTTTCACTCGTTTTTTTTTTCACTTTTTTTTTTGACTAAGGAAGATAAGCTAAAAAAAATTGCTTACTCAACAAATTCTTTCTTTTGTGCCGTTCTAAGATTTTGGAGAACTAATCAATGATTCACAACTATGGACATCACGGAGGTGCGAGGTTTTGGGGAAGAAGATATGAAAATTTCTAGATTGTAATTTGTGTACTTCCCAAGCTTTTGGCTCTAATACCAAATTTGATGCATAACCAATTGTAAACAATTAATATAGCATGAGAAACAGATCTATAGAGAAAAGAAAATTAGGGACGAGAATGGTAGAAGAAGAAAACAACAGAAGAAGGAGAAGGAGAAGAAGAATAGGGAAAAGAGGAAACTTTGGTAACAACCCACAAAATATTTTATTCATTCATCAATTGTCTCAATTATAACGCAAAAATCATATAAATAGTAAAATCTAACCTTACTAGTGAAGGGTTTGTGCCAAGCCAATTATATAAGCCCAATAATAGAAACATAAATAATAATAGCAAATCCACAATAGAAAAAAATAATTCTTGAAGATGGCCGCATCAACTTTCCCAGGGTGGGAGAAAAAAATTCGACCCTATCGAGTGGATAAATGACAAGAGGCTGCAATCAATCGTTCAACCATAAACTAAGAGGTTGAACAAGCTTCTTCTGACCCCCATTAAAGCGTGTCAGTGGCGGTCTGAATCTGGTGTCCCCATCAGTTCCCCCTGAATGGGTGGAAAGAGATATGGGCAAAGAAAGATTTTGCTGACTTTGAAAGAGCTCCAATAAATCTAGGTCAAGTTGCTAGAGTGTTTATCTGGTAATCTATGTGCAGTCAGACTCAGGTCGATCAACCCAACGAACAAGAAAGCGTTGAACCTTTCCATCATTAGTCAACATAAACTAATAATCATGTCTATTATTTGTCTAGTCTCATTGGCATTTGTACCGAGAATGTATATGAAGGTTTACTAATGTTTTTAGACTACTTTCGAGGAAGATGAAGCTCATTTTTACCAGCTCAATTCTGGATTCATGATTTATTTAGTTTCCAGCCTACGTTCAATTGAAATTTTATTTCAGTAATGTATAGTTCTTTCTATTAAGAATTAGCATGAAGAAAACTACGGCACCACTATGAGGTAAATATCCTTTATTTGTTCTTACATTTAGAGGTCTTTGGCGTTAGTTTGAAATGATTGGCCGGCCTTATTGTTTACATACTATCAATAAAGAAACATTTATCTTTCTACCATCGTCATTCTTATATAGGAAGGCATCAACCACTTTGTATTTGACTGTTTCAAGCTTTGGAGAAAGGAAGACAAAACATTTTCAATTGTACATTTCATATTGAGGACACTACGATTTAAACAGGTAACTATGAAATGTGCAAGGAAACTCTACTTTCACACTTTTAGATTGTTTTTCTCATAATTCTTTTAGGGGATCATCAGGAAAGCTGAAGGAAGTAGACGTAGTGAGTTTTCTTAAATATCTCACTCGATGAATGTTAGGAATTAACTTCAGCTCATCAGCTCCATATCATCATTCCAGGTCATTGGCAGATCATTGGCGATTCAGCAGTCTCTTATCCTAGCTGTCATAACAGTATTTTCTTGCTATTATTGGACCATCATTCTGTTATTGAAAGATCCCAACATGATCCATAATTTATTAAACCACCAAACAGTTGTAATATCTAGATTCTTCTTGTAGCGATGCAATGTATTATATATTGAATAAGCTCAATCAATGAAATCCATGGTTCAACATTATCTTCTTCTTCAATTACATATTTAACTTGGTATCAGAATGAAAGTAATGGGTGCAGCCAACTCCAATGAACTCTGGACTGCCATTGAAGAAAGCTATGGAGTTCAAAATAGGTCAAGGATAACCTTTCTCATTGGTGAACTTCGGAAAACAAGGATGAAAATTTGAACATAGACCAATACCTGAACAAGGTGAAACAACTTGCTGATAAACTGGAGATTGCAGGCAAAACTATCACTCAGACAGATTTGATCACCCGAGTTTTGGTAGGACTTGATGAAGACTATACGCCAATTGTTGTTCAACTAAACAGCAGAGATCACATCTCTTGGAGAGAACTTCAATCTACATTGATGACTTATGAAAGTCGACGGAACACCTCAATTCAATCAAAAATTAAATAGCAGGTTTGTACCTTGATCAAACCTCAGCCAACATATCTCAGAGATCATGTTTTGGTCACAATCAATTCAGGTCTAATAGGCTAGATATGGGAGGAATATTCACAAATTTTAGCCACTACAGAAGTGAAAGAAGAGGTAGAAGCAGGGGAGCCAATTCATTTGGAGGTGACAGACCAATTTTCCAAGTTTGTGGAAAGGTTGGTGGCATACATCTGTAACTTTAGATATGATGAACGATACACTGGCACTTCACCAAACTAGAGAGCAAACTACAATTCACCAACTGCAGCCCTCATAGCATCTCCAAACATAGTGAGTGATCCAGCATGGTTTGCTGACACAGGAGCCTGCAACCACATTACATCTGAAAAGGGAAACATTGCTTCAGCAAGTGAGTACACTGGTAAGGAGAAAATCATGGTGGGAAATAGAAGTAAGTTAAATATTTCACATTTTGGAACTTCACATATTTCTGCCCTAAATGATAAAACACTAGTGTTAAACAAATTACTACTTGTGCCTGAAATAAAGAAGAATCTGATTAGTGTATCACAACCGACCTCAGACAACAAAGTTTTCATGGAATTTCACCCTACTTGTTGTTTTGTTAAGGACATGTTAACGAAGGAGGTGATGCTACAAGGGAGGCTTGAGGATAGGCTGTATCAGCTGGATTTCTCTCATCAAAACGTCAAGCAAACTCCACACCAGTCAAGTCTTCCAAATAAGTTCTATTGCAATATATCTTCTGCTTCTACCAATCAAGAGTCTTCAATTAATTCCAATCAAAAGTCATCTGTTGTTTTCCTTGTTGATTCGAGTCAAGAGTCTTTAGATGTTAATGTTTGGTACAAAAGGCTTGGTCATCCATCCAGCAAAGTAATGACCCAAGTATTCAAAGTCTGTAACCTGAAAATTAAAGAAAATGCCATTAAATCCTTTTGCAATGCGTGTCAACTTGACAAGTCTCATTTGTTGCCTTACTCACTGTCCTCATCACATGCTAAAGCACCTCTAGAACTAGTACATACTGACATATGTGGACCTGCACCTTATTGTCTACCTCAGGTTTTAAATATTACATCACCTTCTTAGATGATTACAGGCGATTTACCTGGATTTACCCGTTAAAATTAAAATCAGAAGCCTTGAAGACATTTAGCCAGTTTAAAAGGCTTGTTGAAAAAAAGTTAAATCACAAAATAAAGACTCTGCAGTCTGATTGGGGTGGGCAATACAGAATCTTCACTAACTTCTTGACATAAGAGGGAATCGAGTTTAGGCATCCATGCCCCTACACTTCAGCTCAAAACAGTAGAATAGAAAGAAAGCATAGACGTATCACTGAAACAGGCTTGACATTACTAGCACAAGCTCAGCTACCTCTAAAATACTGGTGGGACTTTTTCTATATTGCCACTTACCTCATAAATAGACTGCCAACACCTACTCTCAAACTACAATCTCCCTATCAAACTCTGTACAAAAAAGAACCCAACTACAGAGCCTTAAAGACCTTTGGATGTGCCTGCTATCCCTGCTTGAGGCCATATCAGAAACAAAAATTCAGTTTTCACTCGACAAAATGTATCTTTCTTGGTTATAGTGATGCTCACAAAGGGTACAAGTGTCTAAACTCTTCAGGTAAACTAAACATTTCAAGACATGTTTTCAATGAGCTTGAGTTTACTTTTGAGTCATTGTTCAATGTCAAAAACCAATCTCGATCTGCAGCACCTGAAATAATTGTTCCTTATATCTATCTTCCAACTGATCCAAACAACTCTGTCACAATTGCAAGCTCCATTGATACAACTCAAACTGAAGCAACTATTGACCAGCATCACTTACTATCGACGGTCAACAAGAAGATGACTTCCATGATAACAACTCAAGAGACGTTGAAAGTATTGAAAATGAAGGCAATCTTGATACAGAAATTGTAGAATCAGCAATTGATATGCTGCAGAATATTGAAAGGAATGAAGGTAATTAGCAGGCAAGTAGAAATCAAGTTCAAGAGACATGTGGAAATCAGATTCAAGGGAGACCAAGAGTTCAAAATCAACACCCTATGGTTACTAGAGGAAAAGCAGGTATTTTTAAGCCAAAAGCTCACTTGGCAAAATCAACCGAAAATGATGCAAATATGTCTGAGCCTAAGAATGTAGAGAAGCACTGATGAATGGAAACTGGAAGAAGGCAATGGAAGAAGAATTCAATGCCTTAATAAAGACCAAAACTTAGAAGCTTGTACCTCCATTGCCAACTTATAACATAGTAGGTAACAAGTGGGTGTTTAGGATCAAACATAATGCTGATCGAGCAGTTCAGAGATTCAAAGTCAGGTTGGTGGCAAAAGGGTTTCATCAAGCATCTGGAATTGACTACTACGAAACATTTAGTCCAGTTATCAAACCATCCACTTTGAGGATTATACTTACTCTGGCAATTGCAAAGGATTGGATCATCAGACACGTAGACATAAATAATGCCTTCCTGAATGGAGACCTGGAAGAAACTGTCTACATGAATAAGCCAGAGGGTTTTGTAGATGAATCTAAGCCTAATTATGTATGCAAACTCAATAAGGCCCTCTATGGTTTGAAACGGGCTCCTATGGCCTGTTTTGACAAACTAAAAGCTACATTTTTAAGTTGGAAGTTCAAGCAGTCTGTGGCTGACACATCCTTGTTCTATTTCAAGATAGATAAGCAAGTGATCTTTGCTTTCATTTATGTAGTTGATATCGTCATAACAGGAAATGATAAAGATCTGGTGCAAGGTTTCATAAGCTCACTTAATATGAAGTTTGCATTGAAAGATATGGGAAGATTGCATCATTTTCTTGTAGTTAAAGTAGTGTGGTATGATTTAGGCATTCATCTAACTCAATCTAGCTATATTACTGACTTGCTTAAAAGGTTTGAGCTTGAAAATTTGAAGCCATGCCTTACACCAATTCCTGCTGGCAAAACCATTTCCAAGTCTGATGGTAAAGTATTGGCTGAGCCTTCAACCTATAGGAATGTAGTTGGGGCCTTACAATATCTTTCACATACCAGACCATACATCACCTTTACTGTTAACAAGTTAAGCCAGTTCCTACAGTCTCCAACTTTCATCTACTGGCAGACTTTAATGAGAGTGTTAAGATATCTCAAAGGCACTATAAATCATGGCTTATGGATCCAAAGAAGTGACAGATTAAACCTAAATGGCTACTCAGATGCTGATTGGGCTTCTTGTCCAGATGATGGAAGATCAACAATGGGTTAGTGCATCTACTTAGGTGACAATCTGATATCTTGGTCCTCAAAGAAATAGCATGCAGTGGTTCACTCAAGCACATAATCTGAGTACAGGGCATTTCCTTCAACTGCTTCGGAAGTGGCGTGGATTCAGTCACTATTTTAGGAACTTGATCTTCCACTAGCTGGAATCCTAACTCTGTGGTGTGATAACACGAGTGCGGGAGCTCTTGCTACAAATCCAGTCTATCACGCCAGAACAAAACATAGAGCTGGACATCCATTTCATCAGAGACAAGGTGCTTGCAAGAAAGCTTGAAATGAAATATATTCCTACCTCCGATCAAATTACAGACTTGCTGACTAAAGGACTGAATCACTCGAGGTTTCTTTTCCTGAAGGACAAGCTTGGAGTTACTTGTGCACCTTCTAGCTTGAAAGGGGGTGTTAGGAATTAACTTCAGCTCATTAGCTCTACATCATCATTCCAGGTCATTGGCATATCATTGGTGATTCAGCAACCTCTTATCCTTGCTGTCATAGCCGTCTCTTCTTACTATTATTGGACCACCATTCTGTTATTGAAAGATCCCAACATGATCCATAATTTATGGAACCACCTAACAGCTGTAATATCAAGATTCTTCTTGTAGCAATGCAATGTATTATATATCAAATAATTTCAATCAATGAAATCCACGGATCAGCATTATCTTCTTCTTCAATTACATATTTAACTACGAATATTCCTTGGATCATCATAAGACTAGATAATGAAAAGGAATCAAGAGCAAAGTTCAAATAAACTTTCAACTGCTCTGATGTGGATTTGATTGATCCAAAACTTTGATGTAACATCTATTATGGAAGTTCATAGGTTCTTGCTTTCTAATTCACCATAAACTGTAACTTGTGATAGATAATGGTTTCCTTTTTCCATTTGCACTTCTATTAAGAAGTGGAAAGTGACCTCCACTCCATTTAACAAGATGATTTTAATAGATTTTTATTTATTTTTCAATACAAGATATTTTTTCTCCTGCAGAAATTGCATTAAATAAAACACCAAATTAAATTAAAAATCAAGATGAATGATCTGGAAAGTGCCACAAGTTTGTAACACAAAATCATAGTGATATCGTTCTGATTTCCTCAGTGCATTGTTAAAAAATGATGGCTTATTTGTTAACGTGAACTAAACAATATAGAACAATATTAAAGAAGAAATAAAAACTAAAATCTTGTCATCTTTTACTACGCATCTTGTTCAGTAGTATGTGACAAACATGCTTGGAACGTTCACTGATGTTTTAAGACTACTTTCAACGAAGAGAAGAGAAGAAGCTCATTTTCCCTGATGCTATTTGCTGGATTCATGATTTATTTTGTTTGTTTTAAGTCTTTGGAGAAACTAATCGTCTTTCCATTTGGCTTTTTCTTCAAAGAAAGAGATATAAAAATAGAGAAAATTGTAGCAGCGGTCCCAAACCTTTGACTTTTTTTGCAAACTTTACTTTAACCTTCATTTTATGCCATTTACAGTCTCAAACCTTAAAAAAATAGCACCTAAGAGCATCTTTAAAAGACTCTCTATTTTTAAAGAGTATATTCTATCATTTGTAGAGTATCTATAAATTTAGAAAGTTAAAATTTTGAAATTCTCCAACAAACTCTTTATATTTAACACTTAATTTTACTATTTTTAAAAAATGTTTATTATTTTTCTTTATCTTTTAGTTTAACTAGCTTCTCTTTAGATTATTTTATTGTTTTCCTATATTTAAAATTAAAACACTTTGAATCCATTTAATTATAGAGAGTGAGTTTGGCTCTCTAAATTTGTATCATTTTAAATGTTGACCCTTTAAAATAAAGAGTATCTCATGTTTAAAGAGTCTCTTGAAGATGCTCTAAAGTCCAAATGGATGATTCCTGTTAATTTGACCGTTAGTTGATCCAATAAATTGACTTTGATCAATTTTAAAAAGGATAAAATGATAATTTTGAATTAAAATTTAAAAACTAAAAAATCAAAATCAAAAATCAAAACCCAATCACTTTTCATCTTCTCCTTCCCACACCCACGCCCACGCCCACACCCGCCCCCAAACCCCGCCTCTTAAACCCAACCAAAAAATCCACCACCATAGCCCCCTTGTAACAACCCAAATTTTTAATTCAAAATTTAACCCAAATGTTTGTTCTCATTATAAGTAGCTAAATTACCAGCATATAATTATTAAATTCTTGTCATCGTTCAGTGAACTGACATTTAAAGATCATCACTGTAGATAAACACACACAATCAAAGCATTATTCTACAGAAAATGCTGAAAATTATCCCTTAGGTTTAAAAAAAATTAACTAAATAAATTTTTTTTTTTTTTTAGAAAAGAATGATGAATCAGATCATCAAAATTCCAAATTAAATATAAAAAGATAAAAGCTGTATATTGTTTATACAATAATTTGGCATGCAATATTTTTCAATTTTGATACAAATCTCATATTTATTAATTTCTTCAATAACTACTGTAAATTGTAGACCAACACTTTGCACCAAGAATCACCGGGCTCAGTCTCCAAAATCAACACCACAATCCAAGAAATCACCACAAACCTTCACCTCCTTCCTTGGTTGCTCAAAACCGAGAATTAACCCACAAAGAGTTATGGAGGAAGAAGAATAAATAGCTAGGAATGTTAACCACACAGATTAACTTGAGAAGAAGAAAAGATTTCTCTACCAAGATCACAAAGCAAGGTAAAGAGAGAGCACAGAGTCTGAAAATCAATTCTCTTCACAAAGGCAAAGAACGGCTTGTAATTTTCTCTCACGGCTTGTTGGACATAGGCTACTATGTATAGTGAATTGATGGGCTTTTAGGTCATAGGCCCAATAACACAAAAGTGAGCTATTAACCGGTAAGAGCCGTCCTAATTCGGGTTGGGCCATGAGCAACCCTAATTTAAATTAGGTTGCTTCGAATGGCCCATGTGGGTTACGTGGATAGTTCCATAAATTGTGGTGTCGATATATATTCAGTCAATTGGCCAATGCCGACTGGATAAAAACAACCGAGACTTTCATCATCGCTCAGGGAGGTCGTTTGACAACAAATTGCCTAACAAACCTCCACCTTGGTGTCAAAGGACCTGCAAAGAAAGAAATTACTAAGCATTAGTAATAATCCAAGAAGGTAAGACCAATAAAATTGGAAATCATTTACCTCCACCGATGTTTAGAAGATCTTTGCAACTTCTAAACTTCACCAACGGTAACACCTTAGTACCCATGTCTGAAGGGTTATATTGTGTGTGTATTTTCTCAAGTCTTACAACTTCTTGAGACACAATATCTCTAATGAAATGTAGTCTAACATCAATGTGTTTGGTGCGTTCGTGAAAAACAGGATTCTTACATAGATGTATGGAAGACTGACTATCTGAATATACTACCACATAATCATTTAGAACACACAGTTCATGTAAAAGGCCCCTAAGCCACAAAGCTTCTTTAATAGCTTCAGTGGTAGCAATGTATTCAGATTCTGTAGTGGATAATGTAACTATGTGTTGTAACTGTGATTTCCAACTAACACAAGAGTTAGACAAAGTAAACACATAAGCAGAAGTGGATTTCCTATTATCCCTATCCCCAAAGATAATCAGCATCAACATATCCCTTTAGTTTAACACCATCATTATTAACACCAAACTTTAGACCTACATTACAAGTATCCTTTAAATACCTTAACAACCATTTTAAGGCTTCCCAGTGCTCGGGACCAGGATTAGACATATACCTACTAAGAGTGCTCACAGCGAAAGCTAAATCAGGTCTAGTGCAAACCATCAAATACATAACAGAGCCAATCACATTTGAATATGGAATTCTACTCATGTATTCTACCTCCTTTTCATTACAAGGAGATTGATCTTTAGATAGAATGAAATGACTAGCTAAAGGTAAAGTAATGATTTGCACTCATGCATGCCAAATTTCTTTAGCACTTTAGAAATATACGATGATTGATGCAAAAACAAGATGGAATTTGACCTATCTCTTTCAATTTCCATACCTAGAATTCTTTTAGCTTTTCCTAGGTCTTTCATGTCAAATTCACCATTCAAACTTGTTTTTATATCACTTATCCATTTAGATGATGAACCAACTAAGAGCATATCATCCACATAAAGCAATAGGAACACATAGTCATTACTAGTATCATTATGTTGGAAATAAAGGCAATGATCAAACTTACTACGATAAAACCCTATAGATAGTACAAAAGAGTCAAAACGTTTATACCACTGTCTAGGCGATTGTTTTAAGCCATATAAGGATTTTTTCAGAAAACACACATAGTCAGGTTTTAATTTATCTTTAAAACCTCTTGGTTGATTCATAAAGATTTGCTCATCAAGTTCACCATGTAAAAAAGCAGTTTTACATCAAGTTGTTCAAGTTCCCAGTCAAAATGTGCAACCAATGCAAGCATGACCCTAATAGTAGTGTACTTAACAACTGGTGAAAAAATCTCATTGTAATCAACTCCCTCCTTCTGAGTGTATCCCTTGGCCACTAATCTAGCCTTAAACCTTAAGGGTTCAGTTGTGCTAATACCCTCCTTAACCTTAAAAACCCACTTACAGTCAACAGTAGATTTATTCTTAGGTTTTGGTACTAACTCCCAAGTTTGATTCTTCTCTAGAGAACTCATCTCATCTTTCATTGCCTTGAACCACTCTTCAGATTGGTCACTCTTCATCGCCTCTTCAAAGGTCTTTGGTTCCCTATCGGCCCGACTCCTCATAACTCGCATGAGCAAAAGCTAGCTCGGATTCATAACCGAATCTCACAGGTGCTCTAGTCTGTCTCCTCTCTCTATCCCTAGCTAAGTTATAGTCTGCTAGAGGATTCTCTTCTTCAGGGTGTTCTTCTACTACTACTTCCTCTCTGTTCTCAACATTAGGTTGTTGTTCCTGAGTCTCCACCTCACTCTGTGTAACAGTGACAGATGTGCTAGGTTTTTCTAACTCCACCTCCAGCTGACCACTCTCTTCACCTTGAATCTCCTCACTCACAGGTTCAGATTCAGCTCTCATACATGGCATTTCACTCTCATTAAATGTGACATCTCTACTCACAATGATTTTAACTCCCTTATGGCTCCTATCCCACAACCTATACCCCTTGACACCTTCTGGGTAACCTAGAAAAACACATTTTCTAGCTCTCGGTTCAAGCTTTCCCTCACTCTGATGAGAAAATGCAGTGCAGCCAAAAGTTCTAAGCATGGAGTAATCACTTAGTTTACCAAACCATTTTTCATGTGGAGTGTCACCATTCAATGTAGCAGATGGAGTCAAATTAATCAAATAACAAGCAGTCATAACAGCATCGCCCCAAAAGGACTTTGGGACTCCAGAACTTAACATCATGCAACGCACTTTATCAAGTATAGGTCTATTCATCCTTTCCGCTACCCCATTCTGTTGGGGAGTGTAAGGAACCGTTTTATGTCTTGTTATTCCACTTTCCTTGCACATATTATCAAAATCAGTGTTACAAAACTCTAGGCCATTATCAGTTCTCAAAAACTTGATCTTTTTACCAGTTTGATTTTCAACTTGTCTTTTCCAATTATTAAATTTATCGAAAGTGTCGGATTTATCCTTCAAAAGATAAACCCACACTTTCCTAGTGTAGTCATCAATAATTGACAAGAAATACCTATTCCCACCTGGAGTAGGCGTACTGGATGGACCCCACAGATCCGAATGCACATATTCAAGCATGCCTTTAGTTTTATGGACACTCGAGGAGAAAGTAATTTTGTGATGTTTACCAAGCACACAATGGTCACAAAAAGGTAAATCAGACACACAGTCATTTCCAAAAGCACCCTTATCATTAAGAAGCTTAATCCCCTTAATACCCACATGTGCAAGTCTATTGTGCCATTTTTGTGTGTGATCAGACTTAGCGGAAGAGATAGAGGAGTTTAAGCCTCTCATCACTTCCCCAGTAGTTATGTAAATATCATTTTTTCTAACACCCTTAATAGAGACAAGTGTACCCTTAATCAATTTCAAAATCCCATTTCCAATTTTACCGGTGAAATCAGATTTCTCAAGTCGTCCTACTGAAATTAAGTTTCTAGACAATTCAGGGATATATCTAACATCTTTTAAAGTATACACAAAGCCAGTATCAAACTTTAAAGTAATATCACCCATGCCAACGACACTGTAAGCAGAATTGTCACACAACACAACATGCCCATCATTTGATTCATGCAAATTTTCAAACCAATCTTTATGCGATGTCACATGAAAAGATGCACCAGAATCAAGAATCCACTCATGAAAACGAGAATTGGCAGTTAAGTTCAATTCGGCAGGAGAAACATCAGGACTTGTAACCAAATAGACTTCACCATCACAATTATCAGAAACAGAAGATAACACATTAACCTCATCTCGATCTCCCCCCTTTTTCTTGTTTTTCTCTTTATAGCAATCCTTTATAAAATGCCCCGTGTTCCCACAGCCATAGCATTTTCGTTCCTTAGTCCTAGACTTGGACCTAGGTTTACCCTTGCCCTTCTTTCTATGTCCATTACTACTTGACTCGCCACTACTTTGGTAACCATCATGACTGTTTTGCCTAAACTGAGTTCTACCCCTCATCATGTGAATCTCACCGCTTTTCTTATCATGTTTTTCAGCTCTCATCTCCATCTCCTTACTTCTAAGGGAGTCAACGACAATTTCGGGTGTCAACGTGTCTCTACCATACTTAATAGCATTTTTGACTTCACGATAAGTATCAGGTATAGCATTTAGCAAAATGATAGCCTTGTATGTTTCAGACACTGACTCACCACAGTTAACAATATCTTGAACAAGTTTGTTAAACACATCTAAATTGTCATCCAATTCTTTTGAAGAATCCATTTTGAAACTGAAAAAACGCTCAAGTAAGTAAAGCTTGTTGGGAGTAGATTTTAGCAAATACAGATCTTCCAACTTTTTCCAAAGTTCTTCAGTGGTTTTTAGTTTACCCACTTTTCTTAAAACAGCGTCAGCCAAGTGTAAAATAATAGAGGTGTAAGCGAGCTCATCAGCCTCTTCTTTTTGTTCTTTTGAAAAATCAGCGGGAAAACTGCCATCAATGGCTTTTGAAACTTTTTGTTGAACCAAAATACCCCTCATTTTCTGTTGCCAAATAGAAAAATCACCTTTTCCAGTAAAAGTCCCCAAATCAAAATTGCGCGTTGTCATTTTCAAATAAGAAACACAAAATCACAATTAAGCCACACAAAGCAGACCTAGGTTCACAACTATACACCGTTTTTAGATTCCCAGGGTTTCGTAAGATTCACGATCTTAGATCAAGGAAATTTTCAAACGGGTAAGGTCTAGATATTTTAGAGACTTAACAAAAGCAACCAGAGAGATAATAACAAAAAATAGTTTCACTCACAGTATATCAGAAAATCGATAAAAAATGCTGTAATTAATCAAAAGAGCAAATTCCAATTACGTAACGAACGAAGAGAGCAATTACTTCCTAATTTCTAGCACAAGCAATGGTTACCCCTTCACGGTAACCCCAAACCTAATGTCATCCCACACGATGACGCGTTAGTGCTGAAAATTAACGAGAGGATCAGCCAATTTACCAGAGCGGACTTGTCTGAGTCCGTAATTATCGAGAGTTGCGAGATTACTGCTTTAGAGCCACAATTTATGGTCTAAAGTAATTCAGTAAGCGTTTTGCAGCCTCGACCGTCGAACAACCGGGGGCAAAATCGTCCAACTTTTCCTGCGTAACCTGAAACACTTAAACAAAAATATCAGTACGTTCAGGAAATCAAGACAAACAAACTGCCTGAAGAAGTCGAGGCCTGAAAACGTCGCCACGCGCCGCCACGCGCCGCCTTTCCCCTCTGCGCGTGGGCTTCACGCGCCGCCACACGCGCCGGCCGGAATTTCACGCGCCGGTCAGGGAGGTTCGCCTCCACCTGCAGAAGCCTCCAGTGGTGTTGGTTTCTTGAAAAACTCAAAGGAACGTGCTCAAACTGCTTGAAGAAACCCGGACTGCTTGAAGAAATCTGTCCAGAATTAATTTCAGCACTGTTCACGCGATTCCAGGTCCGTTCTTGGTCGATTTTTGGTCCGAAAATCACTCCTAAAGCTCTGATACCATATGTAAATTGTAGACCAACACTTTGCACCAAGAATCACCGGGCTCAGTCTCCAAAATCAACACCACAATCCAAGAAATCACCACAAACCTTCACCTCCTTCCTTGGTTGCTCAAAACCGAGAATTAACCCACAAAGAGTTATGGAGGAAGAAGAATAAATAGCTAGGAATGTTAACCACACAGATTAACTTGAGAAGAAGAAAAGATTTCTCTACCAAGATCACAAAGCAAGGTAAAGAGAGAGCACAGAGTCTGAAAATCAATTCTCTTCACAAAGGCAAAGAACGGCTTGTAATTTTCTCTCACGGCTTGTTGGACATAGGCTACTATGTATAGTGAATTGATGGGCTTTTAGGTCATAGGCCCAATAACACAAAAGTGAGCTATTAACCGGTAAGAGCCGTCCTAATTCGGGTTGGGCCATGAGCAACCCTAATTTAAATTAGGTTGCTTCGAATGGCCCATGTGGGTTAGTGGATAGTTCCATAAATTGTGGTGTCGATATATATTCAGTCAATTGGCCAATGCCGACTGGATAAAAACAACCGAGACTTTCATCATCGCCCAGGAAGGTCGTTTGACAACAAATTGCCTAACAACTACCATATTTCCTTTGGTCGTAGTTGTTTTCATTTTTCTTACAAACAACATCTCAAATGAATTTGCAACCTCGAGATGCGCAATTGTTTATTGAGATTTAGCTAGGAAATCAATAATTATACGCACTTAAAATATCAAAATGGGAAAAAGACAACTGATCACAGAATCAGAACAATTGTTCATTAACAATTTCTTAACGTCCCAAATAGAAAAATAAAGTTCAATTAACTGTTTATTTGATGGATATTATAGAGGAAAGAATGTATTTTAAATAGTGATATGATGATAAATATGTGGTTAAAAAGTAAGGAAAAATTATTAATGCGATGAAAAATATTATTTTATCGAGGAATGTGTGGTTGAAAATAAGTTTTGAAAGAATGTATTTTGAGATAATGTGTGTCAAACAGGGGCCAAGTAAAAACACAAAATGTACCACGTATACGTCAAATTTTAACTGACAATTTTGAACAACAAAAACACCAATCAAAACACAGAAAAGAAGTTAAGATCATATTTTCCTGGTATTGTATATTATGTAAAATGTCAGCAAAAGTTATTTTCTAGAATTGAAAAGGAAACACAAAATGACAAAGGAGAGTTCCTAAATATTTGTTACTGTCAGTGCCTCAAATTTTATAGTTCGATGAGAGTTTTACGTATTGTTTATTTAATAACTTCCATAAACTGTAATTCACGTGATGAAACCATTCCAAATATCATTTTATTTTACAACATAGTCAACAAATATGGAATTGATTTGACAAATAAAAATAATAAAATAAAATATATTTCAAAATTTACAAGTAGAGGTATTCATAACGCAAGGGAATAAAATTTTAGACATGTTACAATGGATTTGATTTATTAACATTATTGAATCCATGCATAACGGCAACACTTAATCGCTCATTAACCAACGATCCGTTCTAACATGTAAGAGGTAAGGAAAAAAGAGTGAGTATATGAAATTCTCAGTAGGACACGAATATTGTATAGTCCCGAATAAAATATTAATTCATGCATCAAAATAATCATACCGTCATATTATATCTTTAAAATTCGATAAGAGCTCATAACACTTCATATCATTTATACCGGATGGCCATTATCATATATAATATCATATATTTTAAATTCATCAGCATAATATTTATTAATAAGAAGTAATAATATTAAACTTGACAAACCATTTGTACCATGAAATCTTACATTGATTGATGAAAAAGTTTTTGAAAGAAAGGCAGTCGTTTTACGTTTTGTTCGCTAAAATTATAAATCGCAAGTGCACGGTTGCGTTCGAGTAATAAAGTGTATTTTTTAGTTCGAATTGTCAATCTCTCGAGGAATGTTTACTTTCAATTACACAACTTTAATCAATTTTAATTTTGACAATAAAAATAAACACACAATAAACTTAGATTTTAGAAAATAAGGAAAAATAAAATAAAACTCTACAAAATAAGAAAACAGAACACTTGAGAATTTTGGAGGAAAACGTGATTGAGATTCAATGTTTCGCTTAACCGTTGCCTAATTAATTTCTCCACAAGCCAATTCATAAATTACTCATTTACTATGTTAGATCCGATTTTTCAATTTTAGTTAATTACCCATCTCGAGTAAAATTAACCATAATTGATTGGTTAGTCTACTATATTTCAATGTCGATTAAAACCAAACAACTGTATTAAATCTTTGTAAAAATAGTTCAATTGGTCACCTAGGGTTAGGTGTATATATTATCTTCTACACATACTTAGAATATTCACTATTTGGTTTAAAATGTACAATATTTTTTTTGAACGATATACAAATTACTAAACTTAATCATTTAATAGCCAAATAAATGAAATGCATTCAACGGAATAATAAATATATATGAAAATAAATATTTTATTATTAAAAGGAAAATATTAAAATTAATTAAAACTAAATTAATTTTAACCATAAATCTCAACAAAAATACTTATTCCATGTTATATAAATGATAAAAATGAGAATATTTTATACAATACATTACAAATATGACAAAATAATTGAGAAAATACAAACTTATAGATAAAACCCTTTTTTAAGCTTGTCTTTGACTTCTCCAAATACTTTTCCACCTTCCTTTCTGTATTCTCCTTGTGTGCTCTATGATTTTTCCCTAAAAATCACAAGTAAAAATGAAAAGAAAAAGAAAGATGAAAGAAAAATGAGGAATGAAATAAGAAAAATGAAAAGGAAAAGCCAGAGGACCCGCAGCAGATAGTGGTGGCCCATTTTTATATTAAAAACCTACAAAAATTACAATGAAGTTCCCAAATTTTGAGAAAATAACAAAAATAGTCCTCTTGCTTTTATAATGGCGCATATGCGCCACTTTTCTGCTAATGCTTCCTGTTTTCTTCTTTTTTTTTTGCACACAAGTCCTCTACTAATTGTACTCAAGGTTCCCTCAACTTTAAACTTGTACAATTTGATCCTCAAAATTTAAATTTTCTTTCATTTACACCCTCTACAAATTGCATTCAAGGTCCTTCAACTTTCTAGACTTGTTTAATTTGGTACTCAAATTCACAATTTTGCATAAATTTGGTTCTTCTCTCCTCCTTTTTCCTTGTTCTATTTCTTTGGATGATTTTTACCTACAAAAACAATAATCATATAATTGTGAGTAGAAATTCGCTATTTTTTTTTAAATCAATAATAAGCATATTTAGGTATTAAATAAGTGTTCAAAAATACACATATCAAAAAACTCCCAAACTTAAATTCTTGCTTGGCCCTGAACAAGATTATCTACTATCACAATCATGCAAAATGAGACAAATATTAATATATTAAATAGCTTGCCAAAAATATCAATGAGTGTGGAAAATTATGTAATTGATTCACAAGTATGCTCCAAATAATGTTAACAAAAATAATTTATACTTATCCAATATTCGATTGGCGTGTGGGTGCATAATCACTCAATCATCATCTAAATTAGAAAAATGTTGTCAGGACGAAAAAAATTCAAATTGGCTCCAACTCGATCCTTTGTGGTCATATATTTTCTTTCCCACCCATGAGGTTCACACCCCAAGATAATTATTTACTTTCTTTCACGAGTGTAAATTTAAAGGTTGTTCTCAATCACTCTTTTCTTTTCCCACTCTAATTTGGTTGGGCCTATCTGGCATTGTTGAAAATCTATTCACGTGATGATTCTCTACTAGAAGAGTTCTTTGAAATTTAAGTTTATACTAAATAATTCAAACCCATTAGCTTTCTAAGCCCAAACATCAAATACAATTGCACAATTTCACCAAAACTTTCAATATAAGCTCCTAATTGACCTCATTCCCTTAAACTTTCTTATTGACCATTGTAACGAATTTTAGGTTGATAACTCTCCGGTTGTTTAGACCAAAGGTACCAAGTTATGAGATACCCCAACAGACTTAAGAAGTCGAGTACAAAAAGCTATCAAATGAGGCCTAAGACTCAACAAGTGCAAAATCATTCTTTTAAGCACAACAAAACTAATGAGACTTTGATCCCTGGCATATGATCATTACATAGCTTATACTTAACAAAAGACACTCCACACAATTTTTTTTTTTTTTTTAACATCCCTAGAATCAACACACTTCTAAATACTATCATTCACTGGCTCAATCATCCCCAAACTTATCTCACACTATGGTAAAGTAAAAGAGAAGTGATTATAAGATAGAAATTTATGCACAACTCACAACCTAGATCTACCAATTAAAAAAAAATTCTATCCATCACTCAAAAGTTTCCACATCTAGATAACAATTAATCATGCTTATTGTGCTCAAAGTAGTTCAAGATCTTACAATGGATAAACAATCTTTGAAAAATCTAGCACAAATAGCATATTTGGTTATAACTCATGAATCAACAACAATTTTAAATATCAAAACATCCAAAATCGGCAAGACTATCTAACATATCAACACAAAATCATAACAATTAAAGCACGATCACCCCCAAATTCAAATCACACATTGTTCTCAATGTATAAAGAACAAGATAAAGGAGAAGATGAGATAACGAAACTTTCCTGACTGTATATTTGTGAAGAGGTACACCCATGCTTAAAGTAGGCTTGTGATGCTTTTGATGAACTTAGACAAGTGACCTTTTTGTACACCAATTTGCCCCCAAACTTGTTAGGAACTATATAGATGTGATATTTCAAAAATTACCTACAAAAATAATAGTAGTTAATCAAATGAAAACATAAAAGTAAATAAAAAGCTTAAAAGTTAAAAAATTGGGTTGTCTCTCAACAAGAGCTTTTTTTATAATCTTTAACTCGACTTTGACAATTAAATAACGGGCACATAAAGAAGGATTTTGATGCCTTGCCCATTTTTCTTCATTTGGCTTTAATACACTCTTCATTTAGTCTCCAAACCTCAACATTGCCCATTTCCATATAATAAGACTTGTCTATTCCATCCAATTCAAATTCAACTATGAAGATTTTTACTTCTTTATCGGGCTTAATTACAAAATCAATATCTTGGCAATCAACTAAATCAGAAGAGTGTAAGTTGATTTTCTCCTCATTGATTGCCATATCTTCATTTAGTCCCTTTGTGATTAATTTGTTATTCTTTTCAAGTTCTTTTTCAATAGTTGATTTATCTTTGGATTGAATGATCGATCCGCCATTGAACTCCATGGACAATGACAAGCCTTTCCTATTAACTCCACAAGTGGATTATACCCCCATTTTTGAAATCCATCTCAATATTCATAATCTTCCACAAGCATGTCATCTACATCCAACTTGGTAAGTTCATGGTAATATTTTGCAAGTACCTTCTCGTTCAAAAATGGAGGATCATCTCCCGAAAATTTGATGTTCACGTCCCAATTGTCAGGTACATAATTTCCCACGAGCATGTAACTATCATTGCAATTGTCTAGTGCCAGTTTTCTACATTTCAAATATTGCCTAAAACAAAGAAGTTTCGACATCAAGACATCGATGTACGAATACAAAGATTTCCATGTACAATGCGTCGCTTGATAAATTTCACATATTGGACCTCCAAACATATTTCCATAGTCAATGTAGAGATTAGAAATTGCAAACAGTTCGTTAATTTACTAAGATTGGAATAATGCAACTATAGCTGAAAAGTATTAAGATTGAAATAATGCAACTATAGCTGAAAAGTACGAGGAGAGAATACCAATACAAGATGGATTAAAAATATTGGGGTTAGCCAAATATAAAAAAATAAAAATAAACAAGTAAATAAAAAAAATGTTAAAACTAAAATTAATTAAAGTGGTAATCAAAGTAAAAATATTTCTCGACAACAGTGTCAAAAACTTGTTCGCTAAAATTATATATTTCAAGTGTACGGGTCACGTTCAAGTAATAAAGTGAATTTTTTGAGTTCGAGTTGTCTATCCATCGAGGAATGTTTACTTTCGATTACACAACTTTAATCAATTTAATTTTAACAATAAAACTAAAGATACAATAAGATTAGATTTTAAAAAATAAGGAAAAATAAAATAAAACTCTACAAAATAAGAAAATATAAACACTTGAGAATTTTGGAGGAAAACGTGGTTGTAATTCATGATTTCGCTTAATCGTCGCCTAATTAATTCTCCACAAGTCAATTAATAAATTACTCATTTACTATATTAGACCCGATTTTTCAATTTTAGTTAATTACCCATTTCGAGCGAAATTAACCATAATTGATTGGTTAGCCTATTATATCTCTATATCGATTAAAATTAAACAATTTCATTAAATTTTTGTGAAAATAGTTCAATTGATTACCTAAGATTAGTGGTATATCTCTATCCTCTACACATACCTAGGGTATTTACTATTTGATCTAAAATGTACAGTCTTCTCTCGAATGGTGTACAAATCACTAAACTCAATTATTTAATAACCAAATAAATGAAAGACATTTAACACAATAATAAATACACATGAAAATAAACATTTTAATATTAAAAGGTAAATATTAAATCTAATTAAAACTAAGTTAACTTAAACCATAAATCCCAACAAAAATATTTAGCCCATGTAATATAAATAAATGATAAAAATGAGAATATTTTATGAGGAAATTACACCCTCACATGTTTTTAAAATTTCATTTTCATAAATCCAAAATCAACTTTAATAATACATAAATCAGGTTTTATTTAATGATTTTTAAATTAATTTCTATTTAAATCAATCAAATACAATTCAAACCCTAATTCTCCCATTTCTCTCTCCTGCCATCCATTCTCTCCCCTCTCTCCCAATTCCCACTGCCACCAACCGCCGGCGCACCACCTTGCCGGCACCTAAGCCGACGATCGACGGTTGCAGCACCGGAGTCGCCCCTATCTACCCTATCAAGCCCTAATTATTTTCCAATCTCTTCTCTCTCTCTGCACCGGAGTCGCCCCTATCTATTTCTCCAAATATCCTCTCTGCAACGGCTGAAGACGATGATAGAGATGAGGATGAGTGTCGCGCACAGAGTGACTCGAGCAAGGAGAGGCATCACCTCTGTGCGCTGGAGATCGCGCTGGTAGCGGTAATATCATTCTCTGTGACGAAGACGGTGGCAGTTGGGTTTGATGTTTGTGTTGGTGGTAACGAAGACGGTAGCTACGGTGGTGGTAATATATGGTGGTGGTGGTTGTTGAGACCAGTTAATAGGTTGTGGCAGTATATGGTGGTGGTGGTTATTGAGACCAGTTAATGGGCTGTGTTTTCAGTTGTGGATGGGGGCTTGGTAGTGGTGACGATTATGTTTGGTCGTGGTGTTGACGGTTTGGCCCGTTTGTTCAGTTGTGGATGGGGGCTGTGGTTGTGGTGATTGGGTTAGATCTGGCGATGGATCAGGCGGCGGCACAGTGAAGGTGGTGGTGGGACGGTGGTGGTGGTGGTGGTGTTGACGGTTTGGTGTAGTGGTGGTGGTGAAAACGTTGGCTGCGATGTTTGAAACTGTGAATTTGTTGCTGGGAAAGGGTGGTGTTGGCGGCGGAGACGACAGTGGTATTGTGTGGGTGGTGGTCACAAATGATTTGGTGATTGTGACCAATAAATTGGTTGGTGTGTACCAAGAATAATAAACTGTGACCTAGAAATAATTTGTGACCTACAAATTTATTAATTTGTGACCAATAAAAGTAATATGTGACCTATAATTCGATATTTTGTGACCATAAAATAAATTGTGTGACTTATAAATTTTGTGATTCGTGACCGATAAACAATTGTGACTTTAAAATTTTTAATTTGTGACCGATGAACGAACCGTGACCTATAAAATTTTTGAATTGTGACCTTAAAATTTTTGGATTGTGACCCTAAACCTATAAAATTTTTGAATTGTGACCAAATTGTATAGATCTGTGACCTTTATATATTTATTAATTAAATATATAATTAATTAATTAAATTATAAATAAATTTTAAAGAAAACCTGATTTTTGAAATTTAAAACCTCAAACCTTAATTTTGAAATGGTGATACTTAAATTCCTTATTTATGTATTGTTCCCATATTTTATACCATACATTACAAATATAACAAAATAATTGAAAAAATACAAAGTTATGGATAAAAATCATTTTTTAAGCTTGTCCTTGACTTCTCTAAATATTTTTCCACATTTCTTGATATATTCTCCTTGTGCGCTCTATAATTTTTCCCCAAAAATCACGAGTAAAAATGAAAAGAAAAAGAAAGAAGAAAAAAAAAAAGAGGAATGGAAAAAAGAAAAAAGAGTCAGAGGACCTGCAGCACAAAGTGGTGGCCGGTTTTTATATTAAAAACCTACAAAAATAACAATGAAGTTCCCAAATTTTGAGAAAATAACAAAAACAGTCTCCTTACTTTTAAAATGGCGCCACTTCCCTGTCGATGCTTCATATTTTCATCATTTTTTTTCTTTTTTCACACAAATTCTCTAGTAATTTGTCTTCAAGGTCTCTCAACTTTAAGTTTGTACAATTTGATCCTCAAAATTTGACTTTTCTTGCATTTACGCCAACCACAAATTGCATCCAAGGTCCTTCAACTTTCTGGACTTATTCATTTTGGTCCTCAAATTCATAATTTTGCATAAATTTGGTCATATTCTCCTCCTTTTTGCATGTTCTATTTCTTTATGTAATTTTTACCTACAAAAGCAATAATCATATAATTGTGAGTAGAAATTTGCTATTTTTTATCAATAATAAGTATATTTAGGTATTAAATAAGTGTATAAAAATACACTTATCACGTTTCGCGGCTTTTTCTCCAATGTAGTGCGTGTATATCCCTTTCCTTGTTTTGCTCTAGTAAACAAATCACAATCTTTTATTCCTAACTTGAAATATTTATTTAGGGGTTGTCTGGCAGCACTTTTTGCCACAATTGGTACTAATATTTAGACCGCTGCAAAAGTATATTGTGAGATAAAAGTCAAAATTTACGGCCACGAACGGGAAGAAAAACACCGTCAATGGTTAGAAAAACACTTCAAATCTGGAGGAAAAGCACAAACATACAGGCCTTTAAGGTAGACAAAAATTCATTATGTGTGTACCATCCAAAATATTTACATTATCTCATAAGGCCACACATTTTCCATGTAATTGGCTCAATTTACTGGTTTGTCTTTTAATTATGCACGTATCTGAAATTCATTTCAAACTCAAACAAGGCAATTTACCTAATTTCAAACCAAGGACAGCTAACGCAAAGTATGATTACCGTGTACTATGCCAAGAAAATTGCCCAAAATATATTATATAATAGATCATTCAAACCTTAAAAAAAAAAAAGGAAAATGCTACTGGTACAGCCCCTGTTACATAAGGGGATCCATAACGATGACGTGGCGATATTTTGACGAGATTTTGAGTAAAAATTTTAAATGTTGCAAAATTTATAACACACACCCCTAGACTTCCTATCCACTTCATTATCCCGTAACCCACAGTGAACCCTTGAAGGAGGCCCTTTCATCGCCCAAAATCTCTCCGCCCTTTCTCTCCACGGTTGGTGTTCGACAGCGAGAATTTTTGGGAACCCAGATCTCCTCACGTCTCGGAAGGCTTCGTCGACGTCTGTGCGGCTGCAATCGAACCCTTCATTCATCCGAAAACACAACACGGCCCTTCGTCTCCACTCCTGCAGTCGACAACCAGAAATTTTTGGGAACCCAGATTTCATACTGCATGAAGGGGTGCGGCAAGCATTTGTAAGGGTTTGTTGTAATTTTTCTTTTTACAAGCCGGCTGAGAGTAATGTCTAAGGCTTAGAGAAGTTATATACGTAGGTGTAGATCTGCAAATGTTTTGAAGTTTGAACCCCCTGTTTTGTCTATTTTTTGGTTCAGGCTGAGGCACAATTTTGATTATGTATGTTCTTTTTTCGTTTGTGTTCCAGTTCATGCATTTTTTGTTCATTTCCGGTTGTATTTTTCCATGTTCATTCCCAATTGTATGTTTCCATGTGCACTCCCAGTTTTCCTTTTGTTTATTCATTCAGTTGGATTTGAAAATGTATGCTCTTTTTCCATGTTGATGTCTCAAATTTTTCAGAGTGTTGCTAAACTGAAGATTGAAGAGGAGGACGTGGAAATATCGTTCAGATTGAACTGAAGATTGAAGAGGAGGACATGTAGCAGGGATTTTCAATGTTGGGACGAGAGCATGGATTTTCAATGTTGAGGAGGACTGGTTCATGTTGTCTTTGTTTATTTTTTGGATTTTCAATGTTGAGGATGAACATATGTATGGATGGTTTGGATGGTTTTTGTTTCTGGGAGAGCATGGATTTTCAACGTTGAGGAGTATTGGTTCATGTTCTCTTTGTTGTTTATTTTTTGGATTTTCAATGTTGAGGATGAACATATGTATGGATGGTTTTTGTTTCTGGAAGGCATTAATAAGTCGAAGATTATTGCTGGTTTTTTTATACAGTGGAGTTGTGATCTTTATCCAAATTGTTTCTGTTCCTGTGTTGAATGATCTATACCCAAATTGTTCTTGTGTGTCTATATAGCTTATTCAGAAGAAAATTGATGAAATTGAAAACCTGCTTCCCAGGAAATTGATGGAAATGAAAAAGATGGAAATGATGAAGAATGCATTCCTAACCTGTGTTGTGTATGTCTTCTTGTTGTTTTTAATTCTGTTGTTATAACAAATACAATAACATAAGCAAACTTAAACCAGCAGTAGTAATAAACCAGCAACAAGAATAAATGTGCAGAAATTTACACCAGCCTTTATTAACGAAAGTTTCACTGGAGACATTTACAACTCCATCTGACCTGAGATTTTCATATCAAAATTACAATCCAGCCCAAAATAGAGATTAAACATATAATTAAGACACTGGCACTTCACCATTTACGTTACAAAATCAAAAGATATCCCAAAAATCTGTCACTGGCACTTCACCAGCATCAAAAGTTGTCTCCCAAAAATGAAAGCTGATGGTTCATTGCAAATTTTTTATTGCTTCCATGTTGTCTTGTGTCCCAAACGCTTGAGGTGATGGAGAAGATGATATGCTCATCACTTGAGATATTGGCAAGTTGTTCCAGACATTGTCGTTGGACAAAGTAGGCCTATTGGAAGTTGCCGAGTTCAACGTCACCTGCAAGCCCGTTCAGTTTCTTCATTACTCTGGGTGTGCTTATATGGAGATTTTCAATACGAGATTTTCATGGTCCTTCTATGTTGGCTGTGTTGCTCATTCAGACACGGTGCAGTGTAACCCCTGGATATCAACTACAAATGTAAATGAACTTGCTCACTAGTACATCAAACGAAATTTCATGCTTCTCCCCCAACGAAATTACATGCTTCTCGTTCCAGATAACCCCCAATTAAAAATGGAAATTTCAATGGCTCACTGTTCATCAATTGCGTGCTTCTCCCCCAACAGAGACAATCAAGCTCCACAAGGACCACAACAGAATCAATGGAAAACCCGTCGCTAAGTGCTTGTAGAATTACAACTAAATCAGTCGCTGAGAGCTTGTGGAGCAGAGAAAAAATCATTCGCTGAGGGGTGAGGGCTTTAGGCTGGGCGACGACGGTTTCCTTCGTGGTGGTGGAGCTGATGCGACGTTGGGGGTCCTTCTATTGAGTTGGGCGATGACGGCTTCCTTCGTGGTGGTGGAGATGATGCCACCGCCACCGTGCGGTCCTTCCAGAGGCCATGCGCCGGGAGCCAACCATTTGGGAGTTTGGGGATTAAGGGTTTGGGTTGGGGGTTATCTGGAATGAGAGAAAATGGGGGAGAAGACGGTTGCCAACGATTTGGGGAAATGTGAAAGAAAACGGGGGTCCTTCCAGAGCCCTTTTGCCGGCAACCAACGATTTGGGGGTTTGTGGGAGGGAAATGGGGGAGAAGACGGGATGGGGGGGAAATGGGATGGGGGGAGGTTTTCATTTTTGGGATGTTTTGCCATTTTATTTTTTAAAAAACTGAACGATATTTTCCTTCAAATTATCGCCACGTCAGCAGTTATGTAATCCCTGATGTTGCTGCTGATGTACCAGTAGCAATTCCCAAAAAAAAAAATACTTTATTTCTCCAATATAATCTACACATCAAATACAATTCATGACGAATTAAAAAATATATATATTTCTCTATTTCACTAGAAGTACACGTGGGAATTGGAAAGATTTTGAATCAATATTAACTTAATTAATTACAAATTAAGGTAATATCTTTCAACCTCAATAACACGGACATAACTTATTTGAAATAATTATTTCTCGAGTCCAAGGTGCATTATTTAATACGAGCTACATAATGAACCCAAAATATGTATACTAATTCTAGCTCTATCAAAATTTAATTATTTCACCCAAAAAATAAGAATTTAAAACGTATATCTCTATAGTCCTTCAACTTTTGATATATGTGTGTTTGATGGATATTATTAAGGAAAGAATGTATTTTAAATAGTGATATGATGGAAAATTCGTGGTTAAAAAGTAAGGAAAAGTTATTGATATGATGAAAAATATCATTTTATTGAAGAGTGTATGGTTGAAAATAAGTTTTGAAAGAATGTAGTTTGAAAGAATGTGTGTAAAACATGATATCACATGTCATGTTCGACACTCTTTAGAAAGTGTAAGTAATGAACTTTTCTCTCCAATGTTGTAAACGGCTTGTCCATTCTGCAACTTAAATTAGTTCAACTTATCGTCTCGAACATGTCGTTGTTCTTTATACTCGTGATTATAGGCAGAACGACACAAGTGTCGTTTTATATACAATAACGACACAAATGTCGTTTTCATGGAGTTTGATTTTTAAACATAGCGACAGCTCTATCGTTTTAGTAGACGTTCTCATATCAGTAACGGCACAAAGTGTCATTATCTATGCAGTTGCGGTAATTTGCTGTTCACGTTGTTATTTTCATAACTCAGTAATTGCACAAGTGTCGTTCTCATGGACTTTTATTTACAAATATAACGATAGTCATATAATTCTAATAAATGTTATCATCCCACTATTGGCACAAGTGTCGTTTTCTTCACAGTAATTGCACTTATGCCATTCTCATAAACATGTTTGTGTCATTTATACCGTCACTTGTGTTGTTCTCGTAGATCTTTAAATTAAGGATATCAAAACTGTAACTTCAACATTTAACTAAATCTACGGATTAAAGTTATACCGTTCTAATAGAAATGCATAAGTGCCATTTTCATGGACAAGTTATTGATTCTTAGGGTATGGATTGGTCGTGTATGCTTATAGTCATGTTTATGGGCAAAACAACACAAGTGTCGTTTTCTTCACAGTAACGGCACGAGTGCCGTTCTCATGGACAAGTTATATTTCGATAACAACACGTGTATCGTTCTTTTAAAACTTTTCATCTCAATAATGAAACAAGTGTCATTCTCAAGGACCTTTTCATCCCCTAAACGGCACTTGTACCGTTCTCCTTTCAATTTAATAACAACACAAGTATATTTACAAATATAATGACAGTTATACTGTTATAATAGACGTTCTCATCTCAGTAAAGGCACAAATATCATTCTCATGAACATATTTACTAGAACTTGTTGTCGATTTTTATATAACACAAGTGTACGGATAGTAACAAGTAATAAAGTGGACATTTGAGTACGGATAGTAACAAGTAACAAGCATTTCCCAGTACAATGCACCGCGTAACAATTTTCACAAGTTGGATATTTTCCAAGCATATTTTCACAATCCATGTAGAGATTTGTCATTGCAACTTTTTTATTACTTTACCAATGTCAGAATAATGCCTAAATATCTGAAAAGTACAAAGAGAGAATACCAACACAAGATAGATTAAAACCGTAGGGGGTGAGTTAAACGATATAAAAAAAGGAAAAAAAATAAAAAAAATAAAATCAAATAACAGTTAAAAATAAAATAAATTAAGACTAAAAATAAATAGTTCTCGACAATATCGCCAAAAACTTGTTGCGTTTTTTATATCGCAAGTGCACGATATCGTAACAAGGAATATAGTGGACCTTTGAGTCCGGATTATCGTTCCTACGAGGACTATACTTTAGTCTTAATTTACTTTTCCTAACTCCTATTTGATAAAAGACAAACAAATAAAGGATTGTGATAATTGTGAATATTGATTTTCAAAAATGAACTAAATGCCTAAAACAAATGAAAATTATGATGAAATAACAAAAACAAATGGATCAAAGATTTATGTATGTAAGATATATTAGGGCAAAACAATTTCATCTAATGATTACCTTAGTTTCCAATTCAAGATTCTAGCCTAATGTAGTGTTTAGTTGAATTCTCCCATGGTATTCAATTTACCCCTCTCGAGCTCTCATTGAGCCTATTTAACTAATTCAATTCCATATCTCTATGTGATTTATCCTTAGTGAAACGAGTTGTGGCATTAAGAATTCATATAACAACCGTAGTACTAGGTATATGTATCTCTACACGTTATACTTCGTTACCGAATTTTATTACACGTTCTAAGTCTCAAACTCACCTCTCGATTCGTAAAAAATTCAATGAATCATCAAATTATTGATCAAGTAATTCAATGCATTGCAATCATAATAAAATCAACACATGGAAGAATAAAACACAGAATTCTTAAATTAAAGAACTAATGGTCTCAATAGATTATATTGTTTGCTCTAATAAGGAATTTAGCTAAATATGATGAAAAAGATGAAATAAATAAACATATTCGAATATATCACCTGATTTAATTGATAAAAAAGATGGAAAAAAATCAGCCCTTGCACCAAGATCTTCTTCGGCTTCCAATCCTTAATTTGAACTCGAATCGTTGATGTATTTCTTCTCACGAATTCCTCTTCGATCTTGTGTTTTTCTTTCAATTTTACAAAGTGTTGAACCCTCTTTTTAATGTGTGGGAACTCTTTTTTATGCCTCATTAGGTATATTTATACTTTCCTACACGTCATTGGCCAAATTGGAGTCTTTTTGTGGGTTTCTCGCGCCCCAAACAACAAAAACTAAAAATTGACGGAGCAACGCCTAGGCGCCACGATTGCAGCGTCTGGGCACTGCAAATCTGTAAAATTTTGGAAAGTGCAACGCTTGGGCGCTGTGTTTATGGCGCTGAGTAGCTATATTTTGCATCTGCTTTAGTATTTTTATTATAACGTTTTCTCCTGATATCCGATTAAAGCGATTCGAAATGTGTTGGAAAGATAACTCAATAATCTAGAACTTTGATAGAAATACCTTTTCAATTCGAACGTTTACTGGGACAAAAATGGGTCTCAATCTCCAACTAAATATTTGGACACCTTGCGCGGTTGAAAATTGATTTCTTTTCACTCATTTTGATCTTTAGTTGTATCCATTTGACCCCTAATATTCTCGAATTTTCATCGTGAGCTTCGACACCGCTTTTGGATATTTGCACTTTAACCCCCAAGCTTTGGATCTTGCCATTTTTCGCTTCTTTCTTTCAATTTCACTTCCATTTATTGAATTTCACCTAATAACAAATTATATAATAAATTAGGCTATAATTTCATTAAAAAAATTATGAAACGCCAATATTTTGGAGCCCGAATAAGTGTATAAACACACTTATCACAAAAAGATAATTGTACCATTTTAATAGACATTCTCATCTTAGAACGGTACAAGGACCGTTCTCATGTTTATAGATAAAATGGCACAAGGGACATTTTTATTTCAGTTGCTGCTTACAATTGTGTTTACAAATAGAGCGACACAATGTTCATTTTCTTCTATGTAACGACACTTGTGTTGTTCTGTTATTTTCTCCTAAATTTTGATTTGTTTCTAACCTAACGACCTCAAGCAATGGATATGTGATAAAGAACTATTGAAATGATATAATTGACTCTTATAAGTCGATAACGGCACTTCTGTTGTTCTCAAGAACGATTTCATTTCAATAACGACACTTGTGTCGTTCTCATGGACGATTTTAAATCTTGTAACGACACTTATATCGTAAGCATTGACACTTGTAAATATTTAACTTACATAATCTAACTTAGAGAATATTTGTTATTTTATATTTTCTAACAAAGATAAGAAACAATCCATTTTCCTTACACTTTTGATTCTATTTCTTCCTATACCTTGTGCTTACACATTTAAAATTAATGATTATCTATAATTTGAGCAATAATAAACTTTAATAGAGACACAAATCCTGAAGACTTTTCAAAAGTTCCACTATGAACGTGCTTTGTGATGAGAACCCAACTCTATGACTTTTGTAGGGATATGTAGTTCAAACCTTCGCTGGAAAAACTATCGTAACCTAATGCCTTCATCATTACTTTCCCAATGAGCTATAATCAAACAACTCACTCTAAGGACTTCATTAACTTGAATCTTATTCAATGAGTACCTGATATACAAATTAAAATAAATCATCTTAAATGAATAATAATAGAAAGACAATGAATAAAAGAAACTATAATCTGAAAAGACCGAATCAAATCTATTGACATCAATAAAGAGAAATAACATCAGCTCCAACTTCTTTGTCGACATCAACCATGGCCTGTCAATGTTGAAGCGTTAGAATATCCAACCAACATATATAATATTGTAGCAAATATCAAGAATCAATCCTTAATGAACTAATGCCAAGCAAATAAACAAAAACTCTCAGAAGAAACAAGAACAAAATATAAAACTAGTATTTAGAATTCGAAGGTATTGAAAGATCAAAATCTCAATGTCTATATCTTGTAGTACTGTGTTTCCCCCACAAAAGAGGTGATGTTTCATGTTTAGGAATTCAAAATAAATTTTCTGCAAGATACAAGAGGTGCCCTTCCTACTTCTGTTATTTGCTTAAATAGTTAGAGGTAAGATTTTCTTGCCACTGATAAATCTTGGCTCTATTGTTCACTCGAGCGAGAAGATATTGCAACAAGGCTTTTACCTCACTCACTTGTAATGACTTTCAATCTTTCCTCGAAAAATTCAAACCTTAATCCACATTCAAACATCCATGTACATATCTTCTCTATACAATTGATTAACTTAACTCCAATACCCTCCAAATACCCCATCCAAATTAGTGAATTTCAATAATCTAAATTTCTACTGCAATAACTGTTATTACTGCAACAAGGAATACAAAATAAACACGAAAAACTCAATTTTACGGTTAAAAGAGAACTAATATGAGAAACAAATCACTAATCCATTACATCACATATTTACGATATATCAAAACAACAAAGGGACTTCATTGATAAATTTTATTAGTAATTTCTTTATCATGTTATTGACACAATTTTTGTTTATAACAATGCTAATAGATGAATTCCTCATTAATCCATTATCTTCAAAATTCCATATGTATCAAAAATTCATCAATATTAAAAAAACTCAACTAAAACTATACAAAAAAAACTATGAAATCATAAATAATCCATTTTTTTTTAATACTTTTCATGTCATTTGTCCAATTGAAGCACAAAATTACATTTCAAAATGAAGAAAAATTGAAGGAAAAATTATATTTTTATTGTACTAATTTGTAACAAAGAGAGATGGAGCAGTGTGGAATAAACTTGAATGGAAGAAGAATTTTGTTGTAATCTTGAAATGCACAAGAAATTGAGGTGAAGAAGTAGACGTTTGTTTTAAATTTAGGGTGCGTTTGATTGCAAGGGTGAAAAATGGGTGGAAAGAAAATGTTTTATAGGGAAAAGATTTGCCTAGAAAATGTTTTGTAGGGAAAATGATTTCAAGTGTGTTTGATTGGTATAATTTTCCACCCGAAAATTTTTTAAATTTTCTATTCGTTTGGCTTTGTTTTACATGGAAATTGTCCATTAAAGTGATATTTTTTTCCACAATTGGTTATAAAATTTTTTTCCATTGCCTAAAAGTAAAAAAAAAAAGGGAAAAAAAATTGTTTCCTAAAAAATCATTTTTTTAATCAAAATTTAGTATTCGTTTGACTTTGTTTTACATGGAAATTGTCCATAAAGTGAAATTTTTTTTTACCATTGGCTATAAATTTGTTTCCATTACAAAAAAAAAAAAAATTCCCAGCCAGCCTGGAAAATTTTTTCTCACCAAAAAGGCGGGAAAAAGTTTTCATCAAAAAGCTGGAAAATGCACATGTGTGGGCTAAACCTGGAAAATATTTTCCGTGGAAAATTTCGCCTATCAAACAGCCAAAAAAGTGGAAAGTGAAAAATATTTTCCTAATTGCCTGAAAAATAACGCGTATCAAACACGCCCTTAGAGAAAATAGTTTCACAGTGAAATTGAGAAGAAGAAGGAAGGATAAATGAAATTTGGTGAATATTTTACTATTAATATAATAATTTCTTTTTAACCCATCATCTTCAAAACCCAAAATGTTCAAAAAGTCATCCACATTAAAAATACTCAAATAAAATTAAGTTAAATATACAAGTAAACTGTGAAATCATAAAAGATGCCTTGTTTACACTTTTTCATTCAAAACCTAGACCAATGGAAGCACAAAATCACATTTCAAAATAAAAAAAATAAAATAAAATTGGAGGAAAGAATTGCATTTTTGTTGTTGTAATATCTCTTGCCAAAGAGAGTAATGTGAAATAAACTTGAATCAAAGAAAAAGATTTTGATAATCTTGAAATGTACCGAAAATTAAGGTGAAGAAGACGATGTTAGAATTCAAATTTGGGAATATAGGGCTTGTGTGGGAGGGATTAAAATCAGATTAAAATTGAAAATATAGCCGTTATTGTTGACTTTTATTAGACGAGTGGGGCCCAATAACGGCCATATTTTCAATTTTAATTGGCTTTTAATCCCTCCCGAACGGGGCCATAGTTTTAAAGTGAAAATGAAGAAAAAAAAAGGTGAAATGAAAGAAATTTGGTGAATATTTTGATATAAATTGAAGGGCAACTTTGTCATTTTACCAATTAAAACATTTTAAATTTTTTTATTTTGTTTTAATGTTGGTCAAAGACCACCAGACTATTTGGCCAAATTTCCCTAAATTTAAACCTACAATTAAATGGCTGCATCCAATCTTTTTGAACCACCTCAAAATTTCTTTTTATTTTCTACCAAATTTTGAATTTATAATTTTATATAACCACCCACCCACCAAAACTGGCCGGCCCATTTTTTTGATTTTCCAACAGTCCTACTCCAATGGTGGGTCTGCATACCTCCCTGAGGCCGCAACCACTGTCTTCCGCCGCCAACAACCACTCCTTCATCGCGAAGCTTCTCCTCCTCCTGACCCTTCTCCCTCTATCGCTTGCTCTTTTTGCTTTCTTCCTTCAGTGGCGAGGCGGTGGCGTCGACGATCCAATCTCCCGATGGTCGCCCGATGAGTCCCATAAGTTCCCTGGTATGGACTCCTCCCCTCTGGCCACCGTGGGACACTCATCTTCTTCGCATTCCTCTGATTGTTCTATGCTGTTGGGACACTCCAACACGGCGTCGTTTCCTTACTTCAGAGACTGGAAATTTAATTTTGAGTCCGATCTGAAGCCCAAGGTCTGATCTGTTTTTTTTTCGTATTTCTTGCATGTTTTTTGAGGTCATCTGTCATTGAGGTTTTGTGATCATGGTTAGTGTGATTTGAATTTTGCTTGTTTTTATGACTTATGTTTTTGGGTCTCGCATCTGGGTTCAAGAAAATTAAACAGAAATCTTGTTTTTATAGCATTTCTGGATTTTCAGGGCTAATAATGCAACTGGTTAGACTTATTTCTTTGATTTCATGATTTTTGGATACTGATGGGTTAATATTGTCTTCATTTTTGCATTTAATGCAAAGTGCAAAGTAAATCTTTTGAAAGATACTTCATTTTAGGATTAGGGGGAGGCGCACTTCTTTCCCAAGAACTAGGAGTTCTATTTCTTTTTCGAGTACATGGAGTTAGAGATGTTTACATAAAACCATAGCTGTTACTATTTGTACTCGCCTTTATAAATCATGGGATGATAGGACTTTTTCAGCTTTTGAAACAGATGGCACTGGTATCACATTTCTTTCATGCCATATGGTCTCTTTTGAAGTTTATATGAAGCCTATCCTCAAATTGAGAATGAGATTGTAGCAATAATAAATAATCATCGAGTTGAGAATTATCCACGAAGAGAATTGGCTTAGGTTTTGACGCACATTTGTTATTGCATTGAAATATTGGCAGGATATACTTGTCATGATAATCTTATACCAATTAACAGCTACATCCAATCACAAAATACACAATGGATGTCCCTTTTCTCATGGCGATTTACCCGCCAAAGACAAATTGCACTGATGATTGACCCCAGTTCTTCACATTCCAGAATTGATTTCATTGTAAATTTTGTTTTCTAGTAACTCTAGTTTCAGTTCGAATGATTGGTAATGACCTTATTATATTCCTCCATTATTTGCAGATATGTATTACAACAAGTACATCTGCTGGCTTAGAGCAGATTTTGCCATGGATGTTCTACCATAAAGTTGTTGGGGTGTCAACCTTTTTTCTTTTTGTTGAAGGGAAGGCTGCATCCCCTGCTGTGTCCAAAGTCCTTGAATCCATTCCTGTGAGTTTGTATCCTGTCTAGTCGGTTTCTTTTGCAGCTTTGTAAGATTAGTTATACACTTTCGGGTTCATGATTTAATCTGCATAAACACTGCATAGTGAAACACTCTTGTATGTTTTGTTGTTTCTACCACAAATGAAATAAAGAAAAACCCATTACGTGTCCTTTAAACACAGTGGAGAGATGGACACTACAAAGAAATGTGACCAGAGGACAGGACTGGTATTTGGGCTCTTGTCAGTTGAAAAAGTCACTTGGTGTGACTAATAAAATACTAAACTGCCCCACCAAATGCTTCTTTGTGAGTAAAGAACACATAAGTGAACAATCTTTTCAGTGATAAACAGGTACACCTGAAGTTACACGTTTATAAACATGACCCTTTTGTAACTTCTTGTAACCAGATCCCTCTGTGTAACACTGTAACTGGATTTCTGCTGCAAACTCCCAAACCCTAGCCAGAACATTACTTCCAAGAACCTATTGATGGGTTATGATTGTATAAGTAATATTGGCTGTAGTATTCTTACAGAGAATTTCTAATTAGTTGATTTAATCTGACAATTAATACCAGAATTCAATTTAAGCCCCTGTTTGTCTACCATTTCTCAAAAAATTGTTTTTCTACAGTAATCAATCTCTACCACACATTCAAATAATAAAATATTTTACACATAAACCGATAAAGTTTCTTTCAATTTCAACCACACATTTTCCAAAAAATACTATTCATTACACCATTTTCTTCTCAATAATGGTTGACAAACAAGCAATAAGTCTATCGTAAAATAGAGGTTTTGAGTTCGAATATGAGGGACGCGATAAAAATCCGTGAGGGGTAAGATTGGTTAAGCTCTTCTATAGTGGACAGTACGTAAGAGATTGGGTTATTATAATTAATATTCCCGAAAAAATACTAAGTAATCTGTTAATTTGTAATATACAACGGATGGCTTCATCTCAATAAAATGCTGAATGAGCCATTATTGTAGAGTGACTTTTTCCTTAGCGGGGGTAGAAGTGCATCTTAATATCTTTCTTTCATCCCAAGGCCTTGTTCAATTTCTCCACTTCGCCGACGCCACCACACTTTGAATATGAAAAATATATCTGGTCTTAGTATATTCAAAAGGAAATTTATTGGAGGGGTGATTATTTTTATTTATTTTTATATAAAAGCTTAGTTTTACTTCTGAAATTTGGAAGTGTTATAATTTACCTTTTCTCTGCCTTAGGAAAGGTAGAATAGTCATTCTGCTAATCCTTTAGAACATCTCCAAAAGATTATTTATAAATAGTATCTTATGTACAATAGAGGGCATATTTAGAGGGTGTTTGATGGAGATTAAAATTAGATTTTTAGTAGATTGTGATAGAAGTTTTTGAAATTTGTTGTTGAAAAGCTGTGAGACTCACGGAAGATGTGGTTAATATTGATTGTTTGACTTTGATTTATATTAAAATTTGATTTTAATCAGAAACAAACAGGGCTTTAAATTTAGTGAGTATTTCAACAACGTTCTTTATTTTGTTTTTTTCAAGAAATATTTATTGATTTCTACTCATTTTTTATTTAACATATTTTTAAATATCAATAGCTAATCAGGTCAAATAAAATTCAAACAATTTAAGAAATAGATTATTAAAATCTGTAGCTTATTAAATTAAATAATTATAAAGTAAAAATGGAGAGTGAGTTTGGCTCTTCAAATTTGGAAAGCCAAACCTAGTATTTATTTTTTAAAGTTATATAGAGTCTCTTGAAGCTTATTTTTAAGCATCGATTTAAAATAGAGATTATCTTGTATTTAGAGAGCCTTTTGGAGATGCTTTTAGGAGCTTAAAATTTAACCTACCCAACAGTAGTTGCCTTTGTACATGTGACCAAGTGATTTGGTGGGTAGCATGTGAGAAAAGAAGTTAAATGGAGCTTCTTTTGTCAAGTCTTAAGACTGTTTTGTGGCTTCCGTTTGGTGTTTGGTCTCTGAGAGAACCTTGCCTCATGCCTAAACTCGCCCCATCTATTTTTCTCAAAGTACACGTCGGATAGGGACTAGATTACCCGATAACTTATCGTGATGATATCTTTTCAGGATTTGTGTTAGCTGTCACTTCAATCTGATTATTATGTTATTCCATGATAACAGTATAATGTTATCATATCAAAATCAACGGGTTACAAAATATGTTTATCCTTGCAGGGAGTGAAAGTAATATACCGAACCAAAGAGCTGGAAGAGCAACAGGCTAGGAGGTCAGTCACTTCTGATGTGTCTGAAGCTTGCTTGAAAGCGTATAGCTTATATGAGACAGACAATATGAACTAATGGTTCATTGGATGCATTATAACACTTTTTTAATCCTAAACAAACAATGCTCTTACTCTATTTGTCCCTGATGCTTCAGCCGGATCTGGAATGAAACATGGCTGTCAAGTTTCTTCTACAAGCCTTGCAATTATGAGCTTTTTGTGAAGCAATCTCTCAACATGGAGATGGCAATTGTCATGGCAAGGGTATGGATTATTACAAATGTGACAGAAATGTACCGTTTTTCTTGTAGAGCTGATCAATATTATGTATATTATAATTCTAGGATGCTGGTGTTGACTGGATAATTCATCTGGACACTGATGAATTGTTACATCCAGCTGGTGCTCGGGAGTATTCTTTGAGGCAATTGCTACTTGACTTGCCTGGGAATGTGGACATGGTTATCTTCCCCAATTATGTAAGTAATTTGGTGTCTCTTTGTTTCGGTGGCGGAGATATACATAAAATTCTCTGTTATTTGTGCTCACCGTATTCTTGGCACGATTGAAACTATCCAGCTTAACTTACAAAACAAATTGGAAAAGAAAAAAGAGACATGTCTGTGATCTTTTCAAGTTTCACCATGTTTTTTTTCCCTTTTCAGGAGAGCAGCGTTGAACGAGATGACATCAAGGAACCTTTCACGGAGGTAACTTTTGCACTTCTAGTTTCTAGATTTACTTGCACTGTCACCTGCAGAGTTATACAATTTTATTTTATTTTTTATTTTTTTCGGCTTATAAATATTGCAAGTAAAGGAATATATGGAGTACAATGTAAGTAAAGCTGGAATTGTGTCGTGTTAATTTTTTTCCCTTATGTATGGTAGCTTTTATCAACTATTTATACCCCACCCCCATCCCAAAATCTGCTTCGGTAAGTAGACTGTGGACTGTTTAATATATATTTGTGCCAGAAAGCCTCTTCATACCATGATATCTTCACTGATTTGAGCATTAATTTATTAGAACTGATTCTATTTTCATTTCATTTCTTGTGTATCTGTTGTTCAGGTATCAATGTTCAAGAAGAATTATGATCATTTAACAAAGGACACTTATTTTGGCATGTATAAGGAGTCGACCCGTGGCAATCCAAACTACTTTTTGACCTACGGAAATGGGAAATCAGCTGCTCGAGTCCAAGACCATCTTCGTCCCAATGGTGCACACAGATGGCACAATTACATGAAAACTCCAAAGTAAGTTGCTCTATTTATGCATACAGATGTTGTATGCACTTCTTTAAAGCATTCGGTATTTTGTTGTACTATATGATCCAATATGCTCTACTATCTTTCTGTTTTCATGTTATGCCAAGTTGACATTGGACCACACAGCTGTATTCTGTTCAATTGGCTTTTACACATGTTTTTACATATTGTTTGACAGGGAGATCAAATTGGAAGAGGCTGCTGTTTTACATTATACATATTCCAAGTTTTCTGACTTGACTTCTAGGCGGGATCGATGTGGTTGTAAGCCTACAAAGGAGGATGTCAAGCGATGCTTTATGTTGGAATTTGATAGAGCTGTGAGTATTGTGTACTTGCATTTTTTTTCTTTGTTGTTGGTTTAGTTAATTTCTACTAAATACTGGCACAATGGACATCTATTTATCCTAGCCGAAAGCCTTTTTAACGGGTTTAAGTAGCGGTGGCAACGAGCCGAGCCGAGCCCGAGCTGGGAAAAAAAAGCTCGGGCCGAGCCCGAGCTTTTTTCGGCCCGAGCTGAGCTGGGCCCGGCCAAAAAAAATGAGGCTCGGCCCGAGCCTTAGCGGGCCGAGCCGAGCCGGCTCGGGTTTTTTTTTTCTTTCTTTTTTTTTTTTGGTAAAAATTCATTACATGGATATTTGCTTATTCAAATGGACAGTGAACGTTGCAATTTGCATTCTTTCCACCTTTAGACAATGACCTTTACATAAGAAAGTTATAAACAAAAATCTAATTGGAACGATTTTTTGAAGTTTGAACATAATATATAATGAAGTTTTAAAAATCTACATTTTAAAAAAATCTACTTTTTTGGTGGCACCTTATAGCCTAATATCGGAAAACATGTTAGATTTATAAATGACTAAATAAGTGACTATCCATTATAACAAAGTGATAAATCTTTTTTAATAACCGATTTGAAATTTCTTACAAATTTTAGTGGCCATTGCGGCATTGCCCATTGGTGAAATTAGCTCAATTTTTAAATGTAATCAAGTAATATAGGTCACTAATAATTTCACTTAATAATTAATATAGAAGAATAAACGTGTGTAAATGAAAAAAAATTCTTACTTTAAATATTTAGGCACTTAGATTAATGAAATAGTAATAATGCAATAAATATTAAACAAACAAATATCACACATTTTCCAAAATAATCTAGTTGATAAATTATGAGATAAAATTGTAGCTTATAATTAGTTTATTAGTTTCATGATGAGAAGAATAAGTTGATTAAGTAAATTGTGATCATTTGTCTTAATTTAAGCCATTCATCCCCAATAATTTATGGTGTAAAATAAAAAGTGTTGGGCAAGTTTTTTTTTTTTTTTTTACGGGCCGGCCCGCGAGCCACACGGGCCGACCCGGCTCGGGCCGACTCCTCAACATGAGGCTCGGTTCCATCGAGCCCGAGCCGGGCCCGGCTCGGGCTTTTTCCGAGCCGAGCCCGAGCCGTCCGAGCCGCCGAGCTTTTTTGCCATCCCTAGGTTTAAGTACAACTTGCGTGCTAAGGAATTCGCAAGTGTGTTTGGTTAGGAAATCACGCCTTAATTGTTGTACAATTTATGACAACAACTAAGCAAAATATTGCAGCAGTTAATAGATGTAATTAATCTATTAATTGTTATGGATGCAAAAAGTGCTATCATTTCATTAAAATAATTATCTTGAAATTCAAGTGCTCAGATGAGATTTTGTTGCTCAGAAACACTGACTAAATAATTTACTTTAGAATTATATAAATACTTGTTCTATTGTGTTAAATAAGCATTTCTTTCATGTACCTAAAAGAAAAACCTACGACTTAGTATGATAAATTTGAAGTTGCAATAATGATCTTGCATTGAATTTCCATACTTTCTCTTTCAATAATAAGCATCATTTTAAAATTGTTTTGACTTTTGAGTTACAATCTAGACATGTCAAGGTCAATTGAGCCCATCTTAATGCATTTATTCACTGCATGAATGTAATGTCTTTCAGTTCACTTTTATTTTAGCTTTTTTTTGCTTCTGAATTAAATCTGTAGATGAGTCGTCGGTAAATAATTATGCAAGCAATCATCAGAATTCTAAATTATTTAATAGAAATTTGAAAATAGCTGTTTGGACGATGTTCCTGTGTGAAACGTGCCTGTATTTTCACACTTAATAGGAGCTTTATACATGCTGCTGCTGCTCTTGGGTTATTGCCATTTTGCTTAATGTAAGGGGTTTGATAATAGCCTTGGACTGGTCCATTTAATATTCTTCCTTGAATTAAGATTTAACCCAATCCTACTTTCCATTCCAAATTGTAGAGAACTCCCCTGCCACCAGAGAAAAAGCTTGCGGAAGATTTAAATAGATCTTAACTCGTCTAACTTTGAGGTTGTAATGGAATACTTTTGGGACCGTTAGTGAAAACCTGTTTCCTGAACTGCAAATATATTGTTCAGTTGATTTCCATCAAAGTTTCTATAATGAGAAAGATTCATTTAATTATAGGAAAGGTCCTTTCTATATTTTTATTTATAGGGTTCCAAACATGCTCATCATTATGAAAAAGTCCTTGAGGGGGACGGGAACAACGAAACAGCTGCTAATATCTGTAGGCCAAGGAGCAAACCTGCAACCTTCTATCCTTGCTCATTCCCAAGGGGCTGTTTCATTTGAGTTGTATTCGTAAACAGGAGTTTTTTTACTCATAGCTACGTTGTATGAATAATATTTATCATATATTTAAAATTGATATCAATCCTTTATATACTCTTCAATTTGATATTCATGCTGACAAGTGTTTATGATTTGACTATAGGCATTTATAATTGCTTCTACTGCCACAGAGGAGGAGATGTTAAACTGGTAATGTTCCAAGTTGTCGGAAATACCGAGTTTTTTCTTGTTACACTCTGCTGTACATGAATTACGTCGAGTGTGTTACAAACATACTTCAAACGAAACTCTTGGATATGTGTATTCTTCGCAAGAAACAAAACTGATTTATTTTTCTCTGCAACAGGTATCGAGAGCATATTGTGTGGACTGATAGAACTCTCAATTTGAAATTGTTGAGGAAGGGCATTTTAACTCGCATAGATGCTCCCATGGTAAGCTTTACCTGAACTCATCAATTTGGTAGAAAAAGCGTCTTCCATTTTAACTTGCATATAAGCTGCGTTGCTTGCTCGCGTTTCAGACCATCATTCAGGGTTTGAGGGAGTCTGGTGTATTTGGTGCTGTCATTGCATCTGCTCAAGGATCTCTCTCCAAGGACAAGTTTTTAGCATCCGTTCTAAGCAATAATTCCTCAAGGACAACTTCTGCTTCTGAATCATTTACATCAACGAGGACAGGTAGGAACATAGAGTCTCCGGCGACAGCTAGAAGAACTCTTGAAATTATTCCGTTTGCACCTCACGGACCAGCTGTCCCACCATTATCTCCCCCTACCATCCATGACAATGACCTTATAATTGAAGCATAAAAGTCTCCCGCATGATTGCTGCTTTTTTTCTTTCTAACGTGAAAGAACCGGAGGAACCAGGTTTTTCCCCTCTGGGATACACAGGATTTGGAAGGATCTAAGCAAGCAGATCAGCGGTTGGGATTCATTTGTGTTTCTATATTTAGATGTTCCCGATCATTACCCAAGCGGAGGAGGTGTATATTGTTACAGAGAATGAGAGAGAGACAGAGAGATAAGAGGTGCCGGGTTGAGAAGGAGCTTTTTGCTCTACAACTCGATATTTTAGATATGCTGACAATTGATCATGTACAGATTTCTAGCATTCATCAACCGGATTATTTTAGTTGTAAAGTGCTAGTAGAATTTCATTGCTCTAACTTGCAGTTTCATTTGTTATTATTATTGACCAGGTTAATATATAGGCCAAAACTGTAGGAGGGACTGCCGTCTATAGAATACCACTGGAGGTAGAAATTGCCAGCAAGAAGTAGAACTTGCACAAAGACCAGGCTAATTGAATGAAGCCTGATGTTGTGATAGTGGCTCAATTTATCACACGATGAAGGCGTTTGAATCATTGCAAGCTACAAAATATCTTTGAAACAGCAAAAAAAAAAAAAAAAAAAAGCTACAGAACTATCAACAGGATTTCTGAAATCTTTACCATGAATATGGACTTCAAAAGATCTTGTCTGATATCTGTCCCTTTGATGAACCATTTACGACTGTAGTTAACAACACCTCAAACACGACAAAAGCAAGCCGCTTACATCTCTAACACATACTTAGCTTAATAAGCCAGTCTCCATGATCCCGACATTATCTCCACAAACAATATGCTTCAAGGACCTTGCACTGATATAAGATGTAGCTTTTTCAAGAGACTTGTCTCAGATGCATGTGGAATTTTATCCACTTCGATCCAGAAGCAAATTGCAGTGAAGGCAGATTTATAGCTACAAAATGATTATCAATTTTGGGCAGTAGCGTTCAAGGAGCTGCCACCTGTTGCAAAGCTGCTACATGTGCATTCATTTTATACATTAAATTTGACATTCATGATGTGTCAAAATCATAATAATTGAATTGACAATCATGCTATATGTACATTTCATTTGACATCAAGTTTGACATTGTGCCACGTGTTGTGGCATGAGTGAACAGTTTTAAAATAAAATACACTTTTCTACCCATTTGCATTTGAAAATACATGGAGTGTCAAACTCCATGTCAACAAATTAATGTACAAGAAGCTCTACTCTTGAACTGAATAACACCTTTTCAAATCAATGCCCATGATTTTGACGCATAAAGGGATGCCAAACTTCTTGTACAAAAAGAATGTACAGCTAGTTTAATTCAAATAATTTTTATTTGAGATGAATCAACAAGTGATATTTTTTACCAACCATTGTATTAATTGGAAATAAGGGAAAAAAATAAAAATAAATGATTGTTGAAGAAAATAAATACAAAATACAAAATAAAAATTTAAATGCTCTCTATTATGAATGAGATGCTCTTTAAAAATAAAAAGACTCTTGAAGTTTGAAGATGCTCTAAGCATATTATCATTACATTAATTAGAACATTTTCTAAGACAACGATTGTCCACACTCATCACATGAGTTATAAAGTAGAATCTTATCTTGATAATTTAACACGAGTTGTATTTTACTTTAAGATTTTTTTAAATAAATATTTTAACATAGACATGGCTAATTTTGTGGACGACTTTCTATTTCTACCTCATATGTCGCTAACTTAGCAAACTGAATGCCTTTTGCAAGTGTAAATAGGGCTGTTTAGTTTCTATGGTCAAAAATGACAAAAATGTCGATGCTATATAACTCGACCAAGACGTTGACTCAGAAAAATAAGTCAAATATTTAAGAGATCCTAAGGGGAAAATATAGTTATGTCAACGAGCCGAAACTCAAAACTCGGGCTTGACTTAAGCAAAATAGGTCCGAACTTTTTTGAACCTGAGCTTGCTCGGCCAAAATTTTTAGACTTGACCCGAGCTTTCGAAAAAATAAGTTAAATATTTAAGAGATCCTAAGGGGAAAATATAGTTATGTCAACGAGCCGAAACTCAAAGCTCGGGCTCGACTTAAGCAAAACAGGTTCGAACTTTTTTGAACCTGAGCTTGCTCGGCCAAAATTTTTAGGCTCGACCCGAGCTTTCGGCTCTGGCCTTTACGATCCGAGCCAGACCCGAGCTGGGCCGGCTCGATTTTATTATTATTATTAATTTTTTTTTTGTGAGCTGCTTGCAAAATGCTGCCTGCAAGCATTTGCAGTAGTCATGTCAACGAGTCGAGCCATGAGCCGAAACTCAAAGCTCGAGCTTGGTTCGAGCAAAATAGGTTTGAGCTTTTTTGGACTCGAACAGAGTCGAGCCTAGCAAAATCTCAGCCAAAAAATTTAGGCTCGACCCGAGTTTTCTGCTAAGCTGCCTATTTCGTTCATCTCTGTATTCTCTCTTTCGTTTCTGATCTTAAATCTTTGTGATTTGGGTCTTAGTGATTCTTCGATTGAGGGTTTTTAGAGTCTTGGGTCAGTTGTTTGATCTTGGGTCCATTGTAGTAGTTGTAATGTGTTCTTTTGCCTTAGGGTTTGAGTTTTGTGGCTGTTTCAATATTGTATAGACGGGTACAATGTTAATGTTCTGAGCCCTATATCTATAAAGGATCGATTTCTTGATATTTTGGGTATTCTTTGTGAATCCGGTTACTTCTGCTTTCATTGTGTTTTAGCTTTACAGGTACACTGGTCTCTCGTTCTCGATCGATCAAGGTTATATTCGATTGCCTTTTATCCAATAGTTCAATAAAATCCCGATTCATTTTTTACTTAGGGTGGTGCTTATTTTTGTATTGCTAGTACAAGAATGAGTTTTTCGTGGGGGTGGTGCCGAGTATCATCAGGAGTCTCCGAAGAATTCGATATATACTATCAAGAGCACCGAAAAGTTGTGTTCGGTATTTTTGTTTTTTTCTTTACTGTAATTTGATAGTTCAATATTTTGAGTAAACATAATAAGCTATTTGATTCAGTCAAATTAAAAATTTAGGATTCATGAAGAAAGATGGGGAAACTCGGGTTGAGCCTAAAATTCATAAAAAATTTACGAGCCGAGTCGGGTAGGCTCGATTTTATTATTATTATTTTTTAATTTTTTTTGTGACTGCTGCCTCATAGTTGCCTGCAATGCAAGCAGCTGAATTTAACGTAGGCAGCAAAAATTATTTTTTTATTTTGTTTTTTACCTTTTTTCCCTAAAACAAGGGCCGGGCCGGCTCGAGCCGACGCCCCAAAATGGGGCTTGGCTCGAGCCTCGGCTCGGTGGAAACAAGCCCGAGCCGGGCCCGACTCAGGCTTTTTTCTAGTCGAGAGCTTTTTTGACATCCCTAGGAAAGCATCAGACATCTCTCCCATATCCCAGTTCGTGCTGAGCCCGAGTCGCCCGAGCCGGCGAACTTTTTTGCCATCCCTAGGAAAACATCAGACATATCCCCCATGTTACTGCAATACAATGTAGACCTCAACAATTTCAGCCTCCATTTCACTTTGAATAGCATGATAATACGCCAGCAATATCATCCATTAATGATATACGAAAAGAAGAAACTATAATAGCATCCCTCTCATGTTTGATCTCAGCATTATAACATTAAAAACCAGAACAGAAAGTTGATAGAAAAGTTTAGACAACAAAAAGGAGAAAAAATCATAGTTTTTTCTGCACACGACGACCTATTAAAAAAACTGTTGACAAACCCGCACTCCAAATCTCGACTGTAGGCAACTTGGTCTCCATATAGGACGAGTAAAAAGTTCTCAAATCTTCAATGCTAATTTTTAAACACCTAAAAGACCTCAACAAACAATCCAGGAGGGGAAAAGAAGTTAATAGTATTTAATTTTGTAATGGTCAAACAGGAATCACAGTCTGTAGTGGATTTGGACTTTTTGAGGAATCTATAACCAAATATAAACTCATTCTTCTAAATATTTTCTTTTACTATTGACGACTATTCCCACGAAAGTCGCCTTCATACCTAGAACTTTTATACCTTGTATGCTGCGGAGAACTTCTCCCCTTCCGGTAACCACCATTGAAGGCTCTTCCACCTCTCCTCGATCTTCTAGAATCCCAATAATCTTTCTTATTACTTTGACATTCCGACTGCTTCAGACCCTAGGATTCATCATTCCCATTGTCCCCCCAAGACGTCTTTCTGGATTATCCACCACCTTTTGAGATGCTGCATTCCCAGGGATTTCCACAGTCACCTGAACTCCTAATTCTTGATCACCGATATTCCAACCCCAAGAACTATTTTTTCTATGCCCCACGCACAGGGACGGACCCAGCACCCGGCCAGGGGGACTGCCGAGCGTGCTGGGCTCCTCCCGATTGGGAGTTTAGTTCGCCGTCCGTCCGGGCTGGTGTCTGCTTCATCTTCTTCTCTGGTTTCTTCCCTTTTTCTATTTTGTTTTTTGTTTTGAAATTGGGCCAAATTTGGCCCAGCCCTTCAATCACATTTGAAATCAGCCCAAGTCCCAATCAACCTAATTCCCAAATTTCCACATTCTCCAACCTCTCGAGCCCTCTCCGCCAGGGGCCAGCAGTTGCAGACCTCAACCTGCCGTCGGCTACAACCATCCGTCAGTTCGCCCTGTCTCTGGCGACCGGAACAATTTCAGCCTCCATTTCACTTTGAATAGCATGATAATATGCCAGCAATATCATCCATCAATGATATACGAAAAGAAGAAACTATAATAGCATCCCTCTCATGTTTGATCTCAGCATTATAACATTAAAAACCAGAACAGAAAGTTGACAGAAAAGGTTAAACAACAAAAAGGAGAAAAAATCATAGTTTTTCTGCACACGACGACCTATGAAAAAACTGTTGACAAACCCGCACTCCAAATCTCGACTGCAGGCAACTTAGTCTCCATATAGGATGAGTAAAAAGTTCTCAAATCTTCAATGCTAATTTTTAAACACCTAAAAGACCTATTTTTAGTGGATTGTGATAGAAGTTTTTGAAATATGTGGTTGAAAAGATGTAGGACCCATAAAAGATGTGGTTAATATTGATTGTTTGACTTTGATTTAGATTAAAAATCTAAATCAGATTTTAATCCTGCCCAAACAGCAAACAGGCCTTAGTTGATAAACAATAAGTAAATACTGCTCCAATTTCCAAAAGTTGTCACAAGTCATACCATTAGCAAATTTTCAATCTATATAATGCCACTATAACTTTTTTCCCCTCGTATAACACAAGGCTTTTTTTCATCGAAAGAAAGAAACAACCGAAAAAAAATAAACGCAACACTTTGCTTTGAGTATGTATTTTGCCAACACAACTATGGATGAAATTCCTTAAGCCCAGTTTATCCCTTTCCCAGATGAACTGAGTTATGATAATGCCATACCGAAGTTCCTCCACTTCTGAAGCAACAAACTTGTGCATTCAAAAATACACCAACTCTCTCGAACAGAAGCTTCAGTGAGTTAATCTAAAGACAATATATGCATTTCTCGAATGACAATCAACAAAGAAATAAAACCCAAAAAAGGACTGCCATAACCAAATTTCAAATCATAATAGGAAAAAGGAAAGAAGTTATTAGACCAGATTATGCATGTAAGTTAAATGGCATTCGTTATGGCTGCCATTAATTATGCAATACATGATACTAACAACGTATAAATTCTCAAGCATGCAATGTATATATAGTGGCATTACATGTTTTAGACCTTTTAATAAACTGTAGATATACACATTTTTCACTTTTACAAAGGGTGTGAAATTAATCAAACCCTCTGTCAGGGGCTGGAGCTAGGAATTAACGTTACGGGAGACAAAACTTTAAAAAGTTAATGTACAAATAAAATTCATACGTAACAAAAAAAAGTCGTAATATAATATAATCAATCATAGTTGTACCCTACAATGTTTTACATCATAAAATTCATCTAAATCTGCTCCCCGTTTGGCACCCATTTTTTTCTCATTCTTTTTCTCTTTCTTCATTTCAACCACACATTCTATCAATAAAATAATATTACACATAAACCTAAAAATTCTCCTTACTTTTTAACCACACATTTTTCCATCAATCACTATTCAAAGACACATTTTTCTATTAAAATGGGTGTCAAACACCCCCAGATCTGTAGTAAATTCTCGTTTAATTTAAAGTGTCATATAATCAACAAGAAAATTATCATTCATTTTGTTACGAATTTTCATCTTCACGTGTTTTATTGTTGAAAATGCTCACTCCATAGTCATTGAAATGGGTAATGTCAATACAGACAAATCAATTTAGTCAAAATAACGTAACTTTCAGACTTTCTACTTGCAACTAATTCCTGAAATAAATCAGAAAGTGTAGGTACTTGAAATCGAGGTTCAGAAATCGAATAATTCTGATATTGTTGCAACTCAACTTTTAAACAATAAATATTTTGCTAAATAAAATTTTGAGGATAAAACTTATTTGCAAATTTGCAAATATTATTTATGTTAAATATTCAAAAGAATTTTTTGGATCCAAATCTGCACCGAGATAAAAGGAGTTCTAGTGATATCTTATTAAATCTTGTATTTAACTCTATCATCTGAAAATCTCTGTCTCTAGTGAAAATATCAAAGTTTTAATGATATTCGATGGTAGAATACTCACGACCACGAGAATGATCAATCATGTACAAACTATCAAAGTCGAGTATATGTAGATAATTTTTTGAGCAAAAAAATCTCACATCTTCAAGAAATTTTTCTCATTCATCCCTCAATACTTGAAAGATAGTTTTTGTAGTATAAACAAATCTCATAGCAGTTAAGATCAGGGGTGGAGCCGGGGCGGACCCAACACCTGGCTAGCCCCCGCGGCCGCCCGTGCTGGGTCCGCTGGAGCTTCAGTTCAGCCAGCCTTCAGCACTGTCTGCCTTGAAATGGAGAAGAAAGCCAGAAGGCAGAAGCTTAGAATTTTTTTTTGGGGGAAAAGTTTATGGTTCAGGGGTTTACTTTTAGCAAATTAAAAATCAGGTACCAAAATTTTAAATTACAAAACTCAGGTTTTTCTTGAATTAATTAATTACATTTCAAAATTATTATATTAAATTAAATATTTAACTGTAATATAATAAAATTAACCCACCCCACCCCACCCCACCTCCCCCATTGCTCCGGCGACTACTCCGGCAGCACTTAATTTCGGCGACTGCTCCGATCCGACGACTTTTTCGAGGTCACAGATCAAAACATTTGTAGGTCACGGGTTATTTCGAGGTTACGGATAAAAAATTTGTAGATCGCAGATTATTTTGAGGTCACAAATTTAAAATTTTATAGGTCACAGATTATTTCGAAGTCACAGACCAAAAAAATTAAGGTCACAGATTCTTTTTTTAAGTTACAAATTATCAATTTTAAAGTCACAGTTCAATAGTAAGGTCACAGACACCAAAAAGAACCACGATAGCTAGGTTACAGACACCAAAAAGTATCACGATAGCTAGGTCACAAACACAAAAAAGAACCACCATCGCCGTTGATCCGCTACAACAATAACAAAATAGACAAACAGTGGGTCACATACATTGACACCACCTCAACCCCGTCACCGCCACCAGATCCACCGCACAAAGGTCACAAACACCAGAAAAAGACACCAGGAAAAACCACCAAGGTCACAGACACCAGAAAAAACCACCAAGGTCCCAGATACTAGAAAAAACAACTACAGTTCAATAGCTATGTCTCCTACACTAGCTATGTCACAGTTCACCAGAAAACCATCGTCACCCCGTCACCACAACCACCACCATAATAATAACAAAAAACAATCATCCCATTGCCGCCCGCACCACCACACCAAGAAAAAAACCACCACCGCCGTCAACCCCGCCACAACACCACACAACCATCGCCACAACAATAACAAAAACGACGACGACAACCACCACAGATCCACCACCACCGACCACCACACACACTAAAAAAAAACCTATTAAAAATTAACAACAGCCACACACAGAGATCCGTCCCCACACACACAGATCTGCCGCCTCTCCGATTCCCTCAACTCCGAACACCCACCCAACTGCTTCACCACCAGATAAGAGCCAACCGTGCTTCTTCTTGTTCATTTCTGTTTTCTTCTTCCATTGTTTTTCCATTTTCATCTGCAACAGATCCGATCGTCCCCCCACAAACCCACCTCCTACGCTGCTGTGAATCACATCAGCGTTCGAAAGCTGCTGTGAATCAGCAGTGTTCGAACGCTGCTGTGAGCACCGATTCTGCGATTGTGAAGATAAAGGGAGGCGGGAGGAGGAGAAATGGAGGAGGAGGATGAGGAGAAGGGAGGGAGGGCGGCGGCGGCGGTAGTGAAAGTGAGAGTGAGAGAGAGAGAAACGAGGGGGGTTGTGTGGGATAAAATGATAAATTAGGGTTTTAAAGAGTTAATTATTTAATTAAAATAATAAAAAAATCTTTTTTTTTTTAAAAGATAAAAAACCTGATAAATTAAAAAAAAGGGTGAAAACCTGATTTTTAAAAAGTAGATACTTAATGCTTGGTTTTTCTTAATTTTCCCTTTTTTTGGTTAGTTCATTTTCAAAGGCAGTTTGGGCCTTAAAAAAAGGCCCAAACCTAAATGAATAGGCCTAATCAATTAGCCAAAACCCCCCACAAGGCTACAACCCAGTCCCAACTGCAAATTGAAATCGGAGAGGAGCTGAGGAGATGAGGGAACGATTGCGACTCTGCGTGCGAGCATGTTTGGCTGTCTGCCCGATTGCGTCGCTGCCGAGACCTGCTGTCTGCTGCCTCCGATGGTCGATTGATGAATCGGTGAACGCAGGACACCTGAACGCCGTTAAGGACTTATGGTAAGTGTTGGTTTCCATTCCATTCCATTCAATTCAGTTTTTTCTCTGTGTATCTGTTTTTTTTTTCTTTTTTGTGAATTTTTGATTTATTATTGTCTGAGAGACTGAGGTCTGAGAATATGAGTTAATGAGTTATAAGTTTGATTTGTGAATTGTAATTGGGGGAAATTAAAATTGGATTTGGATTTGGAATTGGAATTAGGTGTTCTGGGTTTGAGACAAATCCCAGAAATTTCTTAGGCTATTCAGGGAGAAACTGAATGAGAATTTAGTTGTTGATGTGCTAAAGAATGTACAAAGTACTAAATTAAGTGTCAAGTTCTTCATGTGGGTAGGTAGGCAAATAGGATATACTAATAGTTTAGCTGTTTATAATTCTGTTTTAGATTTATTGAGTTGCGGTAAATATGACAGAATACCGAACCATTTTTTAGAAGAAATTAGGGATGATGATAGAGAAGTGCATGGGAGATTGGTTAATCTACTGATTCAGAAGTGTTGTAGAAATGGGATGTGGAATTTGGCTTTGGAGGAGTTAGGGAGGCTCAAGTATTTTGGGTATAAGCCTTCAAGAGCCACATACAACGCTTTGATCTTGGTGTTTTTTGGAAGCAGGCAGGTTGGACACGGCATTTTTACTTCACATAGAGATGTTGCGTGTGAGTTTTAAGATGGACGTGCATTTGTTGGGTTGTTTTGTGCATTCTTTAAGTAAAATGGGTAAATGGAGAGATGCTCTTGAGGTAATTGACAAGGAAGATGCTGTCCCCGATATAGTGCTTTATACTAAAATGATATCTAGTTTGTGTGAAACTTCACTTTTTGAAGAGGCTATGGATTTTTTGAATAGGATACGATCAATTTTGCCATGTGGGTGCCTAAATAAGGGGAAATTGGGTAGGTGTAAAAGGATTCTTAGTATGATGATTACAGAAGGTTGTTACCCAAGTCCTAAAATATTTAATTCTCTTGTTCATGCCTATTGCAAGTCTGGTGACTATTCACATGCCTATACGTTGCTGAAAAAAATGGCAGATTGTGGTTACCAGCCTGGTTATGTTGTTTATAATATACTGATTGGAAGTATCTGTGGCAATGAGGAATCGCCAAGTCCAGGCGTGTTAGAATTGGCAGAAAAAGCTTATAGTGATATGCTTGATGTAGGAATAGTATTGAACAAAGTCAATGTCAGCAATTTCGCTCAATGCCTTTGCGGGGTTGGAAAGTATGAGAAATCATATACTGTGATTCATGAAATGATGAGCAAGGGATTCATACTTGAAACTAGAACATCTTCGTATTGTTATTTGATTGCAAAATAAATATTTGAATATTTTATTTTTATTTGTTGCTTTATTGTTGAATTTACCGTAAGACTCTTTTAAAAGAAAAAGTGGATTGTCTGTTATGGCTTAGGGGCCCAAAATTTGAAGTTCGCCTCAGGCCCCGCGAAACATAGGTACGGCTCTGCCATCGACAGTGAGGTCTCTTATACTAGCTGCACAGTTCTCTCCTATAACGACAAACAAATTTAGTGTGAGGTTTGATTCTTGGTTACCGTCTTCATTGCTGCTATATAACAATGAAATTTATGTTTTTTTATCTGTAACTTTTGACTCTTTAAGGAAGAAGTGAAGTTGTTACTGTTTAGGTAATTAATGATTTAATCATTTCTATTTTATTTTATTTTATTTTTTGGTTTTTTCAATTTAAATTTGAATTTATATGGTTATTTTACAATGTCAATATCTTCAATGTTCTATTTTAATTTTGAATTTTGCTGAACAGGATTTAGGGTTTTTAAATCCTTAGGTAGGCTACTTAAGAATATAAAGAGTTTTTAATTTTGAATTTTGCTGAAATGGCAATCATATTGTCTTTTACACCAATACCTACTAATTAGAAGAAGGAAGGAACAAATGTCAACATCTTAGAAGATCAGCAGGTAGCAGCAATAGTTTCTTGAATGGTTTTGAGGTGCTTTCAAAATTCAAAGAAGTGTCTTGGACTGACTTCATTTGGAAGTAAATTCAATATTCTTCAACTAAAATTTTAAAATTTAAGCATTTCGAAATATTCATTGATTATAATTTCTTCTTCATCGTCTTTAGTTTCTTTTTGTTTTTTTCTACGGTCTCACTTGAATAATTGCCTAGACGTGCTCCTGCATTCTGTAGACTATCTCACTTTACTAAAGTTAATTTAACAATGGTACCTAGAAAAGACGTCCTTGTAGATTCTTCGCGTGTCAACATATACAACACTGTCTTATTTCACTTATTCCTGACGTTTTTGTTTCAGTATCATGCTTGTTGTCTGTGAACATTTTTTTAAATCAACTTTGGTAAAGTTTGATGCATGTTCTTAAACATTAGTGCAGTTATGGTGGGGCTTTCCCTTGGAGAGAAGAACTTTATAAAAGGTGGAATAGCTCAAGATATTCGAACGGATGGTCGTAAACGACTAACTTACCGGCCCATTTTTGTGGAGACAGGTGTCATTCCACAGGTGGAGAGCGTGTTGTTTTGCAGATTTATTCTTTGCTTATTTTTATAATTTTTATGCTAAATGTTTTGTCCTTGTGGTCTTCGAAAGGCAAGTGGCTCAGCAAGAGTCAAGATGCGTGCAACAGACGTGATTGCTAGTGTGAAGGTATTATGCGTCGTCTTAGTATTAACCTATTGGCAACTGCCTATGGATCCTTTTGGTTGCTGAGTATTTTTTTTGATAAATGATAATTGATACCAATTTACAACCTGTGTCTTTAATATGCAGGCTGAGCTTGGAAAGCCGAATGTATCTCATCCTGACAAAGGAAAGGTTTCCATATATGTTGATTGCAGTCCAACAGCTGAACCAACTTTTGAGGTTCTGTTAATCTCTCTATTTGCTTCTTAGGGTGCGTTTGATTTCGAATATGAAATTTGCGTGGAAAGAAAATAAATTCTAGGTAATTCAATTGCCTAGAATTATTTGTATGAAAATTATTAATTAAAAGCCTTTTTGTCTACCATTATTGGTAGAGAAATGGAGTAAGGAATAGTATTTTTTGGAGAATGTGTGGTTGAAATTTAAAGTAACTTTATTGGTTTGTGTGTGGAATATTTTATTGAGTGAATATGTGGTTGAGATTGTTTACCGTAGAAAACAATGTTTGTAAAAATGGTAGACAAACATGGGCTAAATGTGTTTGATTGATTTAGCTTTCAATTTAGAAAATGTTATATTTGTTCATTTTTTATTGGTGGGTAGAAGAGAGAAAAAGAGAGTGAATTAGCTGGAAAATAAAAACTACAAGTCCTTAAAAAAAATATTTTCTTTGAAAAAAATTGTCAATCAAGCAGCACAAAAGTAGGAAATTGGATGGAAAAAACACATTTTCCATAGAAAATATTGGCAATCAAACGCATCCTTAGTGTTATATAATTGGGTGGCTCGAGTTTATTTTCTTGATATTAAAAATATGAGTGAAATGACAACATGATCTTAACTGAAGCAAATGAGGTACCTTATGAAACTTCAAAATTTGTAAATCAATTTTTTGTGCACGACATTCTGGAACATCTTCTAATAGTTAACCTGATAAATAGACCATGATGCTATATAGGACATTAGATATTGTACTAAAGTATTTAGAGCTTAAAGGCTCGTAAGTGACGGTATTTGGGGGGTGGTGGGTTTACTGGAGGACACTATCTTTCAATATTGTGTATATAACTTCATACGATTTGTGCATACATGGGGGGATGTCACTTCAGTTAAAGTTACTGGGATTCTAATGGAATACTGTAGTCTTCCTTTCTTCATCTTCACTTTTTTCTTTTTGCGATAACACATTCTTTGATCGTAATGCTTCCCTCTCTTGTTTCTTCTAAAAAAATGGTTAACTTGGTATAGTTCAGGTTTTAGGTATTATTAGGTGGCATTTCCAGGGATGAAATGAAACTTTGTTGTCAATCTTTAGTAATGATTCACATTTGGATCATTTCAATATAAGCTGTTTGTGTTACTCCGATGGTTATTTTGTCCAATGTAGGCAGAGCTATGTGTAGATATCATTCTGTGTTCAAATATTCTTTGTTGATAATGTTGTTGAAATTTGTACTCATATAACTTTACATTCCTTGGGGAGAGATCACAAGGATTCATGGACTTAAAATAGAAAATTTTATTCATTTTCTCAGATAGTTGATATCATTATTTTAGTTGTTGCATGTTAGGTTTTAGTGGTCGTGGTCATACGCATTCCCCATTATTGTGTTATCGAGAACAAGATACCCTTCTTTATTCATTATACTATTAAGAACTAGCTTTTGATCAAGAAAATTGAATGACCAGAAGAGACCATTAGAAATCTGTGGACATTTTGATACCCTTCTCTATTCATTATACTATTAAGAACTAGCTTTTGATCAAGAAAATTGAATGACCAGAAGAGACCATTAGAAATCTGTGGACATTTAGATTTTAAAGATCATTGGAGGCTAAATTTAAACTATGTCTCATTTTAGTGATGTTATATACATTGGTGCAACAAGACGTTTCATCTGCCCTTTCTTGTCTTGGTTTGAATCCCAATATTATGATTTGATCTCCCCTCTTATCTAAGGATATACATGACAAGTGTATATTACCATCTGTAACAGTTGATTTTGCCATCTTTGTAAAACTACTGTTTCCTGATTTTGCCCGCCCGTCTTATGGAGGTTGTCGCATGGTTTTCCGATTCTTTTATTCACAGGGTAGAGGCGGCGAGGAATTATCTATGGAACTGTCTACAGCACTTCAACAGTGTCTCTTGGGTGGTAAAAATGGAGCAGGTACAAATGCTTGGTAATTTAGCCCCTGTTTGCTGTAGATTAAAATCTACTAAAAATTTCGAGTCAAAGTCAACAATTAATTTTAATACATTTTATAGAATTCATAACTTTTCAACTACACATTTCATCAATTCTTATCAAAATCTACTAAATATTTGATTTTAATCTACACCAAACAATGGCTAATCTCATATTACTTTATTTTCTATGAAACTAGGGAAACCTGTAAACATTTGTAACTTCCCCCATGTATTAATTTCACCGCAGGGGCTGGGATCGATCTCTCATCTCTGTCAATTGTTGAGGGCAAGGTTTGTTGGGATATTTATATTGATGGCCTTGTGGTTAGTTCAGATGGGAATTTGCTGGATGCCTTGGGTGCTGCCATTAAGGTATATGCATTTCTTTCTGACATATATATGAAAAGTAAAAGGTGAAGCACTGAGCTTTTAGAGAATATTTAGATAAGCTTAAAAAGTTTCTTGTAAGTAAATAAGTTCTTAAAATAAATAGTTTCTTATAATAAAATTTGGAAATAAGTTAGTTATTTTAAGTGACTTTTTCTGTTTTAAAAGTAAGAAAAAAGGAACATATCTTAACCTGCTGTTACTGTGTCATGGTTTTCCCATCAAGGATGTAGATGAAAAGGTAATCTTTTTCATCATTCCTTTCGGTTCTGATTGGCATTATGATTCCATTTGTAAAACAATTTTTCGTTAATACGGTTTGCTTTTTTGATTATTGTTCTTCCAGGCTGCTCTTAGCAATACAGCTATCCCAAAAGTCGAAGTCGCAGCCAATGCTTCATCGGACGAGCAGCCAGAGGTTGATGTAAGTGATGAGGAATTTCTACAGTTTGACACAACTGGAATCCCTGTCATAATTACTTTAACAAAAGTAAGACGGTTATTAGAGGTTTTTTCCTTCTTTGAAATGAAAAACTTTTATGCAACATAATAATTGTACTTGACCAATTTTGCAGGTTGGTAGACATTATATTGTAGATGCAACTGCAGAAGAGGAGTCCCAAATGAGTTCAGCTGTCTCCATTTCTGTCAATAGGCAAGGGAGAATATGCGGACTGACCAAACGTGGTGGTGCAGGTCTAGACCCAAGCATTATACTTGACATGATATCTGTTGCTAAACATGTAAGCGAGCAGTTGATTGACAAATTGGATTCTGAAATAGCTGCAGCCGAGGCTTGTGACGAGGAATAGTAATGTAGACCCTTGGTATTGCTTAGGTCTTTTAGTTTTATGTAGTGCTACGTGACATAATGTGTTTAATTTATTGTTGAATATAGGATATAAAAGGAGCACTAGCTGTATTCTACTCTTCTTTTTGACATGCGTTGACCATAATCTTGTATTTTTGAAGACCTAGTATAACATTTACAGTTGTACATTGCTCTAGTTTCAGCATTTTCATCCCTATTGCATTTTACATCTTCTGATAGTTCATATTAATTAGAGCATCCTGGAATGGGACGAAATTGAAGTATGCAACCATATGCAAACAATTTCTTTTCTTTCATTTGATTCGGTTTTTACATTAAGTTTTAATATAAATTCATATTAGCTGCATGTGCCATAAATTTTTGAATCGGGATTCTTTAAGCTTTGAGCAGAATCTTGTAAAAATGAAAGGATGCATATATATATATATATATATGTTACCTGTGTGTCACATGTCACTGAAATAAATTCTGCTTCTTGTTTGGTCAAATTTTTGTACCAAGAAATGGGTAAATTGTGTGTTGAGATGGTAAAATATATATCCCAAGGTTGGCTTCTATATTTATTTACTAGTTCTTAATTGAGGTGTCAAATTTCCAATGCACACTGGTTGCCTGATAAGGTCAGATGAGATGATAATGAACGATAGTTTTACGGGTGAAAACAATGCTCTTTGCAAATGCACAACCTCCACACAATGGATTGATGTCTGATGAAGAGACCACCTGTTGGAGGAATGCTAGTTTCATTATTGGCCAGCGTCTGTACCAATTGGCTATTCTTGGGTACTCAGTTTCAAGTGAGGCAGCTGTTATGCTTGATGGTGCTGATTTTACTTGTACTCTTATTGCACACCTTTGTTTTTCCAGGTATTTCAAGAATTGCCCATATCTGTTTAACCTTATTATTATGCATTAGCTTGTTGGTGGTACTTTGGATACGCTGCTTTCTTGTTTCAATTGAAAGGATTGTTTTGATTTTCATTCATCTTGACATCAAATATTGCATAAATGCTCCCTAAATGTGCTAGAGTACACAATTAAACTGAAAGCAGATCTCATTTTCTTTGATTTATACTTTGTTGACTAATAAAAGGACATATAGATGTATGAAGTATCTTATTTACATCTGCTGCCTTCTGGCCAAATATTAAAAACTCTGATACACCTTATTCCAAAAAATACTGGGTTTTTAACAGCAGTGACATGGAGAAGGCAAACCTTTTCCACGCAGCTGAATTTCTGTGCATATTTACAAATACTGTGCCATGAGTCTGGAGTATTGCGTACTTGATTGGATCAGCCAACTTGCTCGTTGAAGTCATCCTCAAATGCATTCTACCTCAATAACATAATGTGACCGACCCGGGCCTGGCACGAAACATCAAGTCCCCTGATACCAAGAAATGCTAAAGTTGTAGATGTTCAATTTCGCACCAGCAGTTGAATTGTTATAGAATAAATTCTTATATTCCTGTTATTTTAGCCAAGAAACTCTCGTTAAGAGGCTAAAGAAAGTTTAGATAAACTCCTCAAAGATTAATGCCTACTTAAAACCTAATAAAAACCCACAAGAAAATACAGGCAAAGAGTAGATTTCTTGAAACGTAAAAAAAGGAAGAAGAGAAATCGGGAAAAAGAGAACAAACCTGAATTAAGGAATATAAGTGCAGTAACCAATGCGAGGCAAGGATGGATGATCCGGTGGAGAAGTGGAGGACAGGCGTGGATAATGGATCGCGGCCTTAAGAAACGATTTGAATAATTTTGGCGCCTTATTGAACGATTTCGTAAGCCAAGACTGGGAGGTGTCATGTGTTAGTGTTGATTTTTTTGTTGAATTGACGGGTGAATCACGATGAAGAAGAAGAAGAAGAGCGGTAGAAGACGAGGATCGAGAAGAAGAGGTAGGAGAAGTGGGATTCGGAACCATCTTTGCAGTGAATTTGGAATCAGAAATTTCTTGATTATCTGTTCGACAGATTAAATGGTTGTTTGATTTTTAGTTAAAAAGTTGATAAAATATAAATTGAAGTCAACGATAATCGCACATTTTATTGAATTCATACATTTTATCAAATTTTCAATCACAAATTTGATCAAAATTTGATTTTTATAAAGACCAAGCAGGACTTCAACCTTTTTTGGCTTTGCTAAAAAGTAATTTTTTAAATTCAATTTCAATCATATATTCATAAATAATATTTATTTATTGTTTAAACAATTGGTGGGATCCATTATTATTGCTTTTAAAAAATGTCACGTGTACACTTTTTTGTTGACAAATATTAATTGGAGAAAAAAATATAAACTATTTAATGACGTATTGTCACATGACAGTGTAAAAAATGATATTAAAGATGATGTATATTTAGAATGATTGATTCCTTTTGTATATTTACTAATACTGTTTTTTGAGTGTTGTGTATAGTCTGGATTTCATTTTAATTTTTTTTTTTTTTGAAATTTATTTTTAACTACACATTTTATGAAATTTATAATTTTTATCAACTTTTTAATCACATTCATCAATTTTTATAAAAAAATTACTAAAAAAATGATAATGATTCATAGTGTGTCTCGGATAAGGGGGTCGATCAACGAACCATCTTTGGATTGGGCCTATCTATGATGGACTGCTTTTTTCAGTGTTGAGGTTACTAGAGCAACTTAGATGGGCCCATTAAAGATGGACTATTATTAATGGGCTCCAAAGCATAATGTTAGCAAAATGTTTGATGTAGCAACATGATGTTATGTGTGACATGTAATTTATTAGTTGGTTCACATTTTATTCCTAAATCGCAAGAGAGCATCATGCAGAGGGAAAACTTGTTTTTGCTAAATGGATTTTCTTTTCCTTAAAAAAGCCACTAAAATAGAATGTATTGAATTCTCGATTTAATAAATACTTTATAGAATATCAAGTGCAAACTAATAAATATTTAGGGCCTGTTTGGGCCGGATTGAAATCTGATTTTAATTTAAGTCAAAGTCAAACAATCAATATTAATAACATCTTTCATGGGTCCCACATCTTTTCAACCACCATTTCAAAAACTTCTGTCACAATTTACTAAAAATCTAATTTAATCCCCACCAAACACTCTTTATATATCAAGCAAATCATTAACTATTGAATAAACGAAGTACGTCTATACTCACCTAAGGGCCTAAATTTATGATGTCCCCAAGTGCAATTTCAAACTTGCAAGGGTGTCACCAAAATAAATTTCAAAATTTATAAAGAAATATGTTCCTATCAATGGATTTGGAATCCTTTAATTGATTCGAGGCAAACGTTTTACGACCACAAGAATGCAATTCAAAACATAATCTGAGTCCATGCCCAAAAAGTAAAGGTCCATGTCGTGCATACGTGTCAAAACCAAGTCCCACTTGGCAGACAACAATTGGCCACCAGAAAATTCCCTCCCAACTCCTTTTCACTTCCAAGTTTTCGGGCCAAATCCCACCTGCCTCGATTCATCATCTAATATCGAGCAATGCTATTCATCACTAATCATGATCATCATCCGCTACATTTAAAGTCCCCAAAAGCTTTTTATTAAAGCTAACTTCGTATATTTGTGTCACAGAATCCTAAATATCTGCTTATTTTATTAATTAAAAGATTGAAATCTGTCGATCTCAGGTAGTTGGGATTTCTCTTTTTCTAATTTATAATTGAGTTTATGCATGTAATTATTGCATAACTACTTGCAAGAGAAATATGATCTTTCTCTCTCTGTCTCCTTTCTTGAGTAAGACATGTTTCACGATTAAGACACACAAGGGCAATATGCGTTTTATAGTCGTGATCACGATTGATCTTATTTTGTATTTCTTAGTTGAATACAACAACTCATGGGTAAGAACAAAATCACCCATGGTAAGGTAATACTATTTTTTTTTCATTTTTCTTAAGGCGGATATAATAATTCAACAAAAAATCAATTTTTCCACCTGCTGTGAAAAAACCCAAGAAGATACGTTAGATTGATTATTTCATAAAGGAGATCATACATACAATAACATATTTAAGTAACTATTTGCATCTTATGCATATATTGAGTTCAAATTATCAAGCTATTAAACTACAACTTAAATATAAGTTTAGCGGACACATTATTGAGTATGATTGGACAATATAATGAATAAGATTTTTTTTTTTTTCTAGTTCTTAGTAATGTTTAGTGTGTGTGTGTGTGTGTGTGTGTGTGTGTGTGTGTGTGTGTCTATATATATATGTTTTTTAGTTCTTAGCAATGTTGAGTATATTGCCTTTATCAAATATGTTGTGAAGGTAAATTATAAATTGTTAAACATGCTTTAAATATTCAAGTAACTTGCAAACTACCATTTAAAACACCAAATATTTGGACCCTTCTTCTTGAAGCTTCACTTGGTCCTACAATAGATATGCATCTATCTATAGAACAAGAAAGAAATTTTGTATTTTGTCACTACGCACTTGCGTGTTCTTTTTGATCAATATGCTGTGTTAGTATGTAATTTTTATGCTCTGTACGATTATTATACCTTTCGTCATTATATACTTATGTGGTTCTTTCCTTGTTCACTTGATTATTTTACACTATTCATGTCTTGTAGCGTGTAAGAGATGTGAAACTCCTTGTAAAGTAATGGTAAAGAAGAAAAGGTTTCAAATTGTCTGCTTCAAACCTCTGGCAAGTGCCCCTGGGTGGTCCAAGAATTGAATGCAGAAAATGTTTCATTTCTCTTTCACAAAGATATTTTAATGGAATGGGACACGCTAGGTAGAGTCAAAAAGATTGTATGGTTCAAGATTTTTTGATGGCACCATTTTGATACTTGAAAGCAAAGGTGTCTGATGCTAATATAATTCCTTTGAATTGGTGTTTCACTCGAACTTATTCTAAAATAATCGAGATAAAATACTATAACACACATGGATTTATTGAGAACAAGATGCAACGAGTATATTTTTTAGTTGACTCAGGTTGAGAAACAAGAAATCAATGGATGAAGCTTGTGGTAAAGCTAAAACTAACGTCTTTGTCACAAGTCATTCAAGAAATCTGAAAAAAAATCGAGATAAAATACTATAACACACATGGATTTATTGAGAATAAGATGCAACGAATATATTTTTTAGTTGACTCAGGTTGAGAAACAAGAAATCAATGGATGAAGCTTGTGGTAAAGCTAAAACTAACATCTTTGTCACAAGTCATTCAAGAAATCTGAAAAATATATCCTCTTAACAACATTGAAAATAGATTGATATGCTTTGATTGGGACTTGGACCAATGGCTCTTTTTCAACTTTATCTAGATTTTTTTTTTATATAGTGCAAATAATTGAGTGAAAATTATTTAAACATTGTTTGATTTGAAAATAGGATTGAGATACGCTGTTTTAAAATTAGTTTGAATCAAGAGAAATTGTACACTAAAACATAAAACAATAATCAAAATATAAGAGTTATCCAAAAAGACAATGTTTTGAAATGAAACTCCAAGACTCTATATGATATCAAAGTTCAAAAAGCTTTGACGAATAATTCAATTTGCCTAAAGTTCAAATGAACAATCATATTCTAAAATTGTTGCTTTCAAACGAGCCACCATCTGATCATATTAAGGACAAAGTTGGACACTTCAATATGAAACAAATAGTCAATATAATTAAAGATAGAACCCTAAAACTCAATATTGTTTTTATTTATAACGTCTTATTCGAAATTGAATTGTCAAAAGTGTAGTGGTGAAGATTTGAATGAATAAATTCATTCAAAACATTTTCAAGGAAGAAAAATTAAATGGAATCTCTAGAAGCATTTTTCCTTTTATCTCTTATACTTAGTGGTGTCAATGAGCGAGCTAAAACTTGAAGCTCGGGCTCGATTCCAGCAAAAATGGTTCGAGCTTTTTTTGGCCCCGAGCCGAGCTCGGCCAAAAAACGAAAGCTCGACCCGAGCGGGGCTGGCTCTTTTTTTCTTGACAAATCTAATTTTTTTTAAGAATTTAAAATTTGTGCAATTTATACAGGCGTGAATTTAAAATCTATTTTTCTAATTTTTTTTAACGAAGCTTGGCTCGGCAGGCCGAGCTGGCTCGTGACACGAGCCAATGGGCTGGCTCAGGCCCGGCCTGGTGGTCTTGAGCCACGAGCAGACTCGGCTCGGGCTTTTCCTGGACCGAGGCATGGCCGCAGAGCCATTTTGACATCCCTACTTATAATCATCCCTACTAGCGAAAAAATCTCATTTTTGTCTTAAACAAGATAATGTGATTTTATGATGGAAGATCAAATTAATAAAGGTACCAACAAACCTTTATGATATGCCAATATGGTGATTCACTAGCTCCCAAAAAATTTCAACTTTCCACCTTGGATCTAAATTAATTAAAATGGTATAAACCAACTTTTACCACAAAAAGAATCTTTAAACAAATCCTTTATCCATTCATTTACTCCCTCATTTTAGTTATAGATCATTACATGGAGAAATGCTATTAATTCCCAGTGGGGATGCATCCCCAGTTTATGTGGCATTAAATGATATGTGAAATTAAATAAGTCATTTAATTTCACATATCATTTAACCAATCATTTACATCTACATAGATTGAGGATGCATCTTTACTGGGGATGAATAGCATTTTTCTCATTACATGCTGAGATGGATCCACCTCAACATATAATACCATCTTCAGCCAAAAAAATCTTTTCTAGAATGGGTTTGGAGTTTATAGATAATCACTTGTTCTGTAATAAGTATCTTAAAAGTAAGTATGACTTACTTTTAAGCACGTCCAAAATATTCCTTATATTCTTCGAGCTCAAGAGAAATACTCCACTAAATATCACGTGCTTTTATTAAGTAAAAGATTCACAATCCCTTCTTCCTCTTATGGCATGTTCGGTAGGAAACATTTGATAATAATACTGACAACATTAAAGAAGAAAAATAAGTTTAAATCTTGTTTGTTATCCGAACAAGTACTGTGTCTTGAAAATGCACTTGAGGCTCAAGAAGAACATCCTTTGTAATCCAACAAATGTGGGGTTTTATGGAGAGATAAAGAAACATTTTCTAACCTTAATAATAAGTAGGCAGACTTTCTTACAACATAGATTTTCTAAGTACAACGTATCTTGTTGTAGGAATTCGATTGAAGTCTCATTGTGTGGAAGATACAGAAGTCTAAAACTTTTTTAGCTGTGACTATGTAGTGTCAACTCTTCAATAAAAGTAGAAAAAGAATACACAACATAAGCACATGGCTTGAAGGAATATCACATGCATCTTTTTAATTTGTTCTCTTTTGTGATTATGATCAAATATTCTTTCTAATTTTGATCTCATAACACAGTATGTTTGTTTTATATGCCTATTTTTCAATATTAGCGGTCGTGAAAGTCCTTTTTCAGCGATTTTATTTTTCTATATTTTAGCTATTTTGAAATCCATGTACCACGATGATTTTATTTAGAGTCTGTTTGGTATGGATTTTGATTTTCTACAGTAAATCAATTCTCAGTTTCAACCACACATTCTTTAATAAAATAATATTTTCCATCACATCAATAATTTTTTCTTCTTTTTCAACCACACATTTCCCATCATATCACTATTCAAAAATCAATTCTTCCCCCAAAAATCCCTACCAAACAGGCTCTTATAATCTTTATGATGTATATGTTTCAATGATGGTCTTTAAACGAAATAATTGGTTTTAGAAAGTATTTTGAAAATAGTATTGTTTTGTTTTACTCGTTTCCAAAACTATGTGTTTACATGTTTCAACATATATACCACCTAGATGGTGAAGCATCATTAAAAAAAAAATCATCACCACCGTTTACTCATTCACAAATGTTCTCAAGAAGAACAATAATTTAATGGCCGAAAGTGAATATTAGCCCACAAAGTCTCATATTAGCCCATGTTTGGTCTGGATTAAAATCTGATTTTGGTCCAAGTCAAAGTTAAACAATTAATATTAACCACATCTTTTATGGGTCCCACAACTTTTCAACCTCACATTTCAGAAACTTCTATCACAATCTACTAAAAATTTAATTTTAATCTCAACCAAACACAGGCTTAGCATTAGCCCACAAAAGTCTCATTTCATCTATTTATATATATTATTTACACACATAACACACACTTCAAAAATCCTTCTTCGTGGCTGCTCTGAACAACCCATTTTTCTAATAAAATAAATAACCATTGTGTGTTTACCGAACCTTTAATGTGTCAAATATGCACGACTCTTGTGTGTGAAACAGACCAGGATGGATTTTCCCCAATTCTTCTTGTTGGTTGACTTAGAGTCAAGAGCCAAGCAAATTTGGATCCTTCAACTGTTATGGTCAAACAATGGAAGGTTCTTAATAATTGACTTTTTTTTTGCTAAATTATGCATAAATAATCATGACACGTGATTTTGAAGTTGAATAATGTCATGGCAATGAGTGCCATTTAGTGCAATTTTCTCCTCCAAGTAAGTCAGCTTGTGGCCATGTGTGTGTATCTCATGATTTCATGTGCAAGGATTTCAAGATTGTCAGCAGCAGAAAACGAATGTAGCTTAAGCATAAATTTGCTACACGAAAGAGTAACTCTATATTTACGGTACACGAACGATTTACTTTAAATCTTGAAGTTGTAATGAGGGACGTTGACGTGTAAACGAGCATCTATGTTGAGAACATCAATATTTATAGACTTATTTCAAAAAAGGGTTATCTCGACCATAGATGATTTTTCCTGATCAATCGAAGTCATTTTTTATATGTTTTTAATAAACGCATGGAATTTACAATATCTTAAGATAGACAACTATATTGGCCAACCACCCCTTTTCATGTACATTTTTTCTTTCATAGTTTATTACTCTACAATGATTCCTGAACTTTGTTTAGGTTGTTGCTCGCTCACTATCATTGAGTGCTTGAACAATAGTATCTATTGTTTTTCTCGAAGAAAACAAAACACTTTTGTTTATCTAGTACAATGTAGTTTTCTTTATGCTTCTTTGCCACTGTTACGAATTAAAAGTTATGGTCTGTTTGATTGACCATGAATTCCATGGAAAATTTTCAAGTTTTGTGTTGTTTGATGGTATCAATTTTCTTGGCTTTTGATTTTTCACTTGGTCAGGTCACACGCCTGTTTTCTTAGCGTGAAGGGAATTGTTTTTCCCACCTATTTGGTTGAAAATCTGATTCCACCTTTTCCTTTTTTATTTTTTGACAATGGAAACAAATTTCAGAACCAACTGTTAAAAAAAAATTCATTTAATGGACAATTCTCATGTAAAACAAAGCCAAGCGAACATTAAACTTTGATGAAAAAAATAATTTTTTAGAAAAAAAATTTCTCGTTTTTTTTTTTTTTGAACTTTTTGGTAATGGAAACAAATTTTATAACCAATTGTGGAGAAATTATCACTATCTTGGACAATTACCAGGTAAATCAAAGCCAAATGAATACAAAATTTTAAAAATTTTCTGCTGAAAAATTATATCTATCAAACATACTTAATTTCTAATTTCCTGCAAAATAATTTTTAGGCAATTATTTTCTCTAGAATTCATTTTCTTTCCATCCATTTTCTACCCTTATAATCAAACGGACCCTCAGTTAAAGTTTATGAGCAAAATGATGAAAGTAAAATGTAAATGGATTCTCTTTCAAAATTAGTCCTTCGAGACTATCAAACTCACCGTGCATATTAGTAGCTCCATTACATGCCTTGTCTGAAAGAGAGAATTCCCGGACGACAAACTTGTTCAATACCTATGAAACATTTCTAATTTACACGAGTATTGTTTAATACCGCGTCATATTTGAGCTTCATTTGTTTTAAAACTCATTTTCAACTGCATATTTTTTTATAAAATAATTTTACACATAAATCTAAATTTTTTCTCTAACCACACATTATTCAAATAATTACTATTTTGGAAACCTATTTTTCCAAAAAAAAAAAAAAAAAAGCTCAAACATGGATTACAACTTTGAGGAAAATCATATAATAATGGTTAATGGGTAGGTGTCCTGTTGTTCTAGGTGGGACTCATGTGTATTGACTAGAAAAGAAAAATACAAGGGAATGAAGGAAGATGCCCAAATATCGAAAGGAGGAAAATGTGCGAAATATTTCTTTGAAGGAAAAGGAATATTTTGTAAAGGAAAAATAATAGGAAAACGTAAAACTTACCAATGTGATGGTGAATCTATGGTGCAACATATATTCTACACCAAGGCCGAATCTTCCATACACGAAACCACCACCAGAAAGTAAGGTGAAGAGAAGAGAAAAAAAAATGGCCGAAAGAAAGGAAAAAGGAAAAAAAAAAAAAAAAGGCAGAGAGACGCAATGAAATGTAGGGAGTAAGCATATTGATCACAATAATATTATCTATCATTAGTAGAGATGCATCATCGATTAGGTGACAATCGACTCTCTTTTTCATTACCCATACATTAAAGTGTATTTCAACTTCGTTGGATAATGAATAAGAAAATCCATTGTCACCTAACTGTTGATATATCTCTACTAATGATAGATAAAACTACTCGATTGATTACGTCGTCTATAAATGATTAATCCCATAAACACCTTAGAGAAAAAGGAGACCAACTTATAAAATTGTTGAGAATTATAAATCCTAATTATATTCTACCGAGAGTAATTAATTTGAAAAAAGAAAAATAAGCATTCAAGAACACACAAGATTTAGATTTATAGAAGTTCGTCTCAATGTGAGGCTACGTCCTCTTTTGCCGCTGCAGTAAATCATTATTTTGAAAAAAATATTTACAAATAAAATCGCATACATATCTTTTCTAACCTCTCTTTCTCTCTTTTTGATAATGATAATAATAAAGCCTAGGATAACTCCATATTTGTAACATAAGTTATGACAAAATTGATTTTTACAAGAATACAAATTTCTAAATAGTTTTTAATGAAAATATTCCAAGTAAGTGGCAAAACTGTCTTGTTGAAAATGTGGATATCAAACAATAATTGTGGTACAAATATAATTATCCAAATTAAAATGATGGATATTTCAATGGTTAGTAACTATGATTATTCCTTAGTAATAAAATACATCTAATTAAAAAAAAAAAAAAAAGGAGAGAGAAAACTTTATTCGAGCTCTTAATAATCTTATTATTAACAATTAATTATATTTTGAAATATAATTTTTTTATCCGCTCTTGCGATAAAATTAAACTATCCACCTAAGAGTATGTTTGGCTACTTTCAAGATCTTTAAAAAAACAATTTTTTTGGGCAATAACAAATTATAAATTGTCGAAAAAAATTCTTTTCAAATAAATTTAAAACTTAGCCAAACATCCTCTTACGTTCTCTAATCTATATGCTTTATCACCTTCAAAAGAATTTGAATGTCAAACTTTCAAGAGTGAAAACTCGAAATGTTAGGTAAAAAACGAATGTAATTGTCTTGTTGAAAAAATCCAAATGTCAAGCAACAATTTAGACATGTTTTTTAAAGTAACTTTAAAATTTCAATTATGGTTGAATAATTATTTTTCTTACATATTTTGAAAATAATTCTAACTTTATTTTATAAACTGAAATCTTAAAGGGGGCCTGTACAAAATATATAATGCTAAACATTGTCGTCCATTGATTTTACTTGAACATAAAATCAAGATTCGAGTGGAAGAGAACAAGAAAAAGAGATATTTTTTGAAAGGACGAAATAAAATATCTCATTATACAAGATCAAATGTGCATACATATCAAGATAATTGTATCATATATGCGCCCACAGAATGCTGCACATGTATAATGTGTTATATATATATATAGCTATTCTCTTGCCCAAGGTGAGAAGTCTTATAATGTTCACTCGGAGAGAACCCAACGTTGTGTTCTCCTGCCACATCAGCAGGTGGACAGTCTTATTCTGCCCACCGTGGACAAGAGAACATTTCCATATATATATATACACTGCAAAAAAAAAAAAAAATCCCAACAAAAAAATGGACTTTTCAGGCCAGCCCAAGACTAAATCTGCCTCTGATGATGTGGAAAGATTGAGCTTGGAGTCACAGATCCCCGAACTATCTAAAATCCCACAGGCACTAAATTAGAAGGATATTGATAAGTATGTCAATTGATGTACGAGTCGAAGGGAAAGGATTAAAATGTCAAATTACAACACCAAGAATAAGAATGAGACAAGGGAACAGTGATGGAAAGTGGAACAAGAGTTTAATGGGGAACATGATAAGAAAATTTGATTACTCCTAATCTTGTAGGTTACATTATTCTAAATCAATTTGTTTCCTAACAATTGTCCGCCCCTTGTTTATTTGTAGCCATGGCATGATGACAAGGGTGGTGATTGCTAGTACGTGGCCATCCAAACCCATCATGTCCGGCTTAGTGTCACTTCGTCAACTTGTCACTTTATCATAAGCTACCATATGATCTTCGAACAACCAATCTTATCATGAAAATTGTACTAACACCCTTCTACCGTTTAATTCGTACCGTTTACTTTCACAATTTTGTTTCGACAACACGTGTATTTCTATTTGTTTGAAGTTTGTTGTGTATACATTCCAGAATATTACAGTTCGTTGTATTAAAAAAAATGATCACTTCTTGAAAAGTTATAGGGTTTGACAAGAAAAGGTGGCAGAAAGGTCCTACAAGCAACTTTTGATGAGAAATGGCCTAATCCTTAGTTTATCTGCCACAACCTTTTATGGTTTGTTTATTAATGGTCGGTCTCCTTCTAGAAAACATGTAATCAAGATTAGGTTTTTACCCACAAAAAAATGAATGAGAGGACGAGGTTTACCAATTTTATTTCTGCTTTCACGCACATAATCTTAGGAATTGAGCACAAAATCTATTCCAAATTATTGCACTTACAAATATTATAATATTATAATGCATAACCGGAATCTTGATTGAGACACTGATGTCGATCTTACCGTGCTTTGTTGTCTAATAGAATGGCTTTGCTTTATTTACTTTGGGGGTCCCAATTTTCTGCAATTTGTTTGAAAAAAAAAATGAAGGCCTTGAGAAATGGCAAATAGATTGCACATTTGATTTGTTTTCAAGATTATTTGTTTCCCACATTGGTTTCTTTGAAGAAAATACAATATTTCGTACGTCAATCCTTGACATCATGTCTAATATAAGAATAACAATAAAATATGAAGCTTTATATTCAACAATAGAGTTGACTATAAAGATCTTTTTTGTTATTTTGTTGAGTTCATTGCTAGAAGATTCATTGCAAAGATTTAAGCATGACACTAGGGGTCGCTACTTTTTCTTGGAGCCATATGTACTGGGCTGAAGTCGGAGTGAAACGATCCAAAAATAACAGTTTGATCCGATTAGGGTCCATCATTGCACAGGGTTCCACGTATAGAATTTTAGTCGGTACTCATTTCAGTCCAATTCTTGAATTTTATCAAATTGAATCAGATTATTCTCACCGCTAAATAACAAATTTTTCTAAATGGCACATGAATCTCCATAACAAAAGAAAGGTGGGAAACAAACATGGTAGATTTGTTTTGGAAATATTTTCTTGGGGTCCATTCATGCCCTCTCAAAGACAGGCAAGAAATCAAATCAACTCCATCAACAAGAATTAAAGTCCTTAATTAAACAAGGTAAAGGTAATCATAGCAAACGTGTTCACTACAACGTGAAACAAACAAAAAAAAACATCATTTTTTGTTGGTCCAAACCATGTCATCCTTTAGGAAAAGAGAAGACTTTCGGTGTCTTCTTCAGCGTGTCCACTGCACAATTAATTGATGAATATCTAAACTTCGAGTCTTCGACCATATAAAATTTTAGACGAATCCCACGTGCCAACCTAAGGAATTAGGCCATAGACGAGGTCCCAACACAACCAATAGGCAAATGGCTCTTAATCCAAGAAAGCAGGAGTCCTTAGGAAATTCACGTGTCATATGGACCTCTTTTGGCCTGCCAATCCTTGCACCCAATCTGCAAATTAGATACGCAATGTTTGCTTTATAGACAACAATGGCTGTCAAAGGAATATGGGTATAGCTACATGTACACACACTTTTACACAATCTTTTACACCTCTCTCACATGGAGGGGGGTCCACGATTATTTTATTATGTGTGGGCCCCCTTCCATGTGAGAGAGGTGTAAAAGATTGTGTAAAAAATTGTGTACACTTAGCATTATTCAAGGAATATAATCATAAAAATCCAAGTCATGAAGACAAAGTTGAGCCATACTAGTGATTGTGAACAAACAAACGCTAGCCAGTTAACACATTCTATATATGGCAACCTAATCCTTAAAATGGTATATTAGGAAGGATCTATAAAGATTTTGTGTTTCATGAAAAAGTTAGGGTGGAATGACTTTTTTTCTCTTTTTGAAAAAAAATAATTATTATTTCTCTATTATTTGATTTTGATTTTCGAACGATCAAATACGAAAATTGAAATTTTGAGTATCGACAAGAATCATGTTAATATTGATATAAGAACATTGTGATTTCTACACGAGTCTTTTATTGTGTAATAATGGTAGTTGATTGTATTTTTCTCACTTTTATTAGTTGGGTACAACAAGCTTTGACATAGATGACTAAATTAAACTACATAAACACTAAAGCATGACTTCAACTTTAATCTCCAAATAAAGCACAAAGCAAAGCAGAAGGTGACTGATTAAAACGTGCAAGGGAACACATGTGTACGTGAATAAATATGCTAGATAATGGATTCATTGTCTCATTCTTTTGATCTTGTTCATCATTAACATCAAATATTGATATCCTTATCTCATAGTCTCTATCTTGTAAATCCGATAGGCAAAATATGATCTTGTTCATCATTAAGATCTAGTATTGACATCTTTACTTCACACTATATTTGGTGAATCTAATGAGCATGACCTGCTGACCTAAAAAAATGTACTGCTGATGTGGCCAATAGATTCTAAGGCCTCTCACGTCCATACAAGCTTGGTTCGTGCACACTTGGACAAATCGTTAGTTATACAGGGCCTTTTACGGAGGGGCTAGAGTTGCCCGCATGCATTTCGACAGTCAACTCAGTTGGAAGAATTGTTATACAAGTGTGGGAGAACTTTAAACGTGAGCCTCCAATATAATAAAGGGGGTAGGCTTTGGGGAGAAACAAATAAAATATATGGTAGCAAAATTATAGCTTTGAGGGTCTGAACTTGCATTACCTTCGAATAACACTAAATGTGAGCTTTTATACTTGGGCATGGCGAATGAAGATCGTGGGATAACAATGCGCACGACCTCATCCAAGTGATTGACCTTTGTTGTCGTAGATATCAATCAATCATAGTTTTAAATGCTAATACCATTTTTGTATCCATAAGACCTAGCTTGCGGCCTTGGACTTGACCAAATAGGTTGCGGCGGTGGCAATGAGTTGTCTTGTCAGTTACAATGATCTTTTTAAGATCTCTTTACCTCGTCATCCTGGACCAGCTCTTCCCATGGGGTCCATGTGTAATGGGGTCGACCCAGCTTCATTTCGAGGGAGGAAACAAGTCGTCCACACTTAAGGGTCGGTCCTGCTTCGCTTCATATTAGTATACAAGGAGTGGGACCGTCGAACCGTTTGCCACGCAGGAGGATCGAGGTCATGTGGGAGTCCTCGTGTTGAGGGGCGTAACAATAGTCCCTAAAGTCCGGGTATGATTATTCATATAGTGCATGGACTTTTGAGTTTGAAGGAGAAAAAAGGACTTGGTCGCAACAACAACTCAAGTTTGGAAGAATCAGGCGCATAGTTTGAGAGAGGCTATATCGAATGAGAAGTGTCCTTGTCGTAAAGGCGAATTGCTTTGATGAAATTGAAGCCTATGATAAGGCTTAATCATACGAGTTAGTGTCCTTGTGGCAAATGGCAAACTGCTTTGATGGAGCTGAAGCCTGTGATAAGGCTTAAATATACCAGGCGATGCTGCTTTGATGAAGTTGAAGCTTGTGATAAAGCTTAATCATACGAGATGGTGTCCTTATTGTTAAGGGATAGCCGCTTTGGTGAAGCTGAAGCCTGTAATAAGGCTTAATCATATGAGGCGATGCCCTTGTTGCAAAGGGCGAGCCGATTCGATGAAGTTGAAGCACGTTGGGTAGTGTGCTTTAATGATTTGAAAGAAATGTTAATTATCTAGGCAAAACAGCTGGGTGTTTATGGTGGTTTCCAAAGTTTACATTGCGTGCGCATTTAATGCGCAATGATGGCGGTATGTAACAATTGGAATAGATCACTTGAGTTTAGGGCCCGTGTAGGTTATTATTTCCTTAAGATTTTGAAAGTGGCCTCTGGGTGCTCGATGTGGTTGGCAGTCTTGAGGCTTTTTACTAGCATGTTGTCAACGTATACCTCCATCGTTTTTCCTATGAGGTCTGCAAACATGTTATTGACCATCCACTGGTAGGTAGCCCCAACGTTTTCCAAGCCAAACGACATCACTTTGTAGCAGTAGAGGCCTTTATTAGTGATGAATGAGGTGTTATCCTCATCAGCGGGGTGCATAGAGATTTGGTTGTACCCTTAAGTATGCATCCATGAAGTTTAAGAGTTCATGCCCTGCAGTGGAGTCAACCAACTGGTTGATCCTTTGAAGCAGGAAACTATCCTTTAGGCACGCTTGGTTGATGTTGGAGAAATCTATGCAAACCCTCCACTTGCCGTTAAGCTTCTTTATCAAAACTGGGTTGGAAATCCATCTTGGATACATTGCCTCCCTGATGAACTTATTGGATATAAGTTTTTGCATCCCCTCTTACAGGGCTTCGTATCATTCCGGATTTAAGACCCTTCTCATTTGTCTATGAAGAGTTAATTTGAGGTCTACATTAAGACGGTGGCAGCTGACTTTGGGGTCGATGCTCACTATATCTTCATGCTCCCATTCAAACATGTCTAAGTTGTTGAGAAAGAATCCTTTAAGCCTCATCTTTCCTTCAAACTCAAGTTCGTTCCCTACTTGTAGCATCCTTGTAGGGTCATTTGGGTCTATCGAGAAGGATTCGAGCTCCTCCACAGGGGTCGTTTGTAAGTTTGATTCGGTGGCCCTATGGTCCAACTCCACATCGATGGCCACTTCCTCAGGGGCATCTATCATGTTGATGTCTCCCCTCTTGTTCAGGAAGAGGACCTTTTTTGGCGCATCAACAATCTCAGTGTCCAATAAAATCGTGTTTATGCTGCGGGGCTCGAACTTTTTCAAGGAGCTGAGGTAACATTCTCTCGAACCCACCGGATCCTCTCGCACCGTAGAAATTTCTCTTTTAGTGGGAAACTTCATACATAAGTAATGTATGGATGTAACAACCCCAAGATCTTTCAGAGCAGGTTGCCCTAACACTCAATGATAGGCGGACTGGTGATTTACAATGAGGAATTCTATGAAGTGATGGGTAGCAAGTGGGGATTCTCCCATTTCCACTGCCAGCGTGATTCTCCTTCTATGAATAATGCTGTCGTCGATAAAATCGTACATGAGGATTGTCTGGGGGTGATCTCGTGACCTATCACTATTATATCATAGGTGGTTCCGAATAGGTTGTTGATAGAACTCCCGTTGTCTACCAACATGCTTTTGAGCCTCGTTTTGGCTACGATGACTCTTACCATCAAGGCGTGGCAATGGGGATAACGAACCCCAATGACATCTTCCTACGAAAAGGTTATTGATGGGGGTGTTCCTAGATCCACAGGAGGTGTTGTTGTCCAAGTATTTTATCATATGAGGGCCCTGACTTCTCTTGCATAATTTCTCTGAGCATTCCTTGATTCACCCCCAGATGTGGGCTACTAATAATAGTGTCAATCTCCTTGATGAGAGCGTTATCTGTATGGGGAAGTTTTTCTCTTGGCCTTCGATCAGCCCTTGGCCTATTTCTTTCCTCATCATGTCCCCATCTAGGCGATTCATCTTTGCGATGTCCCTCGTCTCATCGAGTCTTGGTTCTCATTTGTTCTTAGGTAGAGGCGCATTTCATTGTACTTGGTGTGCTTTTCTTCACTCAACATGGGAGACTGCTAACTTCTCATAGTATGGTCTGGATAAGCAATTTTCAGTATTGTGGCTATTGGTGTTCGATGGTAGGTGTAGTATTGCCTGTTTCTAGGCTCTTTGTTCCTTTCCTTAGATTGATTTGATTGTCTTTGGGCCTTAGATCCGACCTCTTCATATGCCAATAAGGACACTACGTTCCATGTGGTAGTGGCTAGTGCTTGGCATGGTATGTCTTGCTTGGGTCCATTGCTGGTTCACCAAGTGTGATACAGGACCTCACTGTTGCCTCTAAAGCGGTGGGAGTCCCAATGAATTTCGGTTGCGGTGATCAATCAGTTCCTTGTTGATAATTGCTCCTCATCATTTCCACCAAAGCATTGTAGGAGGTATGGTTTTTGTTTCGCATGTCCCTCCAAAAGAGGGTATTTATGTTGAGGCCTCCTCTTAGAGCTGAAAGGGCCTCCCTTTCCATGGCCTGCTCGTGATATATCATCTCATCCATGAATCGAGCCATGTACTTTTTCAAAGTTTCACCTACTGCTGCATCATGTTCTGCAACCTTTGGATTGGGGCTTCTCCTTCTTTACTAGACAAATACTAGTTCTAGGAGGCATTCTTGAGGTCGGCCAACTTCTAATGCTGCCAACTGGAATGCGGCTATACCAAATTTCAGCAACCCCAGCCAGCGTGAGATTGAAAGCTCTGCACTTTAGCACTGATAAGGCTCCTCTAATAGACATATGGGTCTTGTAATTGTTGAGGTACTTTGTCAGGTCACCATTTTCTTCACATTTGGGTATTTTTGGTGGCACAAAGTGATTTAGAACGGGGGTGCTTCTCAACTCCTGGGAAGGTGGGAGACTTTCTTTATCATCATCCAATTCAAAAGATCTGCATGGACCATCTGAATCATCACTCTCAGCTTGATAATGAGGGGGTCGCGAAGTTTTTGCTTGATTTCTTAAGTTCACAACGTCTCTTCTCTCAAGTTTATTTCTAGGAGGGGAAGAAGGGGAACTCCCTGCTATCCATATCCCTAATCGCGCTCCGGTCCTCTTTGGATGGGGGTTGACTGATGAGACCTATTTTTAGGCTTTGATGGTCCAATCTTGTCAAAAACACTGGTGGATCTCTGTGGTTCACGTTCTTGAGCATATTCTTGGAGGAAGTTACCCTTCTGTGGCACGTTGTCATTGGGTTGGCTAGTTGCATAATTTGTGGACATATCCATTTCCACTGGGCTGGGCTCCTTTCTGGGAATTTGAGGGTAGGTCCCCATATCATTTTCCTCACTTTCTTGGGAAAAAATTCACTGTTGGGGCATTTGATACCCTGTTTGTTGGTGCATTTACATAAGCAACTATTGTATGGTAGCATTTTGCTGGGCCTTGTTCCTCATGTTTGCAGTCATTTACTTCAGTGGCTAGACGTGTTGTGGTATCGCCTCGTATGTGTTGGTGATAGGAGCGGTGCATGTTCACATTAGTTCGAAGGACTTCTTCTTTAGAAGCTTCATGTTTTTTGTTTCTGCCTTGTGAGCCATAATGGCTGGAACTCATAATGTGTTCTTGGCTTTTGGCTAAAGACAAGTTTTTAAATGATTCCTTTCCGCAGTGGTTCTTTCTTCAAAGACCGGGCCTTTCTTCAAGGTTTTGCTTGCTTTTGATGACTTTTGCCACAAGGACACTCATGGTTATAGTGTCGAATTTTTTATAGATGGCGCCAATCTATTAACCCAAAAAATGTACTGCTAATGTGGCCAATAGATCCGAAGGTCTCTCACGTCTACACAAGCTTGGTTCTTGCACACTTGGACAAATCGTTAATTTGAAGAATTGGTTGCGCGCACTCCGACGATCAAATAAAAGATAAGTGTGGGGGGATTAGCATTTAAGACCATGATTATGGATTGGTATACTCTTAAATGCTAATCCCCCAACTCCGAAGAATTGGCCGTGCGTACTCCCACCTTCTACGGAGAAGATCGAGTTGGCCGCGCGCACTCCGACGATCAACTCAGCTAGAAAAATTGTTATATAAGTGTGTGAGAGTTTTAAACGTGAACCTCCAATATAATAGAAGGGGATAGGCTTTGGGAGAAACAAATAAAAGATATAGTAGCAAAATTATAGCTTTGAGGGTCTCAACTTGCATTACTTTCGAATGACACAAAATGTGAGCTTTTATACTTGGGCATGGCGAATGAAGGTCGTGGGATGACAACGCATGTGGCCTCATCCAAGTGATTGACCTTTTTTGTCGTAGATATCAATCAATCATAGTCTTAAATGCTAATAACATTTTCGTATCCATAAGACCTAGCTTGCAGCCTTGGACTTGACCAAATAGGCGGCTATGGTGGTAGTGAGTTGTCTTGTCAGTTACAATGATTCGTTTAGGATCTCTTCACCTCCTCGTTTTGGACTGGCTTTCCCAGGGGGTCCGCGTGTAATGGGGTCGACCCAGCTTCATTTCGCGAGAGGGAACGAGTCGTCTGTACCTAAAGGTCGGTCCAGTTTTGCCTTATGTCAGTGTACAGGGCGTGGGACCGTCGAACCGTTTGTCACACAGGAGGGTTGAGGCCACGTGGGAGTCTCGTGTTGTGAGGCGTAACATGATCAACAAAGGATAAAAAAGTGGAATAGAGTATAAAGCACATTTCCTTCCTTTCTATTATTAAAACGAATTGTTTTTATTAACTTTTCCAATGAAAATCCCTAAATTTATTGGCCACTTTGTCAAAATTGAGAAGATCTATGAAATCTTTCTTGCTCGTGACTTTTTTGTTCAACTTGTTTTATGTGATGGTTTTCTCTTGCAAACATAAAAGCCCAAAAGAGAGAAACTAAAAAGAAAATCTTGAGAAGTATCCACCCAAGTAAGCAGTCTTCATACAGATTCTCAACACAGAAGATAAGTTGACTCTGCAAGCCAAAGCCATCTATTTAAATTCCATCATCAACTCTTCACCTCTGCCTCTTCTATATATCAACTTTTGAGTTTCTTACAACATAACAAAGCATCACGAAACATGAAATTCCCATCCAAACAAAACAATATTCTTCCCATCAGAAGCTTCACAATTTTGTTAATAGGCTGCCTGGTTATAAAACTAAGCCTCTGTTTCTCTAGTTTTCCATCTTCACTCAAGACACTAAATGTTGAAGGCCATTTCAGTTTTGACAACAATGAATTTGCAGCCAGAGATTTTGGGAACCGGTTCCGGTTCCTTCCTTCGGCAGTTCTGCACCCAAAGTCAGTATCTGATATTGCCACTATTATAAAGCATATTTGGCAAAAGGGTCCTGGTTCCAAGCTGACTGTTGCAGCTAGAGGCCATGGACACTCACTCCAAGGCCAAGCACAAGCACCACAAGGGATTGTAATCAACATGGAATCACTCAGTAGGCAAGAAATGAAGGTGTACACTGGGCGATTTCCTTATGTTGATGTCTCAGCTGGCGAGTTATGGATCCATATCCTGCATGAGTGCCTGAAATTTGGGTTAGCACCAAAATCTTGGACAGATTACTTACATCTAACAGTCGGTGGTACTCTGTCCAATGCCGGGATCAGTGGACAGGCATTTCGACATGGCCCCCAAATCAGTAATGTCCACCAGCTCGAAGTCGTCACAGGTTTGTACGAGAAAAACTAAAATTAGGGATTGGCTTAAATTTGATAATTTTGATTTTGATATTATTGAATTCAACTAATTTGCTAGATTACCCTGTTTCCATGAAGGATCATTGGAATGTATAGGTCATAGAATTTGAATTTATCAAAAGAAAACTACATCAATCTTGGATCTTTTTTTCACCAATACGCTGACTTTATTGCAGGAAAGGGAGAAGTGAGAATTTGTTCGGAGGAGCAGAATGCTGACCTATTTCACGGAGTTCTGGGTGGACTTGGCCAGTTTGGTATAATTACTCGAGCAAGAATCTCTCTAGAGCCAGCACCAATGATGGTAAAGATTAATCCGCCCTGCCAAAAAATCTATTATAAGCCTTTGGAATAACAGAAACAGTTTGACAAACTTGTAGTTCAACTTTCAACAGGTGAAATGGATCAGAGTACTTTATTCAGATTTCTCCACTTTTGCAAGAGACCAGGAGCATTTAATATCAGCAGAAAACACATTTGATTACATAGAAGGCCTTGTGATGATTAACAAGACGAGTCTCATTAATAACTGGAGATCATCCTTCAACCCGCAAGATCCAGTTCAAGCCAGTCAATTCAAATCGGATGGAAGGACTCTCTTTTGCCTCGAATTGACCAAAAATTTCAATCCCGGCGAGGCTGATAAAATAGACCAGGTGAGGCATATCACAGTCCAATATTTTAAAGCATGTTCACAGATATGTAAATGGAAAGGCCATAATATTCAAATATCTCGACTCTGATGCAGGAAATTGAGAGCTTGTTGTCTCAATTAAGCTACATCCCCTCAACACTCTTTATGTCAGAAACTTCTTATGTAGAATTCTTGGACAGGGTTCATGCAGCCGAGCTAAAACTGCAATCAAGAGGATTGTGGGATCTCCCACACCCATGGCTCAATCTCCTTGTTCCGAAAAGCAAAATAAACAGCTTTGCTGAAGGTGTTTTTGGCAACATTTTAACGGATACGAACAATGGCCCTGTCCTTGTCTACCCAGTAAACAAATTAAGGTAACAACTCATAATGACAGCTTTTCACTCAATCAATTTTTAGAGTTCTTGTTCCTAAGTCAATTGATTTACATTTTATTTTTCAGGTGGGACAACAGAACTTCAGTTGTACTTCCAGAAGAAGACATTTTCTACCTTGTGGCGTTCCTTCCCCAAGCAGTTCCCTTGTCCAGAGAAAATAATGGCTTGGAACCTCTATTGAGTCTAAACAAAAGAGTTTTAGATTACTGTGAGGAGGCCCACTTGGGAGTAAAACAATATCTTCCTTATTATACTACACCGGAGGAGTGGAGGACCCATTTTGGTCAGCAGTGGGAAATATTTGTACGACGGAAATCAGCATATGACCCTCTAGCAATACTTGCTCCAGGGCAGAGAATTTTTCGAAAGGCAATATCCATCTAATGACAAGCAAAACTTCAGAATAAAGGAAAGTGGACTTGCGGCATTTTCAGGCAATGACGCCGACGGGGACTGTCAGCAACTTCATGTAGTGGGGGCAGATTTACGAATTTAAGAAAATAGGGCGGCTGCAATTAGTATATAAATATTAGTTCAATATTTCTTGCACCTTCTCAGCAACTGTAGGTATAAAGAGGAGGCTTGCAAGTTGCAACAAGTTAAAATTCAATCAAAATTTCATTGCATATTACATAAATATATAAATTATATGATATCATGCATGATAAGTTAGCAGACAGTTAAATTTTCAGTTCTGGAAAGAACAGTGGACAGCTTCTTCAGTAGTAACTAAATTTTTAAAGCAGTGGCTATAAAGTAAAAACTCTTAAAACAAGAAATTTTTTAACCATTCTCCATAGCGCGACGGAGAAGAGAAAAGAATGCACAGGACATGAAAAAGTTATATTGATGCTATATGCACAAATAACAAACATAATCGATCATCTACAGACTGGATGCAAAACATGCCATAATCCAAAAGAGTGAGTTGTGCATCAATTGAACTATTTTCGGGTACAATTATTTAAACAGAGTCTGGTGAAATTGCATGCTTTGACATTCAACAACCAATGTTTGCTATAATTACATAAAGACCTGCTAAAAATCACAAAATAATCTCAGGGATTCTCCTAATGTAGTCAGAATTTATTGAAATTGTAACAAATTTATGCACCAGATATCTGTGCTTCTTTACTTCAACGATTATCAGATTATTAGTTCTCAAATTTGTAATGATACATTTGTTTAAGTACTAAAATTACAATAATAACTTAAAACTTTGATGTTTCAAGCCATAAAAAGATAATTGTAACATCAAGAATCTTAACTATGGCAATTTGAAGCCAAGATAGCTGAATGAAATAAAAACAATGAAAATGGTTTAGTCGGAAGAGATCTCATTTCATCCCTTCAATTGATAGGATATCCAGCTGTCATAGATTACAATCATATTAAGTAAAACGTTCTCAGATTAATAATGGCTTCCAGTGGTTTACCAGAAGTAACAAAGTTCACTTTGCTACACATTACTTCAGGAAAAGGAAAGAAAATCACCTTCCTATGCTTATTCCAAGATTATCCTCAAAAAATTTTAAATAATCACCTTTTGTCCTAGCTGTACTTTGTGTCACGGACTACAGCTTTACCTAAGCCCCGTGACCCTATCACATCCGCAGTTTGCCCAATTTCGGTTGCACATTATAAATATTTCATTTAATTGTAAAATAGTTAGAAATTAGAAAAGTTTAGTATGATTCCATGGCTTTTTAACGTCTACTCCCGTTAGATGAGTTTTTGTTGCTAAGTCTATTATAGGGGGTATTACTCTTTCAAACATCTTTCAAACTTTCTAGTGTTCGCCCCCTGCACTAGCCATTGTAATTTCCTACTTTCGTTTATTATAATGTTCAGCTTTCAAGCAATCAATGATCAAGTTTATTTCAATACATTTCAATTTCATGTTGTAAGCTTTCTTTAAATTGTGATCAAATTTACTATCGTCCCGAAACGACCGAGAAAATGTGGAAAGTAGTCTAGCGAAGCAGACTACTGCCGCACGGTGTCCCTTTCTATGCTAAGAAGAAAGGTAACCCGTGAAAGTTGGTATCAGAGCTGCAGCTTAAGACCCTCGATAAGAAAACTATGGATGCAATGGAATCGAACACCACTGAGGTGGTAGATCCTCAAAAGAGGTTGAGGTGACAAACACTAGGTTGAGTTTGGCCATGGAGGGCCTCGAAGAAAGGGTCGAAGTGGCAGAGACGGAAACTCGGGAAGTACCCATCCAAGTGGATGAATGCCAAGAAACTTGTGCAGCTATGACTGAAGCTGTATCTAGCCTACCTGATCTGCAGGAGGAAGTGGAAACATTGAGAGCTCAACTAGTAGTTCTTCAACGCGCGTTTGGCAATGGGCAAGCCATCGTGCAAGAGTCTATGCATAGGCTCAGAATTTCAGAACCGCATACCTATGGAGGGGCACAGGATGCTGAGGAAGTTGATAACTTCTTGTTCGATATGGAACAATACTTTCTTGCGGCTTCGATTCAAGACGAAGCGAGGAAGGTTACTACAGCTACCATGTATCTAGGTGGAGATGCAAAACTAAGGTGGCGGACGAAGTATGCTGATATTCAGGCCAACAGGGTCCGAATAGATTCTTGGGATCTCCTTGAGGAAGCAATCGGATCTCAGTTTTTCCCAGAGAATGTAGACTATGAGGCACGTTAGGCCTTACGAGAACTGAAACACACCTTTTCCCGGCATATGCTGAATATTCGAAACATGTCGGAAAGGGACAAGCTATTCACCTTCATGGAAGGGTTGGAACCGTGGGCACGTACGGAACTTCAGAGACAGAATGTCACTAATTTAAGCGCAGCTATGGAAGCTGCCGAATGTTTGAGTGACTATCAACCAGAATCGAGAGAGGATCGATATTATGGAAATAGTCAGTCTATCGGAGGTGGAAATAGACCTCATAGACCTAGATCGAGCTCAAATGGGGGAGAGCGTTACTCTCAGAATCGGGGAGGAGCCTATCAAGGCAACCGCCAGAATAACAATTGGAACCAAGGAAAAGCAAATGAGGGCAGATCTAATGCCAGTCTTAAATTGAAGTGCTTTTTATGTGAATGACCACATCGGGTGGCGGAGTGTCCTCAGAAACGGATGGTGAATGCATACCAACTAACAAGTGGATGGACCAAATCAAAGCAAGGTACACCACAAGCTAGCTGTCATGGAGAGACCGGCTCCGAAGAGGACGAGGATGTAGTTGGTGCATTCTCACATCGGTGCAATATACTACTGCATTGAGTTACTAAAAGGGATGATGGTCCCTCGAAGGAGTCGAAGATGGAGGAATCGAAAGCTCGCACTTGTAGGGCGAAAGGCCTGATGTACATTGATGTGAGGATTAATGGAAAGCTAATCAGGGCTATGATAGATATCGATGCTACCCACAACTATGTTGCAAGTACCGAAGTAGAGTGTCTCGAACTTGCTCTAGAAAGAGGTAAGGGAAAAGTCAAAGCAATCAACTCCGCTGCTCAACCGATAGCGGGAGTAGCGAAATCTGTGTCGATCAAAGTAGGTCACTTCGAGGGAAGGACGAATTTGTCAACAGTTCAAATGGATGATTTCAAGCTCATTTTGGGATTGGAATTTCTTCGGGATACGAGAATAGCAGTGTTGCCGCATTCTGACTCGTTAGTAATGATGGGGAGTAAACCATGCGTTATCCCCACACACGTTGGAAGGCAGGCGAGAAGGGCATCTCGACCATGCAATATAGCAAGGGTTTCAAGAGGAATGAACATTCATTTTGGTGCACTCTTCGATTGGAAGAGATTGAAGAGGTGACTGGTCCAATTCCAAAACCTATCGGAAGGTTTGTTAAGGAATTTGAGGACATCAAACCGAATGAGTTACCAAAGAAATTACCACCAAGGAGGGCAATTGATCGTGGGATTGAACTTGTTTTAGGTGTTACACCTCCCACCAGGGCACCATACCGTATGTCTTAGCCGGAGCTTGAAGAGCTTCGGAAACAGTTGGGAGAAATGTTGGGAAGTGAGACTACTATGGAGCGCACTTCCGCATTACTACAACATACATACTATTGGCCTTAAGGGCGGGACGAAAATTCAAGTTATGCGAAAACTTGTCTTGGTTGTATGCAAGATATAAGGAATTATCAGAAAAAGGCAGGCTTACTGGAGCCCCTTTCTGTCTCAAACGGACCATTCAAGAGTGTGTCGATGGACTACATTTGTGGATTGCCAAAAGTTGGAGACTTTGGTACTATCATCGCCGTGATGGACTGCTTATCTAAGGAGACAACTTTCACCACAGCGTCCAAGTGTGTATCAGCTGAAGAGACAGCTCAACTCTTCTTCAAACATACTGCTAAATACTGGGGACTGCCTAAGAACATCATCAGTAAGCGAGATTCTCGGTTTACTGGCATACTTTGGACCGAGTTGTTCAAACTTCTCGGTTCAACTTTGAGCATGAAAACTAGTTTTAACCCACAATCAGACGAATAGACAGAGCACTTCAACTCTATGCTGGAAGACTATTTTCGGCACTTTATCTCTGTTTCGTGTGAAAATTGGGTAAAGCTTTCAGATGTGGCCCGGATGTGTTTCAACGCTCAAGAGAGCTCTTCTCCCAATAAGAGTCCTTTTGAGATCACTACAGGCATGTAATCGTTACTCCCTCATATTGCGGATATCAATTAGAAACAATACAAGAAGTCTGCAGATCTGAAGCGACCAGTGTTTAAATTGAAAAGATCAGAAACGAAGGTTGCCCAAAAGATTTTTGGCCATCGAGCTTCTAGGAAATATCTTCAAGATTACTTGGTCAAGTTTAGCGGATGCAACAACGAGAAGAACAATCAGTGGCTCTGAGGACGTCGCCAAAACAAATGGGGGAGAATGTCACGGACTATAGCTTTACCTAAGCCCAGTGACCCTATCACAGCCGCAGTTTGCCCAACTTCGGTTGCACATTGTAAATATTTCATTTAATTGTAAAATAGTTATAAATTAGAAAAGTTTAGTATGATTCCTCGACTGTTTAACGTCTATTCCCGTTAGATAGGTTTTTGTTGCTAAGTCTACGATAGGGGCATTAATCTTTCAAACATCTTTCAAGCTTTATAGTGTTCGCCCCCTCCACTAGCCATTGTAATTTCCTGCTTTCGTTTATTGTAATGTTCAGCTTTCAAGCAATTAATGATCAAATTTATTTCAATGGATTTCAATTTCATGTTATAAGCTTTCTTTAAATTGTGATCAAATTTACTTTCGTCCCGAAACGATCGAGAAAAGGCAGAAGGTAGTCTAGCGGAGCAGACTACTGCCATATGGTGTCCCTTTCTGTACTAAGAAGAAAGGTAGTCTAGGACGTTTTGTCCTAGCTGTACTTTGTATGGTTCGACTTCTTTTTAATGCTTGTATAAATCAAACATATAACTAAAGGGTAACTTTTGCAAAACGTCCCTACCTTTGATGGGTTTTGTGCAAAACATCCCTACGTTTCGTTTCTTGGCACAGAACGTCTCTACCTTTCACATTTTTGGCGCAAAACATTATTTTCCCTAATTTTCGACCATTTTACCCTTCTATTAAAATAAAACAAAAATAAAAGAAAAGAAAAATACAGAATAAATTGCAATCTTACTCCTAGACTTTTCTAAAAATGCAAATGAGTCCAAAACTTATAAAAATATTAAAAAGAACAAAAAAAAAAAACTATTTTAATCTCCTAGCCACCGGTTATGGACCCAATTTCCACCTCATTTCGGCCACCAATACTGTCGGATATCACTACCAATTTAATCTCCTCATCATCCTCTACAATTTCCACCCAAGAACTCCCCATTTCATCCACTTATACACCTGAAATCATACATCAAAACTAGCAAATCGAAATTCTGCAACCTGCCGAAAATCTCGTCTTCGACCGCCGTCATGGTCGCGGAGCACAACGAACTGTTTGCTCAGGTCCAGGAGACACATAATGTGGCCCCAATTCACTCCAAACAACACACCATCAAACTGAATTAATTCATGAAACAGCGCTAGTCGCGAGCTCTTCTCTACTCTCCGAAGAACTCTGATTCTAGCGCCATTCGGCTAACCCAGGGTCGTGAACCACCTAGGTTGGTTGGTCTTCATCAAGAGCAGCTGACCCACTGATGGGTTAGACCCCAATTACGCCCAGAACATGTCTAATTTTCGTCTGCATTGTTCGTTTGTGTGAACTTGCGAGTTGCCTGCGTTGTAATTTTTGAATTTGATTTCCGACCAAATCAGCCAGAGTTGGGGCTGATGGTTGGGTAAGTTGTGAAGAGGGCAATGAAGCCTTCAAGGTGGTATGTTGGTCTGGCGATCAAGGTGATCGGAGGTTGAGGAATTTGTCTTCAAATGTGGTGGCTTAAGGGGTGATATTTTTTTATGTTTGTGACTTATTTGCACATTTTTAAAAGTTTATACCCATAATTGCAATTTATTATATATTTTTCTTTTCTTTTTTTGTTTTATTTTAATAGAAGGGTAAAATTATCAAAAAATGGGGAAAAAGAAGTTTTGCGCCAAAAATGTGAAAGGTCCACGTTCTGCGCCAAGAAACGAAACGTATAGACATTTTTCACAAAACTCGTCAAAGGTAGGGACGTTTTGCGTCAATTATCCTATAACTAAACATAGAAAATCTCATGAAGAAACACGTGAACTCAAAGTGGGAAATTGTGGCTATTCAAATTATAGTTGAGTCGGCAAGCCAGAACTGTTGGAACATTTTGCAAATAGTTCAAGAATAGAAGCTTCTATAAGCCAACAGTGCCTTAGGAATAACAAAATAAAAATATGTTCATACATCACGGTCAATGATCCTCGTGCATCAAATGAGGAACATTTTGTTTTTGTTTGTACCTCAAAGTTAAACGCAGATCCATAAAGATATGTTAAGGAGGTTGAAATTTTATTTTTTTTCTAATGAACTCATACCATAAAAGATACTCTATGCCACATAAGGTATGAAATTAAACTCTTTGTGAGTACCAGTACGACAACTCTTGTACCTTGCTTGTTGAGACACATCCTGTGATTTACCTCATCCACAATGCTCTAGGGGTGGGGCGGGGTGGGACGGGGGTGGGGCTTCAATGTTGGGGTTCAACCTTTAGTTTAAAAGGTTATACTCATGACGAAGTGGATTAGAATATATTTTTGGACACTCGTAACAAAGTTCTAACAAATATATTTTTAACTAATAGAATTAAATATTGAGCATATTACTTATTTTGATTATCATGGACGAAATAAATAAATTTTTAACTCACAAGTATAAATAAGTAATATATGAAAAAATACATTAGAAAAATTTCATTATTTTTAAGTTTAGTCAAACATGTAGCATTTCATACTGTTCAAATAAGTCATTTATCTTTACTTTAATCAGTAAAAAATATTATATATATATATATATGTGTGTGTGTGTGTGTGTGTGTGTGTGTGTGTGGAATAAAATACCTAATTTGATAATGAGTTATTTGTGTATCATGAATATGAATAAAATAAATATGTAATTGTTATGGTGTCTTAAATTAAATTTGAATAATTGAACACTGGGCTTCGATTGTGAATGAAGTTAGTTGGGCTCAAATTAATTTTTGTCTTGGGTTAAATTTTTATTCTTTTTTATTTTCACCGTGAATTTGGGCTAAATTTTTCATTTTTTACAAGCCAATTACTTCTGGGCGGGACATCCGGCTCTGACTGTAAAAGTTCAAGTGATTCGGTTCAAAACTCCAGTAAGAGCCTAGTCAAGCATAGCATCACTTTAACACTAACCAACATGAATTTTTCACAATAATATTCATAATCCTGGTTTTTAAACTAAACTAATCATGAAATCATTCTTATGTCGACACAGTATCTGCACCTGATGACTGACACCATTAGATGAGCTATAAGAGTGCAATATAAAAAAATCACATAGTAAAAATATGTGCATTCAACTTATATGTTAACGGATGGTACGAATTAAATACAGAATTACATCCTGGAAGTTTAATCTCTCCCATTTAGTATCTATTGTTAACTTTGACTAAGAGTTGATGTCTTCCTGTAGAACATGTGCATCAGTTGTTGCTCTCGTGGTGACAGTATCAAAAAATGTTGATGTAACTGATGTCAAGGAAAAAGTGCTGAAACACTGAAAAGAACAACAATTCAAACTCTTAATTAGTGCAGCTTGGAAAGGTAAAAGGTGATGAGAAACATTTATTATTCAATGGTTGCTTCATTTTCAAATATTGCATTCTTGGTGATATTTTCCAGTGAAAGTAGCATAGCAAGATCATGCATTAAACATCAACAAGGTAGTTGCTTCCATGATCACAAAAGCGGAAACATTTTATCAATAAGAGAGACAAATTATTCATGAAGATGAGAAAATCCAGAAAAGAGAATCAAGTTCAACACAAGCACTTCTCAGAACCCAAGGCCCAAAGTCAATGGGAAGAAGTTAGATGTAGAGAACACTATTTGAACTTTAACAAAGCTATAATAGGCCAGAATGCTGAGAAGATCAAACTAGATTTTCTGTTCTCTTAAACTTTCAACTTTAGTAGATTCCAATCATGTCAGTCATATCAAAATTTTCTTTTTAAATTACTATAATATTGTACATGTTGAATTGAAAATAGCTGGAAGATTTTGCAAAATGAAATAATGAATGCACTCAGTTTAATTGTCGTATAGTTCTTTATGTTATTGAAACATTTTGTTGGGTTTAAAATGTCCAAATCATGCACAAACAAGAAAATCCACACTTAAGAACACACGGTGCAGAAACGAAAAATAACACCAAAATGTTAACCCAGTTCTAATCTGAGGGGCTCAGCTACCAACCCAATCCAATAGTGCACCAAGAATGCCTTCTAAATAGAGTTTACATTAACCAAATATCAGATCATAACAGTTTTAGTCATCGATCCAAAGATGTCCTAAAACTTCAACCCAAAAAACCAAACCCTAACACGTTATACACAATTACAGAACCTAATCAGAACAGCCAAAAATCGAACCAAGGTTATTGTTACAATAGTGATTTACACATGGATTTCACAGATCTTTTCATGATCTGAAAACATCAGGCAAGAGAAAATAAGAAGAGTCTCTAGAGAGAATGAAGAACTTCAGAACCAAAACTAACAGACCGAATGAAAAGTGAAGTCCAAAGGTCATCAGCCATTACGTTAAAATGCTAACTAAAGATCACAACCATTGATTAAATCGGATAGCTCACAACCCGTGTAAAGAAGCACAATCCGAAATTAACAATCTAGCCAATAGAAAATAGCCAGGTGGACATACAACTTAAAGAGTTGTAATTTTGGAAACACGTTTTTTCTTCTTTCAATCTTTACCTTGATTCCAAAATGCAAACTCTCTACAATATGCTTAAATGATGCACTAATATGTGGAAGGGTTCAACATCATATCCCGAGTACCTAGAAAAGATTAACCAGTATCAATATGTAATAAAGATAAACAAATTCTAAACTTATTTAAAGGTAGAATTTTTGGCAGATGGATTTACACCAGTATGAATTTTTTTCAAGTAAAATCTCACCACATATAATTTTCTCAGGTATGAAATGGTACTTCACCTCAATATGCTTGGATCTTTCATGATAGATAGGATTTTTGCATAATAGTAAAGCACTTGACTATTAGTGAAAATTGTAGGTGTCTTATGTGAAAAATTCAACTCTTCCAAAATTCCCTTTAACAAGATATATTCTTTTACAGATTTAGCTATTGCCACATATTCATCCTTTGTACTGGATAATGTGTTAATAGGTTGAAGTTGTGAACTTTCAAGTGATACAATTATCTCTAAGTGTAAAGAAATATGCAGTAGTGGACTTTCTTCGGTCTTTATCCCTAGTAAAATCAGAGTCTACAAACACTTTCAATGTTAATGGATCAAATCCCTTCTTCAACATCAAACATACTCCAAGTGTTCCAGCTATATATCTCAATAACCACTTTAACCCAGCCCAATGAGGTTTCCTCAAATTAGACATAAACTTACTTAGAAACTTGATAGAATATGCTAAGTCAAGCCTAGTTGTAACCATAGAAAAAATGATAGAACATATGGCATTAGCATACGGAATCTTCTTCATATCTTCAAATTCAGATTCAGTTTTAGGACAGCTGAAGAAAGGTTCATGTGGGCAGAAAGGGGAACATTCACATACTTAGCTTCTTTCGTACTAAATTTGGTTATAACTTTATTTAAGTATGTTTATTGAGATATAGTCAATATATTTTCATTCCTATTCCTGTTAATAACTATCCCTAAAATTTTCTTGGCATTTCCTAATTCTTTTATATCAAATTCAGATTTTAAGAGATTCTTAAGCCTTAATATCTCAACTTTGCTAGAGCTAGTTAGCAACATATCATCCACATATAAAAGTAGATACACCTCATTGCCAGCTTTGGTATTGTTATAGTACAAGCGATGATCATATTCACTTCTCCTAAAACTAATTTTCAGTACATAAGTATCAAACCTTATGTACCCACTGTCTAGGACTTTGTTTAAGTCTATACAGAGATTTTTGCAAAGTCAAATTTTCATTTTTCCTCAAAACCTTGGGTTGACTCATATAAATGTCATCTTCAAGTTCCCTGTGTAAGATAGCAGTCTTGACATCTAATTGTTCAAGTTCCCAATTGAATCGAACAACTAGTGCAAGAATCAATCTTATTGTTTTGTATTTGATTACATGAGAGAATATTTCATTATAATCAACACCTTCCCTTTGAGTAAAACCCTTGGCCACAAGTCTCGCCTTATATCTCAAATGATCAGTGGAATTAATTCCTTCATTGACTTTGAAAATCTATTTACATTAAACAACTCTCTGAGTTTCAGGTTTCTTTAAAAGTTTCCACGTTTTATTACCAAGTAAAGATTTCATTTCCTCCTTCATAGCCTCTTTTTATTTCTCATAATAACAACTATTCATAGTTTCTTCATAAAATGAAGGTTCTGAATGTTCTAGAGATCCACCAGATATAAGAGCAAAGTCAGTCAAATTATTTATTTCATATCTTGAATTTGGTTTGACTTGTCTCATTTCCTCGTCTCTAACCAATTGATAATCTTGAATGCTAATTTCATTTGTGGGGATATTTGTATTCTCAATTTCAGTTTCAATCTCAGCTTGAGGTACATCTACTTTACCTCCATCTGTGTTAACAATATTTTCATCAAATTGTTCAACATCAGCTTAATCATTTTCAAGTTGAGTGTGATTGAGTCTAACTAACTTCACCTCAAATTGTGAAGTATTCTCTTTGATTTGCTCTTTAGAGTTATCAATTTTATTTTTCAAACGTGGCATTTTGGACTCATTAAATACCACATTTCTGCTATTAATGATCTTAATGTCTTGTACACCTATCACCCACAACCTGTACTATTTCACCCCTTTCGGGTACCCAAGCATAACACATTTAGTAGCTCTAGGATCTAACTTTCCCTCAATTTGATATGCATATGCCGCACATCCAAACACCCTAATGTGAGAAAATTTTGGGGACTTTCCAGTCCAGAGTTCTTGTGGAGTCTTAAACTCAACAGAACTACATAACAATCTATTTATAAGATAAGAAGCTGTAGCCACAACCTCAGTGCAAAAACCTTTAGCTAATCCAGAACTGATCAGCATACACCTAACTTTATTCATAAGAGTTCTATTCATTCTTTCAGAGACCTCGTTCTGTTCAGGTGTGTGTTTAACAGTTCTGTGTCTTACAATCCCCTTTTGTTTACAGAAGTTATCAAACTCAACATTACAAAATTCTAAACCATTATCAGTCCTTAGAGTTTTTAACTTCTTATCAAGTTGATTTTTCACCATCTTCAACCAAGTTCTAAACTTTTGAAATGTTTCAAATTTATTCTTCAATGAATAAGTCCATACTTTTCTTGAGTAGTCATCAACTATAGAAAGGAAATACTTATTGCCTCTAGCTATGTCAACGAGTTGAGCCTGAGCTCAAAAAAAAAGTTCGAGCTCGGCTCGATTTTTTTAGGCCGAGCTTTTTTGGGCCAGAGCTGAGCAAAGCTCGGCCCAAAAAAATGAGGCTCAGACCGAGCCTTAGCGGACAGAGCCGAGCCCGGACCGAGTCGTTTGTTTTTTTTTTAAATTTCAAATCTACATTTTTTCGAAAAAAATTTAAAATTTGTACAATTTATACGTACTATAAATTAAATAAAAAAAATGGGCTTGGCTCGAGCTTTTTGGGGCTGAGCTTTTTTGGGCCCAAGCCAAGCCGAAGAAAGCCCTGCCAAAAAAATGAGGTTCGGTTACTCGGCTGAGCTTTTTCATCGAATCAGAGCCGACGAGCTTTTTTGTCATCCCTAATTGCCTCCAGAGGTAGGGTGACTTCCTCGTCCCCGTAAATCTGAATGGGCATAATCTAGGGGCCTAGATGTGGTATGTAACACAGTCTCAAAGCTCACCCTATGTCATTTTCCCAACACACATGTTTCACAAAATTCAAGGGGTTCAATCATATCTTTTCAAAGTAGTTTTTGTTTACATAGATACTTCAAACCCTTATTTCTTATATGTCCCATTCTGTTATGCCATAATTTGGATTTGTTTTCAATTATGTTAAAGATTTTACATCTTGAGGAGTAATAGTCTCTCACATAAATACAATCCATTTCTTTTAGGTTCTTCGAGAATTACCAAAGATTCCTTCATCACTTTCAAATTGTTATTATCTGACTTGAAAGAATGTCCCTCATCTTCAAGAATTCTCAATGAGATGAGATTTCTTTTAAGGTTTGGGACATACCTTACATTCTTTAAGTTTTCGACAATACCATCATGCATCCTAATGGTAATATCACCAATACCAAGAACACTTTGAGAGTTATTATCACCCATATACCCTTTCCTGTGTTCATTCTTTGTAATTATTAAACCATGACCTATTAGGATATATATGGAATGTACACCCTGAATCCAAGATCCAGTCCTTATCAACTTCTTCATCTGACATAGTCATTACAAGTAGGCTATCTAATTCAGAACATACGGCTGAATTATTCAATTCATCATTATTGTGGTCCTCGTGTTTTTTCTTCCATTGAAAGCAATCTCTCTTAAAGTGACTTAATTTTCTACAATTGTAACACTTGTTATTGTTTTTATCTTTTGATTTAGACCTAGTTTTAGATTTGGATTTGGATTTTCTATTGTTGAAGTTATTTTCCTTCTTCTCAGTCATCCATCTCACAAATATGCTCTCCTTTCTGGTACTTGTTTAGATTCTTTATTTATCTCCAATCCCCGAGATCTTAATGCATTAGTGACAATTGTTTGTGTTAGAGCATCTTGAGTATTTTTTTTACGTTCTTTATATAATTAAATGAATTAGGTAAGGAATTAAGAAGAATTATAGCAAGGTCTTCATCATCAAATTTATTTCCATTATGAGCAAGGCTTTTAACAAGAATACTAAAATCACTCAGATTAGCTTCCAAATTCTTTCCACTATCCATCTTAAAGCTAAACAATTTCTCTAAGAGGTAGATTTTATTAGGTAATGTCTCGGTTAGAAACAAAGGATCTAATGCAGTCCACAAGTCCCTAGAGGTGGTATGATTTTCAACTTGTCTTACTTTATCATCAGATAGGTGCAATATAATAAAACTGTATGCTATTCCATTCATATCTAGAATTTCGTCAGACTTAGCTTTCAATACATCAGAAAAAGTTACAGGATCACCAAGGGCTTTAGCAACCCTTTGTTGGACCAATATGACCCTCATTTTCTGCTTCCAAATCGAGTAATCCCCATTTCCATCGAATTGTGATAATTCGACCTTCGAACCCACCACAGGTTATGTAAAAGAGTGGTTATTACTTGTGGACATAAGTGATTTTCAATCTGAAGATCACTTAAGTTGCAGAAAAATTTTTGGAAAAACTTTTTTCGTGTAAATTATGACAAATAAGCTGAACACAGAATGAAAAACAATACTACTAAATATGCGCAAACTGAAACAGTAACAGACACACAATCACTGAGATTTCACCACATACTCAGATTACATAAACTGAAGATAAACCTAACATGCTTCTATTACAGTCAGCCAATTTATTCAGATTCTTGAATAAACTAAATCACAATATATTAACAGATTTACAAATTCATATCAAGCATGCAAATCAAATTTATGGATAGAAGATAATCAGAACAATCTCACCAAAATACTATGTATAACAGTATTTAAAACTCCACTGTTGTTTAGGAATCAAAATTTAGTTTCAATGTCAATTTCAGACTTGAGTTCAACACCACCTACGTATCCAAGAACTTTTGTTCAAATTTGTTCCGGAGGACTACACATGTAATAGATGAATTAATGCGAAAAAGAAATTGAAAAAGAATCGAAGAACCTTACCCACAGCCTTAACAAGCTTTCATACCAGTTGTTGGGTTTAAAACGCTCAAATCATGCACAAATAAATCTACACTCAAGAACACAAGCTGCAGAAATGAAAAATAACACCAAAATGTTAACCTAGTTCGGCTATGCCTAATCTAGGGGGCTCAGCTACTAGCCTAATCCACTAGTGCACCAAGATTACCTTCCAAAGAGAGTTTACATCAACCAAATATCAGATCGCATGATTTTTAGTCATCGATCCAAAGATCTCCTAAAACTTCAACCCAAAAAACCAAACTCTAACACGCTATACACAATTACAGAACCTAATCAGAACAGCCAACAATCGACCCAAGGTTATTGTTACAATAACGATTTACACATGGATTTTACAGATCTTTTCACGATCTGAAAACATCAACCAAGCGAAAATAAGAAGAGACTCTAGAGAGAACAAAGAACTTCAGAACCAAAACCAACAGACCGAATGAAAAGTGAAGTCTAAAATTTATCAGCCATCACATTAAAAAGCCATTAAAGATAGCAGTCATTGATTAAATCGGACAACTCACAACCCACATGAAGAATCACAATCCGAAAATTAACAATCCAGCTAATAGAAAATAGACACGTGGACATACAACTTAGAGAGTTGTAATTTTGGAAACATGTTTTTTCTTCTTTCACATTTCAAGAAAAGAATATTAGGGTCCTCCCAATGTTCACGATATACTCAAATTCTCACGTCTGCAATTGAATAAATATTTTTCCAATCACAAATCATGGAATTCCGAAGGTAAACCTACATTTATATAATTGTTCTCTCAACACTTACTACCAGCTTGCACATGCTACCAAAGAAGCTTTAATAGTTTGCTTAACAATTCCATTCCTAAGATTGACTCATGTCCACTTGATCTCAACATCTCATCATATGTCAAAATTTTCATCCTTCCATAATGAATTTTAATTTCTTGAAATAAATTGGCAGACATCTTAAGTTGGAGTTGCCTTCCATTGATGAAGGAATTTTAGGATCTCAGGCTACTGTACAATTGTTCTTGTTCGCCAACTCTTTAGGTCTCACTACATCATTATGCATCATAGTATATCTCACATGAGGGTTTCCTTCAAAGGGAACTTCACATATCCTCATAATCTATGATGTTCACTTATGGTTTTCCAATCAGTGCTCTACTCAAATGAGCCAAAGTGGAAAACAAAGTTGTTGCATACATCATGTTATCAATTGCCTTCAGTTTGCCATTTGCACAGCGATGGCTGCCAATGTGGGGAAGAAAAGCTTGAAAGCATTGGAAACAAAAGAGCATGCACAGTTAAAGGCCTGCTTTTTGTGAAATAAACTTGATTTAGACTAATTACTTGTTTGTCTCGTGTTTGTTAATTTCATTATTAAGTGAACCAATGAATACAATAGTCTATATTCTAAAATTATACTGTATTACTGAAGTAGTTAGTGTATATTAGCATGTAAATGGGACATTCATATATTAAGGTTGTTGGGAAATTTGTGTGGAAGAGTCTATTGAACACTATATAGATGCTCTTTTGTGTCTTGTAGCAAGCCAACAAGTCAATTGAGTAATTAATATAGATAAGTTAAGTTACTAGCCTCTTTTACTCCTCAAAGATTCTCTTAAAGTTTTATCCAAATAAACCATCTTCCTCACAAAGATTCTTTGAGGTCTTTGAGAAAGATGGCTAATGGCATTGTTCTTTTTCAAACTCCATCAATTGACAAAGGAATTAAGATAGATGGAGCATTACTAACAACATCACAATTCATGAAGATACTTAAATAGGTAAATAAATGCAAAAAGATAAAAAACTAGAAACCACACCGACATGTAATTCGCAATGCGTCATTTTGAAGCACTATAACTCTCAATGAATCAGATGATTAATTATAACTCTAGTTTCCAATGCCATGAACCATGCATGAATATGAGTATTCTACAGAAATTTACTATCAAAATACTAAGCAATGTGCAGTTCAATGAATATGCTTTCTTGAAGAGCGACAACAGCTTCATCACGAGTTCAAAGGCTTGTGGAAAGTAAGAGTAGTAAGTTTGTGAAGTCTGATTTTAGAGTTTGGAATCTTAGTGTATTACGAATCCTCTACATTATCTCAAAATTATTTGTGTTGATTCCATTTATTTGTTGACTTTTTTTATTTTAGGAAATATCTCTTTGATATAGGACCACATTATACTAGGCTTGTAATTAGCATAGGATTTATTTTCCTTTGTGTGTGTGTGTGTGTGTGTGTATTTATGTATATGTATTTGCTTCACGGCATCAATACAAGAAAAATATTCACCAATTTACATTCCATTTCTTAGTTATATTCTGCAATTTATTATGGTATCAAAGCAAGTTTTTCTCAGAATTTTTTTTCCACAATTTCCACTCCAAACACTCAAAACTCCAGCAACGACAATTCAAGTATGGACCCATTCAATCCATTCTTTGTTCATCATTAAGATCAGCCTGGCCTCATGCTCGTCCCAACAAAATTGAATGGCACCAACTATCAATCATCGAGTAAATCCATGATCCATGCTCTGACAGCTGAGAACAAAATCGGTTTCATCAATGGTTATGTCAAGCCTCTGTCAGAAACAGAGCAGCCAACTGAATTTGCTCTTTGGAATCAGTGCAATAGCATCATTTTATCATTGCTCACTCATTTAGTAGATCCAAATTTAGCGAAAGGGGTCATTCATGCTAAGACAGCCTATCAAGTATGGGAAGATTTCAAAGATCAATTTTCACAAAAGAATGCACCAGCCTTCTATCAACTTCAGAAATCATAAGCATCACTATCACAAGGTAACTCTATGGGATGAGCTAGATTCATATCGAACCATCCTTCATTGTGATCAATTTAAAGCACATATTGAGCAAAGAGAAAAAAATCGAATGATGCAATTTCTCATGGGTCTTAACGACGCCTACAACATTGTTTGTAGCAACATCTTCTTGATGTCACCACTGCCCAATGTGCGTCAAGCACACTCTTTGTTATTCAAGAAGAAACACATTGACAAATGACGTCAGAAAGTACAGAGAATTTTTCCATTGCAACAGCAACTCAAAGCTGCCAGAGCAATTATTCTAGCAAGCCTAAAGACAAGCATTGTGAGCATTGCAATAGATATGGCCATACTATTGATAACTGTTGCACTCTGAAATTTTATTGCAAATTTTGTGATATGAGAGATCACACTGAAGATAGGTGCAAATTCAAAAATGGCACTTGGAATCGCAATAACTCAGCAATTCCAAGGAATCGAAACAATCAATCCCAACAACATAGATCCCATCCTTTTCATACTGCCAATGCAACAAATTCTTCGCAATCTACACGTGGAGTCAGTTCTCAAGACAATAACTCGCTAAATGCAACACATAGATTTACTATTGGTCAATTGTAACAATTGGCTCGTGCCTTATCTCGGATGATACCAAATCACACCACCGGTAATGACAACGCATATACAAATACTTCAGGTCTGTTTTCTTCTTCCAATGCTATTAATTCTGTTTTCACTAAGCCTTAGATATTGGATAGCGAAATAACATACCGTATTACCACAGATTCCAATCTTTTCACCAAAACAGACATATCACCAACACCAATTGTAAAATTACCTACTGGATCAATAACGTCTACATGAACTATACCATTTAATTCTAATATCATGTTAAACAAAGTTTTGTGTGTCCCATCCTTTCATTTAAATTTGATGTTTGTTAGTAAAATCACCACTTCCCTAAATTGTTGTGCCATTCTTTTTCCCACTTTTCGTGTCTTGCAGGACTTGGCTACGGGGAAGATGATTGGCTCGAGTAAACAACAGGTCTTTATTACATGTCTCCATTCCAAAGGACACATACCTCTCATCAAGTTTCTCAACCTCCCAACTTATGGCACATGCATCTTGGACATCCGTCTCCATCTTGACTAAAACTAGTATCATCGTTATTGTCTACCAATAATAAGGTTTCCTTTGATAATAATTGTAATGTTTGTCCTATGGCTAAACAAACTAGATTACCATTTCTTTCCAATTTTATATCAACTTATGCTCCATTTGATTTATTGCATTGTGATATTTGGAGTCCTCACAAAACTCCTACACATTCAGGCGCACGTTTCTTTCTCACTATTGTGGACGATTTTTACAAGATGCTCATGGGTATTTCTTATGCATTTTAAATTAGAAACTCAAACTATTTTACAATCCTTCCTTACTTTTGTTCATACTCAATTTCATGCTTCCCTTAAAGCCATCCGAGTAGACAATGGCTCTGAATTTCTATCAATGCGAACTTACTTTCAATCAAATGGCATAGAATATCAGTGTACTTGTGTCTATACTCCACAAAAAAATGGAGTAGTTGAACGAAAGCATTGTCATATTCTAACTGTTGCACATGCTTTACTTTTTCAATCTCAACTTCCTCTTACTTTTTGAGGTGAATGCATATAGACAAATGTATATCTCATTGATCGACTCCCTACACCATTGCTATCCAACAAATCACCTTTCGCACTTTTGCATAATCGTCCACCATCACTCAATCATTTCAAAGTTCTTGGTTGTTTATGTTATGCAAATGTTGTTCATCTCATTCATAAATTTGAACCATGTGCTAAAAAATGCATTTTTATTGGGTAACCCATCGGTCAAAAGGGTTACAAACTTTATGATTTGGAGGCACAAAAGTTTTTTGTTAGTCGAGATGTCAAATTTTACGAAACCACATTTCCTTTTGTTTCTTCTCAACCCGATTCTGGTTTCGCTTTACCAATTTTTTCACATGATGCCCCAAATAGCTTGCTTTTCCCTTACGATTCTAACCTAGACACTTCACCTCTTCTTTCACCATATCCTCATGATCAACCACCAAGTCCTCGTTATGCTCATATTCCCTTAACAGAAAACAACGACACTCAAGGGATAGATTCTGAGCATTTACAATCTTGATTGATTGAAACTTCACCAGAAATAGCCCATCTTCCAATACGCCTAGCCTTTTCCCTACGCCACATACAGACTCACTAGCTTTCCCTAATCCCTCTATACGTCAGTCCACTCATCCAAAGCAACCTCTAACATGGCATAAAGACAACATTTTGTGTGCTCAAGCCAATAATTCAACCTTGACACCAAGTTCAGCATCAGGTACTCGATATCCTCTTTCTAATTTCTTTCATATTCTCGTTTATCTTCTGCCTACTATACCTTTCTAACTAACATTACAAGTCATACCAAACTTCACTCTTATGCTCAAACTATCCTTAATCCACATTGGTAAAGTGTGATGAAAGCAGAATTAAAAGCATTAGAGCAGAATAACACCTGGAGTATGGTTCCTTTACTGGTTGGTCATAAACCCATTTGTTGCAAATGGATCTACAAAATCAAATATCGATCTGATGGCACTATTGAGCTTCATAAAGTTCGCCTTGGTGCTAAGGGATACACTCAAGTTGAAGATATTGATTACCATGAAACCTTCTCTCCCACTAAAAAGCTCACTACACTTCGTTGCCTTCTTGCTGTTATTTCTGCACGTCATTGGTTCATCCATCAGTTAGATGTTCAAAATGCTTTCCTTCATAGTGATTTACAAGAGGTAGTATACATGGAACCTTCATCTCGTCTTCGTCGACAGGGGGATATTCTTGTGTGTCGGCTTAATAAATCTATCTACGGTCTCAAACAAGCATTAAAAAAATGGTTTTCTACCTTCTTCGCTACGATTCGAAAAGTCAATTATCAGCAGTTAAAAGTCAATTATATCCTTTCACCAAAGATGGAGGTACTTCTTTTACAGCAGTCATTATCTATGTTGATGATATACTCCTTACAAGTAATGATCTTCAAGAAATGGAACATATCAAGAAGTTTCTTTTCAAATACTTTCACATGAAAGATCTCAGTGACTTAAAATATTTTCTAGGTATTGAATTTTCTCGATCAAAAAAGGGAATTTTCATGTCTCAAAGGAAATATGCGGTAGACATTTTACAAGATTTAGGACTTCTTGGTGCACGTCCTGACAAGTTTCCGATGGAGCAAAATTTGAAGCTTACTCCTATAAATTAGGTCTTATTAAGTGATCCAACTAAGAATAGAAGGTTGGTTGGTAGTTTGATTTATCTTACTATGACAAGGCCTAACGTAGTATACTCTGTTCACACATTGAGTCAATTCATGCATGAACCCAGAAAGCCACGTTGGGATGCAGCTTTACGCATTACATCAAGGGTAATCCTGGTCAAGGTTTACTATTTTCTTCTACAAACAGTCTAACTCTCAGGGCATTTTGCGATTCAAATTGGGGAGGGTGCTGTGCCACAAAAAGATCAGTTACAACATATTGCATTTTTCTTGGAGATTCCCTTATCTCATGGAAATCCAAGAAACAAGCCAATGTTTCTCGATCATCTGCAGGAGCTGACCGAGCAATGGCAAACACATGCTTGGAGTTGACATGGTTAAATTTCATATTGCAAGATCTAAAGGTTGCACAACCAGCTCCTACACCTTTATTTTGTGACAACCAGGCTACCTTATACATCACAGCAAATCCTGTTTTCCATGAACGTACGAAGTACATTGAGATAGACTACCACATTGTTCGAGACAAACTACAAGCCGGGATGATTAGTCCTTCCTACATGCCCACACGCTTACAACTGGCGGACGTGTTTACAAAAGCTTTAGGAAAGGACCAATTTGTAACGTTACGTAACAAGTTGGGAATTCATGATATTCACTCTCCAACTTGAGGGGGAGTATTAGGATTCCTCTGCATTATCTCAAAATTATTTGTATCGATTCCATTTATTTGTTGACTTTTTTATGTTAGGAAATATCTCTTTTATATAGGATCACGTTATACTAAGCTTGTAATTAGCATATGATTTATTCTCCTTTTTGTGTGTGTGTGTGTGTGTGCGCGCTTCACGGCATCAATACAAGAAAAACATTCACCAATTCACATTCCATTTCTTAGTTATATTCTGCAATTTATTATAGTGTAAAAAATAAATAATTAAAATGCTAAGATGATGAAACAAAACATTTCATTTTATCTCAATCTTAATCCAAACATTTTATTTGTGCCACCCACGATACTAATCCTTTCTAAAATTCGCACACGGAATCCAATCTCATGGAATCTGTCAGTTATGCCGTTTGACCTCAAAAATTGGAAAATTGATAATTTTGACCAACTAATATTTTGATAATTTCAAATATATACATATATATACTAATATTTAACTCAACGAAGGGAATTAAATAGTTTACAGAATGCCCTGTAGGTTGACCATCAAGCTTATACATTTTGCAGAAGAATTCAAGAAGTGCGATGATCAAATCTCTTGTTTGATTTCAAGGTAATTATTAGAATCTCACATTACTTGGGAAAATATAAATAATCCACTTAATAAGGTGAGGACAATCCTCCCCTAATAAGCCGATTTTATTAGGTGGAGTTAGGCCCAATATTCCTAACATGGTATCAGAGCTAAGCTCTTATGCAATGTTGGGTGCCACCCAATATCGATTTGTTCACAGTTGTTTGGCATGGTCCACGCTGTGCGTGAGGGGGCGTATTAGAATCCCACATTGTTTGGGAAAATATAAATAATCTACTTAATAAGATGAGGACAATCCTCCCCTAATAAGCCGGTTTTATTAGGTGGAGTTAGGCCCAATATTCCTAACAGTAATAGATAATACCTAATAAATATTCTTTAACCATAAGCCTAGGGAAGGTTATACTTATATGTATATAGCGAACGCCTTCTGGTTTACACAGTGACAATCTCTTAGTTTAACTAATAATCTTATCCGTTGACTTTCTTCACAAATTACTTTGTCAACATGATCTAAGAACTGATCTCAGACAATACTTTTATATTCTTATTCAAGTTGAATCTAGGCCCTTTCAACATAAGCATTACCAAATTATTTATACACCTAATGCCAAGAATTTGTTATATTGAATGTGTGATTAGACCATGGACAGAAGGCTAATTGAGGCTGTACAAAAAGGAGACGTTCGTCAACTGCTTAGTCTGATCGACGATGATCCTTTCCTGATGAGGGCTGTTGCCTTATCTCGGTGCGTACACTGTGGGCGGACTGGGGGTGGCTCGGGGGTAGGTCCCCCTCATCTCCCAAAAAAAAAAAAAAAAATTTTTGAAAATTTTTTTTTTTTTTTTAATATGAAAGGAAAATGAATCAACATTCATTTCAAACCAATGTTTTCTCTCGCCTGAGTCGCCTCTTCTCATTTTCTCTCTTCTTCTTCATGGTAAAATTAAGGTTGTATATTGTTAAATGGATACGAAAATGGTTGTGATAATACTGAATAATTGAACAAGAATAGTTCAAAACTTCAAATCTCATTTATCTTTGTTTAAATGATTTATAATTACTTTTAAAGAGTGGAAATTGCATTGCCAAATGAAAACTGTAAAAAGTCTGTCTTCATTCAATAGTCATTTCAAGTTCAATCGCGACAAAGAATTCTAAGATCTGACCCAAGGAAAAAGCTAGTAGGCAAGGCTTCCATGAGCTTTAGTGCTGAAATCAGTACTAAACGAAGTAATCAGTGTAAAATGATCGTATACTTGGATTAGATCAATGAATAGGAGTAGAAGAATTCTTAGTTGAATTTAGTTACGTTCTTGTAATGCATGAGATTCACAACTGAAATTCTCAGTTGAAGTGACATTTTTAAGGAAATTTCGAGAGTCTTTTAGCATATGAGAATTTGGTCCGACTGAATGTAATCAGAAAAAAGAGTTATGCAATATGATTGAACTTGAATGAGCAATGATTGTTTCTTGGGTATTTGATGCATCGAAAATAAGTCTGGCTCTTACTATTTCCTTGTCCCTTGTTGATTTACTTGTTGCCTCAGTTATATAAGTTTCAGAATTTAAGAAATGTACATATAAATTGATAAGTGTATTTTATACACTTATTCGGGCTCCAAATTATGACATTTTATGGTTCTTTTAATGAGATTATAGCCTAATTTATGATATAATGTGTTATGAGGTGAAACTCGATGGATGATGAAGAATTGGAGAAAAGAATGCAAAAATTGGCGAAAAAGTGGAAAGATTCAAAGCTTGAGGGTTAAAGTGCAAATACACAAAAGTTGTGTCGAAGCTCACGATGAAGATTCAAGAATGCGAGAGGTCAAATGGATGCAACGAAAGATCAAAAGGAGTGAAAACAAATCAATTTCCAACCGCACAAGGATGTCTAAATTTTAGTTGGAGATTGAGACGCATTTTTGGCCTAGATAAAGTTCGAATTGAAGAATAGCTATTTCTATCAAAGTTGTAGTCCTTCGAGTTATCTTTCTAACGCAACTTGAATCATCTCAATTGGACATCGGACGGAAAATTTATGACAAAATTACTGAAACAGACGCAAAGTGGACAGAAACTTGGCGCCCGAGCGCTACACACTCAGCGCTCAAGCGCTGAACTAGCCAGAAAATGGATTTTTAACAGATTTTCAGCGCTCAAGCGCTATCCCATAGCGCTCAAGCGCCGCGCGCCGCCACAGATTTTAGGTTTTTATTGTTTGGGCCGCGAAAACTCCACAAAAAGACTCCAAATTGGCCAAGAACGGAGATGAAAGTATAAATAGACCTAAGGAGGCTTGGAAAAAGGGGGGAGTTCCCACCTTAGTTCCAAACAACACAAACACATGGAACTTTGAAGATTTGGGAAGGAATTCAAGGAAGAACACATAAATCTGTGACTTGGATTCTATCAAAATTTGTGTAGCTCTTGATGACCAAGATTGTATACTCAATTTCTTTGTTATTTGAATTACGAAACTACATTAAATTTTCCTCTATTTCTCACTTTAATTATGGAACGTTATTAAAATATGAGAACACGTAGAGAATAATTGTAATAAAATATCTCTTACTTTAGTTTTTTCGTCACTTTTTGAAAGTTTGATTGTGTCCCCCAACATAAAAAGTCTGCGTCCGCCCCTGCAAACACTCCATTACATATTGCTTGCATGGTGGGCAACCTTCAATTTGTGAAGGAGGTCTTAAATATGAGGCCAGGATTCGCAAAAGAATTGAACCACGAAGGCTTCAGTCCATTGCATATTGCGGCAGCTAATGGGGATGTACATATTGTAAAGGAGCTATTGAAAATAGATAGTAATTTGTGCATGGTTAAGGGAAAAGAGAGAAGAATTCCATTACATTTACATTATGCAGTGATCAAAGGCAGAACACAAGTGATTGGAGAACTGCTTTCGGCCTGTGAAGACAGCACAAGGGAAGTGACAGCTCGTGCTGAAACCTCTTTCCATCTGGCTGCGAAAAACAACCAATTTGAAGCTCTCAAGAGCCTGGTAGTTTACCACAAGACACAAAATAAAGAGGATAATTTGAATCAGAAGGATACTCAAGGGGACACCATCCTGCATCTTGCAGTCTCCAGAAAGCAATACGAGGTAAGTACCAACCTCTTGAATTTTTTCTCTAGTTATGAAGTTATTGAGTCTTTGTATTATTTACTCCATATAATCTGAATAAAAGATCATTATCAGGTTATTGAGTTGATGCTGGATGAGAATTTCGTTACTAAGGGCTTGTTGGAGATGAATTCCTTGAACAAAAGAGGTCTTACACCGCTTGATGTATTACTATCAGAAGGGGGTGATTGTGAAATCGAGGAAATGCTTAGGCTAGCTGGGGCTTCAGGAGTCGAAAACATGAACTCAGGTCAACAGGCAATGCAATCAGATAACAGGAATGTTGCCACTCATGAGCCATCAGAAAGTGAAATAGAGAGAGAAAGGCCCCGAAAGCCCTCTAAAAAATTGCAGGACTACTTCAAGTACGACAAAACTAAAGACTCCCCCAACAAAGTTCGACATACATTGCTAGTCATAGCTGTATTAATCGCAACTGCAACCTATCAAGCTGTTCTTAGTCCACCAGGTGGTGTTTGGCAGGAAGATGTTAGCCCTACTAGTAACACAACCAACACTAGTGACAATCAGTCATCACCACCACCTCACACTGCTGGTCTGGCAGTCATGGGCACACACAAGCCAGTTTTGTATGGTCTATTCCTATTTTTTAACTCAGTTGGCTTCTTTATGTCCATTCACATGATAAGTTTTCTCACTACTAAATTTCCTTTACAATTGGAATTGCTAATCTCGCTTGGCGCACTCATAATAACATATGATACTTGTATGGTGGCTATTGCTCCTAATAGCACACTGTCTACGTTCTTTAATATCCTTTCCGGAGTTCTCCAGGTTCTGATCCCGATTATGACCAGGGTGACAAGAGATTACTTTAAGAGACCAAGATGTGTATCGACGAGTACAAGGGCTAGTGCTTGAGAAAAGGTTCAATTTCTTTCCTATTTCATCTTGCCAGAGTTGAAACTTTTGTCTAAAACTCAAGTTGAGCCACAATATGTGCCACCTTAAGGAAGAAGGAAGAGGAGAAGGTAAGTCAACGGCCACATGTTATCTAGTTGAAAGGAAGACAATTGAAAAATTTATAGCTTTAGACGTGTTCCTAGTTTATGTTAAAGTAGTCGTGTAAACCACAGTCAATTTACTTCATTATTATGTCTTGTTTTAATTGTACTACTTTATATTTTCTTAATAGATTAGTGGACAATGATGTAAATTTTATTAAATGAAGTAGTGAGATTATTTCTCCAATTTTCAATCTAATTTGGGATCCTTGTGTGAATCAACAATTGTTGATCAAGATTAAATATTCGGTATTTTTGCGGAGATTTAAGAAATATAAAATTCATAATTATTTTAGACTTGTTCTTCATTCACATTTGTGCTGCATCACTATGTCCACCAGGCGATGCTTGGCAGAATGACTTTAGGCCTACTAGTAACGCGACCACAATCAATGATGCCACACAGCTGCCAGTGCACACTGGTGGAAAGACGATGATGGGGATGGAGAATGCAGTGTCATTCGGTCTAATCCTGCTTTTTAACTCAAATCCCTTCTTTATGTCTGTTCACATGCTAAATGTTATATTTTCTCACTATTAAGTTCCCTTTACAATTGGAATTGCAAGTGACACTTTTTGCTGCAAGATATGACACTTGTACATGTGCTACTTCACCTAATGGTAAACTCTCTCTATTTTTGTTTGTACTGTCCATAATTACGCCGTTTCTGATGGCGATTCTGACCAATGTTGCGAGAGATTACCATTGGAGACCAAGATGTCTGTCCTTGAGCACAAGGGCTAGTGCTTAAAAAGGATCTTCATGTTCTTTTTATCTTGCAGCAGTTGAAGCTTTTTTCTAGAACTCGAACAATGGATTCTTGTGTAATGCAGAATTGCAAAAGATTCTTTATTTCTTTATCTCATAAATTTCTCATCTACTTGGCACTTGTTTAGTAAGTGTTCAATTTCGACCCAAATATTTCTGTTAGTCTAGCTCTAGTTTGAATCTCAACCCAAATCCAATGTTCAATTATCCAAATTTTGTTAAAGAGACTACAATTATTAAATATTTTCTTTATGATATTCAAGAAATGTGAATATCTTATTGTCAATTTAAGCATTTTATTTAATGCAAGTTTGAATAAATTTACTTATGATAATTAAGTAAATTTTATAATAGATAATAAAAATAAATTATTTATTTTAATAATTAGAGACACTATGTTTTGTTAAGCTTAAAAGTAATTTAATTTTTATTTCTACGTATGTTTTCATATATTATTTATTCATATTTATATAAAAAAAAATTATTCGTTTTGATCATGAAATAGACGTTTTGATCAAAATAAATAACTAACTCTTAATTTGATCTTGTCAATAAAAAGGATATTTGTTAAAATTTATTTATTTGTAAATTAATCTATATATAAGTATATTCTTGAAACTGAACCAAATATGGCTATGAATTAAATCTAATTTTCTTTGACCCTCATAATTCTTAGTCAATTTTTCTTAATTACTCTAGATGGAATTCCTCACTCACTATGAAATGAAGTGATGTAGAAGATTGACGTCTACACCAAATAGTATTTTGAGACAATAATATATAGTAATGTATTAATGATTGCATGTTTCAACCAAAGCATTTAGTTGTTTGGAAAGATTGATCATCAAAATTATTTAGAATAGTATTCATAAATATTTCTTAATTTTTTATTGGTGAATATGTGTCATTTGCTTATTCCAATCATGATTTGATCATTTTATATCTTTTAACGCGTATGTTGATTTTCTATTTGGTAAGAAAATATAAAAAGATCGAGTTAGACATCTTAGGATGTGTTGGGGTTTTTAAACCCGTAAATGTAAAACTAAACACAGCAAAAACCTTCCACCAGAGAGTACAAATTATTAGAGACTCAATTAGACCCAAATTTAGTCATCGGTCTTCAAAAGATCTCTTAAATCTTAAAACCTTACCAAAAATATCGCAAAACTTCATGAACGTCTACAGACCCAAAAATCAGCCAGTATTAGAGGCCTGGTCTACTATAGAAAAACGAATCACACGTGATTCTTGAACAAATTTTGGCTAGAACCTCTAAGAATTACATATCGAAACCAAGAAGAAAACTGGAGAACTTAGAGAGAGAAAGAGTAACTCAAAAGTGAAAACTAGAAACAACAGAATGATAGAGAATCACAACCAAACCAAGAGTCATAATGGTGTGGTTTAATCTCAGTCGTAGGTTAGATTCAACGGTCTATAATCCGTTGAAAAAGCACAATCCAAGGTAAAGAATAAAAGTCAATTTGGGGTTTCCAAAACTTCATGAACGTCTAGAGACCCAAAAATCAGCCAGTATTACAAGCCTGGTCTACTATAGAAAAACGAATCACACGTGATTCTTGAACAAATTTTGGCTAGAACCTCTAACAATTACATATCGAAACCAAGAAGAAAATTGGAGAACTTAGAGAGAGAGAAAGAGTCACTCAAAAGTGAAAACTAGAAACAATAGAATGATAGAGAATCACAACCAAACCAAGAGTCATAATGGTGTTGTTTAATCTCAGCCGTAGGTTAGATTCAACGGTCTATAATCCGTTGAAAAAACACAATCCAAGTTAAAGAATAAAAGTCAATTTGGGGTTTCCATGTGGCCATCCAACCAAATTGGTTTTAAAAGAGTTGTTAAATGTGAGAAACACATTTTTCTTTACAGGGTGAAACATCTAGATTTCTTTTATTTCATTGAGTGTCATACACTATTTGTCGTGAAGGTCACGAGTTTTCCCAAGTTCATTCGAATTTTTTTAAATTTCAGTCCATCCTAACGTTATTTTCTGGCTCCACCCGTGTTAGAAAATGCAACAGTTTGAATCAAACTATCATTGATCTTAAAATCCTCTAACTGAGTTTACGGTGAAGTGATCTTAAAATCCTGAGTTTAGAATAAAGTTGTTGGCTTTTTTTATACCCAATAAATCCCGGCCAATAACGATGCTAAACAGTTTTAGATTATATTTCATAGATCTCGACTAATAAGTGAAATAACTATCAATACAATCAATTTATAGGCTCAACCCAAAAATAACTCGGACCATTGGAAGCAACTTAATTAGTTAATATTGCTCATGGCCACTATAACTCTTGGATGGTCCTTTTAATGTGCTGGCACATTACTTTGTTTCTTAGCCCAATTGATGATATAATCTAACCTATATAAATATATGCCTATTGTGTAGTGTGGAAACATGTGTGGTTTGTGAATGTGTTGAAGAGAGAACCTGTGGATGCTTTCTTTTCCTCCTTCGTGCCTTGGCTTTTCTCTGCCTTTGTGGCCGCTTTTTTTTTTTTGGCAAACACCGCTATCTTGTGTCCCTTGTGCATATATTAGAAGTGGCAACCAAAGAGTTATAATATTAGTTGTGGGATATTGGTAAGTTGAACTGAGCCAGTATTCCACTAAATCGAAGGTCCATTCTGCTACAATTGGTATCAGAGCCACGTTGGTGGTGGATTTTCGGCCAAAAAATAGACCTGAAAACGCCCAGAAACGAAGCAGAAACCGGTTGGAACAAACTGTCTAAAAATTTTCCCAAAAATCGAACCTGTAAGCTTGATTTCCGGGCAATCCAGAAGTTAATTGGTAAAACGGAGGCCAAAACCTTGATCTGCAAACCGAAGTGCACCTAGGTAGGTGGCGGCGGCATGTGAAACTCCATCGACAGTAAATGGGGGCGCATGGAGCGTTTCTCATGGACGGTGTCTTCGACAGATTGTTCCTGACATTTTTCTTGACATTTTGGTGTTATTAGTTTTCTGTTTTAGATTATAAGGAGAAAACTGGACGATTTTGCCCCTGCGTGTTTGTGATTCAGTTTAGTGTTCGATTGGTTGCTGCAATTTCTGAAAGCTTCAGGGGCGAATAGTGGTGACCCTAAAGTGGTAAATTCGCGTCTCTCGTTATTTACGAACTCATATTTGTCCACTCTAGTGTATTGGTTTATCCCAAATTTAAATTTCAGTATTATAGCGTCATTGTGTGGGGTGACAATAGGATTGGAGTTACCATGTGGGATAATCATTACTTGTGCTAAAAATTTAAGAATTATTTGTCATATTTGAACTGTTGATTTTAACTGCAAGTTGATAATTGCTTCTGTGTTTAATTGTTTGTATTGCGTGACAATTTGATTTTTTGTTGATATACCTTCTTGTTGCTAAGGATGACAAAAAAATTCGACAAACCCGATACCCGAATAGAGCGGGGATTACCCACTTAATCGGGTATTCGGGTCCGGGTCGAGGAATTTCGCCTCGAAGCGGGCATGGGTAACGGGTGCCCCGGCCCGTCCACCCACCCACCCCGTTTAATTTTTTTAATTTAAAATTCAATATCTTAAATGAAAAATTTCACGAAATTTCATTAATTCTAATAGAAAATGGCAACTTGAATTATTATCTAATGAATTGAGGCAATAAAATAAATTATCAAAAATTAAAAAAAAAATTAAATGGGGTAGTAAACAGGGCAAGGGCCCCGCCCCGCCTTAAACATGTAACGGGGTGGGTAGGGATGGCAACGGGGTAGGGCGGGGTCGGGGCAACCTCCTCCGCCCCCCGCCCCGCCAAGCAATTCCCCACCCTCATCCCCACCCCGTTACCCGTTTAAGGCGAGGCGGGGTTAAAACCCCGTTTAATTTTTTTTATTTTTGATAATTTATTTTTATTGCACATATTCATTAGATTTATACAAATAATTTTAATTGTCATTTTCTATTAGAACTAATGAAATTTCATAAAATTTTCCATTTAAAGTATTGAATTCAAAAAAACATTTAACCTAGGCGGGACGCCCGTTACCCGTCCCCTCCCCGATCAGGGCGGGACCTTGCTGATATCAGGTTTGTCGGATTTTTTAGTCATCCCTATTGACGGCGACGGGGCAGGGAATCGCTTGGCTGGGCTGGGTGGGCGAGGCGGGAGAGGTTGTACCGACCCCGCCCCATTGCCATCCCTACTTGTTGTATTGATTATTCTGTTAAAACACCTAAACTTGACCCGTTTGGACATTCACTTGATCTGAGATCTTGAGTCTAAAGAAACACTAAAAATCTAGAACGGTGTATACTGCAATCATATATTATTTTGTGTGGCCTATTTGTGCACTTTGGTTGTTCTGTTTTTCAAAATGTTTTGACATTTCGAAATTGGAATTTTCAATAGGAAATGAGACTTTTTAATTTGGTAACAAAAAATGAAGGGGATTTTGGTTCAACAAATAATTTCAAAGGCCAAAGACGACAATTTTCCTACAAATTTGACAGAAGCACAAAAAGAAAAATATAATGAACTTGCTTATATTTCAATTATTTTACACATATCTGACACTGTTTTGAGAAAAGTTGGAAAACTTGATTCTACAAAAGAATTTTGACAAAAGTTGGAGGACTTATATTTATTTAAGTTTACTCCTAATAAGTTGTACTTGTTTGAAAGATTTTTCAATTTTAAAATGGATCATTCAAAGGTCTTGATAACAAGATCCAAGTGTGAGCACGAGCCAAGCACCGAGAAGGACAAGTGGGCTTGCAAACTGCATACTGCAACATTTTTATTCTTTATAAAAAAAAAATTGATATTTTATTTGAAAAAAGAATTGACAACTTGTGAGCTGACTCCACTTGATTCAGTAAGTGCAAGCAACAAGGTCGAGCTTGAGATCTCTTTTAAGTTAGTTGAGCCACTCGCAAACCAACTAGCCAAGCTAAGCGGCTCGGCTATCGTCATGGATAGATTAACAATCCTCACGTTTACCTAGACGAAGTGAAAGGTAAATGATTAAAATGACTTATCAATATAATACTATCACCTTTATATCCAGGGACGTATCTAGGATTTCAATCTTGTGGTGGGGGGGGAATACGAGGGGTGGGTTTGGGGGCTCCGAAAATTTTTTTAACTAAGAAGATTGAAAACGACGATTTTGAGTATCAAAATAGACAAGTTAGATTGACTGACCAAAAAGACAATCAGTTTGTCGATACAAAAACAATATGTCCATCTATGTGTCTAACGCTATACAAATTGAAAATATGAACGTTAAATAGATATCAAAAAGACAAAAAGTAAACTGCCATCTATATAACAGATAATAGAGATGGCTTGAACATCTGAAATTTGTATCTCCTTGTCCTCATCACTTCAAACTCGTCAATAAGATAATATAATGAAAAAGTATCAACAATCTCCTTTTCTATATACATAAGCATGGTATTGGACAAAAAATAATCTTCCATTCTATTATGCAACCTTATATTAATGACACTCATAGCTGAAAATACACGTTCTGTAGTTGCTGTTGAAACTAGAAGAGTCAAGACAAGATGAATCAATCTATCCACAATATAATTCAAATTAATTTCAATACGCACTACTCACAATATAATTCAAATCAGTACTGAAATTCAATGTTTAATTCAATCGCCTGTCGTGCAGAGAAGAGATTTGAGGAAGAATGATGGGTGTCTGTAGTCGAGATTACATTTTGTGGGCTATGGCCTGTGGGTATGCTTTTGGGTAATTGATTCATAAATGGATATTTTACTTTTGGATTGGATTTGGGCTATTTATTTATTTAAGTAACTATTGGATCTTTTGTTTAGGTTTAAGATTTTTGTATGCTTGAATTTTAAAGTGTAAATTATTGGGTCAATATTTATTAATGGGAAAAAAAAATTCAAAATTTTGCGGGGGCGAATCAAAATTTTTGCAGGGGCGAAACTGAAAAATGCATTACAAATTAACTAGAAATAGTGGACCGACGGATAATTGAAACGGGGTCTAGGACATATAAACTCTTTAAAATTTTAATCTTTATTATTATCTTCATTTTACCTTTAGTATTGAAACGGGGTCTAGGACATATAAACTCTTTAAAATTTTAATCTTCATTATTATCTTCATTTTACCTTTAGTATTGGAGACACATAAGAGCAAATAGGGGGGAAAAATACACAATTACTAAACTATAAAAATCACATTTCATTATTTACAATCTTATTGTTAGGATTGATACCACTTGTTGTGACGTCAATCACCGAATTGAGACGTTGAAGTTATATGACAAATAATAATGAAGTATATGATCAAATAAAATAATAAAAGAAGACAAGAATATGACATAGAAATTAAAAGATTTTATTGCACAAAAAATAATGGAGAAGAGAGAAAATTACAATAGATCTTATAATTTTAGTAATCTATTTTCTCACATGTAATTGTTAAAAAAAATTGTATAGAAAAGCCTAGTATTTATATGGAACATGTAGGGGATGTTCAAACCCTTTTGGTAGAGTTGTTGATGAAGTATGATGCCAAAAAATCGAGTCCAAAACGAAGTAGGAGAGACAAATCGCGATCAGGCTCAGGCGCTAGGTTTCGGGTTAATATTCCAAAACATGCTTTCAAAGTATTTTTCTCCATTTCGAACTCTTCTTCAAGTCTAATATCAATTTCCAACTCCAAATGAGCTAAAAAAACAGAACTTCAACTTGATATAGAACTCCAATAACATTCCAAACTTGAATTTTTCTTGATGTTCACTACAATTAGAATTCTTCAATACTTCAAACAAAGAATTCGGGTCACACCCAAATTCTAACACTTATAAAATAATTTCAAGACTCTAAATTAGGATAAAATATAGTTACCCAATTTCACCAAAACTCTACATAAGCATAATATTAGAATCCCACATTGCTTGGGGAAATATAAATGATCCACTTAATAAGTTGAGTGCAATCCTCCCCTAATAAGCCGGTTTTATTAGGTGGAGTTAGGCCCAATATTTCTAACATGGTATCAGAGCTAGGCCCAATTATGCAATATTGGGTGCCACTCAATATCGATTTGTTCACAGTTGTTTGGCATGGTCCACGCTGTGCGTGAGGGGGCGTATTAGAATCCCACATTGCTTGGGGAAATATAAATGATCCACTTAATAAGTTGAGGACAATCCTCCCCTAATAAGCCGATTTTATTAGGTGGAGTTAGGCCCAATATTCCCAACACATAACTTCTATCTCTACAGAACTCTATACAATCAGTAGAATTTCTAAATTGGAAACGGATTTCATTGCCAGCATGGCTTTACCATCACCGTTTGTTGTATTTTTGCTCGTCAAATCTCACTGTTTCTACTAGCCACATTTTATTTTATTTTTGTTATTCCACATTGTTATTTTTAACAATTTTCATAATACAGAGAAGTCAAATCCTTATTGTTTCTTCTTCAAAGTGACCTCAGTACTTGACTAGATTAGCTCGGAACATAACTCCTAGAGATTTGTTACCTTTTCTGGCCATTCTTGGTTGTGCAAATATACTCTAGGCTTTGCGACATTTGAGACTCAATCAGGGAAATAGTTGCTAAAATCAGCGAATGCCCATCTCTAGTAGATCCTTCAAAATGAGCAATCAAGGAATAGTTGCTAAAATGAGTGGTCGTGATTAAATTTGCAAGGTAGATAGATATAAGTTTGTTGAGTGATATGTTTATTTGACTTAGAATTTGTAAGAAAAACAAAAAAAAATTGTTGGATGGCTTCCACCTCGAATATTTTTTTTATTGTACACAGTTGAACTGTTATTTTTTTATGATTAGCTTGATTACTTCTCAATCCTATATTTCATATTTTTTGATAGGTTTTTGTATTTCATAAAACTTCAGCATGACGTGACCAATTTGAAAGTTACACAGTTCGACCCTAACAATACTTAGAGGTGGGTGAATAGATATGTAATACGGAATTAAAAATATTTTTATGAATTAAATAGTAACGAGTCACTTTTTAATTCTTTTTTAGATGATTCAACATTCAAATCAATTTATCCTAAGTTGAATTACCGCAATTGTATAATAAACATTGAATAGTAAAACAGTAAATCAAACACCGGAATGATCACGGTTCTACCCAATTGCGAAAAATTTCGGGAACTTTGTCAGTCAACAATCCACTATAAATGATATGTAACTTACAGTTTACCAGCCTAAACGATGACGACACGTACTATTTGATCTCCTGATTACAATTCCAACAGTTTTCCTGGATTCTGTGCTCCTGCACCACTCCCAACTGTAATTTTCAAAGCTCTCCTGGGTTCTGCTCTCCTGCAGTAACTCCTAACTTTGTGAAATCGTTTATCTCATGTGGATCCACGAAGAACACCGCGTTCTTCATAGACTGGAACTCCAGTCAAACTTCATCGATCTTCAGAACTCTGATCAGATGTAGAAGAACAACAGTTTGGTATTTGGATTATGGAATTGATGTTTTTCTCTCCAAAACAAACTCACAAAATGAAGGTTGAAAGAATGAATCGAATCAATCTCTCACAAATTTAGCTCTCTCAATGTTCAACCTTCAAATTTTCGTACAGAAGTGTTTTGATATTTATATGTAGGTTAGAAAAACAAATGGGCCAGGGAAAAAGCCTTTAAAATGCAGAACAAAAATTTCCCGAATAAAGCTGTTGCTCGAGCGAGGGCTCAGAGACAGTTGAGCGACAGAGCGTCGCTCGAGCGAAGGCAGAGCGACAATCAAGCGATGGAGTTTCTGCTTTTGTAGCTCGAGGCAAACCTTGGCGACAGTCTAACGAAAATTTGTGTCGTTTTTCACTTTTTGCCATTTACGAACTCTAGACCTAATAACATATTTTCAACGTATTTGCACATTACTCCTTGAATTTTTACAATATATCAATTTCAGTCATTTTGTTCACAGAATCGCCAATTACAAATAATCTAAAACCTAGCACAAATGATTGTGTGTTTTGTATTGTATGTGACTAGGTTCTATTTAATAGTGATTATTTATTATCGGATCTGTGTAAAGTGTTATTGTTTGTGACTATGATTGTATAAGCTGTTATTGTTTGTGATCAGACATGTGACCAAGTTTGTTTTCGTTGTGACTCTCTATGACAACGTAACATATAGTAAAAGTTAAGACAAATCTGAATACAGACAGTCGCAATGAGAATAAACTTGATTACACCTGATCACAATTAGCACGGACTTGGTCAAAGAGGTTCACAGTTAACATATAAATTGTCACAAACTTTAAATGTAAACATTTTTTTGTCACAAACATTCATAGTTAACAGAATGTCTGATTATACATGTCAGTGTTAATATAGACTTGGTCACGTACAATCACGAAACTTATTTCTCGATCACAAATTATAAAATGTATAAGTCATAGCTCATTTCACGATCACAAATTATCAAATGAATTAGTCACAAAACAAAATTTTTATAGGTCACAATTTATTTATCGATCACAAATTATTAAATTAATAGATCACATATTATTTTTCAATCATAAATCACAACTTATTTCACGGTCACAAATTATCAAAATTGATCAAAGTTATTTCGAGATCACAAATTATTAAATAAATTGGCACAACTTAACAAATTGTGAGTCACGATTATAAATTTAGTCACAAACAACTGGTTGATGGTGCCTTGTTACAATTTTGGAGTTTAGATCAAAGAATTTCTGGTGAGGGCTTTGCCAATGTTAAATATTTTTGTTGATTCTTAATCGTTACTGGTGTTTGGTTCTCCATCAGGATTTTGATGATGATGAGTTAATGCAATTATGCAAAGCTTGTCTTCGCATTTTTTCCCACTCATAAAAACGGTTGCTTCGTCATATGTTCTTGCTGCTGCTTCTGCTGTGTCAAACGTGCCTAGCCATACCCTCATTATCCTGTCATCACACATTATTGTAAATCTCAAATCAGCATTTCGAGAATCTTCATATATATATATATATATATATATATATATATATATATATATATATATATATATATATATATATATATATATATTAATCTGATTCCTCATGAGTTCCAACTTATGACTCTAAAATCCTAATAAACTATGTTCAATCCTGTTGATTACAGTGGGGATATGCAAATTTGCGTTATGTTTTTGTGTAATACTAGTGCAACAATAGTGCAGTCTGGTGGGAACATGCAAGTCTGGTGAGGACATCAATTTGTGCTAATAAAATTCAAAAAATTGCACATTTCTGCTTGTTAACATTCCTTGCCCTCACCAACACTAACTGCAAACAAACCAACAAAAACCCACAAAATCATTGCACAACCACCACAAACCCAAATCCAAAATCAGAGCAGTTGCGCTCGGCGTGAGCGACTGCCTCTGTGGAGTCAGTGCTGCATCGAAGAGATAGAATGGGATGGGTAGATCTCGAGGCCGAAATAGAGAGAGGGGTGGGTTGGGGTCGGAAAAGATAGGGATGGCAAAAAAACCCGACAAACCCGATACCCGCGGGGACCCGCCCCGAACGGGGAGGGAAAAACCCGCTTAAACGGGTAACGGGGCGGGGACGGGGCGGGGAGTTTTTCCCCGAGGCGGGGACGGGGCGGGGACGGGTATTGGGGTCCCCGCCCCGCCCCGTTTAAAAAAAAAAAATTTTTTTTTTTTTTTTTTTTTTTTGGAATTCAATACTTTGAATGAAAATTTTCAATACTTTGAATGAAAATTTTCATTAGTTCTAATAGAAAAATAGCAACTAAAATTATTTGTCTAAATATAATGAATATGGACGATAAAAAAAAATTATCAAAAACTTAAAAAAAAAAAAAATTAAACGGGGAATAAACGGGGAAATCTCCCGCCCCCGCCCCGCCCCGCCCCGCCCCGCCCCGCCTTAAACGGGGAACGGGGCGGGGATGGGGATGAAATTTCTTAACGGGGCGGGGGACGGGGAGGGCCTCCCCGCCCCCGCCCCGCCCCGTTGCCATCCCTAGGAAAAGAGAAGATAAAGAGAGAGACGTGTGTTTTATAGAGAGTAGAGAAAATAGTGGGAAATGACATGTTGATTGAACCATATTTCCACAATGGTTTTTGACCAGTAAATAGTATTTTTTTTTTTTAAAAAAGGAAAAAATCAAAGCATAATTTATACTAAGAAAAGGGCAAAAATACCTCCAAAAAATCAACACTCTCAACTCTCACAGCCAAAACCGACAAAATGACGACGAGATCATCCGTGAAATCACTGGCGCCGACAACCACAAAGAGGATTCCGCCACCGGCGTGAGCAAATGTTAGTTTTCGTGATTAAAATGGTGTTTTACATATAAGGACATTTGAATGATTTTTACAGTTTTTTAGTTTATTTGTTGATAAATTAGCTTGGTATTAGGGATTGGGGATAAAATATAATTGTCTAGGCATGTTTTAAGTTAAATTATGACCTCAACATTTTCGGCCTCCCCATTTCCGGCCGAAACCAGGGGAGGTCGATCGGCTTAACAGTCGATGGGTTGTTAACAAACCGATTAAAGTCGGCCCATTGTGATTTTTTTTATTTTTTTAATAATTTAATATTTTGAATATTAAAAAATATTTTTATTATGTATTTAATTTTTAAAAATAACTTAATTCATTTTTTTTGTTTTTAATTTTTTATTTAATCAAATAATACTTCTTTATTTTAAAAATTTATTTTATATATATATATATATATATATATATATATATATATATATATATATATATATATATATACTTTTAAATTGATAATTACGAAAAATGAAATATTATTTTTTAAAAAATTAGGAAATTCTTATTTTTCTTCTTCCTTTTAATATTATAGTTAATTTAAAATTCTTTAATTAAATATGTTTTATAAATTAATCTTTAATTTTTTCAAAAGTAATTAAATAATACTGAAATTGTCAAATTAACTTTAATATTTTCCGTTTGTTTTAATTTTTATATATAAAAAATAAAAATAATAATTTTAAATTGATAATTAACGAAATGAAATACTATTGTATAACAAATTAGCAAATTCTTATTTTTTTTCTTCTTTTAATATTTTAATCAATTTAAAATTCTTTAATTAAATATGCTTTGTAAATTAATCTTTAATTTTTTCAAACGTAATTAAATAATAATTAAATTTTTAACTTAATTAAAATATTTTCCGTCTGTTTTAATTTTTATATATATAATTAAATAAATAATTCTAAATTGATAATTAACGAAATGAAATATTATTTTATAACAAATTAGAAAATTCTTATTTTTTCCTTTTAATATTTTAATTAATTTAAAATTCTTTAATTAAATATGCTTCGTAAATTATTTTTTAATTTTTTTCAAACTTAATTAAATAATATTTAAATTGTTAACTTAAATTTAATATTTTTCGTTTGTTTTAAGTTTTACATATAAAATGAAATAAATAATTTTAAATTGATAATTACCGAAATGAAATATTATTTTTTCAAAAATTTATCAAATTCTTTTTTTCTTTTTAATATTTTAATTAATTTAAAATTATTCAATTAAATATTCTTTGTAAATTAATCTTTAATTTCTTTAAACTTAATTAAATAATATTTAAATTGTTTACTTAACTTTAATATTTTCCGTTTGTTTGAATTTTTATATATATTAAATAAATAATTTTCAATTGATAATTACCTAAATGAAATATTATTTTGTAACAAATCAGCAAATTCTTATTTTTTCCCTTTTAGTATTTTAATTAATTTAAAATTCTTCAACTAAATATCCTTTGTAAATTAATCTTTAATTTTTTTCATTGTAATTAAATAATATTTAAATTGTTTACTTAATTTTAATATTTTTCGTTTGTTTTAATTTTTTTGTATTAAATGAAATAATTAATTTTAAATTGATAATTACTGAAAGGTAATATTATTTTTTAACAAGTCAACAACTTTTTTTTTTCCTTTTAATATTTTAATTAATTTAGAATTCTTTTTAAATTAATATTTAATTTTTTCAAATGTAATTAAATAATAATTAAATGAAGAAATTTAAATTGATAATTACCAAAATGAAATATTCTTTTAACGAAATTAACAATTCTTTTTCTTTTATTTTTAATTTAAAATTCTTTCTTCCGGGTAGTTATTACAATTAGGTTCACTTAATTTTCTAAAATTATGCTGTATTCAATTATTTTATGTTCGATGTGGTAATATTTAAATTTTTGAAACATCGAGTATCACTTGGACTCGACTTTGAGACAGATGTTGGGTAAGGCTACCTGGAACGGTAGCCTTGGTAGTTGCACCGTTGTGTTGGAGCTGCTGGATGAGCAGCATACAAATATGCTACATAGGTCCTTTCTTTAGCCCCTGTACGAGTTGAGAACTGTGCAGTTCTCGGGGTAAATCATTGATGCCCTATTGTGTCGGTTGCTAAGTCCAGTCGACGGCGATGCCTTCCAGTTCGACCTCGGGGGCAAAGTCACCAATTTCTGAGTTAATACCCTAAATAGCCACTGAACTTTGCCAAAAAATTCCAGGAGGTCACTAAATTTTAAAACTTCCCAAAGTAGTCAATGAACTTTGCAAATAGTTCCTAGGGGGTCATTGAATTTCAAAACTTTTCTAAATAACCACTGAACTTTACCAAAACTTTTTAGGAAGTCATCGAACTTTGCAAATTGGGACCCCATACATCAATGGTTTAGTGACTATCTTGGGAAGATTGGGCAAAGTTTAGATCAGGAACGACTTACTTCCTATCTCAACCATAGACTTATTACATTCTTCGACACTATAAGCTTCGGCCTTTCTTCTGAACAATGCAACGATGCTTTGGCCCCGATATCTAGTCTTCAGATTACCATGTATATGGTACATGCAGTACACATGATATGCCTCAGGAAATACTCAGCGATAGCATTTATTAAAAACTGACCCCGATCAATTACAAAGGCAAGATCCTTGACTTCCCCGATCACTTCGTGAAACTTCTTAAAGAACCAACGCATTGATAGATCATTCTCCCTGTCGACTACGTCGAATGCAAGTGGGTAAATCTAGATGTTGGGATCTTAACATGTAGCAATAATCAGCTAGCCCATGTATCTCAATTTCAGAGCTGTACCGTCCACTAAAATTACGGGTCGCATCGCATTTTTAAATCCTCTAATGCATTGTCCAGGAGCCCTGAACAAATACTTAAAGCAATTCTCGCACTCCGTCTCAATGAAAAAAGTGGAGCCGTGATTAGTTATCCCCAAATTATGGCAGTACCTGACCAATTTAGCGTAACTCTCCTTGGCCAAGCCCATTAAATCCTCCAACGCATATTCTTTGACATTCCAGGCCTTCTGGTAGCTCATGACCACTCCGTACTCTTGCCGAACGTCGTTAATGATGTCTGAAGATCTGTAAATCGTCTGTGAGTCCTGATACTTGTGCATTATCTGTCAACCAATAAACCATGACTGAGCTTGCCTGTGGTCTTTTGACGAATCCCCAATTTACAAGTATGTTCCCGTACATACTTGGGAACTACAAATGACTCATTCGTATCCATCTTAGTCGCTCGTAACCACCAACGACAATTGTTGTCGACGTAAACAAGTGTCAACAATGACTTGTTTGATTTCTTTACCTTGAACTGAAAGTTGAATTTCAATGCCAACAGGTGCACAGCTTCCTGGAAGTCTTTCTTCGTTTGAAAAGTTACTCAACATGCAGATTTTCATCATCGAAAACCACACATGAAGAATTAGATGACAGTCCGCTCATTCCAGCATCTCAGTTCCCATCCGACTCATGTCTTTGATGGGATAAGCCAATCAAATCCTCATTTGTAAATTCATTTACATTTTCGCTGTCCTCAACTGACGATTGAATTTTGTGCGTCAAAGTGATGTCACGATGAGGAACAATTGTCTCAGGAATATTAGCTTCATCATCCGAGCTATCTCCACTGTATCCCATAAATCATTTGCATTTCATCAGTTCTATCCGAATGTTCATTTCTACCTTCGGCACCGTCCTTCCTCACTAAAGTCACGTAAATCGATCATTTACATTTTGTTCAACTTAAACAGATAATTTACTTCAATGTCAGATGTAACCTTCATAGGTAGAATTGAAAATGACAAATGCTATTTGAATTGAAGTCTCAGTACCAAATCGTATCGAGATGAATCGACATTCAACTTGTTTTGTATATCAAGGTATAGTTCCTCATACAATCTAGTCTCTGTTATATATGTCAGCATAGCACCTTGTATATCATTCGTCCATTTCCATGCCCATCGATTATTTTCATCCAATTCAAAATCACCAAAATAATAAATCGGGAGTACAATCATCATATCTGCATGATTAAATAGAATTTGTAGTTTATTCATTCAAAAATTCGGCTCACAATGATAAGAAACTTGTTAAAAATAAAACAGTCTGATAGCCGGTACAGAGCTGGTTGTTCAGGCTTTTACTGCCAGAGGTTCAGCTATTAACTGCCGACAGCCGACATTCCCAGCTATTACGATTGACAGCCAAACAGCAGGACAGTCGGTCATCCAACTGTTAGCAGCAGGACGATTTTTTTTCTAACAGCCCGTCTAGTCTCTGGCTTCGAAAAATAACATGCAGATGAGTTTTTTCTTTTGTGATTAAAAAAATTATACATCTACTAAAAATATTTATCTGTCTGTGTTTATCTATGTCGAATCTTAATTTATCGATTAAAAACGTATACACATTTAACGTAAACGAAATTAAATATAAGTAAATATACTTGCCGCTTCGAAGTGATTGACAGAAAATATTTTTTTCCTTCAACTATCGATATTTTTAAGATTTATAGATTGAAGAAGATAAGAGAGTTTTTATCTGTGTTGGAGCTGATTTTGAAATTTTAAGTAGGGAATGCTTGACTTTTATTTGTTAACTAAATGGTAGTATTGTTTTTTAACAAAACCATATTTTGTAATTGTTTTATATACTTAAGGGCATTTTTGTATTTTGAACTAAAATAAGCCAATTTGAAAATATGCTTTGAATCAAAAGTCAATGTGGAAATATGAGCATCATGTGTGTTTTAAAGAGAGAGCAAACATGGTGTACATGGTGGAGGTAGATAGAGGAACGAAAGGGGGGACTGTTATTCAAAATATCTAATTAGATTTTAGATCAAGATAGATGGTTTTCCTTAATTAATCATGTATTAATTAATTTTAATTATCATATGATTATTGAAAGTAAAACTATACCATCTTAATTTTGAATAGTAAATCTTATGCATAAGCTTGAGCTAATTTTCCCCATTGTCCCCAGATAAAGGGGGTCTAGGCTGAGTTGTAGTATGGTCCAGTTCCCATGCCCATATTCATTTCTAAGCTTCTTCTTTTTTTTCGCTTTTGTTAATACTAGTGTGGATCGTGCGTTGCACGATACCCGTTATAATTTTTGTAATTCCAGAATTGAATAATAGCAAAAATTCAAGTGATACTGATATGAGAAAGAAAACGAAAAGTGCATGCAACACAATACACAACATACATCAAATGAATGACACACTATTAATTAGTCCAACCAAGCCATGGTTTTCCACTGTCATTGGCTATCTTTAAAAAAAAAAAGCTTCTTGTAGATTTTGCACAACATATTTTACATCATATCCCTTGCTGAAATCCTACTCAATATTCGGTGCACGATATCTTCCATGGTTTATACACTATGACTTGCACTATTTGCTCCAAATAAAAGCATCGGGACAATACCAAGCAATATAATGTGGAGTCAATCAACTAATTCCTTCCATTTGTTCTTATAATTTCTGTCAGTTTGCAAATGATTCTTGTCAAATAAACCAGTGAACTTACATAAAATCAACTGTCCGGAAGGAAAAAAATCGAAGGCAAATTAAGATATAAATACGTGAGGTAGTATAAAGAGAGAGAATCATCTAGAAAAACTTCAAAATTATAAGTATTATTCTGCATTTCAACTCCAATTAATGATCGTTCAACTGTGGCACAGCAAGAAAAGCAACAAGGTCCCATAAGTAGTCACAGAATAAGAAAAAACTTGTTGCTGAAATCTTGTTATTGACCAAAAGTGAACACTAATTTCACAAACTACCAACTGAAGCTTGGTAAGATTTATTCCACCCACAAATTGTATCTCTAATTCTGAATAAAAATCGTAACATAGTTCAGCTGTACTCCCAAGAAAATAGAACAACAGAAAAGGCATGGCCTCATGTCATTGATGACGGAATGTACATTCATTCGTCAACATGTTTGCAATTCATCAATTATCAGCAAATAAAAGGTAGATAAGTTGAGCAAAAACCAGTCTTGAAAACACATGCTTAAAATCAAGGTTACAAGGCTTCCTATCTGCATGAAGGCTGAGCTACTAACCATAACATTAAGGTGAGATAAATGAGTCAAACATAGCTAACTAAACCACAAACTACCAGCAATTAAAGTCTTCTTTGTATTCATTTATGGCGAGAAGATGCCCTTGATATCATTTATGACCCACTTTCCCCGACCAACATAAGTCCAACAAATGACATTTTATTCATTTTGTCCTACACCTTTAATTGTTTGGAGAAGTCTAAAAATACAAGGGGTTGGATAATAAGAAAATAAAAATGATGAATCTATGGAAGAGGGGGAAAAAATCAGACGGGCCATGAAGACTGGTAACTTGAAAAAATACATTTTAGGCAGTCGAAAACCATGACCCTTGGTGTTTTTCCCCGGTTGAAAAAATTATCTATGTAGAAAGGCATAAAAGGGCAAAGAATAATACATAAAATCTAAATTACACTCTAGGACACATACATGTTTTTTGCGGAGGAAGATTATATAATGAATACGTAACACGACCAATATAAACTCTGTAGAAGGTACCATATGCCATAATAATTTCAGATAATTTATCTTCTTATATTACACGAAAATCTCATATCACATCCATATACAACCATTCATTCATACAAACGCGAGTGGTCATGGAGATAAAAAGCTCATTCATCATATTCCTATAATGAATGGGCTTATTTTACATTAATCTGACTAATCATAAAGAATCGCGAATATTAACTAACTAAAGAGAAAGATTTATGAATACAACCAAATACAGTTTAACAAGAAAAAGGATTAAAAATATACTATGTTTTGCCCAATAGTAGCCATTATTCCAATAGTAAACAATCATACCCATTCTCAAAACAAGCCAAAGAATTTTTGAGAAAATAATCCAAAAAGAGTGAATATCACCTAAAATTTAGCCATCTCAGTTTCGACAAGATTAAGGCGTTGAACATAGGAACGGTGTTCTATAGTACTCCACCTAGGTGAGGAAGCGTAGGAAAGTTGGGGAATGAGTTTTAAAAAATTGGGGTCAGACAAGGGTTAATTCTAAACATTGTTTTGATTGGTAGAATTTGTTGCTAGAAAAATAAGATTGTAAATATCAACATATTGATCAAACAAGCATACCAGGTCAACAACATTTCCTACACATTCTCCCTTGGTAGTCACATCTCCAATATTTTCTCCTTTAACAAAGGCCTTCGAGTTGAGGTAGATGTGACAACGCATTCTACAAGCACGTGAAGATGAATGTGTGAAGGTGGTTTTCCATTGCAAAACATTGAGAAATGAGAAGGACAATAATAGACAAACCTTGGTGACGTTGGCAACACAAGCTAATGGAAGAAATAGATGTGGAGCAGTGCGTTTCTAACTCTATCCCAACTCCCAACTTCATTAAAGGTCTGACAATCCGAAGCTAAGTGACGTCAAATCATCAGAAGATAAGGAGTTATATTTGTAGTGTTTCCAGCAACAATAAATACATTGGCTAATCGTAAATCATCCTTCCTCTTCGACATCCAAGCCCAAGGAATAGAATGCATGCTTTAGATCATAATCAAATTTCCTTCCCTGCCTTGCAAAAAGCATCTTCCCAATCCGTCACACATAATCCTATAATTAGCCATACCACAGAATATTATTATTTTCTTTAAAAAGAAAAAGAAATCCTTTTCTCCTCATGATCAAAATTCAAAAGGAACTCAATCCTGAGTTTCAGTTGGTTCAATGACAAACAAAAGTCATGAGGAACATAAATAGCGGAGATTCATAAATTCCACATATCCCCTTATGAAACATTATATGATACATTTTTACTTTCAACTTTGTCCTAGCCCAGCCCTTGAAGCCTTAATTTCTAAGTTATAATAAGAATTATGTGAAAACAAAGAATAATTTTTTTTATAACATGCCCAAAAAAACTCTAATCTTCTTTCACAACTTTTAGTTTCTTTGATATGCAATCTTGAAGTTGTCATATAGTTGCAGATAATATATACCATCAAAGTTCAAACAATGGTCTTATAATCATTTAGGATTAAATATTATATATTTGTGCAAAGTTGATGCATGGGACCTTGCCCATAGCTCGTATCAATAACCTTTGGATAATTTTCAGATCCATTACAACAAAACATCATAGCGAATAGACAAGATAAAACTCATTAATTTGAGATTTTCGACGTGTTAGCACTACATCTTTCAACAGAAGTCTGTATAATAATGCTTTAACCGCCTTTTTGCTTCCTCAAGCAGGAAAATTCCATGACTTATTTTAATAAAATATAGCAAAGTTGTAAAAGTGTAGAAATAATGAAAAAATTCACGCTCTTAAATTTCGTAAACTATTCTTTAAAGTTTAGCGAAAAAGTGCGATTTAGGTTTAAGACCGACACGTTGCTCAAACGACATAAATTTATGAGAAAACAATCAATAAAATCCAAAAAAACAAAATCCTTTCATCAATTACTGATGCATGGATCCCCTTTTATTGATGAATTTCATCCTATGACAGAAGTACATATTAAATCATTACAAGATTGATAGGAGTGTGCATAGATTTTGAATCTCAATCATCTCTATGACATATAACAATCACCAAAGATGGATACCACAAGGATCCAGAGAGGTCAACCATCCTAGTATTTAAAAATATCAAGATGATACTTGAACATGTTGGCCTCCTCCGTATAAAACAACAAAGTATGCAAGAATGGATCATATCATATATGTTTGCTAAAATATATGTATTTGGTTTCTAAACTAAAGTAATATGAACATGTATTTTTGATAAAATTTGTTCGCCGTAACTTCTATAGACACATGAAAACGAAGAAACGAAGACAAAATTTACCTTTGAAAGATAAAACATCCAGCTTTAAATATTGGACAAGCAAGTTGTTTTGTAAAATTTAGTGCTCGGGAATATTAAGATCTGAAATTCAAATTTACATATTTTTTGTCAGATCAGGGGAGAAATTATCATTTCTTATACTACATCATGAAAATATTAAAATAATCCTATATAATGGTAGATTATTCACAAGTCCTACATATGAATAACAGGAAAAAGTTATGGGGTAAACAAAACTTCTCGAGTACATGAACACAATTTAAAGCTAAACTCAAACACCAATCTATGAGAGAAAGATAAAGAAGGTTTAGAAACAAATAAATATTAAATTAATTGATTAATATGATAGTACTTGACCAATCATGTTGTGCTTAATACAACAGTACCTGGAGTTGATATTAAAGTCTAAAAAAAAAAACCAAAATGTCACAAAGTAAGCAAATTTCAATGCACTACACAAAAGGAAACCTTAAAATAATATTTGCTTTCAAACATACAATCACAGCACTAATGATTTTAGAATAACAGTACCCATCATCACGGCAAACCAAAATTATTCATTCAGTACTCACGTTCTCACCTTTTCATTTCACTCGCTCTTTCAAGAATCATTTCACAGACAAAATCACTCCACTTTTTACTGTATAATCTTATTCATAACTACACATTCCCAACCATTCAAACTCCTCAAACACACACACTCTTCTCGGAAGACATTTTTTCTAATTTCTTGTCTCTAGTGATCGTTTAATCAAATTGTGCAATGAACTTTGAGAGTCTATAATCAAGGTAAGGACCCAAATTTCTTGTGGGATGAGATTAAGCTAACATTTTTGGGAAAATGGATACGGTAACCTAATATGCAAATCATTGTTTTAAACATCTATTTGAGGCTTACGCTTTCAAGCTATCAAACTAAATATTGTTGTTATCTGAGTTGTTACCTTAGCCGGCTTACCTCAAGTTTCTCTGGCGTTCTAGAAGTTTATCTTTTGGCTTGTGCGTGACGGTGGAAGCATCCTAGAACAATTAACATGGTCGAGACAGAGAAAAATCCCAATAATAAATCAAAGTCATTTATAGGCAATGCGAAAGAAAAGGTTACCCCCGTGTTCCTATATTTAGCAATAATTTCTTCACGCATGGACCACTTGGTTTAGTATACCCGGTACCACCATCTAATAACATTTCCCTCTCGTTTCCTTTCCTAAAAATTAGCGAGAAGAAAATGTTCGGGTCCATCAAGGTAAAAACACAATCTATGATTAGAAAGAAATTAGTAACTTTTACCTTTTCTCATTATTAGCGATAAGAGATGATGATACGGTGAGGAACAGTTCATCTATTAGTATAACTGCGGCATCCGATGTATTATCCGGTGGGCAAGCAAGTAGTTCGGTGATGTCGACTTTGGGCTCTCCGCGGAGTGATGTCGAATCCGGTGGGTACTTCTCATTTCTACTCCTATGAAACTGCAATCCTGCACTGGAACAAAGACAAAAACAGAGAAAAAGGTCAAACACAAAAGCAATAGGGCTAAAGAAAATGGAACAACCATACCGAGAAAGAGGAGAACGAAGGCTTGAGGAACGAAAATGGGAAGAAGGAACGAACGTACAACTCTCAGTTTTCTTGCAATTTTTCTTTTGGGTTCTTCTGAATTCGAAAAGGAACGAAAACAGAGGAACGAAAACAGGGAAGAAGGAAGACCGTGGAAAGATTGAAGAGAAATGTTGCGTGTGTCAGTGGAAAATTGAAAGAAGTGGGAGAGCACAGGAACCAAGAAGTCGGTTGGCGTGTGTGAGAAGAGAAAGGAAAAGGGAGGAACGTGGAAAAAAATCTCCTCTTATTTGGCTCGGCTGGCTCGGCTTATATGGCTCGAAAATGGCTGGCTTTCTTGGCCATTTGGCTTAGGAACAGTGGCAAAGAAGTTGTCTCTTTTAATATTGTTAAGGGATAATTTTATCTTTTTTTATTAATAGAGCGATGAATGATCATCAATTGAGTTTAAATTTTAAGATTGAAAAATAATAAAGAAAATCATCACTTTTGGTTACCCAATCAAATTAATAGAAAAACGATACTAGAAGTAATAAAGCATTATGAATAATTTTTTGGCAATCGTATCCATAATAAAAGGATAATTAGCACATAAAATTTATATCTTTCATTACTATCTTTCATTATATATTTCTTTAATTGCGCACAATGTTGTTTTCCTCCATTTTCATCTAACTTCTCCATTAAGTGAATGGTATTTTCGTCTTATAACATTTTTTTTCTCTGTCTTCCATCTGAACCCATTTTCTCCTCTGAAAAGTAACCTTTAGTTTCTTATGTTCCTTGGCAGCTTGAGGCAACAGCCACACCAAGCTCACTTTGAAATGGTCTCCTCCCTACTTCATTCCCTTTTCTGGTTTATTGTTGGTTTTTTTTTTAATTGTTGGAAGAAAGAAGTCGGAGCTATTTTGTTGACTTGACTTGAGACCTACGGAGTTTTCGTTTGCTGAAAATTACACATAAGATGTCACGAGTTACTGGAAAAGTGGGGCCACAATAGAGACAAGTTGATGGATAGACCTTGATGACAACAGATGAAACATGTGGTGGAGGCTATAGTGATGATTCCAGTACTTGGCTAACCTTCTGAAGAATGAAAAAAACTATGTAGGTTGTGGGACTATATGGCCCTCAAAATTGAATTGAACAGCTGAAAAACTTCGAGAAAGATCGGACAAGAGGATAATTTAATCAACTTAATTCAATAATAATCAGGATTTTATTTACTTTTAAACTCTCAACCCGACCCCGCTCCTTCCATCAAAATCTCACTCCTCCCCTTCTCTCTCCACAAACATACACAATTCAAAAATTCTACGAACTTTCGATGTCTTATGTTCTAGTTTTTTTGGTTCATTTTCCAAAAATTCATAACTAGAGATTGTTATTTATGCATCGCACGTTATAATATTTAAAATTCTATAATAATTCTTTTCTACCAATGATTTTATTGGCTTTTGTGATTTTATTTTATTTTTTTATTTTTTGGAATTTTGGTTTTTATAACCAAGCTACAAAAGCTGTCATACTCAACATTTCTGGTTATTGTTAAAGGAATAAGGAAGAAAGAAGAAAAAGTTTTAAGACGAAAATAACGTTAATTTAGTGGAGAAGTTTGATGAACATGGATGGAAAAGACCTTCTACATAAACAAAGATATAATTAAAGGTGCAAATGTCGAAAAATAGAAGATGGTGACATTTTGCACAATAGTAACAAAAGGAGAGACGTTATGCGCTAATTACCTAAAAAATGAAAGTCACAAATTTGTAAATTTTAACCATTTTCATTAAATCTTATTATATTGTTTATGGGTGATTTTATATTTACAATATTGCAATTTGGTTAATTAATTATATTTTTATTTCATTCTTGACATTTTAAAGGCTTTCATTTTATATATATATATATATATATATATATATATATATATATATATATATATATATATAAAAATGATCTAATGAGTACCAGTACTCATCTTATCCTAAGCACCGATGAGTTGGCAGATTAATTCATTGGTGGATAAAGATTTTGTGAGTTCCAATCCACCAATGAATTAATGTGTCAATTCATTGGTGCTTAGGATATGATGAGCACCGGTGCTCATATATATATATATATATATATATATATATATATATATATATATATATATATATATATATATATATATATACGCGCTAATATTTAAATTAATGCTCTCAATTTTACTTAATTAATAAGTATTTCATTGTCACCACGTTGTCATTTTTCATTTATTTGCTGATGACTAATGGTTATAGTTTATATTTAAATAAAATTATTGAATTACCTTGTCGGCTTTTTTATATAAAAATTTTACTACATTGCTTTTTTTTTTTTTTTTTAATTTCAATTTTCCTTAACAAAAATACTGGATTTGCCCTGGACATAACATGTGCCTCGTTGAACACTTGCTTGAGAAGAACCCCAAAAGTATGCCTCAAGTGTTAAATGTTTAAAAAATTATAATAAAAATAGGACACAATAGGTAACTTGTTGGGGTCATGTTATACAGTATTATAGGAGTGTTGATATCGAACATGACGACGAGCGTCATAGCTAATATCCATTTACACATGAATGAACTCCTATCCACGGTGGATAAGATAAAACATTGTGACGTCAGCTGTCAAGTCTATAATTTTTGACAATTCAACGTTGAATTGTCAAAAATTGTAGGTTTGATAGATAAGATAACTCTTACCCACCATAAATAAGAGACTATTTCTGTGTAAATGGATATTTTTACTTGTAAAGTGAAAGTTAACTCTTATCAACTATGAGTAGGAGATCATTTCTTTTCAAATGGATCTTTTACTATTGAAGTTTAAGATAATTTTTCTTGTAGGTAAAATAAAAGCTAACTAGAGTGGAAGTGCTAAACACGTGGCCACATCGAAGGTACACCTATTTCACCAAATTGTACAATAGCAATTTCTATTTCTTGCATAAATTTTTGGTACCTTTCTTTTTCGAATAATTGTCCAAGTACAGGAAATATTGCCAGATTTCTTACAGAAATTTGAATTGGAAAATTATGTCCATGTACCTATTTTTTCCCTCCCAAATGTTTGAATCCATTCCATCCATTTCAAATTCCTGTGTACATTTTGTGAAATTTATCTGTACTTATAACATTGTTCTTCTTTTCCCCTCGTTCTAGAAACAAAATGCCATTCACATTTCACACCGGTCTCCACCCCTTTCTTCTCTTTAAACCAATCAACCAAAATAAGGTTGTCAGAATGTTTGTACAGAATTTCGAACGGGCCATTTCATCACGCAATCATCACGGACACCCTTATCAAGGAAACCCGTTTCTAGATTTCATCGAAAACGCGTGGACATTTTGAGTATTGAACAAAACCATAGCAGGAAAGCAACAAATCGAATACCACCGCCTGTTTATTACTACAAAACAACTCAAATCGTATTGCCCCTTCCTTCGAGACTTTGATCAATCTGAAACGAATGTGAGAGAAACCATGTGTGAATTGCATTTTTATTGGGTAAACAGCTTTTTTCTGTGTTTTGAGTGTTCAATTTGTCCACTTCTATTTTATTGTATAAAGGGTTTGCAGAGCAAAACGCTGGCAAGAAATTCAAGTAAATTCAGCATATAGATTCATTAGGAATCGGAATTTGATATAGTTCCTGGAAAATTATACTACTAAAGATAGATTGATTATTGAGTTGAACTGTTTAGATTAGAATAATTGTTAAGAATTGAGGTTTCATCTTAAAATGTCAACTTTGTTAAGAGGAGTAGCCTAAAATTTTTATAAATTGGTCTGTATCAATATCATTTATTTATGTGGGATATATATCCCTTAACACGCCCCCGCAAGATGGTGGCTTATTTGAGCAGACCAATCTTGAAATCCATATGCTCACTTTTTGGAGCTTAACGGGATCGAATCGTTCGTTGGAGTATAATAGTCTCTGATACCATGTTAAGAATTGGGATTCCATCTTAAAAGGCCAACCTTGTTAAGAGGAGTAACCCAAAATCTTTATAAATTGATATGTGTCAACATCATTTATCGATGTGAACTATATATCCCTTAACAATAATTGAAGGTTGGTGTTTATTTTAGACAAGATGGTTGAAACTAGTGAGGGGGTTGCCAATAAAACTGCGAATTCAAATGGATTGGTTCAAAGCGGAAATGGTCCTTTAGAGGAGAAGATCGATGAGATTCGACGATTATTTGGGAAAGCAGAAGGCGATCCATTGAGGATTGTTGGTGTAGGAGCAGGGGCATGGGGACTACTGTTTCCAGCAATGCTACAAGATGCATATGAGATTTTTCGCTGTTGGAAATTTTTTTTACCGTCATAACAATCATTCATGTTTGATCATCAAGAATATGTAAATCGAAGCGGAAGCGTACCTGAATCAGACATGGTTATCACAATGGTTGAATCCTGCGTTTTAGTCTTCCAGATCAACATAAAATTCTTTATTTCTCTCTGAGAATGGGAGTCAGGACAGAATGAACAATCCACGTGTGATACGGGACCATAACCGTATATAAATACTAATGGCCTGTTGACCTAATTCGGCTCATCGTGAAATTAGGAACAGGTCTGGTTTCTGCACATAAAAGCCCACACTTTAATTGGATGTTTCAAAACCCAAAATACCGAAATCTTATTAGATCACATTGAACAGGTTTAACCAAAATTGATAGTCTTTAATTTAATACACAATATTTCACATATAAGTTCACATGTTCAATAAAAAATCCTTACATTCGCAACAAGTTTCAGATTAGGATATGGATGAGAGCTGGGAATTCTGTTGATAGAGCCACGGCTGAGCATCTATTCTAGGTGATCAATTCAAGGGAAAATGTGTTGAGGAGGCTCATAGGGCTATGTGCGTATTTGAAGTACGTGTAGGGGAGACTAGGTGATTGGATGCTCTATGTAGATGAGATTTCGAAAGACGGGTTCTGCTTGAACATGATTGAAACTCCACTCTGCCCTTTAAAAGTTGTCACTAACTTGCAAGAGGCAGTGTGGGATGCTGATATTACTATCTTTGAATAATGCTTCATTCTAGGGCGTAAAAGAAAGCTTGTTATAGCATTTGAATTTGGATTGCCATCAATGGAAACTAATCAAGTGTTCGAAGAGATTAGTAAGAATTGGTAGGAAAGGATTACTGTTCTGGTCATCATTTCTTTAGTGAAAGGAATAGAAGCTGAATTAGAGCCCGAACCATATATAATTACCCCAACTCAGATGATCAATCGAGCAAGTATGAGTTCTTATCTTTTCTCTCATGTTACATCTGTTTTTTCATAGATGACATAAGAATTCTTCTGATTAAGTTTCTTAGACATAGTGTCTTGCTTATATGGTTAATGTTCTTGTTGAAGGAACTAATTAAAAATTATAGCCTCAGCCCTTAAAGTTCATCATTGGCTATATTTGGAAGGCATCAAATCAGTAGAGCATTGGGCCTCAGAAGGGTCACTCATCACAGGCCCATTCTGGTCAAAAGGAGCAGCAAGATTCTGACTGCCAACTCAACCTTCAACCTAATTCTTGTATTGTACAGTAGGTCAACACTAGCATAGAACATAGGCTACCGTTACTTATCTTCCCATATAAGTTTCATCTATTCATCCATTTGTAAATCAGAACACACAATAAACAAGTATTGTTCATCATATTTACAGTGTAAAATTCATCATGGTATCAGAGAAGGTATCAAACCTGTAAGGATCAAAGCCAAAGAAGCTACTTCTCGACACAAAAGAATGTCTCAACACTCTGATAGCATCAAGCTCACAGCAATTGTTCTTAATGGTAACAGAAATTATATTCCTTGGGCCAGATCAATGACACTAGGTCTCAGTGGCAAAGGGAAACTACAATTTGTTATTGGGACCAAAGAGAAACCCAAACCCTTAGATCCCCAAAATCCTACAGAGGCAGAAACCACCAAGATCGAAGAATGGCAAACCACAGATCACATGGTGATGTCATGGCTGTTAAATACCATGGAACCTAAGATTGCCAACATGTTCATGTACTACAATTCATCAAAGGAAGTATGGGACAAAGCCAAAAAATTATACGGTCAACAGAAAAATTTTGCCCACATTTTCAGCCTCAAACAAGAGATTGCAAAAATCAAACAGAGCAATCAAAGTAATATGCAACTCGTGACAGAGATAGTGTCAAAATGGGAAGAACTTAACACCTATCTTCCACCAACAACAGACATAGTTGAGATTCAAAAAAGAAACGAACACGACCTGATTTTTACTTATCTAGGAGCACTCGATGCAAGCTACGAAGCCGTTCGATCCCAGATTCTCCTCTCAACTGTCTTGCCAAGCTTTGATGACATAGTGGCTACAATCGAGCAAGAAGAGTCAAGGAGAAACCTCATGAACCCTCAACAATCAGAAATCTCCGAAAATAATAGAGCGTTCAAAACTCAACACCCAATCCCTAACCCTAGAGACGGGGCCAGGGCAACGAAGGGGATCCCAGCCTCTGACTGGTGCGACCACTGCAAGAGAGCAGGGCACAACCAAAACAGTTGCTGGGTTCTGCACCCTCATCTCCGGCCAACTCGTACCAAGGGCGAGAGAGGAAGCTGGGGAAATGCGAGGAAGGAGAGACGATTTGGGGGTGCCAGCAAAGGGGAGGAAATGGGCTGGAGTGAAGGAAAAGGAAAAGAACAAATGGGCCCAAACTTGGGCTGGGGCATTCAAAGGCAGGAAATGGGCTCAAACAAAAGTATTGGACCTGAATCAACTCAACAACCCTCAAATGAAGGAATTGGACCGTCCGTGACACCTACAGCCCAACTGGCCCAGTTAGTGACCCAGCTGAACAGTTTGTTACAACAACAAACTCCAGGTTCTGATTTCTCTAAACCTATTTTAAATCTTCCCAAAGTAGCTAATTTTTGTCAGAATAGTAGTAAATGGATTATTGATTCCGGTGCCACCGACCATATGACATGGGATAAAAATAAAATTCGGAATGTGACACAGCTTAAAAACTTTCAACATGTAACTGTTGCGAATGGAAATAGGGTCCAAATTTGTGGCTTGGATACTACCAAACTTTTTACAAAAAATGTAGAAAATGTTCTATACTTACCTGATTTTAATTCAAATCTGTTATCTGTTAGCAAAGTTACCCAGGATTTAAATTGTGATGTTATATTCTCACTTAATAGAGTGACCTTTCAGGATCGAGAATCAGGGAAGAAGATTGGTGAGGGATTTTTTAAAAATGGTCTTTATTATCTTGAAGAAAATCCAATTAGATGTCATATTTCATTCAGCCCGGTAGATCATGACAAGTTGCTACACTGGAGATTTGGCCATCCGTCTGACCAAGTTTTAAACAAACTTTTTTGTTATAAGTTGGACTCCAGCTATTGTGATGTTTGTAAGTTTGCTAAACAAACTAGGCTGCCTTTTTCCTTATCTACCCATGTATCAGAAAAATGTTTCGATTTGATCCATTCTGATGTGTGGGGCCGGGCGCCCGTTGATTCTTATAATAAGTTTAAATATTTTGTCACGTTCATTGATGATTTTTCCCGTACTACTTGGCTTTATCTGTTAAAAGGAAAAAATGAAGTTTTCTCATGTTTCCAAGAATTCTTTAATTTTGTTGAAAACCAATATAATGCAAAAATTAAGATCTTCAGATCAGATAATGGGACGGAGTATGTTAACAGAAATTTTCTAGAATTCTTTAAATTAAAAGGTATTTTACATCAAACCACGTGCATTAATACTCCTGAACAAAACGGAGTTTCAGAAAGAAAAAACCGTCATCTTCTTGAAGTTACTAGATCTCTCATTTTTCAAAGTAACGTTCCAAAAATCTATTGGTCAGACGCTGTGCTAACTGCTACATACCTTATAAATAGATTGCCCAGTGCGAGGTTAAGAAATATGAGTCCCTTAGAAATTCTGAAGGGTAGAAAAATTGACCTTGACCATATACGTGTGTTCGGCTGTATATGTTTTGTACACATAAAGAGACATGACAAACTGGATAAAAACTTGGTGAAAACCATTTTTTTAGGATACTCTTCACAAAAAAAGGGATATAAATGTTATGATCCAAAAAATCATAAACTCTACTTCTCACGTGATGTTTCCTTTTTTGAGAATAAACCATATTACCAGTCAAATGAACAAGAACCTGTACAAAGTCAACCGACTATGTTGCCACCAAATAATTTTGTTTTTCCCGAAGAAACGAATCAAGAACAGGTTGAGCATGAGGAAGACGAACAGACTGGTGGAACAGATGCTATTTCTTCAGGGGGAGAAGAAGATGAGTCAAATGAGGAACCAAATCAGGAAGAAATTTGCTTGAGAAGATCCACTCGTCAAACTTGACCTCCTGCCTTACGTATCCCATCAGGTGATGTATCCAATTCAAAAGGGTGATGTACCCCATCAGGTGATGTATCCTATTCAAAACTTTATTTCCTACAAACAGGTTTCTCCTGAATATCGGGCATATTTAGGTAACATATCCAAACAGACTGAACCAACCAACTTTAATGAAGCCACCCAGGACCCTATCTGGCATAAGGCTATGAAAGAAGAACTTAAAGCCTTCGAAAAAAATGACACGTGGGATATTGTCGACTTGCCCAAGGGAAAAAAACCTGTAGGTTGTAGATGGGTCTATAAAATCAAATACAACAGTGATGGAACCATTGAAAGGTATAAGGCTAGGTTGGTTGCCAAAGGTTTTACCCAAACCTACGGCATTGACTACCAAGAGACCTTTGCACCTGTAGCAAAAATGAGCACCGTAAGAATTCTATTATCTGTTGCTGCTAACTTAGGATGGAATCTATTTCAAATGAACGTTAAAAATGCCTTCCTTCAGGGAATTCTGGAAGAAGAAGTTTACATGACTCTTCCCCCAAGCAACACTAATACTTCAGATCCATCGCTAGTATGTAAGCTAAAAAAATCCATCTACGGCCTAAAACAATCTCCTAGAGCATGGTATGCCAAACTAAGTTCTTCCCTTTTGAAAAATGATTTTGTCAAAAGCACCGCTGATTCATCTATGTTTGTCAAACACTTGCAAAATTCCATTACTATTATTATCATCACTGGGAATGATAATGAAGAAATTAAAAAGGTCAAACAATACTTGAAAGACGAATTTGATATCAAGGACCTTGGAAAACTTTCATATTTTCTTGGAATAGAAATAGCTCACTCCAGCAAAGGTCTTTTCCTATCCCAAAGAAAATATGTCATTGACTTGTTTTAAGAGACTGGTAAACTAGGAGTTAAACCAGCCAGTACCCCAATGGAAACCAATGTTAAACTTGGATTAGAAAATGGTGACTTACTACCTGACATAGGACAATATCAAAGGTTGGTAGGAAAACTAATCTATCTTACGGTTACCAGACCTGATATTGCATTTGCAGTAAGTGTTGTAAGTCAATTTATGCATGCTCCTCGTACCAGCCACCTAAGTGCTATTGATAGGATACTAAGGTATCTTAAAGGCACTCCAGGTCAAGGAATTTGGATGCGAAGAAATAATTCTAATACTGTAATTGGTTTTTCTGATGCAGATTGGGCCGGGAGCTGTGATAGAAAATCCACCACAGGCTTCTGTACCTTTGTAGGTGGAAACTTGGTCACTTGGAAAAGCAAAAAACAAAATGTTGTAGCAAGGTCAAGTGCAGAAGCAGAGTATCGTGCCATGGCATCCACAGCAAGTGAGCTCGTTTGGATCAAGCAACTACTTAGAGACATGAAGACGGAGCACATAGGAACTATGCAAATGTACTGCGATAATCAAGCTGCGCGACACATTGCATCCAATCCAGTCTTTCATGAGAGGACAAAACACATCGAAGTCGACTGTCACTTCGTCAGAGAAAAAGTACAATCGGGAGAAATAGAAACCCCATTTGTGAGAAGCAAAGAACAATTGGCGGACATCTTTACAAAGGCACTTGACAAAGCTAGTCACCTTAACATTCTTGGCAAGTTGGGATCAATTAATTTATTTGAACCCAACTTGAGGGGGAGTGTTGAAGGAACTAATTAAAAATTATAGCCTCAGCCCTTAAAGTTCATCATTGGCTATATTTGGAAGGCATCAAATCAGTAGAGCATTGGGCCTCAGAAGGGTCACTCATCACAGGCCCATTCTGGTCAAAAGGAGCAAAGAAAATTGATCGCCAACTAAACCTTCAACCTAATTCTTGTATTGTACAGTAGGTCAACACTAGCATAGAACATAGGCTACCGTTACTTATCTTCCCATATAAGTTTCATCTATTCATCCATTTGTAAATCAGAACACACAATAAACAAGTATTGTTCATCATATTTACAGTGTAAAATTCATCAGTTCTTAACCACTTTCTTAATATAGTAAAATTAACTTGAAAGTTCATCGTTGTTCTCTCCTAACTTCTGAACATGATTTAATTTGTTTTGCCCAATTTGATAAAATGATTTGTGCTGTTACTCCTCTCCTAATCCTTTATACTCTTGGTTGGGTAAAGTCAATCATGTTACATTAACTTCTCCTAACTGAAAAGAATTGGTTTCATTCAGATGACAAGATATTCTTTTATCTTCGATTGGCACTGGTAATTATTGAGTAATTCTTGTAAACTGAACTCGAGATAACTAGTGCACTTTTTTATCTGCTAATTGCTACTAGGTGTAGGTTGTGCCATTTATTTCTATACTTACCAGTTACCACCCAGCATTAACTAAAATCTTTTGGTAGCTGTTGGGGATTTAAGCTTCCCCCAGCTGAGATTAATCCAAAATTGCAAGAAGAAAATAGCACAATCGGCACCAGCAATTGCAGAAGAAAAAAGGCAGAAAAAGAGATGAAAACCAGCAGAAAAAGACCAGCAGAAAAGAAACACAGAACAAAGATTTAAACATGAAGAAATCCTCTTCCCAACACTTTATTACCAAAGCAAAACATGATTTACAACACTTGAAATCATCCAGAAAGATTTTCTCCAGATTTATAAGAATTCTACCATTCTTATACAATCTCACTTTCTCTTCTTTTTCACTCTTGAGAACTTCTCATTCAGAGCTTCAAATTCTCTACTGAATTCTATCAGTTCAGAGCTGCTTCACAGCTCCCTTTCCCTATTCCCGGACCCTTTTCTTTTCTATCTCCGGCTCACTATTTTTCCCAGCCTACTGCTGTAATTTATAGATAAAAAAGGCTCCATTTCAGTTACAAACCAAGGCTCCAGTTGGTTGAAGAATACAACCACAAATGGCAGTTGAAACAGTTAAAAGCTCCTTCAGTTGGAATCTGTTTTTCATCAGTTGAGGAATCTTCAAGGAATAAATTTCCTTACAGTAGCACATTCGTACAGATTGATGTTAGCCAACAATTTTATCACTGGATGTCATTACACTGGGTGAGAAAGGGCATAGGGTTGACTTCACAAAGATTGTCAACTATTTTATCACTGGGTGAAGTGTAACTTCAGCAGAATGTATTTACTTGCTTTTCCATTCCTTAAAGAACAGACTTCACTAAGATTGTCTACAAGCCTGTAGTATGATGAAACACGAAAATAAATTGTTTGTTTGAGTTATTGTTACAGCACGATGCTAATAAAATTCAAGACTGGAAAAGTCCATCAAGATTGCTATAAGCAGCCATCTTACTCCTATTAATATTTTAACAAGCTTCTTGAAACATCACAAAAAATTAAAATGTATGTTTATTGCTTCTGTTTTTGGCAATATTACTGCATTTTATTAGGAATAGCAAAAAAACTCGTTCAACTCGAAACCCGTGGAGCTCCGTCCCGAACAGGGCGGGGATTACCTGCCTAATCGGGTAAATGAGGCAGGGACGGGGCAAGGGTCATTGCCCCGAAGTGGGTATGGGGCGGGTACGGGAATTATAGTCCCCGTCAGGGGCGGAGCCAAGTATAGTCCAGTGTGGGCACAGGCCCACACTGAACTTTGGGCTCGAAATCTTTTTTTTTTGAGTTATAAGTTAATTTCCAGCCTAAGAAGGAAGGCCCATCCCAATCCAAAAAATGTAAAAACCTTCCCAGTTCCCACCCCGTCTGTAATTTGCTCCATTTCATTCCCAAATCCCACACGCTTCTCCATTTGCACCTCCGCACCGCCTCCAGCTCCGGGGCCCATCCGCCCCCTCAAGGAAACTCTTCCAACCAGGTACTTGCTTTTATTTTATGATGGTTATATCCATAAGGTCTTTCCATTGATGGGATTTAACAATTCAAATTTAAACCTAACGAGGATTACTTGAGACAGTTTCCATTTCTACAAGTTTCAACCCTTAGATATAAATTATAATAGTCTTCTGACCTTTGAGCCCGTCAAGTCCACATTTCCCAGCAGCAGACCTTCACCTTCGAGTCCACATTTCCACTGGCGATTCGACAGCAGAAGAAGAAGAAGGTGAAGTCCCTCAATTTTGTTATTTGTGTACTGTTGTAATTTTTTATTTTTAAGATATGAAATTACTTTTGAATTGCTTGCAATCTTGAAATGGTATTGAATTGCTTTTCAATTGCTCTTGAAATTAGACATAGAAGCCTCAGGCATGTGAAGTCATCAAGCCTGATTCGGTGATTCCTGAAGCCTGCTCAAGTCTCGATGTACTCGATGACTGTGATTGTGAGTTTGCTTACTCTGTGACTGAAGCTTGATTCCACTCCATATTGCTAAATGCTAATGCTGCCTCTCTATGACTGTGAGTGTGATTCCAGACTTTCCAGTAATTACTGCTATTTGATTTGCACTTTGAATTGAAAACATTCTTAAATCTTAATAACAATAATGTTTAAATATAGATATGAAATGAAGAGATTCTTTCAAAGAAAATTGAATGTCATTTTTAGTATTGTCGTTTGACTCGCAACTTTCTTTTCTTTTTGTTGCCTTTTGGATACTCTCTGTAAGTATGGATATGTGAAGGTGGCTACTGATGTGTTTAATAAGGAGAAATATAGAGTTGAGGCTGACTTTAAGGTTTATACAATTTTGATATATGGTTGGTGTAAAATAGGGAAAATCAAGATGGCTCGAAGGTTTTGGAGGGAGATGTTGGAGGAGGGTTGAGATGGCTCAAAGGTTTTGGAAAATCGAGATGGCTCATAGTTTTTCAATTTCAATATCATCCATTCTCTTCAGCGAATTATCTTCCTCGTATCCTTGTTCTTCTAAAATGTCATTTCTGCTAAGTTTCTCTTGATCATCCTTAATGGCTTCTCTAACTTTAGCATAATCATTACCATTTTCCTTGCTTTCATCTTCCACCAATTCAATTCTCACTTCAATTTCTTCCTTCATGTCATGCTCTTTTTCCTTTTCCTCCATTGAAACTACGTTCCCCTTAACAAGGGATTCATTTTGGTCTTCTACTACTTGTTCTCTTTCCTCTTCATCCATTGCAACTACATCCACCTTAACCAGGGATTCCATATTTTCCCTTCAAATTTCCTATCCTCTTCAACTCCTATTGGCTTTTGAACCTTACATTCTAATTGGGGTGTTCACATCCATGACTAAAAATTCAACGTTCGGCGTGGACAAAATTGTGCCCACATTGAATGCCAATCCTGGCTCCGCCCCTGGTCCCCGCCTCGCTACCCGTCCCCGTTTGAAGTTAATTTTAAATTTAAGTTTTTTATCAAACAAAAATAACAGATTTATCACATTTTTAAAGAGAACATAAGTTGTTTCTAATGAATTGGTAAAAAAGTAATAATATTTACTAAATAAAGACATAAAAAAAATAAAAGCAAAAAATAAAATAAATAAAAAATAAGAAGAAAAAATAAATGGGGCAGAAGACCTGCCGTCTCGCCTCGTCCCGCCCCGCTTTGCTTTAAACAGGTATGGGGATGGGATAAGGTAACAAAAATACTCGATGAGAAGAGAATGAGAATGGCCGACCAGTCCCATACCCGTCTCATTGCCATCCCTACATTTTATTATCAAATGACACGTTGAACAAGAATTCCTATCAAGTTAAGCTGGTGTCATAAACCTTTCAAATCGTGACAAATTATACCCAAAATTTTCATTTTTGTACCCACGATCCCAAACATTTCATCTCGATTACAGCTAAAGGACGTATGGATGGAATCCGTTCATTCCTTCGTTAGTTGACCAAAAGTCAATGAACTGACCAAATTTTGACCAATTTTAAAAGAATAAAATGGTACATTTAAAATAATTAAATCGAAAAATCATAAATAAATAAATAAATAAATATATATATATTAAATCGAAAAATCATAAATAAATAAATAAATAAATAAATAAATATATATATATATATATATATATATATATATATATATATATATATATATTTATTTATTTATTTATGATTTTTCGATTTAATTATTTTAAATGTACCATTTTATTCTTTTAAAATTGGTCAAAATTTGGTCAGTTCATTGACTTTTGGTCAACTAACGAAGGAATGAACGGATTCCATCCATACGTATATATATATATATATAATCATGATATCTAATTCTTTTGATAAAATAATATCCCATTTTTACTCTTTTTTTTTTTTTTTTGAAAAACTCGTCAAAAGAAAAAATGTCATCTGAGATATATGAACTTTGGCCTAACTCCACTCTTGTAAGGACACCACTGGCACTCCCTTAACAAGAATTCTTAAAAAAGAGATCACTTTCCCTCTTCTATGCATCTCCTAGCCTCTTTGGACAGCATTGGCAGACATAATTATGAAACAAGATAAGAATTTTCCAGATTTTGATGCAAAGGAAGACACTTGGCAAATTTTTGGTGATTGACAAGACAAAACTCAACTACTCGGAGATTTTTTGTATGAAAAGAAGAATCTTTACTGTTTTCTTTTTGAAAAATTTGTAACGAATCTTACTATTTGATAAAGTAAGATTTGATTAGTTTTTTTTTTACTGTTTTCTTTTTGACGTTTTGAAAAAGCAAAGATTCCTTACTTTTGAAAAACGTGTTTTCTCTCCTATATAAGGAGACCATTTCTTCATTTGTAAACACACAGAAAAAAGAATACAATACAAGCTTTTGTTCTTACAAAATGTTCTAATTTCCTTTTCCTCCCGAAAGGGAAATTCTTAATCATTCTTATTCTTAGATATTATAATATCCCACAAAAATATGTTGTTTTAAATTTTGTTAAACTACTGACGGATCATTCCAGTAGGTATGTTTTATAGTTCTAAGATATGGTGCTAATAATTTATATTAGTTCCAGATCTTTTAAGAACAATTTATGTTTATAAATTTTTATGATTTTGTAAAAAAGTTTTATGCTTCATGCTGAGTATATGATAAGAGCATGTCTTAACTCCAAGTTAAATTTAAACTGTTTTTAAAATAAGTCTTGAGTGACCTCTCAAAGCATAAAGCCCAGTGAAGAGGCTAGGAGATGCATAGAAGAGGGAAAGGGATCTCTTTTTTAAGAATTCTTGTTAAGGGAGTGCCAGTGGTGTCCTTACAAGAGTGGAGTTAGGCCAAAGTTCATATATCTCAGATGGCATTTTTTCTTTTGACGAGTTTTTCAAAAAATATTACTATTTGGAAAACAAAGTAATTCTATACTACCAAACCTTAACTTATCATGAGTCTGTATTATGTTTGTCTGAGAACTTGAACTGCCAACAATTGGCAATCCTGGTCTTGGTCCTCTGGGTCTCTGCATCTGCAAACAATCAGTCATAATCTTTATTTTTAATTATTCTACTTAAAATATCTGCTATCTGATTATTGCTACCTTTAATATGTTCAAAATTAATTATTAATCCAGTATTAGTAATTCTATCTATAAAATTTAACAATCTTCTTCGATTACTTCTTTTATTTTCTAATTTCATTTTATTAACAAAACTTACTATTGCCTCACAATCTGTTCTTAAAGTAATTTCTTTTTTAGAAATAATAAATAATTCAAAAGAATCTAATGCATAATTAACTGCAAGTAATTCTAAATCTATGCTACTTATATTACCTTTTTCTTTATAATTTCCACTATTGTATCTAACAATTTTTTCAAGATCTTTACCTGCATACTTATTGGGTTTTGCAATTAAAATTGCTCCCCATCCTGTTATACTTCCATCTGTTTCTATAATCAGATAATCTGTATCTAATGGCATATCTAATTTAGGCAATTCTTTTAATCTTTCTTTTATTTTTTGTACTAATTTAATATCTTGGGTTATTGGCGCAAAACGTCCCTACCTATGACGGGTTGTGTGGAAAACGTCCCTACGTTTGATTTTTTGGTGCAGAACGTCCCTACCTATGCATTTTCTTGCGCAAAACGTCCTTTTCCCCAATTTTTAACTTAAAATGACCAATATACCCCCAATTTAAATAAAACAAAAAGGAAAATAAAAGAAAAATAAAAAATAAATTGCAATCTTACCCCTCAACTTTTTTAAAAATGTAGATGAATCCAAAACTTATGAAAATATTAAAAATAACCCACCAACATCCATTGTCTCCCTCTTCATTACCTTCCCCAATCAAAACCACCGTCGGAGATGCCATCGCAAGTGCCGGAATATTCCAACTTCGGCAAAAGGAACTGTGGTTTCTCTCTTCATGATCAAAATCCAACAAAGCAACTACGCTTTGGAGTTATGATCAAAATCCCAAAGCTTTACAACGTGCTTCCCGCAAACCATTCCGACCCCGCAAACCATTCTGCTCCACTGAATCCCTGTAAAACCCCACCCACCAAATGCTTCGAGGTCTCAATCTCAGACGCTCCATCCACTCCCTCATCCGCCCCCTTAAATCTCCCGCCGCTACCTCCACCGGCATCCAACGCCAATTATCCTCTCTCTTCCGCTAAGCCCCGCTTCCGCCTGACCTTCATGAAGCCCAACCGCGTACCTTCATCTAACCTAAAACCCTCAGAGAGCTTGAATCTATATTTAAAGATTGTAACCAAAATAAACAAAACATCCCAAACGTAATTCTCTTCGCTTCTGAAAATTGTTGCCAGGCAGTCCCAAATATCTAGCTGGGACAACAAAAATTGCAGATAGTTTGAAGAAGAAAACAGTATGAAATATAAAACATGAAAATCAAAATATTAAATATCTGAAATTGAATATCTGAAATTGAATAAAACCTCAAAAGGCTTGTTCTGAGAAGTAACTGTAAGGAGAAGATTGTTTACCAATTGCTCAATAATTGAACTCCATTATTGTATACCATTACCAAGAATTGCAGCAGGGTTGGGTAGAGACGGTGCTCGGTGCGTGATTAAATTTTTATGTTTAAAGAAAGAACAATGATGATTGGTTCAAAAAGAGGCGTGTTTGCCTTCCCACCCACGCCTTTAATTGAACTCTCGGCCTTTAGTTGTGGCGGGGCGAAGTCGCCGACGAACAACGATGATGGTGGGCAGTTGGAGGGAGGAGTGGGTTCTAAAGAGAGAAAGGAGGGAATGAATTAGGTTTGTGATTGGGTGAAATTAAATTAGTTTGTTGGACTCATTTGTATTTTTAAAAAAGTCTAGGAGTAAGATTGTAATTTATTTTTTATTTTTCTTTTATTTTCTTTTTTGTTTTATTTAAATTGGGGGTATATCGGTCATTTTAAGTCAAAAATTGGGGAAAAGGACTTTTTGCGCAAGAAAATGCATAGGTATGGACGTTTTGCACCAAAAAATCAAACGTATGGACGTTTTCCACACAACCCGTCATAGGTAGGGACGTTTTGCGCCAATAACCCTAATATCTTCTATATTAAAATATCTTTGTCCTTTAGGAGATGTTTTTCCATATAATGATCATGCCATCTTTCCTAAGTCCTTAATAAAAGGTCTAGCATAATTTACTAATCCTAAAAATTTCTGTAATTGTTTAAGGTCTTCAAGCTTATCTGAGAATTCTAAAGCTTTCTGAACTATATGAGGTTGTAATTCAATCTTACATTTTCCTATATTAACTCCTAAAAATTCTATATATTCTTTAAATAATATCATTTTTTTCTTATTTACAATTAAACCATGTTTTATAAATTCTGAAAAAAGAATTTGTAAATGACCTCTATGTTCTCTTTTATTTTTACTAAATACTAAAATATCATCAATATATACTATAATAAATTTACTATGTTTATTAAAAATATTTTCCATTTTTCTTTGAAATATACTAGGAGCATTTTTTAATCCAAAAGGCATAACTAATCACTCATAATGACCTTCTGGAGAAGTAAAAGCTGTCCATTCTATAGAATCTGGATGCATTTTTACTTGCCAAAATCCTGATTTTAAATCAAACTTGCTAAAAATATTACAGTCTTGAATTTTATTTATTAAAACAGTCTTATCTGGAATAGTATATGCATCATCTATTGTGTTATCATTAAGTTTTTTATAATTTATAACCATTCTACTTTTTCCTCTAATTATTTCTGAATGTTTTCTAATTATAAAAGCTGCTGATCTATGTGGACTATCTGATTTTCTTATAACTCCTAATTTTAAAAAATCTTTAATATGCATCTTAAAATCTTCAGCATCTTGATTTGTAGCTTCAATACTTTTAGTCTTAATTATATATTCAGGATTTTTTATTTTTAATTCACATAAAACTTTATCTTTCTCCCAGTATTTTAAAACATTTTCTCCTAAAATTTCTAATTTTTCTAATTTATTTATCATATTTTTTATATCTTGTTCTGTTACTAATAAATCATATATTTTTTCAATTTCTACAAATTCTAAACATATTTCTCCTTCTTCCTTAAAATCTTTAAAATAATATTCTTCTTCTATTAAAAAATCTTCTTCTTCTACTAATTGACATTCTCTTTCTCTTCTACATTCACCTTCTTTTTCTTCTTTAATCCCACCACGCTTCTCAGCAAACTCTGATGGAATAATCTTAGTATAAGTAGGTGCAGAAATTGTAAATTTTTGTAATTGCATAAAATCTTTACTAATCATTATACTTCCATTATCTTTTAATAAAAAGCTTAATCCTAAAATTAGATCTGTATTTAAAGATAATTCTCTTATCCAAACTGAGTCTTTAGGTAAACTATATTCTGTACTTCTACCGCAATTAGTCTCAAAACTAATTCTTGCTGGTTTTAAAATATCTTGATAACTATAAAAATTTCCATCCATTTGTTGAGCTTCTATGGGTTCTTTTGATTTTATTATATATTTTTCTGGTATGATTCTTTTATTAATTATACAATGACTACAACCTGAATCTATCAAACCTAAACACATTATTTCATAATTTTCTATTCTAATATAACATTTTACTTTAATACTTTTTAATTTTTCTGAATTACAAAAAACTTGAACCAATTCTGGTTCAGGAATTATTTCTGAGTTTTCTCCTTTTTTAGAGGATTCCATTAATTCTAATATTTGTAAAATATACATTTGCATATCTTCTAAATTTTCTATTCTTTTTCTTAATATTTTAATTTCTGACAATTCTATCTGAATTGAATTAATTTGCTTATCTTCTTCCAGTTGTATTAAATTTTCTTGTAATAAACATTTTTTACATGCCTCTAAAAAACAATCTTTACATTTTACTCTTAATTTCTTATTAGGATACCATTTACATATATAACATGGTATGTTGTCTAAACCTGTTTCTGTTAACCAATTATGTTTACATTCTATATCCATTAATTCTAATTCTTCATCTGAATCTGATAAGTTTTTTAAATTTGAAAATTCTTGTATAAAATTTTCATAATCTGATTGTTCTTCTGGATTAATATTATTATTAAAATCTTCTATTGAAACAATACTGTAAACTGATTCTTTATCTGAAATATACTCATCAATTTCTAATAAATCTTCATTTGTGCATTCTATAAGAGTACTTCTTTTATCATTATTATTTATCTTTTTAGGACAAGTTCTGGCTAAATGATCTATTCCTCCACAGACATAACAATTTAACTTATTAGGATAATTCCTTTCTGGTTTGAATTTTCTAACATGTCTGTTTTCATCTAAATATGATTTTCTTCTATTAGACTTTCTTAAATAATATTTTTTCCTAATAGGCCTATTAAAATTTTTCCTATCATATTTTCTTTTACTTTTTTCTCTAAAATTATTTCCATAAGTTTGTGGTGTAAAGATATCTTTGCAAAATTTATAATCTGTCTTTTTTAATTGATTCTGAATTTGCAATTCAACACATTTATTTTCTAAACATTGCATTATAAATTGAATTCTATTTCCTATACTCCATAATTGATCTTGTCTTTCTATAACATTTTTATTTTCATTCCATCTTTTTGTTATTTCTAATCCTAAAGGGCCTGGTAATTTATGAAATAATTTTTTACCTAATTCTTGATTAAAAGTATTTCCTGAGATAGATACTAAATAGTGATATTCATTTAAAAATTGTTTTACTTCTTTACCTTTAGTCCATCTATTTAAACTAAGTTGTTCTAAATTTCTTATAGCCTTATGTTGAATTAATAACTGTCCTGTATTAGGATCTGCTCCTGTTAATAATTCATGTATTTTACTAACAAAATTATAAGGATTGTTTCCTAATGCAACAAATGATTCAAATTCTGTCTGTTTATCTTTCTTAAAAGCTTCCCATGTAGCTTTAGCACTTTCTCCTAAAAATGTTTCTAGATATCTATACATTTCTAATGGTTCCATATTATCTGCTAATCTAATATAATGGCCTATTATTGTATTTTTCCATACTTCTATTATATTATCCCAAGTCTGAGGGTCATGTGCTGTAATATTTAATATTTGTAGTTTATGTACTGTCTGAAATTCTATTTTAGGTTCTAAAGGTCTAACTTTTCCTCTAGCTGTATAATTTCTTTCATTATGATTATAATCTGTATAAGCAATTCTAGGAGGATAACCAGCTGTATATTGATATGTTTCTGGTTTAACTTGCATAATTTCATCTGCCAATTCTTTATAATTACTTATTTCTGAAATTTCTGACTTATTTTCAATTTCTTCTATATTAATTCCTACTCTTATATTTTGATAATTATCATAATATAAATATTCGTGTTCTCCTATTTGTTTATTTAAAAACAAATGATCTTCTAATCTTAAAAGTTCTGTAGAAGATAAAATCATTCCTAATTCTTTAGGATATAAAATTTTATCATCTATCTCTGTTTCTACTGTATTAAGAAAAGGTTCTTGTTCTTGTTTTTCTTCATTAGTATTATTAGATTCTGTATCAAAATTATCATTTCTATTTATAGTACTGTAATTACCAAATCTTAAACTAGTCATTTCGTATAAATCTTTATATGTTATAACTTCTTGAGGAGTTAAAACTTTTTCTTGAGTTTCTAAAAACTTATCTAAATCCCATTCTAATCCTGCTAAAATTTCTGAATCATAGGTTTTAGGTTTAATCATTTTTATTCCTTTACTACTCATTAAATTTACAACTTTATCTATAAAAACTTTATATCTTGTTTGAGAATTATTACTACATCTTCCCAAAAATCCTATTCTTATTAATAAATTTTCTCCTGAAGTTACATCTTCATATCCATGTGTCTGAATACCAATTTTAATTTTTTCTGAAAAATCTTTTATTGTTAATAAAAAATCTGGATTACAATATATAATTCCATGATTATTATTCATATCTATCTCCGTACTAGCTATCATACTTTTTTCTATATTTTGAATTCTTTCATCATAAATAGTTAATAAAACTTTATTACCTAAATTTTTTCTCATTAATCCTTTAATTCCTATAACTATTAATCCTAAATGCATAAATCTATAATGCTTCTTTCTTAATTCTTTTTTAGATTCTTCCAAAATTAATGATAATTGTCTTACTTGGCCATCTAAACACTGAATTGAAATTTCCCTGGTATGTCGAAAAAATTGAGTTCTTGATTCAAAAATACATCTATTATATAAATTTTCTGGATTAAGTAATTGTAAAGATTTTGTGAGTTCCAATCCACCAATGAATTAATGTGCCAACTCATTGGTGTTTAGGATAAGATGAGCACCGGTACTTATTAGATCATTTTTGTATATATATATATATATATATATATATAATGTTCATCTTCTTTAAATCCCCACCCATTTACAAAACCAAAAATCAGAAAACCAATCACCGTCGAGCGGTGGTGACAGTTTGCGATGGTGGCGGTGGCGGGGGAGGTGCGACATTGTGTGAGTAGGGGGTGATGGTTAGCAATGAGTTTTCTGATTTTTGATTTTTTTTTTTTTCATTTTATTTATTTATATATTTTATTTTTTCATTTAATTATTTTAATTGAAAATTTTTTAATAGAAAATATAAATTTATCATTTTACCCTTTTAAAAAATGTTCAAAATCTTGTCAACTCGTTGACTTTTGGTCAATTAAAGGAGAAATTGACGAATTCCATCCATATATTCTCTAACTGCAATCGAAATGAAAGGTTTGGGACTTTCGGAGCAAAAATAAAAAATTTGGGTATAATCTATCACAAATTGAAAGGTTTGGCATTTGAGTTGCAATTCTCCCTTACTACAATACGAGTGTGTTTGGTTGACATGGAAAATATATCTTAAAAAAGAAATATTTTCCTTCTTTTGAGAAAAACAAAAACTTACATCCCTTGAGAAAATATTTTCCTTATAAACAAGGAAAATTAGACATATTTTTAAAAGTTGAAAAATAGTTTCCATGAAAAAAAAAATAGCAATTAAACACTTCAAAGTAGGAATTTGGGTAGAAAAGTGACATTTTTCGTGGAAAATAAATGCAATCAAACATGATGTTCGAATTCGAAAAATTAAATATAGGTCTAATTTGAAGGAAAATAGGGATTGTAAATTTAAGAAAATGATATTTATAATTTATGATTATTATTTCTTAAAAGAGCAATTTTTTAATAGAAAAAGTAATTGTAAATTTAACTCTCTTTTTTTTTTTTTTTTTTTTTTGATATGATATCTTTTTTAAACATACAAAAAAATATGAAAATAAAAATGCAGTAAAAGCGTAGAAGACACGGGATTAGAGGAATTCTTCGGAGGAAAAGAATCAGAGGAAGCAAAAAGAAAGTTCATTGACGATGGCACTCGTAGATTACGCATCTTCTTCAGATGATGACGAACCTCGAATCAATGAAGATAAACGACTAGTTAAAGAAATACAAGGCCCCGAAGAGAAACGATGCCGTTTTCAGTACCCTTCATCCGTTCCACCGAACAACGATTCAACCCACTCCCGCAAGTAATTCCTAGATAACTCCTTCTGCTCTAATCTTTTGATTCCTGCAAATTTTGGTTTTGGTTATGGTGCTAAAGGTAAAAAGGAAAAAGGGAAACGACTATGAGCTTTTAAGAGTTAATGGAGATTGCTATTGAATAGTAAGCGTATCTTACTCTGTGCTAATTTGTGTACTTGAGGAAAGTTTTTAGGTATTATTATAGTATGGAGTACATGAAAATTTAAAAATCGATAGAAGTTATGTTCTATTTGTACATTGTATATACAATTGAAAATTGAAAGGGAAAAAGAGAAAGAAGAACAGAACAAAATGGATAACAAACAGACTTATTTAGCATTTTTGTGACTAATTAAGATTGAGAGTTGTGTAGTTATAAACTAGATTGAGAAAAGGAAAATGATGAGAATTACTAAAATCTCCTTAAGATTGAAATAGGCTTAAGCAGGTGAGGATTTTTACTTTTTTGGATCTATCTATTCAATATCAGTGCAAGAAACTGAATTATTCAGGCTTGAATGCGATCTACTCAAACTAGACCCATTGTACTGGTAAGCATCAAATACTAGAATTAAGTAACTTATTTGAGTTGTCTTAAAATAGGCTTGGCAAAAGCTCACCTGAATAATAGAAGTAGCTAGGCTTGAGTGTGTTTTATGATTCATTCATGAAATTGAGCTAAGATTTAATAGTCTAATGTTTGGCTTGGGTGCATCTTTACATGCCTTTTTCATTTTTCACTTATTTGATTTTTTTTGTTTTGAGTGTAGCATTTCAGAAAAGGCACACGAAAACCTATGAATTGAACTCCCTCTCCAATTTCTTATGTCCAAATCAATTCTCTTTAATTGATCTCATTGGGTGAATCTAAAATATGAATCTATTTCAGTAATCTGCTTGTGCTTTCAAGCACTAGCTCATCTTAGTCGTTATGTATCTCAATGGATTTTAAGGTTCGTGAAGGGATCCTTTTTTTTTTTTGGATATTTTTTCCCTTCTCTTTTTCTTTTTCAATTATTTATTTATTTTTATGAGTGGGTGTAAGGGATGTACTTTGGCAATGTATATTAACATAATTGTGGCAACTTGAGTAAACAATGAATGAGATCAGTAATTTAAATGAAGATAATCCATGTGCTGAAGAATATAGGGATTTAGTCAAGTTGTGACTTTTGTTGTATTGAAATTGGAACTTTTGGATCATTAGATGAATTGGGATGTTGACATGTGTATTTCCTTTTTATTTTCATTCTTCTGGTTCTGTAGGGACTGAAGGAGTAATGCCCCTTGCATATTTTGTAGTCATGTAGATTGTAGATTCGGATCTTTTTCAGTTGTTTTTTATGATATTCTCCTGCTTTATATCTGCCAAGTTACTTTTCTGGGCATGTAGGAGCTCAGAGTCGTCATTGCCTAAACGAACGGAGAAATTTTCTAGTCAGCCAGAGTCTTCTGGCCTGAAACTCCCCGACGCCTCTATCCTCTTGGATTCACCTGCTCTGCCATCTCATCTTATGGCTGCCTCAGAACACTCTTCTCGAGTTGCAGCTGCAATGGCTGAAGGCGCATCAAGGAAGAGAGACTTAAATGGTTCTCCGGCCAGTCATCTTCGTAGTAAAGTTCCAAAGGGGACCTTGCCTCATTCCAGGAATGTTCCAGATACAGTAGGTGGCAATTTACTCCCACCTCAACTTACTGGAAGGTGTGTATTAAATGTTGATTATTTGCGTCAGTGTTTTATTTACATTTGGCTTTGCCCAAATCTTAATGGCAAGTCATCATTCGTTTCTTGATGCAACTGTAACTTATATGTATAATTTTTTCTTCCAATTTCTAAATTGTTTGAGTATGTGATTGTGTGTGACACAAGTTTATTGCTTATTCTTCAGGTAAATAAAGATTAAATTTACCAATTAATACCTGCCAGAAGGGAGTTTGCTACAGATATACCTGGCCATTTAGTCTAATTGGAATGAGTTGTAGATATTCATGTTCGTTTTTACAATGTTGTCCTCTATATATTATTCTATGTATACTATATATTATTCTAGTCAATGTCTGAAATCTCAGTTGTGTTGTTGGCAATGGGATTCATTTCTTATTTTTAGTATGGATATCATAGCAGTTAGCACTGAAGAAAAATATTGTCTCCAAAATTTAAGATCTTTGTCGATTCTATGCTCCTCTGTGTTCTTGCCGTCGTATTATTGAAAAATTAAGGGGCCGAAAGAACATCTAGAACCCTCCAATTACTCAAATATTGAGATAGAAGTACTTGATGCTAGTTTTCACCTTTCAATCAATTTTTTGATATGCATTTTATTTTATTTTGATTTTCTAATCTGTTAGTCGCATTGTCCTAGGATCATGATTCTTCACTTTATAGTATGCATCCAACCACCACCAAGTCCACCACTGTCCTGATATATCATAATAACTTGTACCTTTCGCTCAGTAATTGCAATGCTAAATTCTGTTTTTGAGTTTTCTCGATTTGTTTGAACGCCCTAGCCTTAAATGTAAATTTAATGTGCTTGGCATGACATTTTGCCTTCCACAAGCTAAATTTACCCGTGATCAAATTGAATTTTGCAGGAGCAATGTTGTTACGGAGGACATAAGCAAGCTCTTTGTAAGAAGGCATGCCAATACTTCATCACACTAGTACAAGTTGGTGGCATATTGTAACGTTACTATTGTCTTCATGTTATGATAGTTTAGAAACGCTTTAAATTTTAAGGTTCGCTCCTGTAAGACATTATGAATATTGTCTCGAAATGTAACCAATTTGTTACTAAGTTTTTGTCTGTTAAATAGAATACACGAATTCGCGGCTGCGACTGATAGTTGATACATTTGCACTTTCTGATCACATTTTAGCGTTTTTTTAATTCATTAATTGTGTACGGTTCCATTTTATTGAAGTTTGGGGTGATTTGAGTGTTTTAACTGTAAAAATAATTGAACTTATTCTTAATTTCTTTTCTTTCAAATTTCCCCAAAGTTGTTTGTCTCTTTGGACTTTTGTGTTGGGAAAAGTGTGCGCTTTAATCTTTATGGAAAATGTCTAAAGTTTGGCTTAGTACGATGAGTAATGCAAATACTTGCTGCTTTTTTCATACAATGAACTCAAATCATGTTTGGTAAACTTGCGGCCGAGGTTGGTCTTGGCCTGTTTTGTAAAAGTTCCCTTCTGATCGAGTGTGTCTTCAAGTTATGCATAGTGATTTGTTCATATCTAACGAATGCACAGAACAAATGGAAGTTCTCTTTGAGAAAATAAGTATAAAGAGTTAATGGTGAAGCTGAATATTAACATGAAACCTAATACAGATCGGAATATTAACATGAAACTTACAATTTATCGGTATAACATTAGAAGGGTGAAACATAATGATCCAGAATACAAGCATGGGAAGAATTGCAGCGCCTAATGAATGCCATATCTCAAAGCTCCTATCATCATGCGAATGTTCAGTCCTCTTCACCTCCCTTGCGTTCCTCTTTTCTTCAAATTTAATAAAATGATGTACGCCGAAAGACGGTAGTCATCTTTTTCTGGGACAGAATGGGAAACCAAAATGAAAAATCAGGAAAAAATGAACACAACACACACACACACCATAACGAATGGTATGTGGGAAATTGTTCATGACATCCAGACGTATCATTTGAGAAGTCAAACGAGAGCTATTTCATTAGCATGCTACTTCACCTTGGCATTGAACTCATTGTTTTATGCGAGGTCCGGTCCTGAGGGGAGTAGTTCGTAGTCATCGTGATGCTTGACGTTTTCAGTCTTATTGGAAGTCGAAATGGGAATGCATTTGAGGATAACAGCAACCAACAAACTCACAGCTCCAATCAATGTGCTAACCCCCCACAACTCAAGACTCAGTGGCACTGTATCTGCAAATGTTCCTAAAAATTCTACTATAACTACTTGGAAAGCAACAGTGGAGACCATGATGATCATGAAAAGAGAGCTGCTGAACATGCCCTGGAATACATTTATTTTCTCCATGTCACGGCTGCTTATTTCGTTAAAAACCTGGTATTTGTGAAAGGAAGGTTATCAGAGTTTCCCCAGCAAATATTAGGCCACAATGCAGATGTAAATAAGGTACTTTTACATGTCCTTTTCATTTACCTGGCAAAACACGAAGGTATTGAATATCAAGGTATTAAGAGTAGAAGTAGAATCTGCACCATTCAGCTTCAAAAGCCGCTTCCCTTCAAATGAGAGTATCCCAAGAGTGGCCAATTGGTACAAACTCTGGCCAATAATATTTCTCCACATAACCCTTGTAATGAAATGAGCATTCCTCCCAACAGGTGGTCTCTTCATCAATCCATCATGTGGAGGTTCAGTAGCTAGAGCTAATGCACCGAAAGTGTCCATTATCATGTTCACCCATAGCAACTGCACAGCGGTGAGGGGCGCAGAACCTGAAGTTATACATTAACATTTTTAGTAATCAATGATGTGTAGATTTATAGATAACCCATTGTTTCATTCGGTTGAATTTTGGTGAAGGCTAGCTACCTGAGACGCATGCAGAAACAAAATTTGTTATGAGAGCAACGACATTTACAGTCAGCTGAAACTGTAAAAACTTTTGAATGTTGATGTAAACTGAACGACCCCATTTAGCAACATTCACTATGGTCTTAAAATTATCATCCATTATCACCACATCTGCGCTTTCTTTAGCAACCTGTGTCCATCAAAGAACTCTCCGACATTAAGGCAATGAGATAACAAATAAAGCATCTTATTCTACTGAATACTACATATACAGGATATTAGACAGACCTCGGTTCCTGCTATACCCATAGCAAGTCCAATATCTGCCTCGTGAAGAGCAGGAGCATCATTAGTTCCATCACCAGTCACGGCCACCACTTCCTTCAATTCTTTCCTCAACATAGTTACTAATTTGTGCTTGTCCGAAGGCAACGATCTCGCCATAACCTGAAAAATGAATAGCTCAAGAAATTATGAAGATAATTTGCTCAACACAATGTCTAAATCCTTTTCATGTCAGGATCATACCTGCAGTTTAGGTATTATCTCCTTCATTTCTTGGGTACTTTTATTGCGAAAATCTGGCCCTTCTATGGCTATACCATCATCAGTCAAGATGCCACATTCTTTAGCTATGGCCTTGGCAGTATTTATGTTATCTCCGGTTACCATTCGCACAGTAATTCCAGCAGCTATACAAGTCTGGACAGCTTCTTTTACACCAGGTCGAACTGGATCCTTAATTCCAACTACTGCTATAAGCGTATAGTTGTTATCAGGAATAGATTCATCAGAGATGTTTTCTATATCCTTAAAAGCTAAACAAAGTGTTCTGAGAGCTTTGCATGCAAAACCATCAATGACATTCGCAATGTTCTTTCTTTGCTCATCAGATAAAGATACTGATTCCCCATCCTTCCCAACAATTTTGTCACACATGCCAAGTATAATTTCTGATGCACCTTTAACAAAAGCTCGAAGCCCACCACCTCGAAGAGCCACCAGCACCGACATATTTTTCTTTACTGAATTAAAAGGATCGACTTTTATTGTTTTGCACTCCTGTTTTTCAGCATCCAAGTCCATCTGAAATAGCAAGGCGAACTCCAGCAAAGCTGTCTCAGTTGGAGAACCTAATATTTCAGTCTTCCCGTCTTGACCTTTCACCAGTTCAGAGTTTGTGTTTAGAAATATGCCAAGAACAAGAGCTTTCATTACTTTTTCTGGTATAGAAGACTTCAATGCATTTCCCAGCCTGTTACTTTCTACGGTTTTAGCTTCTCCACATATCCAAATTTGTGTCACCTCCATGTGATTTGTAGTCAATGTGCCTGTTTTATCCGTGCAAATGGAACTCACCGAACCCATAGTCTCACAAGCAGAAAGATGCCTCACTAACGCCCTACCTTTCATTAATTTCTTCATTGCAAAGGCAAGACTTAACGTTACTGCCAATGGCAGCCCTTCCGGTACAGCAACTACAAGTATAGTTACTGCAATTGCAAAGAAATTCAGAAGACTAAGAGCATCATCCATAGTCCATTTTGTGATCCCACCATGCTTCGTTTCTAAAAATCGTGCAGTGAGCACCAAAAATGTCAGCACAGCAAAAGCCAAACCAATTTTCCCAATAATAGTCGCCACTCCATTTAGTTTCACCTGCAATGGCGTCTCATCATTTCCTCCTTCACTTAGAGTGAACATCAACCGTCCCCATTCGGTCCTCATTCCAACAGAAGTCACGAGCATTTTACCTGATCCTTCTTGCACTTTCGTACCAGACAGAAGAAAAGGTCTCCTGTTTTCTATATTCACTGTTCCACTCTCTCCAGACAAGCTCGATTCATCAATTGACAAGCTGTAACCTGATATAAAAAGCCCATCTGCTGGAACTTGATCTCCTATGGACAGGTGAACAATGTCACCTACCACCAAATCATAAATAGAAACTTTCTGTCTGTTCCTATTTCTTGTGACATGAACTTGTATGTTTCGTTTTTCTTTATTGAGGTCCCTGAATTGCAAAGATTGCTTGTAGTCACTAATGGCAGTGACTAACACCACTAAGAAAATGCACAGAATTATTCCAAGCCCATCATACATGCCTTTCGGCCACCCTTTTGTGGCAATGCCAACACCTACAGAGATTACAGCGCAAACCATTAAGATAATCAGCGTAAGATCTTGTAGGGTATCCCACACAAACATAAAGAAGGGCCTTGAAGGTTTCTCAACAAATTTATTCAAGCCATAGATTCTTTGCCTATTTGAAATTTCACTTGGGCATACTCCTTTTTCCAGTGAAACGGATAATTTTCTTGCTAATTCTTCTAATCCTCCATGGGATTCCAATCGCTTGAGATCATGTGAACGAACAATTGATGCAAGGTCATCTGGATCAATGCTGAAACCAGCTTGCCTAACCTCCTCGGGGATCTGGCGCTTATCTGCTGCTAGACTAGCGGCTGTAGTATAGTATGCAAGAAACACATATGAGAAGGAAAAACAGGGAAAATGAGTAGTAACACAGTATATATCATGCTAAATCATACCATCAATGAAATGCAGCGCTGCTTTTTGCACGTATAAAGCTATTCGAATCTTCTCCTGGAAAATGGATGTCAAATTACAACTGAGCTAAAGAAAATAAAATGCAAGAGAACTTGATAAGTAATCTCCCAGAAGTTCTCAAGTCTACCTAGATGAAATTCAAAAGTTCCTTTGTACAAAACAGTCCAAAGCACAACTGTGATTACCATTCCATATTATTAAAAACATAAATCATTGCTATAAATATTCACCATGATCTCAAAGGCCACAACACAGTGATAATATGTATACCATGCCACATACTAAATATTTATTTAAGTTTCTGTTCATTGAAACTTACTTTAGATTGTACACTTAACATGTTGCCCAAGATGTTGCTGGTTTGAGAACAAAAAACTTGAAATCCAACTGCATTAAACGGATTGAATTGCTCGTTCAAGCATTCTAAGCTCTTGGTTCATAAACTTTCTACCAGAATTTGGATATTAATTATGTGAGAAAACTGAATGGATTATGGTAGAAAAAATTGGAGGTTGTTAAATGAGTGAAATATTCTCAGCCTACTTATAACACAGACAACTATGGAGAAAAGTTACAATTATTAAGTTCATAAAGCTGTTAAATTACTCTGGTGGAGGCCTACGTGTAATTGAAAGGGATTACAGACAATAACTGGGATGTTCCCACATGAACATGTAGAATACGTGTCATTTGTTCATTGGACAGTTTGAAAGAAAAGAAAAATAAAAAATCATCTATACAGGGGTTGCCTATCAATAAAGGATAATTCTTGTTGTACATCACATTGTACATCAAGGTGTCCATAATGGACACCGGGCACCCTCTCATTGGAGGGAGTGCCGACCCCACCAACCCTCCCTCCAATGAAAAAGCGTCAAGTGTCCATTATGTAGACTTTTATGTTAGTGGTAATGTACCACTAGCATTACCCATCAATAAATCATGTCAAAAGCCCCTGTTCAAGCAGCATGACTGGTTCTTGAATACAGATTACCAAAATGACAATATGTGCTATGTTTTGCGTGGAAACAGTTATATACAAGACCCCAGCTTTTACAGGACACGCTACTTTTCAGAATATGACAAAACGTAAAGCAAAAGGTACTCGTACCATCTTTGAAATCCAGTTTTGTTGGGACTTGATGATTAATTTTTCCTCTTGATTAGAAAATAGTTATTACAAAATAGCAAATAGTTGGACAATGCCATTTTTTGCGTGGGTCTGCTCGACTTGGACACGAAAAGAAATGCCTACATCGAACCATCCCAACGTCTAGTCAGGCCGAATGACCTATAAACAATTACTTAAAGAAGATGTATGCTATTAATGTTAATGCTCAAGTTTCTCATAAACCTGTAATCTAAACCCTAAACGCTAAAATTTAAAGTTTTTACAAATAACTCTTTGTAGTTCGAAATTCTATTCGTATTTTATTGCTCCTTATTCGATACTAGGAGATGACTTTGGAACGTTGTTTTTGTTCTACGAAGGTTGAAGGTATAAAATTCAAATATATGTGAAAGATAAATACTCTCTTACAGATACCTTGGATGACTATGAATATTATTGAATGACTAAAATAGCAATGGTAAAATTGTTGAACTACAAAGGGACACCCATGCGTATCTCGTTGATACAATAATTGGAGTTTGTCAAAAGTTAAATAGTGCATTGACATAATAATTGTAGTTTGTTCTATTTGATACTTTTAGCGTGCATTATTTTCATTTGCATTAGACTTTTGTAATGTAAACACTATTTATTCACCCCCCCCCCCCCCTTCTCCCCCCACCACGCAAAGAAAAAAAGGAAAATACTATTCATATGTCAAACAGAAAAATACCATGTGAATTGAGAAAACAAGATGGGACACAATTGTGAAAGAAAGATGGTGTACTGTTGGTATAACTCCCATGCTCGTGTTCTGATATGACATAAAACATAAAATCAAACAAAAATGCTAAACGGACGGGGTCGGTGATCGACCAGAAAATAGGGCGTCACCTCGATCCTTAATTTTTACTGTTGAAAATCAGATTAAGGGCCGAGATGAAGCCACATCGGCCCCCTGTTTTTGGGTGGGTCACCGACCCTATCACTGTAGCGTTTCTCAAAATTAAAATGCATGTGCTATGGGTATATAATTGTACCCATAGACACCCGGAACCCCCCTATTGGTGGGACGCTGACGGCAATAGGCGCCCCACCCATAGGGGGCGCTATGTGTGCATTACTGACACCCCTATTGGTACAATTATGGCATTTTCCAAATTAAAAACATTATTTAAGCTCCTCCAGACCAACTTATTTTACATCCTTGCTCCAGAAAACAAAAAAAATACAAATTTTACTCTAAAAAAAATTTTTACCCAAAAAAAAGTGAGCTGGAGACTGGACGGAGCTACAATCCGACCCAATCCCCCTACGTCCGTCCATGTCCTCACTTGAAAATTTAATGGAGTAATAACATTTAGAGGACATTAAAATCCAGTAGACTGATTGCATCTAGAGAATAAGATGATCATGTTTTTTTTTTTAAATAAAAAGAAAAAGAAAGGAAACTATTGACCAGCAGTGGTATAAAAGTGATGCGGGCGCCCATTTATTTTTGGAGGCTTTTTGTCTTGATTGTGTGAAACACATGGCCTTTAGCACCATCTCAAAGCTTGTAAGGCGTGCACTCTTTCATTCTCAATATTTGTTTATTTTGCTTTAGATAGACTCACAAAACATTAAAAAAAAAAAATTGATTTGACTCATTTTAAAAATAAACCACTATGCACTATGACATTAAAATTTTGTTTCTCATAGATCCAATTTAAAAAAAAAAAAAAATTATTCTTTTTTTTTTTTTTTACAATAAATACTTTCCTTTTAATTTTTTGCACACCTTTTATTGGGAGTCTTGAAGATTGTTATGATTTATTATGAGGTTATTGTGATTTTTTTTTTTTTTGTTTTGGTTGAATCTTAAGCCGCGTCATGAAGGAAATTTGCCTAAAAACCGAAGTATGCACATTTAAACATTGAAGATGATATCAAATCATTAATAAAAAATATATAAATTACATAGATGTATGGATGGCAAAATAGCTCGTTGGTTTGAGCCGTCCGTGGCTCGACCTGGGAAAGCCCGAGCTAGCCCATGTGGCTCGAGCCTTATAAAAATAAAAAATAAAAAAAATGCAAGACACTGCCTGCAACGTGCAGGCAGTTCTCTCCACACGAGAAGAGAAGAAGAAAAAAAATCAAGTCAACTCGCCTCGGGCATGGCTTGGCCCGCTAAGGCTCGGGTCGAGGCACAATTTTTTGGCCAACCTTTTGTTCGGTTCGGCTCGACTCGACTCGTTGACACGGCTACATCAAATAGAATTAAAAGTTACAAAAATAAGAAGCTGGTTATTTATTTTCAGTTTTTTGTTGATTTAACTGTTGAATTAGTTTATGAGAATAATTGTGGTCGTAAATAAATTTAAAAGAGTTTGATAGAGAAATAAAATCACATCAACATATAGAAGAACTCTATAAAGCTTACAATATATCATTTCTTCACAAACTTCGTATTTGATTAATTTTTTCCATTTCGGAATCTTATCGATGGCTTAACCTTATCCCTTCTAGAGAGATTTTAGTCATAAGTTCTAGAGGAATGAACCATATCAATTTTAGTTTTAGCCCTTGTTTCGTAAAATTTTTTATCAGATTTAGATAAAAGTTAATGAAATTATGTGGTTAAAAATTTATGAGTCTCGTAAAATATGTAGTTAAAATAAATTGTTGACTTTGACTTTGTTAGAAATCTAGATTATAATTTCTATCAAACAAGGGATAAATAATTATGTCATGTACCATCGATAAAGTGAAGAATATATAGAAAATGTAATAAAAAAATAATCGTACTTGAGAGTTCATAAATTTCCACACCATGATACAAGATCTTCTATCCCAATTCCCAAGTGATGCTTAACACGTCTCTTAAAGTCCCAGATCAAGTTTTTTATTCTAACTCAATATTATGTAACGTTGTGTATCAAATATGCATATATGTTTTTTTTGATAATCGTGGATGTCCGGGCCAACTTGCGCGTACCTCGACTAATTCAACGGGGCCCTGAAGCTTACGGCAGGGTACTCACTTCAGTGACCCTGAGGGGACTCGAACAAATATGCATATATGCTATTGCTTCATTATAGAATTTTCGTACGAGAAACCCCGAGATCTACTTATAACATAGCATGAAATTTAGCAATATAGCATACTACTAAACTTCGTTAATGAAAATGTCGTGCTAATGGAGAAATACATAAACTGTGACCTAACCTGCATGATGATAACACAGAACCAAAAACAGCCGCCGGAAAGACCTAAATAGGTGGCATCATGGTAGATTTGTACTTGTTGGCAGCTTGAACTGATAATGAAGGCATTCCTTTACTCGTATTATAGCTTTAAAGTTCGTAATGAACTTAAATTTGAAAAGGGTTTTACTTTTCTGGGATTTGAAGGGTCAAATTCATATTATGAACATGACCTTTCGTTGCTTTATAGTTTCAAGAGGAAATTTGTGTGTTTGAATGCCAGAAAAGTATAGCCATCGTGAAACGTACAAGAAGTTTCCGGGTTTGAAATTATTGCGCAATCAACGCAGGAATTGTACAAGCATTTCAATTAGATCTGAACAGACAAAATAAAGTAGACTCTAAATTAATTAGAAACGAGCCGTTGTATCAAAACATGGTGAATAAGAACTCAGTAACATGCCATTTACAACAAATAAAAAGGAATGCGATAGAAATAAGTATATTTTCAACCTGGATTTTGCGGCGTTTGCGTTCGACTTCGGCACGTTTAGCGAGATCGGCAACCATTCGGAATCGGCGGCGGGGTTTTTTGACCAATTAATGCTTCTTCAGACGGTCTCTTATGGTCTACGTCAAAGTTCTCTCTCAAGTACTGCGCCATGTATGTGCTTTCAAGAATTATCAAAGTAAAACTCAAGAAAAAAATCAATTGCATGGAAATATTCAAGTCTAAAATTTAATTTGAGTAAGGTAGAAAATATGAATATTGTGGATATATTCTCAAGAATTTGAGTACAAGGAAAGATGAAAAATGCCAAGTGTACATTATTTATATTTTCTACCTCACTCACCAAGCAAAGTCCAGGAAAGATTCAAAGTCTCCATCGAAATCGGCGGGAAGGAAGAGAATTGCGAATTTGGTATCATTTTCAAACCCTTACACCCAACATTTCTCATTATATATACACTAGGTGCAAGCAACGTGCAATGCACGTTTGCCTAGTTTATATTTAATAGTTTTGTTTAATAATTAATTTGTTATTAATAAAGATGTAATTTTTTTTGTTAATTAAATAATTAATGATGTAATGTTTATGTAATTGTTAAATAATTAGATGTGTGATTTTGATGTTGTGATGTAAGTTGGTGAGATCGAAGAAAATAAGCAAAAGTTGACAAATTTGGAGAAATGGCTAAATTGTAAGGGATCCAAAGTTCGGGGACTAAAATGTAAATACTTAAAAGTTGTGCCGAAACTCACGATGAAGATTTGAGAGTGCTCGGAGTCAATTGGAAAAAGGAAGACGTCAATGGAATCAAATTTAGTCAAAAGATAATCACAAATCAATTTCCAACCAAAAAGTTATGTTCCGATATTTTAGTCTCATATTGAGACCTATTTTGGCATATAAAGTGATCGAATTGGAGAATAATGTCTGAATCAAAGTTGTAGCCAGATGAGTTAGCTTTCCAATGCATTTTGAATCGCCTCAATCGGACATCGGAATACAAAGTTATGATAAAAACATTGAAAGAAGGTGCAGCTGCCTGTTTAAAACAAGAAATTCCATTACATAATACGTTAAAACAACAAATTCCATTAGTTTTTCCGTTAAAAACAAGAAATTCCGTTACATGGCCACTTTTAATATATAGAAGATATCCTACTTAAATAAAAGAGTGAAGGATGTCCTACTTAAATAAAAGAGTGAATGATGTAGCCAGTATTCATAAGCACTATTCCTAAGCACTATTCATAAGCCGCCGGCTCGGCTCTTTTTTTTTTTTTTTTTGCATTTCCAAATCGAGCCGATAAACTTTTAGTCTCGGCTCGGCTAAGCCGCTGAACTGATTTTTTTTTTCTTTTTTACGTTTGCTTTAATATTTTAAGTTCTAAAGATGTGTTTTAAGCGATTTAATTTTGTTTTAAAATGTTGAAATGCGACCATCCTAAATATATGATCGACTTAGCCAAGCCTTTTTTTTTTTTTGTTAATTACGTTTGATTTTGATTCCAAATGACTTTATGGGTCGACTCGCCCAAGGCTTTTTTTTTCTTTTTTTTTATATAGGTCGAATCGGCTAAACTTTTTTTTTTTTTAACGTTTGATTAAGTATTTTAATTTACGAATATTCGTTTTAAGCGATTTAAATATTCGTTAGATTTCAATTTTTTATTCAATTGAGACACTTCATCCTATTAGATTAACGAATATGATGATGTGGTATGGAAAATTTGGTTTGTCTATATATTCTAAAAAAAATACTATTCATCCCCAATCTATGTAAATGTAAATGATTGGTTAAATGATATGTGAAATTAAATGACTTATTTAATTTCACCTATCATTTAATATCACATTAACGCTACATAGATTGGGGATGAATAACATTTCTCATATTCTAACCACTTACATATATTCTATATTTTTTCAGTATAATGACAATACACTTATAAATTATGTCAAAACATTCCTCATTTTCTTTCATTTTTTTCTTTAAACAACATACTATTTAATACCCAATTTCACCAACGGCACGTGCATCGCACGTGTGTCAAACTAGTATATGTATATAGAGGGAGGGAGGGAGAATTAGCTCTCTTTTTTTTGCCCTTTTTCACAATTCTTTGAAGAGAAAAATACAATCTTATTAAGATAAAATGCAAACTAGGTTACTAGAGTTTCGGGTTCGATCTCCTGCCACTACCCACTGTGGACAGAAATTATAACAATCGTGTTACATTAACATAATGGTTGACATAATTATTGACAAAATGTCACATGGCAATCTATCATTAGACTGTTTAAAACACAATCAACTTTTTCAATCAATCACATTTTCCCAACACTTATTTTGTCAATCATTATGTCACATTTTTCGGGCAAAGTAGCATTATTCAATTAATAATGATCATTGTGGACACAACAATATGTGGTGTTGCCAGGTCAGAAGATGAGAAAACGTGGCAACACTATATATTGCCCGCTCACAGTGGGGCATCATAACTAATAATGCTATTCATAGTGGAGATCATCGATAGTCGTCCAACGTGTCATACACATGATAGTAACGTAGAACGACTATCGTACTCTATCTCCTGGCAACTGTAGACGAGATAATATCTGATTAGATTTTTAGAGTAATCGTAGTACAAGACACCCGAAATTTTGAATGTCCTGTGCGAAATCTAAAAGTGCGTCACTCTATTATTTAATAAAAAATAATATTACAAGTAAAACACCGGATTTATGCTTGAAGAATGTTCAAGACATCCATAAATTTGTACCTTACAGAAACGAAAAAAAATCATCCAAGCCCATGGGCATTTTTGAGACATCCATAATTTTCTATTTACCCATAATTTTAATTATTTTTTCTACTTACTCTCTAAATTTAAAATTATTTTTTTATTATACATAATATGCTCTTTATAAAGAAAGATAGCGAGGAATATGCTTGGCAATTGACACTCTTTATTTTATTCGAATTAACCTTCGTTATGCTCTCATGGCCACAACAGTGTTCTTATTCCATATTAGGTAAATGCACGAGACATGTGGATGTGGTACTCAGATGTACCTATCACATACATAATCAGTTTAAGTACAAGTTGACTCATCAATAAAAATATTAAAATGTTCAATCAGCAAATCAAGATATAATTGTTTATTTAAGGATCTTTTTATCTTAATTGTTTTTAAGGCGGTAGTGTCAATAATTTTCAACTCGTAAATATATACGAGAGAGATATGCGTAAATCTATAATATATTAAATATTATATCAAGTTATAATCATTTTTTGGACAATTCTAACTTTACGGAGTGTAATTTAATTATTTCAATAATATCTTACTTTTTCGTTTTTTAATATGTTTAATTTATTTAACCATTTAGTTACTATCAATGCACTATACATTTGACGGATTCTTTTCACTTGTACGGTTTCATTAATATATGAATTCCCTATTATTAATTCTCAATTAAGTAACATTCACATTCATTTAATTAATATTCATCGTCATTTATGCATTTCAGCGTTCTTAATTCTAATTATAAATTAATTAAAATTTCGCATTCAAAATTGGATTTCATTATTCACGTCAATGTACGATAATTAACATCTAATTTTACTTAATTAAAAATTAAATAAATTATTTAACATTTATTATCACGTATATATTCTCTGATATTAATTCTAAATTAATTAACATTCACGGATATTCAAATGTTACTTTTACAGCACTTATAAACTATTTCATAATAACTTGCAACACCGTTCAACGTTGACTAGTATATTAAATATCACATCAAGTGAGAATCATTTTTTTGGACGATTCTAACTCTACCATAATTTAATTATTTCAATATGCCTTATTTTCCTTTTTCAATATATTTATTTTATTTAACAATTTAGTTACAATCAATGATTCAATATATGTCTCCATGTAACATATTCATTTCACATGTGTACTTTATTAATTTATGAATTTCCTATTATTAATTCTCAATTAATTAACATTCACGTTGGTTTAATTTAGTTCATTAAAAAGGTCGTCCGTACCAAACATCTCAGCTCGCCACCCACACCCAACTGAACCCAACTCTCCAACCATCAATCGAAACTAAAACCACCGACAGGAAACTAACATTCTCTCTGATTTTGACAACAAAGAAACATTCTTTTTCATTTTGACAACCATCGGCTTCGTTTCTCCACAATTTATTGCAAAAATTTAAAAAAAATTAATAAAATTATTCTCATAAATGAATTAAGAACCCTCTGGATTCAAAGAGAAAGATGTAACCACGAAACTTTCAGATTCTGGAAATCCAATTCAACTCTCAGATTCTCCCTTTTTTTATCGCATTTGTTGTCGAAGACTTTTGGAAGTTACACGTCCATGGCATAAGCATGAAAATGTTTCATGAGAACCATAAAGAGTTGGAATGATCATTCATACATGATACAACGTCCCTTGATTAATTAGTACAAATTGTACCTTAACAATGACTTTGTTGGGAGCAAACAAGAAGTCCCACATCGGTTGAAAGAAGAAAAGAAATCCACCATATAACCCAAGTGGACTACTCCACCCACTGCCAATTGATTGTGGGTTGGAATTGAATTTAAGTGAACATAATTACTTAATATCATGCAGAAGTTGTTGATTTTTAGATTTAATCACAAAAGAAAATTATTTTTCCCTTTAAAGATTAAATTCAAATGGAAAATAGATTTTAAATCACCTTGAGGTCATTGAATTTTGTTTTTGGACCATTACATATAAGGGTAAGATAATTACATGAAGGTTCTTTAAATGGCATTCCAACTTTCTAGCGAAAGCTTCCTCCCTCAGTTCACCCTCATTTTTCACCTTTAGGTGCCTCCCTTTTGAAAAAATGGGAGAATGTGGCAAGTCCTAACCTTAAGAAAATGTGCCTACAAATGGTATATTTATAATATTCAATTAGGGTTTCATAATTCCACATTTTTTCTTAGACTTTATCGTAACATGCCAATCAAGTCTCACGTCTATGTTAGAGCCAAAAGAGGAGTCTAACTGGATTCACAAGACCCAAGTTCCAATAAATATTTCTTATTGTGTCAATTCTTGACCAGTTAAGATAAATCTATTAATCCTGACTCATTATATAAAAAGTCAAAATTGCACTCCGAGTCAAGTAATAATTATGGAAGCAAATTATGATCCGATGACAATATTCTCTGATCATCATTCCACAAGTCAACCACCATTTGTCCGTCAATATGTTGAGATCGACAAAATTATCGTTTTGGCTTTAAACATGTATTACCTTTCAAGTCCCATTTTCCTAAGAAAAATCTGTTGTGCACAAATCCCAATATAGAGTTGAACGATTCCAACATCGTACTGAAATCAAGTTCAAATGCCTATAGAAAATGACTTAAAGTGACGATCATCTCATCGTGATGATTAATAGATTCTATTATTGCAAGTATATGATTTTTAATTGTTTCATCTCGATTCTCAAATCACCGAGATCAATCTTCTAATTAGAACTTTTCTCGTTGGTACCTCAAAGAACTTGAAATAGCAATCAAAAGTACATTACTCAGGAATTATGTGACTTGTTCGACGATCGAGTAGAGTCTCATTCTTAGCAGTCACATATGAGTCATCTACATGATCCCGTTCAATGTGCACCAAAAATATCATTATTCTTGTTCCCAAGATCTAAACAAATCTCAATAAAAAAAATTCAATCTTATCAATATAAAAGCGTTCAACTTTATGTACCGACTAAGAACAATATATATCAATCATGTTAAAAATTGTGTTTCACCATACTTGAACCATCAAATACACAATCTGTAAAATCCAATATGATCATGGAACTTCATATTATTATTACAAATTAAAACAAGTGAATAATCGAATATTAATTCATAATGTCGTTCACAAAATATTACTCGAAGGACATCAAACTAACAGATGCCACCAGAACTAAACCAAAAGTGATAATTAACGTTACGTGCTATTTAGCCCATGTTTGGTGGGCATCTTTTTGTAAAAGCATTGTTTTAAATAATGATTTTTTTGAGAATGTGTTATTAAAAAGTAATGTGTAAATATATAATTGAAAATGAGTACATAAAAAAAAATTTGTAAGAATATAAGACAAACGGACTTAAACATGCTAAAATTTGAACTCCATTATTTCATAAAGGTCAACACGCACGCGCCCATGTACCCACTGTCCCCAAAAGATTCCTGCACCCTGCATCCTCTGGCATACGTGCGGTATCACATCCACGTTTAAGATATCTATGGCTCCTATTTCACACCTCTCTCTCTCTCACTTTCACACATGATGTGATGTGATGTGATCTGAATGGCATAAATCACATGGGCATAGGTGGAGTGGCCCACAACAATTAATCAACAGTAGATTAAATTAGCATTGTTTATTTCATTGTCTGTCCCCCATGTGATGTTGCGATCCTCCTTTCTTTTCCATCCATCAAAGAAAGGCAGCAAAAAGACACCCCTCCCCTCCCCTCCACAAATAAAACTACTGCAGCTATACGACAAATTCTTGAAATATACATGCACAACATGTCCATCAATTAACACCCCAATCAAGACCAGTGGGGGTAGGGGTGGGGTGGGGTGGGGTAGTGTAATCTTTAATTTTCTTGTATTTGCATATGCTATACAAGTTAAGAAAGATACCCATACGGATTTTTCTAATTTCTTTGCAGGATTATACAATGGGGAATAGCCATCAATGGTGAGAAAAAAAGGGAAGAAATTACAGACCCTGAAATTTACTTACTTCTACACATTGATTTTCCTTTGATTTCACTCTAACTGTTTCCTTTTTTTTTTACCTATGGTCCAACAACAGATAAGAAATTTCACAGAGTAGAATTCATTAAAGAGAAAATGGATGGCTGTCCCACCTTCCTTTACTGCCTTTTAATGTATGCATTTGTATGATAGTATAGTATTTGGAACTAATGCTGGCTGCTGGTACTCAGACACTGACTCGGAATTTGATTTTTGGTTGTAACTACAGTGACAATCAATCAATCTTCGTCCTGTATCAAAATTCAACACAAAATAAATGCCAAAACCAACCTCAGTAAATGAACAAGCACCAAGATGTAGGTACTTAGCATAAGCAAGCTCATAATTAAGACTAGTTTACTTACCCGGAAGCTAAAAAGCAAGACAAGATTCTAGGCCTACATTCCAATGGTCTCATGACCAGAAGCAAACCTGTATTAGTCATGTATGTACTTTGCTTAAATTAATAAATGAGTGTAAATTAACAAGTCACTAGTAGTATAGTAAGGCAAGCAGTGAGTAATCAACTATACCTAGGTACTTGGAAGTAACATGATTTGAATGGAGCCATGTCTAGTGAAGAACCGGCAGGAAATAAGGATGAACTGATCAAATTATTGTTAGCAGGAGGCGACGCTGAAATTGAAGCGACCTTATCTGCCTCTCCAGGCTCCATAGAGAAAGCTGTCGTATATTCTCCAGCAGCAGCGTTTGGAGATGCAAACGGGCTATCGGGGAGGTTGTGTTCCAAACTGCATTCAGATTAAATCTAGAAACTTAATAATTAAGAAATTTAATGCATACGCCACATAAATAGATGAATTAAAGGTCACACCATCAACATTTAATAGGCATTCAACTAACACATTGGAATGCTAATTTTGGAGCCTTACTGGTATTATAGTTTTGACTTGAAATTAAAAAACAGAAAACAAGGAGGTCCAGTACCTTTCTTGCAAATCATTTTCTTTATTGGGATTTTCTCTGTCTTTGTTATTTTCATCCTTGAGAGGAAAAGATTGCTTCTCTGTATCAGTAACATTTACGGTCTGTTTAGATTCCAGAGCAGTAATATTTTCTGGATTTTTCACTGCTGAAATTGAAACATTTTCTGCAACATAATTTCACATGTAAAAATCTTTATCCCATCTTTCAACAACCATGAAACTCCAATGTCTAATGAAAACTGATGTGAATAAAGTGGTACCCTTTTTAGATTCCGGGCTGCTGCGGTCACCGGATAGGACGTTATTTTGGTTCAAAAAACTCGGGGAGTGTGTCGGGGATGAAATAATGGTACCAGTCGAGAGAGTTCGGTGGTGGCTATTCTTCTTGATGTCAAGAAGTTGTAAACCCGTAAATCTCCTATTTTGGAGCTCAATGGCTTGCTGCAAATCTGCTTGCTCCTCTAATTTTCTTCTCCATAGCATGTCGGGATTGTTGTAGAACATCCTCAAACCTAAAGCCGGACAAGAAAATGCTCAACATAAATAATGAATCTTAAAGTTCACACAGGTCAAAGGAGAATGCTATATTCTTGTAGAAACCAATTGATTTTTAAAGAAAACAACAAATTGTTTATGCATCAATATCTGCTTACCAAGCTGAAGATCATAAGAATCTCTCGACTCAAGGCCGGTAGGGCTACTACTACCTCCAGTGTACTCTCCCTTCTCCATCTGTGGCTGTTTTCTACAAGTATCAACAACCATAACATTAACAACCCACAGATAATTGGGCTACAACCCAGCAAGGCTTAGACAAGGAGAGTTACCGGTATTTGTCTGGGATTTTGCCCTTCTCCTTGTACGGCTTGACAAGTACCCGAGCATCACACACAAAGTGTGGATTGCCCTTTGCAAGAATGAGCTTTACAGTCTCTGGATAAACAAATGTGACAAAACCAAACATCCGTTTCTGCTGATATGGAATCCTCACATCTTGAACCGGCCCGTAAATACTTCAAGATAAAGCAAATTATTTAATAAACCAATTCCTCAGTTCAATTAGCTAGAAAAATAGTTTAATTAACCTCATTCAAGCTTAACAAGAAATATATGCACCTGAAATAATTGGACACATCTTCTTCCTTGAAAGTACTATCAGCTGGAAATGTCAAGTAAATCTGCCTCGAACCAGGATTTATCAAACCAAAATCACCTCTTTCGAGCCGAGACCGACTAAATTTGTGCATATCATCGCCCATAAAGGCTCTACAAGTTCAAAGCCATAATTATTTACTTCAATCAAAATTTAGAACCCAAGAAGTAAAAAGATCAAGTAAAAAAAGTTCATGCCTTGGACTTTCAGTTTGCAGTTGCTGCTGGAGAAGAAAATTCATGCATCTGTTTGTGGCCACTGGGGAGTACGGGAAATTAGAAGAAGCCATGAGTTGAGAGGCTGCGGCCAGCCTTTGTTGTTGCAAAGACTTGGATCTAAGCAGCTCTTGGCACTGCTCCATCTCAAACTTGCTTGGTGAGCCAACCATGGCGGCACCATCCGCTCCGTTCTCACCATGGACGAACCTGCAACTGGTACCATTTTTGCAGTACCCTCTAGCAAAGTAAAGACAAGGTTTCCATCCAAACCCTCCACCAAGATCATCAGGACCCAAGCAGATATCACTAGCTGAGCAGCTGCGGCGGTGAGGAAAGCCGTTGACTGACTCACCACCCCAGTTCTCAGTGGAACCACCGTAAGAAGGGAAGAACATCCCTTCGTCGCCTCCATTTCCACTTGGACTTGAGCCCAAATCTTGCTGTGTGTAGAACATATCAGGGCTTTTAGGCATCAGTGATGGAGAGCCATCGTTGAGGAAAGAAAGGTGATCTTGTAAATGAAGCTCATCAATCAGATCAACCTCTCCAGTAGTATAAAAAGGTGGCGCAGCAGAATTCGTAGCAGATGGAGAGGTTACATTATATGCAACTGGTGCAGAACCAGGATTGATTAAATCATCCGGGGTTTGAAAATCAGACAGACTTGAATTAGCCCAAGAGGAAGCTGCAGTCGAAGACTGGTTAAGCATACTGAGAGAAGGAAAATTCACAGCACCAAGAAGCCTAAAAGAAGCTGAAGAAAAATTAGTCCTTGAGAGAGAGAACGGGTTGCTGAAAGGTGAGGGAGAAGGAGAAGGAGAAGGAGAAGGAGAAGGACTTGAAGGGGTTGAAGGAGTATTTGATGACACTAAACCCAAATCTTTCCTAGCTCTAAGAATCACAGATTGAACCAGAGATTCAGGGCCAAAAGCCAAACGGATCATTTCTTTCTCACCATGGTCTTGTAACAGGAGAATTCCCATGATTTTAGAGGCATTTTCAGGGTCCAAACTTTGGATCCTTTGAAAAACAATCTTTGTTGCTTCGTATGCATCCATGTTCTATTTCAGAGGTTGGTAATAGATTCCCCTCCAACTTCCAAACCTACCTTTTTCTTTCAATCACTAGCTACTCTTTCTTTGAGTAAAGAAAGACTGAAAAATGAAAATGAAAAATCCCTTCTTTCTTATTCCAAGCCACGCCTACCAACTGTAGTATAGCAGTAGGCAGTAGGATCACTTAAAATTTTCCCTTGTTCCTGCAGAAAACCCAGAAAGGTAAACAAGGGGAAAATGAAAAAAAACAAGGAAAAGTTTGGTGGTTGAATTTCTCTATAAAGAAAGATTAGAACCAAAGGAACAAAAAAAAAAAAAAAGAAAAGAAAGTGTCTTTCTCTCAATTTTCTATACCAAAATTTAATAAAAGAATTTGCTTTGAACTCTAAACTCTAAAGTACTACTTACCCATGAAAGATCTCAAATCTTTCATCTCTGACCAGTGTAATCAACTGAAAATAATCAATAAAAACCCACATTCAATTCAACATTCTGTTCAGTCTCTATTATTATTTTTTTCCTCTTTCAACGTATAGTTTTGAGCAATTGAAGTTACAGCTAAAGCACCGTCTTCTTTCTATGCAGCCTGCCTGTCTGCAGGATTTTGCAGCAGTTTGACAGCAACAGCAGGAAGCACAGGAGGTCCATCAATACTGCCTGCTGTAACACAATTAATTCCAAGAACCCTCCATAGTTTACCGTTTTCTTTATAGGTTTATTGTAAAAGAAAACCCGAGCAGTAACTCTGATCTCATCAAAAAGCAGACTAGATTTTAAGCTGGCGTCTGAAATTGGGCCATTTTATTAAAAGCACGTTTGAACCCTCACCCCCGCACCCCCCCCCCCCTCCTTTTTTTTTTAAAAAAAATATAATGCATTTTTGAATAATATTTTGACGAAAAATGTGTGGTTAAAAAATAAATTTTTTTTATTTGCATGTAATATTATTTTATTGAAAAATGTATGATTAAAAAAAATGTATTTTAAAAATAATGTGTACCAAACAAGGCCTAAAAGATCTTCCCAAAAGTTGCTAAAAAAAAACTCCAAATGCCATCTGGCATCATAAAATGACACTTCTCCCAATTCAACACCAAGTATGTCTCCTTACATCGTTGAAGGACCAAGCCCAGATTCTCTAAGCATTCGTCAAAGGATGAACCGAATACAGAGAAGTCATTCATAAAAATCTCTATGATTTTTTCCACCATGTCGAAGTATGACCCAAATTTCTATTGGGATAAAGATTGAGTTGGTTAATTGATAAAAGGAACAAAAGTCTTATTGATTTTGAAGTCAGGTTGAAAAAGTGATAAAGTTCATCAATGATTGAAATTTTGATTGATAAAAGGAATTTAGATAATTGAATACTTGGTTTTGAAGTTTTGAAAGGAAAACTAGCGCCAAGTGCTAGGTTCAAAGCGTCTAGTCGCCCATAACGGAAGAAATTGGAAGCATTGGCCCAAGACATGGCGCCCAAGAGCTATGAACGCAACGCTCAAGTGTCGTGTCGGCGCTCGCTCATCGCGAGTCTGTTGTCTATCACCGAGTTATTATAAATTGGCTTCTTTTACAACAATTATCTTTTAAAATTTTTTTTATGTATTTAGAAGGAGTTAATTGCAGTGTTCTAAAAAGCGTAGCGAAAAGTAGAAGTCGAGCTTCAGCCGAGACGAGGTTAGACGAAGCCTAGGCATTAAAAAAAGGTAAAAAAAGGTTTTCTTGTTTTAATATTATTTTAAATTTTTAAATCAATCTAAAAATTATTTAATAATTAAAAGAAAAAAAAACATAAAAAGTGTTGAAAGGCATTAAAAAAACGTAAAAAAAACCGCGCCCTAGGCATATCTAGGTGTGAAAAGAATTTTAAAAAAATTAAAAATTAAAAAAATGAAAAAGTGTGTAGCGAGACATTTTGCTCTTGCTTCAAGTTTAGACGCCGATTTTTAAAACATTAGTTAATTGTTTTATTACACATCGAACTTTAATCATTGTCATGCTTTATTAATTGTACTTTGAATTGCTTTCAAATGGTCACTCCTTCACCTACGAAGTTACCGTTGCTTGGGAAACCTCCATGGATGGATGGAGTTCAATTGACAGAGTTAAAACTGTCAATAAGTATTGCATGACTGTCACGTCTAAAAGAGTTCATCATTTCATTACACGTTGAATTTTTCACATTATCACGCTTTTATTCACCGTACTGAAATTATTATCAAATGGTCACTGAATTTGCACTCCGTCCATTACCCACGAAATTATCATTTCCTTTTTTTTTTTTATTCACAATCTTCTAGGACATAGCAAAAAAATCTTTCACTGTGTTTTTTAGTTAAAAAAAAAAATCTTTTTTATATAAATTATTCTTTAAAAATTGTGTCAAACATGGACACGGTTAAAAAAAACTATACTTTAGACTATGTTTGAGCCCTATTTATTTTTTTGTTGAAATGAGTTCTGTTATACCCATTTTTTGGAGAATATATAGTTAAAAAGTAAGAAAAATTATAAGTTTACGTGCAAAATATTTTATTTGAAAAATGTGTAATTAAAAATGAATTTTTAGATAACTAGGCCCTGATCGAACTTTCTTTTGAATGGTTCAACAGTCGAAATACAACTTAATATCAGTGAAGGTCCCCGACCGTTAACTCCATTGCACTTTAGTCCTCAACATTCAGCTAAATTTTCCACACGTACGCATATAGATACACACACTTTGAATATGACACGAAGGGTAGTATTGTCCATAGATCTCCGTGTCAAAATAGTGCACGTTCTCACTTGCACTAACATCTGACACGAACATAGGCACACGCGCCCAATTTTTCTAACTTCTTTTAGCCGTTTGAGGTGATGAATCCTAGACGCAGTTGGAGTGCGCGTACCCACTTTTTTGTGTGCCCAGATGCCTCTTGTTATGTCCCGACCGTCCGATCAAGGATGTGGCCTTGATTGGTTCAATTCAATTCTACCCTTTAGGAAATAGTCAAATGGTCACTCCAAATTAATGTACACCCTCTGGCGCAAAGGTAGCAAATAAAGCAAGGCAATTATTCTACACTTTGCACAGGGTGGGGGTGGGGGTGGGGTGATCATGCAAGTGAACATGTTACTTGTATTATTGTTGAAGGTCATGTCTCTTGTCTTTGTTGGGGAGGTTGTCAACCAATTCATGTGAATTTTCTTGCAATTTGCTTCAATTTGTCCTAAAGTACAATCAAAATATTTTTGGACCAACTCCACCTAGAAACGAGCACAATGTCTTTTATATGCATTTGTGTGAGCATTCTCGAAGGCGTCAGTTTACTAAAGGATCTACAATCTGTATAGATCTGTCTCTAAAAATTTTGTGCAGGTTGCAAATTTCAAGTTTTCGAACTTATTGTAGTGTTTGAGAAAAAAAATTGTGCTCGATCGGTATGAGTGGACCAACTCGAGTAGCTAGATTCAATTGACATGTTTAGATATGCATGTATGATTCAATCACGATCAAATTTGTTGGAAAATGATGCCCTAGACCCAATCTTACATATGGACCCGTTTTAGGATACGTTAATAGTACAAATAATGAGTGCATGTCCATTTTAATAACAAACATCAGTTTATAGTTAGTAACGAGTAAAATAGAAAAATGGAATATTAATCCAATGAGTATATGTAATATTTATATATGATATGTCAAAAACTTCGATAAAGATTAAAATCTAGAATTTTAGCGAAGTCAAAATTAATAATTAATTTTAATCAAATATTTTATCAAATCTATAAACTTTCAATCATACATTTCATTAACTTTTTATCAGAATATGCTAAAAACTAATTTTAATTCCTACAAACATGGGCTAATTAAAGTTCATCTTAAATATTAGAAATATAAATGTTGGACGTATAGAGACTAATCCAACTTCTATCTAATTTCAAATAAGACTAAGGGCTTGTGTGGGAGGGATTAAAATCAGATTAAAATTGAAAATATAGCCGTTATTGTTGACTTTTATTAGACGAGTGGGGTCCAATAACGGCCATATTTTCAATTTTAATTGGCTTTTAATCCCTCCCGAACGGGGCCTAAATTTTCAATCGACTAAACAACTTATCCAAATGTATTAGTCAAAAATGCTTAAGAACTCTTGATAAAAGAAATCTCTCGACGAGGTATTGTTCTACGGCCATGCTACCACAGCATATATGTAGACATTGCAATCAAATCTTACGATGAAGATTTGGACAAGGGAATCCTTTTCGTCCTCACATCAACATTGAAAAATCAAATTTTAAGATTGACATCATGTAAGTTTACACAAATAAAGAAACTAAGATTTTTTTTATTTAAAAGGCGATAGTTAAAGGAGCACTCCATTTTCTACAAAGACATTAAAGGTGGTGAGCTTTTTCTTTAAACGATTATCCCTAATTATGATGTCTCAATATTCACTTAGGAGCTCAATTTTGAAAGACTAGTTATAAAAGTAGTAGGCAATTGGTAGTGTTAACAATGAAACATGCACAAACTTTTAACTTGATTGCACCACTTTGAGATGTAAATCCAAATCGTAAAATATATGTTTATTATTGTAAATTAAGCACTTGTCCCCATCGACACCTCGGTGTACAGCCCTAAATAAGGTCATTTGGTGTTGTTATTAGGATTTTACTATATATACATCGAGATTGACACCTCGGTGTACAGTCCCCTTTACAACAGGGGGTTCATGAATTTTTTATTGGATGTGGACCCCTTCTTTTGTGAGAGGGTGTACACCCCAGTTTACAAATAACAAAATAGTTGTTATTAAATAATTGTCATTATTAAGATAATGATTATATTAATGTCCCATAACATAACATAAAGTGGACAGACAAAGAGAGTTGGTACGATAGTCGTAGGATATAATACTCACTCTAAAAAAGTCGTGGAATATGTGGGTGGGGCAATGTGTCCTTTTCAAGATGTCCCCACAAAATAAATGATTCTTGAATTTCTCTCCCTCTTAAGTAAAGCCAGTCTGTATAGTTAGTGCTCCAGCTTTTGCTTTTTTTTTCTTGTGCAACTTATTATTTTAATTCCTCGAAAATGCTTTCAAATATTTTATTTTCCAGGTAATTTATTTGAGAAATTCCATTTTGAGGTTGATGAAAATTTAATTAAACTTACGTGGCAAAGAAAAGATAGACATTATCAATATAAATACACTCAATAATGGTATCTATACCCTACTAAAAGTAAATAAATAAATAAGCAACTTTGGGGGTATTACACCACTTGAATGGTATAATAATATATGTTAAAAAATTATGTTAAGTATGTCGATTCAACAAAATTATACCCTCATTTGAGCTCCATTTTCTTCATCAAAATATATTATTTATCAGTGATTTGATCTCATTTCAACCACACATTGTTCAATAAAATAATATTACACGTAAATTCAAAAAAAAAATTCGTATTTTTTAATCACATTCTCTATCATAACATTATTACAAAATACATTTTTTTGAAAAAATAAAAATAAAAAATGGGGCTCAAACATATTATTTCTAGAATTACATCTTATATCCCTATTTAGATGTGGTTTTGTCTATATTTTAAGAAAATAAAAGAAATTTAGACAACATAAATGAGCGATATGAAAAATTCATTGGAGATCAATTACGAATTTGAATATTTAATCATTACTCATCAATTGTCATATAGATCGATAGTTTTTTGTACTTGCATTGGAAAGAAGCTTAAATTGTTTTTAAGTAATTTTAAATAGGGAAATAGTAGCTACGGTACCAAACATTTTACTTTTTTGCAGACTTTGCCAAAACCTCTGTTTTGTGCCATCCACGATACCAAACCTTTAAACAATTCGCACCGAAGGTCCGCATGGACGGTTTCCGTTCAATTGACTGTTAATTAACCAACAATAGTAGTTTTTGACCAATTTTGACAAAATTATGAGGGGTAAAATGGTAACTTGACAATTTTTCTCATCAAATTAATTAAAAACAAAAAACTTGCAATCAATCTTTCCCGACATCAACAGTGACGGCACCACCACCAGCACACTGCCAGCACCGCCGCCTCCTCCCACCACCACCGCCAATGTTACAAAACTGAGCCCGAGTGCTGAATACCATCTTCCCAAAAATTTGTTCTCTCTTCGATATAAGAACAACACTAAGTGCCTGTTTGTCTACCATTATTGTGATAAAAATGGTGTAATGAATAGTATTTTTTGGAGAATATGTGGTTAAAATTGAAAGAAACTTTATCGGTTTATGTGTAGAATATTTTATTATTTGAATGTGTGATGGAGATTGATTACTGTAGAAAACAATGTTTTGAAAAATGGTAGACAAACAGGGGCTAAATGGTAATGGGGCAAGGACGTAACTTGTTTTCTTCAAAGCTTCCTTCCCATGTCTCCAAGAAGCAAAATCATTTGCTTCTCGAATACAAGCCCCCACATAAAATCCCTTTATTGGCTCCGGCCCGGATCCAAATTTAGCCGAAGAGAGATCCCAATATATATCAATTTTAAATAAGCCCGCTTCTAATTTCTTTGACCATTTCTTCTTAGAAAACAACCCAAGTTTAATACATGTCTTACAGAGGCATTGATTGGTGCTATCATCAACCCCAACACTAAGCCCCTAACCTATTAAATTTTTAATCCAAGTTACAGAAATCCAGCCAGATTTTCCAAGCATTTGAAGAAGAAAAAAAATTGAGTTTGAAGTTCGAAAATGGGTAGTTATTGGCATTGGTGATGGTAGTGGTGGTAGATAGTTTTCTGGTTTGGGATAGGATGATGGGGATTTGGTGGGTGATGGGTGGCGGCTGTGGTGATGTGTTGGTGGTGGCCGTGATTTAGGTTTCATTTTTGGGTGTCGAACGTAATTTTCTTCATTTGTGATTTACGGTGGTGGTGGTGGTGGTGGTGGGAAGAGGCGGCGCGGTGGTGTCGGCAGTGTGTTGGTGGTGGTGCCAGCACTGTTGATGCCAGGAAGGAGAACTGATTGCAAGTTTTTTGTTTTTTGTTTTTAAATTTATTTAATGAGAAAATTGTCAAGTTACCATTTTACCCCTCCTAATTTTGTCAAAATTGGTCAAAAACTACTATTTTTGGTCAACTAACGTTCAACTGGACGGAAACCGTCCATGCGGATCTTCGTTGCAAATTGTTTAAAGATTTGGTATCGTGGGTGGCACAAAATAAAAGTTTGGACAAAGTATGCAAAAAAGTGAAAGGTTTGGTACCGTTACTGCAATTTTATGTTATTTTTTTAGTTATAGGGAAAAATGTTATTTAGCCCCTGTTTGGTGCACATTATCAATCCAATAATGTATTTTTTTTTATGTGATGGAGAATATGTGGTTGAAAAAGAATGAAAATTTATTGATGTGATGGAAAATATTATTTTAATGAAAAATGTGTATTTGAAAATGAGTAGAAAAATGAAAATAAAAAAAAATAATGTGGCTCAAACAGGGGCTTAGTCCCTATTTCTTGAAGACTAAAATTCAGATTTTAATATAAATCAAAGTTAACAATGAATTTTAATCACATATTTCTTGGAATCAACAACTTTTCGAATATACGTCTCATCAATTTTTACCAAAATTTACTAAAATCTAATTTTAATCTCTATCAAACACGAGCTCAGATTAAATGTTTAATATTAAGATAGGAATTGCTTTCAAATTAAGTAATTTATTCATTTTAAACTAAGCTAACAACAATTTGGATATTTACTCCGCTTATAATTGTACTCGATTTAAAAGCACAAAATATTTAAAATGTTGACAATTATTACACTGCTCCTATTATTTCTTCATAATTAAAATATCAGCACGTAAACCTATAATTAATTACACTAATCAATTAAGGGTAACCTCATTTAAAGCTCAACGTTATAGTTCGACCTTCAGACTTTGAAATTTTTTTTTTTAAATAATTTTATCAACTGAATTTTCTAGTAAAGTTCTTCAATTAGAGACAACTTATTAAATATTGAAAAAAAATTTAGGTAAAAACAACTTATTCGTTTGTAATTTGTTAAAAGAACTACGTTATATAAAGAACAAATAAACTTTTATTCGAAGACTCGACCAAAGAATCTCCGCTGCTGAGAATATTACAATCGATAGTTCTATTTCTATCACCCATCGACCACTCTTTAAAAACATGTCCATCGACGTGGACCCATTTTATTTTTGTTCTTTCAAACTGAAAAGATTGTGAGACCTCATCTATTTGGCAGTGTAGGTTTAGATCAAATACCAAAATGATTTGGCATTTGAAAATACTCCCAACATAATTACTTTTGAGGATTGTACAAAAAAACTTGAGCCAAGGAACTAAATTGTCTATTTATGAAATTTAGGCCCACTTATTTTTCCAATTAATTAGGTTCATATAAAAATGAGAAAAATAAAAAATTCCTTTAGATAGTGGAAGAATCTCATAATGAATATACTTCAAACTATATGAATGATATGAGGAAAGGGCTCTTCAATAATGACTTCTTAGGCAAAAGCTTTGGGAAAGTTTGCTTTCTATTTTTCATCATGAGTACAATGCACTTAAACAATTAATTGGAATGATAATTGATAAATAAAACATTTATACCATAATATATATGCTGCATATTAAATAAAAATGTTAAGAAGGGTGTCAAGCAAAAATTCAAATTGTCAATTCATCTTATTTTAATAAGTAACTAATTCGAGAATTTTATATTTAGACATCAAGAATAGTTTTAAGGTTCGTTTAGCAAATTGTATATCAATTTATAAGAAGAAATAGTAATGAAACCTACGACATGTATAACTGAAATTAATGTTTGATTTCGACTGAATTTATAAGCTTATTTATATATTGTAACTAAACTGAGACTTGTTATATTTGTTGGTTCAAGAGAATCTTAGGTCCTTGATAAAGTAACGATAGTTTCTATTATGTGATATTTCGTTTAAAAAAAAAAAAAAAATATATATATATATATATATATATATATATATATATATATATATATATATATATATATATATATGCCGCCGCGAGCTTTTTGAATTTATTATTTTTTTTCTTTTTGACCTTTTCACGTTTTTTTAATTTTTTTTTTAATTTTTCCCGAGCCCACGAGCTTGTGGGTCTTGCCCAAGAGCTACTCGCGAGCTCGACGAGCTCGAGTGGCTCGTGTTTTCACAAGCCAAGTCAATGAGCCGCTCGATTCGTTTGTCACCTCCAATAAAAGTGGAATAACAATATATATGATTAATATTAATATTTAATTTTGACTGAATACGAAAAAAATTACTCTCTCTCTGTCCCAATTATATAGATTGGGTTTCCTTTTTCTCTTGTCCCAAATATATAGACTTGTTTGCTAATGTAGAATATTTTGTTGTATTCTTTTACTAATATACTCTTATTAAATTTTCTCCACTTAATATGCAAACTTTTTGAAAATTCAAATTCTTTATTAATTCCAACAATAATTTAGTTTTACACACTGAAAATTAAATGGGGGTAAACTATGAAAGATTTTGGTAAAAATTAATTTTTCAATGACATTAAATATGCTTTCTTAATCCGTGTGAAAAACTAAACAAGCCTATATAATTGAGATGGAGGGAATATTAATTTTTTTTAAGAAAAAGGCGAGCAAAAAAATAGTTTTAGACTTGGGACTACTAAACAATCTTGGAATGCGCAATCTCCTAGATAAAGTAAGCACTCATTTGACAGGACTTCAGCTTCTTATAAAAGAGTTTTGAATTTTCTGATGAAGCTAACTTATATTAGTTTCTTCTGAAAGCACTTCTAGAAAGTTATTTAAAATGTTCAAAAACTTATTTTAGAAGTAATTTTGACTTTTTAAAAGACACGGCTTAAGTTGAATTGCGAACCTCTCGATCGGAAATAGAAATGAATTCAAACAGTAGAATGTCCTGCTTTTAAGATTTTCCTATACATGCTAACATGATTTTATTATTATAATAATTATTTATTTTTAACAAAACTCGCATAAAAATAAATGAATACACAAAAATATCTCCCAGAAAATATTGAAGATAAAAAATCGAACTTCAATCATGGGATTCTTTTACTATAGGATGAAATACTAAGAAAGCGAAGAAACAATAAAAAAATGGGAGCCAGAAGGGGTTCGAACTAGACTTGAGCTCCAGGGACCAAGACAAGACAATCGAGTATTATGAATGGGAGTGACCACTTTTGTGACAGAAATGTTTGTATATAATTCACATTTTCTAACTTTAGCTACGCATTTAAAGTCACGAGATTGTAAGGTCACCATCAAGTAAGTTTCAATAATACTACCATCTCGGTTCTTAACTGCATAAATTATGCGAAACACTCTCCAGGGTCCAGGTTTTATGTACACAGAATCGAATATACCACATGGTTTGTAAAGAAAGCTCTTCCTTACCCTTCCTGACCAAGTTTTCGGTCGGTAAAAGGAAAATAGGGTTGATAGAACTTGATCTGATTAGTTAGTATCCCAAATAATGGATTCCAAGTAGGTCGTGTAATGGTTGAATCCACAAGAACATAAAGATCAAATTTTCATTCTACAGTGTATAAAACAAGCTGTTTAGCAACATGGCATTACAAGTTTCCTGGAAGTATAAAGGTACAAGTTCGTCAAGTATTCTTCTGTATACAAACATTTTACGACCACTTTCGTTGTTCTAAGATTACATCTATAAGCATAAACTACCCTACATATGCTATACGTAAACAACATGAAGCATGAAAATATACTGCCTTTATGTTTTGTTTGGTAAGGTGGGTTGGACTGGAGTGTACAAAACATCGTTTAAGAAGAATAAACGCAATTTTTTGTCCACTGTACTATCCGGTGATGTCAACTACAGTGTGCACTTGGTTACTCTGCTGGAGATGCAGATGACAACAACCTATCCATTAAGCCTTCGAAGCATTTTTCTGCACTTCCCACATTGTGTGCATTGGCTTGACAATCAGTGGTTGGAGGCTGGCAATTTGTTTCCCAGGTAGCCATCATTTTGCCACATCCACCTATTCTATCAGCCAGTGTAGACGAACCAGCCAAGCATGGCAAATCTTCCTCACCAGTAGACTGAATCCCACAATCTCCTTCCTTAAAAGTATTGATATTATTGCACTGTTTTTGCAAGGGGGAAGCTGCCAATTCATTGTCAATCTTTCCTCTAAGATCCAACAAAAGACCCCTCAGCCTCAAAATCTCAGTTTCAAGACTAGCCTGCCTTTGTAGTTTCTTGATGAGTTGCTGGTTTGCAATTCTCAATTTCTTAACTTCCTCTTCCAAATAGGCCGTGTGCGCCTTTTTCTTCTCTCTATACTTCCTAACCGCTTCTCTATTTCCCAACGCCCTACGAGGTTTCGACCTGGGACTTGTTCTATCATGCGGGGTGTTGTCTTGTTCAGATGGAAAGACATGAGTGTGAGTGTGGTAGCATGTGTGAGTGTGTGCAGCATCAGGTCCTGGAGGATTGCAAGTGTGAGTGTGGGTACATGTTTGTGAATTTCTCAGTAAATCATCAAGAAATGAATCCATAGAAAGTGATCCATGAACATTAGTAGACGAATCCACTGATAGCTCTACCTCTCCATCATCAATTCTGTCTTTCATGTCTTAAGGATACTAATCTACTCAGCAATCCTAAAACCCTCTTGCACACTGAAATTTTCTTGTTTTACTTCCCAAAAATTCACAAAATCAAGGGAAGGAAAAATCCTTTTGCTTACTCAAGACTAATTTATCCTAAACCCCCAACTAATCACCAATCTTTTCAATCAAGAAATAGATGATACATACTCAAAAATTTCATTCCAGCATATATGCAAACAGATCAAAGCCATAAGAGCAGAACCTTAGGTGTTCCCACAGCATAAATTCAACGTAGCTTCACCAAACCCCATAAAATTCCATAACCTACAAAACAACAAACAAGCCAATATCAATCATCAGAGAAAAAGCAACTTTCTTGAGCAATAACTCAAAATTCCATATTGAAATTGTTTACAGGAAGATAAAAGTCAATCAAGAAGAGGATCTTATGCTTCAAATCTTTCCAAGTGGAGAAGAGAATCAGAATTTACGTGGGGCAAGGATAGATGACAAAAAATAGACATGCCTGAAAAAAACGAAAACAAAAACACAAAAAGAACATATAGTGTAAGTAGGTGGTTCCAATATTTCTTTCCTTGTATAAGTTTATACCTGATTTTTGGTTAGATTCAGCGACCACAGAACAAATCTTTGAGACCTCTGTTGCCCTTTTTTGTATGAGAACCGATAAGCACTGGACACATTTTTCTGTGATCTTATCTGTTTGAGCACAAAAGGTCAACCCCTGTCGAAATTGACCTCGCAGAGTTAGACTAGTGACCCAGGTGTCATTTTTCCTGGGCTCAAGCTAGAATCTTGTACTACCCAAATCCAGACACACTCTTCTGCTTCCCCTATGTTTTTTGAATAATGCTAAAGGTACATAATGATCTACATAAGGATTTACACAATGCAGATGTGGCAATCATCCGGTGGTTGATGTGTAAGTGTCATATTTGAATTAAAGGTGAGATCACATGCCACATATGCATTATGTACACCATTATGTAGATCTTTATGTACTCCTAGCATTGTCCAAATAAAATTGTTTAATAGTCACACTCCTATAACGACTAGACTATAATATCTCAATCTCACTCGATGTACTGCTGCAACGTGCTATCCTTACCTATTATCTCGTTCGAATTTCCCTCTCATTACTATTCGCCACTCGCATGAAGAACTCCAAGCCACGTTTGTGACTGCATTTTTTATAGTTGTCAAACTTATCTTCCTCACAAGTTCACACAAGGTTGACACAAGCTGACAAACTGTAGAAAATTTAACAGGAAAAGAAAATTTATATTTATACAAAAGTTAAGAGCAACACAAGGGACCCTGGTTAGGATTGTCATTCGACATACGGCATATGAACATAAAGATCTACACAATCCTTGATTCGACAGTATTCCAAAAGTGGATCGAAATATTTGGAGAAACACCCAAAAATCTTTCTTATTTGATCAAAACCAACACCTCATATCCGTGACACAACCCAGCGTATAAAGCAGCATTGATTCTAACGGTTCTAATGCCAGCCAAAATAAGGAAAAAGAAAGCAATTAAAGAATTACATTTAGCCGAGAACAGTGTCTAAAAATGGAAATAAGAAGCAACAGAAGGGAAAAAATTATATACATGTTTGATTGTGTCTCATCTTTTATACACATACTCAAGTGTATTCCATCCTTGGATAAATGTTGTATGATTGTATCTAAACTGGCCTCAAGAAATTCTAATATCTAGTACCTTGAATGAGAGATAAATTTCTATTCGGAAACTGGAATAAATAAATAAATAAATAGATAAATTCTACACATGATAATTATGTGCGTACAACATATTACAGAATCTATATGATCTTATGAACTATAGCAAACGTCATTTGAACAAGTCGATTCCCTTTTCAAGTAGAGGTTTGGAACGAGAACTCAACCAACTCCACAGAGAGAACCTGGAGCCATGGAATTGTACCCTTACTGATTTTCTAGACATTTCTCTTCTAAATTCCAAGTCCATGACAACATCATAATTGACATAATCCGGGTCATCGAATGCAACGAAACCGTTTGACTCGAGGTTTCTGATCCAAGGGTCATGATACTTGTACACCGGGGTGGGTCATCAAGCAGGGGCAATGCAACAGAGCCATCTGACTTGAGGTTTCTGATCCAATGGTTATGCTATTTGTACACTGGGATGGACACCTCGGTATACAGTCTCCCTCACAAGAGGGGGCCACGATTTTTTTTATTGATTGTGGACCCCCTCTTGTGAGGGGGCTTGTACACCGGGGTGTCAACCCCGGTTTACAAATAACATTTTCCCTTCTCCAACCACGTGGTAGAAAATTCACAACCTATCAATATAAACAACATATAACAGTGTACAAATAGCATTTCCCCTGGTCCAACCATGTAGTAGAAAATTCACAACCTGTCAATATAAACAGCATATAATAGAACATAATGAAGACGAAAAGGCCAGCAAAGAGCCCCTAAGTTCATTAACAATCATATTGAGTTTAAACTTTAGCTCTTCGCATTTTCAGAGGTTCACCGTGTCAAGAAGATACAAAATTTTAATACACTAAAATGAAGAGGACCATGTTATTTCTTCTATTTATGTATATGAAAGAAAAAAATTCCACTTTCCTAGAATCTCATAATGTGGTTTTTAGACACCATGTTAATAAACCAAAAACCCTAAAGTTTGATTCAGCATACCATATATCAACAAACCTAATTATCTCCTAACGAATCTCCGATGCTTTTCCACAAGATTCTCTTGTTAAATGCTTAATGGTAAACTAGTCCCACCTGAAAGTTGGAAAGGCGTGTAATACATGATGCTTCACAGACATGCCAAAATGGTGCTTAATTCAATATGACAATTCAAAGAAATTAACAAAAAAAATTCTCTTCTAACCATTGAGTCGCTTCATGATTTTCTGCACTTCGTGACCCTAAGATTAACTGTTCTGGGACTTTGAATAAGCCAGCTAATTTTAACCAAAAATCAAGCGAGGGCCACACAAATTAAAAGATGAAGACAATACATGTTCATACCAGGCTAAGTGTTAGCCATAGCATGTTCAGAAATGTTTATAAACGGTTTAAATTATAAATAGATAGAAATGAGTGGTAGATAAACGAGTAATACTAGCGGATTCCTCGAAAGTGTCTTGAGTGGTAATAAACAGAGTAACGTGATAATTGATAACATACATGAAGCAGGTTAAATCATTTCAAATCTTAATGGAAGAGAGATGTATCAATCAAAGATAAGGAAAGATAAGATTAGAGTACCCCATTTCTTCCTATTCTACAGCGCCGTACACATTAGTCTCATCTCTGATCTCCCCAATCAGCATTGTACAAAGGATTCCAACCACCAAAGTGAATGAATGAATGCTCATTCAGCCTCAACCCTCTAGAAGACTTGGACTACTTTCGGTATCATACTAATTAATAATATACAATAAGAGAGCAACATCCCATTATCGATCCACTCTCTCTCTGAAAGCCCTTGTTTGGCCCACATTAATATTTTCATTCTCATTCTTCTACTCATTTTCAACCACACATTCTTCAATAAAATAATATTTTCTATCACATCAATAATTTTTCCTTTTTTTCAACCACATATTCCACATTTATCACATCAAAAAAATGCATTCTTCTACCTAAAATGTGCACCAAACATGGGCTAAGCCATATCTTTTACCATAGTTATCTAACATTTTCCAGAGTTCAACTCAAAAATAATTACAACTCTAGCTTCAGATATTTAATTATTGGTCGAAAGAACTTAAATTTCTGGTTTCTTCTCAATTGTAATACAATTAGTAGATTGCATATGGTTTTTCTTGCCATAAGAAACATGATATGTTGCATGTTTAGCATCAACAATTTCTTCCTTACCATAGGAATCATGGTATGCTGCATGTTTATGCATCAAGAATTCTATCAAGTACTTGGATTACATCCACACATAATACAATTTAGGATAACTCAAACTCAATTGTAGCTAGCTTATTGTCATGGACTTAGTTTTGTTTCCTCCAACAAACTAGAACCGTGCGGCATTAACGTTTCACAAATCCCGTTCCACGAGAAACGTTAAGTTAGCCTTTCAACACCTATGAGAATTTAACCTTTTGAGGCTAAATTATGGTTTACTTGAGTAGAGGATGAAATTATAAGGAAAGGAACAAGACAATAGTTTGAGAGAATCTTGTATTAATGAAAGGAAAAACTTTACGGTCTCTCAGGATTTATCTCACTTCACTCTATCATAACGGCCAATTGGTTCACTTGCCTTTGCATGGCAGAAATGGAATCCAAGACTTTGGCCTGGAGATGGCTAAAATCTTTTGCCAATGCAGCCTGTCCAGCCATCGCGGTCTGAGCATCATCCTTTACGGCATGGACATCATTCTCCAACGATGTTTGTACATCAATCACCTTTTGGACATTGCTTTGGAGAGTTTCTAACTTTCCAATGGCATGACCTTCCAACACCTCAAAGGAATGCTCAAGAGATTCGACCCAATCACCCATGTTCGAGATGATCTAATCGAGTTTTCCTTCCATGGCGAAGCTTCCCAGGCTTTGCTTCATGTCCTTCTACAGGGCCAGCACCACAACCCCTCTCCACTACCTCAATTTCGACTATCCTGAGATTCCGCTATTATAACCTACAAACGAGGCTTTTAATACCATGTGTCACGGACTTAGTTTTGTTTCCTCCAACAAACTAGAACCGTTCCGTCTTAATGTTTCACAAATTCCATCCCTACGAGATAACATTAAGTCAGCTTTTCAACACCAATGAGAATTTAACCTTTGAGGCTAAATTATGAATACTTTAAGTAGATGATTAAATTATAAGGAAAGGAACAAAACAATAGCTTAGGAGAATCTCATTGTATTAATGAAGAGAAAAACTTTATAATCTCTCAAAATTTATATCACCTCACCCTATGGGATTTACAAATAAATCAACACATCTATTTATAAGCAAAGTCTTGCAAGACAAGTTGAAATCAATGGTCAAAATTTAATGATCCAGGGCCATTATTGATTGTAAGTTACATTTATACAAGTTGCAAGCCTCATTTGTACAAGTGATAGTCAAATTGATATTTGCTTCCTAGCAAATCTCTAAAACTCTATGCAAGGTGATGTGTCATTTTCGTAGTTGTAGTTAAGTTGAACTCTTTTTTTTCATACAAGTTGTATAAGTTGGTGCCCACTTGCGTCCAAAATAACCAACTGCAGTCCATTGTATTTATCGCCCTCAAAACAGTGATTTTTGAATTAGAAAAACCTAATTTATGTGCCTGCACAACCTGCCTGCGTGCATATAGGACACCATTAGTGCACTTTTCGATAATTTAACTTTGAACCCACAATAAGCAATCTTGTCGTGCCACATGGGTAAGGAAGTTCACTAGTCCGTGACTCAGGCTCAAGTCTGGAGCAACAAAAATGGGAGATCATGCGGACTTAGGTAGATCTTGTTCGAAGAAAGCCCGGAAACAAATGAAGAAATGGGCACATGTAAAACATCGACCTTTGAAATTCAATATCAACGATCAAGTTCTTGTGAAAGTGGCCCTGCAACAATTCAAAGCTTATCAGAAAGTTCACAAAGGACTTGATTAGAAAATAGAAGGGACCGTTTCCAGTGGTGGCCAAGGTTGGAAGAGTTTCCTACATGCTTGATCTTCAAAGCACTTTGAATATCCACCCAGTTTTTCATGTAAGTATGTTAAAGCTCTAAAGATCCGACTTGGAAGATCCGAAGAGAATGAGACACAATGGGTGCCTCCCATTGTTATCAAATCTTTCGAGAAGAATGTCAAAACTATTTTGGTCGATTTCCCCTTGCACTCAATATTTGATAAAATTGAAAGGGTTGCCCAAGTGTAAAGCTACTTAGAAGAATCAAGGAGACCTATGACAATTTAAGTCTAAGGTTCGGTATTATACAAAAACGAGGGTGTCAGCTGATTCACGTCATCCCTGGTCGCGACCGATCCGTCTAAGTAGTGGTCGCAGAACATCGCAGATAGGGTACTTCGGCAGGACAAAAACTATCCGCGACGGGGAACGCAATCAGGCTGTGCGGGCACAGAAATTAGGTTTTTCTAAGTAAAAAATCAGTGTTTTGATGGAACCGTGAGCCCTAACTGGTTGTTTTGAACATTGGTGAGCGCCAACTTATGCAACTTGCATGAAAAAACAAAGTTCAACTTGATTACAACTAACTCAAATGAAGAAGCAAAATTTAATTTGAATACTACGAAAATGACATGACAACTTGTATAGAGTTGTAGAGATTTGCAACTTGCAAGAAAGCAAATATCAATTTGGCTACCACTTGCACAAAGGAAGCTTGCAACTTGCATAGAGTGGCTTGCAACTTGCAACCAATAATGGCCCTTTAATATATTAAATCTTGGCCATTAATTTCAATTTGTTTTGCAAAACTTTGCCTATAAATAGATGTTTTAGTTCATTTGTAAATCCCATGGAGTGAAGTGAGATAAATCTTAAGAGATTATAAGTTTTTCCTTTCATTAATACAAGGAGATTCTTCAAACTATTGTCTTGTTCCATTTCTTATAATTCCATACTCTACTGAAAGTAACTATAATTTAGCCTCAAAGATTAAATTTTCCTAGGGGTTCAAAGGTCGACTTAACGTTATCTCGTGGGGACTAGATTTGAAAACGTTAAGGTCTCACAATTCTAGTTTGCTAGAGGAAACAAAGCTAAGTCCGCGACATTTTGCTCCTTTGTCACTATAAACTTAATACTCACGGTATATGAAGTGCTACTAGAACAACAACGATAATTTTCTACTTCAAGAACTTTAGCAACTGATAGTGAGCATGCTTTTTATCTAAATGTATAGCTGTAACCATATGTCACCAAGTTATGGAGGTTCCAAGATAGGATGACACATCGTCTTCTTTATTCATGTCTAAACCAGCAGCCCTAACCTTTAACAAACGATCATTTTAATGGAAAAATTCAAGATTTAATTAGTCGTTAGCTTTTTCAATCGATGCATGTCTTACACACCACTACATAAAATCTAGATGGACTCCCCTTGTTTCTCTTAGCTTGAAGGACTTGACACTTACATATTTATGACCTCAAATAATGTATGCATTAAGCAATTCGTCTTCAAATGATTGTCAAATTGCCATATTGCCTACCAAATCAATGAATAGAACAAAACATGCTCAAAGAAACATTTGAAAAATATACTTTATGTCTCTTAATAAGAAAAGACGATCAAGTTATCATACATAAAAAATCCTAAGAAAAGGCTTCTTCTTCTTTACACCATTGCTCTTCATGCTTCTAGATTAAATTGACAAAGAGGTGCAAACTTTAAAAACATTGTGAATTTTACTTTAAATATATGATATTCGTCGTGTGCTTCTATGGCACCAACCTAGATAATGCTTCCTTGAAGGATAATTGACTCCCTGAGGAGCAAACATGATTGAGGCAAAGGATGCAGCAACTGCTGGATGTTGTGCTGTCTCAATTATATGAGAAAACATGCCATCAACTTTGGTTGAATGATCTGCATAAACTTGCTTAAGTATTTCCTCGATACTTCTTGGATCACTAATTTTCAGCCATCTACAGTGAAAAGGAGAAAAGAAAAGATGATAATTTGGTAAGATATGGGGCAAAAAATAATAGATTTTGTGTGGTGATCAGTTGCTTTTATCTGCCAAAATCATCATTAAAGCCAGAAATAGGGGGAAAAGGGTGTGTCTCGGTGTGTTTGTGCGTGTTTGGGGGTGGGGGTTCCATAAGTCTCTTTCATATAGATAGATGTAGAAGATGAATTAAATCTTAACATCTAAAAACAAATACAAACAGGAAAAGGATTATTCTAGTGTTTGCCTCCTTTCCCAAAAGTGATAATTTATAGGAAGGACTTCATGCTCTGGCCTAATAAATGTATACAATCATAGAACTTACAGAACTTCTAATAACTTTCTGACACCGGAAGGAACAGGAAATGTTCCGGCCATTGGAAATAGTCTTGATAATTTTGGGCATCTTGCAGGATTAGGGAGAAATCCCCAGAAAGGTGTGGCGTTGAGCAAGGTTACACCCCTCACCAATTGAGGGTTGTATGCTGAAATAGAGTGAGACAGACCCTCCAAGCGAATTTCCCACAAGATAAACTGGTTCCCTACGACCTGAAACATTAGCAGAATATTGATTCATCTCTCCTCCAAACTGTATCAACAATTTTATCTGCAAAATATCCACAATATCCTACAGGCACAGTGGATGATAATTTGCCAGCCTTGAGAGCTTGTGCCAGATGCAACTCAAAATACGGAAGCTAACAGCCATAAAATGATGCAAGTAACAATACAGGTAACCACTTACGTTAAAAATACCAAATTGATGAACAAAACAAAACATCCCTTCAAAACTTATGCTCTTATGACACCTTATTAAGTTGGAGGACCGTGCTAGGAACTTAAGTCTTCATTAATTTATATTCATTGGTTATGTTTCAGATTTTTGACACATCTTCTAGAGAAAGGGTCCATTACTTAACTTCATTGTGCAGAGGATGATTCATTGCAAACTTTTCCTTGGTGAATATCTCCTAACGAAGTTGTGGCGATTTCGTAATGAGGAAACCAATACACAAAATAGACACTTGTGCAAATTCAGAATATCAGTTAAAAGCATTGCAGTTTCGTGTGGAAGGTTCATCTTTTCGAAAACAAGGAGAATTAAAACTATTTCGAACATAAAATTGTTGTTGCCTTGGGAGTTTTAGGATGAAAAGTTGAAAATCATTCATCACCAAAGTATTGTCCTATCACCTTCAAAAGTAAAATACACATCCATTCCAAGTCTCTTCAGAGAACAACCACTATCATTTCAACTTTCAAAATTGTAGGTGCCATGATAAAAAGGACATGATTATAGGAGCAAGATTTGCCCCAATATATATGCAGGAAACAAATAAAATGAAGGTATTCGAAGAACAAAAAACTGTGGGTACAAACACGATAAGACGAAGTTTTAGTGTACATCTTCTACAAAAAAAGGCACTTGATCCCTCCACAAGTCAACAGAATAAACAAGTTCTGCCCAAGTTTCAGTTTCAGTTTTATCACCAAAACCCCAAACATTATTTTCTCCATCTAATATAGATCCATTTCCATCTTTACGCCGCAAAGGTGGATCTTTAGATGGCAATGACATGCTCTGACCAAGAAAATCAAGCGCCCATACTCTAAAATCGAGTCCAAGGTCCTTTAGCTGCTTTTCATAATGAAACGATCCCTAGCCAAATCCAGAAGAAAAAGGACTGACGGGGAATCTAGATTTTCAGACCCTGCGTTTTCATCATGGACATTGCATTTCGGCTTCCACTCCCAAAAACAACTGCCAACGGGAGCTACAGAATCTCCATTGGAATCATCTGGCAAACCCAGAATCAAAACCCTAGGTACTGACCTACCACGACCAGTCAAACTAATCATATCCTCTTCCCCATCAAGTAAAAAGAGTTATATTTTAAGATTGAATTAACATAAAAATTTCCTTTTACAATGGAAAGCTTGGAACGACGCGAATTTAAGTCCTCTGTACCACCAAAATTTACCACATGAGAGCAGTGTGCAGAATGGCAGGATATAATTTCCATTCTCAGGAGTAGATTTCTGAAAGAAGTAATCATATGAAGAAGTTAGAAATGACTAGTGATTATCAACCTCACATTGCAGAGAGTTTACTTTACCCCTAATATTTGCAGTTATATATTTGTTCTTTTTATTTCCTTCGGCTGTTCAGTTAAAAATCAATTTATCGAACCCAATTAAGTTGACACTTTTATTAGGAAGCAAAACTACTTTAGTACTGTCAGTTTATTGCCCATGCAACAACAGGAATAAGAAAGATCAACAGACCGAGAGAACCGTGCCTGCAGGTAGCTTAGCAATGGACTTTTTCTAAAGAGGCTGGATACACTGTAGACTAGCTAGCAACAGAACAACGCTTAACTCAATGCACATAGATTACAAGCTGTGATGATAATTATCAACTTACCTCTTCACAACAAGGCTTATAAATAGGCTCAAGCAGCGCAGAATCAGTAAGGGCTCAACCCATCTAATGCACGTTCAAGATCAGTTTGAGAGTTCTAATGAGTGGAGCTTGAAACATTTCTAGTCTCACAAACTTGTCCAGCTTGACTTGAGTTCGACTCATTTACTAAATACAGTGTAAAGTACCTAACCAACTAGAACATTTTGCATAGACGGTTGGATATAGGCTCCTTCAAACTCAGTTGGAAAAAAAATAAAAATAAAAATGTTGCTCGAGAAATCTTGAAAATTCATTTATCAATCAAACCAAGCTAGAACACCACAAAGCTCAGTCATCGAATGTAAGGGCATCCACACCCTCTCCAGCCCCTTCCCCCATCCTTTCTCACAGTTCAGTAAAGAACAAATTTCCAGTCACTTAGGACAAGGAAAACAAGCCTTCTTCTTCATAAAAAAATTAAAAAAAGTCAACTAGCTAGCATCCAATTGGTTCATTTGCTAATAATTATATGTTTTGATATAAATTACGGATCTTTAGTAAAAAAACCTTCAGATAAAATGGATCTTCGCTTCTTTTTTTACATGGGACAATTCACATTTCGCTAGACCACTTTTTCGTACATCTTCTCAGACAAAATTCAAGATTTAGCGCCAAAAATAGAATAAAATAAATGTGTAGGACTTAGAAGTAGCTGAAAAGACTAATTCAGCTAAGATTTATTTACAGAAATCATTTGCCCTTACAGCCATTAAGTTATTTTTCCCACCAAATTAAATCAAAATCGAGTGGTATGACCAAGAACTCTAGAACCATATAACAATTAGTCAATTACCACGAAGATTGATTCACTAAAATAACACAGAAAAAAATCACAAAACATATATTACCTCGGATTAAAATTCAAGATTTCATTGAATGAACTCCCAGGCTTTTTTTGAGGGTGGACGTGGGTGGGTAGGGTGGTTCCATGGGATGGGTGTAATCGCTAGTTTTCAATTTGTGTAAAAATTTTCTTGGGGTGGGGGTAGGGCGAGGTGGGAGTGAATATGTAGATTAAATTAAATTAAATTTTATATTATTATTTACCACGATATTTTAGGGAATTTGTTAGTAATGAAGTGTGGTTCCTATATGTATGAGTCATGTATTGTTTTCTTAAGAAAAATTATATATGGGTCAAGCGCTTATTTTGCTCAAAGATAAAGGGCCGTTTTCTTTGTATTTCAATTTTGCATTTTAAGTTTTGAAATCATTTTGTATTTTGTGTTTTGAGAGTCCTGAGTCCATTTTAAAATTTTTGAAAACGCATTCTTTTTGGCATTTTATAAAACTATTCCTCAAAATCATTTTCTCAAAACACGTTCACATGGGTTTTTGTTTTCCATTCTCCAGCCAGAAATCGCCCCATGCCTCCACCAGCGCCACAGCCTTCTACCTCACAAACCGACCACAACCCACCACCTAGACCACCAGATCCCAGCATCATTCCAACCCCCTGACCTCCCTCTACAACATCCACGGATTAATTGACCATAAATCAGCCGAAATCGCCGCGCTTCCACTCGCAGTTTCGGCCAATAAACACCGCCGCCGACCACATTTCTGATCGCGGACCACCACCAATCCACTCCTATCAACAAGGCGCATCCAATACTACCATGGGTCACCTTCGATTGGCTCCAGAACTGGCTGATTCCTGCAGAAGCCAGGTGTGCTGAATCAGTTTTTTAGGTTTTTTTTCCTTCGATTTTGTTGTATGACTGATTGTTGTTTGTGTGGTAATTGAAGAGGGGATTGAAGGCTTCACAGTGGTTTATTAATCCGGCCATTTTGGAGGAGGTTGGTCGGAGTTTGGGGGGTTTGAAAGTGGCGGTAGAGTGTGGTTGCAGCAGAAACGAGGAAGGGGTTTGTTCTGTGTTGCAGCAGAAACGAGGAAATCGTTTTGGGCATTTCCTGTGTTTTCTATTTTCAGCTACATTTGTGAAGAAAACGTGGAAAACGGCTTTTTGGCCGTTTTCTATTTTCTTCACAATTTTTTTTTTCCGTTTTCGAAAATCCGTTTTCGAAAATGACGAAGAGAACGCGTTTTCGCAGTTTTGAAAAATCAAAAACAGAAAACGACTTGAAAACGGCAAAAAGAACGCCACCTAAGCTATTGAGGCCAGTCGCTCTAGACTTGAGATGTAGATAAAAAAAGAGGAAATTACAGCTACCCCTACTTTTAGATTACCATTTTCATAAATAAGACAAGAAGTTTAACTTCAAAATTCAGGTTATGATTAAAGAATTTAATATTAATAATTATTTTCAAATTCAATTTAATCATTTTGCATTCCTCACCATACTCTCATTCCTCATCGTTCTCTCACACACTCTCTCTCTCTGCCCTCAACGTGCCGTCGCCGTCTTCTACCTTTTCCTTGCCGACGACTCTGGCGCTTGAAGCGGCGGACGGTGGCGCTCGAACATCCAGTCGGTATTTCCCTAGGGTTTCTTAGATCCGCCGTCTCCAACCTCTCTCCTCCTACCGCCCCTCTCCATCTCCATCTCCCTCTTTCTCTTTTCGTTGCACCCACCCCCTGATCTGGCAGCAGTCATTCAACGGCGGCAAGGCGAGCGGAACAGAAGCTCAGTGATCCACTGCTGTGAGTCGTCTGCTGCGATTTGAACTTTACGGAGCTGCTCGCGATCTGCTCCGCTCACAGTGCAGTTTTCTTCCCTTTTTTTTTTTTAGTTTTTGAGTGGTGTGGGTGATGTGCTTTGTGGTGCTGGAGATGCGGTGGTGGTGCGGTGAGTGGTGTGCTACTATGTGCGGTGGAGGTGGTGGTATGAGTTGTTGTGCGCGGTGGTGGTATGGTGCGGTGGAGGTGCAGTAGTTTTTTTACGGCGATGCTGTGTCGTGGCGGTGGCGGTGTCTGATGTGAATTTTTGGGTGTTTTCAGCTGGTAGATGGGAGCTGATTTGAGGCAGGTTGTGTTTTGAGATGTTGACGTTGCTATTTGGCAGCGACGGTAGTGGTGCCGTTGGCGGAGGCAGTGGTGAAGTGGTGGTCACAATTGATTTTGGTGGTGGTCACAAATGATTTTGGTTGTTTGTGACCTGTAATTTGGTTAGTTTGTGACCACTAAAAAATGTGACTAATGAATTCAATAAATTGTGACCAATAAGTGCTTTGTGACCTAAAAATTATTAATTTGTGGCCCAAGATTTGATAAATTGTGACCTAAATATAATTAATGTTATGTTTTGTGACCGTAAATAAGATTTGTGACTTAGAAATTTTGTGATTTGTGACCGATGAAAAAATTGTGACTTTTAAATTTTTAAGTTGTGATCGATGAACAAATTGTGGCCTATGAAAATTTTGAATTGTAACCTAAAAAATTTTGAATTGTGATCAAATTGTATAGATCTGTAACCTTAACATATTCGCTGGAATCAAATCAGTCGTCGGAAAAGTCACCGGAACGATCGTCGAAGAAGAGTGGTGACTGGAAAGGTCGCCGAAATATTCTCGAAGTTGTAGGGGAGGTGGAGGTGGAGGTGGGGGTGAGGGTGGGTTCATTATTTTATAGTAGAATTAAATATTAATAATAAATTAATCTAATAATTATTATTTCATAATTAAAAATTTAAAGAAACCTGATTTTTGAATTTTGAAACATGTTTTGGTATTTTTGAAATTGGTAAAAATAAATACCTTATTTATGTATTCTTCCCATTAAAAAAAAGCCCAAATCCTTTGACTTTGGACTTGTCAAAAAATGAGTCTATTCCGGAACCGATCTGGAACTCGTAGCGGGCGGGCTTTTTTTCACGCGAATCGTTACCAGGCTCATATGTTGGCGGGTCGACTCGACCCGGACCACCTAAATTGACACCTCTAAAACAATGGATATATTTGAAGACAAGGTTGCACTCAATTACTTCTTTGGTCTCTCGTTATTACTTAAACCAAAATAATATTCTTGGTCATCTAATATTTTTTCTGGAAAAATTTTACTTTCTTAACATGCTTTGTGCACTTAAACTCTCTTAGGAGGGCACTGTGTTGGAGGTTAATCCTCTTTGTATCCGTTTGCTACTTTGATGATCAATGATATTGTTATTTTATCAAAAAAAAAAAAAAGACTCTTAGAATTGCCTAATATCGCGAGTGTAATTTTAAATGAGAGAGAATTCATTGAGATAGAAAATTGATTTGACTGGGAGCTTATTTATAGTTAAGGAAATTACCTTTATGAATTCAACTTGTGCATCTCCCGAACATTTTAAAATCTTTCTGGAATTTTATAGAAATCTTTCAACATAATTCCAAGGTATGAATATTATAGGGAAAATTGTAGTCACGGTATCAAACATTTCATTTAGTTGTAGACTCTGTCCAAACCTTTCATTTGTACTACCCACGGTACCAAACTTTCAAAAAATTCGTAGCTAAAGTCCAAATGGACGGAAACCGTTAGTTGACTCCCAAAAATTACTTTAACCAAATCAACAAATGGCAAAATAGTAACTGCATATTTTTAACATTAAAAAAAGTAACACTATTCACTTTCTTCATAGATGTCATCCACCCCATTGGCCCATTCCCACCCTACCCTATCCTACCCTACCCTACCCTACGTGACTTTACCCCTAAAAATACGACGATGCCACCGACGGAACCAATGCGAGCACCACACCACCATAACATCCATTGCAACAATCTCCACCACCTACGACTGTTTAGAAAAGACCCTAAAATCGTCAACAAATCACCCTCCGAACCACCACGAGTTAAACAGTCCACAATTCCAACGTACACATGAGTTACTGTAATCCCAACAAATACGCAAGTTCTGTAATCCCAGCATCCAATTCCAATCCACACTCCATTCACATCCACCAAATATATACACACACACACAATCTTCTGCAAATATCGTCATCTCGCTCCAAACTAATTCCAATCCACACTCCATTCACATCCACCAAATATATACACACACATACAATCTTCTGCAAATATCGTCATCTCGCTCCAAACTAACAGCACAAAAAGGAATTAAAAAGAAGTGTTTTGTTATGTTCCCAAACCCTTTTTTTATATTACCTGATTATCAATGCTTCCTTCTTCACAGTGATCAAGTGCCCTCTCTCTTTTATCATACAGTACAAGGCCACTAAAATCTTGGAAGCTTACGCTTTTCACCTATGAGTATTGGCATTTGCCACACAGGTGAAGTTGAACTATGACTTTGCCAACCAAAATCTCATGCACAATTTCCTCTCACAAGCAAAGGTGTAGGCCCTTCTTTACCATTCCCACTAAAGTGCGCTTCCCACTTGCTCGGCTCGCTCCACCGTACCGAGCTCATTAATGCCTTCTTCACTGAGCCCCACCCCGGCCGCGGTGGCTCAGCCCACGTCGTGGTGATTGAGACTTCCATATACGGTTCTTGATATACAGCTTCTTTCCTCCTACTCCACTTTCTCTTCAGAGTTGTCGCCGTCCGTAAACTGATCAGTAAAGTTTATTTTAGGTTTGGATGGGGTGGGTTGGGTTGTTTTTTTATTTTAATTATTTTATTATAGAAAATGTAAAGTTATCATTTTATCCTTTTAAAATTAGTCAAAATTATGGTCAATATCAATTCTTTGGTCAACAAACGGTTAGACTAACGGTTTCTATTCATTTGGAATTCAGTTGCGAAATTTTTGAAAGTTTGGTACCGTGAATGGCACAAATGAAAGATTTGAGCAGAATCTGCAACTAAATGAAAGGTTTGGTACCGTGAGTGCTATCTTTCCAATATTATAATATCAATCTTTTGCTTTTCTTCATTTCCTTGGAAAATTTGCACAATTTCTCATTGACATTAAGCACCTATAACTAATACATTCTCAACATTTAGTGTGTGTTTGATCGCGAGTACGAAATTTGCATGGAAATAAAATAAATTTTAGACAATTTATCTAGAACTTATTTATATGAAAATTATTAATTAAATGTGTTTGATTGATTTAATTTTCAATCTAGAAAATATTATGCTTGTTCATTTTTTATTGGTGGGTAGATGAGAGAGAAAAGAGAGAGAATGAATTATCTGAAAAATAAAAATTACTTCTCCTTAAGGAATTTTTTTCCTTATTTTCAAGGAAAATATGGTCATATAACTAAAAATAGAAAAATATCTTCCGTTGAGAAAAAAATTGTTAATTAAACAACACAAAAGTAAAAAATTATGTGAAAAAACACATTTTTCTTGAAAAATATTGACAATCAAACGCATCCTTAGTTCCTTTTGCATATCTTTACAATTTTTATATAATTTCGTCATTTTTTGACCTGCACATAAAGAGTTTGGGCTTGTTTGGGCTCAATTTTTAGTGTAGAATGTATTTTGAAAAAAATAGATTGATAGAGAATGTGTAGTTACACAATAAGAAAATTTTTTTAGTTTGTGTATAATATCATTTATTAAAGAATGTATGGTTAAAAAGAAGGGGGAAAAACTTTGTAAAAAATAGGATCAAGGGCTTTATAGTCAGCCATACTCAATCTCTGGAGCATCAATTACTCGTCTTAACACGTATAAATCAAGGATTCCATTAATTTAAGCTAAAACACAATTTTTATCACTAAAAAAACTAATTATAATTTATATTAAATATTATTTTATGAATTTATAAATCTAAACACGTCGTCCATCTGGAATAGGAGGGTTTAGATTTATAAATTCATAAAATAATATTAAATTATTTATAATTTATAAAAACTAATTATAATTTATATTAAATATTTTTTTATGAATTTAATGTTTTTTATTTAAATAGGAAGGTATATTCGTCATTTCACAGGTTTTTATTGAGAAATTGGATGAAAGTGGATAGAAATGATGGTTTGCACAATCAAATGTGTAATCAATGGTGGAAATGCCAAAAAAATGAAAGGTGTCCATTTTTCACACTAACGGTAAAAGATATGGACATTATGTACTAATTACCCTTTTAATAATTTATTTGTAACTTATTTGCACTTTATTTTAAAAAAAAAATGGAATTGTGGTTGCAATTAATTTTTTTCTTTTTGTTTTATTTAAAGAGAGAGGTATATTCATCATTTCATAATTTTTTTAATAGAGAAAATAGGTGTAAATGACCTTTTGAGCAATGAAAGATGGAAATAAGGGTGAAAATGCCAAAAAATGGAAGATATAGACGTTTTCCACAATAACAATGAAATGTGTGAACATTATGTGCTAATGACCCAAATAGAAACACTATTTGTTCTGCTACAATAGAATATATCATTAACACAAAAAAACACAATTGATTACTGATTTATAAAAATATTGGTGTGTTATATCTTTAACTTCAAATTTATTGAATTGATTAATAAAAGATGTTAAATAGTTGTAATAGTACACTACATAAACCCACTTTGGTGTATACATAAAACAATTATTAAAATAATTGAGTTCCCTCACAACGCTAATAATATATTTAATGCTATTATGAGCATTATAAAAAAATATCACTACGAGAGTAAAGTTTGTTCTTTTACATTTGACAACGTTAGTGTCAATAAGCCAATTAACGATAAATTGTGTAGGGTAGCCCGATTTCAATAGTTATTTATTTCATATTTATTGTGAGTGTCATATTTTAAATTTAATTGTGTAAGATGGTTTGAAACATATTAAGAATAAAATTTAAAGAATTAAGGATGCACTAATATACATCGCGATTTTACCTAGCAAAAACAAGCATTCGAATAATTTTGTGCCAAATTTGGAGTAACAAATATGAAAACATTTGTTAGTGACGTATGATATAGATGTTACTCCACTTACTTAATAACTAAATTTTATAAAAATATGTATATTATAAACGATGATGACATTATTTTAAATGAATCCGATTGACTTTAGCTTTTAAAATTTAAAAAATTTTGACAAATTTTAATGACTCTACAAGTATTTTATCTGGAGTATACTATCTCACAAGTTGTATGCCACTTGAATCTCTTTATATAATCGCAAATACTTTTCATAAATACAAAAATGATCCCGATTTTAGTGAAATTATATATTCTACGGAATTAAAGATTAGAAAATATTGAGAAGATTTGCTTATGTTATTTCCTGTAGTAGAAATTTAGAACAAATTTTATGTGAAATATATAAATTGTATGCAGAATGAATGTATGCAAATATTAGCCTGACACATTCTACACCTACTCCTCCTTCTAATATTGAAGAAGATGAAGCTCGAAGCTAAAATATTAAATTTATTTGAGACATTAACACATATAAATATGATGCAATATGTTTTTCTAGTAGTAGAATATCTGCTGCACATCTAATTAGACATAGAATGTAAATCCAAATGCATTGCCTATTGAATTATTTGATTACTTTAATCATAACATACCTAGTAATAAATAAATAATTCAAAAGAAGTAATTGACTTATGACAAAAGTTGTTCATGTGCAATTTAAACGTAACAAATAGTCGATTCCAAACACGGATAGAGGAAGAGTGTTTTATCTAAAAAAGTAAAATAAATATAAAAAGAGGAGCTCGCGGGCCGAGCCAAGCTCATGTGCAATAGCTGCTCGGCCCATTGCCACTCCTATATACCTTTGAACAATCATAAAGAGAACAAGAAAAATCAAGATATGAGGCTTACAATTTTCCTCTCAAAAATTCTCTAAGTCACGTACAAAACGAGTAGGAGAAAGGCACCCCAATGTATTGACATTAGGAACAAACCAAAGAAGAAATTTGGCCAAATTCCTTTAATTCAATTGCGTTTCTACCACTCCAATCAAATGAAAATAAATCAGGACAAGTAAATTTATCCCATTTTAGTACAAATTGTTTAAAACTTATTTTTCTCCAAACTCATTATAAATAACATGTTCTCAAAATGAAAAAATTTCTCACATGGACAGATGGACTCGTAAGTTTTCCATAAACACATGTTCTCCAAAATATCATTTTGCAAAAAATCTATTCTCCAAAAAAATTTACATCAAACAGATCCTTAATATTGCGTCTTTTAGCAACTTCTTTTCCCAATCTCAAAATGAGACGTGTAATTGCATACGGACACTTTCTCAATTACAATTGAAGTCCTTGTACTTTTAGTCACTTTTGAGGCAAGATCCCAACATTTTCGCTATATGAAGATTTTGGACAATCTTGTAGAATTTTCACTATCCATGCTAGGTTTTATTATACTTGGCCACTATCCACGGCGTTTTGTTGCATTATAGTTGATGTCAAACCTTTGTTGCTCTCCACTGTTCTAAGTACCTTGCCACGAAATTAGTTGCACCCAACTTTGATGGGACTTACCCCAAAGTGTGGAGGATCCACGAGTTGTGAGTTGATACGAAATTTTATAGAATGTAATTATCCGTTAGAATCAGCTTTTTTACCGAGCTCGACTTAGGCTTATTGACATTGTCTTCCTATATATGGTTGTAGTTACAGGCAGGCACTTTCAAAATTGGCTTCACATCCTCTTTTGACCTAATTGGCACATCGAGAAAATCTTCTTCCCCCTATTTCAATTAATAATCCAATGCCCTTGCTCATGCCAATTACAAAAGGAGTTTTTGGTCAAACTGTGTCCAGCCACTGTGCGAAGTGGAGGTCTCATAATTCAAAAGGAGAAGAAGTACACGTGAAAGCGTTGGTTCAATCAAAAGGAACACAGTTTTCCTGCTTCCTGCCATTTTCACCAGTTTCAAATATCGGTTCCCACAAATGTCTCTGGATTTTTCAGCTCAAACTTGTCTGGTTGCTTTTGATGTTTAGTACAAGAAATTATTGTTCATCGTATTGGTAACTTTATTGTACAAGACATGTAACTTTGAATATTATTCACCTTAGTGCCAACTCCAAGTTATTCCATTTCAAGAACTGGGTCCAACAAGATGTTCATAAATACGACAATCTGTGTATACAAGCCAGCTGTTTTGTGGCACCAGATAACAACTCTTTGAAGTTGACATTTTCTGTTAAAATGAGTCAGAACAGGTAGAATTATTCATTCCACAGTACAACATCCAAAAATCTCAAAGATAATTTTACTGCAGCTGAGCTGTTCAAATCTCGCTGTTTATGTTTAGATAGGAAGATAAAACTAGGGAGAGACGGAATGGTATAACAATAATCATAATTTGAATAAGACATGACAGCATGGAAGCTAAGAAGTGGCTCTGCCAAACAACTTTATCTCACTCGAGAGGATGAGTAGATAAGTATATAATTAATAAAGTTTAGGGAAAATTGCATTAGTGGTCCCTAATATTTTCAATTTTTGCAGACTTCACCCTAACCTTCAATTTGTACTAGTGAATGTCCCTAACCTTTCATAAATATGCAGTATAGATCCAAATTGATGGAAACCGTCCACTTAACCGTTAGTTGACCAAAAAATTGACATGGACTACAATTTTGACTAATTTATAAAGGACAAAATGGCAATTTTACATTTGTTTACATAAACTTAAAAAATAAAAAAAAGGAAATTACCCCCAACCACCCTCACCCCACCCTTATGAAAATTAGAAAGGCCGATGGTCGGCGCCTTTTTTCGACTCCCACCCACACCGGTGGGCACAAAGATCGGTCGCCATCGACGCTCACAATGTCGACACCATTCCCAAAGTCAGTCCTCACCACCCAAATATCAAAACTAGAAATTAAATCAAACCCAACAGAAGTCAAAGAAACTGGAACTTCATTTGCGTGTGGAATTAGATAGAATTTGAAGACAAAATTAGATCAATTTGTAGCACAATTAGATCAATTAAGGGTATACCCATTATTGTTCGGTGTTGTCGAGGGATTGTAGGTTACCAATTTGGTGAAAAAAGAGTTCAAGATTCGTTAATTGAAGGAGGCGGAACTGCCTCATTTTACTCCCGAAGTAGACCTATATCATTCGAAGTTGCTGAGGGATTGTGGGTTACCAATTTGGTGAAAAAAGAGTTCAAGATTCATTAATTGAAGGAGGCGGGACTGCCTCATTTTGCTCCTGAAGTAGACCTATATCAATCGAAGTTGTTTTCGATAATGTCTCACCGTAAATTGGAGCACCTAGGTGAGGCGAACCGACTGGTAGTGGTGCACGACTGTGGGCGTCACTGAACTTGTTTTATTTTGTTGTTGGACCGCACGACTCCCATGAATTTAAGGGCTAATTTTGATCTCCATGTAGTGTTGTTTTGATCTCCATGTAATGTTTTTTTTTTTCCAATTAATTGTGTGAGATGTGATTGTGGAATGAGGCCGCCTGCTAGGGGATGAAATTCTAGCGAATTAGGTGGCAGATGGTGACGGGTGTTTTTTCTAGTTTCAGATAGGACGGTCGATGGTGGGTGGTGTTTTACTGGCTTGGGGTGGGGGTGGAAGATGAGGATTTTATTTTTTTTCTAATTTAATTTTTAACTTATTTTAGAGATAATATGTAAAAGTATCATTTTGTCCTTTTAAAATTAGTCAAAACTCTGGTTAAAGTCATTTTTTTGGTCACCTAATTGTCAAGTGGACGGTTTCCATCCATTTGGACCTCTACTGCATATTTATGAAATGGTAGGGACATTCGTTGGCATAAATTAAAGATTTTGATAAAGTCTGCAAAAATTGAAAAGATTAGGAAACGTTACTGCAATTTTCCCTAAAGTTTACTTCAAAAGGGAATCTCAGTTCAATAGTGTTGTAGATTAAGGCCCTGTTTGGGAGGGATTAGATTTTTCTACAGTAAATCAATTCTCATTTTCAACTACACATTCTTCAATAAAATAATATTTTCCATCACAATAATAATTTTTTCTTTTTTTTCAACCACACATTTCCCATCATATCACTATTTAAAATCAATTCTTCCCCAAAAAATCTTTCCCAAACAAGCTCTAAGAAAACATTAGGTGACCGTCAATCTTAGCTTTCAAATAAAACAAATAAAAGATCCACAAAATATGAATTTGAGATAGCTCTTTTGTCAAACATTAGTTACAAAACATAATAATTTAGTCCTCCATTATGCCAAACATCAAGTTTTAACAATTGTTTCTGTTCACACTGAGCTTGGGGATCAAAATGGAAGGTAACAATCTTCATAATTTAACAAAATCGGAGAAATATGCTCCATCGGATTAAACAGACAATTCTCTGGACTAATTACACTTTAGTGTCGAACATGTTTACAATATTTTACATAAGGGAAATCAAGGATGCACACTCTACTCCGTATCCAAACATGCACTTTTCAAACTAGGAAAATAAGTAAAGCAGAGTGGAACAATCTTTATTTGAACAATAAAACCAAGATACAAATCAAGCTGAGCACATAACTCTAAGAAATGAGGTAACAACCATAGAACAATGATTAAACTTGTGGCATTTTCGACTTAAAAGTAAATCTGAATATATTTGCCTACCAAGATTTGTTTTTTTTTTTTGCTCAAAATTTTAACAACTGCATTTTCGGTTATTCATTAGCTCTTAAAAATCGAGAATGCACCAGAGGTGCATCACAATGTACACTTGAGCTAATATGTCTTTGACTTGACAGATGATAAATAACACACAGGCTGTTCAACTGAGTGCAATCTACAACAATGTTAAATAACAGCTCGAGAAGCTTACATTAGTTAACTTCGTTTGAACATCAAATCAGAAAGAAGTCCAAAGAACTCTTCGACACTACATTAGCTTGGATCAACAGCCATAGAAACAGAACTTGATCCAGCAATCTTGTAACCTTTTCTATAGAATGGATTTGAATTCTCTCCAACAGAGTCGTTTCTCTTTATGCAAGACACACTACCTCTATTGTACCCAAGAACCTTAGACTGATTACTTTGGCCAGTAAACCTCCCACCTTGAAATCTTAAACTTGGAGCTCGTTTTTCATATTCTGGTTTAGGTTCAATTCCAGCATTCTCACCACGAATCTCAGACTCCCCATCAGGGCCAGCCATTAAGTCCAACAAATTGCTCCTAAATCCCAAATCAGAGTACAATCTCCCTGAGTTCCTCAATGGTCGTCCAACTTTGGCATCTTCACCATTCATATTCCCATCTTCAGCCCCCTTTCCCTTTGAATTCACTTGGACACCTCTTGACTCTACCGGTCTCCCCACAGTATCAACCATCAAACAAGGATTAGCAAAACCATTCCACGAACGGATTGGAACCAGCTTACTCAACCCACTTAAACACTCTGCCACCTCCTTCATTGTAGGCCTCCTCTCCCTACAAGACCTCACACATTTCGCAGCTACCACCGCCAACTGCTTCCTCACAGAAGCATCCTTTGGTGGTTCTATCCTGGGATCATAAATGGCCATCAATTTCCCTCTCCTAATTAATGGAATAGCCCAATCAACAATGGAAGGCGGCGAATGCCCCATATCAATAGCTTTCCTCCCACTAAGTATCTCCAAAAGCAATATTCCAAAACTAAACACGTCAGTTTTAGTACTCAAATTATCAGGGGTCACATAACAGGGATCCAAATAACCCATTGTCCCTGCTGGGGGAGTTGATCTTAACCTATAATCATCCACACACCTCAAAGCCAGACCGAAATCCCCCAATCTTGCATTAAAATTCCGGTCTATCAACACATTGGCCGACTTGATATCCCGATGAATTACTGTAGGACTTGAAGAATGGAGGGTATCAATGGCTTTCGCAGTTTGTAAAGCCAATTTTATCCTTCTTCCCCAAGTGGGAGACCGGGAACTCGAATGCAAAACATCATAAAGTGTCCCATTTCTCATGAACTCGACAACCAAGAGGTGATCTAGGGAATCATTCTTACTGAATCCAACAAGATTAACTAGTCTTGGGCTCTGCAGCTTTGACAAAATATCAATTTCATTCTCAACTTCATTTGGGTTATCTGTCACCGACATCTGTGCAGCTCTTGAGGACTTCTTGATGGCCACAAGACGGCCTTGAAGAACCCCTTTATAAACAAGGCCATGACTGCCCCTGCCCAATAGCTTTTGGTCGGAAAAATTGTTAGTTGCTGCTTGAAGATCTTTGTAGTTAAATTCCTGGATTTTGATGGGTTTTTCCTTTTCTTTCTCAGAATAGTAATGTGATTTCTTGGAGAAGGTTGAAGGTGGAGTCTTGGAATTGGCAGTTGCGATAGCAGATTCTGCTTTACAAGAAAGATAACCCATCAAGATTATTATGGATCCTAGGTATCTATTGAATGCATTTATATCCGGGTTCGTGTGTGTGTACTACATTTGGATCATGAATTTAGAAGAGAATTGGAGTTTGGCGATTGTTGTGGATGGTATGGAACTTCCACGAAAAATACAGAGAGCAGAGGAAGAGGTGGGGGGGGGGGGGGGGTTTACCGTTTACTGGAATTGGAATCCGAAGATATCTGGTTTGCCAGCATTTAACGCAAGCATTAACTGGTCAATACATGAGACAATTGTAAATTGTAATGAGTGGGGTGGTGCAAAAGTCCCATATCTTTTTCATTTTTTAATTATTTTACCATTGATTTATAAGTCCAATAAAAGCGATAATAGTAATTTATTTTATTTTTCATATATTTGACTTTATAAATAAGCAACAAAAGGAAATGAAATTACGCGCTTGTTTGATTTTTATTTTTTGAGAAGTAATTTACGGAATTTTGAATTTCTGACTAATCATTTCCACATCATTTCATAGAAAATTCTTACTTGCTTTAATAAAATAAGCCTCGATTTGATAAATTTATAAATAATTAAATTTTATTTTCAATCGCGTATATCAATAAATTCACAAATATTATCGCTCATCATTTCTATTTAATTATAATTTTTTCCTTTTTTTTTTTTGTTCCACTTTTACCCGTTATGACGTAAGCTTAGATAAAAATAGTTCTTCGAGAGAAAGTGTAACTATTTGATGTACGTCTTTTTAGGTTTGGAATATTTTCATAAAGTTGACCAATGTTGAAATTCGACCCCAATGTCCAATCAAAACTACTTTACAGTGAGTTTTCATCCTTCTTTTCACTGTTTTAAGCCCTGTTTTTGGCAAAAGTTGAGACAATTTGTCAATAAAAGGCCATTAGGAATTATTGACTTTTTCCAACATAGTAAAATGGACCAATACAACTTTTTAAAAAACTAAGGATCTATTTTCTGTACCATTTTCAAGTCTTTTTCTGTTTTCAATTTTCAAAACAGTGAAAAAATGTTTTTTCCTATTTTTGAAAACGCATTTTTGAAAATAAGTTAAAAATTTACAAAGAAAACCCAAAATGACAAATTTGTCGGTTTGATGTTTTCAGTTATAATCAAGCCAAAATTTTCAAAACGCATTTTGAGTGTTTTCAAAATACCAAAAAGAACGCATTTTCAACAATTTCAAGATAAACACTCAAAACACAAAATTCAAAATGAATTCAAAACTCAAAACACAATATTGAAACATAAAGAAAACGACCCCTAAAAAATTTGTTTTTTAGAATACAAATGTAAAAAAGGGTATTGTAGAGTGTGATGACTTTGTGAACATATATATCAATTATATATTAAAAGTATTTCACGAATTTTCATATCAGAAGATGTATTAAACACAAAATTATGCTCGATTTCATGTCGAGTTAAATAAGTTGTCCGTTTATTTGAATTAAAAAATAAGTAGTTTAGTAAAAGGAAATAGATATATAAAAAGAATATCTTGTAGTAGTAAAATAACTCTTGAAAAGGAATTTTGCTTACCCCTGTAAGTAAACTGATGAATCCAAACTTTTTGACTAAAGTGAATTCATTATGAACATCATGAATTCCTGTAATAATTGATTGGCAAATAAAAAGAAGAGCAATGCTACATTACCAGAATTTTTTTTTACAGAAATGCTACAGATACTCACATTGGGGGTGGGTCCCATTTTTTGGACATTATTTAATTCACATGGGGCCCACACCCCATGTGAGAGTCTAGTAATGTTCTGTTAAATTTTTTTCTGTACACTCAGAATTTTCCTAAAAAAAATATGTTAGTTAAAATTGTCCTTCATCTCTTTGGTGTTGGGCATTGTACAGATAGATCTTAAGCACCAAGAACAGTTCAAAAATCAATCGATAAGTTGCTTTAGAGAAGCTCAAATTTTGGTTTATGGGATTGAGAGCAAAAGCATTTTCTAGTTAAAAATATAGATGTTTGGCTATGGTTAAAGAAGTGTTTATCCATTAAAAATTAGCTATTTAAGTTGCTTTAGAGAAGCTCAAATTTTGGTTTATATTTTAGGATCTGTTTGGTTTATATTTCAATTTTCAGTTCATTTTGAACTTTCTGTTCTGAGAGTCTTGTTTTAAGATTACTAAAAATTGGGTTTGGTTTGTCATCTTGAACAACTATTTCTCAAAATAGAAAACTAGAAAACATGTTTGGGTTAAAATTTTGTTTTATGACATTTATTCGATGAAATTTGATTATTTAGTAAAAAAATATTTTTATATTAATATATTATAAAGTAAAATATACATTTTAAAATTGGCGAATCTTACAATTTTTTTTCTCAATACAAAAGTAAAATAAAAATAATAATTGAGTGAGTGAGTGAGTGAGTTCAAAATATAAGAAATAAAAAGAATTTTATCCTAAATTTTTTATAATTTTATTTATTTAAATTTTTTTTTCAAGATTTTATTTTTCTATTTTTTAGAATGTATCAATTTTATTTTTGAATTTTTTTTCTTGAATTTTTTTTTAAATTTTAAATTTTAAATTTTTAGAATTTTTAATTTTTATTTTTTTAAAAGTTTATTTAAACAAGTGTTTTTCAATTTTTGAATGTTTTCAGAATTTTCATTTAAAATACTCAAAAAGTCAAAAATACGTTTTGAGTTTTATGTTATAAGTTTATCCTTATTTTCAAAAATGTATTTTCAGAATTGTCACGCCAAACACTTCTTCAGTGTTTTGCAAAATTGAAAACTGAAAACTACTTGAAAACACTAGGGTGACTGAAACACTGAACTTTTCTAAGTAGTTTTCAGTTTTCAAAATCTTTTGCTATTAAACAGTTGTTTTCAATTTTAGAAAAGTTTAGGGTACTTTACTTGAAACTTGAAAACTACTTAATACATCAATTCACACACCGCCACATATATGTCACGTAAGGTGACTACCGGTTGTCTTTACTGCGAGTAACATTACTCAATTAATAGCATTACTTTAATGTAAAATTTTATCAGGGAGAGGGTGTCTCCGAAATTCTCAGAAACCCCAAGGAAGTATATGTGATTTGACCAATCTTGAATCTTCTATAAGATTGTTCCGATGGAACAACCAGACTCTGTCTCAAGTGTGCTCCACCTGAATTACTTCATTAGTTTTTGAGCTTTAGCAACTGTCATAAAATCAGATTTCCAAATTGAGACAATGCCAAGCTTATCAATCATGTTCCTGAGTATTAAATGGAACAACAAGATGAATATGCATACGACTTTGCTACAGATGGCAAACATTCTTATCAATTTATTGTATTGTATATGTGTAGACACGACAGGGATATGACTAGATAATTAACCTAAAAACTTAAGTCTTGAGATATCATTTGTTCTTCTATTATACATCAATAAACCCTTATTCAACCTCATAATTTACACGACGGAATGACACATTTCATTTTGTAGAAGACTGATAGTTTACCGATTACATAAGGCTCAAGTGCCAGTTGATTTCCAGGTGACTGCAATCAATCAAATCTTTGACTCGATTTAGTGCTGCGTGCCTGTGTTGCAATAATAACATTGGGCCATTGTCCGCTTCCTTCTCCACCTTGCCACCTTTTCTTTTGCGTGGCAGTTTTCTCGATACACTTTTCCATTTTGATTCAAACTCATAAGCTACAGCCACACAATGAGTAGGGAAATCAATCACTTGCACACTCGAGAAACAAATAAAGAAGTAATGTTAAGATCTAACACTGGCATGTATATATTAAAGTAGCTGTAGAGCTCAAGAATGGAAGAGATACATAAAGATCAAATCTGAAAAGAAATACAAAGATGTGAACATAAAGGTCTCGTGACAAGAGAAAACCAATTTCAATTTACTTCTCTATATATGGCAGTCAATATTCTTATCTGTACCAGTCAGACGAGCTAAGGGGGAGTAGATAGAATAAGCACCCAAATAAGTCAAGAGTGAACTGGGAAAAGTAGATTGCCCAATTCTAAAAATCAGTTCCAATATACTATCATTACTTCATCGTCATATGGACATCTGAATTTGAGAGCAAAAAAAGGGCTAGAAGAAAAGGCAATTCATGGAGCCTGACATAGCACTAGCTACTTGTTTATATCAAAATAATCTTAACACTTAGAAGAAAGACGTTACCTTTGAAAGAAAAACGCCACAATAATAGTTCATATAGTTGCCGAGTTGATATAAGCACTAAGCCAGCCAAGGACAAAGACGGTTTTTGATACTGATGTTAGCAATAGCAAAATGAGAATGCGGAAATATTAACGTTCGATGTCCTAAGATGGTCCGTATTACAAGTACAAATTCGAATTTTAAAGGAATATACAGATCATCAAAGAACCAAGACTTCGACAGTTTCTATTGCCCTTCGAAATCAATAAGTTAATATTCATCACCCAAAATATAACACTATAATGTTTACGTGGCTTTAGTGAGATAATTACCTTTGCTTTTATTCCTGAATCCTTGAATAAGGCATGCACAAATCCACGGTCTTCCAGCACGGGAAGCTTTTGCACCACCTTTCAGTTCACCATTATGTTGTTTCAGGCTACCAAAGAAATGGCAAACTTTAGTATACTCAAAAGAGGAGGGGGGAACAAGTATCATCAACTAGAAAAGAAAACAACACAAAAATAATCTGTTTGCCAATCATACAACCATAAAACACCAATAAAGCATTTCCAAAAAAAAAAACACTATTGCAGATTTCAAATAGCAAGAATACCTCCCTCATTTAGTTGGCAAATCGGGGAGTTAAGAAAAATTATCAAAGTCGATTGCAATAACATTAAGCTTCCTGCTTATCTAAAACTCTAAATTGACTCGAGACACTATTTCGGCCTTAGGTCAAACCTATGACGTGATTCAGAGTTCTGGAAATTGCATTTCCACAAATCTGACAAATTGCAGCCCAATGCATTTTCAGAATAATTATTTTCTATAACTCAATCTTTTCAGTTTCTCCTCAAATATAAGTACTAACCATTAGCCAAATAACAGGTTCAAGTTAGTTCCAAAACTCAATCTTTTCAGTTTCTCCTTTAATATAAGTACTAACTGTTGGGAAAATATTTAATTTGCCATGAGGCCGACATATGTAATTAATTGTGTATAAATGCAATCTTAAAGTTAAGCCTAAAATTAATTTGATCTAATAAAGAATGGAAAAATTAGGCCCTGTATTCTGAAAATTGAAAAGATTAGATTAATGCCCTAAATAAAAATTAAACTTCGTATAAACTGTATTGTTTACGTCCTTACTAAAACCCCCAAACCTCTTCCACCTTATTCATTACAGAACTTCATCTCTCTCTCTCTCTCTCACACACACATTTCAGAACCCTCATCTTTGCCGTCCTCACAGCTTTGCTGTCTTCCTACGTCTCCCCTCCGAGGACCTCTTAAGCATCGAGCCCTAAAAGCCCCAAATTGCTAATCGCAAAAAACCCTCACCTGATTCCTACTCCGAAATCAAAAACTCCGACTCCAAATTCTGCAATGGCTGGAGAAAGTAGGTTGAAGAGGAAAATAACCGTTGATAAAGAAGCATCTTCAAAGAAGAAGAAAATAATTTCTTCAAAACTTTATAAGGAATTTGACTATTTATTCCATATTCAGTCATTAACAAGAAGAGTTTTGTTTTTGGCAAATATGAGACTAGTATTTCTACTCTTGTTAAAGATGGAGAGGAAAGTATCTAGAGCATTTAATATCCTTATTGACATTTTCTACTCTTCATTGGGTTATTTTAATGTGGATTTGATTGCTATTTCCACTTGTAGGGTCGATCAAGCTATTATATCTATCCCAGTTGAATGGAATTTATTTAAAGTATTCAATGGACACTATAAACCCTTTTGAAGTATACTGGTCACTGGTCGTGGCAGGTACTTGAATTTTCAAATTGCAGTGCCTTTTGATTTCGTTGTTACTTTTATTGTTAGACCACAAGACTGTAATTTCATGTATTAGAGATTTTTTTTTATAACAAGAATCTTTAATTAACTCGAAATTGATAAGATTTTCCTATCCTGGAGTGCTTCACCCATGACCCCTCCTTTGAACATACAGACACAGAAAAAAGGAAGAAAAATGTAAAATAAGTGATCAGCTATGGAAGAGAAATGAATTATCCCACCGAGTTCTTTATTGAGTAAAAATATTGTAGATGAGAGATGATAATGTATTACCTTTCTGGAAATAGAAATCACAAAGCTCTTCTGTCCAATGTGTCGATGACGATGTAAGTTATTGCACCTCTTAGTTTCTAGGTTATGCACAGGTCCTTGTATCTTTATCTAGAGATAATATCTCACTTTCCTGAATCTTAATATTCACTCCCTTTTATGCTAGCCCAACAAAACATGTTGAAAGAGGGATAGCTAGACCAAATTAATGTTTACGTTAGGTGGTTGCAAAAGATTGATTTCATTGGACATTTCATAAAAGGTAGTTTTGGATTGAATGAGCGATGACAGAAAGGAATTTATGTAACTGACCCCAAGTATACTTGGAACAAGAATTGGATACTGTTGTACTCTGTAATTTGCTTATGGCCGATAATTCTTTTGTTTGTTGTTTATTCTTAGTTAATTGGTTGGTTAATCTCTTTAATTGCCTTAACATGTCCAAGCTCCGTGCTTTTGTTATGCTGAATGGAACTCTGTTAAAGGCTTGTACTTTTGGTATTTAAGGTCCGAAAAATCACCTGCTAGTATTTGATCTAAAATATGGTGAATTTTGAAAATCTGAGATGCCCCTAAAAGTTTGTACATGAATTATTCTTTCAATTGGAGAGTTTGGAGACAGAAATCTTAGCACAAATAGTTAAATGTGTGATTTAAATGCTCCTGATTGCCTTGGCTCATTATGGGAACCTAGTGAGCAGCATTATACATCAGAAGGTGCTTTTTTTTAAAGCACTTTTTGGATGTTGGTTAAGAGGTTCTGCAAATTTCAGATACCTTTAATTGCAAAATTACAAAGTTTAATGTTCTTTATTTGTTACTACTTGTTTCCTAAATAGATGAGAGAAATGGGGACTCATGAGTACTATTTTATGCACTTTAGAAATAGACTGAAAATTGTTACCAAAATTCTTAACAGAGTAAAATAGATACTAATTATTCAAAGAGAAAATCATCATCATACTATTTCTGTCACTTTTTTGAATTTCTATTACTTTTTTGAGTGTTTGTCACTTTTTTATGAATTTGTGTCACTTTAAAAAATTCTGTCATTTTTTAGTGTGTCACTTTTTTTGAATTTTTGTCATATTTTTTATTGTTTGTCAATTTTTTTAGTGTTCGTAATTTTTTTCAATTTCTATCACTTTCCTGAAACATGTATGTGTTGTTAGTTATAATTCTTTATCTTCTTTTTAAATCGGCTTCTTTAAGGGCAAAGGCATTGCGGAAGAAGATGCTGTGAAACCATTAGTTGTAAACATGATTCCAAAACTTCCACGACAAAAAATGGGTTAGATTGCCGTCTAAAGATAAGTTTTTACTTTTCATTTGATGTTTAGTTCTTTAATTATCTTAATTCTTTCTTTTATTTGCAGTGGAGATTGTGGAATTTATGTCATTAAGTATGCAAAATACTTCATCAATAAAAAGTTGAATGAAATGCCAAAGACATTTCACATTCTACATATCAGACGAAACTTGGCTGCTCAATTGTATGTTTATGATAAGAAGAAGCAAGATAAGAATTATAACAGAGACAATGAATGGGTGTCAAAGGAAATGGATTTGTGATATATCGATGAGGTAGAAATGAAGATGTATTTGAAGAGACAATGATAGATGAATATACAGGACTAACAAGCAAACAATGACATTCTGCATTTTTAGTTGTTATGTAATTAATGAAATTCTGGTTGCATTCAATATATTGATAGTCTATGTTTTATGGCTTTACATAACTTGGTTGTATTAAGTTAGCTGGTGCTTTTTTTTTTTGGTAGGAAATGAATGCTTTAATACAATTTTTATTCATGAAAAATTGTGCAGATAAATATCAGGTTTTTGTCTTGGACTTTAAAAAGTGACATTATCTATCATTTTTTTGAATTTTTGTCACTTTTTTAGTATTTATCACTTTTTTTTTTGTCTTTTAACTAAAAAAAGTGACATTGTTTCACTTAGTTTTACAAAGTATTTTTACCGTTATTCTATAAATTTCTTGAAATTTTTGTTTATTTTTTTAGTGGCAAACACCATTTTTTAAAATAAAAATGACACTATATATTACTTTTTAATTAAAAAGTGACATTTAATTTTACAAAGTATTTTTTACTTCCAAAATACTTTTTATATAATTTTTCAAAAGACTCCTAAATTTAGGGGTATTTTTGTAAGTTGACCATAAAGAATTAAGTAATGGGCTTTGAACATCTAAATAAAGTGTGAGCCGAATTTTATGTATAGAGATTGAATCCGTTAGGGTTGTATTTGACAATGGACCAAATATATATGAAAATATAAACAGAGTTATGATCCCCAATTTATGTGTGATTCGCATTCTTTGTATCATTCCATCAATACAAGAATACAAAGGAAAACATACTTAAGATGAAAATCCAAAAACCCATAATCAATAATCAAAATTGAGACAATCAAGATTATTGAGCAACAAGCAAAAATCAAGATCAAGCACTCAACAATTAAAAGAGCCAATAATCAAGATTCAAAATCCAGCAATAAGCAATCATTCCAATGAATTAAGGTATGTTTCGCATTTAATAATTCTTTTGGTCATTTGGCATACAGAATTTTGGCAATAAAGTAATTTGGGTCTATTCTCTTTACCGTTTTCAAGCCGTTTTCTGTTTTCGATTTTCCAAAACAGTGAAAATGCGTTCTCTTTCCTATTTTCGAAAACCCGTTTTTGAAAACAAGTTAAAAATTTACAAAAAAAATTGAAAATGACAAATTTGTCGTTTTGGGTGTTTTCAATTATAATCAAACCAAAATTTTCAAAACGTGTTTTGGGTGTTTTCGATTAAACCACCAACAACGACCGCCATTGCCGCCTGCACATACCACCTGCACCACACCGCCGCACCCATCGCCGGCGACGTCACAGCCACCACAACAGAAGAAGTTGGTGACGCCACCACCCAAAACGACCACAGTAAAAGAAGCCCACCACGCCACCGCCCAAAAACACCGCACGCCACCCAAAAACAGAGAGAGACGATAGAGAGGAGAGACGAGAGAGAGAGAGAAGGGGGGAAGAAGAGGGAGAAATAATTTTTCAAATTGACAAAAAGAACACATTTTTAACAATCTCAAAATGAATACTCAAAACATAAAACTCAGAATGAATTCAAAACCCAAAACTGAAATATAGGGGTGTCCAAAAATCCCGAACCGAACGGTTCTTCATAAGTTAAATACCCGAACGGGTACCCGAATCGAGAACCGATGGGTTTGGGTCGGGTCTAGATCAAGAACCGAAACTAAATAATTTTTTTTTATTTTTTATATTGAATTAATTAAATTTTTTTTAAAAAAAACAAATTATCAAATTAATTAAATAAATCAAATTATTTCATAATAAATATATATTATATTTTTTTATTAAATCTTATTAGTTGAATAATTTTTAGTTTATTTGTGTTTGTTAATTGTGCCTTTTCAATTATGCTTGTAGAGTTTTTTACCATGACAAGTCAAGCAATTGATGATTAAATCAAATAGTTGGTAAGTATTACCAATATTTAAAAATATTTTATTTTTATAACTTTTAATTTATATTTCATTTTCTTTATGCAGGCTGACTGCTTGAAGCAAATGAATTTACTTTATGTAGTGTTGATGTAATATTAATATCTACTTTTTGGTATTTGTATGCATTGAATTAATCTTATTGGACGGTTAGTTATTTATATGTTTTTGAATTGGGTACGTTAATTTGTAAAAGTTACGAATGAAATATCATTAGTTGTATTTATGTAGTGTTGCTGTAAATATTAAAAAATTTAATTATAGTACGGAATCGAACCGAACGGTTCCATAATTATATTTGGATCCGACGGTTCCATTTATTAAATATCCGAAAGTTTTGGAACCGAACCGAACTCACCCACGGACAGCCCTACTGAAATACAAAGGAACAGCCCCTTAGGTTTTCATGTTCCTGACATTTAAAGTTCCATAAAATTCTAACACTAACCATTAGCGGAATAAAAGGTTCAAGAGAGTTCCAAAACTCGATTAAACCACCCTCAATTTTCATCTGAACCATGATAATCTAAACCAACCTGAGAATGAGATTACTTCATTTATCAAGGAAGAATCAAACATGTGAATGTGGTATTTTCCCATGTAAAATTTATGTTTTTATTCTACCTATTTCAATTCCTAGAACCAAATTACGTGCACATCCAATCCCTTCCAACATAAATTTAAAATTGGTGTAAAAACAGCTACACGATCACCACAAACACAAGGCACACACAACTGAGGAAGGGGGAATGAATTTACCGTCTCGAGAAATTATTGGAGACTCCGACATAGGTTTTGACGGGTGGGTTGGTGGAGAGAATCAGATATACAGTCCATCTCCTCGATCTTGAATTTGATGATGATGAAGGTTTATCCGACAACGATGCCAATATCTCAGATGGGCTTTGCGATGATTTTTGTGGGTTTGAAGAATTAATTGCAATTGGTTTGAATCTTGAATGGGGTTTCAATGATCTGAACGTTTTTGACAAAGGCGTTGCCCTCGACATAATCAGTCTGTGGTTGGGGGATATGAAATCTGACCGTTGAAGGATTAGAAAATTTGGGACCATCTGCATTGCAAAGCAATCATTGCTCATCAAATTTTAGTATTTTATTAAGGTTGTGTTGATTGCATTTATTTTTGACGAAAATTTTTATTTTTCTACTCAAATTCATAATTCGAAGTGTTTGATTGCTATTTTTTCTACGAAAAATATTTTTCAAAAATATGCATAATTTTCCTTATTTTTAAGAAAAATATTTTCATTGGTGGGAGTATGTTTTTGTTTTTTTCAAAACAAGAAAAATATTTTCTTTTCTAAAATATATTTTCCGTCACAATTAAACACACTCTAAGTTTATTTTCTTATCCAATAAAAAAAAATTACTCCTGCTCGTTCATCTTTTTTAAACATCTACCCATTCACTCTATTGAAATTTGTTATCCACAATTAACAAAAATCTCCACATGTACAACGAAAAGCTAATTCAGCATATTGCCATCGTTAATTTGTCTACGCCTCTATTTTGTCAGATTTCTAGTAAATTTTGATAAAAGTTGGAAAAAAAAATGTGGTTGAAAACTAACAAGACCCATAAAATATGTAGTTAAAATTTATTGTTGACTTTGATGTAAATTAAAATGTAAATTTCAGATTTTAATCGATACCAAATATGGACTACATGTGTTAAAAACACACCCAACTAATGACGCCTTTGGTTAAATTTATGGAATACTCTTCTTTTTTTGTTGGATGAACAAGTAGTAATTTAAAGTAAAATTTGATGAGTGATGATTTAATTAGTTCGAAAGATTATAATATGGAAAAAAAGATTATCCTTTATATTAATATTCCAGTTTTGCTATGTGTACATTAAATGGCTGTCAGAATTTTGCCAGAATACACTTGGTAATTTTCTATTGAAAGATGACAAAAAAATAAAAATAAAAATAGACCAGCATCATCTGTTTGAATTTTGGCAGCAATTCCTCTATACAAGGGAAATTGCTATTAATATTCTACGTTCATCAATATTTTTATCTCCCTTCTTCCATTACTAGTCTATTGCCCGTGCAATGCACGGGCAATGTGATTACGGAAGTAATGTTAGCGTTCAAAAAAAAAAATTATCTGCATTTTTTTATACCATTTTCTGAAGTATGGAATGCATAATATATATATATATATATATATATATATATATATATATATATATATATATATATATATATATATATATATACACACACACACAATAAAAAATAAATTTTGAAGTCTCAAGTATATATGATTTTAGAAAGAAAATAAAATAATAAGAATGAAAGAGATATAAGATTGAATTTTATATATTACAAAAAAAAAGAGCGAAATTATAATTCAAACAAAATATGTTTTCTGGTGAAGCTTAAATTTTGAAGGATCTGTAAGTTCCATAATGTTGTAGTGTTATTATTATGGGAAGTTTGTTTTCATGTTAGTTTTTGCCTCGTGTAATGCACAGGTTGTGTTATTTTAAAAGTAAATAAATATTAGGATTGTGAATGTTAAGAATTTCTTTTGAACATAAGAAATTCTCGTGAATGTGTTGTGTGTAATATGTTTAACTAAATTACAAAATCAGATAATGTGATACTACTGTGGTTTATGGTTAATTGTTATTATGCCGTCAAAATTATATTTGAAAACGATCATAAGTTCAATTTCTTGTGTTTTCACTTCATACGTATGCGAATATGTGAAGGTATGCAAAATAATCGTGTAAATACTTGAAAAGATTAACTATTAATTAACATGTGTGTGTACACCCTAACAAATACCATGAACAGCATGTAACAAAATGGGGCATAATGTCCCCTTGAAACTTTTAAAAAGCTTACAAGTACTTACATATATCATAAGGTCCTCCATAAATTCCAAGACAAAAAGAAACAAAAGAGAAAGGTGCAAAGGACCCAAGTTACTCTACACAAACATATATATTATATTTAGACCAATTTATAGACTGACTTTTTTTGTTTGTTTTTCTTCTTCTTCTTCTTCTTTTTTTTTTTTTTTCTGTCTTTGGAACTTAAAATAAAATGAGAGAGGAGTTTAATTTTCATGGCGTCCGGGGCTTTGTTGGAGTATGGCAATTATGGTGTAATGGGTTGGGACCGGCTAGAAGTCTCCTCAGTTCCGAATCCTCAGGCATCTCATTGTAATTTCCAAATCTTAGAAATATTGCAGATGGTCTACCTCTCTTAAAAATCATTTCCTTCCCGTTCTTTCACTAAAACTTCCAGTGTTTTAGCCCCTTCTTGCCCTTTCTTGACTACATGAGTCGGATTCGTTGAACTGAAAGATTTCATATTTAGTATCGAGAATAAAGATGTCATCATGATTGAGTGAAGATCAAGCAAAACACATTTGTCAAAGATATAAGAAGTTGTTACTAAAAAGATTTTTATGATGTATTATGACCAGGAAGAGTGAGAAACATAAAACTTACCTCTTTCATATGAACAATGTGCTTTCCTTTGCATATATACAACATGTTTTATGCTTTTTGGCCTCCATATGCTTCAAATCTGAAGCAACTCCACATTCTTTGGGGTATTATATATGGCTTAAAATAAGAAAGAAATTTCTCTGTTTCGTTCCCTTGTACTCCACGAAGACACGCTTTATGTAAAATGTCATATGACAACATTAAAAGATTTTGATAGACTAAAAATTGTACAAATACAATAATCGTGGATGCCTTTGAGAAGATGGAACTCTTGCTAATAACAGAAAACCTGTGTCCAATCATATAACAAAATGTCAATGAATATATTCTACTAAAGTAATGGAAAACATTATTAATAGACTAACTATAATTGAGAAATTTATTGAACTGCAAATTTTAAAGATTAGGGTAATATATTAATTCGTTTCATTAATTTGAATGGAGGATCACAAAGATCAGGTATCTATAAAACCAATGTTGATATATGGAAGATTCTATATTAAAGGTGTCGTGAACAAACCAAAAAAATGGATTCGGAGGAATTTGCGAAATGATAAATAATAGTACATATATGGCAATGGAATAAGAGAAATACGGAGATTATTATATACAACACATGTGTGTACTTGTTTTTATTTAGAAAAAACATGTTAGATGGTATCACCACTTACACTAATATAACATCTTTTGTTGATGAATTAATATTTTATTTCCAAGAAAATGTGGCAGATAGTCTAAAAAACAATGTAAAATTATTTTTTGAGAACTATACAAATATTGGAAAAATATAATGAAAGTGTATTAGATGTTCATAAAAAAAATTATATTTTATTTTTAAATTAATTCATACCTGTGAAATATACAGATGTAGTAGAGAATTCATTTGAACTTTCGAATAACATCAATAGAAATATCGATAACCTGTATATAAAATGAAAAATATTATTTTATGCATAGTAAAATACTGTATTTTAAATATAATATACGAAATAAATATACCTGTGAGAAGGTTGTTCTATGAATGTATAAAGGAAAGAATTTCTTTATAGACAACATTTTCAGTACATGAGTTGTGCGAAGTATCTGTGGTTGATGGTTTCAGTAAAACTTTTAGAGATTTGCTTGTTTTTGCTCTTGATAACGCTACATATAGCCGACCATGGCGAAAGCGGTTACGGAAGATACAAACCGACAAAATCAAGTGTTTGACCTTGGGCTTTATTTATTGTCATTGCAAAGCATGGTCTAATTGGAAATTGAGTTCTTTTAAATGGAATTGTGGTTCGATCAGATTTCAGTGGTATAAAAGGGATCCTCGGTAAGAAAACATGTTTTCCACAATATTCGCCAGTAGTGATTTCAGCAAGAATAACGTTTCTCTCAAATTTTCGACAAGTAAGACGTGTTCCATTGCATAACCCTTCAGAAGGATTAATATTCCGCAATAACATTACAGGACAATTTATTTTAAGGTTCAATTCATGAGGTGGAATACCATTTGATGTCAAAGTATTTAAGAAATCTTCTTGCACGCACTGTTCTGATTTTTCAATTGCTTCATCAAAACTATAGTATGTGAAAATTTGACCAGGGATTTGTTCAAGAAGAAGTTTGTTAATATAGTCAACACATTCATTTGTAGGTGTAAGAATAACACGGTTTACCATGGTATGTAAATGATCAGCATAAGCTTCTATATTTGGAAAAACACAATGTATCAAAGTTTTCATAGACGTGATTTCATCTTCGAATGGTAAAATTATACTATTTGGAAGCTTAATACATTTACAAGTATGTTCTTGTTCTGTTCCATTTTCAATTCTAAGCAAGTAATCGCAGAACGTAGAATCGAACTTTACTCTAATATTATGAACTAATGGTAGATGTACAAACAAATGCCATAGATATGAGAAAACCAAGCTAGCTTTCATTATGTCTTCTTTTTTTCCTTTCGGTACAACTGGTAAAACCTGTCGAAAATCTCCTCCAAGAACGATTACTTTTCCACCAAAAGGTAAGTTACAATCAGTAATATCTCTAAGCATTTTATCTACAGCTTCAATAGTACAACGATTTACCATAGGTGCTTCATCCCAAATTATTAGTTTAGACATTTTCAACAAAGTTCCCAAAGCTGATTGTTTGCTAATAGAGCAATTGACTTCTCCTATTGTTTCCAAAGGAATTTTAAATCTCGAATGAGCTGTTCGACCTCCAGGTAATAAAGATGCAGCTACTCGAGACGATGCAGTTGCTAAAGCAATAAAATGTCTAGACCTTACATCAGCTAAGAGTGCTTTGTATAAAAAAGTCTTACCTGTTCCTCCTGGACCGTCGATGAAAAAAGCACCGCTTGATTCAGATTCTACTTTTTCCATAATTGTATCGTATGCAAATTGTTGTTCCTTATTTAACATTGCGGCACAAGCAAAGGTTTCTTGAATTTCCAAATTAATTGTCTCTTCTGCAATCATTCTTGTCAACCTTTCATCTTCATTTATATTTACATTAAACGGCACAATTCCATAATCATTTATATTTTTACCCAGGGATTCTAAAATAGAACTTATATCCTCCAGAGCTCGTATTTCAGCGACTTCAATAGGTATATTTTGATGTACATAATCATCCATCATATAAGATTTAAATTTATCCCACAGTAACTTTGGATGATTAGGATTGCACAATGTAAGAAGTGTAGCAAAAAGTCGTTTTAAAGAACAAGGCATTTCGTAAATAATAGTTTCGGATAAACATTCTTCACAACGATTGTCTCCACTTAATAAACCATGTAAAAGTGCTACTTCTCGAAATGTACCAACAATTGTTTCATTAAAAGTTCTTATATCGTCAAATGATGTTGGTCCTCTAATATGGTTAAGAAGAATGCGAAGGAAATATCGTTCTCCTTCCGATGGATTCGCTGAAACAATTCGTCCGATAACAATTTGTTTCTTTCTGGGAGTCCAAATTTTGTTATTTGCATTCCAAACAAAATATGTTGGGATATCTCGATACAAAAGCGTTCGAGCAAATTCGTTTGCTTTATTTAATCGAAAAATTCAGTTAACATTGTTCTCCTTGTATTTTCATTCTCAATAATAGTAGATAAATCATTCGTATTTTTGTATGTAACTTGTTGATGATCTTCGGTATGAAGTTGTAAAGAATAAACAATTGGATAGATTTCTGACAAATTGAATGAAAAAATCCTCCACATAGCCTCAGGTGGAGATATCCATCTAGTAGATTGATAAGCAGATATTTCATCAATATCTTTTTCTTTTTCATCTTTGCCAACGAAAAAATTAATACGATCATGTCCTTTGTATACATATTTGTACAAATATTTTATAGCTTTAATAGAAGAACATATTTCAACGTTGATATGACAGTCAAATTTTGCACTTAAATAAGGATTATATGGTACAACCCATTGATTGTCTAACATTTGACCTCTAACTTTAATACTAATACCATTATTACGACGTCTATACAATGTGTATGAATTATCTCCAAATATAGTACTATTACAATAATCTCTTGGATATTTATTCTTACAACCACTATTTGTCACCATGCATACATTTTTGGGATTAAGATTTCCACAAGGGCCATGTATTATGCTTTACAATAACTAAATAAAGATGAGGGTACTTGTTTTTATCAGGAATTTCACAAGATACTATCCTATCAACTTGTTGAGCAGAAGAAATCTTATGGCCACGGTTAAAAATTATCAGTAGATGTGCGTGAGGAAGCCCTCTTTTTTGGAATTCAATCATGTATATATGAGCAACAACAGGACCAAAAATATTGTTCTTATACAAATCATTTTTAAGCTCTTCTAATTTTGCTCTAAATATACGTACAATTAAATCCGGTCGATTTTGAACCTCATCATTATGTTTCAATTCTTGCTTAATTTCTGGCCAATTCGGATTACATGTTATAGTTAAGAATATATCTGGTTTTCCATAACGTTGAACAAGAGCCATAGCATCTAAGTATCTCCTTACCATATCTCTAGGTCCGCAAGTAAAGGATTGTGGTAAAACAAATTTCTTTCCAATTTTGTACCCTCTTGTTTCCCCGTTCTCGACACTATCTACAATACCTTGATAAAGTTCAGCACGAATTTGTTTCTGGTTATTACGAAAGTAATCTAATCTCGTTGTTTCGATTTTAACATACATATCTACAACATATTGTTGAAAAAGTCTACCAGTATGAAGCAACACAAACTTACCTGTAAGCCTAATCTGTAGCTTGTATGCATAATACTCACGACATGAAACCTGATATCGTTTCTTCATTTTATGAAGCACTGCATGAGGAAGAATAAAACAATTTTTATATATGTAACTAAAACATCGATATTTTTAAAATTAGAAAATATATGACAAAGTATATAAGTAAACCTTCAGCTTCTTTTTCAATCATTTGAACTGCAGAATTTATTATTTTAGGAATAGCAACATGGTCAGCCAAATTCTCAGGTTGAGAAGATGTGTGTTTATATCTTTGAATGCCTTCATGCCAACCAGATTCACCAAATGGGAAGAGCAAAGGATATTGTAAAGGATCATAACAACCATAATAATAATGAACCTTATGCGAATCACCAGAATGACCATATATAGTAATATCACGAACATGATTATTTGCATTTTCATCATCATCAACCCATACAGCAGCTACTTGAGACGCTCAAGGAGTATTGAAAACTCTTTGATCGAGTTCGTGGTGACATTTTATTTGTATTCGATGGTCGTGCAAATTCGTTATATTACTTAAAGACCTGAAAAATTTACTATATGGATTTCCTTTTAAGATTTCAATTAGAAGAGTTAAAGTAGGTTCTACTAAATTTTCAGAAATTTTTATACGATTTTGAGTTTCATTATCTGTATCATAAAAATATAATTGCATATAATGTGGCATATTATTTTGTGGCATAAGTTGATTTACATAATGATATATCTGTCCTTGAACTCTGAATGTGTAAATACATCGGTATGATTTAAAGAGTTCCTTGTCGTACTTTACACCAAATGAAGTGAATGCAAAGTGGTTATTATATCCGCGTGAAAGTTTTTTGAATTCCATACATGTAGGTTCTTTAGAAATAAATAAATCATACAATTCATTTGGTGAATCAGGCATGAAAAGTTTAACTTTTCCATCACAGCAACAAAAACCTTTTGTTTCTCTATGAAATTTTTTCGCACCACAATACTTACAATAGATGCATGTTGGTAACACATATGCAGTAGTTGGTATGTTCAAAAGGTTAAAACTTCCACATAATTCATAATCAAAAATATTAGTCGATTCTTCATTCGAAGTAGAACCCTCAGAATAAGATTCATGCACATAAGTAACGCCAGAATTATTATTTTGAGATAACATAGGATCATTTATCATTTTACGATGATCAACACTTACGGTTTGAACTCGATTCCTCCTATCTGCTTGTCTTCGATTTTGTTGTTGACGTATGAAAGCATTATATGATTTACTCGTGCCTTCGGAAATACTTTCAAGATTAATAAACTCAGGCTCCTCATTACCAGTTCCCAGAGAATTCATCAGGACAATAAATATGCTACCGATCTGAATAAAATAAAAAATATTTTAGTAGTCAAACAACTAACAAATAATACTAATACCAACTTTAGCATAACGTGATTTAAAAATGATGGGTGAAAGTCATAAAACTCTAGTATAATATTTATAAAATGCATTAATTTAAATTCTCAAATGTAGCTGTAGAAAGTAAAAGTTTCTGAAAGAAATAATCTTACATGTGTTAAAACATATATACAGCAAAAGTAAAGGTTGAAATATCGAAATTTGTGAAAAATGACTAAAAATATATTTCAAAAGGAAAGAAAAGTAGTATGCATAAAGAAAGTTAAACAAATAACAATTTATTACAAAAATTAATGAAGGTATAGTGTATTACTGTAGTCAATTATAACTATCGAAAAATACAATTGGACATTATATACAGAAGAACAATAAATACGAATTAGAGTCCACAATAATATAATAGGAACTTTAAGGAAAAAAATACAAAGATTAATTACAGATTAAACTCTACGAAATCTAGAAAAGAATAAAAAAAATATTATACCTGAAGATAGCACAATTCAATCGATGTTGAAAATTTTAATATGTTTACTTTGAGAATGGTTTTTTTGTAACTTAAAAAATTGGAAACAAATTTAATATTGACAAAATCATGAATGACTAAGAATACAGCAAATAAAGAAAATCATAATAAAAATAAAAAATCGAAGTGTATATGAAGTAAATTGAAGAAAGTCACATTTTTTTTTTACCAAATTGAGAAGTGGCATCTCTCGAGGGGTTCGGGGGTCGAGGGGGCAGCGCCCCCAACGGGGATCGACCTGCCCGGTCAGGTCGCGGTGGTTTGGGGGCAGCGCCCCCAACGGGGATCGACCTGCCCGGTCAGGTCGCAGGGGTCGAGGGGGCAGCGCCCCCGAAAGGAATTTAGATTTCATGTATGTATGAAATGAAATATTTTCTAATATTTTTGATTTAAATTTGTAATAAGTGAAATTACATTTGTAGTTTTTGTAAAATGTAAATCAATAGAATTTTTAGCTAAAAAAAGAAGGAAAAAAAAAACGTAAAAAAATATTAAAAAAACAAAATTTGGCTATCCCCGTGCGCGCACGAGGATAGCCAAATTTTGTTTTTTTAATATTTCTTCTTTTTTATTGTCTTTCCTAGTCAATTTTTCAACAATTTTAAGTATTGTTAATTGTTGTAATTTAAGTAGTAAAAATTTAATGTTGACAACCAGTAATAATACTAAAATGATATGTTGACAAACTTATTAAGTTAACCTAATATGCTTCAGAATTTATTGTGAAACATAGAGAAATATTAAATCTACACAAACAAAATTAACTATACCTAACTACTTACAAAAATCTTAAACATGGAACACAATTATATTTACTTAAAGAAATACTAAATACTAAACATGCAAAAGTAATAATAATATGAACGAAAATAACTTCTACGTGTAAATACTTATAGTAAAAGTTTATGTTCTGCTGCAATACCAAAACTTCAAAATTTAGTCGTACAAGCTGAAGAAGATAATGGAGTAAAATAAATATTTTTAAAATTTATAAATCAACATAATGATATTTGCATCCTAAATATACAAAAAACAAAATTAACTATACCTAACTACTTACGAAAATCTTAATCATGGAACACAATTGTATTTATTTAATGAAATACTGAACATGCAAAATAATAATAATAGAAACTAAAATAATTTTTTACATATAAATACTTATGGTAAACAGCAACTAAGGTTAAGAAATTCTCGATGATGGAATAAATTTTTCTTCATTAGTTCACTTAGTGCAAACCGTCAAATGCAGTTGATATTTTATAAAGATCACGTATTGGAGAAGCAAAGCAAAAATAAACATGCAAAACATATAAATACTTACAGTAAACAGCGATAAAGACTTACAGTAAACAGCAATAAAGGTTAAGAAATTCTCGATGGTGGAATAATTTTTTTTTCATTAGTTCTATCATATAAATAGACTAATCTATTCAATTTGCAAAAATCAACCGACTACAAAAATATCAAAAGTTATTGAAACTTGAAATATCTGGGAAAATGATCCCCAACTGTTTGTTTACTATCCGCCAACGGTTAAGATTTAAGATTTTTTTTTTTGTCATGTAAACCTCAAAGTCAACAATTGAGGCTTTTTTTTTTGTTAAAATTTTTTTTTAATAGGTAAAGTGAACAGTACGAAACCGTTTTAGAACCAGATCAATGTGAAAACAGCTGTGACAAAAATGAACAGTGAATCTCACATTCTCTCTTTTAAGAGAAGGAGGGATCTTTTTAATTGAGGAGGTTATTGTCTATCAATTGCAGACGAGGCTTTTTCGTTGTCAGGTATGTTGCCCAATTGAACCTATACGTGCGTGACCCATAAAGCAGCGCGATAACATTTCTAATTAAAAATTATTGCAAACTAATAGCTACATAGATAAACCTGTGGGGGTAAAAAAAAGGAAAAGAAAAGAAGGGGAGAGAGAGACAGAAGGTGGCATTTGTTCATGGTATCACTACTTGACTAGTTAATTTTAGGATATGAACATGGATGTCAATTCGGCTCGTGCGATTAACAACTCGGCCCATAAAAATGTGACAAAATAATAATGAATAAATACTGGATGGACACATACCGACTGTGCAACTAATTTACCGTATGAACAGAAATACTGGTTGGACAGCTAACTAACCGAATGTTAGCCAAAATATTACTGATTAAATAATTTTATTAATCACAATTAAAAAATAAAACAAGTAATATAAATCACAAGAAATAAAAATCCAATGAACTTTGAAACCGAGGCCTGTGTGAACACAGTTTCCTTAAAACAGATTCGCCTTCTTACAGTAGGTGCTTGAGGTTTAGTTCGAGCATCTGTTCCCAAGATACAACGAAAAATCAGTAGAGTCTGAGCACTGCAAATGCTACTCTAGCGAACTAACTTAGTATCTGAGCAGTATCACCACCAACACTTTAACAGAAAATGAAAATTACGGATGCAGACAAGAGATAAAATTTTGTTATATGCAGAGAAGATAAATTTTTCGTGTGTTTCTAAAGGAAGAAGATGCCTAAATAAATAGGCTATATCGGAGAATTAACAGCCGAGGAGTTATGCAATTGACCACCATTAACCCGACTGTTAATCTCTCCATTAACATAGACATAATCACATGAGTTTTAGGAGTCAAAATAATTTGAAATATTTTTTTATTTGGAAAAATAATAAAATAAATGCAAACCGTGGACCTTCTTAAGAGCCAATTTTTGGTCTATTCGGTTCGACATTCGTGTACGCAGGTCATGCCCATACACAAGTTCAAGGTCCGAAATATTTTTCGGTCCGTGATTTGCACCCTCCTGCGTGCACTCGTGGAAAGAGCATCTATGCTACACATGATTACACCCTTCTAAAGTGTAATCATATTTAAAGTGGTCATTGCCTTTATCTATTTTCCTATGTGAGATAACTTTAACTAGTTTCCTTTCGACACAAAACCTCTTCCAATTCATCACTTTGAGCTCCAGTTTTTTATTCACCCGAGCATCATTTTTGGCAAGTAAATATATGATTTCGATGTTCTCATGGAGGAGAACACAAATCAATCATGATCTTCCAAAACAAACAAACGCGTCCCTCTCAAAATTTATGTCAAAGTCAGCCCTTCAATTTATTTATTTTTTCAAACAATCCTCTACATAAATGAAAATTGAGAGAGACATAGAAATGAAAGACATAAAGACTTGGTGATTTAGTTCAACGGTTGAAACCTGCATAGAATATGTAGGTGTTACCCTTTGAACCTTCCCTTGTGAAAATATATTTACTTTACTAGCTGACCAGTAGACACGATGTCATTGAATTGTCTAGCCTTTTATGTAAAAGATGATATACTCCACACAAAATTCTTCCTTACATAATTCAGTTGCCATTAACATATGTCTGGTTTTGTGAGAGTTTCTAAGAATTGAGCCCTACACAATTCTCTTAGAAGTGGTCAAACTTCTCTCTTATTTCTTATTGCAAGTAACCTGCATTATTTCGCACAATTTTCGACGCATAAGAATAATTAAAAGCTTATTACTTATCATTCATCCTTACATGCATCACTGTTACATCATATGAATGGACAAGAGAGAACATCCCCCAAGGTGATTCAATTAAGTCTTTACAATTATGCATTTGAACCTAGATCTTGGGATCTCTAGTCAACTAAGTTGGATTTTCTTTGTATTAACTTATCTGTTTTAGGGCTTAAATCACATTCCTTTCGATAATTTTCCAACTAACTCTCTATTTACATCAGCTAATCTCATATCTTTCATGTCAAACCTTGAATTTAACTTCTTTTTAGTATATTTAATCATCTTATTGTTGCTGCCAACAATAAGCATGCCGTCAACGTAAAAACATAAATTGACACAACCATTTTTCAGTATCTTTGACATTGACAGATTTGTCATACTCGTTAATCTTAAATCTACATTCCATCATAACATGTCAAATTTTTCGTGCCACTGTTTGGAGCTTGTTTCAAGCTATTCAATGAATTCACCAATTTACAAACTTTCTTTCTTTAAATCTCAATTCAGAAAAACAGTTTTAACATCCATTTATTGTACTTCAAGATTTCGTAGAGCGACAATTGCAAGTATCATCCTAATATATGTTATTCTTATTAGTGTAGAATATATATTAAAGTAATCAAGACCTTCCCGTTGTTTGTAGCATTTTATTACTAATCTAACCTTAGACTTTTCGATTGTTCCATCTGCTTTCATTTTTCATTTGAAATCAACTTGTAATCTAGTGGTTTACTTTCTAGAGGAAGATCCACTAGCTCCCATGTATGATTTTGCAAAATGGAATCTTTTTCACTTTTAATGGCCTCTTTCCACTGAGAACCTTCTGAAAATCTCACAACTTCTTGAAAGTTTCGAGGTACACTTTCTAGCATATAAGTCAGAAAATTAGGACCATAAGATTTTTCTGTCATTTCCATTTTGCTACGTTTTGGTTCAACCTCAACCACCTCTTATAATTCTTGGTCCTGATTATTTTCAACCATAGTCTCATGTGTTCGTTTAGAAGAGCTTGCGTTCTCTTTGAATCTATAAGAAAATACATGTTCAAAAAATGAAGTATTTCTCGATTCTATTATTATATTTTTATGAATGTCTAAAATTTTAGACTCATGCACAAGAAATCGATAAGCACTACTATTATGTGCATAGCCTATGAAGATGCAATCTACAATTTTCGGGCCTTTCTTTATTTTCTTTGGTGTTGGAATAGCCAATTTAGCAAGACACCCCCACACTCGTAAGTATTTATGTGAAGATTTTCTTCTTTTCCATAATTCATAAGGTGTCTTTTCTGTTTTCTTTCCAGACACTTTATTTAAAAGGTAAGTTGCTGATAACACGGCTTTCCCCCACATGTTTTGAAGTAACCCAGAAATTACTAACGTTGCATCATTATTTCTTTTAAGGTACGATTTTTCAGTTCAATAACTACATTTTGTTTCGGAGAATAAGGTGTAGTGGTTTCATGTATGATTCCATGTTGTGCACATAATCCAGCAAATGGTTCTTCATACTCACCACCTCTCAACACCTTAATTTTCTTATTAAATTGATTTTCAACTTCATTCTTATAGCGAATAAATTTCTCTATAATTTCGATCTTACTTTTAAACAGATACACATAACAGTTTTTTGTGTTATCGTCGAAAAAAGTAATGAAATATTTGTATAAATTTTAAATCACATACGTCGCTGTGAATTAAATCAAGTGATTTTGTTTTTCGTTCAATTGATTTAAATGAAGACCTTGTCAATTTTGTCTCGACACAAGTTTCGTACTTGTGTTTAGAATCAATATGGAATGCGGGTATACAATTCAAATTAATTAATCAATGCAATATATCATAATTAACATGTCTTTTCCGTTTTCTTTCGGGACACTTTATTTAAAAGGCAATTTACTGATAACACGGCTTTCCCCAACATGTTCTGAAGTAACCCAGAAATTACTAACGTTGCATTCATCATTTCTTTGAATGTACGATTTTTCCGTCCAACAACTCCATTTTGTTACGGAGAACAAGGTGTAGTGGTTTCATATATGATTCTATGTTGTGCATAGAATTCAGAAAATGGTATTTCATACTCACCACCTCTCAACACCTTAATTTTCTTATTAAGTTGATTTTCAACTTCATTTTTATAGAGAATTTTTTTTTTCCATAATTTCGTTCTTACTTTTAAACAGGTACAAATAACAATTTTTTGAAATATCGTCGACAAAAGTAATGAAGTACTTGTTGGCACCTCTTGTTTGTACAAATTTTAAATCACATACGTCGTTGTGAATTAAATCAATTGGTTCTGTTTTTCGTTCAATTGATTTAAATGATGACATTATCAATTTTGTCTCAACACAAGTTCCGTACTTGTGTTTAGAATCAATATGGAATGCGGGTATACAATTCAAATTAATTAATCAACGCAATATATCATAATTAACATGTCCTAATCTACCATGCCACAAATTGGAAGACTCAATCAAGTAAGGAGAAGAATTAACTTTATTCATTTTCGATTTCACAATCATTACATTCAGTTTAAACATACCATCGGAAACATAACATTTTCCGACAAACATTCTACTTTTTGACAAAATAACTTTGTCAGACTCAAATATAATAGGAAGCCATGCTTATTCAAAAGCGACCAGGACACTAGGTTCTTACGAATTTCTGGCACATACAATACATTGTTAAGAGTCGGCTCTTTCCCCAAAGTCATCTTCAAAACCACATTTCCTTGATCCTTGATTTCAGAAGTTGTTGAATTTCTCTTGAACAACTTCTCCCTATTCTCAATTGTTTCGAATGCAGCAAACAACTTTTTATCAGAGCACACATGGCTCGTAGCACCGGTGTCAATCCACCACTCTTTTGGGTTAGAACCCACCATGTTCACTTTAGAAATGACGGATGCGATATTCATCTCTGATACATCATATACCATGTAATCAACCATATTTGCTTCTTTTTTATTCTTCTTCTTTGGTAATCTGCACTCCGAAGACTTGTAGCCTACTTTGTCACAATTGAAATATTTTTCTTGAAATTTCTTCTTAGAAATGCCCCATTGCGATCCCAACTTAACACATTTGCCACCAGATATCCTAGATTTGTTCTTGAAGGTCTTAGAACTTCGACCGTGCTCAACAACATTGGCTTTAGGCATAATAGGATTGAACCCCTTCTTTTCTGAACTTCTGTTGTGCTCTTCAATTCGAAGTCTAACAATCAGTTTTTCAACATTCATTTACTTTCACTTATATTTAAAATAATTCTTGAAATCTTTCCATGTGGGGGACAATTTTTCAATAATTGTAGCCACTTGGAAAGTTTCACTCAAAATTATCCATTCAGCATGAGTCTCATGAAAAATCATTTGGAGTTCTTGCACTTGACTGATTATTGTTTTGAAGTCCACCATCTCATAGTCCAAGGATTGGCCAATAATGAATTTCTTGGCCCCGACTTCCTCAATCTTCTATTTTTGATTTAATGACTCCCACAACTCTTTAGCAGTTTTTATAGTACTATATATAGCAAATCTATGAAGTTGTTCATGATGTAGTTTTGACATGAAAAATTTGAATGTTTCTACGCATCAAGTGCGCTGATAGCTTGAACATATTCCTCACCCCCTTTGATTTTCGGAGCAATTTCAGTCAAGAACTTCACAAGATTCAAGTTGGTCAAGTAAAAATAACATTTTCTATTGCCACCTTTAGAAATTCAAGCCATTGAATTTGTCCGATTTTTTTTCCATGATTAACCGGAACAGTAACGACATGATTAGTTGGTTGAGCCACGGTCTGGCTCATATCATAACTTGGAAATTTAGCCACAACAGAACTTGGCTCTTGAGTCACAACAAAAGTTGGCTCTTGGGTCAAAGCAGATCACTCAGTCGGGTTTTCAGAAGCCACATTCATATTGATTGGTTTGGTTTCAATATCTGAAAGTCAAACGAATATTAGTTCTCAATAAAACCAAAATGAACTTGTCTGTTATGAATCTGTTTTAAGTTTGTTACAAAATAATAGTGAATAAATATCGGTTTGACAAATACAGGATGGACACATACGGCTGTGCAACTAACTTACCCTATGAACGGAAATACCGATTGGACACATACCGGCTGGTTGGATAGCTAACTAACCGAATGTTAGCCAAAATATTATAGATTAAATAATTTTATTAATCACAATAAAAAAACAAAACAAGTAATATAAATTGTAGGAAATCAAAATCCAATGAACTTTGAAATCAAAGCCTGTGTGAACATAATTTCCTTAAAACAAATTTGCCTCCTCATCGTAGGTGCTTGAGGTTTAGTTTGAGTGTCTGTTTCTCAGGATACAAAGGAAAATCAGTAGAGTCTGAGTACTGCAGATACTACTCCGACGAACTAACTTAATATATGAACAGTATCACCATCAAGACTTTGACAGAAAATGAAAATTATGGATGCAGACAAGAGATAAAGTTTTGTTATATGCAGATGAGAGAAATTTTTTCGTATGTTTGTAAGGGAAGAAAATGCCTAAATACATATGTTGTATTGGAGAATTAACAGCTAATGAGTTATGCCATTGACCACCATTAATCCGGCTGTTAATCTCTCCATTAAAACAGACATAGTCACATGAGTTTCAGGTCGCGCTCGCATACAAGTTCAAGGTCCGAGCCTTTTTCGATCTGTGATTTGCACCCCCTACGTGAGCGCGTGGAGAGAGTATCTATGCTACACATGATTACACTCTTCTAAAGTACAATCATATTTAAATTGGTCAATGAATTTATCCATTTTCCTATGTGGGATAACTTTAACTAGTTTTCCTTCAACACAAAACATCTTCTAATTAATCATTTTGAGCTCCAATTTTCATTCACTCAAGAATCATTTTTGGAAAATAAATATATGATTTCAATATTTTCACGGAGGAGAACATAAATCAATCATGATCTTCCAAAACAAACAAAAGGGTCCTACTAAATTTATGTTAAAGTCAACCCTTTAATTTATTTATTTTTTTCCAACAAAAAAGTCTGAGCTAAGGTTTGAGTCGAGCCTCTTTTTGGGTGATGGTTTGAGCCCGAGCCGGCCAATGTGGCTCGCTTTGTGTCATACGCTACTGCAATTGGCTGCCTAAAGCCTGCTTCAGGTGGGCGGTTGGCCTGCCACTATAACAGATTTATTTTTTAAAAAAATAATTAAAAAAAAATCGAGCAGACTGGGCAAGGCTCGAGTTGAGCCTCAATTTTTCAATATAGCTTTGGCTCGGCTCGAGCCAAAAAATTTCGAGCCATTTTTTGTTCAGGCTACACCCGAGCCACAATTTTCAGCTCATGAGCCGGCTCGACCCGACTTATTTACATCCGTAGATATGAAAACTGATTTTTCTCGAAGAACTTTAAAAATATATATATTGAAGGAATGCATTATACGATATCGGTATGAAGTAAAGTTAAACAAATTTAAGGAATTGAAATCTGCTATACAACTTTTGCTGTTCAATTTGTTGTCTACCCAATTAATTGTTGACACATCATTTTGTGTGTGGGAGAGTATTTAACAGTGTTAAATAGTTGTTAAAGTGGAAATTAAAATTGATGACAAGTTAATTTAAAATGATGTGTCAATAATTAATTGGGTGGATAACAAATTGGACGGCATATCTCAACTCAAATTTAATGGTCAATGGCATACAATTAATGTAATAAATAAATTTACAAATCAAGTCATTTGTTTGTTTTTTGAAATGAGCAAATCTTTAAATGAGTAAAATGGATTAACACAATGTATGAAAGAATAATGCCATTTGTAGTCCCACTCGAGTTGCAACTCAAGTCTAGCTTTATTTAATGCCACATCAACGTCACCTAGCTAAATAGCATTACTCTATATAAAATTAATCAAAAACTTACCAAGTAAAAGTGGGAAGTAGACGAATGATTTTGTAATCCCAACTCCCAACTAACCGTTTGGATTATACACGTCCTATTCACTGCAAATTAATGAAATCTAAATCTGATTACTGGAATTCCAATTAAAAGAGTGAATCTTTTGAAGATTTTTTAAATTCATGACACAATAAATATTAAGGTATACTATCTACTCTATCCACAAACTCTTAAACAATGGAGAAGTTTTTGGTCAGTGCTGCCTTGTGCATGCTTTTGCTCAATGTTTCCATGAACTTCACCAATGCGGTTGATAATGGTAGTTTTACATAAGTCTCTCCTCTTCTTTCATGTGTGTGTGCTTATCTACTCCAAACTTATAAACAAAAATTGGGTTTTTCATGTAGACGACCTATAATGTATCTAGTTGTGTCTCACATTTTGGACGTCATCTTCTTACTAGTCGATTTAATTTTATGTATTTCTTTACAGATGGAGCGGATACAGAAGATCCTAGAAGAGTTCCAATACATACATGTGTTCAGTACATATATCAGCCAGGATGTCAACCATCGTACTGCTCGAAATATTGCCGCACAGCCCAACCCACAGCAGTAAAGTCACGGTGCGACTTGAAAAAAGGGATATGTCTTTGTTATTTTCGATGCATGTATCCACCAAATTAAAGGCATGAACTGTTTCACTTCTGAGCCATGAATAATGGATCTTATCAATGTTCTATTCAAGTTCACTTTCGGCCCTTTTTGTACATTTTGTCTAATATTTGTTCCTTTGCCTTTTCACATTTTTTTTTTTCATTTTGATACATTGAAAACAAGAAAACACTCTAATTTTAATTCCCAATGGATGTCACCCTGTTATATACGCAAAAAGGCAACAAATCAGTCGGAAAAATAAATTGACTGTCTGTCTTCCAATTTCGACAAGTAGTGACGGAAGGTCAAAACTAGTAAGTCTAACCATACTTATTGTTGATATTAAGACACGGAAAAAAATGAATAATGCTTCTCTTACAGTTGCCTTCACATTAACTTTTACAGTTTTTTGTCATCTTATGAGTTAATTGTCTATTTTACCCTTATCTCTATATTTTAATTGTTTTCCGCTTTTTACGCATTTTATCCCTTTAATTGGTATCAGAGCCTAGTAACGAAACTAAAGAAATTTTTTAAAATGAATAGAAAAGATAAAATGATTCTAGAAGAATTACAAAATATTAATATTTTAACTAATACTAATCGAATTAAATTACAAGAATTAGCAACAAATTTAAGTATTAAATATAAATCTCTAAATGAAGAGATAAAACAAGTAAATAATCTTCAACATTTAGCAGAAATAAAAAATAAAGGATTACAAATATTAGTAAATGAATTTTCTGAAAATGAAGAAGAAGATATTATTATAAATCAATTTTTAGAACAATATAATAATTTTGCTCAACCTTTAGGAGAAACGGATATTTTAAGTCAAGATGTGTTAACTCATATGAGAAATATCGAGTTTAATTTGGAAATTGTGAATGACAATATTAAAATAGGACCAAAAATCTTATATAAACAAATTGAATCTAAATTTAAAGAATCAAAATTTAAGGATTCTTATACTTCAATTGAACCACCTTTACCGACATATGTTATAGAAGAATTAGAGACTAAATTCTATGAAGTCACAGGGGAAGAATTAGAAGCTTATAAACAGAGTTTAGAACAATTAGCTATTCAAACTGAGAATATTTATATGAATGATCCACCCAAAGAAGAAACAATTGAAATGAATACTCCACCTTTAAATTAACAAGTTGAAACACAAACATTAGTTGGAGAAACAAGTAATGATTGGACTCAAGTCGAGCCTGATGACTGGAATTTTGAATGCATGAAAGAACATGGAATAATAGAAGAACGAGAAAATTACAATTTTAGAAAAGGAGTTAGAACTACATCAACCAAGCCTATACACCTTACGGATAATAATCCAATTAAATTATTTACTGAACAAATTCCTACAACATGAATATGGCTAGATGTTGATGATAGCAATAATAAAAGTGAAATTATTGACTCATGGGCAAAAGCTACTGATTTAGCGGTTGCTTTTCATAAATTGAATACCACTCAAGCATACAACTTTATAATCCACACCTTTAGGGGAATCACTTCAGATATCTGGAGAAGAACTTCTGAAGAAACTAAAAATCAAATTAAATATGGAGAAAAATCTACAACTACTATAGATAGCAATGAAAGTTTAGATGCTGAAAACTTTAAGGAAATTTTAAAACGAATGGAAAATTTCTTTAGACACTTACTCTTAGGAGAAGTTATACCAGAAACTAAAATATATATGATCACTCAAGAAGCCTTACAAGTAGAAAGAGAAATTGAATTATTAAAAATCTGTGATATGTGTGAATTAAACGAATATACTAAGAAATTCGAAAAGATATACATCAAAATATCTAAATCCATAAAAGAATGGAATCTATCAGAAGAAGATAAAAAACTACTTAACAGATATTTTCTTAAACTGCCTTGGCTATGGGGTCAGAAATTATTTGAAGATTACCAAACTTATTGGAATAAAATAGAATGGGAAGATCCTAATCATAGAGCTGATACCTTAGGAATGAGAACTTCATTCGCTAAAAGAAAAATATCAGAATGGTGTAGAAAATCTATGTATCAACACCTATTTAGGAAACATGGTAAGAAAGCAAGTTTATGTTGCTATGGAGAGATAGCAGTAGTACCACAATTTGGTTGTCACAAACCACCTAGGAAACCATATTATAGAAAGAAATTTAAGAAATATCTTAAACCCTGGAAGAGAAACAAAGGATTTAAGAGCCATAAGAAATATTTTAAGAAGAAAAAACCTTGAAAAAAGGAATATAACCAACATAAAAAACTGCAAAAGAAATCTAAAGAAGAATTTTATAAAAAATGCAAATATTTTACATGTAATGAAATAGGGCACATATCTCCCAACTGTCCTAATAAAAATAAAAGAGAAAATGTTAAAGCCATTAGAATAATGGAAGAAATAGAATCTGACTCAGATTATGAGATAATCGAAGATTTAGATGAATTATCTGAAACAAACTCAATCTATGAGCTAGATATAGAAGAAATTGAAGAACCAGAATTTGAACAAATTTATATGAATCAAGAAATCATTGATACTATGGAAACTACCTTAAATAATGAAGAAGGGACTTCACAAACAGTAGTATTTGATGAAGAAAGATATGAAGCAATAAAAGAAAAACAAATATCTTCAAGAGATAAAGACATTTTTGTAAGACCAATAATATCTTGGTTTAACAAAACAATTTACATTGCAAAATATGACGAAGTACCTATTAACATCGAAAATGTTAAAGGCAATACTACTATACCTCTAATCACTAGAGAATGGGTTAACCGAGAATTAGCAAAAATAAATAGATCCACTAGAGAAAGATTAAAAAATATTGTGATAGGAGGAATCCAAATTATGGTGAAAGGATATTTTAGAGAAGGAATGGATATTCCTATACAAATGTATTTGATGGATAACATAATACTTCATGATCCTATGGATGCTCTATTAGGAGTAGTCTCTGGAAATCTTGTATATAAGAAAATTATATTTACTATAAGACCTGGATTTGCCATGTCCTTATTAGATGAAAATTTAAGTATGGGATTAAATCTATATCATAGAATTGATAGATTAATTATGCCACCAAGAAGTAAAGCTGTAACCTTACATTGTAAAGCTCTTTATGCATTTACTACTACACACCAAAAAGAAATCAATAAAGTCTCAGGAGACTTCATACAAATCCATGAAGATTTTAAAGACTTAGCACAATTTACTCCACCAAGAATGTTGAGTAATAATAACGTTTCCTTACCACAAGATATATTGCTTGATTATCATCAGCAATCTAGAAGAATAGATAATAATGTAGAAAATCAAGGATTAGTTACCTTAAATACCTATGGACAACTTATAGCCAGAATGCCTAGTAGAAGAATAGAAAGAAGTATCAGTACTAGAGAACTCGCAAACTCTAGTAGAACATCTACAAGTAGAAATTACCCAATAATGCCTAGAAATAGCATTGATATTGATCTTAGAAAGTGTGAGGAAGATAATTTCCTTATCTTAACAGAATATATCAATAATCAAAATAACTACGAAGAAATTATAGCCCTTGTTAATACAGGAGCTAGTACTAGTCATATAAGAGCAGACTTAGTTGATCATTTATTAGAAGAAAACCTACCACAAGGAATAACTCTTACAGACTATCAAGGAATTAAATATGAAATTAAAACATTTGTTAATCTAGAACTAAGTTTTACAGATATTGAAGGAGAACAATTTAAATTAAATCTTAAAATTCATAAAGATTATAGAAAAGGAAAGGATTCTAGTCCAATATTACTTGTAATGAACTTTCTTGAGAAAGTCTCACCATTTCATATACAAAAGAATACTCTACAAATAACTATAGAAGGCAAACAAAAAATGATTCCTAAAATTACTAAAACCAAAGAACCAATTTATATGATACAAGGAATCAGATCAATCAAAACTAGTATACTTAGTCCATATATTGAGATAACTCTCAATTTATCAGACTATTGTATGATAAAATTTCATGCCATAATTGATACTAGATCAGGTATTTGCTTATGTAAAAGAAATGTGTTCCCAAAATATTATTATAAAAGAGATTATAAGAAAACAACTTATGGTCAAACAGCAAGCGATATTGTAGAAATCTATAGAGATTTTGTAGAAAATGTTCCTATAATTATAGGTAATAGAGAATGTTTTATTCCACGAATATATGCAACAGATAAAATTGGATGTGATATCCTTTTAGGAGAAAATTTTATCTATACATATAGCCATTTTACACAATATAAAGATAGTTTTCAATTTACTACACCTTGTAAATCACAAAATTAAAACACCAAAAATATATAAAGCCATTGGAATTGCACATCAACCTATTCACCATAGACCTAGACATCAGAGTTCTGCAGGTAATCGTGGTGGATGTTATACAGAAATTAATCAAAAAAAAAATTCCAGTATTAAGAATTGCAAATTTAGAAGAAGAATTAGAAAATATTAAATCAGAACTAAAAGAATGTTATCATAAACATCCCTTAGCCAAATGGGACAAAGATAAACCTAAGGCAACCATTGAGTTAAAAGATCCAAATGCTAAGATATCAGGAAAACAATTTCCTTATAGTGAAGAAGATAAGAAAGAATTTGAAATACAAATCAAAGAACTCTTACAATTAGGAGTAATAAGAGAATCAACTAGTCCATATAATAGTCCAGCGTTTATGGTTAGAAACCATAGTGAAATTAAAAGAGGAAAAACTAGAATGGTAATTGATTATAGAGATCTAAACTCTAAAACTATACCAAATAGCTATAAATTACCCATAAAAGATTTGTTAATAAAACAAATACAAGGAAGTAAAATATATTTTAAATTTGATTGTAAATCAGGATATTGGCAAATAAAACTAGATGAAGAATCAAAACTTTTAACTAGTTTTACTACCCCTAATCCATTAGGACAATTCGAATGGAATGTTATGCCATTTGGATTAATGAATGCACCAGCAATATTTCAACAAAAAATGGACAAGATTATTAGACCAATAAAGAACTTCTGCATTGTTTATGTAGACGATATTCTTATTCATAGTAATAATTTAAAAGAACATATTGAACATCTTAAAAAGTTCAACTATATTGCAAGAAAGTATAGATTAGCTTTATCAGAAAGAAAAGCAGAAATAGTTAAAAACGAAATTGAATTCTTAGGATATATTTTTACTGAAGAAAAAATACTTCAACAACCTCATATTGGAAAAAAGATTATCGAATTTCCAGAAGAAATTAGAGATAAGACAAAGCTGCAAAGTTTTATTGGATTATTGAATTATTCTGAGAAATTTATCAAAAATTGTGCTAAATACAAAGTCCACTTTACTAAAAAACTCAAAAAATAAGTTGTATGGGAATGGATACAAGAAGATATAGAAATGGTAAACAAAATTAAGAAAATATGTGAAAATCTACCAGAATTAAATATTCCTAATGATGATGATTTCTTTATTTTAGAAACTGATGCATCTTTATTACATTGGGGAGCAATCTTCAAGAGAAAAGAAAATCATAAAGAATTTCTTTGTAATCCATTATGTAAATGTATAGAAGAGCTTGTTGCTTATACTTCAGGTACATTTAAAGATGTCGAAACAAGGTATGACATTAACCGTAAAGAAATGTTAGCTGTAAAAAAGGGAGTAGCAAAATTTGAACCTTATTTGCTACCTAAGAAATTTCTTATTAGAACAGATAATACTCAGGTAAAACCATTATTAACAAATAAATTTGGAACAAGTGCAGCTGAAAGGCCACTTATTAGAATGCAAATGTGGTTTGCACCATTTAAATTTGATATTGTCCATATTAAAGAGAAAGACAATTTTATTCTAGATTTCTTAACCAGAAATGGAGCCAATCAGGAAGGAGCTAGAAGCATTGAAGTTCGAAATGAACATAAAGATTGCTGCGATAGAATCCAAGATAACTCTAATGGAGATGGCTGCTGACAAGCCAGTATCTGAGAAGGCCAACATGGCTATATTATCTGAAGGCCCTAGTGCCAATAAATCTGAAGGTCTCGGTGCCAATATTGAACAAGAAGCATTAAAGTTTCATAAACTTTCAGTTAGAGAGAATACTACTTTGTCTCCCTCACAGGAGAAAATATTTACAAATGATAGTATCTCCATACCAGAACTTAATAGTTCAAATATTATCAAAGCCTGTAACACTCATGGTGTTATGGACATCAAAAATAAAGACGATTTTATGCTAGCATATGTATTGTTCAATCTAGCTTGCTGCTGGTTCACCAGTCTAGGAGGATGGATGAAAACGCTAACATATGGAACCTACAACAAAGTTAATCTTTATCCAGGAGCCCCAACTTATTGGGTTCGTGCTCTTTACGAAATGAAAAATATAATTTGTATTTACCCATCAGAATCTGTAAAAGAAATTTCTTTGTTACCAAAAGAAGTAGTCCAAGCTATTGAAAGGTATTGCTAAGTTCTTAAACATAAGAACATATATATCAGGTTTTTCTCTGCCTGTCCCGAATGGGATAATGAAGAAGATAGGCTATTGCCAGTTAGCTATGTCATAAGGATTGCCACTACTTCCAAGCATCTTCAGCCTGAGAAGAGTGAAGTCCATGAAACTACACCAGAAGATGTTATCAAGATGACGACCTTCCGTATAGCCAAAGGATATAAGAAGCAATTTAAGTATATCCAGAAAGTTATTGAAGAAAATCAGAATATTTAGGTGTATGAATCACAAGACCACTTGATTTACAGTAAGGCTGTGGCACCCATTAAACAAGGAGATTGGCACTATCTTGATTTATGGTGTGATCATATTTTTGGAAGTGACGCTAGTGGGACACAAGACAAAAAATGAGCCGTGTAAACAGTTTTGGCGTTATCCAAACCATAAGTGTGAGTTCCGTAACAATGAAGAAGATGGCTCACCAATCTCACTGGATCCAGAGGAATTTCCGGATGAATGGTTTGAATCTCATATGGAAAAGTAATGGACCTCCTTTATCATTACTTTATCAAAGTTACTTTGATAAAGAAAAACTGTGGGGTTTCAACTACATTATTTTCCATGTTAAGACAAAAAACTTTAGGCCACAGTAAGATTCCCATTATCTTATACAGTAACACAACAATAATGAAGTCCAGCTGTAGAGCTTTTTCGAGTCTATAAAAGGAAGACTAATTCTCAGAAGAAGGCATCCCATCCTTAAGCAAAAAACTACCTTTCTCTCTAGTTTTTCAAACCTTGTAACCATTTCAGTTTCTCTCTTTTATTTGAAGCTTGTAATAAGGTAATCTCTATGAAGTTCTAATCTCTTTAGAGAAAGTACCAAGAGTTAGCCGAAATATGTATGTATACTCTTATGTAAGAGATATTAGTGTGATATGTTTATGAAATTCAAGTTGTTTGAAAATACTGTCTTTTTATTCTTGTTATTTTCTCAAAAACTCTTATCTTACTTATACTCCAACGGTGAGAACCTTGAGGGTTGTGCTAGTATCTTGTTGCCGTTTAGCCGTGTGTTGGTGTTTGAGGCGTTGTTAGAGAAAGCCATTAGAACCCTGTTACTTTTCAAAGGTGATGTTTTAACAAGGAGTTGAAAGAAAAATTGTGATTCCGTGTGATCCATTGTGAGATATGCAAAAGAGTCGAGAGAAAAATAATAAGAGTGCGGAAGTCGTGTTTGACCATAACCCACTTTCTTAAACTCAAATAACATCGATCACTTATATCTGAGTATACAAACATATGGGAGCAAGCTCGAGGGAAATCTCGTTGATATTATTCTGCATTTACCTTCTACTTCAATACTGTAAGATCTTTCTTATTTATGTTGAATACTTGCATTAATATTTGCACTTATGATATTTATGAAGTTTTAGTTACTATCATTCAATGTTTAGAAATTGATTGCGAAAGGAAAAGAGAAGAAATTAAATCATTTTATACGGTGCTTGATTATTTTCTAAAAAATAGTAGAAATCTACTCGTGCCTTTATATTTTACAGAAAATATATTCAGAATTAATAAAGAAATTAATAAATTAGAAAATAAAATTAGAATATTAAACGATTTTTTTGATAAAAAATATATTGATAAATACGAGCATAATTGACTTTTCTATTTATTAGGAGAAATACATCAAAGTTACCCTATATCAGGAATAAAAAACCTTGATTTGACTAAAGAATAAGAAGAAGGATATTTATGTCTTTTTATTAGAGAATGTCAACCAAACTATCAACCAAGATGGTAGTGTAACATGATTGGAAAAAAATAAAGTGAAATCTATTTTTTCAATTTTTTTTTTGACGTAGGAACTTACAGTCGTTACCCGCCAGTGGAGCCCCGACCACCCCGAAGGGGCAGAGGCCCAACCACTGTGAGCGCGCACTAGGTAAACCCAACTTCATGTGCAGTAACCCCCAAACCACACATGAGAGGTAAACCGCACTAAGCAATCTCGGTGCGACGGGCTCGACCAAGGAAGTGTTGCAGGGGATTCGAACTCGTGACATTTGGTCTCCGCGTTCACCTGCTCCACCAACTCTACTACCCTCGAAATGGTATAATTTTTCAAAATATTATGCATGAATTAGGTATATCATGAGAAATTATTAAGACACGTTCCAACTACGGTTTGCAAAATAAAATAGCAAAGTAGTAAGTTGATTTTGGGTCTGCTTTTATTTCGTGGTTTAAGTATCGACGGGATCATTGATTTTGTAATTCCAAACAAAAAAAATGATTGTATTACTTTTGCATTTCTTATTGAATTTTTTTTGTCGATCATTTCTTACTTTTGTGGATTTTTCCATTGGGGTTTTACTACGTCAAGTAAATGCATTAATCCGTTTAATTTAATAGTTTAACAGTCTAATTTGCATTGGCTGAAAAGAGTAATAACAAAATAAATCAACAAATCATTTGCTTCGTTAATTACACCCGTTTAAACGGTTAAATAGGCTCAAATCTCAGTTTCTATTTGGTGAGGATTAAAATCAAGTTCTTAGTCGATTTTGATAAAAGTTAATGAAATGCGTAGTTGAATAGCTGTTGATCTCATAAAATATATGATTAAAATAATTAATGACTTTAAATTAAATTAAAATCTCGATTAGTTCATGAAAATTGAGTTCAAGGGGAGTTAAAACTTAATACCTGTTTGACATGACTTTTGCTTTCTACCGAATAAATTTTGGAGGAGACTGAATTTATTTTTGTATGAAAACAATTTTGAAAGAGTTTTACATTCCAAAAGTGCTTTTAAAGAAAGCCACGTTGGACCAACTTTATCAAAAATCTCTTTCAATTAGAAGTTTCACTTTCATAAAATTAGTTAAACATATTCAAAAGTAACTTTCGAGTCTCAATAGTTGTTTTTAACTTTCGTGGGGAGATTGGAAATTTGTTTAAATTCAAAATTATATAAAATACTATTGAATTTCCTCCCATTATTTTTCTAGATCCTAATTTTATATTTTCTTATTAGACAATCTCGGCACAGTCTATGCTATACAATCGAGCCGTCGAATTATTTCAAATTTATTCAATTATTATATTTATTTTCAATCGTACATTTATAAAATAAAATATTTTGTACGTGAATTCAAAATTTTTTCGACTTTCTAATCATGTATTTTTGGAAAAACACCGTTTAAACATTTTTTTTTAAAAATAATGGCATCAATCCGGGCTAAGAAACAAGTGAAACTGTCAACGTTCACAGCGTCCGAAAAATAGTACACCGTGCTCAGAAAGTTGTACACGCCTAGATATCTCAGCATGCCAGATTTAGTAGACCAGCGTAGACTTCACTTGTACTCCCCCCCCACACAAATCCTCAATCTACCCACGCCCAACATATACCCCGAACCCCAACCCCACTGCCTACCGCCGCACAGCAGAAACCAACCACAGAGACGGCGGAGGAGCTATGTTCAGGGACGTGTCGGCATGCAATACCTACAACTACGGTGACGCCCTCTACTGGGACGCCCGTTACATCCAAGATGCCAACTCTGGTTCCTTTGATTGGTACCAACGCTATTCTGCGCTCCTCCCTTTTGTTCGTAAATACATCTCTCCTACTTCTCGCGTTCTCATGGTGGGCTGCGGCAATGCTGGTATTTTTTCAGTTTTACCCCGACTCTTTGTCTCTGTGACATTAATTTAACCTACAATTGAACAAATCAAATGCATTAGTAAAGAATTAATGTAAAATTACAGGAAATCAAATGAGAAAAGAAACTAAATGAAGAACTAATAATCCCCTTTATCTTTAGGCTCAGAAAATAGTTCCAACACCACAAAGGTAACACCAAATTGGAAACTCTCGAAGCAGGAATTTGCAACACAAAGGCAGATAACCACGAAGGCAGATGACCACAAAGGCAGAAGCTGAAAACTGAAGGAAATGGCACAAAGCAGGGGAAGTTCTTTGGTTCTTCCTAATGCACTAAGCAAGTAATTTTGGTGTGTTTAAAATGAGGACTAGGGACTCCTTTTTATAGGCAAGAAATCACAAACGAGATTCCAAGAATATCTCTTCAAGATAGAGATCAAAGATAATGATAAGAGTTTCAAAGTTTGAGGAAGATGAGATATAGGAGGAGATTCAAACCGTGAAGGAGGTAAGAGATAGAATTTCCACTTCAAATATTTCCTTAATTGGGTATTGAGCATCTAGCCCAATGGGCTGATTTCCTCCAAATACCCAATAAGATTTGGGCTACAAACGTTTGTGGTGTGGATTCAATATTCTTCAATCCCGGGCTTATAGCCTATGAAGTTAAACGGGCAGCGGTTTTCATCATCGCCAGGGATTATTTGGGCATCACAAAAATACCCAACAATCTCCACCTTGATGCCAAATCAACTGCAAGTCGCATAAGATAACAAATAGCTTAAGGAAAGAGGCTTACAAGTTTGTACCGATGTTTAGAAGATCAAGACAACTTCTAAATTTTACCAATGGGAGCACCTTAGTTCCCATGTCGAAATGAGGGATTATATTCGAAAGGACTTTCTCAAGTTTTACAGTTCTTGAGAAACCATATCTCTAATGAAATGCAATCTAACATCTATATGTTTAGTACGTTCATGAAAGACGGGATTTTTGCATAGGTGAATAGCAGTTATTTATCGAGAATATATTGTCACATTTTTATTAAAAACACCAAGTTCATTTAACACGCCTTTAAACCACAAAGATTCCTTAAAGGCTTCGGTGTGATATATTGATTAGGTAGTTGATAAAGCAACAACATGTTGAAGTTGTGATTTCCAACTAACACATGAATTACACAAAGTAAACGCGTAGGAAGATGTAGATTTCCTATTATCTCTATCACCAGCATAATTAGCATCAGTAAATCCTTTCAATTTTACTCCTTGATACTAAACTTATATATTAAACCAGCATTCCATGTTCCTTTCAAATATCTAAATAGCCATTTTAAAGCTTCCCGATATGTTGGGACCGAGATTGGACATATACTCGCTAAGTGTACTAACGGTATAGGCTAAGTCGGGTCTAGTACACCATAAGATACATATGAGAACCAATGGCATTTGAATATGGAATATTTTCATATATTCCTCTTCCTCTTCATTAGCGGGTGATTGTTCTTTAGATAATACAAAATGATTAGCTAAAGGCAAATGAGTAACGGAGTTTACATTCATTCATGCCAAATTTTCTCAAAATTTTCTTGATATATGAAGTACGATGTAAAAACAAAAATGAATTAGACCTATCTCTTTGAATTTCTTGGCCTAAGATTATTTTAGCATTACCTAGCTCTTTCATATCAAATTCAATTATTAAAGTAGTTTTTATATCGCATAACAATTTCAAGTTGGGACTGATCAAAAGCATATCATCCACGTATAGCAACAAAAACACAGTTATTATCATTAGCATCACGCTTGATAGTATAAGCAATGATCAAATTCACTCCTTTTAAAACCAATTGTTTGAACATACGAGTCAAAACGTTTGTACCATTGCCTAGGAGATTGCTTTAGGCCATACAAAGAACGTTTAAGAAAACACACATGATCAGGGTTTTTGTTCATTTTCAAAACCACCAGGTTGATCCATAAAAATCTTTTCATCAAGTTCACCATGCGGAAGCGGTTTAACATCAAGTTGTTCAAGTTCCCAATTAAAATGTGCAACTAATGCAAGCATAGTCCTGATAGTGGTATATTTAACAAGCTGGAGAAAAGATTTCATTATAATCTATCCCTTCCTTTTGTGTGTAACCTTTGGCACGGAAGTCTAGCCTTAAGCCTTAAGGCCTCACCTTTGGTGATTCCCTCCTTAATTCTAAAAACCCATTTACACCCAACAATAGACTTGTCTTTTGGTCTTAGGACTAACTCCCATGTTTGATTTTTATCGAGAGAATTAATTTCTTCTTTCATCGCTTTCTGATCCTTAGATTGTTCACTCCTCGAGCTTCTTCATACGTGTTTGGTTCCCTATCAACTAGTTCTTCATAACTAGCATAAGCAAGTTCAAAATCGGACTCTAACCTTTGAGCGCCTTTATGTGTTCTCCTAACTCGTCTCTAGCTAGCTGGTAATCGACAAAGAGTTTTGCTCTTCTTGATATTCCTCTATAACCTCATCTCTCTCAATATTTTCATTACGATTGTCTCTTAATTCGGGATTTTGATGCTCCACCTCAATTGAGGTGGTGGGGAGTTGAACACTTAAATGCCTTAAATCCATTTGGGATTCGTCACTAGTGTTTTCTTGCTTTGTTTTTCTCTCAATGTGTCACTCTACGGTTTTAGACACGGCATTTCGAGACTTCGTTAAATGTAGCATCACGACTTATGATGATCTTAACTCGGTTTGACTTCTATCCCAAAAGCCTATACCCTTTAACTCCTTGAGGTATCCTAAGAAAACACATTTCCTAGCTCACAGGTTCTAATTTTCCCTCATTTTGATGAGAGAAAGCGACACAAAAGTTTTTAACAGGTATAGTCGGCACATTTACCATACCATTTTTCATGCGGAGTATCGCCATTTAATGCGGTAGAAGGTGTCAAGTTAATCGGATAACACGCGGTCATAACATGACTTCACTGAAAGGATTTAGGAATACCGAACTTAACATCATACATCTAACTTTATCAAGTAAAGTACGATTAAATACGTTCGACCTTACCCCATTTGTTGAGGTGTATAAGAGAGCAGTTTTATGTCTAGTAATTCCACATTTTTCACACATATCATCAAAATCATTATTACGAGAATTCAAGAGCCATTATCGGTTCTTAGATATTTTATCTTTTTGCCGGTTTGAGTTTCAACTTGCAATTTCCGTATATTTTGAAATTTTTGAAAGTCTCGGTTTTATCTTTTAACAAGTAAACCCACACCTTACGAGAATAATCATCAATTATGGACAAAAAATATCTATTACCACCCATTGTAGGATTAGTAGTAGGCCCCCACAAATCGGTATGAATATAATCCGAACACTTTAGTACTTTTGTGTACACGGATAAGGAGAAAGATAACTTATGATGTTTACCAAACACACGGTGATCACGAAAGGCATATTAGACACACGGTCTTTCCCAAATACACCTTTATCATTTAGCGGTTTTAAGTCCTTTAATACTTATATGAGCTAATCTATTGTGCCACTTGTGGGTATCATCCGTGTTGGTTAAATTTATAGAGGAAGGTGAATTAATAATTTCGCCCGATGATCGCATAGATACCGTTTCTTTTAGTTCCTTTACATGTAGCAATGAGCACCACTTTATCATCTTAAGCATGTTATTTCCAATTCTACCGTAAAACCATCGGTTTCTAATGCTCCTACCGAAATAAGATTCCTAGCCATTTCGAGGGGATATATCGACTTCAAGTAATTTAAGCACATAACCGGTGTAATCGAATTTTAACGTGATATCACCAATTCCGGCCAATTTTATATGCATCATTATTACACAAAATAGCATGACCATTTCGAGATTCTTGCAAATTTTCAAACCGGTCTTTATGTGATGAAACATGGAAAGATGCACGAGAATCAAGTATCCATTCATGCGAGATGTGATTTCACGGATCAGATTATTTGATAGGGTTCGAGTTTAATAACACATAGACTTCGCGGCATTCATCGGGAAGAAGTAACAACATTAGCCTCATCGTAAACGCTTTTCTTTTTTGTTTATTTTTCTCAATATAACAATCCTTAATAAAATGACCGGTTTTACCGCACCCATTAGCATTTTCTACCTTTTACTTTACCTTTTGACCTAGATAGACTTCTAGTTTTCTTTTTACTACAGAATGCGTATCCGCTTTGGTTATCACGAGTTCTAGATTGAGACCTTCCTCTCATCATATGAACCTCTCCACTTTTCTCTCGACTCTTTCGGCTCGCATTTCCATATCTTTACTTCTTAACGAGTACATGACAATTTACGGGGTTAAAGTATCTCTCCGTATTTAATAGCATTTTTAACTTCTCTATAAGTGTCGGGAATAGCATTCGACAAAATGATAGCCTTATATTCTTCGAGATACTTTTTCACCACGATTAGTGATATCTTGCGAGTTTATTGAAAACATCCAATTGTCATCCATATCTTTAGAAGAAATCGATTTTGAAACTAAAAAAACTTTCAAGTAGAAAAAGTTTGTTCGGAGTGGACTTTGACACATAAAGTTCCTCCAATTTTTCCCAAAGTTCTTGAGCGGTTTTTAATTTACCAACTTTTCTTAATACAGCATCAGACAAATGTAAAATGATAGAAGTATAAGCCAATTCATGGAAATTTTCTTTTTAAGTCGGCGAGTCAAGTTTGCGGGAAAGAACCATCAATAGCTTTAGAAACCTTTTGTTGAACAAGAATACCTTTCATTTTTGTTGCCAAATTGAAAAATCTCCTTTACCATTAAAAACACCAAACTCGAAGTGATGTGTCGACATCTTACCAAAAAAAAAATGCACGGATCACAAACTCGGGTATATAAAGTCAGAGCCACAGTTACAAAAGTAACAAGATTCCTATGGTTTCACAATAGTACGCTATTCTAGAACCCCGGGATTCGTGAGAATCGTGTTCTCGGGTCAAGGGAAGAAACTAGAATAGGAGTCAGGGTGCAAAGTCTAAAATAATATGAGATTGATAACAACGTTGACAAATAAATCTAAAAAACAATAAATAAGTAACTTCACTTAGAATTTAAACGGATAATGGCAAATAATCCTAGGTCTACCAACAAGCAATGGTTACCAAGCAATGGCAACCCCAATCCTAATGATCACCCATTGCGATGATACGCTAGGTGCGATAATGTAAAGGTTTCGACGATTTACCGGAGCGGACCTATACGAGTCCGTAAATTACGAGAGATGTGAATTTACTGCTTTAGGACTGCAATTTATGGCCTAAAGTAATTCGATAAATATTTTTGCAGGTTTTTAACGTCAATCCCACCGAGGGCAAAATCGTCAGAATTTTCTGTAAGACCTGAAACACTAAAATAACAATGTCAATACGTTCGGGGAACTAAAAATGAACAAACTGCTTGCACGAAAAAAAAAAAAAGTTCGCCGGAAAATGCCGCCGCCGCCGCCAGGAAACCACTCGCCGCCGCCGGAGATCACCCGCACCACCACTAGGTGCGCCTCTGCCCCTGTAGAGTATGGGTCTAGTCTCGGTTTTTCCGTCCGATCAACGGTTTGGCGAAATTGAAGAAAGAAGGTCCGAATTTTTCAAGAAAAAAAATTCCCAGTTCGTCTTCTCTGTCCATTCACTTGTTCACCTTCCAGAGTTTCTTCAATTTGATTCCCTACCAAGCTACGATACCAATTTGTGACATTAATTTAACCTACAATTGAACAAATCAAATGCATCAGTAAATAATTAATGTAAAATTACGAGAAATCGAAATGAGAAAAGAAACTAAATGAAGAACTAATAATCCCCTTTATCTTTAGGCTCAGAAAATAGTTCCAACACCACAAAGGTAACACCAAATTGGAAACTCTCGAAATGAATTTGCAACACAGAAGGCAGGATAACCACGAAGAGCGAGATGACCACAAAGGCGGCGAAAGGCGAAGGAAATGGCACAAAGGCGGGGAAGTTCTTTGGTTCTTCCTAATGCACTAAGCAAGTAATTTTGGTGTGTTTAAAATGAGGACTAGGGACTCCTTTTTATAGGCAAGAAATCACAAACGAGATTCCAAGAATATCTCTTCAAGATAGAGATCAAAGATAATGATAAGAGTTTCAAAGTTTGAGGAAGATGAGATATAGGAGGAGATTCAAACCGTGAAGGAGGTAAGAGATAGAATTTCCACTTCAAATATTTCCTTAATTGGGTATTGAGCATCTAGCCCAATGGGCTGATTTCCTCCAAATACCCAATAAGATTTGGGCTACAAACGTTTGTGGTGTGGATTCAATATTCTTCAATCCCGGGCTTATAGCCTATGAAGTTAAACGGGCCACGGTTTTTCATCATCGCCTAGGGATTATTTGGGCATCACAAAAATACCCAACAGTCTCCTTTACGATTTCAGTGTTCGGAAAAACTTGAGCACTAGTAGATATTGAGTTTTGAATTATTATGAAAAAAAATCTTCCCAGCAGCTTTTTACAATTGAAAATGGCCTATGTTTGAAGCCTTTTCCTTTCCTTTTCTGTTTGACAATGAACTAATTTTGTGAAAAGGGAAAGAGATTTTGAGGAAAGGTTTAATTGAAGAATTGGGACAACTCTGCTGAATTTTCTGGTGACCCAAAGATTTTGTTAATTAGAATTCAGTGAATTCTTGCCTCTCTGGTTTTGGATTTAAATTTACTTGTAAAGGAAAGCTACATAAATAAATAACTTTTCTATTTCTACTAGAATTTGTGTCTAACCCAGAGATTGCTTATATTATCTCATACTTTTCATATTCATTACTTACAGTTATTGGTGCTATAACAGCTTCTTTATCTTCTTCGCTCTTGGTGTAGATCCTGCCATTTGTCATGAATCATGTGTTCTATATGTATAGGAATGACTTGCATTTTGGTTTTTAAGACGTTGCTGATGCGATAGATGAGTTGCTTTACAGTTATATCAGAGGACATGGTTAAGGATGGTTTTGGAGATATTATGAACATCGACATATCGTCAGTGGCTATTGACATGATGAGAAAGAAGTATGAGAATGTCCCTCAGTTGAAATGTATCCTTATAAGGATTTGTGTTAGATGTTCAAGGTTTTTTTATCATTTGCCAATTTTTTTGTCTTCTTAATGCTGGTCCGTTTGTCAGGATTCAGGAAACATCAAATTCTTTTGCCTATTCAGCGTTTAGAAATGTTTTTCTGTTTTCTTTTTTTGGTGAGAACAGATACATAAAATACGGTAAAAACCAACCCTTTTAACCACATTGCATAATATGATTTTTGTTTCTTTAACACACATGTCGGTGTTAGAAAAGCTCCAGTTCAATTATTGAATCCCTCATGAAAAGCATATTTGCATGTTTTCATTGAGAGTCCAAGCAGGTCTTTTTATTTTTTTATTTTTTTTAATATTCTTTTCCAATTCCAAATACCCGAATCAATTATTTTATTGAATCCTTTCCTTATGTAACCCAAAAGACATGCAAATGGATGTTAAAGATATGAGTTTCTTTCCTGATGAATCATTTGATAGTGTCATAGACAAAGGTAAGTGGCTGCCCTATTTAGTAATTTGAAATTTTTGTGTAGTGTAATATAAAGAGACAATACAATAAATATTTCGCCTTTGATGTTTTGCATGGACCTGCTACTTTGAATAATAGGGACTCTTGATTCATTGATGGTGAGTTATAATTTACTTTGCCTCCTTGTTAGATTTCCTTCTTTAATGTGTTCTAATTCCTTTTCTTCTTTGTTCCTTTTTTCTTATATGCTCATGGATTTAAAGTGTGGCACTAGTGCTCCCATTAATGCCGCTCAAATGTTGGGGGAAGTGAGCAGGTTCAGGCACAGTAACTTTTTATAGTTGTTAATATTTTTTAATTTGTTATGGAATTGTGCTGAGCTGTATTTTCTGTTTTTGTTTAGAATCTACTTTTTTGCATTTATTTACTTTTTTCAAATGACATGGGATGATAATTTTTCACTTGTAGGCTTCTTAAACCTGGAGGAGTTTATATGCTGGTAAGTTTATGCACAAAAATGTTCTCTTGCACATCTTTACAATTCTTGTAAGCTGAACAAAAAATTTCTTGACTTCTTGGCTGTTTGCAGATAACATATGGTGATCCTACTGTGCGGATGCCCCATATAAATCGACCAGTTTACAATTGGAAAATTGAATTATATATTATACGTAAGTGCTCTTTTCTTGACGTGGAAGCTCCTTCTGTTGCGTTTTAGAATTCAAGATAATTTGGATTTTCTCCCATTAAAAATGGTATTTTACATTTTCTATATCACTCATCTGTGCATACGAGGCGCTTGCTTAGATTGAGTTTATGTTGTGATAGGAGTATGTGAAAAATTAGAGGTAGACACTGGGATATACAGAGTCTGCATGTTAGTCTGTTCATTATGTCCTAATCCAACTCCCTTAGTATGGTTTTCCCTCTTAATGATGGTATGATGCCCTTCAAATTTAAATCGTGCTTCTTAGTAATGATACCTTTTTCAATTTTTAATGTTATTCAGTAAATATCTCAGCAAATGTTATTATGAACTTATTCTATCTTGTGTATTGATTCCAAATAATTTTATTTAGTTTCCATGGAGTTCTTTTTTGTCTAATTGCAACTTGGCGCAATACAAAAAAATTTAAATAATAAGATTAAGGTGCCAACAGTAACATTTATTCACAACCTATCAGTTAAAAAATAAATAAGTCATTGAAAATTTGAAGAAATATTGAAGAATCGTTATTACCTATTTATCAATTAATGTTATTTTTCTGGTTACAAAAACCTTGGAATAGAGCATAGCACCTGAATTTTGCAATGCACCAACTAACAATGATCTCTCTGTGTCTCCAAAGGCTATAATCAACAAGGATGGCCTTCAGAACAGAAAATCAGATAAAAAACTGCTAGTTTCTTCCGTGCTTTACTTCGCCACACCACTTCCCGGTGAAGCATTATCTCCTTCTTTAAAAGTGGATGAAGTCTGAGAACTTCCAATTTTCTGCACCAAGTTTTATACAAGGGCTAATTTGGGTATTAAGGTGTTTTGCCTGCACAAGGTGAGCCTCGAGATGCTTTAAATCAGGGGCCTCAACATATACCACTAAAATAATTCAAAAAATTACATAAATACAAAATATACTGGTAATTAACCAATAACCATTAAAAAAACCCATAATTAAATGTTGCAATAAAATTAGAAGCCTATCTTGCAACTAGAAACATAAACTGGATCGATTAATGAGGAAATAATGAATTATAATGTGGTAATCACATAACAAGACAATTAATCCCCAACTAGAAATAAAAGTCTAAAACAAATAACCAGCTATTGAATAATTTTTACTTCCTCGACTTTAAAAGGAAAAAAATACCAGAGAGAGAGAGAGAAAAAAAAAAAAAAAAAACAAGAATACAAAGACAATAATGTAAAAAATAAAAAAGAAAAAGACGAATGGAATTAAGTGTCGAAACTAGTTATCTGCCACTAAAGGGTCGAAACTTCTTGTTCTTTTATTTTTTTTAGGGTGGATTACTGTACTCCATTTCTAGGTGTCCAGGGAACATCTGGTGCTTCACTCATTTTCTCTCAATCTCCAAATCCTTTTCTAGTATTTAGGATTGAGTTGTCTTTAAAACAGCCCAAAAAGCCAAAAAGGCAAAGGTAGGTAAAAAGAACCCACGAAAGGGAAGACTTAGGAGGGCACACCTCAGCTGCCTAAGGCTTATTTATCCAAGGAAAATTTTAAGGCTCTTAATGATAGCTTAATATTCTAAGGTAAAACAATATGGAGCATTCAAGAAATCTTCAGTGCTAACTGACAGATTTGTCCTTCCCAAAGAACTGATAATTTTATGTTGTTGCAATATTTATGACCGTGAAAATTTTGTTAATTTGTTTGTAACCAAACTTAAAAAAACAGAGTACCAAGTACCTAACCTTATTTCATTTATTTGTTTATGTATTCATTGTTTCTCATTTGACGTGAACAATGGTTTGACTGACATTACAGTTCTGAGTAATTGCAAATAGGAAGAAAGACTAAGAAAAGCAACCTCCTGAGTGTGTGTTATTTAAGTAAAAATGCTAACCTGACATACAAAAGGGGCAAGAAATATCAGTTTGAATTGCTGGTTTTTTGTCAGTTTGAAGGAAATTCTATGACCAAATGGAATTAAAACCAAAATGACAAGACAATGGAAAATATATAACGCATATGTATCCTTATGTCCCTCCAAAGTTCTAGTTCTGATGAAACTACAAACTCGAGAATGAAATTCAAGCAACCATAACCATAATATCTTTTGTGTGCATGCGTTTTTGTGTACGATTAAAGGTGTATAAATGTGCACAGATACATGGGTGTATACATGCATATAGATAGAGAGATAGGTTCTGGGGGAGGGCGACATGAATGGGCAATAAGTAAATATAGAGGTAGAAGCATGCTCCATATGGACATGTAATGTGATGAAGAGGTGATTCTATGTACAGTTTTACACCACCTAGGTTGAGCAGAGAGTATATGCAGGCACTTTGTACTGTTTGTTTTGCTGAGCAGAGAGATTTATATGCAGGCACTTTGTACTGCATGTTTTGCTGACGATATAAATATTCTTGCTATAATATGCATAGGCAATCTGCTCACTTGTTGCTGAGGAAACAAGATGGCTTCAAATTCAACTTAGTCTAGTAGAAAGATCAACTTGAGATCCATGGAGTTAATGGCATGTACATATGCATTCATGCCTATGTAATTGTTCACTGATTATTCATCCACATTGCTTTATGTACATTTTAACTTTAAACAAACAGAAGATCAACATTAACAAGCAAGAGAACAAACGTGTACAGAATCAACTTATAAGATTCCTGTTGATGTCTTATTTTGCGGGGAGAGAAAATAGAGCACATATGTCTTATGATGTAGGGAGCAAAGGGAAGGAGGTTGGACATAAATACGTCTGCTTGAAGGTTTAGTTGGAAGGAGGAAAATGATTTTTCCTTATTAAGAAGAGAAGAGATGGATATTGATGTCAGTATAGCAACTGTATGAGGCAAGATTTAGATGAAGGCAATATTAGGAGAGTTATTGGCGATGTTCAAGACTGTAGAGTATTCTTGAAACTGTAGTAGTAACTTTATGATTATGGAAGATTTTTCCTTGTTTTCGGTACTGCCGTCACTGGATGCTCTAACTTATTAATTATTTTACAATGAGATTCGAGAAAGAATGTTTATGAATGATTAGGAAAAATTTATGCTATCGTTCTGAAAGAGAAAGAAGCTAAGATATTGAAGTAGAGGGCTATTTTCAATTTGATTGGACAAATATGAAACAAAGTCTACTTAAACAAAAATGTGGGACCTATTTTTTTCCCCACCAATGAAGAACTTAAAAATGAGTAGAGCAGAAATGATTGAATTGTCTAAAGAAGCTCGTGCCATATGTCATTCAACAAAGGGTTCTTCAGAAAATTTGTATAATTTGTAGATCTGGAGTCCTAAGACCGTAAGATGTCTGGAAATGTCCTTTGTCTACCTAGTTGCATTGTTGTTTAATTTCCTATAATTTATAAACAGTTGTCTATGATTAGGCGTCTTGTAACTTTGCGAATTGGAAATTATATTGAGCACAGTTCTGAACCCCAGTAAAGATGATATTCTCCTCTCTTTTTTCTTGTATTTTTACTCTTCCTGCTTCGTTGTAGTTCTTTTGCTTCCTAGAATACTATTCTGACCTATGAATCACTGGACAAAATAATAATAACCCCCCAATGTTTCTAAAAGCTACTATTATGTTCTTAGTTCATCAACCTTGCTTTTCCCCTTAATCTCAAAATTCTGCAACTTCTATCCATCTTTTACCCATACTTAGACCCTTTGATCCATTTCGGGATGTTTTTGGTAAAAGGGAAATGGCTGGAAGCTCGTAATTGAACTGCTCCTTTTTTATGCCAGTTTAGCTTTTTGACAGAATCTGAAACGAAGTCCACCATTTCAACTAAGCCCCTGTTTGACACCCATTTTGGGTAAAAAATAAATTTTGAAATAGTGATTGATGGAAGAATGTGTGGTTGAAAAGTAATGAGAATTTTTGGATTTATGTGTAGTATTATTTTATTGATAGAATGTGTGGTTGAAATGAAGAAAGAGAAGAAAAATGAGAATGAGAATGAAAAGAAAATGGATGTCAAACGGGGGCTAAATGGAATGATGTCCTGACAATCTTGCTCTACTTTTCTACTTTAGAATTCTTGAATCTGGCTTTAGATCTTTATATTTTGGCAACATGTTATAGGAGGGCATTCAGCTAGCACAAAATAAAATCTTAGTCTGAAGTTCAGTGATTGGGCTACTTTTAGCTTATTTTCTTTCCAATAATTGTTTCATGTTAATTTAGTGGTATGCTTCAGCTAGAGTATTTTCAGTGACAAGTTTGAAATTGTAAGTCTTGCTGTACCGAGCTCAATGCAAGTTCCCTTTTGTGGACTGATCTTATGAAAGGAAGGATTCACTAACATGATTAATTGGTGCTCTTTTCCCGGAAGTAATGAGGGTTACCCTTTTACCAGGAAATGGTTCTTATATGGTATGTTTTCTGCTGAACTTTGACCAGAGAGCTGAGTTCTTTCAACATGGTTTTCTTAAGTGCTCCTCTATACTCTACTCATTCACATACATAAACGTACAGTCAAGTCGCTATGAGGATTGCCCTCCTATTTGAAGTTTCAACCTTGTTGACTATGACTAGAATCATGAATAAAGGCTCCCACCCAAAATAAGTTGCTTCATTATGCTGACAGTTTTGTCTTTAGAAGGGTCAGATGTAATTAGATTTGGCTATGGTCATAATTAATTGTCCAATCTTTTGTTTCTCGTGTGCTATGATTACCTTCAGGAAACGGTCAGAGAGTTTAGCTGCTGGTCCTCGCGCTTTTGTTATATTGCATTAGTTGCCCTCCATCACGTCCTACTAAAAATAGAGGTTAAGTTTCCTGAACTTGTTGGTTCAATCAGTAGATCGTGAATTCTTTTTCTGCCTCTCACCTAGTAACCGAACTTGTTACTCTTAAGAGATCAAACGCCTCTGCTTCTTCCAGGATCCCTTATCTTCTGAGAACAATGGTTTGTAATATTCAAATTTCTGAGCTTTCCTGATTTAAACAAAATTTGTTGATTGTGTGTTTATGGCTTTATGCCCCAGAAAACAATGTAGTGCTATGCAGTTTCTCTATGTGATGAGCTAGGGAAGTCATTTTACTAAGTTACTGTATGTAATTGCTAAAATGAGAGGATGATATCAAAATTATTACTTTTCCTTCCCATTTTGCAGCTAGACCTGGATTTCAAAAGCCACCCGGTTCCACTTCTCTGAAGACAGGCTTAGAACCCGTTCCTATGACAGAGAAAGGTCTACTCCCGGCAGATTATACTTTGGAAGATCCCGACTCCCATTTTATATATGTGTGTAAAAAAGGCCGACGATCCAACTGATGTCAGCCACAGATCTATCAATTCTGTGACTGATGATACACTACAGAGATAACAAATAGACCCTGATATTACTTGTAAAAACTACTTAAGTGTTCTAGCCAAACTAGTCACGAGGAGGCCTTTGAATGTATTGGCAGCCATACTGATGATAAATTGATAATGTAGTTCGTGATAATAGGATTGTTGGTCATTTAAGAAAAGATTAATTGGTGGTTGGTGTGCTAATATCAGCCCATATTTAACTCCAACTAGCCTGTTGTCTGTACATAAGTGGATTAATCAAGGACAATATGTTTATAATATGACCTTAAGGTTAATTGTAAAGAAAAAGAACTTAATCATTTCTTCTCTTGTTTACATTTTAACAAACTAAATAAATGTAAAATGTGTATTAAAATGTAATCTTAATACACACTTCAACGTACATTGAATTCATTTTCGTTGAAGGGTTAATTTAGTTTTTGAAAGAGTCAAGTCGAACTAGAACATGTCCATCCTTATTTCTATCCATGGTAAAACTTAAAAAGTCTATTAGGCTAATATTAAAAACTAAAATGTGCATTTGAAAGTGCAATTAAAACAAAGTGCATGAACCACATATCTACAGTAGGTGATAGTTGTGACAATAAATATAACATTATTGGTAAATTATTACTTTAAACGTTTTAGTTGAATGACATAAAGAATACCGTTGACTTATTATGTGCAATGGACAAATTTTGAGCATGTAATCCACACGTAAGATTCACTTTGACACGTAGTATGAGCGAAAGATAGTGTCCCATCATCCGTGTCAAGCGAAAATTTTAAAATAGAAATAACAAAAAGAAAAAAAAAATCTTTGAAAAAATGCAACGAAAACAGAAAGTAATTATGAGTAAAAGATGATAAATTTTGATGGACAAGACGCAACCTAGTACACAAGGTAAAGAAACAGGAAAAATGACAGTACCCACGTTACTTCATGTTATTTCATCATTATTTTTTTGGCAAACCTTTTAACACAAAGATAGTAAATGCTATTTATATTTCAAACAATTGAAGGAAAATTTACAACTGAGATTTCAAAAATCACAAGCATGATGCTGAAAATAATAATAATTAACCCTTTAATGAACAGATCATTAATAAACAATAAATCAGGCTAGGTGTACAGATTTTACTTCACAGATTTTTTACATAGCGGTTTTCCATTTACTCGTGACAAAAAAAAAAAAAAAAAAAAACACAGATCCAATCAAATGCAACACAGCATTTGGAAAAATTCTTTTTTTTTTTTTTTTTTGGTTTTTTCCATTACAAAATAGATATTGGGGTGGTTCAAGAATTTACCAAATCTAGGCAGATTGTGGTTCTGTATGTATAGTAACTCTTGTACGCATAGAACTTTATAATATGAAAAGTGGAAAGTGGGACCGACGATGAAACCCAGTAAAACCAAAGCCCGGGCTTAATGTGGCAACAAAGCATCGGGAAAAGAGTCACTCTTTGTATACAATAGCCATGCAAAAGCTTGCCGTTTCAGTGCCATTTGGTGCTATATAAATTGAAAACGTCTCTCTGTATTCTTCTCCTTTATCTTTCACCTTATATAGCAACTCCTTTTCTTTTCCTTTTTAGTCAAACGTACCCATTTATAAACCTGCATACGTAGATAAACTGTTGAGCGAGAGAGATTGAAGAGGAGTTACTCTTTTGGGATCTTGAATCTATTATTTTTGTGGGTTTTTGGAGAGAAAAAATGGGTCGAGGAAAGATCGAGATAAAGAAGATCGAGAACTCGAATAGTAGGCAAGTTACATTCTCTAAGAGGCGTCAAGGCCTGTTGAAGAAGGCCTATGAACTGTCTGTTCTCTGTGAAGCAGATGTTGCTGTCATTATTTTTTCCAGCACTGGGAAGCTTTTTGAGTTCTCCAGTTCAGAGTAATTGCACCTTTCTTGTGGGTTTTTTGATTTTTCTTTTTAGGGATATTTTTTTCTATTAATTCCTTGGGGATTTATTGATGACTTTAAAAGGATTTTTGGGTGTTTTATTACCAAATTCACAACATTGCATGTAGATTTTTGATTGTTAATATTTTGGATTCTGTTAAATAATTTGGAATCAGCCTCCTTTAATTAATTTATCTGATTTTATTTTTCAAAAGAATAAAAGAATTTTTTTTCAGTGCATGTGCTTTATAATGAATTTTATTACTGTGTTTTTGAGTTTTTTCAGTGTTTGATTGGTTTATTTAAGTTATTTTATGCTGCAAATGTAAAAACTTATGACTCGATTCGATATACGGTGTAATTTACTAAAAGAAATTAATTCAGTTAAAAATCCCACCTTATTTAGTTACCGTGGTTTTCGTGCAAAACATATTTGGTAAAATTTTCTACAAATTTTGTTTGAGACTACTGTTCGTTAATGCAAATCTAGTTTTATTTCTTCGAGGAACAGATTTGAGGAAAAAATTGTTCCATTGTAACTAGAAGTAAGAAAGAGGGGTGTTACGAGGGATTAAGTTTCAAAAAGTGGCACAGGATAATTATTTGCATTTTGATTAAGTGAATATTTCTTTTGAGTTTGATTGTGCAAATCTTTAATATTGGAACTAGAAATTAGTCAATTAGCGGTTATAAAAGCAGAGAGGTACGAATTGTGAAATATTACACACAGATGAAGAATGCCAAAGTGCCAAAATTTTGGTTGCTATATGAATTCATGTCTCTGTCATATAAATGAATTGAAAGCCTCAAATATTTGCCTATTCATATGTGATTTTGATGCAGCATGCAAACAATAATTTCAAGATACAGCAAGTCCATGGATTCTTCACAGGTTTCTACACAGGAAATCAAGTCGGAGGTACGCCGTTCTATTTTGCCTTTTCAGCCTGTATCAGCCTGCTCCCTTCCCCCACTCTGTTGCTCTCTGTCTTTCTCTCTCGGCACAAATCCGATTTCTCTGCACGATATTAAAGCCTACAGTATCTTTGCTGTACACATGCGTGTTTGTGCTAACACAATCCAAATATTTATAGTTAATTTGTGAGTCGCTCAGATATGTATTTCGATAAGACACAGTAATTGAGCAAATTCAACCTTGTGAATCTGTAGTTCCCATTAGCTACATATCTTTGAAGGCAATAATTAGACGAACTTGAGAAGAGATAGCCAATGCCAGGCCATTATGCCCGACCTCTATCATTCTACGAGTAAATTTATTAATAAAGTGTGTACCTTAGTTAAAGTGACTATTTGTTGAATGATTTCTTTTGTTTAATTCAATTTATCAATTGAGTTGAGTTTTCAGAGTTTCCTGTCTAATTTCTCTCACTTTTACCAGAAGCAGGAATCAAAGGAAGCTGATGTTCTCAAAGAGGAGATAGAAAAGCTGAAAATGAAGCATTTGTATGGTTTCCTTTACTTATCTCATTGTCAATCAGCAATAGCACGTTTGGTATGATGGATTGTATAGCACTTAAAATAATTAAGAAAAAAAAAAGTTAAAATCTTGTTCAGTGCTATCCATTACTCATAGCGAACATGCACTAAATGTTTAGGAAATCTGATTATCTGAATTTCATTATATCTACTGCCTGTATTGTTTAGGCGAATGTTGGGAATTTCATTATATCTACTGCCTGTATTGTTTAGGCGAATGTTGGGTAAGGACCTTACTGGCATAGGTTTACGAGATTTGGGCGAGTTGGAACAACAACTAAATGAAGGGCTCTTAAGCATAAAGGAGAGAAAGGTTACGCATTTCATGAGTTTCTTGTGCAATCGTTAGTCCAATACTGTATTTAGTCTGCAGTAATATGTTCTATTTTGACGACATTTTGGATCCATAACAGAGTGTTCTACATTTTCAGGAACAAATATTGATGGGGCAACTTGCACAATCAAGACTGCAGGTAACCCTAGTCCATGAAATTTCCTCTTTTTCACCAATCGATGGGAGCGAAACTACAAATTTCGCGGGCGAGAAAACTAATTATATCTTATGGGATTTGTAGTGATAACAATTCCTCTGGAAAATTTAGACATTTTCTACTTTGTGTAAGCCATTTGATTGCCCTGTGCAGGAAAAACAGGCCATGCTGGAGAATGAGACTTTACGCAAACAGGCAAACCAAATATTTGATTATGTGGATGAATAATTCCAATAACTTGGGCTTTTGTTTATGAATTTTGCCTAAGACTATTTATTGGCTTAACATTAAATGTAGGTTGAAGACCTTTGGGACTTCTTTCCATCCAGAAGTCGTAGTCAGCAAATTTCTATTGAGAACTATCCAGTGGATTCGGCCATTAGAGTTGACTCTGTAAGTCCTGAAGCAGTAAGAAATGGTGGATTTGAAGATGGAGACTCAGACACCACCTTGCAATTGGGGTATTTTCTTGTATTACGTGCTCCAATATTGATGATTTGTACAGAATTGCATAGAGAGAGCCAGATAGAAAACACGTAGATTTATCTGGTTCGGTAGTAGGCCAACATCCACGGGAGCAAAGAGGCTATACATCTGTATATTGAAAGAATAAGGTCACAACATATATACTAACCCCATCCTGTAAAATATATTAGGAAAATCCCAAAAATGCAGACGTTAGCCTTCTTTTCCATTATACATGTGTTCACTCGATGTAAGTCACATACTCCAATTTCCATCTTGATGAATATCCACGACTTGGGACTTGGGAGAAAGAAAAACATAACCCTGGACTTCAATTGGGACCAATAGGTTGGAACGCCTCCTCTCTACCACCTGGAGACTTTAATCAAGTTCAAGTAATGTTTGAACTTAGCTCTGGTAACAAACTTTGTCAATATGTCTGTTGCATTCTTAGAAGTGTAAACTTTCTCGAGTAATAATTTACCAGAAGACGCAAACTTCCTTGGAGCCTAAGCTACTGCCATATACTCTACCTCATCGTAGATAGTGCATCTAGAGACAGAATCATAGACCTCCAACAAATAGGTCCCCCTGCAAGAGTGAATATGTAACCTGTAGTCAACCTCCTGTCATCCACTTCCCCTGCATAATGTGCATTTACATATTCCACAATTGAAGGATCATCATGTTGTCTGTTAAAAATGATGCCATAGTTTGTAGTACCCTTCATGTATATGAAAATCCGCTTGACTCATCCCAATGTTGTCATCTTGGACTTCCGAAAAACTTGCTCACCACACTAAATTCTTATGCCTAATTTAGTCTTGTATAGACAATAGCATACATCAAGTACCCACTGCACTAGCATAAAACCTTTGATATGTCTTCAATTTCAACATCTATCATTGAGTGGTAGACAATCTAAAGTGAATCACCAAAAGTGCGCCCACTGGTTTTGTGTTACCCATGCTCAACCTCTACAACACCTTTTCAACATAACCACCATTATATAATCATAATTTTTTGGAATCTCTATCTATCCTAAGATTGAACCTAAATTCTTCATGTCAAATTCTCTACTCAACAAAGTCTCCAACTTGTTAACTTCACTCATACACGTTGCAACAATCAACATATCGTCCACATAAAGTAACAGAAAAATAAATGAGCAGTCCCCTAGGCTCTTCAAATAAGCATAACCATCATACCCACTTCTCATATAGCCAATCCAAATCATGTAAGAGTCAAATCCCTTAAACCATTACCTCAAAGACTTCTTTATCCTTATAAAGTGATTTCTTCAATTTACAGACCAAGTGCTTAAGTCCAAGCTGATTAAATTCTTCTGGCTGCTGAAACCAACCGTGTCTTTAGTGTCCAAATGTGCTATTGAAACCAACTGTATCTTGATGGTTACATGGGAGAAAATCTCATTGTAGTCAACCTATTTCCTTGAGTAACCCTTTACTACCAGACGAGCCTTCAACTTTCCCTTTTTTTCTGATACTGCTTCTTTCGTCTTATACACCCATTTGCATCTTATTGTCCTCTTTTCTAGATTATTGTCCTTTTCCTCTAGAAGCTCCACCAATTCCTATGTCTGATTTTTATGCAGAGACTCCATCTCCTTTACTATAACACCTATCAATCTACTCTTCTTTTTGTTGTGCAAGCCTTTTGAAAATTAGTAGACCTCGTTAGTGGTATAAGTGCATAAGAAACTAAATCTTTAAAATCATACCTAGTCGGTGGCCTGATATTGTGTTTATGCCTGTTTGTAGCTATACATTAATGATTATAATCTTCTGAGCTATAACTCTGCATTATGGACACCGTCCTTTCTAACATGAGTCTCTAGTTCCATCTGCACCATATGCTCATTGCTGCTGCAATTTTCTGACACCTGCTTCTCTTATCCCTGAGTACACTACAATGTGAATTTCTCATAAAAAATCACATCTCTACTCATCTTTGCCTTTGGAATCCAAAGCTGGAACCCCTTCACCCCTTTCTGATACTCTTAAAAGATACACTATCTAGACTTCGCATCAAACTTCGATATCTCCTCACTAGAAACATGTATGTAGGTTGGACATCGAAATACTCTCAAACCTAATATATATTGACTTTCTAGTTCAACCAAACTATTGCCAGTGATTCCTTATCCTTGATGTGATACATCACGCCATTAGTTAGACAAAGCTTGATAGTCGTCACAGTCCTCGCTTCAAGTTTGTTCATAACTCTGTTATCCATGCCTTCTTTCCATATCACGCTTTGACCATGCCTTGATGCATTGAATTTTTATATTTGAAAAAGTTTTCAGTGAGGATTTTTTGAACTAGATGGCAGTAGATGGTTGTTGATAAGGGAATCCTCGATCATAATTTCCGGTATTCATACCGCGTCCAACATGAAACTTGCAATTGGTACTAAAACACCGATTTTCTAGTAGATCCTTTACCCTCCTCTGCAATAACCCAAAATTTCCAAATCCGTCGACTTGACCATATCGAACTTCGCAGAAGAAACCCCAAACATTGTAATTCCAAGCCCCGATACCACTTGTTTTGTAATGTACATGTGGAAATATTGATGAATTGTAGAGAATCACAAAAGAGAGAAGAGAGAAACACACAAGTTTATGTGGTTCAACAGTAGGCCTACATCCATGAGAGCGTAAGCGGCTCCACTCCCCTCACTCCACTCCTGCATCAGCCTTCTTTCCCAGTATACATGTGTTCCACGATATGAGACACGTACTCCAACACCCTTGAAATTTGTACCCAAATTTTATGAATTTGTTTAACCTTGATTTCGAATAATTTCTGTCAATTTTTTTTCTTGGTATTTACATGTACCTTTTGTTGTTCAGGCCCCCGACTGTGGTTTGTCAAAAGAAGAGGAGGATGCCCGATGAGGAAACACAACTAATCAACTCAAAGAAGCTAGCCAGCACAACGTAATCATTTTTGTTATCTCCTTTCGTATGCAATAGGACCAGTTGGAGAGTAATTAATCCTAAGTACTTGGTTGAAGCTATGTTGAAGCATTCATAAATGTCTTATCTTTTCATGATTTCAAGATGATCTGAACGCTGGTTTAGTTTTAGACAATGTATTTCACAGTTCTGGTTTTCAGTAGAAAAGAGATTGTTGTACCTGAATGGTTTTCATTGACTTGTGCTTGCATTTATTTCATTGTGTCTGCATACAGGGGCATAGAGGGGTGGATGCATAAGTTTAAAATTAGGGGGCAAAATCGAACTTGTAAAGAAGTTGTGAGAAATTTTACAATCGAAAATTTACGTCCAAAAAAATCATACCTTGTGTAATTTTGCATCCGAAAATTTACATGAGATATAACTTTTTTTAATGTAAAATTTCGAAATTTTTTGATGTGATATTTCATATAAAATTTTCTAATAAAATGATGAAAATTATATTGAGAAATTTGTATTGCAAAAATAATAAATGATAATTAAATAATTGAATTTTTTTAAAGAAAATGCAAGTTAGACGTTTTTCTTTAAAACTTACGTTTAATGTATCTTTAACTATTTCTGATATCTGCTTGGACTATTCAATATATTTATAATGTAGTCCTCGAAATAAGTTTTGAGATGACATAGACAATTTGTAGATTCGATTAGCGTACGATTATTAGAGAATTTTTAAAGTTAGCATGTTATATAAATTTTCGAAATACTAATTTTGGACTGCCTACTTTGACAAATCGTAACATTTGCTACGATTGATCGTTTCGTACACTATTAACGACGTAGAAAACTAGATCGTGAGTACTACGAAATTGTATTAAGAATGTAATATTTCGAATTGGTTTCACATCCCATAATGATTTCGAAAATTGAAAAAAAACATAAAAAATTTAATGGTGAAAAAAAGGGAGCAAAGTTGGGGGTTCACTTGACCCCCATGCCACCCCTACGTCTGTCCATGCCTGCATAGACAGTTGAAGAGTAAAATAGACAGTTGTAAACGTTTTCAATTCATTAGATATACAAGAATCTGTCTATTATTATTTCGTATTTACACTACATACGTACAACAAATAATCATATCATTCCACCTACGGCTTGTTTCCTTTGAGTCGAAAGTTTTCAAGCAACTGATTTCTGGTATCTAAAATTTGTGAAAACAGAGATTTTGTTTGCTTCTCGATTTCCTGCAGTGAATTCTCTAGCACGACCAATCTTCTCTTCAGTTCCTTAGCGGCCTCATTGCATCTTGCAGTAGATAATTCCGCGGCAAGGTGCATGGCTGCATCATTGACCTCTCTTACCTCTTCAATTGCACCTAGTTTTTCATTAATCTCTTCGCAAAATCTTGAATTCAGGCAGTCTGTGTTAGAACCATTGGATTTTTTTGTTCCAACGCCCGATAATATTGCATCTAGCACCCAAAATTCAATGTTTTTCATTGCTGACAAAGCTTGAAGAATTACAAATTCCTTTTCAAAACAAGATTTTTCTTCAATCCCAGATAATAATTCTTCCACTTTAAAATCCTCTCCAAGTTTGATACTACTGCATTTTGGTTGGATTTGCTGCAGATTTTTCTTTGCAGAAGAAGGGGACTTTTCAACCAGGCTCAAAGCATAGAAAAGGGAAATCTTAGCCTGATTCAAATGGGACATGGAAGAGCTAACAGAATTCAAATTATCCAAGACCTGTAAACTGTATTTGAAAAACTCTTCAGTGGCAGCGCCACCCCATGCTGTCATGGGGTAGTCTATTTCCACCACCAGCCTAGCAAAATCTTTGTTAACCATATCCAACACACCAAAACATTTTTGAACCCATGCCAAGGACAGAAACTCTGATCCTTCTACAGGCTTCAACAAGATTTGGCTAGTAATATTCGATATTTTGGACCGAAAAACGTTTATAGAAGCCGATAAGGCTCCCGAATTTGGGTTGTGATTTTCCAGCCTGGAGGGGAATTTGAGTGAACGGCCAAGCCTTTGTACCAAGAGTACTACCATGGCAAACAGAAATCAGAAAGGAAGTATTGGTTTTTGGTATGTTGCTTGTGCCATTTATATATGGTGCAGTAAACAAGTGGGACAGCACTTGTATCCGTATTGTTTAGGCAAAGAATTGTCTGTAATAATAAATTATAAGCAAGTGGGACAACAAATGAAAGTTTGAAGCAAAAGGAGCGGATTGGTTGTGTAGTCAAATACCGTGTGCATTTTTACTTGGAGAGTTTCATTCAAACACGCTTTTGGCGACAAGTTGATACCATGGTGCTTCGTTTGCAAGATTTAGGACCACAATTTAAGGTTACCCATTAAATAATTATTTCTTGTGAAGTTAAAAGAAGCCATGGATAGGGGTTTGAAGTCCGTGTGTATTAAAGATAAGAATAAATCCTCACGTACAGAGGATTTGTTCACAGGGGCCTTACAGGCACCGCACAAGGGGCCGGGCCCCACATGTATATATATAAAAAAATTTGTGCTCACCCCACCATATGTATTGTTTGTATAACATCTTTTAAAAAAAAATTTGTACACCAAGGGGGTTCTAAAGATAAGTATTTAAGATAGTGGGACCAAAGGTCTTACCTACTGCTATGGATAAGAAAGTTTAAAAAGACAGAATTTCTATATAAATTTCGAAAATATATATATTTGGATCGAGGATGGGCTCTTGATCACTAGAGCCTAGAGGGAATTGTCTTTGCTGGCCAACCTCCATGTCTTGGTACTCCACCCTCCCATTCATAAGAGGGTGGTAGTTGTCATCGCAGGTAAGTAAAAGAAGCGAGAATCACTAAATGCAGTTCAGTTGACATGATCTAAACTAGTGCTAGTTGGACTATATATATGTATTATACTTTATTTATTTAATTATTTTTTAAAAGGTGGGACAACCATGTCATGGTCTGTGCCAGGTCGATTGGTCTAGATAGGGCCATTTTCGAGTCTGATCAACATTTATACATTTAGCTTCGCACGCAAATATGTACTAATCTTAGATTTAAATTGGAAATGTTGTGATAAATGAAGAGACAGACTTGAAGGGGATGTATGATATTTTGCAAGTCATGCTCTAATCTCGGATAAAAAATTGGACCAAAATTTAAAAATTCTACAATTTTCCTCTGAAGCTTCTGATAAAGCTCGGAAAGATTTTTGCAGTCTTGATATCTACAATATCTATGCTTCTTTATGCTCTAACTCCAGCCTCACCATCAATCCGAGACGGAACAAACAGATATCAGAATTGCTTTGATATCAATTGTTATGAATTTGGATCGAGTGATAATGACGATTGTTAGGCAAATTGTTGTTAAACGACCTCCCTGGTAGATGATGTAAATATCGTTTATTTCAGTCGGTATCGACCAAATGACTGAATGTATATCGACACTACAATTGGTAATCCAATCACATAATCCACTTGGGCCATTTGAAGTAACCTAATTAAAGGGAACAATACATAAATAAGGTATTTAAGTATCACCATTTCAAAATTAAGGTTTGAAGTTTTAAATTTCAAAAATCAGGTTTTCATTAAAATTTATTTATAATTTAATTATGAAATAATAATTATTAAATTAATTTATTATTAATATTTAATTCTACTATAAAATAATTAATCCACCCCCACCTCTACCACCCTCATAACTCCGGGGATATTCCGACGACCTTTTCGGTCACCACTCTTCTCCGGCGACCTTTCCGACGACTTTTTCGACGACTGATCCGATTCCGACGAATATTTTAAGGTCACAGATCTATACAATTTGGTCACAATTCAAAATTTTTTAGGTCACAATTCAAAATTTTCATAAGTCACAATTTGTTCATCGGTCATAATTTAAAAATTTGAAAGTCACAATTTTTTCACCGGTCACAAATCAAAATTTTCATAAGTCACAATTTGTTCATCGGTCACAACTTAAAAATTTGAAAGTCACAATTTTTTCACCGGTCACAAATCACAAAATTTGTAAGTCACAATACTTATTTATAGTCACAAACATCCCATTAATTGAACATATGTTATATTTTAGGTCACAATTTATTAAATTACTGGTCACAAATTAATAATTTCTAGGTCACAAAGCATTTATTGGTCACCGTTTATCTAATTCATTGGTCACATATTATTTATTGGTCACAACCTAACCAAATTCTTGGTCACAAACAACCTAATCATTTGTGACCACTCCCGAATCATTTGTGACCACCACTTCGCCACGACTACCACCGCCAACAAGATCACGGCGGTGCAACAAACTGACCACCAAAGCAAAACTCACCCAACCACTGGACTAGATCGCAACTGCACCCCACACTCCATCGTCACTGCACTCCACTGCACCCCTGTCACAACACCACAACCGTCGACACAGTAACAACAAACCAAAAAACCCACCATAGCAGCCGACCCATCGCCGCTGCCGCCAACACCAAGATCTAGCCCCCACCAACAGCCCACTGCTAACAGCCACAGAAGAACCACCACGCCCACCACCATACACTCACCGCCGCACCCAAACAAATCTGCACCTCCACGACCGTCGCAGCCAAATAGATATACACCTCCACGAACGCCGCTCCCGAACAGATCTGCACCTCTACACCCCAACCACCAACCCCTACAAAATCCCCAAATCGTGATGCCGCACCTCGACCACAACCACGAACATCATCACCATCACCCCCTAAAAAATCCCCAAGCAAAGGCACTGCACAGGAGAAACAAAATCAGAAACAAAAGAGTGGTGGCGTCTTGAGCGTCGAGCCACGATTTGGGGTCTTCTGGTGTGACGCCGCTGAGCAGGGCGGCGCCACTATTTTTGATAGAGAAGAGACCACCGCACCACAGACACTATAGCAGGAGGCGAAGAAGAGGTGGTGACGTCTTGAGCATCGAGCCGCAGCACCGGTGGTGGGGTCTTTCGGTGGTGGCGTTGGTGCGTAGGGGCGGCGCCACTGTTGAGAGAGAAGGAGAAGACGGGTGAGATAAGGGAGAGAAGGGAGAGAAAAGATATGGAAAATGATTAGGGTTTGAAATTAAGTTGGATTTGATTTAAATAAAAATTAATTTAAAAATGATTAATTAAAACCTGATTTATGTATTATTAAAGTTGATTTTGGATTTTTGAAAATGGTAACTTAAAAACCTTTGTAGGTGTAATTTCCCCCTAATTAAATTAGTGCTGCTCATGACCCAACCCAAAACTTGGATGACTTTTATCTGGTTGACAACCCATTGATTTCCTATTGGGCCTTATTGTTTCTATTGGGCCTAATTGTGTTCTAACTTCTAACCCTAAAAGCTTATACCCAATTCTTATATATATTTGATGCCCGTTACTGTTGCAAAATAAGGTGAATACCGTTAGCCCGTGCTTGAGAGAAAAACGACATTCTTTGCTATGTCTTTTCTTCCTTGGCTTTGTGCCTTTTGTGCTCGATTTTTCCCCCTTCTCCTTTAGCCTTTGTGGCTAATCCTTGTGGTTATTATATTCTCCATTTTCAGTCCTTGGTGGGCAGAAATTGTAGAGCAACCGTTTGGGAAAAATTGGTTTGTGATTTGGTTCATGAATTTTGGTGATCGATTCTATTCACTGATCCCGAATTCTTGGTGTTTTGGAGTTCATTAAACAACAACGATAATGAAATAACCAAGAAGAAAATAAACACAAAAAATTTAGGTGGAAACCTAATACGGGAAAAAAATCACGGGCAGAGGAGGAGAAATCCTCTATAATCAATAGTAATTGTATTTACAAGATCTCAATCTAAAGTTCTCAAGATGTTGTATAAATCTCTCTCTGTTGTGTTCTATATATATATATATATATATATATATACTAGGTTTAAGCAACGTGCAATGCACGTTTGCTTAGTTTATATATAATTTTTTTGGTTAAGAATTAAATTTTTATTAATAAAGATGTAATTTTTTGGTTAATTAAATAACTAATGATGTAATGTTTATGTAATTGATAAATAATTACACATTGTGATTTATTAAAAAAAGAGCATTAATAGAATCTATAACATCGTCCTATATATAAATATCGCTCATAATTTTATGAAAGCTGTTTGAGATAATTTTGATTCTAGGATAACGATTCAACATTTTCCTCATCTTGCACTGCTTCAATAGAGAGGACATTAAACTGCCTATATTTTTTCTCCTTTAGTTTCTCTGGATCTACATAAACTTGAATCTTTCAAATTTCTTTTGATAATTTCTCTGCAACGCTTTTAACATATGGTCGATTTTCCTACAAAATAAATTTTGAATATGTTTACATAATTAATAAAAAAATCCAATTATTTTTAAATAACTCATTATAATAAAAATCAAGTTTTGAAGAAAAATTTAAGAAATGCCTCTCCAGCATGTCCCATCAATTCAACTGTTGAACAACCAAGTGCATGTTCTGCTACTTCACCAAACATAGTAGCAGCTAGTTTTTCAGTATTATCGTCCAGTTGAACATATCTCCTAGCACTTTAAATGCGTTGAATATATTAATTTTAATTTGAATAGTGTTAAATTCTAAATTAAATCAGACATCAATTTTAAATTAAAATTGTAAGATACATACCGTGGTCTGTAGACCCATTGACTTTTGCAATATATACAAACGAAGCTTTCATTGTATTTATATCCAGTTTCTTTATTACAATCAACGCATGACATGTAATAAAATACTTAGACAAACTCAATCACATTTATCTTCGCCCATATCCAGAATTTTGCTTTTTACATTAAATCATAATCAATTTTTACAATGAATGTTAGTGTAAAGACAAAAAAATGTATAAGTTTGTGTTTCGTACTATTATATTATATCAAATTTTGCACTTAATCATGAACCTTTTGTACATAATAAAATAATAGATAACATTACATTACAATACAAAACTAAATAAATAAATATTTTTTCTTCATTAAGTTCAATGTACCTTACCAAATAAATTATTAGCATTTTTAAACTGATAATCTCCACGTCCATTTTGTTTTTTTAGTTTAATTTTTTCCTAGTGACTAAAATGTAGTAGTACAAAGCATTTTGCATTTCCCATTCATTTATTATTAGATAATGGAATTCCAACAGACACAACATCAATTGCCACAAACGATGGCTTAATTGCTATTTAATGGAAACAATAAAACTAACGGTGAAAAAAGATTTTCCGTTAAAACAACCAATTCCGTTAGATTTTTCGTTAAAACAAGAATTTCCGTTTCATAGGCACTTTATATATATTAGGTGCAAGCAACGTGCAATACACGTTTGCCTAATTTATATTTAATAGTTTTGTTTAAGAATTAATTTGTTATTAATAAAGATGTAATTTTTTTGGTTAATTAAATAATTAATGATGTAATGTTTATGTAGTTGATAAATAATTAGATGTGTGATTTTGATGTTGTGATGTAAGTTGGTGAGATCGAAGAAAATAAGCAAAAGTTGACAAATTTGGAGAAATGACTAAATTGTAAGGGATCCAAAATTTGGGGACTAAAATGTAAATACTTAAAAGTTGTGCCGAACCTCACGATGAAGATTTGAGAGTGCTTGGAGTCAATTTGATAAAGGAAGACATCAATGGAATCAAATTTAGTCAAAAGATGATCACAAATCAATTTCCAACCGAAAAGTTATGCTCCGATGTTTTAGTCTCATATTGAGACCTATTGTTGGCATAGAAAGTGATCGAATTGGAGAATGATGTCTGAATCAAAGTTGTAGCCAGATGAGTTAGCTTTCCAACGCATTTTGAATTGCCTCAATCGGACATCAGAATACAAAGTTATGATAAAAACACTGAAAGAAGGTGCAGCTGCCTGTTTAAACTAAGAAATTCCGTTACATAGTCCGTTAAAACAACAAATTCCGTTAGTTTTTCCGTTAAAAACAAGAAATTCCGTTACATAGCCACTTTTAATATATAGAAGATATAAAAGTTGTAGAAGAATATGAGTTCAAAATAGCGTCAAAACTTGTAACTCGAGTGACAGGCGAGCGATAGGTGGGCGATAGTCCCGTTGCTCGAGCGACAGGGCAAAGCCGACGAGCAATCAAGTCTTAGGTTGTTTTCTTCGGGACTCGCTCGAGCGTCCAGCTACCGCCAAGTTAGCAAAAATGCTGTGACTTTTTCCTCCGATCTATAATTTTGATATCTTCAAGACCACTTCAATTTAGATTCTAATACCCACTAAAATCTGGGTCAAACCACAACAAATCTCCACCTTGAACCAATCCAACACAAGGAATTCCAAATCACGACTCCATCAATAAACACCACTCTCCCTATTCCAAACTAAGCCCCAATGGACTAAATCAATGACAAACACCCACTAAGTTCAAGCAATGTTCAAACTTAGCAATATAGAGTGATTTTGTTATCATATCAGCAGGATTATCCTCGGTATCAACCTTACTCACTACAATATCACTACGAGAAATCACATCACGCACAAAATGATACATCACATCAATGTGCTTAGTCATCTCATGAAATAACTAATCCTTAGTCAAGAAAATTTCACTCTAACTTTCACAAATTATTGTAGACATCTGCAAGTTTTCACTGATTTCACCAATTAATCCTCTCAGCCACATAGTCTCCTTACATGCCTCTATAATGACCATATATTCTTTTTCTGTTGTAGACAAAGCTACTGTATTTTGCAAAGTAGCTTTCCAACTGATAGCACGACCTCCAAGATAAATCCATATCTTGTAAATGATCTCTTCTTATCAAGATCCCCTGCATAATATGAATCCACATGCCTAATAACTCAATTCGAATTTCTACCAAAATGTAAACAAACATTAGAAGAGCCCCTCAAGTATCTGGAAAACCACTGTACTGTTTTTCAATGTTCATTGCCAGGATTTGTCATGTATCTGCTAACTGCACTAACTGCATGCGTCAAATCAGGTCTTGTACAAATCATAATATACATTATCGAACCAACTGCACTGGAATAAGGAACCTAGACATGTAATCAATGTCTTCATCTGACCGATGATACAAGTTAGATGATAATTTAAAGTGAGCAATCAATGGAGTACTGACAGCTTTCACATTCATCATATTGAATCTTTCAAACACCTTCTCAATGTCTTCTTTCTGACTCAAATACAATATGCAAGCCTTTTATCTATCAAGATTTCATACCAAGAATCTACTTTACTGCACCCAAATCCTTCATATCAAACTCCTTACTGTGTTGAAACTTCACTTTTCTGGCATCTGTTTTATCTTTGGCTGCTATGAGCATATCATCAACATTTAATAATAAATATGTAGTCGATCCACTATCTTCCTTTTTGAAGTGCATACAACTATAATAATTACATCTGAAGAAATCATGAGTAGTCATGAACGAATCAAATCTCTTATACCACTGCCTCGGTGACTACTTTAATCCATACAATGACTTCTTCAACAAGCACACATAGTCTTCTTTCCCAGAGACCGTGAACCCCTCTGGTTGTTGCATGTAGATGCTCTCCTCAAGTTCTCAATGTAAGAATGCTGTCTTGGCATCCATCTATTCAAGCTCCAAGTCATTCTTAGCCACCACTCCAAGTAAAGCCCGGATGGGACTATGTTTCACAACTGGTGAGAACACATCTGTAAAGTCAACACCTAGAATCTGATCGTAGCTTTTTGCCACCAATCTAGCCTTGTATCTGGCATCTTCAATCCCTGATGTGCTTTCCTTTCTTTTGAATACCCATTTGCAGTGAACAATCTTTTTACCTTTAGGTAATTTCACCAAATCTCAAGTGTTATTTTTGCTAAATTACTCAATCTCCTCCTACATAGCAATCAACCATTTGCTAGAATCACTGCAACTGACTGCCTCTGAATATGTAGCAGGCTTTTAAATGAAATCAATGTCTTCAACTACACTCAATACATAAGCTACCAAATCTGCTTCCCATACTTCTCTGGATGTCTAATTTGTCTGCGACGTCTATCCTTAGCTATTGAATATTGTGGTACTAGTGGTGTAGGCAAAGTAGGTAAGATATTACTATCAGTCAACCCCGAACTGGATTGATCTGTAGGTTTGCAATCTCTGATTGTTCCTCTGAATCAATTTCCAACTCTATCTGAGTTGAATGATTTCGCTCCTCAATTTTATCAGAATCCCCAAGAAGTGAACCACGAACCATAGCAAGTTCATCAAATACTACATCTCTGCCAACAACCACATTTCTTGTCTTAGTTACCATAATTTATATCCTTTCACACTTGATTTATACCCAAGAAAGATGCACTTTCTAGACATAGGCTCCACCTTCCTACTATCCACATGAGCATGAGTATAAGCATAAGCAGGCCACCTAAAAATCTTCAAATCAGAATAACAAGAAGGTTTATCAAACCATACCTCTTTTGGTGTCTTTTTATCAATGGTAGCTGAACCACTATCAACAAGTAATAATGGCCTCATTTTTATGATACCCTGGCCGGTCCCCAAAGATCTGAATGGATATAGTCAAGCGTTCCCTTCGTGTTGTATCTTCTTTTGGTGAATCTGACTCTTTTCTGTTTCCCAAAAACACAATGCTCACAAAAAATTATTTTGCTTGTCTTCTTCCTATTAAGAAGTCTCATTCTACTCAACTCTACTATGTCATTCTCACCCATATGCCTGAGCCGCATATGCCAAAGTTTTGTAATTTCATCATTTGTCAAAGAAGAAGTAGAAATTGCTGCATCCTCAATTACTGTGGAACCATGCCAAATGTACAACCGTGTAGAGCTTTTATGTCCCTTCATGATAACAGAGCACCTCGGCCCACCTTCAAAACTTCATCTTCACCAGTGTATCTATAACACTTTGAGTCAACTGCACACAAAGATATGAGATTCCGCTTCAGTTCTGGAACATACCTTACATCCGTAAGAGTTCTGATAGCCCCATAGAACATTCTGATTTTGATCGTACCAACTCCGAAAATTTTGCAAGGTGCGTTGTTTCCCATAATAATTGCACACTCGAAACTCTTTCATATGTTGAAAATCAGTTCCTGTTGGGACACATATGAAAAGTACAAGCCAAGTAAAGAACTCATTCTTCATATTGTTTAGAATCCATGTCAGAAATCACAAGAAACTCTCCTTCACTTTGCCCATCTTCCACAACATCAACCTCCGCTGTATTAACATGTTGCTTCATTTTCTCAGTAGTACAAATAGCTTTATTTTTGTTTTTCAAGGCATAGCAATCATCTCTAATAAGACACTACTTCTTACAATAGTGACATGCTCGTCTAGATTTCGATCCGTCCCTCATATTTCTGCCAAGATTTCTATCTTGATTTTTTCCACGCACAACCAAGTTTTCAGCATGATTCCCAAATTCTCTAGGAAGTTGCATCATCTTCTTTTAGATAGTAAAGCATCATAGACATCTTCCATGGTGAGAGTATCCCGACTATAGAGAATAATATCTCTAAAAGTCACATATGATGACGGCAAGTCCTCCTCGTCATACTTAACTTCAATGTTTCCAAATCGGCCACAATTTCTTTGAACCTAGTTAAGTGATCTTCAAATGACGCACCTTTAGACATCCGGTAAGAATACAAGCGCTGTTTCAAGTTTAGCTTGTTGGTCAAGCTCTTTGTCATGCAAAGTTACTCTAACTTCAACCACAACGCAGTGACACTTCTCTCCTTCAGAACATCTTAAAGAATCTGATTCGAAAGATATAGATGAATTTGAGATTGGGCTTTTCGATCCCTACGCTGCTTTTCATCCTGCATCCAGGTAGCAGACATCCTATCAAAGTCAAGCAATGCTTCCTCCAAATCCATCGCGCTAGAACCGCTCACATCTTCACTTGCCATAAGGTAAATCTCATGTTTTTATCCAACAATGGGATATCATACTTCATTGTTGCCTAGCGAAACAATCAACCTTACTCTGATAACACTTGTTTGTTCCATAACAACTTCATAAGTAAATTTTAAATTAATTCTTATGTTGAATAATTTTCCAGAAACTGGATATGATGACTGACAAAATGTGTCACGTGCAGATAATGAATTTGAGAAATGTTACTTGTACAAGGGATCTGTACAGACAGCATGACAGATGCATTCGTCGTTGGATTTGAAAAACTGTTATTCAAATCCATGTGTAGATGCACGCGTGGCGTGCATATGTAAAGCTATCTGTACATGTAGCAAAATTCAATGAAAAACCATGCCACTCATGCATACCTGAATCGGCCTGATGTTCAAGTGGAACTCCATGCCAGTGTTACCAAACTTCAATATACTTGACATACTTGGCAACCATGCAGGTTCGGTTAAAGAATCATTCTTATTTATTTATTTATATATTTGTCATATTTTGAAGGTGAAATTTCCGTTAGTCGATCAGAAAAAGCCCAATGTTGATTTTCTCTTTTGTAAGGATAAAATTTTAACTTTCCTAGAAAATTGCAGCGATATCATCAAGAAATGTGAATATTAAGGATACCAATAACTTTAACGAAGTATTCTATTAATTACATTGAAACTTCTTGTAATCCTTGTTTCCTAGGTGGTGAGAAACCATAATATTAAAAGTTTTTTTTTTCAATAAATATTTATCTCTCATAGTTCTCAAATTAACAATAAATACTTTCCTTGATTGATGGACTTCAAAATGCACGTGACACTTATTTTTCTTCCTTATAAGTAATCTTTATACCAATTTAATACTTGATACTAAATTATTCTTCATAAACAATTATACTAATTATTTTAAAATAAAAAAATTGGTTGACAAAAATACTTTTGTAGATGGATTCTATAAATGGATAATTAATTTGATTGACCAATTTAGATGACATTGTTATGTGAACGGCACAAAATTAGATGTTCACATTCCAAGAAACGGATCCTTATACCACGCTCTTGGCCAAAAATCTTGATGCAGATTGAGATTAAATTATTACAAATATTTATGCCGCTTGACTAAATGAGTGGTAGGCCCATAATTTAATTAGAATCATGCTTCTACGCCATAGAGATTCACATCATTTTTGATAGAATATTATATGATATTTTATCATTAGACTGTCTAAAATACAGTCAATATTTTCTTCCAATCATATCTTGCCAACACTTATTATGTCAAAGCATTTGTCGATATCTTTCTGGAAAGGTAGCATTATTTATTATTCAACAAGAAAATCATATATTCATATAAAACCTTATGAATAAAAAAGAGAGAAACTTCCATACAATCATGAAGAGCAAAACCACTCAGATTCTTGTCTTGTTCCATTTATTTTTAACATGTTTTATCAATCAGAGTTCTGGAAAGAAGCAAAACGAAGCTCTTTCCCATTTATACAATGAAAAGTTCAGGAAAAATACAGCAGCCATTGACAGAAGCCAATTCAGTGCAAGTAGTTATATTAATGGAGCAGAAATTCATCCTCAAAAAGGGACGAAAAAGAAGGATAGGATTAGGAGACTGCCTGGACAACCGCAAGTTGGATTCAGACAGTACGGGGGATACATTACAGTGAATAAAACAGCAGGTCGAGCATTTTATTATTACTTGGCAGAGGCTGATGAGCATTCGAGGAAGTCATTGCCTCTTCTTCTTTGGCTTAATGGAGGTATTTCAATTCATTCATTCTTGAATCTTGATTTTATATATTGTTTGGTGATTTCATTTGTCATTTGTGTGAAGTGGCTATGATTTCATATTCAATCAATTTAAGATATTTTATATATTAATTTGATGTCGACTTGAGTTGACGAGTACAGGGTTGAGTATGCCATTTTAACACGAGTATACTTGATTTAACCCATGTTTGATAGTGATTTTAATATAGATTTTTATCAAAGTCAAAGTCAAAGTAAATAATTAATTTTAACTATATATTTCATGGGTTCCACAATTTTTCAATCACAGATTTCATCAATTTTCATCAGAATCTGTTAAAAAATTTGATTTTTATCTCCACTAAACAGGGGATTAATGAATAAAAACATGTTGACATCTACTATTGAGAAAGAATAATTATTTTGTTGTAATTAAGAATCTTGTTGTCAATGTTATGTCGAAGAATAATGCTACATGTACAGGGAAACTTTCATAGAATTTTTACAGGCTTCCACTTGACGTAGTTTCATCATTGGCAAAAAAAAAAAAAAAACTACGAATTAGGTACCGCCAACACAGTACCTGTAAAGCTTCTGTAAGGAAAAACCCTGTACTTGGTTTTTCTTATATTGAATTCATTGTTACACGGACGATAAGATGTCAGTACTTAATAATTATTTTTGAATGAACCTTATTTCACTTCTGATATGTTCGTAAGAAATTAAGTCATATTTGAAAATTTTGTTGCTTTAGATCTTTCGGCAAACAAATAAAAAAATGAAATGAAAAAAGAGATTAATGATAAATTTTTGTTTGTTGCTGTCGAACATATTCTTTGGTTACTTAAACACCTATTTCGAAACTTTTTTCATTTTTCTTTTCTAGGCCCTGGTTGTTCTTCACTTGGATATGGAGCAATGCAAGAGATTGGACCATTTCGAGTTCACAGTGATGGAAAAACACTGTACAAAAACAAACTTGCATGGAACCATGGTTTGTAATCTTATACTCAATATATTAACACTTACTGTCAAACTAAATAAACTCGATCTTCATTCATGTGTCTTGACTTTTTCTCAGCTGCAAATGTGTTATTTTTGGAGTCTCCAGCTGGTGTAGGGTTTTCATATTCAAACATGACGACAGATTTCGTTAAAGGCGGAGATAGAAGAACAGCTATTGATAATTATATCTTTCTACTTAATTGGCTCGAGAGATTTCCAGAATATAAAGATCGAGATTTCTATATTTCTGGAGAGAGTTATGCTGGTCATTATGTACCCCAACTAGCACTTACAATCCTTCATCACAATAAGAAAGCCAACAAGACAATTATCAATCTCAAAGGAATCGTTGTAAGTTCCTTTATTTAAACTCTAATTATGTTAGATTTTTCTAATTCAGCATAGATAAAATATAGCTATTTGTTCATATTTTTTGGTAAATGAAATTTATATGTATGCGATGCATTAGACATAAGAATCTGCATCTTAGAAATATTTGCTTTATTCACAAGTTTTTATCATTTGTTAATTTTATATATTTCAAGTGAATTTTAAACATTTTTGACTACTGAATAAATGACTTTTTAACATTACAAATATTTAAATCATTTAACAATGTTAGCACGGCTAACTTTACACGGTTCCATGATAGGTTCAATACCGATATAAGTTTTGTGACTTAACTATTGGATGTGGAAATTTAATCATCATAATAGGAAATTAATTTTCATTTGAAGATTAAATCCAAATGCATGGTGGATCTTAGATCACATTGAGATCATATGATGTTTTTATTTAAATCCTCACACATAAAGGTGAGATGATAACTTTGAAGGAGCTTTTAATGGTCAGTCAAATGCTTCCTCCCTTAGATCTTCTATCTTGTGCTCCTTAGGTGCTTCTCCCTTCTTTTGGGAAAATGGAAAATGGCTAAACCCCTAATACTTGCCAAATGTGCCCTTAAAGGGCATATTTATAACACACAATTATAGTTTCATATTTGCACAAATTTCCTTGGACTTTATTGTCGTAGACCAATTAAGTCACACACCTTTATTGAAACCAAAAGAGGGACCTAACCCGACTCACAAGACTCAAACTCCAATAGATGTTTCTAATTGGGTCAACTCTTAACCAATTGAGATACATCTATTAATCTTGGCTTACTCTACCAAAAAATCGGGATTGCACTCTTGAGTCGAGTAAAAGTTATGGAAACCAATTATGATTCGATAACATTATCCTCCGACCACCATTCCACAAATCAACTCCTCATTTGACCGTCAATATGTTGAAGTCGACAAAATGATTGTTTTGCCCTTCAATATGTATTGCCCTCTAAGTCCCATTTCATAAGGCGGATTTGTTGTGATCACATCACAACACCAAGTCCAACGATCTCATCGTCGAACTACTGAGCTCACGTTCAATTCCATTTAGAAAATACCTTAGAGTGACGATCGTCTCATCATGATCATTAACGAATTCCACTATTGTATGCATATAATCTCTAACTACTTCGCCCAGATTTACAAAGCACCGAGATTGATCTTCTAATTGAGACTTTACTCATTGGTACCTCAAAGACCTTGAATTAGCAATTAAAGGTACATTATTTGCTCAGGATCGAGGTGACTTGTTCGATAATCGAGTGGTGTCTCATTTCGAGAGGTCACAAATGAGTCATCCACGCAGTCCAGTTCAATGTGCTTCAAAACACGTTTTTGTTCTTATTCCTAGATCTAGACAAATCTTAATAAGAACAATGGAATCTTATCAACATAAAGCGTCAAACTTAATGTACCGATTGTGAACGACATATTTTGATCATATAACGAATTGTGTCTCACTATACCCAAATTGTCGAGTATACAATTTGTTATATTTCATATGATCATGGAACCTTAGATTATTATCGTAAGTTCTAACACACAAATAATTGAACGTTAATTCATAATGTTGCTACAATATACTTACCACAAAAAAGGGCATCAAACTAACAATCTCCAACTTGCCCTTTTAAAGTATATGTGACATATCAATAATACTCATCCTCTCAAGAGGCTCATCAAAAACCTTAGCTGGTAAGCTCTTGGTGAACAGATCCGCAAGATTATCAGCTGATGCAATCTTGCTAACCGTTACGTCTCCTCGATGAATAATCTCTCTAATAAGGTGGTATTTCCTCACAATGTGCTTGCCACGCTGATGACTCCTTGGTTCTTTAGCATTGGCAACCGCTCCACCACAATAAAGTGTTATGGGTTCAATTACCAAAGGTACTACGTCAAGGTCCAAGAGAAACTTTTTGAACCATACAGCCTCTTTAGTAGCTTCACAAGCGGCTACATACTCTATCTCCATGGTATAATCAGCAATACAAGATTGCTTAATACTCCTCCATACCACGGCTCCACCTCCCAGAGTAAATACTGAACCCGATGTGGACTTTCTAGAGTCACGATCGGATTGAAAGTCGGAATCAGTATACCTAATAGGATTTAGATCATGTCCTGAATAGACGAGCATATAGTCTCTCGTTCTCCGAATATACTTGAGTATATGCTTCACCACTATCCAATGTTCTGGTCCTGGATTAGACTGATAGCGACTAACAATATTCACAGCAAAACAAATGTCCTATCTAGTGCAAAGCATAGAATACATGAGGCTTCCCACAGACGAGGCATAAGGAACCTTCTTCATGTAACCTATCTTTGTCGGAGTCTTGGGAGAATGCTCCTTAGATAGATGAATTCCATGTCTAACAGGGAATTGTCCCTTTTTGGAATTCTGCATTGCGATATTTTGTTAATGTATGAAGCTTGGGATAATGCTATCCTTTTATTTTTCCTATTTCGCAAGATACGAATTCCCAAAACATAACTAGCCTCTCCCAAGTCCTTCAAATCAAACTGTTGTGACAACCATTTATTTACGGATGACAATGTCCCTACATCATTTTCGATGAGTAGAATGTCATCCACATAAAGAATCATAAAAACTACTTTCTTCCCTTGCACACGCTTGTATACACAGGGTTCATCCAGATTTTGGTCAAAACCATAGGTCTTAATGGTTTGATCAAATCTGACATTCCAGGACTTGGACGCTTGCTTAAATCCATAAATGGACCTCTGCAACTTGCAAACTTTCCTTTCATGACCTTCTCTTACGAACCCTTCAGGTTGTATCATGTAGATAGTCTCGTCAAGACGCACATTCAAAAACGATGTCTTAACATCCATTTGCCAAACCTCATAATCATAATGAGCGGCAATAGATAAAATGATTCAATAGATTTAAGCATGGCAACCGGTGAGAAGTTTTCTTCATAGTCGACACCTTCTCTTTAGGTAAAACCCTTGGCCACTAGCCTTACTTTGAAGGTTTCAACCTTCCCATCTATACTTATTTTCCTTTTATAGACCCACTTGCACCTTATAGGTTTGAACCCATTAGGTGCATTCACAAGATCCCAAACTTTGTTAGAATACATAGATTCCATGTCTGAGTTCATAGCAGATTTCCATGATTCAAAGTCTACATCCTCAATTGCTTCCTTAAACGAAGTGGGATCTTCTTCTTGTTCAGTAGAGATCGCTTAATAGGACTCTGCATAGAGCAAGTATCTAGAAGGTGGTCTAACAATCCTCCCACTACGAGTAACGGTTGAAGGTTCTTGATTGTCCAGTTTGACCGAAGACCCTTCATCATCTTCCACTGCTTGGTCATGTCCTTGGTCAGGACCAACCTCCTCATAATCCCCATTGTGATGGGTGTGTAGAGGTGCATCAATGGGTACATTAATGGGTGCCTCCAAAAGAGTTTGATTTCTCCTTTCCGAGACACCATTCTATTGGAGAGTTCTTGGTGCACTCAGTTGGGATAATGTTCCATTATCCGATAAATAGACCTTAAACTCTTGGGATAGATATTCGCTACCTCGATCAGATCGAAGAGCCTTGATACTCTTACCCAATTGTTTCTCAACTTCCGTCTGAAACTCCTTGAATTTCTCCAAAGCTTCGGATTTGTCGACATAAGGTATATGTATCCAAATCTAGAGTAATCATCCGTAAAGTTAATGAAGTACTTAAATCCTCCTCTAGCCCGAGTACTAATGGGTCCACAAACATCGGAATGTACCAATACCAAAACTTCTTTAGCTCTTAGTCTTTTAGCCTTAAAAGGCCTCTTGGTCATCTTTCCTTCTATACAAGATTCACATGTTGGTATAGATTCTACATCTAACTCATTTAAAGGTCCATTCTGTACCAATCTTTGGATCCTGTTTAGATTAATATAACCCAACCTAAGACGCCATAAGAGAGTTTCATTGGTTCTAGACGATCTCTTTCTTTCTTAGTAGTAGTAGTGTTATGTATAGAGCTAATCATAGGACTTAAGACACAGAGACTATTAACTATATGACCCGAACATATAACATAATTATTCAACTTGATAACCACTGTATAACGGCTAAAAAGTACCGAATAACCAACACGGTATAAAAGCACAACGAAAACCAAGTTCTGTGTAAGTTTGGGAACATAATAACGTCATCCAAAATCAAATGTCTACGATTCTCAAAACATAAAGTAGAGGTGCCAATAGCTTTGGTGGATACTACAGCTCCTGTGCCGACTCTGAGAGTGTACTCCCCTTCACTGAGGTGCTTAGTTTCCTAGAACCCCTGCAAAGAATTGCATACATGATTAGTGGCTCCAGAATCTACAATTCAAGTCCTAGTAGAATCAACCACTAAGCATGACTCAATGAATAGGACATTGCCTTTACCTTGCATCCTCTTAGCTAGGTTATCCGGGCAGTTCATCTTCCAATGTTCCTTTTGTCCACAAGAAAAACACTTTCCTTTTGGTTTCCCATCGGTAGTGGTTTTCTTTCCCTTTGACTTGCCATCTTTCTTTTTGCTTGGCCTCTTCCTCTTGATTCCTCCTTTGCCACTAGCTCTTTCATTAATTCCGTCAGAGATATGTCCATCTTGTGTAGATTATAATCAACTATGAACTGTGAGAACATCTCAGGGAGAGTCTTAAGGACTATGTCAATCTGCGTCTCGGAATCAATGTTAGCTCCTAAAACCTCTGCAGCATTGAAGTGACCAATCATGGTTAACATATGATCCCTCACAGATGTGTTTGGTTTCATGCGCGTGTTCATAATTGCCTTAATGGAAGCTTACCTAGCTTGTCGGCTTTGATGACCAAACATATCTTGAAGACTTTCCATTATGTCAAAAGCGGTTTCAATATTATGATGTTTCTGTTGCAACACATTTGACATGGATGCCAAAATGTAGCAACATATCATCTCATCATAATGACGCCACTTTTCATATGCAGCCTTTTGAGATTCTGTGGAATCATCTTTAGAGGGTTCAGGACAAATTTCAGTCATCACAAATTTGTGTTTTTCGACGATACGAACAATGTTAAGATTTCTTTTCTAGTCAACGTATTTTTCTCCCACAAGTTGATTTTTGTTATATCACTGATAATGGATTAAGCGACATTTTTCTGAAAAAATTAACGATTCGCATATTAATTAAAATGAACAATAATGTTTGTAAGATGCATGTACATGAGTATGTGAATATAGACCAAAAAACTATATTTTTTAAATCAAAGACCTTAAACCCTTACAACTTTAAACACGTCCTCTATATGAGGTCAATGTAGTTGACGACAAGGTTGGGACCCTCCCACTCATTTTATTGATTTAGGCATCTCATGCCACAATGTAATGAAGATTGATTATTATTTGGCATATGAATAACTTTGTTGGAACCTTTTATAGGAAGTCCTCCAAAAATATTCATATATAAGTGTAATAACCTCCGTCAATAATTTTAAAATATCCGAAATACGTGAGATGCTATCTATAGGATAATCACCCCATTATTCCATTTTAAAATCTCTATTACAAGATCCAATTTCAGTTAATCTAAAATATCGTCGTTTTCCCATAGGGAGACCGATGTAATTCGATACTAAACATACATATTTTAATAACAAATTAGATGATGGAGGAGGCCGTGGGTTTATACATGCATATAAACCCCCTCTCACTCATTATTTTAAAAATATGAGTTTTCATTAATAATTACTCGGCCAAATATAAACAATTATAATGGCACCAAATTATTATTAATAATTTTCTGTCACTTCTAATTAATTTAGAGTGATAAAAAATTATTTAGTATTAATGCATATGATTTTAGTGTACTGGGTGGTGTTTCATTTAATTTAGATGACATGTAATAATCATATATTCATTCATCATCCATAAAGCGATAAAAGCAATAATTAAATGAATAATAATTACTTATGGCTTATTCTAAGAATTAAAATTACAACAAGAATTAAAGTATTCTATTGGGCCACATTCCGGCCCAATTCTTCAATTTCATTGTAGTCCAATCCATGCTTCCAAGTGTGTGTCAATTTAATTTTTGAGTACCAATATTAAATAATAAGAAAGTCCTTATCCAACAAGATTTGCCCAAGTTTTCAAGAAAAGCCCAAAAAATAAAAATTGAGTCCAAATGGTAGAAACCCTAGCAAAACACATTTGTACCACCTCCACCACCATCTCTTTTGACGGCGCCGGCAACTTCAAAAAGACTGCCACCACCGCTCCAGCAGCAGCCACGACTGCTGCACACTCGACAGCCATGGCTGTTGCTTCCAGTAGCACCAGATGCTGCCTCTCACTGCTAGAAGTAGCAACCAATTTCTTTGCACCACCACGATAAGAGTGATAGCGATGGCTAGTTGTAGCCGTGGTTTGCCGCCTTCACTTGGTGGTATATAATTTTTTTTGTTTTTCTGGTTCATACATCTTCATCTACATGCTCTTCTTCCAACAATAACTTCATACCATGAGTTTTTCTTCTTCAAAATACATATGCCTCAAAATAAATAAAAACCCTTGTGCCTTATGGCTTCCAAATTTTCTAGATAAAAGAGCAATAAAAAAGAATGAATTACAACAATAGGAAGTAAAAATTCTAAAGCCAAAAGTGATTATGCATAAACATCTACTTTAACATATAAAGCAATAACATGTCAAATCAAATATCCTAACACCACCCATACTAAAAATGCATTTTACACTCGGATTTTTAAAAAAAACTTTAATCATACTCAAGGTTTTCAATAACCATGGCTCTGATACCATTTTGTTGGATGTGAAAATTTAATTATCACAATAGGAAATTAATTTTCCTTTGAAGAATAAAGTCAAATGCATGGTGGATCTTAGATCACCTTGAGATCATATGATATTTTTATTTAAATCCTCACACATAAATGTGAAATGATAACCTTGAAGGAGCTTTTAATGGCCTAACCAAATGCTTCATCCCTTAGATCTTCTCCCTCGTGCTCCTTAGATGCCTCTCCCTTCTTTTGGGAATAGGAAAATGGCTAAACCCCTAATACTTGCCCAATGTGCCCTTAAAGGGCATATTTACCACACAATTAGAGTTTAATATTTGCACAAATTTTCTTGGACTTTATTGTGGTAGACCAATTAAGTCACACACCTTTATTGGAGTCAGAGGGACCTAACTCGACTCACAAAACTCAAGCTCCAATAGATGTTTATAATTGTGTCAAATCTTGACCAATTGAGATACATCTATTAATCTCGGCTTACTCTACCAAAAAAATGGGGATTGTACTCTCGAGTCGATTGAAAGTTATGGAAGCCAATTATGATTCGATAACAATATCCTCCGACCACCGTTCCAAAAGTCAACCCCCGTTTGACCGTCAATATGTTGAAAGTCGACAAAATGATCGTTTTGCCCTTCAACATGTATTACCCTCTAAGTCCCATTTCATAAGGCGAATTTGTTGTGATCACATCACAACACTAAGTCCAAGGATCTCATAGTTGGACTACTGAGTTCATGTTCAATTCCCTTTAGAAAATATCTTAGAGTGACGATCGTCTCATCGTGATGATTAACGGATTCCACTATTGTATATATATGATCTCTAACTGCTTCAACTTCGCCCAAATTCCCAAAACATCGAGATTAATCTTCTAATTGAGACTTTACTCATTGGTACCTCAAAGAACTTGAACTAGCAATTAAAAGTACATTACTTGCTTAGGATTTAGGTGACTTGTTCGATAATCGAGTGGTGTCTCATTTCGAGCGGTCACAAATGAGTCATCCACGCGGTCCAGTTCAATGTACTTCAAAACACGTTATTGTGCTTATTTCCAGATCTAGACAAATCTTAATAAGAACAATGCAATCTTATCAACATAAATCGTCAAATTTCATGTACCGATTGTGAACGACATATTTTGATCATATAACGAATTGTGTCTCACTATATCCAAACCGTCGAGTATTCAGTTTGTTATATTTCATATGATCATGGAACCTTAGATTATTGTCGAAAATTCTAACACGCGAATAATTGGAACGTTAATTCATAATGTCGTTACAATGTACTTACCACAAAAAAAGGGCACCAAACTAACATTAACACGGTCCATGAGTTCGGTCCATTCACTTTCATCACACTCCTCAGCACATATGCATCAAATAAATAATATCAATGTCTTTCTCTTGTACATAATATTGTAGATTGGAAATGCTGTGATAGACGATGAGACAGACAGGAAGGGAATGTATGACTATCTTGCAACACATGCTCTAATCTCGGATGAAACATTGTACCAAATTCAAAAATTCTGCAATTTTTCGTCCAATGTTTCGAATCAATCAGATGAATGCAATGAAGCTTGTGATGAAGCTGACACAGATGTATACAGCCTTGATGTGTACAACATCTATGCTCCTTTATGCACCAATTCCAGATTCTCCTCCTATCCCAAGGGAACTTCGGTAAGTAAATTTTAATTTTTTGTCGAATTATATGCAGGACTGGACATGACAACTAACAAACGTGTCTTGTGCAGGTAATGAATTTTGATCCATGCAGTGACGACTACGTGCATATATACCTGAATCGACCTGATGTTCAAGAGGCACTCCATGCCAATGTCACCAAAATACATTACAATTGGCAATCATGCAGGTTAAATTAAACACCATTCTTTTTTATTTATATTATTCACATTTTGAGGGTGAAAACTTTATTGGTCAGTCCAAAATATCGATTGTCATTACCTATATTTTTTTTTGTACAATTATTTAAATATAGCTAGGGTCCGTTTGATTGATTTAAATTTCATGAAAAATGTCATATATGAAAAATTCAATTTCTACTTTGATTGTTTGATACGAAAGTGAAAATGAAGTTCGAATTCCAAGATACAACCGCTTTAAACTTGTTTTTTGCCAATTTCATGGAAAATGTATTCCTATGAGGTACTTTGGTTTTATTCTTCAACTTATATGGAATTGGAAAGCATTTTCAAATTTGCCAATCAAACGGTCCCTTAGTGAAATGCATGTTATATTAGATCTGAAAATTATAAAATCCATCTCTCCATAAAGATTCCGGAAGCAAGAAATCTAGCCCCCATTTTTTTAATTTATTTTTTCTCAAACTCATTTCCAACCACACTTTTTATGGGATTCACAACTTTATCAAGTTTAACACATTTCATCAACTTTTATCAAAATCTACAAAAATTAATTTTTATTTAGGTCTTGTATGGGAGGGATTAAAATCGGATTAAAATTGAAAATATAACCGTTATTGTTGACTTTTATTAGACGGGTGGGAGCCAATAACGGCCATATTTTCAATTTTAATTGGATTTTAATCACTCCCGAACGGAGCCTTAAACTAAAGAGGAGCTTAGGATAAATTTTCAATTTTTTTTTCTTGAAATTGCAGCGAAGTCATCCAGAAATGGGAAGATAGTCCATCAACCGTTATTCCTCTCCTCAAAGAGTTGATGGCAAATGGACTTCGAGTGTGGATATTTAGGTAATTAAAACTTATTTCATAATTAAATTATATTTACTGTATATAATATGAAAGCATCTCGATTATTTCAAATGCAGCGGCGACACAGATGGAGTTATACCAATAACTTCTACGAAGTATTCTATCAATCACATGAAACTTTCAATGAAAACTTCTTGGCGTCCTTGGTTCCTTGGTAGAGAGGTAATTAACTAAACTTGAACATAAAATATTTAACGTTATTTTTTTCCTTTTTTCTCCCTAAAAAATATTTTGTCTTATAGCTTTTAATATTAATGAAATTATTTTTCCTTTTTATTTGAGGGACTTAAAAAGGTGACCGTGTGACACTTTTTGTCTTCTTTTTAACTTATGTCTCTTAGGCCCTGTTTGGGAGGGATTCTCAAAATTTTACAGTAAATCAATTCTCATTTTCAACCACACATTTTTCAATAAAATAATATTTTTCATCACATCAATAATTTTTTCTTCTTTTTCAACCACATATTTTCTATCATATCACTATTCAAAATCAATTCTTCCCCCAAAAATCCCCCCCAAACAAGCACTTAGGGTGCGTTTGATTGCAAGGGTGGAAAATGAGTGGAAAGAAAATATTTTATAGGAAAAAGATTTGCATAGAAAATGTTTTGCAGGAAAAATGATTTCAAGTGTGTTTGATTGGTATAATTTTCCACCCATAAATTTTTTGAAATTTTGGATTTTTTTGTTCACGTTTAGCTTTATTTTACATGGAAATTATCTATTAAAATGAATTTTCTTTTACAATTGGTTATGAAATTTGTTAAAATTGTCAAAAAGTTAAAAAAAAAATTTTTTTTTGCTCGAAAACTATTTTTTTAATCAAAGTTTAGTGTTCGTTTGACTTCGTTTTATATGGAAATTGAGCGGAAAGCATTTTCACCAAAATTGAGGCAAATAGGCGCGTGGGTGGGGGGGGGGGGGATGTTTTCTTGGCAAAATTTTTCTTATCAAACACCTACTTTGCATGGAAATTGAAAATATTTTCCTAGTTCTAGGGAAAAGAATGACTATCAAATATGGCCTTACTAAATTAATTATTTTACAACAATGAAATTATATAAAGCAGTTTTGGTTGTGTTACTTGCAAATAATTAAATTGATCGACTAATTGAAATGGGTATTTTGTTTTGTAATCAGGTTGGAGGGTATACAAAAGTTTACGAAGGCAACTTAACATTTGCTACAGTTAGAGGGGCTGGCCATCAAGTGCCCAGTTACCAACCTGCCAGAGCTCTTTCCCTCGTTAAGCACTTCCTCAGTGGGAAACAACTCCCAACTTCTTCAAAACATTAACATGTTGTCATTTTATTTCATTCATTATTATTGTAAAAAATAAATAAAATATTGGTTATTATATTATTCAAAATAATGTAAATCAAAAACTTCCAACAGCTGGTGTTACAAAAGAACCATACTTACGATTTTCTGCAACAATCATACATTCAGAGAATCATAATTAGGGTTATCTCTATTACATCAGTAGTAAGAAGTTTTTATCCTACCCACTAGGGGTTGGAAATCAATTCTATATACATAAACATGCTATCGTTTTATATCTCCGACTCAAGTCGGAGAGGCTACGGTAAACAGTGAGGCTTTTGTTTTAGCAAGCTTTTTGTTGCATACCTTTGCTGTTAGCATAGCACTGTGTTTCAAATCTTGCAACTAAGGGGTTGTTCGATAAGTTTTTGATAAAAGTTTCAACAAACTTTGATAAAAGTTGATGAAATGTAAAGTTAAAAAATTGATAAAAATTGTGAGTTCCCACAAAATGTATGGTTAAAAATAATTGTTGACTTTAACTTTTTGAGCTTTCGAAAACAAGCGCTAAATAAATAAGAAAAAAATTAGTCCATACACAATGTAATAACATAAATTCCTTCTTAATTAGGGTTTGTTTTGATGAATAAGATGATACGGGAAAGAGTACTTCGAGCAATGCCTATTGAAACATATTGTAAAAGGAAGAACTTCTACCTTAACACATGTTTAAAATTAAGCCCTGTTTGGTTTGGATTAAAATTATATTAAAATTTCGTCAATAATTATTTTAATCACATATATCATGAAACTCACGATTTCTGAACAACATATTTCATCAATTTTTGTCAAAATTTACTAAAAATCTAATTTTAACCAAATAAGGGATTTAGCATTTACAAATTATCTTTTTTTTTTTTTCTTTTCCATTTATACTATAGTAAAAAAAGTATAATAAAATCCATCTAATCACTAAACTCCTCATAACCATACAATTAATTAACTCGTCATTACCATATCATCAATTAAATCACAATGAGTTTATATAAAATCCCTAAATTCATCCTCAAATATCTCGATTTTCCAAAATTATTCTTGCTTTGTGGTATCCATTGAAAATTTACACGATCAAGTCAAATCAATGTCCTAACAATTTCCCCTCAATAAATAAATAGACCGGAGTAAGCAAGAAATGAAAGTAAGCAAAATAAAAAGAAGAATAATGATATCTAACGCTAGTGGTACTAAAGCACCAATTTAGGTGGCCACATTTGATATGTTAAATTAAATGAATCAGATAACATTATATTTAAATGAATCTATCATGTATGTCATGTAGTTGCAACTTAAATTGGTACGGACGAGGTAATTAAATTAGAAAATGGAATTATTTGCTAAAAATAACAAATCTATGTCTTCGGGAAAGAATGGGACCCATGTGCATCCGGCCATGGCACGAACTTTGATCTTACCTTCTAATTACGCTTTACGTTTTTTATGTTTAGGCTTTTGTCTATACCCATTTAAGCTCGTAAAAGCTTGAAGCATCACATTGTCACTCTATCATGTTTTATATTTTTTAGAACACTGCATACAAAATAAGTTTTCGATAAAATTTCGTAAGTGTACAATATCCTTGCCAAATAATAATGAATGGGTGCAGTATCGTTTCTACGAAAACTAAATACTTAATCTAGTTTCCTATTAAACATAGCTTTAATCGAATAACGAGATTTTTGGAGGAGTTTTATATTAACAATCTAATATATATAAGTAGATTAACTAATTAACCAATGTTCCTTAAATTCATATAACAATCTCTTAAGTACAATTAAACATATCTTCACATGTGATCTTCTTGTATCTCTATGAAATATACAAAGATGCATTAAATTGAAAAAAAAAAAAAAATCAAATGAATCATGCAAAATGTAACGTATATCATATGATTGTTAATACTTGCCAAATTCCTATTATTCACTCAAATATTAGTGGAAATTATAAGACAATTCAATTAGTGATCAATTAATTGAAAAACATTAAGTTGTTGATCATTCAAAATTAAACACATGTTTTAATATCGAAATTCGGAATCAAAACTTCGAAAGTATGGTTCAACGTTATCCTAGCATCTATACGATTAGTCAAGCATCAAACTAGTTACAAAAATATAATTGACATTGATGCAACATCACCGGGTATGAACAATTGGAAAGAATCTTGAAAATCTTGAATTTTTTCAATGACTTCTTGATTAATCTCATTTGATTCTTCGTCTTCTTCTTCAATCCAAGCAATTGGTGTATGAAAGTAGGTTGGATATTTTTTCTAACAAGCTTTTATAAAGCTTTGAAAAATATATGGATTTGTAGAACAAAACTTCCTCTTTGGTTATTCTCTAAAAGAAATATGAATTTGAAATCCTAAGAGCCTACTTTGGCTTGTATAATATGTGTATAATTAATCCATGTAAGCCTTATTTAAGTGTTAGATGAAGGTATGTTATAAAGTAAAATTTAGGTCAAAACATGTGCTACAATTGGTTACCAAAATGAAGTTTAATTGTAAGGATGGCAATGGGGCGGGTATGGAACGGGTCAACCATTCTCACCTCCGTCCCATCGAGTATTTTTGTTACATTGTCCCATCCCTATACCCGTTTAAAGCGGGACGAGGCGGGGCTTTTTTTTTTTTTTTTTATTTATGTCTTTACTTAGTAAATATTATTGTTTTTTTTACTAATTTGTTAGAAACAATTTATGTTCTCTTTAAAAATATGATAAATATATTATTTTTGTTTGATAAAAAACTTAAATTTAAAATTAACTTTAAACAGGACGTGGACTATGATTCTCGTACCCACCCCGTACCCGCTTCGAGGCAATAACCCCTTCCTCGTCCCCGCCCCATTTACCCGATTAGGCGGGTAATTCTCGTCCTGTTCGGGACGGGCCCACATATTTCGGGTTGAACGTATTTTTTTGTCATCCCTATTTAATTGAACATCAAAATAAGTTCGTTTCTACAGAAAATCATGTTGTGCGATCTCACAACCAACAGAAAATGCACATTGGTTGAATGCATTTTTTTGTCATCCCTATTTAATTGAACATCAAAATAAGTTCGTATCTACCGAAAATCATGTTGTACGATCTCACAACCAACAGAAAATGCACATTAGTTTTCTAGTTTCATAGGCCGTGATCAAAGCCCTTATGGCTTGCAAATCCAGGCGTCAATTTTGAACTTCTGTTCATTTCGGTCCTTGACTTCACCTATTGGTTCAAATTGAGTTCATTATGATTTGTACCTTCAGTCCTTCATCTTTCAATCTTCATCATTAGGTCCTCATCATCCCAAATTCGTTAATAATTGATTCGATGTAAGTTTTGAAAGTTTACAACTTAGTTCTCAAACTTTGTATTGAATTTAACTCTTGAAACGTGTGATTCTCCTTTGATTGCTCCCTAATTAGTTCTTATGTTAAACAATTGCAATCTGATTGATCATTAATGAATCTGAATGAACTCCAATTAAGTTCTGATTTCGCCTTTTTCACGTTAATTTTGTCTAATTGCATCCAAATTGGGGTTAAGCAAGTCATATTAGAAACAACAGAGCATCAAATACTTGTTTGCAGAAAAATTGGTGCAAATGGTTCCTAATATATGTTGTTGCTGTGAAAAATGGTCCATAACCTTCAAATCTTTGCGCAAACATTCCTAACTTTTGATGGACGCAACTGGGCATTTTGGATGGTTTCCATCCAATTGACCGTTAAAAAGGCCAAACTTTTTATATAAAGACTAAAATGCATTACTTTATTAAAGAAATAAAATAAGTAAAAAAATAAAAGTCAACTCATCCTACCAATCAATCCTATACAATAGCATCTTCAACGCAGATGTGAAAAAAAAAAGTGACATATAAGAAAAATAGAATATGTTTAAAAAATTCAACTTCAATGCAAGTTTATAGGGACTCTGTCAAGATGATGTGGCATAGCATACATAGATATTTTCTAGAACTCGGTCTAAATTCAAAGCTCCGTTAGAAACGCTAACTCAACAAATTTCTATATTTTATTTTCAAACCAACTTAACTTTGTTATTTTTTCAAGAAAATAAAAGAGACCTATATAGCAATCCATATAATGCATTAAAAATCAAATTTGAACTTGAGTGTATTCATTAAATATCAATCTTATGTATTGAAAGTCTTTCGATATCTATTTTTTTTCTCTGCTACGTTGTCTTTACTAAATCCCACCAGCTTGCATTTAAGAGGTTGGTCCATAACCTTCAAATCTTTGCGCAAACATTCCTAACTTTTGATGGACGCAACTGGGCATTTTGGATGGTTTCCATCCAATTGACCGTTAAAAAGGCCAAACTTTTTATATAAAGACTAAAATGCATTACTTTATTAAAGAAATAAAATAAGTAAAAAAATAAAAGTCAACTCATCCTACCAATCAATCCTATACAATAGCATCTTCAATGCAAATGTAAAAAAAAAAAAAGTGACATAGAAGAAAGTAGAATATGTTTGAAAAACTCAACTTCAATGCAAGTTTATAAGGACTTTGTCAAGATGACGTGGCATATCAAGAATAGATATTTTCTAGAACTCGGTCTAAATTCAAAACTCTGTCAGAAACGCTAACTCAACAAATTTTTATATTTTATTTCCAAATCAATGTAACTTTGTTATTTTTTTTAAGAAAATAAGAGAGACCTATCTAGCAATCCATATAATGAATTAAAAATCAATTTTGAAATTGAGTGTCTATTAATTAAATATCAATGTTATGTATTGAAAGTCTTTGGATATCTTTTTTTTTTTTCTGCTACGTCTGCTACGTCGTCTTTACTAAATCCCACCATCTTGCATTTAAGAGGTACTTTTTAAATACCTACTATTTTGCTTATATGACGTCCTTTTGAGTTTTATTTTATTTTTTAAAAATTCTACTTTCATTAAAATGAGTGGCTAAAATTTATATTGACTTTCAAATGGAGATGGCAAAAAAGCTCGGGCGGCTCGGGCCCAGCTTAGAAAAAGCCGGAGTCGGGCCCCGCTCAGGCTGGGTGAAACCGAGCCAAGGCTCGAGTCGAGCCCCATTTTGGGTTGTCAGCTCGAGCCTGGGTCGGTCCCTGGCGTTTTACAGACATTTATTTCAGTTGCCTGCAAAGGCTGCCTGTTGCAGCCTTCAATTAATTTTTAAAAAAAATTCAAAAAACCCGAGTCGGCTCGGCTCGGCTCGCTCAGGCTCAAGCCGAGCCTCATTTTTCTTGGTCGGGCTTTGCTGGCTCAGATCGGGTCCAAAAAAGCTCGAGTCGAGCCCGATCTTTTTTTTTTCGACTCGGGCTCTGCTCGACTCGACTCGACTCGACTCGTTGATATAGTTATTTTGGAAGGTAGAATTTTAGGAGAAGGATGTGAAACCCAAATGGTGGCGTGACACAATTTTTAAAGCAAATCACGGTTGCATTGGAAATTCTCTAACGAAAAATTGGTTGGTAGAAATGAAAATTTCTGAACATATATTCCACTTATTTTATTTATTTAACTAAAAGTAAGGACACTTTAATCTATTGATCAAAAGTTTGAAATTTTTAACATTCAATTGGATGGAAATCATCCAAAATGACCAATCGAGTGAAAACTTAAGGATGTAATTTGTACCAATATTTAAAGGTTAGGGACTATTTGCACTAAATCCCCCTTGTTTGTCTGGCGCAATTTTGAGAAGAGATTGTTTGTACGCAAAAACAAACAAACAAATTTGGACGTTTTACCTGTTAAAAATATCCATTTCAAACTCATATGGACAAATAATAGAGTTCATATTCCATATGAATATGGAGTTTTGTACGTCACTCGAATGCAAGGAAGAGACTCATCGGACATACTTATAAGATAATTTTATGCAGTAATATATACATATCGTGTTATACAATGTATTGTATTTACATTTCATATGGTGTTTACAATTCATTTCCTTTTCAATATTTTTATTGATACTGAGTATTAATCGATATTATCAGTCAAAATGTGACATACGAGAATCACGTGCCTTTTTAATTAACTCGAATAGAAACCATCGTCACATCTTTGTGTTCACGAGGCAGATATTCATATAGGAAGAGGAAACCAAGTCACTGCTCACCAATAAACGTTACCACCAACTTTACAACTCCATTTTAGACAAATTTGTCTGAAAATTAAATTATTTAATAAATTGTAAATTATTACGAATCAAGAAAGTGGGGGCATGCTATTCTTTTAGGAAAAAGAGAAGGGGCGGGGGGGGGGGGGGGGGTAGGGTATCTGTAGGAATATTACATGAGATTAGTGTACAAGTATTGTGCCAACACGTGAACCTTTTGTCTCATTCCCAAAAATAAAAATTCAACTTTAATACTTATATTCAAAACTTTTTGTAGAATGCACGAAACCACTGAAGATGTATAAACAAGAAAGTAATGGTTGAACTTCTCAATCTTTCTTGACGTATGGTTAGGGAGGTTATGCATCTCCAACTTATTTAACATGTGAATTCAAGTCCCCGTTGATCGAACCATGGACATGGATGTTAAAATTGCACTCGATTTTCAATTAATTGTAGAAAAATGTTAAGTGATTTGACATTTTCACCCTCTAACTTCAAGTGGCGGGAAATTTGCGTTCAACTTTATCATCCACAGTGAAAGTTTTGGTTGCAATCGGATTCAAATTCTTAGGGTGTGTTTGATAACACCCATTTTCCATGGAAAATGGAATATCTTTTCCTTTTCCACCTAAATGTGTTGTTTGATGGCCACTTTTTGCCATGGAATTTACCAATTTTATTTTCCATCCACGCGACTACTTCCAGGCGTGAAAGGAAATGGTTTTAACAATTTCTGGGATCTGTCTGTCGTTTTTTTTATAGCAATAGAAACAAATTTCATAACCAAGTGTAAAAAAAAAAATTCACTTTCATGGACAATTTTGATGTAAATGAAGGCTAAACGAATACTAAACTTTGATAAAAAATAGATTTTTTAAAAAACATTTTTTTTTGTACTTTTTGGCAATTAAAACAAATTTGATAACCAAGTATGGAAAAAATTATCACTTTAATGAACAATTTTCATGTAAAACAAAGCCAAACGAATAGAAAATTTAAAAATTTTTCGGGTGGAAAATTATACTAATCAAATACACTTGAAATCATTTTTCCTGCAAAACATTTTCTAGGCAAATCTTTTTTCTGTAAAACATTTTCTTTCCACCCTTATAATCAAACGCACCCTTAGATTTAAATATGTTAAAAACCTAGAACCTCACTTTTGAATGATAAGAGTCGTAACGATACTATTTAAAAGGGTGGGAAGATAGTCATCATTTTCTCTATTGTAGAACTGCCTTTCATCCACGAATCACTTTGGAAGTTTGGATTCAAATATTGAACAGTACAATTTCAAGAAGCCACCTTGAAACTAGCAACTCTTATTTTACATGAAAATTCTAGTAAAATAAGGATAAAAATCCTCAACTTTAAGATCGTGACAATTAAATAATGATGGGACAGACAGCATTGTATATCCCAAAAAGCATAATTCCAAACAGGGACACTTCCTCTCAATGCCATTTTCATCAGATACTTTTCATCCCCACCCACTGTAATAATTCAGCATTGGACACGAAAATAGAGATATCGGTTCAGGATTGGGGCAACCTCCCCCACCCCTTGTTCCGTCGGTAATTTTCCTCCTCATACCTATCTCGTTATCCGTTTAAGTGGGGTGGGGCGGGATCCTTACACCGTTTACTACTCATTTTTTTTTTTTTTTTATAATTCATTTTATTACCCCTATTCATTAAAGTGAGATAATAATAATAATAATAATAATAATAATAATTTATATATACATCTTCTATATATAAAAAGTGCCTATGAAACGGAAATTCTTGTTTTAACGGAAAATCTTTTTTCATCGTTAGTTTATTATTTTCATTAAATAGCAATTAAGCCACCATTTGTGGCAATTGATGTTGTGTATGTGGAAATTCCATTATCTAATAATAAATGAATGAGAAATGTAAAAGGCTTTGTACTACTACATTTTAGTTAATAGGAAAAAATTATTTAAAAAAACAAAATGGACGTGGAGAGTATCAATTTAAAAATGCTAATAATTTATTTGGTAAAGTACATTGAACTTAATGAAGAAAAAATATTTATTTATTTAGTTTTGTATTGTAATGTTATCTATTATTTTATTATGTACAAAATATTCATAATTAAGTGCAAAATTTGATATAATATAATAGTACGAAACACAAACTTATACATTTTTTGTCTTTACACTAACATTCATTCTAAAAATTGATTATGATTTAATATAGAAAGCAAAATGTACATTGAACTTAATGAAGAAAAAATATTTATTTATTTAGTTTTGTATTGTAATGTTATCTATTATTTTATTATGTACAAAATGTTCATAATTAAGTGCAAAATTTGATATAATATAATAGTACGAAACACAAACTTATACATTTTTTTGTCTTTACACTAACATTCATTCTAAAAATTGATTATGATTTAATGTAGAAAGCAAAATTCTGGATATAGACGAAGATAAATATGATTGAGTTTGCCCAAGTATTTTATTATATGTCATGCGTTGACTGTAATAAAGGAATTTGATATAAATACAATGAAAGCTTCGTTTGTATATATTGCAAAAGCCAAGGAGTCTGCAAACCGCGGTATGTATCTTACAATTTTAATTTAAAATTGATGTCTGATTTAATTTAGAATTTAACACTATTCAAATTAAAATTAATATATTCAACGCATTTAAAGTGCTAGGGGATATGTTAAACTTGACGATAATACTGGAAAACTAGCTGCTACTATGTTTGGTGAAGTAACAGAACAGACACTTGATTGTTCAACAGTTGAATTGATGGAACATGCAGGAAAGGTATTTCTTAAATTTTTCTTTAGTATATATTAATTTTTAATTTATTTTTAAAAGTTAATTTATTCAAATATATTTAGTAAACTAAGGCCCTATTTGGGAGGAATTAAATTTTTCTACAGTAAATCAATTCTCATTTTCAATTACACATTCTTCAATAAAATAATATTTTTCATTACATCAATAATTTTTTCTTCTTTTTCAACCACACATTTCCCATCATATCACTATTCAAAATCAATTCTTCCCCCAAAAATCTCTCCCAAACAAGCTCTAAGACTTTTATTGTTTGTCATATTTCTTAGATAATCGTAGTTGTTATCTTCTATTAGAACTAATAAAATTTCATGGAGTTTTTCATTTAAAGTATTGAATTCATAAAAAGAAAAAAAAAACAATTAAACGGGACGAGGAGGGGCGGGGCCCTTGTTACTCGTACCCGTCCCATGGCGAAGTCCCCCGACCTAACTACCTGATTAAGCGGGAAATCCCTACCACATTCGGAGCGAGGTCCCGCAAGTATCGAATTTGGCTGACTTTTTTGCTATCCTTGCCGGAGAATTGACACTCTCTCACATCTTGCTTCTTTAATCTTGTTCATGTCTTTTTCCAGTTCAATATACTGTTCATGTTTCCATCATGGCTCGACGGCTGTGTCACTTAGATCAACACAAACTTAAGTCTTTCATTTTCAGCATAAAATTGATTTGCTCCCTAGCCCATCTAACATAAGGCTTGGAACATGCGTCCGTTGAGAAATGTACATTGTTTGTTCGAATCTACTTACCTTGTAAAACGCCGAGGCACCCGAGGCGTCGATACAACATCACGACCAGATTTTAGCAATTGGATACGGTCGGTTATCATGTTATCGAATAGCCTGTTATCCGGATTCTCAGCATAGCAGACATAGTAACAACTCACACATGCCTGAGGTAGAGCCATGGCAATCCTAGTCTACAAGCACATTAGAAATACGTTTATGTTAATCAACCTCCCACTACTAGAGAAATAAAAAATTTCCAAGTTGATCACAGTATTTGAATGTATTATTATGATGTAAAAAGAATGGATTAAATTATTAATGGTCATTGGGGAGAGTTCACCAACCATTAGGTACCCGATGTAGGCGGCTAGGACGGAGAGGGTGGCTGTGTAGCGGTGGTGCACAGTGGCTGACCAAGAAGCCACCACAATTACACATATCGAGCCACTGCAAACTCCAGTGAGAAAGCAAATGGCACTTGTAATATCAGAATCAACAATACGTTCCATTTCTCTCTTCAGAAAAAGCTCCCATGTATCTTGTGATGCCTTCACAAAACCTTTTCCATATGCAGCAATCTGCAAAAATTGTGTGCGCATCAGATACTAGTGCGAAAAGATAGGTCAATTCATTTTTCTGACGCCCTACTGTCTCGTGTACCTGGCAGAGCTTTCTGCGTATCTAATCTAATCAAATATAATACAACACATCGAGAATTACAAAGAACACAAATAGAATTCTTACGCGATGACAAGAATAAGATTATACCTGAACATAGGCCCAACCATTGCCTTGTTTGAAGATCGATTCCATTACACTGAGGCAGCAATGTGCACAAGAAAACATGAATTCATCTTCTCCCTCAATCAAATTGATGCCGCGTGCCACAATTCTCAGGGCTTCTATTGCAGGCACGAAAAGGGAGCCAAGACAAGCACTCCCAAGATTGTTAGATAATGCTCGTTGGAAGCAAAATTTAGTACTAGATTGCATTCCTCTTAGGTAATACAGAGCAATCACCCTACTCACTGTTAAATTTGCCACATTCCTCATTACTTCAGCAGTCCAAGCCAAGCTCAATACCAATGCAAATATAATCAATGGAGGAACATAGAAATTCAACGCCCCCACAACAGCTAAAATCCAAAATGACATCCAAAAAAATCCAGCACCAAGCATCAAGTAAGTGGGGTGATTTAAATCAGGAAATTTCGACACGGGGTCAAGAGCTTTAATGAAAATCTTGGAACAAAAACTAGTTCTTTGAGTAACCCAACAAGCATACAATCCATTACCAACGGCGAAAGCGATAAAAATAACTCCAACGCCATCTGTTGCAGGACGTTGGAAGCAAATTAGAAGGATTCCGGCCGATAAAGTGAGGACAAAAGAACTCCAAATTATGAAATGAACCATTAATTTAGGCCATACTCTCACTGCCTTTTGCCAAAGAAATGCCAATGTAATGCTAAGAAAAGACGCAGCCTCAACCTGTGGTAGAAAATACTTCAACAGCTCTTTCTCTCGTCTTTGTGCCCTCCCTTCTTCTATTAGGCCTTGCACTCCTTTAAATATAAGAAAACCCACCAGCCCAATTGCAATAACCATATGCATAAGGAACACAAACAGCGAAATCTTGTTTGTGTACGATCTCGAATTCAGTGTTACCACTGATTGCTGGTCGAGAAACACAAGATTCCAGAAATTATTTTCAAGAAAAACAGACACAAAAAATATAAAATAAAATTGTTGAATGTTGATACTTACTTGAGGGGTAGGTGTAGAGCGAGGCACAGGCTGCTGCAAAGGAGGAGGAGTAGGAGAAACAGAAGGAGAAGGAGGGGGAGAAGGAGAAGGGCGAGGAGGAGGAGGAGGAGCATGAGGACGAGGAGGACGGGGACGAGGAGGAGGGTGCTGCAAAGGAGAAGGTGAGGCAACTCTTATTGCATTTTCTACCACGAGTCTTAACGGATTTGAAGCATTCAATCTTTGCATTCTAGACATATGAAATTCTCTTGGGCGATGAATTTGAGCTGCTTGTTCTTGAATATTCATCCCACCTTTCTCCAAATCTGATTCTTCGTCATATTCTTCTTCTTCTTCTCTCACTGTTTCTTCTGCACTTTTTCTGGGCATGACTACCTGTATTCAACAGCACAAATCACATCAATGAAAGAATATTCAAGAAAATTCAGTAGTGGCGGTGGAATGTCGATGACATACGGGTTCCAAGGCACCCATTAATCGTGATGGTGGAGGCGGCGTGGAGCTGACAGCGGTGGGAGGTTTGGATTCTGTTTGACGTTAGATTTTGTTTCTATGTGCTGGCTAATGCAATTTCCCTTGTACCAACCGTACTTTTCATTTTCAAGATTGTCTGTTTTTATCTTGATGACGGGCTGGTTGATGGTTGTGTTGCACACGCTCCGATCAGTGTGGTTGGCTGTGTGCAGGTCCACAGTTGGTCTTTTACATGCACGATTCACACGTCGTGGTGGTGGTGGTGGTGAAATTTGAATTAAGTGAGATTCAGGAATCAGGATAGAGGAATTTGATGTTCAATCTGTTGCAATTGGTCGATTAAATTATTGAATTGCAGAATTGTGATTCCAAAGATAAATTTAATAAAGTGAAGAGTAAGTTGGCAACAACAGTGTGATTGTTCGATTCATGTCTCTTATAAAGCATGGAATTGAACTTTTTGTAAACACACATATGACAGTTCTTGTACTCTGATCTATTGACACATTTTACTATTTATCTTCTCCACGATGCTATGCTGGGCTGGTCCCCAAAGTTGGGGCTCAACCTTTTTATAATAAAGTGAGAGTAAATTTCACCTGGTGTCCCCAATCTTTGTCAAGAGTTGCATCTACGTCTCCAACCTACCAAATGTGGCACTTGAATCTCCAACCTTTCGGAATTGAGCCTGAGTAGTCCTAACCGAAAGAAATTGTCAGCTGCACAATTTGAAAGTCAAATTTTGTATTAACATGACTATGGCAAAAAAAATAATAATAATAATAAAGAGAAAACTAAACACCCGAGCATAGCATCACCACCTATTGCCTAAAGCTCACAATTGTCGACTCCGCAGCAAGCCACTTAGCCACCCCAAGATAGTTATGGTTGTTTCTAGTTCCAACCCCAAATTTAAAATTCACGATCCCAAAAATCAAACAATGTCCTAATCAGTATATGGTTAGCGACTGAGTAAATTGGGAAGAAGGCTATAATTATGTGTTTTGGTTTAACACGAAATTTAGTTTAGCAGTTTATTGGGACAATTGTCATTGAGTCTGGATTGCCTGGCTCAATTATATCTTTTTTTTTCGAAATTGAATGGATATTCATTCAATACACCGAAGTTACAAATGTGACTTATCAATACAGGAAATCCGACAATAAGCCAATCTACGCAAACTGTACTTGAGCACCCCAGCACACAGAGTGGCGAACACTGTCTAAACTTCAGGATCTCTCTGAAGAGAGCAAGAGTCTCAACAATGGATCCAAAGTCCAAAAGTCATAACAACACAAATACTATTTCTTATTGCACGATTTATTCTATTTCATTTGTACGACAAATATTTCGTCTCAATTTTAACTTTTCCTCTTAGGCATTTACCCATCTTATCCTTGTCGTTTGCTGGCCGTGCAAGGCGCTATATATCTATCTACTTACTAATATGTCATTTTCCTTGAGAGGACATACATAATTAGTGGGTGTTACTGTTTCTATTCATCACTTAAAGGGGCAAATTTTAGAGTTACATAGGATTATATCACATAACGATAGTCAGTCGTGTAATTAATACAAGAATAGACTATATATCAAATAATTGAAGATATTTTGAGACTCAAAACCTGATTTTAGACTTATTTAGAACTCGAGTTTTGCTTTTGCTTCAGTTTTTGAAGGAAGTTACTTAATTTTTGTTTGAAAAATAATTTTTAAAAGAGTTTTCTATTTCGAAAGTGTTTTTAAAGGAAGTCACATTTGATTAACTTCATCTGAAAATTCTTCTAATCTGAAGTACCTTCATTAAATTAGTTAAACTGATCCAAAAGTAGACTTTTTCAAAATCATGCCAAATGATCTCTAGTTTATTTTATAAAATTGTTTATTCTGGTTCAAAAGAACTTTTAGAGGAAATTGATCCAATTCGATTTCATTTAAAAGGTCTTCCAGAAAAAGATGCTCTTTAAAAAATTATTTTGCAAACACAACTTAGATAGAACTCTTGTAGAAGCAGAAGCAGAAGCAGAAGCAGAAACAGAAGCAGATGTAGATGTAATTTAATATTTTTGTGTAAATTATAATGTAATGTTAAATTCTATTTACATATACAGATGGGTTAGCAGGAACAAGTTGTAGGTGTATGAGTTGGATCCACATCAGATTGTTTGTGTTGTCGGTGTCGGCATTCATAAAACTGCACTATGGTATAAGTACACATAACACACACAACACCACAGACATATTGATCACTTCCGAGTGAGTTATTTTTGTCTGTTTCTATAATTTTAAAATAAGTTCTCGATCCATTCTGCCTTAGAGTTTGATATCCCTATCAACTATCAACCTTATCCAACTCGAATTTGATTTGATTTGATTTGATTTCCAACCCATAGCCAGAAAACATTTTGTAGCCCACGAGTGAAATTTCTACTGATTGTGGTCACTTTCGAGATTCTTCGCATGTGAATAGTACTCGAACCCTTATGCCCCTTGATTAGATAAATCTGCCTGCTCTATGATTTTGTGAAATAATAAAATGGATTTATCAAATTCGAATATCGTCTCACAAAGATTACTATTTACTATAAAATTTTAAACTAATCTAATTTCAATTTAAACTAAACTGGTAACTAATGATCTAATCAAATTGTATTTTCTAAACGAAATTTTAATAAATAAAATACACACTCAAATTAAAACCGTAGATAAGATTATGTAATTAGACAGTTAGGATTTCCGATTTCACTTAAATTATTTATCATACATTTAATTCGAATTTATTCAGTCATCTCTTCACATCTGCTAACGATCGAATTAACATATTGTATTTAGTGATCTCTCTCGAACAATACTAATACATCTATATGCCCGAACTTTATATATCTATATAAATTCACACACACATGAACGCATTTATCTATAGGAATTTAACATGATCACATAGCCTATAATTATCTCTCGATCTTTTATAATGTCTATGTTAATTATTGTACAAACTAGAATTATACATCACCTTTCAGTTTCTGTATTATCCTTAAATTAATTAATTATTTCGTAGAAAATTAAAGCATTAAACACACAATAATTAATTAACAAATATCAAAATTGCATGAAATCTTTAAATTAAACATATAATAAAAACTTAAGCTACATTATCCATCATAACAATAAAAGTAATTAGTCAGTCATAATGTTGAAATTAAACACTCAAAAGTAGAACGACATCACTAAAATTGACGAAACGTGAAGCTTCTCGTGTGTGTTGTCTCCTTTATAATTAATTTCAGCCATATTTTCTCCCAATTAGCAGCCTTCGTATGCGTGTGTGTATATATATACAATTGCAGCCTTACAGTCATTAGAAGAAAGATTATAGATTCCTGAAGACGAAATCTCCTCATCCCAACAGACTATTACTAAGAGTGTGTTTGGTAGGGATTTTTGGGGGAAAAATTGATTTTTGAATAGTGATATAATGTGAAATGTGTGGTTGAAAAAAAAGAAAAAAGTATTGATGTGATGGAAAATATTATTTTATTAAAGAATGTGTGGTTGAAAATGAGAATTGATTTACTGTAGAAAATGAGAATCTGTATCAAACATGACATAAATATCAACATGAGATTCTTCAGCTACATGACGGTTTAGAAAGATTAAGTTCTAAACATATTATTGAAATACCTATTTTTAAAGATATTGCATCTACAAATAGAAATTATTCTAATAAAATAGCTCTTTCGATTTTTTGTGGTGATTTTATGGCATGTTTTGTGTTGATTTTTGAAGTGGTGGTGTAGGCAGTGGTAGTGTGCAACGACGGCGCTGACGATGGGTTTTTGGATTTTTTGGTAGGGGTGGTGGTTGTAGTGTGGTGTAGATGGAGATAGAGGAGATGGCGGCGACAGCGGTGGTGCTAGCCGTGGTGACGATGGAGATGGCGGTGGTTGTGGATATGTGATGATGGTGCTAGTGGTGACAATGGTGGTGGTGGTGGGGCTACTGCTGGGTTTGGGTTAGGTTAAGTTGGATTAGGTTGGGAGTGTTTGTGATCTTATCCAGGTGTTGTGACTAATAAATTGTTAATTGTGATCAATTATTAATATGTGACGTAGAAGAAATGTGTGATTGTGATTAGTTTTGTAATTGTTACTCAAAATTTGGTTAATTGTGACTAATAAATAACGTGTGACCTAAATATTTGTTAAATTATGACCAATAATTTGATAATGTATGACCTAAAAATAATTTGTGGCCAATTAATTTGATATTTTGTGACTATGAAATAAGTTGTAACTCATAAAATTTGTAATTTGTGACAAAAAAAAATGCGATCAATTTATTTATTTATTTGTAATAGATAAATAAATTGTGAATTATAAAATTTGTTGTTTTTGGTTGTGACATTTGTAATTGTGATTAATACATAACTGTGATAATAAATAATATAATATTGACTCTAAAATATTTAATTAATATTTTTTAAATTAATTATTTAATAAATAAAATTTAAATTAAATTATGATTTTTGAAAAAGTAAACCTTATTTCTTAGATTTGAAATAGGTCATACTTTCCCTTGAAATCAAACTAACTCAACCCAATTATTTGTTTATACCCAACCCAAATCGATCAAGCTTAGATTTGTTTGGTTTGGATGGGTCGGTCAGTTTTGATTTGGGCCCAATATAACATAATCGTAATTGAGGCTTTCAAGGAATGCAGATACGATTATTTTTTGTTGAGTTTAGACAATTTTTCAAAAATTGAAATCACTTGAAAACTTTCGTTGTTTTTAACCCATATAGGGAATTCTATCCGAAAAATAATGTATAAATAAGTTTGAAATTATTAAGCATTTTCTTTGTTACAATTTTTTTGGAATTCATTCATTTCATCATCATGTTCTTAATTTTTAGTTTATAGTCAAGTAACTTTGCATTTGCATATAGTATTGACGTTTGGTTGGGGGTTTGGTTGGGTTTTAATTCACAACCCGAGACCCAAGTCAATTTTACCCAACCTCAAATTTAATTTTTCAACCCAACTCAACCCAATTGAACTTAAAAATCAATCGATTTGAGTTAGGTTGGTCTATTTGATTTGATTTTTATCCACCCCTAATTCTAGGGTTTTGTTTGAGCTCTCCTTTGAAGATATTTATATCTATTGCAGCATCAGTCCTCAACTTCTTGGCTCTTGCCCAGATGGGAAATTTATCCTCAAATTAAAAAGTTGCACAATTAATCCTCAAGATAGAAAGCATCTAAATTTCCAATAAATAGTCGACACGAACATATCTCACTTAAATTTTTTTGAATGAGTCCAAAATAAAAATTTAGGAAAAGCTTATCATTTAGTGTAAATTGCATATGGGGTCCCAAATGGTTCAAAAAATTATCGCGGGTCCCAAACCTTTTATTTTGACAGCACCGAGGTCAAGCGTTTTCAAAAATAGATAACATAAGGACCTTTGACAGGTTTTGTCCAAAAAATTCATTAGTCGATCAAAATATTAGGCCTATGTAACCAATTCAAAGAAGGGCAAAAAGTTCATTTCGTGTTATGTAATTTGAAATAATTAAAATTATTAAAAAGGAATTAAAAAATATATTAATTGATAAAAAAAATTGAAAAGAAAATGATCATTCTTCTCCACCTAGTGGCAGATTTACAGTGGGGATCGAGGTTGAGGTCCAACCATTGATGCTCCATATTAGTTGCAATCTCTGATATCTTAAGCAACGGGCAATATGACGTATCTGATGTCCATACTACCTTCAAAGCTTTTCATCAAATGATTCCCACACAATTTGGTGCAACAAAAATTTAAATTATTCGTTCAAATAATAGAGGAGAATAATTCAATATATTAATCTTTTCATATCTTGAAGAAAAATGGATTGTACACCAATCTTCGAGTTGATTAAGTGAATGATAATTAAACTTTCCCTCTGTTTTTACCTTTTTACTAAATTCTTAATTTTAAAATTCCAATAGGAATATTATCACGATACTTTCCACACTCCGGTGGAATTAATCATATTCATCTTAGATTGTTTGGCCGTGCAGCATTCGTATGTGTTTCCAAATAAATAAAAAAAAGATCCAAATTTGATCCTAGAGCTACTTGGTTAATTGGTCATTTCCCAGGGAAAAATGGTTATAATTGTCTATTATACAAAGCTGAAACTCAAAATTACAGATCGAAGCACCTATTACAAAGTAAACCGCTGAATACCAAAGTTTCCCAAATCAAAAGCTCAGAATATTGTACCCGTTTGTATCAACACCATGAAAAACCCAGATTCACCCAGAACCCTCACGATTCACAGTAAACATGCAGCTTCTTCTATGGACCAGAAGAGCTCAACGTTACCAACAACAACATTGTTTCTTTTCACCAGATTTCACACAGAAATGAGAAAACACACTCAAGAAACAGATTCAAGAGCTCCTCACAACACAAGACGAAGATGAAAAGAGAAAACACCGAAGAATCTAGAAACCCTCAAGAAGAAGAATGAAAACATAATCAATGAATGAAAAACCATTCGAATACCAAATATCAACGCATCGGGATGAGCAAAAGTCAATCCAACGATCCCGAGAAACTAACTCTTTTGTTAAAGGAAATAAAACTAAAGTTGCATTAGCTAAAACGCTTTTACCGAAACGGATATTGGGTTGGGTTATTTGGGCTCATTTCAGTTGAATATATTGAGCAATAGCAATTGGGCAGAAAGCCATTTCATCATCACCTATTGGACTGGACTGACATCAAAGTCTTTACAATCCCCACCTTGATGCTAGTGGTTTATCAGGCAGCTTAATGCTCTTTACAAGTTACTACTTGGTGGCCACAGCTTCCATTAATCACTCCACAAAGCACCGAGATTAGGATTAGTACATGTATCAATCAAATTACCCAGTATCAATGTTCAACATTTGCAAACAGGACTTAAACTTGGTTAGAGGCAACATCTTTGTACCCATATCAGCAGGATTAAATTGGGTAGCAATTTTCTCAAGAAGTAAAACACTTTAGAAACAATGTCTCTAATAAAATGCAACTTAACATCAATATGTTTAGTTCTTTCATGATAAATTTGGTTTTTACACAAATGTATAGTACTTAGACTGTCATAATATAAAACAATAAGATTAGACAGCTCATTAATTTCATACAACAAACCCTTAAGCCACAGAGCTTCTTTTATTGCCTCAGTTGCAGCAACATATTCAGCCTCAGTAGTAGTAGATAAATCTACAAAATGTTGCAGTTGGGATTCCCAACTGATACAAGTTCCACACAAAGTAAACGTAAGCTGTAGTAGACTTCCTATTGTCAATATTTCCAGCAAAATCAGAATCTACAAATCCTTTAAGCACTACACCATCATTATAGGAACTAAAACAAACTCCTTAAGTGTGAAGAACCTTTCAAATATCTCAACAGTCATTTTAAAGCAACCCAATGTTCTAAACTAGTACAATCCATGATATACATCACAGATCCTACAGCATTAGCATAAGGTATCTTTTTCATTAGTTTAATGTCAGATTCATTAATAGGAGACCGATCCTTACTCAATTTAAAATGACTGGCCAGAGGTACAGAAATAGATTTTTTGAATTATACATAGTAAATCTAGTCAATAATTTTTCCACATAAGCAGTTTGCTTCAAAGTTAATAACCTGTTATGCCTAAAATTCCCTAGTAATTTCCATGCCTAAAATTTTCTTAGCATGTCCAATGTCTTTCATTTCAAATTCAGCACTCAAAGATATTTTAATATCATTTATAACATACATGTTATGTCTAATTAGAAGCATGGCATCCATATATAAGAGTACAAAAGTAACAATAGCATTTGCATCATCTCTTTTGAAATATAAACAATGATCAAACTCACTTCTTACATGTAATACCCCAGACCAAGAAAGTTTAAGAGATTTGATAGGTACTACTCATATCACAAGGTACACCTTCTTTTCCGGAAGTCCATCGTTGGAAACTCCACAGTTAAGCGTGCTTGGCTTGGAGCAATTCTATGATGGGTGACCCCCTGGGAAGTTTTCTCGGGGAGCGTGCAGTGAGGACAAAGCATGTTGAAAAGACTTATGTTGGTACAGTGGGGATAGTACGTCTTCGATCTAACGGTCGTGAAAGCCCGTTAAGTGGGACCCGGGTCGTTACAAATGGTATCAGAGCCGTTTGCCAGTCGGAAATCGGGAACTAAGTGCTATGCTGGACAAAGTGCTACGCCATAGGACGGGAGCCACCTCTTGAACTCGTAGGAGCCACCTCTAGAATCCCAACGCCTGGCAACAGATCCTCAGATGAATCAAGCGCGACGAGGACGTCGTGAGTCTAACGGGGCGTGATTGTAATACCCCAAACCAAGAAAGTTTAAGAGATTTGATAGGTACTACTCATATCACAAGGTGCGCCTTCTTTTCCGGAAGTCCATCGTTGGAAACTCCACAGTTAAGCGTTCTGGCTTGGAGCAATTCTATGATGGGTGACCCCCTGGGAAGTTTTCTCGGGGAGCGTGCGAGTGAGGACAAAGCATGCTGAAAAGACCCATGTTGGTACAGTGAGGACAGTACGTCGTCGATCTAACGACCATGACAGCCCGTTAAGTGGGACCCGGGTCGTTACATTACAAAACCAACAGAAGAAACAAAAGTATCAAACATTTTGTACTATTATCTTGGAGATTGATTTAAACCATACAAAAATCTTTTCAACAAACAAACATGTTCAGTTTTAGATTTATGAATCACTTCATCAAGACCACCATGTAAAAATGCAAATTTTACATCTATTGATGTGAACCCAACCAATAATTGATCTTAGGAACCCACGAACAAGATGGAGCCAACCTAAAAAAACTAGAAATCACGTCGCACAAAGATCAACCCGACCCGTTGTTCGACCCGTATCAAGAACCGGGATTACACGTAAGAAATTCGACCCGTTGATTACCAAGAACAAGAACCGTGAAGTGGGAATGCCACAAAAAGATTGCGAAACCTTTTGATAAGTTCAAGTTAGAACTTTAATCTACCAAGAACATGGAGGAATAAAACTCTCAAATTTAATTTAATTCTCTCAAATAATCAAAGTCTGCTGTACAATGAATAATAATAGATCATATTTATATGAAACTATGAAAAACCCCTAATTTAGCTAGATAATTCCGTGCTTAATTCAAATAGATCACAAAAGATGCTAAAAAGATGGTATTTAAGTCAAACTAGGAAACTACAAAAAAAAAGATAAAATTCTCGTCAAATTTTTATACTATTTTCCGCCAATTTGTTCTCGGAATTTTTTTGTGCGACTACAACCCCAAAAATACCCTGCGCTTGCGTAGCCTTGTGCAAAATTTCGTGATGATTCCGAATTGTACTCATGGGCCAAAATCCGACACCCGAGCTGAGAGTTATGCCCATTTTAATCCACACTACTCGTTTTCTTTCCAAATATCTTCAAAACTTTGAGTCTAACTCGTTTTGGCTCCCGTGCCCTTCACGAAACTTGAACCTTGACTTGCCAACTTCACCCATCTGAACTTCATTGCTTGAACCCTTAACTCATGTGACCCGACCAAGTGATATTGCCTATCCTGAATCATATCATCCTCTCTCTCTTCGAAATGATTCGACCTCAAATCTGAACCTGCATCAAATGAAGCAACATTAGCTACCTCGAAAATGTTAAATATTACAGACTTACCCAACAGAAGTAAACTGTGGCCTTCATTCTCGATCAAAGCAATGGAATGACATGGTCCATCTCCCCTATGAAGTATTTTGGACCTCCTTTGAGTTCGTATCCGCCCCGTGCATATCATCACCCGTGTCTCACAAATTCCAATACTAACACCAATAGCGTTAAATTGAACAAGATTAGTAACTTAGAATCATTTGTCAAATTGGAATACAGAACAAGATTAGTAGACTTTAAACTCACTCCTAACACACTCCATAATTCCAACATAGGACAGGTAAGACTATTGTGATTAAAATAAAAGCATTCACGCGTCCAGTCAACAATAATGCATTCTAATTGCCTAGCATATAAGATTTAACTCCCTGTGACATGATATAATTTCATGATGTATTAAATGCATATCATAAACAAACAAGAAATTTTCCATACATGCAAGCTCATAGTCTAATCTAAGTATAGGGATTTGATTCGTTACCATAACGTGATCACTTACATCCTTCTTTTTACAAACCAAATTTTCCATGTGATTTACAACACGTGAATAGTTAAGGTGTGGCACACCACGAATTATTTCGCCATGGACTGATTCCTTGACATCCTGCAAAAGAGAATTATCCAAATTTGAGAGGGGATTGTTAGTTCTCACTAAAGCCCTCTCACACTCGACTTTTCTTGCATATAAGCTCACTTGGGAATTTTCTTTCCTTTCTAATTTTTCCCTCTCTTTTCTCTCGTGTTACAACTTCCTCCATCTATAATCAAACTGCAAACCTTATTTTTAATGTGACACCTAGTGTGAAACAAATTCTCTCGTTGCTGCTCCTCATCATCCACCTTCATTTGTGTAGTAAGAGCACACATCACTACTAATGACTCCACAACCGGATACTCTACACAAGTTTCACCCTCAACATCCTCCAACTCAAGCATGCGTCATTCCCACTTCCATTATTCAACTCAATGTCTCCATTTTCCCGAAGAATCATCACCCGTCAGTTTGGACACTGTGAAGCTATATACCCTAAACCCAAACACTTGAAACATTTAATATCCCTCGGCCTACCAGCTTGATTTTCAATGTTTGGTTTATTTTTATCCACCTCCTCCTTAAGCTTAGGTACTTCAACCTTTCCCCTGGTCTCCAACTGATTATTCATATCACCACTACTCCATTTGGGTTCCATAGTAAACCTAGCTACCCTTTTTCGTCTGAGTTGCCTCTCCACCTTCATAGCCACGTGCACCAAGTCCTCCAATTCCACATAGTGCTGCAACTCTACTACGCTAGCAATATCCCTATTCAACCCATTCAAAAACCTAGCCATGGTGGCCTCCCGATCCTCCTCTACATTTGCTCGAATCATCGCCACCTCCATCTCCTTATAATAATCCTCCACACTCCTAGACCCCTGAGAAAGCGTTTGTAACTTATGATGAAGATCCCGGTAATAATATCCAGGTACAAACCGTTTTCTCATGCAAGTCTTCAATTCTTCCTACGTCTCAATTAGCATATCCAAATTTCAATTGATCTTACCAAATAATAGTATAGTCAGTGAATTATACTACAGCTAACTTAAACTTCTTCTCCTCCGAGTAATTATGATAATCAAACACCAATTCCACATTCTTTTCCCACTCTAAGTAAGCTTCAGGGTCACTCCGACCTTGGAAAGCTGGAATATTCAGTTTGATGTTTCCGAAATCTCTATCAACCCCTCGATCAAACCTACATCCTATATTCCTCATTCGTCCCATGTCAGCTTCCAAATAATATTCACTACTACCTACGCTCACCGCCTCATCTTCCCCATCAAATTTAGCCATAAGATTCCGTCCTCGCCTATCTTCTCTACCCCCACGAGGAACCCTTTGGGGCGTCCCTCGCTGCTGACTCCCCAATCAAGGTTTTATGCCTAGCTACATCACCACTAATATGTTCAACTGCCAAGCCAAATTGATCAAACCTATGATGTGTAGCCTGCATACTATCCATAAACTCCGCATAAAACCCCTTAGGCACCTCTTCCTCCTCGCCTTTACTCATATCTCCTTTTTTTTTTTTGCCAATCTTTTTTTTTTTTTTTTTGCCAATAAGTAAATAACAAAAAAAAAAAAAAAAATTAAAGGGAAAGAAATAACAAAAAAAAAATTAATTTACCTCACGTGTTTTCACTCGTGTATCACTCGAAATTTTGCTTTTACCCAATATTGAGCTCACCACTCTTGCCTTTTACCGCTTATCCTCCATTCTCAAGACACAATCCTGCAACGAACACCACCACAAGTATAGTTCGAATAATCAACAGAATTCACGGATTCAGGTAATTAATTCAAGTTCAAGAAATAAAATAAAAATGACTCAAAATTTTTCCTTGTTTGATTTTTTTTGCCTCTAGATGTAGAGACTTTTTTTTAACAACTAATTAGTTAATCTAGAGGCAATTAAGCAACGAAAATAAGGACTAAAAAAAGAACAATATATTTAAATTTTTTTTACTCAAATAATAAAAATAACTAACAAAATAAATAAATGATAGATGACCGTGAACTGGGAACGCCACAAAAGGATTGCAAAACCTTTTGATAAGTTCAAGTTAGAACTTTAAACCACCAAGAACATGGAAGAATAAAACTATCAAATTTAATTTAATTCTCTCAAATAATCAAAATCTGCTCTACAATGAATAATAATAGATCATATTTATATGAAACTATGAAAAACCCTTAATTTAGCTAGATAATCTCGTGCTTAATTCAAATAGATCACAAAAGATGTTAAAAAGATGGTATTTAAGTCAAACTAGGAAACTACCAGAAAAAGATAAATTTCTCGTCAATTTTTTATACTATTTTCCGCCAGCTTGTTCTCGGAATGTTTTTGTGGGACTGTAACCCCAAAAGTACCATGCACTTACGTAGCCTTGTGCAAAATTTTGTGACGATTCTGAATTGTACTCATGGGCCAAATCCGATACCCGAGCTAAGAGTTATGCCTATTTTAATCCACGCTACTTGTTTTTTTTTTCAAATATCTTCCAAACTTTGAATCCAACTCGTTTCGGCTCCCGAGCCCTTCACGAAGCTTGAACATTGGCTTGTTGTTGTCGATTTTTATATCCCGCAAGTGTACGGATCGTGACAAGTAATAAAGTGGACCTAAGAGTCCGGATTATCGTTCCCACGAGGACTATACTTTAGTCTCAATCTATTATTTCTAACTTTTATTTGATATAAATAAACAAGAACAATGATTGGTTATGAATTCTTGAATTGAAATATTTGAAATCAAATTGAATGCAGAAGCGATTGATTGGAAATTCAAAGGATAACGGATATTAGGGCGGAACAATTTCACCTATTTATCACCTTTACTCCTTAAATCAAGATTCATACAATCTAAGGTAGTGTTCGGTCGAATTCTTCTATTGTATTCAATTTACCCCTCTCGAGTTCTCATTGAGCCTATTTAACTAATTCAATTCCATATCTCTATGCAAATTGACATTTAGTTAAACGAAACATCGGTTCTAAGAATTCAATTATGACCACAGCAATTAACATAGGTATCTCTACACGTTATGCCAATTTACCGGAATTTACTACTTGGTCTAAACAACAATCCGCATCTCTACGTAATTATTGTTCACGAAATCATTTAATTAGTGATCAAGTAATTAAATGCATTGAAAACATAGCAAAATCGACACATATGCATTGAGAACATAGCAAAATCAACACATCAAATAAAAGCACAAGAATCTCAATTTAAAGAAATAAAGGATCCCAATTGGTTACATTGTTCGCCCTAAATTAGATTTAACTACTCATGGGAATGAAAGAAAAATACAAAGTTATTATAGAGTACATCACCGGGTTTAGAAGAATAATGTAGAAAAAGAATCCAATCTTGCACCAAGATCTTCTTCCAACTCCCATTGATGCTTCAAAACGTGGTTTGCGCGATGTTTTCCTCCTTTGAATTCCGCCTTTGAATCTCCAATTGTATATACTTTCCCTCCCAATGAGTAGAATAAATCCTTTTGATGTGTTCTTCCTTGAATTCCTTTCCAAATCTTCAAAGTTCCATGTGTTTGTGTTGTTTGGAACTAAGGTGGGAACTCCCCTCTTTTTCCCAAGCCTCCTTAGGTCTATTTATACTTTCCTATCTGTTCTTGGCCAATTTGGAGTCTTTTTGTGGAGTTTTCGCTGCCCAAACAATAAAAACCTAGAATCTGTGGCGGCGCGCGGCGCTTGAGCGCTATGGGACAGCGCTTGAGCGCTAAAAATCTGTTAAAAATCCATTTTCTGGCTAGTGCAGCGCTTGAGCGCTGAGTGTGTAGCGCTCGGGCGCCAAGTTTCTGTCCACTTTGCGTCTATTTCAATAATTCTGTCATAACTTTTCCTTTCGATGTCCGATTGAGATGATTCAAGTTGCATTAGAAAGATAACTCGAAGGACTACAACTTTGATGAAATAGCTCTTCTTCAATTCGAACTTTATCTAGGCCAAAAATGTGTCTCAATCTCCAACTAAAATTTAGACATCCTTGTGCGGTTGGAAATTGATTTGTTTTCACTCCTTTTGATCTTTCGTTGCATCCATTTGACCTCTAGCATTCTTGAATCTTCATCGTGAGCTTCGACACAACTTTTGTGTATTTGCACTTTAACCCTCAAGCTTTGGATCTTTCTATTTTTTCGCCAATTTTTGCATTCTTTTCTCCAATTCTTCATCATCCATCGAGTTTCACCTAATAACACATTATATTATAAATTAGGCTATAATCCCATTAAAAGAACCACAAAATGTCATAATTTGGAGCCCGAATAAGTGTATAAAATACACTTATCACTTGTCAACTTCACCCATCTGAACTCCATTGCTTGAACCCTTGACTCGCGTGACCAGACCAAGTGATTGCCTGTCCTGGATCATATCATCTATTTGTTCAAGTTAAAGATTATAATGAGCAACAAGAGCTAACATAACTCTAATAGTAGTATACTTAACCACATGAGAAAAATTTCATTATAATCTATACCTTCTTTCTGTGTAAAACTTTTAGCAACTAGTCTAGCCTTAAATCTTATAGGCATTTTCTCAGTATTACACTCCTTAATACTAAAAATCCACTTGCATTCAACAAGGGAATTACCTGTAGGTTTAGGAACTAATGTCCAGCTCCATTTAATCAATGAGTCCATTTCATCATTCATAGTAGCCTGTCAATCCTTAGATTGCTGGCTAGAAATAGCCTCTTCATAAGATTTTGGCTATCTAAAGACTAGGTCTTGATAAGAAAGCAAAGGAAATGCAAGGTAATCTCTATACCTAACAGGCTCTCTTATATCTCTCCCAACTCTATCTCTTGTCAATTGATAATCACTTACATCACTCACTTGTTCTTCTAAATCTTCTTGAACGTCACCTTCTTCTTCAACATCTAAAGGGTCAGCATTTTCAGGTTCAAAACCAACCTGTTCAGCATCAACAGATTCAGTTGGCATACCAAGCTCCACCTGTGGCTTGGTCTTATCTCTTTCTTTCTCTTCAGGTAGTCTATTAGGCTCATTATCTCTCAAACAGGGCATGTTAAACTTATCAAAGTAGCACCCCTACTTGTGATAATCTTAAAACCTCTAGACTCTCTACTCCAAAGCCTATAACCTTTAACTCCATTAGGATAACCCAAGAATACACATTTCTGAGCCCTAGGCTCTAATTTTCCTATATTCTGATGAGAATAGGCTGAACATCCAAAAAATTTCAGATGGGAATAGTCAGGGACTCTTCCAGTCCATTGCTCTTCAGGTGTTATATCACCTAGAGTACTTGAATGAGTTCTATTAACTATGTAAGTGGCTTTCATTAAAGCTTCACCCTATAAGGTTTTAGGGACACCTGAACCAACCAGCATACACCTCGCCTTATTTAACAAAGTTCTATTCATCGTCTCAGACACTCCATTCTGCTGAGGGATATAGGAACAATTTTACTGATCAAACTTAGCATTACAAAACTCAATAGCATTGTCCGTCCTAATAGTCTTAATTTTCTTTCCAGTTTGATTCTCTATCAACACTTTCCAAGACTTAAACTTCCCAAAGGTTTCAGATTTATGTTTCAATAGGTAAACCCAAACCTACCTAGAATAATCATCAATCAAGGACAGAAAGTATCTATTTCATCCTTAAGAGATAGAGGAAGGAGGTCCCTATAAATCAGAATGTATATATTCAAGAACAAAGGTTGATTTATGCTTTTCCGTGTTAAAATGTAATCTATGTTGTTTCCCTAAAGTGCGGTTTTCACAAAAGGGAACTTTAGATATAGAGTCATTCCCAAAAGTTTCTTTCTTATAAAGGATATGCATGCCTTTTTCTCCTACATGAGCTAATCTCTTGTGCCACTTTAGAGTAGCATCAAGTTCAGCATTGGAAGACTCAGCCATGTAATCAACTATAGTACTAGCCTTAACTACATAAATTCCATTTCTCTTAACACCTTTAAACATCACAAGTGATCCTCTCATCACCTTCAACAAGCCATCACCAACCTTACCTTGTAAATCTAAATCATCCAAATTTTCCATTGAAATTAGGTTCGTGTTCAATTCAGGAACATATCTTACCCTTTGAAGGGTAAAGATATACCAATTTTCAAATTTCAGTGTCACATTTCCAATGCTTTCAACTCTGCAAGTAATGTTGTTCCCCATGACTACATCTCCTCCATTAATTTTCTTAAAGGAGTCAAACCAACTCCTTTTAGGAGTCATGTGGAAGGTACAACCAGAATCCAAAATCCATTCTTGGATCTAATTTCCTTCATCAACAACATTAGCAGAATCACAATCAGAAGAAGGCTCAGTCACAACATACACATCAATAGTATTAGAATCGGTAGGTTCAACTACATTCCCTTCATCAATTCATTTTCCTTTATGTTCATTTTGCTTCTTATAACAATCTTTTAAAAAGTGTCTAGTTTTCCCACACCCATAACATTTCTTATTTCTAGTCTTTAACTTAGACCTGCCCCTACTCTTAAGCTTCTTTCTATTATTATTTTCCTGATTATTAAAACCTTCATGGTTTCCACTAAACCTGTTCTGGGTCCTCCCCATAACAAACAGATTCTCAGGTCCACCGTTTCCCTCTCAACCTTGAGATCAAGCTCTTTGCTTCTCAAAGAGTTTATAACTATCTCAGGTGTAAGGGTATCTCTACCATATTTTATGGCAGCCTTAACCTCTCTATAGGTATCAGGAATGGCATTCAATAACACAACAATCTTATACTCTTCAGAGAATTTATCACCAATATTGGTGATATCTTGAACCAACTTATTGAAGGTATCAAGATTGTCTTCTATATCCTTAGAGGTGTCTAACCTAAAGTTAAAGAACCTCTCTAGCAAAAACAACTTATTGGGTAAGGACTTAACTAGGTAGAGCTTCTCTAATTCATCCCATAAGGCCTTAGCATTCTCTTGTTTTCCTACTCTTCTCAAAACTTGATCAGATAAATGCAGAATAATGGAGGTATAAGCAAGTTCACCAGCTTCATTTATCTGATCAGTTGTTATAGTCTCAGGAAATTATTGTGTTATTGCCTTAGAAATCTTTTATTGAACTAAAATATCTTTCATCTTTTATTGCCAAATGGGAAAATCCTATTTTCCATCAAAAACACCAAATTCAAAGGCAGTATTTGTCATATTTTATTATTCAGAAATAACGCAAAGTATCTCAAAACTTTAAAACTATGACAGCTGATACACTTAAGAAAAACAGTAAATTGATCTTCACAAAAGGGAAATGGGAAATAGGTCACAGACAATAAACAGTAATTAGAAATTACAGTTATTCTCAAATAGATTGATTTTTTAGTCTTCAAAACTCGATCGAAGCCTCAAGACCAACCAAGAGAGGCTCTGATACCAATGTTATACAAAGCTGAAACTCAAAATTACAGATTGAAGCACCTATTACAAAGTTTATCTCCAAATCACTGAACACCAAAATTTCCCAGATTGAAGGCTCAAAATATTATATCCGTTTGTATCAACACCACGAAAAATCCAGATTCACCCAGAACCCTCACGATTCACAGTAAACATGCAGCTTCTTCTATGGACTAGAAGAGCTCAACGTTACCAACAACAACATTGTTTTTTCACCAGATTTCACACAGAAATGAGAAAACACACTCAAGAAACAGATTCAAGAGTTCCTCACAGCAGAAGATGAAGATGAAAAGAGAGAACACCGAAGAATCTAGAAAACCCTCAAGAAGAAGAATGAAATTAGAATCAATGAATGAAAAACCATTCGAATACCAAATATCAACGCATCGGGATAAGCAACAGTCAATCCAACGGTCCAAAGAAACTAACGCTTTTGTTAAAGGAAATACAACTAAAGTTGCATTAGCCAAACACGCTTTTACTGGACCGGATATTGGGTTGGGTTATCTGGGCTCATTTCAGATGAATATATTGGGCAATAGCAATTGGACAGAAATCCATTTCATCATCGCCTATTGCACTGGACTTGCATCACAGTCTTTACATTGTCATCATACACCCTCTAAGAAAGTCCTCATCTCCGTGGATGTACATTTTTTTTGAAAATCTTTCCTATTTTCCAAAGTCTTAACTTCATGAGGAGTATACAAGTGAAGATAAGACCATAACTCCTTCAGAGATGGAACTATCATGTACCCTAGTCTATGCTTCAAATAATTTAGAGTCCAATATAACACGACCATCCCTCTATGGAATTCACACATGAAAAACAAAAGAATGGTCAACAATTTCCACTTCAAGTTTATTCAAACGGGACCCGACCTATTCAAAATACTCACTACTCAGCGAGTCTTTAATCTTGCAAATAAGGCATATTTTGTCTCGTCAAAATTTTGGTAATAATACTTTATTTCAGTGTCTTCCAGCTAGTTTGACGTTGATAATCAAAATTTTGAATTTAAAATTATATTTAGGAACCAATTTAAAATTAAATTAAAATTCTAAATAATATAAATGAAATTTAATGGTCTATGTAAAGTTTTGCTGAAACTTTCGTCATCGCAAGCGAAATTTACCCAAAATTCTTTCTTGCAAATTTCAACAAAATTTTGTACAAGGTAAATTCCAAAACGTTGTTTATTAAGCAACTAAAGTTTCACATCAATTACTAAAGATTAGTTTTATTTATTAATACTAGTTTTCGCCCATGCGATGCACGAGTTGTGTTTTTCTCAAGGACATGTTAGCGTTGCATGAAGTAGTAGGTTATTATTATGCTTCATTTGAAGGATTCCAGCTTTTATTTTTGTGTTCAAGTTTTTGCTAGATGTTGTTTAGATTTTGTTGGAGGCTGTTGAAGGTTTTAGTAATGAATTAGCGAATCTATCATCAGTACAGTGATATCAACTAAAAATGTTGCTATAATGTATAGTTTGTTTTTGAAGGACTACAATATGTAAATGTGTCAATCAGCTATTCAATTCTAGAAAGGAAAGAATGTAGCTTGATTGAATTGTCAAATGTCTTATAAAAGTTATAAACGACTGATTAAATGCATTTTCTATTGGGGACATGTGCTGATTAAATGCAGGAGAAATTACAGTGTGTGATGAGGGTGAGCCAGGGAAAAGGCTAAGAGGTGGAAGTGGATACGAAAGGGAAGGGACCAACTTGAATGTGATGTCTGCTTGTTTGAACTGTGGCGGTTAATGGTGAAGATGGAGATATGTGTATGCATTTGAACGTGTGATTGGTGTTTGATTTTGTAGTTGCTTAGTTATGCGAAGGGAGTGTCATGTAAACTAATGTTTCCATTATAATGTTGCTGGTGTGATTTTGGTGTTTCATAGACTGATGTTTTTGGTGTAATGTTGTTGTGTATGGTGTTTTATAAATTGATGTTGTTGGTTTTATTTGATGATTGGTATTAGTAACCTGTGATTGTGAGGCAACACATAAACTGATCTGTCCCTCTAATTGTAACAAAATAAACCGAGGCAAGAAATGGACAGACAGATTAGTTAGAATTCTACTTCATTTCAGCAACTCCAATGAGGTGCAACTATGAGGACACTACGTTATAGCATAATCAGTTAGCTGCATAACATTTAAAAATGCTAGGAAATTTGTTTCCATACTGTTAAAGTTACAGCAAACCCTAAGTATTTCAATCCATTCATGCAAGGACATGAGGCAACAAGCCATAATGGTACAAATTAAACTTGTCCGTCTTACACACCATAATCAAAGTAGGCAACAAGCCATAATGAACAATTACATTTTGTCTTACACAACATAATGAACTTAGGCAACAAGCCATAGTCAACAATCCATAATGAACTTAGGCAACAAGCCATAGCCAACATAAACTACATAAACTGAGGGAATTGGACATTGATCTGTCGTCAACCAACTGGACATCGCTCTGCAGGAAAATATTAAATGAGTTAGCTACAAGGATACGACAGATGGAAAAAATGCTTATGAATTCCATGGCAAGGTCACTGTGCCACCGAAAAAAAATTCAAGTGATCATTTTTGAATCTGCCTTTATAAGATGATGAAAGGATGGTGCTTCAAATGCCTGGCATCATTATAGAATGTAAAATCTATATAAATAAAACAAACATTTCAAGAACATAAATGAAATGTTTAGGTGAATGTATTCACTGGCTACTAATTTTTTATTGATATCCTGTGGTAGAATGAAAAGTACAATTCGAACCTTCAAATGTTGTCCCTTCTTTTCATTTTTGAAGGAAGTCTTGAAACAAAATTTCTATGTTTACCCGATCATTGAAGTAGCACAGGAACAATTCAATTTAAGATTTTTTATAAATGTACGAACGAAAGAATTTCCTTATATGCAACATTTTGAGTACACGTGTTATGTAAACTTGCGTTGTTTGATGGGTTAAGTAGAACTTTGAGAGATTTGCTCGTTTTAGCTCTTGACAACGCTACATAAAGTTGACCATGACAAAAAATAGGTTCTGGAAGATATAAGCCAACAAAATCAAGTGTTTGTCCTTGTGCTTTGTTTATTGTCATTGCGAAACATGGCCTAATTGGAAATTGAGTTCTTTTAAATGGAATTGAAGATTTATCACTTTGGAGCGGTATAAAAGGGATTCTTGATAAGAAGACATGTTTTTCAAGATATGCACCAGACGTAATTTTAGCAAGAATTACATTCTTTTGAAATTTTTGACAAGTTAGTCGTGTTTCATTGCATAATCTTTCAGAAGGGTTGATATTTCGTAATAACATTACATGACAGTTTACTTTAAGGTTCAATTCATGCGGTGGAATACCATTTGAGGTTAGACTATTGAGTAAATCTTCTTGCAAGCTCTGTTTTGATTTATCAATTTCTTCATCAAAGCTATAGTATGTAAAAATTTTACCAGGAATCTGTTCTAATAATATCTTATTAATATGATCAACACATTCATTTTTAGGCGTAAGAATAGTTCGATTTGCCATTGTGTGTAAATTGTCAGCATGAGCTTCTATATTTGGAAAGACATGATGTATCAAACATTTTAAAGATGTTATTTCATCCTCGAATGGTACAATTATACTATTTGGAAGTTTGATACACTTACAAGTATGTTGTTCTTCTGTTCCATTTCCAATTCTTAACAAGTAATCACAAAAAATAGGATCAAACTTCGCCCTCATATTCTCAATTAATGGTAGATGTAAAAGCGAAGGCAACAATTTAGAGAAAACTAAGCTAGCTTTCATTATGTCTTCTTTTTTCCATCTTGGTACCACTGACAAAACTTGTTGAAAATCCCCTCCGAAAACTATCACTTTCCCACCGAAAGGTAAGTTACAATCAGTAACATCTCTTAGCATTTTATCCATAGCTTCTATAGCACAACGATTGACCATGGGTGCCTCATCCCAAATGATTAATTTTGACATTTTCAATAAAGTTCCTAAAGCCGATTGTTTGCTTACCGAGCAGCTTACATCACCAATTGTGTCTAAAGGAATTTTAAACCTCGAATGAGCAGTTCGACCTCCAGGTAAAAGAGATGCAAATACTCCAGAAGATGCAGTTGCCAAAGCAATTGAATTTTGAGATCTCACAGCAGCTAATAATGCTTTATACAAAAAAGTCTTGCCTGTTCCTCCTGGACCATCAATGAAGAAGGCACCACTTGATTCTGATGTTATTTTTTCTATTATCGTATTGTATGCAAATTGTTGTTTGTTATTTAACATTGTTGCACAAGCATTACCTACTTCAATATCCAAATTCGTTGTCTCGTCTTCAACCATTCTTCTCAATCTATCACTCTCGTTCATATTTACATTGTAGGTACTATTTGATAGTCATTTATATTTTTACCTAATGATTCTAAGATACAACTGATATCCTCTAGAGCCTCTACTTCAGCAAATTTTGAATGTACATTTTCATATACATAATCATCAATCATATAGCATTTGAATTTATCCCATAAAAGCTTCGGATTATTAGGGCTGCAAAGTACAAGAAGTATAGCAAAGAGACGTCTTAAAGAAATAGGCATTTCATAAACAATAGATTCAGATAGACATTCTTCACAATGATTATCTCCGCTTAACAAACCATGTAGAAGTGCTGCTTCTCGGTACGTAAGAACAGTAACTCCGCTTGCAGTTCGTAAATCATGAAATGATGTTGGTCCTCTAATATGATTCATAAGAACATGGAGAAAATATCGTTCTCCTTCAGATGGATTTACTGTAACAATTCGTCCTATAACAATATGTTTTTTCCTTCGAGTCCAGATTTTCTTATTCGTATTCCAAACAAAATGTGCTGGAAAATCTCGATACAAAAGTGTACGAGCAAACTCATTCGCTTCATTCATTCGAAAGAATTCTGTCAATATTGTTCGTTTTGTATTTTCATTCACAATAATAATAGATAAATTATCTTCATTGTCGTATGTAACTTGTTGATGATTTTCAACATGAAGCTTTAAAGAATATACTGTCGGATAAATTTCGACTAGATTGAATGGAAAAATCCTCCACATAGTTTCAGGTGGAGATATCCATCTAGCATACTGATAAGTAGAAATTTTATCTATTTATTTCTCTGTTTCATTCGTATGAACTGAAAAATTAACACGATCATGTCCTTTATACACGTATTTGTACAAGTATTTCACAGCTTTAATAGAAGAACATACTTCGACATTAATGTGAGAGTCAAATTTTGCACTTAAATAAGGGTTGTATGGTACGACTCATCGTTTGTCTAACATTTGGCCTCTAATTTGAATAGAAATACCATTATTACGACGTTTATACAATGTGTATGAGTTCTGACCAAATATAGTTCTATCACAATAATCGTTGGGGTATTTATTTTTACAACCTTTATTTGCCTCCATGCATAAATTTTTTGGATTAAGGGTTCCACAAGGACTATGCATATTATGTTTAACGATAACAAAACGAAGATGAGGATATTTGTTTCTATCAGGAATTTCACAACAAACTATTCTATCAACCTCTTTGGCACAAGAAATTTTATGTCCAGAATTAAAAATTAACAACAAATGAGTATGAGGGAGACCTCTTTTCTGAAATTCAATAACATATATATGCGCAACAACTGGGCCTAAAATACTTGCCTTGTATAAATCATGTTTCAACTCTTCTAATTTTGCTCTAAATATACGCACAATTAAATCCGGTCGATTTTGAACTTGATCATTGTTACATAGTTCCTGCTTAATCTCTGGCCAATTTAGATTACATGTTATAGTTAAAAATATATTTGATTTTCCATAACATTGTACAATAGCCATTCCATCCATGTATCTCCTTAGCATGTCACGAGGACCACATGTAAAAGACTGTGGTAAAACAAAATTTCGTCCAATTTTACACCCTCTCGTTTCCCCATTTTGAACACTATCTACAATACATTGGTAAAGTTTAGCACGAATTTGTTTTTGGTTATTACGAAAATAATCTAATCTAGCGGTTTCAATCTTAATATACATATCTACAACATATTGTTGTAATAATCTACCAGCATGAAGCAATACAGACTTACTAAGAGGCCTGATTTGTAATTTGTATGAATAATATTCTCGGCATGAGACTTGAGTACGTTTGTTCGCCTCATTCTGTACTATATAACGAGAAGAACAAACGTGAGTACTTATTTAAAATATTTATATTACAAAAAATATATAACTGTATAAGAAGGTATATTTGCAAACCTTGATTCGCTTTTTCAATAAATTCAGATGTAGAAGTACTTGTGTTAGGGAGATCAAATGTCGACAAGTGTTGAGACTGAGAGTGTGTGCTTCTGTATCTTTGAATGCCTTCATGCCAACCGGATTCCTCATATGGAAAGAGTAATGGATATTGTAACGAATCATAACATCCATAATAGTAATGAACTCTATGTGAATTACCAGAATGTCCATATATAGTAATATCACGAACACGAACATTAGCATTTTCATCATCTTCAACCCATATAGCAGCTACTTGAGATGCTGTAGGAGTATTGAAAACTCTTTGATCAAGTCCAGGATCGCATCGTATCCGTATTTGATGGTCATGCAAGTTTTTATATCACTTAAAGATCTAAAAAATTTACTATATGGATTTGTCTTCAAAATTTCAATTAAAACGATCAACATAGGCTCAGCAAAATTAGATGATATTTTCATACGATTTTGAACTTCATTATCTGTATTGTAAACATATAATTGCATATAAGAAGGGGAATTGTTTTCGGGCACAAGTTGATTTACATAATGATGTACTTGTCCTTAAACTCTAAATGTGTAAATACCTTTATAAGTTTTAAAGAGGTCTTTGTCGTACTGTACACCAAATGAAGTGAAAGTAAAATGATTATTATATCCCCTTACAATTTTCTTGAATTCAATGCAGCTCAATTCTTTAGAAGTAAATAAATTATATAGTTCACTTGGTGAATCAGGTATGAAAAATTTGATTTTTCCATCAGAACAACAAAAACCTTTAGTTTCTCTATAAAATTTACGGGCATTACAATGTTTACAATATATGGATGTTGGTAATACATAAGCAGTAGATGGCACGGTCAATCCATTAAAAGTTCCTTCTAATTCAAAATTATAAATATTATGTGGTTCATTATTTGAAGTAGAAGCATGAGGATCGTGATGCATTATAGATTCATGCAATTGGGTAACAACACAAGAATTATTTTCCAAAATAATAGGCTCATTTATCCTTTTACACTGATCAATACACCATGTCTTAAGTTTTTTCCATCGATCTCTTTCTATTTGACTTTGTTGTTTGCGAACGGAGGTTTTGTATGAGTCTTTCCCACTATGATATACAGTGTCAATGTTAACAAAAGTAGGGTCTTCATGAGCAGATGTTTTTGAAATATCCATCGCAAGAGTAGAAGGGACTATCGAATATTGGAAGTCCAAGGTAAGCTGTATAAACTAAGAAAATGAAACATAAATTATTAGAAAATGTTTCATAGATATACAGGAAGAGTAAACTATGAAATACGAGAAATGAATTAAAAGAAACTATTTTAGACATATGTTATGTAATAATTAGAAACTTCAGGGAGAAAAATACAAAGATTAATTTAAACTCTCAAATGTAGCTGTAGAAAGTAAAAGTTTCAGAAAGAAATAATCTTATACGTGTTAAAACATACATATAGTAAAACTGAAGGTTGAAATATCGAAATTTGTGAAAAATGACTGAAAATATACTTTAAAAGGAAAGAAAAGTAGTATGCATAAAGAAAGTTAAATAACTAACAATTTATTAAAAATTTTACTGAAGGTATAGTGTACTATTGTAGTCAATTATAACTATCAAAAAATACAATTAGACATTATATGCACAAGAACAATAAATACGAATTAGAGTCCACAATTTGTCAATAGTAGTTGAATGATAAATAAGATAATAGAAACTTTAGGAAAAAAAATACAAAGATTAACTACAAATCGAACTCTACGAAATCTAGAAAAGAATAAAAAAAATATCATACCTGAAGATAGCACAGTTCAATTGATGTTGAAATTTTTTAATATATTTACTTTGAGAATGGTATTTTTGCAACCTAAAAAAATGGAAACAAATTCAATATTGACAAAATCAGGAATGAATAAAAATACGGCAAATAAATAATATCATAATATCATATCATAATAAAAATAAAAAATCGAAGTGTGAAGTAAATTGAAGGAAGTTACATTTTTTTTTAACTAAATTCAGAAGTGGCACCTCTCCAGGGGTTCGGGGGCAACGCCCCCGACGGGGATCGACCTGCCCGGTCGGTCGTGGGGGTCGAGGGGATTTGGGGGCAACGCCCCCAACGGGGATCGACCTAAAGGATTTTTGATTTTCATGTACGTATGAAATTGCATATTTTCTAATATTTTTGAATAATATTATTCATAAGTGGTTGGATTTGGTGATTATTGTGTATATTTGATTGAATGTATGAGTGGAAGTGTTGGTATGTTGGGTTTAATGGAATGGTATGAGTAAAAGTAATATAATTGTGAATGTATGTTAAAAAAAAAAATTAATGCGTTCCCGTGCGCGCACGGGGAGATGGTGTCTCCCCTTGCGGGCACAGGGAGTTCATGGTGTCTCCCCGTGCGGGCACGGGGAGATGGTTTCTCCCCATGAGCGCACGGGGAGATATCAGCCTCCGCAAGCGGAGGTTGCTAGCCTCCGCACGCGGAGGTGGAAGATGAGGCATTCCTTTTTTTTTCTGTGATTTATCTGATATTGTTTAATGGTAGTTGGATTTATTAAAATGGTGTTCAATTTAGATATAACGGTACCTTTCTTTTTTTCCTATATTCATATTTATATAAATATTTATATAAAGAATTTATTATTAATTTGTGCAGATGTCTTTAGAATATATCTTTCCACCAAATCGATGGTTCTCTGTCACCATCACCTAATTTCCGATCCATCGGTATATTAAAGATTTTATAGAACTTATTGATGAAGATAAACATGCTTTACTATTGTCCAATAATAGCAACTTCTTCGGATTTATTTATGGAGCTATCTATAGAGTGAAGCAACAACAATTCTGTAGCAGATTGATACACGAATTTATATTGAGAATTATTGACTCTGGAAAAACAAATGAAGATGGTTTCTCTCTGCTCGCCGTGCGCGCACGAGGAGATCCTTTCTCCTCGGTTCATTGAATTTACCGGTTCATTCCAGTGAAATAAAATCACAACATAAATAATGAACTAAACAAAAAAGGACGAAAAACATAATAAAACTAAACAATAACGAACAAACATAAAGCATGTTGCGGAAAAGAATATATTGAAATCAAAAAACAAAAATATAACAATGAATAAAAATTTACCTTCAATGGATTGTTCTGCCAATTCACAACGTTAACTGATAATTGAGAATATTTGTTGTTTGAAATCAAAATATTTTCTTTTTCGAGAAACATGAAACTGTGTAGTTGGAAATGTGTTTAGTGCAATTGCATGTATATATGTAGGGTAGGAAGTGGCAAAATACATACAGTGAAGAAGTCGGTTTGCAGATATTTATTCATATGAAGTCAGCTAAAATTTATTTATTTTTTATTTTATTTTCTGTGTATGATTTTCATTGGAAACGCGTTTACTGCATTTGCATGTACATATATAATAATATAGTGGAGTCGGCGTGCATATATTATCTTCATAGGAAGGCGGAGTTTTTTTTTTTGGAGTCATCCGTGTTTTTTATTAACTAACTGTGTTAATGACTAAAATAAATAATAATAATGAATAGTACAAAATCAGTTTGAAACCAATTCGTGTGTGAAACCTCTTCCACCAGAATGAACAGTAAAGGTGGGGTTCTCTCTTTTAAGGATAGGGTAGATTATCATTTTATAACTTTATAATCTGTTTTCTAATTTGGCCAACGACATCTTTATGCAATTCCAACAGTTTTTACTAACTTTGTCCGAATCCTAGTTTGTGTCATGTGATCTAATGCATCCATCTTTCCAATAATTAATTCTCTTGCATTTTGAACCCTTAAATTTTGTTCATTTCCTATGATTACATGAAAAAAAAAAAGTCAATTTAATAATTTGCACTAAGCCCTGTTTGAGTCACATTATTTTTTTTCATTTTCATTCTTCTACTCATTTTCAGTCAGACATTCTTCAATAAAATAATATTTTTCATCACATCAATAACTTTACCTTTATTTTCAACCACATATTCTCTATCACATCATTTCAAAAAAATGCATTCTTTTATTTTAATGTACACCAAACGAGCTCTAATTGAGAAACTAAGTACCTTGTCACACTTTGAACCGATCCAATTCTCATATGTCATGCAAAATCAACTAGTTCTATCGATTTTTTTTTTCTTTTTTCAAATAAAGCCCCTGTTTGAGCCAAATTATTTTTTTCATTCTCATCCTTCTACTCATTTTCAAACACACATTTTTCAATAAAATAATATTTTTATCACATCAATAACTTTTCCTTTTTTTTCAACCACATATTCTCCATCACATCACTTCAAAAAAATGTATTATCTCATTTTAATGTGCATCAAACAGGCTCGTCGAAAAAGTACCTTATTAAACAGTATGAACTAATCCAATTCTCATTTTCAATCAAAATCGAAAAACTTTAAAATAAAAAATAATTATCTCAAAATTCTTATTAGTAATCTCCAAATAAGCTTAATCACGTGTTCAATGATTTATTTATTTATCCATAGTATAATTCCCACACTTATTGCGCTCTACAAGTTCGAGTTATAAAATATTGAATAATAGTAAAAGTCTCTCAACTTGTTGCACTCTAGACATTGCTGTTCAATACGTGCCTGTCAAATATGCCTTCGGCCGTAAAATGCAAATGGAGGGCAAAGTTGGGTCCAATCTATGAAATTCAACTTTTCAAAGGACCAAAAAGGTAAAATACATAAACTTTAGGGTGTAAAAGAGCGCATCTGTAAAGAAAATCGAGAGGCAAGCTTTAACACTCCACTCAAAACAGCTCAAGGCGACTCTGTCATCTGCTCACGGTTTTTCCCGTTGACTTGGGGATTAATTGTGAGACTATTGAAAACTCTACTTCTCTCTGCTCTTAATCTAAGATTATTTGCAATTGTATATGTTTTTTGGTTGGATCAAAACCAGCTCAGGAACAGAAAGGGAGTTTCCAGTTCTTTTCTGCAATCTGTAAGTTATTATATGATTCTTGATGTGTTTATATATATGTATATGTATGTATATAAGTACGCACACAATAATTGACTCTTATGATAATCATTTTTCAGATTTAATAGTTGTTTTGTGGAATAAAATGCCAGCTATTATGTGACAACTGCTTTTTTTGTTTTCTTGATTTGCCAGCCATTCATTCATATCCGTAGAACAAGATTATTCCACTATCCAACTACGCCATATTGATTATTGGGATTGGTCAATTATTCTCAAATTTTAGAGCGTTTGCCCTATTCTGCAAATTGGTTTTGCTCTTGATTCAGATCAGATTTTGTTTGTTTTCAACAATAAAGAACCAAGAAAATGCCTCTGGGGGAGCTCTTTCTTTCTGCATTCATTCAGGTACTGTTCCAGCAATTAGCTTCAGGTCTGTTGGTGACCTTCACCCAACGGGAGAGAATTGATACGCACCGCAAGAAATGGAGTCAAAATCTGTTTTTTATTCAGGCGGTGCTCGATGATGCTGAACATAAGCAATTAACTGATCAATATGTAAAAGTATGGCTGGAGGGCCTCAGGGACTTGTTCTATGACTTGGAAGATATATTGGATGAGATTACCACTATATCTTTGATTCAAAGACACAAAGGAGTTCTGCCTAGATCAAGTCTCTTTCGGAAATTGATCCCTACTTGCACCGGTTTATTACCTGGTTCAATTGCATCCAATTATAGGATGATGTCCAAGATAAAAGAAATCTCGAACAGGTTTGATGAGATAGTGAAGCAAAGGAATGGTTTGAAATTGGAAGATAATTTGGGTGGGCATTCTAACCGATCGGTAACCAGATTGCCTAGCACTTCCTTAAATGAGCCCCACATTTATGGAAGAGACAAGGATAAAGAAGCCATGAGGAAATTGTTGATTGGTGAGGGGGGGTGTCATGATGATGTTTGCTACGTTCCAATTGTTGGGATGGGTGGAATTGGCAAAACGACTCTTGCCCAACTTGTCTATAATGATAAAGATGTTAAGGGAAGCTTTCATGTGAGAGCTTGGGTTTGTGTATCTGATTTTGATGTGTTTACAATAACCAAGACAATTTACAAGTCAGTGACTGATGATAGTGGCGAATCTAAGGACTTAAATATGCTTCAAGTCAGTTTACAGCAGGAGTTGTCGAAGAGCAAGTTCCTTATTGTTCTTGACGATCTTTGGAATGAGGACTATGAAAATTGGAACACACTATGTCTTCCTTTCCAATACGGGCAACCTGGAAGTCGAATTATCGTTACAACTCGCCTTGGTCATGTTGCATCAAAAGTGGGGTCTGTTCCAGCTTACCATATGAAGATGTTGACAGATGGTGATTGCTTATCTCTTTTAGCTCATCATGCTAAAAGATCTATAGATGCTGATCCAGATATAAGAGAAATTGGTAAGGGACTAGTGAAGAAGTGTAATGGCTTGCCTTTGGCAGCAAAAGCACTCGGTGGCCTTCTGCGTTCTAAGGAAAGTAAGGAAGAGTGGGTAGAAGTGCTGAAGAGCAAGATATGGGATTTACCAGAACAAAACAACATTCTTCCTGTTTTAAGATTAAGCTATCATCATCTGCCTTCGCATTTGAAGCATTTGTTTGCTTATTGTTCCATATTTCCAAAGGACTATGAGTTTGACAAGAATGAGCTGGTGTTATTGTGGATGGGAGAAGGTTTTCTGCACCAAGAAAGAGGGAGTAAAGAGATGGAAGAGTTAGGCTTCGACTGTTTTAATGAACTATTGTCGAGATCCTTTTTCCAACGACTAAGTGACAGAGATTCACATTTTGTGATGCATGACCTTATAAATGATTTGGCTCAACTTGTTGCTGGAGGGACTTGCTACAGGCTTGATGAGAAGGTAAATACTAACAAGGAGTATAGAGTACCAGAAAAAACTCGCCATGCTTCATTCCTGCGTCATGAATTTGAAGTTTTCACAAAATTCAGGGCATTCAAACAAGTTCAAGGTTTGAGAACTTTTATACCAATGCCTGTCCAAAATTCACACGTTTGGCCTCCTTTCTACTTATCCAACAAGATCTTACTTGAATTGCTTCCAGAGCTTCATCGCTTAAGAGTGCTATCTCTAAGCGGCTATTCCATCACTGAGCTTCCAAGTATCATTTGCAAGTTGTTCCATTTACGGTACCTCAATCTATCTGGCACTTCTATTGTTTCATTGCCGGACTCTATAAGTGATCTCCACAACTTGCACACTTTATCTTTAAGTAATTGCCGCTTTATCTGTCAGCTGCCACCGGCAGTAGGAAGTTTATCCAACTTACGGCATCTTGACATCTCTAACACCGATCAACTGAGGGAAATGCCAGTCGGAATCGGTGATTTGATAAAGCTGCGGACATTACCAAAACTTGTTGTCAGCAAAGTCCGTGGCTTGGGACTGAAGGAATTGAGGAATCTTCAGCATTTGCAGGGGACACTTGCCATTTCAGAATTGCAAAATGTGACGGACATAGAGGATGCAAAGGAGGCATGTTTAAGGCGTAAGCAAGAACTCGATGAATTACAACTGGCATGGGGAAATGAAATTAATGTTTCAATTGATAGGAGTTTAGAAGAAGAAGTGCTAGATATGCTACGGCCTCATGAAAACTTGAGAAATCTCAAGATTGAATTCTATAGAGGTGAAAACTTCCCAAGTTGGATAGGGGATAAATTTTTTTGCAAATTGTTGAACATAAGCCTGGGCAGCTGTAGTGAATGTACATCTTTACCCCCGCTAGGGCAACTTCCCAAGCTCAAACACCTGCGCATAGAAGGCATGCAAAAAGTAAAACACATTGGTGTTGAATTTTGCGGTTCTGTGGCTGTCCCATTTCAAAGTCTCGAGAGTCTAAGATTTTATGACATGCCAGAATGGGAAACATGGTCCCGTTCTGCAGATGGTGAGGAATCCGAGAACCAGTTCCCTTATCTTACTCAGCTTACAATATTCAAATGCCCCAAGTTAACTATTGTTTCTCCATTGAAGCTTCCCATTCTTCATGACTTGGACCTTCAGGAATGCAACAACGTAGTGTTACGAAGTTTCAGTAATCTTAATAAGTTAAACTACTTGAAAGTTGAGTCTGTTACAGGGCTATCTCATCTACCGCAGGAACTTCTGCAGTCCACTGAATCACTTGAAGTTTTAGAGTGTTGTAATTGCAGGGAACTGCTTTCACTGTGGGAAAATGGAGTTACAGTAGAACATCTTGTCCGTCTAAGACGCCTCGTCGTTGCTGACTGTTCAGAACTTGTATCCCTTTGTGAAGAGGGACAACAGATGCCTTGCAATCTTGAAGTTTTGGAGTTATTTCGTTGTGCAAGATTATTGTCCATTCCAAACATGAGCAACCTCAGGATCCTGAGGGAGTTTATAATAAAGAATTGCAAAAGACTTGTAAGCTTTTCGGAAAATGGCGTCCCTCCCATGCTTCGACGCCTTGAGATACTCAGCTGCAATGCCCTAGAATCCCTGCCTAGTAGCTTCTCAAACCTTGAAAGGCTGGAGATTAAGGACTGCTCGTCTCTGAGGACCTGTTTCGATGGTAACTTCGCAATCACCCTTAAAAAACTTTCCATCAAAAACTGCAATCAACTTTCAGAGGCGATGCTTCCACCGAACAGTGAAATTTCTCTGGAAGAGCTTACTATATCCAAATGGCTGAATTTCAGCTCTCTACTCCGGCATGTGCACAGCTTTGCACATCTTTTTGAACTGTATCTATCTGATTGTAATGGTCTAGATACCTTCCCAGAGCAAGGGTTGCCACCAAACCTGAGGACACTTTCCATCGAACATTGTTCAAATCTTAAGTCCTTGCCAATGCAGATTCGAAACCTCACATCCCTCGTATCACTTGAGATACGTACTTGTCGCAGGCTTCAGAACTTCCCAAGATGTGATTTTCCCCCAAATTTATCTTCACTAAGGATCTGGGATTCTAGGAAACTCAAGCCTCTAGCAAAGTGGGGCCTACACAGACTAACCTCTCTTCGAGAATTTTCTATCTGTGGTGGATTTCAAGAACTGGAGTTTCTTGGTGATGACGACGGTCTCTTTCCTCGTTCTCTAATTAAGTTTTCTATTGCTAGATTTCCAAAACTTACTTCGCTCTCGAAGGTTCTTGAAAACCTCACCTCTCTACAACACCTATCAATCATGAATTGTACAAGCCTTAAGGTTTTGCCCAGTGAAAACCTGCTCGACAAGCTTTGGCATCTAGAGATAAGCGACTGCCCCCCTCTGAAACAACGGTGTCTCAAAGATGAAGGGGATTATTGGAACAAGATAGCTGGAATTCCTTGTGTAGAATTAGACGGCACTTACATTTATAGACAGAGTTTGGGTTAAGCTGCAGTTATTTTTCCTCGTTTGAGGGTATCAGATGCCGTATCTTTACTGCATTATCAGGTAAACACATTTTGGAACCATCATATTTATTTATTTGGCCTCCTTTGATCACCTAATCTTTGAGCCATTGAAAGCCCGTTGTTTACTTGATATCATACAGCAATGGACTAGCTTATTGCACTAGAAATGAACAATAACTGTGCTGCTGTCCCTGTTTATGTGCAGTTTGCGAGCATTGTCTAAAATTGTCTATGCATGGTTGACAAATACCAGTACATGACAAAGAGAACATCAGTTTCGATGCCACAACTTACTTGATTGTAAGCATTATCCTGTCTTTGATGCTACCTCTCGACATGCTACCACAGCAAGAAGTACGAAAGATTATACAAACTTTACGCCTCTAAATGCAGACTTAATGTCGTGTTACTGCAGGTCTGGTATTTTCTTTAGATCTAAATGCTTTGATTGTGATTTCTTAATATTTCAGAATACTTTGACATTTTCTATGCCGATGTTACAAGGATGTGCTTATCCAACTATTGTTTGTCTTATGTATTTGGCAAGTGAATTTTACTATTCAACAAAGAAAAAACATAGTACATCTTGAAAATTTCGCCTCTATGGCGGTTGCACAGTGGTTTGTGTATTTGTTGTGATTGGAGAAATTTCAGGTGTCGTTTCGTTGAACCACCTCGTCTAAAATCTTGGACTCTTATAAAGTGGACAAGTTATTCGTTTATAGTTTGTCTTGACACACCCATCACTTGCAGACCACCAATTCATTTGTAAGCAAAGGCCGACACTTGCACAATTACACGTTCTAATGCTATGTTGACCTGCCTCACCTAAATTTTAAGCTTTTAGAGAAGGGACAAAATTATTCATTTGATTTTGTCTTCGACAAATCTTGTTTCGTATTCCATATTTACTCAACTGGCTACCATACGTGACCCACAAACATATTTTCTTGCTTTCTCGTCTGTTTGGCAAAAGAAGTCACAATTAGACCATTAACATTTGTTATGGCTAGAACCTGCCATTATTTTCTTCTATTAGGAGAAAAGAGGCCCCAGCTTTTAGTTCCAATATTGGAGTTCGATTAGGGTTTGAGAGTTAATTGACATTTTTTCTTTAGCTATGTAAGTCACAGCATGTTTGGTCGCGCTTTTACAAACTTTTCTTTTAGCCAATGCATGGGGATAAGGTCCAAAAAAGCACATAAATAGTTGATTTCAAGCATAAGTGGAAGTACCCATCGAAACTTTTTGATATTTTTTATGCTTCATTCATTTTCATTGCCATCAATAAATCATTTCAAATAATGACGAATTATGCTACATGAACATCAAGGTTGACTTAAAGCTTGATATAATGTCACGTGTCATTCAAACATTTAACATTTTAAAATACAGTTAGCTTTTCCTCCCATCTAATCATCTTTGTCACATACAATAATGTCAAACTTTTTATCTAATTCTTCCGACAAAGTAACTTTATCAGATAATGAGAGGCCACTTTTTGGGCCCATCAATTTGACGTAGCAAAGAAGACCATCAATGTTCAAGATCTCTAAGAGACCATTCTTATATTAATGACTTTAATGAGAGGCATCTGTCAAAATCTAACGTAAACGAATGCCCCTTTAGTTATGTACGATTTCCCATTCTAAGTTATGTTTTCTAACTCACAATAGAAGTATCTGCAGGTCAATGTAAGTAACAGTTTTACTCTAATTTAGCATGATCTAACACGATTATTAGTAAAATTCTGGGCACAAATATTGTGTTGCAAGTACAATTAGTGGAAACTACATTCGTTCATTTTTTAAAAGTTCAAGGATCAAACTGCAACTTAAGAAAAAGTTTCACGATCAGGATTCCAAGACCTCGTGTTTTATTTTGAGGATGATGATGATTTTGAAAGTTGACATTTGAGAAATGTAGGCATCATGACAAATTTTGGCACGTTTGGAGACATTTCGCATTTTTCAAGGGACTAAATTGAACTTTCGAAAAAATATATTTCCCCGACAATTTCTTTTTTTAAGAGAATATGAGATACCTATTCTTGAACCATTGACCTTGATGGTAAAAACAACAATCCTTAATTAATAAAGACAAGATGAATTAGTCTTGACAATATTGTTCACTGTGACATGTCAAATATTTAAAATGCAAATGGTGGGACAAAGTAGTTTTGAATAACATACAAAGGCCGCAAAATATAAAATACACAAACGTTAGGATATGACTTGTGTACAAATGAAGCACAAAATAGGAATGACAAAATGTTCCATCCAAGTCCTACAATCAAATCGGGGTGGGAATGAGAATATGGTTCTGTCCTAAGGGCCTCTTTGACAATCATTAAAACTAGTTTTTTGGGGAAAAAAAAGGGAAGAGTTTTGAAATAATAATTTTTTTGAGAATGTGTGATTAAAAAGTATGAGTATGAAAAATTTTTAGGTTTATATGTAGAATATTTTATCATGAAAACGTATAGTTGGAAATGAGTTTGAGAAAAAAAAAGTTTTATAAAAACAGTTGTCAAACATGAGCTAACTCTTATTGATTTATGTGTTTAAATTCAAAATATATTTAAAAATAAAAATATATAAAATTAAGTATACGGGAAGCGAGGATATTCTATTTCTGACCTCTAACTAATTCTCAAAATCCAAATGGGGAGGGTTACGGGAAGGGTCATCCTATTGTAGGAATGAACGAAAAAACTGCAAACTCATCAAATCAAACCAAAATCATAGCTTTGAAATCGTTTTTTTTTGGATTCACGTGGACCCATAAATTTATCACTGCAAAAATCAAACGAAATTATTTGAAAATTGTTTTCTTTTTTTTATCCACTATATATTATTTATTAGTTCAATTTATACTTCAACAAATTTATTTGCTAGTCAACTAAATTTGATTCTTGAGGAAAATAATGATTTGTTATAATATATTTCTTATTTAGTCTAGAACAAATTAATTGCAAGCTTAAGTTTTATGGTAGAATCTTAAATTAATTTATTGGTTTAAGCTTGTATTTGAGATAAATATATTGGACCTTGTTACATGTACGTAAAAGTTTATATAAGGGATTACATAATGTCACATAATTTAATACTCTACCATTTATCAGTTTAAAGCACATTCAACTCTTTCATCTAATATTTTTCCTCCACGTCATTTTATGTAATCCCTTATGTACCATTTTTATGACAAATTGTTGGAAAAATGTTTCCACACAAAGGGGATTGAGAAGAAACAAACAACAAACAACAAGAAAATAGAAACAAAAGATGAAGGCTTAAATACGTAATCGTCGTTCTCAAACGATATTTGCCCCCTTTCGAATTAAATTTGATGCTTAAAGGAACTCTTGGCAAATGTTTTGCAGGATTTATCAAACATTGAAAATGAATAAACACTTAAATACTAATGAAATTCCTTCAAAACTTAAGAACACAAAACATATTTTTGAATATGAAAGAAAAGAGGTTTTGATCTTTCTAGTGGAATGGAATTTGATCTCAAATAATTTGTATATATTTGTATTGATCATTAATCACTTATTTATAGATCTCAATCAATTTTACATGAAATGGTGCCAAAACATGATGAGAAAAGACAATTTTCCATCCAAAAAACACCAAGTTTCAAGTTGAAAAATCAACCAACGACTCTATTCGGCCGTACAAAACAAACTTATGCGGCAACATAGGTTGTTCAATGGCACACGAACAAGCCCTGAAAGCCTACATGTGAATGCATGCCTCCAAAGCTTTGCCCTCATTTCCATTTTTTATTTTACATACTATTTATTGATTTTGAACAACAATTTCAACACAAATAGTATAATCCTTAAGGTATGGACCTTGTTACACGTACATAGAAGTTTACATAAGGGTTACATAATGCAACATATTACATGCAAATTCAAAACTTTTTCTTATTTTTAACCACACATTCTTCATCAAATCACTATTCAAAAATGTATTTTTTTGCAAAAAGTGGGCGTCAAACAGGGCTCTTAATATTTTATTGCTGCCAACGGTCGGTGGTCAACGATCGCCCATGCTACCTCAAAATCGTTTACATGAAAGATTATATAATGCCACATGATATTCTACTATTTGTTAGTTTAAAACACATTCAACTTTTTCATCCAATATTTTCCTTTCACAGCATTTTATGTAATCCTTTATGTACCATTTTTATGTACGAGTAAAATAATCTTTATGGTATTTAGCTCATATTTGAGTTCCATTATCTAAAAAATCATTTTTATTCGATTTTATTTTCAATCACATTTTTCCTCTACAATAATTTTACACGTGAATTTAATTTTTTTATTCTTTTATACATATTTTTTTAAAAAAATCACTAGCATAAAATCTATTTCCAAAAAATGGTGCTCAAAATTTTGCTCTTTAAATTTTTTAAGTTTTGGGCCAATATGTCTGTGGCAGTGAATTATTGCAATAATATTTTGAAACGTATCCAATTTTACAGCCTTATCTATCACCTTCCAAATGGGGATAGCCATATATAGGCTATCATCACAAAAAATTCTTCTCTCTACAGTACTCGACGATGGCAGCCTCTGGTGCGTCCTCCACTATCAAAATCCTCTCAATTTATTCCCAAGAACTCGACCACCCCACCACCACCACCCCTTCTTCTCTCCTCTTCAGGTCATGCACCGCAAGAAAACCACTTTTCTTTACTTCCGCTAAAACTTTCTCGATTTACCCTCTTGTACTACAGTGTAGCAGTGTTTCTGATAATGGGCGCTTCTCGAAATCACTTGTGGCGGCGGCGGCTTTGGCTACTGAAGCTGAGGTGGAGGAGGAGGCCGTGGAACAGCAGGAAACTGATGGTGGGGGTGTTGCTGTTGTTACAAAGCCCAAGAAAGGCAAGGCTGCCTTGCCTTTGAAGAGGGACAGAGTATGTTATATTAAAAACATTTTTTTTGTTTAATTGTGTGTTTTTGGGAGATTTATATGTGGGTTTTGCTTAATTTTTCTAGTTCATGTTTCTGCTTCTGAAAATTTCATTGTTAAGGCTCATAATTTGTGGCCTAGTGATTTATATGAATAAGTTCTGCTTATTCTTTTTTCCTTTTGTGGCTTTTTCCTGAAGTTCAATGTTAATTACGCTCGATATATTTATCTAATGACCCTATGGTCATGGATACGAGGGGTTTCTCTTGATGTTGTAGTTTCTTGCTCGTGTCCTAAATTTTACTGTCAAGAGAAAGATTTCTATTATTTTGGTTTGATTGAGCGGTTATATGATTGGAGATTTGTCAATTTTGTGTATAATTGCTTTTTATTTATCAAATATCTTTGGAAACAGTATCACATATCTTGAGTTTTGATATCATTCTCCTGCCTCCCAAAAGGAAAAAAAAAAAAAAGGTTAAACCAACTCAGACACAGACACACATATTTGCTTGATTTCTTTTTAGTTTCTTGGATCTGAATGGTTGAAAAGCTTTAAATTAGGCTGCTGCATTCGACGACAGAATAAGCTAATCGATAATATGCCGAGGGCTTTTTGCTTAGATTTCTCTTTAGCAGCCTAATATCGTATGCATGCATCTTTTATGGATATAGTTAGTTGCTTAATTTAAGGTGTTGATTTTACGCTTACATTTGAAAGGTAGAGTATGCTCATGTAGATACTTCTCTGCCTGCTATATAGTACCCAAAGTTTTAAGAGGGTTTTCTAATTAGAAAATTTTCTGTTAATCTTTCTTTTGCTTGCGATCTTGAAATTAAACTTTTGAGAAATTCTTTCTCTTGCCTCTGGGAAAAGCATAACAAAATAGTCTTGTTTTAATTGAGACTTCTCAAACTCCATGGTTTAGAGGTCAATTTGTTTACTGGATTCAAATTGGTCTACAGGTCTATCATAATTGGTGAATAGGGGGAAAATGACTCCCAAATTGACACACACACCTAGTCATTGCACCGTGTGTTTGAGTGTAGGCAGCTATGCTTTGCATTTCTTTTTTCTTCTTTGATCCTGTAATTACACTTTTTGGTGCTTTCTCGGAAAGGAACTGTGGTTTTTGCGGAGTAGGCAAGAGACTCTTGAATTATTTTGCTTCAGGAAGTGTCAAATCTACTTCACTGAGCCTGGTTTTTGTGGGTTTAGGATCTTAAATTGTTGTATTCCTTTAAGCTATCAAATACTTTGTCCTTTATTCTTAACTCGCCCTTTCTTTTAACTTCTTACACGACTAAATAATTTACCTTTTGCTGGAATTATTAGACAAGATCCAAGAGATTTTTGGAAATTCAAAAATTGAGAGAAAACAAAATGGATTATGACTTGAAAACGGCAATATCATTGCTCAAGCAATCGGCGAGCACAAAGTTTGTTGAAACGGCTGAAGCCCATTTCCGCCTGAATATTGATCCAAAATATAATGACCAACAACTGAGGGCAACTGTAAGTTTCCTGACGTTATTTGCTATATGAAATGTGTTTCAAACTATTATTGGCTGTTCCGTGGTGGGATAAAATTTTCTTTGTTGTAGGTTAATTTGCCCAAAGGGACTGGTCAGACTGTTAAAGTTGCTGTTCTTACACAGGGTAATTCATTTTCTTGAAGTTACATCTATATTTTTGTCCAGATTTGATGGTGCATGAGCCTTTTTGTAGATTATGTGCAGAACATTTATATTTGTGTATCAATTCAAAAATGACATTCCTCTGCAGTTGAGAGTGTGTCATACTTATTTAAAGCGCTAGGAATAGAAGATAACTAAAGACACTACTGTCATCCAATTCAACCGGCCAAATGAACGAAACTTCAATTGACGGAATGAACTTGTACTGGCCCGGAGCACTCTCCCAAAAGCCATTCAAGACTTGGTTGCGTTCGTTCATCCATCAAGAATTCATCAACCATTGTCTCTTGTCTTGAAAAAAGTACTTGTATTATAGAGACGATGTTAAATACTTTCTATCCAAACATCAGCTGCAAGTCTTCTCTAACTACTCGTGATAAATTTTATCCCTATATAAATGGTTTTAATATATCTTCAGTGTCCATGCTAAGGAGTCTACTTGAAACTGGAATGATGAGAAAATGTTTTGATGGGTTAACTTCACGTGTCAAGAATTGTTCATGTAATATACAAGTGAAGTCAAGTCAATACCAAATTATCCATTGCTTGACTAGAAACTACGGAATTGTCCTCCTGAAAGGTGATTTGGCTGGGTGAAAGAGAAAATGTTTTACTTACTGGGCCTACATAGTGTGATGATAAATAATACAGATAAATATTTCGTTACTAAACAGGAATAAATTATTGGGAGAGAAAATTATACACAAGATTAATAGTTCAGATGAAAATGAACTCTTCTGTATGGATGTCTGTAAAACCAGGAGTAGAAAGAGGGGGTTGAAGTCTGTTTATTGATGGAAAAGTATTATGCCCTTGTTTGGTGGGCATTTTTTTGGAAAAGCATTGTTTTGAATGGTGAATTTTTGGAGAATGTGTGGTTAAAAAGGGAAAAGTTTTGAGTTTACGTGTAGAATATTTTGTTGTGTAAATGTGTGGTTGAAAAAAGAGTGTAAAAAAAAGAGTTTTGAAAGAATGGGAGACAAACAGGGGCTATATATCTTTTTCTTTGTGAACTTGTGTCAAATATACGGCTGCAGAATACATTATAAGATCAGAGATTTTATGCCACGTAGCTTAGCATTAAAAGTTTCTGATCTCCTATTTATTCTCTTCAAATTTTGTCAAACACCATGATACCAGCTAGTTAGTCTCATTGTTGTACAGTTGAATTTCTGTAGGTGAAAAGTTCGATGAGGCGAAAAATGCAGGAGCAGATCTTGTTGGTGGGGAAGACTTGATAGCACAGATAAAAGGAGGATTTATGGATTTTGACAAATTAATTGCGACGCCCGATATGATGCCTAAGGTATCATTCTGCTATTCTCATCATGATTAATTACATGGTTGTTGCCTCACATTTCCAATTTTCTCTGCTTATCAGAATCATCATTACTCTCTTCCAGTTGCAAAATAAAAATAAAAATGCTATTTCAGTACATCCTTTGTAAACTACGCTGGTAGTCCCCGACCTTCCCTTCCCCCCCTTTTGAAAAGAAAGAATAGCCACGTGAAAAATATCTGTCAACTGGCTCTGGTGACTTTTCCATTTCGAAAACTTTAGGAATTTGGTCATTACTAATATGCTGGTATGTTCAGTGTTATTCATGTTATTGCACAATGCCATCCACTCTGTGTTTTTGTCTTTGGTTAATTTCACTACTTTGGATGAGCTATTCTATCCACTTCGGTGGTTTGAAACATGGAGGGGTTGTCTGTATGGTCTGAAAAGCTGCTATATGCTCCATATCTTGGAACATTGTGTGCTTTATGTGTCACTTTCTGAAAAATTATCATTTTATCATAGCAGACTTATTTTTCATCCCTGTTTTCTTTGGTAAATTCTATCAAACTTTTACTCTTGAAAAACTGGAAATAGAGCGCCTTCCAATAACACTTGATGTTAGTGATGGACTAAGTAAGAGGCTCTAACCACCCATACATCCACATGCGCACACATCACCTGAGATATTTTCCGCTGAAATCTGCTGTTATTTGTTGGTTCTTCTGTTATCTTGGCTCTTGGCTGTATATGGTCTTCTTTTCTAGTATCCATTGTTGGCCTAATTCACATATTCCTTTTTATTTGCCTCAGGTTGCGAGCCTCGGAAAAATTTTAGGTCCAAGAGGACTAATGCCAAATCCAAAAGCTGGTACTGTAACTACAAACATACCGCAGGTACAGCCTCATTTTCTTTGTTAATTTATGTTTTTCAATTGATAACAAAATTTCAGAATATACTGCAGTTCTTGCTAAAAAGTTACTTCTGTATTGGAAGAGAGTGCAACATCCGTTTATATGTTAAAAGTCATACACGTATATTAATCATCCTTGTGCCATTGAGAAAGCATTTTCCTTCTATGTTCTAGGTCTCGAGTAGAAGCGCTTAAATTCTTTATATAGCTGATATAATTTTGAGTGCAGGCTATAGAGGAATTTAAGAAGGGGAAGGTCGAATACAGAGCTGATAAAACGGGGATTGTTCACTTGCCTTTTGGAAAGGTTGATTTTTCAGAGGAAGATCTTGTTATAAACTTTATTGCTGCTGTGGTATGTTGTGTAATTTTATCATTTTTCCTTCAATCTATATCTTTTCTTGTGCTCAAACACGGCCCAAATGCATCAATAACATATTTGCTTCAATTGTGATAATGTCCAGAAATCAGTAGAAGCAAACAAGCCATCCGGAGCTAAAGGCGTGTACTGGAAAAGTGCCCATATATGCTCATCCATGGGTCCATCAATCAGGTTAAACATAAGGGATATGCTCGACTACAAGCCCTCATCAACTGCTTAGAGTATACAAAAACCCATGTAAAGATTTTTGTCATTTGATTAACTTCTTCAGCTCCCAAGTGCCCTCCTTGTTTGCAGAAGGTATAGAAAAAGGAAGATGTCTGAAAGGAGAGTTTATGCTCCGTTTAACCATCGGTCTCGAATCTTCTGTAGTTTGTGCAATGTTATGCTTCATATAATCAAATTCTAGCATGCATTTCTCTTGTTTCTGCATGTGAAAATGGAGCTACAAACCATATGGTGCATAGAAACTTGCCAGTTTACTCGTCGTTTATCTAAACGTACGAATAAACCAAACTTGAAAGGACTATTACATATTGCAAAAGTTATATTTTTATCATGCAAGTCGTTGATTTTGAATTGCAATAGCTACTTTCAAGTAAAATTGACCACTGAAAGGACTCAGATAGTTGCAACATGTCGACAAAATTGTTAATTGACTAGTAAATAGATCACTGACAATGTTTTAGCAGACTGTTGAGCAAAAGGGATTATCCAACCAGAAAATACCACACAAAGCTAAACGGAAGAAAAGGTGACTTCGAATGCAGCACATCTAATTTACAACAATGATATCCACATGCGACCAGAGGACCTTAGCAGTTGTTTCCCGCCAAACGAGCCCCAATAGATCCCCAGTTTTCACCACTGCTCCACACTGCAAATTGGTGTTGGAAATATTGAATGAATGAAAATCAATTTCTCCTCCATCCGTTTGAAACTCCTCATTCATTTTCATTAATATTGTAACTCCTCATTCATATCACTCTCCATTCATGGCATTAAAGGGCTGACTCTTCCTCTATGGCTATAAATAGTGGAGCTCTCAAATGGAAGAATACACAACAAAACAACAACAAGTGATTACAACCACAGACACAACCCTACTGTTCTTCTTTTTCCATTTCCGGCAGCTTGGTTGTTTCCTTCTTCCTTTGTTAAATTCTTTGAGAGATAGACACGGTGAGTTCGTAGGTCGGTAACGTAGTGCAACGTGGACCGATAACCGATTGTATCCTGTGAATCGAACACCGAACAAAAACCTCGTGCACCCCGGTGAGGCGGCGAATTCGATTTAAGGAAACCGTGTGAACACGGGCCTTCGGTTTCATCTATTACTTTGATTCACCATTATTTTCTCCAACAAGCTTAAATCGAATTATTTGGTGAATCAAATTCGTGTGTCTTGGTTTATCAGTTTCTTTTACAGTTCTGGAAAAAAAAAAAAAAATTCTGTCCGTGTTTTTTTTTCTTTTTCCTCCTGTTCGTGTTAATTTTCTTTATCAGTTCATATGTTTCCAAGTTATGTCTATCAAGTGCATGTTTGAATAAATCAAGATTGGAGGAAAAATATATATGAATAGTGTAGGAAGTTCGCCTGCAGCTTTCAAAAAATGGTTTTTTTTTTTCCCTTGCATGAGTTTTAGTTGTTTTGCATGGCAATGAGTGGTTTTTGCATGATTGGTAATTATTTCCAATTATTTTTAATCATTGGTAATGATTGGGTAATTGTTTGACAATTATTTAGATTATTAGTAATGATAATATGGTTATTTAATTATTTCCAATTATGTTATAATGATTGCTAATGATTGTGTAATGTTTGAATAATTATTTGATTTCTTATGATTGCCTAATTATTTTACAATTGAATAATTATTTGATTTCTTATGATTGCCTAATTATTTTACAATTATAGGTAATGATTATATGATTATATCATTTGGTTATGATTAGTTAAATTATTGCATGATTATTTCTTTTTATACAATGATTAGATTATTGCCTCATCATTAGATTAATTATTGTTAACTTTTCCTTTTAATGATTGATTTAATCATTGGTTAATTATTTTAATGATTTCTAATTTATGTTTAAATAATTGATAAGTTGTTGATAATTTGACTAAATAATTTGCTCTCATTTCAATTCCGAAATTTATTCCGAATTGATAACATAGATTTTGAATCTATTTCTAGTTTACAAACTCACTATTGTTCTAAACGTTTTGTTGTCGTTCTTTAAGGTTAAATGGCGTCACATGGAAATGACGATGTGAACAACAACACTGTTGGTACCGGTGTACCAAATCCTGCGATGACTGTTGTCAACCCTGTGGGGACCTCGACTGGCATTCCTTCTGTTGATGGGACTATTGGTGGCGGAATTCCTCATGTTGGAGTGAACCCCACTTTGCCTACGGCTGCGGTCTCGGCAATTCAATTTGGTACAATACTTTTGCCAGTACCTAGGGCTGCGGCCTCGGTACCTTTGCCACCGTTTCCGGCTCAATTTCCGGTGAATCATGCAATTCGACCGGATAAATTTGCTGGCACTGATTTTAAGACATGGCAGAATAAGATGATTTTTTATCTTACTACTTTGGGCCTTGCACGTTTCCTCACCGAGGATGCCCATGTCGTGGCTGAAAACGACACTGATATGCATAGGCGTGCGGCTTGGGATGCATGGAAAAGTGCTGATTTTTTGTGTCGCAACTATGTCTTGGATGGCCTACAGAATTCTCTGTACCACGTGTATGTGGTAAAGAAGTCTGCTAAGGAGCTTTGGGAATCCTTAGAAAAGAAGTACAAGTCCGAGGATGCTGGGTCTAAGAAGTTTTTGGCCAGTCGGTGTATGGACTTCGAAATGGTTGATTCACGTTCAGTGGTGAGCCAAGTTCAGGAGTATCAAGTGCTCTTGCAAGAAATGCATGCTGAGGGTCTGATTATGTCAGAATCTCTACAGGTGGCTACTGCTATTCATAAGCTACCTCCTCAGTGGAAGGCTTTCAAAAGCTATTTGCAGCATAAGAGGAAAGAGATGTCTTTCGAGGATTTAATTATCAAGCTGCGCATTGAGGAGGATAACAAAAAGGCTGAACGTAAGTCAGGGAATTCTTACTCTGAGAAAGCTAATGTATTGGAACATGGTCAAAGTTAAGTACGAAGAAAGGTCTATCCTTTAAAGCCAAACATGGTAACGGGAATTGGAAAGACAAAAAGCAGACCATGAAAGGGTCTCAGTTGAAACCTACCGGTGCTGTAGGGAAGAAGCCTAAGTTCCAGTTCAATGGAAAGTGCTTCAATTGTGATAAAGTTGGGCATCGATCAGCAGATTGTCGTCAGCCTCGAAGGGATAATAAACAGCGCCCTCAGGCTAATATGGTTGGAAATGAGAGAGATCATCTCTCAGATGACATGTCTGACCTAAATCTCACGGCTGTGATTAGTGAGGTTAACCTGGTAGGGTCTAACCCTAAGGAGTGGTGGCTAGACACTGGGGCCACTTGTCATGTCTGCTCCAACAGGAGTATGTTCACTACTTTTACACCAGTTACAAATGGTGAAAAGTTGTTTATGGGAAATTCTGCAACTTCTGAAGTGCTTGGTAAAGGCAAGGTGATCCTAAAGATGACCTCTGGCAGAGAGCTTACTCTGACTAATGTGCTGTATGTGCCAGAGATTCGCAAGAATCTGGTTTCTGGGTGTCTTCTGAGCAAGAATGGTTTCCGCATGGTAATTGAAGCGGATAAGCTAGTGATCACAAAAATAGGAGTTTATGTTGGGAAAGGCTATATGACTGATGGCCTGTTCAAATTGAATGTAATTGCTGTAACCCCAACTATTATGAATAATGAGAAAACTCCTTCTGTTTACTTGCTTGAGTCCTCTAATCTATCGTATGGTAGATTAGGTCACGTAAATTACAATGCATTACGTAGACTAAGCAAACTAAACTACTTGCCTAGGTTTCAAATTGATTCAAATCATAAATGTGAAACCTGCGTTGAGGCTAAGCTAACTAGGTCTTCGTTTCATAGTATTGAAAGAAGTACCGAGCCATTGGGACTAGTCCACAGTGATGTGTGTGACTTGAAATTTGTCCAAACACGAGGCGGCAATAAGTACTTTATTACTTTTGTCGACGATAGCACGAGATATTGTTATGTGTACTTGTTGAAAAGTAAAGACGAAGCTATCGATAAATTCATTCTTTATAAGAATGAAGTTGAAAATCAACTTAGCAAGAAAATAAAGGTGCTACGAAGTGATCGTGGTGGTGAATATGAATCACCATTTGGTGAATTTTGTGCTAAACATGGAATAATTCACCAAACTACCGCACCTTATTCACCTCAGCAGAACGGAATTGCTGAGCGTAAAAAATCGAACGTTAAAAGAAATGATGAATGCTATGTTGATTAGTTCTGGATTGTCACAGAACATGTGGGGAGAAGCTATTCTTTCAGCGAATTACATTTTGAATAAAGTATTAAGAAAGAATATGGATAAGACTCGTATGAACTTTGGACAGTCGAACACCATCGTATAAATACTTACGAATGTGGGGGTGTCTTGCCAAAGTTGTGGTGCCTCCTCCTAAGAAGGTCAAGATTGGACCTAAGACAGTTGACTGTGTGTTAATTGGTTATGCACAAAATAGTAGTGCATATAGGTTCTGGTACATCATTCGAATGTACGATATTCATCCGAACACGATTATGGAGTCTAGGAATGCACAATTCTTTGAGAATATATTTCCTTGTAAATCTCCTAAACGGTTAACTCTCGCTAAACGTACTATGGAATCTTACGCTGCGGTAGCGGCAAAGATCGATTGAAGAAGGAGAGGATGAGCCTAGACGGAGCAAAAGGACCAAAACTACTAAGACGTTTGGCCCTGATTTCCTCACATATTTGATGGAGAATGATCCTCAAAGCTATAAAGAAGCTATATCATCTCCAGATGGTCATTTGTGGAAAGAAGCCATCAAGAGTGAAATCGATTCTATCCTACAGAATCATACCTGGGAATTAGTAGATCTTCCACCTGGCTGTAAGCCTTTGGGCTACAAGTGGATCTTCAAGAAGAAGATGAAAGCTGATGGCTCTATTGATAAATATAAAGCTCGGCTAGTAATCAAAGGTTATAAGCAAAAAGAAGGCTTAGATTACTTTGATACTTATTCTCCTGTGTCGAGAATAACTTCTATCCGGATGATAATTGCTATTGCAGCCTTGCGAAATCTGGAAATACATCAGATGGATGTAAAAACAGCTTTCCTAAATGGAGATTTGAATGAAGAAATCTACATGGAGCAACCAGAAGGGTTTTCGGCTCCAGGTCAAGAAAGGAAAGTCTGTAAACTGGTTAAATCGCTTTATGGTTTAAAGCAAGCACCGAAGCAATGGCATGAGAAGTTCGATAATGCTATGATTTCTAGTGGGTTTAGAATCAATGAGTGCGACAAGTGTGTATATGTGAAGGACACTAATGATGGATATGTCATATTGTGTCTGTATGTCGATGACATGCTCATTGTCGGCAGCTCTGATAAGATTATCAAAGCCACTAAGAATATGTTAAACTCAAAATTTGACATAAAAGACATGGGTCTTGCGGATGTCATTTTGGGAGTAAAAATCACTCGAACACCAAATGGACTTGCGTTATCTCAATCTCATTACATTGATAAGATACTAGACAAGTTCAACAAGTCAGATACGGCTGTGGCCAGGACTCCAGTTGATTTGAGTCTCCACTTATCCAAGAACACTGGTGATGGTGTGTCACAGTTGGAGTATTCTCGGATAATTGGGAGTTTAATGTATCTAATGACGTGTACGAGACCGGATATAGCATACTCAGTTAGCAGATTGAGTCGCTACACGAGTAACCCAGGTGCTATCCACTGGAGAGCCATTTTCAGGGTGTTACATTATTTGAGGTACACTCGTGATTTTGGGCTACATTATTCTAGATACCCTGCAGTAATCGAAGGGTATGCTGATGCAAATTGGATATCTGATATGTCAGATTCAAAATCTACTAGTGGATATGTCTTCACTCTTGGTGGTGCGGCAATTTCTTGGAAATCATCCAAACAAACTTGTATTGCAAGATCTACAATGGAATCAGAATTCATTGCTTTGGACAAAGCAACTGAAGAAGCAGAGTGGCTTCGCCAGTTTGTTGAAGATATTCCAAGATGGTCAAAGCCTGTGCCTGCAATTTGTGTTTATTGCGATAATCAATCAGCAATTGGCAGGGCACAGAGCAATATGTATAATGGTAAGTCTCGACATATTCGAAGACGACATAATACCATTCGACAACTGCTCTCACAAGGTATTGTCACTCTGGACTACGTGAAGTCAAAGGATAATATCGCAGATCCGTTAACAAAAGGGTTAACTCGAGAGCTAGTTGAAAAAGCATCGAGGGGAATGGGCTTGCAGCCTATGACGTTGAAAGGTATCATGGTGGAAACCCAACCTAGTTGAATGGAGATCCCAGGATCTAGGTTCAAAGGGACAACTAAACCATGTATATCTGTGTAAATCACTGAGAAGGTTCTCCTTCTACTCATTCCTATGGTGCTCACAGTGATTGGAAGATACAGGTTAAGCTATGCTTTTAATGACCCTTAAGCGTTGTTGGGAAACGTTGAGTTAGGAGGTCACCTATGTGAGTGTGAAGTGGGGCCGCTTCTATAAGGATTGGGAAGGCTACATCCTTGAACAAACACTTGCAGAACCAGGCGACGTGTTCATGGCCAAAACGAACACAACATTGAGAACTACGCTGTGTCTAGAATGGTCCTGTGTGAGGTCTATTGTCTTGGTTTACACAAATGGCGAAACAGTTCAAGGCATCAGATCCACTGGTTTGCTAGTAATACTCGATAGATTTTCACAAGGGAAGGTTCAAAGTTAGATGCTACATATCCTATGCAGGATTGATTCGTTCTACTCTCTCATTAGTCTTCGTTTCCAAATTTTCATTCATGTGGGGGATTGTTGGAAATATTGAATGAATGAAAATCAGTTTCTCCTCCATCCTCCATCCGTTTGAAACTCCTCATTCATTTTCATTAATATTGTAACTCCTCATTCATATCACTCTCCATTCATGGCATTAAAGGGCTGGCTCTTCCTCTATGGCTATAAATAGTGGAGCTCTCAAATGGAAGAATACACAACAAAACAACAACAAGCGATTACAACCACAGACACAACCCTACTGTTCTTCTTTTTCCATTTCCGGCAGCTTGGTTGTTTCCTTCTTCCTTTGTTAAATTCTTTGAGAGATAGACACGGTGAGTTCGTAGGTCGGTAACGTAGTGCAACGTGGACCGATAACCGATTGTATCCTGGGAATCGAACACCGAACAAAAACCTCGTGCACCCCGGTGAGGCGGCGAATTCGATTTAAGGAAACCGTGTGAACACGGGCCTTCGGTTTCATCTATTACTTTGATTCACCATTATTTTCTCCAACAATTGGCACAAGAAAACGTCAACTTGTAATAGAGATAACGGGGTGTATGTACCTGAAACTTGACGGCTAACCTTTTGAGGGCTGCTCAATCCAAGGTCCGTTCATTACAGTAAGGATGCAGCACGCTTGCTGTATTCTAGATTTGGCAGTAATTTTGGTGTAAGCAAGAAGCATCTGCTCAGCATTTGAAAGCTTACAATATTAAGAAACATTTCGGGCTGATTCCAGTTACTTCGGTAACACAGAAAGAGGCCCAGGTCTCTGATACAACCAATTGATAAAGGAAGGTGAATTGGACGACTAAATGTTATATAAGAGAAAAAAAACTACTGCCGCAGAGGAGAATTCTAACATGTAAGAGAGCAGACAACGTTAATGCAGGCAGCTGTTATTTATTAATGATTGTGAGGAACATGAATATACTTCCCAAACATGTAAAGTGACTTCAATAAATGGTCGACCAAAAAGGGTGTAAAATAAAAGCACTCTTACTGTGGTGTATTTGGCTGGCTGGCAGCTCGGACTAATTGTTGAAACATATTTCTCTCGTTTATGGGGTCCATACCTTGGAAGAAATAAGAAATATGGATCATTTCCTCTGTTCAGTAAACATATAACATCGCAACAAGACTTGGACGGCTAAAAATATTAACCAACCTTGATTTATTTCATCAACTACCCTTGATTTATTTCATCATCTACCCTAAATAGGCAGTTAGCAAGGTCTTGTAAAGAAACAAGGTAAAGTATGGTTGAAACAGAGCGTTCCCAGAAAACCAGGTGTCAAAAAGAAATTAGTAGCCATAGCTAGAAGATCATGTACAGAAAAACTCAACCACATGCCATACCCCTCCAGATTGGTGGTGAGCACTTAAAAACCTGAAGCTGTCCTGTTTGCCTGGTGATCACAGTGGAAATCGAATAACAAAAATGAAATAGTACCAGAAAAAATCCACAACCGAAATGGTGAAATCCACACCACTTAAGATGCGCCAGAGTCCCAGACTATTCATATAGAATGAAATCTCAGTAAACTGTAAGTCTGAATGTGTCACATAACATCCACTTCCTACGTGCATGAATCTCTCCTCTCTTTTCGTATAGATGAGACGTGTCTGCTATATAATTACACAAAATCAAAAACAGCAGCAAGTTTTTATGAAATGAAACACATTTCATGCAACCAAGTAATTTGCTTGAGATAAAAAAGTACAACGAAACGAAAGATTCACCTGAACTTAACTTTTATCAAGATCCCATATTGATTGAAGTCCATGTCATGTTCATCTAGAAAAGAGGTTAAAAAACACTGATCAAATAAAGAAATATTAAAACTGTAGCGACCGAGAATTTTAAACTATTATCTTGAAAAACATGTAACTAAATTTTAACCCCAACGTTAAAATGAAAGCGTGTTCGTCTAGCCGTTATAAAATCAATTTTAATCCATTCAAGTCCAATCCCGAATAATTTTAAAGTATCCAATCCCTTATCATTTTAAAGTCCAATTACTTATTAGTCAAAGTCTTGGATGTTTAGGTCCAATTTCACTTAGGCCCAATTATGAAAATTCTTACGGCCCAAATTCTTGGCCCATTTAGACTCCTAGAAATCTGTGCCCTAAGTTACTGTTCATATATTAGCTCATTTTCTCCCTCTCCTCACACCTCACGCAGCCAACAAAATTGGTAGGTAAACCATCATCTTCCTCAATTTTGGAAATTCACAATTGATGCTAGAAAATCAATTTCTAGCATCAACAGCCAAATCTCAATCCAACCAAAACCCAATCTCCCCCAGCCAACCGACTGCAAATCCCAGTTGAAAACCCACTGCTTCACCCAATCTTCACGAACACACGAGCTGCACAGTCACCACACCTCCCCAACACCGAAACCGCAGCTGCCAAAAATCGACAGCCCCCACTACCAACCTAAAATCGACACCAAAACCGCCACACCCACACCTCAAAAATCAACACAAAACAGCCATTAAAAACCAAGAGAATAGGAAACCCATACACTTACATTCATCTATGACCCATTTCCAGCTGAAAACCCCAAGAACCCGAGCCCCTTTCGCCTGGTTGCCTTCGACCGTGCGCCCAAAGCCTCCACTCCCAACACCGGCGCTACCACACGACGGTGGCGCAACGCCGGCCATTTGACAGGCGATTGAACGGAGGAAGGGGGTTCGCCCCTTCTCGTCACCGCTCTTTCCCTCTCTCTGCTCGTTTTAATCGAATGTGTGTGTGTGTGTGTGAGAGAGAGAGAGAGAGATGTATTTTTTTTAAATTGATCTTGAAAATTTAGCCCTAAGCCCCTAAGTTTTTAAGTGTTTCATTTATTTCCAATTGAGTCCCTATGTTAGAAAAGTTTAATTTCAGTCCATAGTTTCTGCAAAAGTTTATTTCAGTCATTAAACTTTTATTTTCAGTTTCAATAAATTTCCAATTTAGTCCCTAATTCCTAAAAGTTTAATTTCAGCCCTTAAACTTTTATTTTCAGTTTCTATAATTTCCAATTAAGCCCTGAACTTTATTTATATCATTTTAAGTTATTTATTTCAATTCCAAAGTTTCAATAATTAGTAAATCAGTCCCTAGAGTCCTCATTTCCCACATTTAGCCCCATTGCTTTGAAAATGTTATTTTTAGCCCTTAGATTTGTCAAATTTAGTTTTAATAAATATCTAATTAGGTCCCTAAACTTTATTTTATCGTTTTAAAACTTTAAATTTTAGAATCCTAATTCAAAACCTATTTTCTATTTTGGCTAGACGAAACGTACGGACGATTAGGAGATTGCGGTTACGTCCCGCTCCACTTTTTACGAGACTCGAGATAATTTGAGGTAGACTCGCCTCCATTAATTAGTTTAAATTATAATTGTATGTATTATGTGAATTTACGTGATTTATACGCTTTAATGCATGAGATGAGAATATGTCATATGAGATATGTGATGTTGTTATGTTTGTCATAACTTATATGCTTTAATGTATGAGAAGAGACGAGTATCTCTTATGAGATAAGATAAGAATGTTATGCATAACTTATGTGCTTAAATGCATGAGACGTGACTACCCACACCCTATGATTTTAAAGAGCCTATGATTTTCAAGAAAATGAGCCAATGATGACGTCACTGTATATTTTGCATGATTATGTGTTCAATTATTCTGTAGATTAACTATTGGCGATGAGTCTACTGAGTATTTCATCGAAATACTCATTCCGTTAATTTAACGATACTTGCAGATTTTGGAGACGGCCGGGTTTGATGGGCAGTATGTCAACGATTTAATGGATTCAGTTATTTACATTTGAAAAATTACGTATTTGAACGTTATTAACGTACTTTGTTATTTCAGTTATTTCAAAACTCGAGATTTAAAGTTTAATCAAATTTCTTAATTAATCAAATGAGTTTTGTTACCGACGAGGTTTTACCGTTATAAACGTGATGTTTAAAATTTAGTTATTTTCCGCAAATGTTTTTAGATAATTCAGTTACAAAGAATATGACGTGGCAATCCGGGTTCACGGAACTCGGGGCGTTACAAAAACACCTCAAAATTGATTATTTAATAGATTCAAGACAATGACCTAAAGACACCTCTCCAGCAACACTGGTTGCCTATCAAGTGTGACAAGCATGTTGGCATCAATAAAAACCACCATATCTTAATCTTCTATCACTAAAACCTGCCTAATGAATTGTTCAAGTGCATGATGGTTTCCACACGCCAACAAATGCATGTGTTGGGTCTTGAACCTATGACCTGCCTAATGAATTGTGCTTCCAACAATTCTATTACTAAAGTCGTGTTTTATGGAATGACACTTTTATTATTTTGAGACAATGGCTGGATTGTTGACACTTGGCACACCACTTGCCATTGGATGAGATTCTAGAGTCTTTGACTCTTTAACTTCGATGATACGTCTCATTTGGATCATTATTGGCTTCCTTCTCTCTGGCTCTTGGTTTTCTCGCGTCTGTTTAGAGAGAATAACCTCATTCTTCTAGGGTTTACATTCTTGAGTGATTTGATCGTGTAAACTATATATTCTCTTAGATCTACTTCTATTTGGTGTGAAGTGAGGGTTCTTTGAGTGTTTGGAGTGCTGAATCTTTTGTGATTCGAGTAGTGAATGAGGCGTTAGGCAGAACTTTGTGATCTGGCCTATTTTATGCTTTAAGGGAAGTTCGATCTAAAGGCTTTTGTAAAGATAAGTCCCTGTGGCCTATGTCTTGTATTCTTGAACATATCTTGTAACTGTTTGTTGCATATTTTTGGCTTGTTAGTGCAACCGAGCAACTTTTAATTTCTGCAACTTTTACTTACTGCTTTGAGTTTGATTCTTTGATATCTTATTTAATATCGTGTGGTTTGGGCCTTTTCAGTGGTATCAGAGCCTGGAATTGAAAGGACAAGATACCTGGATCTTCGAGGAAAGGTTCGATCTATTGTAGATCAAAAAATTTTGGAACTGCTGAAAAGCATGTTAAAGAATTCAAGTTTTTGCTAACTCGTTGGGTGAGATCCTTCTTTTCTACTTTCTGTAAAAGTTTTAAATACTTTTAGGGTTTCTTGATCATACCCTTATTTACCAAAACATCGTTGAAACCCCCTTGAGACTAATCTTTGTCCAGTGGCTCCTGCGAGGCTCCTGGAATCTGAGATAAATCAAGTTTGGGTGTGTTTTCTGGAGAATCTTGCTGGAGTGGTCTGTGAAACATAGAATGTGATCTCTGTGTGTTCTTTAACTGAGCTTGTTCTGTATGTTTTAGTGGTCTCTTTGATTGTTACCTGATATCTTGTATTACTACGTGCTATACTGTGATTTCCTGAGTTGCTGAAATTGTTATAAGTCTCTTCAAACATGGCTTCTGCTAAGTTTGAAGTTCCACAATTTGATGGTAAATGCGATTTTAATATATGGTGCCAAAAGATGAAAGCTATCTTAATGCAAATGAGAGTAGCCAGAGCTCTTGATAATAGTTGGCCTGCAGACTTATTACCTGCTAAGAAAACTGAACTTGAAAAGGTTACATAGAGTACTATTTTCTTGTACTTATCTGATAATGTTGTAAGAGAAATTGGTGAAACCAAAACTGCTTCTGAACTGTGGGCTAAACTTCAATCCAACTATGTGACTAAGACTATCCTAAATAAATGTTTTCTGTTGAAACAACTCTTTTCTTTTAAAATGGACCCCTCTGTTGATTTGGATGAAAACTTGAACATGTTTACTAAACTGACCACTGACTTAGCCAATTGTGATGAAATTTTTTCGAAAGATCAGTTGGCTATAGTTCTGTTGAACTCCATTAGTGACAAATATAGAGACATCAAGGTTGCTCTTGAATATGGTAGGGCTGAGATCACTACTGATGATATTATTAGTGCTTTAAGAAATAAGGCCCTAGAGATTAAGTCTGAAAATAGGAGTCACAATGGAGAAAACTTGCTTGCTAAGGATAAAGGGTTTAGTAGACCTAATTTTCACACTAAGTCTTTGAATGAAAACATGACCAAATGGAATGACAAGAATAAGTCTAAGAATAAGGCAAAAGGTAAGAAATGTTTTCATTGTGGTAAATTTGGTCATTTTATTAAAGATTGTTACAAGAAAAAGAATGAAGCAAAAGATAAAAGCTTCACAGATGGGAATGCTGCCTTAGCCTATAATAAGATTGATTTTGAAGATGGTTTAGTACTTGTTCATAATGAGAAGAAGTTGAGTGATGAGTGGATACTGGACTCTGGCTGTTCCTTTCATATGTGTCCCAATAAAAACTGTTTTCTTGATTTTGAATCCACCTCTGGGGGGCAGGTTTGGAAATAATATGACTTGTAAAGTGAAAGGAATAGAAACTATTAAACTGCTTCTTGAAACTGGGAAGGTACTATTCTTAAAGGGGACCAGATATGTACCTGAATTAGAGAGAAACCCGGTGTCTCTAGGAATGTTGGATGACATTGAGTTTAACATAAAATTGGGTCAAGGACATATTGAAATTCTTAGGGGTTCTGACTTAGTTATAAACACCCCTAAGAGACATGGTCTTTATTTCTTGAATGCAAAGCCTTTACTTGGTTTAACTGTTGCTGCCCTATCTGAAAATTTTATTTTGACCAAACTGTGGCATGAAAGACTTGGCCATATTGGCAAGAAAAGTTTGAAATCTTTACAAAATAAAGGAGTTTTTGGAAAACAAAATCTTGTTGATTTTGGTGCTTGTGAACAGTGTGTTATTGGAAAGCAAGTTAAATTACCTTTCTTACCTGGAACTCATAAATCCAAACAAATACTTGAATATCTGCATGCTGATTTATGGGGTCCTTCATCTGTATGTACCTTATCTGGTTTTAGATATTATCTTTTGATCATTGATGATTTTTCTAGAAAAATCTGGGTTTTCTTATTAAAATCAAAAGATGAAACTTTTTCTGTTTTCAAGGATTCAAACACAAATAGAAAACCAAATTGATCATAAGATAAAGACCCTAAGAACAGATAATGGTTTGAAAATTTGCAACTATGAGTTTGACAATTTTTGTAAAAAATATGGCATTTTGAGATACAAAACAGTAGTTTACACTCCACAGCAGAATGACATAGCTGAAAGAATGAATATGACTTTATTAAATAAAGTAAGATGCATGCTCTTGAGTTCTGGCTTTCCTAAACTGTTTTGGGGTGAGGCTGTAAAAACTGCTGCATATCTTGTGAATAGAACACCTACTAGTGCTTTAAATTTTGAAGTACCTGAAATTGTGTGGTCTAAAAATCCTGTTGATTATTCTCATTTAAAAATATTTGGCTGTGCTACATATGCTCATCAAAATATTGGAAAATTAGAACCTAGATCACTTAAATGTGTTTTCTTGGGTTATGGAGAAAATTCTAAGGGTTATAGACTATGGGTTAAAAATGAAAAAAGCTATATGGTGATTGTTAAAAGAGATGTTATCTTCAATAAATCTATTATGCCATGTCTAGAAGGTAAGAAAAATAATTTGAATGAAAATGATGTTCAAATTAAGGTGGAGTCTCCTGTTATTAATAATGCACCACCTGCACTTGCTGTTGATTATTCTATTCTTGATGATAATAATCTGCCTGTTGAAATTGATAATATTTATGAATCTGAAGAACAATTTGATTTACCCGACTCACCTCTTGATGACTATCAACTTACAAGAGATAGAGAAAGGAGGTAGATTAGACCACCTGTTAGATTTGATAATGATGAGTTTGTTTCATTATTTACTTGATAAATCTGAAAATGAACCTGATTCCTATGATGATGCTATAAACTGTAAAGATTCTATGTGTTGGAAGGCTGCTATGGATGATGAGATGAATTCTCTTTTTAAAAATAAAACTTGGGAATTGGTTGAAAGACCTAAAGGCCAAAAGCTTATTGACTGCAAGTGGATTTTCAAAATAAAAGAAGGTGAAGAAGGTAATAACAGTGTAAGGTATAAAGCTAGACTAGTAGCAAAAGGCTTTACACAGAAAGAAGGTGTTGACTACACTGAAATATTTTCTCATGTTGTTAAATATACCACCATTAGATGCATACTTGCTCTCGTTGTTCAATTTAAATGGGAACTTATCAATTAGATGTTAAAACTGCTTTTCTCTATGGTGATTTAGATGAAAAGATATATATGAGATAGACTGTTGGTTTTGTTAATGGTAATCTTGAAAATGTTGTTTACCTGTTAAAGAAATCTCTCTATGGGCTCAAACAAGCCCCTAGACAATGGTATAAAAGGTTTAACACTTTTGTTTTGAAACATGGTTTTCAAAGAAGCAATTATGATGTATGTCTGTACTATAAAGGTAACGGAGGTAAGAATTTTCTGTACTTAGTACTATATGTTGATGACATGTTGCTTGCTAGCTGCAATAAAACTGAAATTGATGATATCAAATGTATGTTAAAATCAGAATTTGATATGAAGGATCTTGGTCAAGCTAAAAAGATCTTTGGCATACAAATCTTGAGAAATAGAGATAAGGACATGTTATTTTTGCATCAACATGATTATGTGGTTAAACTTCTGAAAAGATTTAACATGTTTGAATGTAAACCTGTGACACTGCCTCTTTCTAATCATTTTAAGCTGTCATCTGACCTCTATCCTAAAACTGATGAAGAATTTGATAGAATGTCAAAAGTTCCATATGCAAATGTTATTGGTTCAGTGATGTATCTTATGGTTTGTACCAGACTTGACCTAGCACATGGTATTAGCATACTGAGTAGGTTTATGGGTAACCCTGGTGAAGAACACTGGAATGCTTTGAAATGGTTTTTAAGATACCTCGAAGGAACTTTAAATTTAGGACTTGTGTTTAAGTTTGATAAAAGAGGAATTATGTTAAAGGGTTTTACTGATTCTGACTTTGCTGGGGATAGGGACAATAGGAAGTTCACTTCTGCTTATTTCTTTACTTTGTGTAATACTGCCATAAGCTGGAAATCCCAACTGAAAAGGTTGTTGCCCTATCTTCTACTGAAGCAGAGTACATAGCTGCTTCAGATGCTGTTAAAGAAGGGATATGGCTTAGTAGACTATTAAATGAACTTGACTTTGTTGATGAAAATGCAATTCTGTATTCTGATAATCAAAGTGCAATACACTTGAGTAAAAATCCCATGTTCCATGATAGAATTAAACATATAGACATTAAATATCATTTTATTAGAGATGTCATATCAAAAGGAATTATGAGAATTGGTAAAATTCCTACATAGGTTAATCATTCAGATATGGGAACTAAGATAATACCTTTAAATAAGTTTCTTAACTGTTTGAAGTTATTATCTATTGATGCTATGTAATTTCACAGGTACTTGGAGCAAATGAAAAATGATCTGTGGCGTTGCTCTTGGCTGCACTAACCAAATTGTTGAAAGCAAGGTGGAGATTGTTGGGTTTCGAACCTGTGACGTGCCTGATGAATTGTGCTTCCAACAATTCTATTACTAAAGTCGTGTTTTCTGGAATGACACTTTTATTATTTTGAGACAATGGCTGGATTGTTGACACTTGGCATACCACTCGCCATTGGATAAGAATAACCTCATTCTTCTAGGGTTTACATTCTTGAGTTATTTGATCGTGTAAACTGTATATTCTCTTAGATCTACTTCTGTTTGGTGTGAAGTGAGGGTTCTTTGAGTGTTTGGAGTGCTGAATCTTTTGTGATTCGAGCAGTGAATGAGGTGTTAGGCAGAACTTTGTGATCTGGCCTATTTTATGCTTTAAGGGAAGTTCGATCTAAAGGCTTTTGTAAAGATAAGTCCCTGTGGCCTATGTCTTGTATTCTTGAACATATCTTGTAACTGTTTGTTGCATATTTTTGGCTTGTTAGTGCAACCGAGCAATATCAATTATTTGAATGCTCAACGGGGGATGTAAGCGTTAAATCTGGTCGTCGAACCTCCGAGGCTTAGGCCAAAACATATCTTGTGTTCATTTTAATTTCTGCAACTTTTACTTACTGCTTTGAGTTTGATTCTTTGATATCTTGTTTAATATCGTGTGGTTTGGGCCTTTTCAGCATGCTCTAACCAGACTACATCTCATTCCTTTGTTTTAAGAATAAAATTAGGAGAATGCCAAGCAATCAAAACTGCAGATGTTGGGTTGGTTAAAAAATCTGGATGTTAATTTTAAGGGGGAACATATCAGTTATTGAATGAAAAGAGTAACTAAATATCATTCAGCGTTGCTTAGTGTGATGGAGTTCCCACTGGATTTAATTTGTGCACTGTTTATTCGTTATTTTTAATTTATAAGAATTTTAATTGCTAGTTTGATTTTCAAGACATGCTGAGAGCTCGAGGACTAAAAAGCAGGGAGGTATAAGGGCAAGATGGTATGCAACAGTAGGGAGAACCCTATCACAGTCTGAGCTCGTCGAGCTTATGCAAAAATAAATAAAATAATAGATCTGCTATAAATAAAATACATTAATTATATATTAAAAGTGTGTATATTCAAAGTTGATTGGATTCAGGCCATAACACTTACATTAACTAGTATGGACGGGACTTTTAGAATTTGGGATGTAATTCTAGCTAAACCAATAGGTGCTATATCCGTTGACGTGTCTATAACTGCATTATCCCTCGCCAAATATGGATGTTTTAGCAACAACTCGTGTGGATCAAAATGGGGTTTATATGTGGCTTAATCGGGCAATGTTTCCCATGGGAGTGGGAAGGAAATTGTGAGTGTTAAGTTATCATCTGTTTCTTCTGCAGAAGATTCTATAGATAACGATTTTGAAAAGGCCAATGCAAACCCTCCACAAGTCCAAGATGCTTCTCACTCAATATTAGATCAGCAAATTCCCGATCCACTTCCTCTCTTGCCCAGGAGTCAGTAGCAAAGCTTGATCAATCTGGATATTATAAAGGCCCAAAACAAACCGACTGAACCTCCAAAGAAACCTGAAAAGGCTCCTTTTTTCCTTCCATCTATTCCTTCTCTCTAGAGAGGTATTATTTAACTCTAATCAATCTGCTGATGAAGAGATGGATACACAAGCTCGTGAAACAGACAAGAAATGGAAAAAAAACTGATATCACAGTTTCCCAGTTCTTGCATTTCCTCCAGTCTTGAGAGGAAAATAATTGTAAGTTGTCTCATAAATTTACATTTGACTTTGATCGTCCTAGTTTGATTACTAAACATTCTAATTCATTATTAAATAAATGTCCGGCTATATTTACACGAGCTTATGTTGATGTGTAATGTGTTTTAAAAATTCAAAGAAATATTTCTTTATTTTGTCTAATCCAAGGGCTGTAAAATAGACAAGTGTAGGGCTGATTTTATGTCTTGTAGTAGGTTACAATTTCAGCCTTTATAATGTAAAGAAATTGCTGCTGTACGTTTATTTTTGAAAAAAATCAGATGTTCACTTCTCTCCCACGTTTTTCCTCCCTCCCAGACTTCCCCTGTTTTTCCCCTGTCTTCCCCTGCATTGCTGGTTTTACTGTCCAGTTTCTTCCTTCTTGTTGCTGGTGCGTTTCTGCTGTTTTCTCCCCTACATCACAGGTTCACAAAGCTGTAAAAACTGCCAACATTCTTGGTATCAGAGCATCTCCAGGTCTGGTTCGTTCTCCTCTGCAACAACAAAAAACAAAATCTGAATCAAGGGTTATAAAAAGAGGGCTTTTTGCTAAAAATAAAATGGCAAGCACAAGTAGTTCAAGTGGAAGTTTACAGCAGTCTTTTGTTCCAATTTTTGATGGCCAAAACTATGATTTTTGGTGTGTGAAGATGAAGACTTCATTCATGGCTGTGGATTTATGGGATATGGTGGAGAATGGCTTTGAAGAACCTGAAAATGAGGAAGTTCTTACAGTAGCCAAGAAGAAGGAACTTAAAGAAGTAAGGCAAAGGGATGCAAGTGCACTTTCAATGTTGCATAGGGCAGTGGCTGATTCTGTCTTTCCAAGAATCATGATGGCAAGCAAAGCAAATGAAGCATGGATGATTCTAAAGAAAGAATACCAAGGAGACTTGAAGGTAAGAGCAATTAAACTTCAATCTCTTAGAAGAGATTTTGAAAATATGAAAATGAAAGACAATGAATGTGTTAAAGAATTTTCGGATAGATTTATTTAATGAGCTTGTGAATCAAATGAAGTCATATGGTGAGGATGTTACAAATACAAAAATGGCGGAAAAAATTTTGATTAGCTTGCCGGAAAAATATGATCCTCTTGTGGCAGTGATTGAAGAAACAAAGAATTTAGAGGAGTTAAAAGTTGAGGAGTTGATGGGTTCATTGAAATCATTTGAACAAAGGTTGAATCGACGTTCCGAAAAATCAATGGAGAGTGCATTTCAATCTAAACTAAATGTTGGATCAAATAGCAACTTAAGGCATCCCCAAAATTATGAAAAGAGAATGGATATGTCAAGTAGAGGTGGAAGAAGTAGTAGGGGAAGAGGAAGAGGAAGAAGTCCAAAAGGTAGAGGTAGAAGTAATTTTGAAAGGAGATTTAGTGGAGAAGATCAATCACAAAGGTGCAAAATTTGTAAGAGAAGTAGCCATGATGAAAATGATTGTTGGTTTAAAGGGAAGCCACAATGTTACAATTGTAAAGGATTTGGACATGTGCAAAAGGATTGTAGAGCAAAGAATACTCAACAAGCCAATTGTGTAGCCGAGAAGGAGGATGAATCAAGTTTGTTTTATGCTTCTTTGAATGCACCGGAGTCAATAAATGAAGCATGTTTCTCAAGTTCAAATTGCTCAAATGAAACTCAATGGTACTTGGATAGTGGATACACAAATCACATGACTTCAAATGAAGGGATCTTTGTTGATATGGAAGATTCAAACTCAAAAGTGAGATTGGGAAATGGAGATATAGTAAATGTGAAGGGAAAAGGAAGAATTGGAGTTCAAACAAAGAAGGGATCTAGACTTATTCGAGATGTCATGCATGTACCGGACTTAGACCAAAATTTGCTAAGTGTTGGACAGCTTTTAGAGAATAATTATTCTCTATTTTTCAATGATGGTTGTTGCATTATTCGTGATAAAAAGACTGGAAATTCAATCATAGCAAATGTGAAAATGGAGAATAGAAGCTTTCCTCTCAACTTCAAGCATTCAAATGACAAAGCTTTTCGAATGGTGGCTAATGACTCTTGGTTGTGGCACAAACGGCTTGGACATTTGAACTTTCAAGGGCTGAAATTATTGGAGCAAAAAAATATGGTTTATGGGCTTCCAAAAATCGAAGAAAAGCATGAAGTTTATGAAGGATGTGCACTTGGAAAGTATCACCGTCAACCATTCCCAAAAGGAGTAGCTTGGAGAGCAAAGAGGCCACTTGAATTGGTGCATACGGACGTTTGTGGACCGATGCATACACCATCCCATTCACAAAATAGGTACTTTATCCTATTTATTGATGATTTTACAAGAATGACATGGGTTTATTTTATGAGACAAAAATCTGAAGTTTTTACAATCTTCAAAAAATTCAAGATTTTTGTTGAGAAACAAAGTGGCCATTTTATAAAAGTTTTGAGGAGTGACAATGGTAAAGAATATACTTCGAACGAATTTGACAATTTTTGTGAAGTTGAAGGTGTTGATAGGCAATTGACAGTTGGCTATACACCACAACAAAATGGTGTTTCCGAGAGGAAAAATCAAACCGTGATGGAGATGGCAAAATCAATGTTGCATGAGAAAAAGCTTCCAAAAGTTTTTTGGGCCGAAGCGGTTTATACGGCCGTTTACTTGCTAAATCGATGCCCAACAAAGGTGGTATGGAACATGACTCCTATTGAAGCTTGGAATGGGAGAAAACCTTCGGCGACACACTTGAAAGTGTTTGGATGTATTTGCTATGCTCAAGTGCTCAAAAGAGAAGCGGCGCAAACTTGATGAAGCAAGTGAAAAATGTATCTTCATTGGTTATAACTCACAATCAAAGGGCTATAAGGTGTACAACTTGAAGAGCAAGAAAGTAATTGTTAGCCGTGATGTGTTGTTTGATGAAAATGCTACTTGGAATTGGGAAAAAGAAGAAGTTGAAAGAAGCACTCCAGTTTCAATAAATCTGCCCCAAAAATCTGCCATTGAAGATGTAAAAAATGAAGAAAATGGAGTCCATTCAAGCTCACATTTATCATCACCAAGCAGCCCCTCAAGTCCCTCAAGCTCAAATTCATCATCATCAAGCTCAACTCCAAGAAAAATGAGGGATTTAAATGATGTTTTTTCAAGATGCAACTTTTGTGTGATTGAGCCCGATAACTTTGAAGAAGCAATGAAGGAGAAGTGTTGGAAAAAAGCAATGGAGGAAGAAATAGAAGTTATTGAGAAAAACAACACCTGGGAGCTAGTTGAAAGACCAAGTGAGAAAGATGTCATTGGTGTGAAATGGGTCTACAAGGTGAAGCATAATTTCGATGGTTCATTCAAGAGAAACAAAGCAAGATTGGTGGTGAAAGGCTATGCACAACAGCCCGGCATTGATTATGATGAAACTTTTGCTCCGGTTGCTCGTCTAGACACCATTAGAGCACTCATTGCTCTTGCAGCCCAAAAAGGTTGGTTGTTGTACCAACTTGATGTCAAGTCAGCTTTTTTGAATGGAGAACTCAAAGAAGAGGTATATGTTGAACAACCTCAAGGCTTCATCATCAAAGGAGAAGAAGACAAAGTGTATAAACTAAGAAAGGCTTTGTATGGGCTCAAACAAGCACCAAGAGCATGGTATAGTCAAATTGATGGCTATTTTCAACAACATGGATTTTTGAAAAGCAAAAGTGAGCCAACCTTGTACGTGAAACATCAAGGTAACACCGATATTCTTATTATTGCATTATATGTTCATGATTTGGTGTTTACGGGAAATAATGCAAAAATGATTGAAGAATTTAAAGTTGAAATGATGAAAAGATATGAAATGAGTGATTTGGGTTTGTTGCATCATTTTCTTGGTATGGAAGTATATCAAGATGAAAATGGGGTGTTTATTTCTCAAATGAAGTATGCCGAAAAAGTGCTTAAAAAATTTAGAATGTTTGGATGTAAATGTGTGGAAACTCTTTTGGCTTGCAATGAGAAATTGATGAAGGATGATGGAGAAAAGAAGATTGATGAAACTCTTTATAGAAGCTTGATTGGAAACTTGCTTTATCTCACTGCAACAAGACCGGATATCATGTTTGCCGCAAGTTTGCTTTCAAGGTTCATGAGTACTCCAAGTCATAAACATTTTGGTGTTGGAAAAAGAGTTTTGAGGTATATAATGGGGAAATTAAACTTTGGGATCAGATTTGAGAAGAATTTGGAAGTGAAGTTAAGAGGCTTTTGTGATAGTGATTGGGGAGGTTGTGTGATATGAAGAGCACCTCCGGCTATGCATTTTCCCTTGGCTCGGGAGTGTTTTCGTGGCTATCCAAGAAGCAACAATCTGTTGCTCAATCCTCAGCTGAAGCGGAATATATGTCAGCCTTTATTGCAACTTCACAAGCTATATGGCTAAGGAGAATTTTGGAGGATATTGGAGAGAAGCAAGGAGAAGCAACACTATTGTTTTGTGACAACAAATCAGCTATTGCAATGGCAAAGAATCCATGTTTTCATAGTAGAAAAAGGCACATTGCAATCAAGTATCACTTCATTCGAGATGCAATTGAAGATGGAGAAGTTGAACTAAACTATTGCAAGTCCGAAGAACAAGTGGCGGATATCTTCACAAAGGCACTTCCGACATCAAAGTTTCAGCAACTAAGAGCTGCACTTGGAGTTCAAGAAAAACACATTAAGGGGGAGAATGTTGATGTGTAATGTGTTTAAAAAAGTCAAAGAAATATTTCTTTATTTTGTCTAATCCAAGGGCTGTAAAATAGACAAATGTAGGGCTGATTTTATGTCTTGTAGTAGGTTACAATTTCAACCTTTATAATGTAAAAAAATTGCTGCTGTACGTTTAGTTTTGAAAAAATCAGATTTTCACTTCTCTCCCACGTTTTTCCTCCTTCCCAGACTTTCCCTGTTTTTTCCCTGTCTTCCCCTGCATTGCTGGTTTTACTGTCCCGTTTCTTCCTTCTTGTTGCTGGTGCGTTTCTGCTGTTTTCTCCCCTACATCACAGGTTCACAAAGCTGTAAAAACAGCCAACAGCTTAGCTGTTTGCAGTTGCTGTGATAAGTGTGTTTTTACATACTTATTTTACTGTCAAAACATGAGCAATCGTTGATTAAAATATTGGAATATAGCTTAAATCTATGCAATTTATGTTTTGCAGAACAAAGTGATGAATGTAGCGAAATTGAGGTGAACCAAGCGAAAAATGACCAAACTGGAAGAAAGTGAAAGTTCAGGGACTAAAGTGTAAATATTCTAAACCTATTTCTAACCTTGTGATGAAGATTCAAGAGTCTTAGAGGTCAATTGGATGAAGCAAGGAGTCAAAGGGGTGAAAGAATAGCCAAAACATTATCAAATATCAACTTTCAAGGTGAAAAGTTTCGCACCGGTTTTCAGCCTCCTATTTAGACCAGTGTTTGATATGTAAAACGATCGAATTCAAAGATGGAATCTGAAGGAAATTTGTAGCCCTTTGAGTTATCTTTCCAACGCATCTTGAATCACCTTGATCGGATATCAGTAGAGAAAGTTATGACCAAAATACTAAAATCTATCCGGCGGGAAAACATTATAACCATGCGGCCGCATGGTTATAAAACCCATGCAGCCGCATGGGCACTTACCGAGACTTCAAGGGCATCAATTTTTTGTTCCATGCAGCCGCATGGGTTTATACCTTGCGGCCGCATAGGGTTAAATTTGGACGAAATTTTTGGTTTCCTTCTACGACTTTGGTAACATATCTTGCACGACTTTTCAACCCTAAATACATCCCAAAACACCCCAGAACGCCTCATTCTTCATTCTACACAATTCTTTCATTTATTTTGGCTCAATAAACCTATGAAGAACTAAACTAAAGGTGAAGCAAGGGAGGAACTCAATTGGATTCGGGGATTTCAACATCATTTATTCATGCTCTTTGGTATTTATTTTGCTAAACATTTCTAGATCTAGATTTTCATATTTATGAATTAATTTTGAAATTGATTTAACATGTATTAAGTTTTTCATAGAATCAATCTTGTTTTTTCTATAGAACAATTGAACTATATGTTGAATCTTTATTTCATTAAATCTATTGGTGTGATTATTTACTTTCTTATACTACATATATATGAACGATTTATAATCTGATTTCAATAGATAATTGTGATAATTGTTAAGGAGATCTAGAATTTAGGATGTGTTTTTCATTGTTTAAATAATTCTAGGGTTTATGTTTTCCCGTATTTTGAATTAGATTTGAGTTAGATTTAACATTTATTCAGATTTCATGGATTTAATCATGTTTCTTCCATTGAATAATTAAATTACTTGTTCAAGTTTGATTTTCAAATCATTTATTGGTGTGATTTAATTACTGCTATATGTTAGAGATATATAGTCGCTCTTTAAGTCTGATTTCAATAAATTGATGTATGATTATGTTTTGGGAAACATAAATTCTAGGATTACATGTGCAATTAAATTGGTTTGTATCGTTTAAATCATCCGATTAGAAAGTTAGGACAAAAACTTCTAATTGAGTAGAGAATGCTTGAATTGTTGATGTTGATTGATCCAATCTAATTGAGGGAACCCCGAAACTTCACTATTTTACATATTATATTAAATTTCATCATTATTTCCGATGACATTTACATTTGAATGCAATAAACAAATTCCCTTCATCAAATTCACGAGAATCCAAAGTTATTGAACCCCTTGAATCACTTTTCCATCTCCCTGTGGATACGACACCCCAAAGCTGTGCTACAACTACCGCGTAACACTTTGGACGTAATCATGCTGCATTTACTGATTATATCAAAGGTTTATCTTCTTCTGCATTGGATATGGAACTAAGGATGCTTCAGATTATAGATGATCACGATGAGCAAGAACCTGATAAGAGATCAGAACTGTACTTCATCAAACTTCTACTGCATAATTTTATACACGAGATATCTTGCAGAAACAATTTTGAGTTTATCCAGGCTTTATCCAGATTATTTTTGAAGGTGCAAATTTACTCATTTTCCTTGCTTTGAATACTTTTATTTGCATCACATGAGACATTTCACACACAATAATAATATATGCTAAGTTGTAATCATGCCGTCTGAAGACTAAAAAAGTAAACTTTGAACCTTTTGTGCTTGTTTGGCACTGAGTATTGAACTAGATTGGAAACTACAATATACATGATTTTAACTTCTTGATCATATTTAATTCTGTCTAGTACTGCATAATCCACATTACCAAAAACACTATCTAGGTTATGAAGACTTCTTATGGAAATAGTTTGGCCAGTTTTTTTCATATGATGAACTGTACTCCAGAGTTTCGTTTAATCCTTAGTTTTTGTGCTGACCAGATTCATGGTGAAACTATTCGGTGCCAGTCAGGGTTACAGGATAAAGCACAGAAGCTTCTAAAACTTCAGTCAACGGTATGGCAAAAATTAGATTTTTTGTTTCAGAGTACGAGATGTATGGTTACTTTTCTTAGTAACTCACAATTTTGAATTTTGTTTAAACAATCCACACTTGTAATTTGCTCTCAGTTTTGTCTTTTAGAGAAATTCTCAATACATATTTGTTTGACATATTGGATCAGTTAATTCAGAAAAAAAGTACACTGTAAGGCAGCGTTTGAAGAATTGACAATTACTTTGATGCTTGCCTTTTGGTCTGAAGAGTAGACAGAATCGAGTTAAATATTCCTGTCTAATATATGACTGGAGGAGATAAAAGAGATCTGCTATAGGGCCCAGCTCAATGACCGGGCCCAAATACAGGCGCCGAGGTGGTGCAATATAATTGGAGGGGGAGCTGACCGAAGTCAGCCCCCCCTCCAATTACAGAGCACCGAGGTCGGTCAGCTCCCCCTCCAATTACACCTCAGCGCCCTGTCATTTGTCCCGGTCATTGAGCCGGGACAAATGGCTTATCTCGGGATAAAAACCTTGAAATGATTTCTGGACACGTAACCTTATAAAGACTAGCCTCAGGTAAGAAACATAGAAAAGTTGAAGAGACATTGAGTTACATCTGACTGGTATTAGATTCTCAATTATTGAATTTCTGAATCTTTCTTTTTTCATTATCACTACTCAAGTGAGTATCAACCAAATTATTTTTCTGATTGTGTGACTTTTTGTCCACAAATTAATATCTGGTGTTCTATCAGTAGTATTCTTCGTGAATTTTGAGTTAGTATTCATTTAGCTGGAGAATGTTCATCGAAGCCTTCAATTTTTTTACACGCATTACCTTTTTATAGTAAATAATGGTGCTCCCCAGGTTGATTGTACACTATGACTTATTAAAATTTTGGGTTCTATATTAAAAGGTCAACTTTGTTAATAGGAGTAGCCCAAAGTCTTATATGTTGATCTATATTTTTCATCTTTATTCGCTATGAAATTTTATCTCTTAACATGACATCGCAAGATGTGAATCTTGAAATTTGAGTGCTTATTTTTTGAGTTTTAACCGAATCGAATTACTTGTTGGAGTTTAATGGGTTCTAATACCATATTAAAATTTGGGATTCCATTTTAAAGGTCATTCTTGTTAAGAAGAATAGCTTGAACTCTTATATGTTAGTCTATATTTTTCATCTTTATTCGTTATGAGATGTTATCCCTTTAACGTGATTGTCTAATCTAACCGATCAAAGGTGCCATGTTAAGCTCCATTTGGTTACGTTTCACCATTTTGAGTGAAATAATAGTGAGGTGTTCTCCCGAGTGTGACTGTTGTTCCGGCTGCTCAGTTCGGTATTTACCACCTGCAAAATGAGATCGGGGCTCTCTCCCCTGTTGTACCTCCGGCGTGAGAATTGGTATTCAGTATTGGAGAATATTGAGAGATAATATTGGAATTCAGATAGTTCGGGTTTTAAGAGTCCATACCTTTTCCCACATTGGGGTATTTATAGGCACCTGATGGCATGCCCATGTTCCATGATTTGTTGTGCCACGTGTCCCACGTGTATCTTCCTACTCCCCCATGTTCTATAGCGTCAACCCCCACTCGTCTAGCGGTTGGTGATTCCTGCGTTTGTTGTTTGGTGGTTTTTCGTCTATCTCAGGGTCATTTATTTTGCTAAGTATAGTGGGGGTCGACAGCCTCGTAATGGTAGACGGCCTATGTGAGTGTAGAGCGCCTCAGGGGGGTCGACGGCCTCATGATGGTAGACGGCCTATGTTGGTAGACAGCTTATGTGAGCATTAAGTGCCTCTGGGGGTCGACGTTCTGGGGAGAGGGGTGCACATTAAGTAGCCGACCATTGTGGAGAATTATTAACACCGTCCTATATCACTAGCACATTTGCCTCTTGTCGATATTTATCGATGAGCGCAGAACGAAGGTTTAGGGTCCAAAGCAACTGAAAAGGGAAAAATAAAAATAACGTCGAAACTTCAATTGCCCGGTAGAAGGCCTTAAACAGTAAATTTGAGGCTAGGAATAACCTCAACCGGGGAACCCATGTTGGGACGACATAGAGCTCTGAAAGACGTTTCCGAAAACATATTATAATAGATAATCCGACACCTGTGCAAAAAGTTATGGCTGTTTCTTCGAAATAGCTCTTTTTAGCCAATTTTCGAGTTAACACTGCACGTGTGGCAATCCACCATTGGTCTTCACTATTGAGGGGAAATTTCCCCCCAAAAAATTCAAAAATTTCAAACTTCCACCACTATTTAAAGAGTAGTGGTGGCTCCCATTTACTCCATTTTGTCAAAACCTTCAACTCCTTCTTCCTCTTTAAGGTAATCTCATCTCCCCCTCTCCATCTTATTTTTATCATGTACACCATTATATCTTCTTCATCCAACGAGAGTGATGGTGAGGAAGTGAATGAACTGGTCGACCCAATGTCGGATGGGTCGGCCGGTACTGGCCTCACCGGTCGACGAACGTCGACCGGCGAGGTAGATCGTCCGGCCGATCGACGGTTGACCGCTTGGTCGGCCGAACCACTGGCCGGCGAGCCGACCAGCCAAAGGGGTGGCCGACTGTCGATCGTTTGATGAGTCCTGGGCTCGTAGACCGGCACGCCGATGACCGCAATCATGATGTTCAAACACCCGATGACTCCGATAGCCAATTCCACCCGATTGAGATTCATTCTTTCCAATCGAGTTCTCCCAAAAGACATATTGGTTAGACCAAGTCTTTGAATCAAAATTTAGAGATAGAGCTAGACACCGTTAGGCGAGGAGGTGATTCTTGAAATTCCAAGAGATCATAGTCCTTACAATTCCCCATCCAAATTAGAGAAGTCACTAAAAAAATACGAGCGTGTGGATCAATACGTGTATAGAGCCCCTAGGCATAAAGAAAGGCTTCCGGGTCCGACCCACATGAGGTCGCAATATATAAAGATTTCATGGATGGTGGTTTTTGATTTCCCATCCATCCCTTCTTCGTTTCATTGTTCAATGAGTTTCACCTCACCCCTAGCCAAATTAATCCTAACGCATGGAGAAAAGCGCTGTATTTTCTTTACGTTTGCCTTGGCAGGAAAATTCAACTTTCAATGGACCTCTTTAGATGTGTTTTCGAGATGCATGAGCTTGTCCAATGCAACTCCTTCGTCTACTTTACTACTAGGGTCTCATTGAGCTTCCCCAAGTTTAGAAATTCCAACAGTGGGTGGAAATCCCGATTCTTCTTCGTTCGACCCAATGAGGGTCAATTTCCTTTCAATACCCATTGGAGGCATCCTTTAATTCGCCTTTTCAACAGTGAAGTTGAACTCACCCCTCTTCTAAAGTTTCAAATTCAGCAACTAATTGAAATTCCACCCCTTGCACCCGACCTTGGGTCAGTTTTGAGGATGAGGAGCATGTTGCTAGTGGGGATTGGTCAGTTTTGAGGATGAGGAACATGTTCCACCCCTTATACTTTCTTGGTATCTTCACCTGTGTTAGTATCTCTATTTTGTTATAATTTGTTGGATTTGATTGTTTACGCACAGACATGGATTTTGACTTGGATGAAGTATTGAAATCTCTGCCCGAGCCTTGTGTTTAGGGATGGAGTTCAATTTCGAGGAAACCATGGACTCCTTAACAGGGTGCGATCGTGAGAGTGGTAATGATTCGCCTTCCCTTCCGTTGAAGAGGAAGAAGACCAATGATGGGGGAGGGGGGGTACTAAATCGTCCCACCGAGGAGGCACCTTAACCTTTGGTCGAGCCCGTTGAAGAGACTATTGAGGTTATTGCTCCACCCGAGGTTGGATGGGGCAGTTCGAGTTGCGTCGTGATCGAGCGCGAGGGTTCTCCTCTTCCAGATTTTAGATTCACCCATTCTCGAGGCTATTCAGAAATGAGGGCAATAAAATCCTTGGTTACGCCTGGACGTGCCCGTGCGATTGCCGGACGAAGTACCGACGACATCGAGAGAGTCCTTGTGATCCACACTCAGGGGGTATTTTTTCTATCGTCTTATTTTGTTTTTGTTTATCTATTCTTTTGTACATGCTTTGTAGTGATTTGATCCCTTGTTTCTTTTTTAGGTTGTGGCTCTTCAGGCCGGACTTATCGAGTCGAGTCGAGTCGAGTCGTCGCCTATTAGCGGAGTTGAAGACCCTTGCAGAAGAGAAGAAGGCCCTTATGGAAGAACGGAAAAAAGAGTCTCATCAGTACAGGAAGAAAATCTCTTGTTTGAAGAAGTCTCTCGAAGCTTCAAAGGCTCGTGCTCGTGAGCAAGAGACGAAGGTAGACAACTTGCGCTCTGTTTTAGCTCGGGCTCCTGAGGAAGCGATGGAGAAATATAAAGCTTCCAAAGAGCATGCTAAAGATGTAGAGGCATCTGTGGAGCAGTACAAATCGTCATCCGATTTTCCTAAAGTCTTGCATTCTTACGGAGGGAAAGCGATGGCGGCGTCTATCAAGCTAACCAAGGAGTGGATATCTACTGAGCATCTAACCATCGATCCCTCAGGCTTTGATAGGTTCCTAGTACATCGCAAAGTAGGGGTGTCCAAAAGTCCCGGACCGAACAGGACCGAACCGAACCCGAACCGAACCGAACCGAACCGAGCGGTTCTTCACAAATTAAATACCCAAATGGGTACCCGAATCGAGAACCGATGGGTTTGGGTCGGGTCTCGGGTCTAGACCAAGAACCGAAGAATCGAAACTAAATAATTTTTTTATTTTTTATATTGAATTAATTAAATTATTTTATTTTTTTTATACAAATTAACAAATTAATTAAATAAATTAGATTATTTCATAATTTTAATTTTAAAGTCTGAATCATTTTTAAAATTCATTAGCCCATTTTAATTTGAAGCAAATGAATATACTTTATGTAGTTTTGCTGTAATATTAATATCTACTTTTTGGTATTTGTATGCATTGAATTAATCTTATTGGACGGCTAGTTATTTATATGTTTTTGAATTGGGCTACGTTAATTTGTAAAAGTTACGAATGAAATGTCATTAGTTGTATTTGTGTAGTGTTGCTGAAAATATTAAAAATTTTAATTATGGTACGGAACCGAACCGACCCGACCCGAACCGAACCGAACCGAACGGAACCGAACCCGAACGGTTCCATAATTATATTTGGACCCGACGGGTCCATTTATTAAATACCCGAAAGTTTTGGGTCGGTTCGGGTATCTTCAGAACCGAACCGAACCGACCCACGGACAGCCCTATCGCAAAGGTGGAGCCCCTCAACCATCGAAAATGAGGGGACTCGTACTCGGGTTGACATGACCTTTAGTTGTTGGTTTTTTAGCTCTTTCCATTGTTATGTTTATTTATCGTCGAGTTGTTTAGTACTTTCTCCTGGTCCAGGATGTGGACAGACACTCTTATTATATTTTGAGTATGAATGCTTGCCTTTTGAATTCTAGTCCGGGATATGGATAAACACTCTTATTACATTTTGAGTATGAGCGCTTGCTTTTTGAACATCATTTTAGTTTTGCTCCCTTCTTTCCCTTTTTTTTCTCATTGCTGTGTGCCGAGCAGTGTTCGGTGCCGGACCTGGTGATTTTGAGTCTCTACCATTTTCGGTTTTGAAAACTCACCACTAGCCCCTAACGATTTTGTGCTAGTCAATTTTTTGACTTTTTTGCTCACCGCTATACGTCGAGCTATATAGGACCGTCGAGGGCAGGGTCAGGTGGTTTTGACCCTTAACCATTTTTGGTTTTGAAAACTCACCACCAGCCCCTAGCGATTTTGAGCTAGTCAATTTCTTAACTTTTTTGCTCACCGCTATACGTCGAGCTATGTAGGACCGTCGAGGGCAGAGTCAGGTGGTTTTGAGCCTTAACCATTTTTGGTTTTGAAAACTCACCACCAGCCCTTAGGGATTTTGAGCCAGCCAATTTCTTGACTTTCTTGCTCATCACTATACATCGAGCTATGTAGGACTGTCAAGGGCAGGGTCAGGTGGTTTTGAGCCTTAACCATTTTTGGTTTTGGAAACTCACCACCAACCCTTAGCGATTTTGAGCCAGCCAATTTCTTGACTTTCTTACTTACCGCTATATGTCGACCTATGTTGGGGACGATGAGGTAGGTTTGTAATCTTCTTGTCAATCAATAATGGACTGAGATCTTCTAGTAGAAATAAACATGCCAAGATTTGGGGACTCAGTAGGCGCACCGGGACGTCCCAGCTAGGCTGGCACTTCCTTAGCACCCTCATCATATGCCGCTGCTTTGGCTTTTCATTAAACAATTCTTAATCAAGCGTGTCTGTAGCAGGCATTACATCATGAAAATCTTAGCTACTATATTTACAATAGACCATTACATCAGCAACGAAAATTAAAAAGAAAAAATCTCTAACAGTCTACTGATAATACTTCTTGAGATGCTCGGCGTTCCATAGCCTGCCTAGTGGTTTTCCCTTCAAGTCCTTTAGGCTGTAAGCTCTCTTTCCAAGGCTTCGGATTACCTCATACGGTCCTTCCCAATTCGGCCCGAGCTTGGACGGTGGGTGACCTGCTGCTACTGCTTCCCTCAGTACTAGATCTCCTGACTGAAAAGCTCTTGGTTTCACCTTGCGATTGAAATACTCAGCGGCCCTCCGCTTATAAGCTATCATCCTTATGGCTGTTTTCTCTCTCACCCCATCTAGTAGATTGAGTTCCGCGCTGGTGGTCGAGACATCAAGCTGTTTAACTTTCATTCTGCTAGTCTCGTTGAGAACTTCTACCGGGACAACAGCCTCCATCCCGAAGGATAACTTGAAAGGAGTTTCTTCGGTGGTTTCTCATGGGGTCGTGTGATACGCCCACAGAATATTAGGTAACTCATCTGCCCAAAACCCCTTTTTCTTCTCCAATCTTGTCTTGAGGTCCCATAAGATCACTCGATTTGTTACCTCTGCCTGCCCATTTTCTTGTGTGTGTGCTACGAACGTCAGCCTGTGGTCTATGTGATAACTTGAGCAAAAAGCCTTGAAGCCATGGTTGTCAAATTGTCTGCCGTTGTCATTGACGAGGACTCTTGGTATGCCAAATTTGCATATTATGTTCTTCCACATAAAGCTTTGTACTTTTGCTTCGTAATGGTCGCTAAAGGTTCTGCTTCAACCTATTTTGTAAAATAGTCAATTTCTACTAGCAAGAACTTTCTCTGCCCCTTGGCTATAGGTAGGGGCCCCAAAATATCCATCCCCCACTGGACGAAAGAGCTTACTCCAAAAATGGCTGACTATTGCTCGACGGGTACATGGATGAAATTTCCATGACGTTGACATGGGTCGCACTTCCTCATAAATTCCTTAGCATCCTCCTTCATCGTGGGCCAGTAATATCCCTGTCGCAGAACTTTGAAGGCAAGGGTGGTTGCCCTTTGGTGATTACCACAAATCCCCGAGTGTATCTCTAGTAGGACTTCGTGAGCCTCAGTTGGGCGCAAGCATTTTAAATATGGCATAGTAAATCCTCGTTTGTATAACTGTCCATCAATTATTGTGAATGAGGCTGCCCGAATTTTCAGCCTTCTAGCTTCGGATGTATCATCTGGCAACTTGTTATCCATCAGGTAAGCTACCAGTGGGTTAAACCAGCCCTCTTCATGTTTCGTGCTCGCTATGTCGACTATGAGCAAAATGCTCGGCTGTCGTAGGACTTGCACATTCATTCCACTAGGAAAGTTTTTGGAATTTGCTAATGCTAGCTTGGATAGGGCGTCTGCCCGCTCATTATCTTTGCATGGAACCTTGGTTATCCTGAAACTAGTAAACCCCCTTTGCAGGTCCCTTACTTTCATCAGATAAGATACCATCCTTCCGTCTCTTGCTTCGAATTCACCTGTTACTTGCCCTACAATCAACTGGGAGTCACTGCAAATTTCGACTGATGTTATCCCCAAGTATGGCGGCCAAACTTAGCCCCGTGATAACTGCCTCATATTCAGCGTCATTATTTGTTGCTGGAAACTCAAAGCGCAACGAATACTCCAATTCTTCAGATTCTGGCCCTATCATAATGATGCCTACTCCAGACCTCTCACCGTGTGAGGATCCATCCTCGAAGATTTTCCAAATCACTTTAGTTTGCTCAGGTTGGTCAGGCGGATTCGTAAGCTCTGCGATAAAATCTGCCAATGCTTGCGCCTTGATGGCCGTTCTTGACCTAAACTCAATGTCAATTCACTCAACTCCATCGCCCACTTCAACATCCTACCCGAAATCTCGGGTCGATGCAAAATTTGCTTGACGGCCTGATCCGTCATGACCTGTACAGTGTGAGACTGAAAGTATAGCCTTAACTTTCTGACTGCTACAATTAAGGCGAATACCAACTGCTCTGTGAGGCTGTAGCAAGTTTCTGCACTCCTCAACACCTGACTAACGTAATAAACAGGTTTCTGCACCTTCGAAAATTCTTTCACCAGCACTGCACTGACCGCATGTTTTGAAACTGCTAAGTATAAACTCAACACATCCCCTGCACATGGTCTAGTTAAGATCGGTGGCTACTGCAATGATTGTTTTAAGGATTCAAGTGACTCTTCACACTCTTTGGTCCATTCAAAGTTGTAGAGCCTCCAATCGCCTTGAAGAAATGGTAGCACTTCTCTACTGCTCGACTCATGAAGCGATTCAACACCGCTACCCGGCCCGTCAACCTTTGGACATCCTTCCTATTTTCAGGGCTCTTCATCTCTAGAATGGCTCAAATTTTGCTTGAATTTGCTTCAATGCCTCTCTGTGTTATCACAAAACCCAAGAACTTACCTCCTGCTGTTCTAAAAATACACTTCTCTGGATTAAATTTTAGTTTATTCTGTCTGGTAATGTCAAACACTTTCTGTAGGTAGCTAACATGGTTGTTCGCCTTCATGCTCTTGACGACCATGTCATCTACATACGCTTCAATGACGCTCCCAAGCAGTTTGTCGAAGACCTTATTCACCATTCTTTGGTAAATAGCTCCAGCATTTTTCAAGCCAAACGGCATGGCTGTATAACAATACGTCCCAGCATCGATTATGAAGGAGGTCTTATCCTGGTCCGACTCTGCCATAGAGATCTGATGGTAACCAGAAAATGCATCTAGAAAGCTTAGTCGCTCATGACCTAATATGGCATCCACCAAGTGATCTATTCTGGGTAGAGGGTACGAGTCTTTTGGACATACCTTGTTTAGTCCGGTATAATCTACACACATGCGCTATTTTCCATTCGACTTCTTCACCAGGACAACATTAGCTAACCATTCGGGGTATTGTACCTCTCTGATGAACCCTGTCTATAGTAGCTTATCGACATCGTCTTTCGCCGCAACCTGCCGCTCTGGGGTAAGGTTTCTTTTCTTCTGTTTGATTGGCTTAGCACCTGGCAGAACGCCAAGGCGATGTTGTGTAACAGAGGGATCAATCCCTTGGATATCGCTCGGGTACCATGCAAAAATGTCTAAGTTGTTAGAAAGACACTTTACCAATTTTTCTTTTTCCGTAGGACCAAGGTCTGCCCCTATGCTGAATTCATGCCCTCCAGCCACTAAATTTTTCTGTAGTATTGAGGGGCTCAATCCGCCCCCTTGGAGGCTCAAGATCCAGTATCATTACTGGTGGTGATTCTTTCGTCCGTATACTGTCAACATAACACTTCCTCGAAGACTGTTGGTCGCCCCTCACGCTTCCCACACCTCGACTGGTTGGGAATTTCATCACTTGGTGGTAGGTGGAGGGAATTGCCCAGCAACATTCCACAGGGGTCGACCATAGATTGCATTATACGCCATGGGGGTTTTGACAACCAAGAAATTTGTCAAGATCACCACCCTTGCAGGATAGGTACCCAACGTCACCGGTAATTCCACGGCTCCCCCTGGTATCATGGTAGCTCCTCCAAATCCCAGGAGTGGGGTAGACACTGCTTTCAACTTTTCTAAAGGAATTTTCAACCCCATAAAAGCTTCCTAAATAAAAACATTCGTGGCACTTCCACCATCGACCAACACCCTTTTGACATTGTAATCTGCTATGTCGCCAACTATCACCAAGGCATCATCATGGGGGACCGCCACTCCTACTAAATCTTCCTCATCAAAAGTGATATTTTGATTAAACCTGGCCTTTTTCTGAATGGAGCAGACCCCGACTGTGCGTTCGTAGCTCTTTCTAGCCGAATTCGAGTCTCCCCCTGATGCGATCCTCCTAACAATCACATTTATGACACCGGCCCTGGGCGGTGGTCGGTCATCAACTTTCTGCTTGCCTTGATCATTTCTGGTGTATTTGGTCAGAGAACCCCGCTTCAATAGGCGTTCGATTTCCTCCTTCAGATGGATGCACTCTTCCATATCATGCCCATGATCCTTATGAAAATGATAATATTTGTTCTTTTCCCTTTTGCTGGTGGATGCTGCCATCGGTCTCGGCCAATCCAGCTCTTTCATATCCCTGATCTCCATCAATATCTTGGCCGGGGGTATATTCGGGGGGGTAAAGGCCTTGTCCTCCTCTCGTCTTTGTCTGATGGATCGATCCGGAACATATCCTTTGCCTATGCGCTCATTCCTTGATTTGCCTTTATCAATAAATTTTCACTCGTCACCTGACTTTCGCTTGTGACTCGCTGTCTCCCATCCTTCTTTCAAATTTTTCGTGACCCTCTCGGCCTCCTCTGCATCAACATACTTGTCACCCTTCTTCAACAGGTCATGCATTGACTTTGGAGGGTTTTTGGAGAGTGAAATTTTGAAGGCCCAGTTCCGCGTCCCGTTCATTAATGCTGTCACTACTGCAGACATTTGAAGATCCCTTATACCAAGGGTTGCCCAGCTGAACCTAGCCAAGTACTCCTGCAAAGATTCATCCTTCTCCTTACCACATGTATCAACCCAATGGCTGTCTTTCGTTTCTTCTTGCTGCTCATGAAGTATGCCACGAAACTCCTGGAGAGCTCATCAAAAGTCTTTATAGACCTGGGTGCCAATGTGGCCACCCAATCTCTTGCTTCCCTCCTAAGTCTCGGGGGGAACAACCGATACATCACTGCGTCTGGTGCTGCATAGAGCTTCATTAAATCGACGAACGTCCGCAAGTGGTCTAGTGGGTCCGTGACTCCATCGTACGCTTCTGTCATTGGATGTTTGAATCCCTTTGGCAAAGGGACTGCCATTATTTCTGGGGAGAATGGGTCCTCCTACAATACCATTTGCCTGCGTCTGTCCTTCCTCCTTGTCAATGCATCGTCTATCTTCTGGGTCATCATCTCCTCTATCTTCTTTTCCAAGTCTATCACGGGTTGAGGAACCTGAGGATACACAAAATCGGAATCCCCCATGTCTCCCATTATTGGTTGAGTAGTAGGAAGGGTAACCGTCTGCACCACCTGGGGTGATTGCTCGCATACGGCTTTCGACGAACTCTACAGTGGGGCTGCGATTTTCTGTGTTTGGTTTTGCAAGAGGGTCATCATGACCGCCAATTGTGTCTCCAAAGCATTAAATTGGCCTTGCGTTACGTACTGCGGTGGCGGATCGTGACCCCTCGCAACAGATTTCGACTCCGCATCCGCCATGTTTCAAACCATGCGTGTTTCATTTCGTGTTCGTCTTCTTGACATAGCTTTTTTGTTCAGTACTTTCCCACAAACGGCGCCAATGAAATAATAGTGAGGTGTTCTCCCGGGTATGACTAGTGTTCCGGGTGCTCAATTCGGTATTTACCACCTGCAAAATGAGGTTGGGGCTCTCTCCCCCGTTGTACCTCCGGCGTAAGAATTAGTATTCAGTATTGGAGAATACAGAGAGATAATATTGGAATTCAGATAGTTCTGATTTTAAGAGTCCATACCTTTTCTCACATTGGGGTATTTATAGGCACCTAATGGCACGTCCATGTTCCATGATTTGTTGTGCCACGTGTATCTTCCCACTCCCCCAGGTTCTATAGCGTCAACCCCCACACGTCTAGTGGTTGGTTATTCCTGCATTTGTTGTTTGGTGGTTTTCGTCTATCTCAGGGCCATTCATTTGGCTAAGTATAGTGGGGGTCGACAGCCTCGTAATGATAGACGGACAATGTGAGTGTAGAGCGCCTCAAGGGGGTTGACGTCTTGGTAGACGGCCTATGTTGGTAGACGGCTTATGTGAGCGTAGAGCGCCTCTGGGGGGTCGACGTCCTGGGGGGTGCACATTAAGTAGCCGACCATTGTGGAGAGTTATTAACACCGTCCTATATCACTGAGCATGAGATATTAAAGTGCATTACTGTCCAATCGAAAGGATGACCACAAAATCGGATTCTAACTGTAAAACTGAAGCTATGGAAACGACTAAACAAACTTCTAAAGATCATCATGAAACAACTACATTAATTTTCTTTTATTTGTGTTTGCATTTCCACCCAAAATCTATAAATAATTCGGCGAAAATCTTTATATTCAAAAACTTTAGACAATATATTACATAATCATGGACACATTTTAGAATGTTATATTGTGCAAAACAGTTCAACGAATCCATTTTAGAATGATATTATGGAAAACAGTTTGACGAATCCAAACGATCATTTTGCAACAACTCAAAATTACTTGAAAATAGTAGTTAGATTTTTCATAATCCTAGATTTACAATAATACACTGAATTTAGACTTTTAGTGCTATGTAGTGGTAAACATATATGACACGTCAACAGATTAACTTTGTCCTCGTGATGCTAATAGCGTATTATTAGTAATTTTTCAACTTTGAAACTCGAAGCTTGACTAAAATATTCAGCAACAGTGGCTCACACCTTATTTCATTGACTAATGCTATGTAGCCCCACTGGGGTTACAACCCCAGTGGGGCTACATAGCATTACTCTATTTCATTACCGATAGTTTTCCATGTCTATATTTCCTTGATAGACATATTGGAAGGATTGAATTGCCCTCGGAATAATTCATGCATTTGACTTCCCCCAGCAACGGTGGTAAAGGCATCACCATATAAATGTCTGTTAGAAATTAATTATCATTTATTTCTCTTTTGTTATTTAGATGCACATTCATGGTAGTGACCTACTCTCTAGGGATAGTTTTACTTAACAACAGTTGACTAAGTCATTGTGGATGTAATAGTCAGTGGGGACGAGATATTTTCTCCAGATTTAATGCTGAATTCTGTTGTTTAAATAGCTATATAAAGCCCCTTTATTTGAATGAAAAGGCATCAACTCTTTTCAGTTTTTCTCCTGTTCTTCACTTTCTTTTGTGCAGCAGCACGTTATTATTCTTTCTTGTGCAGCAGCAGGTTGTTCTAAATTCTGCAGACGGCGTATCAGAGACATTTTTAGTCTAAATTCTGTCCATCCTTTACAAGAATTTGTAGTGCAAAAAATAAAAATAAAAATCCATTTTTTGTTGTTTGCTCCTTATTGCAGCAACAATAACAGACCTATTTACATTTTTTTTTTACTTCGTGTCAGATATATAATTCTTCTAAGAACAGGTTGTGCATTTGATTTGCAACCAGTTTTTCAATTAATTCTCAGAACCTTGTATTGCAGTAGCAATTATATATGGCATCTGAAAATTTTGTGTAGCCAGCCATTCCCCTTTTTGATGGTCACTATGACCATTGGAGCATGTTAATGGAGAACTTCTTGAGGTCTAAGGAGTACTGACATGTTATTGAATCTGGTGTAGCAGCATCTGTTGTTGGAGTGGCACTAAAAGAAGTGCAAAAAACATAGAGTTGGAAGGACTAAAGTTGAAAGACTTGAAGGCAAAAAATTACTTGTTCCAGGCCATTGATCGATCTATTCTGGAAACTATTCTCAACAAAGAAACTTCCAAAGATATTTGGTATTCAATGAAGAAAAAATATCAAGCCACTTTCAGAATGAAGCGTGCACAATTTCAAGCCTTAAGAAGGGATTTGAGACCCTACAAATGAATGATGGTTAATCTGTTACCAACTATTGTACAAGGACCAGAGGATAGCAAACAAAATGACATCCATGGTGAGAAGATGGAAGATGTTGCTATTGTTGAGAAGATATTACGTTACTTGGCACCAAAAGAGTTTGAAAGTTTTTAAAAGAACTCACAGCAGCTTATACACCGCGACAAAATGGTGTATTAGAGAGGAAAAATAGAACCATTCTCAAGATAGTGAGGAGCTTACTGGCAAGAGAAAGTTACAAAGAATTTTTGGTCGGAAGCAGTGAATTGGAGCATCCATGTCCTGAATAGGAATCCTACTTTTGTGGTTCATAACATGACACCAGAAGAGACTTGGAGTGGACGGAGACCAGTTATAGATCACTTCAGAATTTTTGGTTGCGTCGCATATGTACACGTCCCAGATGAAAAAAGGAAAAAGCTTGACGATAAGGGTGAAAAATGTCTTTTTCGGTGCAAGAAAAACATCCAAAGCATATAAATTGTTCAATCCATTGCCGAAGAAGATTGTGAGCAGTAGAGATGTCATTTTTGATGAGGAAAGCACTTGGAATTGGAATGGAAAGCAACCTACTTGATCATTTTTGATAGTAAAGCAGAAGAAGAAATACAGTAATCTCTACACCAACAAATTCCTGTAGCTCCTATTCCCGAAAATTCACCAAATGAATCCAACAAGTGCTGAAACTTCACCAACAGTAGCAAAAATCACCGATGCAGCAACTGAATCCCATCTTCACCATATTCGAAAATGGCCTGCGTGGATTATCTAGACTATGAGGTAACTGGGAATGGACCAAACTGAAGATCCAACCACCTACTTTGCTTTATTTTCAGATTGTGACCCTACAACTTTCGAAAGTGGGATCAAAATGGTGGAAAGCGATTGATGATGAAATTGTAGCCATTGAAAGAAACGATGCTTGGGAGCAATCGAATCTTCTAGAAGGGCACAAAACCATTGGCGTGAAGTGGATCTTCAAACAAAACTAAAGGAGAATGGTAAAGTTGACAAGTATAAGGCACGACTAGTGGCTAAAGGATACAAGCAAGAGTATGGGGTTGACTATAAAGAAGTTTTTGCTTCCAATAGCAAGGCAAGATACAATCAGATTGGTGATCGCATTGGCAGCACAGCATTCATGGCCTATCTTCTAGTTGGATGTCAAATCAACGTTCTTGCATGGAAACTTCGAGGAACAGGTATTTGTCGATCAACCTCTGGGTTATATTAAGTTTGGAAATGAGCAGAAAGTGTATAGATTAAAGAAAACTCTTTATGGATTGAAACGAGTCCTATGAGCTTGGTATAGTCGCATTAAGGCTTATTTTTTGAAAGAAGGTTTTCAGAAATGTCCATATGAACACACATTTTGTTAAAGTTGGAGATGGAGGGAAAATGCTCATTGTCTGCTTATATATAGATGATCTTATATTTACTAGAAATGACAATATCACGTTTGAAGAATTCAAGAAGTCCATGATGGTTGAATTTGAAATGTCTAATCTTGGTATGGTGTATTACTTCCTTGGCATAGAAATAGTGTAGACTGCTAGTGGAATCTTTATATGCCAAAAGAAGTATATGCGAGAAATTTTGGATGTGTTTCAGATGAAAGATTGTAACTCTTGTAAACGCTCCAACCAAGTTTGGCTTGAAGCTAAACAAAGATCATGGAGGAAAAAAGGTGTATAACATGCTCTACAAGAAAATTGTGGGGAGTTTGATGTATTTAATTACAACAAGACCAAACATAATGCATTCTGTTACTCTAATTAATAGATATATGGAGAATCCAGCAACGATGCATTTGTTAGCTGCCAACTGCAAAGAGAATCTTTTGTTACTTGCAGGGAACAAAGGATTTTGGGCTGTTCTACCACTAGGATAAAAGATCAGACCTATTCAGATTTACGGACAGTGATTATGCAGGAGATCAAGATGATAGAAGAAGCACTTCGGTTATATTTTTATGCTGGGCAGAGGGGCTATTTCGTGGTCATCCAAGAAACAATCAATTGTCACCTTGTCAACTACTGAAGCTGAATTTGTTACTGCAACGACTTGTGCTTGTCAAGCTATCTGGCAAAGAATTTTTTTTTGAAGAGCTGCATTTCAAGCAAGTTGGAACACTACAATTTTTTTGTGAGAACAGCTCGACCATCAAACTCTCTAAAAATCCTGTGCTACATGGAAGTAGCAAACATATTGATGTCAAGTATTATGTTTTAAGAGATCTCAAGAATGATGGAAAAATTGATCTAAAGTACTGCAGAAGTGAAAAACAGATGGCCGATATATTCACTAAACCTCTCAGATTTGTTCCCTTCCAAAATCGGAGAAGGTTGTTGGGCATTTGCACCATGGAGAGTTCCGTTTGAAGAAGGAGCTGCACAGATAAACTGAAGTTTAAAAGCCTTCAGTTTAAGGGAGGGATTGTTAGAAATTAATTATTATTTATTTTTCTTTTGTTATTTAGATGCACATTTGTGGTAGTGACCTAGTCTCTAGGGATAGTTTTACTTAACAGCAGTTTGATAAGTCATTGTGAACTAGTCAGTGGGGATGAGGTATTTTCTCCAGATTTAATGTTGAATTCTGTTGTACAAATGGCCATATCAAGCCCCCTTTGGTTGAATGAAAAGGCATCAGACTCTTCTCGATTTTTCTCCTGTTCTTCACTCACATTATTATTCTTTCCGGTGCAGCAGCACATTGTTCTACTTACCTGCAAACAACATCATGCCAGAATCTTTCAATTGTTTAACCAATTTTATTGGCTCAAGGGACCAACATACAATCCAAAATAAGTCATTTTTTCAAAGTTGTTTCTTCACAAGGGGGTTTATTTTCTTCCTGAATACTTTTTATCACCATTGAGTCCACCTTAATGATTTAAAAGCATTCGAGACAGAGTATTATAAATCTTGTCATTTTCCTCTTCCACTTCTAGTCAATATTTGGGATATTTTAGGTTCAAAATAAGTGGGAGGGCTTCATTTTATTGTTAGCTTTGATGGAGCAATTCTTTTGTTTCAATTCTAGGTTGTTTGTATTCAATATGAACTGATATGAAAAATTTCAAGAAACTTGGCTTAAACTCCATAACTATTTCAAAACATAAATGAAAGCGCATTTTTCCTTTTAATTGACATAGACCTCAGTCATCGAGATGATATGCTACATTGGAGATGGCCGGATTACTTGTATGTAAAAAAATATTTCTGATTTGGAATTCAAACTAACAAAACAAAGTCCTTTTTCACACACTATAACAAGATGCACCTTTTCTACAATGAGATTCAGTTCAAAGCTTCTAAACAAGGAACTTTAGGGGCAAAAGGCTCCATCTATGAGAATGTTATACTTCATCATTTTTTAGCAAGTAATTTTCTGCTGCTAACAGAATAATTTGTTTGCTACCTTATCCACAAAATCAAAATAGACATCTCTCCATGGTTTTTTTATCACTAAAATAAGGTAAGGAATGAGAATGCCTGCTGCAAAACCTAGGCCTATGCTAAGATAGAACCATCTATCGATGAACTTGTCGTTGCTGTCATAGTTGTTGTTCCCATTTTGTATGTTGTTTCCACTCTTTGAGTCTTCATTGGTGCACTTCACCCCAAGCTGAGCTCCACAAAGGTCAGGATTACCCCCAAAAGCATATGCATCAAATGTTGACATCTGACCAGATTCAGGGATCTTACCAGATAAATTGTTGTTCGACAAATTGAGATAACTCAAAAATGATAATGAAGTTATGCTCGACGGAATGGGACCAGAGAGCTTATTACTTGAAAGATCAAGGGATACCAATTGGCGTAAGCTTGAAATGCTTTCTGGGATATGGCCACTGATTTGATTTCTTGATAAATTCAAAACCATAAGGCCGTGCAATTTTGTCAATTCTACTGGAATCTCTCCATACAAGCTGTTTCCGGATAGATCTACGGAGGTCAAGAGGGAGAGAGTCTTGGTGAACAACCGAGGTTGATTATTCAAATTGACATCCAAGTTTTCTTCAAAGTACAGACCTCTGTACTTCCCATAGAAGAGATATTTATTTATCATTTGCTTTTGTGCCATGGCTTTTAGGTCTCCAAAGGCCGGTGAAATTCGTCCCGTGAAGTTGTTTCCAGCAAGATCAAGAACCTGGAGAGAAGTTATGTTTGAAAGCTCAGGCGGGATTTCCCCATAAAATGCATTTGACCTCAATTTAAGGATTCTAAGACTGGTAAAGCCTTCAGAAATCCATGGTGGAAGACTACCTTCTAACTGATTGTTTCCAATATCCAAAGTCTCCAAACTCGATAAAGTTTTCAAAGTAGACGGTAGCTCACCAGAGATCATGTTGTCATTCAAGTGTAGTGACTGAAGCTGATTCAACTGGCCTAAAGAATCTGGAATTGAACCAACAATGCGATTGTTTCCAAAGTCCAAGACTTTCAGATAAGTACAGTTTCCTACACTTGTAGGGATGATTCCAGTTAAATTATTTCCCGAAAGATCAATCACCTCAAGTAAAACCATATTTCCTATATCATCTGGTATATGTCCTGTGAGTTGGTTACCAGAAAGAGAGAGAAAAATCAAGTCTGGCATGACTTTACTGATATTCTGAGGAATGGGACCTCGGAATCCATTGTTTGACAGATCAAGTAGCTCTATTGGAACCCCAGGAAGAGGAATGGATCCTTCGAAAACGTTGGAACTAAAATCTATATCCGCATTTGGAATAACTTGAAATGAATTTGGCAGTTGACCTCCTAACTGATTGAAAGAGACATTAAGTAGTTGAAGATTAAACGAGAAGTCCCAGAACCAGTTAGGCATGGAACCCGAGATGCTTGAATTGGAGAGGTCGAGGTACATAAGCTCGTGCTGAGATTTAAGCCAAGCCGGAAATAAAGGTCCCAAGTTGCAGGAGCCCATGTCAAGGTTACGGATTTGGAATGGAGGAATCCAATCCAAACTGACATTCAGAACAAAGGAATTGGAAGACAGAAGTAAAATTTTTAGCTTGCTTAGCTTGGAGAAATGTGCCTCGGTTAAAACGCCAGTTAGAGAATTAAGAGAAACATCAAGAAAAGACAAGTTTGAAAGTTGCCCTATACTCTTCGGTAGAGTTCCATTTAATTTGTTGCCTGCTAGATTTAAATCTGTCAAATTTTGGAGTGCCCCTAAAGATTCTGGTATAGGGCCTTCAAACAAGTTGGCAACCAGTGAAAGTTCCTCAAGATTATTGAGCTCGCCCAACCATTCTGGCAATCTACCAGTTAAGTTATTGCCGGTCAATTTTAAGTGAACCAAGTTGGGAAAAGGACTCTTGGAAAAACAGTCTTCCGACCCCTCGAGTATCTCAGGTAAACTTCCTGTCAACTTATTCCCAGATATATCGAAATTTACTAACTTGCAGAGCCTGCCAATCGAGCTTGGTATTCCACCTTCAACAGAGTTATGGAACAAATCAAAATCAGTGAGAGTTGTCATATTTCCAATGGATGCAGGAAGTCTCCCGTGTACTTGATTCGATGCTAGATCAAGAACCTCTATCATTTTCCAGTGTCTCTTGAAAATTGATTGGCCACTGGCACTAAGGTTGCCATTCAGGGCAAGATTCAAGTATTTTAGATTCGGAAGATCACCCAATCCAAGTGGAATCCTTCCTCTAAGCATGCAATTACTCAAATCAACATAGTCAAGGCTACTGATATTGACAAGCCAATCAGGGAACATTGAGTTGAAACTGTTAAAACTAAGGTCTATAACAGCAAGTGAAGTGAAATTAACGGAATCAAGAGATGAAATGGAACCGAACAAGAAACATGATGCAAGACGCAGCTCGGTTAAGTGAGGCAACATGTTTAACATTTCCAGCCAATTCGACTCAACTAAAGAGAGGTCAACGGATTTCATTTCAAGACGTTTCAATGAAGTAAGACCGGTTATCCATTGGAAACCATCAAGAGTTAAACTTGAAAATCCTGAAGAAACATTAAGATATTGCAAATTCGAGAGGTTTCCAAGATTTGGAGGGATAAGACCACTGAATCCAGCTTCGAACAGGTTCAGATACTGTAAATTCTTTAGATTACCGAGAAATTCAGGAATCAGGACGCCATCAAATGTGTTAGAACTCAAGTCTAAATGCTGCAATGACTTGAGATTCAGCAATGAAGGCCTAATTTCTCCACTCAAGTTCCAGAATCCATACCTGGCACTAGAAGTCGAGTCTGGATATGGATTGTGAAGGTCTATTTTGGCAACAGAACCAGTAGTATTATTGCATCCAATGCCCCTCCAGATACAACAGTCGAGGCCAAGCCATGACGTGAGTCGATTCTCAGGATCATTCAGGCCATTCTTGAAATCCAGAAGCGCTTCACGATCTGTGGCATGACATTTTACATTATTTGCATTACCATTGCCTACATTTTGTGTTGATATTGAATTAAAACTTGCAATAACAAGAATAATCACTAATAATCCCTCCATGGATTAATTTCTGACTGGAATCATGTGCCTCAAGAAAGACTTTTCATGGACAACATAGAATAACGTTAAATTGTCTGATTAATTTGGCAGTATCGCAAGTATACAATATCTGATGTCTGACTGAATGATAAAAATATTGACACACAATAGAAACTTCTAAAGACAGTACAAAAAAGATGCCTACCCATACTTTTTTAATGAAATTCATGGAATTGTTTTATCAGTTTGCTAATGTGAAATGATCAATGAAGTCCACCATTAACCAGGAATAATTGCGCAGCTTCGTCAACACGTTGCCAAAGGGTTGACGCATATGTTTTGACTAGTAGAATTTCGTGGAACTCTAAATCTCAAAACTTGAAAACCTAATTACTTTATTGTCAAGATCCTCCATGTCAAATCACCAAGAAAATTATAAAGTGCGGAACATACCTTAAATTCATTGGGATAATTATTTAATATTGGATCTTGAATCTTGATTATTGGTTCTTTTGATTGTTGAGTTTTTGATCTTAATTTTGGCTTCTTTCTCCATAATCTTGATTGTCTCATCCTTCAATTTGATTCTTGGTTATGAATTCTTGAATTCTTCAATTATTGTTCTTGATTGTGAGCTTTGGATATTCCTCTTCAATATGCTTTCTCTTAATTATTTTTGTGTTGATGGGAGGCATAAAAAATGAGATGTTGCATATGAATTGGAGATCATAACCATATATATAGTTTTCATATGTATTTGGTAAATCATCAAATACAACCCTAATAGATCCGGTATCTATACATATAATCCGACCTAGATGTTCAAAGTCCAATTACTTAATTATTTATTAGATCGCTTTAATTTTGAGTTTAACTTTAAGATAACCTTTATACACAATTAATTACATATATCGGTCCACATGGCAAATTAAATATTTTCTCAACAATCTCCCACTTGGATCACATATGTTGTTTTATAAATGTGTATAGCCTTATGAGCTCAAAACTTTTGGAATCATAATCAAAAGCATTTTCGAACAATCTCATACATTAATTATGTCAATATAGGATCAAAGCAATCTTTGTTACAAGTATCGTAACTAAACCCTCAATGGTCACATATATCGATACAATCAAATGACATAGATCGAGTATGGATAAGTAGTATGGAAATTACATGCAATGTGATCTAAATATACTTCTTTTCAACTGGTCCTACCTTATTTTTAATGAGGTCAAACAAAAAACTTTAATCAGATTGAAAATCGAATTGAATACTTTATTTCTGAATTAAATTGAATATCCATAAATAAAAATATGTGTCTAAAACAGAGAACATTCGAACACAAACTCCCACTAAAGTGGTATATCATCAAAAGATGCAACACCCATGTGAGTATTATGCTCATGAAAGATCTTGAGTGACAACCATTTAGTAAATCGATCCATAATTATGGAGTTTATCTTTAATATGCTTTATAGAAACGTGATCACTCCAGTTTTTTTCTTAATAACTAGGAACTTGATGTTTATAAACTTTGACGTCGTCAAGCTTCTGTTGAAATACAATACTGCTATTGTCATGGAACAACCTAAGTGGTCTTTCAATTTCATCCAAAATGTGCAGTCTAGTGACAAAATTACGCAATCATATTCCACAATTAGAATCAGAATATCCAATGATCTCCAATTTGTCTGATTTCCTGTATGTAATAATATAATCATTAGTTCTCTATAGATACTGAAAACCCAGATTGGCTGCTTTCCAAATATTCGTTCCGAAGTTACTTAAATATATGGACAACATTCGAACAATGAATGTTATATCTGGATAAATACAAACTAAGTATACATTAAATTCCCAACTGTTGAAGCAAAGGGAATTTTTTGTATTTCATTTTCTTTAAGTTTATTTTTAGGACATTGATTGAGACTAAACTTATCTTCCTTAGCAATAGGGGTATAACCTGGTTTACATACCTGCATCCCAAATCTCTTAAGAACCTTATCGACATAACTCTTTTGTGATAATTTAAAAATATCTCAAGAACGATCTTGGTGTATATGTATTCTTGACATGAAAGAGGCTTCACTAAGATCTTTCATTTCAAAACACAATGACAGAAACCTCTTGTCTTCGTGCAATAAGCCCATATCATTACAGGTAAACAGTATGTCATCGATATACAATACAAGAAAATATGCTTATTCCAACTGAACTTATAATATATACAATCATTAATTGAATTCATCTCAAAACTAAATGAGATAATTATTTGATGAAATTTGTGATACCATTGACGGGAAACCTGCTTAACCTCATAGTTGGATTTCTTTAATTTATAAACCATCAGATGTAGCTCAAGATCAAAAAGTGTCACAAGTGCTATAATGGTCCTAAAAGAATCTTTTGTAGAAATTGGAGAGAGTCTCTTTAAAGTCAATGCATTTCTTTTGAGTAAAGTCATTTGCAACAAGACGAGCCTTATATCTCTCCTTATCATCCTTCAAATCTCTCTTGATTTTAAATATCCATTTACAACTAATGTGCTTTGCATCTTCAGGCAACGAGATGATTTCCCAAACGTCGTTGTCTTTCGTGGAATTCATTTCTTTGTTCATGGCATCAGTTCACTATTGAGAATTATTCATTTGCATGGTTTGATGAAAGTTGATTGATTAGATCTTCTTCCACCAATCTAATGCCATCCTTATTTTCTTAGAGAAAGATTATAAAGTTATCAGAAATTGCATTTCTCTTTTCTTTAGTGGATTTCCTCAATAGCATTTATTTTTGAGGTTGTTGAGTTTATTTTTCTAGAATTATCTCTTGATTGTGTATAATATTGTCTTGATCCAAAATTACTTCTTAAACAAAATCTGGAGTCAGAATTTGTCCCTAGTCCCAATCATCACCAATTGCAATAAAGATACATACACATTCTTCTTCAAAGATAAAATCCTTATCCTTAAAATATTATCTCCCCCCGTAAACTTCACATCCTTAAGGAATCAGACATTTATCGTTTCGAAAATTGACCTAATAATGAGACCTTAAATTTGTAACCCCTTAACAATTGCTTTACTTGGAACTTTATTGAAAATTTAAACTACAATATTTAGTGTTTTTTCCTAGAGAGATTTTGGTAAGGTGAAATGACTAATCATACTCCTTATCACGTCCTTAAGAATTTTGTTTCGTCTCTCAGTAATACCATTCATGTTAGGGGACCCTAACATGGTGTATTGTGCGAAGATTCCACATTCCTCCAAAAATTTTAGTAAAAGGCCTTGGACATTGTTCTCCTAATCCGTCACGTCTGTCATACTATTTACCACTATGGTCAATCGACTGTTTTATTCTTTTATTGAGTTGATTTTCAACCTCGACCTTGTATACCTTGAACATGTTCAGTGTTTGAAATTTCTTATAGATAAGATATAGGTAAATTCGTCTATGAACATAATAAATTACCATTGGCCATTTCAAGAAGCCAAAGGAAATGCCACACAGATATCCATATAAATTAGTTCTAAGACGTCCGAGGTCTTATTGGCGCACAATCTTCTTATGTTTGTTTGTTTGTTTCCCCTTAATGTGATTAACATAAACACATAAATCTAAAAAATTAGGGAGGTTCCTTCTGACACAAGATTTTTCATTTTCTTTTGAGAGATGTGACCTAATCGCTTGTGCCATAAAAAAGTGAAATTCTCATTGGTTAATTTATGTTTAATAAAACATGAATTCACATGCAATGTTTCTTTATAAAAGGAAACTGTATTAAACAAATATAGGTTATCATAACTAGATAAAAAATTGGTACCCACAATATTTGAATTAAGAAGAAGACCAATTGACTATTTGCACATGAACAAAAGTACCAAAATTTGTCCAATATAGAAATAAAAACCAAATTTTGCCTAAAAGACGGCACCCCAAATGTTTCTTTCAAATCCAAATAATAATCAGTCTTTAATGATAACCTAAAAATCTATATAGCTTCAACTTTAACTAATTTGCCACCGCCCTACATAGATGAATCTTTCAACATCAATTGGCTTGGTAGTTCAGGCAACCCCACATAGATACACTTATATGAGTAGTTGCACAAGAATTTATCCACCAAATATGTCTTGGTATTGAAACTAAATTAACTTTAAAACAAATAAAAGTGAGAAGTGTACTTTTATTTAGTACAGTCTCTCTTTATGTGTTCCGGATTTACAAAAGTAACAGCCAAATTATTTATGTTTTTCAAGTTTTTGTTGTTTCTTTTGAGTTGAACTAGATACAACTTCTTTATCCTCTAACTTGTCTTTATATGTACTTGTCAAGTGAGTACTTCCAATTCTCTCTTGCTTTAAACTTTTTTCTTCTTGCACACAATATGAAATGAGCTCATCAAGAGTCCATTTCCCATTTTGACAGCTGTAACTGGCATTAAATTAACCGAATTGTGCAGGAAGAAAAATCAAAATAAAATGCACGAGCAAGTCATCAAATAGCTCAAATTTTAATACATTTAGTTTTGAAGCAAGATGAAACATATCTGTGATGTAATCCCTTATTTTTTCTTTGATTTTATACTTTAATGAAATGAAGTTTGCTAGAAGTGTACTAGTTTCGACCTTATCACTTTTTGCAAAGCAATTTGGAATATCTTTAAGAAATTCCATGACAATAGTTACCTTATCAGACACAGTGCCCCCTAAATTTTGTTCAAATTCCATGCTTCATGATCATATAAGACTTATGCGATTTGAATAAATCCCACCACTTATCTAAGTCTTCTTTATTAGCATAACTCTTATTCGTAAGAGCAGTAGGTTGTTCAATCTTTAACGCAATGTTTAGATCCATGCCGCCAAGATCGATACAAATGTTCTCTTTCCAACCCTTAAACTTTGGTTCAAGTACATTAATTGAATTTATATTGGCAAATATTGTAGAAGTTGATGTATTAACTTAATAGAGAACTTAAACTTAAATAACATATTCACATGAGAATCCGTATTAGACAACCAATCATTTTAAATAATGGTGTGCCCCATCACAAGAGACCAAGCATAACATTAATATTTAGTTTTTGTACAGAAATATTAATTTGTAAGTGGCACTCTTGGTGTAGTAATCAAATATTGACAATAAATTCGGTTAAACATAAAGTCTATCTTTGGACCAGCTCAATATTCACATAATGGAAAACTTTACACTTGTCACATATTTATTACTACAGGTATGCAAATAATTCGATCAAATATTGACCTTCCTTTGGGTCGGTGAATATCTGCGTAAATTACGGACACACAACCTTCCTAATATTCCAAATAAATTAATTTAGGTAAGAGAAATTACTTTGGTGACATGTTACTTTAACTAATCTATTTGTGTTACCATTGCTTACATTTTGTGTTGATATTGAACTAAAACTTGCAATAACAAGAATAATCACTAATAATCCCTCTATGGATTAATTTTTGACTGGAATCATGTACCTCAAGAAAGACTTTTAATGGAAAACATAGAATAACGTTATGCCCCTTTTGGCCTCCATTATTTGAGATTATAATTTTTGGAATAGTATTTTTTTGAAGAATGTGTGTTAAAAAAGAAGAAATTATTTTGAATTTACGTGTAATTATTTAATTCGAGAATGTGTGATTAATAAGAAAAAAAGAAAAAATTGATTGTAATTTTAATAGGGGCAAAACGAGGGCCAAATTGTCCGATTAATTTTTCAATATCACAAGTATACAATATCTGATGTCTGACTGAATGATAAAAATATTGGCATGCAATAGAAACTTTTAAAGACGGTACAAAAAAGATGCCTACCCATATTTTTTTAAATGAAATTCATGGAATTGTTTTATCATTTTGCTAATGTGAAATGATCAATTCGCCAACATTTGACACATTTGTTTTGACTGTTAGAATTTTGTGGAACTCAAACTCTTAAAATTTGAAAATCTAATTACTTTATTATTAAGATTCTTAATATGAAATCACCAAGAAAATTAAAAAATGCCGAACATACCTTATGTTATAAAAAGAGAGAATAAGAGAAGATAACTGAAGTCAATAAACTTGTGTATATTATAATGAGAACTAAAGCCCTATATTTATAGTGAATGAATATGGATACATATAGTAATAATAACTAGGGCTGCATGGTACAATTGTCATTCACCAATAACTTATTATTTACAACACTCCCCTTGAATGACACATTACAAAATATCTGTCTCGTTAATACCTTATTTGATAAAAACTCAATGGGACAAAAAAATCAAAATGAAGGAAAAAGAGTACAGTTATTTTGGAGCATTAAAGATAAATGTTGTCTCATTAAAACCTTGCTAGGAAAATCTAGTGGGATAAAACCTAAGCGAAGGAAAAAGAATACAACTACTCCCCATGATGTTGATTACTGAAAATCTTTGAGTTGACACATTCCAATCTTGCGAACCAATTTCTTGAATGTAGATATTGGCAGTGCTTTTGTAAATAAATAAGCCACATTGTCACTTGAACGAATTTGTTGAACATCGATGTCGCCATTCTTCTGAAGCTCGTGTGTATGAAAGAATTTTGGAAAAATATGTTTCGTCCTGTCATTTTTGATATAACCTCCCTTGAGTTGTGCAATACATGCAGCATTATTTTCATACAAAATTGTTGGACAATCTTTTGTTGAAATTAATTTGCATGATGTTTGGATATGATGGGTCATGTTCCTCAACCATACACATTCTCAGTCTGCTTCATGGATTACAATAATTTCGAAATGATTTTAGGATGTTGCTGTCAATGATTGCTTCACAGATCTCCATGATATACTTGTTCCTCCACTGTAAACACGTATCATGTTTGTGATTTAGTTTTATGTGGGTCAGAGAGATAACATGCATATGCACATCCCACTAAAGCAGATCCCGACTTTTGAGAATAAAATAATCTCAAATCAATAGTACCCTTTAGGTAATGAAAAATATGTTTAACATCATTCCAATGTCTTTGTGTTGGTGTAGAGCTATATCTTGCTAAGATAAGTTAATGCTCAAATTGCACTAAGATATGGTATTTCAGGATCAAGAATCTTTTCTCCATCTTCAAGTGGACAAAAGGGGTCCTTTTTTACATCAAGTGATCGAACAACCATAGGTGATGCCAATGGATGTGCATTATCCATATAAAATCGTTTTAAGACTTTTTCTGTATATGTAGATTAATGAACAAATAATCCTTTTAGGAAATGTTCAATCTGCAACCCGAGACAGAATTTGGTTTTTCCCAAATCTTTCATCTCAAATTCATTGTTCAAATAATCTGCAGTTTTGTTGAACTTTTCAGAAGTTCCAATTAAATTTAAGTTATCAACATAAACTGCCACAATTGCAAATCCAATATTTGTTGTCTTTATGAAAATACATGGGCAGATATAGTCATTTTTATAGCTTTCCTTCAACAAATATTCGCTAAGGCGATTATACCACATGCGTCCGAATTGTTTCAATCCATATAATGATCTTTGCAATTTAATTGAGAACATGATTATCGGGCATGTATCATTTGTTTCTCGCACTTTAAGTCCTTCAAAGACTTTCATATATATATATATATATATATATATATATATATATATATATATTATATATATATATATATATATATATATATATATATATATATATATCACTATCAAGTGAATCATACAAATAGGTAGTCACTACATCCATAAGACGCATATCGAGTTTTTGTGATACAGTCAAACTAATTAAGAATCTAAAAGTGATGGTGTCCATTACGGGAGAATATGTTTCCTCATCATCAATTCCTGGTCTTTGTGAGAAACCTTGAGCTACGAGTCGGGCATTGTATCTTGTAATTTCATTATTTTTATTTCTTTTTCATACAAAAACTCATTTGTATCCAACAGCGATTACATTTTTAAGTGTTCGAACTACATGTCCAAACATTTTTAGGTATTCGAACTACATGTCCAAACAGTATTTAACAGATAGTAGTTCAGGATCCTCATTTTGCATAATATCAAGAGCCACGTTAAAGGCGAAAACATTGTTTATAACAAAATTATTTCGCTCCCATAATTTATGAGATAACATATAACTTATTGAGATCTCATTATTTTCGGACTCTTGTGATTCTTCAGGAACCATATTTTCAATATTTGATTATCAATTTTCTCTAATGTTACTTCTTCTGGAGTTTTTGGTTGGTTTTTCTCTTGTACTTTTCTTTTTCGAGGTACAGAATCTTTTGAACCAACTGGTCGAGAGTTAATTGCCTATTTAGTCATTGAACTTTCAGCCATGCATGCAAGGGATCACTGAACTTTCAAAATAACGCATCTAGTCACTGAACTTTACAATTCATCATCCCAAAAGTCATTGAGCAAACAGCCGTTGATAAATTGGACGGAATTTCCACGTGACAGCTGACAGGCGAGACAACTCAATAAATTTTGAAAGTTCAGTGACCCCTTGCGTGCATGGCTGAAAGTTCAATGACTAAATAGGCAATTCACTTCCGCTTGGCCCCCATTGTTCCCCATTAAATTATAATTCATTTTTCTCTTTTTGTTTTATCAAACACACATTCTCCAATAAAATAAGATTACACGAAAATAAAAGGAATCCTTCTTTTTTAAAATGTATTTTGAATAAAATGAAGCTCAAACAGGGACATGTATAAATACCATTAATTTTGAGATCCTTTTGAAAAATCATTATAAACTGATAAGTACTTGATGCTACTGCTGAATTCACAACTGATAATCCAGTTCAGGGCCGAAACTCAGAAATTCATTCAATGCGGGCTCTATTTAATTGACGTCAAACTCTTAGTTTTTTGTCATGAATTTAATGATGATAAAAGTATAAAATAATATTATGACAATACTAAAAATAACATAGTTTATAAATTAAACTTGTTCCTTGCGAGTTTCATACTTTGATATCGTTATACAATAACGTCATTATCAATCTTCAAAAATATATATTTCTCTACATAAATAATTATGCTATCATTCATCCATTGACCACCCATCCGATTAATCAATATATTATTTACAATGCTCATTGTAGAAAATACTCTCTCCATAAAAGTTAAGGGACCCATTGCGTGCATGGCTGAAAGTTCAGTGACTAAATAGACAATTCACTCAACTGGTCGACCACGCTTCTGACGTATTTAAGATTCATTTGTTAAAACAAATTTTCGTGTAGAGACATCAATTTTTGCTGGAATATTTTCTGCTGGTATATATGAATTTGTCACATTTTTTGTGTCAACAAATGCATCTGGTAATTGATTTACAACTCTTTGCAAATGAATGATTTTTCAACCTCTTGCTCACATTGATTGCTGCGGGAATTAAACTGAGATAGAGTTGTTTCATTCCAAGAAATTTTACCTTGTTCATCAGGATGTAGTTTTTCCTCTCCCAAAATTAGGAAAGTCATTTCATCAAAATGGCAATCTGTAAAACGTGCAGTAAATAAATCACTTGTTAAATGTTCGAGATATCTAATAATAGATGATGAATCAAAACTCACATAAATTTCAAGTTGATTACACCCAAATAATAACGCGGTAGTTGTAGTACAGTTTTGGGGTGTCGTATCCACAGGGAGATGAAAAAATATTTAAAGGTTTCAAAAAGAATGAATTTGTCCTCTTAAATTTGTAGTAAATTCAATGTTGAAGTAACAAAGTTAAAATCAATAATTTGGGGTAGTGAATCGTTGGAATTCCCTCAACTGGATCGAATCATTCACATCAATTATTCAATTTTATAACTCAATTATAGGCTTTCATCCCGGCACTCTAATCGAAAGATATATCATTACAAATCAATTTAATTCAATAGTAATTCTAAAATCTAGACTTCCTATAACGCATTCGCACAATTTTATTGAAATCAAATTCAAAGATCGACCATATACTTCAAGCATAAAACGGTAATTAAATCACACCAATAAAATAACTAAGATTACAATTCAACAATTAGTTCAACTCGTCGATAGAAAAAGCTTGACTGAATCTATGATTAATTTAGTAAAAGTTAAATCAAACTCAATATAGGTTCATGAAATTGAAACTCAACAAATATTTCGATTAAACAATGGAAAAAGTATGATTGAATTCATGAAAAATCTAATAACGGTTAAACCAATTTCATGATAAATTTATGAGGAAATTCTAAATTCTAAAAGTATTCAACAAATAAAGATCAGATTACATGAATAAATGATGTAAAATCACCGAATCCAATGAGTTCCTTCCAAGTTTCATCAAAATTTTTAGCATTCCATGGAGTTTCTTGAGCCAAAAGGGATGAAAGAATTGTGTAAAATCAAGGCTCAAGCGTTCTGGGCCGTTCTGGGATGTTTTAGGGTTGAGAAATCGTGTCAAAATAAGTTACCATAAGTGGTTGACTTAAATTCGAAAACCAGAAATTTTGCCTTGAAAATACCCTATACGATTGCAAGGCATAAACCCATGCGGTCGCAAGGAACAAATAAATAGCAAACTCTCACAATCTACAAGCTTGAAATCTCTATTTTCTCATTCTCTCTTAATATTTTCACCAAGTATTTTTCATATTTAGTATTTTGTGCTTTCTTTTCATCTTATTATTTCAAAAAAATTTGTTAAAATGTTATGGATTCTCACGATTTTTCTTCAAGAAATATCAATTTACATGATAGTTGTTCTCCAATAAATTTGGAAGATGATAATGATCCAAATATTGGATCTTCTCAACAGCGAAGAAATAAAAAGCATACATCTGATATTTGGGAAATCTTTACAGTGGATGAACCAAACAAAAGAGCAATATGCACTATTTACAGAAAGAGTTATGCATAGGTTAAAGGTCAAGGCACGGGCACATTCGAAGACACAAAGATAAACATATGAATGAAAGATGGCATTTGAATACTAAACAAGCTCAAATTACTTCTTTTACTAATATTAGTGGAACAATTACTTTTTCTAATTTTTGTTATCCATAGGATCGAATGAGAGTAGGAATGTCTGAATTTTTGGTAGCAAGCGAGATATCTTTTACTTTCGCAGAAGATCGATACTTTGAGGAGTTTATGCAAAAGTATGTTCAACCCGCTTATCAGCCTGTAAGTAGAAATACTGATCGCTCAGATATCTTGAAATTATTTCATACAATGACTGAACATTTAAAAACTGAATTTAACAACTTTGATGGAATTATCTATTTTACATCAGATTGTTGGTCTGGACGTAATCACAATGGTTATGCATGTGTCACTGCACATTTTATTGATAATAATTGGTTACTTCACAAAATAATTATTGCTTTTCGCTTACTTGAATATCCACATAATGGAATAAATTTGTGTGAGAATTTATTACAGGTTTTTAATGAATTTAATGTATTGAGCAAATTATTTAGCATTAGTTTTGATAATGCTAGCGCAAATACTGCATGCATTGAACTTTTGAAAATGGCGCTTAATCCCTCGTTTGACTCTAAATTATTCCATACGAGGTGTGTTTGTCATATATATATAATTTAGTAGTGCAAGATGGTTTAAAATTAATAACACCACATATACATAAAATTAGAGAAGTTATTAACTACATTTCTTGTTCAGATTCTAGATAACAAGAATTTGGAAAAAATTGTAAAAATCTTAGATTGAGGAGAAGAAAATTTATTGATAATATTCCAAATATGTGGAATTCAACATTTCTTATGTTAAAATCGTGTGTTGGTTATACAGATGCTATTAATGATTTCGTTAATTCAAAACGACATCAATTTCATATAGATGATTTTGATTGGAACATTGCATTTAAAGTCATGAATTATTTGAAACCATTCTATAAGGTAACAAAAATTAGTTCCGGAGTTTATTGTCCAACAAGTAATCTTGTGCTCCTACAATTTGTAGAAATTGTAAATCAATTTTCAAGTCATAAAGACGATTCATTTTTCTATAATATTGTTTGTACAATGGAGGACAAATTTCGAAAATATGCCAATGATTTTTTCAATTGCAGCTGTAATAGATCCGCGTATTAAATTTTTTGGAGTTCAGTGCGCTATGGACCAACTTTCTGAAACTTTATCTTTCAATATAAATATTACAAACCGGGAAAGAGAATGTTTCATTAATGAAATGTACAATAGTTGTGCTATGAAATATGGTAATAATGAAAATGTTCCTTTTACTACGAGTTTTGCTACAAATTCTAAAGGTAAAAGTTCATTATTTTCTTTAATAGCTAAGAAACGCAATGTGTCTTTTACTTCATCTACTAGTTCATTTTCAAATGAGAATGTTACACCAGCTGAATAAGAAATATATTATCAATTTGATTACTACAGTTTAATTCCACAAGACGAGGTTAACAACTTAGATATTTTACAATGGTGGAAGGTAAATGAACGGTCATATCCAATATTATCAAAAATGACCCGAGATCTACTAACAGTTTCAGTCTCAACAGTGGCATCGGAGTCTGCTTTTAGTGCAGGTAATATAGTGCTAGATAAAAGAAGATCAAGACTTAAAGAAGATATTTTAGAAGCTCTCATTTGCGTGAAAGACTGGTTATTTGGAGATAGAAGAATACAAGATAAAGTTGCTGACGATATTGCTCAAGACTTTAAAAATCTTACCGTAGATGAATAGAATCTGATTTGTAATGATGAAATTATAGTTAAGTAGGTGCCAACCTAGTTGGGATGTACTTTAACTATAAGTTTATAAATAGATAAAAACTGTTTAATTTGTCAAGTTAGGTAAAATATTGTTCGAAAAATTGTAAGTTTTTATGTTATTCAGTTATGATGTAAAATTTATCAAAAAATAAATCAATGTAAAATTTATTTTTATGTAACTTTTATCGATTTTCACTATAATAATAAAATGTAATTTTTACCATTTATTTTTGAAAAAAAAAAAACGAGCGGGCCGAACCCTAATTATCGATTTTCACTCTAATTATAAAATGTATTTTTTACCATTAATTAAAAAAAAAAAAAAAAATGGGCCGAGCGGGCAGACGGCCCGACCCGGCCCATGCGGGCTTGCGGTCCGGCAGGGTCAAGCGTTTTTTTCTCGGTCCGGGCCGGACCGGCCCGGAAAGCCCGTATGGGCGATTTTTATTTTAAACGGGCTGTACACGGGCTTAGGCATGTGCATGCCGGCCCGATCCGCCCATTTTGACATGTCTAGCTCATCTCTATGTATAAAATCACGATAATACTATTTAAAAGCAGTGTTCGCAATCAACCATCTATGTTAAACGGGCTGTACACGGGCTTAGGCATGTGCATGCCGGCCCGATCCGCCCATTTTGACATGTCTAGCTCATCTCTATGTATAAAATCACGATAATACTATTTAAAAGCAGTGTTCGCAATCAACCATCTATGTGGCATTTAGACCATTTTAATTATTTATTAATTGCAGGTTTGACTTCTTATTTAAGTATGATAGATTTTAATCTACTTTGTTCACCAAGCGACAATTGATACTTATCTCCTATTTGTGGTACTGATATTTAAGTCAAATTCAACAATTCATTTAAACAACATATTTTATGAGTCTCACAATTTTTTAACCACATATTCTATCAACTTCTATCAAAATCTATTAAAAAATTGATTTTAATCCCCCATCAAACATGGACTTAATTAGAAGAAAACTAGTGTTTATTTAAGCATTTTCCAAAGTGGAAATTTCACCGTGTACATTTTTTTTTAATTTTAAATTCATATTTTACTATTAGATATTATTTATACCAAAAATATTGCAATTTTTATAGTAAAAATGATCATTGAAAAAATACCTCTCTCATCAATTAATATACTGATTGGCCTTAATCACTCCATCAAACACATCCCAAATCATCCGCTTTACTGGCCAAAAGAAAACCCCAATCACAGTCTTTCTATTTACAAAAAAAAAAAAATCCTAAAATCGCCCATCATCTTGAATTGTTAGAAGGAATCTATCAAATTTGTAGCTTTTTTTCATATCGAAATCTTATTTTATGTATGAAATTGTGCCAAGAAATCGACATTCATACTTCAATTAAGCGGGTTCCGGATTTTTATCTCGTTCATATAATTCGTAATAGTGGTGAAGACACTTGCATCAAAGGACCATGCTTTTTGTACATCAAAAAGTACACATAAGGGTGTACATAATAGACACCCGGCATCATTTCATTGGAGGACCGGTACTCCCTCCAATAGGAAGGTGCCGGGTGTCTATTATGGACACCCTTATGTACACTTTGATGTACATCTATTATTATCCTACATCAAAATGGTGTGAGCGGTCCAAAAGTTTTTGATTTAACGTTATCAAGATATTAACTAGTCCATTATTGCAATGTAGAAGACATATCATAAATGGAATAGAACACATGTACCTAGATCCAACAAGACGAAAGGTAGAAGATATATCATAAATGGAATATAAAGACAATCACATGCATGAACTCGCGAGTGTTGGTGTTACAAGAGTTGGCAATTTAAAAAAAAAAAAAAAAACAATCATAACTATATTTTTAATCACATGTAAACCAATACAACACATCGCCATAGTGAATAAGTGAAATCGTAAATTTTTCAACTGATGAATAGCATAAGTTATACAGAGATGGATAACGTCAACTATATATATTACATATATATTAGGCTTCATTCACTAATATAAGGTGGATGGTCATACAATTCAACTCATAGTTCCGGGTGCAACAGAATGAAAAAGTTACATATATTATAGAATTCATATGCTCGTGTGAATTCAATTTGTATAATTAAATTTTTAGCTAATGCATTCGTGTGAATGCGGATATTCGACAAAATCCGCATTCAATACCAAACTGCCCAATAAATTGGATTACAAAAACAGAAATAAAGTTAATTATTTTGTGTTGCATTAGCTTAGGATATGTTAAAAATTGATACAATTACATGTAATCTCTGTAAAAGAAAAGTATGGAATATAATTTTGATGAATCAAATTTCGAATTGTACATCAGCGAAGACCTTATTGTAACATCTCTTCAACAATCGGCGATTATTAGTAATCCCAATTGTAATGTTAATTGTTATATAATAATCATTTTCTGTTTGAATTTGAATCTCCATATCTTCAGCCTATTGAGTTAATATCATCATTTTCTTCGCCTATTGAAATTATCAGGGAAATTTCATATGCAAGTAATATAGAGATTTTAATGGGATTATGCAGTAAAATTGGTTAATAAACACTACAACAAAAACAGCCTACGGTAACGTTTAAAAAACGTTTCCGTCAGCCTACGGTAACGTTTAAAAAGCGTTTCCGTAGGCCTACGGCAACGTTTGGATGTGTGTTGCAAATCGAGGTATTGTCGTAGAGTAGAGAGATACAACATTTTTTGAATGTTGCCGAAAATCTTCGACAACGTTTAAAAAACGTTTCTGTAGAGATACGGCAACGTTTGACAAATGTTGCGAAAGACAGCCTACAGCAACGTTTGGCAAATGTTGCCGTATCTATCTACGGCAACGTTTGGCAAACGTTGCGAAAGATAGTCTTTCGCAATACGGCAACGTTTGGCAAACGTTGCCGTAGGGTGGAGTTTTTTTTTTTTTTTTTTTAACAACAACAATTTATGCAAATAGATTGATAAAATTGAAAATGCAACTTATGAACAAATTTTGCATAAAAATTGATAATTTTATTACAATTTTTTGAATCCATACACTTTAACATTAGAATGTGATACAACACCACTTAAATAAAGAGAAGTTTTAAAATGAAATAAAATAGTAATGGAAAAACTCGATCATAAATGGAACACGGAAGTTACTCTCTTTCTTCTTTCCAGATGCCTTCACGGCTGCAGCACGTTTTTCAGCAACCTTATTCTCTTTCTCAGTCTCCTCACCAAACAAATCCACATCATCATCGTCATCATCCTCAGCCGCAGAGGCCTGAAATTCAAATTTTGTGCTATTTATAAGGTCAAGCATTAAAAATGTAAAAACACACTTATAAACGGATTGCTAAAAACAAATCAAGAGGATGAAACCGAAAATAAAAGGTAAATGCGAATATAAAACCTTGAATTGCAAAATTGAATAACCTGGCACAATTCTGAATGAAGTTATCTACTTTTCTTGTTCTTTATTTTACATTTTCTAGATCTTCTTGCCTTTTAGTTATGGAATGTGGGGGGCAGGGGTAGGAGTAGGGGACGGATGGTGGTGGGCTGGGGTGTGAGAGAGCATATGGTGGTGTTTTTGGAAATGTTGAGAACTGAAATGCCTCAAAAACTTGAATGAGTTTATTTGAATGGTGCTAAGACTTAACTGAACAGTAATCCCGTGGTAAGAATGGTGCCAAGACTTAATTTAATGAGTTTATTTTTCCTTAGATTTTACCCGACTAAGATTACTAAGATAGTAAAATCACCCATCAGAAACATAAAAATCATCTAACAATGTTAACTTTATTGAATACAAGGAAATAGCATGACAATTAGCGCACAAGCAAAGCAAATTCAAAATTCCACAGAATAACACAAATATTATAGATTCCACAAGTGAGACTAGAGTCAGGAAAATACAACAGCAACAAATTTGGAGAAAACTAAGAATTTTATAGCTCTATATAAATGGAATGCACAATTTATTTTCATGCAAACTTTCTGAATCAAAATTTGAGGAATCGACCAAGTACAACTAGAAAAATAAATCATTTAGCAAGAAGAAAGGTAGAAATAGTGATGCAAAATAAGGTGATGACTCGCGACTAAGGACCAGGGCACTGACCGTAGCCAAACTTTAAGAGAATTAAACAACATGGGAAAAACATGCTCTTCAGTGGTCTATGGGTACATCTGAGAATGAGCTATTCAGCAACAAGAAGAAAGCAGTAGAAGCTGCTAGCAACAGACCTACTTCAGGAGCTGTAAACATGAGCATGTTCCTATTGGATCCAGCCTTCTGTAAGACAGATGAAAATTTTATTTCAGTAGGACAGGCCGCCAACAAGAGAGATGGAAATTTCATGCTAATGGGTCATCACTATAATGGGATAGATAACAATCTGCTGTCTATTGGTCCAGCCTTCAACAAAAGGAATTACAATTTTATTTCAATTAGGGAGCAGTATGAAAAGGAAAATGGAAATTTAATGTCAATTGGTCCTAATTACTACAAGGGCCATGAAAATTTCATTGCAATGGATGATTTCTACAATAAAGCAAATGAAGATTTTATGTCAGCAGGTCCTCTTTATGATAAAGGAGGGATAGATATTACATTAATGACTTCTATTCATGGCCAGCAGGATGCCACTGTTTCATCACTAGGAACTGTCTACAATAATGGAAATTCCAGTATCCTACCAATTAGTCAAAACCATCATTATGGAGAAGGCACTAATATATCTTCTGGGGCCTTCCAGGATAATCCTGTTGAAAGAAGGCTCACAAGCAACCATGATGTTTTACTAAATCAATTCTCGACTCAACCTTCAGGGACATTAGGTCAAAAAGGTTCTGTGAAGTTCCCAAGTATGGCTGTTGTTTCAGCATTTACTTCAAGGACACGTAGCAGCCCCAAGAATAAGGAGCAAAAGACAACTGAAAAGGTCCCTTCAAACAACTTTCCTTCAAATGTTAAAAGCCTGTTATCAACTGGTATACTTGATGGAGTTCCTGTGAAGTATGTTTCATGGTCAAGGGAGGTGAGTTCTGATATTCTCGTCTTCCTCTCTGTTCAAGGTTTTTTCCTTAACCACAATAATATTTGTGCGTGCAGAAGAATCTTCGAGGAGTGGTAAATGGGACTGACTACTCAAGCTCACAATTAAAGTCTACTATCCCCCTTTATGTATAAAGCAACCTTGACAAAGATCATAGAAGTAACACAGCCAGAGAAGTTGAATAGGTGCAACGACACAAACCTGCTGCTCTGCCACACTGTCGTTGAAGCTACCAACATCGTTGGCTGCCAATATAGTTCAAGTACATAATTTAGGGAAAACCATAAACTAACAAGCATTTTCTCCATACATAAGAGTCAAAATGAATTTCATTAATTAAATAAAAAATCAATTATAATAAACAACAATATGTCATGCATTCCTTAGAAAATTGAGAATGCAATACTTAAATTAATGTCACAATATATCAAAATGTTAAGTTGAACTTCAATTCTACTACAACTATAAATTGACAAAACTACTCATGTACTAAACGCAAGTCTGCCGTTCACTTCTCAAGCATTAAAAGAAAACCTCAGTATAATTCCAAAAGAAGACCAGAAAAAAATTGATTTAGCAGACAAATGGTGAACTCTTCACTGGTCGGGTGGATGGGTAATGGGTTTTGATTGGGTTTTGTATACGTTGATATCCATCCTCGAATCTTTCAAATACGCAGACATATTATATGTATTAAGAACAAGATTGAGGGTAAACAAATCGAAGAGGACAAGAATTAGAGTTAACTCATGTTTTCCAAACAAGTAGTACCTATAAATATGAAATCTTTCAATAAAGGATTTCAATTTACCTCGAGAAAGTTAGGTGGCTGCAAAATTCGTTAAGAAAATTGATTGTTTGCCAACTACGTTTGGATAGGAATCCATGGACCACCTGGGCTGCCTTCCCCTCCACATGGCGTACCCAGCCTAACCATGGGTCTTCCTCAATTTCGTCCAGAACACGATCGATTTTTGGCTGCAGTTTAGGATTTGTGCGAAAAATTCGGTGCTCGCGATTGTGTGAGATGAGGTAAGGCTGAGGCTGAGGGTGGTTGTGTGGTTGGTGGGCACGATGGCTGTTGGTGGTTTTGTCCGGTGGGCGTGGTGCCGGAAGGTGGAGGTGGTGGGTTGGAGAGGAATTGAACAGAGACGCGAGTTGGAGAGGACGGAAGGAAGACATGAATAAATATGGGGTACTTGTTAAAATGACCCAGTCCACTTTTACTTTTTCAATAGACAATAATACCAAAATGACCCATTTGCTATAAAAAGACCAAAACACCCTTAAATGACAAAAACAATTACAAAACTTGTTTGTGTTAAAAAGACAATATTACCCTTTTAGTTAACAAATAAAAATCAAACGTTTCCTATTCAAAATTACAAAATCTACTCAAACAGATAAAAACTCTCTTGTCTTCTTGACTCTGAAAATCTCAAAAATATCGATAGCTGAAGAAAAAATTGTTTTTGGTCCATTACTTCGATTCGGTAAGTATATTTACATATGTTTAACTTTATTTTCGTTAAATGTGCATACGTTTTTACTCGATAAATTAAGATCGATATAGGTGTTAGACAGATCTAACTATTTTAGCAAAATGTATAATTTTTTTTCAGCATAGAAGAAAAAAAATTCATCTGCATAATGTTTTTCGATTCTATTTACAAATTTCAGCTGTAAAAGCAACGTTAAATTGTCGTCTGTGAAGATAATGGCTGGCAACAGACGACAATCTATCAAATTTATTTTACTGTTAACAAATGTAAAAAATAAGCCCGACAACTTTGTTAATCAAATGAGTATTCGATCATAATAAATGTTCAATGCTGAAGTTTGATCGTTAGTGTCATAATGTGAACAGCCTATTTTTTTGGCAACAAACAAATAAAAATAGGTCGTTAAATTTATTTTTGGTAACACCGTATAAATAGGTTAATGCACTTTTTTGGTCAGTCTATTTTTGGTCATGACCTATTTTGGGTCATATCAGACTAAAACAGCCCAAAAATATGTTAAAAAAATACAAAAAAGGTCGTTTTTAACCTTATTTTTTAGGTCATTAACAACAAATTAAAATAGGTCGTTAACAAAGTTATTTTTGGTCTCATAATGTACTTAATTTTAGGCTGTTAGTTGATTTTTCGGCTCTTTTTTTTTGTAATAATTTTTGTTCGGACTGTAAGTCGATTTTTTTTTAATATTCCGTTTAATTTTCTTTGTTTCTATGCCTGACAGATATGATTATACTCCTGGTTTGTCATTTTGGTGATTTTGAATTGGATGAAAATAATCGATGGGAATGGAAATGGACGAACAATATAAAAGGTAGTATGGCAACACATATAACAGAGACTACATCGTACAAGGAGTTGTACCGTGATATACAGAACAAGTTGAACGTCGATGAATCTCGATACAATATGGTATTGAGATATCAATTCAGAGAGAATTTGCCATATTCAATTCCACCTTTAAAGGTTACATCTGATATTGAAGTGAATTATCTGTTTGAGTTGAACAAAACGCAAGTGACACCTGACTTTAGTAATGAAGGACGACGCGGAAGGCAGAAATGAACATTCGGATGGAGCCGATGATAATGCAAATGATTTTTGGGATACATTGGAGATAGCTTGCGAGGATGACGTTAATATTCCCGAAACAATTGTTTCTTATCGTGACATCATCGATACGCGCATAATTCAATCGGTAGTTCAAGACAGCAATAATGTAAATGAATTTACAAATGAAGATTTAATTGCTTTATCTCGTCAGAGACATGAGCTGGGTGGGAGCTTAGGGGCCAGAACGAGCGGACCTTCATCTAATTCTTCAAGCGTAGTTCCCGATGATGAAGATTTGCACGTGAGCAACTGTTTGAAACGAAGGACGATGTGCAGGAAGCTTTGCACAAGCTAGCATTGAAATTCAATTTTGAGTTCAAGGTAAAGAAATCAACCAAATCCTTGTTGACAATTGCTTGCATCAATGACAGTTGCCGTTGGTCTTTGCGAGCGACTAAGATGGATACGAATGAGTCATTTGTAGTTCGCAAGTATACACGGGAACATACTTGCGAATTGGGGATTCGTCAAAACAATCACAGACAAGCTCGGTCATGGTTTATTGGTCGACAGATAATGCACAGGTATCAGGACCCACGGACGATCTACAGACCATCGGACATCATTAATGATGTTCGACGAGAGTACGGAGTGGTCATGAGCTACCAAACGGCTTGGAAGGCCAAAGAATGTGCGTTTGAGGATCTAATGGGCTCGCCCGAAGAGAGTTATGCTAAATTGGCCAGGTACTGCCATAATTTGGCGACAACTAATCACGGTTCCACTTTTTCCATTGAGACGGAGGGCGAGAATTGCTTTAAGTATTTTTTCATGGCACTTGGACAATGCACTAGAGGATTTAAAAATGCGATGCGACCCGTAATTTTAGTCGACGGTACAACTCTGAAATCGAGATATGGTGGAAAACTGATTATTGCTACATGTCAAGATCCCAACATCCAGATTTACCCACTTGCATTCGGCGTAGTCGACAGTGAGAATGATCTGTCAATGCGTTGGTTCTTTACGAAGCTCAGGGAAGTGATCAGCGAAGTCGAGGATCTTGCCTTCGTAACTGATCGGGGTCAGTCTCTAATAAATGCTATCGCCGAAGTTTTCCCCGAGGCACATCATGGCTACTGCATGTGGCACATACAGGGTAATCTGAAGACTAGATACCGGGGCCAAGGCATTGTTTCATTGTTCAGGAAGGCGGCCGAAGCTTACAGTGTCGAGGAATGTAATAAGTTTATGGTTGAGATAGGAAATAAGTCGTTCCCGGCATGGGATTATCTTACAAAAATGGGGATAGAACATTGGGCGCGATCACGCTTTCCCGGACGTCGGTACAACTTGATGACGTCGAACAATGTGGAATCTCTGAATGCACTGTTCAAGAAGGATCGAGAGTTGCCAATTCTTGCAATGATTGAGAACATCCGTACCAAGCCGGCAAAGCAGTGGTTTCATGAACGACGTACGGAATCGCAGAACTGCTCGAGCTGGCTAGCCCCGGCTCAAGAGGAGAAACTGTTCAAGGCGGCAGAGGATGCGAGGAGGTTGATTGTGGAACCGCTAGACGAGTCCCGTTTCTCCGTACACTGTGCACGTCATGTGGCATACATTGTGGACCTGACCGACAACACATGGACTCGTGCTCGATTTCGCTTGGAGAGTTTTCCATGCGAGCATGCAGTCGCGGTAGCTTTAAACAGAGGCTTTGCAGCGAGAACATTATGTTCTCCTTATTATACGGCTGAATACTGGAGAGCTGCGTATGCTGAGACTGTATTTCCCCTACCGAACGAATCTAAGTGGGAAGTTCCTGACAATATTCTCCCGCTTAATAGTTTGTCCCCACCAATAATTGAACCGCGTGGCCCTGGGCGTCCACGAACTTCTAGAATACCCTCTACTGGAGAGTTTCCTCGACCGCGTCGTTGCAGCAGATGTAAAGCAGTCGGCCACACTCGCAAAACTTGTACGAGTCAGATTCCCCTGCATGACAATTAGTGTAGTATGTAATGGTATTGCTGTTTAACAAACAATATTTGGATACTGATTGTTGCGCATCTTTATTTGCTAATTCGATAAATTATATAAATCATACACAAATAAACGAACACAATTAATCACGGTTCCACTTAGAAGTATAAATAAATGATATTTACAAGTATAAATAAATGATATTTACAAGTACAAATAAATGAATCAAAAAATAAATGTACAACGTTTACGGGTCACACTCGAATTCGTACAAATCAGCCGCCAATTTATTCCTCCAAATTTGTATCCATGACTGGTTGATTCCATCAACCTTATGTCCAACACTAAAAAATTCGATGTACTTTATTGCAAAAATGCCGCAATCGCCCCTATAAATTGAATAATAAATGTGTTAGTTCAAAAACGTGTTAGATAAAAACTAAGTATCGAATTTAAAAACAAAATACTTACGATCGCGATTGTCTCGCCGTCGTCTGATCTCGTACGATGGCTAGCCTGTTATTAACAATAACACTCGCTCGGGCAGCCATCAACGGAACGATCACTGCAATCGGCTCCAAGAACTGCTCCAGCTGGCTCTGTGTCAGACATGAATGGTCGGAGTCGTACACATACATCGTGGAGTCAGCAAAAACAATCTCCACGGCAATGGTATGATGATTCACGATCGCTGGAACATATATATGTGTGCAAGCCTCCCATGCCTTTCCCCCGAGAGTTGGTAGCATCCCAACGACCCATTCAGCCATATATTCAGGAAGCACGTACTCACTACCAATGCGTTGCAGCGACTGATGCTCAATGGTAACGGTACCAAAAAACTCAATGCTCAGTATGAGTCGACCGGGCATGTCGAATGATCGCGGATATCGTCGAGCTCGATCTCGTAACAACTCCATGGCCAGATCGATGTGCTGCATCATGGGGGGGGAGGGGGTTATTTAATTTCATAAAATTAAAAATAATGTTTACAACATAAACGACAATATGATTATTTTACTTACATCGTCGGCGAGCCACGTTCCCGAAGTGGTGATGTCGTGAAACCATTTATAAGCATCTTTGATCGTCCTCCCCCCGACGATGCGGCTATGTCTGAAAAAAATAAGACAAATGTTAAAAAAGATACATGAGTTAGCATAGCATTCTTTATTGGGGTACGTTTATTAAAATACTTACCCTGGCTTCATTATCCTCCACTCCGTCTCGAACGCTTTCCACTTGGCTGCGTCCACCTCCCGAAACAGATTGGGGTACGTTCCATCGATGAACGTCCTCCTCTTTGCCTCAGCTGTGTAGGGAGAAACGACGTACTGGGAAGGCAACCTGACCCTCTTGCCGACCACCCCCTCCGGGGTGTCAACAGCATGCCTCTTCCCAGCAAGTGTATGCTCGTCGTCTACCACCACGACCTCATCCGGGGACACCTCCTCTGTACCTCCCTCGGGGGCCACCCCCCCGTCCTACCACCCTCCGGGCTCTCCACCACCACGACCTCCTCCGAGGACACCCCCTCCGTCCTACCAGCATCCGGGGCCACATCCTCTGGGGCCACTGCTTCTGTCCTTTTCTCCTCCGGGGATAAAAGAAATGAAGCCAACGTAGCATCATCCGCCCAGAAATGACCCCCACCGTCACCCCCACCGTCACCCCCACCGTTACCCCCTCCGTCACCCCCTCCGTCACCCCTTCCAATACCTCTTATTTCACCTCGGAGGGCTGCAATCTCATCCTGAACATCTCCCACCTGGCGACGGAGAACTCCAACGTCATTAGCTAAATCATCGACCCGTCCCCTAAACTCACGTGTCATCTCTCCAATCTGTCCCCTGAACTCACGTGCCATCTCTCCAATCTGTTCCGCTAACTCTCGGCGCATCTCGTCCATCTGACCCGCTATAAATACTGTCAGGCGGTCATACAGATCAGTGGACGGTGGAAAATGTGACCTGATCGGAGGCGGTGATGCCCATGCCGGCGGTGACGACATCGGAGGCGGTGAGGCCCTCAATTGCGACGGCGGTTGCGGTGAGGCCCATGGGCGAGGCGGTGATTCTCTCCGAGGTGACAGTGATGCCATCGGTCGAGGCGGTGATGCCCTCTGAGGAGACGGTGATGCCCTTAGAGGAGGCGACGGTGATGCCCTCGGTCGAGGTGAGCTGCGATCTATTGGACTGCGCTCCTACACAAATTCAAACATTAAAAATAGTTATATTTAATGAAAATTGGCTAATGGATTCAAAAATAGTTATATTTAATAAAAAAATTATACTCAATTTACGTACCTCATCCCGATTCACTTCGTCATGCGGAGCGGCCAATTCACGCACATATCCACAACCCTCCTCCTCCATCGATGGCATCAACTCCGTTATGACTTGAAGCTGGCATACCAACATTTCGACTAGTTAATGATCAAGTCATCGTATTTTGGAGCTATTTATCTAACCAGTTACTGATCACGTCATCATATTATCTAACCTGAGGGTCGTCGAAAAGAGCTGATAGCTTCTTGCTAGTCGGACATCCCTCTGCTCGGGATACTCGCCAATGATGCATCCGAGGGCAGCGTGTCTCCCCTCGTCTCGCAAACTGGGTACCTAGGAGGGGGACAGTCTCATACGCCCAAATCTGCAATACGTACAATTATTATATTTACGTAATAACAATTTTTTTATAATAAATAATGTTAAACATTTACCTGCACAGCAAGGGGCAATCCGTACGCATCGTATTTACGCATGGTCCCCTTCGGCTTCGAGTGTGTTCTGGTGAAGACGTGCACCGTGTCCTCAAAACATCTCCGGCCCCATGGATATGTGTTGAACACATCAAGATCGTCGACGATCTGTAAATGTAATAGGTCGATTCCAGTCCTCCGATGGTGACATCGCAACACGCTCTCAAGGATGTAGACCAAGCCGAGCTTCAGTCTGTCCAACATATGGTCACACCGCGTGATTGCGTCCATCATATCCGATAGCAGGACTGACCCCTGTCCCCCAAAGTATGTGTCGTGTAGTCTGCCTCTCTGAGTATCGGCACGAGCTGCATCATCCCCCGTAATCTTCAATCCAGTGATGAGAGCAAAATCGAACATGGAGAAACTGGCGACCTTACCCCCAAGTTCGAAGTGGAGGGCATCGTCGTCGACTGGACTACGCAACCGACACAGTAGGGCATCGAGGATCTGCCTGCAGAACCGTACATCTCTCTACTCGTACTAAGGCGAAAGAAACGAAAGTCGAAGCATATCTGCATGCTGCTGATCCAACAACTCCAACACAACAGTAATCGCCAAGGTTACCGTTCTGTAGCCTTGCCCGGCATCTGTCTCAATGTCCGCTCTAAATGATACTCCATGCTGAAAAAAAGAAAAAAACTCATTACACATCTGCACTTCGAACATAAGATAATGAAGATCATCTAGCATAATCTCAGAAAATTAAATTAACCGAATTGTAACAAGTACACAAAACAAATAATTAAATTAAAAAATAAAAGGAAACAAGAATTAGCTAATTCTATCAGTAATTATCAAATTCAATTTTATTATTTAATTATATAAATGTTTTTCAATTACTACAATTATTAATCAAATTTAACGGAAAAAATTAGAAGTTGCTAATATGTTAAAATACAAAATTTAATAATTAAAATGATTTATTTAATGATATTAGGAATTATCAAATTAAAATTAATTATTTAATTCTATAAATTTTTATTTCATATTCGATTTTTTCAATTATTCATAAAATGTAACGGATAAAAAATAAGAAATTACTTATATGTTAAAATATAAAATTTCATAATTAAAATGATTTATTTAATGATATTAGGAATTATCAAATTAAAATTAATTATTTAATTCTATAAATTTTTATTTCATATTCGATTTTTTCAATTATTAATAAAATGTAACGGATAAAAAATAAGAAATTACTTATATGTTAAAATATAAAATTTCATAATGAAAATGATTTATTTAATGATATTAGGAATTTTCAAATTAAAATTAATTATTTAATTCTATAAATTTTTATTTCATATTCGATTTTTTCAATTATTAATAAAATGTAACGGAAAAAATAAGAAATTACTTATATGTTAAATATAAAATTTCATAATTAAAACGATTTATTTAATGATATTAGGAATTATCAAATTAAAATTAATTTTTTAATTCTATAAATTTTTATTTCATATTCGATTTTTTCAATTATTAATAAAATGTAACGGATAAAAAATAAGAAATTACTAATATATTAAAATATAAAATTTCATAATTAAAATGATTTATTTAATGATATTAGGAATTATCAAATTAAAATTAATTATTTAATCCTATAAATTTTTATTCCATATTCGATTTTTTCAATTATTAATAAAATGTAACGGATAAAAAATAAGAAATTACTAATATATTAAAATATAAAATTTAATAATTAAAATTATTTATTTAATGATATTAGAAATTATCAAATTAAAATTAATTATTTAATTCTATAAATTTTTATTTCATATTCGATTTTTTCAATTATTAATAAAATGTAACGGAAAAAATAAGAAATTACTAATATATTAAAATATAAAATTTCATAATTAAAATGATTTATTTAATGATATTAGGAATTATCAAATTAAAATTAATTATTTAATCCTATAAATTTTTATTCCATATTCGATTTTTTCAATTATTAATAAAATGTAACGGATAAAAAATAAGAAATTACTAATATATTAAAATATAAAATTTAATAATTAAAATTATTTATTTAATGATATTAGAAATTATCAAATTAAAATTAATTATTTAATTCTATAAATTTTTATTTCATATTCGATTTTTTCAATTATTAATAAAATGTAACGGAAAAAATAAGAAATTACTTATATGTTAAATATAAAATTTAATAATTAAAATGATTTATTTAATGATATTAGGAATTATCAAATTAAAATTAATTATTTAATTCTATAAATTTTTATATCGTATTCGATTTTTTCAATTATTAATAAAATGTAACGGAAAAAATAAGAAATTACTTATATGTTAAATATAAAATTTAATAATTAAAACGATTTATTTAATGATATTAGGAATTATCAAATTAAAATTAATTATTTAATTCTATAAATTTTTATTTCATATTCGATTTTTTTAATTATTAATAAAATGTAATGGAAAAAATAAGAAATTACTAATATGTTAAAATATAAATTTTAATAATTAAAATGATTTATTTAATAATATTAGTAATTATCAAATTAAAATTAATTATTTAATTCTACAAATTTTTTTTCGATTATGTAAAATATTTAATTCTATAAATATTTATTTAATGTTCGATTTCTTAAATTAAGTACAATATTTAATTATATAAATATTTATTTAATATTCAATTACATAAATCATTTATGTAATTATATTAATTTTAATGAAATGTAAAATATTTAATTATATAAATATTTATTTATTTTATTAAATTATATAAAAAAACATAAATAAATATTGGGTCATTGCAATGGCCAATGATACCGCCCGTATTCGGCTGTCACAAACAATAAACCGGTGCGGCCCAAATGTGTCATTATCACTCGAACCTGGCCATGGGCCAACACATCGGGCCAACAAATGCCCAAATGTACAGATTCGCTAATGAATACTGGCCGAATCTGAGAATTCGTTTTCTTCTTGGAACACGGCCGGCACGCTGCCGGCCGTGTTCCCTCGCCGGAAATGGCCATTTCCGGCGAGTTCAAGCTCCAACAATGGCGATTTAAGCACCAATAATCACACAATACTAACTAAACTAACTCAAATACATGAAATTCGACCTAAAAATTGGAAATAAATTATGAAAAATCCATTTAATGACAACCACCAACCTTTCAACTCGCCGGTGACGTCTTCGCCTATTTTCAGGTGGTCGGTTTTGTGATTTTCAGTGGGGTCGGTCAGAGAGTGAGATGTCGGTGAGAGCTTGCCTTTTGTGGAAAATGAGGGTATTTTGGGTTTTTTAAAGGTTAACCCATGTTTTGACCCCTTTTTTTTTTTTTTTTTAATTCTATTTTTTAGTCAAAGGTCATTTTGGAATTAGACAACAATGGGAATGTTATTTCCTCCTATTTCCTCAATAAATATAGGGTTTGGGTTAATTTGGGTCACGTATATTTAAAAAAAATAAAAAAGTTTTCGCAACGTTTAACGTTGCAAAAGGTCGACATTTAGCAACGTTTGGCAAACGTTGCGAAAAGTAGACCTTTAGTAACGTTTGATAAACGTTGAGCAAGATGACTTTTAGCAACGTTTGGTGAACGTTGCAAAAGGTAGCAACCCTCAATAAACGTTGCTAAAGGTGTCTACCGCAATATTTTTCTAAAAAACGTTGTCAAAACTCATTTATTAATATCAATTGCAACATTCACTGACTAAAATGTTGCCAAAAGACCCTTTTGGCAACATTTGTCAACAAATGTTGTCTTTTTAGTGTTGCAAATGACTATTTTTGTTGTAGTGAAAACAATTGAACAGTATAAAATGAAATAATACATATTAAGCATGCATTTATGATTTTTTTTTTTCCTTTTCCAAAAACTAAGTATTAAGATATTAATTGTAATATAAAAACACAAATAGACCAAAATAACAATATATGAAATAAAAAATGATTTGTTTGGCTGGTCTAGACCAAAAGTTGAACTGAAGGTAGTTTGATGTTTATGGAAAACCCCAATCACGTAAATTGGACTCATTTATGAATAATGTTAAGGGAGAAATTCATATATAAGAGAATATATAAGAGATTAAGTATGGTCTATTTCAAAACCTAGAAATAAAGTTTAAAATTTCAAAACTCAGAGATTAATTAAATTTTATTTATGAAATAATTAATTACAAAAAAATTATTAAGTAAACACATTAATGTCACAATTATGTACTATTTGGTCACAAATTATCGAATTAATTGGTTATAAATTATATCTTGATCACGAATAAATTTTTTTATAGGTCACAGTTTATCAAATTAATAAATCACTTATTATTTCTCGATTACAAATCACAAATTTTCTACGTGACAATTTAGTTATCGATCACAAATTATCAAATTAATAAGTCATATATTAGTTTTTGGTCATAAACAACAAATTTTATGAGTCCCAACATATTTCATGATCACATATTATCAAATAATTGGTCACAAGTTATAAAAAAATTGATTCACGATTACAAATTTAGTTAGAATCTCATATTTTTTAGATCACATATTATTTATTGGTCACAATCAACCACGACCACCGCACCATCGCCACTACAATACTTTAACCATTTAATCAATTTCAAATTCCACCTTAGTAGCTAGATTAGCATCTTACACAAACTGACCTTAGAATACAGTCTTCTCCATAAGAACATCCATGCTTTTCACCCTCCATTTCAGCAATATCTTCATCACTTTCACTATAGAGAAATGACTCACCACCATGTCAATCATAGTAAATCCGCTTCCTCCCAACTATAGTTTTGCACCATTAACAACATAATATTGAAGACCGCCACGACCACCGTACCACTACCACAAACTGCAAATACAACCAACAAAACCGACCTTAAAAAACAACAAGCACTGCCAACATCGCCACCGCCTCAGAGCACCACCACAGCCACCACCATCAACTGCACACAATTAGCTATGTCAACGAGTCGAGCCGAAAAAAAAGCTCGGGCTCGGCTCGAGCTTTTTTGGCCGAGCTTTTTTCGGGCCTGAGCCGAGCTCGACCAAAAAAATAAAGCTCGGCCCGAGCCTTAGAAAGGGTCGAGCCGACTCGATTTTTTATTTTTCTTTTATTTTTTTCAGCTATTTTAGCTGTCTGCTCAAAGCAGGCAACTTTTAAAAAAAATTTTATTATTATTTTTAATTTTTTAATTAATTACGAGCCGGCGAGCTTTTTTGCCACCACTACACACAGCCAACAAAACTCACTCCAAATTTTCCGGCACCAGATTGCAGCCAAATTTTCCCCAGATCCCCCATCATTTACCGATATAGTGGTGGCTCTCACTTCACTCGCAACGACGATGCACATTGCACAGTTGTCATTGATGCAGTTCCGTTCACACCACACTGCAGTGCTGCTCACACCGCACTGTAGCGACGATGTCGCAATGTGCAACTTATTTCACGATCACATATTATCAAATAATTGGTTACAAGTTATAAAAAAATTGATTCACGATTACAAATTTAGTTAGAATCTCATATTTTTTAGATCACATATTATTTATTGGTCACAATCAACCACGACCACCGCACCATCGCCACTACAATACTTTAACCATTTAATCAATTTCAAATTCCACCTTAGTAGCTAGATTAGCATCTTACACAAACTGACCTTAGAATACAGTCTTCTCCATAAGAACATCCATGCTTTTCACCCTCCATTTCAGCAATATCTTCATCACTTTCACTATAGAGAAATGACTCACCACCATGTCAATCATAGTAAATCCGCTTCCTCCCAACTATAGTTTTGCACCATTAACAACATAATATTGAAGACCGCCACGACCACCGTACCACTACCACAAACTGCAAATACAACCAACAAAACCGACCTTAAAAAACAACAAGCACTGCCAACATCGCCACCGCCTCAGAGCACCACCACAGCCACCACCATCAACTGCACACAATTAGCTATGTCAACGAGTCGAGCCGAAAAAAAAAGCTCGGGCTCGGCTCGAGCTTTTTTGGCCGAGCTTTTTTCGGGCCTGAGCCGAGCTCGACCAAAAAAATAAAGCTCGGCCCGAGCCTTAGAAAGGGTCGAGCCGACTCGATTTTTTATTTTTATTTTATTTTTTTCAGCTACACAGCCAACAAAACTCACTCCAAATTTTCCGACACCAGATTGCAGCCAAATTTTCCCCAGATCCCCCATCATTTACCGATATAGTGGTGGCTTTCACTTCACTTGCAACGACGATGCACATTGCACAGTTGTCATTGATGCAGTGCCGTTCACACCACACTGCAGTGCTGCTCACACCGCACTGCAGCGACGATGTCGCGATGTGCACAGCGGCCTCTGAACGTAGCATCATTCAAGCCATGGGCAGCTGTGATGGGTCATTGTAGCGAAAACATTTGCGATGGTCTTTGGCGAAAGTTTCCAATAGTTGGGATAAAGAGATGGAAGATAGAAGGGAAGATGTTAGAGAGAGAGAGAGAGAGAGGAGATAAGGTAGATAATAGAGAGATAAGAGAATAAGAAAATGATTAGGGTTTTGGATCGGTGGTTGGGTAGGGTGGTTGTATATGTATATTAATTTAATTTTATAATATAATTATTTAAATATTAAATTTTTGAATTAATATCTGATTTTTGTATAAAATAATTCTAGATCTAATTTTTGAAATTGCATCTTAAAAAATTTGGTTGGGTGTAATTTCCACTAATGTTCATTAGATATTTAAAGCCCAATGTTCAGTTCAAAGAGTCGTTAGAATTCAAGCGTTGGTCTAGGTATGTCCGAAGCATGGGATACTGAACTTGAAGGTCTAAGGAGAAACAAATTCAATGATATCAGAATTGCTTATTATTCTATCGCAAGAAGGAAACTAAAATTTCATAAAAATATTTTGATACTCTTAAAAAGTAGGTTCTACAAATTTTCTTTCAAGTTAATATTCTTGTGATCTCAATTGATCTCCTTTTTTTTTTTTTTACTTCTATGTGATGCGATGATAAAATTTTGTTGATACACTTTTAATGAAAAAGAAAAAAAATAATAGAACGCGTGTTTATCTAAAGAATTTTTTTAGTTACATTATCAACAAGTATGTTGTGTGTTGACCCCAAAAAATGAACTCAACAGATGTCAAGCCCACTCTGTCACGTCAAACACTGACCCGACGCGTTTTTATCGGAAAAGGAGCGGTAAGCTAGTTGGTTTGAACGCGGGAGGTACTTTCCGGCAAGAGACACAAATGTTCAGACTCCGACGGTTGGATTTAGACATCACTAGCACTATCAACAAGTGCTCAATTCGTTTTTCCTAACTAAATCACTCTTTTATAATGGAATATGTGGCATGATAGATATGATAATATATAATATATTGTTGGAATGTCAGTATATCTCCTGGGTCCAGCTATGATTTCTTATATACGACCGCGTCTATTTGTACTATGCGGCCTCATTGTACTTTTTTGAGGTGAGATTTTGTTTCATTTTTCAATTGAAACTCTACTTTGGTAACAATCTTTTGAACATTCTTTAAATACCATAATTCGTCTAGAACGTTGGAAGACCTCCCTAGACCTAAAAATCTTTATATTCTACATATTTTGGAGGCAAAGAACAACGCTTAATCATCAAACAAAGGGGAATTACTAAAAATTCTTGAAGATTATTCAACCAAAATCAAGATTTCATTTAAGAAGGTGTATTTATTCCATCTTTTCTTAATCCGAGTAATGATTTTCCATATTATCTTGTATAATTTAATTAATAGAATGATAGACTAGTTTTTCTTTTATATTGGATGAATGATGAATCCTATTGTTTGTTTATTTTAATTCAAAACAATTAATTTATTATTTCTTGATTGGTTTTGCATTCCCATTAAACTATTTGATTGTTTGATCACCAATTAGATAGTAAGTTGCTTGTTATAGTGTATGAATATTTACAATAAGTCTAGAACGCGACAAATCAACACATAAGCAATATGTATTAGGAATAATATATATACAATATGCAATCTTGTGTGAAAATCCCATGAATCAATGCATGTTTTTCATTTAAATTCGGACTAGAAACATGATCGGGTTGTGTTAAACATATGTTTAATATATCTTGGAAAAGAATACTAAATAAAAGTGGATTAATATTGATTATCTTACATGCATGAATCTACTAGATTAAGAATTAAATTAAATGGCAATGTGGGGATTCAAGATGCCAATACAAACATTCACACATTAGATAAATACTTTATTTGCTTTCTTAGTTTATGATTAGTTTAGAAAACATACAATCTCTTTTGATATTACATGACTTCGATTTTGATAAAAGCTATTGAACTAGATATTAGACCTTATTCCTTGTGGGAACGATAAACTCGAAATTCACTGATTTCTATTCATTGTCAACGATCCCGTATGCTTGTGAGTTTTAATGTAACAATATATGTTTGATAAAGAGACACGTGACTTCATCTTGACGGGTGAGACCTTCTCCTAAGTGTCACTCCATCAATCCTAAACTGACGGTCATTTAATGCTTCGATAAGCAGCCACTCTATTTGCATCCCCTCCATCTATGTAAGAACATTTCAAATGCAATTATGTATTTTCTATAATTTTTTACCACATAGGCAAAATCGATAGTAGTTCAAGATTTTCCTCTCCAATGCATTCTGTCATGAACTCTGTAACATAAAACAATAGACCCTGTAAAGAGCCATGTCTACCTCACGAGGCTTTTTTAGCCTCTGTTTGACATACATTAAAATTTTCATTCTCATTCTTCTACTCATTTTCAACCACACATTCTTTAATAAAATAATATTTTACATCACATCAATAACTTTCCTTCTTTTTCAACCACACATTCTCCATCAATCTACTATTCCAAAATACATTCTTCCAAAATAATATCCATCAAACACACCCTTAGTATTAAAGGATAAATCTCAAATTGGTTAAAAATTTAAATATCAATCAACATATAAGTATTTGGACTACTCTTAACAATGTCAACCTTTAAGATGGAATCCAAAATTTAATATGGTGTTAGAATCCATTAAACTCAAACGTGCAATTTGATCTGATTAAAACTCAACAATTACACGAATTTTAAAATGGATATGCTCAAACGAACCACTATCTTGCAGGGCATATTACATAATAAATTTCACATTGATTAGTTATCAAAATATAGACCAACATATAAGAGTTTAAGTTACTCATCTTATTAAAATTGATTTTTTAAAATGAAACTCTAAATCTTAATATCCACCACAAAACCAATTATTTTTAGATCTCGGGTTTTTCAGAATTCTTCATGTTAATGGCCGACGAGCTGAGGTCGAAAAGGCCTAAAATCTCAACAACGATTATCGAAAAATATAAACCAACATAAAAGGAATTGAGACACTCATCTTAATAAGGTTGATATTTTAATATGTAGCTTTAATTCTTAATATATTATTAGAACACATTAAGTTTCAATGAGTAATTCAATTCGATTAAGACTTAAAACAGAAGCACAGAGCTTTCAAAATTAAACTGCTCAAATGAGATATCATTTCGTAGAGCATGTTAATTGATAAATTTCACATAGATTAAATATCAAATTATTGATCAATATATAAGGGTCTAGGTTATTACTTTTAACAAATTTGACATTTTAATATGAGATCCCAAATCTTAATAGTTAGATGATATGACTCAGTATTTTCTATTAATTTATTTGAGGAAAAAAGCGTGAGATTGTATCATCGTCCAAGAAAAATCTGAGGACAAACAAAACGATCTTCACACAAGAAAAATCAAGATTGGCCAACACTATTATAGGGGCAATATCTTTCACTCTCAGAGAGGACATTATTCGAGGAAACTATTCAAGAGAAATGGGAGATTTTTTTATTATTTTTTTTTTTTGGTACAATTACAAACCAAATCTCCATTGCCCAAGAAATTGAAATTTTCTTTAGAATAAAGTTAGTTGTACAATATTTGTTCACAACTAGTTTGTTGGAAAGATTCTTGCCATTGATTCAAAAACAGTTTTTCATATGAATTGATATGATGTTTGTCAACTCACAAATTATAAACAAAGTTGTACAAGTAGCATGATTGTCTTCTTTATCAAGTTTCCGTAAGGAAGAAATTGACATACTTGGCAATATATGTAGTTAGTAAACACAACAATTTGTCGGAGCCACATACTAAGATATAGAGTGGATGCCACTAACTTAGTTGTCATAGGTATGACTAATTTGGAATTCACACGAAATTTATTGACCATTTTTAAAATTAACTCTACGATATTGTGTAATGGCAACATTAGGAATAGCAAAAAAACTCGTTCCTGACCACCTCGTCGCCTTGACTTGCTACGAATATATTTATTTTATTTTTATGTTTTTAGATTAAATCATATTTAAAATTTTAAAATAATAATAATTAAACATAACAATAAATGAGTATTTTGTCATCCCATCCCATCGGTCCATCCATCCGCCTTCTGAAAATTATTGATGGAACGAAATGATAATGGTCGACATATCCCTTAACATCATTCTAGATTTAATTAAACAAGTTACGATCACAATAATACATAATTTATGGTTACGATTACATAATAGAATCGCACAAGATCTCAGTCACGAAAACATAATTTATAGGTTACAATTACAAATTTAGTCACCAACTAATATGTTTTATAGGTCACAAATTACCAAACTAACATGTCATAATACTCTATGTCCCGTCCCGTCCCATCCCATCCCATCCCAATTGATACCACCTAAATTGCGGCCACTACCTCAAAATCAGAACCCACCACCAGCATCATCTTCAACTCAAATCCATAACCACCTCCACCACGTAAAATATTCCAAAATTAGATCTGCATATTCCACCCAAATAAGTTGTAAACAAGTTGTTAATGTTTGATTTGACCAAAATCTTCAAATTTAAAGAGGGATGCAAGTAGGGGCGGATACAGCACCCGACGAGTCGGGGCGGCCGCCTGTACTGGATCCACCGGGAAAAAAAATTAAATAAGATTTATGAAAAATAATTATATATATATATATATATATATATATTTTTTTTAACTAACTCAAATGCTGTGTAGATCATTTGGAACAGGGGATGACTTTCCATGTGAGATGCTTGGGTTCGATTCTCTTCAACAACATTCTCTCTTTTAATTTTTAAATACGGTAAATAATGACTAATATTAACAAATAATTGTACCAATGTTCAACAAAAAGAACGGTAACTCATATGGTAAAGAGGTCATTATATGCACTAGAGGTATGAGGTTCAATTCTTTGTTTTTCTACTTTTTGTTTAATTTTTCATTACAATAAATAATAACTAAGCAATTATATATTATTAGTTTTCGAAATAATTTCTTTAAAAAATTAATCAACTCAAATTATTACTCTATGATATATATATTTTTATTGTTAGATTTTATAATTTTTTAAAAAAAATTCAAATTTGGACAATCTAAGTGTTGTTCTTTATTCTTTTAAAAGTTCAAAAAATACTTTTTTTATTTTGAGGTGAAAATAGTTTTAATTTTAAAAATCATTTTCAAAATTTTGCATAACCTTCGCCTAAACTCGGAGTTTATCTTTACGATTTAATCATGCTTTACGTATAAACTGTTTCATTTGAATTCGTAAAAAAAAAAATTAAAACTTGATCGTACATGTATGATTGAAAAATGTATTTTTTTTCTTATTATTTTATATTGTATTGGATTATATTTTCAAATGTATATGACTTTTTCACGTTTTAGTGCATTTATATATTGACTGAAATTTTTTTAACATTATTTAATTAAAGACTAATAAACAATCTTATTATTGCAGCCATCAGCAACTGCCCTAGTTGACTTAATATCCTGGATCCGCCCTTGGATGCAAGAGGGAAGCAATAAAGGATTACAAAAATTTAAACAGATCAGATTGTTTGGAAGCAATAAAGAAGTACAAAAGATTTTGACAAGTGGGAAGCAATAAAAGATTACAAAAATTGAAAAGAGATGCAAGGGAGGATATGATGATGTAGAGAGAAAAAAAGATTTAAGGGCTTGTTTGAATGACCTAATTTTCCTTGGAAGTAGGAAAATGAATTCCTTTTTCTTGGTATTGACCTGTTTGATGAGCAACATTTTCTAGGGCAAATGTTTTTCTTGGCATGAAGTTCACGCGCTGCAATTCCTTGTTTTTGGGGAAATCACTTTCCCACCAAAATGGTGGGAAAATGATTTCCATCTGCTGCTTCCCTTTTTTTTTATGTTTTTTTTTTTTGGCAATGGAAATAAATATCATAATCAATTGTAAAAAAAAAAAATTTACTTTAATGGACAATTTCCATGTAAAAAAAGTCAAATGAACACTAAACTTTGATGAAAAAAAATGATTTTTTAGGAAATAATTTTTTTTTTCATTTTTTTTTTTACGTTTTGGCAATGGAAACAAATTTTATAACCAATTGTAGAAAAAAATATCACTTTAATGGACAATTTCCATGTAAAACAAAGCCAAACGAATAGAAAATTTAAAAAATTTATGGGTGGAAAATTATACCAATCACACACACTTGAAATCATTTTCCCTCAAAACATTTTCTAAGCAAATCTTTTCCCTGTAAAATATTTTATTTCCACCCATTTTCCACCCTTGCAATCAAACGCACCCTAAGAGATATTGTGTTTTCATTCTCTGTTTTATGGAAAGATAGAGTAGAGAGAAAACAAAGTGAGGATATGATAAAGTAAAGAGAGAAATTGTTGTAGAGAGAATTGGTGCTTCCGATTTACTTTCCTACATAAATAAAAGATTTACTTTTTTTTACTATTCATAAGTTGACCCGAGCCAAATGGCTTGACGGCTTGGCTCGACTAAGCCTTTTTTTTTTGTACGTTTGATTTAGTATAAGGGGAATTTTCATAAATGTCACTAAATTTGAAAATCCAAAAAAAAATGTCATTTTCACTTTTTTTGAGCAAAAATGTCACTTTTTTGGTGCAAAATGTTCAAATTACCCTTAATAGCACCTTTTGAGGAGCATTTAATGTTTGATTTGAATGCAATTAATATTATGATGTGATCATTTACTTTAAATATTATAAAAATTGTTTATATATATATTATAATTGAATAATATGAGTTTTCTTTAAAAAAAAAAATTAAAGAATTTGAAATATTAACTTCACCACACATCTTCCTCCCAATTCACAAACCCTAACTTCTTCTCCATCTTCTTCATTCTTTGATCAAGAACACATTACTATTGAATTCATCATCCGTTTTTAGAGGTTAGCCATTACAAATTGTTAATAATTTTATCTTTATAGATTATTATTTCTTAGATGTAAATACAATATGGTCAAATCCAATGGAAGAAATTTTTGAAACTATTATTCATTGATTTGTTTGGTTTTTGAAATATTTGTAAATGATTAAAATACCAATATCATGTACAAAACTGAAGGATTTTTCATATTTAATGAAGAGCTCCATGGTGGGTTGGTCATAGATTTGATATAAACTCATGAAATGATTATTTTAGAAATAATGAGGTCATCGAGAATAACGAGAGATGATGGTAAAAATTAACAAAATTATTATGTTGTTGAATCTGCTTTCAGACAGGCGTGAACAGAAATAATGAATGATTGAGAAACATTTATCTACAAGAAATGAGTAATTATATAAATAACAGCCAACAATGGAAAACTGTCTAATGGAAAATATAAACCTTCAAACCTGAAGAGTGAAGGCCTCCAAAGGAATTGGATCTAGTGTCGTAACGAGATACACATCATTGTATTCATTGTTATGAAATTGCCATCGTTTATGACACTGCAAAACAAATGCAGAATTTATTGTGTAACATTGATTAACAAACGTTTTCTGGCATCAATGTACTTGCTTAAAAAATGAAAAAAATATTGATTTAATAAACACTCCTCAATGCACCAGAGCATCAGAACTACCACCATTTCATTTGGGAATCTCAAAATTAAAGGGAACAAATTTTGCATGCAACGGTCCAAGTGGGAAAAAAAGAAATTAGAGGGAATTGATTCCTGTCTAGTGTTCTAACACCGTAAATTACTTTCTCCCATCACCAACTCTTCCCCTCCCTTCCACCCTCTCACCAATCTCACAAAATCTCCCTTCTTCTAACACTCGCATTCCCAAATCTGCACAAGTGTTTTAATCTTCATTTTTGCTTTTAATTTCCGTTGAAGATCATCAAACCCTTTCTTCATAATCACAACTTTTCAATAATTCATTCTTTATTCCTAAACTAATTTCTGGAGTAATTGTTATGGAAGCAGTGGAAGATTTAGAATAAATTAAACACGTTAAAAGGAGAACTGCAATAGGAAAAAACTGACCAATTTGTTCGATTGTTTCTCCCTCACGGGCCCACGACGGATGGGCGGAGTCACGGTCGGACAGGCGCACAGCTACAGCTTCTAGTTCTGGGCTGAAGGCGTCTGCCATCTAGTCTCTGGACTTTCGTCTGGCGTGAAGGGTTGAAGGGCGTGAAGGGCTAAAGGCGTGGAGGAAACTCGGGAGTCGAAAGTGAAGACTGAAGAGTTGAAGTGGGAAGTTTTAGGTTAATTTAAAAAAAAAACAAAAGAAATGGCCCCAGAAAATTATGTCAACTCAAGAATGTACTGGGTACAACTTTTTTGAGTTGTCAACTCAAGAACATATTGGTTATTTAAATTTTCTAGAGGGGTAAAATTGTCAAAAAATGACAATCTTGCAAATGTTTTAAAAATGTGTCATTTTTGAAAATGAAAAGCCAAAAAATGACATTTAGTGCAATTTCCTCTTAGGGTATAATGGCTTGACGGCTCAGCTCGACTAAGCCCTTTTTTTTTATTACGTTTGATTCAATATTTTAAGTTACAAATATTTGTTTTAAGCGATTTAAAATTTATTGGAAATGTTGAAATGCAGCCATGTTAAATATATAGTCGATAAATTTTAAATATAAAAAATAATTTTACATTAATTGTGAAACGTAAAGTCGTGATTATTTATGTTTCTTTTCAATCCCAACCTCATTCCAATGTCCTTTTTTCGAACTTTATTTTCTTACAATTTTTCGTTTAATTCGATATTTCACGATATGAATATCCATTTGGATTGATTTAAATTTAAAAAAAAACTTAAAATGTGATAATAATAAATATATTGTCGATTAAGTTTAAATATAAAAATTATCTTAAATTATTAAACGTAAAATCATAATCGTTAATTTTTCTTTTCTACCCCACCCTCAACCCCCATACTCACACTAATTTCTCTCACTTTCATTTTTCTTTAGTTTTTACGATTAAAAAGGGTAAATTTATGGCTTCAAAATGGATATTGAATGAATTTAATGATTTTCACAGGAATCCTCCTACATCATGCAGTGCTATAGACAAACATCTTCAATGAAGTGGATTATTTTGATTTTTTTTAAATAGATTTAATGTACAGTATGATTAGAACATGCTGAAAATATATTCGACAGAATTTATGAAGTTAGGTGATCGTTTGTCATTTTTTTTTCCTCTATGATGGAAGTTTTCATTCTGTTGTGGTTTTAATATTGATAGAGACTTTGATTTGTCCTAAATTCTGCACTGTATTATCATTAATTAATTAGTCTTGACTACATACGTCTTGCATATGATCTTGGCAAAGAAATTAAATACTGGTGCAACTGATACAAGTAATTGGAGATTCTATGAGCACGAGATGAATGAAACATAAAGACTTACCTCAAAAGGTAGAAAAATGAGAGCTAGGTTGAACTTCATTATCTCTTTAGTAAGGTATCAACACCTAATCATCTATGCCCTGTCTTTTTTTAAAAAGACCAGAAAGACCGTCAAACGCAAAGTCTAGAAAATAAGTTTTGAATCAAATCTCTTAATATTATTTTTGTCACCTATCATCATTTCAAGTGTTTTAAGTTTAATATAACTAATGTTTAAGACAAATAATTTTTTAGTATATTTACGCTATCATATAGTCAACTATACTATGGCACGTGCATTGCACGTGCGTCTTACTAGTTTTCTAAAAAGAGATAGTAGCAAGAGATGGTTAAAGAGAGAAAGAAATGAGTTTTTTTTTTCTTGTTTAAATTAATATCTGATTATTGTAAAAAAAATCTTAATAACTTGATTTAAAATAACCAAATTTTAAAAGCATGGATTTTGGTCATTTTCCCTAATTATTATCTTCAAGTGTGAACCATTCATGACATTTGAAGACTAAGAGCATATCATAGTTTTCAATTTTCAACAGAGCCGACTTACGTAGAGTGAAGACAAACCCATAATGGCTCGTTTAATTCCTCCACCTACTCCACTCCCTTGTTACTCAGTCGTCACTGCAAACGTGTAATCGAACCATCAAACATGTTATTTACACAGAGAGAGAGAGAGAAGAGACAGGCAGACAGACAGACAGACACAGTCATTCAGTGAAGGAGAAAGCTATCCAGTTCAAGGATGAGCAATGGAGTGGGAAAGGTGGTGTGCGTAACAGGAGCGTCCGGATATATAGCATCATGGCTGGTCAAGCTATTACTTGACCGTGGTTACACTGTCAATGCAACCTCAGTCAGCCTCTCTCTCTCTCTCTCTGACACACACACACAGAGAGAATAATGTGCCTCACTGGGAAATATCATTGTACACTTTGTATGAAATTGGCATGTTGTTCGAGTTCGCAGATTTATTCCTTTGGCGTTCATGTGTTGAAAGAGTCTTGGTTGGATTTGTTGAATTTTGCAGTGGCAAGTTGGTTGCGCTCAGCTAGGTGCCAAATTGGCTCTATAGTAGAATTGCTCTTAACTTGTTAACTGGACTGTAATTTTGTTCAGGATGCTTGTAGTATGTTTGGTATACCAAGCCAGTGTTTAAATACAATTTAAGGAAATTACAAAAAATCAGTTATTTAAAGATGACTTTTAAAAAAATCAGGTCTAAAATTTGTATATTCAAAAATCAGGTATCAATTGAATATTTAAATAATATTATAATACTAATAATTAACACCAACCCTAATTCATTTTCTGTATTCGTTTTCTCTCACTACCCTCTCTCCCCCTCCCCTCTCTCTGTCCAAAATCGGCGCTGCCCACATGAAGAATGTTGTCGCCAGTACTGCCCACAGGAAGAAAGTCTTGCACGACGCTGGATGCAGCGCCACCTCGCCAGCAGCGTTCACAACGTTGCCACGGTAGTGGCGACGCTTTAAAATCTGGAGCCTGTTCCGATGCGATACCGGCGTCGCTGGAAGAAGACAACGCCGTCAACAAGATGCACGACGATTGGAGTTACTTTTGCGATCGATGGTTGTGCAACGAGTTGGTGGTGCTGGGACTAGGATCGATGATGTGAGAGGGTGGGGGTGGCTGGATGCGGTGGTGGTAGGTGTGTATGTGTTGTGGGTGCTGTGGTGGTGGTGGCTCTACCGGTGTGCGGTGGCTCTATTGGTGTGCAGTGGCTCTAGCGGTGGATGGGTTTGACAGTGTTTTTGTGTACGGTTGTGGTGTTGTGATGGTGGTGTTGGTGGATCGGGGTCGAGGTTGGGTGTTTGGTGTATGTGACCAATATTTGGTAGGTTCAGATTTGATTGGTGGTGGTGACAGTGGTGATGTACTCGTGGTGTTGTGTTGTTATTGTGGCAGTGGATGTGACGGTGGCGGAGGCAACGGGGACTACGATATGAGATGAAGACTATTTGTGACTAACTATTTGATCGATTTGTGACCAAGTATTGTTGGTGGATCGAGATCGGTGGTTGGATGTTCAGTGTATGTGACCAACCAGACTAACCTGTAACCTTAATATCCGATCATTTGTGATTAAAAAATAATTTGTGACTTTGATTTGTGACCAACGTAATAACTGTGACCTATAAAAAATTTTATCTGTAACCAACGAAATAAATTGTGATCTATAAAATTTTTGATATGTGACCAACAAAATAAAATGTGACCTATGAAATTTTTTATTTGTGACCAATGAAATAAACTGTGACCTATAATTATGTATCTGTGACCATTAATTGTATAATTGTGACCTTATTACATTTAATTAATAAAATATTTTTAATTAATAAATAAATACCTGATTTTTGTATTTTTAAACTTATGACCTGAAAATTGAATTGGATGAGACTTAACACCTGATATATGAATTTTTCCCTACAATTTAAATTAGTCAAATATTAATTTGAATAACACGTTCATAACTATTATTTATTCTTATCCACACATCTCGTGGACTCATTATAATTCCTTTTACTATTCCTATTTATATTTCATTTATAAATTTACCAAATGGATAATAAGTCTTGACAATCCTTCTTAGAAGATCAAATTTGTTAAGAGTAGTAGCCTGAGCTCTTACATGTTGATTTATATTTTGGTATTTAACCTATCCTATAACATGCCTTGTAAGATGGTAGTTTGTTTGAAAAAATCAATCTTGAAATTCGTGTGTTCGTTTGTTTTAAATTGGATCGAATTGTTCATTTGAGTTTAATGAGCCCTAATTCCATATTAAAACTTGATGTTCCATCTTATATGTCAATCTTGTTAAGAGCCACAGTCCAAAATATCCTTATATTTAACTGATATAGTGTTTATTATTCTTCAACATGGTATAGAGCTCGACATAGATCAATCGACAAAGTGTGTACATGTCAGTCTATTTTAAGTATTTCGAATAGGGGTGTCCAAAAGTCCCGAACCGAATCGAGCGGTTCTTCATAAATTAAATACCCGAACGGGTACCCAAATCAAGAACCGATGTGTTTGGGTCGGGTCTCGGGTCTAGACCAAGAACCGAATAAGAACCGAAACTAAATAATTTTTTTATTTTTTATATTGAATTAATTAAATTATTTTATTTTTTTCTAAACAAATTAGCAAATTAATTAAATAAATCAGATCATTTCATAATTTTAATTTTAAAGCCCAAATCATTTTTAAAACCTATTAGCCCATTTTAATTTGAAGCAAATGAATATACTTTATGTAGTGTTACTGTAATATTAATATCTAATTTTTGGTATTTGTATGCATTGAATTAATCTTAGGGAAGATTACATATTTAAGAGTATAAGTTTAGTCTATTTCAAAAATAAGAATACAAGTTTAAAGTTACCACAATCAGATTTTTTAAAAATATTTTTAAATTTTTATTTATGTAATAATAAATTATTAAATTAATTTATTATGGAATATTTAATTATAATATAATATAATTAACCCATCTCACATTCACCACCCCTATCGCTCCGGCGACCGTTCCGATCACCGCCCTACTCCGGCGAACTTTCCGACGACCGTTCCGGCGACTATTCCGGTTCCGGCGACCGTTCTGGCGACTGCTCCGATTCCGGTGATCGTTCCCGACGATTGCTCCGATTCCGACGACTCAGGTCACGAGTTACAGCCCAGGTCACAGCCCGTGTCACAACGCAGGTCACAAATCACAACTCAAGTCACAGTCCAAAACTTTATAGGTCACAATTTGTATATCGGTCACAGATCAAAATTTTTGAAGGTCACAGATTATTTATGGTCACAAATCAATAATTTTAAAGGTCACTGATTATTTTATTGGTCACTGATTAAAAAATTACAGGTCACAGATTAATTTTTAGTGACAAATTGTCGAATTTTAAGGTCACGGATTAATTTTTAGTCACAAATTGTAGAATTTTAAGGTCACGGATAGTCCAACACAAACACCAAACCCTCCGCCATCGTCCACTGCTAGAGAGAAGATAGAGTGAGAAGAGAAAAGACTGTACACTCTGTGACCACAACCAACACTTGTGACCACCATGACACCATCTCACCACTCCCATCAGCACCACCATCGTCACTGTCACGGCCAGAACCACAATAACACAATCTCAACAAATCAACACATTGTATAAAAACACCACCACCTCACGACAACCTATCAGCACTACCACCTCACAACAACCGATCAGCATCACTGTACAACGCCAGAGCCACCACCACACCGCCACACCAGTTCCACCGCACGAACCGCCACACCAGTTCCACAGCACGAACCGCCACACACACGGAGATCCACCACACGCACACAACACCGCAACGGCACTTCCACCGCGACCCACAGCACCACCGCACACCCACACACAGATCCCCACGTTCCGTTTCCTTACAAAAAGTAAAACAAGAAAATAAAAATTTCACATAGTTACAGACCCCTACCTTATAGCAGCATTAGGGTGCAGTGCCTATTTGATTATCACCTGATTTTTAAACTTTGTGACGCTGCTCACAGCAGCGTCGCTGCTGCGACATAGCACCAGCGTCGCGCTGCTGTCGCAGCAGGGAGACGCCAATAGGGGGATAATGGAGGAAGGGGGAGGGGTAGGGTTGGGGGAAATGAGGGGGAGAGGAGAGGTTGGGGGAAGATGGGACGCCACTGCAGCCGGGCTTCGATGCGGTACGCCGGCAGGGAGGGAGGGAGAAGGGGAGGACGCGGTGGGCGGTGGTGGTGTGAGAGGCGGCGGATGGTGGTGAGAGGTGAGAGAGTGGAGAGTGTAGAGAAATGGATTAGCTTAGTTAGGGTGGATAGATTTAGGGTTGGGGGAAATTAATTTTTATAATATTATTATTAATATTTAATTAAATATAAAAAAAATTGTATCTATTATAAAATATCTGATTTTGGAAATATTAAACTTCCAATCTGATTTTGGAAGTTTAAAAACTTAAAGTACTATTTTAAGTAATTACCACTTAATCTTATTGGACAGCTAGTTATTTATATGTTTTTGAATTGGGCTACATTAATTTGTAAAAGTTACGAATGAAATGTTATTTGTTGTATTTATGTAGTGTTGCTGTAAATATTAAAAAATTTAATTATGGTACGGAACCGAACGGAACCGAATCGACCCGAACCGAACCGAACCGAATCGAACCTGAACAGTTCCATAATTATATTTGGATCCGACGGGTCCATATATTAAATACACGAAAGTTTTGGGTCGGTTCGGGTCTCTTCAGAACCGAACCGAACCGAACCGACCCACGGACAGCCCTAATTTCGAATCTTGTCTGACATAAAACATACTTGGTGTGTAATACAGACAGGACTCCACCGTATAAGAAATAACTTTTAGTAAATTAATTTCTCCTTAGTATTTTATAAAGTGTTAAATCAATTCAAATCCAGGGTGCAAAGTGCCAATATCGCCTACATTAGATTATGCACTTCTCAACCTAAAAAATGCATTTTATCACTCCTAAATGAAATTTGCAAGTTGTCATTGCTCATTGCTTCAGTCCTTTGGGAACCATGTGATAAACATATATCTGGAGAGAGTTTCCCATATATTTGTGTAGTTTTGGTAGGGTAAGATGGCTGGCAGGGACGCAAAATTGGCTCTGTTGTAAAATTTGCCTGTGAAGTTGTTTAATTTGGAGTGTAAATGCTACTTCGAGTTCTTATGGCATGTTTGATAGCCATGCTTGACAAAACTAGACAGAACGAGTGACAAATTTTATTATTTATTTATCTAAGTTTCATTTTCCTATTTGTCCAATTTAACATAACAAACTTACCTTAGACTATAAATTGTTAAATCAATTAATAAGTTACAAACAGCCAGTATAACCTAGATAAAAGATGAAATAAATTGGCTTACATTTGATGCATGTTGACTTTTGACAATTGTCTTATGATTTTTACCTTCACACATATGAGTTACATTTGATGCATATGGACTTTCAACAACTGTCTTGTAGTGCATTAGAGCAGTACTTCGGTTATTGGGAACGTGATACCGTATTTTGATGTATTTAAATGAGTATGTTTATATGAGTTGAAAAAAGTTACACGTCACTTTTCACTCCTCGATAAATTGAAACACGTTTCTAAATGTGGCAATGCATTAACCAATATCTCATCTAAAAAGTTTCTTAGACTTGAGACCGAATTTCTCAAGGCAATTTAGCTACAAGTGGAATTGGAGAAGAGAAAGAGAAGAAGATTCTCGTTTTACTTGAATGAAAAATGAAGTACAGAGTTTGTTTAAATAGAAGTGAGCTGAGGTCAGCTGGAAAGAAACAAACAAACTAACATTTTAACTACTTAACTAAAAGATCAACTAATATTACAACTATACAAAGGGAATATAAACGTGAGCTGTGAAATTGTGATGCTGTGGCATTATTCTCTAATACTCCCCCTTCAAGATGTTCTGTGAATATCTTTGACAGACATCTTGGACAATAACAAGGTGAGAGTCGAAGCTTGAAGTGGCTTTGTGAAGACAACAACTAGCTGGTGTTGTGATCGAATTGGAAGGAGCTTAACTATGCCTGCTGAAATTTTATCTCGAATGAAGTGGCAATCGATTTCGATGTGCTTAGTTCTTTCATGAAAGATGGGATTATTGGCAATTTGAAATGTGGCTTGATTGTCACAAAATAGAACAGTTGGTGCACTTGCAGAAGATTGAAAGTCTTTCAACAATTGAGTTATCCAGATGATTTCACTAATGGTTGCAGCTAGTGCTTGATATTCCGCTTCAGCAGATGAACGCGACACTGTGAATTGTCTCTTAGCTTTCAAGGAAATTAAAGAATCTCCTAGGAAAATGCAGAACCCGGTAGTAGACTTCCTCATGTCAACACATGATCCCCAGTCAGCATCAGAGAAGGCCCGTAACTTGAAAGGAGAAGAAGAAAATGCTGGAAAAAATAGTCCTTGACCAGGGCAGTTCTACAAGTAACGAAGGAGGTGATGTACCGCCTTGAGATGTGGCAATCGAGGTTGAGACATGAATTGACTGAGTTTGTGTACTGTATATGTGATGTCAGGTCTAGATAGAGTTAGATAGATCAGTCTTCCAATCAACCGTCTGTAATGTGATGCATCAGGCAGTAGATCTCCTTCATGTATGCTGAGATAAGATTTTGGATCCGTAGGTGTATTAGCCGGTTTACAATCCATATATCCTGCATCCTCCAGTAATTGCAATGTGTAGTGTCTTTTAGAAATCACCATTCCAGATTTTGAACGAGCAATTTCAGTGCCCAAGAAATACTTCAAACAGTCCAAGTCTTTCAGCTTAAATTGAGTATGTAGAAATCATTTTAGAGAATCAATAATCTGTGAATTTGGGCCTGTGATGACTATGTCATCAATGTACACCAATAGGGCTACAAAATCACCCTCCGAACCTCGTAAATAATGAGTAATCAGCTTTTGACTGAATAAAACCAAATTGAATAAGAGCCTACATGAATTTAAAATTCCACTGCCGAGATGCTTGCTTAAGTCCATATATAGACTTATGCAGTTTACATACTAATTTCCCTCCCTGTTTGGTGTTATTCTGGATTTTATACCCAATGGGAAGATCCATGTATACCTCCTCAAACAAGTCCCCATTCAGAAATGCATTGTTGACATCCAGCTGCACCAAAAACCAATTATGAAATTGCTGCCAGAGCAAGGAAAATTTTGATAGTGACAATCTTGGCTACTGGAGAAAAAGTATCAAAATAATCGAGGCCCTCTTGTTGAGTATATCCTTTAGCTACAAGTCGAGCTTTATGTCGTTCAATTGTACCATCCGATTTGTACATTATCTTGTACACCCATCGACATCCCACATATTGCTTATCAGATGGCAAAGTAACCACTGACCAAGTGTTATTAAGCTCCATGGCATCAAGTTCAAGGTCCATGGCAGCACGCTACTCAAGGTACTTCACAGCTTGGTGATAGAATTTTGGCTCTAACTGGGATGATATATGCAACACAAAGGTTTTATGGATTGGAGACAGTCTGTGGTATGATAAGAACTGTGCAATGTTGTGAGGGGAATGGAAAGAACCTTTGGAATGTTGAGTGATGATGTTACAATGATAATCTTTGAGGTAGTTTGGAGGATTGATGTTTCTATGTGATCGTCTGATACTGGTGGTTGGAGGGAGTTCAACAACTGGTGCATTGCTGAGATGATCGTCAGTAGGCTGCAAGCCTGCAAGTGGTTATGAGAGTCTACTGGAGGTGGTGCAAGATTACTAGTAGAAGGTAAAGTCCCAGAAGGTTCTGTTTGAGATGGGAAAGGATTGTTCATAGGACTGATAGGTGAGGCAGAAATGGGACTGAGAGGACTGATGGAATTATTTGAATGTTGATGAATATATAAAGAAAGATGTGGTAGAACAAGATCAGGACATGGATCAGTAAGATGATCAGAGGTAGTGACTCTGTGAAAGGGAAATATATTTTCATGAAATATGACATCCCGTGATAGGAAGATTTGTTTGGTAACAACATCATAGAGTTTGTAACCTTTGACCCCTGATGGATATCCTAGAAATACACACAATCTAGCACGAGGCTGGAACTTATTTATGGTAGCAGATAGAGTAGAAGCAAAGGCCAAACAACCAAAAACTCCAAGTGCTGAATAATCAGCGGATTTGTGGTGCAGTACCTCATAAGGAGTTTTGAGTTTTAGGATAGGAGATGGGGTTCTATTTATCAAGAAAGTGGCCATTCAGACCAGAACCTGATTGGAACCCTTGATTGGAAATATAAGGCTCTAGCAACATTTAAAAGGTGCTGATGCTTGCGTTCCACCACTGAATTCTACTGTGGTCTTTCAACACAGCTATATTGATGCAACGTGCCTCTTTCTGCTAAGAATTCTGTAAATACTAACTCAGGAGCATTATCTGATCTCAAGGTTTTAATCTTGGCATTAAACTGAGTTGTCACCATATTGAAAAACTGTGGGATGACAGTAGTGACATCTGATTTATGTTTGAGCATGTAGATCCATGTGAACCTTGAACAATCATCAACCAAAGTCAAGAAGAATATGTAACCTGTGTGTGATGCAACGTGATATGGCCCCCAAATATCACAATGTATAAGATCAAATGGATGTGCTGAGAGACGGTTATTAGAAATAAAAGGTAGTATCCTCTGTTTGGCAAGAGGGCAAATGTAGCAAGGAATACTTTTATTGAATTTTGCAACATCACAAAGTAATTGATCCTTTAAACTATCCAACTTTTTGAAAGAGAGATGGCCTAATCTGTTGTGCCAAACATAGACATTATTTACATATGCATTGGAAATAGAGTTTAAAACTTTGGTGTCAAGAACATATAAGTCTTGCAAGCGATCACCTCTGTCAATCATCCTCCTCGTTTTGAGTTCCTGGATAAGGAAATGATCATGAAAGAAATTAATGTTGAGTTGTGATCCAAGTGTCAAAGCACTAACAGAGAGCAAGTTGAATTTGAACTGAGGCACAAACAGAGCATCATGTAGTATAATGTCTGGGCTTAGTTTCACATCACCACACATTTTAATAGGAATCTGTGTATGGTTTGGCAAAGTGACAGTAGAGTTATCAATGAATCTCAATGACGTGAATGCTGCAGCAATTGAACATACATGCTTAGTAGCCCTTGAATCAACTATCCAAATATCTTTGGATGGAAATGCTGAATCTACTGATATGGAGTAACATTTACCTACAACATACGAGCTGAGGTTGTTGTCATGTTGATCAGTGGCAGCAATATTGGAACTCAATGCCAAGTGATTAGATAACATTGAAATTAATTGTTGATACTGATTAGGATTCAAATTTTGAACAAAACTTCCAAGGCCTGGCTGCTGCTTGTTATCTTCATACTGATTTTTAACAAAGGTAGAAACCTGATTCACATTGTTTGGTCCAGATGTATCCCTTGATCTCGTGTTAAATCCAGGAGGATAACCATGAATCCTATAGCATTTATCAATTGAATGTCCGTGGATCTTACAGTAAGAACAGTAAGGCCTCTCCTTCTTGACATATCTAGTAGCTCCGAACTTTTGGCTAGTTCCAGGAGTGACAGAACCATTCATTGATCTACTGTTATCAGCTCTCAAAGTAAAAGCAACAACATTACTAGAATTATCTCCAACATTAGTTTGCGTGCTTATCTTTCATGAATTCATTAGATCCGACTCAGTGCCATCAGGTTTGGATATTGAACCATCAACAAATCCAAGCTTATTCTTGACCGATAGTGCAATGGTCATTGCACGGCTCCAGGAGGCATAATTCTCTCCAGTAAGTTGCTGAGAAACCAGAATCAATCCAGGGCTATCCGAGTGATGAAGGAAGTAAGGATTAGAAGGATCATCAAAGTCAGATTTTATGGATTGCCTTGGATCTGACTGGTTTTCAGATTCCATGTTCTGATCCAATTAAGCACAAATTAGTTTTATTCTGTGATGAAGAGGCAAGGAAAGAAGTTTACTGCTCTGATACCATATCAAATCTACAAGTGGAATTGGAGAAGAGAAAGAGAAGAAGATTCTCGTTTTACTTGAATGAAAAATGAAGTACAGAGTTTGTTTAAATAGAAGTGAGCTGAGGTCAGCTGGAAAGAAACAAACTAACATTTTAACTACTTAACTAAAAGATCAACTAATATTACAACTATACAAAAGGAATATAAACGTGAGCTGTGAAATTGTGATTATGTGGCATTATTCTGTAATAGTATATGTTGAAGATGATATTTAAATAAAAAAAAATTGTATTATCTCCGTAACAGCATGATTTAGTTCAACACAGTATCATAACAGGTAAAGGTATTGGGTTTGTGCAATACAGGCAACCAAATGAAGGTTGAAAACCTGATGACACTTGAAGGAACTCAGGAAAGATTACATTTGTTTGAAGCCAACTTGACTGAAGAAGGGTCTTTTGATTCTGCAGTTGATGGTTACGAAAGCGTCTTTCATACTGTCATACTGCATCGGCCATTTTAGTTTCGGTCACTGATACCCAGGTTTATAATCTAACTTTTCCTATCTATTACTAAGATATGCAGCATTAAACATTTTGTTTATGAAAATTAACCTGTATGGCTATAATTTACAAGATGGAAGTGGGAAAAAGTAAACGGTATGAAGAGATCCTGAACTTGAAGTCTTTGTGAATGGGAATTTGTTTCTTTTATGTATATATGCTTTTGCAATTTTGCTTGATCTGACTTTTGTCTGCTTATACTGAAAATCCTTTGGTTCACACCTCTTTCTGCAAGTTTCAGGCAGAACTAATAGAACCTCCTATGAAGGGAACGCTTAATGTTCTGAGATCATGCACAAAAGTACCATTGATCAAACGAATGGTGGTAACATCTTCTATGGCTTCAGTAATAAATAACATAAATCTTCTAAACCCTGATGTTGTAGTTGATGAAACCTGGTTTTCCAATCCATTATTCTGCGAGGTGACAAAGGTGTGTGTGTTTCCTAGTAAACTATTTGAAATTTACTCATTTCTTTTATCCCGAATCTAGCAATAGAATTATTAATACGGTTCTTGATTTTAAAGAAGAAAATACCTAGGAAATTATTTTCTCAATTATGGAGTTATTTCCTTCTATTTTTCAGAACATTCAACTATACTGGAAAATCTTTATTACAAGGCTATTTGACCATTATACTAAGAGGAAGATAATGCCATACAAACAGTGAATCATTTAAGGGTATCTGCTTATCATTATAATTGGTGAAAGTTCCACTTAGGACATAGTTGTTTGTGCTTAGGTTCTTTTCGAACCAAACATAAGGTGTAAAAATATTTTTCAAGCACTTTTGCATTATCAATTTCTAGAACATAGTAAAATAAATTGGGCCTCATTTTTGTGAATAGTTTTAAATAGTTACTTAATGCTAAATAAACTACCGGTGCTTTTAGAAATGGTATGCTCTTTCGAAAACCTTGGCAGAGGAAGCTGCTAGAAAATTTGCAGACGAAAATGGCATTGACTTGGTTACGATACATCCTGGCTTTGATATTGGTCCTCTCTTGCAGCCAACTCTCAATTTAACTTCGGAGGTTATTGTGAACCTCGTTAGAGAAGGTATTCTTATATAGTCATTAAGAACAATAGCCTTGATAAATCTATGTGAATTCATATTCTTAGAATTTGGGTGTGACTCGAATTCTTCATTGAAGATAATTAAGAGTTCTAATTAAAGTGTACATTCAGAAGAATTCTGTTTGAAATGCTATTGTGAAATTCTATTCAAGTTTACTTGGTGAATTATAATTGAAGTTCTACTTGGAAGCCCATTGGAAGTAGAAATTTGTGTTGGACTTGAAGAAGACACTGTGATAAAGAAAATCAAGATTTTAGAGTAAAGAACCAGAAAGTAGGCGCCACGACGCTAAGACAATTTTCGCCCGGTGCTGCAGCAGCACCTATTTGTTTCGTATCTTATGCGATTTTTTCCATTTTGAACTCCGTTTCTTGTATTCTACTTCAACTACAATTCTACTATAAGGGTTTGGACATTTCCTATTTGTTCCCTATATATAGTTGGCTCTTCATTATGAATTAATAAGAAGTTAGAAGTTAGATACATTGTAAATATATAATCTTTGTATTCTTTCTCCATATTATAAAAAAATCTTCATTATCTGCAAAATTTCATTTTTGTTGTGTTCTTGTGATCAATTTACTTCATATTATGATTTAATTAATCTCTTATTTTCTCCAACAACTTGGTATTGGATTAATCCGGTATCATCCGCTTTTCTCAAAACATGTTGTGTTCCTTAATCCTTACTAGAGGTGTACTAGCTTGAATTCGAAGATAGCACTGTGTTATACGATCCTAGGAAATATGTTCTTGCAGATCAAGAGTTCTTGGGAAAATAAATTAAAAAAAGAAAATCATACATCTAGTATTAAGTTCGTGCTTAGTTCAAAACATATTACATCATGGTTACGAAAAAATAAATGAAGAACATCCACAGCTAGGCCCTTTTTAACCAAATCAGAAATATGTCATTTCCTTACTTTTGAATGAAATAATATTGTAGAATACAATATGAAGTATACCGAACAAAAATAAACTGCAGCGATGATAATATTTTATTATTTCACAAAACCACAAACAGGAAATAAAACCGCATAAATAACAATAGCTAAAAGAACACGGCAATTTGCAAACCGAGGTCTGTGTATTGCACAGTTTCCTTAAAATAGATACGCCCCTTATCGTAGGTGTTTGAGGATTCTCACGAGTGTCTATTTCCCAGGATACAACAGTAAACCAGTGAAAATCGAGCACTTCGTTTTTACTCCGACGAACTGAATTTTTGTCATAATACTACCACTAAGACTTAGATAAAATTGGAAAATCTTGAGCAGACAGTATTAGGAACATGAAATATTTTCGAGCAAATAGGAAATGAAAACAATATGGAATTTTGTGGGTTTGGAATGAGGAAAAACTGACTGTATAAGTAGGCTCTAATGGATAATTAACATTTTGGGAGTTACTGATATTACAACATTTAACACCACCATAAAGCCATGTTAAAATCTCCAGTAACACAAATATTATCATATGAGTTTCAAGAGTTAAAGAGAATTTAGAAGGTTTTATTTGGAGAAAATAATAAAAATATATAGGAAATAAAGGCAAAATGTGGACCATCCAAAGGTGCCAATTTTTTGTCCGTTTGGTCATACATTCGTGTATGCCGGTCACACCCACACACAAGTTTAAGGTCTAAAACTCAATTTTGGTCTGAATTTGCGCCGCTGCACACACACGTGAAGAGAGTCTATATGCTACACAGATTACACGCTTTCAAAGTGGTATTTGCCTTTGTAAACTTCCTATGTGGAACAAACTTAAATAAGTTTTCCCTCCAACACATTAACCTCTTCCAATTCATCACTTTGAGCTTCAATTTATCATTCATACGCTTATCATTTTTGGCAAGTAAATATATGATTTCAATATCCTCACGGAGGAGAACACAAATCAACATTAATCTTCCAAAATGAACGAACGGATCCCACTCAAAATCATGCCAAAAATAGCGCACTAAGTCAATTTTTCCAACACTCACGGTATCTCTCCCAGTTTTACATTTATTCCATCTCATGATTCCGATCTGAGCCACACTTAACTTGTGAGTATCAATTTTTCCCTCCTTCAAAATTAGAGTCTAATTGTCGGATGTTATGTCATATTTACGTACTTGTTTAATTTCAATCTAAATTACCTGTACGCAAGTATTTCTATGTTGATTAATATTACATTTCCATTTAGTTAGTTCAACTCTGACTAATTTTAAACCATATTTTTCAGGAAAAGAAGTTTGGTCCATTGGAGCCGATAGATATGTTGATGTTAGAGATGTTGCTTATGCAGAAATTCTAGCATTTGAGAACCCTTCAGCCAGTGGCTGATACTATCTAGTAGAATCAGTGATAGATTCTTCTGAAGCTCTAAAGATTTTAAATAGGCATTACCCTTTCCTCAACCTCTCTGCAAAGTAAGTCTTCAAAATGCGTAACATTAATAAGTTCCTTTCCTGTACATAATATGTAGCCCATGTTTGTCATCTATTCTTTCAAAACTCTTTTATTTTTTTTCCTCAAACTCATTTTCAACCACGCATTCACACAATAAAATATTTTACATGCAAATCCAAAACTTTTTCTACTTTTCATTACACGTTCTCCAAAAAATCACTATTTCAAAACTCTTTTTTTTTTTTTTTTGGAAGACTCTTTTTAATGGCTACCAAACAGAGGCTTAAATGGTATATATTTTACACACCGGTTATGAGTTATAACATCATATTCTACATGTTCTCTGACTTGATTAAGAAAAAAAGGGAGCAAAAAAAAAAGGAACTTTGACCTCAAACTTAGACAGCAACAACATAAACAAGGGATTTTAGAGAGAGAGAGAAAGAACAAAGTTCTTGTACAAAGGGATTTGATAGAATACATCATATTTTCTAGGCTTGTTTGGATAGGACTCGACAAGACTAAAGAAGAAATAACATGAAATATTTGTCCATTTTCAAAATAACCTTGTATACAACTAGTTTGAAATTGTTTGATGTGTCAAAATTGTGGTCATTGATTATTTTAAGTGTTGTTGAAAACAATGGCAAAACTATGTGACACATCATGGAATGTAAACAAAGCTGTCAACCAAAATTGTAAGTGTAGCAAAACTGATATTTTTAACCTTCAATCTTGTTCCAGTAGTACAGAGAATCATGTAGCGACCCCTCCTTACCAAGTATCGAAGGCGAAGGCGAAGAGTATGGGCATAAATTTCACTCTCGAAGGCTAAGGCAAAGAGTTTGGACATAAATTTCACTCCTCTTCAGGTAAGCTTCAAGGACACTGTGGACAGTCTGAAGGAGAACTTTCCCTGCTTCTAATATTGTAATGGCTCTCTAAATTTTGTAAAATCTGTGAAATCTGTATTGTATTATAATAAATCTTTGTCCATTCTGCTCAACAACTTTTCTGTTGTTTGCTGTCAATTGCCTTCCAATTTCTCCCGCGTGTCCATTCTGCTAAAAAATCTTCATATCAAGCCACCGGGTCACCAATCCTAGATCACCTAGACATATAACTTGAATTCATTTAAGTCAAGTGGACTTAATGTCGTGTTTTAAATCATGGCACGTTTTGTAAGATAGGTAGATTTAGTCAATTAAGTACTGCTCTCAAGTATTCAACTTAGCACTAATACACCCCACCAGCAGGATTCCAAGAATAACTGAATAAAGGATTATACTATTTGTATATTCCCTCCTTACACTATGGATGAGAATTGCTGTGTTGTCAAAAAAAGATTGGTTTAAAAAACTTTTGTTTTTTAAACTGTTCAATTAAATGATGCCATGTGGCAAAGTATAAGGAATGGTGTACACCAAGCATGATTGTTGAATAAATTGCTTGTATTATGAAGGAATATGGACAAAGACTAAGCAAATTCTGTTTGAGAAAAATAAGTGATTTGTGTGTAGATTATTAATTAAAAGTCAAATTTACTTAACATAAATTATAAGAAGAGAGTTAGAAAGGTTGGCTTAAGAGAGTTGTGAAAAACAATGTTTTAAAGTCGTTTGACCTCCCTTTCATTCAAGTACTTGAAACACTGCACGATTCCAAGATAAAACTCTTATAGTTCAAAGTCGGTACTCCTTCTATGAGTACGATCATAAGGGGGGAAAGAACATCGAATTGTCAAAACTATATAAATATAGAAGAAAAAAATAGGGAGTATTTTTCAAGTTCTATCGACCAATGAATTATTCCCTCCTTTTCATAGTGTAAAATTCAACCTCCACAATAATGAAAATTAATCCTTTAAAATATAAGTTGCAATTTAAAAACTATAATTTTTAATCCCTACCAAATAGGGGCTAAAGCTTTTATGTTACAACAAATTCCAAGTTGGATTTATGCTTACGTGAAGAAAAAACCATTAATTACTACGTAGGCATAGTCAATTTAGGTACAAGTGTTTGAAATTTGAATTGTAAAACTTTGACTGGCCAGTCAAACAAAGAATCAATCAGATCATTTGTACTTGACTTTGTTTGTAAATTCATAACTAATTATAGGGGCCACCCATATTAGAGAGCAGTGTAATGTTGCATAAAACTCCGTAAGCGGCAGCATTGACAAGTTAGAGCAGATGAGCGGTGCAGGGAAGGTGGTGTGCGTGACAGGAGCCTCTGGCTATGTAGCATCATGGCTCGTCAAGCTTTTGCTTGAGCATCATTACACTGTTAGAGCCACCATTCGCGACCTCAGTCAGTACTCAGTTTTCCTCTTTTGCTAGTTATAACTTATAAGGACTATTAAAATTTTAGTAGTATTAAGAACTGATCTCCGGCCGGCTAATGGCTATGCAAGAACACAAGTGGCCATGTTTTGTGATCAATAGTATCATTATTTATAGACAGGACATGTCTTGTTGTCATGTTTGTAAAGGCTTCAAATGATACAGGTGATCCAAGAAAAGTTGCACACCTCAAGGAACTTGAAGGATCTAAGGAAAGATTACATCTGTTCCAAGCCGATTTAAATGAAGACGGATCTTTTGATTCTGCAGTTGATGGTTGTGATGGTGTCTTTCATGCAGCATCACCCGTGTTCTCTTCAGTAACTGACCCTCAGGTCGATCTAACTTTTCTCTATATTTTAATATCACCATAAATGCATTGATAAGCTAGTTGTAGCAAAATAACCATACATACTGCTTTGATGCTATTGCAATTTTGCTCGACTGAGATCCTATCTGGTTTTTGTGATTTTCACCAAAGGCAGGTTGTATAAAGTCTTGGACTTACTAGCTATGTGCTTGTTTCAGGCAGAACTTGTAGAACCTGCTGTGAAGGGAACACTTAATGTTCTTAGATCATGCAGAAAAGTATCATCCGTAAAACGGGTTGTGTTAACATCATCTACGGCTGCAGTTATGGTCAACAAGAATCCTCCAAGCCCTGATGTTATAATTGACGAAACATATTTCTCAGATCCAGCAATTTGCAAGGAAAAAGAGGTGTGTCCATATCAGAATATCAGTGCTTTCATTTCTTTTTGGATTACCATCAAATTGTATTCAATTCGGATAATATATATATCGAACCAAACTGCTTAAACAACCTTCCATTAATAGAAAAACTAAGCATTTGTGTACTCTTGAAGTTTTTCAATTATGTTAAAATAAAAAAATTGCTGCTGATTTCAGCTATGGTATCCCCTTTCAAAAACATTGGCAGAGAAGGCCGCGTGGAAATTTGCCAACGAAAATTGCATCTACTTGGTAGTGATGAATCCTTGCTTGGTATTAGGCCCACTTCTTCAGCCAACTCTCAATTTATCTTCTGAGATAATTTTGAACCTTGTTAGAGAAGGTATTTTCCGTATGCAATCAAGATCACCCGTGAGACAATCTTTCGGTGTAGCATATATTTCATTCCCTTGAATTGACAGATAATTTCATACCCTTAAATCAATCATCAGAAATCTTGTACAAGCAGACAATTGAATAAACAAAGATTTATATTTTTGTATATAACGTTTTGGAGGATTCTTTTTTTCTCCTGGCAGCACCTTCTGTCCACTATTTTACCAGCACGAGCATATAGTTTCCAAGTGTTACTTTATTTATTACTATGTTTCTCAAGAAATATGCGACCAAATGTTGTGATGCTCGGAGAATCATAACATTGCTAAGCATCTGGCTTCTGTTATTTTGGAAAGCATAAGATAGACAAAAGATAAATACACACATCGAGTATAAGAATCCTTGTACAAAAAGACAAGATTTACATAGTAATGGCGAAACCTGCAAAAGAATGTCTTCCTTCTAATCAAATATTTGCATATCGATGTTGCAGGAAGGGCGGAATCTTCAGTTAACAGGTTTGTTGATGTAAGAGATGTTGCTTGTGCTCATATTTTAGCATTGGAGAATCCTTCAGCTAGTGGCAGATACTGCCTTGTTGGTACATTACTGTTAACTTCTGAAGTTCTTCAGATTTTACGGAAGCTTTACCCTCCTCTCAACCATCTCGAGATGTAAGTATTCATTCTTTACTCTTCTATTGCTTTTTGTTTCGAGTAAGATATTTACAATATTGTCTGACTCTCTAAAACTCGTACAAAGTCATATAAAAGCCCAGAGATTTTCGTGAAGTATATATAGGACCCAAGAATACATTATAGTTGGAAAGAGGATAAAAAACGAGTCAAAAATAAGGAAATAATATTTTCCTGGATAACTAGGTTACTTGAGCGGCAGCCTTGCGGGAAGCAAAAGCACCGCAACACCGCTCGATCGCCAGGCAAGCAGCAAGCGAGTGGAGCTCAGGCGTCTCCATGGCGCCCAGGAGCTGAGTTCCGGGTTAAACTTTAATTTTTGACCTCTTTAACACCTTCTTCTTTTAAAACACCACTTTCTAATGAAATTTGGGTCACAACGTTATCATGTTCAGTTTAGAACTTGAAGTGTGCTACTTTTTCTATTGTTCATCAATTTAAAGTTTACAAGACTACAACAATTTTCCTTTAGATGCTGACCCTTAAAATGGTTTTCCTGCTTAGAACGAACTCTTTCTTGGAAGAATTGGGTACTCTCTACACCAGATAAAACAAACAGTACATGTTTGGTACGAAGTGTGTTTTCTCCCTTAATGCATTCGAGAAGTTTCTTCTGCTTCTTAACAAACATGTATTTAGTTTCTTTCTGCTAATCAATTTGCAGCATTTTCTTAAACTAGTTTGCAATCACAAGTAATTTATCATCATTAAAGAGAGCTCATTGTTTTCTGTACTCTTTTTCTAACTTGGTTTAAATTGCAGTATTGCAGAAAAACTGAACAACCAATATCCTAATCAAGTGTCCCAGGAGAAGGCAAAAAGTTTGGGCATCAGTTTCGCTCCTTTTGAGGTTAGTCTAAAGGACACCGTCGAAAGTCTCAAGGAGAAGAATTTCCTAAGTTTCTAGGATACCAACAACACCATGGAACTGAAGGAATCTACATCAACCAATATGTCCCCCTTGGGCATAGCCTCCCTCCTCCATCGTTGTCGTGTGAAAGATCAGCTTCAAAAATGTGTTACATACATATTCATCACAATTCGTCATTAAACTTTATTTCATCTCAATTGGATGGTTGAACTTCAATTTAGTTTTAATTGGGTCATTGGAAATCAAATATCACGACTCTGTCATATGTCCTCCCTCGAATTGATAAAAAATTGCTTAATTGGAAGTCATACTTCAAATGATCATCTACATAATCACTGCATGACATGCCAACTTATCACTGTGTCACGTCATAAAAGTGTTAAACTAGAATAAAATTAAAAAAATACACATTTTAACCTTTTATATTAAGACCTTGCCACAACTCTCATGTTACTATTTTTGTTTCTAGGGTACCACGTAGAAATTACGTGGAAGGTTAGTTAGTTATGACTGTCAACAAAAAATCAATTTTTATCGGTTAAAAATTTGAGACATACTAAAGTTGTGGGTCCAATTGAGATTTTGCCGAAAGTTCAGTGAATTGGATAAATTTACGCTGAAATAATTTACGAATTTTATTGGGATTAATTATCTGAATAATTCCTTTTACGTAACCTATTGATCTATCATTAAAGCATGCACAGAATTTAAAATTGCATATAAAAAAGGACTCAAAGGTTCTCTCTCTCTCTCTCTCTCTCTCTCTCTCTCTCTCTCTCTCTCTCTCTCTCTCTCTCTCTCCATAGTGTGCATTGTAGATGCTAGTTACATTTCATTCAATTGTCTTTTTATAAAATTAAAATGCTCGAGAATGGACATGAGGGATTATTCTTGTAGTGTGCATTGTAGTGCATAACTCAGTACAAGTAGCATGTTCCATGTCCACGTAAAGTAATGAATAATGCTATTTAGCCCCGCAGGAGTTATAACCCCGATCTATGTGGCGTCACATAGACTGGGATTATAACCTCAATGTCAAGACACGTTCCAAAACAACTTAGATAACTAAAAATAAACACGAACTTAATGAAATTTTAAAGCAATACAATTTATGATAGAATGAAGCGAGTTAATAATAATTCATAAATTTTGCCCCTTTATTATCGGATGTCCATCTTTCAAGATGCAAACACTCTCTATAAATTTAGTTAAGCATAGTATTAATATTGATGGAAAAAGACGATGTTTTCTCGAACAAAATAATAATGAACATTTGAATGCGTCTAAAACTGCCTTTTATGCATACAACATTATTTCGACCTCCAATGTTAGTATCGTAAAATTGCCTTTTCAAGGTATGCTAGCAAAATATTTGAATAAAATCAATCATCAAGGACAACATGTGCTAATTAATTGGAGGTTGAAAATAAAAATGCGATGAAAAAAGTTGAAGACATGAATGCGACAATAAAGAAAAGTTGAAGACTTTCATAGCAATTGAAATATACTGCACCAAACGAAAGTTGTGGTGTGAATATAATTAGTCTTTACAAAACTCTTGATGAGAGATAAATTTTATTTTAGTTAAAAAAAAAAATGTATGCTAGTCCAATAATTTCTCTTAAATAACATAGAAAAAATATATATAGAAAAAATAGGTATTACAAAATTGGAGACCATTCCTCCTAATTAACTTGACAAATAATTATAGTCCTCTATATCTATTAAATCTTTTAACATCACTATACCCACATCCATACATACCACAATAAAGGTTTTAATACACTTAAATCTGTGAGTTATCTTAAATTAATTATTAAAAATATGTGCAAAAATTAATTGATAGAAGGAACAGCCTCCTACATATTTTGTAGATGTTCCATGGAGATGCCACTTTCACAGAGAGAGAGAGAGAGAGAGAGAGAGAGAGAGAGAGAGAGAGAGAGAGAGAGAGAGAGAGAGAGAGAGAGAGAGAGAGAGAGAGGGTGAAATGTATCTACCACTTTTCGTTTTCTACATAATGTCTATTTTTTTCATAATTTTTATTTTCCAATTCTTGTAACGTACTAATTTCTCTTCAAAGTATTGCCAAATTCTCTCCATTCCTCTCGCACCAATGCTGAACATTGAGGCATTCTTAACAAGCAATACAAAATTGACGAGGATTTCTAGTTTATTTTGACATTCCAATCTTTCTCATCAATATAAACAATAAGTTCTATATTATTTTGAATTTCATCAATTATTCCTAGATGACATTTTAATAAAGAATAATGTTATCCATCACAAATTGTGTTAGTATCAGTTTGTATTGTAATATGTGGATCATATAGAGTGGAACATGTATTTACTAGAATAAAATGTCGGAGCGAGCGGGGCGCATCAAATGGAATGGGCCCAAAAGTTTTATATGGGCTATGGTTAGTATATATAGATGATGTAGCTCAATTATTCATACATAATAAAAATCATGGCTGCTCCGCCCCCTGTGAATGAAGGCACATTGTCGAACCACTTAAATCTGTGTTCTTATTTCTTTGTCGATTTCATATTCTTCATCATTATTATTGTTGCTCAAATCACAACAATCTGGAGTGGAAGTGCTTGATAAATCCAATTAAATAAGCATTATATAATGAGAAAATTACACATACACCTGAAATTATATTTCCACTTTCACAAATAAGATCACAAGTTTAACATTTCAAAAATCAGGTTTTAATTAAAAAAAATTTAAAAAAAAATTTATTTTTATATAATTATATCTAATCAAACCCTAATATAATATGAAGAAACCACCTCTCACCCATTTCTACCCTCTCTCACCATCTCTACACTCTCTCCACCCATCGCCCGACGTCGGCTCCACCCATTGCCGCCTCTCTCTCTCTCTCTCTCTCTCTCTCTCTCTCTCTCTCTCTCTCTCTCTCTCTCTCTCTCTCTCTCTCTTCCCCCGAAAGAAATGGCCATCCTCCTTTCGTAACGCCACCACTAGGTTCTGCTATGAAGCGAATGTTGCTCGCTTCTGCTTTCGCCTTCCTTCCAGGAACCCCCTGGCTCACCGCATCTTCTGGTGTCCAGCTGAGATGAGGTCGTGTGTGGTTCCATGTTTGTGCGTGCGTGCAAATCTTTTTTTTCCTGTTCTTGTCGGTGCTTTCCTGTGTGAGTGCACTGCCGCTGAGGTATACGTTGTGCTAGTTGAGGCTGAGAGATTTAGGGCCAATTTTTGTTGGTGGCTATGGCGAATCTGGCGGCGATTTTGTTGTTATTCTGTGTTTTTGTGTAGTTGGGGGTTTTTGGGATCATAATTTCCATTTAGTGTTGAGACCTTGGTTTTTTTGTTGTTGTTGGTAGTGGCGTCAGTGGTTATTTGTTTTGGTGTAGTTTGGCTACTCGGCGGCGACAGTAGTGGTGCCGCTGATGGAGGTAGTGGCGAAATGGTGGTCACAAATGATTTGGGGGTGGTCACAATTGAGTAGGTTGTTTGTGACCAATAATTTGATTAGTTTGTGATCGGGAAACAAGATGTGACCAATGAATTAGATAAACTGTGACCAATAAATGCTTTGTGACCTAAAAATTATTAATTTGTGACCAATAATTTGATAAATTGTGACCTAAATAAGTATTGTGATTTATAAATTTTGTGATCTGTGACCGATGAACAAATTGTGAATTTTAAATTTTTAAGTTGTGACCAATAAACAAATTGTGACCTAAAAATTTTCTCTGAAATCGGAGCAGTCGCCGGAACAAAATGGCGGCAAAACGATCATCAGAATCGTCGTCGGAATCCGAACAGTCGTCGGAACGATCGCCGGAGAAAAGTTGTGACCGAAACGGTAGCTGGAATAGTCTCCGGAGCGGTGGGGATGGTGGAGTTAGGTAATTATATTATAATAGAATTAAATATTTAATAATAAATTGATTTAATAATTCATTAATTCATAAATAAAAAATTAAAAAACCCGATTTGTGAAATTTGAAACTTATTTTTGTATTTTTGAAAATGTGTAAAGTAAATACCTTATAAATGCATTGTTTCCTTATATAATTATATTTAATTGAAATTGGTGACCTCAAAATTCGGTGAGGCACATGGCCACCAAATTCAAAACCCACTTCCATTCTCGCTAATGTTACTTGCACCCTTGGACAAAGCATTTCACACGCAGTCATAGCTTCAACATGGGGGGGGGGTGTGGTTATCGCAAGCACTCCGAAACTCAAGTCAGTCAATGATGAAGGATATTTTTGGGTGTGAAAGAGACACAATGGATGAGAGTAATATGATCCGGGTTCAAGAGAATAAAATCAGTTTGCAATATATGGATGTTGTTCAAAATATAATACCTTTGTAAGACACTGAGCCTCTATTTGAGCCCAATTATATAAAAACCCATTTTTTAAACTCATTTTTAAGCATGCTTTCTCTAAATAAAATATTTTGTACGTAAATCTAAAAAAAAAAATATTCTACTTTTTAATCATACATTCTCCAAAAATTAACTATTAAAAAATTATTTTCAACAAAAAAAAAAAAGGGTTCAAACATAGGCTAACAGTGAGCTTTTATACTAAGAGAGGAATATAGGATATTCATTCAATGCTTGACACGTGACCTTACCCTAACGATGCCTTGATCAAACTAGGCAGGGGTCAATCACAGTTGTCCTAAGCTTGTGACTTTTTAGATGGGTTGAAAGCAGCCACCATATGCATGGACCTGGAAAAGTAGGTTAAAAAGTTGGCTAAGCACATTTGCTGCAGGCTTCCAAATTTGTTAGACACACATAGCATCTTTGAAAGGAGAAATTCTTGGTCGAGGCAACGTTTATAGAAGCGGCCTTATGAAGGAGAGGTTGATTGCTTCGTAAACCTACTACAAAGATGGCACTTCACTTCAAAAGTGACGCTTTAGATAAATTGTCGTAACCTCGAACGAGGTGCCTGAATCATCTCATCTAGTTGCCTACCGCTGTAGAGAGAACTTGGAAGATGCGAGATGGCATGGAGCATGTGCCTTGTGTGGCTTCTCGCTTTGCTTTTACTTAGCCGGCTGTCACATGACTTGCCTCATAGGACAAACTGTAACAGATACTATGATTTAATGCTACAAGTGTAGCAATCGCTAGTGCTAATTAACACTACTCTTTAATAGAAAAAAATTTACTAATTGTTGTGCATGACTAAATGACCCTATTTCGTATAATTCTCGAGAAAAAAAAACCTATTTTACTTTGGTAAAAGAAAAAAAAAGTAAACTAAAAAAATTATCTGCAAATTTGTCATCAATCAAGGAGATCGTGTCAATTCAAAGTTAAAATATTCATGATCTATGAAATTTTTTAAACAAGAGGGCACTAGTGTATTAATAGAAGATAACATGAGGGTATTGGTGCAATCATAAAAAGAAAAAAATGTATGTTAGGGTGCGTTTGATTGCAAGGATAGAAAATGGGTAGAAAGAAAATATTTTACAGGGAAAAAATTTGCCTAGAAAATGTTTTGCAGGGAAAATGATTTCAATTGTGTTTGATTGATATAATTTTCCACCCGAAAAATTTTTAAATTTTCTATTCGTTTGACTTTGTTTTACATGGAAATTGTCCATTGAAGTAATTTTTTTTTTCACAATTGGTTATAAAATTTGTTTCCATTGCCAAAAAGTAAAAAAAAAAAGGAAAAAAATTGTTTCCAAAAAAAATCATTTTTTTATCAAAGTTTAGTGTTCGTTTGACTTTGTTTCCATTAAAGTGAATTTTTTTTTTTTTACCATTGATTATGACATTTGTTTCTATTGCAAAAAAAAAAAAAAAAAAATTCCAACCAGCCGGGAAAATATTTTCCCACCAAAAAGGTGGGAAAACATTTTCATCAAAAACCCAGAAAATGCACAAGTGTGGAGAAAATCCGGAAAATATTTTCCTTGAAAAATTTCGCCTATCAAACAGCCAAAAAAGTGGAAAATGGAAAATATTTTCCTACTTCCCTGAAAAATGTGGCCTATCAAACACGGCCTTAAAGTATTTCTAAGAAACTTTTTAAACATAAGATATTATTTATTTTAAAAAGTTAATTCTTAAAATTATGCCCATGTTTGACATCCATTCTCTTCCCATTCTCTTTCTCATTTTTTTTTTCTCTTCCTTCATTTCAATCACATATTCTATCAATAAAATAATATTACACATAAACTCAAAAATTCTTCTTACTTTTTAACCACACATTCTTCCCATCAATCACTATTTCAGAATTTATTCTTCTCCAAAATGGGTGTCAAACACACCCTATATTTCAAAAGATTATTTAAATTAACTTTTTAATTTAAAGAGTGAGTTTGACTCTCCAAATTCACTCTATATAATTTAATGCATTTAAAGTATTTTGATTATTGATATAGGAAAATAATAAATAATTTAGTGGAAAGCTTATGAAAAAAAAAAAAGGAAAAAATAATAAATAGTTTTTTAGAGTAATAAAATTAAATGTAAATATAAAGAGCAGTACTTGAAAATTTTTAATCTTTTAATATATTACTAGGTGCAAGCAACGTGCAATGCACGTTTGCGTAGTTTATATTTAATAGCTTTGTTTAAAAATTAATTTGTTATTAATAAAAATGTAATTTTTTTGGTTAATTAAATAATTAATGATATAATGTTTATGTAATTGATAAATAATTAGATGTGTGATTTTGATATTGTGATATGAGTTGGTGAGATCGAAGAAAATAAGCAAAAGTTGACAAATTTGGAGAAATGGCTAAATTGTAAGGGATCCAAAGTTCGGAGACTAAAATGTAAATACTTAAAAGTTGTGCCGAACCTCACGATGAAGATTTGAGAGTGCTCGGAGTCAATTGGATAAAGGAAGACGTCAATGGAATCAAATTCAGGCAAAAGATGATCACAAATCAATTTCCAACCGAAAAGTTATGCTCCGATGTTTTTGTCTCATATTGAGACCTATTTTTGGCATAGAAAGTGATCGAATTGGAGAATGATGTCTGAATCAAAGTTCTAGCCAGATGAGTTAGCTTTCCAACGCATTTTGAATCGCCTCAATCGGACATCGAAATACAAAGTTATGATAAAAACACTGAAAGAAGGTGTAGCTGCCTGTTTAAAACAAGAAATTTCGTTACATAGTCCGTTAAAACAACAAATTCCATCAGTTTTTCCATTAAAAACAAGAAATTCCGTTACATAACCACTTTTTTAATATATGGAAGATTTAAAAATAGAGGGTGGGAAAAGGACGAGAGCTTTCCTTGATGTGTAACGTGTTTGACTTTTATTGGAGAGCCTTCGAACTTGAAATTCTCACCGATGAGCACCAGAGAAATTGTAACATTGTTTACATTGCAAACATGAATTCGTACTATCCAAAGTTCTTGATTCTAATTTCACTTCTCTTAATTCCTCTATCTTCATCTGCATCGCCTTTAAATCAAGAATCACAAGCTATAGAATCTCTGCTAAACCGTTTGGATGCCAAGAAACCATCTTTTTCAGTACAAGAATCTGCAGCCAAGGGTGTTCTTCACAGATTGCTTCCTTCTCATTTGTCCAGCTTTAAATTTAATATTATCACAAAGGTACTATTAATCATTTTCTTTGATTTTCCTTTCTGGGTTAATTTCATATTTTTACTATAAATAATTCTAAGTTCTGAAATTGTTTGGTTGTCTTTGAAGCTGAGTCTACAGAAAAGCAATGTGGAATTTGTTTGCATTATCTATTTTTTTTCCCCTGGGGCTTTACGTTTTTGAATTTTCTGTAGAAGTTTCAGTTTTGTCTTTTGCTTTCTTGAGAATTTTTATGATACACCCTTACTTTAAGATTGATGTAGGGGTCTAAGTTGTTTGAATTTGAATTTTGTTATGCCCAACTAATATTATGGTTATTTGTTTGCCAGTTTTATGAATCAATTTCTTTGCTAAAGAAAGTAACTTTAATGTGCAATTTATTTTTACTGATTTTCCCCTTTTATTTTCCCAAACTAGTAAAACACTTACAACTGATGAGACAATCACAATTAGGGGCCCAACTTTTATGGCTAATGAAAAATCACATGTAGAAACTATTTCTGGTGCATAATAAGTTGTCACGTGTCCGTGTATTGTTATTAGACTATCTACAATTTGATGAAGTGTGGTATGCTGTATGTTAATGGATCCATAATCCTTCCGGTTCGTGATATCATCCTTTTAATAGTTTTTTTCTTGTATGATTAACTATTGATCTCATAAATTAGGATGTCTGCGGTGGAAGTAACTGCTTTCGAATAAGCAATTACGAGAGGTCAAGCAGAGATTCGGCCGAAATATTGTAAGTAAAAGAATCTGATTATTGCAATCTTCTTCTCAAGGTCCTCTTTAAGTTATTTATTTATTTATTTATTTTTCTTTTTTTGGGTCATATGCATCCTGTTTTGCTCTCTACATCCTTTTACCAAATCTGGGGATAAATTTTGTCATAGCTGCATATTTGGTTTTATGGTTAGTGGATTTTCGAGATAAATTCTTTCATTGGCAAACCGACTGGATGGTATTTGTTATTCTTTTTCCCTTTGGATATTGTTCTGAGATTCCTTTCTTCTACTTGTTTTCTTTTTGTTTCAATAAAATGACGTGTGGCCTGCCTCCTCCATGAAATCTTATCAGCACTACCATCAAATTCCCCAACGACGCTAGACATCACGATTCTTGAAATAATCTTCACGGTTACATTCAGATTCTTGTTCAAGAGTGGCTATTTTTCAGATTCATGAAAAAATCTTTACTGATAGCATTTTGATAGAATTCACACTTATCTTACTTGGACTAAAATGAAGTCAAGTATTGGAATATGTAATAATTTAGCAAATCATCAAAATGAAGATTTAATCATGACTCTAATTCTCTGGATTTTTCCTTTCCTCCTGCTCTAGGATACAAGGAACTACAGCAATTGAAATAACATCAGGCCTTCATTGGTATTTAAAGTACTGGTGTGGTGCTCATGTTTCCTGGGACAAGACTGGAGGTGCTCAACTTGCTTCAGTTCCCAAGCCAGGATCACTTCCACATGTGAAAAATGAGGGAGTGATAATTAAGCGTCCTGTGCCATGGAACTATTACCAAAATGTTGTGACTTCCAGCTGTAAGAATCATTGTTGACCCTTCTATTTGTTATCTTCTATTTACTTCTTCAATCCTTACTTCTTGTTAGTTAACTTATTTTTCAACTATATAGATGCATTGAATATTATACTGTGTTGAGCTCATTACATTTAGTCTTCCCTAATACCTGATTGACAGCGATAAGAAAAGTAATCTTGGGTAACTTATTATTTTCTCACATGTTGACTGACTACTTTGTTTCACTGTGAAACCCTAACCTCCAGCCACTGCTCTTTACTTTTATGGTTATGAAGTTGTGTTTTCTTTCTCTTGTTGATTCTCTTGGTTTAACTAATATTCTTTGGTTCATTTTACCAATTTTAATATCCATCTTTTTTCTGCAAACTATATCATAAGTAAAATCTTGAAATTTGAAACATGTTTCGCTCAGACGAAAACACAAGACAGTTTTTTTAGTACTTGGTGAAGCTCCAGTAAAGTAGTTCTGGCTGAATACAACACTAAACCGTAAAAGGGTGATGTTTATATAACCATGTCAGGAAAAGAAAAGAAAGAAGAAATTCTAGGAGAATGATGAAAGGAAAAAAAACATTTCAGTCAACAATAGCAACAAACAACTAAGCCTTTATCCCAATAAATATTGGCCCACCACTACATCACTGGAAGATGCTATGCACTTAAATCCTTTGCCACGCGTTATGTCATGTTTATTTTTGCCATCCTCCACCTTCCAACTTATTTTGTTGGAATCACATGGCCCTTGTGAATAAGAACATCTTTAGGATCTTGTGAAAATATTATAGAGCCCAAAATTTGATAAAGAAACATAATTGTGGGTGGAGATCCTAAAGAATTTTGGAAGAAGTGGTTCTTAAAACAGAAAGCACATCCCTGTTGGGTATCTTTAATAATATAATTGAAGTCTTCCCCTCTCCTATTCACTCATAACGTTTATGAGTAGATAATTTCTTCTCATCCAGGAAAAAATGATTTTGATTTAAGTACTATATATTTGTATCTTTTCGAGAACATGAATTATGAAGTTCATTCAAGAAAATTAGAGTTAAAGGTGATTAAATTTTCTGTATTTTATGCAATTTTTTAGAATTTGCGTTGTTATTAATTATTCAGGTTTTTAGATTTCAAATTTATTGAAGCATACCATTTTTCTTTTTTTTTTTTTTTTTTTTTAATCTGTGGCTCGTTCCTTTATTGCTTTTTACTTGCTCTTTTGTCTGTTCTATTGAAAGTGAAAGATACAATGGAGAAGTCATAATTCATTTGAATGCTAACTTTTCACTTAGAAGAGAAAGTTGAGACCTGAGATGCAACTTTCTTCCATTTTAGGTGGTTCAACAATCAAGATGTTTCACTAATGCAGTTTCTGTCTAAAGCTTAAATAGAGTTATATTATGCCATTTTCAGATTCCTATGTTTGGTGGGATTGGGAAAGATGGGAGAAAGAGATAGATTGGATGGCTCTTCAAGGAGTCAACTTACCTCTGGCATTTACTGGACAGGAATCCATCTGGCAAAAAGTTTTCTCAGTATGTATTTAACATCAGCAGCTAAATTCATTTTGTCAGTCGAGTTTAAGAGGATTAATTGGAATTCATTATCTTTCAACTTACAGAGAAATGCAGTCTGTATGTTAGATCTCTTTATGAAATTATCTTGTCATAGGAACATTTATTAGCTTCAAGATTGGAAGTTTCAAATCTTTGTACCTCATCAAGGACTCTTCATTTTATGAACTGAGATTCTCTATTGCTTCTATTAACTTCTTATCTTGTCACAAACTGTAATGGTGGCACAAACTGTAGCACTTAAAAACATTTAAACAGTGACTATACCTTTTCTATTAAAACCCTATTGAATAGGTCTTTCAGTAACTTCTTAGCTCATCACAAACTGATTGAAGTGTTGCATTTAAAAATATTTATAATTCTCTGATATATTGATATTCTCATTGACAATTGTGATAGATTTATGTCATTCAAGTTATTGGCTGATGCCTTATTGAAATAGGTTCTTCATGCTCAAAAGCTACTAGTAGCGTACTTAACATTTTCTTATAGTGTAACTTAGGGTTTCATTCAACTGTCACGTCTTTCCGCATTTCCTTCACTTGAAATTTGATGAGTGAAAAACATATGATGCAAGCACATATGATTGGCTTCAAGAAACCTCCCACTTGTTTTCTAGGCTACATAAGTTTTGACTTGACAATTGTTAGGTTCACAAGCATATTCCTGGCTTTTTTATTGACTTAGTTATGTATCTAGAGAAGGCTAGTCCTCTATTTCTGATCCTCATCATTTGGCTGCAGGAGTTCAATATTACGAAGAAGGATTTGGATGATTTCTTTGGTGGACCTGCCTTTCTTGCTTGGGCTCGCATGGGTAATTTACATGGGTAGGTATTTGAACCCAGGTTGATGCTGATATAGATCATCCATAAGATGATTACTGAAGGCAGTGGATAAAAAAGAGAGTCCGTTATGCTTCAGTCTTTTTTTCTACCCTCTGTTTATCATTTTGACTTCCATCAACCATGGGATTAGAATTTTATTCCTTAAGTGTTTCTCTTGAAATTCTATCTTTCGCAGTCTACCTTTTACATTAAATTTTGTCCATCAACAAACATAGATCTCATCAAGATAAGATCGTCAGTTTTTGATGGATATAAAAGGAATTGGATGATGTTGTTTATTAGCCAAAGGCTATGGCTGGCTAACACGATTATTGACATTCTGTTGGAAAGGATAAGCATTTTGATCTCTTTCCTTCAAATCATTCTCCATTAATTTGCAGAGACCTGCCTTTACCTAGATGCTTACCAATGAGATAGGGTATCAGATAATCACTTGCATCTTTGCTAAATTTACTGCAAATTTTTTTTTCTCTATGTAGCTTGATCGTTATTCTGTGTTCCCAACTGACTTATCAATATGTACATAAATTTACAGAAAACATATGCGACATATATATCCTTACCCGATTCTAATTTTTTGTCATTCTATTTGTTTGCTGTTGAAGGGGGGATACACACACTGTCATGTGTTGCTTGTCCTTTGATAGTTGAAATTTCATCGTGTAAATATGTATTTGGGCCTTAGATTGCTTAATTTTTGAAAAGACTTATTCTCTACTAATTACAATCGAACTTTCTTCTCATGAAGATTTTTAAACTGAATTTATATTATATTACAGGTGGGGCGGACCTTTGACTCAAAATTGGTTAAATAAACAATTGATTTTGCAAAAACAGATATTAACCCGAATGGTAGAGCTCGGGATGACCCCAGGTATCCTTCAGCTGCAACCTAATTGTCCCCTTTTTCTTCCCTTCTCCCAGAAACCCAAACAAGGAGCTGCTTCCGGATTTAAATTGAGCTCCATGTTACTTGATAAATTTTTTTGGCTGATCAACTTAATACTTGCTGTTCTGATAGTGCTCCCATCATTCTCCGGGAATGTTCCAGCTGCATTAAAAGCAATATTCCCCTTGGCGAACATAACTAGACTCGGGGACTGGTATTTTACTCCTTTTGGCTCTTGGGTATCTGTAATTCTCTTACATTGAAAACTCGTTCCTTTAACTATTATAAGTAGCTTACTTTTATGCTTTCTTTACTGTGTTCCATTTTAAAGATGCTCGCACTTTTTTATCAAACTATGCCTGATAAGATTGTATTATTTGTCAACTACCCTTAGTTTTTTCTCGTGCTCCAGTAAACTTCATATTAAAGAAAATGGAAAAGACAATGAAGAGACAATGTAATCCCATATACTCTTATGACATTGAAATGCAAATTGTACTTCTAGAAAAACAGAAGGCTCCACATTGTCAGGAATTTTTTGTCAAAGGATGCATGATCTATCAGGTTTTAGGGGTGAGCTGGGGGAGAGTTGTTGAGATAATACTTCATTGCATGTTGTTGAGATAATGCTTCATTGCATGTAGGGGCTGACATTTAAATTGGGACGTACTGAAAGGGTCTTTGGAATTTTAAATAAGAAACTGGCAATGAAATTTTAAAAGAAAAATTGATCGAACAAAGTTTGTTATGAAATCAGCAGTAATCCACATCAAATCTTTTGTCTTTATGTTAATTATGTGAAATTGTGCTATAGAAGAAGATATGATTTTCTTTTATACTTTCAATTAACTTACAGTTGAAATTTCTTGCGAAAATCATTGACTTGTATACTTCGAATATTCTGTTTTGTATGCGAAGTTTAGCTCATGCTACTTTCGTTATGCTAATTAAAATTGTTCTCTTTATTTTAGGAACACCGTTGATGGTGATCCTCGATGGTGCTGTACTCATCTTCTTGATCCTTCTGACCCTTTATTTATTAAAATTGGAGAAGCATTCATTAAGCAACAGATCAAAGGTGAGGTAATTGCCTGTTATTAATTTCACTGATTTGAAATGATCTTTGGCGCTGTTTGACTGAAATGGATTCTGTTCACCTGATAGCTCTTCGGGTCGTCTCTCTCTTTCTCACACTTGCACTGAGTCTTTTGCAACTTATGCTTCTCAGTAGACTTTTGATTTGCATGTATTGACGATCTAAATAAAGCACCAAGTGGGACAGTCACCTGTTTTGAATTCAAAGAAATAATCCATCACTATGTAATAATTTGGAGTACACATGCTCATCGCGCGTCACAACTTTTCAAAAAAATATTATGCAAATTAAGTATTTAGGTTTATGTTTTCTTTCTTTTTCATTTTTCTGACTCTACAATTGATATTTGGAATTTTCTGCAATTAAATCTTCTTTGAGTAATAATTTTACATTTCTATGTATTAGATTCATTGACCTTTTTCTCGTTTTTTATACCTTTGTCACAGAATATGGAGATGTCACAAACATTTATAGCTGGTAATTCTTTTTAATCATTTTCACTAGATTTATTTCTTGTATCTGGATCGTAGATCTGCTTTGAGAATGTCTTTTATAACTTCTTAATCTTATAAAGCACCTTGCCAATTATATGTAATCTAATCGGGTGTAAAAGAGGTTTCTATTTGTTGTTCGTTGGGTATGTTATGCATTTTTCTTGGTTCTCCTTTTGATGATTCTAATTCTTTGACATTTGAGAAATTTATAGAATTTATCAGTCACCAGAATCATTATTTCAGCCAGGCAAGCTGACTTCAAATGCCTTGAGTTATGAAATGTATATGTTAGGAATATTTGGCCTAACTCCACCTAATAAAACCGGCTTATTAGGGGAGGATTGCCCTCACCTTATTAAGTGGATCATTTATATTTTCCCAAACAATGTGGGATTCTAATACGCCCCCTCACGCACAACGTGGACCATGCCAAGCAACTGTGAACAAATCGATATTGGGTGGCACCCAACATTGCATAATTGGGCCTAGCTCTGATATCATGTTAGGAATATTGGGCCTAACTCCACCTAATAAAACCGGCTTCTTAGTGGAGGATTGCCCTCACCTTATTAAGTGGATCATTTATATTTTCCCAAACAATGTGGGATTCTAATAGTACATAAAAAGAATTTTCAGTCCTAGTTATTAGTTCCGTATACGCATCAAATATTGCATTACTTAGTAACCAGGTTTTAGCTTCCCATTCGGGTATTACTGGAGAGGGTTAATGGTGGTATCTTGAATTGGATTGTGAAGGGCATTGCGCTAATTACCACAGCTAATGGTGAAACTCCTTGTTAAACTGAGTGCTGAAGCACTATCCTCAGCATGGCATTACCAGCAGCTATTCCTGATAGAAACTTGCGTAAACTTAAAAAGTATTACTTAATGATAGAAGCATGTACATTTCCAATAGATGTTTCTGGCACTTGGAAAGGTCTTTTGGACTCTTGGGCAGCATCTGAAATCTGCGAATGAGGTCTAAAGGTTTTGAAACTTGATTGAGCCTCCTTGGGCATTTCTTAATTATGGAATATGTTTTAAGCCCTCATGGAGGAGGTGTCATGTTTTCTTAGCAAAATTAGATATCTTTAGGGGAAAAGTTGGATTTAGAATTTCAGATGTTAACATACATGGAAAGCAGATGGTCTCATAGTAAATTATTAATTGGTTTCTTTTCAACCTTACTAGACATAGAAAAAGAATATAGTAGTGATCTTGCATGTACGTGATCAGATTTACAGTCTTTAGAGGTACTAGTGGAATTTGTTTTATCTTATTTAGAAATGTTTTACCGACATCATCGTTGTCTTCATAACTAAATTACCATCCGTCCTTGATTTTTCTCAATATACTATTTGTTCTGTTGTGATTATGTTCTTGATTACATGTGTAAGAAATTATTCTTAATTAATAGTTCTTTATCCATCTGTATGAGGTTACTCCATGCTTATTTTGTACATTTCTCACCATGGATCTAAAATCACTATGATTTTTGCAGTGATACTTTCAACGAGAACTCTCCACCTTCTAGTGACCCAACTTATATCTCCTCTCTTGGTTCTGCTGTTTATAAAGCAATGTCTAAAGTAGATAAAGAGGCAGTGTGGCTAATGCAAGTATATTTCTAATATTCTCTCTTTTACTCATCTTTCGTTGCATGCATCAATCGTTTTCTAATTATTCCATACATCATGGTAGTTCTCATATTGTAAACATCAAATGTTTGTTCTTATATTCTATTTAAATCAGTCATATCCCATGCTTTTACTTTAAGCCCCTGTTTGAAACCCCTTTTTTGCCCAAATTCTAATTCTACTACAATGATGTCCGACAAGAAACCAATTTTTTACCCATTTCCATCTTAAAGTAGGTGGGACCCCACGTACACACCAATCCAATTTGGGCTGAGAATGTTCCAACCAAAGTTGTTAAAATTGACTTTTCTTATGCACATACATTTGTTGTTTCCAATATTGCCCTCCAACTAAAATGTGTTAGGTGGAATAGTTTTCTCCATCATTACCACAAAATTGAATGTGAATTCCATTTTCATACGATTTTGATTGCAGTTCTTCGGCAAAAATATTCCATCGAACGCCATGACATAATCCAATATTGTAATACACGAAAAAAAACGAAAATGACTTGGTCGAAATAATTATAAACGATGTCGCATACGTCGGCATATATAATGACTAGTAATACGATACGCCCTCGAATCAAACATAGGCGCGATCTACAACTACTAACGTAATGCTTGCGCCATATAATCGGGTAGCTGCAGCCACGGCATGTCCTTTTCAACGATTGCATCTAGCTCGACGACAATTTCATCTTCTTCATCAGGTAGATCTATCTCGACTTCGTCGTCATCTACTTCTTCGGCTAGTTGAAAACCCTCATCCAGTCGACCGTTTCCCCGAAGGAAGTTGTGTATACCCATTGTGGCAACGACCACAGCTGTTTGCGCTCTCATATTATACCCAGACTTTCTATTAATTATTTTCCATCTCTGTTTCCATACACCGAAGGCACGCTCAATAACGTTGCGGCATGATGGGTTATGGAAATTGAACCGCTCCCGTGCATTTCGGAACCGACGGCATTGTCTTTCCCTTGCGTTGTCGAATTCTTGAAAATGATATCCGATATCAGAGCCCTTATATGGAGTCATATACCCAGGCATGTGTGCGAAACCAGAGTCAACCAGGTAGTATTTACCGATCACGGGTTGGGAAACATTGATTTCCTGACTATGCACAGTACGTGCTAAAATTCGGCTATCATGTGTGTTCCTGTGGTTCCCAGCAGCAAAAATGTAAAACAGAGATTGAAATCACGGCGGCCAGTACATTCTGGGTTGGAATTCCCTTTCTTCCAATGTAATTCTCTCTTACATTGCAGGGCAGTACGGCTCGCACATGGGTTCCGTCTATCGCACCAATGCAATCCTGTAATAATAATATGTATGATTATGAACACAACGTTACAAATAATGTGCGTTACATGTTCTACGATCTACAACATGAACAAAATAACCTGGAATAGAGGATATCATTCCACGTTAGGATGATGGTGACCTGCCCCTTCATTGTAATGCAGATCTGGTTTAATCGTGGTTGCCGCGAAAGCCACGCATGCATGCAGGACCGCCTTAAAGTAATGGCTGATCGTCTGCAACAAATGACCGAACAGCTTTGGACTTGCTGATGTCCTTTGTCGTGTGCTAGAATACACAAAAACATTCCTACCTGTTCATATATGTCAATGTTTGCGATGCTGCAAAGTTCGTACTCGTCGCAAAGTATGTATTTGAAGTACATAAACATTGGCAGGTACATCCTGAACTCTTCGAAACACGTTTGTGGATACACATGCAAATTTTGTAGCATAAAAATGTGGCCCCATCGAGTTGTCGGGAATAAAAACCTACGTGCTCTATTTGGTGCCACGTACTCGCGAACAATTCGCTGTGCGATTCTACAGTACCGAAGCCAAGTGTTAATGTCATCCTCTAATTGCTCCTTCAGATCTTCATCTGAACTCGTATCTGAATTAGACATCGACTAAACGTCGCAGTCTGTTTCTGAAAATGCGTACACATTGAAGTATCGGACATCGTCTCGAACTAGTTTATGTTATGCATAAATTTCAAATGTTTGTATCAAATACTTGATCGCAAATTGGATGGAGTGAATGAAAGAATTAAGAACTCTAAATTTTAAGTCATGAAATAAATTGTTTTTCTCATGCAGTTGCCATTTATAGAACTTGAACCACAAGAGTAATAATTATTTGAATATTTGGTTGTTGAATAATTGATATTTTTTAAAAAAGTTAATCACGAACGTGGGAGTAATAACGTGCGTTTGGAAAAAAAAAGGAATTGTAGCATGCAAGAAATTTCAAACACAATTGTTTCTTCCCTGCAGTCTATACCCTATTTTTTTTTTTTTTTTTTGAAAGTTAATCACGAGGGTGGGAGTAATAATGTGCTTTTGGAAAAACAAAAAAAAGGAATTGTAGCATGCAAAAAATTTCAAACACAATTGTTTCTTCCCTGCAGTCTATTCCCTATTTTTTTCTTGAAAAAATTAATCATAATGGTGGGAGTAATCGTGTGCGTTTGGAAAAACAAAAAAATGAATTGTAGCATGCAAGAAATTTCAAACACAATTGCTTCTGCCCTACAGTCTATTGACTATTGTTTCTTTGAAAAAGTTAATCACAATGTTGGCCCTAATAATGTGCGTTTGGAAAACATATGGAATTATAGCATGCAAGAAATTTTAAACATAAATATGTTTTTTCGCTGCATTCTATACCTTATTATTTTGTTAAAAATGTTAATCACAAGGGTGAGAGTAATAATATGGTGTTGGAAAATATATAGAATTGTAGCATGTAAGAAATTTGAAATCATGATACAGGGAATATATTCCCTGCGGTCCATGGAAGTATAACTGACGGACAATTTCAGCATGCTATTTAAATGTGCGAAGTTAGTGGAATCGACATGATGATTCAGATTATAACACAAAGTCGATGGTTCTACGATACACGAACTAATAAATAAAAGGAAGATGTAACACTGGTAATGTACACATAAAATCGTCCGACGACAACGAGAAAAACATTCAGAACTCATCGCAAATGTCCAAAAGGAGCGCTCAATCCTTACGGTTAATGGACATATTGTCTTGCTCGAAACAGTACTCGATGAATTTAAATCTCAAGTAAAGTGTCTTGGCAGCACAGTACGAGTTCCGATAGTCTTTGTCATGTAGGAACCGTAAGGCAAAGAGGTGGAGCCGATCACTTTCCTGAACGTGGCCAGACGACAGAAATTCGTGAACGCATTCACCGATTGTCATTCCTCCCTTACGATACGAGCGCACAATTGAAGTAAGATCCGTTCCAACACTAACCATCTGCTCAAGGGAAGCCGAAACCTCTCGTGCACCGAACATTTTATTCTTTGCTTATACCTTCATGTGCTTGGTTTTTCTTTTATCCTCACTATGGTGTGCAGATATATTCATGGAGTAGTTTGCTCGATCATCGACTAGACTGTCGCTTGAATCTGTTGCCTTCGCATTAATGGGGAACTTGTCACATTCGTACTCTCTATCGCTATCTGTGCCCAATTCAAAACCACGGTGCGACAACTTTGTTGGGGACAACGCATACTTGGTCGAGTCTCCAGTGTCTCCGAACAATCTGCCATACATGTCATAAATCTCGCTGCAATTGAAGGTCCTTTACTTCGCATATTTTGGGTTCTCCTGCATAGACGAGGTAGACGACAAATAACGTTGGAGTCTGAAATAATTAGTCACTTGTGCATGTACATGTATCCATTGGTTCAAATAATAACCCGAATAATAATGTTCAATCAATACCAATACAACCAACATCATGTTCAATCAGCACCAACACAAACAACATCATGTTCTATCAACACCGACACAACGTTCATCATGTTCAATCAATACCAACACAACCAACATCATGTTCTATCAACACCAACACAACTAACATCAAGTTTATCATGTTTAATATGATATTACAAAAACAACCAACATCATCGTAAACTACAAATGACAGTTGGAAATGTGAAGCCCCTGTGTGTGAAAATTATTCCAAAGTAACAACACTCAATATCGTTCCAGTGTGCAATGTTTTACTGCCTATTAGTCCTCTATAATGATTAGGTGCATACAGATGTGAACGAATACCTTAATTTTTCCTTTCCACCAATAGTCTGGGCCGTGAATTCTTCCGGTACCCGAGCGGTACTCAATTCTAGTGCATCGCAGCAACTCAAACAGAAGTTTGTGATCCGTTTGCAGTCTATTCCAATAGTTCTTCATCTGCGATGTAGTCCTTCCCCGTCGAGGTGTTGAACATGTCTGATATACGATGCCATCCTTTCGAGGAGAAGCATTTGCCTTGTCGGTGGCCTCAGCTATGACAAGTTTGCAGGTGTCGATGAATACTTTGTGCTCCAGCTGGTTCCACCTTGCCGTCTTACGCCCCACACTCGGGCTGCCTGCGACTTGGAAGAATCAGGGTGCAACCTATGTGGGCTCCCACTTGTGAACCGCTGCCATGCGAAACACGCATGATGAGTCAGGTAATATTGATAAATAACTACAAATTGACAATGCAAAAGCAGAATCCGTCTACATTACAGGGGGAAAAATTCTTCGCGGGTCTGATATAATTTATATAGAAGTCCATCAAATTGGAGTAATGCCCATGTGCAAAAAATGACAAGAGTGGTATAAACGGGTAGCAAATTGACACAGTATGCTCCTTCACAGAGATCGAATGAGGAATGGCTTACCGTTTGGTCGGGGGAACTTTGCCACTAGGAGAAGTCTTTTTCCATAGAATCCGGTCACTAATTCGTGCCTGAGTTCCAACCGGATCGAAGCCTGGAACACAGCAGAGGAGAAGAAAATCAAAAATTTCCACAAAACCGGACACAGGAGAAAAATTACTTGGGTCTTCGATTGGGATAGTGAAAAAAGCCGTATGTATACCTGGATTTCAGAGAACTTCCAATTTTTCCCGTAAATTTGTTCCAGAGGTCACCGTGATCTGGTTTGTTTCTGCAACTGTTGGAGAGGAGTAGGTAGAAATGGGTTTTGGCCGAAATGAGTTTTGATAAACAATTAAAGATGGGGGCAAAAACGTAAACATTTTACAATGGGAGGAATTGTTAAAAAATTGGGTTTCTGACAGCTTTCTTGACTTTGGGGAGCTTTGTCTGAATGTACTGTAGCAGAATTAGATATTTGGGCAAAAAAAGAGGTTTCAAACAGGGGCTAAATATTTTTATATATGCCTATGTTTGGGTAAACTTATTAGTAACTTATAAGGAGTAGTGGATTCCAAGAAATGTGTGGATAATAAATGGGTAATAGTTATGAATATGTGGTTGAAATTAATATTTGACTGAAAATTATAAGTTACTTGTTAGTTTATCCAAACATGGGCTAAATTTAACAGTGAACAGTATGGATCATTACCAACTCAAATAAGACAAAATTATGAATCTTTCATTATATGAATTATTCTTGCCTGGCACATCTAGTGGATTAGATCAGGCTTACATGTGAACTGGTATCTAATATTTATAATTTTCGCACATTATCTATACTGTTCGTCTTTTTAATGATTGATCTATTTGCAGGGATGGCTATTTTATTCAGACTCGTCATTTTGGAAACCACCACAGATGAAGGTACTAGCTTCTAGAGTAAGGGAAATACATCTATCTTCTATTTCACATAGTGTTCAGGTGCTGAGGCAATCCAGTTCATGTCTGACAGGCACTTCTACATTCTGTTCCATTTGGGAAGATGATAGTGCTTGATCTATTTGCAGATGTCAAACCAATATGGAAATCATCTTCTCAATTCTATGGCACTCCTTATATATGGTACTCTGCGTTTAGTATAACATTATCCATTGGAAAATAAGTTACTTTTCTAGACATTTCTTCTGTTATTTCATGATTTATATAGTTTCCGCATCTGTATTTTGTAACATGCAACAGGTGTATGTTGCATAACTTTGGTGGAAATATTGAAATGTATGGCATATTGGACGCAGTTGCTTCAGGTCCAATTGATGCCCGTATTAGTAAAAATTCAACAATGGTAGGCTCTACATTTTGTGCAAGACATACTATCGTCATTTATATGACACTATTAATTTCCTAATGAGCTCAAATCTAAAATATATGGACATCAAATGTGACCTGGTCTATGAAAAGTTGACCCTGGAATCTCGTCTATAAATAGAGAAACTAGAAGAGATATTTAGAGAGATCTTTTGACCTTAATTATTTTCCTGCTAATATCTTACTCTTTTCTACCGATTCCTTTTCTTCTTACTTCTGTCCTATTATATACTATACTCATTATCTGCTTTCAGGACAGATTGGTGTTGGCATGTGCATGGAAGGAATTGAACATAATCCTGTTGTATATGAGCTGATGCCTGAAATGGCATTTCGAAGTGATGCTTTACAACTGGAGGTAATAAATATGGTTTTGCTATCACAAGAAGTTGGTCAAAGTTGTTTGTTCCAATAAATTCTTTGGAGTTGGTTCTGCTTAGAAGAGATTTGTGAACCTCAATCCATTAACTTCTCACGAAACTTGATTCGATTTATTATGTACGACTTACAATATTGTTATTAACAGAGTGGTTATATTTTTCTTTTATAAGAAACATGATTTTATTAATTATGTAAGTGTAACTACAATTGTTAAGAGAATAAGGAATCCTCTAGCTATCAAACAGCATAAAGTAAATTTAGAATACAATTCATTTTCCAACCAAGGATAATTAAAGAGAAAGGAATGCCCTTGAACCCCATATAAAGGGAGGGAGTGGTTATATGATCACGACTTTGGACTAAACTTTGTAAAATGACATTGGTGTCAAATTTAACAAGACAAACAACATTTAAAGTTCTAGCAAATACTTTATATGTATTTATTACGATAGAATCACTACTGCAGGTAAAAAATCTAAAGCTTCTCGAATATAGTGAACATGTTTCTTATGGATGGAAAGTTAATCTTGAAAATGAGACTATTGTAATACATACTGAAGCAAGAATCAACAAACACTTACGCATATGAAGGTATAAAAAGTTGACTTGTATAACTGATTATTTCGCGCTCTGATATTTCAATTTTGTTCTTCCAATGTTTTTTGTTCATTTTCCATGAAATCTCAATTTAAGTAGTGCTCATTTTGCATGAAATCTCAATTTAAATAGCACATCACATCTTTTTGCACAGCTTTATGGCATGTTTGGCTAAGCATGTGTTTACTGCTGAAATAACACCAGAAAAAGCAAGAATCAGATACTTATAACTTAGCCAAACATGCTCTTAGTCTCTCACCGAAGTCCCCTATAGAAGCATGGCACCTCACTTCAGAACATCAAATTTCGTGGGAAAATTTATTATTTTTAATTCTTGCAGGACTGGTTGATAACCTACTCTCATAGACGATATGGTAAAGCCATTAAACAAGTTGAGACTGCCTGGAAAATTCTTTATCATACAATCTACAACTGCACCGATGGAATTGCTGTATGTATCTTGCAATTAATTGATTAATAATAACTTTGATAATTAGTTTTGTTGTAGAGACCGTATTCGTCACTTGAATCTCTAATTCTAGAAATAGATTGGTCATATAGTTACATTCCATTATTGCACATTTTATATGCTAATGTAAAGCAATTGGTAGCAGAAATTTATACCATTTTTGCATGTGAGACTCACATGTTTTACTTTTTAGTATCTCCTGTTGCCTTTAGTTATTTCTGTGGTACAATTCTGCGCTCTTTCAGGAGTAACAAATTGTCATCCAAGGTTGAAGAAACAGTTTGAGAGAAATCCTTATGAAATTGCTGAGCTTGCTGTAAATGGCCTTCTATTAAGTTTTTACATAAACTAATTAAAAGATGAGTGCCATCTGCAACATAATGTGAAGCCATTTCTTTTAAATTTAAATGATTACCATAGAGATTGAATTATTTATAAAATAACTGATCTTAGATGTTAAAGACGATAGTTTTCACTTTTTGGCTCCAATTTCGTTAAATTTCAGTTTCTATTAACTGCTTGCGTCTGTATGTCCTAGTCTTTGAGTCTCTGACAAATCTCTATATAAATAAGCATATCTTCCTTAAATGTTGCATTTGAATCTGTTTTGTGCAGGACCATAACAAAGATTACATCGTGAAGTTGCCTGATTGGGATCCATCACTTAGTTCCAGGTTTGAGATGTCTGAAGTAAATCACATGCAAAAACTTGTTGAAATACCACGAACCAGAAGGTTCTTGTTTCATGAGACAAGCTCTTCCTTGCCTCAGCCACATTTGTGGTATAATACTGGGGAAGTTCTCCGTGCATTAAAGCTACTCCTTGATGCTGGAAATGAACTTTCTGGAAGCCTCACGTACAGGTAAAACTTATACCTTACTCCTACATGTGAAAAGCCCAAATCTAAACAGTTGTCACCTTCCTAAAATGGAAAAACACAACCTAGAACTCCCCGGCCAATAAAATGTTCGACCCCTCATGTGCGTACATGCCCAAAGCATTTTTAGGTTATTTGACATGCGATGTCTCTACAAGGCTGTTTCAATTGTGTAATTTATGGTATTTCTTATAAAGGGATTAAGGGAGTGGTTAGATAATCTGCGACTTTTGACTAAACCTTGTAAATGATAATTATGTCAAACTTTGTTTGCCAAACAATATTCCAAGTTCAAGCATAAACTATATATGTATTGGACATTATAGAGTAACAACTGCTGGTACAAAATCTAAAGCTTCTCGAATAAAATGAAGATGTTTGTTGCCTGCATTCTTGAGGCTGTGGTTGCAGGTATATGGCCCATATGCCCGCATGGCATGACATGTAGCTGAGTTCTTCAATATGTCCTGTCTTGATCTTGTTTTTAAGTATTAATATGAGAAGAGATTCAATAGCAACAAAAGCATAAAAATATGCATGTAGAAGTACTGAAAATTGTATTCATCTCCTACAGGTATGATTTGGTTGATTTAATTAGGCAATCACTCTCAAAGCTCGCAAATCAGGTATATCTAAATGCAATAGCTGCTTTCCGGGATGGGGATGCAAAAGCTTTAAGTGTGCATAGTCGAAAGTTCCTACAGCTCATCAAAGACATTGACAAACTTCTTGCTGCGGATGATAACTTTCTACTTGGTACATGGCTCGAAAGTGCTAAAAAGTTAGCAGTAGATGCAAATGAGCTGAAACAGGTGACAATTTCTTCCTTTCTTTATGTTTCCCTTTTTAAAAGTTTGAGGCGGTAAACTCAAATCAACTTAGTTCGCCATTATCAGGACAGTTTACCTCTATTTTGTTTACACTAGGAACTGGAAAAGTCATGACCTTGTTGATATTTAAAGATACTAAGCTCTGCAAATTTTTCTTCGTGAAGAACTTATTTTATGTGTTATCCTTGGTTTAGTACGAGTGGAATGCAAGGACTCAAGTGACAATGTGGTATGATAACACCCAGAATGTTCAGAGCCAACTTCATGACTACGGTAAACTCGCTTCTATTCTATTCTATTCACATTTTTGCCTTTCTTTTTCGGATTTGTTCTAGTATTCTTATATGCTTTTGTGTGCTTCAGCAAATAAATTTTGGAGTGGACTATTAGAAGGATATTATCTCCCGCGAGCATCAATGTATTTCACTCGTTTGTTGAAAAGTTTGGAAGAAAACAAGGACTTCCAGTTGGAGGAATGGAGACAAGAGTGGATCACATTCTCAAACAAGTGGCAATCAGGTCGGGAAGTTTACCCGGTAAAAGCACAGGGCGATGCCCTTGTTATTGCAAAGGATCTATATCAGAAATATTTCACTTAAAAACATGGGGTGTTTGTTAATGTAGACGAGGTTGTGAAATCGTTAACCTTCATTTGTGCAAGTAATAAAATTCAAGATACTGTTTTGTCTTGGTTTTATATATGCTTTAGATTTACAGTGTTCATCACTCGAGAATAAAATCGGAAAGGAATATGAAGATAAAGTATCATCAAGTCTCCACAAGAGAAATTTTTAGATGTAACTCCAAATTCAACATTTCAAAAGGATTCTTACAAATTGTGTAAATAACCACTTATTTTAGAAAATTCGCGATTCTGGATTGTTATTAGCACAAAGCGTCTTTACGTTTAAAGCTTATTGTGCAAAACATCAGCATCTTGCATTGTCACCTCGATTTGTACATTTCATTGCGAAAATCACTGTTTTCATTCTTCTCATTCAATTTCTTAATAAAAAATTATAAAATAACGAATATATCCTTTTATTTAATAAAAGAAAAAAAAATAAAGAATTAATTACAACCACACTTCCAAATATTTTTGAAAAGTACAAATGAGTCGCAAACAAATTATATAAAAATTAGGGAAAAAAGCTTTTTTCCACCTTCCTTCTCCTCCACCGCCACGAACCTTCCTCCCATCCAGTCCCAACTTTTTATCCTCAAATCTGTTCAATTTCTCATCTTGCATCAAGGAGGATATTAATTCCCCTACTTAATATAAATTCTCAATTTCCCATGTTGATGGTGGTAGTTGTGTGAGTGTCCACTTCATCTTCTTCCAAAAATTCAGGATTGTATTCTCCTGAATAAAAGGGGTTACGAATTTATTAAGTTTGATGTGGAAGGTGGAAGGAAGTTAAACATTTTCGGTCAATATATGGTGATGGAATGGGATTTTGGAAGGGAAATTTGAGAAGATTTAGGGTCCGTTCTTTTTACTATTTTCAAGCCGTTTATTATTTTCGATTTTCCAGAACAGTGAAAACGCGTTCTCTTTCCTATTTTCGAAACGCGTTTTTGAAAAGAAGTTAAAAATTTACAAAGAAAACTTAAAACGACAAATTTGTCGTTTTTGTGTTTTTAATTATAATCAAGTCAAAATTTTCAAAACGCGTTTTGGGTATTTTCAAAATACCAAAAAGAATACATTTTCAATAATTTCAGAATAAACACTCAAAACACAAAATCCAAAATAAATTCAAAACTCAAAATACAAAACTGAAACAGAACGACCCTAAGTTTTTCCACGAGGACCATACAGTAAATGCTCATGAACAGTAGAGAGGTGACAATGTATAATTTAGAACGGCTGCACTGGACTCATCTTACAAAATATAAGAGTTGTTCTTAAAGTTGCTGGTTTAATTTAACTACACGAGGTTCTTAAAGTGTGGGAGGACATAAATTCTGACTCAGGGGAATTAATATCATCTTTGATGCCAGATGGGAAATTGAACAGATTTGAGGATAAAAAGGTTGGGATCCGGTGAGGAAAAAAGTTGGTGGCAGTGGAGGTGGAGGAGAAGAAGAAGGAAGGAAAAAAAAAAGAGAGAGAGAAAGATTTTTTTTTTTTTTAATTTCTTATTTTTTAATAATTTGTTTAGATCATTTGCACTTTTTTAGAAATTTTGTGAGTTTGGTTGTAATTAGTTCTTTATTTTTCTTTTATTTAAATATGAAGATATATTCATCATTTTATAGTTTTTTTTATTGAAAAATGGGATGGAAATGAATGGAAATGATGATTTCTGTGATGAAATGTGCAAATAGGGGTGAAAAAAAGAGTAAGATGTTATCGTATTGCATAGTGAGCTTCAAATGTAGTGACATTTGTGCTAATATTATAGTTCAAACATCGAGCCCTTATTTGGTCCTCATTATTTTGAAAATATATTTTTTTCTCTTATTTTCGTACGCACATTCTTTAATAAAATAATGTTACACAATCATTTTTTAACAGCACATTCTCTATCAAAGTAGTATTTCAAAATGTATTTTGGATTTTAAAAAAAATAAGGGTTATGCTAACCTAAAAAGTTGTGCACCAACAAATGAATGCCATAAAATCTTAACTACACAATGATGGGCCACTTTTACAAAGAATAATGACATTTAGTTTTCCTAGGATTATGATCTTAGTTCATGTAGTGTTAAGTGATATATTAAAGGAAAAGTGAAATTAAATGACTCATTTAATTATGCTTATCATTTATGTCACATTAGTATCACGTAGAGTGAAGTTGCCTAAATAGCATTACTCTTTTACAAAAGAGTGTAAAATTTGAATAAAAAGTGGCTATTTTTAAAAACAATTTTACAAGTAGACCAATTTCAAATTCGCCCTTAAAATATGGTTATTCTCCAAATTCCTCAAAGAGTAGAAATAAAGTAAAAATTAAGGGAACATTACATATTTAAGGTGGTTAAAATATGCAATTTCAAAATTAAAATTTTAAAACTTCAAAAATCATGTCATAATTAAATTTTATTTTATATATATATATATATGTATATAGGTCACAATATTTTACAATTTATGGTTACAATTATGTATTAGTGATAATTATTAAATGTTTCGGTCACAAATTATCAAATTAATTGACCACACATTATTTTTCAGTCACGAATCACAATTTTTATAAATTATAATTTATTTGTCGGTCACAAATTATCAAATTAATAATTCACGTATTATTTATCGATCACAAATCACAACTTTTATAGGTCACAATTTATTTTATGGTAACAAATCATCAAATTAATTGGTTACAAGTTATTTCTCAATCATAATTTATCAAATTAATTGGTCACAACTTGACAAATTATAAGTCACTACTACAAATTTAGTTGTAGCCTCACATTTTCTAGGTCACATATTATTTATTGATCACAAATTGTTCATTTATTAGTCACAAACACTAGAATAATTGGTTACAAACACCAAAATAGTTGGTCCCTAACACCCAAATAATTGGTCACAAACACCCCACCCCACCCCACCCCACCCCAACCCAACCCAACCCAACTCCACCACCGACACCCATCGAACATTGAGCTACATCACCCCCGCAGCCGCAGTCGTCGCCGCCGCCTAAATAATTGATCACAAACATTCTTCATCCCACGTCCACCATCGGCACCAACCAAACTTTACCCCACCTCACCACCATCGTCGTCGTCGTCATTACCACCACCAGAACCACCAGCACCGCTGCCAACACCACCACACCGCACAACACCATCATAGCAACTGCGAAACCACCACCTTGCCACACAGCACACCACTACCGCACCGCACAACGCACCACCACTACACCACAATACAACCACAGTGCCGTCATCTGAACTCGTGTAAAACCACCATTGAACCGTCGTCATTGCCTACTTCGAGCAGCATGGATCGCGAACAATCCCAAACCTCCGTAAAAAAACACAAAAAAATCATAGGCCACCACAAACCACGAGTCCATATCATCCATTTCAAAGAAATCAAACTCAAAAAAAAGAGAACAGAACTGCATTGTTGCACACAAAACAGAAAAGAAACAGATCAGTGTCGCTGCTTGCGAAGGAGAGCTGCTACGGCCTACGCATGAAGCACGAGGCCTAGCACGGAGGAGGACCATCGTCGCTGCTCTATGCAACACGTGCTCAACGTTGATGCGCACAAAAGAGTACAATGACCACGTGTCTTCATTTTAAGTATATGACTTATCACATAGGGTGGGGAAATTTAAGGAGTAAATATACCGATCTTAAGATTACTGTGATATGGTTTGGATTATTGTAATCTAGTTTAGATTATTACACCTATATTTTCTTATAAAATCATTGAAATAGAACTACTTGATAGAAAACTTATAAGTGATTATCGATCCAAAACATCAATAATCAAACATTACCGAATTAACCATCCATGTTGAAATCAATGAGAACATCAAAATAAAAGCGGAAACATACCTTAGATCCATAAATTCTGATTCTTTGCATGATGGGGTTAGATCTACCAATTGATTCATGGTCTCCTCTACAACCTTTTGATCTCCATTGATGGGGAATATAGAGAATCTAGAAGAACCACTAACAATTGGGGACCATAACCTATATATTCATAAGATAATGACTATTCATTATCTTTCATTTGTTTTAAATCGGCCCCTCAACAATATAAAACAAACATCCGGTCTCTACACTTTAATTCCATGAAACTTTAATACCCATTAGTCAAAAAATTGTCTTTTGTGGATCACTTTAATGACTATACTTTAAATAATAGCACTACACATTTTAATTTGTTACTTGTGGCCCCAAATATTGTTAGAATATTCCAACAATCTCCCAGCTCGGGCCATACATGTAACCTTTCAAATGTGCATAACATGAGCTCGAAATTTTGCTATCGTTATTATGGGTATTTCCAAACAACCTCGTCCATCGATCGTATTGATATAGGATCAAAGCGGTTTCGTCACATTTAGCGTGACTAAACCCATCAATAGTCACGTATACCCAAACAACCAAATGACACAGATCAATCATGGAGTGTAGCACGGAAATTACATGTTATGTGATCCAAACATGTCTATTTCCAAGCTTGGTCCACCTTATTTCTTAAGCGAGATCAACCATAAACTTCAATCGTAGTGAAGTGAATCCCGAATACTTTATTTCGAAATAAATCGAATATCCATGGACAAAAAAAATGTATCTAAAATAGACAACATCAGAATACAAACTCCCACTAAACTCAAAAGATGCAACACCCATGTGAACAGTATGTTCATGAAAGACATTGGGTGATAGTCCCTTAGTAAGTGCATCCACAATTATAGAGTTTGTCCTAATATGTTCTATAGAAATATGAACACTCTGAATTCTTTTTTTGACAACTATGAACTTAATGTCAATAAATTTTGACATCATCATGTTCCCATTGAAATACAATTGTTATTGTCACATAATAACTTAACTTAAATGGTCTTTCAATTCCATTCAAAATATGCAGCCAGTGACAATATTTTGCGGTCATATTCCATGATCGAATCGGAATATCCAATGATCTCCAATTGGTCCGATTTTTACGAATGTGATCATGTAATTCTTAGTTCTCTATAGATATTGAACAACCTCATTCTTTGCTTTCCAAATTTCCATCACAAGCATTCCAATGAATGCTATATCAGGATCTGTATAAACACGAGTATACATTAAATTCTCAATTGTTGAAGCATAGAGAATTTCTCGTATTTCCTTTTCTTTAAATTTATCTACAAAACTTTAATTGAGACTAAACTTGTCTCCCTTAGCAATAGGGGTGTCACTTGATTTACCCGCATGCCAAACCAAACCTTCTAAACACTTTATCGATATAACTCTTTTGTGACAATCCATGAATACCTCGAAAGTAATCCCGATGTATCCAAATCCTTAATACAAAAAGAGACGTCACCAAGATCTTTCATCTCAAAACTCCTTGATGAAAATCTCTTAGTTTCGTGCAACATGCATATATCATTGGTGGGAAGCGTATGTCATCAACATATAAAATCGAAATATTTGTTTACTCCCACTTGAACTTGTGATACACACAATCACCAACAACATTCATCTCGAAACCAAATGAGATAATTACTTGATGAAACTTGTGGTACCATTGACGAGGGAAACTTGTTTGAGCCCATAAATGGATTTCTTTAATTTGCAAACCATGTTCTTTGGGTCTCCCGACACAAAGTTTTACGGTTGTATCAAATGGATCGTTTCATCAATGTCACCATTAAAAACGTTGCCTTAACATCCATCCGTAGTAGCTCAAGATCAAAATGTGCAACAAGTGCCATAATTGTCTGAAAGAGTTTTTCATTGAAACCGGAAGGAAGGAAAGCCTCTTTATAGTCAATGTCTTCCTTTTGTATAAAGCCTTTAGCTACAAGACGAGCCTTATATCTTTCCACATTACCAATCGAATCCCTTTTGGTTTTAAATATCCATTTGCAACCAATGGGTTCGCACCTACAGTAATGGGACAAGATCTAAACTTTATTGTCTTGCATAGACTAATACTCCTTATTCATGACATCAATCCACTTTGGAGAGTAATTCCTTTGCATGATTTGATGAAAGTTGATTTATCAGATCTTCTTTCACTAATCCATGCCATCCTTATTTTCTTGGAAAAGACTATAAAGTCATCCAAAATTGTCTTTCTCCCTTTTATAGTGGATTTCCGTAATGACTTTGTACTTGAGGTTGTTGAGTTTGAATTCCTGGAACAATCTCTTGATTGTTTATTGGGGATTTGATAAAGTTGTCTTGATCCGAAATTGCTTCTCGAACAAGATCTGGAGCAAGAATTTGCCCTTGAACACGATCATTGTCAATTGCCTTGAAGAATTATATACATATAATTCATTCAAGACAAACCTTATAACCTTATCTCCCCCACAAACTCTACATCCTCAAAGGAACCGAACATTTCCCATTTGAAAATTGACTTGATAGTAGGATCTTTAAAAATATTGTAACCCCTTAAAAATTTGCTTTATTTGGTAGGTCTTCACCGATCTTTACTAGAAAGATCCCGATGTAATGTGGAATAATTCCACATTCCTCTAAAATTTTAGCAAAAGGCCTTGGACGTTGTTCTGCGATTCGTCATATCTTTCATAGTATTCACCACTAAGGTAAGATCGACTTAAGGAATTCTTTTGCGAGTTGATTTTCAATCTCGGTCTTGTATCTGTGAACATGTCCAATGTTTGGGAATGAGATATATGCGGCCATATTGAGAAAATTCGTCTATGAACTTAATAAATGATTGACCATTCCAAGAAACCGAAGGAAATGGTCTGAGATAACCGTATGAATTAGTTCTAAGACGTCAGAAGTCATATGGCACTTAATCTCCTTATGTTTGTTTTGATTTCCTTCTAACACAAGATTTTTCATTCTCTTTTGAGAGAAGTGACCTTATTGCTTGTGCCAAAACAAAGTAGAATTTTCATTGGTTAATTTATGTTCAATACCATGCGAATTCATATACAAGATTTCTTTATAAGAGGCAAGCTGTATTAAGGCCGATATAAGTTATCGAATAAAGAGCGATGCCCACAATATTTGAGGTAAGAAAGAGATCATCCCGACTATTTCAAATTGAACAAGAGTAACCAAATTTGTCCAATGTAGAAATAGAAACCAAATTCCGTCCAAAAGACGGTACCGCATAAATGTCTCTTTCAAATTCAAATAATAACTTGACCTTTAATGATAACCTAAAGTCCATATAGCCTCTACCTTAACCGATTTGCCATTACCCCACGAGATGAATCTTTCGACATCAATTGGTTTTGCGGTCGGACAACCCATATACACACTTATTTGAATAGTAGTAGAAATATAGTCACCAAGTGTGTGTCTAGGTATTGACATTAAATTTACCTCAAAACAAACCAAAATGAGAAGTGTACTTTTCTTCACACGCCAAGCGTGATATTTAGTCTGAGTCTCTCTTTATATATCCCAGATTTTCACAAAGTTACAACTTAATTTATCATTTTCGAGCTTGTCTTGTTTATTTTAAACCGAACCGAATGCGACTTTGTTATTCTTTATTATCCTTAGAAGTACTTGCCAAGTGAGTAATGCAGTTTTATGTTTGCTTTAGCATTTCTTCTTATTGCACATAATATGGAAATGAACTCATTAAGAGTCCACTTTCCCCTTATGACATTGTAACGCCCTTAATCAACGAATTGTGCAAGAAGCGTAATCAATACCAAATGCAAGAGCAAGTCATCGTACAGCTCGAGCTTCGGTTTGTAAGCTTAGAAGCAATGTGAGACATCTTCATGATGTACTCCCTTATATTTGATTTACCTTTATACTTTATTGGAATCAAGCTTTGCAAAAGCGTGCTTGTTTCGATCTTATCGTTTTTCGCAAAACGTTTCTCATTTCGGCAAGAAATCACGGCATTAGTTACCTCTTCGAGATATTGTGCCTCCAAAGGCTTCCGAATGCGCGCTTAATGATCATTAGACTCATGCGATTTGAGCGATCCCACTTCTCAAAGTTCCCTTTTCCATTAGATGAACTTTCTTAGTAAGAAAAGCGGGTTGCTCAATCCGGAGCGCATGATCTAGATCTTTGCAGCCAAGAACAATTAATATGTTCTCTTTCCAATACTTGAAGTTTGATCTAATTAGCATTGGAATGGAGTTGATGTTGATAGATATAGCAGAAGTGGATGGATTAACTGAATAGAGAACTTATTCCCAATTAACATGTTTACATTGGAATCCGTATAAACAATTAAGTTATTCAAATAATGGTACGTCCTATCTCAAGATACCTAGCACATCATTAATATCAAGTCTTTGGACAGTAATATTAACTGTAAGTGGTACTCTTGGTGTAGTGATCAAACATTGACAATAACTCATGTCAAATAATAAACCCATCTTTGGATTGATTTATTATTCACATGGAAACCTTATAATTGTCACACATTTACCACCACAAGTGTGCATACAATTCGGCCAAATATTAACCTTCCTTTGGGCCGGCTAATATCCGCATGAACAAGCATACACACGAATTCCTTCTAATATTCTAAGTTAATTAATTTCCACAAGAGAGGTTGCTTTGGCAACATATTGCTTCAATCAATTCACTTTTGAATATTATATATACTCAAATGAGTCTTTTATACCAAAATTTGAAAAGCGGAATACTTAATTGTATTTATCTTGAAACTTTAAGGGCCTAAGGGTTAATAATTCAATACTTTATGGGTCAAAATTAATTAATTCAAAACTTTAGGGACCAATAATTAATTATTGAAAACTTTAGGGACTAAATGTTAATAATTTGAAAGTTTAGGATTCAAAAAATCAATTATGCAGAACTTTAGGGGCCAAACTAAACCAATTATGAACATTCAGGGACTTAATTACAAAATTCAGAACTTAAATGGCCCAAATTAATTAATTTCAGAACTTCAGGGGTTGAATTATTAAACCCAGAACTTTAAAAGGCCCAATAGGATGAACTTTAAACCTTAGGGACTGAGTAATTAAAACCCATAACCTTAAGGCCCAACTTGAACTAACTTAAAACCTTAAGGGCTAAAACATAAATTTTAACCCTAATCCTTAAATTGCATCCAAGGGTTTCAAAACCTCAAATTTTCAACCCAAGTCCCGCCTCCAAAACTTCCCAAAAAGAAGCTGAAAAAATTAATGGCATGAATGGAATACTTTATTGGGGAAAAAAAAAAATGCCCTTCCATCTCCCTAAAGTGGGGTCAGGACGCAGCTCCTCCCCAAACCGACGAGTGACAAACTTTATTCTGGCTGTGATATTCTTGTGACTGACCGTGCTCCAACCTGGCTCTTTATTGGGCCACAGAAAAAGACGCTTGTCAGGCCTAATCTATGCCACGCCCGTGAAAGCTGAGGCCGTGAGCGGAAAAATAAAAAAAAAAAAAAATTTTTTTTTTTTTTTTAAACTGAAACCTTAATTCCAACAAATCCAAAAATCCAATCTTTATTTCAAATCCGAATTTTGAAGGAAATCATAGATCTATATAATTATCTCCAAAAAATCATATTATAACATGCTCAAAAAACATGTAATATTAATCCAAATATTAGATCTATAACATAATATACTTGAATCCATAATATCATGCTTAGATCCATAAAAATAACATGCCAATTTCATGAATTAAGATACCAAAACTCTAGATCCATAACAGAAATATCAAATAACCCAAATTATTACATGCTAATTCCATATGATGATTTCCAAATTCTAGATTCATAATATAAAATCAAAAATCCATAGAATTCAGAATTTCAAAATTCAATTTCTCAATGATTCAACAATGGATCGGCTCTGATACCACTTGACAGAAAACTTATAAGTGATTATCGATCCAAAACATCAATAATCAAACATTACCGAATTAACCATCCATGTTGAAATCAATGAGAACATCAAAATAAAAGCGGAAACATACCTTAGATCCATAAATTCTGATTCTTTGCATGATGGGGTTAGATCTACCAATTGATTCATGGTCTCCTCTACAACCTTTTGATCTCCATTGATGGGGAATATAGAGAATCTAGAAGAACCACTAACAATTGGGGACCATAACCTATATATTCATAAGATAATGACTATTCATTATCTTTCATTTGTTTTAAATCGGCCCCTCAACAATATAAAACAAACATCCGGTCTCTACACTTTAATTCCATGAAACTTTAATACCCATTAGTCAAAAAATTGTCTTTTGTGGATCACTTTAATGACTATACTTTAAATAATAGCACTACACATTTTAATTTGTTACTTGTGGCCCCAAATATTGTTAGAATATTCCAACACTACATGCAAAATACCTTCGAAGCCTTGCATGAAAATGGCGAAGTCCTCAGCATATTTTTGCTTCACTATCATCCTCGCTACTTCCTTTTTATGTACGTAGCTACAATAATTTGTATTAGTTTTGTGATCTTCGCCACTTAATTTATTTTTCGTACACATTATTTTACGTCTTTTGTTACTTTTATAGTTCACAACAAAACCGTATTTTTCAATTAATGTTATTTTTTATGTCTTGCAGCTGAGTTGATAACTCCCAGCGTGAATGCTGCGACATGCTATAAAGTACTAGAAAATGTCCCCTGCTTAAATGGAAATCCTGCACCAAGTTGTTTGCCAGCATGCCAGATAATATGTGGAGTGAATTCTACTGGTATTTGTGTGAAAGCTTTTGTAAATAGTCCTTGGGCTTGTGGTTGTGAATTTCATGCTACTGATTGTACCAAATTTGAAGTCTGTTGACACATTACTTCTTTCTAAAGAAGTAAGAACGAATAAGCAATTGAAATAAATTTGTGGTTTTGGTTTTATTCGATTGATTTTAATCTGGTCTCGTGTTAAAAGACTATAGAGGATCAAGTTCGATTATATGATAAACATGAAAAACAAATGATTAATAATGTTTCTTACATAAAGAACGGTATCTTTTTCTAGGGCTAATTAGGGATGTCAATCTGATTCGTTGACTCGGAAGGTCCGCGGATCAGCTCGTAAAAAGTCCAAGCCGACCGAGCCTCTTTTTTGAATGACAGCTCGAGCCGTCCTTGTGGCTCAGCTTGCCTAAAGCAGGCTGCTTCACACAGGTCCGCCTGCCACCTATCTTTAAAAAAAAAAAAAAAAAATTCGAGTCGGCTCAACTCGGTAAGGCTTGAGTCAAGCCTCAATTTTTTGACTGAGCTTTGGCTCGGCTCAGGCAAAAAAAGCTAGAACCATTTTTTGGCCGAGCCGTAATCTTTAGCTTTTGAGCCGGCTGAGTCCGACTCGTTTACATCCCTAGGGCTAACAAATAAAAATTGTTTGTGATGTTTGTCATCTTATTTGTGGATAATTATATTTGCACCATAATTATTATTTCTTTCACTACATTTTAATTGCACTTAAGGTTCTTGATCTTTACGCAATAATTTTTTATAGCAGTTTTATGTCTAAAAGCCTGTTGAAATTGCGTAAAAACAACTTATTTTTCCATCATAATTTTAAAAAAAATGTTTGAAAAAATATTTTTCTTTCATTTCAAAGCATGAAAATAAAATATGGTATAACAAATAAAAAATGTGGTGTCAATATAATCACCATTTATATATATGTACTTGTTGAATATTTATTGCATTAGTTTAGTCCCTTAAAAATGGGTCATGTACGATTTTAAAGGAATCATTTGAGGAATCTATCTTCTATGACAACGGATGCAATCTATGTTAAAGATTGGAGACGTAAATGCTCATGATTAAATGTAAGGATCAAAATGTAACACGTGCTAAAGGTTAGATCGCTAGAGAGACTTATCACATCTTTTTTTATTTAAATTATTTAAATTTTAAAGTGCTCATTCTTTGAAGCACCCACATCAAAAGTGAGTGAACCATTCTTAGGAGAAAATTTTAAAGATCAATTAGTTTATTTTTTTTAGAAAAAGAAGGTAGCATTTAAAGGAGAAGAGCATCAATTAATAATGGTTTGATTAATGTTATCTGCCAACAACTACCTTCAATATTTAGCCCCCGTCTAGACGTGATTGTGCCAATTTCACAACTGATTCTTACTTTAAATCATCAGGGTCCACGTTTGAAATTTGGTCCATAAGATTGGAGATTGTCCATTTTACCATAATTTATGCATAATGTCTACATTTGGAATGGGTGGTAGAGATGGCAAAAAAAACCGTCCCGCCCCGAACGAATTGGCGGGGCGGGGCGGGGCGGAGATGCCCCACCCAGAACCCGCCCCGTGAACCATTAAAAAAAAAAGTATCTATGTATTCTCTACTAGAATACATGATGAACAAATGTTTTTTGGAAGTAGAGTTATCTTTTTCCTTAAGCATATAATTAGAAATTTTTTATGGCAAAAAAAAAATTACAAAAAAAATAAACGAGGCAAGGAAACGGTCATGTCCCACACCCCGCCCCGCCCAAGGCGGGGCGAGGCGGGATAGGGGCGTCCCGTCCCGAACCCGCCTCGTTGCCATCCCTAATGGGTGGTTGAGAGTCTTTGATAAGGGCAAACATGGACATTTTGCCTGTTAAGGCTGTAAATGTGCTCTGCAAATTGTCCGAAAAGTAGACGTTTTTAATCAATAAAAAAATGTGCATTTGAACGATAAACCGTCCAATTTTTAATTTCTATTAGGTTTTTAGTAGGCCCAAGGACATAATTGGAATAGAAATCTCAACTTATGAAACTAACCTCTTTACTTTTATAACCAAGCTTGGCTTACAGATGTGGGGGTTCACAGAACCCCCACCGATCACTCACAAGGCATGGGATTGGCAAATGTTTTATACATTTTTTAATGAACTCGGTCCCACATGGGACCCACCTCATGTGAGAGGTGGTAGAAGTTCTATAAACCCATTTTCTGTACATTTGGTTTAACTCTTACTTTAAAAGTTGAGAGTAAAACATTGATAAACTATCCAAAAAGACAAACAATAATGTAACAATAATACATTTTGCAAGTCTTGTAAAAAATATTGGATAGTATTAAATTGTATTGAATATGGAAAATAAGTTTTAATAAAAAATCATTATACTTTTGAGTTTTGAATCCAACCTAATTTTATGTATCAAACAAGAATACGTGTGAGAATAAGTGTAAACGGCCGGGTCACCCTGCCATTATTCTTTTTAGCCTTTCACTTAAAATATTTTTTAAAAAAAAACTTAAATAGATTTTTTGATTTTCCCAAGTTGTCCCCATCATCGCTAATCCCACCAAGAGGTTAAAACCCTCCCACAAATCGTTTCATCCTAAAATTCCGTACTCTTCCAAATGCCCAACTCTATGAATTCAAGAACAAGGTCTCATTGCTTAACTCGTCCCCAATATAAGCATTTTTCGTAAGGTTTAAGTTTTGAAAGCCGAAACTTTCAATCTCTAGTGTATATCTTTAGAATTTTGAGCATTATATTGTTAGGTCAACATGGTCTTGACAATTTTTATTTCTTCCTAGATTAAATGTGAAATATGTGTTCTAAGAATAAATTTTCAATTGTCAACTTAATAATCATACGGGTATTTCCTCATTTATGCATATTAAAATTTTGAATATTTTTTTATTTTCATGCATTTAATTGTTTTTCTCACTTCTGATGTGGGCACTTAAAAAAATGGATTGTGCTACATGTACACTCCATGATTTACACAATCCTTTACACCACTCTCACATAGAGGGGGGCCCACGAATATTTTATTGTGTGTGGGCCCCCCTCCATATGAGAGGGGTGTAAAGAATTATGTAAAGGATTATGTACATTTAGCATAATCCTAAAAAAATTAGCACTTTAAAATTTAAATAATTAAAATGAAAAGTAGCTGTGGAAGTCTTTCAAGCGGTCTAGCCTTTAGCCTGAGTTACATTTTGATCCTTATATTTTAAAAATGAGCTTTTACGCCTCCAACCTTTAACATTGTTGCGTCCATCGTTATTGATGATGGATTCCTTAATTGATTTCATTATAGACGTATTTGAGTTGTACATGACCTATTTTTTAAGAGAATAAACTAGTGCAAAAGTATTCAAAAAGTACACTATATATAAAATGGACTGACATAACAATAAATTTTTATTTGTTGACTATTCGATAAAATTTCGCAAGCGTACGAAATCGTTGACAAGTGATTTCACACTTTACTTATGACAAAATTTCCCCGCAACGGTGCTCACGGTTGACAACACTTGTCTCCCAAGATACAACAAATTCAACTTGTGGTAGAAGCACTTCAAACCACAAGTTACGGCGAAATTTCGACGGAATTTCTCTCTACAAAGAAGAAAACGGTTTTAAATGAATTTGGAAGTGATTTACAAGAGTTTTTATGCAATGCTCAATGCAAATATGGTATGAGATACCTAATGGACGTCCAATGGGTCAGATATATAGAGGATGAGGGATTATGAATGAAGTGTAGCGCCCCACACTCAGCAACTCTTGCCAAAGGTCGCACCATTCACTGTCGCTAGCATGTCGCCATCGCCTCGCTCGAGCGATAAAAATAGTGACTTCTTTGCTAGCCTGTCGCTCAAGCACTCAAGACAGTCCAACGCCGGCAGGAAACATACTTAGGTAAAATTCCGACAGTTTTTCCTCACAATTTTGGACTGCAATTTCTCATTCATCCCGAACTGGTTTTGAAATTCCAAATATACCACAATAATCTATTCGACAAGTAGAACAAGTTGATCTATTTATGTTTGTAATTTGACCATCGGATCAAGTCCAAATATTTGGACGAAATTGACACAAAAGTCATTTTTCCAAATTTTTGGTTTTGACACTTAACCAAATTTTCAATCTTCTAAATCGCTAGTCTGTCGCCATTGTCTCGCTCGAGCGATAAAAACAGTAACTTTGTTGCTAGCCTTGTCGCCTGCGTCAGGCAAGAGACATACTTAGGCAAATTTCCTACAGTTTTTCTTCCCAACTTTGGATCGTAATTTCTCATTCATCCGAAATTGGTTTTGAGATTCCAAATATACCACGACAATCTACTCGACGAGTAGAATAAATTGGTCTATTTCATTTGTAATTTGACTATCGGATCAAGTCCGAATATTTGGACGAAGTTGACACAGTCATTTTTCCAAGGTTTTGGTTTTGAAACTTAACTAAATTTTCAATCTTCTAAACCAATTTCCAACAATCTCCCACATGAATGGAAATTCGAATATGCATATGCAATGTGAAATTATGATGCATTGTAGAGAGAGTGTGAAAAAAACACCGTATTAGGTAAGGTAGCTTTCGGCTTTGAACCTTCCTTAGTGAATACTATCGGATTTACTTGATTAATTGGTAAACGTGATGTCTTGAACCATTCAGTCGTTAGTGTAAGCCAAGACAACAATACTCACACAGACGTCTTCCCTAATTCGTTCATAGTTATCATGAGTTGGTTCATTTTGGCCCTGAACCACCCTTGGGTTTCATAAGTGTTTGGATAATTGTAGCCTCGAGAAATTCTTATTGAAGATGCCCCACTTCATACTTACTAGGTGACCTCATATTAAGAATATTATGTCATATTTCACTTGATTTAATCAATATATATGAATAATTAAAAGAGTATCTTAACCTGTAATCATTCTATAGAAAGCACTCTAATATCTTAGGAATGAGTTAGGAAGTAATTTCCTAAGTACTTCATTGAATCTTCATAATTTAGTCGTCCCTTTGAACCAAGATCTTGGGATCTCCAGTCAACAATGTAGGGTTACCATTACAAAGATCTTTACGTAGTAGGCTTTAATCACATTCCTTTCGATAGGCAACATACTTGATCTCTAGGCAAACTTTTTGTAAATGGATCTGCAATGTTATCCTTTGATTCCACATAATCTACGGAGATGATGTCATTAGAGATTAGTTGCTTAATGGTATTATATCTGCAACGTATATGTCTAGACTTACCATTATACATGTTGATTTGAGCCATTCTAATAGCCGATTGACTATCACATTGTATACTAATCGCAGGTACCGGCTTGGGCCAACATGGAATATCTTCTAGAAAGTTACGAAGACATTCTGCTTCTTCTCCAGCTTTGTCCAAAGCAGTAAACTCTGATTCTATCATTGATTAAGCTATGCACATTTGCTTTGTAGATTTCCATGATATAGCAGCTCCACCAATGTTAAATACATAACCACTAGTAGACTTGGAATCCTTCATGTCAGATATCCAATTCTCATCACAATATCCTTCCAATGCCACAGGATATTTTGTAAAATATAATTCATAGGTTAAGGTATACTTCAAGTACCTAAGAACCCTTGTTAAAGCCTTTCAATTATCATGGCTTGGATTCCTTTTGAATCTATTAAGTTTATTCATAACATATACTATATCCGATCGAGTGCAATTCGTTATATACATTAGATTGCCTATAATATGTGAATACTTTAGTTGTGACACACACTCACCCGTATTTTTGATTAAGTGTAAACTTGGGTAAATAGGGGTTTTTGCAGGACTTTCCTCAAGTATATTATACTTCTTGAGTACACTTTCAATATATTGAGATTGGGAAAGTATGATTTCTTTCGGTATTCTAGAAATCTTAATCCCTAGTATCATATTAGCAACACCCATATCCTTCATATCAAAATGTTTCGTTAGCATTCTCTTGGTGTTTAGCATTAGTTTGTGATTATTTGTCATTATCAACATATCGTCTACATATAGACACACAACCACATAGGCATTTGGTGTATGTTTTATATAGACACACTTATCACACTCGTTTATTTTGAATCTGTTTGACAATATTATTTTGTCAAACTTTTGGTGCCTATGTTTAGGAGCTTGTTTCAATCCATACAAGGACTTAACGAGTTTACAAACCTTGTGTTTGTTATTAGGAGAGACGAATCCTTCGGGTTGTTCCATGTATATCTCTTCTTCTAACTCACCATTCAGGAATGCTATTTTCAAATCCATTTGATGAATCTCAAGGGTGTGTATTGTTGCAATCGCAATTAACAACCGTATCAAAGTGATTATAGTCATGGGTGAGTAGGTATCAAAGAAGTCAAGTCCTTCTTTTTGCCTATATCCTTTGGCAACCAACCTAGCTTTATATTTGTCAATGGATCCATCCGGTTTAAGTTTCTTCTTAAAAATCCATTTACATCCTAAAAGCTTATTTTCGGGAGATAAATCAACCAACTCCTAAGTATGGTTTTGCATTATCGAAACTATCTCACTATTGATAGTTTCTTTTTAAAACGGTGCTTCCGGTGTAGACATGGCTTCATCGAATGTCTTTGGATCATTTTCTACCATTTAGGTTAGAGAATTTGGGCCAAACGAAGTTGATATTCTTGCCCTTTTACTACGTCTTGATTCTTCCTCAGTTGAAATACCATTTATAGTATCATAAGTTCTTTTATTTGAACTTACATTTTCATTTTCCTTACAAGAAAACACATTCTCGAAGAATGACACATTTCTTGATTCAATTATGATTCCCTCATGTACATCTTGAATTTCGAATTTTTGTAGGAATCGATATACACTATTATTATCGACGTATCCAATAAATATGTAATCAATCATTTTGGGACCAATCTTTACTTGCTTAGGCTTAGGGTTTTCAACATTAGCCAAATATCCCCACACTTTCAAGTGTTGGTAGGAAAGAGGATGACATTTCCATAATTCATATAAAGTTTCTTCCATTTTCTTAAGGGGTATCCTATTAAAAATACTATTTGCCGTTAAAATAGCTTCCCTCCACAAGTTTTGAGGCAACCCCGAACTCAACAACATGGCGTTCATCATTTCCTTAACAGTTCGATTTTTGCATTATGGTGCTGTTGTTTGATGAATAATTTCATGTTCGGAACATAATTCTTCAAGCAGTGCCCCGCATTCACCTCATCCATCACTACGAATATTCTTTATTCGTTTACCAAGTTAAGTTTCAATTTCCGCCTTATAATGCTTAGAGGCATTCAACGCCTCGTCTTTACTTTTTAAAAGAAAGACATAATAATATTTTGTACAATCATCAATGAAAGTAATAAAGTATTTCTTACCACCTTTAGTTTGAACATGTTTTAAATCACAAATGTCGCTATGTATTAGCTCGAAAGGTGTAGTGTTCATTTGAATCAAGTGGAACAATATTTTAACCAATTTTGCTCAACACACACTTCGCATTTATGATTAGGATCGATCTTAAGCGCTAGAATTAAACTTTGATTCATAAGTTTGCGTGAAAATTTATAATTCACATGTCCTAATTGACTATGCCACAAACAAGACAACTCAAGCATATAAACTGAATTTAAAGTTTTATTCATAATGTTTTGCCTTGGTACAACAATAAGAACGTTTACTTTGAACATTCCATCACCCATGTATCACTTTCCTACATACTTCTCATTCTTAGTGAGTACAAATTTATAGGATACAAATACAAGTTTAAAACCATTTTTACTAAGTAGAGACTCGAACACTAGATTCTTCTGTATGTCCGGCACATGCATGACGTTGTTGAGGATGAGTTCTTTGCCGAAGGTCATCTTCAAAGTCCATTGTCCTTCAACTTTGGAACTTGCAGAGTTCCCCATGAACTGTTGTTCTCCATCCAATTTTTGATAATTTGAGAACATCGCCTTATCTGTACACACATGACGGATGGCACCAGTGTCAACCCACAATTCTCTTGAGTTTCCAACGAGGTTGCACTCGGAAACAACTACAGATAAATTCATCTCTTGCATCCTTTCAGAAAGGGTGTCTCTTTCAACTATGTTGGCATGTGCATTCTTCTTTGATTTTCGACATTCACTTGAGCAATGTCCAGCCTTTCCACAATTGTAGCAGTTCCCTTTAAACTTTTTGGCCTTCTTGAAGTTGTCTCTTCACGGTGCCTCACCGGAAAACTTTCGCTTCTTGTTGACAGTCTTCGAGTTGGTTTCAACAAAGTTTGCTCCAAGTTGGACAATAGGCAGTCTATCAATTTTTCTATTGTCTTCTTCGATCCTCAAGCAGACAATCAATTCTTCCAAGTTCATTCCATTGGATTTATGCTTGAGGTAGTTTTTGAAGTCTCTTCACATAGGAGGGAACTTTTCGATGATGGCAGCAACTTGGAAAGATTCACTCAATTCCATGTTCTCGGCATAGAGGTCATGTAACAGAACTTAAAGTTCTTGCACTTGACTAATCGCCGTTTTGGAATCCACTATCTTGTAGTCCAAAAATTTGCCGACTATGAACTTCTTAGTTCCGGCATCCTCGATCTTGTATTTATTCTCCAAAGAATCCTACAGTTCCTTGACCGAGTTCTTCGAACTGTATACTCAATAGTGTATTGTCCAATCCATTCAAGTTATAATCAATAATCAATTCACGATTGTTGTCTCCTTTTTATACCGTTGGTGCAGTCTCCTTCAGAAACTTAGCCAAGTTTAGAGTGGTAAGTTAGAATATCTTTTGTTGCCACTCTTGAAATCCACACCTCCAAGCTTTTTCGATTTTTTCCTATGCGGGATTACAGTATTTTAAAGTGGTATAGCCAATGGCGGAACCACATTGTTTAAATCATTTTGACTCGAAGTAGCCTCAATGGTGGCCATTTATGTTATATAAACAAAAGCTCAACGCAAATAAATCAAAAGAATGGAATATCATACGAATGTGTATTCCAAAAGATGAAGATAAAAGATTAACAACAACAATAGACACAAAATTTTGTTTTAAGATTGTTGGAGTGGACTTTATGTAAGTGCGGGTGAAAGGGTTGTTGTATATCGAACAAACAAAAAGCAAAGTTTAATCTGTAAGAGCTTGACTAAACTATATAACAAAGTGATTGGAAATGTAGTATGAAACTACAAATGAGAACTAAAAAATTAAAACCAAGAAGGAAAGAAGAAGAAGAAGAAGAGCACTATGAGGCAAGTGATTTTCACTCTTTTCTTAAGACAAAATTGGCCCGCAACGGTAACGGTACTCACGGTTCACGACACTTGTCTATCGAAATACAACGGACTCAACTTTTGATAGAAGCACTTCAAACCACAAGTGACAGTGAACTTTCGACGGAGTTTCTCTCTACAAAGAAGAAAATGGTTTTGAATGAATTTAGAAGTGATTTGCAAGAGTTTTTAAACAATGCTCAATGCAAATACGGTATGGGATACCTGATAGATGTCCAAGGAGTCCTAAATATAGAGGGTGAGGGTTGTGAATGAAATGTCGCGTTCCAAACTCAGCAATTCTTGCAAAATGTCGCACAATTCATTGTTGCTAGCATGTCGCTCGAGTGACAGTCCAGCGTCAGGCGAGCAACATACTTAGACAAAATTTCGACGGTTTTTCTTCCCAACTTTGGACCGCAATTTCTCATTCATCCGAAATTAGTTTTGAGATTCTAAATATACCACGACGAGTATAACAAGTTGGTCTAAATACATTTGTAATTTGATCATCGGATCAAGTCCGAATATTTGGACGAAATTGACACGAAAGTCATTTTTCCAAGTTTTTTATTTTGACACAACCAAATTTTCAATATTCTAAACAAATTCTCAACAACATCTGTTTTACAAGTTTAGCATAGCATACTTAGATGATATTACAACAAAATATATGAACATTTATCACCCGAAAGAAGAAAAATTAAGCAAAATCAATTTCACCTACTTGAATTCATTCAAACAGCCTTCAATTGATTTCGATAATTTCTTGTTTTAAATATTCGATTCCAAATCTTGAAGCTTCAAACTCTTGATGTTATTTGCCTTGAATTTTTTCATAGCCTTGTTCTTCGCATTCTTTAGTGAATAATGTCGAAATTAGAGATCCAAATTATATTATATCATTGCTTAAATTACTTTCCAAAACTTGGACGAAACCAAAAAGAAAATAAAAAATTTCCCCAAAATTAACACCATGGGATCGCATATCATTGCAATTTGAAGGCTGCCTTTTTCCAAACACGCCCTTGCGCAAACCTCAACTATTGGCCATATGAAGTTTGGTCCATGTTTTATGTCCGTTGTAATTGCAAGCCGATTCCTTGATAATCCAATTTGTATCAAGTTGTTTCCCATTCTTTGAATTATGTACAAAACTCATCATTGTGAGGTTAAGATTTTATAGTACTTGTTGACGGATATTTGGGACAGCATAATCTTCATCAAGACGTGGCAAATTAGATTAACTGTAATCTTTTGTTGGTGCACAACTTTAATTTTAGGTACAGCAATAGCTACCAAGAGAAATTATCCAAGTGGTACATGCAATTATCAATAGGATAATAACAATTAGCGCAAAACATATATATACCATTTTGCCAGTGGTACATCACCATGTACATAGGGGTGTACACTCCTCTCACAAGGGGGTGGATATGGAGTTATATTTTCTAAAATATTATCTATTTACAAAAAAAAAAAAAAAAAAATCAAGCTTTTTATGTATTATTTTGATAACATTCAAGAAATATCGAATTTGACGGTTGTACTATAAAGTTTGACAATTCAACTTTAGAATTGTTGAATTCCAAGTGATAACTGCAATGTAGAATTCGATATTTTCAATTATAACTCTACAATTGACTTTAGAATTTGATGGTTCTCCAACAATATTGTTTTGTTAAGCTAGATTTATGTCAACATTGTATATTTCAATGGGATTCTCAATGGAGCAAAATGCCAACAACATTAGTGAACAATTCTTTGAAGATATACATAAATGAGGACTTCAAAATACCTCCTAATATAGGAGTTGATTTTAGGTTTATGACTTTCTAGCGGGTGGCTGACTCTTAATATTCTTGGTCAGAGAAATGTTTTAGGAACAATGCTATGGGTACAGAAAATTATTCACAGAAACCGGACAGAATACACAACATGTGGGCCCCTATTTTTTGGCAATATTTAATTCAAGTGGGGCCCCCATCCCATGTGAGAGGAATTCAAATTCCTGTACAAAATCTGATTTTTTTCTGGTACCTACAACATTTTTCATGTTTTAGGGTTGTGGCTTCTGCAGTGGTTTGTAAGTGAAGTGGAGGGAAATGGAGTCTATTTATAGACTTCGGGTAGCTCGCGAGATGATGTGGCAATGTGCTAAATGGCCCCAAATCCTCATGCTGATATAATTATGAAAACATTAGGTATCTCTAGATCGACCTTGACATCAACAAATCCATCAATCGGATATCTTATCTAGATGAATATCCATCTAACATCGTTGGACCCCCTACTCGTACGCCAATTATACTATTGCTTATGGGGTATGCGATCTAGAAAACCCACGTGCCCTAACTATTTTAGTGGGCCACTTGTCTTGGCTTCTAAACACTCCACTAGTTCAGTGCATGCTATCACTCAAAACACAAACGAGCACGTAGACAATCCACGCGCCTTAATTATTTATGCAAGAAATGATGCAATCGCTGTAATGATGTTTTTTTTTTCAAATCACTAAGGTTCTGTTGGGAAAAAAAATTAGTTACAGTAACTTTTACAGAACAGTAAAATGTTGAGGGGAAAACTAATCAATGAGATTCGTAACATCACAATATCCTAAAGTGAAATTGCATGTCATTTACTGCTGCAATCTCTTTAAACAATCACTCTGATGATACAACAATCAAATCACTTATAAAATAATCACAATGATTTTTCGAACCCTCAAGTTTTACTCCAGAAAAATAACTCAAAAACAAGAATAATTTTAAAAATATAATATATCAGAATTACATAATATGAGAATGATCCTTTGTGTTGCTATTTTCCAAGGAGCAAGAGCTGCATATTTGTAGCAGAAAACAAATTATAACTTACACCACTTATAATTAAATGAAAAAAATAATTAGGGTTTTTATGATTTCAATAAAAATATCATGTAACTCTCCATCTTATGCTATTTTATATTTTTATGATTTTAATAAATTGTCTGGTAACTCTCCAACTGCCATATTTTATTGGCTAGTTTGACCAAATACAACAAATTTGAAAATAATAATAATTTTTTTATATTATAATCAAAGAAATCCAAAAGTTCAAGGCCTAATTATAGACTTTTTAAATATTCACATGGAATGTGATTCGAACCAACACCTCCCACATAAATTTCACACGTTTAGGTGTATTTCGACTTGATCATTACCTTTTGTATATTCTAATGAGTTTGTCAACAGCGGACTAAACCATGCTTAAACTCTATAATTATAGTTGCAAATTGCAACAATAAAACACACACATGACTTCTAAAATAATCATTAAGTTCTTGCTATTGTGTTCATTTCAACCATGAACATTTATAGATTCTTTGAGTACTCTAAAGAATTAGCATCAATTCTCATAGGAAGCGGCCCTCACTTCCATACTCAAATAGGTGCTTCTATCAAAAGTGCATTGTATCTAAACACCCAACTAAATAACAACTATAGAAAGTATTAAGTCTTAGCTCATCATCTAATCAATACAATTGGTACTACTACATCATACGGAGGGATTTGGAGTGAATCCAATGTAGTAGTAGTACCTCTACAAGCCACTTCAATAACTTTGTTGTCATGTTGAACCTCGTTCATGGGATCTCTCTTCATAAGGTTGGATTTTCATTACAGGTGATAATTTCTAATAGGCTTTAGCCCTATCCTCCTCGATATTTTCTTGATTATTTCCTAATTGATTATGAACACTGCGATGCTCATTGAATTCACTTAGCAAAATATTTTGGTCAATTTGGAGAAATTGGTTGAAGCCAGAGTGGAACTGCATATATACGAATCAAACCAATTGTGAAATAAAAATTCGTGATGCTATGATTTGGGTGTAAATGACACATCTCGGAGATGTTATATATGGGATTTTTTTTCCTCTCTCACTCTTTTATTCCAGTGTTTATTACGTTATGAATTGAAAAAGGTGGACGGTGAAATGGAAGATTAATGGGTTAATTTCACAAATGGTCACTGAAGTTACCTGAAAATTTCAAAACGGTCACTGAAGTTTCAAAGTTTCAGAAACGGTCACTGAAGTTTGAAATTTCTTTCAAAACTGTCACTGAATTTTTAGATTTTTTGGCCAAGTTTGAGACAATTTTTCGGCAACTTCTAACCACCAAAACCGCTGATTTCGGATACCGTTGGAAAGCCCACGATATTCTCTTCAATTACCGCCAAAAATCTCCTCAAAACTCCAAGTGATTCGGCCGGAATAAAGCCACGAAGTCGGCAACCGAAAATTGTGAAAATCTGGCTAGATTTTCAGATTTTTTGGGCAAGTTTGAGATAATTTTTCGGCAACTTCCAACCACCAAAACAGTTAATTTCGAATATCGATGAAAAGCCCATAATGTCTTCTTCAATTAACACCAAAAATCTCCCCAAAACTCCAAGTGATTTGACCGGAATAAACCCACGAAGTCAGCTACCCAAACTGGGCAGATTTTCGGACTTTTTTGGTAGCTAACTTCGTGGGTTTATTCCGGCTGAATCCCTTGGAATTATGGGGATATTTTTAGTGGTAATTAAAGAGGACATTGTGGGCTTTTCAAAGGTATCCGAAATTGACGGTTTTGGTGGTCGGAAGTTACCGAAAAATTGCCTCAAACTTGCCCAAAAAATCTGAAAATCTGGGCAGATTTTCACATTTTCGGTTGCCGACTTCGTGGCTTTATTCCGGCCGAATCACTTGGATTTTTGGGGAGATTTTCGATGGTAATTGAAGAGGACATCGTAGGCTTTCCAACGGTATCCAAAATCGGCGGTTTTGGTGGTCGGAAGTTGCCGAATAATTACTACAAACTTGGCCAAAAAATCTGAAAATTCAGTGACCATTTTGAAAGAAATTTCAAACTTTAGTGACCATTTCTGAAATTTTGAAACTTAAGTGACCGTTTTGAAATTTTCAGGTAACTTCAGTGACCATTTGTGAAATTAACCCGAAGATTAATTGATTTTTAAAGTGTGTGGCGTAATTTGCACTACATAAAAACTAAGTCAGTTCAAAATTAAGTCCTTTCGTTTTGTTTCTTTAAGAATCATTTCTCACTCAGGTTCATGTTCTCAAAAATTCATTTTTAATGTTTTTCAAAACTTTTCTTTACTTTTTAATCACACATTCGAAAAAAAAAAAAAACATTTTCGAAGAATCATTTCTCAAAAAAATATTTAACAAACAAGTGTTGAGTTTTTCACTTGGTCTGTCCCTTGATCTACTCCCATCCTTTGATAACTTACAAAAGCAAAATTCACGTGAGCTTGGTGTGCGCCTGACGTGGGAAATAGGACGAAAGTAGTTTTCATGCCTTGTTATATTGCCAAGCCTCTCAGCTTGGAACTTTTTCTCTTCGGACTTTGATAATATTTCTCATTGTTGGAATAATATTTCCAAATAAGAGGAAATGAGAAGAACATAAAGAATATAATAAAAAACCTCAAAGAAAAATCAAAAGCTCAAACATGTAATTGTTGTCATCAAATAATATTTGCCCCCTCTCGAATTGGATTTGATGTTTAAATGGATTCTTGGCAAATGATTTGCAGGATTTATCAAGCCTTGAAAATGAATAAACACTTAAGCACTAATGAAATTCCTTCAAAACTCAAGAACACAAAAAATAGAATTTTGAATATGAAAGAAAAGAGTCTTAATATTCATGTGGAATGGAATTTCATCTCATGTGATTTTAGGGTCCGTTTGATAGCCTAAAAAATGGGTGTAAAAGGAAAATATTTTCTAACTTTAGTCAATTAAGGGTGTTTGATAGCACAAATTTTTCTGCAAAATGTTTTTCACTTTTTTCTAGGTACAATCCTTTGATGCACAAAAACTTGATTTTGTTTTCCCACCTATTTGGTGGGAAAACATTTTCCACCTTTTTTTTTTTTTTGCAATGGGAACAAATTCTAGATACAATGGTAAAAAAAAAAATTCACTTTTATTGACAACTTCCATGCAAACAAAGTCAAACGAATGATATTCGGTATGGTAAATTTTTTTTTAACAATTGGAACAAATTTTAGACCCAATTGTAGAAAAAATTATCACTTTAATGGACAAATTCCATAAAAAACGAAGTCAAATGGACACCAAACTTTCAACATTTTCCATGAAAAATTATACCAATCAAATACAATTAATTACAATTTCCAATAAAAATTTTTCTAGAAAAATCAATTCCCTGTAAAACATTTTCTTTCCTCCCATGCAATCAAACGGACCCTTAATGTGTTTTGTGTTGATCATTAATCATCTATTTATAGATCTCAACCAGTACTATACGAAATAGTGTCAAAACATGATGAAAAAAGACAATTTTCCATCCAAAAGAACTCCAGATTTCAAGTTGAAAAACCAACCATCGGCTTGTTTTTAACCCTATGCGCAAGCATAGTATAATCCATGCGTACGCATGGTAGAAGCATTTTTTTTCTTCTATTTCTGCAGGCTCAAACCATGCGTATGCATAGGAAAAAACTCAAATTTCTCAATTTTATTTAACATTCTATTTTATTGATTTTGAACAACAATTTCAACACTTATTTGCTAAAGGGAATGGGGATTTATTATTTCTTGCACGCAAAAGACTATCAACCGAGAACATGGTCCACCTCCTGGTAGTCTGTTGGAAAGATTGAAGTTTTTTTTTTCTCTACCAGGTTGGTACATGACTCGGCTAAATATTTGCACGAATTCCAATGTCAAGGATTATTGACAAACTGAATTTCGTTAATAATGTTTCGGATAGCCAAACAAGGATTTGGCCAACAGGAGGAGCTTAAAATTGAATGTTGATGCCATTGTTTGGCCGGATGGAGCTACTCATGGATTAGGTAGAATGGTCAAAACCTATATGGTCAGGTTCTCACCGCCTTCTCGAAATTTTTCCAGGCACATAGTTCACATTGCTCACTATAATATCACCACAAGCAATCACATCACATACAAAATGATACCTCATATCAATGTGGTTAGTCCCCTCGTGAAACATCTGATTCTTAGTCAAGAAAATTGCACTCTGCTATTACAAAATAATATAGACATCTACACGTCTTCACTGATTTCACCAATCAATCCTCTCAGCCACATAGCCTCCTTACATGCCTCTGTAATGTCCATGTATTCTGCTTCTGTATTTTGCAAAATAGCTTTCCAACTGATAGCATAGCTTCCAAGGGTAAACACATACATTGTAAGTTATCTCCTCTTATCAAGATCCTCAGTATAATCTAATCAACATATCCAATGACTCCATTTGAATTTCTACCAAAATTCAAACAAGCATTAGAAGAGTCCCTCAAGTATCTGAAGATCCACTGCACTACTTTCCAATGTTCCTTACCAGGATTTGTCGTGTATCTACTAACTACACTTACTGCATATGCCAAATCAGGTCTTGTACAAACCATAGTATACATAAGCAAACCAACTGCACTAGTATAAGGAACCCGAGACACGTAATCAATGTCTTCATCTGACTAAGGACACAAGTTAGATAATAATTTAAAATGGGCAGCCAAGGGAGTACTGATAGCTTTCGCATTCACCATATTGAATCTTTCAAGCACCTTCTCAATGTACTTCTTCTGACTTAAATACAATTCGCCTGCCTTTCTATCCCTCAAGATTTCCATTCCAATAATCTTCTTCTCTACACCCAAATCCTTCATGTCAAACTCCTTACTGAGTTATAATTTTATCTTTCTGACCTCTGTTTTATCATTGGCTACTATGAGCATATCATCAACACATAATAACAAATATGTAGTTGATCCACTACTTTCCTTTCTGAAGTACACACAACTATCACAATTACATTTATCAAAACTATGAGTAGTCATGAATGAATCAAACCTCTTATACCACTATCTCGATGACTGCTTTAATCCATACAAGGATTTCTTCAACAAGTACACATAGTCTTCATTCTCAAGTTATGAACCCCTCTGGTTGTTTGATGAGTAAAATTAACTCATTAAACAAGATCCTTTAAATCGTAGTTTTTAGTTTATTCTTGAGAACTTTTGAGCATTTTGATGTGTGTGTTCGTGCTGTTTTGTAGTTGGACAAATTGTATGAAAACGGAGTGGTTTGGAGCTTGAAATGGAGTTATGATGATGATCATGGAAGGAGGTATGACATTGAGATGAGGGAAGAGAAGGATGAAGTGGAGAGAAGACCAAAAGATCAGCAAAATAAATAGAGAAGAAGAACGACAAAGATGAGGCAGAATGTTGGGCGCCTAGGCGCCAGCCATAAAGAAAACCAGCAGAAACGCTGGTGCCAAGGCGCCGCTTCCCGAGAATAGGGAAAAAAACTTGTTTTCTTAATTTTTTCGGCCCAGCCCAACTTCATTCCGTGTTAACATTTTAAGAGGCTATAAATAGAAGTTATAAGACCTAATTGAAGGGGAGAATGACGGCTTAGAAGACAAGAGGAAGGAGTCGATCTAAAGCAAAAAAACAAGAGATTGGAGGAGAATTCAAGCATAAAAGGGTTTTTCTTATCATTTTCTTCTCCATGTTCTTTATTTCAGAATTTGATATGTTGTTTTTAGTTATTATGAGCTAATTTTAATATCTAGGGTTTAACGTAACTGATCTTGAGATATGTTTGGATTCTTTTATCGTTAATTCAATTGATTTTTCCATTAATTCGTTTGTGTTAATTTTTGTGCATTGCTTTCAATTACCTGATCAATAATCGAATGATTTGATGATTGAAATTTCGGCACTTCAAGAGGCGCTTTCTTCTGGGGATTGGCAATAACAAGAATCGGCCCTTTAGTGAAACTGGCCAAGCGGTGGGGAAAATTTAGGCATGATCTAAGAATGACACAACCTAGAAAATTATAGGTTTCGAGAGAAAGTGTAATTTCTTTGAAGTTTATTTCGTTTAAGAATCTTGTGCATATAATTTCTGTAGCATTAATTCGGAATATAGATATTGGGATTAAAATATAGAAATAGATTCTATTAGGCACTCGAGAGAGAGAATAGTATTTAATTTGTGATTCTTGCCTATGAATTTAGGAAAAATCGATAGAAGTGACTATAGAAGTTGAAAAACATTGTTGATAGTGAGGTGAAATCAATCCATAGGCTTTCTCGCATTGATATTCTCATTTAAATTGTTTTCTTTCCATTTGAATAATCACACATTCATATTATTTTAGGATAACACATTGAATTCAAATTTGGTTTGTCTAGATAAAGCAAAAGCTTAAATAATTATAATACTTGGTAGGAATTAAATTATAATCCATGTGGGTTCGACACTCTAACTCTATTACTATATTACAAAACTTGACATCGTACACTTGCGTTATAATTCACGTTATAGAAAACGCGTAATAAGTTTTTGGCGTCGTTGCCGATGATTGTTTTATTTGATTTTTACTAGCATTATTACCAATTAACTTTTATTTTAATTTAGATTTTTAATTTTGTTTTTATTTATTTTATTTTTATCTCTAATAGTCTCTTGTTTTTTTAATTTCAGCTGTTTATGCGAAGGGTAAGAAACATCGACCTATTACCTGTTGATCTTGAACCAGAACACACATTTCACCATCTAAGGGGGAGCTGTAACCAGGACTAATACACATGGTACAACAAAATTAGTTTGGGGGAGTTGTAACAGAAGATCCAAATACTCATTTGGAATCTTTTCTCGAAATCTGTGATACCGTCAAGATGAATGGTGTTACTGAAGACGCCATCAGACTCCGCTTATTTTCCTTTTCCTTAAGAGATAAAGCCAAAGCATGGTTCCAATCTTTTCCATATGGATCCATCACGACTTGGGAGGGGTTAGCTCAGAAATTTCTAACAAAATTTTTTCCACCCTCCAAGGCAGCTCAATTGTGGATTGAAATTGGTCAATTCAGACAATCTGACTTCGAGCCATTTTATGAGGCATGGAAAAGATTCAAAGATCTACTTAGAAGATGCCCTCAGCATGGTTATCAGAGTTGGGCGCAAATTGAACTCTTCTCAAGGGGCTGAATGGTCAAACAAGAACAGTAGTGGATTCTGCAGCAGGAGGAACTCTGATGTCCAAGACTCCGGATGTGGCTATTTCATTGCTGGATGAGATAGCTACTAATAGATATCAATGTCCAAGTAAGCGTTCAAGTGCTAAGAAAGTTGCTGGCCTTTATGAGGTGGATCTTATCACTACCCTTGCAGCTCAGATGTCATCTCTCATTACTCAAGTAGCTGCATTAACATCACAGGGAACTCAGAAGAAAGCAGATTCCATCATGGCTGCTTCCACTTCATACCATGAGTCCAAGTCAGAGAAAAAGCAAGTCCAGTATGTGAATGGTGGAAACTTCAATCAGAGAGAAAACTACTCAACAAACCAGTATCATCTAGGACTGCGAAACTATGAGAATCTCTCTTATGGTAACAATGCGAACGTGTTACAACCACCATCTGGGTTTAATAATCAAGTTTCTTCTAAAGGAAAGCCATCACTAGAGGATATTTTGGGAACCTTCATTTTAGAGACTAGATTGAGGTTCAACAAAGATGAGTCAAGACTTCACAACATCGAGACTCATATGACCAACTTGGGAGCCACAGTGAAAAATTTGGAGGTGCAAATTAGTCAGATAGCAACAATAATACAGTCCCAAGAGAAAGGAAAATTTTCCAGTGATACGGAGGTTAACCCAAGGAAGCACTGCAATGCCATCACATTAAGGAATGGTAAAAAAGTTGAAGAAAAAAATGTTGTAGGGCCTACACCGGATCCCATACTTAAGAGAAAGTAGATTAAAAAGCAGAAGACCAAAGTAGAAGCAACAAAAGAGATTAATAAACCTTACTCAATCTCATTTCTAGAAAATCCACCTATTTTGAAGCCCTAGCTGCCATTCCCATAGAAATTCATGAAGAAGAAATTTTATGAGCAATTCGCAAAGTTCCTGGAAGTCTTCAAGAAAATCCACATCAATATTCATTTTGCAGATGCCTTAGCCTAAATGACTAACTATGCCAAGTTCTTAAAGGAAGTGATGTCAAAGAAGAGAAAGTTGGATGAGTTTGAGATGGTTAAGCTGACAGAAGAGTGTAGCGCCATTCTTCAGAAGAAGCCTCCTCAGAAATTGAAAGATCCAGGCAGCTTCAACATTCCTTGCAATAGTGGTGGTATCACATTTGAAAAAGTATTGGGTGACCTTGGAGCTAGCATTAACTTATGCCCTTATCAATGTTCGAAAAGTTAGGTCTTGGAAAAGTGAAGCTCACAACCCTCACCTTTCAACTAGCGGACATATCAATTACATACCCCAAGGGCATTATTGAAGATGTGTTGGTGAAGGTCAATAAGTTCATCTTTTCGGTGGACTTTGTGGTGTTGGACATAGAAGAGGATGAGAAAGTGCCATTGATTCTTGGAATAACCTTTTTAGCTGCTAGAAGAGCATTGATTGATGTACAAGAAGGGAAGTTGACATTGTGGATTAATGAGGAGCAAGTCGTGTTCAGTACACATCAACAGGAAAAATCTTTAGAAAAAGCTAACACCTGCCATATGGTCCAATCATTTGTCTAAGTGAAGGGTAAAAATTGCAAATTAACATTGTTCCATGACCCTCTAGAGCAATACATGACAACCGACTACTCAAAGATTGCTACACATGCTGCCAAAAGCTATACAAAGACCAAGAAAGTAGTGGATTTCATTCTAACTCAAGAAGTCGATCCACCTGACAGAGTGAAAAACTATATTGAAGAACCTCTGAAACCTCTCAACATTATCAAATCAATAGTGGTTTCGGAAGCTATACCGGAGTTAAAACTGTTCAACTCCATTAGCTATACCACAGTGAAGAAGAATACAATGCCAAGGATGAAGTTTAGGAAGAAGAGGGAAGTGCCACCTGACGATCCAGCGTAGACACCTCGGTTATGTCAAGCTAATGACGTTAAATGAGCGCTTGTTGGGTGGTAACCCAAGTTTTTGTTATTTAATTATTTATTTATTTTTTAATTATAAGATACTTATTTAAGAGTTTGTTTAGGAATCCATAAGCCATAGCCCATCTTCCCTTAGGTTTTTGAATGATCGAGTTGGTTGTTAGATGTTTGAGTTAAGTACCACATGTTCCACGTATCTCATATCAACAATTTGATTTTTTTTTTCAAGAACATGACGTCGCGAAACATTCAAACCAACGTTGACTAGGAGAAAACGGGATGAATCTCAAGTTTGTGGGAGAAGTTAGAAGAAGTATCCATCAAATCCAGTATCATAAACACCAAAATGTCATTGGCAATGCAGATAATTCATGGATGTCTTCCTCACTTTTCTTTAATTTTACATTAGGGACAATGTTCAATTTAAGTTTAGGGAGCTATTATAAATTATTTAATTGCTTGCCTAATTTTTATTTAATGTTATTTTATTTTCTTTTATTTTATTTTGTGTGCATTTTTGTTTTCTGAAAAAAAAAATTAGCATTTTCGCACGCTTGTGTGGGCTGGATAACATTGTTAGCAATGATGCATATATTTGGGAACATGAGTCAGTTGTGAGTTATAATAAGTTATGTGCTTGACTTAAAGTTTTACTTATCCTTGCAAACAATTGTGACATAAATGCATGTGAACTGAGTATAACGTTGGACATGAATAGGTCGATTCATAAATGATATAGATGAAATTAGTGACCTTAGAAGCTTGATCCAAACAACCTCCAAACGGAAAAAAACATTCGCATCCCATAACCAATTTTAGGATAGTTTGGATAGTGGAACTTTTGTAGGAAAATATGGATGTAGATGTGGATTCCGCGTGTGCTAAAATTTCTATGGACTGTTGAGATCAATAGGATAAAAATTGGGTGAAAACCTTAAGTTATGGGTCAAATTTTCAAGAATGAGTGTTTAATAAGGGGCATTGCACTAATCATGGTAAAAATAAAAAAAATGGACGACTATAATAATCTCATTGTGAAACATCTATTCGTAGCCTTTATGACTCGAGTGAATATGCCTGTAAGGGTTTAAAATATGATGCCCTAAAGTCATCTGACTCGGGAGTTATCGGCCTAAAGTTCGCTACAGGGGTCATTTAGAAAGCTTAATGGATAGATGTCCATACAATGATACAAAGGGTGTATAAAAAAATACTTATAGCTGAAAAAGTAGGTGCATAAAACAGAAGACGCACCATTTACCATGATTAGCCCCGAACACTCATTTTAGAGGATTAGGCCTTTTACAAGAGATTGGTAACTTAGTTGATTCTTGGAGGTTGAAGTAGTCGAAAATAGGAGAATTCTAATTTACTGATATGTTGAACTGCATTCAGTGACAACTACCATAAACTAGAGAGGGTAAGGAGTATCGTTAGCAAACCATAGATTTTACCTCAAAAAAAAAGGAGCGAAAAGAAAATAAGTTTGGGGGTGTATGAATCTCACGAGTGGAGTAAGGAGATAAGAGACTTTTAAGGTCGGGAATTGAATGAGCTTATGAATGTACAACGTTGTATTTGGTTCTCCTCACGCACATGTTTTATATTGGAAAGTTAAAATTTGACTTTGGTACTATGACTTTGAAATAGTTCATGAATTCGATATCATGTTCTTAACGCTGAGCCATAAAAACAAACTATCCAGCTAAATATTTTATTTGAGTTTTGTGTTGATATGTGTTATTTGTGCATAATTAACTATGTTTTGTGTTGTTTTTTGTTTGCTCGAGGATAAGCAAAGAACTAAGTTTGGGTGTGTTTGATGAGTGAAATTAACTCATTAAACAAGTTCCTTTAAATCGTAATTTTTAGTTTGTTCTTCAGCACTTTTGGGTGTTTTGATGTGTGTGTTCGTGTTGTTTTGTAGTTGAACAAATTTGATGAAAACGGAATGGTTTGGGACTTGAAATGAAGATATGATGATGATCATGGAAGGAGGTATGACAGAGATGAGAGAAGGGAAGGATGAAGTGGAGAGAAGACCAAAAGATTAGCAAAATAAATAGAGAAGAAAAACAACAAAAATGAGGTAGAATGTTGGGCGCCTAGGCGCCCAAAATACAAAAAAATGCAGAACGGCGCCAGTCGTAAAGAAAACCAGCAGAAACGCCGGCGCCAAGGTGCCGCTTCCCGAGAAGAGAAAAAAAACTTGTTTTCTTAATTTTCGGCCCGGCCTCATTCCTTGATAACATTTTAAGAGGCTATAAATACAAGCTATAAGACCTAATTGAAGGGGAGAATGAGAAAGGAGAGTTGATCTAGAGCAAAAACAACAAGAGATTGGAGGAGAATTCAAGCATAAAAGAGTTTCTCTTATCATTTTCTTCTCCATGTTCTTTAATTCAGAATTTGATATGTTGTTTTTAGTTATTATGAGCTAATATTAATATCTAGGATTTGATGTAACTGATCTTGAGACATGTTTGGATTCTTTTATAGTTAATTCAATTGATTTTTCCATTAATTCATTTGTGTTAATTTTTGCATATTGATTTCAATTACCTGATCAATAATTGAATGATTTGATGCTTTAAATTTCGGCACTCGAGAGAGAAAAATTTAGGCGTGATCTAAGAACGACACAACCTAGAAAATTATAGGTTTCGAGAGAAAGTGTAATTCTTTTGAGGTTTATTTTGTTTAAGAATCTTGTACTTATAATTTCTATAGCATTAATTCGAAATAGAGATATTGGAATTAAAATATAGAAATAGATTCTATTCGACGCTCGGGAGAGAGAATAGAATTTAATTTGTGATTCTTGCCTATGAATTCAGGAAAAATCGATAGAAGTTGAAAAACATTGTTAATAGTGAGGTGAAATCAATCCCTAGGCTTTCTCGCATTGATATTCTCCTTTAAATTGTTTTCTTTCCATTTGAATAATCACACATTCATTTTATTTTATTTTAGGATAAAAACATTGAATTGAAATTTGGTTTGTCTATATAAAGCAAAAGCTAAATTAATTATAATACTTGGTAGGAATTAAATTATAATCCATATGGGTTCGACACTCTTAACTTTATTACTATATTACAAAACTTGACACCGTACACTTGCGGTATAATTTACCTTATAGAAAATGCGTAACATGGTTGCATGTAGATACTATCCTCAAGTTCTCCGTGTAAAAATACTATCTTGACATTCATTTGCTCAAACTCCAAATCATTCTTAGCCACCACTCAAAGTAAAGCCCAAATAGAACTATACTTCACAACTGGTGAGAATAAATCTATAAAATCAGCACCTGAAATCTAACTGTACCCTTTTGCCACCAATCTAGCATTGTATCTAGCATCTTCAATCCCTGGTATGTCTTCCTTTCTTTTGAACACTCATTTACAACGAACCACTTTTTTACCATTAGGTAATTTCACCAAGTTTCAAGTGTTATTTTTGCTCTATGACTCAATCTCATCCTACATAGCAATCACCCGTCTGCTAGAATCACTGCAACTAACTGCCTCTGAATATATAGCAGGCTTCTCGGTAGAATCAATGTCTTCAGCCACACTTAATGCATAAGTTACCAAATCTGGTGAGGTCTAATCTGTCTGCAATGTCTATCATTATCTATAGAATACTGTGGTGCTGGTGGTGTAGGAAAAGTAGGCAAGATATTACTGTCTGTCAACCCCGAACTGGACTGATCTGTAGTAGATTGTTCTGCAACCTCTAATTATTTCTCTGAACCAATTTTCAACTCTACCTGAGTTGAATGATTCTGCTCCTCAATTTTATCAGAATCCCCAAGAAATGAACCACGAATCATAGGAAGTTCATCAAATACTACATTCCTACTAACAACCACATTTCTAGTCTCGTGACTCCACATTTTATACCCCTTCACACCTGATTTATACCCAAGAAAGATGCATTTTCTAGATATAGGCTACAACTTCCCATTATTCACATAAGCATAAGCCGGACACCCAAAAAATTTTAAATCAAAATAGCATGAAGGTTTTCCAGATCATACCTCTTCTGTTGTCTTTTTATCAATGGGAATTGAGGGTGAGCGATTAATTAGAAAATAAGTTGTAGTAGCAGCTTCTGCCCAAAAAGACTTAGGCAACCCATAATTTGAAAGCATACAACGAACATTTTCCATCAAGGTTTTGTTTATCCGTTCTGCCACACCATTCTGTTGAGGAGTGTCAAGCAATGTCAAGTGTTTAAAGATGCCTTTAGCCCTACGGAAGCTTTTGAATTCATCTGAGCAAAACTCCAACTCATTATCAGTGCGTAGACATTTCACTTGCTTTCCGATCTGCTTCTCTACCAACGTTTTCCACTCCTTGAAGGTCCCAAATACATCACTCTTCTGCTTCAAGAAGAATATCCTAACTTTCCTGGATAAGTCATCAATTACTGTCAAAAAGTAATAATGGTCTCCTTTAGATTGTACCATGGCTGGTCCCCAAAGATCTAAATGGATATATTCTAAGTGTTCGCTTCGTGTTGTGTCTTTCTTTAGTAAATCTGGCTCTCTTCTGTTTCCTAAAGACACAATGCTTTCAAAATTCTATTTTGCTAGTCTTCTGCCCATTAAGAAGTCCCATTGTACTCAGCTCCACCATCTCATTCTCACTCATATGCCGAGCCACATGTGCCAATGTTTTGTAACTTCATCATTTGTTAAAAAAGAAGTAGAAATACTGCATCCCCAATTATAGTGGAACCGTACAAAATGTACAGTTGTACAAAGTTTTTATACCCATTCATGACAACAAGAGCGCCCTGACTCACCTTCAAAACTCCACACTCGTCAATGTATTTGTAGCCCTTTGAGTCAAGTGCACTCAAAGATATGAGATTCCGCTTCAGTTCTGGAACATGTCTTACATCTGTAAGTGTTCTGACAACCTCATCGAACATTTTGATTCTGACTGTGCCAACTCCGACTATTTTACAAGGCACGTTGTTTCCCATAATCACAGCACATCTCGAAACTCCTTCATAGGTAGAAAAACAATCCTTGTTGGGACACATATGAAAAGTACAAGCAGAGTCAAGAACCCATTCTTCACAAGGTTTGGCATCCATGTTAGAAATCACAAAAAGCTCTCATTCACTTTACTCATCTTCCACAATGTCAGCATCTATTGTATTAACAGGTTGCTTCCATTTCTCAGTAGCACCAACTGCTTTATTTCTGTTCTTCAAGGTATAGCAATCAGCTCTAATATACACATTCTTCTTACAATACTGACATGTCTTTTCAACATGTCTAGATTTCGATATGCCCCTCATATTTCTGATAGGATTCCTATCTTGATTTCTCCATCGCACAATCAAGCCCTCAGCATGATTTCAGATCCTCCAATAAGATGCATCATCTTCTCCTTAGATAGTAAAGCATCATAGACCTATTCCATGGTAGAGTATCCCGACTATAAAGAATAGTATCCCTAAAAGTCACATATGATGGTGGCAGCGAATACAACAACATCAAAGTCAAGTCCTCCACATCATACTTAACCTCCAATGTCTCCAAATCAACCATGATTTCTTTGAACATAGTTAAGTGATCATCCAATTACGCACCTTTAGACATTCGGTGAGAATACAAGCGTTGTTTCAAGTGCACCTTGCTAGTCAAGCTCTTTGTCATGTAAAGTTGCACCAACTTCAACCACAACGCAACGACCCTTTTCTCTTTAAGAACATCTTGAAGAATTTGATTCAAAAGATGTAGATGAATATGAAATTGGGCTTTTCGATCCCTACCCTGCTTTTCGTCCTGTGTCCAGGTAGCAGACATCCTATCAAAGCCTAGCAAGGCTTCCTCCAAATCCATCTGCGCCAACACCGCTCACATCTTCACTTGTCATAATGTAAATCTCGTGTTTCTATTCAACAACAGAATGTCATACTTCATTGTCGCCATGCGGAACAATCAACCTCACGCTCTGATACCACTTGTTATGAAACGAATCGCAAGATAGTGGCAATAATGAAATAATGAAGAAAATAAGAACACAAGAATTTACGTGAAAATCCAATTCGGGAAAAAATCACGGGTAAATGAGAACGGTCCACTATAATAAATAGTTTTGTGTATATCAAGATTTCAATAAACTCAATTGAAATCTAAGCTCTCAATCTCTCTATATGTTGTTGAATATATAGAGAATATAATGAGAATGTTTTTCTTGTATTCTTCTCTATACAAGTCATGTCATATATATACCCTAGAGAACAAGTTGTGGAAGAATAGGAAAAATCACGTCAAAAAACGAAAACGGGCTTGGGCTGCACAAGCCTGTCGCTCGGGCGAGAGGCGAGCAACCAAGTCTTGGGTTATTTTCTTCCGGGCTCGCTCGAGCATCAAGCTAGCGAAAATGCGGCTACTTTTTCTTCTAATTCATAATTTTGATCTTTTCAAGACCACTCTAATTTAGACTACAATACGCACTAGAATTTGGGTCAAACCACAACAGCGGTAGTGGCTGCTAACGCTCCGTTTATAATTTCAATCATGTATCTCATGGGATCCACAACTTTTTAACTACACATTTCGTAACTTTTATCGAAATCTAATAAAAATATGAATTTAATCCCACCAAACAAGGCTTGATAATTTGAACTTTATTCCGCATGAAGCAAATGACGTTGCTCATGTTCTAGCTAAATATTGTATCTTGCACTTTTCTGATTCAAAATGGGTTGGGGAGCCCCCCAAGCTTCATTTCCGAGGCTGTTTTGGCTGAATATTGTCCCGAAATCTAGTCCATACTAGGAAAAAAAGATAGTACATGAATCTGTCATGAATTGAGATAAATAACACTAATGGGCAGCCTCGATTTATAGTGAGGCAAAACGAAAGCCTCGAATTCCATAGTTAATTCCATTTGTCTGATAATAAAATCAAATTTCTATTCTGCATATGACAATCCTAAGTTCAAACTTGACATATCGAAATAAACAAAGATAAAGATGAGTACTAATAATGTACTTCCTTTTTTTTTTTGTCAACAAAGTATAGTACCAAGAACAGGCCCATAGCCAGGGATTGTCTATCAGAAAAGAAGAATAATAAGAATCAAATGAGTAAACAATAGAAAGTGCAAATCAACGCGAAAAGAATAGGATATACTGCTATTAATTGTCTAAGAACACAGATGTTACTTAGTATTCACTGAGGACACAAGAGTCTGCTGTTATTCTACAGCAATTCAAGGAGAACAATTCCGGTCATCCGTTGAGCGTCAATTCTCTAGGTGTTCCAATGTACATTGACAGCCATCATTGCTATCCATATCTAACTGCTCATCTCTCATCAGCTGTTTCGGTGTGCATTTACAGCGGTCATTTCTAATCATATCTGACGAGCCATTTTTGTCATCAATCAGAATGTTATATCTGGAGGAAGATGATATTTCTGGAAGTCCATTTAGTCATAAGATAGCTTCTGGAAGTCTCGGTTTACTACTACTGTGGAGAAAGAGCTGTCTAGGTATGTTGAATTTATGGAGATTTGATACTACATCAGGTTGTGCCATCGCTAAGGATCCCGTGAATGCCAGCAAAGGGTCTACTAGAAAAGCTTTATTTTCGCCATTTCTTTCCTTCTCTGTTCTAATTTCTTCTAATAAAGCTTCACTAGTTTCGATACCTGTTCAATTTTGATGACAAGTAAGATATTGGAATTTCTGTTTTGATACAAATTATAGTTCTTAAAAGATTGCTTTCTCCACATTGGAAGATTTCCATTATACTGCATACCGGAAAGGTAAGCTCCATGCACGTAGCCATTAAATTTTTCGTTTGTATGTTCCCCGGTGAAATAGATCCGTCCAAGTGGTGCCTGAACAAAAAATTCGTAAGAAAAACCAGGTAAGACATTGCATAAATATGAAGGCTCCACCTCTGAATTGCATTCTTCTGAACATCTCGTCAGTGCTCGATAATATTCTGCTAATTTTCCTAAGTCGCTTCTACCTTTTTACCTTAAGTTGTAATAAAAGTAGGTGGATTCCAGCTACTTAAAATAAATACTTATTCTAATAATAAGGTCCATAAGACATTGTGTAAGTGCATCATCACTTTTACAAGTTGTCGAAGAATGGAAGTAAATTCAAACCTTAATATCATCTATGAGTTGATGATTAATGTGGATAGGATAATTGCTGTAGCTACCCCGTTGGAAGCGATTGTTCCACCACCGTGGCACGAGTATGGCAATGGCATCTGGAATGTCAGGTCCAAACATCTTCCTTAGTACTTCCATTGCTTCTTTCATGGTTTGTTGATCTGATTGAGCTTCAACACGTTTTGATTCTCCATTTGTCAATGTTACGACAAGGATATTAGACCCTGGATAAGCATTCTCCATGTGCTGATAACATAGCAACAGATAAAGTCATTTTTGTGCTTAATTTAGTTGTGAATGACTTGACAAGCTATGCACAAACATGTTCCCGATAATACTGAATTATAAGTCCTATACAGTATTATATGGCTAAAATGCATGATTATTAACTTAATTGTTGGTAATGACAGTAGAATAGAATCCCAAGAAGGATGCAAAACAAGCCATTTTTAAGTATAAACATATTGGTTTTAGTTAGCTAAAGAATTGATGATCTTATTCATGGGACTATCATGCTATGTCACTCTCACTACAGTGCAAAGAACAACTAGACATTAGCTGCTACTGGCAAACTATATATTGCTGAGGGTGACAGAACATAGAAAATACATCAATAAAGAAAAAATAAGCGTATTTGTTAAATAAGCTCAAAAGCCCCTTCCAGCTACCTCATATAGGGGAACGGGAATGAAATAATTGCTCTATAATTAGTAAAATGTGTATATATGTTGTGATTGATGTAAGATAGTCTCCTTTCACTTTTAGTTTATGTTATAGATGTAATTAGAGTAGGATACTAATTTATTTAGTTTCCTAAGATAGCTTCCCAACTCTTGTATATATAGATGTATTCACGGTTCTAATGAATAAGTTAATTTTCCCATATCAATTAACATGGTATCAGAGCATTAGGGTTGCAAAATCTTTTGGGAAATTCTTTTAACACATTAGGGTTTTTGATTTATTAGGGTTTCATTTTTTTTTTTTTGGTAACCCTAGAAACTTCCCTAGTCTTACCGCCGTCCACCGCCGACCGGCAGCTTCCCGATGTCCGACGTCCGCCGCGCCGCCTGCAGCCGTCCGTGACTTCAATTTCCGGCTTCCCTCCCGTCTGCAGCCGTTCGCGTCTACTCCCAGACGCCTGCAGCAGTCCGCGACCGCTCCGACCGGTTCGCCTCTGTCCCCAGCTGCTTCCGGCGCCGTCGTCTGGCCGGCAGCTCCCTCCGGTTTGCTTCCCTCTGTCTTTTCCGGTGGTTCTAGGGTTTGGGTTGTGTATAATTTCTCTTGGTCTTGCTGATTTGCCACTTTGAAGGGGTATATTGTTGCTGATTTGCATTTGTGAAGGTTTATTTTGTCTCCTTGGCTGCCTTTGTATCTTTATTTGGGACTATGGCTGAGAAGAAATCCATAGTTGTGTCCGATATGGTGCCCGTGATGTCTAAAATCACAGACCATAAGTTGAATGGCTTGAATTATTTGGATTGGAGTAAGACCGTTCGCCTTTATCTCCGGAGTATTGACAAAGATACTCATTTGACTGATGATCCTCCTACAGGTGATTCCAAACAGACGTGGCTTCGAGAGGATGCTCGTTTATTCCTGCAGATTCGGAATTCTATTGATAGCGAGGTGATTGGTTTGATCACACTGTGAATTTGTGAAAGAATTGATGGAATATTTGGATTTTTTGTATTCTGGTAAAGGGAACCTTTCTCGTATGTATGAGGTCTGCAAGGCCTTTTACCGTGCAGACAAACAAGATCAGTCTCTTACGAACTATTTTATGGCTTTCAAGAGGACATACGAGGAGCTTAATATGTTATTACCTTTTAGTCCTGATGTAAAGGTTCAGCAACGCCAGCGAGAACAAATGGCTATCATGAGTTTTCTTGCTGGCCTTCCCTCTGATTTTGAGACTGCTAAGTCTCAGGTTCTTTCTGGTTCTGAGATCCCTTCCATGCATGATGTCTTTAGTCGAGTACTTCGCACTGAAGGTACTTCGCCTGTTCAACTCAGTAGTGCGTTGGTGAGTCGAAATACTTATGAGTCTGGGAGATCAACCAATCAGAGTGGGAACAAAGGAGGAGGCCCTCAGGGACTTGTTACTCGACCACTGGGTTCTGGAGGAATTGTGTGCCATTACTGCCACAAGCCAGGACATACGAAGCGTGAATGTCGTAAGCTTCAATATCGGAATCAGCGAGCTCCCTCAGCCCATGTTGCTTCCACCAATGATCATTTGGAGAAATCGGTTATTCTCTCTGCAGATGAATTTGCCAAGTTCTCACAGTATCAAGAATCACTCAAGTCTTCATCTCCCTCTGTCACAGCCATTGCTGATTCAGGTAACCCAAATGCGTGCCTTCTTTCCTCATCCTCCAAATGGGTCATAGATTCTGGTGCCACAGATCATATGACAGGTAATTCTGGTATATTTTCTACTTTTCAATCTCACACTTCCACTTCTACCGTTACTTTGGCCGATGGGTCCCCATCATGCGTTCGTGGGTCTGGCACAATTACTCCTACTCCTCTGCTCCCTTTGTCGTCTGTCTTACATTTACCTAATTTTTCCTTTAATTTGATTTCTGTAAGCCAGCTTACGCGCAATCTTAACTGTTGTATCTCATTTTTCCCTGATCATTGCTTATTTCAGGATCTTATGACGAAGAAGATTATTGGTAAAGGACATGAGTCTGGTGGTCTCTACATTCTTGACACACCGATGCCTACATCTGTTGCTTGCTCTGGTGTAACCTCTCCCTTCGAGGCACATTGTCGGTTGGGTCATCCATCTCTTCATCTGCTCAAGAAGCTTTGTCCCTAGTTTAGTAAGGTGTCTTCCTTAGATTGTGAGTCGTGTCGGTTTGCCAAGCACCATCGTCTTAGTTCGAGTCTTAGAGTCAATAAACGTGCTAGTCTTCCTTTCGAATTAGTTCATTCTGATGTTTGGGGTCCTTGCCCTACTTTGTATAAACTTGGATTTCGATATTTTGTTACTTTTGTGGATGATTATTCCCGTATCACTTGGTTATATTTAATGAAACATCGTTCTGAGTTGTTTTCTCTTTTTTGTGCATTTTGTGCTGAGATTAAGACTCAATTTAATGTTTCAATTCGTACTTTGCGAAGTGATAATGCTAAAGAATATACGTCCACGTTATTTCAATCTTATATGACCCAGAATGGCATGCTTCATGAGACCTCTTGTGTTGATACTCCATCTCAAAATGGGGTGGCAGAACGTAAAAACAGACTTCTTCTTGAAACTGCCCGAGCCCTATTGTTTCAAATGAATGTTCCTAAAGCCTTTTGGGCTGATGCCGTTTCAACAGCATGTTTTCTAATTAATCGCATGCCATCGTCTGTTCTTCACGATGAGATTCCTTACAAAATCCTTTTTGCCCATAAGACGATGTTTCCTGTTGAACCTAAGATCTTTGGTAGCACTTGTTTTGTTCGGGATGTTCGTCCGCATGTCACTAAGTTAGATCCCCGGTCTTTGAAGTGTATCTTCCTTGGCTATTCTCGTCTTCAGAAAGGTTATCGATGTTACTGTCCCAGTCTTAACAAATATCTTGTGTCCATTGATGTTACCTTCATGGAAGCCACACCATATTTTTCGTCTTCTCCTCCTCTCGCTCGACAGGGGGAGGATGATGATCTGCTCGTCTACTCTTTCACCTCCTCCGAACCTATCTCCAAACCAGTTCCTGTCAAGCCTCCTATTATTCACGTCTACTCCAGGCATAAAGATCCTGAGTCATGTCCTGCACCTGCTCCTTCGTCATCAGATCCGGTTCCGAGCGATAATCTTCCAATCGCGTTACACAAAGGTACACGTACATGTACTTATCCTATTTCTTCTTTTGTTTCTTATAACTGCTTGTCGTCTCCCTCACAGTCTTTTATTGCCTCCCTTGACTCTATCTCTATTCCTAAATCTGTTCATGAGGCCATCTCTCATCCTGGTTGGCATCGTGCAATGATAGAGGAAATGACTGCTTTGGATGACAATGGTACTTGGGACTTGGTCAGTTTACCTGCAGGGAAACGGGCTATAGGATGCAAGTGGGTGTTCACAGTAAAGGTAAATCCAGATGGGTCAGTTGCTCGATTGTAAGCCCGTCTTGTTGCTAAGGGATATGCTCAGACCTATGGGGTGGACTATTCTGATACTTTCTCTCCTGTTGCTAAATTGACCTCTGTTCGGTTGTTTATTTCTTTAGCCGCTACTCATCATTGGCCTTTGCATCAACTTGATATCAAGATGCTTTTCTTCATGGTGATCTTCAGGAGGAGGTGTATATGGAGCAACCTCCTGGTTTTGTTGCTCAGGGGGAGTCTGGGCAAGTTTGTCGTCTTCGAAGGTCTCTGTATGGTTTGAAACAGAGTCCTCGTGCTTGGTTTGGAAAATTTAGTCAGGCTGTTGAACAATTTGGTTTGATGAAAAGTAAGTCTGACCATTCTGTGTTCTACAAACAATCGAAAGCTGGTATCATTCTTTTAGTTGTGTACGTGGATGACATTGTCATTACTGGAAGTGATGCTATGGGAATCTCATCACTTAAGTCTTTCCTTCATATTCAGTTTCACACGAAAGACTTAGGAATGTTAAAGTATTTCTTGGGGGTTGAAGTTACCAGGAGTAACAAAGGCATTTTTTTATCTCAGCGAAAATATGTTCTTGACTTATTAACTGAGACAGGAAAATTAGGGGCAAAGCCATGTAGTGCTCCAATGAATCCTAACATGCATCTTACAGGTGATGGTGAACTAATCGAGGATCCTGAGAGATATAGACGATTGGTTGGAAAGCTGAATTATCTTACAGTGACTCGTCCAGATATTGCATTTTTTGTCAGTGTTGTCAGTCAGTTTATGGCATCTCCAACAGTTCTTCATTGGGCAGCGTTAGAACAAATTTTATGTTATTTGAAAGGAGCACTCGGACGTGGTATCTTGTATGCAAATCATGGGCATACTCATATTGAATGTTTTTCAGATGCAGATTGGGCAGGCTCCAAATTAGATAGAAGATCCACATCAGGTTATTGCGTCTTTGTTGGAGGAAATTTGGTCTCATGGAAGAGCAAGAAGCAGAACGTTGTGTCACGATCGAGTGCAGAGTCAGAATATAGGGTTATGGCACAGTCGGTGTGTGAAGTAATGTGGATATATCAGCTCCTGACTGAAATAGGCCTTAAGACTTCATTTCCAGCAAAATTGTGGTGTGATAACCAAGCGGCTCTTCATATTGCATCCAATCCTGTATTTCATGAGCGTACTAAACACATTGAAATTGACTGTCATTTTATTCGAGAAAAAATTCAACAAGGTTTGATCTCTACAGGATATGTGAAGACTGGAAAACAGTTAGGGGATATTTTCACGAAAGCCCTGAATGGGATTCGGGTTGCTTATCTTTGTAACAAGTTGGGCATGATCAATATCTATGCTCCAACTTGAGGGGGAGTGTTATAGATATAATTAGAGTAGGATACTAATTTATTTAGTTTCCTAAGATAGCTTCCCAACTCTTGTATATATAGATGTATTCACGGTTCTAATGAATAAGTTAATTTTCCCATATCAATTAACAGTTTAGAACAGATTAAGGATGATTTCTTTTACGTCCCGCCATAACTCTACGTACCAACTACCCAAGGCAAATGATTTTGGATTCAGAACAATGAGTTTGATATTTGCAGATGTTATTACACAGTGACCATAAAATCAATTTAATTCATATTATCGAAACTGTGAGTGAATCAGAGTTGATATTATTACAGTAAAAAGTATCAATCAACAATGTCTCATCAGTTGAGCATAAAAACAAAGGTTGTCCAGAAAATAACTTTTGTTTTATTGGGAAATTAGAATAGAACCGGCTTGACATTATATTGTTTCACTATAAGTTTCATATACACCAATAATAGAGTACTGTAAGTTTGGAGTTTTCTGGAAGGGGACTGCATTATTTAAGTTCGTGTCAAATTTGAACACTCAAAATCTTATTTATGACTCAGCAACAGTTCAAAGAAGTAATCGAACTACATTATAACAAGAAGATCAATTGTCTAATATGGGAAGGGACATTTCTTTTTCAGATGCAATTAAAAATCATCATAAAGCGAAATTAAGGAACAATGGATCTCGTCTTCGTGAAAAAAGATGCTATGTAAATGACTCGTTTCCATCAATTCACAAATAGGTGTTTATGTTAGCAAGATAAGAAAGAATAAATGGCTCTAACACAATAATGAACAAAATTCATTATACACACCTGCCAGAATGTGTAGTACCCTCGCCGCTCGTTGGCATAGATGAAAAATTCTTTTTCTGGCCCACAAGGCCAGAACTTATGCGGAAACTTCAGGAAGACCTTTGTATACACCATAATGTCGCAATTGGTGATGGCCTCTGTTTTCCATTTCTGTTTAATTATTTATTTATTGCATCAGTATTTAAAAATTCATATGAACATGACTGAAGAAACTGAAATCATCTATCTTGGATCAAAGGGACCACAAATAAACAATCCGGAATGCATGAATTTGTCATAAAGATTCTCAATATAAAACAACCAAGCTGAGTCATAAACAAGAAAAACTGCCCGAGTACATTATCCTTTTTATATAAATTATAAGGGCTGCCAAACAGTTCCAGCTCACAAGCTATACTCACCGCTGCACGAAACTTCTAAAATACATGTTTCCATTTCACAAGTTATACTCTCCGTTGGCCTATTTTCAGATGCGTTTTGGTAACTTCTATATCTAGCACCAGTAACGCACAAGAGAACCAGCTATGACTGCACCCACACCTCACTAGAAAAACAAATGGACATATATTCCTACACGTTACAGAAGTTGTCAAGTCTTGACAGCTCATTTATATACCAAGTGAGGCATAACACTACAGATTCATGAAATGCTCCGCACTTCATTTGAATCTTAATTCTACCAAGACCAACATGAAACTACATTTAGTATGACAGCTCAAGTCCATCATCAATTCTAATATCTCTGAATTGTTTTAAATAGAATCAGGGGCCAGGAACTGTTCATCAATACAGTGCAGGTGAACCAGTTAGGTAATCCAACCTAGAGGGGACCCATACTTTTGTCCTTGGTATCATAATCCTTTTTCAATTCAATGACCAGATTATTATTGGACAGTCAACGTCTTTTCAATCCAAGAACATGTATTGAGAACCCCAGTGCATATCACCAATGATATTACATGAACTCCTGAAAGCTAATAGGAATTCTTTAAGGCCTATCTCAATCAAATTATTTAACTTATTTTCATTTAGAAAAAATGTCCTATACTGATCACTTCGACCCGGAGGTAAACACCCTATGATAGATTCCACTCCCTCCACTAAAGGTAACTCCACCATCAAAGGCATAATGGTGTTTTTGCCCGACATATAGAGGTGAGTATCAACTTCATGTTTGGAACGCAGCATTAGATTGTACTGGACAATGTAAAAGACAAGATTTTGAACATTTTCTCTTCTTTAATATTGTTAAATACTATTTTAATATCATACTATGCGAATATATAGTTTAAATACAAGCTGTTATTGTTGGGTAATGAGAGGGAAAAAAAAAAAAAAAACTTACAGGCAAGGGTGGTTTAAAGGAGATGAGGTCGCTTTGGAGAACACCAATGCTAACAGACAAAATAATGTAATTGGCTTCGTAAATGCAGCCATCCTCGGTTTTCACTGAAACTCCATTCCTCGAGTGCTGTAATTCCCGAACAACCTACCCAAATTTATGAACGATAAACAAATAATCAATGTGCATTTATTCCCAGATGTACTGTATGTACCTAACTAAATTGTTTCTCAACTAAATTCAGAAAATACAAAGTCCTAAGCAACTAGGACTTGGAGAGATTTTAACAAGTCAAACCAAGAAAATCTGTGCAAAAGATAACTTTTTTTCAAAAATGCTATTTGTACACACTTGGTACACAACCTCACATGTGTGTGGGATCCACAATGGGGCCCACATTGTGAGACCTACACATATGTGAGATGGTTGTGTACCAAAGTGTGTAAGTGTAGCAAAGTTCACTTTTTTTTTTTTTTTTTTTTGTCTCGTTCGTCTTTTGTACATACTTACAAATCAATTGGTATATTTACTTGTATGACAATTTCTTTGGATCATGAAGATTGCACAATACATTATCACATAGTTAACAATTTACGATCCCTGAACAAAAATAAAAAGCTAACCAGCCTTCTCCAAAAGGAGAGCTATTACTACTTTTACCCAATGGCAGGGGGACAGTTCGGGACAGTTGAGTTTTGGTCCATTAAACATTACCTATCCTGTCCACTTGCCTCTTATTTTAGGAGTCTATTTTTAGAAGAATGTGACAAAAACTAGAAAACAGGGAATGACATGACATGAATGGCGCCGGCCAAACATGATAGTAATGTCTTTGGACACATCACATTGAAACATCCCTATCTGTGGACTCCTCAAGTGATTTACATCAATCCAAACATCGATACAACAAAAACAAAGAAGAAAGATGCATGAATACAAACCAACTGTTTCTGCTCTCTTTTTATACCCTATTTTGCTTACATTTTATTTTTATCTTATTATTGGAAATCTGTAATATTTGCTTTATGCATATAAATACCTTGTTGACTTTTAGGCGACTGTCCAAGATTTTACCCTCTGAGGTAAAGAGAAAGGTTTCTGCCATTTTATACAGCAAGCACTCATATCCTCTTTCATCAGCTACCAAGAATTCTCTCTCCCCAAAATCTACATATGTTGAGATAGGTTCAACTTCTGTAAAATGTAAACCAAACCCAATTTTCAGATTCACATGAAATAAAACATATTTGGGAAAAAAAATTGCTGTGAGATTTTAGGCATGGAAAAATCATAAATTTAATTGACCTGCCATTTCAAAGTCGTGCAGAATGAAGTCTATTGCCAGTTCAATTGGTGTCTTCGGAACTCTGCAGAAATCAGAAAATTCTATTAGGATGAATATCAATTTTGATATGAATCATCAATGATATATTATGTGCTAAGTATGTCGCAGGGAAATGGAAAATGGGACAATATATGACAACGTGTAGAAACAAAACAAGAAAGAAATTATAGCCGGGTGGGGTCGGAGGGATGAAGAAAGTGATAATACGTTGGTGTCTCAGCAAGGACTGAAACATCAGCATCACGATTAGATTCTTCATTCTTCAGCTTCGTAATGGCCGATTCCACCGCCTTCTTGTATGAATCCGCTGCTATTCCACTCGGAAATATTTTCCCACTGCAAAAAGGAGAAATCACTCACAAAATTGATTCGATAATTTAATAAATTAGTCCATTATTTAATAAAGAAAATCCTGGCTTAACTAATTGAGCGTCACTGTCAACACAGAGCATTGCCTTATCAGATTGATTAAGATCTTAAAAATATTCAAACTAACAAAACGTAACATACAATTAATGTGTAATCTGTCAAACTCAAAACTGTTCCAACTAATTATTGATTCAAATGAAGGTTCACAGATTTTCGTTAATTATTAGCTAATTAAAAGTAAATTACAACTCACAGCCAAACTGTCAATGTTAATCAAATTTAAATGCAAAATAGAAAAATGATGGCCAAAAATTACTCTCAATCATGCATTAACTGAATGTGCAAACGCTAATGTGGGAGCGAGAGATTAATTTTCAAACTAGCTTACTCCAAAATCTCTTTCTATAGGAATCAAAAGCAAAAGCCATGACAAAAGGACCCTTTGTTGAACCGTGTGAAAATGCGTGTGTGAGAGATTAATGAATCACATATGAAGGAAAATATAACCTGTCATCGTAAATGTTGTAACGAGCATTGCTGTAATCTGAGAAGCACGTACGGAGGTTCGATTGTCGAGCGAGCTCCCAGACTGGATTGGACTGTTTTCCACCGACGCCGGCGATCCAACCGGCGCCAAGCTCCACAGTCACACCGCCGAACTCTTCCTTCCTTATTCTCCCTCCAATCCTATCCGCCGCCTCTAATATCACCACGTCCTCCACCCCATTCTCGGCAAGCAATTTGGCGGCCGAGATTCCTACAGATTTCGGCAAACGCAATTCAACATACACACAATATACTCAAAATTATGCATCTCCTTATCACATATTTATTCGTGTATACCTGAAATTCCAGCTCCCACGATGAGAACGGAGCATTGAGTCGTAGTCTCCATGAAGATTTTCAAAATTTACAGAGAGAGATTTAGCGTTTGAATTTGAGAGGAAGAATAATAGGTGGAGTCGGTTAATATAGTTTCACGATGCACCGGTCCCTCCCCTGGCTTCCTGCCGCTTTCGAATTTTTGTTATCATTTAAGATTATTTTCGAATTTTGGCTTTTATGCAAAAAAAAATATATAATAATTGGTACAAGTTTGAAAGTCAAACTTAAAATCCTCCCATGCATTTTACGAAAATTGGACACGTGAATTCTTAACCGCGCGTTAATTTAAAAATACGTGTAAATAATTAGTTGGGTGGACGACAAATTGAACGATAAAAGTTGGACAGCAAATATCAACTCCTGTTTGAGCCCTGTTTTTTTTAAAATAAAATATATTTTTCTCTCTTATTTTCAATCACATATTTTTCAATAAAATAATATTACACACAAATTCCAAATTTTTCCTTATTTTTTAACCACATATTTTCCATTAAAACACTATTTAAAATGCATTCTTGAGAGAATAATATGGCTCAAACGAGGTGATAATGTGTTTTGGAATATTGATTTTTTTAAACATATGTGATTAAAAAATAAGGAAAAAAAATTTCGATTTACGTTTAAAATAATTTTATGAAAGAATGTATTGTTGATTATGAGTTTTGGAAAAAAAAAAACGAGGTCAAACATAGGCTGAGCCCTTGTTTAATCCATATTTTTTTTCAAAATACATTTTTCTCTCTTCTTTTCCACCACACATTCACACATAAAATAATATTACGTGCAGGTTCAAAATTTTTCCTTATTTTTTAACTACACATTCTCTATCAATCTACTATTTCAAAATACATTTTATACAAAAAAATGGAGGGCTCAAACATGCCCTCAAATACCTTGAAACCCCCAAGTATGCATACAAATGAAATTGTCCTTGAGAATAAGATGAAATAAAAATAACATCAATGGTGTTAGAGCATCAATTTAGATTATCGCACTTGATATATTCAATTAAATAAATCATATAACACTACATTTAAGTGAATGCATCATTTACCGCTATATAATTTTCACCCAAACTAGTATTGAATATCGCTGACGTTGAATAACATTACTCAATAAATTATGAACCAGTTAGTACTAAAAGTACCACCCCAAAGGCACGGTCCCTTGTGTCCAGAGAAGCCAATGCCCAATACTACCCTATATCAAATTTCCTACTAAGAATTTGTGACACGTCTTTTGCCAGGAATTTTCGTGAACATGTCTGTAATTTGAAGTTCTATTTGACATTCCCAATGCTTAGAAAATCTGGTCATTTATTGAAAAAAAATATTGTTAAAATTAATGTACAAAAATATATTAACTCTCATGATGTCAAACTTGATGCACATGCAGTATGATTGAACATCAATTCTTTTATAGATCGTATCTTTGTTTCACTAGCTACGTATCTATTAACTATAGAAAGTTTGCTTAAATGGTCTTCGACAATCAACTTCAAGCTATGACAAAACCAAAAATATACCATCAACGATATTATAGATTTGGGTCAAGCTATTTGTACAACCTTGGTTGACAACCTCTCACATGGGGGGTCCACTTTTTTTTTTGAATTTTTTAAACATGCGGACCCCACACGCATGTGAGAGGTTGTCAACCGAAATTGTCAACCTCGATTATACAAATAGAATTATCCTATAGATTTTTACAAACATACTCACAAAAACTATTATTTTAAAAGGGTGATATTAGACGTACATAATGGGGTGTCCATAACGGTGTCCACCCCCTCACATGGAAGGAGACCCACTTCGAATAAAATATAATATATCCAAAGTGGGTCCCCCTCCATGTAAGGGGATGGACACGACATTATGTACAAGTAGCATATTCCATTTTGAAATGAGATAAGAAAAACATTATTTACCAATGCATACAGAACATAGAACAATGTGTTATAAGATAAACTATTTCGTGTTAATAAACTTATCGTCTACTTCAATGATTTCGTTCGCACTCTCCCAACACTATCCGTCTCAATACCTACTTGGGTAATAATAATAATAATAATAATAATAATTCAATTTCAGATGGCTTAAAGTCTAAATTTTAATTTAAGTCAAAATCAATAATTAATTTTAACCACTTATTTCATGGGATCCACAACTTTTCAATCCCATATTTTATCAATTTTTATCAAAATTACTAAAAATCGAATTATGATCTTCGCCAAACAGGGACTTAAATTCTCCGAAGGGCAAACATGTTTGTCTCAAATTATGGCAATAAAGACAGAATAATGTTAATTGTACATTTCATGAGTTATATCTTGTTGTACATTGTGTGAGAGTTCAAAAAGTATAGGACGAAAAGGTGTGTTTAAAAAAAATTTCAATCATGTGTCACCACGCGAGACAATGTCAAAAATGAAGTTAAAAAAAAAAAGATACACTTGTAACATGATAGATAAAGACATGCATTGGTATGGGAGGGTGTTGTGAGCCGTTGGCAACACAATTCATGCCGTTGGGAGCTCAATTTTGGATCAATTCTCTCACTGTAGGGCTGTAGGTTTGAAAAAAAAAAAACGGTAACATAATTAATTTTCCTTCCTCCTTGCAGCGCGCCCAGTCACGTCATTAATTAACCAAAAAAATTACATCTTTATTAATAACAAATTAATTATTAAACAAAAATATTAAATATAAACTAAGCAAATGTATATTGCACGTTGCTTGCACCTAATAGAAAGATATATACACACACATGTAGCATGATAGATAAAGACATGCATTGGTAAGAGAGGGTGTTGTGTCAAAATCGGCACGTGAAATGCATTTAAGCCGCGGCAGGCAATGAAATGGGTTGGTGGGGTCAGCAAAGGCTCCTGTTTATATAGGTGAAACGTGAACATTTTAAATGTATCAACAGTCATTTATATTGGGCTGCTTTAATGATTGACAGTTACTTCAAATACATAATTTTACATTTATTAAGAATTAAATAACTAATAAATCCAATTTTTTGTTTCACTGGGGCCATGCCAAGAGCCTCAACGCATCTAAAAATAATAATAATTAAGTGGTGATCATGACAGAATACTTGGAAGTAATTTTGGTTTCAGTTTTGTATTTTGAATTTTGAATTCATTTTATATTTTGTGTTTTGAGTATTCATTTTGAGATTATTGAAAATGTGTTCTTTTTGGCATTTTGAAAACACCCAAAACACGTTTTGAAAATTTTGGCTTAATTATAACTGAAAACACTCAAAACAACAAATTTATCGTTTTGGGGTTTTCTTTGGAGTGATTTCAACTTTATTTTGTTAACTACTTTTCAAATAATTTTAATTATTGACTGACGTTTGATAATTTATTATATATGATTAACTATTCATTTAATTTTTGTAACTTGTGACTTCGAAACTGTAGAATTTTTGCCTATTTTTCCAACTAAAACAAAATTCTTAATCAATTTCATGCACAATTTATCACAAAGTGTGAGAATGTAAAACGTCTTTTTGAGGAATTTTCTTTATTTATAAGTATAATATGTAATAAATTTTTTTTGGGGCTCCCAGCAAGCAAGGCCTTAGGCTATCACCTTCCTCACCTATAGTTAGGGTCGGCGCTGATGCACGATCTCTTTTTTGAGCTAGGCTACTTTAGCGACATTATTTCCATTAAGAGCCGAGCCGGGGTACCAGGCCGAGCCGGGGTACCAGGCTTTGGTTCACAGGCCAGTACCCGGCTCTCTCACATTGGGGGGGTACATTTTTGGAGGATTTTTTTATTGAGGTCGGACCCACCTCATTGTGAGGGGGAGGCTTTACCAGGCCTTTTCCAAGCCTGGTAAAGAAGAGAAATCCTTCCATTAATTTTATTAAGTTAAATAACATAAGATCAAATTCTTGACAACTAAAACGTCACCAAACACATCAGAAGCAAATAAATCTTATAATACAAATATGCGACCTTAGGCGATCGCCTAACCCACCTATAATTAGGGTCGACACCGATGCACAGTCTCTTTGTTGAGCTAGCTACTTTAGCTACATTACTTACGTGAATTATATAAAATCAAATAAAATAAGATCAAGTTCTTGACAACTGAAACGTCAAGAAATGTTACAATACAAATAATAGAATGTGACTAGACCGACCGAGTAAAAGATAAGGAAAGGAGATTGCAAACACCATAAATTTTCACGTTTCATGAATTTTTGGTAATATCTTTGATCAATTTGATCGGACAAGGTCATGATATTACTTTCATTTATACTTAATTTCATAGTCGATCTTAAGACCGACCGAGTAAAAGATAAGGGTTATTGTGACTTATAAGCAGAGCTCGATGCAAAGAAAAAGAAAGGACGTGCAACTTGAATATATTTCTATTTCTTGATAAATAATTATTAAAGTAAGTTCTCGATGTTGATATGTGGAATCTTTTATTTTATTATCTGTTAATTGAATGATGCTAGCACAATTTTATAAAGAATGATCATTTTTATGTCGAGAAGATAAAAAGAACATACAAAAGTTGGCAACTGAATTAGACAGGCAAGAACTCTATTCGTAGCCAATAGTTAGCTATGTCTTTTATTGCTAGGATCAAAACGTAGGGATAATAAGATTTTGATCACAACATTTCTCGTCTAAGAATATTGAATAATGTTATTCATCTTCGACAGTTCCCTAAGTGAAAGTGGTCGCCTTGATTCATCATGCAATGGATCAACTATGTTGAACAATAAATTAGAAAACCCACCAACTCTTAATTGGTAGTCACAACTAATGATGAATGACGTTAGTCAATAAGATTAAATATTTTTTTAAAATTATTCCTTGTAAGTTCAATAAATATTGACGAGTAGTTGACTAAGACTATTCGACTCTGATTTTCTACCGAAAAACTTGAGGCGAGCTACAACAAACCAGCACTGATTATATGATTCTACTAACACAAATTCAATCTAAGTGTGTGTTTGTCTCCCATTATTGTAAAAGAAATTGAGTAATAAATAGTATTTTTGGAGAATGTGTGGTTGAAATTTAAAGTAACTTTATTGGTTTGTGTGTAGAATATTTTATTGGGTGAATGTACGGTGGTGAATCTTACTACAGCAAACAATGTTTTGAAATAATGGAAGACAAATGAGGCCTAAATGTCAGGTACCAATCACTATCAAACCCTTCAAAACTGCTCTAGAGATTCATACAAACAAGATTCTATTATTTGTGTCATCGAAAGGTCGTTTGCACTTCGATTTATTAACTAATTTCTTCTTATTTATGCATAATAATCTAATATCCAATAATTAAACTTAGATTAGTGATTTGTTAGCAAATTATTGGGCCACTTAGCACGTTCTCTCTCATTAATCTTGATAAAAAATTTGATTGTCCAAAATTCTTAGCCTTGCTATTAACTATAATTGGAAAAATCCAACATTGATTACAAGTGCATTCTTCATGAAGATGAGACGTGGATGGGTTTAATTGTTCAAATCAATGGCTTCATTGTAAATGTTGTCATTTTTTATTTTTATTTTTGTCTTTATTTATTATTATTTGTCTTATCTCTTTAGTATTTGCTAGTTATAAGGTGTCCTTTTAATATTTAATGGAGTTGAGGGACTTAAAATATTTTTTTGATTTTCTTGATCCGAATTCGTATTCATAAGAATTAACGATTTTTTCAAGCGAAATCAATTATTTACTATGAATTTCGAATCGATGAATTCTTGATTTCTTAATTAAGTATGTTAATATTCTTGAACATTATTTTTCTTCTCATTCTTGTGAATATTTAATTTTAACTTTTTTTTCTTGAACCAATGCCAACTTTTAGAAATTATGATACCATGCAAGGATCAAGATTTTCTTTCTTGTCACCTCTAGCACTTCAAAAATTATAGTTGAAAAATTCGTGGTGTTAATCCTTAGATAAATTGATTCATCTGTAGTTGCTCGATTGATAATCACTTAGTCGATAAACTTTATTATTGGATCTAGTTTTCTAATTATGTAGTATGATAAGTGTAGTTTATACACTTACTCGTGACCCTAAATCATGATATTTTATTGTCTTTTAAATTAAATTTTACATAATTTATGTTATATTGTGTTTTGTAGATAAAACTTTATGTTTAATAAAAAATTGGAGAAAAGAATGCAAAAATGACGAAAAATGGCAAAATTCAAAAATGAAACCTTGAAAAGAAATATTACATAAATGAGTTCGAGTTAATTGAATCTCAATAGAATTGCATTGAAAATTTTAATTGGAGACCCAAATTTTATATATATATATATATATAAAAGAAACGGACGAGAAAGACAGAAAAACAAAAAAGAAACGCACAGGGAAAGAAAGTGGCGGCCGTAGCAAGAGGAAAATGAGAAGAAAAGAAGGGAAAAAAGTCAAAAGAATGAAGAAAAAACGAAGAAAGAGAGAAAGAAAAGAGAAGAGAGAGAAAGGAAAGGAAATGAAAGGAGATTGTAAATACCAGAAATTTTTACGTTTCGTCAATTTTTGGTAATATCTTTCCACTTTTAATCGTTTTTATTTTTACAATGAATAACTAATTTTTATATTAAGGAAAACAATGTAGTCGACTTGTGATCCTTAATTTTTTTCTTATTCAAGATTTCTATGATTTATTTATTTATGTGTTGGTTTTACTATGAATTTAATAAATTAAATTATCTTATCAATAATTTAATGATTATGTGAGTCTCTTACGAATCGAGATGTGAGTTTGAGATTTAGACCATATAGTAAAATTCGGTAAATTAATATAACGTATAGAGATACATATACTAATTATTGCGGTCATAATATGAATTCTTAGAATTAGTGTTTCGTTTAACTAAAGTTGATTTACATAGAGATATGGAATTTAATTAGTTAAATAGATTCGATGAGAACTCGAGAGTGGTAAATTGAATACAATAGAAGAATTCGATCGAACACTACATTAGGTTATGAATCTTAAATTAAGAATAAATGTAATCAATAGATGAAATTGTTATACCATAATATTCATCACATATTTGAATATTCAATTATCCATTGTTTGCAATCATTTTATATTTTCAAATAGTTAAAACTAGTTAGGAAAAATAATCACAACTATCTTAATTATTTACTCGTTTTTGTCAAATAGTAGTTAGAAAAATTAGATTAAGTCCTAAAGTATATTCTTTGCGGGAACGATATCCAGACCCAAGGGTCCAATGTACTGCTTGTTAGGATATCGTACACTTGCAATATAAAAAAATTCAACAAGTTTTTGGCGCTGTTGTCGAGAACTATTTACTTTTAGTCTTAATTTATTTTATTTTTAACTATTATTTGATTTTATTTTATTTTACTTCCTTTAAAAAAAGAGTATTCGTTGTATGCTCCGTACCCAAGGTGACGATCTTGAACCGTTTGACTCAGAAATAGAACTTACTTTCAGACGAAGACGTATGGAACACAAACGAAAACAACAACATCAAGTGGCTGACGCTCAAAATATTCCTATTCTTATTCAGTCAATTGGACAAGTGGCCGCAAGAGTAGCGGCGCCACTGGATCAGCAGCAGAAGCGAGGGGAAATAGATGAAGGAGACTTGTCGGTTTCAATGTTCTTAACGCTAATAGCCACGTCTGCGCGCTCCAGTATTGTGTATCCAGATTTAAGGCAAATAATTTCCAGATAAGGGCATAGTGGATCAATTTAATGAGAAACACTCTCTAATTCTACGGACTACCTCATGAAAATCCAAACACACATATCTCCAGATTTCTCAGAAATTGTACTTCCATGCTCCGAGGGTTAATGAAGATGTTATTAAGTTGCGATTATTTCCATATACACTGAGAGATGCTGCATTGGACTGATTAGACGTCGAACATAATGGAAGCATTACTACATGGGAAGAATTGATCAGAAAATTCTGCAACAATTTCTTCCCACCGGCGAAAGTAGTTAAAATTATATTGGAAATTCAAACTTTCCAACAAAAAGATGGAGAGAGTTATCACGAGGCATGAAATAGATCCAAAGAGCTTATGCGAAAGTATCCAAATCATGGAATCACAATAGGAAATCAAGTGCAGTACTTCTACACCGGACTCTCACCACTGTCAAAATCTCATGTGAATTCCTCTATCGGTGGAACGATAATAGGAAAATGGGTACAGCAAACCTGGATTTATTCTAGTTAATTGACACTGTACATTCAATGTTTTCATCAGAAAGAGTAGTACCACAGAGAGCATCTAGGATGTATGAATTAAATAACACAACATCTACCAACGCGCAGATAACAATTTCGACAAAGTAGATAGAGCTATTGGTGAAATCACAGACGAGATGAGCATGTGCATTTATGGGTGGTCTATCATGTGAAAACTGTGGAGCTAACCATTTGACAGAAAATTGTATGTTTATGAGCTTTCCCGAGGAACAAGTCAACTTTATTCAAAATGGCTCCCGCAATTTTAACACATATTCACAAACATATAACCCAGGATGGAGACAACACCCAACCTTCAGATGGTCAGACAATCAGCAAAGGAATAGTTCAAATAATGCCCAGCAAGAGACCAAACCAAGTTTGTGAGAGATGTTTCATTAATATATGCAGAAAACAAACAAAGTATTCCAACAGATTGATACTAATTTTCAAAATCGGCAAGTATCTATCAAGAAGTTGGAAACACAAATTGATCAGATAGCTCAACCACTTGTAGAATATCCACATGGATCATTGCCCGCAATACAATGACAAATCCTAAAGAGCAAGTGATGACAATAAAAGTAGTGGGAAACGATCCATCCAGAGCTCCTGTAAAAGTTAAAGCATATGTACATCCACTTTCATTCCTCTAAAGACTTCAAAAGAAGTCAATGGAGGAAAATATTCATGTTATAAATACAAGGAGTGGGGTACAATTACCATAGATTATTGTGAAATGACCAGAAAGAAAAGATGACCAGGAAGATGTTGATGAAGTTATAATGGAGGAAAAATCTACACCCACCTCAATTGAGAATGAAGAAAATACAAGATCATTCACTATCAAAGCACCAAATACAATCAAGGCTTACTGCCTCCCATTCCTTTTCCTCAAAGGCTCAAGAAGAACAAACAAGACACAAATTTTGAAAATTTTCTTGATGTTCTTAAGAAGCTCCGAACCAATATTCGGTTGATTTATGTAATATTACAAATTTCAAGTTACACAAAATTTTTGAAAGAGATGTTGACAAAGAAAAGAAAGTTTTCGAAATTTGAAATTGCGGCATTAATGGGGGAAAATAGTACAAGAGATTGCCTCCCAAGTTGAAAGATCCAATGAGATTTACTTTGCCTATTTCAATTGGAAATTCTTGTGCTATTAATGCACTGTGTAACACATGTGCTAGTATAAATCTAATATCATATTATGTTTACAGGAAATTGGGATTGGGTGGAGTCAAATCAACATCAATAAAGCTACAACTAGCTGATACAACAATTTCAAAGGCACGTGGCAAAGTTGGGAATGTGCTCATAAAAGCAGGAAATTTAATATTTTCGGTGGACTTCATTGTGCTGGACATACCAAGAGATCGAGACATTCTAATTATTTTGGGTCGGCCATTCTTAGCAACGGGTCGAACTCCAATTGACATGGAGAAGAGTGAGCTAATATTGAGGATGGAGGACATGAAAGAGATATTTCATATTTATACCTCACTTGAAAAACCTTCCAACAACAATAATTGCTGTAGAATTAACGAAAAAAAGCAACCTGGTCGACGAAGCCGTCAGAATAGAAAATAAAATTTTGGTGGACTTCTTGGTAGAGATGAAAATAGAAATATCAAAATATGGAAGCAAAAAAATGGTGCATAAATGAAAACTGCACAAAGTGCAATGATAGCATAACTTGGTTCGAGCCACCATGATCAACCATAGCACAAAGTCAAGCTGATGGCATTAAAGAAGCGCTTCTTGGGAGGCAACACAAGCCCTTTTTCCTTTTTATTTATTCTATTTTTGAGTTTTATGATTGTAACGACCCGACCTCGCACCGAAGCCGTTATCATATCGTATGTACTATCCGCTTTGGGAGAGCCTATGTCCGTTTTACCCCTCATGACTTTCTGACGTGTCTCCCAAAATTCGAACCCCAAGACCTCCATCATATAAGGGATTTAAGTTGAATCATGGTACCAATTAGGCATTGGTACTAGAAGTCAACTTAAGTCTCCTATATGATGGAAGTCACGGCTTCGGCGTGAGGTCGAATTTTTTGTAATGACCCGTCCTTGCGCCGTAATTGTCATCATATCATATGTACTGTCTGCTTTGGGAGAGTCTAGGCCCATCTTACCCCTCACGGCTTTCTGACGAACTTGCTCAATTGGTACCAGGATTGAACTTAAGTCTTCCATATGATGGAGGTCTTGAATTCGAATCCTGAGGGACGCGTCAGAAAGTCGTACATATGATATGATGACGATTTCGATGCAAGGTCGAGTTGTTACAATGATGGTTTAGTTTATTTTAAATCTATTTGTGACTCATCATCCGTATCTCGTTTCCCCTTATATCTTCGATATGTTAGTTGGTTTATTAGATGTTAGAGTTAAGTAACACTTGTTCCAATTATTTGATTTTTCAGAAACATGACGTTGCAAAACATTTAAATCAATATTTATCAAGGAGCCAACATGAGCAATATGAAAGTTAGCCATTGAATTATAAGTTATATCAAGGGAGTCTTTACTTCACTTTCTTGCCCACCTCTTTATATGCGGATTTAAAATTAAAAACATTGAAAACAATGTTTAGTTTAAGTTTGGAGGTGGAAAACATGAGTTTTCACTTCCTTTTTTTTTTTTTTTTTTGGTTTGTGCTTTTATTGTTTCAATAATTTTTTTTTTTAAAAAGTAATAAAATATAATAAAAATATTTTTTTCTTGTGTGCTTGTATGAGTTAATTGGCATGGTTGACAATAACGAATATATTGAATCATGAATTAATCTATGAATTGTGAATAAATTGCATGTTTAGATTATTTTTTGCTTTTCCATGTGAAATTTGATATATATTGAGCACATGAATTAAGTTAAACATTGTATAGGAATGAGTTGATTTTATAATTGAATATGTTGAAATAGTTTACCACAAATGTTAAATCCAAAACCACTAAATTTTACATTGTTTGACCAAATTTAGAATAGTTTGGGGGGATTTCACTGTTGTATGAATATGTTGAGATAAATAGGGATTCCACGTGTGAAATTAAAAATTTTGTGTGGATTGTCTAAGGTCAATATGATTAAATTTGGTGAAAATTTCAAATTAGAAGTCGTTTTACTTGAATTGATGTTAAATGAGGAACATTACACTAATCAAGGTATAAAAAAAATTAATTAGAAAATTTCTCTTTATAGCATTTATGACTCGAGCAATTAAGTCTGCAATGGTTTTTAAAACCTGGTGTCCTATGGTCATCTGACTTGGGAGTTATCGATCGAAAACTTGTTACATGGGTCATTTAGAAATATTAAGGGAGAGAATACTTCAAAAAAGAAAAAAATTACTCATATGAAAACAAATCAGAAAAAGCAGGTGCATGAAACAGATGACGCACCAAATGCATTGGTTAAATCTCAAATACGTGTTTAAGAAAATTTGACTTTTGATAAGAGATTGTTAGCCTAATCAAGTCCTAGAGATTGAAACAATCAAACTTAATGGATAATCCTTACTTATTGAAATGCTGAACTACAATTGGTGAAATTTTGTCAAACTAGAGAGGCGATGATAGTAAAAAAAATCAACAGTTCACACACTGGAAAAGAGTGAAAAAAATAAGTTTAAAGGTGTGTGAATCTTATGAGTGATGAAACAACATATTTGACCATTGAGGGTTGTGAATTGAAACAACTTATGAATTCATAATGCTATACTTAATTCTTTACACACACGTCGATTTTACATTGGATAAGTGAATTTTAATTTTTGTATTGTGATTTTGAAGCTGTGCATAGATTTGTTATCATGATTTCAATCCCGAAATAAAAAGTCAAGTTAGTTAGCTAAATCTTGTTGCTTTATTTAATTGACTGGCCACCAATTAAGTAATTATCGTTATTTGTTTGTATGTTTGTTAGGATTTAGGGGGTGTTTGACACCCATTTTAGTAGAAAAATGAGTTTTTGAATAGTGATTGATGGAAGAATGTGTGGTTAAAAAATAAGGAGAATTTTTAGATTTATGTGTAATATTATTTTATTAATAGAATGTGTGGTTGAAATGAAGAAAGAGAAAAAGAATAAGAATGAGAATGAGAAAAAAATGGGTGCCAAACAGGGGCTTAATTTTGTTTGAGGACAAACAAAGATTCAAGTTTGGGGGTGTGATAAGTGTGGTTTATACACTTATTCGTGACCCTAAATCATGATATTTTATTGTCTTTTGGATTAAATTCTATCTAAGTTATGTTATGTTATGTTGTGTTTTGTAGGTAAAACTTTATATTTAATGAAAAATTGTAGAAAAGAATGCAAAAGTGACGAAAAATGGTAAAATTCAAAGATGAAACTTTGAAAAAAAAATATTACATTAAATGGTTCGAGTTAAATGGGTTTCAATAGAGTTGCAATGAAAATTTTAATTGGAAGTCCAAATTAAACATGTATATATTTAAACCTATATATACACATAGACAGAGTAAAAAAGGCAGAGCGAGACAGGCGAGAAAGACAGAAAAACAATAAAGAAACGCACAGGGGAAGAAAATGGCGGCGTAGCAAGAGGAAAATGAGAAGAAAAGAAGAAAAAAAAGTCAAAGGAAGGAAGAAAAAACGCAGAAAGAGAGAGAAAAGAGAAGAGAGAGAAAAGAAAATGAAAATGAAAGGAGATTGTAAACACCAAAAATTTTCACATTTCGTCAATTTTTGATGATATCTTTCCATTTTTGCGCATTTTTATTTTTACGGTATGGATAACTAATTTTTATATTAGGAAAAATAATGTAGTCGACTTGTGATCCTTAATTTTTTTCTTATTCAAGATTTCTGTGATTTATTTATTTATGTGTTGGTTTTACTATGAATTTAATACATTAAATTATCTTATTAATAATTTGATGATTGTGTGAGTCTCTTACAAATCGAGAGGTGAGTTTGAAATTTAGACCATATAGTAAAATCCAGTAAATTAATATAACGTGTAGAGATACATATACTAATTATTACGGTCATAATATGAATTCTTAGAACTAGTGTTTCGTTTAACTAAAGTTGATTTATATAGAGATATGGAATTTAATTAATTAAATAGATTCGATGAAAACTCGAGAGTGGTAGATTGAATACAATAGAAGAATTCGATCGAATACTACATTAAGTTATGAATCTTAAATTAAAAATAAATGTAATCAATAGATGAAATTGTTATACCCTAATATTCATCACATATTTGAATATTCAATTATCCATTATTTGCAATCATTTTATATTTTCAAATAGTTAAAACTAGTTAGGAAAAATAATCACAACCATCTTAATTATTTACTCGCTTTTGTCAAATAGTAGTTAGAAAAATTAGATTAAGTCCTAAAGTATCTTCTTTGCAGGAACGATATCCAGACTCAAGGGTCCCACTATACTGCTTGTTACGATATCGTACATAAGTACATTTGCGACATAAAAAATGCAACAAGGTATAAATTCTATCATTTGTATTTCAAATTTTCAATTACGGACACAATCCCCTTCCCAAATTAGTACAAAAATGGTGGTGGAACGAAATGAGCAACTCGATATATTACCATCCTAAGAGCATTTCCAAAAGACTTTTTATTTTCAAAGAGAATATTCTATCATTTGGAGAGTATCTATAAATTTATAGAGTTAAAATTTTGAAATACTCCAACAAACTCTTTATATTTAACACTTAATTTTATCACTCCCAAAAAAATATTTATTATTTTTCTTTATTTTTTATTTTAACTAGCTTTTTTTAGATTATTTTTTTATTTTTTTACATTGAAAATTGAAATACTTTGAATGCATTTAATTATAGAGAGTGTGTTTGGCTCTCTAAATTAAATTAAAATGTTCAGTTAAAAAGTCACTTGAAACATGATTTTAAAGGTTCACTCTTTAAAATAAAGAACATCTCATTAAAGTGTTTCTTGGAGGAGATACGCTTGGTGTACATAATTTATGTATATAGTGGTATACATAACACTCACATAGGCGGGGTCCACTCTAATAAAATATTCGAGTGGACCCCATCTCCTTGTGAGTATTATGTATTATTTGAAGAAAGAATGACTCCCAAACGGAACTTTAAAGAGTCTCTTGAAGATACTATAAGATGAGCTTGTTTAACTTGACTCGCCAGGAAAAAATTGAGTCGTACCCACTTGCACTCCAAATTACTCCCTAAGAATGTACTTGGAAGTGACCGTATATGAAGTTAAGCCCCTGTTTGGCGCCCGTTTTTTCTCATTAAATTTCATTTTCACACTTTTCCACAAACTAACTTGTCAACTACTTGTCTAAATCACTCCACTCGCGTGTCAGGCCTGACCATGTACAATACAACCGTTGACAATGAAGGACGAAAATGCCTCTTTCTCATGTGCTGGCTGCAATTCAACATTGTCAAAAAAGGTAGGGGCAATATTGTCATTAGTGGCTTAATGATGCTTTTAAAATATGAGAAAGTCATGGACATATGCAGAAACGTACACAACTTTGCAGTGAAATAGTCAGTGGGTCCCAGCTGCCTACCATTTTTGACCCAAGAAAATGAAATGTAATGAGAAAAAACGGGGGCCAAACAGGGGCTTAGGAGCTGAAACGACAATGGTCAAAAAGAGAGTTTTTTCATACGTGAAATGAAATTATTGCCCCCGTTTGGCACCCATTAATTTCTCATTCTCATTCCCATTCTCATTCTCATTTTTCATTTCAACCACACATTCTTCAAATAAAATACTATTACACACAAATCAAAAATTTTCATTACTTTTCCACCACACATTCTCACATCAATCACTATTCCAAAATTTCTATTCTCCTCAAAATTAGATTCAAACACACCCATTGTCTTTCAGACATCTTTCCGTCCACGGCATTAGTTATAGCTTTAAAAAGTTCTAGTGGCAGTGCTACCATTGTACCTATTGGTTGTCGACTTCAAATACGTACAATTTTATTAAAATAAATGACAGGCATCATTTATTCACACTAATGTAGTCAATTTTTGTCAGTTCAAATGACGTAGTTATCTAGTTGAAATCAAATTAAAGTGTAATTTCCCATTCGTTAAACATTAATCCATAACGTTTCCTTATTTTTATGCATTCCCACATGCAAGGTGTAGATGAAGGTAAATGGTCGACATTTCTTCATATTTTTGGTCGGCTTTTTTTTCTTTTATCAAACTTAGATCCCTGATAAGTGTAATACACTTATTCGGAATCTAAAATAGGGATATTTGTTAGTTCTTTTGACAATTATGTTATATAAGTCAAATTCAATAGTTGAATAAGGAATTAGAATAAACGAGGACAAGGTGAAATCAAAAGTATAAGGACTAAAGTGTAAACATTCAATAGTTGATTCGAACCACAAAATGATGATTGAAGATCACATATGATCAATTGGATGCAATTTGAAGTCAAATGAGTGAAATATAGCCGAAGTATTCTCACAAATCAACTTCTAGCCGAAAAAGCTATTCTCCGAATTTTTAGCGTCAACTTGAGACCCATGTTGGGGGTAGCAAACGTTCGAATTGGAGAAATGTTACTTCTAAAAGAATTGTATTCCTTTGAGTTATCTTTTCAACACACTTTGAATCACTTTAATCAGAATTCGGGAGAGAATGTTATGACCAAAATACTGAAAGTTATTTAGGGATGAACTTACCTAAATCGTCACATGCGAAAGACCCTATTTTCACCAACCCGAGAGCAATTCATCTTGCCCGTGCGCGCCACGGGCTATTTCCGTAAACAAATCAGTAGTTTCATTTTTCGATTCAAACTCAACTTGGAAAGGAATTTTACGAGATTTTTGACCTAAATTCAACCCTAATATACTTGGATGTCTTCTACATAAACTGGGTCCTCTTGTACACCATTATACATTGAAAAATTAATCAATATTTCATCAAAAAAGAGGGGTAAAATTATATATTGTAAAAAAAAATTCAAAGATGAAATTTAAGAACTCATCAATTGGAGATTGAACATGTGATTTGCGGACAAAGAAGCGAAAGAATTATTGAAGATTTAACAAAAATTGCTTTGAAGAAATTCAAGAATATCAAGATTCATATTCCTTCATTCATTAATTCACAATTTCGGGTGATTTTCTTCTATATATTTGACATGATTTCTTGTAATTTCAATATCCTATGTTAGTTTTATACATTGCTATGATGAGATGAACCATTGTTATGATATTTTTAGTTTTAAATTAATTATTTTGACTTTTATTTGGTTTGATTTGATTTGTGGATATTTATTATCCTTTTTATCTTCTTTTCAATTTCTTGATTACCAATTGAATTGTTAATGGATTTTAATGTTATCGAGAGAGGCAATAAAGTTTAAGCACTATATAATAAACATTGTAAGGCTCAATAGAAGATGGAGATATACTTCTATGCTTTTATATGGTTTCAATAAGTGTTCTAACATTTGTTAATATATTTATCATTTTTGCGTCTTTTATTGAGAGATAAAGGGGTCACATAAAGGGAATAGATTTGATCGCTATCGAGATATACTTTCAATTAAATTATGAATATTGACCAACCTAAACAATTGATTTTAAATTGTCACTTTAAATGTTATGCTAAAAATGAAATAATATGAGAGATTCGACATCTTAGCATTATATCTCATCTACTTACTTTCACCAGGTTAATTGTTAGTTTAGGGATTGGTATTGAAAAATCACAACTTGTTTGCTATTCGATTAAAGTTGCAATTAATCTTAACTCGGTCAAATATATAATCCTCATGGGTTCGACACTTTATTCAACATTATATTACTTAACCACAATTCCGTGCACTTGAGGGTTTCCAAATGATCAAAATCCCTTTCAAATGTGTTATTCAGACTACCAAATTGAGTTGCAGAACTAAAATGAACGTTTTAAAGTTTAAAAATCTTTTTCGTGCAGGGTGTAAAGTTTAGCGACCAACCATGTTTTTACTACTCACTTTTGTGCCACAATAGTTATGTTGGACAAAAGGAAATTAAGAAAAAACTTACGTTTAAGATGTTTGTTATTGACATATTCAACTTGGTTTCAACTTTTCACACACTGAACATAGAAATTCTGAAGTGAATATTGTAGCCAAGCAAATTGTTGGCACAACTCACTATTCTTCAACCTAGAAAAATTGCGATCCACAACCATTTTATAGTATCGAGTCTAACACAATACAAATATACTAATCAATACTTAGAATATCTTATGTTGCAGTCGTTGTTTGCCAAGCCGAGCCATCTTACATGAGCATATGATGCAAATTAATATGATACTAGAGCTTAGAAAAAGCTCAAACGAGCTATCGTATTTCAAGATTACACCTTATTACGTCTTAAGACGTACGACGGATTTCTTATTCGATGTCTGATTATTTTTTGTAATTATACGCGAGTAAGTTTAAAAGATGAAAAAATAAATGTACTTGTAGCAAATTAGCAAGTTCTAAAATAAATAACTTATTTTTAAATCAATAAAAGTTAAAAATAAGTTACTTATTTTGATAGTATCAAACGTGCCCTAATAGTATTAACTTTCCATTTGGACATCCTGTTTATAGTATATACAATTTTACATCAGTTTTCCAAACCATTTGAGCAAAAACATCAAATTCAGTTTGAATAAACAAATAAATACAAAGATAGGATACTGAAAAGGGCCCAAAAATTGGAAAATCGGAGGCGAATACTAATAAACCACTTTTTTTTTCCTGTTTTATCACAGCAAAATAAACACAAAAACCAATCCCAAACAAAGCAAAGTTACAGTTAAAGGCTGGCCACCTACAATGGCCTTCACCAGTACTTAGAAAATCTCTTCTGGCCAGCATGTCCAAAATCATAAATAAATAGAGCTGCACGGCGCATACAGTTTACACACTTTTGGTTCACTCGCTGTCTGAATGGGGCTTCCGAGCCAAGAAGAAATACATTGCGGTGAAAATTTCTTTCCTGAAATATCACGTTATAAGATGTTAGTAGTGTAATTTTTTGTGAATGAACTGAGTATGATCCTCTCTAACAATTAATAAACGGGTAAAAAACTAGTGTGGTCCCTAGATTTTACACTGAGCGAAAAAGTCGCTTTAAGTCATGACCCGTTAGTCCCAAAAAGGAATTCCGTCTAAAATTACTAACAAACGTCCTACTTGGACAACAAATTCATGATGTGTGATCCCATTTGACGTTAATTTTACACCTAACACGCCAACAAGGATAAATCAGGCACAGAATAATCTTACTGTCCACCAGCAACAAGTCCTTCTGCCGCCTTCTCTAAGAAAGCTTGAACCCTTTGACTTCCCTGTGGAGCAAGTCCCACCTTTTCAAGACCCATGACCTGCAATGGCAGATGACAAACTTAAGAAACTTTTTGTTTTAACATACAACAAAAAATACACGGGAAAATTCAACTAATTGATACAAATTCTAGTTAATATGACAAAGAAATGGAACAAGGAAAGCAGATAGTAGATGTACAAATTTTACCAAGTTTTTGGTGATAAACCGTCCAATTGCTGTCAAACGGAAACTGCTGAGTGAGAAGTGACTTTTATCCAGAGGCAAGTACCATGGGAGGGGTGAATCCACTGCAAGATCCTTCTCCCATAAAACCTTTAAAAACCAAAAAAAGGAAAAAGAGTCCCTTTATTACTCCCTTGTTTTAAATATATTTCATGCAACCTAGGCCAGCAGAATAGCCAAGATGGTACCACTCACTTCAAAACCTGCTTTTTTAACAGCTTCAAGGCATTGACGTGTCAGCCTTATATCAGGGAGGCCGTTACCTAATTCAATTTCTGCCTGCATCCATAAAATTTATTCAAGTTAAAGCATGATGTAGAAACTCAAAAGCATGGTTTGCGATATGAGTATATGACAAGCACCTTGATCTTTTGGTGTTCTTGGTTATTGGGGTCATAGGCATCAGTCATGCACCACTCATATGCAGCGAAACACTGACCAGGTTTCAATACCCTATAAATCTCCTTGTAGCACCCGACCTATAAGCGAGTAGGGCAAGTGAACGGCAGCTAGAGTGAAACTCCCATAAAAAGACGGAAAAGATAGTTATTTATGTAAATGATAACTGATTATAATTTATAAATTTACACACAGCATCTGGAGCATGGCAGGTTGCTTCAATTGCATATATGGCATCAAAACTATTGTCAGGGAATGGCATCTTCATGAAATCAGCCTACATTGACACTAAGAAATGATAAAAAGTCTAGAAAGATAAAAATCAGAGATGAATATGAGCTTGATCTCCAATTTCACTGACTTGCACGAAGTCACAAGTCTGGTCTACTCCTGCAACACGGTTTAGGGCCTGCAACATTCAAAGATTACTAATCAGATATCAATTTGAACAGAATTGGCGTAGTATTTGACAATAAGGACTTGAACTACGAAACAAGTAAACAACGACGCAAACAAGAGTGTTGGAGAAACTCCCAACATACAATTTTTTCAAAAAAGTAACGAATACAACACGCGAAACTAAAATAATATTCTGTTCATATTTTTACTTTTTACTTTTCATTTTTTATTATTTATGTTTAAAAGTAAATTTGGTTTTTTTACTTTGGTTTTTTTACTCGCGGGCATGACGACAATGTATCGACATGTCTCCTACTGTGTCGGCAACTTGTCTAACTCTAATAACTCAAAAAATAATTTGGACATGCCACAGCGTTTCCACCGCTTGTCGGTATCGTGTCAGTGTTCGACATGTGTTAGACACCGACTCCCGGGAGGGTGTTGATTCATCCTAGGATTTGAAGTCTCAAATTTTAAATAAAATATAATTTCCATTCAGATGTTTACAGACTTTCTGCCAATTTCAGTTCTAGGACTTTTTTTCCAACCAGAGTTTAGATAGGAGATAGATTTCTAGCAAGTAAAGGTACATGCATTAAAAGGTATAATGGATCCAAATCTCAACAAGGCACGATATGAATACATACCTTTCCTCTTGTTATCTGATATTCATTATTGTTGAGGCCTGTAACTGATGTAGAACTGCAAGACAGCAAAGCAAAATTAAGAGTCTAACTGGCATGTCTTGGAAGTAATTAAATAAACGGACCTATACGATTTCACATGAAATTATTGGGGAGTATAAGATGTGGTAGTACCATCATCAAATTACAATTAAAGATTCATCATAATGGTGGAGTAAATCTAACAACTCCTTATGTATGATACGGATGAATGAAAAATTGTCTCCGATGCTGATAATAAAACTCATCCTGCCAAGAATTTTCGTCTTCTAGTAGCCTTCATTATAAGTGAAAGCGAATAACATCTCAACAATTGACAAACCTTTATGTAGCTATATCTTCTCAATTTATTCTCTACTTTTGTTAGTTTATATTTATATACATGATACATCATCCATTACATGCATTAACTTAAGCAACTTCACGTTTCATCATTAAATGCAAGGTAGTATACTATCAAGCACTGGCATATTCAAAGTATCAATAAAAACACCACATAATTATAATAATATATAAAGATGTATACTGATCTAACAAGATAAACAGCCAACAATACAATGAGCTAAATCATCATCTCACCTGAATCGAGCAATTTCTCTTAATGGTCCACCAATTCCACATCCTACGTCCAAGACCTACAGAGACAGCAGAAAATTCAAACATTGATCATCAAAGAAGTGAAAGCCTAGGATAAGTTCAAACAAACATCTTCAGAATGAAACCTTATGTCCCGGTTTCAGGCCAAGTTGTAAGGCAAGGAAGTGCTCATGCCTTTTAATGCTCTCTTTCAGAGACTCTCCTTTCCATCTGCAACATATTACAATAATCTTGTTTGGTGATTCTAGAAGAAACAACTGCAATGTGTCTAAAACTCTCTCTCTCTCTCTCTGATATATAGCATGGAAAAGAATCACATGAATGCAGAATAACGGTTTAGGTAATGTGAAAACCTATAGGAGTAAAATATTCACCTGGGTGCAAAGTGGAATGATTCTCCCCAGCCATATTCATAGAAACTCGTGACAAGATCATAGTACTTATTTACCTGAGAATGTGAATGAAGTATTCTTAGTCTAACAAGATATTTTTAGTTAAACCAAAGTAATCTCATATCCAAAATACTAGAACATAGTTGACCATATTTTGTACACTAGCACATAATCACTTAAACAAGTCAAAGAATTCTAAAAATTATAAATACCTTAATTTAGAGAAAAATAAGCTACAATTATACAAAAGAGAAAACTACAAGAGAAATCAATGTGAAAATTGGGTAAGTGGGTCTCACCATATCGGTGTAGTTCGATTTTCTCTCTTCCTCTTCACCTCCATAACAAACATGATATTTTTCATACCTGTTTCATAGGGGCAAAATGAAGACCAAATAACTTCAAATTAGAATGTTGCTAGTGCGAGAAGTACAAGGTAGATGTGTATTTCTGCATGTAACTTCTTCGTCTTTTTTTTTTTTTGCCAAGTAAGAATATCAAGCTATCAATAACATCATTGAAGAATTGAACTCTAACAAAAAGCAGACATTTTGATTTTTGTTCAAGGAAAAATTAAATTTTCGGAATTATTGTGAAATAACCTATATCTTAGTAGTTAGAAAAATTTGAAAAGAAAAATGAATATTCTTGCAATATTTCAAAGCACAAAGCCACAAGCTTATGAAAGCAAGTGAAAAGTAGCAGTTACCGATTAAAGAACAATGACACTCTGCAGCCTTGAACATAAGAGAAAGGCACTTTATGCTAATAAAGTATGTATAAGAACATCTATATTCTACATCATTTTAACTTAAATGACAAATTGACAACCACCAAGTAATTTAGTACAACGACAGCCACAGAGTAAGAATTTAGGATTGTATTTCAAGTCAAATCTAGCTGGTAGATGTCGCCTCTAAAATTATATTGAAAAGACTCAGAAAAAAACATTTTCAAACACTGCTTGGAACTTAAGTAATCCCAGCCAGACTAGGTACTAAATTATGCTAACACACCATTGTGAGTTTCATTTAGAAAATTATGGTTCATCAACATCCCATGACCAGATCTCAGTGAGTCTCTCAAGTTTCACAGACGGCATTGTCCCCGTTTCAACACATATACAGATACTCACACTCACAAAAGCGCGCACGCGTGCACACAAATATAGAGAGAAAGGGTACTTGTCAACAGCAGAGAGAACGTCACTCTTGTCAATTTTTCCACCAAGCCCAGATGCCAGATCCAATGCTCCTGCTTTCGACATCTTTCTCTCTCTCAAGAATGGCTCGCCCTCCCCAACACAATTCTTGGAGATCTAAAAATATCCAAAAAGAATTAAAAAAGAATGTCAAGATATCCAGCATTATTATTACAAACCAAACCATAAATAGATACATCCAATTTAAATAAATTCCCAAAAAAAAAAAATGAAAAGCCCAGAAGATTACTCACATTGAAAAGGCGAGATCTGCCCAACTTTGAGAGAGAGTTTGGTGAAGAGAAGTGGAGAGCGACTGAGGCATTTTTGCTGTTTATGTTTATCTTGAACGACAAATGCTGACACATTTAACGTCACTTGCACAGCACGTGACGCCACTTTGGGTGTTCGGTTATTTATTAGTAGGAGGATCTCTAAGGTACGGCCGGCTAGCCGTATGATTGTCCATTGAGTAATGTTATTCATTTTCAATAAGAATAAAAACACAATTTATGTGATTTTAAATGATAGGTTAAATGAAAGGTACATTTAATTTCATCTATCGTTTAATGTCACATTGACGCCACATAGACTGTGTTTTCGTTCCCAGTGAGAATGAATAGCATTACTCTTATCCATTACCAATTCGGAATATGCGGATGTTGCTCGTCGTGCATGCTCAATTGTACCTTTCAATGTTAGAATTTATTATAACGCCGAGAATGTTCTTACTTCTCATTAATGTTACACTCATCATCCCATGTACTCAGGTGTTACTGTTGTGTTGAATGCATTGAATTCTTGAGTTCGAAATGAAAAATTTGAGTTGGACTCCATGAGTTTGGATCGAGTAGAAATATTTGATTTCCGATAATTATGTGGAAACTAATTTACAAAACTCTACAGGGTAACGATGCGAAATTACGTAAAATATTAGTAATCAAGGATAAATGATAAATTGGAGAATTTTTGATTTGTGATAAATGATAAATTGGCGTTGAAAATTGGAATTTAAACTTGTTGATGTTTAAAATTAAGCTTAATTTACATGTAGTCTGTAATTTATATTAAGACTTCGTCTGGTGCAGTTGAATACTTCCATTTTCAGCCTTTTTTTGACCGTTACCAATGGCTAGCGGGTCCCACCTATCTCATATGTAGTCAAAAATTGTTGGCCACTTTTTAAAATAACGGGCAGAAAAGCCATTTTTTATGGACAAAAATCTGCACAAGTCACACGCTTATTTTCATATAGATTAAATAAATTTTAATATTATTTAATTAAATAGTAATAAACGATCTCGTTATTGCGGCGATTGACTGTCGACGATCAACGGTCAGTGATCACCCTAGCTGAAATTCATTAAACAAGAAATAATAAAATTTATAAATAGCAAAAATGCAATCTAAATGCATTGCAGCAAATGGATTCGCAAAGAAAATAAACTCATTCCAAGTCAATCATTATTAATTTTCCTTGAAAAGTCATCATGCATAGACAACCTATATATGAACAATGCTACATGTACAACACATAGATTAAAACATTGGGTTACAACCTCTCACAAGGGAGGTGGACCCCGAGATTAAAATAATGGTGGGCCCCACCTCCTTTGTGAGAGGTTATAACCTAACATTGAACAAGAAGCATTATCCTTCCCTATATATACACGTTATGGTTCGTATATGATTGATTAAGCTCTGTGTATCGGCTTGCTTTTAATCACATATCTTGCACTTGAGTTTATATTAATTGCATTAAATTCCCGTAAATTATTTTATTTCTGATTAATCTATCTCAATCATTAGGTTTTGGAAGAAATTATCGACGAATTTATTATCAAGCAATTAATCCACGTCAATTATCGGCGAATTCAGAAGAAATTGAATCTCCCAAAATGCATTCTGCTATTGCCACAGAAAATGTAATTTTAGAAAAATTTTGGAAGTATGGCAGCATTATTTTTTTCATTTTTTTATTCAAAGGGAAGGATAAATTCGTCATTTACAAGGCTTTTAACAGATAAAATGAAGGGGGGTTATTTTGCCGCCACAATTTTTATTCGATACACCACAATTTTAATTACAATGAAACCCCTCAATCTTTGCTCATTTAGCAATTATTTCCTCAATTTTTTTCCTTCGAATTCTTATATACAACATTCCATTAATTAGTACGTCTCTTTCTTGATGATAATTTATATTAAAATATTTTTTATACTTTGAAACGAAGGAAAATATTTTTTCTCGCTTTTTATTTTTAATTTTTTTTAAAATACGATGAAAAGATAAAGTTATTTTACGTCATTTCAATGAACTTTTGGATATAAAACTTTATCAAATACAAAATGTGTTAACTAATAAAAAAGTTAAAGATAAGAATGACATAAAAAATTGTTAGGAACATAAGTATTATAATGAACAAAGATTAAAAACCCTAAGTACAATTGATAAGTGTAGTTTCTACACTTATTCGAGGTCCTAAATGATGATATTTTACTATTCTTTGGATAAAATACTACCTAATTTGTATTATATTTCATTTCGTAGGTAAAACTCAATGTTTGATGAAGAATTGGAAAAAAAAGCAAATATAGCGAAAAATGACTTCATTGTATCAAATACAAAAGTTTGGGGACTAAATCGCAAAATGCTTCTAGATGATTTGGACCTAGTATCGATTATTGGAGAGATGTTGGAGTCAATTAGACGCAGTTGGCAGATGGAAGGTCAATAAAATACAAAGAAAGAATCAAAATAAACAAAGAATGAAATTCGGGAACCAAAGTGCAACAATTGAAAGATTTTATGCCTGCGCGCATCAAGAAAATACAAAGAAGGAACCAAAATAAACAAAAAATGAAATTCGGGAACCAAAGTGCAACAATTGGAAGATTTTATGCCTGCGCGCGTACAGACAAAATCTCTCGCGCGCGCACAGGCTTAGTTTTTATCTACCGAGAGCAAACGAATTGAACGGTGCTCGGGCAAGGAATAACAGGCGCGAGGGAACATGTTAATTCTGGGCCTGAACGGCCCAATTTTCTGGTTTTATCCAAATTCCTATAAAAATCAAATTTAACCTACTTTCTAAGGGGGTGAACGGCGTAAACAACTCAGAGCATATCAAACCCAAATTTTCACCACAAGAAAGGGTCTAACACATCAATTCAAGGCGAACCATACAATGATTTTAAAGATTCATGACTTGGTTTAAAGATTTGAGTCAAAAACGTGAATTTTTCCTACTTCTTCCATCTTTTTTATTTTCGGGTGATTTTTTTCAATTATTCTTGTGTAATTTAATTATAAGAATGTTAAGCTAATTTTTATTGTATTGGATGAATGATGAACTCTATTGCTTATTTATTTTAATTCGAGATAATTAATTTAGTACTTTTTCATTTTTCTTGATTGGTTTTGCATTCACATTGAACTATTTGATTGCTTGATTACCAATTAGATAGTAAGTTGCTTATTGTAGTGTAGGAATACTCACAATAAGTTTTGAACGAGACAAAATAACACATGGACAATAGGTATTAGGAAAAATATATATGGCATGTGCAATCATTTGTGATAAATCTTGTGAATCAATGCATGATTTTCATATGAATTCGGACTAGGAATAAAATCGGGTCATGTTAAACATATGTTTAATATATCTTGGAAAAAAAATTGAATAACAGTAGATTATCGATTGTCTTGAATACATGAATTTACTAGATTAGAATTAAGAATTGAACTAAATATCAGTAGGGGGATTCAGGATTTCAATACGTTCACATGTTAGATAAACACTTTATTTGCATCATTAGTTTAGGATTAGTATAAAAAATATACAAACCATCGTTTTGATTTCATTACACTTCGAATTTAATAGTAGCTATTAAACTACAAATTAGACATTATCCCTCGTGGGAACGATACTCTTAACTCACAAATCTTATTACTTGTACAACTATCTCGTGCACTTGTGGGTTTCACGCGAACAACAATTAAAATGTGATGTAAAAAATGAAAATTGTGGTATGTGTTGATCTCTTTTTTGTACCGTTAACGTGGACAACAAATTTCGGGCATACTCACATCCACCCAAGCCAATTCTACCACATTTGGACAAATTACTAGTCAACAATATTTCGAGTTTGAACGTAGGATGAACTTTATAACATGAGACAAAAATGCTCGGGCTTCGATAAGATATATGAGTGGAATCGCATGAAAATGAACTATGAACAAAAACTAAACTAAAAGCAAAGATCAAACATCTAACTTTTTCAGCAAAAGATTTAGCTCAGGGGGGGATAACATGAAGCTTAAAGTAGACGACTTTGCATCACCCTCAAATGACACTAGGAGGAAAATATTTATAGTGTTGCATATGAAATAGTGTACACTGGATGGGGAGACATATGGCCTCATCTCCTTAACCGAAGAATGGCTAATTGGGAATTTCGATATATAATAAATTATAGGGGTCACATCTATCATTCGAACAAGATTTCATGAATTCGAGATCTTCAAAGATGGGTTGTCACTCATCCTGATAGAGTTTTGAATTTAGTCTCATTGAGCATCACCACTTCAACGAGAGGGTTTCGGCAGGTCTACTCATGCAACCGTTTCGGTAGCAAGAGAGCTTCGGTAGGTCCTATGCACTCCACGTAGGATGTCATGTGGGGTTCACATGGGAGTCTCAGTGGCGATGCGTGACAATAGTCTTCCAAGCCCATGTATGATTATTCATGTCATGCGTGAACTTTTGTCTTGAATGAAGTTTCTTTAGGGCAGGTTTCACTGTCATGGTCAGATTTTCGACGACACAATTGTCCCCCAAATTCAAGTATAGATATTGATATCATAGTTGGAGTTAGAAACTGAACTTGATCCTCGTATGTCATCCTATCCTTTTGCAGTGCTAAACTACTGAAGCTCGTGTTGAACTACTAAAGTCCATTGTTAGTTGAAAATAGCTTAAATTTATTTGATGAGCTAAAGCAGATAAGTGCTAAACTGTTTAAGCTTCTTATTAGTTGAAAATAACTGAAATTTGTTTGATAAGCTAAAGTAGAGAAGTGTTGAATTGTTGAAGCTCCTTTTTAGTTGAAAATAACTGAAATTTATTTGATAAGCAGAAAAATGAAAGAGATGAACTGTTGAAGCTCCTTGTTAGTTGAAATAGCTGAAATTTCTTTGATAAACTGAAGCAGGGAAGTGTTGAACTGATAAAGCTCCTTGTTAGTTGGAAATAACTTAAATTTGTTTAATAGGCTAAAGCAGGAAAGTGCTGAACTATTAAACTTTTTGTTACTTGAAAATAGCTGAAATTTGCTTGATGAGCTGAAGTATAGAAGTGCTGAACTGTTGAAACTCCTTGTTTAAATTGAAAATAAAGTACGCTTTTGATAATCGTACCAATTATTTGTTTTTTTTGCACGTTACCAAGAAAAGACAGGTAAAGCGGTTTGACTAATACACATACCATCCATTATATATTGAATGTGCAATGATGGTCAAGCTGTTGCATTTTGAAGTGAAGCGTTGAGGCACGTTTGTAAAGATCATGCATTAATCCGAAGTGTTAACGAGAAAAATTGTTTGAATTCAATGCCTTAGATGATGTTAAAAATGGACGTTTCAGATAGAGTGGATCTAGATCAAATGGCTATGCTTTGTCTTCCCTTTTTATAAAAGCCAAAATCCCATCAGTGTATTAGTTTTTTACTTTTGCAAAAACCTTCAAATCTTTGTAGTATTCAAAAATCTTCTGGTCGTTTCTATTCTCCAACGACCTCATGTTCTTAGAGCTTCTATCTATTTAGGTAATTTCCCTGTTTTCCATCATTCATTCCATCTTTTTTGATTTCAATGGCTTCTGGGTCCAGTACAAGTACTAACAGGGTAAGCCATGCAAGGGTTGGGGAACAGGCTTTACCTGGGGAGTCGAACTTAGGTTGTGGGCCATGAGTGAGGGTCCTATTAACTACAAAACGAGGTGGGGAATATGAGGATCTCTTCTGCTATGACCTCTGCAAAGTTAGTCGAGATGAGAGAGAAATTTAGAATCCCATATTCTATTGAACTTCTAGAACCCGAGGCGCCTACGAAAGTGCCTGATATCCGAGGTCGGGGTGTGTGGCTGTTGGTGAATTTCTTTTTAAGGCGAGGATGTGTCTACCTCTATACCCATTTTTTAGGGTGGTAGTGAGGTTGCATATGTTGGCTCCAATCCAACTCTTACCAATTAGTTGGGGCTTACTTCCTTTGGAAAGAGACCTCACTTACCAAGGACATGCCCCTACATGTCTTTCAAACACTTTTCCGACCCCGTGACCTTGGGAAAGGGGAGTCAAAGTGGTGGTACTATATGATCCCTTGGGGGGCCCATGCCCCTTTCGTAGTCGGTTTGGCATGATCCATTAAAGGGTGAAAGGAATCGTGGTTTTGGGTGAAGGGTAGATGGTTAAGGCATATAAGGCCCTACCTTGCACTATGCCGACCCAATATTCCGAAGCTCGTGAATTTCTTTTTTTAAACTTGTCATTTGCATGTAACAACTTTGTTATCTGATGACATGTACTAAACACCGCAACTTATATAACTTCTAATTCCATATTCCTTAATCATATCCCTCCTAGCACTATCACCCTCTGATGCATGCAACAGATGGAGGCAAGAAGCAAGAGGGAATGAGGGTGGTGGTGCACAAAATTGTAAGAGAGTACTTCATTTACAGAGACACTTGATATTTACTCTGGATAAAGCCTCACAACGAGATAAATAATAGGGTTCATCTCAAGGATAGTCAACAGACTAATGTCTAAGGAGAAAGATTCAGCAAATCAACAATCAGAGTCGAACACCGTGTCAAAGAAACCCCATCAGAGTCGAACACCAATCAGATGAAACCTACGCTTCACTCGTCAAGCTCTCTAGATGGAGATATACTAGGTTCAAATATATGTTTCTATTCCCAAACTCGATGCCTTTTCAACTTTTTCTTTGTTTCTCACCTGAGGCTATTCTTTAAAAGGTTCTATGACTGGTTTTGAGATTCAAATTATGGAGATGAATAATGATGGGCGAAGTACTCTTTAGTTACTTGAATTTTCGTATTTCCTGAACCAATCATAACTTTCAACTGCAGAAGAAACTAACAATTAATGTTTTCATGCATGCATCGTGCTCTATCTGCCAGGAATATCTATATAGATAAAACTATAATTATGTTTATCAAACATAATAAGCTGCAAGTATATTTTAGTGAATGTAAGTAAATTGGATTTTTTTTTTGGTAATGGTGTATTAAGTAAATATGCGATCTTTTAAGCTTACCATGTGCTAAATAATGTAAAAAAAATCGTATCCCGCTTTACTCTTTTGAGTCCTACGTTTAATAGCCTCAAGCGGAGGCCAATCCAACTTAGGCAGTAGAGCATGGAGGATGGGGGCAAGGTAGTCAAATGGGGGGACTTCAAAGTCATGGTTACTATTAATCTCTATTCAGCAGCCAAGCCAGTCTTGTGGGTATGGAACAGCCATTCTTTCCTCATCCTGTTTGTCTAAGTCAATATCAATCTCTATTCAATAGCCAAAACAATGGCTGCTATCCCTCTTCGAAGGTCCCACTCTTTTCAAATTTTTATACAGCACCTAACACTGACATCTAAGCAATTGGATTTCTGTTGATGATTTCAAAAGTAATATTCATGCTCAGGATAGATCACTAAACTTTCTTGTGAGACTCGGGCTTATGTTTCTTAGCTATTCTAATTCAGTTATCTGATAGATCTAGTTTCAACCATTTCGTCTTCAAATGCATCAAACAGATTGCCCCGGTGTCTTCTCTAACAACATGTTCATGTATTTAGGTCATCCTAGTCACAGCCTGGTTATAGTGCTATAGCTTCTGCTTCTACCCCTGCTGAAAATAAATAAAGACAAGAAAAGAATGCACAAAATTTGTTAGTCTTTCATAGCTTGGTGCACAAGTGCACATTGGTCATATTGATTCAATATATCTCTCTTTTTTTTGGGAGTTTCAAATGATGTGTGTCTTCTGCTGGATTCACTCCTTGCCAGTTCTAGGTGAGAATACTGCAGACTCGTAACTAGTCTCTCGTCACATTCTTTTCTTTCTACTTCTTTGCATCTTATCACATCTCAAGCATTAGCAATTCCAACTTCTTTCCCCATCTTAAGTTTCAACTTTGATGGTCGAGTCAATGAGAAATAGTGGAAGTTAACAATTTACAACTAAAAGTTTCCCACTGCTAGAGACCACACATTATGTAGCCCAAAAGTTAGACAGTTGCTAGAAGGTGCACTGCCTTTCAGTGAGCTTCTACTCTTACAATTGATTCAATTCCATAATCAAATATTTTATCACTATTTCTCTATACAACTATTTTTGCATAAATATATGAGCAATCAAAGTAAGATAACAAAAAATATAATGATTTAAGGTTAACTTAGAATTATCACCACCTCACATCACTGAGTCATCAAATATCATTTGTTGCGTATACCGCAGAATAAGGACAGTCATCACTCAAAGAGTGACATTAAACTAATACCATATGAAGATAATCAATAGCAACAAGTTTCAAACTTAAATTTCAAATATTGACCTCACTCTGGAAAGGGTATAATAATGTAAGAGATGCAAAATTTTCCTGTTTCAGCTGCTCAAGTGTTCAGATATCCTTCAGACTCATATATCATAAGGATAAATTAGAGTGATTCATTGGCAAGGAAACTTAAAAACTCATCTACCGAGCAAAATTTGAATGGTCTGCAACCTTCCACTGGATAGCAAATCCAAAAAAGTTAAACTATAAAGTGGGAATTGGTGGGGATTTTTATGGTCTGTTTGTGTATGGGTATGTGTGATTGTTTGTGTGTTTGGGGGGGACGGGGGAGGGGGGTTGCAGTAATAAAATTGACAGGAAATGTACATGTGAAGAACTAGCTTAAACTGCTGTTGCAAGCCTCCAAAATGGTAAAAACACACGGCCAACTATATATTTGTATCGCAAAAGGAACTTTATGAGCAACTTGTCTTGGGGTAGAGGCATAACTTTCTACCATTTCTTATCCAGCAATTATAGTTTATTATATTGACCTGCAGATCTAAGAATCATGGTTTATCCGAATGTACCAGTCTATGACATACTTTGATACAGGAAGAAGCGAAGGACAGAGTGGCTAATTTGGCAACTTTAACTTGTAACTAAATAGCTAGCAACTTCTATACCAACAAAGCCCAGCTACTCTTATTAGTTACTACAAAGACAAAAGGTTCTTTAGGCAATCCCTCTTCCAGTCAGAGTCATTGGCTTATTGCTTCTAGCATATCCATTGGCCTCTTTTCACTGATGTCAAGTTTGAGTTTCAATGTTTACACTACATTCTGCACGTAACAAAGCTTGTATGGCAATAGCAAGCATCCCAACAACAGATAACTTTAGTTAAATTTTACTGAGAAAGCACAAAAATGGAGCATCATATTTCCACGTCAAAACTTAGCCACACGCTTGAGCATCCTCTAAACATGTCTAACGAAATAATGAAGTGCAAACTAATGTGCTCACTCGTGGGGTTGGGAGGCCTACTCTCTACCCGCACTAAGCCAATCCAAGTTAAATCTTCATTAATATCAATTCTACTTACTTGTAGAACTCCAGATACATTATTAAAAATAGCAATTTCCATCGACTTGGGAATGGCGCAAGGCATGAGTACAATTATACACACAAAGCAAAAACATTTTCTTGAAAGGAAATTCATCAAGTAGACCAAAAACATGATCTCAAAACAGTAAATTATCTACAATGTTGTAAACATGTAACACTTGTACACAAAATTATTATAACAAGTCACTCAGTGGCAAGTCAATATTCCATGAAAAGGAATAGAAATTTAATCAAGCGAACCATAAGATCAGTCAAGAAACTCAAACTCATCATCCCTCAGGTGTGCCAAGAATTTCACTGGCTTCCCATCACGCCCCAATACCTCATCCGCCACGAATTCTACTTTATATGGCAAATTAGCTGAAATCTTTTTCCCCTTATGAATCCCTACATACTGCTTCACTACACCCACCTTTCCCGTCAACTCGTATTCGGGCAATTTAGGCACATGGTAAACCTTCAGTGGCACCTTAACTCTGACCTTAACCCCAACTCTCGACTCGCCTTTTTTCACCTCGTCATCATTAACGCTATCATCGTCAAGAATTACAGAATTCGTCGTTGTAGCCGAACTGCTAGGGGCAGATGACGAGGTAGCAGCCGGTAGATTATCTATAATGGAAACCGAATCTGGGGCAGATCTTATGGGGTGGAAATGGGTGAAAGATGTCCTTCTTCTTGAAGGGTATTTGATTTTGGCAAGAGGGGTGTCCATGTTTGGGATTTTGGAGGTGGGTATGTTGAGGAGAGAGGAAAAGAAGGCTGAAGAGGTGGTCATGGCGATTGATAGTGGTGAATTATGTGGAAAATTTGTGGGTCTCTGGAGGTGGGTTAGAGATTTCTTGTGGTGATTTATATGTTCATCTGGGAGCTAAGAGAGTGGAATTTTGTGAGATTTTATCCAATTTTTTATATGGCTGTGGGATTGGAGACAAAATATGATTAATAAGTGGTCATTTGAGGTTTGACACGTGACCCTATTGGAGTTGATAGCAGATGGAACTTCGACAGGAATATCCTTCGTTTTGCTTGATATTTTATTTTATTTTATTATTTTTTAGGTGAAAAACATTTCATTCATCTTCAAAATAGCAAATTTCCAATACAAGAATGAATTTCCTCCAACATTATTCTCTCCTCAAAGAGTTTGAATGCTTCCTTTTCTAATGTATGAGAGACCACATTAACATTTCTAGGTACATGACTTACAGATCAGGATTGAAAAAATCAAGCATACTCTCAAGATGTTTACATATTAACACAGCTTTCATAATTGCGATGGACTCAGCCAAAAATGCTTTCGGGAAAACATTTCTTTAGGACATCAACGATGCTTTAACATTTCCAGTCCAGTCTCTGACAACAACACCAATTCCAACTCGACAATTAATCGAGTCTATCGTTGTATCCCAGTTGATTTTGTACTTATTCTGAGAGGGTGCAGACCATGGCTGGGAAAATTGGACTCTGTTTCTGGGCCTAACCGGTTGGGAATTCACCTCTCTGTATTCCAATGCATTATGTCGAGCCACATTTGATATTTTTACTGGGCTATCGAATTTATTCTCAAACACAAGGGAGTTCCGCCTCTTCCAGATCAAATAAATTATAGCAATGAAAACCTCAGTTTCTTCCTCTGACATTAAACAAATGGCACACCAGTTCTTTGAAATGGAGTGGCATAAACGACATTTTCTACAGTTTCCGTAAGCTTGAACCCCATGCATCTTGGGAAGAAGCACACGACCACAACACATGTACTACAGACTCCACTTCCAATTTACAAACCGTACATAATGGGGACTTCCTTATTTTTCTTCTGTTTAGGTTCAAATTAGTAGGTAATGAATCATGAGTCGCACATCACAATAGCATTTTACTAGCTTTTGGGGCCTTAATACTCCAAATTTTGCTCCACACATCATTTTGAAAATTACTGGTTGAACATTCGCCCGATGACTCTTGCTTCAACTGACAGAGAAAATGATAAGCGATTTGGACTGTAAATTTACCATCCTCCGTGCCCCTCCGTATGAACTTGTCCAGACTACCACATAAACTAATTGGGATCTTGTTTATGAGAGTAGCTTCCGACTCAGAAAAAATATCAGATACTAAATCCATGTTCCATGTACTCGTTTCTACATTTATTAGCTCACTCACTCTTCCATTCTTATAACGGTCATATAAGGGAGATTGTACTTGAAAAGTTTGGGGGATTCATTTATCCTTGCCAATAATCACTGATTCCCTGTTCCCTATAAATAATCCATCTCTCAACACTTCTTTGGCTTCTAAAAAACTCCCCCAAAGATAAGATTCATTGCTTCCAATTATGTTGTTCAAAAAATCTGTTCTGCTATAATATTTTGCTTTAAGCACCTTCGAAGCCAATGAGACTGGATTTTGAATAAGTCGCCAACCCTACTTCGACAGTAATGCTACGTTGAAAAGCTCAAAATCTTTGTAACCAAGCCCACCAACATTTTTAGATTTCCTTAACAAGTTCCATGAGAGCCATTGCGTCTTTGTTTTATCTCCTCAACTACCCTACCAAATTTTTTTAACTTGCCGATTTATTGCTTGGAGAATGGTTTTTGGCAACTAAAAATACTCATACAGTACGTTGGTAAAACTTGGATTATGGCCTTGATAAGAACTTTTTTACCTGCTTGAGAAATAAATTTCACTTTCCAGTTATTCATTCTACTTTTAATCGAGTCAAGCACCGATTTGAACGCTGCCATTTTACTCCTTCCGACATAAGCCAGCAAGCCCAAATATTTTTCAAAGAATTTCCACCTTTCTAACTTTGGCTGGGTGTAGTACTGCGCTCTTGATCTCCGGCATTGTGTTGTCGTTAAAATAAATGGAGGTCTTGTCCATATTTAGCCGTTGCCCCATTGCATTTTCAAATGAGTGCAATAGGTTGGTGAGCCGCCACCATTCCTGAACATTTGCCTTGCAGAAAATCAAACTATCATTTGCAAAAAATAAATGGTTAACTAAAAGATTGTCTCTTACAAATGGAAATCCAGAAATGAGCCCTTTCGCCTCCACTTTATCCAGTAAGTTTCCAAGAACTTCTCAGCAAAGAATGAAAAGGTAAGAGGATAACGGATCCCCTTGCCTTAAGCCTCTCGTAAGTTGAAACTGACTTTGCGGCTCTCCATTGATAATCTGGGAATACTTCACGGTTTGGACACAATGCATAGTAAAGTTTATATATAACATATTTTTTTTGACAGCTTCTTTGATAAAATGTAGTGGATATTCTTACTAGCTTTGCTTATGTATAACAGCCATGCTTGGCGTATATTTTATTTGACAGTGTCTTTGATAAAATGTAGTGGATATTCTGTCATTGAACAATTTTAAAACAAACTATTTTTTCATCCAATGAAGTTTAGTTAACACACTTTTCTATCAACAATGTGGTAAAAAGTGATGTATAAATAGCAAAATCTTATATATAAATATTAAGCATCTGGCAATAGGGAATTCTCAAGTGCCTTCAATAATAGAAACTCTATATCGTTCAAAAACGTGACATCAAACCATAATTGTGCTCGTTTATCACTTAAAAGTTACTTTCTTCTTCTTTGGTGAGGCTCCCAGTATTCTCCCATCCTAAGAGAAAGTTGACCCTTTTCATTATACACAATCTCAGAGGTCAACCACTATTCATTCATTGTGCATCTCAACCTATTGAAGACATTTCTATCATAACGCTACACGTTCCAATCAGGTATTAGGATTCTCTATTGAGTTGGCTTATAGCATGGGCTTCCCTACCTATATATATAGTTGGTGGTCTTGAGGTTGCCAAAGTGGGAATGGTTACTTCTTTTGTTCATTCGATAGTTGCTATTTTCGAAAGATGCGGAAGGGGTTTTACAATGGAGGTCAATTCTTTCTCCCTGGCCATCTACCATACCGATTGGTTAGGATATAAGTAACGATATCATATTCTTAAGTCTCACACCTCTAGCGTTTGTTAATAGCCACGGGGTTCACAATTACTCCACTCAGGGACTGATCTAGCGGGGGGCTGGATCGGGCTTACACAATTACTCCACTCAGGGACGGATTTGGCATGGCCCGGTCCAGCCCAAAAAAATTTCTTGGGTAATTTTTTTTTTTTTTAAACGTATTAGTCCGGCTTGTTATCATGTCCTGGATCCGTCCCTGACTCCACTGGACAAAACATGATTCATGAGCGGTCATTTGAGGTTGAAGAGTGACTCTATTAGAGTTGGTCGTTGACTCGTTGTTGGAACTTGGATGGGAATTCCTCCTTTTTTTTTTGTTTGGTTGTTTTTAATTATTATTAGCTTCATCAAATTAAATCCTATGGGTATTTATATCCTTTAGCAATATACGTCAAGTTAGTCTATATGATTTCGTTGAGGAAAGTTATCACTTTGCAATATATGTAATCTCCGAGGTCAGCTTCTATTCATTCACCCACTTAGTTAATGCATCTCAACCTACTGAAGACATTTCTAATGTAACACAGCATGTCCCAATCTTTGTTAGGATTCCGAATAGATTTGGTTTATAGAATGGGCTTGATCCCTAATAAGTCTATTTTATACGTTTATCTAGGTACTTAAATTATTCAGAAGTTGATTATTTGAGTGGATTTTTATTCACCTTGTGTTTTATTTGACTTTTGTAGGCTAAATTCTCGATTTGAAGGTAAACAAAGCAAAATGGAGTGATTTGGAGCATTAATTGAACAAAGAATGGTTTAGATGAAGGATCAAAAGTATTTGGACTCGATTGGATGGATTTGAAAAGCTAATTGGAATTTTCATAAATTTTGGTGACTAAATAAACACTTAGAAAAGTTTGAGGACCAAAATGGAAGTAGTTATGAGTTGAGGGACCAATTTGGATACATTTAATTTTGAAGGGCCATAATCAGTGGCAGACCCAACACCCGGCCAAGGGGGTGGCCGCCCGTCTTTGGGCTTTGAAGCTTGTTGGGCTGGTTTGGTTACGCTTTGTATTTTGTTCTCTTCTAGTTCATCTTCCTCGTTCTTTTTTTTTTTTTTTTGTTATTGGGGGGGTGTTTGTTTTTTATTTGAGAATTGATTCTCAAATCAATTCTCATTTTCAACGACACATTTTTCAATAAAATAATATTTTCCATGACATCAATAATTTTTTCTTATTTTTCAACCACACATTTCCCATCATATCACTATTTAAAATCAATTCTTCTCCCAAAAATTCCTACCAAACAAGCTCTAGATTGGACCATTGCTACCCACTGCCCAGCCCTGCACTGCCCTTTTTTTTTAAAAAAAAATAATAATTTGGTTGGGCCCAATACTTAATCATATATGCCCAGTCTAGCCCTTTTCTTTTTCTTTTGTAATTGGGTTAGGCATTTGTTTTTTGACCCATTACTTAATTATATAGGTCCAGCCCATGAGCCCAACCCCTTTTCCCCAATTGAAATTAAAATTGTTGGAAAGAAAATCATTTCCTTCAATTCAAGGCTTTGATGCAATCGGCGATTCCGATTTCCTACCGAATTCCGCCACAGCTGTCCGGCAACCTTCTCCCGTCCGATCGGCGATTCCGATTTCCTATCGAATTCCGCCACAGCTGTCCGGCAGCCTTCTCCCATCTGTCGGTGAATCCTCACCAATACTGACCGGGCGCCAGTGTGATTCGTGAATGAACGGCTACAACTTCCGCTTCGCCACGGTGCGTTTTCTTGTTTTTTCCCATCTTTTTGTTTGTTTGTTTTGTTTTTGGTGTTATTATCTATTTATGTTTTATGAAATCACGTTTTATCCAAATTTTAGTGTTGTTTCATGTATGGTTTATGAATTGGAATTAGGGGAATTGGATTTGGATTTGGATTTAGGGTTTGGAATTGGATTTGAAAATTTGGATTTATGAATGTTGACACTTCACGTTTACATTACCAACAAATATATAATGACACCACATTCAAACTATCCTATGAAATGTTAGGTGAAACATTGGGTGAAAGTTATGAATAATGTGTGGTAAAAAATCAGATTATCAGTTTTTTAGCAAACAAAAACTTCACCAAATGAGCCCTTAGTAGTTATATGGGCAGTGATAATTAATACTCAGAGGAAAAATAATGAAAAACTTCTGTATACAGAGTACTCCAAAACTATGATGCAAAACACTGCAAGTTCTGACACTAAAAATATAGCACTTGAAAATATTGAGTAATTTTTAATATTATTTAATTCAATATTAATAAACGACTTAGCTTTTACGATCGCTAATTGTTGACGTTGACCGATCAAAGTCCGCTCGGGCTGAACTTCAATGCTGGGTCCGTCACTGATCATAATTAAAGAAAAAGTGTTGAAGGACTAAATTTGAAAAAGATTGCAAGATGGAGGACCAATTGTACAATAAATTGAAGACACAAGCTTTGAGGCCAAAAAATTGTTTTAGAGCGTGTTTGGTAGAGATTAAAATTGAAAAACTAGTCGTTATTGTTGATTTTTATTAGATGAGTGAGACCCACTAACAACTATATTTTCAATTTTAATTGGATTTTAATTTATCACAAACAAGCTCTTAATTCTAAGGAATAATTTTATACTGGTCACGAATGTCTCACGATTAACGTTCGATGGCGCGAAGGCCTGCATTCTACAAAATAGGCTTTGGTGATGATCACATATGTCATAAAAAATTGATGTAACAACAATTTTAATTTCAAATTATCTCTAGTTGATTTTTCATTGAATTTGAATAAATTATAAGTTAATTTTTCAAACAAGGGCTTTATCTCTTCTTTATCCATCACTTACTAGAGCTTGCTTCATTCCCTCTATCATATTGTACCTAAATCATTTTGGTAAATCCTCTTGATTTGTTACTCTTCACTTTTGATTTTCCTCTTTCAACTTTGTTATAATTTTCTATTTTTTCGTTTTCTTATCTTTGATTTTTATTTTTCCTTTTCCTTCTGATTTGTATAATTCAAAATGATAGTTATGCATTAATATGAAAATTGATAGCTAGTACAAATGTCAAAAGCTGGTCAAAATTTTTAAAAAATTTAAGAATAATGCTATCTAACACTAGTGATATTAAAATACCAATTTACGTGGCAATTTGTGATAGATTTAATTAAATGTGAAATTATGTTATTCATTTAATGGAACCTGTAATTCAATACAACTAGTGTTTGCCATTAGATTCGTGTTAAATATCAGTGATTCTAAATAGTATTTGGGTCATTTTTTATTTTTTTAATCTGTTCAATTAGTGAATGATACGTGTCCTACTTGTTTTTAACCATGTCCCCAACCTCTTTTTTTTTTTGTAGCAAAACAAGTTTAAGACCCCGTTAAATTAAATTTCATTAAATTAATTTTCTTTCTTTCTTCATTTCAACCATACATTCATCTAATAAAATAATATTACACACAAATCTAAAACTTTTCAACAACATATTCTTCCATCAATCACTATTCTAAAAATTTTCAACCCCCAAAAAGGGGGGCCAAACAGGGGCTAAAATGTAAATATGTGTACCCTCCTCCCCCGGTCCAATGTGAAATAAAAAATCCTCACCGTTCAATTCCTCTCCCGCTTCTCCCAATCCTCACCGTCCATTCAAATTTCAAATTCGCCAAAAAGGTACCGTTGTCCCGCCTCTATTAAGCCCTCCACGAACCACCATTTTCACTCTGTAATTCGCTAATCGACACTCTCTCCGTGTCAAAACCCTCCATTTCTCTACACCTTTCCTCAAAATTTCGCTCTCTGTTCCATCATGCCTCCGAAAAAAGCCCCCTTAACCACCAGCAACAATGCCAACATTTTGCCACACGACACCGCCGGCGCCGGAGCAGGTGCCGCCGGAAAAACCATTGAGCAAACCTACCAGAAAAAGACCCAGCTCGAACACATCCTCCTGCGACCTGACACCTACATTGGATCCATTGAGAAACACAGCCAGACTCTTTGGGTCTATGAAGATAATCAGATGGTCCAGAAAGCCATCTCCTATGTCCCTGGACTTTACAAGATCTTTGATGAAATTCTTGTCAACGCTGCTGACAACAAACAGCGAGATCCGAAAATGAACTCCCTGAAGGTCACTATCGATGCCGAGGCCAACTGCATTAGCGTTTACAACAATGGCGATGGTGTGCCGGTGGAGATCCACCAGGAGGAAGGGGTTTATGTTCCGGAGTTGATTTTTGGGCACTTGTTGACTAGCAGTAACTATGATGACCAGGAGAAGAAGACTACTGGTGGAAGAAATGGATACGGAGCAAAACTTACTAATATTTTCTCCACGGAGTTCATAATCGAGACTGCTGATGGAAGAAGGCAGAAGAAGTACAAACAGGTATAATCACAAAATGTTTCTTTCAGTTGGATTTCGTTTTATTGGTTAGTTAATTTTTATATTAATTTCTGATTCAAGGGTTTCTGGTCAATTTTGAATATTGTACCGATTCTGGAAATATCTTGGATTTTGGTTATTTCACACTGGTTTTTCTTGATTTTATTAAACGAAGTTTAGGTTAATTCTTTTTCTTTTAACATTTTTTTCTCTTTTCATGGATGATGTTATAAGGATTTGATGATTACTCACTATGGAGTTTTTCTGTGAAATCCAAAATCCGGGGTTTAATTTTTGAAGACACTTGAATTTTACCATTTGTAGATTTAGAACTTAATTTAGGTGACATTTTAAAAAAAATATGTAATTGACAATCATCTGCCTGATTCTTTGTGTTGTTCTCCTGTTAGTTAATTCTTGAATGTTCTCGAATCATTCATCTTTATTTTTTAATGCCTGATATTGTTCTTCAATGTTTTATGTTATAGAGGTCAATCACTGAGATAGTCTTCCTCAAGTGTTGAGATCACTTTGGATTAATTAAAGATAATATCACTTGAAAAATTACATTTCTAATTTGTGCTAATTTTTTGTCAGTCTATATGTTAGCCTTTGATGATGGTAATGATTTTGCTGACTCGTTTCTTTTATAAAGGTTTTCTCTTGTAACATGGGGAGTAAGTCTCAGCCTGTTATATCAAAATGCAAAGAGGGTGAGAATTGGACGAAGGTCACATTTAAGCCAGACTTAGCCAAGTTCAACATGACTCATCTGGAGGATGATGTGCTTGCCCTGATGAAGAAGCGGGTGGTTGACATGGCAGGATGCCTTGGAAAGACCGTGAAGGTGGAACTGAATGGGGAAGACATTCGGGTCAAATCTTTTGGCGAATATTGCAACCTTTACGTGAAATCTGCTTTCAGGTCCAACCTAGATCCATCTCACTGTTATATTGTGTTCGATATTTTTCTCATTTTTATTTGGGATTGTTACTTTTGGTCAATTGTGGAATGCTAATGATATTATAATTTAGCAGAATGGAAGAGAAGGTAGATAGGTGGGAAGTTTGTGTAAGTCTGAGCGAAGGACAATTTCAACAGGTATGGGAATAAATTCACTGGTTCACTAAGTTAAAATATAATTACAATTGAAGTTGAAAACTTATCTTCTCTGGTACCTGGCAAAGGATGGCAAAGCTCATATACGAGGAATTGAAGTGTAAAGTTGCTAATGCACTGGTTAATTTTGCCAGGTCAGCTTTGTGAATTCAATTTCAACAATCAAGGGTGGGACACATGTGGATTATGTAACTAATCAGATAGCAAATCATCTTGCTGAGTATGTAAACAAGAAGAAAAAGAATGCCAACCTTAAATCCCATTCGGTGAAGAACCATCTCTGGGTGTTTGTTAATTGCCTCATTGACAACCCTGCTTTTGATTCTCAAACCAAAGAAACTTTGACGCTTCGCCAGAAAAGTTTTGGTTCCGAATGTAGACTCTCAGACAAGTTCCTCAGTAAAGGTTTGTGATCATTACTTTTAACAGATGCCAATTGTCTGATTGTCAGAGATTGGTAATGACATTCACTGGTTTACTCTGGACAGTGGCAAATTCTGAGATAGTGAACAGTATCATGGAATGGGCAGACTTCAAGGAGAAAAAAGATCTTAAGAAAACAGACGGAACAAAAAGCAAGAGAATAGCTGGCCTTACAAAACTAGCTGATGCTAATGCTGCTGGAGGCAAAAACTCTGAGAAATGTACCCTGATTTTGACAGAAGGAGATTCGGCAGCCACTCTTGCAGTAAGTTTACTCAAGTGTTTTGACTCATTAAAGATATTTATCATCGACAGTAATTTTAAGTGCTTTGAATCTTATTCAGATTGCTGGATTATCGGTTGTGGGGCGGGACAACTATGGAGTGTTCCCCCTTAGGGGTAAATTGTTGAATGTTAGAGACGCAAGTACTAAGCAGATCAATGACAACGCTGAAATTCAGAACATCAAGAAGATTCTTGGATTGCAGCATGGTAAACAGTACGATAACATCAAATCACTGAGATATGGACACTTGATGATAATGACTGATCAGGTAATGTGGTCCTATTCTTGGCCAATTTCTTTCTTCATGTCCATGGTACCCAACATTATAATGATAGGTGGACTTTTCAGCTAAAATTCAATTTTGTACTTTGTGCAGGATCATGATGGTTCCCATATCAAGGGGCTATTGATTAATTTCATCCACTCATTCTGGCCATCATTGCTCAAAATTCCTTCTTTTTTGGTTGAATTTATTACTCCGATTGTAAAGGTTTGTATTACAATATCACAGACTAGCCTCAGTTCTAAAAATTAGTACAGGTATTTGATTTTTTAATTTTTTAAAATTTGTTGATCATGTTTCACAGGCTACTCATAAAAATGGGGAGAAAAGGTCATTTTATACAATGCCTGAGTACGAATCATGGAAGGAAAGTTTGGGAGACAGAGCGAAAAATTGGTCTATAAAATACTATAAGGTTTGTATATTCCCTGATATATGATAATGGATTAGGTATATTATGAATTTCCAAGGTTCTCTGTCAAATTATGTAATAAAATTGATTAATGTTTTTGCTGTATTCATTAATTAATTCTGTTTTTTCATTTCTAACTTCATTGTAGGGGTTAGGAACAAGTACAGATAAGGAAGGGAAGGAGTACTTTAAGGATCTTGGGAAGCACAAGAAGGACTTTGTCTGGGGGGATGACCATGATGGGGAGGCTATAGAACTTGCTTTTAGTAAGAAGAAGATAGAAGCAAGGAAGAATTGGCTCAGACAATTTGAGGTTGGAAACTGCGATTTGGAGTGTCAGTTTAACATGGAAAATTTGATGGCTACTAGTTAGAACATCATTGCAGCGATAATTTTCTGAAACAAATTTGGACTTCTTATTTTGCAGCCTGGCACTTACCTTGATCAGGAAGAAAAACTCATCAAGTATCGTGACTTTGTCAACAAGGAACTTATACTGTTTTCAATAGCTGATCTTCAGAGATCAATTCCATCCATGGTTGACGGATTGAAACCTGGTCAAAGAAAGATTATTTTCTGTGCTTTTAAGAGAAACTTTGTCCATGAAGCAAAAGTTGGCCAATTTGCTGGTTATGTATCTGAGCACTCCGCTTACCATCATGGTGAGCAGAGTCTTGCCAGTACCATTATTGGCATGGCTCAAAACTATGTGGGCAGCAACAACATAAATATTCTAAAACCAAATGGTCAATTCGGTACAAGAAATCAGGTGAGATAGCATGATTCTTCTGTATCTCAATATCATTTTTGGCCCCAACCATTCAGGAAACAGTCAATTTGAACATGACATGATTATGAACTTGTACAGGGAGGCAAAGATCATGCAAGTGCAAGATATATATTCACTCAGCTTTCGGCCATTACACGATTTCTATTTCCGAAGGATGATGACATTATACTGGATTATCAAAATGAAGATGGGCAAACTATTGAGCCTACTTGGTAAGTTTTAGCGTGAGTGATGAAGGTGAAAGATTTGCTTGTTCACAATTTGAAACCTATTTTTGTTTATGATCTAGGTATGTGCCAATCATACCAATGGTTCTTGTAAATGGAAGTGAAGGAATAGGGACGGGATGGAGTTCGTTTGTTCCTAATTATAATCCACGTGACATTATTGCCAACGTGAGGCATATGTTGAACGATGAACCAATGGAGCCTATGGATCCATGGTACAAAGGATTCAGAGGAACTATAGAGAAAACAGCAACAAAGGAAGCTGGGGCGACCTACACTGCTACTGGAATTATAGAGGAAGTCAGTGATACAATGCTAAGGATTACAGAGCTTCCAGTTCGGAAGTGGACTCAGGATTACAAGGACTTTCTAGAGTCCCTTTATCCGTTCATTGAGGTTTGTCAATGTCCATATGATGGCAATGTGTGCCACAGTTGGTAATCTCACAGACTTGATTTTACATTTTGCAGGAAGTGAGGGAGTACCATACTACTGATTCTGTGAATTTTGAGATTGATTTGTCTGAGGAGAATATGATGATAGCCAAGCAAGAGGGTTTGCTGAAGAAGTTTAAGCTAACCACTACTATAAGTACAAGTAACATGCACCTATTCGACTCAAAAGGCGTAATCAAGAAATATGACACTCCAGAAAAAAGTACGCAACTGACAACAATTAGAGCTTAGTTTACTGAAAATCTGATCACATTTCACCATTTAATTGTTTCCTTGTGCAGTTCTTGAGGACTTTTTCTCTATAAGATTTGAGTTTTACGAGAAAAGAAAGGCAAGTTTGTAAATTATGACGAATGGTAAGTGTGAATAGTGTACATAATTACTGACTGAGACAATCCTTGCAGAAAGTTCTGATGGACAACCTTGAAAGGGAGCTGTTGATACTTGAAAACAAGGTTAGATTTATTTTGAATGTTGTGGAAGGAAAGATCACAGTGAGCAACAGGAGAAGAGCTGATCTGGTCATTGAGTTGAAGGATAAGGGTTTCACTCCTTTTCCCAAAAAGACAAAGACCGTGGAAATTTCTGTTGCTGGGTCAAGTGATGTTCCTGAAGAGACTGAAGAGAATTCCGACATGGTCACTAGCCAAGGAGTTCGGGCTAGTGATTATGACTACTTGCTTTCTATGTCAATTGGGTCCTTAACCATCGAGAAGGTGCAGGAGTTGTGTAATAATAGGGATAAGCTGAACCAAGAAGTTGAAGAAATGAGACAGGCAACTATCAAGTCTTTATGGATTAAAGATCTCAATGCTCTAGAAAGCGAACTTGATGTGAGATTTTATCACTCTTTAGTCTTGTATATATATTAATGTGATACTTCTTCCATTCTGCTGAATTTTGTTCTAATTTAGGAACAAGACAAAAGAGAGGCCCTTACAGAAGAAGATGAATTAGAGATTAAACCCAAGGGGGGGAGGAAGGCACCTAAACCAGCAATGAAGAATCCAAGAAAGAACAATAAGAAGGTCAGCAAAACAGAATCTGTTGTGGAGCCAATGGAAATATCAACTAACTCCGAGATTGAAACAGGTACGTTCAAACTTCATATATTTAGGTCTCATGTTTCATTGGTAACTGTATCTATAAATATTCGACTTGTTTCCCCCTCAGATAATTCCAGGGCTGCAGTTCAAAAGAAAGCCCCAAGAAAGGTACGGAAAAATGTTTCTACCTATGCTAAAGTTGGTCTTCCTGCTGATTAAGTTTAATTATTCGGAGATTCTCTCTTTTACTTTTCTGGTACAAACATTGACAGGGTAAATCAGTTGCTGCATTGAAGGATGAAGAGGATGATGACGAGATTCTTGCACTGAATGAACGGATTGCAGCCTACAACCTTGATTCTTCCCCTGATCATGCAGAAGGTAAAGCTCTATGTGCTAAAAAATGCCAGCATGATGGAACTGAAATGCATGAGAATCATATGTGATTTATCATCCAACACGATCAACTTTATGCTATTTGAGAAAGAAATACTAAGAGTTGATCTGATTTATTTTTCTTTCACAGTCGCAGAAGCAGAAGTTTCTGAGGTGCAGATCAAGAAAAAAGGACCAACAAAAAGGGCTGCTGCTACAAAGAAAAAGCCTTTGTCAACTGTTACCGAGATTTCTGATGATGAGGATGACCAAGACTTTGACCTCGATATGCCTGCAGAAGAGAAAAAGAAAGCAGGGAAAAAACCTGCAGCTGCTAAAACAACAAAATCCCATGCAGGGATGAAGAAGAGAGGACCAGCCGCTAAGCAATCTCAGCTTGTGGGTCAGAAACTGATAACAGAAGTTTTACAGGGTGCAGCGGATTCTCCTGAGAAAAAAGTAAGAAAAATGAGGATATCTCCATTTAACAAGAAAAGTAGTTCAGTGCTGGGAAAGATGGCCACAATGGGGGAAGACGAGTCTCCGACTTCGGCTGGTACAGAAGATAGTAACCAAGTGGTGGTTCAGAGAGCCAGACCACAGAGGGCTAATAGCAGGAAAGCTACATATGTTCTAAGTGATGATGATTCTGAAGATGATGCAGCAGCTATAGATTTAGACAGTGATGCTGCCGATTCAATCAGTGATGTTGCTGATGATGACTCTGACTTTGATGAACATTAGGCTAATTCTTCCAGTTTTTTTAGGACACTAATCTTTTAGTTGACCTACTGAATTTCGTTTATTGCCTGCACATTTGCTTGCCAATGAAGGGCAACTCTCTGTTGTTTCATGAGTAAACTGTCATCTTTGTCGTGTTTTATGTATTTTAGAATCTTTTTTTTTTTTTTGATAAACATGTATTTTAGAATCTTGGTTATAAAAGAACATGGAACACTATTCTAATATCAGTCGAGATTGTTGAGTACAATGATCCAATGTGTCTTAAGTTAGTCAGATGGTAGTATCCTCACCAAGATGAGTCTCGTCTTTTCTGGTGTTCCATGTTCTTGAACTACAAGATATTGCAGGACTCTTGAATATCCTTGGTGTTCCATGTTCTTGAACTACATGATATTGCCAAGAACTTGAATATCCTTAAAAACGAGCGATATGCCTCAATCAATTGACAAGTGACATGCTACGTTTTTGAATTTATTTTGCAATCAATCATTTTTGACAACTTCAATTACTTTATTATTTTAGTTTTTCAAAAATTATTGAAACCACTCCTGTAAGCTCACTTTGCGCGACAAATACATGGTAGTTTGTGAACTCAATAGCATTACTCTAATTAAAAATGCAATTTCTCTCTGACTCAAAACCTATGGTAGCTATTGCACGTGAAGTGGAAACCGAGGTATGTTATTGCTGGGTCGATTCTTCTTTTCCTCAGCCCCGGGCGAATAAAAAGGATAATGCTACACGTACAGCATTTTTTTCACAGATGGCCTACAGAATTTCAAAAAAACTGATGTGGCGCTGGCACTGCAAGGTTCATTCATTATTTCCTCCTGACAAATGCTAACCACCCTCTCCCTTTTACCCACCACCCAACCACAACCCCGCTTTTTCCTACACGGCAACCCCGCTTTTTCGTTAGGACCATGCTACATGTACAAAATGTTTTACCTAATTTTTTACAAACTGGACACTTGGCGCCCTCCTGTTGGAGGGGCGCCTGCCACCTCCAACAGGGGGGCGCCAAGTGTCCAGTTTGTAAAACATTAGGTAAAACATTTTGTACATTTAGATTTATCCTTTTCGTTATTTTATTGTCTCAAATTTCAAAAGTATTATGTGAATGTTAAACGAAGTCGAAATAGTACATCCTTAACACCATTTCGAAGTACTCACAATCTAGTTTATCAACCGCGTGCGAAACGGCCAATCGAGCAAAAGTTACCAAGCGGCGAAATATACCGTTCCAAAATATATAAATGTTTTTTTCTTATTTTTATCTCAATTTTCAGGATTATCACGGGATGTCAAACGAAGTCGAAATAGTACATCCTTAACACCATTTCGAAGTACTCACAATCTAGTTTATCGCATTCTTAACCGCGTGCGAAACGGCCAACCGTAGCAAAAGTTACCAAGCGTCGAAATATACCGTTCCAAAATATATAAATGTTTTTTTCTTATTTTTATCTCAATTTTCAGGATTATCACGGGATGTCAAACGAAGTCGAAATAGTACATCCTTAACACCATTTTGAAGTACTCACAATCTAGTTTATCGCATTCTTAACCGCGTGCGAAACGGCCAACCGTAGCAAAAGTTACCAAGCGTCGAAATATACCTTTCCAAAATATATAAATGTTTTTTCTTATTTTTATCTCAATTTTCAAGATTATCACGGGATGTCAAACGAAATCGAAATAGTACATCCTTAACACCATTTTGAAGTACTCACAATCTAGTTTATCGCATTCTTAACCGCGTGCGAAACGGCCAACCGTAGCAAAAGTTATCAAGCGTCGAAATATACCGTTCCAAAATATATAAATGTTTTTTTCTTATTTTTATCTCAATTTTCAGGATTATCACGGGATGTCAAACGAAGTCGAAATAGTACATCCTTAACACCATTTCGAAGTACTCACAATCTAGTTTATCGCATTCTTAACCGCGTGCGAAACGGCCAACCGTAGCAAAAGTTATCACTCGTCGAAATAAGCCGTTTCAAAATATATAAATATTTTTTCTTATTTTTATCTCAATTTTCGGGGTTATTACGGGATGTCAAACGAAATCGAAATCTCGTATTCTTAATACCATTTCGAAGTACTCACGACCTAGTTTATTGCTTTCCTAACCTCGTGCTAAACGGCCAACCGTAGCAAAAGTTATCACTCGTCGAAATAGGCCGTTTCAAAATATATAAATATTTTTTCTTATTTTTATCTCAATTTTCGGGGTTATTACGGGATGTCAAACGAAATCGAAATCTCGTATTCTTAATACCATTTCGAAGTACTCACGACCTAGTTTATTGCTTTCCTAACCGCGTGCGAAACGGCCAACCGTAGCAAAAGTTACCACTCGTCGAAATAGGCCGTTTCAAAAAATAAGAAAAAATATTTATATATTTTGGAACGGCCTATTTCGACGAGTGGTAACTTTTGCTATGGTTGGCCGTTTCGCACGCGGTTAGGAAATCAATAAACTAGGCCGTGAGTGCTTCGAAATGGTGTTAAGAATATGAGATTTCGATTTCGTTTGACATCCAGTAATAAACCCGAAAATTGAGATAAAAATAAGAAAAAATATTTATATATTTTGAAACGGCCTATTTCGACGAGTGATAACTTTTGCTACGGTTGGCCGTTTTGCACGAGATTAGGAATGCAATAAACTAGGCCGTGAGTACTTCGAAATGGTGTTAAGAACACGAGATTTCGATTTCGTTTGACATCCCGTGATAATCCTGAAAATTGAGATAAAAATAAGAAAAAAATATTTATATATTTTGGAACGGTATATTTCAGCTACTTGGTAACTTCTGAGTTACTTTGCCGTTTACGCGGTTAAGAATGCGATAAACTAGATTGTGAGTACTTCGAAATGGTATTAAGGATGTAATATTTCGACTTCGTTTAACATTCACGTAATACTTTTGAAATTTGAGACAATAAAATAACGAAAAAGCGGGGTTGCCGTGTAGGAAAAAGCGGGGTTGTGGTTGGTGGGTGGGTAAAAGGGGGAGGGTGGTTAGCATTTGTCAGGAGGAAATAATGAATGAACCTTGCAGTGCCAGCGCCACATCAGTTTTTTTGAAATTCTGTAGGCCATCTGTGAAAAAATGCTGTACGTGTAGCATTATTCGAATAAAAAAGAGAACCAGAAGAAAAAGAGAATGTTCCAGCCAAACAAGAAATAAAAGAATGGAATAACATGTAAGATAGTATCTTTCCAAATACACTAGTAATTTTTGGAGATGTAACACGGGTACCTTTGTACAAATTCTGTTTAAACAAAAGTACAACTTCAATCACTCCTAAGCTTGCAACAACAGATAATGTTGGACGGTTCATAAAAACACTAACACCTATTACTCAGTTGTGTGGATAAGTTCGTCTCGTAGTTTCCATTTTCAATAAAAGGTCTTTGATATCTGTTTCCATCCTCATTTTCAAATTAAAGTACTCCTGATATGCTCTTTCACAAGCCTGGAGCTCTTCCACTTTTTGTTTGCGCATCTCCTCAGCCTCGGCCAGTCGTAGTTTCATGATCCGGTTTGCATATTCTTCTTCAATTCTTTCCTTCTTTGGGACTGTTATGCGCTTCAGAGCTTCAGCTTCCCTTGTCGCATCATCTGCACGTGTTTGGAACATCTTAGCCTCAGCCTGTTTAATTCTCACAATGCCTTCCAATTCCTCGAAAGCTGATTCTTTTCGAACATCTGTGTGCAAATCCAAGCTGCTTGTATATTTATCATTCCTTTTTGGATCAAAGATAGGAAGTAAACTGATTGAATTTTCCACGCGAGGAGCCTTCTCTGAATGAATAGATTTTAACCACGCGGCACCTTGACTGGAACCAGAAATGCGATTATGGCCTTCTTGAATTTTTCTTGGCACGTCTTTCCTGGAGTAAGCAGAAGAGTTCCCAGGCTTAAGCGAATCAACTTCTGCAATCAAGCAAATGGATGTTAGCATAAAATTGGCTGTAGAGGAAGATAAGCAAAAATCTTATTTAGGTCAGAGAGAGAGCAACATAAATACAGAAAAGATAACGCGTGGTTTGAACTGGAAGGTACCATTATTAAGGATTATTTAGCAGCTAATTTGGCAATTCATTATCAGCCACAGAATCTTGAAATGATCTCGGAAAGTTCTGTTCGCCCACTCAACCAGGTTTATGCATTCTTGAACCAATCACAAGCAAGTGCATGCCATTCTCCTAGTCAGTGACAGACATTGAACCAAATACATATATTACTCAAGGTCTGACTCATTGGATCAGATGAATGATTAAGGCTGGAAATTAACTAGACGATCCTCAAGATTTTGGTCACTACAGGACGCAAGCTCAATATGATCAGATATTTAGACAAATCAGAAGAATAAAGAGGAATACAGGAAGTGTCATAAGGTGTTAAGATCACAATTTACACCTGGACCCTGGTGATGTGCATATATAGCGACAAAGAAAAGCATGTATGAAAAAAGAAGCAAAATAATTACCAACTGTAAGTAAAAAAAGAGTTTCATTCCAACAATCCGGCCATAATCTTAAATTTTCTTAGGAGCTTGTTATAATCGGAAAACAAGGCGAAGTGACATTGAAAATTAATTAAGCTGCATCATAGAAGGTACTGCTGGAGAAAAACTGAAGTCAGATTATTTTCTGCAGCATCAGTTTAGAAATAAAGATCACTGGAGTTTTTCTTTACAAACAGCAATAATGAGACAAATGGAAGCAAACATAAAAAATAAAAGCATTGAAATTAGAAAAATATAATTTAAAACAATCAACAATTAAGGCTCATCATTAATGACTCACTTGCATATACTAGATAATTCAAAATTATGTACATGAATTGCACCCCCTATGAGCCAAAGGAAAATACACTTTTACATAGACTCAGTTTATCTTCAAACACAACAAGATACATATTAGTATTTGTACTAATCATTATTTAGGGGTGTCAGAACAGAAGTTTATAACAATATTCAACAAGAAAACCTACAAGAAAAGGAGTTCCAAAAGCATCAAGCTAAAAAAGAAAGATTCAGTTTCGATAAAATTTATAAAGAAAACACGCATCATTTGTATTTTCTCCAAATTTTATGTTAAGAATTATGATGCTTTACTCCAACATAAAGTGAGGTATGGTATAGTTAAACTATAAGCTTTGTGCTCAAATAAGGCAAATGCTTTGCAGCTAAAATATAGCCAAAATAATCCAACTTGATAGAGGATATAGTGCCTACCACTGAAGAAAGCCATGATTTGCTTTTGCATCTCCAGAAGGCCAGCTTTATTTTTCAATTTAGATAGCATCTGAATGGCGATCCCATGAAGATGTTTCCCTCTTTCATCCTTGCTAGCAAAAAATATTCTTCTCACGTATTCAAGTTCTCTGGAAAGGTTTTCTGCCGTCCATTCTTTGACAAAGTTCTGGAAAACTTCTTTCACAAAACCGAACATTTCAGAAGGATGATCACAGGCCACACAATAGAACTGCATTTCTGTAGTGCCTTGATAACCAGATACACTGTGTCCATTTCTAATGTGAGACTCCCGTAACCCACAATCTGCATGGCACCAATGCAGACATACATCGCACCCAACCCAACTACATGTGTTAGAGGCCATGTCAAACTTGGAACACACAAGGCACATGCACTCCCTGCAAAAGCCATTCTTCTGCACACATATTTTGCAATCACATTCATCCACAGGCAGAAGACTCCGGCAAGTGAGATTTCTACATCTCATATTTAAAAATATCTCCGCCAAATCAGAAGGCGGTATGTTGTGATTTTGCTTGAGGAATACTTGCAGACCCATTTTGAGAGCCACCAAGATCTCCAACTGAGGACGATGCAACTTCATTAGAATGTCCAGCTGAATGTCTGACCTGTTCCGCAATACTTTCTGCAAAGCACTCAGCTGCGGCCGCTTACCTGGATTTGAGATGATGTCATGGACAAAATCCTTCACACATGCCACATGCTTTTCGGCTATATCATTAAACCTCTGGGCCATTGACTCTACAGGTTCAGAAACTATCATAGTAATTATTGACTCAGCAAAGTCAGCTCCAACCACCAATGCTTGCTTTTCTCCATCTGTGTAATTGATCCTAGGTAAAGTACCACTATCTTTCTCTTTCGTTACTTGTCTTCTTTCTTTGCTATATTGTGGTCCATTTTCATGAGACTCAACACTATGTGCTCCAGATAAGAGTGTATTAAAACGTACCTGCTTTTCTAATTCAACGGGTACTTTTGGAACAGCTTGTCTACTTAAATTCACTCGAAATGCTTGAGAGTGCTTCTGTAAGCCATTTCCTTCAGATCCCATGCCTTGAGATACCAAATTGTCTTTGTTTTTATTCTCATCTGAAGAAAGAGATTTCCAGTCCACTCCCTGAAATATGGGCCGACTACCGACAGATTTCTCATAATCAAATGTGTTGTTAGTCAGTGAACAGCTAGGATTGTGAGAGAACTGCTGAGAGCCTGAAAAAGACATTGACATTGTTAATCCATCAGAATTAGTGTGAAATGTGCTAGGAAAGGATTGAGCACTTTTTCCATGACTAGGAGAACCAAGTGCCAGGCCTCTATTATGAGCACCGCTGGGTAATAAAACATTAGGCAAACTAAGAGAAAGTTCAAGAGCCAATTTTTCATCTTTAGGCTGGTTATGACTTGGCTGCTCAACTTTGTCCTGCTCTTTAACTGGATTAGTGGAGAAAAATTCGAATCCCTTTGTACTTGGATCTTCCATTTCATTCTCTCCAAATCTTTCTAGGTCCTCCTTTGAAATGTTTTCAACCTCCAAACCTTCAGCATAAATAGAATTATTTGTTGAAAATAATGCAACAATTTCGCCCTTATTCTTCAAATTTTGCCCTGTCAGCTCTATCACAGGCACTTCACTTTCTTCTCTAAATCTCTCATTTTCAGCCATATCAGTATCAACTTCCTTAACTTCGACATCAACACCCTTGTCTTCCTTTTGTTCCTCTTTTGACGCTGATGGATTCATGGCACACGTAGCTTCAATTTCCCCACAGTGAGCTTCTATTATGGCCTCTTCATCATTGCTACCTCCACTGCCTATCGTCATTACATTTTCATCTCCACTTCCGCCTGTTCCTTGGAGTGAAGTATCTGGACAATATGGCAACTCCATAGCTTTGTTCAGGACTTCTTGGGCTTCTTTGGATAGTCCAAATTTTGCTGCCTTCTCACAGTCGTCCACCTTACTCGCATCTTCTTGTTCTACAGATAAGAAATTTGCCTTCTCCTGAAAAACATTATTCTCACCATGGCATTCACTATTGAGCTCCTTCTGAGAGGAGTTCAATTCAACAGCACTTTCATCCATAACAACTACATCACCTAAAGATACTGGCTGAGGATCAGGTTCCAGCTCCCCTTCTTCCCTTTCACTACCACTGACACCACACTCCACTGGCAAATCTTCACATTTCTGGACTTCGACAACACTCTTCGACCACTCAATACCAGAGTCCTTAGACCAAGCTGGCGATTTCGCATCTCTCTTTCCCTGAGGAGACTTCACCTTACCTACATGCTCTGATTCAACTCTATTTTCTCTAACTAACTCACTGCCATCACTCCCGGTCCCATCATCACTCTCTTTCACAGCACCAAATTTCCACCAAGATGATACTCTACCCTCCTTCCCCGACCTATCCCTTTCTGACCTAAACCCCTTCGGAAAGTCTCTCCTTGGTCCCAAAAATCTTTCATAACTATTCATTCCATCCTTGCCATATCCAGCCCGGGGGGAAGAGCTCAAAATCTCTCTTTCATTTCCATCTTTGTGACGATTGTAGTTCTTTCTCTTATCGTAACTAGAAAAATCATAATCCTTTCGCTTTCTAACCAATTTTGAACTCTCTCGATCATCATACCTAGATGATGACGATGACGAACCCTTTTTCCCACTCTCAGAAGACCTGTAATAAGAGCTCCTACGCGAAGATGATGAGCGGTGCAAACCCAAATCGTCCTCCCTCCTTCCCCAATCTTTTGGAATACCCTTGTCCACATTTGACTCAAGATTATCACCTGATCTCAATTTCTTCATATTTAAAGAAAAGAAAAACAACTACCAGTAATACACACAACACAAATGATCAAACAAAATTACAAATGGCCATAAGCTTTTCCTTAATTCTCCCAAGCTACTAATACAAACGTTTCGTCATTAATTAAATGTTTTATGAGAATCCAACCGACATTAACTCCATAAACTAAACATATCAAGAAAGCTTGAAAGCCCGAGGTCTCTAAGCAAACAAATCAAGCAGCAAAACTACTAAACAATCTTTCGTTTCATTCAATGTGTACATAAAAACCAATTAAACACCTCCTCGAGCTAAAGAAATGGTAGGTTTCGGATATGTTAAAACTTTCTCATCATCACCATATAAATACAGTAAACCCAACAGCCCAATGTACCGGGTTCAGGAGCTGAATACTCTAGCTCTTCCAATTTTTCTTTTTTGAAAAGATAGAATCTTTAGGTTTGCAAACAAACACAGATTCAGACACCCTTTATCTCCGTGTTTCAATACTTCTACTGGACGGAGATTTTTAACAACTGGGGTCGGAGTCGGCGTGGGAGAGAAGGGACACTTGAATACGCAAAGTGTGCTGAGAGGTCAATGCTTCGGGAACTGAAAAGGCCTGGGGTTGCGTACTACGGCTCATGTGTAGGCTATTGAAAGAAGAATATTACTTTGACTTTGGGCCACCATTTCATTTGTAAATAAACTATTTATTATTTATTTTGTTAATTTGAATATTGCGACTTTGAGTTATTTATTTATTTTTACTGTTCTTTTCCATTTAGGGCCTGTTTGGTAGGGATTCTCATTTTCTACAGTAAATCAATTCTCATTTTCAACCACACATTCTTCAATAGAATAATATTTTCCATCAAATCAATAATTTTTTCTTCTTTTTCAACCACACATTTCCCATCATATCACTATTCAAAATCAATTCTTCCCCCAAAAAATCCCTACCAAACAAGCTCTTATTTGATCACATAAATATTCATTACGAGTCCATTATAACTGTGAATTCATTTATAGTAATCATGTTTTATGTCATATTAAATTGAAATTTTAAATTTCGTAAAAAATGCATCCACTCTTGTTATTACATAAACAAATGAATATATTTTTGATGGTTCTCAGTTGTCAAACTTAATCGAGATTAAAATCGAATTTTTAGTACATTTTGATAAAATGTAATGAAATGTGTGGTTAAAAAATTGTGAATTTCAAGAAATATGTTTAATTTCTACTATTATGGCCTTTTTGATAAATAAAAATTCAAATGTTGCATCAAAAGACTATTATGGTCCGTTTGATTGTAAATGTGGAAAATAAGTGGAAAGAAAACGAATTATAGGGAAAGTAATTGTCTAAAAATTATTTTTCAGGGAATTGTTAATTAAGTGTGTTTGATTGATATAATTTTCTACCCAAAAAAATTTTGAAATTTTGGATTTTTTTGTTCACGTTTGGCTTTATTTTATATGAAAATTGTCCATTAAAGTGATTTTTTTTTTTTACAATTGGTCATGAAATTTGTTACCATTGCCGAAAAGTTAAAAAAAAAAAAATTGCTCGAAACCTATTTTTTTATCAAAATTTAGTGTTCGTTTGACTTCATTTTATATGAAAATTGTCAATAAAAGCTATAAAATTTCTTAGCACTGTGTCTAGAATTTTTCCCAATTGCCAAAAAAAATTCAAAAAAAAAAAAAAAAAGAGAAGTAAAATCTGGAAAATCAGTTTATGCCAAAACACAAGGAAAACAAAAGCAATGATTTCCAGGAAAATCAGGCGCATCGGGTTATGGCTGTAAAATTTTTTCCAAGTAAAATAATTGCTATCAAACATTGAAAAAGTAGAAAAAAGGCTAATATTTTCCATTTTCCGTGGAAAAAAAAGGTATCGAACAGACCCTTACTCTAATTTTTTATAGCAGTATTTAAATTTTAAGGCTTGTATGGGAGGGATTAAAATCAGATTAAAATTGAAAATATAGCCGTTATTGTTGACTTTTATTAGACGAGTGGGGTCCAATAACGACCATATTTTCAATTTTAATTGGCTTTTAATCCCTCCCGAACGGGGCCTTAAAGAGGGTAAACAATTCTATGTTTCTTTATTTTACATTAATACCTGCAGCGAGTGCATTTGTATTCTGTACCTGAGAGTGTGTAAAGATGCAGAATTTGTAAAAAATGACGTTTGACCCATGTTTTTGACGTTTCAAAATTGCCTTTTGACTTGTGTTGTACAATTATTGACCGGTCTGCCTACCATTTTGAATTTTCAATTACTACACTTTGATTACTTTTTCCAATTTTTTTATTATTTTTATTATATTTTATGTTACAATTGTTTTTAGCCAATGTTTGACTCATACTAAATTTTCATTTTCATTTTTCTACTCATTTTCAACAACATATTCTTGAATAAAATAATATTTTTCATTACATCAATAACTTTTCCTTCATTTTCAACACACATTCTCCCTCAATCTACGATTCCAAAATACATTATTCCAAAATAATGTGGCTCAAGCATATCTTTAGTTTTTTGGATCAGCTGCTCTTTCCACCTGGCTTAACCCTTACACGTTTTACTTAATGAACTTTAAAATGCTTTCAGGTGATCACGAACTTTAATACATTGCACTCCATCACTTGCTCACATTGTTTCGTTAATTACTGAACTTTAAACATGTTTCAAGTGGTCATTGAAATTTAACATGTTGTACTTCATTATTTACTCACAATGTTTCATTATTCATTGAACTTATACTTTCGTCATGTTTTACTCACAAAACTGTAAAATGTTCTCAAGAGGTCAATGAACTTTACTCATTGAACTATTCAAAAATTGAAAAAAAATATAAAATAACATACATGAAGACGATATCATTGTTTCATCTTGAACTACCTTGTAATAACTCTAAAAATTATATTTTATTTAGGTTTTGATTAATATTATTGACTTTAAATAAAAAATTCCAATGCCTGTTTGAGATATAATTTTTTATTTTTTTTATTTGGGTCAAGATCTCAATCGAAATAAAGAAATAATTTCTTTATTTTATTTTCTCGATGTGAAGAAATATTATGATCTAAATTAAGATGTGTCGATTGGAAGCTAAAATCGTCCTTCCCCCTTGATAATTAGAGAAGTTATATTTTTTTGATCAACGTCAATATTCTCGTATTAAATTAAAAGTTTCATTATCTAATCAATTTTTTTTCTTGATATGGGTCGAATCTCGTAGAAAATTAACTTTACTCGAAAACATAATGAAGTTCAAAGACCACTCAAAAATATTTTAAAGTTTAGTAAGTAAATCGTGACAAAGATATAAGTTCAGTGACTAATGAAACATAGTGAGTAAGTGATAGAGTGTAAACTCTTAAATTTCAATGATCACTATGAAGCATTTTTAAGTTTAGTGACTAATGAAATACTGTGAGTAATTGATGGAGTGCAATGTGTTAAAGTTTAATGGCTACTCAAAAACATTTTAAAGTTCAGTAAATAAAACGTGACGGAGGTATAATTTAGTGACTAACGAAACATTTAACTCGAAAAATCATATTATTTTTTTCATTCTCATTCTTCTACTCATTTTCAATAACACATTTTTCAATAAAATAATATTTTCCATCACATCAATAACTTTTCTTTCATTTTTAACTACACATTCTCCATCAATCTACTATTTAATAATACATTTTTTCAAAAGAATGTGTCCCAAACACACTCTTAAATTATTCCTACAATAATACTTCCTTCCTTCCCTCCTTTTTACACTCTCTCTTTTAAGGTTTATACTTCTCCACCAACTTTAACTAATTCTCACTCTTTCTCCATTCCATACTCTCTATCAACCACTATCGCCAAACCTATGCACATCTAGCTTCGATTTACGAAATTTGATCCCTCTTCGTCATCTTGAACTTCAACTGTTCCTTCCCAATCTCTGATCAAGGTAGCACCTCATTGGAGAAGAGTTGCAAGAGTCTCCCCGCACGAGAGAAGAATCGCCAGAGCTTAGGTCCATTAAATAAAAGGTCTCGGGTGACTCGGGAGTTGTAAATAGCATGACTATTGAAATAAATCATGAAATATGAATAACCTCAACGGAATGAGTCTAGAGGGTTGCACGAGTCTTAGGAATCGTGCAAGGGTGTGGACTTCACTGAAAAGGCTTCAGGATTTGTATATAGATCTAGGAGTGTCAACGAGTCGAAACTCGGGCTCGACTAGAGTAAAAATGGTTTGGGATTTTTTTTTGCTCGAGTTTGCTTGGCCAAAAAATTTATGTTCGATCTAAGCTTTCGGCTCGGCCTCAGCAAGCAGAGCTGACTCTTTTTAAAAAAAATAAAAAATCATGACAATTCTAAAGTTGATATGAAACTCCAAATTTTATCGCATATTTATAGCAAAAAAAAATAAAAAATTCAACACTGTAGCTTAATGTTTCTATTTTTTTAAAAAAATAATTTTAAGTTTGTAAATTATTATTATTTTTTTAATTTTTTAGACTTGACTGTTTAGGGACGAAAATGGCTCGTGACACGAGCGGCTCAAGCCGACGCCCCAAAATGGAGTTCTGCCCGAGCCTCGGCTCAATCTCAAAGGGCCACGAGCCAGCCCGTCTCGGGCCGTTCGAGCCGACAAGCCATATTGTCATTCCTACTGTGACTTATAAAATTTTTTATCTGTGACCGAGAAATAATATGTGATCTATAAAATCTTTGATCCTTGATAGAGAAATAATTTGTGTCCTATGGAATTTTTGATTTGTGACCAAAAAATAATTTATAACCAATAAATTCGATAATTTGTAATCAAATTTTATAGATTTGTGACTTTAATTATATTTAATTGATAAAATATTTTTTAATTAATTATTTCATAAATAAAGATTAATAATATCTGATTTTTAAAATTTATTTTTTAGTTTTGAAATGAGTCATATTGTCATTCCTACTGTGACTTATAAAATTTATTTTTTAGATATGAATTTTTTTTTCAAATTTTATTTTAAATCCATTGAATAAACATACCATAAAGTTAAATTATTCAATTCCCAAAATCCCAAGGGACTAAACTGCAATACATTCTCTTCGCTTATTAATCAATGAGAAACACAATGAATACCCAAATCTACCTTGGTTACTTCCTTCTCTAGCTCTAGTCTACCCTAAAAAATTTCCATTTTTTTTTCTAAATTAATTTTTTCCTCTCACAAAAGCACCGTTTCCCTTAATTCAATCCTATTATTATTATTATTATTATTATTATTATTATTATTATATAAATTCATATTATAATGGCCTTCTATGTTGCGTGCCCAATTACCTGGTACATCTCTAATCTGATTATGGGTTATGTTACATGTACATAATTTTTTACCTAATTTTTTACATACCTTCACAATAGGGTGTGGGCTACCACATTTTTGGGAGTTTTTTATTCATGTGGGCCTCGCGCACATGTGAGAGGGTATAACATTTTCGGTGAGGAAAATCATGTACAAATAATTTTATCCTCTGATTATAGTCACATAATTTAATTTTTACTTGTATAGATACATGCCCGTATATCTATTGCTATCTGATTATTCATGCCCTGTATCTGTGTGTGGGTTTGTGTTGAATCCAAATATGTTTTTTTTGGGCTTCATTTAAAAGGTCCAGTCAAAGAAGAAATTAGTCTATAAAAACCAACATCTATCTTTTTTAGTTAGATAGCCTAAACATACAAAGAAATGAAAAATAGAATTTGCAAATTACTAAAATGTCAATGTAGGTAAAAAAGACATCAATTGCCCTAATTCCCATTTCAGTTCTCATTTAGCTCTAGTTGAATTTTAGCTTTCCTTTCTTCTACAATTGGCTTCTACGTCTTCTATAAACCATTTTCATTTTCTTATCATCATCTTCTCTACTTCATTAAACCATAAAATCTACATTTTCATTCCCTTGAGCACTCATTTGGTTGAAGTGGGTAATGAAAGCTTTAGCTTTACTTTCTTTTACAACCGGCTTCGACTTCTTCTATAAACCATTTTCATTTTCTTATCATCATCTTCTCTACTTCATTAAACCATAAAATCTACATTTTCATTCCCTTCAGCACTCATTTGGTTGAAGTGGGTAATCAAAGCTTATAATATGCTTATTGAGTATTTGGAGAAGAAGATAAGGTATTGTTAATTTTCTATATTTGGGCTTCTTTCTTTTTCCATTTTTTGAATAATTTTTTCGTGTAGTTATATTTGTGTTTATGGTGTTTATTTGACAATAATGATTTGAGTTCATTTTATCAATGAATTAGAGTTTCGATATGGGTTGCTTCCCAACCTATTTTTTCTTATTTGAAGTGAAATGTACATTGGTAAAGATATGTATTCTATCGTTGTTCTACTGTGAAATATAGATTTGATTTTCTATTGTACAAAACGAATTACATATCATTTTTTGCAATCCATAAGGACATACATATTGTTATCAGTACTGTACAAAAATTTGATATTTGATGACATTTTAAATTTTTTTATGTTAAATTGAAATTATGGATACAATGAATATGATATCAATATTAGTTTGTTATCTAGTTGAATATTAACAGTCAATTGAAGGTGCATGAAAATGAAAATATGCAGGGATCGACAAAAGGAAAACAAAGCTTATTCTTGTTTTGAAAACAATTTCTTGTGTGAACTTGTATGATATAGTTAAAGTGCCCTAATTCCCATTTCAGTTCTCATTTAGCTCTAATTGAATTTTAGCTTTCCTTTCTTCTACAACTGGCTTCGACGTCTTCTATGAACCATTTTCATTTTCTTATCATCATCTTCTCTACTTCATTAAACCATAAAATCTACATTTTCATTTCCTTGAACACTCATTTGGTTGAAGTGGGTAATCAAAGCTTATAATATGCTTATTGAGTATTTGGAGGAGAAGAAGATAATGTATTGTTAATTTTCTATATTTAGGCTTATTTCTTTTTCCATTTTTTTGAATAATTTCTTTGTGTAGTTATATGTGTATTTATGGTGTTCATTTTACAATAATGATTTTGAATTCATTTTATTAATGAATTAGAGTTTTGATATGGGTTGCTTCCCAACCTATTTTTTCTTATTTGAAGTGAAATGTACGTTGGTAAAGATATGTATTCTATCTGTTGTTCTACTGTGAAATAAAGATACGGGTTGCTTCCCAACCTATTTTTTTGGGTTAATGTTTCGATTTCCAAACTTCCGTCCTTTATTCAACAGATACCTTTTCTCATGTAATTTTTCAAAAAATGAAAACAAATCATAAGTATTAAACTCACGAAATAACATGACGATATCCATATCATTTCAGTACAAATTTGATGAGATTGAAATCGTTTCAATTCAAATCATAACTAAAACGACATATATATCGTTTTCTTTATTATGTAACGATATTGATATCGTTATGTATCATGCTCACGAAATAGCATAACGACATCCACATTGTTTCAGTACAATTTTGACGACATCGATATAATTATCGTTTTGTATGAAAAGAAACGATATCTATGTCGTGTAGTTATGATTTGAATTGGAACGATTTCAAAGTCGTTAAATTTGTACTAAAACGATATAAATGTTATGTTATTTCGTGAGTTTGATACATAACGATAGTATTATCGTTTTAGTACAATTTTGACGACAGTTATATCATTTCAATTTAAATCATAATTAAAATGACACACACACACACACACATATACATACATATATGAATAAAGCTATGTGTACATAATTCTTTACACAATCGTTTACACTCCCCTCACATGGAGGGGGGTCCACACATAATAAAATAATCGTGGGCCCCCCTCCATGTGAGGGGGTGTAAAGGATTGTGTAATGCATGAGGTGTACATGTAGCATCACCCTACATATATACATACATATATACGTTTTAGTTTATATAAAACGATAATTATATTGTTTCTGCTAAAAATGATGATTGGACCGTCCTCGACCACCCTACATGCATCGACATATGTAGAATGATCGAAATAGGTTATAAGGTAGGATCGACCTCACTCAAAAGAAATTATGGGAACATTTGTGTTCCCATAATTATATACCGCATTTAAATTATTCCAACGAAAGAAAGTATATTCGTTCGCTCTTTCAAAGCCATTTGAGTGATATCAACCTGCTTGATAACCTCTTTCGAACGTCCTACGTATGTTGAAGGCATGCAGGTGGTTGTGGACGATAGAATCGTTTTTTTAGCCAAAACGATATAATTATCGTTTTGTATGAAAGAAAACAATATTTATATCGTTGTAGTTATGATTTGAATTCGAATTATTTCAAACTCGTCAAATTTATACTCAAAGGTTATGCATTTCATTATGTTATTTCATGAATTTGATACATATGATATCTTTATCGTTTTAGTACAATTTTAACGATATTGATATCGTTTCAGTTCAAATCATAATTAAAATAATACATATATCATTTTAATTTATATAAAACAATAATTATATCTTTTTTGCTAAAAATGACGATTCGACTATCCAGGGTCACTTGTGTGTAGGACGATTGAAGGAGGTCATCAAGTGAGTTGATACCGCTCGAACAACTTAAAAAGAGCAAATGGAAATACTTTCTTTATGTCGGAATAGTTTGATGGTGTTAGACAACTATGAGAATAAAAAAATCCCTATAGTTTCTTTTGAGTAAGATCGAACCTACTTGATAACCTCTTTCAATCGTCCCGTGTATGTTGGAGACATGATCGACGATCGTGGATGGTCAAATCATCGTTTTTAGTCAAAATGATATAATTGTCATTTTATATGAAAATAAACTATTTCAATGTCGTTGTAGTTGTGATTTGAATTGGAACGATCTCAATCTCGGCAAATTTGTACTGAAACAACATGGATGCCATTATGTTATTTCATAGGTTTGATGCATAATGATATAAATGTCGTTACCTACTATAAGAAACGAATTCAATGTCATTTTAGTTATGATTTGAACTGGAACAATCTCAATCTCATAAAATTTGTATTGAAACAACATGGATATCGTTATGTTGTTCCATAGGTTTGATACATAACGATATCAATGTCGTTGTAATTATGATTTGAACTGGAACGATATTTATGTCACTTTAGTTATGATTTTAATTGAAAGGAGTTCAAACTCGTCAAATTTGTATTGAAATGATTTCATGTGTTTGACACATCATGATATCATTGTCGTTCTATATAAAAGAAACGATATCTATGTCGTTTTAGTTATGATTCTGACTGAAATGAGTTCAATAGCGTTACGGATGAAAAGAAACGATATCCATGTCGTTTTAGTTATGGTTTTAACTGAAATGAGTTCAATGCCATTACGCATAAAAGGAAACGATATCTATGGCGTTTTAGTTATGATTTTAACTGAAACGACTTCGATGTCGTTAAGCATGAAACGAACGATATATATGTCGTTTTAGTTTTGATTTTAATTGAAATGAATTCATTGTCGTTACGCATAAACTGAAACAATATCTATGTCGTTTTTTAGTTGTGATATGAAGCTGTAACGCTATCACTGTCGTAAAAAATTATACAGAAACAATATGGATGATGTTTTCTTATTTCGTGGCTTTTGAGAATAAAATGTACAATTTAGAAGGTGTAAGGACCTTATGTGCAATTTATTGAGGGCCTGATTGAAAGGAAAGTTAAAATTCAAAGAGTAAATTGTGCAAGATGTATGTGGAAGGATCTATGCTGCAATTACTTAAATGATTAAATTGAAAAGAAAGTAAAAATCATCTAGACGTGCGCCAAAGCCTGCGAGATAGTGCGCTCCTGAGCAGCTACTAAAAGTAACCAATTACAGTGGGCCCTCACCTTAGCTTATACTAGGCACTCGTCTTAGCTTATACTAGGCGCCCGCCCTATTTGAAGAATGACTTCAATGTCGTTATGTATAGTAATAAGGACTTCTATATCATTATAAAAATCAGTGTGTATTTGATACTAAAACGATATCTAAATCGTTTTGTGTTTCATGAACGATTTCAACATCGATATGTTAATCCGTGCAATTTTTATATTGGAACGACATCTACATCGCTTTTGTGTCTCAGGAACAATTTCAATGTCATTATTTGAATGAGTACATATTTGTATTGGAACATGTTATGTTTTTTATATCGAAAATGTATGATATCGTAACAAGCAGTATAGTGAACCTCGGAGTCCGAATATCGTTCCCATGAAAAATATACTTTAGGACTTAATCTAATTTTTCTAACTCCTATTTGACAAAAAAAGTAAATAATTATGATGGTTGTGAATATTTTTCCTAACTACATTTAACTAATTAAAAATATAAAAAAAATTGCACATAACGGATGATTGAAGATTCAAATATGTGATGAATATTAGGGCAAAACAATTTCATCTATTGATCATCTTAATTCTTAATTCAAGATTCAACCTAATGTAGTGTTCGATCGAATTCTTATATTGTATTCAATTCCTATTTAACTAATTAAATTTCATATATCTATGCGAATCAATTTTAGTTAAATGAAATATTAGTTCTAAGAATTCATATTATGACCGCAATAATTAGTATATAGATCTCTACACGTTATACTAATTTACCGAATTTTACTATATGGTCTAAATCTCAACTCACCTCTCGATTCTTAAGAGATTTACATAATCATCAAATTATTGATCAGGTAATTGAATGATTAAACTGATAATAAAACCAACGCATAAATAAATAAATCACATAAATCTTGAATAGAAAAATAAAGGATCACAAGTCGGTTACATTGTTTTCCCTAATATAAAAATTAGTTATTCATACTGTAAAAATAAAAACAAGCTAAAGTAGAATGATATCACCGAAAATTGAAGAAACGTGAAATTTCTGGTGTCCGCCTTCTCTTTTTTTTTTTTTCCGATTTTTTCTTTTCTTTCTCTCTCTTTTTTCCTTCTTTTTTCTTTTCTACCCGCAGCAGCCGTGTTCTTTGACTTTCTTCTCTTTTTTTCCTTTTCACTTTTCTTTCTCTCTTTTTTTTCCCCTGCACTTTCTTTCTTCTTCCATTTCTGTCTCTGCCGGTAGTTCTTTTTTTTTTTTTTGTCTTTTTCCTCCGACGTTTTTCCCTACATTTTTCTTATGCGTTTCTTTTCTCTTTTTTGGGCTACATTTTCCAATTAAAATATTCAATGCAAGTCTATTGAGACCCATTTAACTCGAACTCATTTAATGTAACATTTCTTTCCAATGTTTCATCTTTGAATTTTGCCATTTTTAGCACATTTTGTATTCTTTTATCCAATTATTGGCTTATTAGCATAAAACGTCTCAACGTTTCATTTTTTTGTATTTTTGCCCCTATTTCAACGTTTCAGTGTGGAAAACATCATTTTCACTATTTTTCAGTGTAAAATGACCATTATACCCTCAAATTTAAATAAAACAAATAAAATGAAAAGAAATATAAAAAAGAAATTGTAATTATACTCCCAAACTTTTTAAAAAGTGCAAGTGAGTCCAAAAGTCTTATTAAAAGGTTTAAGCACAAAACGTCCCTACGTTTGACACTTAATGCGGAAAACGTCCCTATGTTTCAAACATGTTTATATTTGCTCAATAACACAAAACGTCCCTACGTTTGACACTTATTGCGTAAAACGTCCATACGTTTCTTTTTTTTTACATTTTCGTCCTTATTTCAACGTTTCATTGCGGAAAACGTCATTTTCACTATTTTTCAATGTAAAATGACAAATATACCATCATATTTAAATAAAATAAAAAAGGAAAATAAAAATAAAAATAAATTACAATTGTGCTCCCAAACTTTTCAAAAAGTGCAAATGAGTTCAAAAATCTTATTAAAACATTCAAACCATCAGTCTTCTCCTCCTCCATCAACCTTATCCTCCCTCCACCACCTAAACCACCAAACCCCACCACCTTTCAAACCATCACACCTCCATCTACAATCCTGATTTAGGTGGTGGAGGGAGGATAAGGTTGAGAGAGGAGGAAAATTTGGTAGTTTGAATGTTTTAATAAGATTTTTGAACTCATTTGCAAATTTTAAAAAGTTTGGGAGCACAATTGTAATTTATTTTTCTTTTTTGTTTTATTTAAATATGATGGTATATTGGTTATTTTACATTGAAAAATAGTGAAAATGACGTTTTTCACAATGAAACATTGAAATAAGGACGAAAATATAAAAAAAATGAAACGTAAGGACGTTTTACGCAATAAGTGTCAAACGTATGGACGTTTTGTGTTATTGAGCAAATATAAACATGTTTGAAACATAGGGACGTTTTCCGCATTAAATGTCAAACGTAGGGACGTTTTGTGCTTAAGCCTTTTAATAAGGCTTTTGGACTCACTTGCACTTTTTAAAAAGTTTGGGAGTATAATTACAATTTATTTTTTATATTTCTTTTCATTTTATTTGTTTTATTTAAATTTGAGGGTATAATAGTCATTTTACACTGAAAAATAGTGAAAAGGATGTTTTCCACACTGAAACGTTTAAATAGGGGCAAAAATGTAAAAAAATGAAACGTTGAGACGTTTTGTACACTAACTATCAAACGTAGGGACGTTTTGTGCTAATAAGCCTCCAATTATTCATCAAACATAAAGTTTTACTTACAAAATACAATATAACATAAATTATGTAGAATTTTATCCAAAAAACAATAAAATTACATGATTTATGGCATCGAATAAGTGTAGAAACTACACTTATCATACCCCTAAACTTGAATTTTTGTTTGTCCTCAAATAAAACTAGTACCTAACAAATACACAAACAAGTAATGCTAATTATCAAATTGGTGGTCAGTCAATCAAGTAAAGCAACAAGATTTGTCTAGTTAACATTTCTTTTTATCTTGGGATTGATATCATAATATCAAATCTATGCAGTTTCAAAATCACAATATAGAAATTAAAATCTACTTTTCCAATGTAAAATCGACGTGTGTGTGAAGAATTAAGTATATCATTATGAATTCATAAGTTGTTTGGATTTTTGACCCTCAATGGTCAAATATGTTCTTTTATTACTCATAAAATTCACACACCCCAAACTTATTCTTTTCACTATTATCCATTAAATTTCATTGCTTCAATCTCTAGGACTTAATTAGGCTAACAATCTCTTATCAAAAGTTAAATTTTCTTAAACAAGTGTTGGAGACTCAACCAAGACATTTGGTGCGTCTTTTGTTTCATACACTTGTTTTTTCTGATTTTTTTTTTGTTTTTAGAATAAACTTTTTTCTTTATTTGAAGCATTCTCTCCCTTAAACTTTCTAAATGACACATGTAATAAGCTTTCAACCTATAACTCTCAAATCAGATGATCATAGAGCACTAGGTTTTAAAGATCCTTGTATGCTTAATTGCTCGAGTTATAAATGATACGATGAGAAATCTTCTTACGAAATATTTTTTTAGGCTTTGATTAGTGCAGTGTCCTCATTTAATACCAATTCAAGTAAAACAATATCTAACTTGATATTTTCACCCAATTACATCATATTGACCTTAAACAATTCACACAAAAATTTTTAATTTCACACATAGAATCCCTATTTATCTCAACATCTTCCTACAACGGTGAAATCCCCCAAACTAAAAATGAAAAATTTAGTGATTTTGGGTATAACATCTATGGTCCACTATTTCAACATATTCAATTATGAAATCAATTCATTCCCACACAATGCTTAACTTAATTCATATGCTCAATATATATCAAAATTTCACATGGAAAACTAAAAATTAATCTAAACATGCAACTTATTTACCATTCATAGATTAATTCATGATCCAATATATTCGTCATTGCCAGCCAAATCAACTAACTCACACAAACACACAAAAAGAAAAAAAGATTATTTATTTATTTATTTTTTAAAGCAATAGGAGCACACAAAAACACAAAATAAAAATGAAAACTCATGTTTTCCACCTCCAAACTTAAACTAGATATTGTCCTCAATATCTTTAATCCTAAATTCGCATATAAAGGGGTGGAGAAGAATGTGAAGAAAAGACTCACATGATATGACTTGTAATTCAATGACTAGCTTTCCTTTTGGTTCCGTGGTCAATTTTGGTTTAAATGTTCTGCGACATCATGTTCCTAAAAAATAAATAAAGCATTAAGATAAAATAACTGGAACAAGTGTTACTTAACTCTAACATCTAATAAACCAACTTATATATCGAAGACCCAAGGGGAAGGGGGTATGGATGATGAGTTACAAATAAACTTAAAATACATTAAACTATCATAAAACTCAAAAATAGAATAAATAAAAAGGAAAAAAAAAGCTTGGGTTGCCTCCCAAGAAGCGCTTTTTAACGACATTAGTTTGATCTTGTGCCATGTTTTGAACCAAGTTATGCCATCCTTGTACTTTGTGAAAATTTCATTTAAGCACCTTTTTTTTGCTCTTCATATTTTGATTTTTCCATTTTCATCTCTACTAGGAAGCCCACCGAAATTTGATTTTCTATTCTGATAGCTTCGTTGATCAGGTGGCTCTTCTTCATCAATCCTAAAACAATGATTTTTGTTGGAAGGTTTCTCAAATTAAGTATAAAGATTAAATATCTCTTACTTTTCCTTCACCCTTAATATTAGCTCACCATTCTACATATCATTAGAGTTCGACTCGTTGCTAAGAATGGCCGCTCCAATATAATTGGAATGTCTCGATCATTTGGTATGTCTAGCATAATGAAGTCCTCCAGAAATATTAAATTTCTCGCTTTTCTGAGCGCATCCTCAACTTTGCCACATGGCTTTGAAAGTGTTGTATCAGCTAGTTGTAGCGTTATTGATGTTGATTTGACTTCACCCAATCCCAATTTTCTGTAAACAGAATATGACATTAGATTTATACTAGCACCTGTATCACACAATGCATTAATAGCACAAGAATTTCCAATTGAAATAGGCAAAGTAAAACTCCTTGGATCTTTCAACTTGGGAGGCAATTTGTTTTGCACTCTTGCACTATTTTTCTCCGTTAATATGACAATTTCAAATTTTGGAAGCTTTCTTTTCTTTGTCAACATCTCTTTCAAAAAATTTGTATAGCTTGAAATTTTGTAATATTACATCAATCAACGAAATATTGATCTGGAGTTTCTTGAGAACATCAAGAAGTTTTTCAAATTTTGTGTCTTGTTTGTTCTCCTTGAGCCTCTGAGGAAAAGAAATATGAGGCACGTAAGCTTTAACTGGACTTGGTGCCTTGACAATTGATGTTTCTGTACTTTCTTCATTCTCAATTGAGACGGGTGTAGATTTTTCCTCCATTATAGCTTCATCAACATCAATTGAGGCGGGGGAATGAAAGTGGAGGTACATATGCTTTAACTTTTACATGAGCCCTGAGTGGATCGATTTCTAGTACTCTTATTGCCATCACTTGCTCTTTAGGATTTGTCATTGTATTTCTTGGCAATGATCCTTGTAGACGTTCTACAAGTTGTTGAGCTATTTGACCAATATGTATCTCTAATTTCTTGATTTTGAAAATTAATATCAATCTGTTGGAATACTTTATTTGTTTTCTGCACATATTGATGAAACATGCATTATTTAAACCATTCCCCTGTTGATTATCCAACCATCTGAAATTTGGGTGCTGTCTTCATCCTGGGTTATATGTTTGCGAATTTGAGTTAAAATTGCGGGATCTATTTTGAATGAAGTTCACTTGTTCCTCAGGAAAGCCCATAGACATACAATTTTTTGTCAAATGGTTACCTCCATAGTTCACACGATGGACCACCCATCACTGCATATGCTCCTCTCATTTGTGATTTTACCAATAGCTCTACTTGCTTTGTCAAAGCTGTTATCTACGCGTTCGTAGATGCCATGCTATCTAATTCATACATCTCAAATGCTCTCAGTGGTACTACTTTTTCTGCTGAAAATATTGAATGTGTAGGGCAATTAACTCAAATACATCCAAGGTTTGTTGTACTGATTTTCTTATGATCGATCTGCCCGCAGAGGAATCCACTTGAAATTTTGACAGTGGTGAGAGTCTTGTGTAGAAGTACTGCACTTACCTATTGTGATTCCATGATTTGGACCCTTTTACATCAGCTCTTTCAATCTATTCCATGCCTCATGATAGCTCTCTCCGTCTTTCTGTTGGAAAATTTGAATTTCCAATATGATTTTAGCTACTTTCGACGGTGGGAAGAATTTATTGCAGAATTTTCTCGTCAGTTCTTCCTATGTAGTAATGCTTCCATGAGGTTTAGCGTCTAACCACTCCAATGCAGCATCTCTCAGTGTATAGGGAAATAATCGCAACTTAATAGCATCTTCATTAACCCCGGAGCATGGAAGTTCTGACAATTTCTAAGAAATTTGGAGATATGTGTGTTCGGATTTTCATGAGGTAGCCCATAGAATTGGAGAGTGTTGCTCATCAAATTGATCCACTCTGCCCTTATCTGAAAATTATTTACCCCAAAATCTGGATACACAATACTGGAACGCGCATGTGCGACAATGGGCGTTAAGAACATTGAAACTGACAAGTCTCCTTCGTTTATTTCCCCTTACTCCTGCTGCTGATCCGGTAGCGCCTCTACTCTTACTGCCACTTGTCCAATTGGCTAAATAGGAATATGAATATTTTGATCTTCAGCCATTTGATGTTGTTATTTTTCCTAACTACTTTTAACTAATTGAAAATATAAAAAGATTGCACACAACAGATAATTAAAAATTCAAATATGTGATGAATATTAGGACATAACAATTTCAACTATTGATCACCTTAATTCTTAATTCAAGATTCATAACCTAATGTAGTGTTCGACGGAATTCTTTTATTGTATTCAATTTACCCCTCTTGAGTTCACATTGAACCTATTTAACTAATTAAAATCCATATCTATATGCAAATCAATTCTAGTTAAACGAAACACTAGTTCTAAGAATTCATATTATAACTGAAATAATACTAATTTATCGAATTTTACTATATGGTCTAAATCTCAAACTCACCTCTCGATTCGTAAGAGATTCACACAATCATCAAATTATTGATCACGTAATTTAATACATTAAGCTCATAATAAAACTAACACATAAATAAATAAATTACATAAATTTTGAATAGAAAAATAAAGGACCACAAGTTGGTTACATTGTTTTCCCAATATAAATATTAGTTATTCATATTGTAAAAATAAAAACATACAAAAGTAGAATGATATCATCAAAAATTGACGAAACGTGAAATTTCTAGTGTCCGCCTTCTCTTCTCTCTTTTTTCCTCTTTTTTCTTTTCTGCCTGCAGCAGCTATGTTCTTTAACCTTCTTCTCTTTTTTTTTTTCTTTTTTCTGTGCCCTTTCTTTCTCGTACTGTTTGTCTCCGTCGGCAATTCTTTTTTTTTTTTTGTCTTTTTTCTCCGCTGTTTTTCCCTGCCTTTTTCTTATGCATTTCTTTTCTCCTTTTTCGCCTCCGTCTGTGTGTATATATATGTTTAATTTGGACATCCAATTAAAATATCCAATGCAAGTTTATTGATCCCCATTTAACTCGAACACATTTAATGTAATATTTCTTTCCAAGGTTTCATTTTTGGATTTGGCCATTTTTAGCCATCTTTTGTATTCTTTTCCAATTCTTCATTAAATATAAAGTTTTATTTACAAAATACAATGTAACATAAATTAGGTAGAATTTTATTCAAAAGATAATAAAATATCATGATTTAGGGTTTCGAATAAGTGTAGAAACTACACTTATCAGAACAACATCAACTACTTTATGTCACAGGAAACAAGTGTATATTGTTACGTAAATATGCACTATATCAATAAATTGGACATGTACAATATGTAAACTTGAAATGACTACTTGTAGCCTTCTCTTGAGTTTTTCCATTTCGGTTCTCAATAAATTTGCTATGTTGATCCATAAGATACTGGTGGTGGTTGAGATGTATTAGGATAGTTTTGGTAGAATGCATGATGTGGCTCGGCATCATGTTCAAACTCATCTCCTTCGAAATGGTGTGAAGCATTCTCATCTTCTTCCACGATCGGTGTCAACTCTTTCTAATAAACCTCATCGAGTTCAACTTTAGTGAGAATCAATGTAGAATTAACATCCAACTGTAAATATTAAATCGTGCAAATCATTAGTCATTCGCTAAACTAATTCCACAATTTGTCCTATTAAACTTAAAGAAAAATACAATTTACCTCTTTCGATTCCAACACGTTATCAATGGCTGCAGAAGCTAACCTTTTCGGCATTTCCCAAGTGACCATTCTTAGAATTGCATCTGAATATTTCGTAGCAAACTTCATTCTCAAAGTTGGAATCGTTTCGAATGCCCAAATCTATTGTAAAACAAATATTATTATCTCACAACACAAATTTATATATAAAAAATAATACAAGTCAAGTGTATTATTTGTTCGTACCATTATAGTGAGGGGAAGGTCATGTAACAAATATCGACCTAAAAACTTTCTTAAAATGGTATTTAGTCTAAAGAGTACAAATTATGAATGGATATTTAACTCGTGCAAAGGTCATAGCTTAATGTTGAAATATGATGTTACCAATATGAATATGTTGAACTTTTCAGAATTTATCATTTATATTGAGGTCAGCGGCGGACCCAACACCCGACGACGGGGCGTGGTGGCACGTGCTAGGCTCTATCGGAACAGTGGTCACTTAGTGGAAGGAAGTCTGGAAGAGGAAGAACGAAGAAGACGACCCCAAATTTTTCTAGTTTTCTTTTCTTTTTTTGTAAGTTTGGGCTTAAAATGATGTGGGCCTTTTTTAAAATAACCAGTCCAATCCAAATTCAATTGATCTATTACCATTATCAATTTATCCATATGAATTATTCCAACGGAAAAGGGCTGTGAGCAGAAAGCCGAATAAAGGGGTTGTGAGCAGAATTGCAGAAAGCCAGAAACGGAACTCGGTTACTAGGACGGACGCCGGATGGATGGATCTCCCGACTCATGAGCTGCAGACAATAGTGGACACTGGATAGTGAGTCTCCTTCATTGTTCTTTTACAGATTTTTTTTTGTTGGCTTTGGAAATTTGGAATTTGGAATATGTGCTCTGTTTTGATATGTTGTGTTTGTCGTAAAAACTATTTTCCTTGTCTAGATCTGATTTTATTTTTTATTTTTATTTTTACTTTCATATTTTAGGATTTGGGTAATTTTGATATTTGGGACTAATAAGTGTAGTGAGTTTAGATCATAACGAAACTTTTGGCTTGGGGAATGTTTCTAGCTTTTCTGATATTTGACATCCAGGAATACTTGGTGTACTTTTAGCTTTTATGGGAATTTTTACCTTAGTGATCCTGGAATGCTTTAACTTTGGTTAATTTATGAATTCTAGCAAAACATCACACAAGAAAATGCTGGTAACTGGTTCCTGTTGCATCCTTTAAGTTTTTCCTTCTTTTTTTTCCATGTTTGAGTGAATAAATGTAGACGACATATTATTCTCAGAATTCATAATGCATTATTTAACTCTGCATTTGTATGTGAAGAAATGCATTATGAAATGGCATGACATCGCTATGTGATTTCAAATTATTTGTGCAGTAGTGGAGTGGGATTTTAAGGTTTAGTTAAATATTAATAAATGACATTGCCATTACGATCGTTGGTTGTCTAGGTCAACACCTCAATGGTCAACAGTAAAGGTCCTTCCGCCCTAGCTGAACTTTAACCCTAGGTTCGCACTGATTAAAGTAATAGGGCACCACCAGGAAATGTTTGTTCTTCATGCACACAAACAAAATGTGTTAGCATGTAGTAGCTAAGTAATACATCATTCTGAAAATTTATAATTATGTTACGAAATGCTTATTTTGAACATGTTCATTATTAGGCTCTGATGATATGGGTGAACAGGTACCAAGACTAAATGTGGGGATAAAATATGTTGTTTACTGGATTTGACTTTTGTTATCCTCTGTTATCTAGCCTTTTTATAACTTATCTTTTTTATTGTGTCTGTGATGTTTCTCCACATTTTGATTGTCAACATTGAATAGATCGTGCAGATCAAGTGAAAGATTCCAAGTAGAGAGAAAAAGGGAGCCACTTAATAAAGATCAAGAATGTCAATTCTGAATCAGTTCCATCGCTAGATACACATGCTTTAAGAGGAAAAAGAAAGTACGATGATAGAGCATCTGCATTGAGTGGATCTGAACTCCCAACCGGCAAGAGAAACAAATACTCTTCATGGAAGTATATAGATGATGGGCATACTGGTTCTGGTAATTTGATTGATGATTGTTGTAAAACAACCAAAATACCAGAATTGCTCTGATATCAATTGTTGTGAAACAAACCACCGAATTGAGATATTGAAGTTATATGGAAAATAATATTGAAATATTTGATCAAGCAAAAGAATAAAGAATACAAGAATATAACAGAGGAATTACGATATTTTATTGACTCAAGAATGATGGAGAAGAGAAAAAATTATAATGGATCATATAATTCTAGTAATTTATTTTCTCACCTTATAAAATTGTATAGAAGCGCCTAATATTTATATGGAATAAGTAGGGGATGTCCAAATCTACCTAGTAGAGTTGTTGATAAAGTAGGATACCATAAAATTGAGTCCAAAACAAATCCAACTCCCAATGGGCTTTCAAAATAAAACTTCAACATGACATAAGACTCCAATAATATTCCAAATTTGAATTCTTCATGACGTGTACTTCAATTAAAATTCTTCAATTATTTCAACAAGAAATTTGGGTTACACCCAACTTTTAACAATCTCCACATTGACACGAATTTCATTGAGGAATGAACTCCTAAAGGTATTGTACCAAACTGAATGTCCACCACGGTCCTGAACTTGTGAAAATTGATTCTTCTAAATTTTGTACGACCCTACAAGATGTATAATCGAGACCTTTTATGTCCCTCCTATACAACTTGGGCACCTTTACAAAGTTTCAAAACTCCACCTCCACCACCACCAAAGAACTCATAACCTTTTGAATTAAGGATAGATAACGAGATGAGATTTTTCTTCAAATCTGGAACATGTCGAACATGTCCAAGTGTTATAATTGTCCCATCCAAAAGTTTCATCTGACTGTGCCAATTCCATTAACCCAACAAGATGCGTTGTTTCCCATAACCATGACACATTTGGAAACAATTTCATATGTAGCAAAAAAGTCCTTATTAGGACACATATGAAAAACACATGCTGAATCAAGAATCCAATCATCTTCCGGTTTAGACTCAATGTCATAAATAGCTGCGAGTTCCCCATCACTTACAATGTTATCCATGAGGTCTGCTTCGCCTAAAGTATCTGAATATCTACTTGTAGCCATCCTTTCTTTATTCTGCAATTTGTAGCATTCCTTTTTTAAGTGCCCCTTCTTCTTGTAATAGTTACAAATTTGATTATTAAACTTAGATTTCGATATGTCCCTTCCAGAACTACCATGAGCAACCAGGCCTTCTCCATCTCTGGCCTCAGAAACCAGATGCTTCATTTTCTCTTTTGAATACAAAGCATCATACACTTCCTCTATGGTGAGAGTATCACGACTATACAAAATCGTGTATCTAAAAGAAGAAAATGAAGCGGGTAACGTACATAATAGGATCAATGCCAAATCTTATTTATCATACTCTAATTCCAAAGTTTCCAAATCAGCGACGATCTCCTTAAATACAGCCAGGTGATCTTCCAATGATCTTCCTTCTGCCATTCGATGAGAGTATAAATGTTGCTTGAAGTTCAACTTGCTTGTTAGAATTTTAGTCATGCACAATTGCTCCAACCTCAACCATAAAGCAGCTGCTGAATTCTCCTTCAAAACGTCCTGAAGAATAGTATTTGATAGATGAAGATGAATGTGATAAACTGCATTCTTATCCTTCCGTAATTTCTCCTCCGCGGTCAAAGTTGCGGGTATCTTGTCAATTCCCAACAACGCATCATCTAAATCTAGTTGTGCGAATACTGCACGTATCTTAACCTGCCATAGCGAAAATCTAGTGCTCCGATCCAAAAGTGGAATATCATACTTCATGGAAGTCATCACGAGTAAAAAATCTCGAACAAATTAAACATTGCGCTCTCGTGGAACTGCTGAACCTGGAGCTCTGATACCACTTGTTGTAAAATAACCAAGATACCAAAATTGCTCTGATACCAATTGTTGTGAAACAAACCACCGGATTGAGATGTTGAAATTATATGGCAAATAATATTGAAGTATTTGATCAAGCAAAAGAATAAGGAAGACAAAAATATGGTAGAGGAATTAAGAAATTTTATTAACTCAAGAATAATGGAGAAGAGAGAAAATTACAATGGATCCTATAATTCTAGTAATCTATTTTCTCACTTTATAAAATTGTATAGAAGAACCTAGTATTTATAGGGAATAAGTAGGGGATGTCCAAACCCACCTAGTAGAGTTGTTGATGAAGTACGATACCATAAAATTTAGTTCAAAACAAATTCAACTCCCAATATGCTTCCAAAATAGAACTTCAACATGATATAGGACTCCAATAATATTCCAAATTTGAATTATTCATGACGTGTACTTCAATTAGAATTCTTCAATTACTTCAACAAGGAATTCAGGTCATACCCAAATTCTGACAATGATAATAGTAACATTTCATCAATTTCAGAGTCTGCACCAAAGGATCTCAAATCTCATATGAAAATTAAAATTTCCAATAATTTAAATAATGGAAACCAAGATCCTTTGCCTGTCCATGGGAAGGATGAGATAACTTATGTCAAGGGCCAAAGGTCAAAAATGAAGAGACCATCAGTGTTTGAGGATAAAACATCAATCACAGGGGATGATGATCCAGTTAATGAATTCTTGGATGCTAACTAGATATTGCAAAAATTGGGAAAAGATGCTGCTGGGAAAAGAATGGAAATTCATCAACCATTCAACGACTCCTAGTGAGTTCTTCCCTTGCTTTCATAAAAGAATATGAGTTTGTAAGCATGGAGTTGGTACATAAATCGTTTCAAACTTGAAATTGATTTTACATGAAGTCAGATCCGGAAGGTCCCCATTCCACTTTTCCAAGCATAGCATTAGTGTTTTCATCCTTCGCACACATTGACAACTGCCAGAATTTTATTATATTGTTTCTTTATTGAAAGTCTCCTCATTTTCGAAGATATATTATTGGTATAAGAATATTAAAGTCTATTTCATTTCTTTCAGGAATAGGGGGACGGCAGTAGAAGTCCTTGATGGAAAGCCCATTGTTTCCATTGTTCTCGATCACGGGAAAGCCCAAAACTTTGAGCTTGGGAAACAAAGAATCCGTTTTGTTGCTCAGAAGCAAAAAATTGATTTAGTACTTTCTACGCACGATCACCATACGTTTTGTGTTGGTCGGTTTAGAGCTCTTGAAAGCAAGTAGTGAAGCATGTGAAGATTTAGGTTTCAACAAGTTGATCGATCATCGAGTTATCTGGTTTTCTGAAACTACCGAAAAGTGAAGCTCTTTGCTTTGCTTGCTTTCATGTGCTGTAGGCTTTTTATGTAATTAGCCTTAGAGGAAATTACCTAAAACCAGTTGTTTAGTTTGAACTTTCTAAAAATCAGGTTTAAACGTTTTTTAATCAAAAATCAGGTTTTAATTTCACAATTAATATTAATAATGATATTTTAAATTAAATTAATCTATATACCCACACCTCCCTTCCCTCCCGTCTCCACCCTAAGTCCACCGGCAGCAGACACAGCAGCACGCTGCTGCCAGCATTTTGGGTGGGTAAAATGACTGCCAGCAGCGTATTGGCTATAATGATTGCCAGCATTGCCTCGACATTTTTCTCGCGGAGGTGGATCTGTGGGTGTGGGACGGCAGCGTCGCGTCCGATCTGTTGCGGGTGGTTGTGGTGGTTACTGCGACGACGAAGATGTGGTTAGTGTCGCTTTGCTCTCCGTTGGTGATAGAGGTTAGTTGAAAAACGATGGTTGTGGCGGTGGTTGGTCGGCGGGTGTTGGTGGTGGAGGTAGTGTAGGTGCCGACTTTTTGGGTTTTCTTTTCTTGTCTATGTTGTAAGTTTCAAATTGGAGACAGTGTTGGTTGTATGGCGGTAATGTACACTTACTACTGGTTTTCGTGGTGTTTGGGTAGTGGTGATGTTGGTCGTGGTGGTTGTCGTGGAGGCGATGGTAGTGATCATGGCTACAATGCAGAAGTGGTGGTGGTGGTGGTGGATACAACGAAAAAGAAGATGAAGAAGGTATTGGGGCTAAGATCCAGCTCGAAGCAGGGATCTGAAGATGGGAGCTCGGGAAGCAACGGTTCGGGAGGGAAAATAAAGAAGCCAATGACTATAAGGGAGCTAAAAGAGTGCAGATGCGGGATTTCTGACTCCATGGATTCGAGGATTCAAAGAGGTTGATTTCCCAGATTTGCAATTTTGGGGTAGGGTGGATGGATAAGAAGAAGGTGGAATGAGTTTTTAATTTTAATTATTTGATTTTGGTTATTTTATTATAAAAATGTAAAATTACCATTTTAACCTTTTAAAATTAGTCAAAATTATTGTCAAAATCAATTATTTGGTCAACTACGGTCAAACTAACAAAAACCATCTATTTGAACTTCAGTTGTGACATTTTGAAATGTTTGGTACTGTGGGTGGTACAAATGAAATGTTTGGACAAAATTTGCTACACAATGAAAGATTTGACAGTGCTGCAATTATCCATTCTTTTAATTATCAGTAATTTAGTATTTGCAGGTTAAGTAGTGGTGAAACTGCTGGAGTCCAAAAAGATGTTCAGTTAGGATAGGAAATTGGCTTGTATCACCAGTAAGCAGTGGTTTTTCCATTAGTTTGAATAAGATGCAGTTGTTGCTGTAGAAATTTTTAGGATAAATCTATATGTACATAATTATTGTATATAATGAATTACATAGGCCCATGTGGAAGAAATCTGGCCGTGGATGTGAAGTGTGGAAAAGTCAAAAATTGTAGACTACCGATGAATGCGCGCCACATGTCATTATGTAATGTATTATGTAAATGATTATATACTTATAGTATGATCCATTTTTTAATCAAGATAATTAATTATAAAATATTATTTCTTGGATCTATCGAACTTTTACATCATTTTACATGACGTAATAATTAAGCCAAGGAAATGTACATAACTATAAATGTTTCAAAATACATTTTCAAAATTAACGAACTTCTAATAAAATATTATGACATATAAGTTAATTAAATAGGTCATGGTCATAATAACATAATGGGTAAATAGCATATTTGATTGTGCAAATCATCATTTTATAGCGGAAAATGTCCCTACCTTTTTTTTGACATTTTCACCCTTAATTACACATTTGATTGCGCAAATCATCATTTTTATTCATTTTCATCTAATTTCTCAATAAAGAGTTGTGAAATGATGAATATACCCTCTATTTAAAAAGAAAGAAATTTAAAGAATTCTTTTAATTTCTAATTTTTAAATAATTTATTTGGGATTCATTTGTACTTTTTAATTTTTAATAAATTTAATTGGGTCTGGTTTGCACTTAAAAAAATAATTGAATTTCTAATTTTTTAAATAATTTATTTGGAATTTGTTTGCACTTTTACCAAAAAAAATTAAATTATTTCCAACTTTTTAATAATTTATTTGTGACTCGTTTGCAATTTTTTTTAAAAAATTTGAAACTATAGTTGCAATTAATTTTTTACATTTTTTATTTAAATATGAGGGTATATTCATTATTTGACAACTCTTTGTTGAGAGATTGAATGAAAATTGATAGAAGAGATGGTTTGCGCAATTAAATGTGTAATTAATAGTGAAATGTCAAAAAAAAGAAAGATATTGACGTTTTTCATAGTAATAGTGAAATGTATGGATATTATGTGCTAATGACCCTTTTAATAATTTATTTGAGACTCATTTGAGCTTTTTTTTAAAAAAAATTAGGACTACGATTGTAATTATTTTTTCTTTATATTTTTGTTTTATTTAAAGATAAGGGTATATTTGTCATTTCACAATTTTTAATTGAAAAAATAAATGAAAATGACTTTTTATACAATGAAATGTGGAAATAAGGGTGATGCCAAAAAATGAATGTTATGGACATTTTTCACAATAGTAGTGAAATGTGGGGACGTTGTATGCTATTTACCCTAACATAATTTATTGTCACAATCATATAATAATTATAAGTAGGGTAATTGGCGCAAAACGTCCCTACCTTTGGTGATTATTGTGGAAAACGTTCTTACGTTTGATTTCTTGGCGTATAAAGTCCCTAACTTTACATTTTCTTGCGCAAAACGTCCTTCCGTCCACAAACCGTTATAATTCACCGTTAAATAAAAAAAAATGGATTTTTATTTTCCACAAGTAAGGGTAAAACCGTCCGACCACCATAACTTCACAGCACTTCATGCCTATCCCGCCTTCTTCGAATGTTATGCATAAACTACACAGTATAAGTAATAAGAAATTTAATTTGAATGATGTTATAAAAAATAAGGAAAAATGATGGAACTCACTATATTTCTGGTTGAACTTCATCATGACTGACGTAAATCTTAAAAAAACTAAAATTGGAATTGTATATGAAGAGATTGACCGTGGTTGATAAATATTAAGATGTCCATCCCCATTTTGTGCTTACGAAGGGTGTAAATAAGGGATACAGTGAGAAGAACAATTAAAATGTGTTTTTGCGAATGGAGGTTTCGAATAAGAATGGAGAAGATGATGAACATGAACGGGTTTTCTTCCCAATTTAGCATGAAATTGTCTTTGCGAGAAACATCCCTACCTTTACATTGTATTGGTGCAAAACATCCCTACCTTTACAATGCCTTTGCGTAAAACACCCAGACCTTTAACAAAAATTGTGCAAAACGTCCCTGCCATATACAACCCAAGACCCTGTTTATATGACCTGCAACTCGCTATCCCTAACACCCATTTCGAATACAGCAAAACCAATAATCAACAACCAAGCTCAATAACGAAACCTAGCAATTAAACTACTCAACAATCAACCTTAATAACCTAAACTCAACAACAAAATAGCCAGAGAATATAATATTGCAGTCAATGAAGCAAAAACCAGTACACTTTCTGTCCAGTTCAAAAAATCAACAAAACATATACAATTCAGCATATCCTACAGCAATTACTATTGTAGTGAATGAACCTTAACCATATACAATTCATGTGCAGTGATTCATTGAACAAAAAACTGATTTTTTTTAAAAGCTAAAACCAGTAGCATATATTAATTCTGTGCTGGTGGTGGTGCCCCTTTGCAGGTCCTACTATTGTGTCCTCGTGCACCACATTTCTTGCATGTCATTATCAGCCCTGCTCTTTTCCTTGGATCTGATGTGGCTGTAGCTGACTGACTCTGACTTGAAGAAGTCTTTCTAGACCTTTTTGACTGACTTGATGCCACCCTTGCAAGTCCACTGTTCTTGTCTACAATTTTCCGAATTCTAGGGCCTATTGATGTTGTCCACCTATCAGAGGACTCTCAACAATCCTCTTGTTAGCCCAAGAATAACTAACCAAGATGGGGGTGAATTGGTTATTAAAACTTTTTCGTTAATCATTCAAGATTTTAATAAGTGAGCATGCAAATGATAGAGAATAGTCTAAACACAAGTAAACATGTAAATTGAACAATGTAAATTTGCGCGAAGTAAATACGTTAAGTAAAAGGGATAGAGAATGCAAACGATATGTTATGGAGGTTCGATCCAATCCAATTATCTACGTCCCCCGTTACCAAGCTCTCCGTCACGAGCAAGGTCAAATGCACTATAATGGTAACTTACAACAAGGAGTACCAATCTTTAAGTGGCTTACAACAAGGAGCACTTATTCTTAGGTGACTTACAATAAGGAGCACCTACCCTTAAGTGATTTACAACAAGGAGCACCTACCCTTAAGTGACTTACAACAAGGAGCACTTATCCTTAGGTGACTTACAACAAGGAGCACCTATCCTTATAATCGAGTTTTCACAAGGCTCTCGAAACCGTCAAGAAATAAGTGATAAATTACAATGAAGAAACTCTCTTAACAAATGATATAATCAAGTTAAGTATTAGAGAGTTAGGTAAACACTTCAATAGATAGCAAATAATAAAGCTCAAGTGTTGATGTTGTAAACTTTGATGAATAATGAATAATGAAATAGTTTGTATCTTTGTATCAAAGTTTTTCAACCAATGATCTCTCTTAACAAATAATACAAGTTAAGTATGAAGAGAGATTTACACTTTAATAAAAGTGTTGGCAAAGAAAACCTTTATCAAGAATTGAAGAATAGATGAGATTGAGAAAGTTTCTTTGCAAAAAGAATTCTTGATGAAATAGATGAAACTAGTTTTGATCAATCAAGAAATTCTTTGTATCAAAGTTTTCAAACCAATGATCTCTCTTAACAAATAATACAATTTAAGTATGAAGAGAGATTTACACTTTAAATCAAAGTGTTGGCAAAGAAAACTTTTATCAAAAATGAAAAATAGATGAAGTTTGTGAAGAGTTCTTTGCAAAAAAGATTTCTTGATAAAATGAATGAACTATGTTGAATCAATCAAGAAACTCTTTTATAATAAATGAAATAGAATTTATACTCAAGTAAACTCAATGATTTCTTAATAAAAAAGCTCTTAAAAATCTCTTCTAATTTGGTGAAAATGAATGGAGAAGAGAGGGGCATTTATAGAGCAAAAAAAAGTTGCTCTCGGGTAAGTTCGGTTGACCAATTTGAAATTATAGCCGTTACTTTCGGTAGATCGAAGTCATCCGACAGGCCAGATAACTTTTAGTATTTTGATCATATCTTTTTCTCCTAATGTCCGATTAAGGTGATTCAAAATGGGTTAGAAAGCTAACTCAAGGGGCTACAACTTTAATTTAGAAATTATCTTCAAATTAGATCATTTTCTATGTCAAAAATCTGTCCCAATATGAGATTGAAGTCAACCGATAGGCCGGACAACTTTCAGTATTTTGATCATATTTTTTTTTCTCCCGATATCCAATTAAGGTGATTCAAAATGGGTTAGAAAGCTGATTCAAGGGGATACAACTTTGATTCAGAAATCATCTTCAAATTAGATCATTTTCTATGTCAAAAATCTATCCCAATATGAGATTGAAAATCGAAGTATAACTTTTTGATTGAAAGTTGAAGTGTGTTCTTTTGAGGGACGTTTGAAAATGATTTTTCAAGGTTTTTGAATATTACAAATGTTCAAAATCATTTTCATGTCAAAACAATTTATGCAAGTGATAAATTCATGAGAAATATTTGAGCTTTATGCACTTACTAAATATTGACGAGTTATACCTTTACATATAAAAATAAGGTTCGATAAATAACTCTATCTTCAATGTTCTTGATCTCTTTGAGCATCTCTTTGACTTGTATCTTGATTTGCAATTTTGTTAAGTTCCAATTTGATTGTCGCATGCAAATCACTATTGTCTCGAATGATTTGTCTTGAATGATCATTTAAACTTCACTCGTACTTCATTTGAGTGTGAATAATAATCTTTATAACTTTGAAGGCTTAAACACTCAATTCAATTTGTTAGTAAACAATATGGACTTGTTTGTTATAATCAAAATATTAAGGTCATGATCAACCATAGGTCAACACCTCTTCATCAAATAAATTCGAATCTCCTCTAGCATTGTCAAAATGGGCTTCTCTCTTGCGCTGACAATTGTACTAATAAATGATTCACATAAGTTGTTTAGAAGCATGTTACATTTGTTCCCTTCTCTGAAATGGGATTTACTCCAATGAGATGCCGGTTTTGATTTAAGCCATTCGTATGTAGCCTGGTCCAAGTCCAACATTCGCTGCATGTGTTGAAGCGCATGTAACACAGTTGTCGTTCTGGCTACATCCCACAAACAATTCTTCAAAGACAGTCCCTTGTGTGAAGTACTGAAATTGTTGTATAAATGTCGCACACATGTTCTATGCTCCGCATTCTCAAACAAGGTCTCAATTGCATTAACTAACCCCTTTTGTTTATCAGAAATAAATGTCCAATGCTCACTAACGTACATGTGTAAATCATCCTTCAACAACCCCAAAAACCATCTCCAGTTATCCCTATTCTCAACCTCTACAACTGCATACGCCACTGGATACATACCATTATTAGCTTCCACACCAACTGCAGGTAATAACTGTCCACCGTGCTCTGTCTTCAGGAAGTAACCATCTAACCTTATTAACCTTCTACAGCCCCTAAGAAAACCTGCCTTCAAAGCTCCTAGGCAAATGTATAGTAATTTGAATTCACCTGCATACCCTTCAACCAAAGCAGTTTTTCCGATGTTTGTCCTCTTCAACTCCTCGCAATAATCCCATAAAATTCTATAGTGCTCAAACACACTACCTCAAATCTTTTCAAGTGCCCTCTCCTTGGTTCTGTAAACTTGCCAAGCTGATATGTCACCCAAACCATCCCTTTTCACCCTCTCCATGAATGTACTAACTGACAATTTTTGGTTCAGACCTCAAATCAGATAAATACCTATTAGCCGATAGGTAGAGCTCACTCCGAAGTTCCTATACACCAAGGGGCATGTATGCTTTTCGACTAAAGTTTTAATCACGAAGCTTGTCTTCTTATGCTCCTTCGTAGCATATAACAGCCATGGACAATCCCCCTTACATATGACTCTCAGTCTGATGGCGTCATCTTTCTTGTATTTGATCTCTCGATTTCTATGAACCGAATGTTCAGTGATTGCAGCCTTCAATATGGTCTTGAACTCAAATACCAAGCCTGCATAGTATAACAAAATTATTAGGACCTTCAGATCAATAAAAGTGAGAATAAGTAGTAAAGAAAACCTTCAACTAACCTGATCTAAACACTGGATCCACCATATCTGTACTAATGTTGAAAACATCACTAAAATCCCCGCTTCTACCTTCATCCTCTTCACTCTGAATGCTTTTTAAATCATCGAAGTCTCCATAGTCTATATCAGAATCCCTAACCTCTTGTGCATCAGCTGTACCAAATCCGAAATCAAAATTAACTCGTTGACTCCCTGGTTCAGCAGCAGTTGCATGCTTATGCTCCATCTCGTAATCAGATTCCACCAACCCTTCAACTTTATCTCCCCCACTTTGTTCTTCAGTGACATCTTCAATCACAACTTCATCCACATTTGCACCTTCGCCATGATGGTATTCTAAGCTTTCCTCATACTGTGACCACAAATTTTCAGCATTCTCATCAAAAAATTTGTCTGCCCAAGTAACTTCATCCTCCGCTCCTTGGTTCTATTCGACAATTGGTATATAACAATCTTCAAATGTTTAGTTGTCATCAACTTCATGCACATGCAACGGCAATGCATACGATTGCCTTGGGGGCTACAACATATATTTGTAACAAGCTATGGCCCTCCCTGTCTTTAAGCATGCACAAAATATCCATTTTGCTCGCCAATCTCATCAATCCCTTTCCTAAACTCATCCTCTGCTTCTTATAATAGAACCCCAACACCATGTCATTGCCAACCACACGTAAAAATTTCATCAAATTCTCTTTCGTGCACCATGCAACCGAAAATAATCAATGAAAAACACAAACCCCTTTCATACACCAAATTGTTTGGCTTAACATAAAAATTTCTGCCATGATGAACTTCAAAAGTGAAGTATGGAGAATTATCACCTGCATGCAAAGTGTAGGAAATTGAACATTAAAATCCAGAAAAAAATTGAATCAGCATACAAATTGAATATTTTCAGAAACAATCGAAAACCCCCAATTTTCCACACAACTCATAAATTGAATCAGCATAAAAAATTGGGTGAATGCACATCATTTTTTGGGTTAAATGCACGTAGACATTTGGTACATTGAAGAACATACTGTAAATGGGTGGATCATCACCGAGGTCCCTCAAAACCGGACGAAGCATGTCCAGTGCAAGATTTCTTCAAGTATATACTTGCATAACGGTGATAAACCACTGGAAAACTAAATGAAAACAGTCAATCAAACCAAAAATCGAAATTTTTTTCAGAAGTCGTAAAACCCCATTTCAAGATTTTTCTTACGTCGCTCGTGTCTCACTGTGGGCTTCAACAAATTGTAGACGGTGAACGACAAGGCGAGGAATGGAGAGGAGAAGGCGGTGAACAGAATATGAAGAGACGTTTAGGCTTGAGATGGGGAAGCCAGGTTCGTCTCCCTTCCAAGCACTTGAGTTTTGCGCCATGAAGCCTTTTAGCGTGAAGTACTATGAAGTTATGGTGGTTGGATGACTTTACCCTTACTCGTGGAAAATAAAAATCCATTTTTTTAATTTAACGGTGAATTCTAACGATTTGCGGACGAAAGGACGTTTTGCGCAAGAAAAGGTAAAGGTAGGGACTTTATACGCCAAGAAATCAAACGTATCAACGTTTTCCACAATAATCACCAAAGGTATGGACGTTTTACGCCAATTACCTTTATAAGTATTACAAAGTTATAGTTAGAAGACACAATTTATGAGTTACAATCATGTTTTCAATGTACCACCACATCCTGCACCTCAATTTGCAACCACCAAACTTCACCTCTACATCCAACGCGCGACAGCCTACACCTCAGTCACAACCATCGGACTTTACCCCGACCTCAAATCCACACCACACCCACCTCCAAAACACCGCCACTAGCACCACCCCATAGTTATAAAATTCTGCTCGAACCGATCGGTCAGGCTAGAAAATTGATGACCCGGGCCGAGTAGATTAATTTAATAGGAATACACATGACTTGTTCAAAAATCGACTTTGACCGAGTTAACCCGACCAATTTACCTATTTTCAAAATTGTCTTTTAAAATTTTGGGGTCTAAGGAATTGAACTTTGGACCTCCAAGTAAAGCAATTAGTTTCTCACCATTGGAGTTGTAAAGTACTTCAATATTTTTTATGTGCACTAAGTTATATGTATCCAATGAATCATATATATATGTTTAAAAGTATTTTTATAACAACTTTGGTCAAACATTTTACTTTATTTTATAAACCTAAATAATTAGTGAAAAATAATTTTAAAAAAATAAAATTTTGCCTAAATTTTTTTTGTACTTTATTTTTTTATAGATTTTTATGCAATGACCAACTGGTCTGATCATTGACCCACTGGTTCAACCAGTAACGCGAGACCTAGTACCTTTTCTGGGTTAATGTCCGAGTAGGGTCTAATAACTTTGCCACCACCTTTAACTCAATCTACACCCTACCATCACAATCACCGCCACCTAGTCCATAACCACCACCACCTTATCCATCATGATCTCCACCTCTACCTCCATCCCACGATCACAACCTCCATCACCCAAATCGCAGCCTTCTTAACTATCCTTCCTTGTACTTGGTGGCACTGCTCCTAAAATCTACTTCTCTGAATGTATCCATGGCCCTCACCTGATGAAATCAATAAATCAATCAATCTGCTTATCTGGAAATGGACCTCACTCGATGGAATCACATACATCTACCAACAAAGAAGCCTCAGCCAAGCATGGTGGGAGGAACTACCTGTTATTCACCGAAGAAACCACTTGCAGGAGAAGCTTCGAGCAGAATAGCTTGTCACATGCTTTTCCCAAATCAAGTTCTAACCATCGTTGAAGGTTTTGGTGGACTTCAAAGGCTAGGATAATAGTCGACGATTGTGTAAGATCAATCTCACGATAGGGCCATTGGCGGTGGAGTGGGAGATGAAGTGAAAATGGTTATTGGTGGCTTGCGACGTATTTGAGAGAAATAACTCTTTTATTCCCTTTTTTAAAGGGTGAGGTGGGGTTACATCTGATTTTTGATTGAAAAATGTTAATACTTTATTTTTGAAATTGAAACTTATATCGTAAGAATTGGAGTAATTTTCTCATCAAGCTAACTAACTAAAATTTTAGCGAAAATATTAGTCAAACCAATATATGAAAATTAAGTTATTTTTTTGTAAAAATTATTAAACTAATTTTTCATGCCCATGTACAAGAGTGAACCCTAACCAAGGCCATGCTCAAGTCTACTATGAGGATAGATTTCATCTTATTAATGTATTGTAAACCGAACTTTGGCGAGTTAATTGTTTCAACGGTCACTGAATTTTACAAAGTGTCACGTTTCACTACCTGAATTTTAAGTTGCATCCCATCACTCACTGAACTTAGTAAAGTTGCACTCCATCCATCACCGTGCTAATACCGTCAAAACCGGTTGCCTACGTGGATGACGGTTTGTACCGTAGCCGTTAAATTACTCCAACTGGCCATTAATCAGCCACGTCATAAATTTCCAACACCAAAACACGTCTCACCCAATTTGATCTCTGAAATCAGCCTTCTCGGTCGTCGCCTCTGTTGCAGGTGGAGCTAGAGCCGACATCATGGACTCGACATCATGGACCATGAATTCGAGTTTCTCGTCCCATTGAGGGTTGAGATCCTAAAAAATGATCTTGGTACGTCTCCGTTGGCCGTCGAAATCCACAATCACGTATGCACTAGCCGTGCCTTGGCAGTCTTTAGGCATGAGATCAAATTGGGTGAGACGTGTTTGGGTGTTGGGAATTTATGACATGACTGATTAATGGTCAACTGGAGTAATTTAACGGCCACGTGTGCAAACCGTCATCCACGTAGGCAATCGGTTTTGACGGAATTAGCCCGGTGATGGATGGAGTGCAACTTTACTAAGTTCAGTGAGTAATGGAATACAACTTAAAGTTCAGTTAGTGAAACGTGATACTTTGTAAAGTTTAGTGACCGTTGAAACAATTAACTCGAACTTTGACTGTGGCAAACAATTCAAACCTACCACTTAACCATTACACTGCAAACTCCAAATTTCATATTTTCTTCCATCCATCCAGTCAGCCAGCCAGCCACTCCTGTAATCTATATAAACACAATCAGTCTAGTACTAATAAAAATGCAAATTCAACAAAGGGAAACAAGTCTCCCCGACCAATAACACCGTATCAACGCCAACATCAACAATAGTTGTATGGCTCCATGGAACTCCGAGACCAACTGGGCCATCGCTCACGGCTCTCTTGAATCGTCTGTTACCGTTGAATCGTTCGATTACCCGATCATTGACTCTGACCAACAAGATCCGACCCGGAAATCGCCTCTTGTTCTCGAGCTCCCCGCACCCGATTCCGGTCCTTGTGAAATCAAGAGTAAGCGAAATTCTTATTGCTGAGTTTTTGCTTAATTATATTTTTTGTTGGGTTTTGATAGGTTTTATTGTACATTTATTACAAGGGTTTGATCATGTCGAAGCGAGTCCATTAAAATTCTAATTTTGTAAATTATATGCCAAATTTTAATCAGTTTTGCTGAAGAAATATTTATATACTTCAAGGCCTGCTTGGGAGATCTGGTGTGCCGATTTTGTGTTATTTTTGAAGTATTGGTTTTGAACATTTACGAGCAGACTATGAGTGATTTTAGCAGTAGTATTTAAAACAGTCCAATCCACTGGTTCTGAAACTTCAAAAAAAAAAAAATAAAGTTACATATATTTCTTTTAGTGAAATTTTCGGTTTATAGTTTATTGTATGAAATTTTTTACTTAGTATTTTACTTATACGTAGTTTTGACCTTCCAAAATTGGTGCCAAAAAAACTAGCCAGCACCGATTCTTCAAACCCTCATAAACAGTGCCACCCAAATCGGTCAAAACCGGTGAAAATAAAACTCCCAAGCAGCCCGTGGCTGGAAAAAAAATATGTATATTAGAGTCAAAAACAAAATAAATTCTTCCAATCTAGAAGTAGAACAAATATTGATGGAGCACGGGACTCACCAAAATTTGTTGCATGGAATATAGTAGTATCAATTTTCCTTTTTTGGTATTTGATGATATATACATTCTAAGTTTTTAGCGGCTTTCTGTAAATCTGCAGTTTGATTTGTCAAAGCTATAATTCTGTATTGACGATAGCTTAAAGTTGTATAATTACTTTACGTATTCACTTTGTAGTTCAGGAAGATGAAGTTATTTTATTAGAATATTGAGTGAGGGAAGGGCGAGAGGGTTAATACAATTGCTAAAGGTCTGAATGTGAAAATTATCTATGATCATGCTGTAATGTGTTTCTGATCTGGTTCCAGATTGCTTTCTGTGTCTTGTTGTGTGCGGCAAAGTTTCACCCTCTAGATTTGTATTGTACGAGAATCCTGACATTTGTTTAGAGTTTGAATTGTAATTAGTTACTAATTCGGTTGCAACTTATGCCTAGAACAACGGAGTATCCTACCATTAGTATTTGATACCAAAACAAACTCACATGTTGCTTTAACATCAGATGACTTGGTTTCAAGATCCCAATTTTTACAGCTTACTGGTTTCTTTTTCCAATGCTGTACAGGACACCAACATACCAAATTAATTCGTGGTTTGACTTGGCTGTTGGACCCGTTGGTGTTTTATGAGTTTTCCTTGACGTGTGGCAATTCATTTTTTCCTCAACTCATTTTCAACCTCACATTACACTAACTTTTATCAAATTTTCAACCACACATTTTACCGACTTTTATCAAAATCTTTAAAAAATCTAATTTTTATTCAAACCAAACAGGGGCCATATGTGAGCTATGTGCTTTTATCTTCAAATACATGAAAATGATAAAATGAGAATTATTGATGTGGTACATAATTGTTTCCTACTACAATTTTGATTTATCTTTTCTAGTTCTAATATGTTTTATCTTTTTATTCTTATTTCTTCTTTAGAATATAATTTCTTTTTTTTTATTGATTAGAATGGAATATCTAACTTCTTTTGAATCTGGATTTTATATTAGTTTCCTTATATTAATAGGATTATGGAATAATTTTGCCTAAAAATACAAATACATTGTATACTTTTTGGAACATCAATTATTATTCAATATATGCAAAGCAATATTATTCCAAATCTTACAAAAATTTCACAAAACGCTTTCGCACCAAGATCAAGGAAATTGCCTCAATCTGATATCGACTATGGTTCTGGTGGCAGTCGAACCGTCGATGACAAACAGAGGCTTGACAAACTCGAACAACGAATCGAGGGGATCGATGAAACTCTTAACAACATCACGCAGATATTGACTCCATTGACTCTTAAAAGGAATCGCGAGTATATAGAAAAACAAGTTGACAAGAATTTGTAGGCTTTAATTGCTATGAATATTGGTTGCTTCAACAAACTTAAAACACGGCAACAGGTGGCTAGAGAATATTCTCGAGTGCCAGCTAAATTTAAATACACACAAGTTATCAAGGATTTTTCGAAAGTCTATCAAGAAAATATGAGAGTAATATTTGAAGTGCAACAAAATTTTTAGAACACGATGTACTATCAACAACAAAGTGTGCAAAGTGATAATAAATTATAAGAGTAGTGAGAACTTGGTGTCCAAAGTATTAGTGAAAGCTTTAAATTTGGAATCTTGCTACATGTACATCATTATTTACATAATGGATTACATAATGACACAATCAATTTTTTCATCCAATCTTTTTCCTCATATTTTCGGTAAGCGCTTATGTACATTATTAATGTACAAGTAGTAGGGCTGGGCGTGGTTGGATTGGATTGGTTTTGAGTCTAACTCAAATCCAACGCAACATGTTCGATTTGACAATAATTTGAACTGAAACCAACCCATTCACGGTTGAAACCCAATCTAAACCGACCAAACTCGGGTTGGTTTGGGTTGTGTTGATTGGTTTGGATTTGAGTCCAATTCAAGTCGGGCAATTTTTTATGTGCCCAATGGTTGTGACATTTTTTGTTGAATTTGAAATTTTTTTTAGAAGATTGATACCATTTCAATTTTGACGAATTTTAGTTACATAAAAATGGTGATTTGAAAAGCCTTAAGTTTATTGAAGTTGGATCAATGGTCCATAGTTAAGTTTCATTCTAATAGAACAATATAAATTAAAAATATTGTAAAACCTGTTAAATAGATTATACCACGATCAAATTAAATACATATTAAATCAATCTAAATACATGTTAAATAACTGCATATCATACTTATTGAATTAAATGAATTCAACCTAAATACTAAAAATGATAAATCATACAAACTCAATACAAAATCTCCTTCTTCAGTCCAAGTGTTTAATAAAAAATCACGTCAAAAAATCGAGTCGAGAAGCCAATGCACGAGCAGCAATGAGAGGCAGAAGAGACATGAGGCAGATGAGAATTTTGATAATTAGGTTTTTGGTTTTAAATACTAATTTTCTTTTCAATATTTTTTAATTTAGTGGGTTGGGTTGAGTTTGATTGAGTTTTAATAGATAACCCGGAATCCAAGCCGACCCAACCTGAAATTTGATTTCCTAATCGAACACAACCCAATTGAACTAAAAAACCAATCTAAACCGATTGGTTTGGGTTGATGGTTCGAATTGATTTTTGCTCAACCCTATGTACAAGTAGCAAAATCCTTAAATTTGAAGACTAAAAAAAAATATTCATCTTGTTATCAAGCTTCACAAAGACAAGAAATTCAAAATAGAGGTATGCAAAATTTCACTTACTACAAAGATGAGATTATATGCAACGTGGTAGAGATGGACGATTTGTCATGTATTTCGGGGACAACCATGGTACTATGATGTAGATGCCACTTATATATGTCGAGATAATAGGTATGTATTTAGGTAGTTTGATAAGAAGATTGTTTTGGTATTATGGGACGTGCAATTTGTGAGTATTAGTGTAAACGAAAAGAAAAAAGATTCGTAAGGCAGATGATGAGGTTAAAAAAGATGTAATTCAAGATAATCAAAATTTTATCGTCAATGATATTACAATAGAAAAAGAAAAACTTGTGCAAGTTGAAATTTCGAAACCTATTGATCCTCTATACATGAAAGTTGACAATGAAAGTAAACGTAAAGGTGAAATTACAATTGAAAATCCCAAGATCGAGCCACACTCTAAGGATGAACAAGTTGAAAATTAGAAGTGTCGAACAGGAGAGGAAGAAATTAAACTTTGCAATTACGAAGGAGTCAAAGGAGAAGATTGTCAAATTGAAAATAAAAATTTTATAGACCTTTTATACAGCTTCAGTGTCAAAAAATTGCATAAGAATAAAGAAAACATGGACGATGAGGGTTTTAAGTCCGCATACCAATTTTTTGTGTTGAAGAAAGTATCACCGAATGTTATAGCAAACTATGAGAAGTATATAGAATTGAAAATAACACCAATGACCTCTATCGAGAGCGAACTCAAAGATGAGAAACCGAATCATACTTCGTCTGTGAAGGAATATCACATAATTATTGTTTGTGAAGAAAATATAATGAGCATGGTAGGAACAAAGCCGACTTTGAAAGATGCGACTGAAGAATGTAATGACGTTTATCGAACATATCAAAAAAGGTCATTTTTTCAATATCAGTATTTACAGAAATTTTTGAGTATTTTCTTCCCGATTGATTTTCTTTTCTTTAACCAAACTCGAGGACGAGTTTTTTTCAATTGTGAGAGATTGATCTAGTACATAATCATGATTAGTAGTTTCCTACTACAATTATGATTTATCTTTTCTAGTTTCCTTTTCTAATTCTAAAATGTTTTATCTTTTTATTCTTATTTCTTGTTTAGAATATGATTTTTTTCTTTATTGATTAGAATATAATTTCTAATTTCTTTTGAATTAGGATTTTAGGCACCGTTTGGTAACCATTATTCTAGAAAAAAATGTATTCTTTGTGTCAAATCACACATTTTTTGTGGTTGAAAATGAAGGAAAAGTTATTGATGTGATGGAAAATATTATTTTATTGATGAATGTGTGGTTGAAAATTAGTAGAAGAATGAGAATGAAAAAAAGAATGGATACCAAACAGAGGTTTATATTAGTTTCTTTATATTAATGGGATTATGAAATAATTTTGCCTATAAATACAAAGGCATTGTACACTTTTTGGAACATCAATTATTATTCAATATATACAAAGCAAGATTATTCCAAATCGTTCTTATTTGTTACGTAATTCATATTACAAGAATTTCACAAAACGCTTCCACATCAATTATTAATAGTATTACGAAGAAGGGCTTATTTTAATGAGCACTAACGTGGGATATCAATAAGAAATAAGGCATTAAGAAGAGAGTTTAATCCATGAAAATATCAAATATGTTGCTAAAATTTCGCCCCCCTACCCTATTAAGTAGTTACTACCTGAGTGTAAATAGTAGTTGGGAGAATCCAAATATCTAAACCAATTATCCAATCATTCCTAGGGTTGGCAATTTTTCCCGCTTCGCCCCGAATGGGCCAAAAAACCCAGCCCTGAACAGGTTGGAACCCCGCCCTGAACCCGAACCCGCCCCGTGAAGAATAAAAAAAAATTGTTTTGGACATTATTTGTTTTGGACATTTTTTGTTTCAAGTGCTTGCTTTGGATATTGATGTAGTTAGTTTGAGCATTATTTGCTTTGGATTTTAAAATTTGGAATTTGTATTTTAACTGGAAATAAATATATAATAAAAACAAAAAGGGGGCAGGAAACGGAGCAGGCCCCCTTCCCGGCCCGTTGCCATCTCTAAGATTCATTCCCTTGAATTTGATATAATTTCCTTAGGTTGACTAGAACTCCATAAACTGGGAAATCAAATGTGATTTCTCTTCCATTTTTATGTAGTAGATTGCCCTGTTAGCTGCAAAATAATATAGTTGATGAAAAATGTGATTATGCCTAGACGTTGTATCATTTTTCGTGCAATTATGGATATTTATGGCTTAGGATGAGTATTAAAAGACTCTTTAAATATACAACTGAAACATGGAGTGTATAATTTTATAGCTCAGAAAGTATGCTGGTGAAAGTAGGGGGAAAGCATTAGGCTAGAATGTTTTAGATATGGAAAAATAAGAGAGAAAAAGTATGGAGTTTAAGGATTTAGAAAGGAAAGAATTTCACATTCCATTTGGTGTTGATGAACAGTACTTGTGGACTTCACTTTTGAGAAGTTGAAGTTTGGTGTCTATGATCTAGGAAGGGATTATTCTATTGAGTGTCGACTTTTGTTGATAAAAGAATGAAGTGCCTTTCAAGAAGGAAGAATTATGCAGTCTATGATATTCGGACTCGGGTATGGGTATCGGGTACGGGTACATATTTAAGTGTCGGATCTTTTATTTTTTAAATTGTAGGATACGTGGACATAGCTAAAAAAAGTCCAAATTTTGGACACGGGTATGTGTGTACGTCTTTCAAATTTTGATTTTTTTTACTAATTCAGGATGTCATTTTGAATAGACTAAACTTAATTATTCACAATAAAGGAAATGAGTATTTAATAAGGGGTTAAGACAAATAAAATAGAATTTTGAGGTTTAGTTTTCAATAATGAGAATTACTGAATTTTATATAAAATAGAAAATGAGGAACTTGATTATAATTTGGATTTAGTGGAGCACTAAGTAGCACTACACGGAATCCATTTTTATTTTATACAAACAAAACCCTAAACCACCTATATGGAGAGAGAGAAGGAAAAAAAGGAAGAAAATGGAAAAAAAGGAAGAAAATGGAAAAAAAAAAAAGAAAAAGAAAGGAACATCTAGCGTCGCTGTCTTTCTTCACCCTCTAGACGACGACGCTAGGTTTATAGAGAACAAAAGTGAAAAGGAAAAAAAAAATAATAATAATAAGAAAAAGAAGGAAGAAGAAGCAAAAACGATGAAGTGTCAAATTGAAACTTGGAGGATCCGACACATATCTCATACCCATACCCATGTCATGTCGTGTTCAACACGGGTACTCCAACTATTTCAAAGAGTCCGAGCATCATAGCATGCAGTAGTGGTTGGGGTAGAAGAAGCCTCACAAAAGGTAAGGGGAATCATCTTAATTTTTACATTTGGTAAGAGGATATCATCATATCATTGCAAAACTCTTATGATGATCGTCATCCGTCAAAATAAGGAGACTACATATTTAGATTTATAAAATCTACCACTACCATAGGACTAGGACTTCAAATAGGAAGCTTCTGTAATTAAATCCATGACTTCCTAGCCTCATAAAGAACGCATTTATTAACTAATCTGAGACTCACGGATTATCGTTGCTATCCATGTGAAACTAGTATAAAGAGAAAATTAACTAATATGAGGCTCATAGATTACAAATTCTACCATTGTCCAGCAAGCAGTAGAAGAAATCATCACAAAATTTCATAACGATGAGCTCTTTTCAAAAGAGATTACACGTATGTGAATTAGAAGTTACCTACCACATGGACTAGGACTCTAAATTAGAAATTCTTGACTTATTAATTCCTAGGCTAGTAAAGATTTGATGAATTACTAATCCCGGACTCGCGGACTGTCCATATTACCGTGTCCACCAGGTGCTATTACTAAAAAGGATTAATTAACAAATGTGAGACCCATTGCATATGAATATCATCCATTTTTAGCAACCAATAAAAACTAAAATACTTTCATTCCTAAAACTTGAAGAGGGTCATGCTTTTTAACCTTTCTTTATGAAAATTTTATCATTTTACATGGACACTTTCACTTCAAGCAAAAATTCTTTTCTTTGAGATGGCCCACTCTAGTTGTTTTAGACTTCCGAAGTCTGTTATGATTCAGTCAGTCAATTTCTGTTACATCAGTTGTGCTACCATTCTTTTGTCTTTGATCATAGCTCTTTCTAAATCATGTACACTTTCTTTTATCTTCCTTCTAATTTAGGATATATGAATCATATTCAAAGTAGGTTACTCAACATTCTCTGAGAACTTTCTGCATTCTCAAACTGACGACAAATATCTGTGTGCCTGCAGTATGTTTTATGCAAAAGTATGACATAGGTCAAGTTTATGTTCGAAGTACTGCTCGTGTGTATGAGATATACTATGCAAATTCTCCTCAGAGTAGCAATGAGTACCTTTGTACTGTTCGCTGTGGTGTTGCTGAAAGAGAAGAGATGTTTCTCCAAACCACTGGCTTTGAAGATGTTACCAAAGAGCATGAGGTGGGTTTCATAGGAGAACTAACTCATGAATTAACAGATGGAGGAAGTATTGTCACTACTGAAGACGATTGGATAAACGTTAAAGCCCCTGAGGATGGGAGAAGTTCTTCCTCAAACAAAACCCACATCGACGGAGGGAAAACTGATTTTTCTTCAATCAAGACTACCAATACAAACAGAAGGAAAAAGGTTCAGGTATAGTGTTCCAGTGACTTACTTATTTATAACCTCTTCATTTGTGATTCTTGCTTTTGCAATTTTCTTGTTGCATAAATTATGTTGTACAGTTTGAAATAGTACCTCTTTTTAACTTATTTCTATAAAAGATGCAAAGGGTAAAAATCTCGTGACTTATCTCTATATAGAAGACGAAAGAGTAAAAAAGTTATTTAAGAATAACAACACCTACTTGTTCATTTTCTAAAAAAAATTGGCAAGAATAGAAAGATCACAAACACTTCTACGTGAAAATTCATAGAAGTTGATCGTTCAACTTAGATTCAAACTAATGACACCCATCATTTATAAGATTGTTCTAATTGATTTCCTGTCATGTGGCAATCACCTCCCTTTTGTTGGTCTAGAACGGTGTCATTACTCACTTCATTGTTGGAGGGATGCTCTTGAAGGGAGTTAAGGTCATTTTGTAAAATTGACATTATCAATCTGCTTATATGTTCAATAATCTTGTTACCTTTTGCGAAAAAAATGGGATACTATTTTACATTTTTGTTCTGGAACTTTGATAATCTTATCATTAGTCTCGTGAAGGTAAAACAATAGCTTTTTGCTTTCCCATCAAATGAAAATGAGAGACTATCTCCTTGTACTTCTTGCTTCATTTTTAAAGAATCAATTAATTGACAACAATTACTATTGGGACATCACATATCATTTTTAAATTTGCTTGGTGATTTCATGGTGGAAAGTCTAAAAGGTCAATTGATGGGGAATGGAAGATATTCTTAGTTGATAGGAATAAAGATAGAGTTTGATTTAGATAAATATTTATTAGTTATGATTATCTAGAATTTTATTATTTGAGTAGCTGTTATTTATTAGAAGCTCCCTTAGACTTGACACCTTTGCGCTATAAAAAGGAACCTAGAATTTCATTATTTGGCTGACTACTATTAATGATTGAATATTGAAATCTTCTTCCTCTCTCTATATCTCTCTCTCTCTTTCTCCTCTCCCTGATCTCTGTGTGTTATGTTCTGCATCATCAATTCTGTATGAGAAATAAGTTTACATTGATGATAATGTCCGGTATTCTGATATTTATCCTCAGGATATCTACGAGGCTACAGCACAAATCAGCGATGCAGATCCTTGCACAGTGCTCACAATTCGCTTTCTATCTCTTCAGGATAAAGATTGTGCCTATATTGATGAAATTTATGTATATGCGGACCCTGTTGAGTTAAATGATGCAGGAAATCAGGCTATGCAGCAAGGAAGCTCAAACGGAAGTTCCCTAATGGCCATGCTCGTCCCTACGCTTCTGCAATTGTCTAAATCAGGTAACAGACATGTACAAGACACACATGCTTCTGGTGAAGTGCAGAAGGATGATAAAATGGAAACTGGGTCGCCAACAAATGATGCAACTGAGATTGCTAATAGGAAGAACCATATTAAAGAATCAGCAGTTAATCAGCAGTATGAGAGGTTGCAGAAAGGTGATGAGGGTGCATCCAAGCCAGCTAACTTTTTGCCATCAACATCGGCTCTAAATATAGAGGCACGTGTTGAGCCAGAAAACATGCAAGACTTGCCACAGGGACGTCTTGAAAGAGCTTTGGAACAGCTTATTTCTCGAGTAAGTAAAGTAGAAGATGTATGCTTGAGGTTCGAAGAAAAAATACTTAAGCCCATAGAGAGCATGGAGACAAGGCTTCAAAAGGTAGAGCAGCAACTGGAAACATTTGCAAAAAACTCTCAGAATTCTGGACTGCCACATTGTGGGAGAATATCTGCTCCTCCATTTTCATGCAGTCAATCCAACTCCAGCTCATTCCACAATGAGGGAAGTAATTATCAGCCTTGTGAGGAATCAGACTTGGAAAAGAAGGATTTATCTTTTAGCAACATTTCCAACTTATCCCATAATGCACCCAATTCTCTGAATGCTCCATATTCTCACCCAAGTCTTGTGGTTAGTGCTCCTGAGTTTTTGTGCGGTGAGGACGAAGAAGACAATGATGATTTGGAACAATTAAAGGATTCTCCTTGCATAAAACCAAAGCAAACTTCAATTAACGCAGCTTTAGCTGCAGCACTTACTGGGTTCTTGTCCACTGCCACAACTCATTCTTCAGAACACATTGAAACGACTTCTGGATTTACTAGTGGAGTGGGTGAGAAAACCCAACATTCTCAACATGCTTCATCTCTTCAATTGAATGCAAAGGACTCCCCCACAGTGGAAAATGGCTGCGAAGAGTCTTCACATTATACCCAAATTTTTGCAGTTGCAGCCCCTGATTTTACTGAAAAGGAAATCGGTGATGAAGAGCAGTTAAACAATACCCAGTCTCCTTCAGATTTAGCTTCTGTATTTAGAGATGACGAGAATGGCTATTGTAGTGAGGTAGTTTCTCCAAATGTTCAAAGTGAAAACCCTGCAGCTACTGCAAACTCATGGTATTTTATTGGAAATAAGAGCCTGCATGATTTAGGGTCAACTTCTAGTGCTGCATGTGCTGGAAAAAGTAGGACGTATCTTGATAATGGACACTTAAGTGAAATATCTGAATCAAGTACACAAGACAGTTCTCTTAAAGAAGATACTCATTGCAGTTCTATGGGTAACAGTATCGATTCTCCACTTGATCAAGCAGAAGACTTGGCAACTGACAGTTGCCAGATTGTTGGCGAAACTAAACTAAGAGAACCCAGCAGTGTCTTCCTTGATGATAAGTACATTACTTCAGAGCAGGATTCAGGGCATGAATCTGGGAATACATCTGATACGCTACTAGAAAATGCTGAATGCACTAAATATGTGGCTGTAGAAGGTCGCTGTAAAGATAACATGACTGGAAATTGTGAATCTTCACGTGCTTCTTTGGTGGATTTTGATATTCCTATTCTGGAAGTAAAATTCGATTTTAATGATTACGCCAGTCTTACCGCCCCCCTTGAAGTTCTTTTAGATGGAGCAGCAGAATCAAATGTTGAAGCTCCTTTCATTCAGGATACTGGTGATGTAGTTTTGCGTGCTGAGGAAAAATACATTGTCATGGATGATGGTGAACCAACAGCCATTGGAACAAATGACCATCTTTTGGTGGATCTGGGAATTTCCTCTATGGATGTGCCTTCGAACATGGAGGATGGATTGTGTAACCTCTGTGGTCCCAGCAACCCGGAAATGTCCGTCTCTCTCATCTGAGTGTATCCCTTTCCAAAACAGAAAATGTACATATCTATAACTATATGAAGCTTGACTTAATGCAAATAATTTCACACTATCTTGTCCTACGCTGTGATCAAGCTAATATTCTGAGGAAATTATGTTATTGTTGCCTCTTGCCTGGTGTCATCAGCTTGTATCTGAGAGCAGCATAATATGAGTACATTGCTTGTTTCTCCTTATTAATATGTGAAACCTGACAGCGCACATTCATCAATGGCATCATTCATTACCACTTCCACACACAGTTACTGGAGAAGTGTTTATTTCTAGCTCCTCTAGCTTTCATTGCTATTTTTTTCTTATTTAGAATCTGCTTTTTCATCTACTACATGTAGTTTCTATATTTTTAATAGTTAGCCTCAATGGTTTGATTTCATTTTCTCCTCGTGTTTATGTTTGAATTATTCTCTTATTATTTTATTTAGCATTTACTCATTTCTTGTTTTTCAAACCTGTGAACATCTTCCCGTCTCCATTGGCCTTTCGCTTTGCTTACTCCAGCTGTTGCCTTCCATAGAGTTATGTGAGAGTGCCTTAACAGCATATTTGGTAAGGTAGTGTGGGCAACCTCGACAATGTTAAGCAATTAGAACAATTTAATTGTTCAGTTGTTTTCGTTACTATATATACCAAACATGTAGATGTGTGCATAAGGTGAGTGCGGTGGGAAGATGAAGACAATGTTACCTTTGTTCCCTGTCTTGGTGTATGTGACTTAGGTGAGAGTGGTTGCAAGTGTGCATTTTAATTAGTTTGGTCATCGTCAAACTTGATTTCGAGTTTGACTTCGGCAATTCTAGTCGACAAGTGCATTTTTGTGCACTTATTCGGGCCATATTGCTAAACTTTTGTGTTGCTTTAATATTGGATTTTACTTTAAGTTAATTTTATCCTATTTTAGTTTTGGATTCGTTTATAAGCAATTGGAAAAGAAAAAAGGATCAATTGACCAATGGATGAAAGTTTGGGGACTAACATTCATTTGAGTAAAAGTTGGAAGTTTTAAAATCGAAGTAATTTAACGTGGAGGATCAAGATGGAAGAAAAATTGAAGAAAATGGTTAAAAGGAAAATTCGAGAAATTTTTATAATTGGGCAGCCGTCCAATTATAGAGGTCAGGCGGCCACCCGACCCTTAACCTTAATTATAGGGGTTATTTAGTATGTCTGAGCAGCCGTCCCGTTTATTACTGAGAGTCGGCCCAAGCCAATTCAGCTAAAAAAATTTCTTTTCCTTGAGAATTCAATTCCAACCAGGAGACTTTTGTTTGAGCCATGATATGCACGATTTTTGGAGATCTTTTGGGACTTTTTAGAGGGATTATAAATACCACTCTCAAAACATAATTATGGTGTGAAGAATTAATTGTAAAAGGAGGCAAGTAACACATCAAGATTCAATTTCAAGAACTTCAAGATTAAATTCAAGAATTTCAGGGTGATGAACAACTGTTATATATTTTGTTTTTTTTCATAACATGTTAGGCTAGATTTATTTGCATTAGGTGAACGATGAATCTTGTAATATGAATTTTTAATCTTTAGTTTTACTTATTTGACATTGAAAACACGTCTTTAAATTTTGAATGATTTACATGATTATCTTTTTTTCTACGATTAATGTGCATGGTAATTGTATGAATTTGGTGGCTTATTTTATGTATTCGAAAGAAGGAAAATATGTTCGATATGGTGTAAATTATTATAGGATACGATAGGGATAAAAATATACTATTATACACCATGTGAATTTTTAAGTGTTCATAAAAATTCATGCACTCTTGTATGTTCGCATCCATCATAAAAATATAGTTTGGTCATATATGAGAGTAAATTTAACATTACTCGAGAGATTGTTAAATAAAATAAGAATGTTGATTCGTCAAAATTCAATCATGTTGTCAAAGTGTAGAACTAAGATTAAAAAGGATTATTGCATGGTAATTTGGGATTCTAGAACGCTTGTCATCTATTAAATACACCAACTTGCATTTAGTTCAATTAATTTACTCATAATTGTATAAGAAAAAAAATTTATTCATAATTATATACAAACAAACACATCATATTATTCTTGTTTCAGTTAAGGTCGCGATCATTAAAATTGAACAAATCAATCTCTATAGGATGATATTTGGCTTTGAAATCCACTTCGTTACTTGTAAATGAACTGTATACTTACAGTGATTCTAATTCGAAAGATATTTTTGTGAACACTAGCCTTGTGTTCAAGAATTTTTTTAAGAATGCTATTAAGTAGCTGCTGTTTTTATTTGTGAGACTTGAACTGTATTAAGATTTGATTGTTGTATGGTGGAGGATTCATTGTAGGTGGAAAAATGCTTTGTTGGTGATTGATGACGGGAAATCTCTTCAGTTTTTGGTCCGTCACAAAAGAAGGCGCAAAGAACAATCAAAAGGAAATTTCAAGAATGAACCCACTCATCAGAATCCCACACAAAAATACTATAAATTTATGTGACAATACATAACTCCTATATATAAGAATTACATTTCGAAACAAACAAACTTGTCAAATTATTTCAAAATTCAGGTGTTAATTTATATAATTAATTGGAATTAATTATCCCCATCCCATTAATAGAATCCACACCCCACAAAATTAATAATATATTAATTAATAATATCCAACGATCCCCGACCCCCACCACACCCCACAGACCCACCCCACCTTTAAAAAATTATCGACAATGGAAAACATTTCGCGAGATTAAACCCCACTAACCCCACCCTTCCCTTTAAAAAAAATTCAAACAAATTAACACCTTTTTTTTTTGGAAATTACATCCCACCCCCACAGAATCACCCTAGATTTGAGACTAATTGTGTTATCTATGACTAACTGTGACCAAATTTGTCTTTTATGTGATCAAATTTGTCTTCAATGTGTCTATTTGTGACCATGTTAATGTTAATTGTAACAATATATGATCAAATTATAATTAATCACAATCAATACAGAATTAGTCACAATAAACACATATTTGACACAGATGGTCACCATAAACAAATTTGCACATATCGCAAACCACCACCACCATTACTTTCAAGGATAAATCTAAATGTACAAAATGTTTTACCTAATTTTTTACAAACTGGACACTTGGCACCCCCTGTTGAAGGGGTGCCTGCCACCACAGATGTCCCTCCAACAGGGGGGCGCCAAGTGTCCAATTTGTAAAAAATTAGATAAAACATTTTGTAAGTGTAGCATGATCCTACTTTCAATGTACTACCACTACCACTTTCAACTCAAATGTACAACTATAAATACTACCTTCACTGATCTGTGTTATCTGTGATTAACTGTGATCAAATTTGTCTTCAACTTGACCATCTGCAATCATTTTAGTCTAATTTGGGATAGTATGTAACCAAGTCATATACAGTCACAATTAACGTAAATCTGGTTACAAATAGTCACAATGAAGATAGACTTGGTCATACTCGATTGCCATCGCCACTCCCAACAACGTGGAAAACCAAACGCACACCACCTCACCGAGACCAAAGCCATCTCCACCTACACCACTATCAACAACAACAACAATAGAACCACCCCATAGATCACGAAATTACCGGCACCATTTACAAAACACTAACAACCATCTCAAAACCCTGGCTAAACAACATATCTGATGAAACAACCACCCACTTCATCTTATCAAACAACTGCCTACACCACCACATCAAACAACCACCCACTAAATTAGTTTCCAATATTTTTATTTAACGGTTACACGAATTTCTCAACCCAAACCCTAAATTCTCAACTCTAAGTTCAATAGAGATGAAGACGACAGTTGAGCGAGAACAGCTTACCCTTCAACGCCGTCGACATGAAATCGATCAACAAAAATGCAAAGTCGAACATTTCCTGCAAGCAACTGCCGTCGACGACGCTAAGAGTAGCTCGTCCTGCAATTACGACAGCGAAGCAAGGCGTCGCTGCTCACATTGCGATGGTGGCGACAATGATGACTTGGCTTCGATGGCAGACGGGCAATAGTTGGTATGGTGTTTGGTGAATAGAGAGAAGGGAGATATAGAGTGAAGAGGGGGGAGAGAGATGAATTGGGGTGGTCGGGAATTGAAATTTGGGTTGGGTTGGATTGGGTTGGGTTGGGGTTGGGGTGGGGTGAATGGTTTTTTATAATAAATATGTATTAACTAATTTATTATATATGTATTAACATCTGATTAGTGAATTTTAAACTTTGCTCCTTATTTAATGGCTAATTAGCATAAAACGTCCCTATTTTGTGGTTGATTTTGGAAATCGTCCATACCTTTCATTTCTTGACATTTATAATCTTACCTATTACTTTTCGTGCGCTGAACGTCATTTTCACCATATTTTGACTATTTTACCCTCCATTCAATTGAAACAAAAAGAAAAGAAAAATAATTGAACAAATTGCAACTATTGGCCTAAACGTTTTAAGAAGTGCAAATAACTCACCAAACTTCACATTCTCCTCGAAACTCGCCCCCACCCTATCGTCGCTTGCCAGCCATTTTCAGGCCACCGTAGCTACCGAATTTTTGCACCAACACCATCTCCTCATCAACACCTAACATTTCTACACAAATTTTAGCCCCAAAAGATAACAAAATCAAACCAAAATTCGTCCAAAAAACACCTACACCAAATACAACGCAAGCCTTCCATTTTTCACCGCGTAGCTGCCAGCTGTCTGGCCATGGATTTCTCATGGATCCCCTAAAACCACACTCACTATGTTATTCGAATTGTTGTTGGTCGAATTGAAGATTTGGAGCAGAATTGATTCATCTAGTTCATCCATTTCGAATTTTTCGCACAAGGCTTTGCAATATCCACAAATTGATGAGCTCTGGTTGAAATTGACAAAGACCCATGGCTGGGCAAGGTGAACCAGGTGGGGACGAACCAAGCCCAGGTGGTCAGCCACCATGGGTGCAACGGACGACGCCGAAATTTGGATTTATCGGAGGCGGGATAGCGAGCTTCGCGACTGGGCAGTTTTGAAAATCAAATTCAGCCTGCTTGAGAGTCGTTTAGGATGAATTACCACCATGGATGGGGTCGTCTGGGTGTGGGGAACTGACCAGTGGTAGCCCGCGATCATGGGGCGGCCGGTCGGTGAGATTCCGACAGATTTGGAATTTGCAGGCAGCCAGGTTTGAAGGCCGATTTCTACTAAAGCCTTAGGTGTTATGACTGGATTTTGGATGGTAATCGAAGAGGGTGTCGAGGGCTTTACAATGGTATCCATATTCGGTGGTCTTGGTGCCTGGAAGTTGTCGGAAATGTGGTCCATTTTTGGTAGTGGGAAGGGGCAAAACTCGACCCTTAGGTAGAGAGAAGTTGCTGGAAATATGGTCCATTTTTCATAAATTTTAATTCGATTTTGTTGTTTTTTGGGGCTGAAATTTGTGTAGGAATATTAGGGGTTGATGAGGAGATGGTGTTGGTGCAAAAATCCGGTGGCTACAGTGGCCTGAAAATGGCCGGCAGGCGACGATAGGGTGGGTGCGAGTTTCGGGAAGAAGGTGAAGTTTGGTGGGTTATTTGCACTTTTTAAAACGTTTAGGCCAATAATTGCAATTTGTTCAATTATTTTTCTTTTCTTTTCTTTTTGTTTCAATTGAATGGAGGGTAAAATGGTCAAAATATGGTGAAAAGGACGTTCAGCGCACGAAAAGTGATAGGTAAGGGTATAAATGCCAAGAAATGAAAGGTAGGGACGATTTCCAAAATCAACCCCAAAAGTAGGGACGTTTTGTGCTAATTAGCCTTTTTGAATTGTATATAGGGCTTTGGGTGATTTTTCCTAAATTTACAAACAAATCTCTTACTGGCCCTTTGAATATCAAAGGCAATTGGTCCACTTACAAGGACAATCCAATTTTTTTCTGGCTCGTCATGTTCCTCTATATAATGCTTGTCTGGGAAAAAGACAGGAGTACAGAGAATTATTGACAGAGTTCTTACCGATGTTGACGTGGTAGCAGATGATTGTACCTTTTTTGCCCTTTTCATCTTCCAATCAATTCTCGTTACATGTTTGTCAAAATTTTCTGTACTTGTAGTATGATTGTGCTTCTTTGAAAATGGTCAGGGGACACTAAGTTTTTTTGGAACTACCCACTCAAATGACATATGAGTGTCCTTAAGTTTAGTTTTTATTCTCTTTTACTTTTTAATAAATTTAATTTTTAATCATTATCTATCTCTTATAATTTTTTTTTTCATCCAAAAGTTACACAGTTTGATTTGAATATATACAATTAAACTAAATTTTGAAAAATTAGTTTTATTAAATTAATTTTTTGAGGATCTTCATTAAATTAAATTATTACATATTACTAAATACCTAATTATATATCATGTGAATAAAATTTATGAAAATTAATTTTACGGCTCTTGGGAGAAATTCATTAATATATATATACACACACAGCATATAAACATAATTATGTGATTCTAGGACCTGCATTACTGTCAAGACAAGTTGAATCAAAGAATTAGGTGTTGTTTAAGTTTTTGATAAAAAAATTTAGCAAATTTTGTTAAAAGTCGATGAAATGAGTGGTTGACCGATTGATAAAAATTATGAATCTTATGATATATATGATTAAAATGAAGTTTGAAAAATTAATTAAATTTAACAAATACTTTAATTTCTTGCAACATTACCTCATGAACTTGAATTCTTGATTTAGTTGGGCGCCAATATATTCAACCATGCATTTTATATTAGAAATAAAACGAAATTCAAAGGTGAAACTTTAAGCATGAACCTGTTCATGTTTCGCCCTTTTGAACACTTAAATTAATTCATAACATTTAAAACAAGACCTATTCTCATATGAAGTGAACAATAATGCTTGGACATAGGTCATTATTTAACTGGGTGGTTCGGAAAAACTAAGAGAGAAATGGAATACAAATTCATTATGACAGAATGGTCGAGTGTAATCAAGTAAGTTGATAGTCCTACCACGTGTGCATATATATGTTCTATCGAACTTTTTCTTTAGGGGATGAGGCTTCGGCATGATTCACACAATTCAATTTTTTTTTCTTTTCTTTTTTTTAAAGTAAAGACTATTATTTCGAAAGTTCAAAAAATTGAAAGGTTCTTCTTCGTGAAACTCGTTTATATTCCAACAACTTTATAATCTCAAGTCATAACCTCTTGTAACCTTGACATATTTGCTTTGCTCTTATTGGAGTGGGGCTATTTGGGGTGGGGGGGTGAGGTGGGGGGGGGGGGGGGGAAGGAAATCATGCATTACTTAAATTGATAAAAATAGATTCATAAAGATCATGTTATGATTATTCAAATGTGTGATTAGGATATGGGAATCTTTGAAGTAGCCCACTTGATGAGTGCAAAGAGAGGGCCAAAGGTTTGGTTACACTTGCAGTTATGCTGTCCATTTCTTTCTGATTTAAATGGAACTTCATAATTCACACACTATGAATATTATTATACATTTATACTAATACAAATATGAGTAAGTTTTTATATATGTCTAAGATTTTGGGGAGGTCCCACTTGTAGTACACTCCAACTCCAACAATTGGTTCACTTCCCAACTTTGTCTGGGTGCAACCCTGTCATGTACTGGTACATATTCCTACAAAATATCCAATCAAAATAAAGGAGAAACAGTGAATCATTTCTTTAAGTGGCATCTCCTATTGGTCACCCTCCAATAATTCAGTGACGAACCCCATCAAACCTATGAGCAAGTTTTAAAATAACATTTTTATTGATCGAAAGTTGGAAAATAAGTACTTATTTTTAAGATCAAACCTCCAATCTCTTGATCAACTCTTCTGCTGAGTCTGCTACAACAACTATCTTTCTTGCTGAATCTTCTATGAAACCTTCTTCCACTCCTTTGTCAAATAACGCGAGTAAGCTATTGTAGTAGCCACACACATTTAGCAATCCAACCTGTTCACAGAAAACTTTCTAAATCATGAACCATACGCTAAGTAATAAAAGATTAAGGGAAGAAAATTTTTACTGGTTTTTCGTGAATTCCGAATTGAGACCAAGCTATGATTTCCAATAATTCTTCCATGGTTCCATAGCCACCTAAATTAAAAAACAAATAAATGTTAAAATTTGAGGTTTTTTAGAGGAGAAAATGGAAGTGAAATTGTGTTTGCATGAAGAAGAATTAATACCAGGAAGGGCAATGAAAGCATCAGCATTTTTTGCCATTTCTGACTTTCTTTGATGCATATCTTCCACTACTTTTAGGTCTCCTACAGTTTCTCCTGATATCTGCAACAAATTCATTTCCATCATAGATTAATTCTATTTACTGGGAAGCTAAATACACATTTATTGACTGTATAAGAAAATTTTTAATGAAAAGAATAGAATAATACCTCATGTGACAGGAGGGCTTTAGGAATTACTCTATAACCAAACATCAAAACAAGAAATTTTTTTTGAACATCCTATAGGAAAATTTGTAAGTGGAAATAAAACAAGATTATATATGTATTGATGATCACTTGGCAGGAATCATACCCGAGAACATGTCGACCGCCGTCAAAGACAGTTTTCGATATTAACCCCATCAATCCTACACTACCTCCACCATAAACTAGATCAATCTTTCTGTCAACCTGTACACGGAATAAAAAAATTCTCAGTTAATCATAATTATCTCGATGTACAAATCAATCACAAGACGAGTAATATATACATGTTACTTACCAGTTGTTTTCCAATCTGAAGAGCTGCATCACTGAACGATGATTTGTAACCTGTTCTACTACCACAGAAAACACAAATTCTCTTAAATATTCTCCTCTTTGCTTCCTTTGTAGATGTTCCTTCTTCTCCTTCCATTCTGTCAGGAAGATTATGGAGTTGAGGAGAGAGATTCTAGGTATGTGTAAGGAAAAAGCAGAAGCAAAACCCACACACACTCCTTGAGGCTTTTTTTTTTAAATAACCCAAACACTACCTTTTGTCACCTAAAACAAGTACTTGATCAGATCAGTGTTGGAAAAGAACCCAACGTGGATCAATAGAGCCCATTTCCATATCTCCTTTTATCATCTACACAACCATACTGTTTAAATTATAATTATGAAGATAGTTTCTTGAAATCTATGGAAGAAAGCCCAAATCAAAGAGAGAGAGAGAGAGACAGAGAGAGAGAGAGTCTATATCAGACTGATCTGAGCTAGATAGATTTGTCGTCTGTATATGTCTCTAATATTTAAGAAAAATGTGCAAATTAATGAAATAGACAAAGACTTTGAGTTCATTTGACTGAGCAAAACAGTATTATGTTGCATGCACGCACGCACGCGCACAAACCATTATTTGTTGTTCATCTTTTCCTCTTTTTTCAGTTTTTAAATAAAATTTTGGAGCATGTTGTGTGGTCGAGATTGGAGAATATGAAAGTAGTGGTGGGGATGGTTGTAATTTGTTGTCCCCAGTGCATGTCTCTCCAAGGTCAATAATTTGTTTGGTAAGATGGAATTTAGTCGAAGAGTCCAAATTAAACACATTTGAGAAGACGACTATTATTTACTATAAGACAGCCAAAACAAGTTTAACATACGCGGCACATTTCATATATAAGGTGAATTAAATAATCATTGAATAGTAATAAATCTTATTGTAGTGTTAGTGACTTCTAATCCTCGTACCAAATATTTCTCTTTCTTCATTTCAACCACACATTCTATCAATAAAATAATATTACACGTAAACCCAAAAATTCTCATTACTTTTTAACCACACATTCTTCTATCAATCACTATTCCAGAATTTATTATTTCTCCAAAATGGGTGTCAAACACATGGCACGGTTCAATGTTTTAGGAGAAGCAACTTGAGTAATCAATATCATTAATGACTTATTTTGAACTACAAAGACATAATTATGTTTCATTCTTGTCGACTTTACAACATGATTACTATTAAAGAATTTTAAGAATCCTCCAAGTCCTTGTGAGTCGTAAGAGAGAAAGAAGTCAAGCGCAAGACAAGATAAAGTATTAACATGACATACAAAGTTTTAGCTTTTTTTTTTCCTTCTTCAATACTATATTAATAAGAATATTTGTTGAAGATGATTAAACTCAATGCCCGTCATAAAATTATTTCTTGAGTGGAACCCATGAGAAAAAGAAATAAATTCTTCCACTTGAAACAGGAATAAATGAGGCAGTCATATGTCCCACTGCCACAGGCATGCATGTACTTGTATGGATTGGAATGCTAATGCATTTGCGGTAAATTTCTAATGTTTCTCCAGTTCAGTTATAGTGTAATTCTCTCTGCCTAATGCTTTGGAAGCTTGACGATAACGTTTGGTTCACAGTACAAAAAATAATTGAATTGTTAAATAATACAAAATAATATTGGATAGATCGTCCATATCTTTGTGGTCAATGGTTATCATAGAAAGTTTTTGGGCCTGCATGAAATGGACCACATGGCGGTCCTCATAACCACTTTGAAAGTTCGGAATTAAAGTAGGGGTACTTACAAACATACCCTTAAAATTAGGGGTGTTTTGAAAAATCATGTGAAAGGTTTTTAGGAAGTAAAAAATAATGTGCAAAATGAAAAAGTGACACGATGTCACTTTTTTATAAAAATTGTCACTTTTTTACTTTTTCAAAAAAGTGACATAAACTCCAAAAAAGTGACATAATTCAAAAAAAGTAACACATTCAAAAAAGTGACAAATACTTAAAAAAGTGACAAAACACTAATCAAAACTTATGTTTGTTATTAAAAAAAGTGATAGAAATTTTTAAAAAGTAACAAACAATAAAAAATGAAAAAGAAATTCAGAAAAGTGGAGAAAAAAGTGACACATTCGAGAATCATCATACCTAATATGGAGTTATTGACATCTTAATCACCATATTGAAATTCTGTAGTGTTCCAACAACAAATCATATCATGAGCCAATGTCATTTGCAAATAAACATTGCAAATATGCTAACGCTGCAATTTTCTAATATAATTTTTTTGTGGAACAACTATGCATTATTCTTACGTAAACAATATGTATTACTCCTTTGTGTTCCCATTTGCAACTCACCTGAACTTAATGTCAGTATCTTCCCACAATTGAACAAAGCCCAATACCCCTCATTGAGACAAATTATCATACACATGTAACCTAACCATTAGTGATACTTTCAATTTCAATTGTGAAAATTCTAGAGTTTTTTCTATGGCCTACCGAGACAAGAGTATGCCTAAATAACGATTCAACCATCTTAGTTACAATGGAACAAAAGAACACACGCAAAAAAAAACAATACTAACATTTATCACCTTGTAAATTTAACTACTTTTTTTTCCATCAAGGAGCACTTTCTTTGCATTTAATCACATTTATTGTTCAATACTGATAATTTTCCCTTCTATAAAATTTTGATGACCAAAAGTTCAAGACTTAACCTCAAATCCCAAGAAAAAGAAGAGATTTGTGGTTGCCTTCTACTTATTTTGGCAATTGTTTAGTGTTCGTCAAGGCAAAAACAACACACAGTTGATGCCGCTCTGAGGACGGTGGACTTACAAAAATACCCTTAAATTTTGAGGTCTTTTGAAAAATCATATGAAAGATATTTTTAAAGTAAAAAATACTGTGTAAAATTATAAAAAAGTGACACAATGTCACTTTAAAAAAAAAAAAAAAAGTGACGCAATCTTACTTTTTAAAGTTAAGTGTCAATTTTTTATATACAATATTACTTTTATTATTAAAAAGTAATGTTTTTTACTAAAAGAAGTTGTAGAAATTTTAAGAATGTGACAAAGTAAAAATAAAAAATAAAAAAATAGTGACAAACATTAAAAAAAAAAGTGACAACAATTAAAAAAGTTGACAAAACACCAATTAAAACATTGAAATCAATTCAATAAAGTAACTAAACTTTTCATTTAAGTCAATTAAACCAACATTGTTGAGAGATTCTTAAATCTCAATTCTACAAAGAGTCACTTAAAAAAGTAACAAAAAAGTCATTTTTTTATAAAAATTGTGTCACTTTTTAATAAAAAAAGTGAGACAATGTCACTTTTAAAAGTTAAGTGTCACATTTTTATTAAAAAATGAAATACAAGGTCACTTTTATTAAAAAATGATGTTTTTCACTAAAAAAGTGATAGAAATCAAGAAGGTGACTGAAAAAAGTGATAAATATTAAAAAAAAGTGACAAAATTCAAAAAAGTGACGAATTCAAAAAAGTGGCACAAATTAAAAGAAGTCATATAGATTAAAAATTGATAGACATTCTCAGTCAAACATGCACAAATAACACCACTATAACAAGCAAACTTCCTGCTGTGAACTAGCAGGGATGGGAAGGTTATAGACGGGAAATAGTCCGGTATTTGTTCTTACACCCAAGTTGAAGATAAATAGAGGATGAGGTTTACTCCCCCAGAATCTCATACTAATTTAGCTTACAGAATGAGACAAATGCATCAACTGCTTCAACCATAAAGCACCATCTAGGATTATTGGCTCATGCAATTGTACAGAAATTTTACAGTGACCAAATTGTGCATCAGAAAGCTCTTTATCGCAAGAACTCACCCTAAGTTAAGGCTTAGGGGGTGGCGATCTGCTGATGCTGCTATTACTATGGCTCATTCCTATAATCAGCCTGAAAGAACAAGCACAAATTATACAAGAAATGAGTAAGACAAAGCAACAAGCAATCCTCAAATAGAACGACCCCAAATTTTTGAAAAAGTTGTCTTGATAAATGCTAATAATCACTAGAATAATTGCAATTAATGAAACCCATTTCACTTTAATAAAACACGTTAAATGTATTTCATTCTTGGTTAAGAAAAATAATTCACAACAAAAGATTTCACCAGGACAACCTCCGCCAAATCCAGGACAACCTGCAATGGCTACTGAATAGCCTCCTCTCACTTTCACAGCTACAAAGCCTTTGATATTTGAATTTGTTCTCCAAATCTTGGTCAATTCCATCCAGGCTCCATTTTTTCTGAACCTTTGTTGAAGGAGAAGCGGCATCTCGACTCGGAATCGGTGGGTGGCGTGTTTTGGACTCCGTATTCAGTGGGCAAGGAGATTTTGGAGTTTGTTTTAGTTTAGGGCGTAATTAATGCGTGATTTATGTGATGCTTAATTAATTTAGGGTATTAATCTAATTGGGTCAATTTTTAGAGCATTAGGCCAAATTTTCCCATTAAAGTATACACAAAATTACCCTGAACCTTGTAAGTGTTATGCCCTAAACCCAATCGATTTAGGTTATAAACACTTTTCATATGTTTAATGCATTTAATTATGTCAAGATCTATTATTTATTTATATTTTTTTTCTATTGAAATTATATTAAATAATAGAATTCGTAGATTTAAGTCTTTTCAATTTGTTAATCACAAGGAGTTGTGATTGTGAGATACAAATTGCAATATGACTGAATCTTAAATTATCCATGGTCGAAGTGAACGAGACACGGATATCGTTATTACGGATAGGCTATCGCGTGTGGCATTTTTACTTGTGAAGTAACTAGCTGATCTCACAAGCTAAAGTGTGGTGACACTTGAATGAACACGTGGATGTTTTGTTATAGAACAAAACATTGGAGACCCGCTGTGAGATTTCACATGGATAACTATCTGAGTGTTAGTGGTTAATTTCTAACGTTCGGTAGTAAAATTGGTCCTTTGACTTGAGGTCATCATAGTACCTTATGTGAGGACAATCATACTTTGGTGGTGTTGGATGTTACTCTGTCAAGGGTCACTAATACGCATCGTTCGGGTATGTCAAGAATCATATGAAGGTTGTGAATGATCAATAGAGAACTCGTCACTCTTAGATAGTAAGAGAATATGATCTACATTTTATCCAGTTAAGTTGATTATGAAATCCTTGGCCAATGTGAACTCATAAGTCGAAAATGAGTTTTCGATTACATTGACTAAATAGTGGGATAAAAGATATGATCGATAATTGAGATTGACACATATCCATATCTCATAATTGATTGGATCATATTGACGAAAGGATTATAATTTCATGGTAAACGAACAAGTTTTGGTTTGTCACATCACGTGACATTTCCCATCACATGTATTGCCTTGACACATTGCTAGATGTCAATCTGGGACGACGAATTTGAATGAGTGATAAATTAAAAGGGTGTTTTAATTTATCGATGGTTTGATTAGATCAAAATAATAATTCACGACGTTAGATATCGTGATCGGGAACCTAGTGGGCCACACACAAAAGAGAACCAGAAGAATGAGATTTACCAATTAATTAATTAACAAGTGTTGGGTAATTAATTAATTGGATTGCTTATTAATATGCCCAAATTAATTAATTGGATTAATTAATTCATGGACCGGGTTTAATTAATTTGATTAATAAAGTATCGGATCGGGTTTAGTTTCAAGAGGGGCCAAGCCCACTTGAGCTTATATTAATATGATACTAGGGTTTGAAAACAGTAAAGATTTTATTATTCTTACTAGCACAAGAAAAGAAATCCTAGCCACCATTCTTGTTCTCTGTGTGGATCACCATTGGAGGCTGGACAATTGGACAGCTTGGATTGCAGATCGTGATCAATGGAGTTTGTGAATCAACAAAGGTTTTGCAGAATTCATCAAAGGTATAATTCTCATCACAGTTTCTATCTAAACACATTGCAGATCATTGGTGGGAATTGAAAAATTATTTTATTTCCGCTGTGCATGATTAAGTAAATTCCCAACAGTGGTATCAGAGTCTACTTTGTGTTTGTTAGAAACTGTTTTATATCTTGAATAATCAAAAGTTGATGAGTTATGTGTTTTTCTTGAATCTAGCAATTTAAAAAATTATTTTTCATCTTCAAAATCTGTTTTGGAAAAAGAAAATCATTTTGGGTCAAAATTTTGGATCTGAAAACATGGCACCACCGGCCATGGCGAGGGCGCGACCAGCGCAACGCCACATCCAAGGCACAGCAGCGATTTGTAGCGACGAGCGCCGCTACTGGGAAAATCGGCAGCAGGAGCGTACGACGCTGCTGCTGGTTATTACAGCAGCGCCGTGCGCTGCTGGGGTACCGGTGGTGCGCTGTTGGTACACCACCATTGTTCCCGTGCGGTGTTCGGCTAATAAAAAAAATTTAGGGTTTTCAGATGGGTTGAGGGATTTGGAGGCTGGGGCCTCTGATGCAATTTCTGAAATTGTAGGCCCCCGCCTGCAATTAATATACAGGGGCCAGTTTTGCAATTTTAGATGGAGGGCCTGCCATGTAATTTGATTAATTGGAGGCTATATTTATAATTTCAAACTTTGGTCAATTTGCAATTTTCAAAAATTGAGTTTTTGAATTTAAATTTTAAAATGATTTGAAATTTGATTTTCAAACGGTTTGACGTTAAAAATTTAATTTTGACCTAAATTTAAATTTTATTTAAAATTGACGACTTTTATATTTTCGTTAAAAATCGGATTTAACTTAAATAATAAACTTGACCCTAAATTGATTTTTTTTATTTTATTTAGGAGTTTTATCCTAAATTAAAATATTAATTCAATTGTAATTAGAGTTGGACTCTAATTTGATTTTTAATTAAAATTTGATTTTAGTTAAATTATCCCACCCTAATATTTTAATGAATTAGAGTTGGACTCTAATTTGGCATTTAATTAAAATTTGATTTTAATTAAATTGTTTCGCCCTAAAATGAATGAGAGTTAGACTCTAATTTGATATTTAATTAAAATTTTGATTTTAATTAAACTGACCCGCTAATTAATTTAATTGATTAATTGATTAATTAATTATTTTCGATCCATTTGATTAAATGTTTTAAACGATCATTATTGCTAAATTCTTGAAACATATATGCATATAATATTAGATATTATAAAGGATTGCATTTATGTGATAAATGCTTAATTAGTGGATGATTATGGACTCGACCATGTGGATGTATTGAATGGTTAATTTTATTCTTGTTATTTTTTGGGCCTGCGAGCTCTAAATTTATTTTGGACCTGCGAGTCCGTTATTGTTATTATTATTATTTTGGGCATGCGCGTCCAATGTTATTCAGGTCTGCGTGCCAACTAGTATAGGATACAGGTTGTGACTGGACTGATTGAAGATGCAAGAGAAAGGAGGAAACCATGGAGATGGTGCATTGATATTTTTGAATGATGGGCTTGACTTAACTAAAATTTATCTTTTATTGAGTACACTCAAAAAGATAAATTCTAGAGGCGTATTAAGCTAACACATAAGATGTGTGAAGACAAAGAGTTGTCAGCTTAATGATCTGGGAGTTGTATGGAGATACAATTGATAATAGTATCTACCCAAATATTTTATTAAGGCTTGTTGAGTACACTCAAGGTCTTAACATAATAGATGAGATCCCAGCCCATTGGGAATCGAGCATGGATTCTATTGATTTATGTATGAGGGTCATAAATTTATTTTAAACAGTGGGAGCATATTTAATTTAATTAAAGTCCATATTAAATTTATGCAATGCATTTTAATACATATTGATTCTTTATTTTTCGTCATTTACAGTTTTTGAATCATGAGTAGCCATATGAATTTGAGAGGCATAGTGGATGCCAACAAACTGACCAGGGCGAATTTTCTCGATTGGCACCGCAATTTGAGAATTGTTCTCAAGCATGAGAAAATTGGTTATGTCCTGGAGCAGCCCCTTCCTGAGGTGCCTATTGAGGACTCAACTATGGAAGAGGTGGCTGCTTACAATAAACACAGTGATGACGATAACACTGCATCATGTGTGTTGCTTGCAGCTATGTCACCTGAGTTGCAAAAGCAACATGATGGTATGGATGCTTACACTATGATTTTTCATCTCAAGGAGTTGTATAATGAACAGTCACGTGTGGAAAGAAATGAGACTTCCAAGCAACTGTACCGGTGCAAAATGGTAGAAGGATCTTCAGTCAGTGCCCATGTGCTGAAGATGATTGGCTATATTGAGAAGTTGGCTCAATTGGGTTCAATAATGGATCATGAACTAAGTGTTGACTTGGTTCTTCAATCTCTGCCAGAGAGTTATTCACAATTCATCATGAATTTCAATATGAATAAACTCGAATGCATACTCCCTGAGTTGCTAAACATGCTTAAGACTGTAGAGCCCAATGTCAAAGTTAGTAGTGGGCATGTCTTAGCCATTCAATCCTCCAATGGCACTAAAAGGAAGATTAAAGGAAGTTTTAAGAAAACATCCAAGAAGGCTAAGAACAATTTCAAAACAGTTAAAGCAAACAAGGACAATACCAAATCTGATGATCCGTGCTATCACTGTGGAGTGAAAGGTCATTGGAAAAGGAACTGCAAGGCTTACTTCTCAGGCTTGAAGGGAAAGAAGTCTTCTGAAGCTTCATATTCAGGTATACTTGTTATCGAGGTTAATATGTCTACTTCATTAGCTTCTTGAGTATTAGATACCGGATGTGGATCTCATATTTATATAAATATGTAGGGACTAAAGAAAAGTAGACCACTGCAGAAAAGAGAAGTTGACCTACGCGTGGAGAATGGAGCAAGAGTTGCTGCATTAGCTGTAGGAACATACTTTTTACCATTGCCTTCGGGCTTAGTATTAGAATTAGAGAATTGCTATTTTGTTCCCGCCATTACTAAAAACATTATTTTTATTTCATGTTTGGACATGAGTGGTTTTTCAATTAATGTTAAGAACAATCGTTGTTCCCTTTATCGAGATGAGATCTTTTATGGTTGTGGTGTTTTACAAAATGGCATTTATATTCTTGATACTGAGTCGTCTATCATAAGTATAGAAAATAAAAGGCATAAGAATGATAGTCTAAATAATACCTATCTTTGACATTGCAGACTTGGTCATATAAATGAGAAACGCATAACCAAGTTACATAGAGATGGATACCTGGGATCAAAAGATTTTGAATCATTTGACAAATGCGAATCATGCCTATTAGGCAAGATGACCAAATTTCATTTTACTGGAAAATGAGAAAGAGCTGTACATTTATTGGGCCTAATACATACTGATGTATGTGGACCCACGTCAATCACTGCTAGAGGTGGTTTCTCTTACTTCATCACATTTACTGATGATCATTCTAGATATGGTTATATTTATTTGATGAAGTTCAAGCATGAAGCACTTGAAAAGTTCAAGGAGTTTAGACTTGAAGTAGAGAAACAAATAGGTAAAAGTATTCTCACACTGAGATCAGATCGAGGTGGAGAATATTTGAAAGGAAAATTTTTAGATTATATGAAAGAGAATGGGATTCTCTCGCAGTGGACTCCGCTATATACACCACAACATAATGGTGTATCTGAACGGAAGAATCGCACTTTATTAGATATGGTGCGATCAATGATGAGCCATGCAAACCTCCCAAAATCGTTTTGGGGTCATGCACTAGTTGTGTCCCATCTAATTCGATTGACAAAACTCCATACGAGTTATGGAAGGGTAAAATGCCCAACTTATCTCATATGAAAGTTTGGGGCTGTGACGCTTATGTGAAGCGTACTGGATCGGATAAACTTGAGACTAAATCCGATAAATATATATTTGTGGGATATCCAAAAGAGACTATTGGATATCAATTCTATAATACCGTTGAGAAGAAGGTGTTCATCTCAAGACAGATATTGTTGAAGAGTTCATTCTAAGAGAGGGCAGTGGGAACAAATTAGAACTTGAAGAAGTTCGTGAATCCACAGATATTGTTGAACAATTAGATGAACCTGAGTCTGATCCCACACCTTTGAGGGACAAACTCTTGATCAGGACATAGAAACTCCTGAGGACACTCCAGCTCAGCGTAAGTCAAGTAGGACCATTCGACCTCCTAAGAGGTATGAATTCACGATTACTAATCAAGTATTATTAATCGAGGATGATGAACCTACTAATTACGCAGAAGCAAAATCAAGTGTTAACTCAAAGAGATGGCAGGATGCCATGGAATCCGAAATGAACTCAATGTATGAAAACAAGGTATGGACCTTGGTTGACCCTCCTGATGTGATAAAACCCATAGGTTGTAAATGGGTTTACAAGAAAAAGGTTGACGCTGATGGAAACATCCATACATATAAAGCAAGGCTAGTAGCAAAATGCTATAAACAAAGGTAAGGTGATGACTTGGATTAAACCTTTTCTCCTGTAGCCATGTTAAAGTCCATCCGAATTTTGCTTGCAATAGCTGCATATCATGATTATGAAATATGGCAAATGGATGTCAAAACTGCTTTCCTTAACGGAAACTTACAAGAGGAAGTGTACATGACACAACCTGAAGGTTTTGAATCCAAAGAAGTCAACAAGGTATGCAAGCTCGATCGATCCATTTATGGATTAAAGCAAGCCTCTAGGAGTTGGAATCTTCGTTTTGATGAGACAATCAAAAGGTTTGATTTTATAAAAAATGAAGATGAACCGTATGTTTACAAGAAGACAAATGGGAGTGCTGTCGTATTCCTGATTTTATATGTAAATGACATATTATTAATATGAAACGACATCCCAATACTTCAATCAGTAAAATTGTGGTTGTCAAAGAATTTCTCCATGAAAGACATGGGAGAAGCAGCTTATATCTTAGAAATTAAGATCTATAGAGATAGATCTAAAAGATTGCTTGGCTTATCCCAGTCTTCGTACATAGATAAAATCTTGAGAAGATTTAAATGGAAGAATCCAAAAGAGGATTATGTCCCATGTCACATGGGATCCATCTCTCAAAAGATATGTGTCCGAAAACACATGATAAGAGGAATCGCATGGATAAGATTCCTTATGCATCAGCAATAGGATCTATCATGTATGCGATGCTATGTACGAGACCAGATGTTTCATATGCTCTAAGTGTTACGAGCAGGTTTCAAGCAAACCCTGGTAAGAAACATTGGATAGCAGTTAAGAACATTCTCAAGTACTTAACAAGGACTAAAGATATGTTCTTAATATATGGAGGAGATGAATTAAGAATTCATGGATATACTGATGCTAGCTTCCAAACTGATAAGGATGATAGCAAATCTCAATCTGGATATGTGTTCACTCTCAACAACGGAGCGGTTAGTTGGAAGAGTTCCAAACAAGAGACTACTGCTGATTCAACAACAGAAGCCGAGTATATTGCTGCTTCTGAAGCAACAAAGGAAGCCGTCTGGATCAAGAAGTTCATTAGTGAACTTGGAGTTGTTCCTAGCAGTGTTGATCCTATACTTCTGTACTGTGATAACAATGGAACCATCGCGCAAGCGAAGGAACCAATGTCTCATCAACGGTCCAAACATGTGCTGAGGCGGTACCATCTCATTAGGGAGATTGTACAAAGAAATGACGTAAAGATAGAGCGAGTTCCCACAGATGATAATATTGCAGATCCATTGACAAAGCCGTTGTCGCAGTATAAACATGATCGTCATGTAGGCTCTTATGGTATTAGATACATAAGTGATTGGATCTAGTGCAAGTGGGAGTTTGTGAGTGTTATGCCCTAAACCCAATCGATTTAGGTTATAAACATTTTTCATATGTTTAATGCATTTAATTATGGAAAAATCTATTATTTATTTATATTGCTTTTCTATTGATATTATATTAAATAATAGAATCCGTAGATTTAAGTCTTTTCAATTTGTTAATCATAAGGAGTTGTGATTGTGAGATACAAATTGCAATATGACTGAATCTTAAATTATCCATGGTCGAAGTGATAACGAGACACGGATATCGTTATTACGGATAGACTATCGCGTGTGACATTCTTACTTGTGAAGTAACTAGCTGATCTCACAAGCTAAAGTGTGGTAACACTTGAATGAACACGTGGATGTTTTGTTATAAAACAAAATACTGGAGACCCGCTGGGAGATTTCACATGGATAACTATCTGAGTGTTAGTGGTTAATCTCTAACGTTCGGTAGTGAAATTGGTCCTTTGAGGTCATCATAGTACCTTATATGTGGACAATCATACTTTGGTGGTATTGGATGTTACTCTGTCAAGGGTCGCTAATATAGTATCGTTCGGGTATGTCAAGAATCATATGAAGGTTGTGAATGATCAATAGAGAACTCGTCACTCTTAGATAGTAAGAGAATATGATCTACATTTTATCCAGTTAAGTTGATTATGAAATCCTTGGCCAAGTGAACTCATAAGTCGAAAATGAGTTTTCGATTACATTGACTAAATAGTGGGATAAAAGATATGATCGATAATTAAGATTGACACATATCCATATCTCATAATTGATTGGATCATATTGACGAAATGATTATAATTTCATGGTAAACGAACAAGTTTTGGTTTGTCACATCACGTGACATTTCCCATCACATGTATTGCATTGACACATTGCTAGATGTCAATCTGGGACGACGAATCTGAATGAGTGATAAATTAAAAGGGTGTTTTAATTTATCGATGTTTTGATTAGATCAAAATAATAATTCACGACGTTAGACATCGTGATCGGGAACCTAATGGGCCACACACAAAAGAGAACCAGAAGAATGAGATTTACCAATTAATTAATTAACAAGTGTTGGGTAATTAATTAATTGGATTGCTTATTAATATGCCCAAATTAATTAATTGGATTAATTAATTCATGGACCGGGTTTAATTAATTTGATTAATAAAGTATCGGACCGGGTTTAGTTTCAAGAGGGGCCAAGCCCACTTGGGCTTATATTAATATGATACTAGGGTTTGAAAACAGTAGAGATTTTATTATTCTTGCTAGCACAAGAAAAGAAACTCTAGCCACCATTCTTGTTCTCTGTGTGGATCACCATTGGAGGCTGGACAATTGGACAGCTTGGATTGCAGATCGTGAATTAGCAAAGGTTTTGCAGAATTCATCAAAGGTATAATTCTTATCACAATTTCTATCTAAACACATTGCAGATCCTTGGTGGGAATTGAAAAATTATTTTATTTTCGCTGTGCATGATTAAGTAAATTCCCAACAAACCTTACATTTTGAATACCAATTTCAAAAATCAGGTGTTTCTATTTTTTCATAAGATTTAGCTATACGTCGTCTACCCAGCGGTCATTAAGGCGCTTGCGAGTACTGAAATCGGTATCATGATCAACGCTACTAACTATTCACCATTTGCTAATGGATCTGAGCCCATGTTAAAAAACATTGGATCTGAACTTGTGTTGAATCTATAGTCGGTGATTTGGGTGGTGAGCTACTGCTTTCGCATTTGGTTGTGCACGTTTGAATGTATTTACGATGCAGGGGGGGTACAGGAAGTAGTAAATACTATTAAGTTGTGAAGTTTAATTATTGCCACTTTGTGGGGGTAGTCGTCGTTAAGCTTTATCTTATAACTACAATCGGTTTTGCCCTAATTTATCTTATAAATATGGAGCCATTATTAGGCTTTATTATTATCATAAAAAAGAGGGAGAAGTTAGAGGAGATATGAGTGCGATTTTTCTTGTAAACCTTTGTTTGATAGTGAATTAATGTTGAGGCAAGAGACGTAGACTCTCATTGAAGCGAACATCTATAAATCTTGCATGTTCTTAGGTGTTTATTTTCCTTTCTTCGAATTGACTGCTCTCGGTAGAATAGAATTAAGATTTATAATTTTCAACAATTGGTATCAGAGCTTCTAGTTTGATTGAGAGCAATGACGGAGAAGAAGGAACGTCACTAGAAACCTGTAAGTTTGATAGTTTGGATTTTCCGTTCTAGAGGATACATATTGAGGATTATCTTTATAGTAAAAAGTTGCACCATCCCCTTCTGAATGAAAATTCGGAAGGAATGCAGAATGATATTGAATGAAAACTACTTGATGTTCAGGTATTGGGTGTTATCCAATTGATACTGTTGAAGTACGTTGGTCACAACATGGTGATGGAGAAAACCAAGACGAATTTGATGAAAGTATCATTCGATATGTATGAGAAGTCATCCACGTGTAACAATGTACATCTAACGAAAAAGATTTAAGCGTATGAGATGAATGTCCTAAGCATCGATAGGCAGTCTCATATATATCATGCTATGTAGTAGACCGAATATGTACTATGTTGTTGAGATAGTGAGTTTATATCAATCTAACCCAGAATTAGAACATTGGATAGAGATAAAGCATATATTCAAGTATATTTGGAGAACAAAATCAATATGACAAAATCTTGTTACGCGATGTCCCCGTTAAAATTCACTTTTGCTAAGAAGGTTGAGAATATAAATTGGGCTTCTACCTTGGCTGGTGATATGTTACATGGCGATTTGATGTCGTCACTATTCATGGGACAGTTATTTCATAATTGCCAGATATATTAAATAATTGGATAAGAAAATATAGAAATGCATTGTCGTTATCTGCACAACACAATTTGAACCAGAAGTTCAATATAAAAGGACTCAAAGTATTGATGTCTCCGTAGGATAATCCACTATTATTAAAATTAGTAAATATAAAGCATGCCTGAAGCATATTAGAAAACTCATTCTAAAAATAAAAATTAATTTCAATGCAAATTGTTGAACTAATAATCAATAAGGTCTTATTAACTAATCAAATAACCCCAGAAGAGGCTAAGGTTAGTGAAAATAAAAGACATCTCAATAATGCCACGTTCCTATGGGAATGGAGAGAACAGAAAAGAATTAATCATTGATAACATATGAACAAACAATACAGCGCTTATTATTTTGATTGAAAGAAAGCATATTGAAGGAAATTCATCGAAGAATGACGATTATTGACCAAAAAATGAAAAAGTATTCTTGTAGGCAAAGATAAATTCTGGATAAACGCAAAGTATTTAAACATATAATTCGAGCACTTAAAAGAGTAATTCCTAAGGATAGAACTGGTTCTTTGTAAGAAAGAAGAATGAGGACAATTCAATTAAAAGATATAAAGTCTGACAAGTAGCACCATATTTTTCACAAAAACCTGAGATCGATTGCGAGGAAACATATTCTCTTGTAATAGACTCCATCATAATTAGATTTTTATTTAGTTTGATGGTATCTCCAATGCTCAATGTAATTCATCTGTAACGTCACTTGTGAGAATGACATATACATGAAAATCTATGAAGGATTTAAGGCTTGTTTGGCAGGATTTTTCTACAATTAATTTTTTTCCTAAATCATTTTCAACCACACATCCTATAAACCCGCAATTTTCTTACTTTTCAATTACACGTTCTCCAAAAAATATTTTTGATCTGAAAATTCTATGTTAAACAAACTTATATGATCAGAGCTATGTTCTTAGTGTATTTGTAAATTATTGTATTGGTTAAAATAACTTGGACGTATAAAGTATAATTCCCTTAATAAAAGAGGGTTATTAAAATGAAGATATTTCCTCTTGTTTTCATAAAAAAATCAAATATAAAATTTACAATTGTGACAGCCTATGTTGATGATTTAGATCTAATGGAAACTTTTGAAGAGCTCAATAAAATTGTAAATTATTTGAAAAATGAATATGAGATGAAAGACGAGAAAAATCAAAATACGTCTTGAGTTGTAATTCGCAAATTGAACATTTTCAAGAAAGAATATTTGTTTATCATTCTTCATACACAAAAATATTAAAACGTTATTATATTGATAAAGGTCCCCCCATTAATATCGTCTACGATTGTTCGACCACTTAATGTAAAAAAAAAAAAAAATTTATTTTGCTTATTTGAAGAGAGAAAAAAGGTTGAATACCATAACTAAGTGCAATTGGGGCATTAACCTATCTTTCAAATTGTACCACGATCAGACCTAATTTTTTCTATAAATCTCTTGCAAGATATAACTCTGCACCAGCTCACAGACATTGGAGTGCTGTTAAACACATTCTAAGTTACCTGAAAAAAAATTTGAGATCTTTTTTAGTGGAATTTACATATGCATATTATATCTCCGATCCACATAAAGTTAAATCTCAAACAAGATATGTGTTTACACAAACAAATATATTTTGTCGATCGATGAACTTTGACATCAACACTTTCAAAATTTGAAATTATTTGTAAACCATATAACAAGTCAATAATATATATGGTTTTGGAATATGACTCATCATATTGAAACGTTATGTTGATTAACTTCGATAAAGGATTGCCCAACAATATTATATGAAATAATGTAGCTTGTATTGCACACTTGAAACAAGATTATTGTTGACCTATGGTTGATTTCATGTTTAATTATAACAAACAAATTGTTATTATCTCTAACTATTGAATTCGAGTCTTCATAGCTATTGTTGCAAAGTTGATCAATGAAGACAAAAAGATCGCTATCAAAAGACTGGCAATTGACGAACAATAAAAATTGAGATGGAAGCCGAACATCCACGTCAAGAGAAGAACTTCAACACTCAAGCATGAAATATATTAGATTTAGATGTTTTGGATTTATATGTAAAGATAAAATGTTTTAATCATTAGAAATAGATCGTTAAAAACTCAAAGAAACAAGAAATTTTTTTCATAAAAATGCTTGTATAAAAATTATTTTTCAAAATGTAAGAATTTCAACTTGATATTCAAATTTTTCACAATCTTACTTACCTTGAAAAAATTAAGTGAAAACGTCATTCAAAAACTTAGGGGCTATTCTCTTTATATTTCAATTTTGTGTTTTGAGTGTCTGTTTCGAAATTTCTGAAAATGCGTTCTTTTTGCCATTTTGAAAAACTGTTTCTGAAAACATAAAAATGGAAAATGCGTTTACTTTGAAATTTTAAGAATTTTTTTTAATAATATTTTATTCAATAAATTTTAATAGTTTAATGTTAATATAGTATTAAATAACATATAAATTTGAACCTTAGCATACAAATCACAGAAGACTCGTATGCAAACAAGTAGTAGCCCCTTTGAAACAAAATGAATATGCCATTGCTATTTTCATTGTCGCCAGACAAGATTAAATTTAAATTTGACAAAACAATTCAATTGATACGATTGGAAGTTTACATGTACGACGTCTTGAGTAGTCATTCCATATGTGTGTAGCAATTTGATCCCTAACATAAAATTTTCCACTGCATCTCACGAGTAGTCAATGGAAGTCCGGTGGGTCCAAGTAGGAAAAAATTCACTAAAAATTGGACACGTGTGATTTTTTTTCTTCGATATACTGAAAGAACTAGATGAGTAGTGGCCTCAAGTGTCGAATCCCTACCCTACACAAGGCAAAATGCCAATTCTTTCAAAAACTCTCTATCAAAAGATCAGAGTGGACACCAATGAGATAACTCATCAATTGATATAGTGAGATAACAACTAACAAAATATAAAAATAATTCTTCTACCATTTTTTCACTTGTATTTTGAAAATCAATAAATCAAGCCTTCATTTGCTATATTTGTGTCCATCAGATGCTGCCATTATGGATTAGCCAAATGCATTGCCACCATCTCAGCTTCTATCACCAAGTCCAAATCCCTTCAATCCATAGGCCAAAACCAATGATCAAGGAAATAGAACTATACATTAATAGAATATACCATTAGATGGATCGGACAGAGCTCGACATGACAGTATAAAGAAGGAAAAGAAATTAAATCTTATTGACAGTCTAGTAAGATCAAATACTTGAAAAGAAAAGTTAATTTTTTTTTTCATTATACACTAAATTCTATCCAATAATGCATATGAAACACCAAACAGATTTAACACAAGCTAGCCGCCATTCAAAAACCAGCCTGTTAGAGATGGGATGTAAACTTTAAACATTAAATGAACACACTATAATAGAGCCAAAAATAAGCACATTAAAGATGGGATGTAAACTTTAAACATTCTACCACTGACTTTATAATCATCATTAACTAACATTAACTTGTTCCCCACATATAAACTGTTTAACAGCGTTCCACAGAGAAAACGAGTAAACTGATTCACATTGAAGGTGAAGGCCGGCATAAGAAAGTCAACAAAATTAGCTTTCAACTATGAAGCCAAAAGCATCATTGTTAAATCAAACATTGTCCATCATATTTCCAAAAGGCCAACTAACTTAACAGCATTATAGCAAACTTGGTTCTGATTAACGTTCCATTTCCAAAATTTCTATCCAAAGACATTCGCCCATCCCACTATGTAAAGGTACGAGATCAACAAATACCTAAATTATGCGTTACAACAAATAATAGCATACAGTTCTAGATATACTTACAGACACGTTTATCCTGTATACTACTGAATTCACATGTTCAAACAAAGTAGATGATAGTATAAAGGTTTTATGTCCAGAGGAAGCCAAGCTTATTAAAAGGTAAATCTCAAATTATATCAATTCCTTCAATGTTGCAACTTGATACAAATATGGAGGACCAAGGCTACAAAGCTTTTATAGATGTAGATTTTTATGTCCCAAGTATCATTAATGTTGAAACTTGTAGATCAAAAGGTGCTAGAAACAAAAGTAATCAAGTGGAGAAGCTTTGAGATTTAGAGGTTGTAAGTAATTTTATAATGGGGGTCTTAAAAGAGAGCAACATGGAGACGATCGGTTAAAGAAATGTGAAAATACAAATGAGATTTGCACAGCCATGGGTTTACCATCAGCTAAAGACAACCTTAACTCTCAATTACATCAAACCATGCATGTAATGCTGAATTAAATAAAAGACCATTGAGCATCTGACAAATTTGCCTTCCATTAAAGGTTCTTTGCGCTCAACTCGGATGGTTGCAATTCCAAATTAAAACACATTTCTAATATTAATAAATATACATATACAAAAGCGAACTCATACCCAGTTAAAAATCCAGCAAATGGTATTATAAACATGACAAGGACAAGATGGTAATAAATAATTTTAAACAAAAAGTATGACCAATGCAGTAATTGAATTCAATATAGCTCACCAAATTGAATAAAAAAAACTTGGGAAACAGAATCTACTAAGAGAATAAAAGAAATCACGATGAATCTTACCTTCTTGATAGCTAATCTCTGCAATTTAGGGACCTCGTCCAACAACCGGGCCTTCGTTCTCCGAATCTCCGCATTGATCGCCACAGCTGACGCCCTACTCTTCTCCTGCGAAGCAGTCTCCGCTTTCTGCCAAAATCAAAGTAATAAAACATAAACAATCGAAATTCCAGCATTACTTTTCAAATAGATTCAAAAGAAATTGAAAATTTAGGGATTCTATTTTAATACCTGAAGAGCAGCCTCGATGTCGGACGCTACGGCGGCATAAAGGCGGGTGAATGCGTCATCGCCGGCGATGTTGGAATCCTTCTGCTTTTCAATGTCGTATTTGTCATACTTCTTGCAGATCGCATCCACTCGAGTCAAAATGTCGATCACACTCATTGTAATTTCACCTTTTTCTTTCTTTGTTTGGGAGTTTAGGGGCTTGGAAAGTGGTGGTGGAGTGTGGCTTGGCAGTAGAAAGGAGGAAGTGTTTTGGCCGTTTCCCGTGTTTTCCAACTTGGTGCTGCGTCTGTGAATTCTGTTTTCTACACAAATTTTTTTGTGTTTTCGAAAACTCATTTTTGAAAATGAGTAAGAGAACTCGTTTTCACAGTTTTGAAAAATCGAAAACAAAAAAGGGCTTGAAAACGGCAAAGAGAACGACCCCTTACATTTTTTCAAAATAATCAAGAAAGAAAAATTCGGGAAATTTCTACCCAAGCGGACGTCCGGTTCGCACAACGATCAATTTTTTTAACCGTTCTGAATTCTGAAGCACAAAGGCTATTTGGTTGTATGGTTCAACATGCGAACGTTCGGATGGGTCGTTCGATTAATCAGAATTTTTGGCGTTTTAATTGCTATAAATAAAATTTCACTTTACATTCAATAAAACACTTTTGAGAGCAATAAAGTGAGACATTGTTGAGCTAAACTATATTAATTACACATCTTATTTATCTTTATCAAATTATTTACTTTGAAAAACTTTTGATTGAATCAACTTTTGAAAATCATTCTTCTCATCGAAATTTTTCTTACGTAACACTCGAGCTTCATTCGTTGTTATTTATTAAAGTGGTAGCTTATTTCTCTCTTTGTACTTAATTTGATCATATTGTTTATTAAGAGAGAAGTTTCAAATTGTAAAATTAACTTTCTTTAAATTTGTGATTATATTGAGGCCCCATAAAATTCAATATTGTATAAGGATCGAAACTCCTTATTTTTAAGTCACCGAAAGCGTTATAAGGAATTGGATTGCACCATAAATCAATCAAATATAGTGAAAAGGCATTGCTCGTGACGAAAAATTTGGTAACAGAGGACATAGATCATTGTTTGGATTGAACCTCCACAATTATATCATTTGCACTTCCCTTTTACTTATTGTTTTCGTATCTGTGTATTTTTGTTTAATTGATTTATTCATCCTTAATTTGCTTAAACTGAATTAATTTTTCGAAAAAATTTTAATAACTAATTCAACCCCCCCTCTTGATTAGTTATTCTTGGGCTTTCAACTATATCAAATGAGATAGGACAAAATATATTTCTCCAAAATACTTTTATATGAGATTCAAAAGAATGTCGACATCAATGCTCTATAAATTCCCTTAAATGATAATGTGTCCATGTTTGGTAGAGATTAAAATTAAATTTTTAATAGATTTTGATAAAGTTGATGAAATGTGTTGTTGAAAAGTTATGGGTTCCATGTAATGTGTAATTAAAATTAATTGTTGAGTTTGACTTGATAATTTAATACAAACCAAAACCTGGACTAAACTATGACAATGTAAACATCTACATTCAAAAAAAAAAAAAATTGATATACGATATTGGAATACGTCGACTTAAAGATTTTCAGTATAATATTGGCAAGAATACCTATACTTTTTTTCTTTCGTCAAAGTTTTATCCCACTAAATTTTTTAACAAGACTTTTAGCCCCTATTTGACAACCATTTTTTTTAAAAAAAAATTCAAACTCATTTTCATCAACACATTCTCGCAATAAAATATTCTATATGTAAACTCAAAACTTTTTCATATTTTCTAACCACAAATTCTCAGAAAAATCATTATTTTAAAACTCATTTTTCCCAATTTTTTTTTTTAATGGTTGTCAAACATAGGCTTAATGAAGCCATGTATTTTAATACTCAAAAATTTTAATAATTAATAATATTCTTTTTTCCAATCTTTTTATCTCAATGATTTTTTGTCAAACAAAGATTTAGCAAGGAAGTTATTAGAAATATTCAACAAAGACTGAGTGTAGTGAAATTATAGATAATTATTTATCATTATTTAGGGCATGTTCGGGTCGGATTAAAATCCGATTTTAATTCAAGTCAAAATCAAACAATAAATATTAACCACATCTTTTATGAGTCTCACATCTTTTCAACCATATATTTCAAAAACTTCTATCACAATCCACTAAAAATCTAGAGCTTGTCTAGCAACAATTTTTCCCCATATTAAAAGCAATTTTTGGACCGTTGTTGAGCTGAAGTGTGTGAGAAAGGTCAACAATTGCAGCTGACAACGATAAGAAAATGGATTAAAATTTGGGGAAAAGCAGAAACAAACAGGGCCCTAATTTTAATTCCCACCAAACACCCTCTTAGTCTTTTTAAGATACTTAGCAGATAAGTCTTACCTACTTTAGGAGTCGTTAATTACGCTCATTTTTCTTTCAAAATAGTTATATTGGTTCGATTTGACTTTGACATGTCGATTTAATCAATAATCCATCGGTCAAATTAGTAATCTTGTGGTCTTGATGGGATAAATGATAGGATAACACCTTTTAATTAGAGAAAATTACCCCAAACCCTGCCTTTAAAGTTTCAATTTCAAAAATCAAATCTTAATAACATTTTTTCAATAATCAAGTAATAATTCATCTTTTAAATATTAATAATAATATTATAAAATTTAATTTAATCAATATATTCATCCCACCCCTTCCAACATTCATTCTAATCCAATTTCATTTCAAAACTCTAATCACGTTTCTTTATCTTTTCTCTCTACTTTTTTCCTTCTCTCCATAATCTCTCCTCTATCACAAACAACCATTAGTGATACCGTTGCCACCATCGGCGATGCTTACGACGTCATCACCGTACCAACATCGCTCTAAAGCAACTAGAATAAACGGCGCTCCAGTGGTCTTCGCTCTAGTGGTATTCGCTTCGTGTCGCTGTGACCAAATGATGTTGCTGTGTAGTGGCGCCTCTGTCTTCACCATTGTTCAGCCTCTTCCAGTAGCAGCATAAGCGGCGCTCTAGTGGTCTTCATTGCTCTATAGAGGCGTCTATGCGGTGGTGTTCTCATCGCTGGTATGTGATCTCCGGTGGTTGTGTAGATCCGCACTGCTATGTAGAGCATCTATTCGGTGGTGTCTTTCCCACTGTTATGTGATCTCTTGAAGTTGTGCAGATCTGAGCGGTGGACTGTGGGTGGTGGTGTCAATGTTGGTGGTAATTGTGGTGGTGGGTTATGGTGGTGGCAGTGGTAAAAAGAGTGGTGCTAGGTGGGGGAGATAAAATGATAATTTGTGACCACTTTTGATTGATTGTGACCAATAATTGGTTAATTTTTGACAAATTAAGAACGTGTGACCTAAAAATTGTGGCTGTGACTCACATTTTATTAAGTTATAATCGAGTTGTGACCAATAAAAGTAATATGTGACCTATAATTTGATATTTTGTGACCATAAAATAAGTTGACTTGTAAATTTTGTGATTTGTGATTGATGAAAAAATTGTAATTTTTAAATTTTTAATTTGTGACCGATTATCGAACTGTGACCTATAAAATTTTTGAATTGTGATCTTAAAATTTTGAATTGTAACCAAATTGCATAGATCTGGGACCTTTATATATTTATTAATAAAATATATAATTAATTAATTAAATTATAAATAAATTTTAATGAAAACCTGATTTTTGAAATTTAAAATATATATCCTTAATTTTGAAATGATGATACTTAAATACCTTATTTATATATTGTTCCCTTTTAATTACGCCCGTAACAATTACATGAAACTATAATTTACCATCAATTATCAATTTGAGAATCACATGGAACAAAATTTTCCAAAATAGACAAAATTAGCCCATGTTTGATCTACATTAAAATTTTAATTATCATTCTTCTACTCATTTTTAACCACACATTTTTCAATAAAATAATATTTTCCATCACATTAATAATTTTTCCTTTTTTTTCGATCACACCTTCTCCATCAATCTAATATTTCAAAATACATTATTCCAAAATAATGTGATTGAAACACAATGAATTAAGTTGGCAGTTAACAGGACCAAACTTTGAGGCTTCGAGGATCTTAATCAAAACCGAATGGCGTCAAACTTTCCCAAGCACTAACATACGAAAATTCGGGGGATTTTTCAAAATAGCCGGGTCAAATGACCCATTTGGGTTTTTCGTGTAAAAGTCAATTTTGCCCTTAATGAAATGTTTTGTTATTGTAAATTAAGTCCTCATACTTTATATTTTTTAGAAACTAGTTTTATTCTTATTTTTATTCGTCATCACTAGATGTCTCTTCTAAATCTGATTTTTCCTCAAATATTTCTTCATTTACTTCTATTTCTTCAATATTAACTTCTTCACATTCATCTCTAATTTGTTCAAAGTCCGTAATTAATATCCTAACTTTCTTTTTTGGACATTCAGTGCTTATATGTCCTTCTTCATTACAATTCCAACATTTACATCGTTTTTTATCTAATGGTTTTTTATTATAAGGTTTATATTTTCTTCTAAAATATTTTCTCTTTGGTTTAAAATATTTCTTTTTAAACTTATTATATTTTTTATATTTTTTGGGTCTTATTTTTCTTTTTCTTTTATAATCATAACATCCCCAGTTTCCTGGTACTTCAGTATCTCTACAACAAATCCTATCTTGTATAAATCCTGATTGTTTATAAATCATTTGATTACTACACATAGTACTTATTTCATCTTTTATAGTTCTTATAATAAATCCTAATGTATAACCTTCTTCATTTCTTCCTAATTGTTTTTCTTTAATCTTATTTTGAAAATAATTATTCCATGGTGGTGGTAATTTCCTAATAAAAACTTCTTTATAATAATTATTATCAGCTCCACTCCCAAACATCATATAATAATATTTACTATATTCACAACAATATTCGTTAAGGTAACACATATTACATATTTTTAAATGTTCCATTCTTTTTTTAGCATCTTCTATTTCTTCTAATCTAGCTTTAGTACTTTCATTTACCCAATCTTCTCCAGCAAATTCTCTATAGATTCTTGTAGCGACTCTATTTATTCCTTCTATTATACTAATTCCAAATCCTGCTTCAATACTATCTTTCCAAATTCCTTTTGTTGTTTCTTCTAATCCTCTATACCAATTAAATACGTTTCCTTTAAATGTTGCTAATAAATATTCAGTTCTATTTTTATTATCGGTATTACTTCGATTATAATTAAAGTGTGCTATCATATTAGTACTCCATTCATTTATAGCTCTTCTAACATCTAATTCACAATCTAAATTTAAATATGATCCTGCAATTTTCATTGGGTTTGATTCTCTTAAAACTGGTTTAAATTGGTCTCTATACATTCTTTCTTTGCTAGTTTTAAAATCTACTTTTGTATTAACATATCTTCTAGGGTCTATTTCTGCTTCATATCTAGCTGTACTAGTTTCTCCATATTCTTCTTGTTTAACTGCTCGTGGTCCTCCTGTTTTTCCAACCATATGATTTTTAGTTATTTCTTCGCAAAATTTTTAAGTCTTCTAAGTCAAATATTAAATTTTCCATTTCTTCGTTCATTGTTCTTCTATGATTAATTTTCCTTCTTCTTTTTCTATAAGATTTTCTTCTTGCTTTCTAAGATCAATCAATAATCTTTCTATATCTTCTTTTAATCCTCCATTAAGTTTTATTAATTCTTCATATTTTTCAATTTTCTTTCTAACTTCTTTAAATTCTTTGGCATAATCTGGTTTAAATGGTTTTTCTTTATTTAGATTTTCTATTATTCTATTTAAAAGATTTTCTATTCTTAAAAAATTATTTTGTAGCTTTTCTTTTTCTTCTTCGTAGTCTATTTCAATTCTAGTTATTTTTTCATCAATTGCTTTTATATTTTTCTCAATTAAATTGATTTTATCATTCATACTCATATTTTAGGTTTTTTATAAGATGGTTTTTCAATTTCAAATCCTAATTTATTTAATAGAATATCAAGTTTATAATTAATAATGTCTACTTTTTCTTCTAAAGTTGCTATTTTATTAATACTATTTTTCTGTGCAATTTTTGATATTCGATTTTGAATTTCTTCAAGTTTAGCTTCATCAAGTATTTCTAAATTATTTATTTGTTCTTTTATTTTATTAAATTGTTTAGACATATTTTTGTTTAAAACTTCTAACCTTTCTTTAGCTATTTCATCTTTTGGATCTATATTATTTATTTCGTCTATAGCCTCTATATCTTTAAATTTTAATTGTCCTAATTGTTGCCATAAAAATGCATTAGTCCAATTTGTAGTCATATTTAACCATTCATCTGTATTTCCCCATGAGCTTAAAGGTTGAAATAGAGTTGTATTCCATTTTTTAGTCTGATAACTTCCTATTGGTAATCTAATATTTTCTATTTCTTGTTTATCAAATCTTATCTTTGTTGGTAAACTCATATTAGTCTGGTATATTTAAGGAATTAATTATTATATTATTTATCATTTGTCTTATTTCTCTTCTAAATTGTTCTTCTCTTCTTAATTCTCTTGTAATTTCATTCCTTAATAATTTTCTTTTAATTTTATTCCAATTAGAAATTTCCCTTTCTATTTCTCTACGATTGTTGTCAGTTATTATCTGTTCTTCTAAAATTTTTATTTTATTATCACAAAATTTTCTAGTTATTCCAGGCATATTTTTATTCTATATCGTCAAAACTAAGATCAAAATCATATAATTCAGAAACTTCATTATAACTTACATGTTCTGTAGTTTCAAAAGTTCTTTCACTATTTTCACTATCTAACCAGAAAAATATAATCATTTTTATTATTTCTTTAGGCAATTTTTCTTTTAATCCAAATGATACAATTGTAAGACAATTTTCATAATATCTACTATCTCTTTTTATGAAATTTATTCCTCCAGTATAACTATCATAAGTTTCTGGAATTTCTATTATGTGACTATAATCAATACTATTAGTATATCTAAAAGGTACAGATCTATAATAAAACTCGTAACTTTCCATGATAAAAGTTCTTCAAAGTAAACAATCTCATAAAAATTCTTATATAATAATTTTCATGCAAATTTTCAGACAATAAATTTTCTTGTAGCTTAAAATAAGGGCCTTACCACGCTTCGCCAAATAGCAAGAATGTTATATGTTCCTGGTCACCTTCGTCACAAGAGTTGGCCAAAGTCCGACAGCATCACAGCAAAATGGACACAAAGGCACTCAAAACTCTCAAACAGACTCACTGTGTAGAACAACACTCAAAGCGTAATAAAAGATTTATTTCAAACTCAAAGATTTTATTGATCTGAAGATAGCTTGAAAGCTATTATACAAAGATTTTTACAGAGATTGATACTCCGAAGAGTGGTTTCTACTCTCTAAAGAGAATGATTACAAAGATCATTGTTGAAGGTTTTAGATGGTAGTTCAGGATGAGATTTCAGATGGCTAATTTTCGATGATCCTTTCTAATGAGAAGAGTCTCAATTTATAGAAAGGCTCGCACTTCACCGAGAAGCTTCTGGCCAATCAGATTTTTACAACACAAAAGTAAAAAGTACAATAATTTCAAATGTGGTTGAAAATATTAAAAGTGGTTGTTGGTTGTCTTTATTCCAGTGTCGGCAATTTCTTTTGATTCCAGCTTGACAGCTGTCTTCTTATCTTCAAAGTTCACATGGTGCTGTCAATCACGTTTTTCTTGATCGTCCTTCACTTGTGGACGTGTCCCATGAGTCGGCAGGCTTCTTTAATGCATTCTTCACTTCCAGAGAATTGATCGTTCATAATTCCACAAATTTTTTCTTCAAGAATTTTTGATTCTTTATCTCCTCTACAGATAAGGATCCAATTATTGCTCATACCATAGACCATGTATCTTTCTCCAAAAAAGAACTGCATTGTTGAGCAGACTGATTTTATTCCGAGAGCTCGTCTGTAAATCATCCACTTTTTATTAATAGTGGGCAATTCTTTAAAAATCTGAATCTCCTTGAGTGGATTTCCATTATTTTTCCGAATTGTGATGAGATGATGTTCTCCATACCACTCTGGTTCTTTATATTCAGGACTAATTGTGTAAAATCTCAGTTCAATCGGTTGTTTATCGCTGAATTTTTTAACACAATTAACAAATTCTTTGTCAAACTGTTCGATTTCTTTTAAATCTATCCCTGGAAAGAGTCGATCTAAAAATCCAAATGCTGCCAATTTTCGAACAATATTAGGATCTGCTCCTTGAACTGCACTGATCCTTGGATAAATCGCCGTTGGAAGGGCTGTCAAATATAGAGAACTTCCTTCTCTGAAATTATATACCCATTCTGAGAATTCATAATACTCTTTTTCCATTGGATGTAGATTAGCTCTAATATGATGAGTAGCAATTATTCCCTTTGGTGATTTAAGGTCACCAACTGGTGATTTTTTATCTTCTTGGAATTCACTGATAACAGTAGGCTGTTCCAATGGGCCTTTTGATAAGGATGTTTGAGTACTAGACTCAGCGGCTCCTTTTCCACTTGTAAATTTTTCCAACAATTTGTCCATACTGACAGGTAGTTGTTGTGGACCCTTTTTTATGACTTTTCCTCTTGCGAGGTAAGAGAGTCATTTCTCTTAAATTTTGATTCTCCACTCGAGGTGGATGTATTAATCTCCGAAATGGGATGTGACTAGCCTTTGTTTGTATTCACCTTTTAAAGGAGGATACTCCTGGCTACAATTTGCAAAAAAGTCTAAACATTCTGACAATTTTTCAACTATTTTTTCTTTGTTATCATTCAATTTTTCAATCTTTTTCCCACTTTCAACAACTTTGCTTGATAAATCACACAAAGTTTGTCGAATATCAAGATGATCTTCTTGAACAGCAAGATAATCTGCATTAAAATCTGTTAGAAGATCTTGTAATTCCTTTGTAAATGCTTCAATCTTTTCCATATTCATGATTCCTGCTCAAGAAATCAGCAAATAAATTATCTTTTCCTTTAATATATTCAAATTTAAAATTATAAAAAGATAGTAACACTTGCCATCTATGTAATCTTCTATGTTGAGGTGAATTTGGTAATTTATTATTTACTAGTCCGTTAAGTTGTGTATTATCAGTTTGAACAATAAATTCCTTGGGTAATAAAAACATTTTAAATTTGTTTATTCCTTTAACAATTGCTAATAATTCTTTCTCATTTGTTGAATAATTTACTTGACATTATTAAATGTTCCACTAGTATACCTGCAAATTTCATTTAAATCAGTTTTTAATAAAGCACTCCAATATAAATCTGAAGCATCGGTTTGAACTATTAATTTATCTTTTTCATCAGGAAGTCTAAGTTTAGGTAAATTCCTACAGTTTTCTTTTAAATTTTTAACACAAAGAGTATGTTCTTCATTCCAACCTAATTTATTTGATTTTCTTAATAGTTTCTGAAGTTTATTTCTTTTTTCTGCAAGTTTTTCTATAAATCCTTCAGCATAATTAAGACAACCCAAAAACTTTTGAATTTGTTGCTTATTTTCTAATTTATCAGGAAATAAAATTATTTTTTCTGAAATATGAGGTTGCAATTTTATTCCATCACTATTTATTATCATTCCTAAGAATTCAATTTCATGTTTTGCTACTTCTGCCTTTTTCTGACTAAGTATTATACCTTCTTTTGAGCAAAGTGTAGCAAAAATTCTAAGATGTTTAAGATGATCTTCATATGTTTCTGAGCAAACAAGTATATCATCAACATAAACAATAAGAAAATTATAGGTTTTAAAAACTTCATCCATTCTTCTTTGATAAATTTGTGGTGCATTTTTTAATCCAAATGGCATAACTATCCATTCATAATGTCCTTGAGGGGTACTAAATGCTGTTAATGGTATACTATTTTCTTCTAGTTTAATTTGCCAAAATCCAGATTTACAATCAAATTTTGAATAATATTTTTTATTCTTAGCTATATTTATTAATACTTCTTTATTTGGTAAATAATATCCATCAAACTTAGTGTTTTTATTAAGTTCTTTATAATTTACTACCATCCTAGGTTTTCCTCTTTTTATCTCTGAATGATTTCTAACCATAAAAGCTGGGCTACTATGAGGGCTATTACTTCTCCTTATAAGTTTTTGATTAAGAAGTTCTTGAATTTGTATTTGAAATTCTTCCTTATCTTCTTGATTATAGAGCATAGGTTTGACTCTAATAATGATTGTTGGTTCTAATAGTTCTATTTTAGCTGTTGTTTTTTATTTTTCCCATTTTTCAAGTGGGTTTTCATTATAATTTTTAGCTAAAAGATCTTTTATTTGATCAAGAGTAATTGTTTTGATTGAATAATTGAGTAATTTTGGTATAAATTCTATTTTTTCACCACGCTGAGCTGGCTGAACTCTGAATGGTTTGAATTCTCTAGCAATTTTTAGTAAATGTCCACATGATGTTTTTAATTGAATAGTATAAATATTTTGACTATATTGACTAAACTGTTGTAAAAAGTCATTTCCAAGAATAATATCACAATCATTAATATTATATTGGTAAACATTTCTTATGGTTACTATTTTAGATCCTATTATAATTTCTATATTTTCATTTTTATATTTTAAAGATTCTCTTACTCCAGTTATTCCTTGTAGAGTTAATTGTTGTTTATTTTCTATCCACTTTGGTAATAAAAATTCTTTAAAGACAGTTATCTCAGCTCTCGTATCAATTAGAGCACAAGTAGTTATTTTTGATTCAAATACAGTTATTTGTATATATACACTTATTGAGAATTTTATTTCTCTACTCATTTTTCTTTAGGGCAATATGTAGTTATTCCTTGATGTATAATAAGAATTCCTTCCTTATCTATTTTATAATTATCAAGACTATTTAAAAATGAATTTCCTAATAATATTGGATGTTCATCAAAATTCATATTGTTATCAATATAGCATTCTATGCTTAATAATAGATTTCCTAATTTAATTTGAACTTGTCCTATGATATCACAAGAGTTTATTTTTCCTTCAAAATCTCTATAACTATAAGGTTCAACTTTTTCTTTTTAATTCCTTCATCAATAAGAGAGCAAATATGATTCTGACTTGCTCCAGTATCAATAAGTATTTTAATTTCATTTATCCATTTACTTCCATTAAAGAATTTTCCTTTGATTCCATAGACACTATTATTTTTATTTTGTATTATTTTTGAAATACTATGTCTTACTGTATTATTTCCTATAATTATTTTATTTTCTTTATATGTTATTTGTTTTGGTATTATAGGTTGATCAATACTTATAGCATCATCATGTCCTATCTCAAAATTTTCTATTTCTTCTATGTCTTGTTCTCTAGGTAAGATTGCTTCTCCTATATCCCTAAATTCTTCGTCAATTTCTATAAAAGGCTTTTCCTTATATATATTTCCATAATTACTATTTGTATAACAATATAATCCTTGATATAATATAGTAAAGACTTTATTATCATCTTTTAATATTTTATTAGTCATCTTAAAATGTAGACTAAGACAATCATCTAAATTTTTATCATTTATATGCACACAATATCTTGGATAACAAGTAAATTTTAATTTTTTATAGGCTAAGTTTCCTTTTACTATTCCTAAATTTCCATTTTCTCAGGTTATACATCTTTCATCTTGTAAATTAAGTATTATAGGACTATTAATTCCTTCTTTAAAACATGATTTTATTATTATTTGTATTCCAAAGGTAAACATAAGATATTTTATCTCGTTTTTCTTGTTTTAATTTTCCTAGGAATTCATTAATATTTCTTTTTGTTATAAGATTTAATTTTATTTTTCCTTGTGTATGTTTAATATCTATGGCTTTTTCTATTTCATGATATTCATTAATGACTAACTTCTTTCTTCTAAAGGCTGATCCTAAAATATTAAATAATTTATTTTCTCCTGGAGGTTTTAGACTTAATTCTGCTTTATTAATTTTTCTAAATTTTTCCCAATCAAATTTTCCTTTTAAGGCATATCCCTCTACTCCTTCGTATACTTAGGTTTCTAAATTTTACGAATTTTCAATTTCCATGATTCTTAGGTATCTAATTCTTCAATTCTCCTAATTTCATTATTAAGAACTCTTTGTATTCTTTTTAAAGTTTTCATTTCTATAAGAATAGGCATTTTAACAAGATATCCTATATCTTCGTCTAAAACTTCATCAAAATCTATTAAAAGAAAAGTAATTTTCTTTTCAAATTTTTTCTTTAATTTAAGACTATCAGAGTCTTTTATTTTATTAATCAAATTTCTTGATTTATTAATAAGATGTTGAATATAACTATCAGTATCTAAATATTCGATAGAACTGTTAACATACCATCCTATGCAAATTTCGTTATTATCTTCCATTCTCTCTAATTCCTCAAGATATAGGGCTCTGATACCATTATTTGGTGACCTAAAATGCAAAAATAAAATAAAAACAATTAATTCAAAAATAAAATTATTAATTAAATTTTTTGGCTCAAGATAGGTGGAAAGAGTTGATGGTGAAGAGAAGTTAATTTTTTATTGCAGGCGGCAAACAATTTTGTCGAATCCAAAATTAGATTTAAAGTTTAAGGACTAAAATGATTTGTTTTAAAACTTGTTATTTTAAGGGTATTTTAGGTAGTTTTAAGGTTGAATAGTAAAAAGGGGTATTTTGAAAAGGGTATGGTTGAATTTAGGGTATTTTCAATAATTTCCCCGAAAATTCACAGCTACGTAGCCGGCTGCTCATCCAACCACGTCAACTAGACAATATAAGATTGTGACGTCTCAATTCAAACAAGCCACAATCACACAGACGCCTACACACTTTGTCTACACGAACTCACTAAAATCTTCTACTTGGGAGAGTTCAATTCAGAACCAAGAGATGGGGCTGCAAGGAGAAAATGCGCAGCGGACTGAGGATGTGGTGGCGGTAAAGCCAAAACCCAGTAAAGGACTCACTTCCAAGGCCATAGACTGGTTGGAATGGCTGTTTGTGAAAATTATGCACGACTCCAAACAGCCTCTTCATTATCTTTCTGGGAATTTTGCTCCAGTTGATGAGACTCCTCCTCTTAAGGACCTTCCTGTTATAGGGCACCTCCCTGTTAGTCCAATTTTGATGTTCTTAATGACTATAGCGTATTACTTCGATCAAGTTCATGGAGTTTATTTAAGTGCTTTATGAATTTGTGGGATTTCTTTTCTATAACTTTGTCCCTTTGATATAGTTCTAACCTTCAGTGCCTCTAGACTAATGGTCTGTTGTATTCCAAGAAATTGTAATTTCATTTGGCGATAGGATCAAGAAAAAGGAAACAAGAACCGGTTTTGCATAGATAATTGGTTTTATTATGTTTGTACATAATTTATCACTTCAATAGTCACACAGATGAAGCAATTCATCTGAACTTCCCATACAGCTTTTAGTTGAAGCCTGGAACTAATCGAGTACAAGTATTTTTTATTCCAACTATTATTCATTGGAATAATAGAAGGAAATATGATTTATGAAGACAATGTTTCTTGCACAAAAGTCTGCTTTTAACAGGATATCGTGTGGTTTACTCTGTGATTGGGTACCAAAACTATGTGGAAAGACTGAAAAAAGCCAAAGGAAAAAGATTCGAGAAAAACACAGGTGGAGTTGAGTAATGCAACTCAAAAGGAAAATATTCAACTGATATACATCACGAGTCAAGAAAATTTCCAAGGGTACTCTTTCTCTTTCGCCATTTCTCCTTGTGCTACAGCACAATGCATAGAATAAGAACATATTTGGGAATTGGGATTATAATGGTGAACCGCTTTCCCTGACCTCGCCCTTTTGCTAGCAAAACACAGCCTCATGCCTAGACAAAGCCTAAATGAAGCGAGTTATAGGATGTGTGAGGTCAATTGTCTGTCTCATATACCATGATGATAACATCTAACTTACATAATTGTACTTCTTTTGACATGATAAATCATTAAGCCTCATAAAAATGCAGAGTTCCACTGTTTAGCTATTAGTGCTTTGGCTGGTGACAATCTAATGTTGTGAAAGGCTTTCACTGCAGGAGTGTCTAAATGGTGAATTTGTGAGGGTTGGTCCTAACCCCAAGTTTGCTCCAGTTGCTGGTTATCATTGGTATACCTTTATCTTTCTTGAAATGTTTTCTTTAGAGCCTCAAATGGTCTTTCCTTGTCATTTCTTTTGAGATGTTAATCCCCTGGCATGCCTAAAATCGAACGTCATTTTGCACACAGCTTTTCAATTTTATCTTATGCTCTGATTTCTGTTTGCTATTGTGAGTGGGATTTACTACTACTATTCTTTTGATAGACAAATTTGTCTAACCTCCTACTTGTTTATTTCTCTCTGCAGGTTTGATGGAGATGGGTGCGTACCTCTCATTTATGGTTCATCACTTGGGATAACGTGTTTAAATTTACTTTTTTTCTAACATTCTTCCCCTCCAAATAGCTTAAATGTCCTTGTGTGTATCAAAAATTTTGACATAAGATTGCAATATTTTTTATTGCTAGAGCCTAGAAGAACCTATTCCCATGTTTTGTAAAGCAATACAGCATTGGCATCCAGGATATGCTTTCCTTTTTGCATGATATTGTTTGATCTACAGTATACACAACAGATTACATGAAATTATTAGATTCTTCAAATGTTCTGTGCTGAATGAGAACGCCTTTATTTAAAGAAAAAGTTGTTCTGCTTGTTCTGCTGAATCCAAACTGTGCTGTCTGGAGGTTAGAGCCCAGAATGTTGTTTTCTATTATGTCAAAAATAAACATAAGCCAATAATAAAAACTAAGAAAAAATATGTTGCTCATTTTTAATGTTTTCATTCCCAAAATCTTTCAGGTTTTGGTCTTGATATTTTGTAGAACCCAGATTCTTTCAAGTTCTAATAAACATATGTTCCCAACAGTTATAATTGCCGATCGTGAAGGTGACAAATTCTTGTCAAATTTCAGTTATTCGGCATTTTCATATCTTTCTGAGCTTACTATCATAGTTGATGAAAGTTTGCTTTACCACCTGTTTTTATCCTCTTTTTTTTTTTTCCTGAATGAAATGATGACATCCAATTCATTTCTTTCATTTAAGAAATGTGTTTAAAATGTTTTAATCACTAGGATTGCACCCTTCTCAACCTTTTCAATCTATTTTAAAACAAGGTAAATTACTAAATGAATCTGTGCACTATATGTTCTGTAGGAATTTATTCTTATTTTATCCTGGTAGATAAGCCTCCTTAGTCCTTACTGTATATGCATGATAGCACTTATATACGTGCAGTTTCAGTCTGACTCATGTTCTTACATTCTTCTAATTTACTTTCATTTCCATTTGAGCGTTAAGTTTTGTTTCATCGGCATCTCATTTTTGAGGATTTGACCTTTGTGTGTGTGATATTCTGCTTATATTTTTCCTTTCAATAACGCTATATTCTGGTAGTCTCTGTTTTGCGTTTTTTCGTTTCAACTTATTTAAAATTCAACGAGTTCAATTGTTGGAACAATCATATAATGGTTGATTATGAACTTTAAAAAATGGGCATATTTCTGCAGAATGATTCATGGTATGCGCATAAAAGATGGGAAAGCGACATATGTCTCTCGTTATGTGAAGACATCTCGCCTTAAACAAGAGGAGTTTTTTGGCAGAGCAATGTTTATGAAGGTATTTATTGGATTAACATAACAGCTAACATGGCTTCTTTCATCTCTCTTTTTCTTTCATCTAACTACAATTCCCAAATTTGTCTATAAATTCTTCAGTTAAGTATAATGTCTTTCTATTATTATTGTTACAATTGATGTTTCTTAGAAACTTCTTCATTTAGTTTGGGCGTGTTAGAATAATTGGCTTTTATTTCTTTCTGCATGTAGGCTGTTCACATGGAGTGTGATATTTCCCGATTATTTCCTTTCTTTTTAGGATGATAGGATGATTTAGCCCCTGTTTGAGCCACATTAAAATTTCATTCTCATTTGTTTACTTATTTTTAACCACACATTCTTCAATAAAATAATATTTTTCATCACATTAATGACTTTTCCTTCTTTTTCAACCACACATTCTCCATCAATCTACTATTCTAAAATACATTTTTCCAAAATAATGTGGCTCAAACACACCCTTAGAGCCCGTTTGATAGGCATTAAACTGAAAATTTGTAGAAAAAATGTGACCGTTAGTGGGCCAACCTGAGACCCACCATAGAGATAAAAAGTCAAAAAAATTGGTTGGAATATGAGCCCAACGGCTCTTTTTTTCATTTTAATGCCTACCAAACAGAGGCTTAATGTTTAGCTTTCGACAAGGCAATTCTTATATTGTACTCAACTTTGTAACTTCTTCATGGATAAGAATCGGGTTTCAATCATCCCTAAATGTTCACATATTATCAGAGCCATACTAAGTTCTTTGGGATTTCTGACAGCCTTCATTGTTGTTTGTTCTTGACGGTCTTCATTGTAGTCAAGTACAAGTCCTAGGCCTCATTGCTGTTTAGTTTTCTTTGCTATTAATTCCTTTCATGGTTTTTATTGTCTTTTTTTTTTTCCACTTTGGGTGCTTGTTTTCTTTCAGTCTCATTGGCAATTGCTGGTCTTGTTATCAAACTTTGTTAATCTTCATCTTATTCTCTTTTCATCTCATCCACCTTTGTCCAACATTTCTGAAGTACCTAAATCTACCGACACAACTGCACGAGGATCTTCTAGCATATAGGTGGCTATTTACTCTGATTATCCTACTCTTTGCTACATCCGAATTGAATTAATTTTTTTTAATGGATTGGTCTTGGTCTTTCCAGATCTCTCTGAAAACAAAGGGAAATTGAAGTGCTGAATTGAGACATCAAACAACAGTTTAAAAGGGAACAGATGTATGAGAACTGGGCGGTTACTACACTTAACTTGATGTTGGAAAGACATTTTCCTACTTCCCATTTTAATAAGGACTCAACAAGTTACTTGACCTGTGAAAGCATTGTACATCACTTGTCATGTATTAATACTCCACAATGAAACCAAGTGGCTGAACGGAAGAATAGACATCTCCTCAAAGTCAATCATGCTCAATTATGCCAAATGAAAGTGTGAAGACGCTACTGGGGCAATGCTATACTGATAGCCACACTTTTCAACAACCGAATGCCTATCAAAGTTCTGGGAAACAAAACACCAATGAAGAAACTCATTTCTAAAAAAAATGAAGAGATTCAGTTCAACGAACTATTAATATGCCTAGTCAATGCCTTAAATGAAGCTTAAATTAAGTTGATTTACTCACTCAAATAGGCAGAATCAGTAATCAACCCTCATTTAGGATAACTTGAAATGAAAACTCACCCTGAATGAAGATCTCAAAAAATGTTTGTGTTGATAAAAGAATAACATATAATTGAGAGAGGATATCAGAATGTACCTGGGAGTAACCTGAAGCTTAATTTTGACTGAACAAAGTTGGACATGTATCAAAATTAACAAGCATTTGATTGTTCTCTTTTACATCCTGTCCTTTTATTTGAAAAAAATGAGAGAGTTGGACATGTCTCAAAATTAACCATCATTTGATAGTTCTCCTTTTGTTTTTATTTGAGCAAATTTGATTGTCTGCTTACTAAATACATTCCTATATCATTTTATATTTCTTCCTTTGCGGTACGTCATCCTGGGGACATTATTTGCAGATTGGAGACATGAAAGGGATGTTTGGGTTGCTCATGGTTAACATGCAAATGCTCAGAGCAAAACTGAAAGTATTAGATATGTCCTATGGAATTGGTACAGGTGGGTCAGTCATGTATGCTTTCCCACTATGAATTTGTCTTTGCATTTCTTACACCCTACCCCCTATATTTTAATTAGAGTCAACCGAAAAAATTGGAAACTACTTTACATATATTTATTAGTAATTATGAGCTCAGCCAGAGACATACCTATAACATAGTTTCACATGGATATGGTACAGTCAGGTCAATCAAGTTTGCTTTCACACCAAAACACTGTTTCCGTCGTTTGACTTTTTCAAGTTTTTAAATCATAGTTAAGATAATTAACTTAATAAATCTAAGAACTGTCCATTTCAATTATTTTGTTTATATCCGTTTTTGTATTGCTTATTATATATTGTTGCACTTCTGTTCCAGCTAATACTGCTCTGGTATATCACCATGGAAAGCTTTTGGCACTTAGTGAGGCAGATAAACCATGTAAGCCATTTATCTTTATTCTATAGAAATGTATGTTCTCAGTTAACTTGAATTTCACGATCCTATCAATTTTGTGTGGTTTTCCACCTTTTGCCTTTCAATTTCATCATGAAACTGGAATATGAACTTACCTCATCATGTATAAGCTTTCCATTCTTCATGTGGATATCCTTGTGAGAGATTACTTGTACTATGAGGATAAAGAGACATAAAATAGTCTACATTTATTCCTCTTTTGCTTTAATATTTTCCATATCTTGTACAGATGCTGTTAAAGTTTTGGAAGATGGAGATCTGCAAACTATTGGCTTGCTGGACTATGATAAAAGACTGGCACATTCTTTTACTGCTCATCCTAAGGTTGATCCATTCACTGGTAAGAAACATGCTTCCGTGAGTAGAGTAGAGTGGAGTAGAGTAGAGTAGAGCAGAGCAGATAATTATTATAAAATCTAATTAATTTTTATGTATATTACACATTCTCACCTTGACCTATTCAATATAGCTTAGTCATTTATGCCTTTCCTTACCTAGCTGCAATAGTCATCTCGCTTTTTAATTAGCTAGTAACAGCTTTGCCTTCAACTAGAAAACACATCATTCTTGATTTATCAAGTTGGTTATATTCAGTTTTTAATGAACTGAATATTTAATAATGCTTATGCTTTAATTGATTCTATTCAAGATATGACAATTTTCAGTCAGATAATTTCTGACTTCTATCCTAAGCAAAACTGGATGGATACATGAAAATATGGTTCAATGTGCTGAAATCAATACGTGCATGATGGTTAGGTGCCTTAAATTTCAAGGTTGATGAATAAAATTATAAATTTCACTTTATTTTGCTCATAAACAATGTCACTTAGCTTATGAAAACTGCATGCAGGAGAAATGTTTACCTTTGGCTATTCACATACACCACCATATGTCACCTACAGAGTTATATCGAAGGATGGGGAGATGAATGATCCCGTTCCAATAACAGTATCAAGCCCAATCATGATGCATGATTTTGCGATTACTGAAAATTATGCAATTTTTATGGACCTCCCTTTATACTTTAAGCCAAAGGTATGGCAATACAATGATATTATCGATTATCCTGATTACAGTGTTTGATCTAGTTACTTAAACATAATACATGCTTATACTTGGTTCCATTAGTTTGCACTTTCATCTTTGCTTTATTGGGCGTCACATCTGCTGAGTTAAAAGCATCTCATCGACCCTTCTCTTTGCTTTTTCAACCGTCTAAATATGACCCTGACGTAATCTATGTACTTGAAAGAAAGTGATCTAAATATTTCACCTCTCCATGCTTAAAGGGATATAACTGAAGCTAATGACATTCACCTGTCCTCCATCTGAATCAAATCTTAAACTTCCATAAAATAGCACCTACCAAATTCTGCATCTAGGAAGAAATAATCACTAGCTTATTGCTGATTATCGTGTTGCATGACTGATTTCATGATCTCAACCTAGTTTTATTCCTTCATGAGCAATTTCCAAATCAGTTTGTCCTTTCGATTCCAACCTAATTCAATCAAATACTCCCTCCATCCACGATTGTACCTTGTAGTTGACTTCTCTAGTCAAGCATTTGGTTTCTCCTTTATATAATTACTCAGTAATTTAACTGATCTGTCTGAGAAAAAACTTAAAACAGTGAAAATGTTCCAATCAAATACTATCATTTGAATTTTTTTTATTTTTTAAAATAGAGTGGTGAAACAATAGCCTTAAAACTATCCATTTGACCAAAAAGTTAACCGAGACATTCTACAGATGGGGGGTTGACTTGTTTGTAATTTTCAGAACTTATATGGGCATGAAAACAAATGCTGCAATATTTGAAGTAAAATTTTTCATAAAATGATTCCTATTAGGATATTCATGCATCAAATCACTTATCATAATCAAACCTTGCTTTCCGTTTTCATATGTTCAGGAAATGGTGAAGGAAAAAAAGTTTATTTTCAGTTTTGATGCTACAAAGAAAGCTCGTTTTGGCATCCTTCCACGGTATGCAAAGAATGAGCTACTAATCAAATGGTTTGAGCTTCCAAATTGCTTCATATTCCATAATGGTGAGAAACTTTGCTTTAATTTATGCCTTAGAATGTCCAAATGAAATGCTCCCTGTAATTGTTCTCTTTCTAGGGGCTAATATCAATTTCATAAGAACTAGAACAAGCTCACTTGTTGTACATAATAATATGGTCAGTTGCTTAGTAGTTGTGTTTTCATGAATTTCACTTAGAGCTCCAATTTGTTCAGGACTGTTTATCTTTTCATGAAGGGTAATGCTGTTTTTATCTAGAAGCAAGCAAGTTTCTGTTAATGCAAATTTGCACATATAAAAATCTTAGTTAAAAACTTCTTGATCACCAAACTTTCAAAGTTATTTAAGTATGGTTTTGTTGAGGTGTTTGAAAGTGTTTGTTATGTGGCGGATGGCTTAGTGAGATGGTATTAATAATCTAAAAAACACCACTTTTATACACGATTTTAGTTTAACAGCACTTATTAAAATGTTTTAAACTCTTTTCATTATAACTTATTAGTTGATTAACTCAACATAAATATCAAGGCAATTTTAAATATTACTTTAATCGATTTTTGGCCTTGTTGTCATTTATGTTAGACATACGAGTCTCTTCGTCAGCCATGTCTCCAAATCCATTAAATCAACTAAAGGATGTGTGGTTAGCGAATTGATTGAAACAACTTTGTCAATGACCATATATGTTAAAAAAGTTGAGTGACTAAAGTGACACATTTTGAAAGTTTGTTGACTAACATAGTTTTTAACCCAAAAATCTTACATAGAAAAGAATCGAAAAACAAAGGAAGCATATATGAAACTCAATTTTGAACGATATCATAGTAATGAGCAATTTTGATGGAGATAGAGATAGAATAGAAATAGAAGTTAGATAGGATTTTAAAATACGAATTTAATTCATATTATAATTGTTTAGATTAGATTAAATTAGATTCAATAATTTGATAAAGTTATAGCTTATTTTAAGTTCTTTTAATTTTAGATTAGTTGCTCTATGAATAGAGGGCTTATTTATTGCAATATCCGCCCTTGATTATATGAATAAAATCTGATTTCCTCTTGCCCTCATTTCTTCTCTTCTTGGACCCCTTTTCTTTCTCGTTCTTCAATTGTTCGCTATCAACTTGTTAAGCTCCTGCGTCAGGTTTATTCTCAAATTCATATACTAAGAATATAGAATCCTAAACTTTGTTATGAACTTTACACATCATGAAGAGGATGCTTTTTTTCAAATATAAATGATTTTACATTGTCCACTTGACCTATTAATTTCTGCCACACATTTTTTATTTTTTTATTTTTGTCAGTAAATTCAATCAATCAGCTTTGAACTCTGAAATGGATGATAATCCGAAACGTTTTCACTGGTTGCAGCTCCTGTTAAATTTAGATTACTCTGCAAAATTTTTCAGTTACATGCATATTCATCCTCTGATTTTATTATTTTCAAGATTCTGCTTACCCTGTATTTGCAACAATATGATGCTGCCTATTCTCTTTTTCCCTCTGATTTGTGTGTGTGTGTGTGAGAGAGAGAGAGAGAGAGAGAGAGAGGAGAAGTGTACTGATATACAGATACAGGTTGACCTTTTAACTTGTGATTCTTGAACGCGTGTGATTTCTCCTGCATTCGTTCCTTACACTTATCAATTTTTACCCGTTTATCATATTGAGAAGGTTGTGCTGTAGCTGTGATGTTACCTGTCCTGACACATACCATCTATTTATATTTTGGAAAATGCTAAGTGTACATAATAAATGTACACAATGGATGACATAATGTGATGTAGCAACCATCCTGTGTGAAAGTGTCAGATTTGAATTAAAGGTGTTCATCAATGCCACTTGCAATTATGTAGACCATTATGTACTTGTAGCATCACTCTTTTATTTTTGATTTTTTTATCAGCAAATGCTTGGGAGGAAGGAGATGAAATTGTTCTGATCACTTGTCGGCTTGAGAATCCTGATCTTGACATGGTTAATAGCACCGTTAAAGAAAGGCTTGATAATTTCAAAAATGAACTGTAGGAGAGCTCAAAGCTGACAGATACCTTTATCATCTCTTATCTCAATGATGAATTCTGATTCTCGTTATCTCTGTCAGGTATGAGATGAGGTTCAACCTCAAAAATGGTCTGGCTTCACAGAAAAAATTATCTGTATCCGCTGTAGATTTTCCGAGGGTGAACGAAAGTTATACTGCTAGGTAAGATCTTTAAAAACATGCTAATGATTTGGAATTTGCATCTGAATTATCTCAATGAAGAGATTCCGGGACATGAAAATCATTGATATTAAACTCTTTTGAGGCAATGGCCCTATAAATTCAGTTGCATCTGTTTTGGCAGATGTTACGCTTATTTATTCCTTTTTGGCCATGTTCCATCTCTATTTCCTATATTTTCTTGTGCTTGAAAAATTCTTTTACTATAATTATATCTGCATAAGCACAATTGTCTTACAAATTTAGGAAACAACGATATGTATATGGAACAACACTGGACAAGATTGCTAAAGTAACTGGGATTATCAAGTTTGATTTGCATGCGGAACCAGAGACCGGAAAAGAAAAGCTAGAAGTTGGAGGAAATGTTAAAGGTATCTTTGATCTAGGACCTGGAAGATTTGGTTCAGAGGCTGTCTTTGTTCCGCGGCATCCTGGTACCACATCTGAAGAAGACGATGGCTACTTGATTTTCTTTGTACATGATGAAAAAACTGGGTACTTTGTCTTTATCTTGCTCTGATACAGTGTTTGGGTTCGTTTATTTTGACTTGTCATCTATAGATAACTTGGTGTAACTTTAATTTTGACTTATATTGCAAATCCAAATGCAGTATCCTTAGCCTTAATTCATATTTGATTGCATACACAGAAAGTCGGCTGTGAATGTAATTGATGCAAAAACGATGTCAACTGATCCTGTTGCTGTTGTCGAACTGCCCAAGAGAGTTCCGTACGGATTTCATGCCTTCTTCGTGACAGAGGTAAATTTTATCCATTCTTATTCTTTTTTTGTTTCATTTTGTATATTCTTCTATAGTTGAAAACATTCAAAGATGTGTTTTCCCTCTAAATGGAAGCTAGAATGAAAATTGGAAAGACTAAATGCTTAAACAGTTCCTCACGATAAAATATCAGAAACATTGCATGTAAGATGTTCGCAGTAAATGGATGTTCGTAGATTACTTAATCGAGTAAACATAAATAAATTTTTGTTTTTCGTGTCTAGCAATAAGATGGTAAGATGTTAATCTCTGGGAGATGCTGCATTCGAAAAGAATATGCCGATTGCATATAAAGCAAATATCTGGAACTTAAGGTTGGAATAGCGTTTTCTTTATCATTTCGATAAGCTGTAGAGGTAACTACAACTGCAATCTAAGAAAGGTTAGACAGACACATGTAAATAGATACAAAGAAGATTTCCAGGACATTGGATGCCCCAAGTGGTCGAGACTACATAAATTGTGAGATTTTCATATACCAAAAATGGTACGTGTACGTGGGTATGTCTGTGCTGGTTAGTTACCTCGAACCTATTTACAACTTTTTAGAACTTCCATGTCATGACTGTGTATATTGACAAATATCTTGATCTCAATATGTTCTCATTCCCAAGTTCGAAGTGCCTTCTTAACGAACTCATATTTTGCATGCTATAAATAATTCAATCACAGCTTTCATTCTCTCTCTCTCTCTATCGATTCATTTAACTTGATGATGCTTTGCAACAGGACCAACTTCAAGAACAGGCAAAGCTCTGATAAGCAACGAGTTCTGGTGAACTTTTGAGAGCTACAGCTGATCACTTTTACCTACCTGTTATATTTATGCAAACCCGGGCCACAAAAAAAAATGTGCGTGCTTAGTACATGATACTGTATTAGGGTAAACAATACTAAGCTCGATAGATTTTGGGTGTCAAGCTTGTAATAATGTTGATTAGTATATATTGTTGTTATGTTGTATTTGGTGCTACATTGTATTACAAGAACGAACAAGTACTGTTGTATTTTGGTTTTATGTACTGTATATTTGGCAAACAGCGTACGAATGGACGGTATTTTCCAAACCAAGTAGGGGTAATCAAATCGATCGTCTCGATTTTTTATTTATCAACCCAATTACCCAAACCAAAAATGGGCACCAAATCGAAACTATCCTAACCAAACAATCTTTATTCAGTTTGGTTTGAGCTTGAGCCTAATTCTGGATGGACCATTTTAAATTACCTTGATCAACCACACATAATGATTTTAATCAACCACAAATAACTAAAGACCACATGGAATTTGTAATAAAATTAAATAATGAATTAATACATTTATATATTACAAATTGTACTTGAATTAACCACATTAAATGAAAAATTAATCAAATTTCCATGCATGCTCAATATGTTTTTAATCTATTTAGTTTCCCTTTTTTAATTATTTGATTATCTTATTTTATTTATATAACTATTCATGTATTAAACTTTGGCAAAATTAGGCCTAGTACGGTCATACAGAAACAAAATTGAATAATACGTTTTTGTACTAATTAAACAATTTAAAACGTAATTAATACGTTTAAAACCCCAAAACCCAAAACGTTAAGAGTGAAAACCAGTTAGTGTTTCTTCAAGTTTTTCCCATTTTCATTATAGTAAGAGATGGTGGATCTTAGCGACAACACCGTGATGCAAGGACGGCGCCACCACTACCATCCTCAGAGCTGCATCAAAACCCTTCATTTCCCTTCAATTTTCTGTGTGTTGTTTCAATTATAAAGGGTGGCACCACCAACATCCTCAGACGACAAATCCCCTTGTGCTTGACAATCATTTGTTTTTGGTGGTCCGCCTCCATGTGTGCAGCTGATGGCTCCGGAATTGACGTTTTTTGCAGGCGAAATCGCGAGGTTCGCGACTGGGTAAATTTCCAGATTCAATTCAGTTTGCTTGGGGCTTGATTGTGTGTAATTGTTTGCTTGGTTGGGGCCGCATGAGCTTGAGGAGTCGACCGGTAAGGCTCCGGTCAGGTGGGTGTTGCCGGAGGTAGCATTTCCGGCAAATTGCAAGTTTTTGGGCAGATTTTTTGTTTCTTCGATTTCTATCAATTTTGTGGTTGGAATTTCATGATGTTTGGTGGAAATGAGAGCTGATGTTAAGGGCTTTCCTAGGGTACCAAAATCCGGTGGTTTGGGAGGTCGATTATTGTTGGGTTTTTGGTGCATTTTTTGAGTTTCACCTGGAAGAGGCTCAGACGAACATTGGTGTCAAATTCTAACTCCCGTATGTTCCGGAAGTGGTTGTCTACACTACTATAGTGGAAGGATTTTTCAAGGCATATAAGCTTGAAGATGCAGTGAGAAATTTTTAAGAAATGCAGAGTAATGGGATCATTCCAAAGTGAGTTGCTGATTGATCATAATAACTATAATAATAGCAATAGTGACCGAAGTGCATAGAGAAGTAAACCAGGTGGGGAATTGTGATGAAACTATTGGATTGACGATATGTAGATTGCTTAGCCCGACGGTGGGGTTGTTGCGTACTAGTTTTCGAGAGGGTGATGCAATTGCTAGTGATATGTATTGAGATGGACGGTGGGTTTAGAAATAAAAGTGTTCCAAGAATTTGTTCACTATATTTGATTATAGAATTGTTGTATAGAATTTAGACATGAACTCGTAATTTGAAAGCTGTCAAAAGCTTGCTTGTTGTCATGTATCAACACTTACATTGTAAATATTCAATAATTTATTCAAACAAAATCTATTTTTGTAGTCTGTTATTGTTACATATAACAGAGTTGATGCTATGAGTTCTTGGCTACTATTTTGAGCAGGTTCGATCTGTTTTATACATTTGACACCTTTGTTGATGCTTGATTGTGTGGTATGCTGAAAGTTGAAATAGTGAAGCAACTGGAATAAAGTTGTCCTAGTTGAGTTACTTGTGAATCACAATTCTTTTGTCAAATTCTTGTTAGTTGACAATGTCAACTGGTGTCACTTTTTTAAATTGACATGAGCGGGTTCTAAATGAAAAAAATTACAATGTGTCAGTACTTGCAGTGAATTACAGTGAGTTTAGTGCAGACATCACAATAACACTTTTTTTTCCAAAATTTGTCACTTTTTTTTTAAATTTTGTCACTTTTTTGAGTGTCACTTTTTGAGTGGGTTTGTCACTTTTTTTGAGTACATAATCAGCATGCAATGGATGAGTCTATTTTGGTATTTGAGTTTGTGTCACTTTTTGAGTGTGTTTGTCACTTTTTTTTAGTGTGTGTGTCACTTTTTTTTAGCTTTGTCACTTTTTGAGTGTGTTTGTCATTTTTTTTTAGCTTTGTCACTTTTTTTGAATTTGTGTCACTTTTTGCATGTGTTTGTCACTTTTTTTTTTTGAGTTTTGTTTTGTCACTTTTTGAGCGTGTTTGTCACTTTTTTTGAATGCATAATCAGCATGCAATGGATAAGTCTATTTTGATATTTGAGTTTGTGTCACTTTTTGAGTGTGTTTGTCACTTTTTTTTAGTTTTGTCACTTTTTGAGTGTGTTTGTCACTTCTTTTGAGCTTTGTCACTTTTTTTGAATTTGTGTCACTTTTTGAGTGTGTTTGTCACTTTTTTTGAGCTTTGTTTTGTGTCACTTTTTGAGTGTGTTTGTCACTTTTTTTGAATACATAATCAGCATGCAATGGATGAGTCTATTTTGGTATTTGAATTTGTGTCATTTTTTTATTGTGTTTGTTACTTTTTTTAAGTTTGTCACTTTTTTTAAAAAGTGACAATTTTTATAAAAAAGTGACATTGTGTCACTTTTTCATTTTACACAGTATTTTTTACTTCCTAAAAACCTTTCACATGATTTTTCAAAACACCCATAATTTTAAGGGTACTTTTGTAAGTACCCCTTAAACTTTCCGGTTCAGTTTGGGTTTCACCCAATGGGTTAGGTTGTTTAGAGTGACCCAAAATCCAACCCAAATTGACAAATCGAACAATGGAAAAATCGACCCAAACTAGTCAATTCGGTTTGAGTTTATAGGTTTGTTCGGTTTCATGGTCCAAATTTCCACCCCTAAATCAAGGATGTTCGAGGCGAGGTTTACGCCTAATTGTAAGACCTATTAATTTGGTTCAAGTAATATTATTAATCATGGTTAATTATTGATAAAATTCTATTGGTTCATTGAGAAATGTCAGTTTAATAATTGTTCACTTTGATGGAAAGTGAATAGTTTTTATTTTATGGCACATGACTTCAATGGAAGGTGAATAGTTTTCTTTTATGGTCATAAAACTGCCTCTTTCTACCTATAAATGTGAATGAAATCTATCAAATAAAAAATTTCAATTATAGAAAGGAAAAGAGAGAGAACGGTTTCTAGATTTCACCAGTTTCTATTTTGCAGGTTTAGATCTTTCAACTATTACTATGGATCAAGATATATTTCTTGATCAATTAATCTATATTTTAAAATCATGAATTCTAAAAAATCTTGGTTTAGGGTTATATAATTGCTTACATGTAGTATCAAAGCCAAGTTGAAAAATTCTTGATTTTCCTTTAAAGATTACTGTTTTTCATTCATCGATCCTTAATTATTTTTATCGATTTATGAATCAAGATCTAAAATTAGAATAATGGTTCCGTTGCTAGATTTTTTTCTCTGACCCAATGGCTATTTAGTTTGAGACGCACTATTTGTACCGGGGGGTATACAACCCCCTGACCGGCCCCCTCACTATAGGGGGTATACCCCCTGACCGGCCCCCTCACTATAGGGGGGACCCCCTATAGTGAGGGGGCCGGTCAGGGGGTTGTATACCCCCTGGTACAAGAAGCATTTTTCATTTAGTTTTCCTGTCTGCACAGGTAATTATTAGTGAAAAAAACATAGTTTCTGTGTTAATAAAATGCATAAATTAGTGTCCAATGCTTTTATTATTGATTTCATCTATCATGTAAATTGATGTTTGGCATTTCCTGAAATGTGGGCCCCCTATTGTGAGGGGGCCGGTCGGGGGGGTTGTATACCCCGGTACAAGAAGCATTTTTCATTTAGTTTTCCTGTCTGCACAGGTAATTATTAGTGAAAAAAACATAGTTTCTGTGTTAATAAAATGCATAAATTAGTGTCCAGTGCTTTTATTATTGATTTCATCTATCATGTAAATTGATGTCTGGCATTTCCTGGGTGTCGACATGTATTCTGCTTATTATTGCATATACTGTTGCTCAAGAATGATGATGGTCTGTGATAGGTTTATTGTTATTGTGGGGTGAATACATTATACACCTTTAGTCAACTTGATTTTGTATACAATTATGGTTAAAGGAGATAAGCTTCTGCATCATTTTTTATTTTATTTTTTTTTTTTTGAGGAAAAACAACAATATATTCCAAAGAAGGCGAAACAAGCGGATACATGGAGGAAAACCTCCAACACACGCTCTCCAAAGAGAGATAAAGTGTTTCCACAGCCCAAGATACAACCACAAAAATAGGAGACGACCCAAACACAAACAAACTGTACACAACCCAATACAAACTGACGGCAATAGAAGACAAAAACATCTGTGACTTTACAAAGACTGAAAACCCCAACATAAAGCCAACTACGCACTCAGCACTTAAGCACCCCCGCACGCAAGGAAACAGGCCTTGTCTAGTCTTCACCACTGCCAACCAAACCACACAACAAAACAACAACAATACACAAATCACAACAACAGCCAACCAAGACAACCAACACACACCACCAATCGACACTCAACAAACACCACCACACCACACCACCACCGATCGACGCCAGCACTGGAGTACCAGCCTAAAACGGCCCGCCGGCTAAGCTCCATCAGCAGCTCTCCCGTCGACTCCCGTCGCCAGAAACCACGCTTGACCGAGGCTAACCTCCCTGACTTGGCGACACCTCGCACGCCTCTTCTGCCCAACCGAAGCCCACACAAGCACCGCCTCCAGAACCCAACCAACCCCTCCCAAACCCCGCCAGTAGGCACCATCAGCATCATCAAAAATGGCGAAAAATCTGGGCAACCAAAAGAAAAAAACCGAAAAGAAATCTGGAGAAAGAAAAGGGAAAAGAGGGGCAACCTTCACCTGAGGAAGGGCGGACAGCTTCACCGGAGGAAGAGAGAAAACCCTCACGCCAAGGGAGGGACGATTTCCAAGCTTCTGCATCATTGGAACTTGATTTTCTCTTTCCAAAGAAATGAAATAATTAAGTTTCAGAGAAGTAGTTTACGTGTAGGATATTTTGTGCAATTTGAATTATGGATTAAATTAAACTATATCTAGTTTAATCACTTACTTCTCATACCTTGTTTATCTATCATTGATAATGAATAAAAAATTATGCGGTAATTAATTTACGCATAGTAATTGGGATGAAGAAAGTTTCATTCAAAAGTTTTAATGAATCATTTATATAAATGTTATTTATATAACTAACGTTCGATTAATGCTGTTTGTTAGTTGCCAAAGTGGCCAAACATCATGATATTGCGAATACTAAATTACATAATTTATTTGTCAAGTACTCTTGATAGTTTGATACTTATAAATGAAGATGACATTAAAATTATTTTTATCAAGAGTTTATTGATGTTCATAGATTAAAAAATTGTTATGAATCGCCCAAAGGCTAGTCAATTAATTTTATTAATCTTGACCATAATTGGGGTTAATTGATATATCTAGTTAGATGTGTTTTGTATATCCAAAGATAGTATACATGTCTGATTAAGATATATTTAATTACCAATTATGTGAAATTAACTAGTATCATTATATTTATTATGATGGTATAACGTAGTATCTTTCAAAAGAGAACTGTGGTATATATTTAATGTTATTTGAATATGAATTTAAGTGTTTAAGTCAAAACTCAAAACATTAATGTTAGAGCATTTTATATTTTGTAGTATTTGTTCCCCTTTTTTTGCATTCACATGCTTCATCTGTACCACTGTTCAATGTGCTCAATTTCTCTTACTAGTGTGAACAAGTCCAGTTCAATTTAGGTGTTTTGGACTTAGACTTGGCACTTTAAGTTGAGAAACATGTTGATTTCACTGATGAGAGCAGTGCTGATGAAAGATTATTCCATAAGGCTTGGGAAAGATCAATCAGATTAAGCATAATGTTTATGCAGATGACCTTAACAAAGAATATTAAGTCCACTACCTCCTAAAACTGAGATTGCTAAGGAATATATGAAATTTGTGGAAGAACGTTCCCAAACAGCTAACAAATCATTCGCTGGCACACTGATGGGTACCCTAACCACCATGAAATTTGATGGTTCACGTACCATGCATGAGCATGTTATTGAAATGAGTAACATTGCAGCAAGACTTAAGACTCTTGGGATGACTTTGGATGAAAACTTTCTAGTACAGTTTATCATCAACTCCTTGCCTCCTGAGTGTGGTCAATTTCATATGAACTATAATACCTTAAAGTACAAAAAGAATGCGAATGAATTGTACAGTATGCTGGTGCAAGAGAAGACAAGGCTTAAGAATCAAGGAACTCATTCTGTTCATCTCGTAAGTCATAAAGGAGTTGGAAAGAAATATAAGAAAAGGTCTGGAAAGGGCATTAAACAAGGACCGCTAAAGATAAATGAGTCTTCTATCCAAATCCACAATAAGGAACGAAAGAAAGATACATGTCATTTCTGTCGTAAACCTGGACACCATAAAAAGGACTGCCTGAAACATAAGGCGTGGTTCGAAAGTAAAGGTAAGATTATTTCTTATGTATGTTTCGAATCTAATTTGGTAGAAGTTCCTTATGAAACTTGGTGGATTGATTCTGGATGTACCACTCATGTTACCAATACGATGCAGGGATTCCTTACAATCCGGACCATGAATCCAAATGAAAAGTTTGTTCTCATGGGCAATCGTGTCAAAGCTCATGTTGAAACTATAGGAACCTACCATTTGATTTTAGATACAGGACATCATTTAGATTTATTTTAAACTCTTTATGTACCTTCTATTTCCCATAATTTAGTTTCCTTATCAAAACTTGATTCTTCTGGATATTTCTTTAATGGTAGAAATGGATGTTTGAGCTTGTTTAAAGAAAATCATCTTATTAGTTCTGCTACTCTTTGTGATGGCTTATATAAATTAAAGTTTGATAACCTCTTTGTCGAGAAACTTTTAATCTTGCATGATAATGTTAGTACTAAACGTGGTTTGTTGAATGAACAATCTACTAACTTGTGGCATAAACGTTTGAGTCACATATCCAAGGAAAGAATAGAAAGATTAGTGAAGAATGAAATCCTTCATGATTTGGATTTTAGTGATCTCGAAACTTGTGTAGATTGTATTAAGTGCAAACAAACCAAACACACAAAGAAAGGAGCCACAAGAAGCATACAACTTTTTGAAATAATACACACCGATATATGTGGGCCTTTTGATGTTCCATCATTTGGTGGAGAAAAGTACTTTATCACCTTTATTGATGATTTTTCACGTTATGGTTATGTCTATCTGCTGCATGAAAAATCTCGAGTTGTAAATGATTTAGAGATCTTTGTCAATGAAGTTGAACGTTAATTAGATAGAAATGTAAAAATTATTAGATCTGATAGAGGTGGTGAATATTATAGAAGATATGATGAAATTGGACAACACACTGGTCCATTTGCTAAATTTCTTGAAAGACACGGCATATGTTCTCAATACACTATGTCGGCACACCACAACAAAATGGTGTAACTGAAAGGCATAATCGTACTCTAATAGAAATGGTTAGGTATATGTTAAGAAATTCTTCTTTAGCCATTTTTCTATGGATGTTTGCATTAAAAATTGCTATATATTTGCAAAACAGGGTTCCCAGTAAGGCAATTTCAAATACTCCTTTTAAATTGTGGACGGGGAGGAAACCCAGTTTAAGGCACCTACCGTTTGGGGTTTCTCGGCAGAAGCAAGAATTTATAATTCACATGAAAAGAAACTGGACTCAAGAACAATCAGTGGTTATCCAGAAAAATCAAAGGGGTATAGATTTTATTATCCTAACCATAGTATTAGAATTGTTGAAACTGGAAATGTTAGGTTCATTGAGAATGACAAAGTTAGTGGGAGTTTGGAACCACGAAATTTGAAAATACAAGAAGTTCAAGTTCCTCTACCTCAATTCTTCTAATGTTGTTGTTCCTCGAATTGTTGAACGATACAACAATTTGACAAAACAACAAATAAATGATCAAACATCTCATAATAAAGTTGTTACTAATGAACCTGCACTAAATGAAACACAAGAAATAGAATTAAGAAGGTCACAAAGACAATGTAGATCTGTTATTTCTGATGATTATGTGGTTTATCTGCAAGAGTCTGATTTTGACTTAGGAATTGTTGATGACGATCCAGTTTCGTTTTCACGGGCCATTGAAAGTACTAATTCTGATAAATTGTTAGATGCTATGAAAGATGAGTTGAAATCTATGAAGCATAATGAAGTCTGGGATCTCGTTGAATTACCTTAATCTTATAAAAGAGTTGGGTGTAAATGGGTCTTTAAGACTAAGCGCAACTCTAATAGTAATATCAAACGATATAAAACTAGTCTTGTTGATAAAGGTTTTACTAAGAAAAACAGCATTGATTATAAGGAGACATTTTCTCCAATATCCAAGAAAGACTCACTCAAAATTATAATGGCTTTAGTAGCCCATTATGACTTAGAGCTATATCAAATGGATGTGAAAACTACATTTCTAAATGGAAATTTAGATGAAGAAGTTTACATGGATCAGCCTGAAGGTTTTTCAGTAGAAGGAAAGGAACATATGGTATGTAAATTAAAGAAATCAATATACGGATTTAAACAAACTTCCTGTCAGTGGTATCTCAAGTTCAACGATATCATTACTTCCTTTGGATTTAAAGAAAACATCGTTGATCGATATATATATATATCTAAAGATCAGTGTGAGCAAGTTTATATTTTTATTATGTATGTTGATGACATCTTGCTAGCTACTAATGATCTCGGTCTATTACATGAGATTAAGAAATTTCTCTATAAAAATTTTGAAATGAAAGATATGGGAGAGGCAACTTATGTGATTGGAATTGAAATATATCGAGATAGGTCACAAGGATTGTTATGGTTGTCTCAAAAAGCATATATCAATAAAGTTTTAGAGAGATTTAAGATGGAAAATTGTTCAGCGAGTGTCGTTCCAATTCAAAAAGGAGACAAATTTAGTCACATGCAATGTCCTAAGAACGAATTGGAACGTAAACAAATGACAGATATTCCTTATGCATCTCTTGTAGGAAGTTTAATGTATACTCAGACTTGCACCAGACCGGACATCAATTTTGCTGTCGGAATGCTGGGTAGGTATCAAAGTAACCCAGGACTTGATCATTGGAAAGCTGCAAAGAAAGTGTTGAGATACTTACAAGGAATGAAAAATTACATGCTCACTTATAGGAGATCTGATAATTTGGAAGTCATTGGATATTCGGATTCAGACTTTGCTGGATGTGTGGATACTAGAAAGTCCACATTTGGCAATCTGTTCTTCTTAGCTAAAGGGGCTATATCATGGAAAAGTGCGAAGCAGTCGGTCATTGCTGCATCCACTATGGAAACTGAGTCTGTGGCATGCTTTGAGGCCACGGTTCAAGGAAATTGGCTGCAGAACTTTATTTCAGGGCTTGGAAATGTCAACAGTATTGCTAAACCGCTGAAACTTTATTGTGACAATTCTACAGCAGTCTTCTTTTCAAAGAGCGACAAGTACTCTAAAGGTGCTAAACACATGGAATTGAAATACTTTGTCGTTAAAGAGGAAGTTCAAAAACAAAAGGTGTCAATTAAGCATATTAGTACCAATCTTATTATTGCAGATCCACTAACGAAAGAATTGTCATCAAAGACATTTAATGAACATGTAGAAAGAATGGGCATTATTGGAAATGATCATTGACATTATGGAATTTAAGTAATTGACACTTTGAGCTCGCTTATGTATTGTTTTTGACAAAATATTATTCATGTCATAATAGTTTATATATGTACATGAATGGATCATATGAATGCTGATAGGGATAGTATTTTCAAAGATATTATTGAAATGCAGTTATCGAACTTCTCATTACTTGTCTGTTTGGTAGGGACTAATATTGTTGTACATGAAGGAATTATGTCGAAAGAATGATGTAAAACCGCCATGACTCTTATTTAATCTTTATTTAAGGATGATATATTAAATTACCAATGTACGAGGAAATTTTAATTTTTCATATGCGCATTATGTTATAGACCACATAACGATGTAATATTACATGGATCAAGTGGGAGAATGTAAGACCTATTAATTTGGTCCAAGTAATATTATTAATGATGATTAATTATTGATAAAATTCTATTGGTCTATTGAGAAGTGACAGTTTAATAACTGTTCACTTTGATGGAAAGTTGATAGTTTTTCTTTTATGATCCATGACTTCGATGGAAGGTGAATAATTTTCTTTTATGGTCATGAAACTGCCACCCTATAAATGTGAATGAAGCTCATCAAATAAAAAAATTCAATTACAGAAAGGAAAAGAGAGAGAACGATTTCTAGATTTCACAAGTTTCTATTTTGCAGGTTTAGATATTTCAACTATTATTATGGATCAATATATGTTTCTTGATCAATTAATATATATGTGAAAATCATGAATTCTAAAAATCTTGGTATTAGGATTATATAATTGCTTACACGAATGAGACGAGTCTCTAAACGTGGGAATTGAAATAAAAGCAACTCGATATTCATCAAAAGGGCCCTTGCTCTGCATCTGCATGGCTGCGACTGCATTGCTTAAATAATCAAATATTACTTATCACACCTTCAAGGGAAAGTTCAACAGGGGCATCCATCATTCTAGTAGGGGAAAAAAACGTGATTACGAAGGAATAGAAGAACGTGTATCCTATTGAATGATAGGTCAACTAATATGGGTCTTACATTCTTGCATTTAATTGAATCTATCATTTAATAACGCAATATTGCCATATAAAATGACAACGATTATTAGTAATGACATAATATTATTCGTATAATTGCTTCTATAAAAAATTAGAGAAAATTATGAGTACTTTTTCTAAAATTACAAAATGCTTTTTGAGTTTCATTTTTCAGTACAGATTCTCTGTTTGATAAACAAAAATTTACGCTTTTGCTTCACACTTTCAGATTACTAAATGTTTCATCACCGGGATATGGAATAAATAACAATGCCACGCCACCAAGGAATCAACAATCCAAATCGCACAAACCTTATTGAGCAAATTGGGCAGCTAAGAGAGGGATTGCAGGAAATTTCTGAAGTTCTGCTAAGGTTTCAGCTTCCAAGAATTGGTCCGAACGGGCTTTGAAGTTCTGCTAAGCTCCTCACTGACATAGCATGTGCACACGCCTCCTCGGCATCACAAAACAAAGACTGAGATTTAACTCCAAGATCTAACACACTGAAATGTCATGCATTATATCACAATCATTCTACAACGAAAAAGGATTCACGCATCAAAGTTTACAGATGGTTCGATGTTTTGGTGTTTCGAGCTTTCATATTTGATTATTCTAAAGAAAAGGGGTGAGAAGATGGAAGAGAACGGAAATAATGTGGGGACCGAAGATCCCCGCTATAACCTTTCTAACTCGTCTCATCCTGCACATTATACAAGTAACAAAGCCAAGAATGAATTGCCTGACAACAGCCAATAGGTTGTAGGTCAGTAGTTTCTCTCATTTGGTGGGGCCAACCCCATGGGGAACTTGATTCACCAGCAAGCTCCAATGATCCTGATTAATATGTTCACTGGCTTGTTCATTTCTAGTCGACTGCGTCAAGTAGAAAAATAGAGCATGGCCATCGCTATTCCCATTTGGACGAGACTGCTCTTTGTGTGCGTTTAGAACCATGGATCCCCCATCTCCTCGTTTATCAGAAATACCATCACTGTTGGAGAACAAGTTCTCAGAAACAGACGAGTGGCAAGATTGCATAGGAAAAGTTGACCCAGATTTTGACTGCTCAGTAGTGGAATCTTTTTTCGTGTTGAGGAATCGACCTCCAGAGCCTCTTGCCCTTCTCATTGCGTGCTTGTGCCGAGATTCATGAAGATATGGCTGCAGCAATCAATACAAAAAAGGAATTAAAGGACTACCGAACTAAATGATTAGGGCCATTCTAGATGACGGTACAAAAGAATCCAACAATAAAAACCTAAGGAAAAAAGACAGATGGTGCATCCAGTAGCCACATGAATGCAAAAGATGAAGAATTAAGCTTGCTACAATTAGGATGCAATAAGCCATCACATCATTAATATTCTTTTTCTTTTTAAGTTTCTGAAGTGTGGGAGTATTAACCATAGATGATTTCATTATATGATAAAATGAACAATCATTCTACAAGTCCCACAAGTAGTTTATTCTTTCTGAATCCATCTTCGAAGCCATTATGTTTTTGAATCAAACTAGAGCAACTTGACCTTGCAAGGCACTAAAGGACCAACTAAATCACTTCAGAGATCTCTCAACAGCGTCTGACCACAAAACATCTCATCATCTTCTTCCACTGAATCAGTCACATGTCTTCTAAGCCATTAAATTATCAATGCAACCAAATTTGATTACACCTGCAAATGCTAAGGTCCACAATCACGAAATCCTCATATGATCTAGATTTATAATTATGTACTTCAATGAGGTTTGGTATTTACAGAAACCATATGCATGCTCAAGCAAACAACCAAAATCTGCTTATAAGTGCACCTATATGTCTGTGTGTAAGGGAAAGACGGAGCACTGCCAACCTGTAGCTTTCTAAATAAAGAACCCTCCCTGGTTTTAGACCATAAAAACCACAAGGTCTTCATTCCATAATGTAAAGACAAAACCTAATCACTTTCACAAGTTCTCATTCACCCATATATTGAGTTTCTATGCAAACCTACTGTCGTCATTCGTTCAAAGGACCTAAAAATTGTAATCTGAACTAGAAGAATGGCAAAAATATGGTTCCATAGACTAACAACACTGATAGGTGCGTTTACTAGGATATCTTTGGACAAAAGTCTCCATGCTAAATGTAGGAAAGAGAAGGAAAGGAGCGAACAGTAGGTATCATCTTGTCCATTTTTCATTGATGTTTTCTCCTTTTGTTATTTATAGACGTCTGTTAAGCTCGAGTCTAAATTGACTTTTAAGTAATATAGGCAAAATGAAAAATTGAAACTAATCCAGTGAGCCAGAATCCCAAGCAATATTCTCACGCCCATGTTCAAGTTTCTGTTTTTCTTCCAACTACCACACTTAAAAAGTGTTTGACATCCATGTACAGGTTACTAAGAGTAACTGTGCTGACGAAACAAAACCTAACAATCTACAAAAACCATATATACCTTAACATCATTTTGTACACACAGATAGTAGAACGAGTGTACATGCAATTTGGGAGGGGAGGCATTATGTTACCTTCCTGACTTTAATTGCTTTCTTCTCCAGTTCCGCTTTTGCTCTTATTTGTCTTCGCCTTAATATTCCATGATACTGTTTAGCATTCACATATACAGGCTCTTCTTCCATATTAAGAGGCAAAGGCATTCTTGTTGGAAGATATCCAAGGAATTGTTGTTGAACCTGCTCAGGAAGTTTGAACTGAACAAAGAGTCCTAAGATAATTGTAACAGTTTTAGCCAAATAAAGCAATGCAAATTATTATGAAGTTGTGCCACAACCAGCAGATGCATGGATATCAAATACTGCTTCAACGAAAAGGAAGATATTTTTGCAACATTATGGGTGTGTTTGAGCCTCATTATTTTGAAAGAATGTATTTTGGAATAGTAGATTGATGGAGAATGTGTGGTTGAAAAAGAAGGAAAAGTTATTGATATGATGGACAATATTATTTTATTGAAAAATGTGTGGTTGAAAATGAGTAGAAGAATGAGAATGAAAATTTTAATATGGTTCAAACAGGGGCTATAAATAGCTAATGAAAAAGATACGGCAAACAAGGACAACATGAAGTAGTTCATCAGTCATAAGATTGATGTTTCAAATGTAAGCAACATCAAAAGTCAAAGGAAGGCCTCCCGAAAGAAGAGGTGAGCCCGAAGTATATGAATGTTTAGGCATGTCAAACTGAGGAATTGCACTGCTGTCAGCTTTTCAATTAGAAAAATCAAATAACGCCAGGAGAGGAAAAAATAAGAACAGAGAGTTAATCATGTGTGATTAGCACATAGAGGAGCAGAAAATAGGATTAGGGAATAAAGAAGTGAATAAATTCTAAATACTGTATATCGGTGTCGGTGGGAGACCATATTTTTCCATACCGGTGCTCCATATGTCACTATCCCCCCATATTGTGGATCTGGATATCGATATGGAGTCAACATCTGCAAAAGTAGAAAGGCAAATCAATGAACAATACAGTTTCCAATAAAAAGAAACAGTAATGGAGATCCACTTCGAAATCCATAAACTAGTAGTACAGAACATGTATAAAATGTTTGCATAGCATTAGAGCACTACATGAAAAACTCCCACGGCTCAGAGAGAGAGAGAGAATCTTACAATTGAATGGCCAATAAGTTCCATTTGGGAATTGTTATCAAACTGCTGCTGCTGCTGCTGCTGCTGCTGCTGCTCTTGACGACTACTTCCATTTGATCCTGAACAGGATATAAATTGTTAGCATATTATATTACAATTAACAGGCACAAAAACATAAACATCAACACATTTTCCTAGGACTATAAGGATCTACTGATCAGATTACCAATAAAAAACGTGGGGGAAAAGTTAGTCCACGTTAACAAAGTTTCATCTTTCAATTGAGGCAGAAAACAATAAAGTGCCACTTGCTGAAAGTCTTAAAACATTTCAAAAAATAGTATAACCATTTCATCTTCCTCCCCTAATGAGAAATCAAACAAGTTTCACTAGAGAGCGACAGGGATATTGAATAATCAAGATAAGCTAAAAGTAAAAAATATGACAGACAATTCACAATTTCTTAAACAAGTTAATTTGTCTCCAGATAAAGTGAACTTCATCAGAAAACAGTATAAAAATTAGAACAGTAAATATTCACCAATTCATAACTAATAAATTTTCATAAAAACATTTGAGTGAGTTGAAATATATACCAACTTGTGTCCTTGTAATTGTTAGGGACTTAGATGTAAATTTGTATTCCTTTTTCATCCTTGTATATAGGTTGGTAGAATATCAATAATAAAAATAACTATTTTTCTCCTTCCAAATTATCGCGACATGGTATCAGAGCCTGGGGCTTTAACCGAACCCACCGAACGCTAGTACCGACGCCGGCGACGGTCCTTACCGGTTACCCAGACATCGACGACCTCCGGTGTAGTCTCCTATCGGTCCGAACAGTACCCAAGTCCCTATTACGCGAACCCTAGGCGCACGGGTCTTCGGCTCCTTCGGTTTGGAACCTTCTTTTGACCTGGTTCTCGATTACCCAGCTTCGGTCGGCCCCCTTCGCGACTCGTGACTGCTCCGGCGCCGATGCTGCGCCGTTTTTCTCCCTTTTCCGGTGCAATTTCCCACTCGTATGCCACATTACACTCATCGCTTCTCGGTTTTCTCTGTCCTTCCCAACTTATTCTTGATCACTTACGTGTTTTGTTGATTAAGAGATTGGATTATTTGTTTTTTTGAAGTTTTATCTGGGTTTAGTGGCTGGAGATTGAATTTGTATTGTTTGTTTTTGTGGTCTCGTTTTCTTGTTGTTTGATGGAGAACAAAGTGGCTACATCATTACTTCATGAGACATCATCTCCGATTCACATTAAGTTAGATGGCACTAACTATCGTGTGTGGTCAAAATTGTTGGAAATGCACATTACTGGCCGGAAGAAAAGAGTTCATATTTTTGGTGAACTAACTATACCTAAAGAGAGTGATAGTAGCTATGGTGAATGGGATGCTATCGTTAAGTCTTGGCTTATCAATTCTATGACAAACGCTCTTGTGGCTCATTTTGTTCAGTTTGACACAACTAAAGATGTGTGGGATGCAGTTAAGCAAAGTTATCTTGATGTCTCTGATTCGTCACAAGCGTATGAACTTATGAAAAAGTCCTTTCAATTGCGGCAAGAGGGGTGGCCTCTTGTTACGTACTATACTGAAATAAATTCTATTTTCTTGGAACTTGACTATCGCAGACCCAATCCTATGAAGTGTACTGTGGATGTTGATGCGTTAAAAGTAAGGTGTGCTGAAGACAGGATTTATATGTTCTTTGCGGGACTAGATCATAGCTTAAATCAAGTGCGTAGTCGTATTTTGGCTACTACACCTCTTCCAAGCTTGGAAGAGGTGTTCTCGATTGTTCGTCGTGAGGAACAAAGGCAACTCACTATGGGAGCTGAAAATCATTATGAGACATCTGCATTAGCGGCAAAAGGGCTTGTTCCTCGATCACGAGCCCCTATTCAGTCTACTGAAACTTGCTCATTCTGTCACCTTAAAGGGCATACTGCTGACAAATGTTTCAAGAAACATGGCTATCCGGATTGGTATTTAGCAAAGAGGACAGAGAGGAAGGGTGGCAGATACTCTCAGGCTACGCATTCATCCGCTGCTTCTACTCATTCACCTACACCTATTGTTTCCAATGTTGCTCGTTCATCTCCCGGGGAAGGTATTTTTGGGTTGCAATCTACTTCTACCGTATCTGATTTTTGGGTTATTGATTCTGGATCTACCAATCATTTTACCTGTAATCCCTCTACATTTGATTCCTTGACTACTTCGCATGTTCAATTTGTTCAAATGGCTAATGGGACTCCAGTCAAAATTACTAGGGCCGGAAATGTCTTGTTTTCACCTACCTTCTCTCTTTCATCCGTCTTACTTGCACCTAAATTTTCTACTAATCTCTTATATATTAGTAAAATTACAAAGCATCTTGATTGCTCTGTCTTCTTCTCACCTACTAATTGTGTATTTCAGGACAATCGAACGAAGATGACGATTGGCACTGGTAGAGAAAAAGGAGGGTTGTATTTTTTGGAAGGAACAAGGGGTTTGCAAACTAGGGATAGCCACGGTCTTCAAGCTGTTAGTAAATCCCCTCCGATGGATAGAATTCTTTTGTGGCATTGTCGATTAGGCCATCCCTCATTTCCTTATTTAGAACACTTGTTCCTTAATCGTTTAAAAACATTCCTAGTTCTAGTATACGGTGTGAACAATGTATTTTTGCCAAAAATCATCGTGTACCTTTCAAAGTAAGTCTTAATAAAGTGTTTTCCTTTTACTCGTGTTCATGCGATGTTTGGGGGCCTTTCTCGACTCCATCTATTACAGGTCATAAATATTTGTTTCTTTCATTGATGATTGTACCAGAGTATGTTGGGTATATTTGCTAAAATCTAAGGGTGAAGTAGTGCATGTTATTCCAGAATTCTCAAAAATGATTGAGACACAATTTCATACACGGGTTAAAGTTATTCATTCTGACAATGGTCGTGAGTTTGTAAATCAAACCCTGGGCATTTTTTTCTCAACTCACGGCATTCTTCATCAAACCACTTGTGCTTACACACCTCAACAAAACGGCATTGCTGAGCGAAAAAATAGACACATTCTTGAAGTAGCTCGGGTTTTATGCTTTACTATGCGTGTCCCAAAACGTTTTTGGGCTGAGGCGGTGATGACTGCTGTCTTTCTTATAAATCGCATGCCTTCTCGCATTATTGACTTTAAAACTCCTTTGAAAATGCTGTCTCAGTTTCACTCTATTCCCTCTGTTTTAAGTATCTGTCCAAAAATTTTTGGTTGTGTGTGTTATGTCCATGTGCATTCTCACCTCAGAGATAAATTTGATCCTCGTGCCCTGAAATGTGTCTTCCTTGACTACTCAAGCTCCCAGAAGGGCTACAAATGCTTTCATCCCCCTACGGGAAAGTACTATGTTTCTATGGATGTGGAATTTTGTGAATCCGAATCCTTTTTTTCTAATGACATGTCGTTAGCTCCTCTTCAGGGGGAGATTAGTAGTAAGGAAGAGGAACGAGTGTGGTTAGATGAAAAGAAAGTGTGGATTTCTGGAAAGGAGGGAGAATCCCAAGTTGAATCCCAAATTGAATGTCGAGTTGAGGATGATAGATCACCTCGCTTGTTCCAAAAGTGTTATACAAGAAGAAACTCAGAAAATGCTTGTACTCCTATATTATCCTCTTCAGACCCTGATAACCCTCCGGTCGATACTACAGTGCCATCTGATTCTTCGGAGATTGAAAATGAGGTACATACTCTACATACCCCTTCTACTCCTACCTCTATTTCTGACACTAATCCTGCAGCTTTAGATACTGTTGATACTCAGGATAGGAGATATCCCCTCCGAGTCCATAATAAACCTGATAGGTTTGGTTTTTCAAAATCTTCTTCCAATGCAATCTTTCCCATTTCTGATTATATCTCGTACCATCGTTTATCTAAAATTAATCGGACTTTTGCCCTCCAACTTTCTTCTGTGTCCATTCCTAATCACTTTCAGGAAGCTCTTGATCAACCTAAGTGGAAATCTGCTATGGTAGAAGAGATGAATGCTCTCCAAAAGAACTCTACTTGGGAGATGGTCTTATTACCACCAGGGAAAAAGACTGTGGGATGCAAGTGGGTGTACTCATTAAAATACAGGTGTGCCGATGGAATCGTGGATAGGTATAAAGCTAGACTCACGCTAAAGGGTACACACAGACATATGGGATTGACTACGGGAAACTTTTGCTCCAGTAGCTAAGATGAATACCGTCAGAGTCATCCTATCTCTAGCAGTCAATCTGGATTGGCCATTGAGACAATTTGACGTTAAAAATGCATTCCTTCATGGTGATCTGGCAGAGGAAGTGTATATGGATCCCCCTCCAGGTTTCATTCATCCAGGGGGTAATGTTTGTAAGCTGAAGAAAGCCCTGTATGGGCTAAAACAATCACAAAGGGCGTGGTTTGGAAGATTGAGTTGTTCAATGAAAATGTATGGTTTTAAACAGGCCTCGACTGATTATACTTTATTTTATAAGAGAGATGGTCACAATATTACTATGCTTATTGTGTATGTGGATGATATGATTGTTACTGGCAGTAATTCTAGTGAGATTGAGAAACTCCGTAGCCATTTGACAAAGGAGTTCGAAATGAAGGACTTGGGTACTTTGAAGTACTTTTTGGGCATTGAGGTATCACGGTCCAAACAAGGACTTATCTTATCTCAACGCAAGTACGTCCTTGATCTCTTAGCAGAAACTGGCATGTCGCTTGTGTCCATGCTGACACACCAATTGAGGTAAACCATGGCCTATCTATTTATCCCGATCGATTCCCACAAACAAGGAGAGATAATGAGATTGGTGGGAAAGTTGATCTATCTAACTCACACGAGACCTGATTTGTCATATGCAGTTAGCGTTGTGAGTCAGTTCATGCATAATCCCAGTGAGCAGCACATGAGTGCAGTTAATCGGATGGCATATCAAGTCCTCTCCGTGCAAGGGCATTATGTATTCAAAGTCGGGCCATTTAGATATTACGGGTTATACGGATTCTCGATTTCTTGGATCGAGACCGAAGAAAATCCACATCAGGATATGTATCCTTTGTTGGGCAATCTTGTGACTTGGAGGAGTAAGAAACAACGTGGTTTCACTATCCAAATCTTGAGGCGGAAGTGAATATCGTGCATTGCATCATGCGACTACCGAACTTACATGGCTAAAACTTCTCCTGAGTGAACTTGGCTTTGGTCCGGATAAACCTATGTATTGTTCTGTGACAACACTGCTGCCATTAAAATTGCAAACAACCCTGTGCAACATGATAGAACAAAGCATGCGGAACTTGATAGGAACTACATCAAAGATAATCTTGACTCCAAAATTATAGAGGTTCCATATATCAAGAGGGCGGAACAACTGGCTGATATAATGACACATGGAGTTGCTAGTGGTTCATTCTATACAATGCTATCCAAGTTGGGCATGTGTGATATCTATGCACCAACTTGAGGGGGAGAGTTGAAATATATACCAACTTGTGTCCTTGTAATTGTTAGGGACTTAGATGTAAATTTGTATTCCTTTTTCATCCTTGTATATAGGTTGGTAGAATATCAATAATAAAAATAACTATTTTTCTCCTTCCAAATTATCGCGACAGAGTGTTTTATGTAATTGACCAAGATAAACCACCTTTTGGCCTGGCCAAACTGCCACATCCCACTTTCATGCTTCTATTATAATCTTTTTTTTCGAACATAAGCTTATACTGACATTAGATCTTCTACCAAATGTTACAATGATTAGTCAATACAATACTTTCACTCATTACTTTGTCTGCGTGGATTGAATAAAAGTGAACATCATTTTAGCCCTTGAAGTTGAAGTCTATGGATAAAAGATACTCCATCCATCCCACAAAAACAAGCTTAATTCCATTTTCACACAGATTAAGAAAACGTAATTAATATAGTAGGAAATATAAATTTTACTTATATTTTTCCTAATATAATGGTTTAAATAGGGTAGTTCATATTTTTTGATAACAAGGCACATTAAATAGGACATAGTAGAAATTAATAAATCAACTATAGTCTCAACAAGGAAAGTAGCCTAAAATTTGGGATAAATGAAAAAAGAAAGCAAATCTATCTTTATCAGGCGGAGGGAGAAAAAATGGTGATCACAAGACCCTATTCAAATCAGACAGAAAATATGTTTAACAAAACCCCGGATTTTAAGACAATGAATAAGTTAAAGACTTGGACATTGGCCAAGAATGTAACCATTGTAGGAAGCCTATGACACAACTTGAATCCTATGTACTTGCTTTATTATCTTAATGGATCAAACTTTGAAGTAGTCCTGATTTTAAAGGTTAACCATATTACCCCACTAAGTGCAGCCGAGAAAAAAATAAATTGTAACAAAACTAGCAACGCCATGCAACATGTGCACAATATTTTACACCTGCCTTCAGAGTTTAAGCTTCTGGCATTAAGTGGCCTTTCGCAGAATAAGTATCTCAATCAATATTCTGTTTCGAAACAAATGTGAATTGATTTAGATTTATTTCATTATTGTTTTAAGTACAATAAGCTATACACAAAAAATTAAATCCAAATTCAATTACACAAGTGTGGCAAAGGACGCATATAATTAGGGGACCAAATGATGGAGCTCAATAGCACATACCTAAGAACCATTTTAAGCTTTGTAAACACTTAGCCCGGGTTTGACAACCATTAAAATAAAACTCTTTTTTTCTCAAATTCATTTTCAACCACACATTTTCACAATAAAATATTCTATACGTAAACCCAAATTTTTTTCTACTTTTTAACAACACATTCTCCAAAGCAATAACTATTCCAAAACTCATTTTCCCCCAAAAAAAAAAAAAACTCATTTTATGATTGTCAAACAGGGGCTTAATATTTTCTCCATTTTAGTTATGATATAGATGTCGCAAGTTGCAAAAGACCAGATGAGACAATGCACCCAGAGTCAAGTATCCTCTCTAACTTTGCTCCCCACTAAATCCAATAACAAAACAGCATCACAGTGAGGGCAAGATGTTGAATTCAATTAAAGCTAATTTGGGTTCTTTAAAAGAAAATTTATGTTTCCAAATGAATACGAAGGAAATATTAAATATAAAAAGGAGTAGATACAGCACTCATACTTAAGGCTAAGTGTAGCTAAAGTTACATAAAGAGGTAAAACTGGTAAGATCTTCAAAAAATTGGTACATTATACTAGAGCTATAAATTTGATTAAGCCACCTATCTTCCTCCTCCTAAACAGTAGAATCCTACAACTTTGAAGGAATAAATGAGCAAATTTGGGAACAAACGGTAGAGGATCATTTGTTTGTTAATTACATTTCATAGTTAAGTTCAACAGAAGAAGAAAATTAAGGCCCGACTGCTGTGCTTCAGCTGTACAAACTTCCGGCTTGCTACAGTATGCAAAACTCAATAAATGTCGAAAATTCTGCATCATGAGATTATGTAAGTTCTGCACCACAGCTACTTTGATTTTTAAATCATAAACTAATCATTAACATGAAATTTATATTTAAAAAAAAAAAAAGGATACCAATGTTTGACGTGTATGATTATCGAAAACAAAAAGACATCTCAGACCTATTACAACTTACAAGTCTCTTCAATAAAAGAGGAAGATCATGCACAACTACAAAACGGTTTTGTTATGATGGGCTAGCCAAGAACATATCAACCACAGTGCATCCAAATTCAGGGGAGTAAAATGGACACTTTCACCATCTTATTAATATAATAGGACTAACATCAGACCATCCGGGAAGACAACAGAAACAAGTAGGACAACATAGAAGATCACACTCAAAACATGGCACTCTCTAGAAAATGGAAACCTCTGTTGCAGGCGTTATCAGATTATAAACATAAAACTTAATGTGTTCAAAACAGAATTGTTATTGATCTATAGATAAGTAAACCCATCAAACAATTTAGATTTCTCTTTGCCTCTAAATTTATATGAGAACATGATGTAAAGCAAAGAAACTACCTGAATGTGGGGCATTGATTTCAGTTTCTTTAACACTGCCTTTATCATTGCCTAGTGGCTGGGAAGTTCCGGAGGTGATTGATTCATCAGCCTGTTTCCCGGTACGAGGCATGCCTCCCCAAGGCCGTGTATATGGTGTTGATGATTGAAAGTTCTGTGTAACTGTTTCTAGCTGCCGATCATTGTTTTTAGCTAGTGTGGGCATTATACCTGACTCTTCACCAAATAACAAATGATCAGATCATCAATCTGCTAGTAGCAATCAATTTTCACAAAGAAGTTCTACCAAAGGAACAGCATAGTGAAATTATTTTGGGAATTAAAACTAAGGAAACCAGAAGCTAAGTATTAACTGAAACCCCAAATGATGCTAAAATTCAAAGCTTCTCCATTTACCAGAAATAAAAAGGCAAACAAACATATTCCTGAGTATCCGTAGTTGATATAAATAAGCTTACGCTGGTCTGCTGAAAACAAATTGAAGTACAAAAAGAAAGTAACAATTATATGCATAATTCGACCTTCTATCAGGCACCTATTGGTCTTTCATTTCTAGATATACTTTCGAAACCTTAACCTCATTCCATCAACCATTTGTTGAGGTGTTATACTTATAAATGTCATGAAGTACAGCAACTGTATTTTCATTAAAAAAAAAAAAATTAACTTCATGACATTATACTTATAAATGTCATGAAGTCCAACCAAATGAAGTTGCTTGTATTTATTCCTCAACATGAACAAATCCAAAATGAATCTGAAAAGTGATTACCACCTCTAGAAACAAGGCAAAATTAACTAATTTTTTCATAAGAATAACCTAAAAGTTCAAAAATTATCAAAATAATAACCAATTAAGCTTCACTAACTTTTAACGGCATCAGCTAGATTGTCAAAAGCAAAATTTCTATCAGCAATTTATTGTGAAGTCATGAACTAATAAGTCAAACTAAGGATGTTAAAAAATAAAATCACTGTTAACATCCAAACCCCAAGTTTACAACTAATCCAGTAACTCTTCAATTCCACAAAATCCTTGAATTAAAAAAAAAAAATCACTAGACATGATCAAATAAATAAATTTACGGACACCAAGCAATTATTCAGAATCATTTAAAAGTTTTTAAAAAATTACTTACAACAAACGAAATGGCGCAGAAATACAAAAAAAAATAAGTCGACGCTACTATTATTAACATTCAAATTCCAATTTTCATCATTTTTTTATATATACATTTAGTTCAAGGACAACTTATGTGTGAAAAATTAAAACAAATTATTAAAAAAAACCCCAATTGATATTGTAAAATTCTTCAAGAAAAAATAGGGAAGAACCGCTTACCTTTAATTATTATTGTTATGTGGAGATAGTATGACTGAATACTAAAACTCTCCGAAATCCATTTTGTTTGTCTGTAAAAAGCTCAAAGAAACTGTCTGATGTCACGACGCAACATATAGATACAAATAATTTTGTATGTATTGTTCACGCCAAAGTCGCTTTTCATGTCTCTGTTTAAGAAAGAAGTTTGGATTAGTTAATTAATTATAAGTTTAGCCCATAAGTGTATGTGAAAGGTCGACAATGCCCTCCCTTTTTTTACCTCTTTTTATCTGGCCTAATGTTCTCGTTCCTATGTGAATGCTCTGTAATGCCACTATTGTGCATACATGAACAATATAATCCAAAAAAAAAAAATTTAAAAATCCACTAACTTTAAATAGGGTTACAAAAGGTTGTTTATATAGTACATAATTCCGAAATTATCCTTACAATATCATATCGTATCATAGCGTATCGTACCTCGACGGTTTGCTAAAAAATAAAAGGTTATTTTTAGTGATTGGAACATTTTTATTTTTATTTTTTTTAGCTTAGCCAAACATATGGGGTTTAATGATTATTGAAAAACTAGCGTTATTGTTGACTTTTATCAGACGAGTGAGACTCAATAACGACTATATTTTCAATTTTAATTGGATTAAAATTCTTCCCAAACAAGCTTGATATGATTTCAAGTTCAGATTTTAATTGTGAAGTTGGGAGATTTCTTCTTTTAATTTATCAATTGTGGATATTACCGCTTTTTCTTCGAAAAAATCTCTGATTATTTTAACATTTTTCAGTAGAACGAAGTGCTAAATTAAATCGAAGGTTTGCGACTCAAACTTTCTTTTAGAATAGGGTATTTTTGGCTTCCAGAATAAAAAGAATATGAGGTGGCGATGATTATAGATCAGACCACCTTTTAAATAAACTATTACATAAGAAAGACACGTATAACTTTATTAATATTTTTAAGCATCATCTCTTTGATAATTTTGCCTTTTTTACACGTGATCTTTTTCTATGTTACAAAAGCAAATATGAAGGGATATACTTGAAAGAAACAAAGTTTAAAAGCAAAAAAGCTGAGTAAACAATGTTTTAGTTATTATTTTATTAATTAATGAAAATTGATTACTTCCACATTTAACCAATCTAAAAATTAATTGATGCCGGCCGGTGACAAATAGGTTGCTATATCGAACAATGCGCCAAATATAATAATTTGAAAGGGAAATCACGTTTGGTTAGTGGAACTCTAATCGAAATTTGATGATTTTAAATAAATTCAGTGGTATATTACGTTGTACGACTTTCTTTGCATCTTTATAATTTTGATAAGTGCGGTCTAATTTAATTTATTAAAAAATTCAACGTTGATTCCTACCGTCTAATAGTAAAAGAGACATTATGCAATCAAGAATTACATTTGAAATAAGTAAGAACTTTTCAATTTTGATTAATACTATAAACTTACTTATAAGAAATTTGAGGTTGGCCAAACATGTACTTAATCATTACTTTGAAACTTAAGACATGATCCAATTCTTGGTTTATGTCCAATGTAAAGATTGGGTGGGGGGGTAGAAAAGGGCGGAGCAAGAGGCTTAAAAGTGATTGAAGCATTTTTTTTAATGTTTTTTGTTAAATGCACTCATTTTGACTTAACATTGAAATCTCATATACATAACTTTTCTAGAAATATAGGCCACATGCTCACTCCCCAATGGATCACCTTTCAAATTGATTGTGAGATTACTTCTCATTACAAAAGTCACCACGCACCAAACACTCAAATTCTATCATTGCTTTTGGATTGTAAAGGTTTTGATGGGGAAAAGTTGCTGGATAAGTGATTGAATTGTTTTTTAAGGGAAGTTACCCGTACATTTTATTTGTTAACGAGTATATGAGTTACAAAAGTTTTATTATGAAATTATAGACATTCGATTTCTTTCGCAGTTCGTCAGATGTTTGTGACAATTTTTCATCATTTGAGACCTCAAAGATCCCACGTGACAAGAAATATTATGTGAAAAAACATTACAATCATCTTTTAAACTGAGAAAACAAAAAAATTGATAAAATCACCGCTAATGCTAGTTGAACGGGCTATTATTGATAGGGGTTGAGGTGAACACCTCGGCCCGTGTCTTGTTTGAGTAGCATAGCTCTAAAATCACATTTCTCTCCCCCTTCCCCCCAAAACACCATCACCCTTCCACCTTTGAATAACTAAAGCAATAAAGTTATAAACATTATTTTAGAGAACAAGAAGTCAATTTTTAAGTTGTTTTACATAAAATAAATATTTATATGTTTTTACTTTCAATACTTCACTATCTAATTTCGTTCGTCATCAATAATCACTTATGATAGAGACATAATTATCAATGCCTCGATCGACAAATTTTGAAATTGTGAGTCAAATATATATGTTTCAAAGATCTTTAATTTTTTCATAAACTTACTGTATAGTACAATGAATTATGGAATATGAACATAATCACAGATTTGTGAATGTCAATAAAAGGTGACATTTTATTTGCTGGTTATGAAGAGAGTTGGATGAAGGAAGAAAGAGCTCAAACTCGAAGATAAAAACATTTTTGGACGAAGAACGAAGCGCTAAACAATGGAAGATTTGGAACTCAATTAGCACAAGAAACTAATAAACGCCCTCAAAGTATTGAAATTTCCTAAAAAATCATATCACGTATGAGCCTTGTGAGATTTGAATGGTACTTCTGCGTAAAATTTGGTACCGACTTTAAAATGCTCGTGCTTCTACGACATACTAAGCCCCAATTTGATTTAGGTAAAAATTAAATTTTTAGTAGATTTCGATAAAAAATGATGATGTTGGATTGAAATATTGATAAAAGTTGTGGGTCTCGTAAAAGGTGTAATTAAATATAAATTTGAGAAAAGATGAATTTTGAAAAATAGGGCAGGCTAAAATGATATAACCCTTCTATTTTATTTCAAGGTCATTTTTCCTTCTTTATAATCTCCAGGGGTAAATTAGTCATATAAAACTGTTTAGGCGGCTAAGTGCCATTAATTAAATATTAAATCTATGTCATTATTTGGAGTTTAACACGCGGGGCCCACATTTGGTATGGGTCTACTCATCTTAAACTGATGGATACCTGTGCTTAACGAGGACCTAACGGCAGCTCTGACGGCGAGTTGTCGTGTTCCTAGACAACAAACAACATTCTAACGGCGTCATTCCGTCATGAGGCACGTGGAGTGAGAACAGGACGATCCGGATAAAGTTTGGACACTTCATTAACCAGCTAGAGCCTAGCCCTTTCGGGTAATAACAATAGTTAAAAAATTTAAATTTTTTATTTATTAAGGGTCCTTTTGTTTCTGCTAAACAGCAGAATTACTACCGTTGAGAAGGAGAAATAATGCCGTTTAGCCACTGTTGAAGTCGTAATTGTTGACCATGTGTGAGACAGGCGGGGCCCGCCTGCCACACCTAACTGGCAAAAAATCACTGTCTTGGTGGAGGAAAATTGTTGCCAGACAGGGCCTAAACAAAGTTGGCATCAAAGGACGTTTCTTTTGTCATCTTGTCAAAAAGGCACCTGATCAGCGGAAGATTATAAAAAAGACAAAAATCTACACAAAAAGAATTTCAATCAAGAGAAATTTAAGAAAAACTTTATTTCATTCCAAACTGAACTGCCTCAAAAGGCTTACAACGTTTAAATAGCGAAACCCTAAGAAAATTCGGAAAGAAATTACCTAATAATAAAAAAATATTATTTTTTTTCAAAAATGAAAAAAATTGAGATAATGACGGATCTTGATTCTCCTAATCATCAGGATCATCCCCCAACAAACGAAAATCAAATCCGAGTTTATTTGACTAAGATATCGCCAAAACAAAAATTATCATAAACGGCAAAAACGCTTAATTGAGAGCCTAATCGATGGAATTTGCCCAAAATTTGACGTGCATCAGAGTTGTGATCATTGGCCCGTTTTTAATCAAATTAGACTAGCAATTCGTCAAAAACGAACAAACTCGGAATTAAATGAAATTATTATTTTGCCTTCATCATTCTCCACGGATTTAGAAAAAATTTTCATCGAATTTGACGGGGTAAAAACCTCATCATCATCAGAATTATCACCACGAAATGGCGGCTCTGGCGGCAATCCATCGGAAGCTCTTCCGGGAAGTCCTCATGAAATTCCTCTAGCAATGACTGAATCCTACGAGTGACCTCCTGCTCACTCTCAACTGACTTTTCCACCAGCACATACACTATCCCATATCCTTCCATATTTGTCTCGAATTTCACTATGGTCAGTAAATTGGCGTCATCCCCAACTGTTTTTACTGAGCTCTTATCTGGAAGTAATACACTTTTCTTTTCCCCAATAATACACATCGACTGGAAGAGATTAGTACGCAACCAGTCAATGTTATTTTCCAAGGAAGTCAGAAAACTCTGCTTCACCGTTAATGTCTGACCCACATCACGAACCCTAAACTCCTGATTCTCTGCTGCCTCTTCTACACCTTCACTGTCAAATACAGGCGAACCATAATAATTAAACTTTTCCTCCTCTGTTGCTTCTTCAGTGTCTTCATTGTCAAATACATGCAGACATTCATAATCAAACTCTTCCTCCTCTGTTGCTTCTTCAATGTATTCATTGTCAAATACAGGCGGACCTTCATAATCAAGCTCTTCCTCCTCTGTTGCTTCTGCAATATCTTCATTGTCAAATACAGGCAGACCGTCATAATTAAACTCTTCCTCCTCTATTGTTTCTTCAATGTCTTCAATCGTGACATCCTGAATATTATGATCACGGTGTTGGACTTCCTCAATCGGAACCTGCCCACGACGACCACGACCTCTAGGCGCATGTTGCTACGGCATAAGTGCAATAACTTGCTGTATCAGCAACTCCACGTGTTGACGCAACTGTGCGATTTTTATCACTTCTACGTATCTCCTCTACTAGGGTTTCACAGGTTTCTTGACGTCTCCTTCACGACATGGTGAAGGAACGACTTCGGCTCTGATACCAACTATGCAGCGGAAGATTATAGGAAAGACAAAAATCCACACAAAAAGAATTTCAATCAAGAGAAATTCAAAAAAAAAAATTTATTTCATTCAAAATTGAGCTAACTCAAAGGGCTTACAAAGTTCAAATAGTGAAACCCTAAAAAAATTAAGAAATGAAATTACCTAATAATAAAAAATATTATTTTTTTCTAAAAATGAAAAAAAATTGAGATAATGACGGATCTTGATTCTCCTAATCATCAGGATCATCCCCCAACAAACGGAAATCAAATCCGATTTTATTTAACTAAGATATCGCCAAAATAAAAATTACCATAAACGGCAAAAACGCTTAATGGAGAGCCTAATCGATGGAATTTGCCCAAAATTTAACGTGCATCAGGGCCAAAGGCCCTGAGTTGTGATCATTGGCCCGTTTCCAATCAAATTAGACTAGCAATTCGCTAAAAACGAACAAACTCTGAATTAAATGAAATTATTATTTTGCTTCATGAGCACCCCCTTTTTTTGTCCCTTTAGCCATTATTTCCATTATTTTCAAAATATATTTTCTCTCTCTTCATTTTAATCACGCATTCTACAATAAAATAATATTACACGAAAATTCAAATATTTTTCTTATTTTTTAACCAGACATCCTCCATCAATTTTTTATTTCAAAATACATTCTTACAAATAAAATGAAGCTCAAACAGGTCTTTAATATAAGATAGAATTCATTATTTTTGTGAAAAAAATAACGAATAATCAAGAAGGGGCTTGTGAACTATGAAAGAAAAAATGAATGATCAAAAAGAGGCTTGTGATCTAGTATTGATTGAAGTTGAGGGCAAACCCATTTGTATAGAAAATGTGTACACCTTGAGGTACAAATGATTTTATGGTAGAAAATCAGCTATTGCATTAATTGTGTTTGTCATGGAAGATGTTGTGAGATCCAGCCAAATGCAAATTTTGGAAATGAGAATGTACATATAGCAAGATTGTTAAGTCAATCATATCAGATCCGAAGTTCAAATTTTAGTTATTCGTGATTTTTTTTTTCGATACAATTTTAAAATGTGCGTTTATTGTAATATCTTAGTGTATTATAACATTGTATTAATTGAAATAGAAAATTTCAGAAGAATTTGATGGGAAAAAAAAATCCAATCATCCGAATCACTTTCCTTTTGAAATACAGACATCGGAATCATTGAAATTTTCTTTGATTTAAATAGTAACCTGACTCTTTAGTGAGCACATAGGAATAATAAAATAGTCCAATTGTCACACCACCGCCGTCGCCGCCAAAAAGACCACTGTCAAATCTGGATCTAAATTTGATATCTTGACCGCAACCCACCTCCACTACCGTGAGATCCCCTATCACCATCACCTCCCACCACCTTCAAGAGGCAATGGAATGTAGTAAAGAATCTTGATTGGAGATTTATATCCTGAACTTTTCATCAAGAGCTTAATTGCATACAAACATGGCGGCTACAGAGTTCCATGGTCGTCGTCGTGTGTGGTGAAATGTGCAAGAACTTCCATAGTATTTTTAAAAATAAAAATAAAATAAAAATGTTGCCCCGTAAATCTGTAACTAGCAAAACTTCGATAGTAGAAGGCGTAATTTTCCCCAAAAAAAATCCATCAAAGTGGTAGGTTTTGAGCCCAATGGCACAAAGTTCTCCTTGTACACACTACGATTGCAACGTAGCAGGACAAAGCTCCAATTCCCATCAATCACGTGACCATTCATCCATGTACATAGTCCTCGTAATTTATAATTCCGTGTACTACAAAATTTCAAAAACTACAAAACTTGAGAGTTCATTTCTCATTAAACTAAAAGTATGTGCTAGAATCTATAACTAACTTATAATCTTGTTCATCAACTCTAATTAGATAGATTTGATTATTGAGGCCCTGTTTGGTACACATTATTTTTTTCTTTCTCATTCTTCTACTCATTTTCAACCACACATTCTTCAATAAAATAATATTTTCCATCACATCAATAACTTTTCCTTCATTTTTAACCACACATTCTCCATCAATCTATTTTTCAATAATACATTCTTTCAAAAGAATGTGTCCCAAACACACTTTGAATCAGATGTTCAGCTTCATACTATTTTCTTCAGATATGCAAGATATCTTCATCAAGGAAACATTCCCTCAAGATACTCATCAAAGTTTTCATCGTCATCAACCTTATGATCACTAAGAGAAGTCGAAGCCTTCTTTCCTGCAAATATAATATTAAGATATCAATTCCAGAACAGATATGGAAAAAGGAGAAATGACCCTCTATCAAACATAAAGCAATGACTAGTTAAAATATCGAGACTATAGTCTTCCCTAGAGTTCACATTGGGAGACTTATAAAAGCATGCCTTCTGACGAATATATTCATTTCTGAAATTATAAAAATAGGGATCTCGAACAGGACTTTCTTCGAAATATAAGCATCAGAACATAAGAAAGTAGCCAGTGGAGTGGCTCCTCTTTAACTAAACAGACTTTGCTCAAAGCATTTAGCGTCTTCAAACATAAGATAACAAGAAGCTTAAGTTTGGGCAAAATGGTCCTTGAACTTTAAAATTCTTGCATTTTGACACTATAAACCTCTCCCCAATTATCCCAATTTTGCGTGATTGTTTTTTCTTGGAATGCTGGTTTTTTGGTCAGGATTTCTTTTGAGGTGTTTTGATTAGGTTGTTTTTGGTGTGTTCTTGGAGTTTCATACCTTAATTTGTTGCGCAGGAGATTTCTGGTTACCAACATTGTTGGACCTTCTACTATATTGTTAGTTTTTCTACTACTTCTAATTTATTTGGTGGTTCTCATATGCAAGTTTTATTAAGTCGCTACCCTCCAACTGCCTTCTCAGAGTTGCGTGACCTTTCATCTTGGTCGACCAGCCATCTAGTACACTTCAGGGCCTTGTACGACCATTTTATTGTTATTGCTAATCTTAGTGTCAAAAAATTTCTGTGATTCTCTCGGCCTTCATTTTTAAGATTGCCAAAATTAGTAGTACCTTGTATCTTTGTCTACTCTCTCTAGACAATAACCTAACCTCACTGTAAGATACTCTCCAACGACCTTTTTTAGAGTTGTGCAATTCTTCATCTTAGTCTATCAAACCATTTGGTACTCCTTACAGTTTTAGCAGATCGTGGGTTCTCATTCTTGGCTTCACTGACAAAAAATTTCTATATAACAAACTTTAATAACACCGGTTAAGGTTCAGGGCAAGTACCAACTTTCTACTCGTAGACCTAGTCAGGTGATTCTCATTTCTGTTGGGTGCACGACTCTTTCTACTAGTTGTGAATTTGGTATCCAGTGTGAAGGATTTTGTTGACGGTGTAAGATGTTCTTTGTATGCAGTGTTTGTAGATGCATGTGATCTTTGCTGAAGATCTCTCTAGTGTGTGCCTTTTGTGCATGCTGTCTAGGTGCGGGCTTCTTGCATACCAATATTCTACTTCTCATGTATCTCAAGTAACCCTTCGTGAAAGACATTCTAATCGAGATGACAATTGGTTGATAGAAAGGGGGAAGACTTTACTACTTAGAATTGTGATCAGAATTTGACAACAGTTTCAAGTGTGGTCCATTCAATACATCACTATCCAAGTAAAGCATGTATCAATACATCAACTTGAGGGGAAAGTTGGAATAGGAGATTATTTTCTTATTTTAACTTAGATACCATTATTTTTCCTTTCGTAGTTTAATAATAAACAAATATAGTGATTAATGTTTCCTTTTCCCATCCTTTCCCATTTCCTCCTATAGTTACAAATATCTATTCCTTCCTTTTGTTGACAAGATTGTACCATTATATATAGATTGATTTTCTATGAATAAATTAATTCAATCCCGCCTAAATTTCAAGTGTGTTACTGTGTTACTACTTAGCATATATTTGATACATGTTTATGAACACTTGCAAAAAGTCAAATCACTTTTTATCCACTTATTTTGTGGACCCACAAGTATTGCTCACTTATTCACCACTCATTTGTATATTTATAGACAAAACTGTTTATAAACACTTGCCAAACATATGCTTATTAATAACATAAGATAGTCAAATTCAATATGCAAGGCGCCTTGCTAAGGCCCATTGTCTCTTCCAACCTATAAAGAGAAATCAAGTTCTATCCGTGGAAACGACAGAATGGATCTTAGCTGCAACTTACTACATAACGCTGCCACCTACTTGCTTAAGACGCGCTGAAAAATGTGTTGTAAATTTCTTAGTTCTACCACAAATTTTAATACATTTCCCCAACCTCAATATTAATTCAACTACACTGATAGTCCATATTTATCAGGCTAGTATCATTAAGCATTACTGTCACATTTTATCTGAATGTTGTTTACATCAAAAGCGATACCTCCTCTAGGTCTACCGAATACGTTTTCCTAGATTATCTCAAATTGTTATACCAATCATACTAGCAGAATATTCTTAACTGTCATTGCAGGACGACGGTTCCCATTTACCCAACATTCATTTCCATCTCTTGATGCTTTTGATAATATATTTATTTTGCAATTTATCATTTATTAGTTTATTTAGAAGAAAATAATTCAAAATTACCTCCCATAAAATGCCTAGAAGAGCTTGGAAATGATAGAAAATTTAGCTTATGCAGAGTCAGTAAAACTTATCAGCAGAAGCAAACATAGCAGTAACTTACCTTTTCTACGCTCTTTCTTTCTGTCATATTCGTTATCTGTATCATCCTCACTTTGAGACCTATCCCTGAAAAGGGAGATGAATCAACTCAACAAAGTAAAAAATTTGGGTCATTGCCCTGCCTCTGTCATAAACAATTCTCAACTGAAACTATACCTACCTTTTCCTCCGATCACTGTCTGTCTCTTTTTGTCTCAATTGTTTTTTCTCTTTTCGTTTTTTATAAAAAAGCTTCTCCGCACATCTATGTCAAAGGATCAACAAACATGCATTCAGTTTTTTTTTTTTTTAATATCTTCAGCTAAAATCAAGAGGAGAAAAATTTAGATGTCCAGTTCTATCTGTTCCTCCACCATCTCTGTTTGATTACAAATTCAATTTAAAAAAGGAAGTTCTCAGCATGAATTTAAGAGAAAATTAAATGTCGTCCTTTTGCATAAAAATAGTTCATCACATATACTCAAGACAGGAACAATGGCATATGATAATGCATATTTTTCTACTAGCTGAATGTCCAGGTGCGACAACTGCAAGTAACTCAACGCCTGTCTAATTCTTTCTTATTGTAAATCAGAGAAATGTGTACTGACCACGAAGGTCACAGATCAAATAATAGCATACCAAAATTGCTACACTACTAAATTATCCTAGTGCTCAATACCATGATTAGCATCCATGATTTTACGATATATAATTGCTGCGTTAATATTGTATGGTACAACTTAAACAGAACAAGGCAAATTTATAGACGTGATAATCAAAAAGAAGCAAGAGAAGTTTTATGAGTCACCTCTCACAGGTTACTAATTTCACGAGGGCCTGTTTGTTTTCTCCAGCTTCATAATAAGAAAAGTTTACCTACACATACAGTTCAAAAGGTGAAAAATGGCATTTATTGCAAAATCCAATAATGACAAAGAATGGCTCAAATGTTTAGCATAAATTACTATCAATAGTATTCTTTCATCTTCAACACATGAAGTACCTCCAAATATAGAACTGGAGCACGTAAATATTGCAAGAATTAGGAAACTTGAATTCAGGATAGCAGCTCTCATTTATGCTGGAAATCAGTACAGAAAAATTTAAGGAAATGGCTCTTTCTTGATTTAGGGTGTGTTTGAGCCACATTATTTTGAAAGAATGTATTTTGGAATGGTAGATTGATGGAGAATGTGTGGTTAAAAAGGAAGGAAAAGTTATTGATGTGATGAAAAATATTATTTCATTGAAGAATGTGTGGTTAAAAATGAGTAGAAGAATGAGAATGAAAATTTTAATGTGGTTCAAACAGGGCTTTATTTAATAGCACTACACCTTATTTTGAAAGCAAGTAACCTATGCTAATGTAAGGTTCAAACTTCAGAAGCATTCAGACTGCATATATGGTCCGTCATTAAAAGCTTAGATATCCAACCTTATCACCAGTCAGGGAAGGGCAAGCTCCTATAATTGCACATCTAGAAGGGGAGGCGGGAGAGAGAGAGGGAGGGGGAGAAGAAGGGACCAATATGCTCTTTTTATAAATAAAAATAACAGCTGAGGATTTTAGCTTCTCTCTAGTGTTAATTTAGAAAGATCATTTAACGAGATTCAACCTAAAATGCATAAGAGAGAATAATTATTGTGCAAGATTACAAAAAATTACAATTTGAGATGCATTATCTGCAGATGGTGAACACGAACAAAGAAAAAAAAATCTGTTAAGATATCGACAGTGAGTATGAAAACAGAAAGTCAAACCCACATCTCCATGTAATAAGATGTAATATAGATGGCTAAACATCAATTTATTGAAATTTGGACTCCACTAGATTTCAACATTTTCTCAAAGTTTCCTAGTGAGGAATCAGTTAGCAGCATTCATATTAAGATTCTATAATTTCACATTGCAACTTCTGCCCTTTTCATCGATTCATAAAACTAAATTTATGGACGGTATTCACCTCATGTAAACACTGAATATAATGGACAAACTTGATTCAAAGATAAAGAACTTGCCTCGTAGCTTGACAAACCATCTTTCTCATTGCAATGTTTATTACCACATACAAACTGTCCTGACAATCAAAGGCACTCAGTTAGTACTAATTCCTACAGTAACTAATCAACTAATTAAAATTTTCTAAGAGTGAAACAGGAAAACTAAATGCAAAAGACATAATGGCATTGTTTCACAGTGCTGAAATAGCATGCAAAAGCTAGCAATCGCATATGAAGCTAATCCATATTGAAACAGATGCATGTGCCTGCGGGGATGGGGGCAAATCTAATAGGGGAGGGAAAGAGATGTGAAAAAAAAAGATATACATTACATACATTTCCAAACCAGCTGTCTTCAAACAAAGCTGCATAAAACAGTAGGATGCTGATACTTCATGGTTATTATTAAAGGCTAGCAATATTGCCAGAGCAATTTTTATGGAATTGACAAATCCACCACTAATTTCCTTAGCACATTTTGATATCAATAATTAGGATAAACTCTCTCCTCCCCCTGCCCCCCACCCAGTGACCCTTCTTGTTTTTCTGTGTTTGCTCTCTTCTCCCTCCAGCAAATCATAACTAGTGTAGAAAGTAGTAAGAGAATTTCTTCTATATTGAATTGATTCTTCACGTGTTACAATTATATACTATGGTGTAATAGATGAAAATAAGGAAAACCATTGTATCTTAAGAAAGGGAAAAATACTTCCTAATTCTATTCTAATTACAATCTTTCCATATAAAATAATAACTGTAATCGAGATTTCCTACACTCCCCCTTAAGTTGGATCATAGATATTGATCATATCCAACTTGTAGATGCATTAATCGAATGTTTGTTTCTGTAGGCCTTTTGTGAATACATCTGCAGTCTGTTTTCTAGTAGGAACGTAGATCATACAGATAGTTCCACCTTCAATTTTTTCTTTGATGAAGTGTCTATCCACCTCTATATGTTTGGTTCTATCATGCTGCACTGGGTTGAGTGATATGCTGATAGCCGCTTTGTTGTCACAATAGAGTTTGATTGGAAATTGTGTTGGAATTTGTAGCTCATTCAACAGTTTCTTTAGCCATAAACCTTCACATATTCCTTGAGCAGCTGCTCTAAACTCTGCTTCTGCACTGCTTTTGGCTACGACATTTTATTTTTTGCTTCTCCAGGTGACTAAGTTTCCCCACACAAAAGTACAGTAGCCAGTGGTTGATCTCCTATCTTCTGTTGCTCCTGCCCAGTCAGCATCAGTGAATACATGTATTTCTCTTTTCTCATCCTTTTTGAACAGCGGTCCTTTTCCAGGGGAACCTTTGAGATATCTTAAAATTCTGTATACTGCTTCTAGATGGATTTCCCTTGGAGCATGAATGTGTTGGCTTACCACACTTACTGCAAATGCAATGTCAGGTCTAGTATGAGATAGGTAGATTAGTTTTCCCACCAGTTTTTGATATCTCTCTTTTTCAACACATTCTCCAGTATTCTCTGTTTTTCTCCCAATGTCCATAGGAGTATCACATGGTTTACACCCAAGCATACCAGTTTCACCAAGGAGGTCTAGGACATAGTTCCGTTGTGACACACTGATCCCCTTCCTCGATCTAGCTACTTCCATTACTAGGAAGTATCGCATTTGCCCCAGGTCTTTCACTTCAAATTCTGCAGCTAACCCTCTTTTTAGCCTCTCCATCTCAACTGTATTATCCCCTGTGAGAATTATGTCATCAACATAGACAATCAAAATAGTCTTTGTCCCACCTTCAAATAATCTGAAAAACATAGTATGATCTGACTGTCCTTGTTGGTATCCTTGCCTCTTCAACACGTTTGCAAATCTGTCAAACCATGCCCTAGGTGACTGTTTGAGACCGTATAGAGATTTTTTCAGTTTGCATACTTTATTTCCTTCATTTCTCTTAGAAAATCCAGGTGGTAGCATCATATAGACTTCTTCTTCCAACTTCCCATTTAGGAATGCATTTTTAATATCAAGTTGTTGGAGTGGCCAGTCCATATTTGCTGCTAGTGATAGGAGAACCCGAACTGTATTTAGTTTTGCAACTGGTGCGAATGTTTCTGTGTAATCTATGCCATAGGTTTGAGTGTATCCCTTTGCAACCAGACGAGCCTTGTACTGTTCTATTGTTCCATCTGCTTTGTATTTTACATTAAACACCCATTTACACCCAACAGGTCTCTTTCCTCTCGGTAGTTCCATCAAATCCCAGGTTTTATTTTCTTCTAGTGCTTTCATTTCCTCCATTACTGCTTTTCTCCACTTGGGAATTTCCAAGGCCTCTTGAATGTTTCTTGGAATTTCTGTGCTATCAAGGTTAGATACAAATGTCCGAAATTGTGAAGACAGAATATTATAAGCAGCAAATTTTGAGATAGGGTGAAGAGTGCATGACCGAGTTTGTTTCCTGAGAGCAATAGGTAGATCATCACTGTCAAGTGATTTTGGAGGAAGCTCATGAGGATTTGGAGCTATCACTAGTTCCGACTCTCTTGGTGCTTCGAGTGTGAGTTTCTCTTTATCCTTTGATTTTGGCTTCCTAGAGTAAACAATTATCTCTTTGTCATGTTGTTCTTTCTGTTCTCTCCCTGAGGTTAAGTCGTCTTCTGTAAATGGCATGTTAGATTTGGAGGGACTAAGAGGTATTTGCATTTGAAAGAACCGATCTTCATGGTTACTTAGGATCTCCCCCTGAAGTGAGGTTTTTTTAAAGTAGGGTTCGTTTTCGAAGAAAGTGACATCGAAGCTGATAAACATTTTCTTTGTGATCGGGTCATAGCATTTATACCCTTTTTGTGTAGGTGAGTAACCGATGAAAGCACACCTAATTGCTCGGGGTTCGAGCTTGGTACGAAGATGAGAATGGATGTGGACAAAGGTCGTACACCCAAACAATTTTAGTGGTAGGTCGGAGGTGAGGTGAGTGTTAGGAAAGAACATCTTGAATTTTTTGAGAGGAGTTTCGAAATTGAGTGTGCGACTGGGCATTCTGTTTATGAGGTAGGCAGAGGTTAGAATAGCATCTCCCCAAAAAATGTTGGGCATATTTGTAGTGAATAATAAGGCCCGAGCTACCTCAAGTAAGTGTCTGTTTTTTCGTTCTGCAACCCCATTTTGTTGGGGAGTATCAACACAAGAACTCTGGTGAATTATTCCATTATCTTGGAGATAGGTTCTCAGGGTACTATTGAAATATTCGGTGCCATTGTCTGTCCGTAGAATTTGGATTTTTGTGTGAAATTGAGTTTGGACCATTGAGTGGAAATTCATGAACACAGAACGAACATCAATTTTTTCTTTTAGCATATAGACCCAACAAATTCGAGTATGGTCGTCGATAAATGTGACAAACCATTTTGTGTGGATACGATTGGGGATGCGAGAAGGTCCCCATAGATCACTATGTATTAAGGTAAATGGCCTAGATGGCTTGTATACAGATTTTTTGAAAGACGAACGATGATGTTTTGCAAGTTCACAAATGTCACACTTTAAGTCGAAAAATGGTTTATTCAATGTCTCAGATATTGAAAATTGGGATGACCCATTCTATAATGCCATAAAAGAATTTCATTATTCTTAGGAACAGAAACGAAATCACAACTAGCAAATCGACGTTGTGGACTCACATTAGCCTCGTCAAAGTAGTAGAGTCCCTCACTCTCTTTAACACTGCCAATCGTCTTCCCCGATGATAGGTCCTGAAAACACAGTAAGATGGAAAAAAATGAGCGGATGGAATTTCTGGTGTTTTGTTGTGGCTTCCAATCAACTGGTTTTCCATGCAAATCCCAGCATGTATCTTCTTTGTGGCCAGGTTTCCGACAGTGATCGCACCATGGACGACCCGTTTGTTGTCTTGGGCTGGGTCCAAATTTTTTTGTACCTCTAGGCATCTGGGCTCCCAAATCAGACCCATTTAACTTTGGCCCATTAAATGGGTTCCTTTTAAAATTTGCAATTGACCCATTTAGCCCAAATCCATCTGACCCGTTCGGCCCAAACGAATTAGAAGAAAGAGCTGAACCCTCCAAAGGAATAGCAGGCCCAATTTCATTCTTCAGCATAATTTGCTTGCGACTTTCCTCGCGTCTGACCGCAGCGAAGACTTCACGAGGTGATGGCAGTGGTCGATGTGCAAGGATCCGTCCCCTTACATCTTCAAGTTCTCTGTTCAATCCGGCAAGGAATTCATACACTCTCTCGTTGTCCAGCCTCTTCCTATACCGCACGCTGTCGCCGGCACAATCCCACTCCTCGTCGATGCTCTGGTCCAATTCTTGCCAGAGATTTGTCATCTCCAAGTAGTATTCGGTGACCAACCGTTCTCCTTACTTCATCTGCCACGGCTTCGTTTTAATTTCGAAAATTTGGGATGAATCTTCGGCATCGGAGTACATCTCTCGAACTGCCTCCCAGATGTCCTTCGCTGTGGCCAAGAAAAGATAGATTTTACCAATTTTGGGCTGCATCGAGTTCACAAGCCACGCCATCACCATGGAATTTTCTGATTTCCATTTTTTTAGAAGTGTTGCGTCCTTGGGCTGCTTTGCTTCACCGGTAAGATAGCCAATTTTCCCTTTTCCATCACAGTCGAGTTTAATTGATTGTGCCCACTCTCTGTAATTGTTGCCATTAAGTTTTTCCACCGTAAGTTGGAAGGCCGTGTTGTCCATTCGAATCGAACTCATGGTTGGGATAGCCGCTGCCTCGCTGTTAGAGGACTCAGAGGTAGACGACTCTTTTCCGACTGTTTCGGTTTCTGCCATCGATAGCCGAGTTTAGATTTACTCTAGCTCTGATACCATGTAGAAAGTAGTAAGCAAATTTCTTCTATATTGAATTGATTCTTCACGTGTTACAATTATATACTATGTTGTAATAGATGAAAATAAGGAAAAACATTCTATCTTAAGAAAGGGAAAAATACTTCCTAATTCTATTCTAATTACAATCTTTCCATATAAAATAATAACTGGAATCGAGATATCCTACAACTAGCAACACCCTACAACTGTCAACTTTGTAAAAATCGTTCTCTTCTAACTGCATCACAAGTTGTTCTCTTCATATATTAACGTGGAGCAATTTGGATGAAAGCAAGAATCTAAACACTTGCAAATCAGAATCAAAACAATAATTAAAAATATGATCAACAAACGCCACCTTCTTTCACAATTATAGTCCACTGCCAGAGAAGTTATCTATTCCTAACGATTATATACACGAGAGAATTTTTCCTCAGTTCCTTAATACCATGAGCATCTCATGGCCTCAACTATGCGTTCATTCTTTATTTCCTCACCCACACGTATCGTACTGTCTATAGTTTGTTTCCCTTTATCTATGAGGTTAGAGATAATTTTTAAAAGAGGCAAGGTGTAACTGGTCATGTTTGGAAGATGCAACAAAATTCTATGGCCATGAATTTGAGAGAGAGAGAAAAAGCTTGAGCTTGAGCATTCCATTGTCCTGGAAGCAGCATCAGAGGCTTGGCCACTAAAGGTTAAGTTTGTCTTCTAGAAAAATTAACAGGCAGAAACATTTGTGTTCTGGCATCTCACCAGCCATTATTAAATGTGAATCAGACAGAAAACCAGAAACAGATTTTTCAAACAACACTGTCTATTTATAGCTAACGTGATTATTTGTCAGCTATCATGTACGTTTCTGTATGTGTGAAGTTTAACAAAATTTCAAGTCATCAAAGCCCAAACGTATTGCAATTATCCAAAATATAATAGAAATCCAATGCTGAGGAATTTTCGAAGGAAATATTATGATGGCTCAAGAAGTAAATTAATATGAATTCACAGGTTGTCTAAAAAGTTGAAAGAGAAGATACATATGAACGTATAAACATTGTACATTAGGTAAACTAAACCAAGTGGGTCTGGAAAATTTGAAAGATGTGATATAATTTCAGGCATTCAATAAATATGTTCTACAATAAAATATTTTTATTAGGTAACTAGTAGCAGCGTCAACCTACCTGTATAATAGAAATGTATTGAAATAGCCCCCTCTTCAGAATTGAATAGTCAATGGGTTCCCATTGCAAGGAAGGGAGATGGGGGAGCAAGAAATAGAAGGCATTATTCGATTGCTACAGATAGAAGCAATTTCACTGCTGCTCAGATTGTAATCGGAAAAAGTTTTATCATAATTTTAACTTTGTACTTCCACTCAATCGACAAATGAGAAATAAGCCAAATTTACACTCCTAATTTCTCAAACCTAAATTCAAAGTTCTACAAATCAATCAAGTGCAAGTACGACTTTTTTTTTTTTACAGAATAGCCAATCAAGGTCAGCATTCTAGCTCAATCAGTGAATATAGATAGCAAGTATTCTAGAAGAGCAATAAAGAGAATCATTAATACGACATGGATATGCATAAGTTTGTAACAAGCAACATATTACTTATAGAACCATTTGACAGAAGATTATACCTTTCCCAGATATTACTTCTTTTTCAGTCCTCCATCTCAGACCAATCTAAGAAGAAAACAAGGTATAACTTAGAAAACATTTTCACCAACAAGAATTAAGCATAAAATATAACCAAACATATTCTCAATCACATGTATGCTAATGCCATGCTCAAATAAAATGTAATAGAAACAAATGAATGTCACAATGTATTTGTCAGTCTCAAAATATGTGTATCTGCAGGAAGATGACATTTATAAAACTTCTTTCATCTTCCAAAATGAACAACTTTACATGAATGTTTTGCCATATAAAACAAAGCTAAACTATGGGAGCATATTTAATGATCCTTTAAGGTTGGCTATTGGGTGTGAAGTAAAACCTCAACTGGCTTACAATGGAAATTTTATAGATCATTTTCTACCGTCCAAAAGGAGCATCTTGTTATGGGATTGAGTCTGCAGACTCTCCTATCTATTTTGAGTTGTACTTCAAGAATCAGTAAATAAAAATAAATAAATAAAACCTGAAAGGTAGAAAGTATTGAGGCTGTATTGCCTACCTTACCAGTCTTGTAGTGTGACATATCAGCTATGCAGTATCTTCAATGAGTTAAAGATATAAACAGTGAAACACCGTAGTTTTATACAAGACATGGTAGCAACTAGAAACAAATCACAATTAGCTGGAAAGCTACTAAACGCCAGGAATATGCCACAGAACAGAAACAGATATCAATTACGCACAATCAGAAACCCACCAACTGAAGAACAGTTCAACTTGCATGACTAGGATAGTACTAGTTCATAGAGCATAGACATTAATGTGCTGACAGCATGTCAAAAAAGTAACTGAACAATGCAAATGGATGTAAGTACATATCCTTTTTCCTTCATAATTTCTGTAACAATGGCACTGAAAGGTGTCTAAGGATACCCAACAAAATCTTTTTTATTTGGTGACTGTTGCACACTTTTCATTTGAAGGATGTCCTTTTATTCTTAATAGGAACAATTTAGACAAAACAATCGACATTGTGTCTCTGACTCTCTATGAATATGTCCATTCTCACCAGCTAGTAGCTACTCCATGAGCTCAGTGTTTGCCTTTGTCCATGTAAAAATTGCGATAACATTTGTCAACTGACACATAAATTTAAAAAGTGTCGTGACAAAGACATGTTAGTAGATCCCAACATGCCAAATAAATGAGTAGAGTTATTCCCAATGCATAACCACCCACCCCACAAGGACATGTTTCCAGAACAGCATAATCTAACATAGTGACTTCAAACTAAAGAAATTTAAACATTAATGCAAAATTTAAGAAATAAAAATAAATTCAAAAAATGCCAGAGTGGATCATGTTGCAAAGGATACTCTTTGAAGAGCTTGTCATAGTAGCGCTTCACCAGCCTTTGCTCCCAAGAAGGATTCATATCATCTTCTTCAGTCCTTATAAATCTTTACCAAATGATCAAACCGAGGTTTTTATATATAAAAAGAAAAATATCAATTTTTAGCAGATGAACAGAAGCAAAACTAAAATTAATTACAAAATCAACCATAAAAAAGATGGAACTTGTAGCATATGTATAGCTCTTAAGACATATCATATGGTTAAAAGAAAGCAACTATACACAGACGACGAAAAAAAATGTAACAAGTATTGAAATAAACAAACTGCACTAGAAATCAGAAATATCAGCACAGAAAGGCAAACAGTTACGTGAACAAGAGACAAGTCACTTAAGTTGCTTCCTCATCCTGTGTATTCCTCAGAGAGCAAAAATTTGATTAAAATGTATTCAAAACAAATTTAACAAGATTAAACAAGAAAAGGTCACACATATGAGACAATTCATCTGCACTCCAGATGAACTGTCAGCATAGTCGACTAAGCTTGAATCCAACCATCCATTTATAAATGTATCCTTACAAAATGACAGCTTCGCCAACCTTTGCTACCCACGATGTTTTCACTTTTCTTTTTAATTTTAGGCTACTGGAGACGTGTTCCTATAGATGTGCATCGCATATTTTACAGAAACAAGAGATTTTACATTGCACATCATAGCTGAACTGGTATTAATAGTGTCATAGTTATTAGACATCATGTCCTCCATATGTTACTAAACTATGGAAATGGCAATAGTTCTTTTTCTGAAACAATTAGCTCATTTCCACCAAAGGGGGATTAAGCACATGTACACATTTTAGGAGAGGTGACTTTTACAATAGAAATTCTACAGAGGTGTTAGATGCAACTTAGCTACCAAAAACTTCCCAGGTGAATAACTAACAACGAAACTGAAGATAAACCATCTATAAGTAATACCAAGGCACGTATAAGTTCTTTTCTAATGTAACGATTTGCCTTATCAATATCTCCCCATCTTGGCATCACATTCTACCCTTTCTTCATCTTCATCCGAGCACAGCCTAAAACTTCTCCAAATGATTTCATTGTCTTCAGTTCTATTTCTCCAGAACCTGATAGCATTGCTTCCTTCTCACCACTGGGTCCCATTCCACAAATGGAGACAATTGGCAGTTACTCCCTGAACCTCTCATAAAAACTGGTCCCATAACATAAATGTATGCCCATCAAATCACTTCTATTGCCTCCAATTAACTAAATTACTGAAGCGCAAGCCTTAGAACTCCAAAAGATGATAGCCTTCTCGCCTTGGGAGAAATGTTTTTCATTATCCGTACATCCATATCCTTAGTGTCTTGCTCATTTCTAAAATTCCTTAGGGCTATTTTTGTTGAAAAAGATTATCCAGCACTTCCCCATCCCAACACCCCCTCCCAAAAAATAATTAAATGAAGATCCTTGTCATTAAATTGTTCTCCATACACGTTACAAACAAAAGCACTTCAGCAGCTGCACAATGTCATGCTCAATCTTATGAAATTTAATGATGAATTAATAGCACTTCAATAGAAACAGTGGATTGCAGCAAATTTCAAGTTATGAATATCCATAAAGTAGATGATAAAATATATAGAAAATTTTAAAGACAGAAAGAGTCAAAAGGCAAGCATACCGATATCCCTCTCTGAGGGTGTCTTGATCTGTTTTAACAGGCAACTTATCTTGTGCGGATTTCTCTTTTCCATAAAAGCTAACTGCAAGTAAACGCATTTTAATATACATTGAACCAAGTAGGAAAATAGAGTCAACACGTTAATCCTGCTGCGTTTTCTGCTAACTGCTGCAGAAGAAAAATAGCAAAATTCAATCCAATTATTGTAATCCATTAGTTTACAATCTCGTATCTCATGGAGATCATCAAACCACAGGTGTATTTTAATAAATGTCTTGAAGTTTTTGCATCTTTTCCAGTTTATTCTTAAGACAAATAGGGGGTGGGGATGGGGGTGAGAATTCATGGATTTGAGTAGTTGACCCTAAGTTTTTGTGTATAAGTAGTCGAACGAACCCAAGTTTACAGGAAAAAAGAAATATTTGACTCGTTATTTCTTTTACAGCAAACCCACTGGATGAAGACAAGGGACACCGGCATCAATTGCATAAATCAAGAAAAAAACATTCAATATGTACTGCAAATATGCCAACATTAAACTCAATGAATGGAGGAGAGTTTAATAGAATTGAAAATGGTTAAATCAGCAACGAATTCAATAGAACTAGACACGAAAACTACTGCACAATAACACCCCAACAATTTTAATACAAATCTGAAGCAGGAAAGTGAAATTGACCATAATCATTCAAGAATTTCTTGTGGCGATCGTATGCGTTGAGGCCTCGTATATGAGATTGATACTGCCTGTGCGTAAAGCAAATGGAAATCGGTCAGCCCAATTCAAGAACAAATAAATTATGCAGGTGTAGAGAGAGAGAGAGAGACTGTTTTCTGGCTTCTTTGTCGAAGATTGCTTGCTTGAGAGACCCAAAAGATGCCATCTTCTTATTTTCCTTTCTCAATGATTCGAAAGATAGATTACACGAAAGGGAAATTCTTCGCTCCGTTCTTTACACCCTCGGTGCGTAGCATGAAAGTTTTCTTTCCCATTTTTCTAAGCATTTTCGAGTTAACATTTTTTAATAAAATAATATTACTACACATTTTTCAATAAAATAATATTTTTTATTATATCAGTAACTTTTTTTTTTTCAACCACACATTTTTCATCAATCTACTATTTAAAAATACATTCTTTCAAAATAGCGCGGCTCAAACACATTCTTCCTTCTTCTTGGTGGGGGTTGGCATGGGGAGCTCGGCTCGTTTAGGGCTGTTCGTGGGTCGGTTCGGTTCGATTTTGAAGAGATCCGAACCGACCTAAAACTTTCGGGTATTTCATAAATGGACCCATCGGGTCCAAATATAATTATGGAACCGTTCGGGTTCGGTTCCGTTCGGTTCGATCGATTCAGATTCGCCTAGCCGGTTAGTTCCGTACCATAACCAAATTTTTTAATATTTACAGCAACATTACATAAATACAACTAATGACATTTCATTCGTAACTTTTACAAATTAACGTAGCCCAATTCAAAAACATATAAATAACTAGCCGTCCAATAAGATTAATTCAATGTACACAAATATCAAAAAGTAGATGTTAATATTACAGCAAAACTACATAAAGTATATTCATTTGCTTCAAATTAAAATGGGCTAATGGGTTTTAAAAATGATTTGGGCTTTAAAATTAAAATTAAGAAATAATCTGATTTATTTAATTAATTTGTTAATTTGTATAAAAAAATAAAATAATTTAATTAATTCAATATAAAAAATAAAAATTTTATTTATTTTCGGTTCTTCGGTTCTTGGTCTAGACCCGAGACCCGACCCGACCCAAACCTGTCGGTTCTCGATTCGGGTACCCGTTCGGGGTATTTAATTTATGAAGAACCGCTCGATTCGGTTTGGTTCGGATCGGTTCGGTTCGATTCGGGACTTTTGGACACCCCTATGCTCGTTCCATACAACTCAATTGTCTAGGTGAGCCAAACTGCTGGCCAAGTATGCTTTGAGCCCCATCACTTCTAGGAAAAATGCATTTTAAATTTTTTTATTGGAGAATATATTATTTAAAATAAGATAAAATTTTAAATTTGCATGCAAAATTATTCTATAGAAAAATGTGTGATTGAAAATGATTTTTGAAAAAATGGAGCCCAAATATATGCTAAAATGAATTATTGGCTTAAAACATAAGCCCGTGTTTGGTAAGAATTAAATTTTAATTTAAATTAAAGTCGACAATTAATTTCAATCACATATTTTATAGATCTCACAACTTTTTCAATCACATATTTCATCAATTTATATTAAAATCTACTAAAAATTTAAATTAAATTCTCATCAAACAGAAGCTAAAAGTGAGTACTCCTTCTGTCCCATTTATATAGGCTTGTTTTGTTTTTCACACGGATTAAGAAATTTTATTTAGGCCCAATTTGGTACACATTATTTTTTCATTCTCATTTTTCTACTTATTTTCAATCACACATTTTTCAATAAAATAATATTTTCCATCACATCAATAACTTTTCCTTCATTTTTAACCACACATTCTCCATCAATATACTATTCAATAATACATTCTTTTAAAAGAATGTGTCCCAAACACACTCTAAGGCACCGTTTGGTAAACATTATTCTAGAAAAAAATGTATTCTTTGTGTCAAATCACACCTTTTTTGTGGTTGAAAATGAAGGAAAAGGTATTGATGTGATGGAAAATATTATTTTATTGATGAATGTGTTGTTGAAAATTAGTAGAAGAATGAGAATGAAAAAAAGAATGGTTACCAAACGGTGCCTTAATATTATTGGAAAATCAATTTTTGTCAAAAACTTTAATAGTTTACCCCCATTTAATTATTAATTACTAGTAGTAAATTATTATTGGAAGTAGTAAATAAATAAAGGTATATTAGTAAGCGAAAAAAACAAAATATTCTTAGGCCTTGTATGGGAGGGATTAAAATTGAAAATATAGTCGTTATTGTTGACTTTTATTAGACGAGTGGGACCCAATAACGGTCATATTTTCAATTTTAATTGGATTTTAATCTCTCCCGAACGGGACCTTAATAAAGAAATAAGACTATATAATTGGAACAAGAAAATAAGGAAAGTGAGTCTATATAAATAAAACGGAGATAGTAGTATTTATAAAGTTTGCCTAACCGCAAAAGTTGATCTTTATCAAGCTTTACTTATAAAGATTTGTAATTAAATTTTGTCTTCAATCACGCTTTTATCCCTATACAATAAAAGAGGGCTTTTTATTTTCGTGCTATTCATCCTTTTTTTTATTTCCACTATAAAATAAAAGAGTGAGTTGTTAATGGCACGACTCTTAAGAAATTGTGCCCCAGTTACTGCTTTCATTTGAAAAGTTTTGTTTTCTCAACCACACAAATTTTGAGGGTGTTTGGGAGAGATTCTCAATTTCAACAGTAAATCAATTCTCATTTTCAACCACATATTCTTTAATAAAAAAATATTTTCCATCATGTCAATAATTTTTTCTTTTTTTTCAACCACACATTTCTCATCAAATAACTATTCAAAAATCAATTCTTCTCCCAAAAATTCCTCCCAAACAAGCTCTTACTCTTCTGTTTCACTCTGAATCGTTTTGTCTTGTCTCTCTCTCATTTTTCTTTTCATTCAATCACGCACAAATCCAGAATCTCTCTTTTGATGCTCTTTTTTCCCCCCTACTTTGCCTTCTCAAGCACAACTCATTCTCTTCTCAAGCACAAATCTATTTTCGATTTTTATAGTCGGTGCATTTTGAACGACAATGGCTGATCGTAAGGCCTTCACCGGCAACATATGTCTCATTGGTTACGCTGCCAAGAAAGAGGTCGCCATGAACCCAATGCCAATTTCAGCACTACAAAGATGCCCTTATTTATCGAGTATGGAATATGAGATGATATTATATACATGAAAATCGACGATCACTGGCCAACACTTTGCCTATACAGCAGCCAAAGGAAAACACCATACATTTCAAAGAAGCCTAAATCATTCCTCCATGCCTCAAATGCAACAACCATCTTCCATTCAAAATCAGGGACAATTGTTTAACACTACCTCTCTTATTCTGTGCAATCTACCAATGACAGGTCAATCCGTTAAATTTGTGGTAAAAGAGGACATAATGTTTTTGATTGTTACCACCAGTTTGATTTTTCTTTCCAGGGGTGATTACCACATGTTAATCTTGCTGCTATACCTTTTGAAGCAAATAACTCCTATGATCAACATATTTGGTATGCAGACAGTGGGACAAACACTCGCATTACTACTGTTAAGGGATATAATCCCACATCGAATAAAGATGTTGACACAGACCAATTAATAAAGATCTTGGGCTACTCCTCTTAATAAGGTTGACCTTTTAAGATGGACCCCCAAATCTTAACATGGTATCAGAGCCCATGATGCTCCAACGAGCGATTCGATCCCGGTAAGACTCCAAAAAGTGAGCACGTGGATTTTCAAGATTGGCCTGCTCAAATGAGCCACCATCTTGCGGGGGCGTGTTAAGGGATATAATCCCACATCGAATAAAGATGTTGACACAGACCAATTAATAAAGATCTTGGGCTACTCCTCTTAATAAGGTTGACCTTTTAAGATGGACCCCCAAATCTTAACAACTACCAATGCTGCAAATTTAACGAACCAGGAGTCCTACGAGGATGATGATACTATCCAAGTTGGTATTGACTCGAGTTTAGATATGAAACATACTGGTTCTTCAACATTAAATTTTGATCATTCCTCTTTTAAACTAAAAATGTCTTTAACTGTTCAAATGCTCCTGCCAATCTATTATCAATTAACCGTCTTGATAATGATTGTTATTTTATCCTGACTGGAATTGATTTTTGTGTAAAGGACAACAAGACTGATCGCATTCTGCTTTAGGATCTGGTTGAAAATGGACTTTATTCTCTTGATGGTCACAAGAGCTCCTCCGACAAATTGCGGTGTCTTACTGCCATTTTAGGAATAAAGATCTCGTTTAATCACTGGCACAATCGCCTAGGCCACCATCCCAAGTCCGCATTAGATCGTTTGAGTAGTTATTTATTGCTATCTAAATCTTCTAGAGTGTGTTTGGTAGAGATTTTTGGGGGAAGAATTGATTTTTGAATAGTGATATGATGGGAAATGTGTGGTTGAAAAAGAAGAAAAAAGTATTGATGTGATGGAAAATATTATTTTATTGAAGAATGTGTGGTTGAAAATGAGAATTGATTTACTGTAGAAAATGAGAATCTGTACCAAACGGGCTCCTAGTAAGTTAAGTTTTGTAGTTCATGTCCGCCAGGTAAAGCTACAAAACTCCTTTTTGCTGACTCCATCAGAAAATCTACAGGACCTTTACAGTTAGTTCACACTGATGTATGGGTGTCTCAAATAAATTCAGTAGGTGGTTATTGTTATTATGTTCTCTTTGTCGGTGATTTTAGTAGATTCACATGGATGTATCCCATGAAATATAAATTTGATGTATTTCTGTTTTTTCAACAACATAAGGGGATGTTCTCTTTGTGTTTCAGTTTTGTGTTTTGAGTTTTGAATTCATTTTGTATTTTGTGTTTTGAGTGTCTGTTTTGAAATTTCTGAAAATGCGTTCTTTTTGCCATTCTAAAAAACTGTTTCTGAAAACATAAAAATGAAAAACGCGTTTACTTTGAAATTTTGAGAATTTTTTTAATAATATTTTATTCAAAAAATCTGATTATTCAATAAGTTTTAATAGTTTAATATTAATATAGTATTAAATAACATATAAATTTTGAAATTGGTGAATCTTGAAATATTTTTTTTCCAAATATAAAAAACATAACCTTAATTAAATTTGGCAAATCTTTATTTTTGTCCTTGTACATAACTTGTGACAATAATTAATTAGCATCAAGTCACAATCAAACATAATCAAGTTGCAAAAAAGGGGGAGCACTAATCTCATGTGACATGTTAATAAATATTTTGAAATCAATTTTATCGAGTTCATGTTAGTTCTCACAATTCTTTTCAAATACAATTTTGATCGTCTAAACACGATGACTATCATCAGTGATAATAAATAATATTACTCTTTGATTATAGATAAACTACTTACAAGAAAAAAAGCATATCACAAATATTGTCAATATCTAAAAATCAATCAGTTGACTTCTCATAGTCATTTGACCCTTAGCATACAATGAGTAGCCCCTTTGGAACAAAATGAATATGCCATTGCTATTTTCATTGTTGCCAAACATGACTAAATAATAGCATGCACAATATGAAAACCAAAGTACAAATGACTTACAGAGCAAAATTTTCACTTGGACTTGCATCTTCATCTGAATTCATATGGACAATTATTCTATGTTGAATAAGAGGTGCAGAGAGTTCGGAGTCCCCTCAAAAACTCTGACCCTCTTCGACATTAACCAAATGAACCCCGTTCTCACCACTTCCAACTGATAAATATGTCCCCCGAGTAGTATTTGAATTCGTATCATGACTAGTATTCGTGTTAGGCCTCGCATCTGAATTTTCATCCGAAGTAGAACCTGCATTCCTTCTCTCTCTCCATACCCTTCTTTGCATAACAACCAAGTAAGCTTGCGTAACAAAAATTGCCATTTTCGACATGAACACAGCCAAAACACCAACAACAGTGAAATTGAACAACACAATCACAAATGTAACAGAATCCACAGAAAAGCTGAAATCTTGGAGCAAGAAAAGGGCAATTGGGACCCATTATTTAAACAATCCACAAATAAAAATAGTGCAAAGAAAGCATAGGGCTCCAAGTTTCTAATAACCCCCAACCCCTAGCCCACGGACCCTGGAAAAAGAAAATTGGAAAAAAACACCAAGGCACCTTTATAACACAAGCGACAACATGCTTTGAAAATGAAAATCCATCCAATCTTTTCAATTATAATTTGCTCACTATAGAACACAATAAATGAAATATTGAAACTTTTGTTAGTCAGACGATAATGAATTGTATAAGTAGGCAAAAGATACATGGAGTTTCTCTGGGGAAGAAAACAAAAGTTTCAATGTCAAAAAAAAAAAGAAGAACGTCTCGTAATGCCCATGTTTAAGATCATTCAGGATAAAGTAAGCTAATACGACCATAACATGTTTAGCAAAACTAAAATAACCTGCTCAAGTATTAGAAAGCCTTGAAGTGCCTTAGCAAACATACAATAAGCAAATAAACAATATCAAAGCATATAAGCCAAAGACAACAGCAGTACTAATGCAGGTTTCATTTCTTGGACTGTAAGCAATATCCTTGACATAGAAGACATAATCAGTAATCAGTACATGTTCACAAGGTAAAGTTCATATTTTGATGGCTTCCTGCTCATGGCATGAAGCATATCCTTCTATTACTTCATAAAGAAACCACATTTATCTCACAAACAAAATTTGGTGTTTGATATTAAACAATCCTACAGGAGTTACTCTTGAAAATTCAAGTGTAATGAGTCATACTGATGAACATGGAAAAAGTAGGAAGGATATCTTAACTCTTTTTTTCCAAAAAAATCTTTATATCTAAAACAATATAGCATAAAAGGCCAACCAATGCGAAAACCATGGAAACAACTAATCCAAAACATGAATATATTACCATTTACATATAGGCTTACAAAGACATACAGCTGAAATTAGCATCCACTCCCCATGTGTCAAAATCTCCATTAGGAACACACCCCAGTACACCCATAAAAGAAAAACTAAAATTCAATTCCATAACACAAATATGGCTGAATTTCAAATTCCCACAACCTAATGACTTCAAGAACAATTGGCACATATACCAATAAAATTAAAATTTTCAGCTGCCTAAAAAGATCAAAATTTTGATTCAAATATCAAGAAATATCCAATTACCACTCCAACTTTACAACATAATAGCAAAATATAAAAAAAAGTACTGAATAAAAGAAACTTACTATCAAGGTAGCTGGCAAGAGAAGTAGAGAGGTAAATATCTTCCGGGCCTGCCCAAGACATTGATGAGCTCAAAATAAGAATTCAATTTTTTCGGTTTCCCAAGAAACCCACAGAAATAACCAACACTTTCATTGAATCAAATTGCATTGGTAGCTCGGATTTATCCAATTGTATTGCCTCCAATACCTCACGTCACTTCTTCTTCAAGAAAATATTTGAGAATTGATATTATTTGTATAAAACCCCAATTCAAGAAAAAAAGAATGGGGATTTGTTTTGACTTATTGTCAAAGTTCAGATCTGAAAACCCTAAACTCTGGTATGACATAGGCCTATCCGCAATCGGAGAGGACTGTGGAGGCGCAAAAATATGCTAGTTTATTAATGAGGTTTCGTAAAATCACCGTGAAATCGCTTCTTGTTCTTTTATCCTGCAAAAATGGATTATTTTTCTTTGCTATGAGGAATTATTATGTATTCATGAGAGAAATTGGAGAGAGGATGGCCGCGGAAAGGTGGATTCTCGAAGAATTTCAAGTTTATGATGATCAAGCTGTCCCCAAATTGAGCATAATATATTATAGAGGGAGAATCCAATTTCTTACTCGAGGAAAAGGCTAGACATACAAACTTGAATGGCTCTTTGACGTCGAAGAGAGAGGAGGCAGAGATGGGCCCAAACCACAGCGGTCGCGATACTGTGTTCACAAAAGAGTCGCCTCCCCAAGTCCAAGTCGGCGTCGGAGTCGGAGCATCTCCTTCGTGGGCATCGACAAGAGAGAAGCCAGCGTCCAAAGAGAAGGAAGGATTGGAAGAAGAGGGAAGGATTGACTGGAAAGAAGGGGAAGACATTGAACTGTGAATTAGGATTGGAGGTGTTACTGTTTCAAAACAGCCGTTTGCCGTGTTTTCCAATTTCTACGAATTTTGTATTGAAAACGCCCAAAATGACTTTTTCCTCATTTTGGTGTTTTGTGTATAAAAAAAAATTTCGTTTTCAAAAACGCGTTTTTGAAAATATAAAAGAGAACGCGTTTTTACCATTTTGAAAAATCGAAAACAGAAAACGGTCCGAAAACGACAAAGAGAACAAGCCCTAAGGCTTTTGTAGAAAATTTATTCTTTTCTAAAATTCAACAATTACAATCAGACAATGGCGGAGAATACCTTTCGAATGAATTTAAATCTTTTTTAGCACAACATGATATTTCATAGAATAACTTGTCCATACACATCACAACAAAATGGTATCTCGGAAAGAAAACATCGGCATATTCAAGAAACTAATTTAACTTTATCAGCAATATCACACTTAACAAATAAATATTGGGCTGATGCTTTTCTCACATGTGCTCTTCATAAATCGTTTGCCAACCAAAGTTCTAAACAACTTGTCACCATATTACGTGCTTTATAAAAGACTATCATCATACAATCCCTTAGGACATTTGGATGCTCCTGTTATCCCTATTTACGTCCCTATGAAGATAATACGTTGTCTTTTTGTAATAAGCAATGCCTTTTCCTAGGATATGCTGGCCAAAAAAAGGGATATATGTGCTTAGATTTTGAAACTGGTATGGTCTATATTTCAAGGCAGGTAGTTTTTTATGAGGACTCATTTCCAGCAAAGGTTCAATGACTTATTTCTTCAGACAATACAACCATGATGTTACTAGGAGGCTATCTGGAGCAGATTATAGTGGGAAAAAAATTGATTTTCAGACCGTTGGCCATCAATTTAGCTGTGTTTTTTTTACTTTTATTTCTTTCATGTGTGGCCTACATTGAAAAGCAACATAAGAAAATCCCAGTTTTGGAGCTTTTAATCGGGGCTAGACAGCCCCTAAATTTGTCTTCTAATTCAAATTCATTTCCAATCCTTTTAAATAATAATTTTAATTCAATTCAAATTCCTTCAATACCAGCCAGCTAAACCCCACATGTTACTTCTTGTGTATCTACTAATTTACTAGACTATCCTCCCCAAAATTCTGAAAGCAATTCTCCCTCTCCTACAGATAATATAGAGTTTGACCAAAATACCTCTCCACAACTAGATCAGTCAAGTCCATAAGTAACTCTACCACAAAGTCCAAAACCTTTACAAACTTATAAGAGAAAGCAAAACTCGTTCTAAGACAAGAAATTCTAAACCAAAAGAATATCTTGATTTCAAAACATTTTATGCTACTGACATCCCTTTTCATGTGTGACTAGTATAATTTCAGAATCTGAGCTAACTTTCTATACCCAAGTAGTAACAAAAAATCTACGTGGAGACATGCTATGGGACATGAATTTGATGCATTGATGGAGAATGGGACATGGTCTCTTTGTCCATGACCAGCTAATAAACATGATGTAAGGAACAAATGGATATTCAAAATCAAACGACACCCTGAAGGTAGCATTGAACGTTATAATGCGAGACTTGTACCAAAAGGGTTTGATTAGAAATCTGGGATTGACTATTTTGATACATTCTCTCCAGTTGTTAAGCCGACCACAATCAAACTAATTATATCACTTACAGTAACAGTCAGTTGGTAGATACGCCAATTAGATGTTTCAAATGCTTTCTTGTATGGCATATGATAAATGTATTCTGTACACTTATGTAAGTCATTAAATTAGAGTATTTGTTATTAATTTGGATGAGTTATAGCTTAATTTTGTGTTAATTATATTTGTTAGGTTAAATTCAATGCAAATTGGTAAATTTGATAAAAAAAGAAACGAAAGACATACGAAAACGAAGGAAATTCAACGTTTTGGGACCAAAGTGTAAACATCTAATAGATTCGGACCACAAAACGACAATTGCAGATCATATAAGATCAATTGGATGCAATTGGAGTGAAATATAATGGAAGTATTTTTTCAAATAAATTTCCAACCAAATAAGTTATGCTATGGATTTTTAGTCTCAACTTGAGATCCATTTTTCGGATAGCAAATGCTCAAATTGCAAATATTATATTGCTATAAGAATTGTATCCCTTTGAATTAAATTTCTAATGCATTTTGAATCAACTAAATCGGATACCTATAGAGAAAATTATGGCCAAAATAGAAACAGCTGCTCAGAGATAAACCTGCGCGCGCGCAACACCTTATTTTCCCCAACCCGAAAGTCATTTGGTTCTATGGCACGCACGTATCAATTATACTAGTGCCCGCACACGAGCCTTTTTTCCAGACAGATCGTTAGTTTCCCTTCGCGATTCAAACTCTCTTGGAAATCAAATTGGACACGATTTTAACCTATTTTCTAACTCTTATAAATAGAGAACGAGAATACACATTGAAATAACCTCTCTTGCCTTTCCATACATAATAATATTATCAAATTCATCAAGAACAAGAGGTCAATTGCTATATTTTGAGATATGAGATCAAGCCCTAGCAATGATTGGATGTCAATTACATCAAAATTTTGAAGAATTCAACAGTGGGCTTGAAGATCAACATCTTTTGATTTATTTCATGATCCGGGTGATATTTTTTTATAATTCTTTTTATAATTTATATATTAACATGTTAGGCTAGATCCGTTTTTCTATTGGATGAAGATTAAACATATTTTTTATTTGTTTTAATTCAATACTTGTAATTTAGTTTATTTCTTGAGTTTCTTGATTAATTTTGCATACACGTTGCATTATTTAATTGATTGGTCATCAATTAGATAATTAGTTGCTTGTTGCAGTGTTGAAAAACTCACAATAAGTTTAGAATGCGGTAAAATTAATATATGTGCAATAGATGTTAGGAATAATATTTATCACATGTGGAATCATATAGATAATCTAAACTTTAATGCATTCTAATCTTTCGAATCCGGGTCGTTGTTAGAATAAATTTAATTTATCTTAGAAAATAGAAGTAATTACAATTGAATTATCGATTTAGTAACGCATAAACGGAACTAGATTATGAATCAAGAATTGAAATATATAGCAATAGGCGAATTCGAGATCCAATACAATCATCAATAAATTGATAAAATTCACATTTTACAGCTCTTAGATTAATTAAACATAAAATGAAAGTAAACTCTCTTTTGTTTATATAATTTGAATCCCATAAAAAATTAGTAAATTTGAATTGAATTTATTTCCCATGTGACGATACTCTTAACTCGTCAATTCTATTATTTGTCAATGATCACGTACGCTTGCGGATTTTGTATGAACAAGTTTTTGGCGTCGCTACCGGAGAATAACATTTATCACATGTGCAATCATATAAATAATCTAAATTTTAATGTATTCTAATAATTCAAATTCAGACTAGGAATAGATTTGGGTCGTGACTAGAATATATCTAATTTGTCTTTAAAAAAATTAAATATTATAGTTTTATTGATTGTCAAAAACACATGAATGGAACTAGATTACAAATCAAGAATTGAAATAGATAGCAATATGCGGATTCGAGGTCCAATACAATCATCCATAAATTGATAAAAACCACATTTTTACCGCTTTCTTAGATTAATTAATTATAAAATAAAATCAAACTATCTTTTGTTTATATAATTCGAATCTCATAAACAGTTAGTAAACTTGAATTAAATTGTTATACTTGATGAAAAAGTATATATGGAGCAACCTCGAGGTTTATTTGATGAGAATCAACCGGACATAATGTGTCGCCTTCTCAAATCTCTCTATAGGTTGAAACAAGCTCCCAGAGCTTGGTTTCGAAGTTTCTCTCAACGGTTACTGGAATGGGTTTCGAGAAATCTAAGGTTGATTATTCATTATTTACTTTTTGTACTAACACATTTAAAATGCATGTGTTAGTCTATATAGATTATATAATTGTAACGGGTCTAGCACTAATGTTTAAATACAAATTTTCATATCAAAGATCTTGGATAGTTGAGCTACTTCGTTGGAGTTGAAGCACAAAGAACTGGTGAGGGTCTTTACTTAAGACAATCAAAATATATATCAGACCTCATTGATAGCACAAAAATGGTGGGCGCAAAACCTTTAGGATGTCCAACAACTTCTGGTACCAAATTTTCATCTTATAATGGCACACTTTTGTCGGATCCTAGTGAGTATAGGCGAGTAGCAGGGGCATTACAATACTGCACCATATCACAACTTGACATTTCATAAGCTGTGAAACAACTTTACCAATTTCTGCATAATCCAACATACTCTTATTGGATGGCAGCCAAAAGAGTTCTACGATATTTAAAAGGCATAGTTGACCGTGACCTGCTTTATGCTCCTTTTGCAATGCTTTATGCTCTTTTTGCAGTATAGTTAAATATGTTATGTGATTCTGATTAAGCTGGAAACTCGGATGACATAAAAAGCACTAGTGGATTCTGTTTTTTCATGGTATCAATTTATCATCATGGAGTGCTAAGAAACAAGGTGTTGTCTGTTGTCGGAAATTCGACTACCACAATCAAAAGAACAAAAAAAATAATAGAAAATAAAAATAGAAGATGAAGCGAGGTATGCCAAGGCAAATCTTCTTAAGACAGATTTCGCCCTCCAATAACGTGCAAACGGGATTATGGACGTCTGTCTCCCAAGATACAACGCTTCTTCCAAAGTCGATATTGCACAATACCAACCTTGTTGGTCGAACTAAAGAATGAGCGTACTCGTACGGAATAACAACGAAGATATCGTAGGAATTTATGCAGAATATGGAGAGAGAACGAATTTAAAAATCAAGAATATATTAATTGATTTGGTGTACAAAAAACGAATTTGAAGGTCTCTATTTATAGAGATTGAAGTGTCTCATTGAATGGGTGTGTGACATTTCACGAACTAGTGCACCACTTGGTCTGATACGTTCTAGCCATTGGATCGCACTGTTTCATGATTTGACTGTCCAGATTAAACCATGAAGTGTAGTGTCCATTCATCATGCCTATTCACCAATTTCTGAACAGTCACCAGCCATGCAGATGCCACGCGTACGTCCAACTGAACCAACTGCCATGCAGGACTAAGTGACGTGTGTGCCGCCTAGGATGCCAACTCATCGAGCCTCCCATTGCCATGTCATCGAACCATGAGTCCATTTCTAAAAACTTTAAGGCTCCACAGCTCCTTGCGACAATGCATACGTGCGAAGTGCAAAGTACGCTTCTAAAGCTCCCAATGCGAACTTTGCGACGTGCACGGGCCGGGACCGGGACAGGGACGGGGTGCGGCGCGGCGCTAGTGGTGCGAAGTACCACTCTAGTGGTTGCTAGTTAGCTAGCCTTGGCTAGCCAAAGTTAGCTAAGTTGTGGACCACTTATTAAATTATAACTTGCACATACGTCCCACTATATAAACAAGTTTTTTTTCTTGTAAACTTTCGATGTGGGATTCCTTACCATATATAAGACACTTAAAATTGGCTTAGGCTCCACAGCTCCTTGCGACGATGCATACGTGCGAAGTGCAAAGTGCGCATCTAAAGTGTCCAATGCGAACTTTGCGACGTGCACGGGCCGAGGCCGGGACCAGGACCGGGACGGGGCGTGGCGCGGCGTGAGTGGTGCGAAGCACCACTCTAGTGGCGGCTAGTTAGCTAGCCTTTGGCTAGCCAAAGTTAGCTAAGTTGTGGACCACTTATTAAATTATAACTTGTACACACATCCCACTATATAAACAAGTCTTTTTTCTTGTAAACTATCGATATGAGATTCCTTACCATATATAAGACACTTAAAATTGGCTTAGGCTCCACAGCTCCTTGCGACGATGCGTACGTGCGAAGTGCGCCTCTAAAGCTCCCAATGCGAACTTTACGACGTGCACGGGCCGGGGCCGGGGCCGGGATGGGGCGCGGCGCGGCGCGGCTGAGTGGTGCGAAGCACCACTCTAGTGGTGGCTAGTTAGCTAGCCTTTGGCTAGCCAAAGTTAGCTAAGTTGTGGACCACTTATTAAATTATAACGTGTACACACATCCCACTATATAAACAAGTCTTTTTTCTTGTAAACTTTCGATGTGAGATTCCTTACCATATATAAGATACTTAAAATTGAGCTTATCAACTTATGGGTCTATATTGAAGACCTTTCCAATTCATCCAAATTAATTTCAATGGCCTACATAATTAAATGTCACATTTAATTATTTAACACTTTATTAATTAATTCCAACAATCCCCCACATGAATGGAAGAAGTCGACTCAAATCAAGGAAGAAGAAAGAAGAGTACTATCTGAAAGATAACGCATCAAGATATGTAGCTTTTGCTTTTAACCTTCTTTAGTAAGAATCTATCGAATTCACTTGGTTAATCAGTGAACGCAACGTTTTGAACTGTCAACCGTTATTGCAAACTCAGACAATAGACCAAACACGTTATTTCTCATATCAAAATTTGGTTCTCTATTGTGTTCATTATTTCGGCCCTGAACTACTTGGGTTCTGCGAGTGCTTTAGAGAATTCGCCTAAGTAAATTCTCAAGGAAACGGCCAAGTTCGCACTTACATAGGTGATGTTCTATAAGAATACCCTTTTTATAGTCATCATTAAAAGCAAAACTTATCCTTAAACTTCATATGCAACATTTTTTGCATCATAGAAATGGGAAGGAGTTAAACTACTAAGTGATTTTATTGAGTCATTCATAATCAGTTTTCCTATTGAACCTAGTCAGTAGGATCTCCAGTTGCCAGGTTAGGTTTTCACTAAGATGACTCATTGGGTTTTAGGCTTTAAACACATTTCTCTCGATGCGCAGTCTATACGCTCTCTAGATAAACCTTTAGTAAACGGATCCGTTAGGTTTTCTTTTAACTTAACAAAATCTATTGATATTGTTCCATTTAAGAGCAACTGCCGAACGGTATTATGTCTTCGACGGATATGTCTCGACTTACCGTTATACACAAAATTTTCAACCCTGGCTATGGTTGCCTGGTTATCGCAATGAATACAAATAGCTGAAATAGGCTTTGGCCATATAGGAATATCTTCTACGAAATGTCTTAACCATTCTGCTTCCTCTCCCGCTTTATATAAAGCAATAAACTTAGATTCCATAGTAGATCGAGCTATACACATTTGTTTAGAAAATTTCCATGATGTAGCGCCACCACCGAGAGTAAATACATAGCCATTGGTAGACTTAGACTCGTCTATATCTGATATCCAATTGGCATCACTATATCCTTCAATTACTGGAGGATATTTTCTATAACATAATGAATACTCTTTGATCCATTTCAAGTATCCCAAAACTCTAAGTAATGCATCCAAATGTTGATTACTTGGGTTACTTGTATAACGACTGAGCTTACTTACCGAGTAAGCTATATCAAGTCTTGTACAATTCATTAAGTACATTACACTACCAATAATTTGGGAATATTCTAACTGCTGTTTTCCATTTCTACTATTCTTGTGTAGAACTACATGAAGAAGAAATTGGTTACTCGTTTTTTTAATGTTATGAGTCCTAAACCTCTCAATTATTTTATCAATATAATGGGTTTGAGATAAGAATATTCCATCTGATGTTCTAGATATCTTCATTCCTAGAATCAAGTCTGCTTCACCCATATCTTTCATGTCAAAGTTATTGGTAAGCATATTCTTTGTTCTATTGATAACGTCTATATTAGTCCCTAATATAAGCATGTCATCAACATATAGACAGACGAGTACGTATTCCTTTTCGAACTTTTTCGAATATACGCATTTGTCACATCCATTTATGATGAAACCATTTCTAATCATGATGTTGTCAAACTTCTCGTGCCATTATTTAGGAGCTTGCTTCAAACCATATGAGGACTTAACAAGTTTGCATACTTTGTTCTCTTGTCCTTTTACTATGAAACCTTCTGGTTGTTCCATATATAATTTTTCGTTTAATTCACCATTCAAGAATGCAGTCTTAACATCCATTTGATGTATTTGTACATTATACAAGGCTGCAATAGCAATTAAAACCCGAATAGAAGTAATTCTAGTTATTGGAGAATATGTATCAAAGAAATCAATTCCTTCTTTCTGACGATATCCCTTTGCAACCAGTCGAGCCTTGTCTTTCTTGATTGAACCATCAGCTCTTAACTTTCTTTTAAAGATGCATTTGCACCATATTGATTTAGTTCCCTTAGGAAGATCAACCAATTGCCAAGTATTATTACTCATAATGGATTCAATTTCACTATTTATTGCTTCCTTCCAGAATACAAATTCTGAACTAGTCATAGCTTCGTTAAATGTTTGAGGTTCTTTCTCAATCATAAAAGATATAAAATCTGGATCAAAGGATTTGGCAACCTTTGCTCTTTTACTCCTTCTTGGTTCGGGTTCTATATTATTTTCAAAAGTATTATCTCGTGTTCTCTTTTGAATATTCTTAACAATATCTCTCTTATTAGGGAACACTTTTTCAAAGAATTCAGCATCTCTAGATTTAATAATTGTATTGACATGAATGTCACTTATATCAGATTTATGCATAAGAAATCTGTACACACTACTGTTTATTGTATATCCGATAAAAATGCAATCAATAGTTTTAGAACCTAACTTAATCCTTTTAGGTGGTGGAATAGTCACTTTAGCTAGGCACCCCCACACTTTTAAGTATTTGTAGGAAAGCATTCTACCTTTCCATATGCCATAAGGTATTGAACCAGTTTTCTTGTGGGGAACTCTATTCAGAATAAAGTTAGTGGTTAATATTGCTTCCCCCCACAAGTTCCTCTCAACAATCCTATTTTGTTGCGGAGTATAAGGGGCTGTTGTTTGGTGAATAATACCAAACTTAGCACATAATTCATTAAACATGGACGAATCATATTCACCTCCTCTATCGGACCTTAATGCCTTAATTGTTTTTCCAAGTTGATTTTCAACTTCAATTTTGTAAGTAACAAATGCATTCAATGCCTCGTCTTTACTACTTAATAAATAAACATGGCAATACCTATGGTGATCATCAATAAACGTGATAAAATATTTTTTACCACCTCGAGTTTGAACAAATTTTAGATTACAAATATCGCTATGTATTAAACTTAACGATTCACTACTCCTTTCAATTGAGTTAAAAAGTTTTTTAACAAATTTTGTTTCAACACAAATTTCACATTTATGTTTGTCTTCGGATTCAAGTTTAGGTATAAGACTTAAACCTACAAGTTTTCGTAAGAAAGCACGATTTACATGTCCTAATCTTCCATGCCATAAATTTGAAAAGTCAAGCAAGTAAACAGAATTATTAGTTTTATTAATAACTTGTGGATACAAATATGTAGATTTTTTGTCCACTACAACAGCATTGGCCTTAAATAGACCATCAAGTAAATAACCCTTCCCAACATACATGTCCCCTTAGTTTTTACAAATCTATCAGATTCAAACACTATTTTAAACCATTTCTTACTAAGGATAGCTCCTGAAATCAAATTCTTTCTGATATCTGGGACATGTACAACTTCATTTAGCGTTAGTTCCTTCCCCGATATGAATTTCAAAATAACCTTTCCAATTCCTTCAATTTTGGAAGATGTAGAATTGCCCAAGTAAAAACACTCATTATCATTCAGGGTCTTATATTCAGAAAATAGACCCTTATCAGCACAGATGTGACGAGTGGCTCCTGTGTCCAACCACCAATCTGTGGCATTAGATACCAAGTTAATTTCAGAAACAACGGCAGACAGGTTGATGTCTCCAACATCTGTAGAAATATTATCCACTTTGGTTATATTAGCTTGGGGCGGTTTCTTCTTCGGTATATCTTTCTTTTTGTTTCGACAATCTTTAGCCCGATGTCCTGGCTTCCCGCAAATATAACAGTTTCCTTTAAACCGTTTTGCATTGTTAACTTTTTCTTTGTCCATGTACGAGCCAAAACGCTTCATTTTCTTGTTCTTAGACCCCGAGTCTTCCACCATATTAGCCTTTGCTTCCATATTGCGTACATTATTCTTCTTTTCTGCGGCCCAGTTGTCTTCTTCAATGCGAAGTCGAACAATTAGATCCTCCATCGTCATCGCTTTGCGTTTATGCTTGAGATAGTTTTTGAAATCTTTCCATAGTGGAGGTAGTTTCTAGATTATAGCAGCAATTTGGAAAGATTCACTCAAAATCATATCTTCAGCTTCAATATCATGAAGTAGAACTTGCATCTCTTGAACTTGACTCATTATTATCTCTGAATCAATCATCTTGAAATCCAGAAATTTGCCAACAAAGAATTTCTTCGTTCCAGCATCTTCCGTCTTGTATTTTTTATCAAGAGACTCCCATAGTTCCTTAACCGTTTTGTAGTCACAATACACACCATATAAAGTGTTATTTAATCCATTGAGAATGTAGTTACGGCATAAGAAATCTGCATGTTTCAATGCTTTAATGGCTAACTGAGTATTTTGATCAGTAACATTCTCCAATGTTTGTGCGGGACATTCTTCACGCAGAAACTTTACCAAGTTTAACGTTGTCAAATAGAATAGCATCTTCTGTTGGAAATTCGACTACCGCAATCAAAAGAACAAAGAAAATAATAGAAAATAAAAATAGAAGATGAAGCGAGGTATGTCAATGCAAATCTCCTTAAGACAGATTTCGCCCTCCAATAACTTGCAAACGGGATTATGAACGTCTGTCTCCCAAGATACAACGCTTCTTCCAAAGTCGATATTGCACAATACCAACCTTATCGATCGAACCAAAGAATGAACGTACTCGTACGGAATAATAACGAAGATATCGTAGGAATTTATGCAGAATATGGAGAGAGAACGAATTTAAAAATCAAGAATATATTAATTAATTTGGTGTACAAAAAAGAATTTGAAGGTCTCTATTTATAGAGATTGAAGTGTCTCATTGAATGAGTGTGTGACATTTCACGAACTAGTGCACCACTTGGTCTGATACGTTCTAGCCATTGGATCGCACTGTTTCATGATTTGACGATCCAGATTAAACCATGAAGTGTAGTGTCCATTCATCATGCCTATTCACCAATTTCAGAACAGTCACCAGCCACGCAGATGCCACGCATACATCCAACTGAACCAACTGCCACGCAGGACTAAGTGACGTGTGTGCCGCCTAGGATGCTAACTCATCGAGCCTCCCGTTGCCATGTCATCGAACCATGAGTCCATTTCTGAAAACTTTAAGGCTTCACAGCTCCTTGCGACAATGCATACGTGAGAAGTGCAAAGTGCGCTTCTAAAGCGCCCAATGCGAACTTTGCAACATGCACGGGCCGGGACCGGGACCGGGACGGGGCGCGGCGCGGCGCGGCGCTAGTGGTGGCTAGTTAGCTAGCCTAGGGCTGTCCGTGGGTCAGTTCGGTTCGGTTTTGAAGAGATCCGAACCGACCCAAGACTTTCGGGTATTTCATAAATGGACCCATCGAGTCCAAATATAATTATGGAACCGTTCGGGTCGGTTCGGTTCCGTACCATAATCAAATTTTTTAATATTTACAGCAACACTACATAAATACAACTAATGACATTTCATTCGTAACTTTCACAAATAAACGTAGCCCAATTCAAAAAATATAAATAACTAGCCGTCCAATAAGATTAATTCAATGTATACAAATATCAAAAAGTAGATGTTAATATTACAACAAAACTATATAAAGTATATTCATTTGCTTCAAATTAAAATGGGCTAATGGGTTTTAAAAATGATTTGAGTTTTAAAATTAAAATTAAAATTAAGAAATAATCTGATTTATTTAATTAATTTGTTAATTTGTATAAAAAAAATAAAATAATTTAATTAATTCAATATAAAAAATAAAAAATTTATTTAGTTTCGGTTCTTATTCGATTCTTCGGTTCTTAGTCTAGACTCGAGACCCAACCCAAACCCGTCAGTTCTCGATTCGGGTACCCGTTCGGGTATTTAATTTATGAAGAACAGCTCGATTCGGTTCGGTTCGGTTTCGGTTCGGTTCGAGACTTTTGGACACCCCTAAACTAGCCTTTGGCTAGCCAAAGTTAGCTAAATTGTGGACCACTTTTTAAATTATAACTTGTACACACATTCCACTATATAAACAAGTCTTTTTTCTTGTAAACTTTCGATGTGGGATTCCTTACCATATATAAAACACTTAAAATTGGGTTTATCAACTTATGAGCCCATATTGGAGACTTTTCGAATTTACCCAAATTAATTACAATGGCCCACATAATTAAATGTCACATTTAATTATTTAACACTTTATCAATTAATTCCAACATTGTCTCCCGTTCAAGTACAGAAGCCGAATACAGAAGCATGTCTTTAGCTACAGCAAAGGCTTATTGGGTTTGAATGCTCATGAAAGAACCTTCCCCTCCAATTATCTGGTGTGATAACATTAGCACAGGATCTTTGGCTTTAAATCCTATTTTCCATGCCCGAACCAAGCATGTAAAAATAGACTATCATTTCATTAGGGAAAAGGTGTTGAATCAAGATGTTCTAGTGACACATATATCTACCGAAGATCAATTAGCAGATATGTTCACTAAGGGTCAGACTGCAACTCAATTTCAATTTCTCAAACACAAGCTCATGATTCGTAACCTTCCCATCAGTTTGCAGGGGGTGTTAGGATATCTACTCATTTAGTCAACAATTAGTCGAGAAAATCAAGCAATTCAGATCCTTCAACTGATAATGCAACAACTGTTGATTCTTCTGCAGATTTTCCTAATCAGTTCTAGTTAATTCAAATGTTTGATAAATGTTGGTCTTTTGTATTCCTTCAATCTCTCTAGTTTGTTTCATGTAAAAGCTATATATATGTTACAACCAATACAAAGAAAATAACAAGAAAAACTTATCGATTCAAACATTGTTTCATAAATTATGTACTCGGTTTTTGTTCCTTCTACTTCATTCATTCAAGCGAGCAAGTACTTTCCAAAATAAAAGCCGAGAAGAACATTGCTACCACTAGCTCTGAAATTGATCAATACACAACGAAATGAAAGCTCGACTAATCATCACCATATCTTTTTGCAGACAACATCAATGCTATAACCGAAAAGTTTCATTTACTCGTTTTGCCATCTTCATTTAAATGATTAAAATGCAACCACCAACGAGCAGTTTTGTTTTATTTTGTAGCACTAGTTTTTATGAAAGCTACTTCCATAAAATTTAACGTTGACAGAAATATAGCTCTACTCTCGCATAAATAGTCCTCCAATGAAGTTCAAACTCGACATGAATATATACCTGTCTTCATGATACTTTTGTAGCTTGTAACTTAACTGTGATGATGTATGAAATCCAATTTTAAATGAAAAAATCACCCTTTATTTATACATTATAGTATTATTTTAAACTTTATTTTAGTATATCAAATGTTTTCAATCAAATAAAAATAACGTTTTCTCTATATCTACGCTATTATATAGTTAATTAAATTGTGTCACGTGCCTTGCACTTGCGTCTTACTAGTAATTTTTAAAATGTTGCTTGTGAGTTATCCTATTTTTATTTTTAAATTTTATAATAATAATATATTTCTTTGTTATTTATCACATTAACCCTATGTTTGGCAAAGAATTTAATTTAGATTTTTATCAAAAATCAAACTCAATAATTAATTTTAACTAAATATTTCATGGATTCACAACTTTGTAATCACATATTTCATCTATTTTTATCAAAATTCACTAAAAATCTAATTTTATTTCATATCGAACATGTGCTAACTTTCTATTATACATATTTTTTAAATTCTATCTAAATAATTTGAAAGTTAACATGCCAGTTTGGTCCAATTCATCACGGCAGAGTCCATGAGCATCTGGTCAAGATACAATTGCAATGTCATTGCGTTATTTCCAACTTTTAAGTTTAGGTGACGTTCACATCGAGAAAATTGCCACGATTGAGGTGGACTGCGAAAGATTTAAATTTTTTTTCTTTTTTATTCAACTAAAATGTAATAATAGATGGATTTTTCCCCCCACCAAACCACCAAGCTTGTTTGTCTATCATTTTTTTCGAAACTCTTTTTTGACGTATTTATTTTCAATTACCCATTTACAAAATCAAATATTTTACATGTAAATCCAAAATTTTTCCATACTTTTTAATAACACATTCTCAAAAAATCACTATTTAAAACAATGCGTTCCACAAAAAAAAAATAAAAAATAAAAAATTTGGCTACCAAACAGTGCTAAAGTTAGTTCAAAAGAAAAAAGGAGTAAAATATGGTATACCAAATCCGGCTCAATTATTAATGAAGTGAATCTTCTAGTTTAACATATTTTGTTTGAGCCCTTTTTTTTGTGTAGAATGCATTTTGAAATAGTAGATTTACGTAAGTTTTAGGATCCCGTTGAATTAGTCAAGGTGTGTGTAAACTAGCCTGAATATCCACAGTTATATATAAAAAAAAGAATTTGGATTTACGTGTAATATTATTTTATTGAAAAATGTGCAGTTGAAAAAAAGAGAAAAAAAATATATTTTGAAAATAATGCAGATCAAACGAGAGCTTAATGTCATAGGTATCCTTCCATGTTGCAATCATGAAATAGATAAAATAAATAATAACATTTTATCGAGTCATATTACTTTTTATTTATACACATTTTATAGAAAGTGTAGGTGTATGACACTCATTTTTGTGGAAACATGTGTTTTTGAATAGTGATTGATGAAAGAATGTGTGGTTAAAAAGTAAGGATAATTTTTAGGTTTATGTGAAATATTATTTTATTGATAGAATGTGCAGTTGAAATGAAAAAAGAGAAAAAAATGAGAATAAGAAAAAAAATGGGTGCCAAAAGGGGACAATATTTCACAATTTTCTACTACTCATTTATTCCGATTTGAAAATACCGATTCATTCTTTGAAATCATATTTAACCTTATTTTCGAAAATATATTTCAAAAATATTACATCAAAAACATTTTTAATATTGTACTAAAAAAATTAAAAACAGCAAATCAAATTCAGCCTCTGTTTGGTATACATTAAATTTTTCATTTTTATTCATCTACTCATTTTCAACCACACATTCTTTACTAAAATAATATTTTCCATCACATCAATAACTTTTCCTTCTTTTTCAACCACAAATTCTCTATTAATCTACTATTTCAGAATACATTCTTCCAAAATAATGTGGATCAAACACACGCTCAACTTTAAATTTCAAAATTTTCTCTTCATACCAAACAATTACACGCTGGACTGAGACCGACGGGCTTCTCTAACTAACTCATAGGTGCACAGAACAGTGTATACACATTCACTTCTCACTGTCGGTGCGCGGAAGCTCAGACGTCGTTTTCTTCTCTTTTACGCCTATTTTTTTTATTCATTTCTCATCATCATAATATAAAAAAATTGCACACTCATTAACAGCTATACATACATGTATTTATATGTCTCTCTGTAGAAGAAAAATCAAGAGAGACAGGCAGGTAATGGTCTTTCTTTTTACTCCGTCTCTTTTACTTCAATTTTTTGTTTGCATTGTTCGCATATTTCCATTTAGATCTGGTGTATAATTGATGGATGTGTTTACTGAAATTTAGTCTGTTTCTCAGCGGCGGAGATTGCGATATCTCGTTAGATCTTGAGGTGATTGTTTCATTGTCGTTCACTTTCCGCTTCAATATGTCTGTTTGAGTATGGTAATGAACGAAAATGTGTGTTTATGCGTGAGATGGAAAGTGTTGAGAGGTTTTTGTTTTGTTTCTTTCACGAAATGGTTAATGAAAAATTTAAAGTTGGTTGAACTTAAGTTGACTACTGGCTTACTTCGATTTGATTGACATAATTCATTTATTCAATTACCTTGTTAGTCAAACAGGGAGAGAGAGAGATTCGGAGACACCTCGATTTTTATTTTTTTTATTTGCTAAAATGTGGATTGAAGAAAGGCCTGATCGGGATTTACTTGAGTTTCATTCTACTTATTTTTGTATTTATTTGATTTTTATGTGATTAGATGTAGATCTGATGTGTAAATTGAGGAATCTAATTGAAAGAGTTATCTTTTCAGTGAAGAGGCTTTGGGCATGTGGAAACCTGAGTGAATCTGATATCTATTTGCTTGTAAATCCATTGCTCTCATTTAAGCTAAGTGATGATGGAATCTGAAGCAGAAACTAAGGTTAGTATGAAAAAAATCGCCATTTGTTATTTTCAATAATTGCGGAATGCTTAATATGCATCAAGATCAAACTTCTAAAGGTCTTAGCTAGCTTTTCTGACTTTTAACTGAATAGTGAGCTTTTAATTTTATAAAATCCCCTAATATGTACTTCTTTATTCCCCATGCACTATGACTTGTATGTTGTGAAATTATAATGAACTAAAGTAAAGTTAACTTTTTATGCTGAATGATTTGTAGATTGTGACATTAAATTGAATTTTATTACTTAGAGTATGCTGATTTTTTTTTTTTCACATTTTTTGGGTTTACTTGTCTGACTGAAACTATTTATGAAGTGGATTTTAAAATAGCTAAACCTCTGGCTTATTGGGTTTCTTTGTTACTGAATTGTGGTGCTGGTTGATCAGGGAAAGACCTTGAAGAACATGGGCAGTCAGGTCTGTCAGATCTGTGGTGATAACGTGGGTTTAACTGTTAATGGTGAGCCATTTGTTGCTTGCAATGTCTGTGCATTTCCAGTTTGCAGACCTTGCTATGAATATGAGAGGAAGGATGGGAATCAGTCTTGCCCTCAGTGCAAAACCAGATACAAGAGGCACAAAGGTATATTTTTTACTGTAGTATGTTGATGGTTAATAATTGACTCTACACGAGTGTGAGCACATCTATTAAAGGCGATATCAATTTATATGTTGTTTTTCTTTTTCAGTGGTTATACTATTACTCGGGTTTGATATGTTTATGTACATTAATGCACGATACAGAGTTGTTTTGAGTAGCAATTAGAATGTATTAGGGATAAAAAAAACTCTTTGAGGTTGTAGGAAACTGACTTTCAAGCGAGCAATACCTGTCCAACTAAGACCAACAAAATGTACAGAACAGGAAAGCTTAATTATTGTGAACAATTGCCAAAAGGATCCTTATTATTGGAATGTTGATTATTAGTGCATTTTAGGTCCCCTACATCGACCCCCTTTATTTTGTGGATAAACACTGGTCTTTCAATTTCTTTTCATATTTTTGAGAAAACTAGTGATAGTACATTTTAAGTGGTGATTAATAATATTTGAAACTTAAGTCTGGATTTTCTGAAAGTGACTTCTTGCGCTTCTTTTTTATACAGGAAGTCCTGCTATTAGTGGTGATGGAAAGGATGATGGTATCAATGATGATGATGCCAGCGATCTTCATTACTCTGAAACTCAAAATGAGAAGCAAAAGGTTTCACAGCGTATGTTGAGCTGGCACATGAATTATGGACGAGGAGAAGATATTGTGGCACCAAAATATGACAAAGAGGTCTCCCATAATCACATTCCTTTGCTTACAAACGGAACAGACGTATGTTTTTATGCTTCTTGTCCATTACTTCATACATCCAAACTGAAAATTTAAATATTCATTTTTTGTATAATGTAGATACTTAAAAACTCCCACTCTCTATTTTAGGTATCTGGAGAACTGTCTGCAGCATCACCTGGACGCCTTTCAGTGTCATCTCTTCCACCTGGAGGTGGTGGTAAACGTATGCATCTACTTCCTTGCAACTGATATCGATCAATCATATTTTTTTTGTTTTTCCTTTATGACCTCATTTATCCTTGCATCAATTTTTTTTACTCCCCGTTTGTCACTTATATTCTTTCTTTGGAGTGCAGCTAGGGCTGTGGATCCAGTGAGGGAGTTTGGATCCCCAGGATTGGGCAATGTTGCGTGGAAAGAGAGAGTTGATGGCTGGAAGATGAAGCAGGATAAGAATGTTGTTCCAATGACAACTAGCCATCCTCCTTCAGAAAGGGGAGCTGGAGATATTGATGCCAGCACAGATGTTCTTGTGGATGACTCTTTACTGTGAGTTCCTTATTATTCTAGTTATTTGATATTTTTGCTTCTCACTGACAATCTACTGGTCATGATCTCTGGGAATATTGTTGTGAATAAATATAAGACCTTAGTTTGTACCTTTCTTAGCTGCACAAATTTCAGTTTAATGTGGTTTTTAACGTAAAAAAAGTTAGTGTGATTTGGGCGTAATTTACACAAAAACTGTTTTATACAAATAATGAAAGTGTCTTCTAAGCAAGATTTATTGATTTTCATCATGCTGCAGGAATGATGAAGCTCGACAACCCCTTTCAAGGAAGGTTTCTGTTCCATCATCCAGGATAAACCCTTACAGGATGGTTATTGTGTTGCGGCTTGTTATTATCTGCATTTTCTTACACTACCGACTGACAAATCCAGTGCCCAATGCATATGCTTTGTGGTTGATATCCGTGATCTGTGAGATCTGGTTCGCTATATCCTGGATTCTGGATCAGTTCCCGAAATGGCTCCCTGTAAATCGTGAAACATATCTCGACAGACTTTCTCTTAGGTCTGAAATTTTCTGTTTATTCATATCAATTTATACTCTTTGGTCTTCATTTTGCCTTGTTCAGTTCACTTTTGTTTTTTCTGAAATTTTCCAAATCATCATTTTCTACAAGAGTTTGCTTTTCTCTGATTACATTATAAAAGTTCCAAGTTATACATCTCATTTTGGAAATATATAAAAATTGTACAACAGATATGATAGAGAAGGGGAGCCTTCACAATTAGCTGCTGTTGACATATTTGTCAGTACTGTTGACCCTTTGAAGGAGCCTCCTCTTGTTACAGCTAATACGGTCTTATCCATTCTTGCTGTTGATTATCCAGTGGACAAGGTCTCATGCTACGTTTCTGATGATGGTGCTGCTATGTTAACATTTGAAGCTCTATCAGAAACATCAGAATTTTCAAGGATATGGGTACCTTTCTGCAAAAAGTACAATATTGAGCCACGTGCTCCAGAATGGTACTTCGCTCAGAAGATTGACTATTTGAAAGATAAAGTTCAGCCATCATTTGTCAAAGAACGCAGGGCTATGAAGGTGAGAAATTTATATTGCAGAACATTTCCATTGTCTGTTTCCTTTGGTCCAATAGTCCTATTTTTGTTCTGTTTGTTTTCCTACAGAGAGAATATGAAGAGTTCAAAATTCGTATCAATGCACTTGTCGCCAAGGCTCAAAAGGTTCCTGAAGAAGGTTGGGTCATGCAAGATGGTACACCATGGCCAGGAAATAACACCAGAGATCACCCAGGAATGATTCAAGTAAGCTTAGTTTGGTGGAACTGTGGTAATAGATCCCTGCGCAATGAGCTACAATGGTTTTCCCTTGTATATTGAATGTTAAAATGTGAAGAAAAACTATTTATTTATGAAAATATTGTTATCTATTCAAAGTATATTAAATTATGAGTTTTTAATCCTTTTATGTGTGATAGGGGCAAAGAGTATTATCACATTTTTTTTACCGGTTGGTGGCTTTTACACAGTCATTATCATACTTGCATCTTCACAGTTGTGTTATGATTGAAGTAACTCATCTAGATTCTGTTGCTTGCAGGTTTTTCTGGGCCAAAGTGGAGGTCTTGACAGTGAGGGTAATGAGCTGCCAAGATTAGTGTATGTTTCTCGTGAGAAGCGTCCAGGATTCCAGCACCACAAGAAAGCTGGTGCTATGAATGCACTTGTAAGTGGTTGACGATTTTGATCTGCACTTATGCTAACATTGCCTTGTTGGCACATTTAACATGTTATGTTCAATGCAACTCTTGTAGGTTCGTGTATCTGCAGTTCTTACTAATGGACCTTTCTTGTTGAATCTTGACTGTGATCACTACATAAACAACAGCAAAGCTTTGCGAGAATCAATGTGCTTTCTTATGGATCCAAATCTTGGAAAATATGTCTGTTATGTGCAATTTCCACAGAGATTCGATGGTATTGATAAGAATGATCGATATGCCAATCGTAACACTGTCTTCTTTGATGTGAGTTTATGATCACTTTTACTATTATTTGTCTGTTTCCTACTAGTGTCCAAATGAAATGTAATATATAATTTGATAATTCTTTTTCTTATTTCATTTTTGGGGGTGGGTGATATCCTGTATGCATAGTAACTTGTTCTTTTTCTTTGTGCTATTAGATTAACTTGAGAGGTTTGGATGGTATTCAAGGCCCTGTGTATGTGGGTACTGGATGTGTCTTCAACAGAACAGCTTTGTATGGTTATGAGCCTCCTCACAAACCTAAGCAGAAGAAATCTGGGTTTCTCTCTTCCTGTTTTGGTGGGTCAAGAAAGAAAAGTTCTAAATCAAGCAAGGGGTCAGACAAAAAGAAATCTAAAAAGCATGTTGATCCCACTGTTCCAATTTTCAACTTGGAGGATATAGAGGAGGGTGTTGAAGGTATTGTTTCTGTTTAAATCATTATTCTTGAGTTCCTACTTGCATTTTGTTCTTTCTAAAGAAAGCATGACAGTGTTTTTGGTAGTAAGGCACAAAACAATTACATGCTTCATGCCCAATCTCGAGTAATTTATTTTTAGATTTTATCGGTGAAAATTGATCTAGGCATGTAAATTTTGTTAATTAGTCTATAGCAATGGAAGCATGCATTCATTTGCTGGGAACACATGCAGCCCCTGTCTGAGCCACATTCTTTAAAATTCAATTTTCCCCAAACTATTTTCAACCACACATTCTCCAAATAAAATAATTTTTCACGTAAACCCAAAACTTTCCCTCCTTTCTAGCTACAAATTCTCCAGAAAACCACTTTTATCTATTCTAAAAAAATGGGGCTGAAACAGGGGTGCAGTTAATGTGCTATAATATAATTACCCATAAGAGACTAGAATAAAGGGGCAGAAGGGTATGGCAAGAGCATTTTTTAAGCGTAATACTACAAGTCTATAAATTTCATCTAATCTTTGCTCGGGTTTTGACGCTAGTCCCTGCCATTTCACCTGGATTGTGACTCTTTGGTGTTCTTTATCTTTTCTGCTTGGGACTTTTGAGGTTATTATTGGATCATATGAACTGGCTTCACAATGGGCCAATGAATTGCTAGAATACTACTGTTGGGCGTGGTGCATGCCCATTGAGTACATCTCACAATTCACATTTCTAATCGGCATTGTCTTCACACTTAAATGTACATACAAATTTTGTTGAATCCCAATGTTGACCACATTTTTTCAAATATAAGCATGAAATCTTCTGTCTTCTTTTCTTTTTCTGAACATTCTCATTTCATGATCTACCTGGTTTTCACGAGTCTTGGCACACTCATTGGTTCTTTGCTTATTCAGTTTTCTCGTGTTGTGCACGAAAGGAAGATGGCAGCAAGGAACTTTCTCCACGAGTTTCATTTTATTAGCCTTTTCAATCGATCGCTTAATTATTCCCTATTTTGATTAAAATCAGGTGCTGGATTTGATGATGAGAAGTCGCTGCTTATGTCCCAAATGAGCCTTGAGAAAAGATTTGGCCAGTCTGCAGTATTTGTGGCATCCACACTAATGGAGAATGGTGGCGTTCCTCAGTCTGCTACACCAGAGACTCTTCTAAAAGAGGCCATTCATGTTATCAGTTGTGGGTATGAAGATAAGGCGGAATGGGGAAGCGAGGTAAACTGGCCTTTTTTGTTAATTTTTATTAAGTTCCTTCTCCACAGCACTATATCATGTTACCATTGTTTGGGTGCTGCCTGTATCCAGCAAAATTTATGTTTGAAGTAGATCTTTAGGACATATATGCACAGTTTTCTTCCTATTATATCTCTACCACTTCTCCATCGGTTCGATATTTAAAAATTTATTTAAACATACTGGTACTTGATATTCAGAGGTGGTGCTGTCTAGGAGCCCCTTTTTTAGTTCCTTTACTTGGATCAAGTAAATCCCTTAAATATCATGGTTTCTGTATACGGTTCATTGCCCCTTGTGCAGATTGGATGGATTTATGGTTCCGTTACAGAAGATATTCTTACTGGATTCAAGATGCATGCTCGTGGTTGGCGATCAATATACTGCATGCCTCCTAGACCAGCCTTCAAGGGATCAGCTCCAATTAATCTTTCTGATCGTCTCAACCAAGTGCTTCGATGGGCTTTGGGATCTGTGGAGATTTTGTTTAGCAGACACTGTCCTATATGGTATGGCTATGGGGGAAGGTTGAAATGGCTAGAGAGGTTTGCTTATGTCAACACCACAATTTACCCAATCACTGCCATTCCACTTCTTTTTTATTGTACTCTGCCAGCAGTCTGTCTACTCACTGGAAAGTTTATTATCCCACAGGTTGGTTTCATCTCCCTGCAAATTTTCATTTTCAACACCTATTTGAATTTAAATGATCTCCAACAATTTTTCTTCTTCAATATCTTGCAGTGGCTATGAGATATATAAATATAAAATAAATGTAATACTTCTTCAACTGTGTTATCATCTTTCTGCCTTAAAACCGTGTATTCTGAGAAGCTAACTTAGCCACTGTTTGGCCCCCATATTTTCTAAATCTCATTTTCAGTCACACATTTTATGGAATCCACAATTTTTTTCAAGTTTTCAATCACATATTTCATCAACTTCCAAGTTTTAGTAAAAAAAAAAAACTGATTTTTAGCTAAACCAAACAGGGGCTTAATGTCTCAACTATGTTCTCAGTTGTAAATATAACAATATAACCAATATACTAGCATTAACTATGTTCTCAGTTGTAAATATAACAATATAACCAATATTCTAGCATTAACTATGCTCTCAGTTGTAAATATAACAATATAACCAATATGCTAGCATTTTATCATTGTGCCTTAAGAAATTTACATGAAATTGACAGGAATTTGATTTCATAAATATTAAATGTTACTTTGTATTGCAGATTAGTAACTTCGCGAGTATCTGGTTTATATCCCTCTTTCTTTCCATATTTGCTACTGGCATACTGGAGATGAGATGGAGTGGTGTGGGAATTGACGAATGGTGGAGGAATGAACAGTTTTGGGTCATTGGAGGCGTTTCAGCTCATCTTTTTGCCGTCTTCCAAGGGTTACTCAAAGTGCTTGCTGGAATAGACACCAACTTCACTGTCACATCAAAGGCCTCAGATGAAGACGGGGATTTCACTGAGCTCTACATGTTCAAATGGACAACGCTCCTAATACCTCCCACAACTCTCCTCATCATAAACTTGGTGGGTGTTGTTGCAGGAATCTCCTATGCCATCAACAGTGGTTACCAGTCATGGGGTCCACTCTTTGGAAAATTGTTCTTTGCCTTCTGGGTGATTGTTCATCTCTATCCTTTCCTCAAAGGTCTTATGGGCCGCCAGAATCGGACGCCTACTATTGTTGTCGTATGGGCCATTCTTCTTGCTTCAATCTTTTCATTGTTATGGGTGCGAGTAGATCCATTCACCACTAGAGTCACAGGCCCAGATGTTGAACTGTGTGGAATTAACTGTTAAGAGTCGACATGTCTCAGATTTGGAAGTTTGATCTTGGATCCTCTGAAGAAATAAATGTTCGGGAGGTTGCCATGTGATTCTTGCACGTTTCATCTACTCCATCTTGCTGTATGTTTTTGTCTATGCGAAATTCACATTTGTTGTTAGAGTTGATAGCTAAATATTTTTTTGGTTGTCACAAAAGTAATTACAAAACAGAAGCCTTTATGTTATTAAAGAAACTGGTGAAAGAAGTGTATGTTGTTTCAGAATTTGTCCCAATGTTAGATGAGTCTTGTAAGTTGTAAGTTATAACAACATTTCTCATCCTTGTAATGAATTTTATTCATTTGATTCAGTATATTCTCTAAATCGTATAACGACCGTGTCCTGCATTAATCGTTTTGAGGTCGTATACTTGTGTTCATCTTCACATGAGGTTCTGTATGTAAATATTCATTAGGTATGATATATACAGTAAAGTATCTACATCTATGTTTATTCAAGTATTTACTTTTATGTAAAAGTAACTTTAGTTTCAGCACTTCTTGTAGACATTGTATCATTAATTTTTTTTAGTTGGGAAAATCCTCCTAAGAGTGTAGCTTATAATTCCGGTCTTGAAAATTGATTCCTGTCGTATAATGCGTTTGTTAGCATTTCACATCATTGGGTACAATTGAGATGTGCAATGCACTAGATGAAGGCAAGCAGGGGTGGATTCAGAAATTTGAGCTAGTTAAGGCGACCATCAATATATATATATATATATATATACACTCTAACACTAGTGGCTGCACGTGCAGCGTTTTTATTTGAGTCTAGATAGTGTTGCACATACACCTTTTTTATTTGAGTCTAGATTAGTATGAACATACCGTATTGATAAATTGTTACCATGTACTTGGTCTTATGATACATACAAATTAAATTAAAAAGTATCACATATTTATAAAGTAGTGAGAAGTAATCTATGCCAATAGAATTTGACAAACTGTAATGGTATGGATAAAATTTCATGAATTAGATTTCATTTCAATAGGATAAGGACATCATGTGCATGTCTATGATTATTTACACTTGCATGAGACTCTATATTGCCCCCGTTTGGCACCCATTAATTTCTCATTCTCATTCCCATTCTCATTCTCATTCTTCATTTCAACCACACATTCTTCAAATAAAATAATATTACACACAAATCAAAAACTTTTCATCACTTTTCCACCACACATTCTCACATCAATCACTATTCCAAAATTTCTATTCTCCTCAAAATTAGATTCAAACACACCCATTAATTCGTGTTGTAGAGATACCAATGAGAATGAATTGTAAATTACATGGCTACACAACATGGTTGATTAGATAATATAGGAAGAGTAATGTGTAAGCAACAATCGATTAAAACCAAAAGACAATGACCAGATGCTATGGATACAGAAAATAACACAACAGTAGTAATATTTCCATCAAGTAAAACCTCCACATTTAAGCTTGTGATGAATGAACATATGAGACTTTGAGAATATTACAGTCTATTGGTCCATGTGCAAGAGCAAAAAAAAGGCTACAAATTCATATCTAGTACAGTCTTCAAAAAACTACTAATGTCATCAGTTGTGGTTCTTTGGTGCAAAATTATCCCATGTAATTAACCACTTCATTGGACAAAAGATAATTTAAAACAAAAGAACAATGAAATGCCCTACTGGATTTTTTTGATAGATGCCTGCTTGTCTTCATTGCCGGTGCATTTGTCGACTTCTTGCTAGCAGGACTTGGGTCATCAGATTTATGGAAAAGTGACTTCTTCACACGAGGAGATGAGGTTGCAAGAAGTGATGCCGAACCTGCATTCTCAATTTCAATTACTGGACTTGTATTTTTTGTGTTGTCCGAGTCTTCAATAGTTGGTTCTTTTGTAGTTGAGTCAAGCATGAAGATGACTTCATATATATGGTCTGTTGAGCTGGACTGTTTCTGTACGGCAGCGCTGAATTCAGTAGGATTTGGTAGCAATGGTATTGCCTTCACATAGAATGCATGGTCTGTATCAATTTTTGTACGAACAATCTCACTAAGATTTGGTGCAGTTTCCTGGAGATGTTAGAGATATGTTAGTGATTAAAGTAAATTTTTCAGTGATTAAAAAAGGTCAGTGACCCTTACAGATGCTGTTTTATCCATTAAAACCTCAGCACGATATTGCAGAATATTTTCAGCTTTTCCGCCCATAGCTGATGCATTAAGAGATCCAGTTGAATCATGTAGTCGAACATCTACTCGTGCCCTAGAAGAATTATGAGATAGCAATATTAGTGTAATGAACGAGTTGTAAATAGTTTTGGTTGGAGAACTAAAGATCCTATCACTATGAAACTAATGTGCTAGGTGTGTGAATTTTACATTGACCTTTTTTTTTTACCTTGGCACTGCTATCGAACATTGACACTTACAGAACCTGCAGTAGTATGTCTCACCGGCCTTAGTAGCATTTGAAACTCTGTTGCAGTTATTACAGGATAGGTACCAAAAAGTGGGTTTTTTCATTTCAATATCTGCTGTTGCTTTTATCCAGAAATATTTTTGCTGTAAATGAAGCAGTCCAGATTAAATAATGTACAAGTGTTCTAGATATATAATATAAACTAAATAAATTGATTGTAAATTTATAGAAAAACTAATTCAAATGAAGACTGAAATGATTTACCAGAATTAACAAAGTTTGGATATCTCTAATATCAGTGTACTTATCCTCAGATGGAAGTGATAACCTTGATGGTGTAAGTGCAAGATATGGTTTCATCAATGTGAGTTCATTCAATTCGTCCAAGTTTTCAGCAATCCTTGCAGATTATATCATTGGTTTAAATACAAAGTTAGTTATCCGGAAAAAAAATTATGTAAGAAGCTAAATTCTATTAGAATGAAAGGCTAAATTTAAACATGTAAGAAATTGGAATATCAATACTTGAAAACATGCAATGAAAACAGTTTAATTCTGAAAGAAATGAGTAAAAAAATTCATCATGTCTAGGAATTATGGAGTGAAAAGTGGGCTAATTATGGAATGCTTAATTTGAAAACCTAAAGAACTTATGATCAGCAATCTACATGTATTTAAAGATATAGTCATAATAAGGTGAGCATCTGTTGTACAGCTAACGGTAGTAAAAAAGTTACAAGTTTAGTAGAAGGCAGCTTATTTTTCTAATGGATCAAAGTAAACTTGAATGCTACAAGAGGTCTGAGAAAATCATATTAACAGTTAATGAAATCTATATTAAAGTGCAATGCTGGATCAAGAAAGGGACAATTCAGGAGAGTTTAATTCATGTACTGAAGTGATTTCAAGTGGTAAATTGTAATAGAAGATAGGTATTACCATGATTTGAACTCTGCAACTTCATTAAATGGATAGTCAATGAAGAAGCAACTATTGGTCTTTGTAGATAGAGACAGACCTACATAGATGAATGAAATTATAAATGATTTTTTAGGTTATTTTATATATACATGCAACTATCTACAAACATGAAGTTTTTACTGTAAGAACCAAATAAGCTGCTATATCCAAATATATATTTAGGAAAAGGTTTAGCAAACAAACCGTTGAAAAGATGAAACTTTCAAATGATTTCCAACAAGGACTGGTTTTTTAGCTATATTGTTTGCAATAAGAATGCATTCTCGCTCCACGAAAGCCTCCCACATTGTTAGAACTACTGTTTCAAACCTGACATACACTTTAAAAAATGAATCATATCACAATCTAAATAGGCTAGATTTAAAGTATAACAAAATAAACATCAACCTTTTGTCCATAAGAACAATGTCTTGAACATATACTTGCCCGCCAGCTCGTGTATGTATGAGCCTCTTAGGTCGTATGTCAATAGCAATTGCAAGTACAGCTACAATAGAGTAACATGTTAGTATGAAACAGCTTGTAAAAAAATAAGAAAATGGAAGAGAAACATGTGAAAAAAATAATGACAATACCTATGTTGGTATCCGTGTCCATATATTTTTCAAAGTCTTCAAATGGAGTGATGTGGAATGTTGAAAACAATAGTGCATCATTGTTTTCTTGTATTTCCTCAACCCTAGTTGTTCCAGAAATAGTCCATTGTACATCTCCAGTATACAGTCTGTAATCACTTTTTGGATGTCTTACATATGCATTTGAGATCAAGTATGTTTTTCCAAGGGTTAGTTCATTTTCAAAAGTTGAAATATTATTGTCCCAAATTGTGGCATGGACTCTATTTCCCTGTTGAAATTTGAAATACAATTGTGGTGAGTTAGTTGACTATCTAAAGTGTATTAAAGATTACACCAGAAAAAGATTATGTGAATACATGGCAAAAAAAATCTCTGCACACTAAAATGGCATAACAGGAAAGCAAATGAAGTCTCTATTAACTAAGTTATACCTTTTCATCCATAAGTATGAAGTTCTGGTATTTTGAGGGGCTGTGTTGAGCCGTCTTTGCTGGTCCCTTTTCAGCAACAAATACGTTTGTTGTCCAATTTCTTTGACCAGGAGAGATATCTGTTATGAGACTGTATTCTTTTGCCATTGCTTGTGTGATGGCAACTAATAAAAATGAAGACAGAGATAATAAATGCAAATACAATTGCTTTAAGTGTTATTAAGTGTTTTGATAAACTTAGAGGAACCTGAAATAAATGGCAATAAATGGCTACAGAAAGGTAACCTGAAATAAATACAACTGAGAAGATGCTGAAGAAATTGGTAGAAGATGAAGTCTCTAATGGTCTTCGTATTTTTTTTTTTGAAAGTTTAGAAGATGCTAGTGCTAGATATATATAAGCAGGAAGATGATGAGGTATGTGTTACCGTGTTATTTTAATAAAATAATTAGATAGTACACAACACTGTTTGAGGTCAGATAAAAATGAATAGTGGTAAGGTGCGTGCAGCATAGGCTGTGTTTGTGTGGTTTTTTTTTTCTTACATATAAGTGCAACATACTCTTTATTAATCAAACAAACAAACAAACAAGTCATATCTGTAATAAGATTTGTGATGATGACAGATAAGAATAGGGCAGTGGTAAGGTGAAGCACATACTTACTTTATGTCTTTCAAATCTGACAGGAGTTGGTAAAGCTGAGAGACTGTACTGACAAAGGTAATGTTGCAAGTAAAATGACAAAGATTTTATAGCTAAAAATCTGTAAGTACAGTACCAAAACCATCATCTTCCCAAAATCCATAGAACCAAAACCATCATCTTCCCAACCTCCAAAATACGAACAAGAAGATTCATATCACTGGCCTAATGGATAAATTAGGAATACATAAACAAAACAACAATTGCACCACATTGATACCACTAACGATGTTATGTAAATTGATACTACCATTTCCTAAAAACATGAAGTTATGTAAATTTAAATATGTTAGAGAGAAACTCAACTAAAGGGTAAAAGGAGGCAAATCGAAGCTTATAATAGTATCGAGGAAAAAAAAACTTATCAAAGCATCCTTATCTAAAGAATTTCCCCCCTTGACCACGTTATTTTAGTATCATATTATTGCCTTCGAAATGAGTAAATCGATATTTGCTGTTGAAGCTCTAAGGAAAAACAAAAAACTGTTACTCTGAAAGGTAAGAGGTAGTACATATAACATAAAGAAATATACAAATAAATATTATTAATCTATGTATTAAAATACGAATTTCATCCCCCAAGTACGTGGCTTAGTTTATGACATGCTCAGGTGGCAAACAAATTACCTACTAATGTAGTGTGCTATCTAAGTACGGTGCTTAAAAGGCTATTATAGTGATTCTCTATCAATTCAAATTTGCATATCATTGGAGAAGCATGCCAATAAGAGATGAACTAAAAGTTGCATGACTGTTGATTCCAGCTTGGTTATCGAAATTACAGCCGAAGGAAGATTGAGTTTCAGCTGGTCGATTAAAATCAGAGATTTTTTTCTCAATCATCATTCCATAATCAAGAAATGATGAATCTGCAGATAGCCTCTCTTCAGGATCCATTTTAAACTACTTATTCTCAACTTCGAGAGTAAAATGCTAAATAACACTGCAAACATGGGAAAAAAAGTGTGAAAATTTTCACTAAAGATTAAGCCAAGTCAAAATACACGAACAGCAGGTAACAAATTACTAAAAGATCCATCTCTCTAAATCATCACAATCCACAAAGTTAATAACTTAATTTAACGGGTAAAATGAAATAACAATGGAAGTAAGCAACAATAACAAACTAAGCCTTCTTTCAGTAAATTGGAAGCAGCTATACGAATCCATTTTTCGCGACTATATTTGCTGATTGCTAGATCTACTGAAAGATACATGCAACGTATTTCTATCAAACATCAAACCGACAAAATCAAAATCAAATCCTTCCCTTATTACGATTATCTTTCCCTTCGGCCTAGTAGGTACTTCAATTTTAGCAAAGTCAAACACAGAATCAAGGGAGAACCTTCAAAATTAAATTGGATTTTAGAAAAATTCAGCCAATTTTTTTTTCTTCTTTCTTGGAAATAAAAATAGATGAGTAAGGTTTATTAACCAGCAAATATTATCATTAGGAAAACCAACTCCATATCTTGTCAACATGTTCTTCTTTGCAAGTCCAAAGAGAAAAAAGACATCTGTCATTAAATTATTCATATAGCAACCCCAAATTTATTGTAAACATAATTTGTTGTTTCTCCAAATGAAAATCGATGCATTCAAAACCCATAACATAAAAGTTCAATATTTTTCCTTCCAACTTTCATTTCTATTTTACAGTGATGCTCAAGTCTAAAACTCATTTCAGGATTATTACATATTTTTTTCTCGATATGAGCACAGAAATTTAGTCGAAATGAATATTAGCATGCATGTATCAATAATCTACAAGAAAATCACTAAATATTCATAATCTGGAAAATCAAGATCGAAAATTAAAGTCAAATTACCGTCAAAGATATGTTGCTTCTGGAACTAATTGGAACTACAAATTCAAAAGGTTAAATTTGCCTAGTTAGTCTGTCTTATCTAATTACATATTTGAAGGACATATAAATTTACAAGTGGATCGTGTTAGCACAAATGTGCGTGTAGCAAAGATACTGTAAGCTTTAATATCATCGGGTTAGCACTGAGAGAGAGAGAGAGAGAGAGAGAGAGAGAGAGAGAGAGAGAGAGAGAGAGAGAGAGAGAGAGAGGTAGCAAAACAATGGGGAAGGGAGCAGGACAAGATAGGCCAAAATTAGGCAAATTGAGAGTAACATACCTCGGGCTTCATTTCCGGTGAAGAGCCCATACTCATGTTGTATCTTGAAAGTATGGTGTGCATGCATCATACACACATTACACATATAAATAGGCAAAAAACATCAAGATCGTGAGGGCTTCAATGCATTTATTTATTAAAGAAATTAAATTCAATTCATTTATTCATGTAGGAACAAAAACTTTGGCACTTTTGGCCTTCTTCATCTCTAATTCATTACCTCTCTGCTTTTTCTAACCTCCAATTGACTAATTTCTAGTTCTAATATTCAAGATTCACAAATTCAAACTGAAAAGAAATATTCTTTTAAAAAATAAGATTAATTCTTTAATTCAAAATTAACTCCAATGAATCAACACTCAAAAGAATTGATTATAAAGCACATACACTGAAAAGAGAATCCATTCTTTAATGCTTTAAAAAAATGAACGACTTTTATGCGTGAAAAATAAAGAGTAATTGACCTTGTAATTGCGACGCACGTGAAGGACGACCAATACATCTTTACTTGTTTCCATTGAATTTCTTTTGCTTTGCATATGATTCTCTTCGTCTCTTATTTTGTATTTCTTTTTTGTTCGTCAGAAGAACTTTCTCAGCTCCACCATCGTCCCAGTCATTGGAAACACATACCCGACGAGAATAAGACATTATCTACAAACATAATAAAAAAATGAAACATGTTTTCAAACGTCAAAATTAAAAACTCATTATCTTTATGCAAGAGAACATAAATAAAAAGCATTAAAGCTCTCCTATATTGACAAATGAAAATGAGATAATTAAAAGCAAAACCCAAAATTTGCCCACATTGATATGCATTAGTACACACTTAAAATAATATCTCAGTAATCATTATCTTGATGCCACTGAAATAAAATTTGCAAATGGAAAAAAAAGGAACTAAGAAAGAACACATCTATTTACCTCGGTTTGCAAAACATTCCAAACTGCTACGAGTAATCTATCACGAGAAGTGCTAGCATAAGCCTGAAATTCCCATCATATATTAGGAACTGACACCTCAGAATAGCACTTTAACTTCACGAATAAGCAAAAAACGCTTACAAAAATAGACATTAGTTTAAAGGGACGACCTTCTGACTGAGGTCTTTTTCTTTTGATTTGTCACTGGAACCAGAGTCTATAATAGCAGTGGATTGACCCATTTCGAACTATACAAGGAAGAAAAGTATTCATCAAACCTATAAACTAAGGAGAGGACGGACATGAGGATGGACAGCTCAGGGGCAGTATAATTTTTTATGTTATATATGTTCTCTCTCAAATACAGATGAAGATAGATTTCAGGCTATTATAGCATCAATTAAGAAATAAGGAGAGGACATAATGAGAGAAAAATAATATATCAGAGTAGAGTGGCGATATGAAATTTTAAAGCTAAATCTGATATGGTAAGTTAATAGGTTCTGGTTCACTTGTTCAAGAGGAAGTGTGCTAAGTTTATTAGATGAACATCACCGTAAGAAGCGTCTCTGTAATATTTATTAAACACTCGATTATATTAAGCTATTTCAATTCCAACAAGAAAAGAATGAATAAAATTAAATACTTCTGAGCCTATGGACGTATTTTCCCTCAACCTCGTAATTCGTACTTCAGAAATCAGAATTTAAGAATATGATTGATGATATCAATGAGTGGAATGCGCTGGCAACCTGAAAAAGTTCAGCACAACCATGATATGCTAGGGAATCCCTCTCCAGACCAAGGTGATAAGCTAGATAGGGTTGACCAGAACCTCGCAACCTGTGGATCAGAGAAAAACTTGTAAGAACATAATCTTATTTGAGTGCAATTTCTTAAAATGAGCAAATGCATATCGGTAAAAGGTAGTTTTGTGTTTATAAGGAAACTTTACAGCCATTTAGAGAAAATCTTCTGACATCATATTTCGTTATTGCGTCCAAGGATTCTCAAGAAGTCCAGCCAAAAAAATAGAGGAAAAATGAAAACAAAGTATAACAAGTTCCTTGGGACAGAAATCTTTTTGAGTTCAGGAAAGTAGAATCGTCATAAAGCTATATCTTCTGATGAAATAGGCTAGCATAACTTCTGTCATAAATGATGCTAGGCAATTTTGTTCTTTTCATATGTTCTTAGTTTCATTTCTTATTAGTCATTTAGGGTTCAAATTAGGAAAAAGAAATACAGATTTTCTTAAAAGTATTCATCAAACCTTACAAAAAGTATTTATAGTTGCTCTTGCGTATGGATGACGCGCTGCTCTGCCCGGATCTCTTCTTCGCGCAGCGCAGGAGACGGTCTCACTCGAAGAAAGAGAGAAGGGAAGAAAGATGAAGAAAGAGAGAATGAAATGGAAAGGGAAGAAACGGGAAAGCTGAAGAAGGGAAAAAAAAAATTCAACCAGCTACTGTATTGTATCGGAAATATAATTTCTTCTGCACTATTACAATAGACAAAGTTATTTCATACTTGTAACTTAAAAAAGACCTATAAACTACATCTGCAGACATAGGTTTCAACTGCAACAACTTCCCTTCATTTGCTCGGATCCCAGCCATTCAGCCATAATATGTTGGAATCAAAGCATGTAGCAAAGCAAACCTACCAAGGAAAACCATGTGTACTGATTGTCATTGCACTTTTTATCATTTGACAATCACACTGAAGGGATAAAAAATAATGTATCTATACTACCTTGCTATTTCTTGCTGAAACATGAGACAAAACATCTGGCATGTCTGGTGTCAGCACAGCAACGACGCCATCAGGAATTTCTTCCTCCCTTTTAACAGATTTTGCCACCAAAATTGTTGGGTTTGAATAAGATATATTCTGAATGGTAAGTAACTCATCCACCACCACAACATATCCTATAGCTTCAACTCAGCCGATAACCTGCTAACTGTTTCAGGACATCAAACTACAATAAGTTACCCAAACCAGGTAATAAGAACAAAAAGTAATCTTCTTTAAGAGAAGAGAGAAGATTAGTAGCCTAAAATTTCTTTGGAACTAAAATTCATCAGAAAGTATTCAGAACAATGCATCTAAATGAATAACTGAAAAATGCTTTTAGATTTCTAACGGGTATTTATCAATCTTCACAGATGAGCAATTTGTTGAAGAACAAGATCGAGACTATTAAGAAGGGAAGCAGCTGATCCAGCACAAATGATATATTCTTAGAACTATTTATTTCCAACAAAATCACCTCACAAATAATTATTGAATCTATTTCCCACAAAATGACCTTTGTGTTTATTAATCTCTTGAACTATAGAAATGCATTTCAAACATACACCAATACCAAAAAATACAAATAAAACTAAAAAAGAACCTTAAGAATCATGAGAAAAACAACATAGATCTTAATTTAAACCGCAAGAACAGAAATAAATTACACAAAACGAACAATCTTCTCCTAAAAAAATGAACGAAAAGCAAGGAAATAAAAAACGTAACCTTACATTTTTCGAACAGCCCAAGATCCGTGCCCTTTGACAGCGAGAATCAACCCAGGAAAAAAATTTCAAAAATTAGAACACTAATAACCCGAAAAAAGGCAACAAAAGGTAGACAACGACGATTAAACAAAGGTAGATCGACCCAAGGAAGCTGATGAAAACCCAGAAATTGAAAGAAGGTAAAAAAAACAAAGACTGAAGGAAAAAATAGCAAAAGAATAAAAAAAAAAAAAACAACACAGGTAGATCAACGAGGATGAGTAGACCAACGAGGATGAGTAGATGATCCGGGAACCGAAGTCGGATTTTCGGGAGGGACCAGATCGATGACGAAGAAGGACGGCGGAGAAGAGCTGAAGACGAAGAGAGAGACGGAAAGATGAGAGAAATAACACACAAGAGAAACCCTAAGCCAATAAGAAGAAACGGAGCAATCGATTTTTTTTTTTAGGGATTCATGCCAAAACGACGTCGTTTGATCGGACGAAACTGTGAACTATGTTTTCAAAAGTGGCTCTTTTATTGTATATATATATATATATATATATATACTCATTTTTTTCAGTGGAGATGGCATGGGCGGTAGCTCTGACTCGCTGGGTGCTGGTTCTGCCCCAGAAGGCAAGAACAAAGTAAGTTGGTTTTAGAATTTCGAGTTAGAACCATGGTAGTTAGAGTGTGTATATGAGTCGAGTTTGTTTTTCTAACCTTGTGTTGACAGAGTGTCAAGTGACTATGCAGGGGGAGCGTTAGCTCGTCTCGTGTCGTCTTGGTGCAAGAGGGATGTACAAGATGAAAAACAAACTTCACAATTTATATTAGTTTTGCAGTATGAATTGGGTTCCTGGGGGTGTTGATAGACGCAGCTGCCTCACATTTGTTTTGCAGATGAATTAGGTTTATAGAAATTAAGCCCTAGATATTAAAATTAGATTTTAGCAGATTTTGATAAAAGTTGATAAAATGTGTGATAGAAAAGTTGTAGATCTTATGAAACGTGTAATTAAAATTAATTATTGATTTAGATTTAGATTTAGATTTTAATCAAATATTTTAACGATACCAAATATGGGCTAATTTACTCTTTAATCGTACGAAAGCAAAATTTTACCTCTTAGTTCAGCAAGTAGATCCTTAGCTAGGACTTCAAAGACTTGTTCATAAGGTCCTCGACTTAGCATTCGAATAAAACTAGAAAATATGTATTACATGTACACAATAGATTTATATATTGATTTATATACAGATGATCTAGAAATATGATCGAGTTAGGATTTCTTTAAAAAGAAAAGAAAAAAACATTCACAACTCTCTTTTTGACACATCATCTGAAAGTAAATTATAATGTAATTGTTTATGTGCAAATAGCATTATTCAAAATCAAATTAGAGTTTTTGAAAGGAAAATTATATCATTTACATCAGTTTTCAACATAGAAAAGTGTAAAATAATTATTGATTTTGAATTAATTGTCTATTAAAAATTTGAGGAAATTGCAAAAAAATTGTCCATTTTTACATGATCATTTGCAAAATGTCCAAATTTTCTTCAATGTCCATTTTACTATAATATAGACCAAAATATCCTCATTAACAATTTTAAAGTCCACAATGAAGACAAAATTATTTATATACTAAAAAAATTGTATTGACCAATGACCAATAATAATTTGACAGATAATCTATACTACTTGATTTAAAAAGTATCATATCAATCATGTATTGCTCACTTCTCCCTATAAATGGGTACATAAAACATTTATGAAATATCGAGAAGTAAACTTAAAATGTTAAAAACATTAAGAAATGTAGATAATTCTTATATTCAGAACGAAATCTCGTTCTAACAAATGAAGTGTCAAGTGTCTACATGAATAGGATCCAAATGTCATAACAACTTTTAAAACGTCGAGAACATCATGAAATATCAAGAATAACAATTATTAAACACAATTTATCAACAAAAATAAGATTTCAAAGAAAAATTACATTCTACAGAGAATTGTGGAAAGTCTAATCAACTGCAAATTTGGATGAGATGAAATTTTTCGAAATGAAATTATATGATTTTCTTATGAATTAGAAGCATATAATTATTTTTAGTGTTAATGACTTTTCTACTTCATCTTCTTTTTCTTTTTTTTTTTCCAAAATTCTTGATCAATACCTAATAGATAATAAAAGCAAATGAATATATTAGGTATTAGCTAACATTAATGTAACTTATCATATAAGCTACTCGTTCTTCTCGAAATTCATGATAAATTAAAAAAAAAAATATTTCATTTTCATTGAGAGTATAATAGACAATTTGGTGTTAAATTTGGCCATTTTTACAAGATTTATTAAAATTAGATACTTTAAATTGAGCATTTTTGTAAATTCCCCTAAAAATTATGGCAGACTGGTGTCCAAATTGTTACGTGTCAATTGAACACAATGCCGCAGCTATCATTACAAACAGGTAACATCACTGCTTAACACGTATCACCATGCACATGTGAAGTAATATTAAAAAAAAAGAAGTAAAATTCTTGAAAAATGTGCCAGTGTTAAGCATATCAGCATCTTTACCCTGCAATAATGATCCTTTTTCTTTTTTTCCTCCATCGTTGCTGTGATTGATTGGAAGTTTTATTTGGAAGGAATAAGAAAATGGCTGCCATGGAAGAACCAATACTCTCGAGACTAAACCGACTGGATAATATTGTAAGTGAATTTATCCTTTTTTATGTTGGTTCTGATAATTACCAGAGATTCTAACTGTGGTAGAATAATGCTGATTGGTCAGGCTTAGTGCCAGAAAACATTTTGACAGATTTTGAGTGTCAGTTCTTTGTTTAACTTTTTTTTTAACTGTTAATGTAAATTTGTGGAGTGTATCTGTGTATAAAAATCTTTCGTTATGTAGTGGTCCTGTAGCAGAACTGTATGTGGTATTGATTGGAGAATAAGTTTTTCTGTGGGTTGGTATCAGATTTTAGCTTCTTGTCTCTTCAATATAATTTAAAGTGAAGGTGTCTTAATCAAAAGGTTTAAAAGATGAAATTCAAGTTCAAATTGAAGTAAGAATGGTTGGGATGATATTACCCAGCTTAGAGGAAAGGGGGCAAAATGGCCTCTAGATTTTTATTTTATTTTTTTCATTGAAATCCACCTGTTATAACATGTTTATTAACACAAAAATAAATAAAGTACAACTTAGGAGAGGTCGAGCTTGACCTCATGAACAATATTCTTATAGCAAAAAATTCGATTTACGCTATAAGAATTTTAGTTAAAAATCCAAAAACAATAGAGCTTATACGATTCTACCAGAACCAGGTTAAGTTTCCCCATAAATTAGTGAATGGCGAATGGAAAGCAAGGTCAAATTAAAACAAGGATGGTTGGGATCATATTACCCAACTTAAAGGACATGGTGCAAAATGGCCTCTAGATTTCTATTTTATTTTTTTCATTTAAATCCACTCCTGGTAGCATGTTTATTAATACAAAAATAAATAAAGTACAACTTAGGAGAGGTCGAGCTTGACCTCAGGAACAATATTTTTGTTAGATAAACAATCAAGTCTCAAGATACTAGAATCGCTCTGATGCCAATTTGTTATGAATCCGATCAAATAATTAAAGACGAGAAAATATGGATCATACAACGACCAAAATTTATTTCGGAGAAGAGAATTTATTATAACAAGAAACTAAAATTGTCTTTACAAGATTTGATCATCTCAAGTTAAATTTAAACAATTCTCTCAAGTTTCTAAGATCTAATTGTTATCTTGAGTCACCAAAGTACCTATACCTTATGGAGTATTTATAGAAGCTAAATCTTGGAATTATAGATGAAGTAGAATACAAAATAGGGTAAAAAAAAAACAAGAGTAAAATTCTACCTGAACGACGGTGCCACCCGCCCTTCGTTTCTCCTTCGCGCTGTTGCGCCCCTGGTTCTATCCCAAAATGTCCCAAAACACTTTTTCATTCATCACAAAGTCCTTATCCCAACCAAACTCTCAATTTATGATGAAATTTGATCCCTTATCAAATTGAACTTCTAAACTAATTATTTAGGTTTCCTCTATGAATCAGTCTTTCAAATCATATGGAATTTGAGTCACAAAACATAACAAACTCCACCTCGACACATATTCTATAACAAGGAATTAAGTATTTACTCTTCAAGTCATTCTCCAATTCTTCTACCATGTCCCTTTCGGATATCCCATGCCCCTGTCGAGCACACTATGCCCCTGCCAAGCATACTCAACAACTGTGAACTAAATTCAAACCTTGCTTACCAGCAGAGCTAATTTACGCGCCATCCTTGCTTGAATCATACCGTTCATTACCAGCCCAGTCAATAAACCTACTTGAATCACTACGAGCAATTCCAACTCCGCTTCAGTTGTTAAACTTGCTCAAATCAGCACGAACAACATGATCAATAGGATCACAACCAGCTCCACCTGAGCTACTAGAAAATTTCCTAATATTTTTGTTCAAATCACCATGAACGACCTGATCGCAACCAACTCTACCCGAGTTATTGCTTATTGAACTATAAGCTGTAGCTGCATCTACAGTTACCACCAAACCTTCTAACGTATATAATCGAGACTTTCTCCATCCCCTTAACACAACTCGCACACCTTTGCTAACTTCCAGAACTCCACCAGTATGCCTATACCATTTTGTATCATGAGTACTCAAAGATATTACATTCCTATTTATACCTGGAACATTTCGAATTTGGCCAAGTGTTTCAACCGTCTCATCAAACATCTTGATTTTGACATTACCAATCCCAGCTATTTTACAAGGTTCATTATTTCTCATCATCACAGAACCCCCTACAACTATTTCATATGAAGAAAACAAATCTCGGTTTGAACATATATGAAAAGTGCAAGCTAAATCAAGAATCTAATACTTGTCAAATTTGGGGTCACCTTCATTAATTGTCAAAAGATCTCTATCACTGTCTTCTTCCGCAAGATTGACCTTACCAAAATTTTTTTGTTGTTCCTTCTGATCTATAGCACAAACTTGTTCTGCCACTCATAGCAATTCCTCTTCATGTGTCATTTATTGTTGCAATACCAATAGACTTTACCATTGTTGCTATCTTTTACCTTGTCCCTTTCATGACCACCCGTCTTCCTTTCATGAGCAACAAGACTCTCTACTTAGGCCTCAAAACCGACAACCAAATGCTTCACATTCTCCTTAAAATAAAGCGCATCATATACCTCATCAATAGTAAGAGTATTCCGACTATAGAGAATGATCTCTCTAAAGGTCACATATGAAGACGGCAACAAACATAACAATATCAACCCTAAATTCTCTTATCATATTAGAGCTCCAGGGTCTCCAAATTAACGATGATTTTCTTCAACTCCGAAAGATGATCTTCCAAAGACCCACCTTCTGTCAAGTGATGAAAATACAAGTGTTGCTTCAAGTGTAACTTGTCAAGATTTGTCATACAATGCTGTTTCAATTTTATCCACAACCCAACGCCATTTTTCTCCTTTACCACGTAAAGAAGTTGATTAGAAAGATGAAGATGTATTGTGATAGGGCTTTTCGATTCTTCTGTTGCTTCTCCTACGCAATCATTGTTACGGGCATTCTATCTAATTGAGCAAGAATCGCTCGCATCCTGATCAGCCACAAAAAAAAATCTACTATTGCGATTCAAATGCGAAATCTCAAATTTTATAGTTGTCATCCCTGAAACAATCAACCATGGCCCTCCCAAGAACCGCCAAAACCTTGGTTCTGATACCACTTGTTAGAGAAACAACCTAAATACCAGAATCGCTCTGATACCAACTTGTTATGAATCCGACCAAATAATTAAAGATGAGAAAATATGGACAATATGAAAATAATGAATCACACGGCAACCAAAATTTATGTGGAAGAAGAGGGGAATTTATTATATCAAGAAATTAAAATGCCTTTACAAGATTTGATTCTCTCAATTTAAATATAAACAATTCTCTCAAATTTCTAATGTATACCACAATGATCTAATTGTTATTTTGGATCTCTCTCGAGTCACCAAAAAATCGATACCTTGTGGAGTTTTTATAGGAGCCAAATATTAGAATTATAGATGAAGTTGAACACAAAATCACGTAAAAAAAACAAATAGGAGTAAATTTCTCTCCTAACGAGCGGCACCCGCCATTCTGCTTCTCCTTCGAGCTGCGACGCCCTCGGTTCTGTCCCAAAACGTTTCAAAACACTTTATCAATCACAAAGTCTTTATCCCTATCAAACTCTCAATTCATGATGAAATTTGATCCCTTATAAAATCAGACTTCTAAACCAAAATTATCTAGGTTTTTTTCATGAATTAATCTTCCAAATCACATGGAATCTGAGTCATAAAACATAACAATTCTTATTAATTAAAAAAATCATAAAATCAATAATGAAAACTAAATTTATGTGCTAGAGTCCTGCTTCGTGTCATCAAGCGGCTAGTTAGATTGAATCTTTTCTTTTTCACAATTAAACTCTAATTGAGATTTGTTTGGTTTCTCGTAGCCTTTTCACATTCAGTTTTTCTTTCCTCTATTCTATTTTTAATACCTACGAAACACAAGTGGCTCGTACGTCATCTCTATGTTTTCAATATTATGGTAATTTCTGGTCTCTTGGGTAAATTTCTTAAATTCATTTGATACTTGAGTTGCAAATTTATTTTGAATTTTAATCATGGGGGAGATTAGTTGAAACAATTGGAAGACATCAAGAGCCTTGACCAAAGCTCGTGTGCATCCACTTTCTCAAGTGGAACCCTCACAAGTGACGGCCAAGCATCGTCAGTTGATTACTCGCCAAAAAGCTTGGAGAAGCATTGCCTGCCCATCAATGAAGTTATATTGGAAGTCAAGCGCAAGGGAACACTCATCGAAAGACTAGTCCATGTGGAGGACCGCGTCTTCAAGGTAACACGGCGAAACAAAACTACTCATTCTTTAATCACTTAAAATTGAGTAAAAGTAACGTAAGAAAATTATTTTTGTCCGACCAGATTTGTATGCAATTAGAAGAAGAGCTGGAGGCGGAAAAGCACAGAGACGAGACGCCATCGGCAGAGAAGAATTCACCTAAGAAGGTCTTGAAGAAGATGCTGAAAACTTGTGTAGGAGGAGGACATGGGAAGCATAAGATCAAAGATTGATATATAAACAGTTGCCTGTATGTGTCATTTATAAGTTCTTTTACATTATTGTCTAGGAAAGGAATGTTTAGGCATATGATGCAAATGTGGTAAAGACATGAAGCTTTTGTGCATATTGTGTGTTTTTTCTTACGGACCATGCTGATTTACTTGCAATCGATATCAGTTCTTTTTAGTTTTTAGTCAAAAAGGAAGAATCTTTTCATCGCGAGACTTGATTATATGATTTATGCTCAATTTAGATCTTACGAATCCACTAGTGTATGTGGGAGTTCTATTAAAAGTATGAAAACAGGGTCGGATTTAGGCCGGGCTAGCATGGCCCAGTCCCCGTTCCATATACTTTTTTTAATGTAAATTTTTTTCTTGTAAAAAATTATTTTATGTGTACATTTTTTTCTACATGTTAGTCTGAGTCGTAGTTCGGTCTTGAATCTATTAATGAAAAAAAAAACTTTTATTTTGGGGTGGGGGTTTGTTACACTCGACTTCCATTAGACCGCATGTACTAGATGACTTTAGTTAAATGTCAAAACGTAGGAAACTCGAATGAATATGGATCATTGCAACTAAGTTAGATAAAATTTAATTTAAAATTAATAATTAATTTTACACGCTGAAGACTTGAAAAAGTAAAAAATAGAAGTTTATTTGAAAGAAAAGAAATAATAAAATGCAGAGAAAATCAAAATTAATATTATTAAAATACTCTAGTGTGTATTGTATTGTATACTTGTAAAAAGAATAACATATCAGTAGCTTATTAAAAAAAAAAAAAAAGAGAGAGAGAGAGAGAGAACGATTTACAAAATACAACGTGGTATAAGGTGTATTTATACTTTACATAGTATTGTGACAAAAAAATTTATTTTACTAAAAAAATAAAATTAAAAAAATAAAATCAGGCCATTTGTATTTCATTGTGTAACATTTTATATTCCAATTTAAGTTCAATTACTATTTCACTCGTTTCTCATTCATCTAACTTTCTATAAATTAACATTTATATAATTATTTTCCATTTTTCATTTTATACAGAATTATATATTTTTAGTCGCTTTTATGAACCTTCCTCGTCCAAAAAAAATTCATTCGCAGTAGATACCGATAAAATTACTAATGTATTCATGACAATGTTTTAAGTAACAAAACAAGAAATTGATTTTAACTACAGATAATCATTAATATCACAATTATTTTAATTGACCATTTTATATTTTATTCATTGAATAGAAACTATCAATTTGAAGATACAATCAAGAATTCTTATTTGTTAATGAATAAATAATTTAAAGAAAAATCAATAATTAGAAAATGGTTTGCAAAACGTTACATATTAATATACGAGGTGTGATACGAAAGATAATTTTGTCCGTTGAACTATTTAATATAGCATATTTATGAATTTTTCAGCAAATGATGCATTTTTAAGGATAATTATATTTACACAACGATTTTTGTTAACTGCACCAGATCATAATTAGAATGAAGTTCCTCATTTTCTACTTATTTTTGTACTTGTATCTTCAACTTTTTTTTTTGTTATTATTGTTATCTTTAATCTTCAATTAATTCGTACATTTTCTCTTTGGGGATTTTTTTTGTCCAAATATTCTATTAGCATGAGAAATTTTTTCTTAAACTTTTATATTTGTTGTATATCTTGCTTATCTGAAAATATAAGGGGCAAGAAAGTCTTTTTACTTCCTCCTAATTGATTTTTTGGTTTATGACTATAAAAAAAATGATGAGAAGTGTCGAGGATACAATTGCAAAAATGAGCAAACATCAAGGACCTTCACAGCAAATAAATTGATTTATTGTTAATAAAAAATGTGATTTAAATGTAATTATTCTTTTTGTAAACATTGTGCAAAATTTAGTATATAAAATGTAAATTTATCAAATAATGGTTATTTTAACATCATAGTGTTTTACAACTACAACAATTTTTAATTGGATTAAAAATTCCTAGCCTTTACTTATTGGTATATTTTTGTCCCAGGATTTTTTTCATCACATTCTTCCCCTCCACCTCCCAGTAATTAGTCTCTCATGACGGTTTTCATTTAAATATTTAAGTTAATAGTGAGTAAAAAGACTCATTTGTTCACTACTATATTAATTAAGAAAACAAATAACAAGTAAAAAATGCGACGAAATATTTGTCCCATTTTAAAGTGTGCTGACATGATTTTCGTATGAAAACGGTCATCAAGAATAATGTGTGCAGTGTGCTTATTAATATAAGGTTGATGATAAGAAAACAATAAAAAGTTGGGGAGATAGGTGTGATAATAAATAAAGATTAGAAATATTCAATGCAATTAGAACGTGTTGCATTTATGAAAAATTGTGATGGGAATATAATTACTGTTATGCCTAGCCACCGAGGCTACAGTCAAAATGCCACGTTGTAGTCCACATGGAAAGGAAAGTCAACAGAAACTCAATTAGTCAAAAACAAAGGCCGAAACTCCTGTGTCGAAACACTGCCTAAATGGCAGAAGCTCCTAAGCCGAAGCATTGTGTAAGAAATCAAAGAAGAACCGAACATTTTCACATAGAAGACCACCAATACGAAGCTTTCTCCTTCCGAAGCCCTCAGTTCATCCAAACTAAAGTTGTCTCTTACAAATATTTGTAAACAATCTTTAGGAATGATTGATATAACGTTTGTAATAAAAAATGTCAGGTGTGTCAGCTTAATGTATAGGGCGGTCGACCTATAATCAATGTATTTATTGTATGATAAACTTAGTGATTTGAGGCTTCAGTCAATGAGATGAGACCACATGGTTCTAACCCAAAGGACACCACATTAGTCAGAACACTATAAATAAGTGGTCTTTGTAAATTGGAGGGGGCTTTTTGTATGGTCTTTTGGAACATTAATTCTAATATACAAAAAAAACTCAAAGACAAATACTCTCAAGAAACATTCTTGTTTGTTCTATATTTGCTAGTTCGAACACTTTTGTCTCGCACCGTAAAGTGTCTCCCACATTCCAAGCACTCCCCTTCGCCTCCGATTCTCTCATCAAAACGCGTCGATACTTGCTTGAGTTGAAGTGAGTGGACTCGACATCTGTTGTCCATTTTGGCGTCACGTTTTTCGGGATCAACAATTACCTTTCCTAAAAAAATATGCAGTGTAATTGATATCCTATATACATTGTGTATTTTGTAAATTTCTCAAAAAGATACACTGCCATGCATGAGGAACAAACAACCTAGTATGGAAAACAAAATTTTGCACATTCTGGGATATAGGTTTGAACCTAGATACCTAGAGCTTAAGCATTTGATCCTTGGCATTCTGGTAGGCATGGATTGAACCATAGGCCCTGATTCATTGAAATTGTTAAAAAATGATTATATAGATCATGTTTTAACGCATTATTGATACTTGATCATAAATATGATATGTTGACCTCAGTTTCTGTGCAGACATGTAGTCAATAGAATCTCGACTATCTCTCCTTCACGTAGATATCAATCGTGCACTTGAACACTTGTTAGGAGCAAAGGTCACCGATTGAGAAAAAGATCTGACGATCGTTTGCAATCTGACAGACAAGTTAACTGTCGACGAGAGATAAAGTGAGTGCAAGAGAGGGTAAAGGGGGTTCGACTATGGTTAGAATATCATACCTTTTGTGTAATAGACTCTCTCACTCTCTCTCTCTCACACACACACACACATAAAGAAATGTAAATGGGCCAAGTGGGTTAATGGACTGAGCACAAACCCAAGACGAATTTGCTTGATTTAATAGGTCAAATCCAAGAATAATCGATACTGAGTCAGACATGTGGACCCCCTCTGTCACACGCATATCACGTAATGTATAGATATGACAATAGTCTTTCAAGTTTGAGTCGTATATTTATATGTGGGTCGGACTTGATATACAAGTTATCAAGTAGGTGAGGTATTACAGATAACACCAAACCAATAAGTGAGGGCTTACGAACTGCTTTGAAAATATGTTTCGATCCCAAATAGGTAAGAATTTATGAATTACCTCGAGAATATAAATTGCTCCAATAAGTAAGGAATTTCGAACTACTTCGAAAATATTTGCACGAGCCTGAATAAGTGAAAGATTACATATTGCTTTAAAAGATAGAGATCACATATAATTTATCAAAATTTCATTAGCATCTCTTATGTAATATGAACTAAATCAACCTGAAATCAAATAGAATAACTCCACAACACATACAAAATAATTTGGGGTCCATTTGACCCTTCGAATAATGACAATAAAGAAAAATAATGATCGATTGAATTTCTCCAAAATATAATATACAAATAGTCTATCATGCATCATAGTAGGTAATATGCTTGAACAGCCTAGAGTAACATTATTGATAGTGTGAAGTGACATGCTGATGGTGTAGATAACGTGACATGCATATTGATAATAATGAAAATAATGACATAAAACGTGACAATAATGTGACGGTGTAGATTTGTGGCCTATAGAATTTCGGTCACCTTTCCTCCACTTAGGCATCATCGACACACATCCATTAGGATGCAAAGGTTATCGATCGGGAAAAAGCCGACAGGCAACGACCATTTGCACGTCAAATCAATAGCCAGACGAGAGATAAAGTGCATGTAAGTGTTATGCCCTAGGTCCAATCAATTTTGGACATAAACACTTTGAATATATATAATCAATGCATATATATGGCAATATCTATTATTTAATTGAATTAATATTCTAATAAATTAAATGATAAAATCCGTAGATTCAAGTCTTGGTGATTTGTTAATCACAAGGAGTTGTGATTGTGAGATACAAATTACATATGAGTGAATCTTAAATCGTCCGTGGTCGAGGTAATAACGAGATACGGATATCGTTATTACGGATAGACTATCGCGTGTGGTATTCTTACTTGTAAAGTAAGTAGCTGATCTCACAAGCTAAAGTGTGGTAACACTTGAATGAACACGTGGATGTTTTGTTATAGAACAAAACATTGGAGACCCGCTGAGAGATTCCACATGGATAACTATCTAAGTGTTAGTGGTTAATCTCTAACGTTCGGTAGTGGAATTGGTCCTTTGACTTGAGGTCATCATAGTACCTTATATGAGGGCAGTCATACTTTGGTGATGTTGGATGTTGCTCTGTCAAGGGTCGCTAATACAGCATCGTTCGGGTATGTCAAGAATCATATGAAGGTTGTGAATGATCAATAGAGGATTCGTCACTCTTAGATAGTAAGAGATTATGATCTACATTTTATCCAGTTAAGTTAATAATGAAATCCTTGGCCAAGGTGAACTCATAAGTCGAAAAAGAGTTTTCGACGTACATTGACTTAATAGTGGGATAAAAGATATGATCGATAATTGAGATTGACACATATCCATATCTCATAATTGATCGGATCATATTGACGAAAGGATTATAGTTTCACGGTAAACGAACAAGTTTGGTTTTGTCATGCTACGTGATATTTTCCCGTCACATGTATTGTCCTGATACATTGCTAGATGTCAATCTGGGACAACGAAAATGAATTAGTGATAAATTAAAAGGGGCGTTTTAATTTATCGATTTTGATTAGATCAAAATAATAATTCACGTCGTTCGGTATCGTAATCGGGAACCTAATGGGTCACACACAAAAGAGAATCAGAAGAATGAGATTTACCAATTAATTAATTGACAAGTGTTGGATAATTAATTAATTGGGTTGTTTATTAATAGGCTCGAATTAATTAATTGGATTAATTAATTCATGGAACAGATTTGATTAATTAAATCTTGGACCGGGTTTAGTTTAATAGATGGGCCGAGCCCATCTGGACTTATATTAATAGACTACTAGGGTTTGAAAAACTGTAGAGAATTTTATTATTCTTGCTAGCATAAGAAAAGAAACCCTAGCCGTCATTCTTATTCTCTGTGTGGATCACCATTGGAGGCTGGACAATTGGACAGCATGGATTGCAGATCGTGATCATTGGAGTTCAAGAAAAAGCAAAAGAGTTTGTGAAATTCATCAAAGGTATCATTCTCATCACAGTTTCTATCTAAACACATTGCAGATCCTCGTTTGGGAATTGAAAATTGTTTAATTTCCGCTGTGCATGTTAAGTAAATTCCCAACAGTGCACACAAGAGAGTGAGAAGGGGGTTTGGCTAGATTTAGAATATCATGCCTTTTGTGAAATGTACTTACATATATATATAAAGAGATGGAAATAGGTCACAGGGTTAATGGACCGAGCCCGAGCCCGAGACCAAGATGAATTTTTTTGATTTAATAGGTCAAATTCAATTGAATAAAAGATACCGAGTTGGTCATGTGGGATCCTCTCCGCTATATGCATGCCATGTAACTTATAACTTGATATATAAGACGATTTTGAGCTATATTAAACTATTTTCAAACCAATTATAGTGTTATTGAGGAACAAAATTTGAACTTACAACCTTAGTATGAACCTTAGCCTTCACAATCGTGGATTTGTCCAAAATTAAGTTGTATTGATAATTTTATAGAAGAATAAAATTAATAATTAGAAATTATTTTAACATGTTTATTGTACTCTCATTTATACAAAAGTATATAATGGTGTTTCAACTACTTCACAATGCAAGTTAATTTATAAAATAATGCATATTGGGCAAATGATATTGGTATTGAGAGAGTTGAAGACACTTTGGGTGAAGATCAACATGAAATGAATACTTTATAGTCGGGTATTGATCGGCCTTTGCTTGATATTTTATCTCTATGGTTCATTGTCAAGTTGAGTCACATCTTGCACAAATTTATTCACTAGATGTTATCTTCACATGTTATGTTTGTTCCTGTAGTGCGATGCCTCGAAGGATCTAGCCATGGTTCAATTACATACTATTAATATTTATTGAGTGTCTATCGTCATCTACTTCTTTCAACAACTAGTTGCCAGTGCCAACTCCAAAGTGGTCAATCTCGACCATCCAGACCGATGGTCGGTCATCAACGATGGTTGATAATGGAGTTATGAAAGAGTAGCATCAAACTCCAGTGAAAGAATTTGCAAAGCTAATAAGCTATGAAATTGTATATTTCCTCACCTTAGCTGTTCATAAATTAAAATTACAGCATATTTTACGGTATATTATCATTGACGTCTTTATACAATTAGTAAAATTTTAATTCCCTAATAAAATAAAATAAAAATCAAACTCGATTGAAAGAGAAATTTTGCAAAAGCTAGTTTTTCATCTCATTATTTGCCCCACCTTACCTAGAATGTTGTCGTTGCCATCAAATTTCATTTTCAAATTTAGTCTTTGATTCCGACTTATATCTGTACAAATTATCAATTTTGTCGTGAACGGTACAATTTTCTCTACTTAATTTCAATTACCTATCTTGATTTTTTATTGAATTTCACCCATCCCACTAGATGAGACTTGAACTCAAGTCACTGAAGTGATAAGACTTTACTCTTACTACTTGAATTAGGTCTTGGTCTCTATCTTGGTATTGATACGTAAAAAAATATAATTTCGTCCACTAATCTTTATTATTGATCTTGTTCAGATAACGTTGTGTAAACTTTTTATATATATTTGTAATTAGCTTTGAACGCATTATATCTCCATTATTCTTTTCACAAGATATATACTCCTCAAAATTGATGCTTTTATGAATATTTGGAAAAAAATCATCACCAATACGTCTCTTCTTTTTTAGGGTCATCGTTTTATTTTCTTTATTGGTAGAGATAAAAAAACGAATAAATTATTCCCTTAAATTGATTTTTTTTTTTTTTTGGAATATTATACTTTTTGTATAGAATTTACCCTTTTTCTTCAACAAATTTTTCATCATTTATGCCATGTATTTCAATCTTGATGTAATAGCATCAAATTGAGCCCCACATTTGTGTTATTCTCATATGCTGACTCTTCAATTTAGGAAAATTCCGTCGTATGCTTTCATTATCTAGATAGATAACGCCAAACATCAAGAAAACACTCTATTTGAACAACTTATTTAATTTCCGTATTCTATATAGCCCTTGTTTGGAGCTCATTTTGCAACTCATTAATAGGAAAAAAATGACCATTAGTCTTTTAAGTGGACCCCAGCTGTGAGAGGAAAGTCAAAAAAGGGGCTAATTTTGGTACAATAATAGTAATAAAATGCATTCTTCTGGCTTAAAAATGAGCTCCAAACAGGCCTATAAATTTGCATGTCACTTTTATTGAGTCCCTATTTGGTACCGCTAAAATTTTTGAATGAAATCTAAATCAAATTCAACGATTAACTTTAATAATACATTTCATAGGATCCATACATTTTATTAACTTTGATCAAAATCTGTTAAAATTTTGATTTAATATCTACCAAACATGGGTTATACATAGAAATAAGATAAAGTAGCATTATGGCTAAGCTTAGTAAAATTAATTACTTATAGAGCACATTGAGAGAGAGAGAGAGAGAGAGAGAGTTGATGATCACCGGCGGGGTGGTCTAGTATTCTATCTCCAACAAAATTGATTTAACGTTTATCCTTTATTATTTTATCCCTCATGTTCACTTATTTAAATGTGATTTAATTTTTATATCAAGTGTGGATATAAAATTATATATTATTCTCATTTTAAATATATAATTTCAATTTAATCAAAAGCAATTATCTAAACTTATTTGCATTAGATACCTAATTCACCAACATAGAGTTACGAATAATTAACAAAAAATTGATTAGTTGAGAGAAACTTGACCTACACAATAATTATAGATTGCCCCTATTTGGCATACATTTTTTTCAAAACTCGTTTTTAACCACACATTTTTCAATAAAATAATATTTTATATCATATCAATAACTCGTCCTTACTTTTGAACCACATATTTCCATCATATCACTATTTAAAATACATTCTTTTCTCAATAATATTCATCAAACACTTCCATGTTTTTTCATGAATTCTCAAATTTTCATTGCTATTTATAGATTTCTTCTAATTATAAAAATATTTACTTCACTATATAAATATGTTGTCATTGTTGGTTGATTGGAATAAAATTTGTACCTAGCACTCCACATGTCAAAGTACTAACTAGGGGTCGACGGCCCGTGTCTTGACTCGAGAAAAGCTCGACCCGACCCATATCATGAACCATTTTTTGCCCGTAATATATTACATGTAATTCTAAAAAAATTTCTTTTTTTTTAACCACACATTTTTCAAAAAAATACTATTCCGTCCATTAAAATTTCAAATAATGGAGGCCAAAGGAGCGTAGTACGCCAGTTTTCAAAAAAGAGATTGAACTTCAATATTAACAAGTGTAAAAATGCACTTAATTTTTTGAGATCTAGGGGCAGTGTTTCCCTAGAAAATTGAGTATATAGTTTTATAATATGTATGTTTGGGGAGATTATTTGAAGTAAAAAATGATTTTTATGGAGTCGGTGTGATTAAAATTATGAAAAAAATTATGGATTTACGTGTAAAATTATTTTATTTAAAGGATATATAATGAAAATGAGTTTTTTTTTTTGTTTTGAAGTAAGTTGTACCAAACAAACTCATAATTTGTTAGGGAATGTGATAAAATCACTTCTCGTTCATTTTATTCCTTGTTAAGAGTATTTTTTTTTTTATTATTATGTTTTTCAGATTGATTTACTCCATGTAACATTGGAGGTGTTGACGTAGTTTTTGATAAATTCTATTGTATTGGCTATCTTCTAAGGCTAGCCAAAAAGTCTTGTGTTTTTAAGGTTGGCTCGTTCTTCTAAGGCTAGACGAAAAGCCTCGTCTTTTTAAGGTTGGCTTGTAGGCCATTAAAGCTTCGTCTCTTGGAGGTCATTTAGTAGACAATCACCTTATGCGCCTGTCTGTGCGCGATTTTAATCTGCAATAAAATCGATTTTTATTTCGTTGAAGGAAGCAACGGTCAGAAAATCATAGAAATGTGGCTGAATGTGTGACTAAACAAAGTCAAAAGGGGTGGGCGGGTACTGTAGCAACGGTACAAATTTCGATTTTAATTGTGCCCAGACAAGACCTATATCTTTAAATCTTGTTTTTCTACTATTTATTGAGATTGTTGGCTGTAACTCATTACTGAGTGCTGTTTTTTTGTAAACTCGCTTTGAGTGACAACGAGTTGTGTTGACTCGCTCCGATTCCTACTGGTCCCGTCTGACTCACTCCTGGTCACACAGAGTTGATGTGACTTGTTAATGCTTTGTGCTCTTTCCGGAATCTTGAACCTGGTCTGGTATTTTTGTATTGCTTCCCTTTGCTTCTGAAACTTGACGTTTCAGTTCCGGTAAGACCTTCTGAACCCACTTTATTTCTTAAAAAATATTATCAGTTTGCTTGTTTGTTTTGATTTGGTTATTAAGGTAAGTAATCCTCCTCTACTTTCCTTTATCCAAGATCTCATTGAGGATCTAAAAATCTGATGGAGTAGGGGATTACGGGGTTATCACCCCTTAAACCTATCAAACTGATAATTTTGTTTAATATCTCCATATTTGTTGATCATATACTATCTTTGTTACTGCTCTGTATTACACTGTCTATACTTGTTGCATTTTGTGTGAATATCTTCCTTGAACTTGTTGAGATCATGTATACTGCACATATATTTGAAGTAGATATTTGGAGAGGGACCGGTGATTTTAGCCCCTGTTTGACACCCCTTTTTTTGGGAGAAATTCTCTTTTTCTACAGTGACCTCCTGCAGTTTTCTGACAAAAGAAATCAGCCGTCAGATTGAATGGAGAGATGATAAGGCTCTTGTATTACCTGGACATATTTGCCCTCTCAATGGAGATATTGTTTGAAAGAAACAAATAATGACTTAAAGGGCAAAAATGAAATTTACAACATTTGAAAATTTGACTTGAATTGCAACTGTACTTTGCGCGCAGGAAATGTCAGGTAAGTATTGAATTTTTTAGACATGGGTCCGCAATTAGTCAAAATGGGTGGAAAAGTACCGTAGAAAAACGAGAAATTGGCCAAAAATATGGGTGTCAAACGAGGGCTTAGTTTGTGGTCAGAAAATTAGGGCTCTGCTGTTACATCAGAGATGTGCTGCTACTATTGATGGTAGTTGGCCTTCTGAATTTAGTGCTTATAGAAGACAAGAATTAGATGAGGTTGCTTGGAGTTTTATATTCCTTCATTTGTCTAACACTGTAATTAGAAAGGTTTTAGAAACCACAAGTACTAAGTATGCCCAACAAATGATATCTCCTAAGACAATTTTACAACTTCAGATTTAATCACTCCTCCAATCTGGAAGAAAACACTGATAAATTCACCGGACTGGTCCAAGAATTAACTGACTGTGATGAAAAATTGTCTGAAGATCAACAAGTTGTTGCTCTATTAAATGGACTAGGTGGTAAATACAGAGAAGTGAGAAATGCTTTGGAATATGAGAGAACTGAACTCACAGTTGACATTGTTATTTCATCTCTAAGAAATAGAGAATTGGAATTAAAAACTGAAGTCAATGACTCTAAGTTTGGGGAGGGTTTGAACATCAAGGAAAAAGTTAATCAGAACAAAAAGAGAAATCAATGCAACTTCAATACCAATAAGAAAGGGAAACCACAATTTCCAAAATTCAGAAATCAGAATAAGAACCAATCTAAACCCAAGATGCAAGTCAGAACATGCTACTACTGCGGGAAAACAGGACACCTCATAAAAGACTGCTTCAAGAAAATATCTGATATGAAAGGAAAGTTCAGCATTGATGAGTCTGCAGACCTTGTCTGCAACAATGAATCTGAAATACAAGGAATTGTCCTTGTTACTACAACTAAAAGAAATCAGAATGAATGAGTGCTTAACTCTGGGTGTTCCTTCCATATGTGTCCTACTAAAGATTGGCTCACTGATTTTAAAGAGCTTAGTGGTGGTCAAGTTTAGATGGGTAATGATATGACTTATCAAATTAAAGGTATTGGAAATCTTAAGTTTCTGCTGGAAAATAATCACATCTTAGAACTGAATCAAACTAGATATGTTCCTGATCTTCAAAGAAACCTGATTTTCTTGGGGTAACTGGATGATGAATATGAAATAAGAATTCATAAAGGTCTTACCAAGATAAGTCTTAACTCAAAAGAAATAATCTATTCTCCTAGATTCAATGGAATCTTCACACTGCAAGCTGAACCCTTAGTTGGCAACAGCTCTGATGCTGTAAAGACTTGTGATGATAAATCCTTAATTTGGCACAGGAGACTAGGCCATATTAGTGAAAAGGGTTTAATGATTTTAAATAAGTTGAAATGCTTTGGAAAAGATAATATTGATAGCCTTAAATTTGTGAAGACTGTGTTGTTGGAAAACAAAATAACCTGCTATTCAAAACTGGAATTCATAAATCCACTTCTATCCTTGAGTATTTGCATGTAGACCTGTGGAGTCCTGCTTCTATAAGCACTCTAAGTGGATTTAGATTTTATCTGTTGATTGTAGATGATTTTTCGCGGAAAATGTGGACTTTTTTCTGAAAAATAAATCTGATACTTTTCTAAATTTAAGCAATGGAAACTTATGATTGAAAATAAACTAATAAAAGAGTTAAAGCACTTAGGACAGATAATGTTTTCTTAGAATTTTGCAACCATGAATTTGATTATTTTTGCAAAAAATCTGGAATCTTGAGGCATAGAACAGTAACATACACTCCTCAACAAAAGTATTGCTGAGAGAATGAACAGAACTTTACTGGAAAAAGTGAGGTGTATGTTACTCAACTCTAAGCTTCCAAAATTTTTCTAGGGTGAAGTCTTAAAAACTGCCACCTATTTGATAAATAGAATCCCTTCAAGTGCTATTGATTTTCAAATCCCTGAACACTCATGGTCTGGAGATCCTCCTAGCTATTTCAAATTAAAAGTTTTTGGCTGTGCTACCTATGCTCATCAAGATGCAGGCAAGCTTGAACCCAGATCTCAAAAATATGTTTTTCTGGGTTATGGAGAAGAAACTTATAGACTTTGGGTAAGAGAAAAAGATGGGTTCAAAGTCATCATTAGTAGAAATGTTATCTTTGATGAAAGTCAGTTCCCTTGTAAGACATCTTCAGAGCAGAACGCTGATCACCCTAATTTGGTTAAAGAAACCTTACTGGAAAATCAAATACTCGATCAGACTGAACCTGAAAATTTGATTGAGGTGGAGACTACTCAGTCTGAAAATGATCTATCTCAAAATGAATATGAAACCGAGGAATATGTCCAAGAAACTGCCCTTGAAAATTATCAACTGGCTAGGGACAGAGGTAGAAGAAATAAGTTTCCTTCTACCAGGATCAATACTGATGAGTTTGTGACCTTCTATTCTGAAATGGAATATGTTAACTCTGAACCCATGACTTTTGAAGAAGCTGTTTATTGTAAAGACTCTAAGCTATGGCTGGATGCCATACAAGATGAAATAGACTCTTTAATCAAGAACAAGACTTGGATTCTTGTTGATAAACCCAAACATCAAAAGATTGTAGACTGTAAATGGGTTTATAAGATTAAAGAAGGTGAACCAATACTTTGGGAAAAAGATACAAAGCCAGACTTGTAGCTAAAGGCTTCACACAAAGAGAGGGTATTAACTATAATGAGATTTTTTCACATGTTGCAAAGTACACATCTATCAGAATTCTTCTGGCATTAACAGCTCATTTTAACTGGGAATTGGACCAGCTTGAGTCAAAACTGCCTTCCTTAATGGTGACCTTGAAGAAACCATTTATATGTATCAACCAAAAGATTTTGAAGTTCATTTAAAATCTGAACATGTTTGTTTGTTAAAGAAGTCCTTTTATGGCCTAAAATAGGCTCCAAGGCAGTGATATAAGAAATTTTATTCTTATGTTCAGCATTTGGGTTTTTCTAAAAGTAATTTTGATTCATGTTTTTTCTTCAATGGGTCAGGAGGACCTGATTCTGTTTTCATACTACTTTATATTGATGATATGCTTTTTGCTTGTAAAAATAGATCTGAAGTTGACTTTGTTAAATAAAAGCTTAAAACTGAATTTGAAATGAAAGATCTAGGGCAAGCTAAAAGAATTTTAGGAATGAAAATCAAAAGAGATAAAAAAAAACTGCATTTTGTATGTGAATTAAAATTCTTATGTGAATAAAGTGTTTGAAAAGTTTGCTATGATTGAATGCAAATCTGTAACTTTGCCTATTGCAAACAACTTTAAACTCTCTAGTGAACAATGCCCTAAAATTGATGATGAGCATGATAGAATGTCTAAAATTCCCTATGCTAATGATGTTGGTTCTATTATGTACCTTATGATATGCACTAGACCTGACCTAGCTCATGAGATAAGTATTCTTAGTAGATTTATGGCTAATCCCGGTGAAACACATTGGTTGGCTATTAAATGGATGATGAGGTACTTAAAGGGCACAACTGAATTGGGTCTGAAATTTCAAAGGTGTAATGAAGGTATTATCCTGAAGCGATACACTGATTCTGACTTTGCAGGTGATTTGGATAAAAGAAGATCCACTTTTTCTTATGTGTTTACCCTATGTGATGGATGTGTTAGTTGGAAATCTCAATTACAGAAACTTGTTGTTCTCTCCTCTGCAGAAGTTGAGTATATTACAGCTTGTGATGCAGTTAAAGAGAGACTGTGGTTGAGAGGGATTTTAAATGAATTTGGTTTCATAAATGAAATGGTTAAGATTTATACTGACAACCAAAGTGCTATTAATTTAAGTAGAAATTCTGTTTTTCATGATAGGACTAAACATGTTGATATTAAATTTCATTTTGTTAGAAATATGTTTGAAAAAAGTTTAATCAACTTGATTAAAATCCCAACAGAATACAATCCTGTTGATTTTGGTACCAAAGTTTTACCTTTAAGCAAGTTCAGAAACTGTTTGAAAATTCTGAATATAACTTGAAAGAAAGTGCTGCTAGTTTTTAGTTGTTTTTCCTTTTGTTTTTATTCTCTTCCAAAACTGACTATTTCTTTTTTGCAGGTACTTGGAGCAAATGAAACCAAGTAATTATGTATATGAATCCATAAATGAATACTCAGAATAAAGCAGCAAGGTGGAGATTGTTAGTTGGGCTGCCTCTCTATTCTGCTCTTGGGCCTCTGTACGTCTGTGGGTTTTGTTGTGTTTAGGTTGTCAGTTCTGTTTGTCTAAAATGTGTAATCTTGGCCCTTCATCTGGCTTGCCTCTGGACCGTTGGATTGGATTGTTTTCTAGACTTGGTTTTATACCCATTTTCTAGAGAATTCGAGTAGTGTGTTAGAGACGGTTGCTATTCTAGGGTTTTCTCTCATTCTCTTCCTTCGTACAATTCTCTTTGTTTTTCGTGAGATTTCCCAAGTGCAGATTTCTGTAAATGTCTTAGTGATATTTTGTATACATTAGAGTATGTTGAGAGAGATCTGTATGAGAGAGGCGAGAGGAATCTTTAGTGAGGAAATTTCTGATTTCTTCATACATTTGTAATTTGTTCTTTGTGATTCGTAGTGGATTCGAGCATAATCTACTGTGTAGATGCTCAACGGGTGAGTAGGCTTTTTAAGCTGAACATTCGGGCCCCAAAGGGGCGAAAATTCTTGATGTTATTACTTTGTACAACTTCGTTTTGTTGTTCTTGTTTTTGAGATTGCGATATATTTGAGTCCTGAGACCAACATTAACAATAATAAATAAATAAATCCATACAGTATGGATGCAAATAATGACAGAAAGTTGTAATCACAAAAGTTATAATCACAGAATAAGCCCCTATTTGATTAAATTAAGATTAATTTTTTCAATAAATTTTGATAAATTTGATGACACGTGTTGTTGAAATGTTGATAAAAAGTATTGGTTTCATGAAACGTATAATTGAAAATGAATTTAAAGAAAAACGAGTTTTTTTGAAACTGAGAGTCAGATGTGGCCAAATCTTTAAGACCTTACGATCAATTGTCTATAAAATAGAGATTAAAAGATACTATTCATCACAGCAAATTAAAGACTTCATTATGCTTCAACAAATTCTACTGTATGATTACGTGTAGAATTGGATGTGAATCGATAACTGCACAACAAAGATCTTTGTTAATTATTATGAAATAAACTTAAAATAAGTTAATTTATTGCACTAAAGTTTTGACATGTAAAATATGTCTATTAAAGTGATTTGAAGAAGAAAAACATTTTTTTAATAACTTGTTTTGACAATTTTGCGCATCAATTAAGTTATCATTTGAGTCAAAATTAGATTCCGTTTGATTGCAATTGTGGAAAATTGGTGGAAAGAAAATGAATTTCAGGGAAAATAATTGCCTAAAAATCATTTTCTAGGGAATTGTTAATTAAATGTGTTTGATTCGTATAATTTTCCTCCCGGAAAAATTTTGAAATTTTAGATTTTTTTTGTTCACGTTTGACTTTATTTTACATGAAAATTGTCCATCAAAGTGATTTTTTTTTTTTTTTTTACAATTGGTTATGAAATTTGTTACCATTGCCAAAAATTTAAAAAAAAAAAAAAAATTTGCTCAAAAACTATTTTTTCATCAAAGTTTAGTGTTCGTTTGACTTCGTTTTACATGAAAATTGTTCATTAAAGATTTTTTTTTTCAATAATTGGTATGAAATTTGTTTCCATTGTAAAAAAAAAAAAAAAAAGCTGGAAATGGACCAATTCTGCAATTACATATAAAGGTTTGGGACTTCGGCCGCAAAAATGAAAGGTTTGGGTGTAATCTGCAACAAAATGAAAGGTTTGGGACCGGTGTTGTAATTTTTCCGAGTCAAAATTACTGTTTCAACGTTGACTAACGGTTTTACGGACGGAATTCACGGCTTGGGACCGACGCTGCAATTACATACAAAGGTTTGGGACCGACTCTGCAATTATGTACAAATATTTGGGACTTCTACCGCAACAAGTAAAGGTTTGGGACCGACGCTGCTATTACATATAAAGGTGTGGGACTTCGACTACAAAAATTAAAGGTTTGGGTGTAAACTGCAACAAAATGAAAGGTTTGGGACCGCGGCCGCAATTTTCCCTTTTTAGATTCGTTTGAAAATTATGATAGAAGTGTTTCTTATAGTTAAAAGAACTTTTATAGAAAACTAATTCAGTATGACTTCTTCTAAAAGTACATTCAAAATAAGAAGTTTTTTAAAAAACTAGTTTTTAAACAAAAATTAAGATAACATCTTCAAGAAACACTTCTCCATAATGCAAAAGTGAAAGTTATATCAAACGGACCCTGAGACCTCTTCATAAAAGTCTAATGGTCGCCTATAAATTGGAGCAGCTAATTACCTTTTATAATTTCATTCATATTTTATTTTATTAAAATTAAATATTTATCCAATTTATCCTTCAAAACTAGATATATAAGATCAATTTCAAGAGATTCTCTAAATTCTCGTTTGATCTCCATTATTTTCAAGATATATTTTTTCTCTCTTCTTTTCAACCACACATTCTTGACTAAATTAATATTACACGAGAATTCAAAATTTTCCATTATTTTTAACCATACATTTTCCTCCATTTCAAAACGCATTCTTCAATAAAAATGAGACTCAAACATGCTCTAAATACAAAATGTTTTTTATTTTATTTTAGGGAGTCAATGTTAGAAAATAAGCTCCAAGAGAATCTTTATTTTTAAAAAGCATATTCTATAGTTTAGGATTGCCAAAGAAACCCCGTCAAACCCGATACCCACGGCGGGTATTCGGGTTGAGGACGGGGAAGGGAATTTCCTCTCGTGGCGGATACGGGTAACAAGGTCCCCTCCCCGCCTCCTTTAATTTTTATTTTTTAAAAGAATTCAATACTTTAAATAGAAAATTTTACGAAATTTCATTAGTTTTAATAGAAAATGACAACTAAAATTATCTAAAAAATATGACAAACAATAAAAGTTTTAGTTTACAAAATATATTTAAATAATTTAACTTTTCAAAATAAATTAAAAAAGCTTTAAAATATATTATTGTCTCACTTCAATGAATGTGGTGTAATAAAATGAATTGTCAAAAACTTAAAAAAAAAAAGAAGTTAAAAGGGTAGCCCCACCCTGCCTTAAACAGGTAACATGACGAGAATAACAGGGGAGGGGGGAGGTTGCCTCGACTCCGACCTGTCTCATTGCCATCCATACTATAATTTAGAGAGTCTATATATTTAAATATATATATATTTTAAATACCTTAATATGCTCTTTAAATTTAATAATTAATTTTACTACTACTAAAAAAATATTTATTATTTTTTTCTATCTTTTATTTTCACTAGCTTCACTCCAAATTATTATATTATTTTATTCCATTTAAAATTGAAATCCTTTGAATGTTTATAGAGAATGGATTTGGAGAGTCAAGTCCAAATTATTATATTGCGTTCTTACATCAATAAATGTTCCTTGAAAAAAGTAAAATGAAGAACCAAAATAGAAAACTTGTTGAAAAATATAAAAAAACTCGATTCTCTAAATTTAAAAATGTTCTTCCCTATGATATATAAGATACATTTTATAAATAAAGAGTTTCATGCATATGCTTTAACATGAAACTTGTCCATTAAAGATTTAAGTGCTGTGAAAATGAAAGTTCGAGAATGTAGACGAGACAAATTGGCAAAAAAATCACTCATTGCATTTTGTATTGAATAAAAATTCAGATTACATGTTTTTCTAAGAGAAGTTATTCGCACCAATTAGGCAATTATAGATGGAGTATAAATGAAAAGAATAAAACTTAGGGATTTCGAAGAAACGCACGATAAATAGAAGACTAAGCCACAAAATCATTATTTCAAAACTCATTATTTTTTATACTCATTTTTAACTACAAATTTACACAATAAAATATTTTATACATAAAAGTAATTTTTTTTTTTAACTTTTTAACCATATACTGTTCGAAAATCACTATTTAAATTTTTATTTTTTCAAAATAATTGATATCAAATAGGGGATTAGCAAAAGGCGAAACCTTTTTAGAATAAATAAAGGAAAAATGCAGTTACGGTATCAAACCTTTCATTTAATTGCAGATTTTGCTAAACCTTTCATTTGTACCACAGTGGATACTAAACCTTTCAAACATCCGCACTTGAAGTCCAAGTGGATGAAAACTGTTGGTTTAGTTGACCAAAGAATTGTTCTTGACCATAATTTTGACTAGATTTAAAATGGCAAAATAGTAATTTCACATTTTAACGTAAACACTATAATATATTAATTATTAAAGGAAAAAAAAAAAAAATCAAAACAAATACCACCACCATCATCTTCTTCCTCCAACCCCTTTACCTCAAAATCACCACCCACCCAGGGCCGAAGCCATCGCCACCCCAACCACCATCGATCGTGCCAATGGAGACCTTATATTTTCTCTCAACCTCATAATTGATTATATCCCAGATCTAGAATTTTTAAATTCATCTCTCAACCACATAATCAATCTTATCTCACATCTAGAATTTTTCAATGGAGACCCAAATCATCAACAGCAACGCCATGCCACATTGAACAACTAGCAAAAAATAGTGGTGGATTATATTGTGTTTCTGACAAGCAAGACAAATAAAGCAGGTGTATGAATTAGTTGATTTATGTTAATATCTTTCTGGGATTTCTTCTATTGATTTCTGCTAAATTAGTTGTGGGTTTTTGTTGTAGTGGTTTAGTAGGCTACGGTGTTATTGGATTCAACTGGAAGTGGTTGTTCATCAGGTGGTGTTAGTGGGTTTTTTTGTTGTGACAATGGTGGTGATAGTGGTGAATGGAATGGCGTGATGAGACGCTGTCGACGAGATGGAGAATTGAGATATGAGAGGGTGTGTGGCTCCGATGGTGGAGAAGCAATAAGTTGCAGGCGGTGGAGATGGAAAATACAGTATATAAGTTCCAGCCCATGATGTTTTGGGTTTGGTTTTGTCATAGAAATTTGAGTGAGATGACAAAAATGGTTAAGTTGGTGGTGTGAATAGCTAAATTTAGGTGGTGCCGCCTTAGAGGCGACTGTGATGTCGATGTTGGGGAGGAAACAATGGTGATGGGGAGAGGCGTTGTCAGGTGGGTGGCGATGATTTTGGGGTAAGGGGATTGGAATGGGGTTGGGAGTGGGGCAGGTGGTCTGGATGGGTGGTTTTGGTTTTTATTTTATATTTTTTGATTTATTAGTTAATATAATTGTTTTTTTCGAGAAAATGTAAATTTACCATGTTACTATTTTAAAAATTAGTCAAACTCTAATTGTCTAGTCAACTAATAGTCAAATCAACCGTTTCCATCCATTTGGACTACAAGTGCGCATTTTTGAAAAGTTTGGTACTTACAGTAATACAAATGAAAGTTTTGAGCAAAATATGTAACTAAATGAAATATTTAGTACTGTGACTGCAATTTTTGTTAAAATAAAATAAAATCATTTTTCTCCACCGCACAGCGCCCCGTCATGTTTTTTTCTGCTGAATTGACTTAATAATTTATTATAATTGACTATTGCCTGACGTCCGGACTCCCACTTCTCTCTACATCATTGGCGGATTCCAGCTCCCAATTTAACCCATTTTGATATCCCACTCAAATCCGCGACTTGTCCCCAATTGTGACTTGACCAATTCAAGCATTAGGTCGTGTTTGGAATGTTTCTACTTTCTTTTAAGACAAGTATTTTATCCCCTTCGGACAAAGATTTGGACCCAAGTAAATGAGCCTTTTTTTTTTCGAAAATCAGTAATTATACTCTCATTTTCATTAAAATTTGGATATTGCTATTTTTAAATGAAATTTTATTACGTCAAAATTGCAAGCTAACCGTCAATATCAACTGAATTCACGTTAAGTGCAAATTTGCTTGTCTTGAAACGAACGAGTCATGGAATATTGAATTATGAATAACAGAAGAAAATATATTGAAATTGGTAGAAGCATTTATTGAATATTAGTATTTAGCGATTAGGAGTGGAAAGTTAGCTACAACTTGTTTACTTTAACCAATTGTTAAGGCATGTTTGGAAAGTATTTATAAATAATTTAAATTATAAATATATAAAAATGAATAATAAATAAATAGAGTGCCTGTTTGTCAACCATTATTGAGAAGAAAATGGTGTAATGAATTGTATTTTTTGGAAAATGTGTGGTTGAAATTGAAAGAAACTTTATCGGTTTATGTGTAGAGTATTTTATTATTTGAATGTGTGGTAGAGATTGATTACTGTAGAAAACAATTTTTTGAAAAATGGTAGACAAACATGGGCAGAGAGTAATTGTGAATTCTCTTAATATGTGGATAAAAAATGATTCGAGTATTTAAAAATAATTTATAAATATGACCCAAACATAGACTAAAGCTTGAACTACCTCGTTTAATTGGATGCAGAAGTCTTTGTTTATTTTTGATTTTTTGAAATTAATTTCATTTTTTTCCCATACATTTTCTCAATAAAAAGAATTTAACATGGATTCATAACTTTTCCTACTTCTTAATCTTATTTTTTTTAAAAAAATTAATTTTCACAAAATGACTTAAAAAAAAAATGGTTAATAAAATTGCTTTATTTAATGAAAATTAATAAGCAGCTAGATGAAGAAAAAATGGCATCCAAACGCGCTCTAAATCCTATCTGCCAAACCCCACTTCCTAATATCTCCGATTTTTACTGACATTTACATTTCATTTCGTGTGAGTTTCAACACCATTTCCATTTCCATTTCCATTTCCATTTGCATTTGCATTTCATATGCATTTCAATTCAATTTTCGAACCGTTCCTCTCTCTCTCTCTCTCTAGTACACACTGCTCTCTCTCTCTCTCTCTTCAGCACAAAACAAGCGCCTTCTTTCGCTTTCTCTCGATCTTTCTTCTCCCTCCTATACATACATACATACATACACACATACACATGGTACCATCTCCGTATGGGTAGTTGAACTTTTTCTTCTCTCTTTTTGGTTAATTGTTATCTGTATTATGAAGTTGTCTCCAGTGGGAACCCCATTTGCTACAAACTTTGATTTTTATTTTCTTCTTCAAATTCAAATAGAAGATCGATAAATAAGTGACGGACCCATTTGCAGATCTTGTCAAAATTTTACATTTTTCGGATAGTCGGTAAGTTTTATTTAGTGGTCAGCTTTTCCTACTTCGGTTGGGTTTACTTTAATTTTTGGTCTGAAATTTCTTATTATGTGAGTTGAAGAAATGATTATTTTACTGTATAAATTCGAATTATCCATTAATCTATGAACTGAAATATGCTTGGTTAGACTTGTAACGGTACAAGTATATCACGGTTTCATCTTGATTTTGTAGATCCATGCTTCTTTTTATGATTTTTGATAAATATAAATATAGCGCACACAAATGTTTCTTAGTGTTTATTTTTGTGCATATGTATATTTGATTTTAAGGTTTTAAAATTTTTGTCTTTATGAGCTGTATCTAAGTCTTTGGAGAAGTTGGGGTTATCATATTCTAATGAAAAATATTTGTAACCTTGTATATTGGTTTGATTTTACCGGTTGAACGAGTTGTTTGAATTTTGTTTTGATCTTATGTTGAGTCAAGGTTTTGTAGCGTATACTGGATTACATGGTGTGTTTTGCTTTCGATGTGCTGTAAAGTGCCTCTTCGCGAAGAAGAATCCTTTGAAATATTAATATTTAATATTTACTTATAAATCTCAATTATGTGGTGTTTTTGAAGGGATTTTAACATTTTCAGAGGTCCATGTTTGAGATCTTTAATCATGAGAAGGCATGGTCTTGAAAAATTCTCTTTTGTTTCTTGTTGTCTGTTAGATATGGAGTGCTCTCGATCAAAACAACACATCGATCTAAACAACGGTGTTCTTGATTGACTGCTGCTGATTTAAGTATGTGCAGTGGCCCAAAGCAATCAAATACAAGTTCGACCACTACGCAATCCACCATGGCTTCCAAATCAAATAACATGGACACAAATAAATTGACTGTAGAGACCGGAGATTCTTTTTCTAGTCTACTTGAATTTGCTGCCAACAATGATGTCGTGGAATTCAAGAGATCCATTGAGCTTAATTTGTCTGCAGTTGACGAGGTTGGTATTTGGTACCTTCGCAAGAAGGGTTCAAAGCAGATAACACCTGAGGAAAGAACCCCCTTGATGGTTGCTGCTACCTATGGTAGTGTTGATGTATTGAAACTGATGGTTGCTCTGCCGGAGGTTGATTTGAATAGAATATGTGGCAAAGACAAGTGTACTGCCCTCCATTGCGCTGCCTCTGGTGGCTCTATTTGCGTCTTTGACACCATCAAGCTGCTATTATCGGCTGGTGCTGACCCAAATATTGAAGATGCCAACGGCCAGCGCCCAGTTGATGTGATTGTTGTTCCTCCAAAACTTCTGGGTGTTAGAGCTGCTCTCGAAGAATTGCTTGTGAACAATGTTTCTGATGGATCATTAGGCGAGTACAATTTAAGGGTGTCTGTATCCGACTCCAATGCTTCTTCGTCGGTTCTATCTTCTTCAGAAAGTGGGTCGCCAGGTTCACCTTTGGATTCAGCATCTTCTCCTATGGCTTCTAAGTTGAGTGACGGGCCTGCTAAATTTACATCGGAGAAAAAGCAATACCCGGTGGATCCATCTCTTCCAGATATCAAGAATAGTATTTTCTCAACCGATGAGTTTCGGATGTTTTCATTCAAGGTCAGGCCTTGTTCAAGGGCCTACTCTCATGATTGGACTGAGTGTCCATTTGTTCACCCTGGAGAGAATGCTCGCAGAAGAGACCCACGGAAGTATCATTACAGCTGTGTACCTTGTCCTGATTTTCGTAAGGGTGCCTGTAGGCGAGGGGATATGTGCGAGTATGCTCATGGTGTGTTTGAGTGCTGGCTACACCCAGCTCAGTATCGGACAAGACTGTGCAAGGATGGCACTAGCTGTGCCAGACAAGTGTGTTTCTTTGCACACACCCCGGAGGAGCTTCGACCCCTCTATGTTTCAACTGGATCTGGCGTTCCTTCACCAAGGTCAGCTGCCTCTGCAGCTAGTGTCATGGACATGGCTGCAGCATTGAGCCTTTTGCCTGGGTCACCTTCTTCACACACTGTCATGTCTCCTGCATACAACCAGCCCATGTCCCCGACTGCAAATGGGATGTCGCGTTCATCTGCAGCATGGCCTCAACCGAACGTCCCAACCCTTCATCTCCCTGCTAGCAACTTCCAATCCAGTCGTCTCAGATCTTCCCTTAGTGCTCGAGACATTCTACCTGAGGATTTGAACATGTTGCAGGATTTTAATGCTCAGCAACTTGTAATGAATGACTTGGCTTGTTTTTCACACCCACATCCTAATTCTGCTACTTTGAATCGTTCTGGTCGGTCCAAGACACTAACTCCATCCAATCTTGAAGAGCTTTTTTCTGCGGAGATGACCTCGTCACCTAGATATTCTGATCAGGCAGCGTCTTCTGGTGTTTTTTCTCCTGCCCACAAATCTGCTGTTCTCAATCAGTTTCAGCAGCAACAGCAGAACATGCTTTCACCGATCAATACTAACATATTTTCCCCTAGAAATGTTGAACACTCTTTGTTGCAGGCTTCCTGCGGTGTCTCATCTCCAAGGATGTCTTCACCAAGAAGTGTGGAACTCTCATCCCCAATGAGTGCCTGTTATTCAACCCTTGCACAACGCGAGAAGCAGCAGCAACAGCTGCGTAGCCTCAGTTCTCGGGATCTTGGATCCAACCGCTCCTCAATTGTTGGATCTCCCGTGAATTCGTGGACCACCACCAAGTGGGGAGCCCCCAACGGTAAAGTTGATTGGTCTGTTAATGGAGCCGATCTTGCTCATGTAAAGCAATCAACCTCCGTTGAACCTGATAATGAGGATGAGGAGCCCGATCTGTCGTGGGTACAATCTCTTGTCAAAGAATCACCACCTGAGATGATGGACAAGTATGCAGCTCCCATTTCTGGTGCTGAGCCATCCGGTGAGGGTTCAAAATCGAGTTCTCAAATTGATTCTTCTATTGATCAGTCAGTTTTAGGAGCTTGGCTCGAGCAGATGCAACTTGATCAGCTCGCAGTCTAGTAATTGAAACATGAATTCATTTCAACTAAAGACAAAACAAGACTTCTAGTAAGTATATATTCTTTTGGGCGCATATTTTTGCTGGCGGGATTCCATATTCGAGGCAATGCTGGAGTTTGGAATGGTTCCATGGTTTCAACTTAAAGCTTGTTTGGAATGGTTCCATGGAGTTTGGAATGGTTCCATGGTTTCAACTTAAAGCTAATATTTGTTTTTTGATAATCATATTCGACTTTAATCATTTGTTGATTAATACATTTGTTGCGCTGTACTAAAAAAATCCGAGTTATTGGCAATGTTCTAATTGTATTTCATATATTTAAGATTGATTTTGTTAATATTCTCTCTTCTTAATGTTCCATTTTGTGAATAACTATAATGTTTGTTCCATCATTGAATTTGGGTGGGACTGTTACACTGTAACTTAGACCTTGGTAAAATCGACTGAGGCCTTCCACTTCTCACTTAAGTGGCTCGAGGTGATATAGAATGTCATAAAAGGTTTAGCCTATCAGTTCATTTTTAAAATGAAATGGTTAATGTTCGATCTTACGAATATGAGAAGGAAAGATAGAAGGGATGTTACTAGGTCTAAGTTGCAATGTTACCTACTTGCTCGATTTTAGTAATGGAACTCGAAAATGAAAAGTAGGTAAGAGTTCTTTGCTTCGAGTGAAAAGGATTTTGTTAAATGTAATAAATGACATTTTACCATTTGTTAATTTAAAATACAATTCATTTTTTCAATCAATATTTTTCATCCACGTCATATTATGTGCAAGTAGCAAAATCCTAGCGGAAAAATTGTCCGAAGATCTTTTCCTAATCCTAACGTCGTAAATAAATTATTAGTGGGTGTACTGCGGTTTCTCGATGTCCTATATTTGGGACAAAATCTAAGGAACAATAAAGTTTGTGGGTTCCATATTGTGAAAATTAGATGTGATGGGATGGTGACCTGGACGGTGGGTGGGGGGATGTATATCTTGTTTGACGTGAACCACTCATGTCGCGTATGAGTGGGTAGCGCTTTTATTGTATTATGGTACTCGACATAGTTGTTGACGGAGACCTTGGTTTTCATAGTGATTTGTGGGGTCGGTAAATGCGACTTTATTGTGGTCTGCACCGAAAATGAATTAGGATTCAAAGAAAAATCAACGTCAACGGATGTGGTGGCGTTGTCCCTGGAAGAAACGACGAGTTCAAGAGTTTGGTGTGGATAAAACCTATGAAAAATTAAAGAAAAAATATCTTTGTTTGGCCCCATAGAAAAAAAAAATTTTATTTTGGAATAATATTTTTTTTGAGAATGTGTGGTTTAAAAAAAATTAAAAGATTTGAATTTATGTGTGATATTATTTTATTGGAGAATGTGTTGTTGATAAGAAGAGAGAAAAAAATGAATTATAATTTTAAGAATAAAGTTTCTTGTACATTAATTGGTTGACATGGAGTTTGACACTTCATGTATTTTCAAATGCAAATGAGCGGGAAAGTGTATTTTATTTTAAAACTGTCCATTCATGCCACAACACGTGGTACAATGTCAAACTTAATGTCAAAATGAAGTTTACATGTAGCATGATTGAATGGGTTGAAAACCCAGCATCATGCAAACAAGAGTGTAAACAAAGTTGTACATGTATCATCTCCCTATAATGGTACTTTAGATTCTTTTAATAGAATTATTTTTTTAAAAAAGAATTTCATATGAATGCACACCAAATATTGTTTGTCAACATTTCCTGTCAGAATTCTTTGTTTGATATAATGTCACGTGACATTTTATTATTAGACTATTTTAAATACAGTAAGTTTTTGTATCAAATCATCTGTTACTACCTCGGATTATGTCACTGCATCTGTTACAATTCTTCTAGCAAAGTTACAAAATCCTATTTTATACAATTATGATACATGTACATCATCATTTACATAGTTTTTTACACTTTATCACGTAACAACACACTATTGGATGATTTAATTTTTTGATATTTTTTCACCCAACAAACACTTGCAACATCAATAATAATTTTTTTGGGATAATCCTCTACATTATTAAAAGAGGGAAGTTGCTGCCACTGTTCCTAAGCCATTTGGCCACTTGAACCGAGCCGTTTTCGCCTAGCTGGTACGTAGAGCCGTTTGAGCCGAGCTATGGGAGATTTTTTCTGAATTTATTGTCCTCCTTTTGTCCTTTTACCTTTCTCTCTCCATTTTCACACGCAAGCTCCAATACCCCTCCATTCTTCACTCATCTCCTTTCTGTCTCTCGACATTTCTCTCACTCACACATTTTCCCTTTTCATTTTCTCACTTCTTCGCCTCTATTTTTTTCTTCGGTTCTGATTTCCTCTCACTCGACAACAGGGAGCGCAATTTTTTGTGTTGGTATCCCATTTACTACCTCGATCTAGAAGGAACAAGAAGATCTTAGGTAGGCTTTCGACTATGTGTGATTTCCTTCCGTCGATTTGAGATTTTTTTTTGGAGTTATTTTTTATTGATGTGGATTTTTTTCTTCAGTCGCATGACCAAGAATTTCCCCAGCCTGACTCCAAACCAGATCTGGGTATCCTTCATTTCATCTTCTTTACACTCTTTATTTTTAATAATCATTCATATATTTGTGTATATCTATGGTTATACTTCTATTTTCAGATTTTTTGGGACTTAATAATTGATTGCAAACTTGCTAAAAGTTTAACTTTATTGTGGGCATCATTTATTGGATTATTTCATTTTATTATTATTGTATAAATGTGTATATGTACATTGTGTCCGATTGTGTGGTTTGTTATTTTTTTTTTTCCTGTTTTTAATGCTTAGATATAAATGTGTATGTTGTACCATCTTTGGGGTTTATTTGACAGAAAGGTATTGAAAAGGGCTACTCTTTGAAGGCGTAGAGTTAATTAAATTGGTCAGATTTTGTGTATGAATCATGATTTGATTTTTAATTATATGCTTTTTGGAGTCTTAAGTATTATTTTATATTGAAGTTTTGATGTTTTCTTTTCATCATGTGTGTACATGTGCCTTCATAGTTGGATAGAGGAATTTGTATGAGGAGAATAAATGAGATTCTTGTAGCGGTGAAGGAAGGAAGAATGACTTTTAATGGTAAGTTGTTGCGCCGTGGTTTTCATTTTGTTGCTTGTATTTGGGTTGTGTTTGTTATTTGATAAAAATGGCTCAGTGATTAAGAAAAATCTTTATGATTAAAATGTGTGCTATTCCATGAGAGGAACCTGAGCGCCGTAATACTCTTATTTCACCTATTTTAATGGAGCCCCACTTATCAATCATTTATCTCAGAATTGCTTATGGTTCCTTTTGATCTTTTCAAAAATTTATATTTGCGAGTTATGCATGTCATAATGATGTGTGTGTTGCATTGTTGTTAGTTATGAGACAAAGCAAGGATGGATTGTCAACTGAGTTAAGTTATTTCGTTAAAATTTGTTTGGCTTTAAGTTAAGTTGGAGCCATTAATGGAAGCTTTTGTATGAGTGCCAGGAGTCCTTAGAAGCATCTTTCTTTAATATGTAACTTACGGAGTGTAGAGGGAAAGCTTCTATGAGTGTTAGGAGTTGTTGCAGTGCTTTTCTTATAATATGGCACATGCAACAAAGCATTTGATAATTGTATAGAAGGGTCATGTCATGCATTATATATATGTCATATGGCTATATTTGTGTTTTATTGTCTAGAATATGTCGTAACATAATGGTATCATCAGTGGTGAAATCCAAATTTTTTTTCAACTAATGTCAATATAGGTTGATTATTTTGTTTGAACATAATGACACTATTTACTTATATTCCCCTGACCAATCCCACTTGTGTTGCTATACATGATTTAATTTAGATTGCTCGAGAAGGATCCTTTCCACCTAAGCAGCAGCTATGGACCTTGGACATTCCAACAAGCTATGTCTCTTGGTAGGTAATTGAGTCAAGGATTATCCTCAAAAGAGTGTGTGCATCTATAATGGTGTATCGTTTATATTAACAATCGTTGTTAATTTTGAGAAGGAACATTATGTTTTTTCTCTTATTTATTTTATAAATTTTCTGTTAGTTTTCCATTGGAGTTGAGTGTATGACATAAACTATCAGGGCAATGAGTTCTTATATGCACAAGCAACCTTGGTAATTAATGTCAACTGTTAGGTTTGAACCTGATTTTTGCGGTACTAATTGGTGTTGTTTCGAGGTTCTGACCTTGTTAAAATATCAGAGCAGCTTAGACATTGTTAAAATATCATAGCAACTTGGAAAATCGGGTAAACTCCAACTTGATTCTAATTTTAAATGCTCGATTAATTTATTTAATGAAGCTGGATCTTGTAACGATGAGTTTTATGATACATAATAATTTGTTTTCTCACTATGATAACCTAATTCCTAGATTTTTTGGTTTTACAGATGTTACTTGTGTTAAGGAACCTACATCCTACTTGTTTAAATTTCATAGGTATTCTATAAATCACTCCAAACTTAAAAAAGAAATAAGAAAAGAAATGATAGGATGTGAATGAGGACTACATTGAGCACTTCTAAAAGGTTGTATCTTAACATTTCTAACAAGAGATTTAAATTTACTAAACCATGAATATTGAAAATATGGGTAGGGAATAAAGAAAATCATTCAAAATAGATTCTGCGTGCTTCATGAGTGCATACAGGGATAGTTATATTAAAAATAAAAAAATAAAAAAATTGGATAAAGAGCAATTTTTAATGTGAGAATCTCATTTTAATAACTTGTTACGATCTTTATTTTTTATTTATTTTATATGTGCTAATAGAAGCAATTGAAAATCGTGTGCCACAAGCGATTGTAATTGATGAAATTGGCACAAAACTTGAAGCCTGCAGCTCAATTGCCAACATTGAATTCAGTTAGCCACAACAGCTCATGGAGTGACTTTATAATATTTAGTGTTGAATCCAGCACTATAGATAAAGACACTTGTGAGCAGAACTGAGGAGTTACAGTTTTCGAGTGAAAAGTTGAGAGTTGGCTTTGCCTTGGCCAAGTTGAAATCTGAAACAGTAAAAAAGAACGAAGAAATCTCACAGCTTTCTAGGGAAATACTGCTGTTAAAGTCTAAGTCAAGTTCAGAAACCCCTGTATGACTGGTTTATATATATGCTCATTTGATCTAGGCCCTCATTTGGTTTCTTGAGTTTTGAATTTGCAGATATTAGGGAACTCATTTCTTTGGATGATGTTATGGAGGAACTTGGATTGGGTCCAAATGGTGGACTTATTTACTGCATGGAGTATCCTTTTCACTTCAAATTCTTGTTTCCAAATTTTTGTTTGTCTACTTAGTATGCTGTGTTTTCATTTTTAAGTTATCGTGGCATGTTATGGTGCTATCTGTATTGCCAAGGAATCATATAGAGCCTATGATAATGAAAAATATAGAGCCTCGAGCAATACATGGAGTCCGAATGCATTTTTTAATTCTAGAAAATCACCTCATTTTGCATGTTTTCTTCTCTTTTTTATTCTTACAGTTTATTGTCTCAACTAATTTTTTGTTTCATTTTTCTTTTGATTGCTCTTTTTTTTTTGGAAAAAAAATTGAGTTTTCCATTAGTCTTATTTCTTCTATTAAAAAAATCATTGGGAGGCCATTATGCAAAAAGAAAAAAACTTATACAGCCTCGAGCAATGTTGGGTTGGCGACGGAATATGCAGTCGTTAATATATCAGGCTGCCAAGAGATTGGAATACAGTGACAATGGTTCATTTAATGCTTTCTATCATTCCAACACTTCTCTGAGGCCCAGTAATCCATTAAAGTAACTTTGGAATGTTTAGGGACTACTTTCTGCATGCATTTCAATTGTTTAAGCTCTCCCTATCTTTGTGTTCATTCTATTTCAAGATTTTGTTTAATGAATTCAATTTGTGTTGTATGGACGCTAATCTTACTTCATTTTTCTTGGTAGAAACTAGAAACATAAAAGATGTGAATTTTGATGTCGATGAATTTATGAAGGTTGAACCTGATCTTGAAGAGGAGCCATTATCAGACATGGATTTTGGTAATTTTCGAGTTACTGCTTATATATAAACCAACTTATTTGATTTAATGCAGATACAAATTCTTTTGTTATTTTAGTAACCACCATTACTTCTTGCTGGCTCTATTAATTGAAAAAAAATTTTTCCCTTCTCTTTTACTTTCTATTTTGACGTCGTAAGTATTATTGCTGCTTCTTTACACTTTATTTGCCTTTTTGTTTTGGTGTAAATGAAAGATGAAAAGGCTTTCGGCACTCTTTTCTCTGCAGAAGAAATTCTATATTTTGATTCCCCTAGGTGATACATTTTGAGACATTTCTGGATCAATCTTCTCTTTTATGATAGGTATATTTTTTGTTTGCTTAAATTTTTTCAGTGACGTGCCTTGAGATTTTTGAAAATGGTACCACGAAGCTGAATCAAACAGTACTTTCTCTTTATCATTACTGCTAGAAGATTATGATTTCTATTGGCTTTGGAATTTGGACAAGTAAATTGTACATATCCTATTTTTTGTGGTGCCTTTTGCAACTTCAGATTTATAGGATTTAATGAGGAATGGTGACTCAAGTAATACATTCACAAATCTATTGTGACTGCATTTTGACTTTAACACAGTAACCTTGTATATCTCGATGATTACTTAAGGGGATATCCCTAAATCAACCCAATGACCCTGATTGAAAAAAAAAAAAGAAATAAAAATTAAGATATAAACTAAAAAAAAACATTTTAATGCATCCCTCTTTTGGGCTTGGTAGATTTTCTGCATTGTCATTTGATATGTTCATTTACTTGACTTATAAGTTGGTGGAAAACAAATTTCAATAAGAACGAGTTAGTTGCGAATAAAAGGTATATTGGCCATGCATGTTACAAAATATAGTGTTGCTTTGATAGATTTGGCAATGATTTTTAGCAATCTTGTCTCCGTGAATCCTTGTGGTCAAATGATTTTTCTTGTGTATCTATATTTTCGTCATTGATTATCTATTCATCTTTACACCTTTGCAGGAATTTAAAAACCTTGTTTATGGAAGAAAGTGCAATGGATGAGAATGATTGGGAATGGCTGCACGAGCTTCCTTTGAACAATACAGTTCTTAAAAATGTGAACTTCTGCATGACAGATCTTGCCAAAGTGCGACTGCAGTTCTTGAACTAATAGCCAAATTTTGTCCCTCTTTCACCTCAGTGAAGATCAGTGACTGATGTATCAGATTTGATCGATTTCTTTAAAGCTGCCAACGCACTGGAAGAGTTTGGTGAGGGTTCTTTTAATGAGCTACCTGGACAGATTGGTGAGGGTGTCTTTAATGAGTTATTAGGTAGGTATTCTGCTGTATCGTTTCCCCCAAGATTATGTTGTATTGTCTCCATTTTCACAGGACATTGATGTTTGCTTTCATGTTCCCCTATTTTTCCTTGTTGCTATGAAGTTTTCATTTCTTCGTTATTGACATTTTAAATGGTGTAATTTAAAGATACTTGAAACAATTTCATGTTATTTTTACTATTGCTCAATTCTGGAATTACAAAAATTTTAACGGTTATCGTGCAACGCATGATCCACACTAGTTGTAGTAAAAGCCCCACACATTAAAACATTAGCAGACTTTCCCAAAACCTTTGATTTGTTGTAGCAGTCACTCATAACCTTTCTAAATGTTATAGGTGAATCCTTTTTGAACAGTTTCCATCCATAATTCTGTCAGTTGACCAAATATTTAACTTTGACCACATTTTTAATATTTTAAAAATGGATAAAAGAGTAACTTTCAATTTATCACATTAAATAATAATAATAAAAAAAAAAAACAAGAAAAAAAAAACACACATACACACACACACAATTGTCTTCTTCCTCTCAACCCCCACCCACTCCCACCCCCACCCCCACCCCCACCCCCACCTCAAATCCAAAATCCACCCCAAATGCCCCAGAACGTTACCAGATAAGCTTCAAAATCATCAAAATTGAACCTTTATTTGGCCATCGTGTACTCAACATGATAGACAATATCCTTCTACAAACTTACTGGATTATTTTTCAAAAATCCATCTATTTTCTCAAAAAATTTCTGGGAAGCAAGAGTCCACAAAAAATCCAAAAACAAAGTCAAAGATCAACTGACAAATCCACAATTCCAAGACCAGCCGAAGAAGCGGGATCTGTAATTCTATCAGCAGGGCCGGCCCTGGCCCAAGGCAAACAAGGCCATTGCCTTGGGCCTCATGTTTTAAGGGGCCTCAAAAAAGAGGCCCAGACCATTACCCATAAAAAAAAAAAAAAAAATTCAAACAGAAATTTCTGGAAGAGGAGCTCACGAGCAGAGGCAGGCGAAGAGTCCTCCACAGTCTACTCCTCCTCATCGAGGCTCCAATTGGCAATTGAATCAATGAATCATCTTCAATTCTTCGTTCTTCAATTTTCAACGGTCATCCTCCTCCAAACTCAGGAAAACGATTTCTCTATTCCCTATTTTCCATTAATACCTCGCACTCGCCTGAAATCTAAATTCGAATTACCCATCAAGCTCTTGTTTCTCTTCGTCAATCTCTTTCTCTTTTGGTGAATCGAATTCAATTTGTCAAGTTTTAAAAGTGGCCAAGCGGGTTATCGGCATTTCCCACCGGAGAAAGTTAAAGGCGCAGTCGCACAGAGGAGAGCTGGAGAGGGACCTGTGTTTTGCACTCTGCAGCTTCTGCTGGACGTGAGGTAATGGTCTAATGGATTACTAATTATCTCTATTGGCTTCATCTAAATTAAATAATTGGATCCTGTAATTCTGTAAAATTGTAAATTGATTGATTTATTGGATGATTTGTTTTGGATTCTTAATGAACTACTCAATCAATTGCATCAACCCTCAGTGTTTTGGATGATTTCATGATTTGGATACTGTAAATTACATAATTGGATCCTGTAAATTGATTGATTATTGGATGATTTGGATTCTGTAATGAACTACTCAATTGCATCAGCCCTCAGTGTTTTGGATGATTTTATGATTTGGATACTGTAAATTAGGATCCTGTAAATTGATTGATTTATTTGATGATTTGGATCCTGTAAATTAAACAATTGAATCCTGTAAATTAACAGCTTTATTGGTTAATTTGGATCCTGTCAATTGAATAGCTGAATCCTGTAAATTAACAGCTTTATTGGTTAATTTCTTATCTTCTATAACTACGTATTTGCAGGTCATTTATCATTGTTGAATCAGAAGCTTGGGGATTTTTAGTTCAGACATCAATCAGGTTCTATTGCTCTTTGCTTATAACTATGTCTACAAGAAAATTTGAATCTGGATGTGCCAAAAGAAAAAGGAAGGAAAAGGTTGAAAAGTTGATTAAATCTCAAGAGGGAGCACTTGATAAATTTTTTAGTAATAATAAACGAACACATAATGAAGACGTAGTCATTGAAGTGGAGTTTAACGAGAATGATAACATAAATAATACACTTGAAGAAAAACATTGTTTGATGAATGAAGAGATATCTACTGATAGAGATAATGTACCTTTTTCCATTGACCTTAACGATCCAGCGAATTGGGGAAATATGAATACGAATTTAAGAGATTTAATTGTGATGAAAGGTCCTGTTAGAGAAAATGATGTGGTTTTTCCAAAAGATGTAACAAATCGACACTTTTCCTCTATACATTATGTTCGATGATTACCTAATGGAGAGAAGCAAGATAGAAAATGGTTGATATATTCAAAAAGTTTGGATAAAGTATTTTGCTTTTGTTGTAAGCTATTCAAGAATGAAGGGATCAGAACTCAACCGGCACATGATGGAGTAAATGATTGGAAAAATATTGGTGAAAAAATTAGAATGCATGAAGTAAGTTGTGACCACATCAATAACATGAGTAGATGGATTGAAATGGAACTAAGATTTGAAAAGAGAGAAACCATTGATAAAAGTGTACAAGAACAAATTAATAGAGATTAAGAACATTGGAGACAAGTATTACTACGAATAATATCTGTGGTGAAAACTCTTGCTGAAAATAATTTAGCATTTCGTGGAGATAATGAGAAGATATACCAAGAAAATAATGGTATCTTTTTAAGCATAATTCAAATGATTGCTCAGTTTGATCCCGTAATGCAAGAGCATATTCGTCGAATCCAAAATAAAGAGATCCATTATCATTATTTAGGACACAAAATTCAGAATGAGATGATACTTATGCTAGCAGGTGAGATAAAAAAAATAATCATTAAGACACTCAAAAATTCTAAATACTTTTCTGTTATACTTGATTGCACTCCAGATACGAGTCACGATGAACAAATGTCGATAATATTGAGGTGTGTAGATATTTCAGCAAGTCCAGTGAAGGTTGAAGAATTCTTTTTAGGGTTTTTATTAGTGGATGATACATCTGGTAAGGGACTTTTTGATGAACTTGTTGGTGCTTTGAATAATTTAGAACTTGATATTGATGATATAAGGGGTCAAGGCTATGATAATGGTGCTAACATGAGAGGAAAACATAAAGGAGTCCAAAATAGACTATTACAACTAAATCCTAGAGCATTCTATAGTCCTTGTGGGTGTCATAGTCTTAATCTTGCACTTTGTGATATGGCTAACTGCTGTTCAAAAGCTAAATCTTTCTTTGGGGTGGTGCAACGTATATACACTCTATTTTCGTCATCTACTAAACGGTGGAAAGTTTTCAAAGAGAATGTAAATGGTCTTACCCTTAAACCTTTGTCACAAACTCGTTGGGAAAGCCATATTGAAAGTGTTAGAGCGATAAGATTTCAAATTCCACAGATTAAAGAAGCTTTACTTCAATTGGCAAATGTTGATGATCCTAAGACAAAAAGTGAAGCGGAGTGTTTGGCAACATATGAAATTGAGAATTTTGAATTCTTACTTGGAATGATTATTTGGTTTGAAGTGTTGAATAATGTTAATAGAGTAAGCAAACATTTGCAAGAAGAAGACATGCATATTGATGTTGCTATAGACCATTTAAAAGGGCTCATTTCATTTTTCAAAAGCTATAGAGAAACTGGGTTTGAATCGGCCATGGTTGATGCTAAAGAGATTGCGAGTAAATTAGAAATTGAACCAATATTTCGTGAGAAACGGGTAATACATAGAAAGAAACAGTTTGATGAGACTTCTTACGAAGAGATGACACAAACAGCTGAAGAATCTTTTAAGATCAATTATTTCATATATATAGTAGATCAAGCTCTATCATCACTTCAGAATAGATTTGAGCAATTTCAAAAATATGATGATATTTTTGGATTTTTATTTGATTTGAAAAGACTGAAATCCATTGATGATGATAGTTTGAAATATTCTTGCATTAACATTGAAAATTATTTGAAGCATAATATGATTTCTGATATTGATGGGGTAGAATTATTTTCAGAGTTGAAAGTTCTAAGGGAAGCGATACCTGTAGAAATTGTTGGAGCAATTGATGTGTTGGATTACATTAAGAGAATGAATTGTTGTTTTGCAAATGCTTGGATTACTTATAGAGTATTATTGACTATTCCCGTTACAGTTGCCTCTGCCGAAAGAAGTTTTTCAAAGTTGAAGTTGATTAAATCTTATCTTCGGTCAACCATGTCACAAGAACGATTGAATGGATTGGCTATGATTTCTATTGAAAAGAATATGTTGGAAAAACTTGATTTTAGTAGTTTGATTACTGATTTTATATCTCAAAATGTGAGAAGATTAAATCTTATGCTATCCTAATATCTCGGGTTGTAAGAAAAGTTTTAGTTTGCTACTCTATCTTTTGAATTATATAAAGTCTTCTTTTTAATATAAAAGTGTTAATTATTTAAATATTTAAATTTTGCTACACTTGTGAAAAAATGATTATATTGAAGGGCCTCATAATAATTAGTCGCCTAGGGCCTCTTAATTCTCAGGGCCGGCCCTGTCTATCAGTAGCAATGCATAGCAATTGAAAAGTCTTAAATGAAGAACATCCTTAAAAACACATTTACAAAATTGCTGAAAGCTCATGTCACAAATATGTTCCAGCCACCAAAATGAGCAATTAAATAACAATTAACCAAATACAATATTCCAAATTCGTCCCAACAACCATAAAGATTAATTAACCAAAAATCAAATCGAAAAGATCCAAAAATAAGTGGAAGCTTTTGGTAGAAATTCTGAAAACCCAATTCTTAGTTTTTTCCCTACTAACCAAGCACCATCATTTTAGATCTAATTACCCAAAAAAAGACATCTTTAATAGAACCACTCAAAATCCTACTTGTGAAACCAATTTCAAGAAGCTCGATACCCCCAAAAATCCAAGATCAAGTAAGAATGAGTTCAAAAGATATCTTTAATAGAACCACTCAAAATTTTACTTGTCACGAGTCATAACTTAAAGCAGCCCGATTTTGTTCCGGGCTTGGATTATGAAGTGCGTGGAGTCTATGCATCGACGTTTTAGACTATAATTATTGAAGAGCGTAGTGACACAAGTAATATAATCATTATTATCGGTTGTTGAGGCTTGTAATGGTTGGTCGAAGTGGTAGGTGTGATTTTGAGTTTGAGGTGGGGGTGGGTGATGGTTGAGAGGAAGAAGACGATTGTGTGCGTGTTTTATTTCTTATTTAATTATTTAACGTGATAAATGAAAAGTTACAATTTAATGGCATGTAAACATTAATTGTTAAAATGGATAAGTTCAAGTTAAGTTAAATATATGACGATCATCACTTTTGAATTTCACGTCATCGATATCCATCAATTCAAGTGTTAAGTCCAAATTATAATTGACAATTTCTTTAGTCAAAATCAAGTCCTAGTTGAATTGTATTAACAGTTTATCAAATTGTAATTAAAGTTAAAATATGAGTTATTGAGTCTTAATTATAGCAAAAGAGTTGGGTTGATAGTATAGTCCCCGAAGAGTTCAAAAAGATCACATATGATCATTGGAATACATTTGGAAGTCTAAAGAGTGTCAAGAGCCGTACAAGTTATGCTTCAAATTCTTAGTCGCAAATTGTAATGCATTTTTCACACAGAAAATATTATAATTTGGAAAATGCTATTCTAGAAGAATTGTAGCCGTTTGAGTTAAATTTTCCAACGCATTTTGAATCACCTCAATCGAATATCGGGAGAGAAAGTTAACTACTGCTCAACTGCTGCTTGCCTGTCATTGACTTGATGATTGAGTGACATGTTGACGTTCAGAAATCTGTTTTGCTTCAAACACTTGATTTTTCAATCCCTTTTCATCCCAAATACTTTTTCCTATATATATCATATCCTATGAACGTCCAAAAATATATTGAATTAGATTTATTCCATAGAGATCAATTCTTTGATGATCCAAAACATTCATTGATTCTAAAATTCAATCACCACATATTACTTGATCTATAAATTCTTCGAAAACATATTTTATTGATCAAATCATATTATTTCATATAAAATCATAAGATCAAAACACAGAAGATCTTTTGATCAAACACCAATCATTTAATCTACTGGAGATAAATCAATACTAGGGATTGAGAGCTGTTGCAAAAGTACTAATTCGAGGATTAAAGTGAGATACCAGGAGTCGTGATTTGTTTTGAAGGATCACACCTCCAATAGGATCGTGGGAGATTGCATGAATTGATGTTGGAATTTCTATGTGGTAGATGGGTTTGGACCGTACTGTATGTTTGCTTCAATTTATAGTGAATTATTGACTGACAAAGTGCCCAAAGTTTTTACCCACTTGGGTGTTTTTCCGTGATCATTTTTGGTACTTTTTACTGCTTTAATTATTGATCGTGGTATTCAAATTTAAGATAAATTGACTTGTTTGACTAACTATATAGAAACAATTAAAAAGTGACTTGTTGGTTTTAATTGTGTAATTCCGGATGTGAGTCTAAATAATTTAAAAATTTCAAGTAGCATCAGATCTTAATAGCGATCATTGACCCAAAATTTTGTTTAGATGAGGCAATTAGTTTCTAATTCGGGATCTGAGTATGATATGAAAATTCGGGAAGCTTATGACCAATTGCTTGAGGAGTGCCTTAAGTTGAAAAAAATGAATCGCTCTGCTTTTAAAAAATTGAATAATCTTGAATTAGAAAAAGAGAGTCTTAAAGCCAAACTTGAGGAGTCGACTTGATGTTTTGATGCAGGAGGATCCGAGTCAGATGAAGTCGAGCTATCTGATAGTACGTTAATGGCGCTGAGATACCATGAGTTGGCGGATTAGCCCAAAATTGGCAAATAATTATCAACCTTTCCTAATTGGGGCCTTTTTGGATACGTTTTGGTATTTTGGCCATAACTTTGGCTACGGTTGTCAGAAACACGCCCATGACCCCAATTCAGAAAGCTCTTTTCGGCGTACACGTCGTGGTTACCCAGCTATGCTTGGTGTGCATCGATTTCGAGGCCAAATTCAGCTATTTTCCCTTCCGATTCATCAATTTAAGTTATTTTTTGCAATTTTAGTAATATTTCAATTTCCTTTTTGACATAGATTACGATATCAAATTAAGCCAGATTTTTGGGATCTTATTTCTATCATTACGTATTTCCTTTTGGTATGAATAATAGGATTTTGCTATTTTTGGTGAAATTCCGATAACTATTATTTTCTAACTATTTAACACGGCTTGTGGGCTATTTTCCTTCAGTGGTTTAATAATAAAGATTTTCTCATTTTTTTGGGTGTTATTCTCTTGCGTTCTTCTCTGTTCTTGTCTATTGATTCCAGACTGCAGAATAATCACTATTCTGCTCGAAGTCATATTTGAATGGATTAAGAGTTGAGAAAGAGTCTTTAGATATTAAGGTTAAATCTCTTACGAGTGATCTTAAAAAATCAAATGCCCAATTTCAAACTTTCTCTAACAGATCTAAAAAAAATGATAACATGATAGACCTTACCAAAATAGATGGGAATGGAAGAGATTCAAACGTTAATAAAACAAATTCTCATACTATTTCATCTTCTAACAATAAGTTTGTTATTGTCACAAAGCCTAAGGCTCAAAAGTTGAAACCTATGTAAACTTGTTGTTTAACAATTTGGCCTAATATTGTGGCAGCCCAATTCTATAGTATTTGGGCCCTGATGCACCCATTACTATTTGTGAGGTGGCCAGCCCATTGGAATGCAACCCGGTAGCCCAACTAATTACTTATCTTTATGGCTGAGATTGTGACACATGGTTGAGCTGTAACCGTTTGATATTATTTTTGGCTAGTCTCTTCATTGCTCTCAGATGTTCGAGATCCTTCTAGGGTTTACTCTTTGGTTCTCTCATTTCTCTCTCTCTGAAAACCTTTGGTTTTCGCCTGTAATCTTGTATCTAGGTGTTTCTTGGTGAGATCTAGTGTTTGATTATGGCTTAGGTTGGTTTTCTGTTTTCAGTGGGCAGTAACCTTTGGTTACTTGGTATAATTGTATTTTCTGAGTGTTTTATGAGAAATTTCTGGGTTTGAGGGCTAATCCTTTGTGGATCTATTGTATTGTAACCTTGATCTTGATATTTTGTTGGTTTCTAGTGGATTGGAGCGTTAATCATTTCGGTGACTGCTCAAAGGGTGACTAGCCCTAATTTTGGGGTGAACATTCGGGCCTTAGGGCGAAAAATCCTTTGTGTTCATCTTTATTTTTGTATTACTTTGTGTTTTGGGGCCTGTATAATTCCTACAGTGGTATCAGAGCACTTCGATCTTTCGATCTGAAACTATTTCTTGCTGTTCTTGGTGAACATGTCTCCTGATCTTAAATAGTTCTGGTTTTCACTATTTTACATTCCTTATCAGAGGACTTTTGTAACGAGTTTCTAACCCTATATTGTTATTTTTCGTACAATAATTTGGATCTCTTTGTTGAACCCTCTTGGATCTTCCTTTGTCTAGGGTTTCTTCTGAAAACCCTAGAATCTGAGGGGACTAGGATTAACGGTTCTTTAAAGATTACCTGAAATTCATTACTCTTATCTGTTGCCTATTATTGTTGACTGATTAAGTTTGTGTTAACTTGTTACCTGTTTGTTTGATTATTTTGAACTGTGAACACTTGCGAGATATACATAAACTTCGCATCATTTATTTTATCTGTGGGTGTCTCATTAGTCTTTCTGTTTGCTCTGCTTGCACTGCATCATACTTTACTGCCTCTGTCTGCATTGTCACTATGGGTAGTACTAAGGTTGATGTGGAGATTTAAAATGGGAAATGAGACTTTACTCTTTGGAGTAGAAAAATGAAGGCTCTATTAATTCATTTTAAATGTGCTAAGGCACTTAATGAATCATGGGGGGATGAAGTGGCTGACACTAAGAGAATAGAACAAGTAGAGACTGCATGGAGCACTATCTTTTTGCATTTATCTGATAGTGTCATTAGAGAGGTTGGAGAGACTGAGACTGTAGCTGAAATTTAGGCTAAACTTGAATCACCTTACCAAACTAAATCACTTCCCAACAAATGTTTCTAATGGAAACAATTTTTTTAGTTCAAATTTGAACCCAACTGTGACCTTGAAAACAATCTTGATAGATTTAATAAACTTTCTCAAGATCTCACCAATAGTGGTGAGAAGCTATCTGATGATAAAAAATATGTAGCCTTATTATCTGCTCTACCTGAAAAGTACAAAGATTTGAAAAATGCTCTTGAATATGGGAGAACTACTATCACTGTTGATCTTATTGTTTCATCCTTAAGAAATAAGGAATTTGAATACAAAAGTGATTTAAAAACCAACTCAAATGGAGTTGGCTACAATATCAAAGGAAATAATTTTTCAAAAAGAAACAATAATAATTTTTCAAATAAAAGTTTTGGAAAACCCAAGAAATTTTCTAAAAATTTTAATAGCGGTAAATCCAAATTCAACAAGAGCAATAATGAGGCAAATGGATTGAAATGTTATTTTTGTGGAAAACTAGGACACTTTATAAAAGATTGTCACAAAAGGTTAAATGAACTGAAAAATACCAATAATGTTGATGGTGGAGCTGCAGTGGCCTATGAAGAGGCTGCAGTCACCAATGGACAAGTCTATGTGACCTGTCAACCTTCAACTAAAACAAATTGGATCCTTGATCCTGGGTGTACTTTTTACATGACAGCTTACAAAGAATTCTTTATTGATTTAGTTGAAGTTAATGGGAGACAAGTGATAATAGGAAATGACTTTTCTTGCAAAATAAAGGGCATTGGGAAAACTGTTTTGAAACTGAAAAATGGGAATGTACTCATCTTAAATAAAACTAGATACATTCCTGACCTAAAGAGGAACCTCATCTCTTTAGGAACCCTTGATGATGAAGGTTTTAATACCAACATAAATAAATATATTTTAACACTTCAAAAGGATTTTGCTAAAGTCATTCAAGTTGAAAAAGCCAATGGGATTTATACCATGCAAGCCGTAACTTTACAAAATAAATCCATTGCTGCTACAGTCTCACAATCTGATCAATCTGAACTTGGGCATAAAAGATTTGGACACATCAGTGATAAGAATTTGCATATTCTTAAGAAACAAGGTCTTTTAAGGAATGAAAGAATAGAAAAAATGCTGTTTTGTGAACATTGCTTATTTGGAAAACAAAAGAAATTACCTTTTGGTTCAGGTATTGACAAGTCTAAGTCTATTCTTGATTACTTACATGTTGATCTGTGGGGACCAGTATCTGTGTGCACTTATTCTGGTTTTAAGTATTACCTGCTTATTGTTGATGATTTTTCAAACAAAAGTTGGGTGATACTTTTGAAAAATAAATCTGATACATTTAAGGATTTTTTAGAATGGAAAACTCTTATTGAAAATTAAGTGAATAAAAGTGTTAAAACACTTAGAACTGATAACGGTCTTGAATTTTGCAATGAAGAGTTTGATAGATTCTGCAAAGCTAATGGGATCCTTAGATATAGGACTGTCACCTATACTTCGCAACAGAATGGGCTTCCTGAAAGGATGAACAGGACTTTGTTAGAAAAAGTCAGATGTATGCTGATAAGTTCTGGCCTACCAAAAATGTTCTGGGGGGAAGCAATTAAAACTGCTTCATATCTGATAAACAAATGTCCTACTAAATCCTTAAAATTTGATACCCCTGATCATCTCTAGAATGGCAATACTGTGGATTATTCTAAACTGAAAATCTTTGGCTGTGCTACCTATGTTCACCAGAATGAGGGAAAATTAGAGCCTAGGTCTGTTAAGGGAATTTTTCTAGGATGTGGAGAAGGTATTAAGGGTTATAGGGTATGGTTGAAATCCTTAGGAGGTTACAAGGTCACCATCAGTAGGAATGTTGTTTTCAATGAGGTTGACATGCCTTGCATTACAGGAGATGCTTCTGCTACACCTGAAACTGATCAAAACAAAACAAATTTAGAAACAGAACTATTCCAGACAGATTTAACCTCTGGTAATGATGATCAGTTTGAGGTGGAGCCTGATCAGACAATGACTGATGAAACTGAACTTATCAATGAGACTGAACTTGCTGACTTACCTTCAAACCAACCTGAAAACCCCTTAGAAGATTACCATCTTGCAAGAGATAGAACCAGAAGAGATGTTAGACCTCCATTTAGATACAATGATTCTGATTTTGTTACAGCTTTTAATGTTCAGAACTTCTAAATAGTGAGCCCAACATTTATGAAGAGGCCATGGGAGGAGAACATGCAAGTTTTTTGGCTTGATGCTATGAAGGATGATATAACCTCACTAGCCAAGAATAAGACATGGATCTTAGTCAATAAACCTAAAGGGGGAAAGGTTATTGACTGTAAATGGATTTTTAAGGTAAAAGAAGGGACCACCGAAGGTGAGAATGTAAGACTTAATGCCAGATTAGTTGCTAAGGGCTTTAACCAAAGGGAGGGAATTGCCTATAATGAAATTTTCTCTCTTGTAGTCAAATACACCTCTATAAGAGTTTTGCTTTCTATTGTATCTCAATTTGATTTTTAATTAGAACAAATGGATGTTAAAACTGCTTTCTTATATGGTAACTTGCATGAAAAAATTTACATGTCTCAACCTAAAGGTTTTGAACAAAAGGGTAAGGAAAACATTGTTTGTCTTTTACAAAAATCACTTTATGGTTTGAAACAAGCCTCAAGGCAATGGTATATCAGGTTTGATACTTTTATTAAAGGACTTGATTTTAATAGAAGTGAATATGATCCATGTTTTTATTACAAGGGCAGTGGTGGCCCTGATTCCTACTATCTTTTGCTTTATGTTGATGATATGTTACTTGGTGGGTATATCTGAAATTAACATGGTTAAGCAAAAACTGAAACAAGAATTTGAAATGAAAGACATAAGAAAAATTAAAAAGATTCTAGGAATGGAAATTAGGAGAAACATGAGCTGTCATAATCTGTTTCTTACTCAACAGTATTGCTTTTGCTATAAGTGTTTTGAGTAGATACATGAGCAATCCAGGTGAATATCATTGGGAAGCTATGAAATGGTTATTTAGATACCTGAAGGGCACTTCTGATTTAGGACTTATGTTTAGTAAAAGTAAAACTGGAATTAATTTGAAAGGTTTTGTTGATTCTGATTTTGCTGGTAACTATGATAATAGAAAATCAACTTCTGTATATGTCTTTACTTTAAATGGTTCATGCATTAGTTGGAAATCTCAGGTACAAAATATTGCAGCTTTATCCTCTACAGAGGCTGAATACATTGCAGTCACTGATGTTGTGAATGAAGGTATATGGTTAAAAAATTTGCAAAATGAAATTGGTTTTTCAGAAAATAATGCTGTAATATTTTCTGATAGTCAGTCTGCAATACACTTAAGTAGAAATCATGTGTTTCATGATAGATCTAAACATATTGATGTTAAATTTCATTTCATAAGAGATGTTTTAGAAAAAGGAATTATGAAGATTGATAAAATTTCTACTAAGAGTAATTCTGTTGACATGGGTACTAAGATTCTTCCTTTATACAAATTTAGGGATTGTTTAAATCTCCTAAATATCATTACTAACTAATACTTATGCAGGTACCTAGATCAAATGAAGTTGAGGTAGGAGTTAACCTTCAATCACTATGAAACCCAAATTGTCAATCAAGGTGGAGATTGTAAACTTGGTGTTTAACAATTTGGCCCAATATTGTGGCAGCCCATTTTTATAATATCTGGGCCCTATGATGCACCCATTACTATTTGTGAGGTGGCTAGCCCATTGGAATGCAACCCGATAGCCCAACTAATTACTTATCTCTATAGCTGAGATTGTGACACATGGTTGAGCTGTGATTGTTGGATGCTTCTACCATTTGATATTATTTTTGGCCAGTCTCTTCATTGCTCTCAGATGTTTGAGATCCTTCTAAGGTTTACTCTTTGGTTCTCTTGTTTCTCTCTCCCTGAAAACCTTTGGTTTTCGCCTGTAATCTTGTATCTAGGTGTTTCTTGGTGAGATCTAGTGTTTGATTAAGACTTAGGTTGGTTTTCTGTTCTTCAGTGGGCAGTAACATTTGGTTACTTGGTGTAATCATATTTTTTGAGTGTTCTATGAGAGATTTCTGGGTCTGAGGGCTGATCCTTTGTGGATCTGTTGTATTGTAACCTTGATCTTGATATTTTGTTGGTTTCTAGTGGATTGGAGCGTTAATCACTTCGGTGAATACTCAACGGGTGACTGCCCTAATTTTGGGGTGAACATCCGGGCCTTAGGGCGAAAAATCCTTTGTGTTCATCTTTATTTCTGTATTACTTTGTGTTTTGGAGATTGTATAATTCCTACAACCTAGAGTTACTTCTACGTTCATCCCTGCGTGTCACCATTGCAGTAAGGTAGGATACATAAGACCTAAGTATTGCGAGCTCTTAAATATGAACACAACCAAGAATATAGGTGTTCGAGGACTCAAATCATCAATACAATGTAAGTTTCCTCCACCTAAGATTCAAAATTTGAAATTTAGGATTGTTTCTAAATTCATTTCCACATGTCATAATTGTGGTGTTTTAGCTCACATTAGACCTAAATGCCATAAACTCTTGATTAGGAAAAATAAACAAGTTCTAACTAGTCATGTTATATTCTTGATTTATCAAGTGAGTTACTTGACTAAATTGATGAATCAATTGACTAAAACTACATCTTCTTCTAAGAGGATTTGGGTCAAAAAGAGTGAACTCACAGGTCAAAAAGATGATTTATATTGCGGTATTGCTTGCGTTGCTCTTCATGGCAAGAGCATTTCTGTGCCTCATTGAGAGGGTAGTTAGGTACATGTATCTGCATTATTTATGGTATCTACATATTCATACATGCACTCTAAACATTTTTTTTTATTTGTTTTGCATTTTATTTACTATCTTGAAAAAAAAAATTGAAAAAGGAAAAGATTTTTTTAATATGTTATTTTGTTGTCAAGTACTAGTTAGGTTTTGTACTTGGTAAATTAAACTTCAATTAACTTGTTTAGAGTACTTGGTATATGTTACTAGATGTATTTTATGCACTACACACATTAGACTCTTGTGAGTGAGTTTTGATCGTGTGTTTGAGATTTTGGTTTACTGTCATCTGTGTGGTGAATTGATTTTAAATGTGGAATAACCTTTAAACTAGTTGACCTAAGATCTTATATATTCCTCTTAAAATAAAGATTACTATTGAGTTTCAAAGGAAAAAAATTGATTACATAAAATGTTATGAGACAATCTTATACCTTTCTTTGTAGCCTATATGACTTGAGCGATTAAGTTTGCAGGATATCTTAATACCTGGTACCCTATAAGCCATTTTACTTTGGAGTTATCGGCTTAAAGTTCATTACAGGGATTATGTAGAAAGTTTAATGAAAAAGAGTTTGCACATAAGATTTGAAAACTAAAAGAAAAATATACATATATGTGCTTCCAGATAGGGGGAAAAAATTATACAATTAACTATGAGCTCTTTAATTTATAAAGATTCTAGTAACTTTGGGTTTGACTTCATACTTTGAAGAATATATTCATTTACCAGTGATTCTTTGCACGTCATTTCTCATTGATTTAAGGTTTTGAGACTTCTTTACATGAGTTTAATGTCACTTTTCACACATGAATGACTTATACAATTTAGTCCTCCTGAATTTTTACATCTGCAACAGCTCCCAATCCTTGATATCCATTTATCTCTGGTAGGCTAAGTTATAAGGTATAAACTAGGAGTCGAGATTTTTTTTGAAGGAGCACACCTCCAGTAGGATTAAGGGAGACGGCAGGAATTGAGGTCGGAAGTTCTATGTGATAGACAGGTCTGGAATGTACTGTAAGTTTGCTTCAATTTATAGTAAATGCTCGGAGTTTTTATCCAGTTGATATTTCTCCGCGATCATATTTGGTACTATTTACTACTTTAATTATTGATTGTGGTATTCAAATTTACAGGGCCGGCTCTGGCCTGGCCTGGCCTGGCCTGGCCTGGCCCAAGGCAAACAAGGCCATTGCCTTGGGCCTCAGATTTTAAGGGGTCTAAAAAAAGAGGCCTAAAAACATACTGACCCATAAAAAAAAAGTTTTTCTTTTAAAGAGGAGGAAACCCAGGAAGAGGAGGAGACGATTAGATGAAGAGTACTCCTCCTCGAGACTCCAATTGAATCAATGAATCATCTACAATTCTTCAATTTTCAAGAGTCATCCTCCCATAAAAAGTTTTTCTTTTTGTGAATCAAATTCAATTTGTCAAGTTTTAAAAGTGGCAAAGAGGATTATCGGCTTAAACACGCGGATTGAGGAAACCAAACACGGTTAACTTTTTCCGTCGGAGAAGTTAAAGGCGCAGAGGAGACCTATGTTCTGCACTCTGCAACTTCTGCTGGTCCTATTGTTGTGTTGAGGTAAGGTAATGAATTACTAATTATGGCCGATGGCTTCATCTAATAATCTCTTTCTTGGATAACATCATAGGATTCATAGCAATATTTAGAAATTGAATAATTGATATTTGGATCCTATAAATTAATTGCTCAATTGCATCAGCCCTCAGTGTTTTGGATGATTTGGATTATGTAAATTGAATAATTGGATCATGTAAATTGATTGCTTTATTGGATGATTTGGATCCTGCAAATTGAATAATTGAATCCTGTAAACGAGAAGTGTTATTGGATGATTTGGATCTTGTAAATTAATTGCTGCAGCCTTTAGTCTTGAGGGATGACTTTTGGTATTAGAGATTAGATATTTATACTGGCCAACCTATTACTAGAGTTTCCCCTTCTCCATCTTCCTGCACTTCATAAAACAGCTAGTGTTGTGCTTAAACAGGCTTAAAACCAGGCAAAAATTTCAAATTTTGTTATCTATTCAGCTCTTCCCTATAGATAACTTGTGCAGAATCTACAGATAATAGATTCCTGTCCTCATTTTTATCAATAGTCATCTCTCTCGTTTTAGTGTGATCTTGATGTGGAACTATATATTTTCTTATCTTCTATAACTACATATTTGCAGGTTATTTATCATTGTTGAATCCTTTCTTTTTGAGAAGCTTGGGGATTTTTAATTCAGACACATCAATCAGGTTCTATTGCTCTTTGCTTATGACTATATCTACAAGAAAATTTGAATCTGGATGTGCCAAAAGAAAAATGAAGGAAAAGGTTAAAAAGTTATTAAATCTCAAGAGGAAGCACTTGATAAGTTTTTTAGTAATAATAAACGAACATATAACGAAACGTAGTTATTGAAATGGAGTTTAATGAGAATGATAACATAAATAATACAATTGAAGAAAAATATTGTTTGATGAATGAAGATATATCTACTGATAGAGATAATGTACCTTTTTCCTTTGACCTTAATGATCCAGCGAATTGGGGAAATATGAATACGAATTTAAGAGATTTAATTGTGATGAAAGGTCATGTAAGAGAAAATGACGTGATTTTTCCAAAAGATGCAACAAATCGACACTTCTCATCTACTTATTATGTTCGATGATTACCTAATAGAGAGAAGCATGATAGAAAATGGTTGATATATTCAAAAAGTTTGGATAAAGTATTTTCCTTTTGTTGTAAGCTATTCAAGAATGAGGGGATCAGAACTCAACGGCACATGATGGAGTAAATAATTGGAAAAATATTGGTGAAAAAATTAGAATGCATGAAGTTAGTTGTGACCATATCAATAACATGAGTAGATGAATTGAAATAGAACTAAGATTTGAAAAGAGTAAAACCATTGATAAAAGTGTGCAAGAACAAATTAATAGAGATAGAGAACATTGGAGAAAAGTATTACTGAGAATAATATCTGTGGTGAAAACTCTTGCAGAAAATAATTTAGCATTTTGTGGAGATAATGAGAAGATATACCAAGAAAATAATGGTATCTACTTAAACATAATTCAAATGATTGCTGAATTTGATCCCGTAATGCAAGAGCATGTTCGTCGAATCCAAAATAAAGAGGTCCATTATCATTATTTAGGACACAAAATTCAGAATGAGATGATACTTATGCTAGCAGGTGAGATAAAAAAAAAATCATTAAGACACTCAAAAATTCTAAATACTTTTCTGTTATACTTGATTACACTCCAGATACGAGTCACGATGAACAAATTTTTATAATATTGAGGTGTGTAGATATTTTAGCAAGTCCAGTGAAGGTTGAAGAATTCTTTTTAGGATTTTTATTAGTAGATGAAACATCTAGTAAGGAACTTTTTGATGAACTTGTTGGTGCTTTGAACAATTTAGAACTTGATATTGATGATATAAGGGGTCAAGGCTATGATAATGGTGCTAACATGAAAGGAATACATAAAGGAGTCCAAAATAGACTATTACAACTAAATCCTATAGCATTCTATAGTCATTGTGGGTGTCATAGTCTTAATCTTGCACTTTGTGATATAACTAACTGTTGTTCAAAAGCTAAATCTTTCTTTGGGGTGGTACAACGTATATACACTTTATTTTCGTCATCTACTAAACGGTGAAAGTTTTCAAAGAAAATGTAAATGGTTTTACTCTTAAACCTTTGTCACAAACTCGTTGGAAAATCATATTGAAAGTGTTAGAGCGATAAGATTTCAAGTTCCACAGATTAAAAAAGCTTTACTTCAATTGACAAATGTTGATGATCCTAAGACAAAAAGTGAGGCGGAGTGTTTGGCAACATATGAAATTGAGAATTTTGAATTCTTACTTTGAATGATTATTTGGTATGAAGTATTGAATAATGTTAATAGAGTAAGCAGACATTTGCAAGTAGAAGACATGCATATTGATGTTGCTATATACCATTTAAAAGGGCTCATTTCATTTTTCAAAAGCTATAGAGAATCTAGGTTTGAATCAGCCATGGTTGATGCTAAAGAGATTGCGAATGAATTAGAAATTGAACTGATATTTCGTGAAAAACGGGTTATACATGAAAGAAACAGTTCGTTGAGACTTCTTATGAAGAGATAACACAAACAGTCGAAGAATCTTTTAAGATCAATTATTTTATATATATAGTAGATTAAGCTCTATCATCACTTCAGAATAGATTTGAGCAATTTCAAAAATATGATGATATTTTTGGGTTTTTATTTGATTTGAAAGGACTTAAATCTATTGATGATGATAGTTTGAAGTGTTCTTGCATTAACATTGAAAATTATTTGAAGCATAATATGATTTCTGATATTGATAGGATAGAATTATTTCTGAGTTGAAAGTTCTAAGGGAAGCGATACCTGTAGAAATTGTTGGAGCAATTGATGTGTTGGATATCAAGAGAATGAACAGTTGTTTTGCAAATGCTTGGAGTGTTTATAGAGTATTATTGACTATTCATGTTGAAGTTAATTAAATCTTATTTTCAAAGTTGAAGTTAATTAAAGAAGTTTTTCAAAGTTGAAGTTAATTAAATCTTATTTTCGATCAACCATCTCACAAGAATGATTGAATGGATTGGCTGTGATTTCTATTGAAAAAAATATGTTGGAAAAACTTGATTTTAGTAGTTTGATTACCGATTTTACATCTCAAAATGTGAGAATGTTAAATCTTATGTTAGCCTAATATCTCGGGTTGTGAGAAAAGTTTTAATTTGTTATTCTATCTTTTGAATTATATAAAGTCTTCTTTTTAATATAAAAGTGATAATTATTTAAATATTTAAATTTTGCTATACTTGTGAAAAAATGATTATGTTGAAGGGTTTCGTAATAATTAGTTGCCTATGGTCTCTTAATTCTCAGTGCCGACCCTGCAAATTTAGGATATATTGACTTGTTTCACTAACCATCTAAAAATAATTAAAAAGTGACTTGTTACTTTTGATTGTGTAATTCCGTACGTGGGTCTAAATAATTCAACACTTTCACCAAGGGACAGAATATTGATGGAAACTAAATTAAATGTAGCTATTCAATTGAACAAAATTAAATTATAATTACTTGATTGACATTAAGTGAAGCGAATGAAAGTGACCCAAATGCTTTCTACATATGTGCGTATAGATGATTTAATTTCTCATAATTTTATTTTTTCTTCAATTTCAAGTGGGTTTCAAATATCATTAAATTACTAATATATATCGATGATAGAGTTTGTCACCCATTTTGAACAGGAAGAATATAAAAAACATTCACGATGGAAACCATGTATTCTACTAACATCAATTGTGTAAGTTTTTGTTGGATGTAACAAAAGTTTTCATACTTAACTTCAAGGGTTTTATTGGTTGCATGAAATCGGCACAATGTAATTTTACCTTGATCTAAAAGAGAAATCCCTATCATTTAAATTTCTTCCCCACTTCATTATGAGTATATTTTTATAAAATAAACATGCAAAATCTAGATTTGCATTTCTATAATTGGACAATAATACTAAAAAAAAAAGGGCCTTACATATGTAGAACATGGAAAATGAATTTTGATTGAGGCAAAAGTTCGACTCTTTTTTTAAGACGAACTTGCACTTCTGATCACAGTTAAATGGCAATCATGAGCCAAAATAAAACGATCACTCTCGAGGTACCAACATTATAAATCTTTAGGACAACAAACCAAACAATTTTTGTACTCTATTTGAATGAAGCAAACATACTTGAGTGTATGTAGAAATTAATTTTGATTTCCCTATCGTGTTTCAACTGAAATGGAGTGTTTTAATTGAATGAAGAAAGACATAACTTTTCTATTTCAACTGCATCTATGTTTCAGAGCACAGTTCAGATAGTTCCAGTGCTGTAATGATATATGCAGCAAGTATAGGGACTAAATGTATGTTGTGGGAAGTGAATTGCTGCAAATTGGAGGGGATATAATTGCTGAAAAGTAGTGTCTGAAAAGATGCTATTGTTGGAATAGTTTTGCTATATTTACATTTTGGTTAACAGTTTTGTTTATATCCCATGATATGTCACACAGTTTCCCATTGATTTCAACGACACTTAAAACAATCAATAGCCTCGATTTTTACACATCATGAAATGTCAATCCAAGTGTACAAATAGATTCATTCATTGTTGGAAAGGACATGTCTGAATAATATATATTTGAAAAGATAACTAAATCTTTATTTTATTTCTCTACAAAGAATATAGGGAACAATACATAACTCTTACATATAAGAATTACATTTCAAATAACAAACTTATCAAATTATTTCAAAATTCAGGTGTTAATTATTAATAATATATTATATATTGAAATTAATTATCTTCACCCAATTAACAGTATTCCCACCCACCCCACGTACCAAATCACCCCACCAGTAAAAAAATTTCAAAACTGAAAGCTTTTCTCGAAATTACACCCCACCTCGGAACCACACCCCCACCTAACCCAACTTGTAAAAAATTAAAAATCTTTTATGGAGATTACACCCCACCTCTAAACCACCCCATCCTAACCTTTAAAAAAATTTCAAAAAATTCAAAATGTTTTTAAGAGATTACACCCCACTCCACAAATTACCACAGATTTGTGACTAACTGTGTTATCTGTGATCATATTTTTTTGTGACAAGACCTATGTTATATATGTTACTAATTATGATAAAATTTGTCTTCAGTTTGACTGTTTGTAACCGTCTAATTTGTGACTGCTTGCAACCAAGTCACTAACTTATGAGGGGTGGGGTGAGAAAATATTTAGAGCTTGTTTGGGAGGGATTAAAATCATATTAAAATTGAAAATATAGCTGTTATTGTTGACTTTTATTAGACGGGTGGGACCCAATAACGGCCATATTTTCAATTTTAATTGGATTTTAAACCCTCCCGAACGGGGCCTTAGGATTTGAAAATGTATTTGGATTTGGGATGAATGGGGAGGGTGGGGTGAATATTAGGTCTAATTAAATTTTTATTAATTATAATTCTTAAAATTTAATTACCACCTAATTTTTGAAATGATAATTAATTAATTTTATTGTTTGTTATATGATCATTTTCAACCACGCATTTATACAATAAAATATTCTATACGTTTTTCTAAAACTTTTCCCTACTTTTTTAACCACACATTCTCTTAAAAATACTATTCAAAACTCATTTTTTTTTTTTCCCAATCAATGAGAATCAAACAGTTACTAAATTTGGAATATATTGAACAATTGTCTCATGTATGACAACAAGACAGGGCGACTCCCGTTCTTCGCTCCATCGAAAATTTTAGGGTGATGAGGTGAGACCGTTCACTTATTTATATATACATATTTTTGAAAATGATTTAATATTAAAATACATAAAAAATAAAATAAAAATAAGATTTGGGGGACGACGGGGAACTTTTTCTATTCCTCTATTGTCTTTTCATTTTCTAACAAGGGATTGAATTTATTTCCCAAATAAAAATGAACTCAGCCCTAATTGAGATTGAGGGTTCATCTATCTAATTATGATTGGAAGTTCCAAGGTAATTCGGCATTGTGTATACTAAAAATCTAATTTTAATTTTCACCAAACATCCACTTAGTATACAAATCAATGTTCTAAAAGGTGTAATACGTGACAAGACGTGAAGGTGAAATCTCAAGTCTCATGAACTACGCGTAATAAGACGTTTACATTCAATATGAATTCTATACATATTTAAAAAGTTTTCTAACAAAAATATAATTTTCAAGATTCTAAAAAATTTAAATCAATACTGATTTGCTTGGGTTTTAGCATGACTTATGTACTATTTCATTTTTTATTTTTTATTTTTGAAGTTTTTGACCCATTTTTATGAATTAGCAAGACATTATTCTTTCCTTTAGAAGAACATGCCTCGTCTGCATGTGCGGATATGAGTGGCTGGAGTCACTGGATATGGCTGTAAAAAAATATTTTTTACAGGAGTTTTTTTTTTTAGCCCGATTTGAAATTTTGTCCTTGATCAGCCCTTGCTTGTATGTAAATTTATATTTTAAAAAAAGTACATGCACCGACTAGAATAACAGAGATTCTCAAGAGCTTTCAAACTTCAAAAATTTGTCCAAATTTAACAAAATAATCGGATACAACTTGAATTGGGCCCAACCTCAATTGACCCAAGTTTGATCGGTTTGGGTTTTGAACCAATAATTGAATTGAATGATTTGATTTTAGATCAAACCGACAATGTTGGATTGAGTTTGGGTTGGATAGAAAATCGATCCAATTCAATCCACGCCTAAGAAAAAGATTGTTCTAAATGAAGCATCAATAGAATATGAATGTAAAAAAATCTAAAATTTTCTCTAATATTAGTATGAAAATCACCCTAAACAGTTTTTGAACTGTAAAAAATATTGCCTCAATTTTTTTTATTAAAACTTTTGGCACCCCTACCGATTTATTAATTGTAAAATGTATGTACATACATAGAAGGACTGGCAACAAAGCATGACATGAATGAAATTAGAGTAATACTCGCGGGTCATAAAAATGTTAAGAAGCAAAATATACATGTATTACATATTGAGAATATCATTTTATTTTTATTTTTATTTTACATAGATTAAAAATATTGTCGCCGGGGGGGGGGGCACCCCTGGCCCCTTGTAGCCGCTTCACCCTAAAAATGCTCGATTTTCGTTTATTTTTCTTGTTTACTAAAACTAAGTCGCTATCCTCGATTTAAGATTCAAAATCACTCTCTTTTTGTGAAACAAATGTATCAGAATAATAGAAGTATTTTTAAATTAATATTTAGGATAAAACCCAGACCATTAATTCATGTAGTGTTTCTTTTATTATTTTTTCTGGTCTGTGTTTAAACACACATAATGGCACTAATTAATGACTAAATGAAGTGATTATACAAGTGGTCTTGAATGTTTGAGTCCTATGTTTCTTGTCATATGTATTTTCAAGGAGAAGTAAACATTGTGCTTCATGCTGATACTTTTGATGAATGAAGCCCCAAATAACATTGAAACTTGATGTGAAGCTGAGTTTAATGATGAGTGGCAATCCCTTTCCTGATTTCAGCAAGTCTTCCATGTTTCTTCCTGCACTGTACATTGCCTTATTTCTTGTTCCTACATTTAACTTGAACAATGTCGAACCATCACTACCAGCATACAATTCTGCACCCTACAAAACACACATGTAGCACAAACTAAGTCATATTGAATAACTCGACCAAAGTTCAACAGTCGCGACTCTTCGTGACTGCTATAGTTATGGTTGGTCGTCATCAGGTCACTAGATCTTATATATATCGTATCGTAAAGTATTCAAATTCAAAAATTGAGCCATTGATTTACGAGAGAATGTTAAGGGTAAAATCAGACACAGAATGAATAAAGATGAAAGCATTAATTAACATATAAGGACTTGAGCTACTCGTCTTAATCATAAGGCTAACCTTTTAAGATGGGATTCCCAAGTCCCGAAACAAATGACAGATTTTCCAAGTTGCTGATGTCCTTTTTCCACGCATTAAATCAAAGTGACTCGTACTAAATTAGAGAGTAAACTTACTTGTGACATTGCAAAAGGGAGCTTGCCAAAGAACATTTTCAGAGCCGGATTATGAATGTGAAGACCAAAGAGCTTAGACTCGTTATCTATAATTAAATCCAATGAACAATTGCATGTAAGCATTTTGGTAGTAACTCCAGAGGCATCCACTCCCTCTCCTAATCTGAATGGACGAATTCCTGTCATCTGCATTTTTAATCAGCAAAAAATGAATAATAATTAATCTAAATGGACTAAAATTTACAAAATTTAAACAAATAAATTTCTCCCCATTTTTAATAGCCTAACTTTTCACTTTCCAACATGTTGTTAGGAATATTAAAATAATCAAACAGGACTAGAAAGTTGTACTAGAAAAAAAATTCAAATTTCATAAAACAGTTTAAGAATAGGCCTATTCACACCCACAAATGGATGGTTCATGCAAAAACCAGCTGGTTAAAAAGAAGAATTACGTTTTCATTATTCATTTAATTATTTTGACCACATATTTGACCCTAGTTGGACCTTTAATCCTTTATATTTTATGAGTGAATGTCCGGACAGATTTTAAAACAGTGGATATAGAGTGGACAGATGGTCCCATGATTGAGTCTCGTTGCAATGGAAAATGCCACTGTGGCAGAAGACTTTGGCCAGATTCTTTGACAGAAGGCAGTGTGGTGGGATGTGATTAATTGGGTGAGAAAGCTAACTGTATTTTATACTGTCAAATGATGGAATGTTATGAGATATTATGTCAACCATTATGTCACTGTAGCATGGATCAGTTGCAATACTCTATGAAAATTGTTTAATTGACAGGCCTTTCATGAAAAAAATGAAAAATACCTTAATAGACAACCTTGGCTTTGGAGGCTTAGCAGCAATGTAGAAAACAACCAATGCAATCATTATGCTCAAAACAAGCCTCCAAAAAATCTGCAGGCAAATCCAACCAGAAGAAGTAGAATAACTAAAAGAAAAATACTGCAACCATCCATTGTACTTTCTTTCATCATAATATTCATCCTCAACCTCATCATCATCATCATCTTCAGCCTCATTTCTATTAATTTCTTTGCAATTCTGATCGACATTATACTCGACGGTTTCGTCACAAGATTTATTCTTTTTGTGGATGAGCAAAAATGAGTTGTTTGATCCATGAGAGGAAGAATAGCGGGATAGAGCCAAGCGGGTGGCTTCTTGGCGAGATGTGTTATTAGGGTTGAAGGTGGTTTCAGATGGGAGTGGAGATTGATATCCAGATTCATTTGCATGGGACACTGCTGATGGGCTTTGCACAAAGTAGAGTGCATATGGATAAGACCTGAACAGAGCTTCCTCTTCTGACGAGTCTATTGTGTAGTTATTAGTCATGGCTCTGTGTGTCTCTGTGTGCGTGAGAGAGAGAGAGAGAGAGAGAGAGAGAGAGAGAGAGAGAGAGAGAGAGAGAGAGAGAGAGAGAGAGAGAGATGATTTTGGTGTAAACTGAGAGGACACGAGTCATTGGAGGGTTTTTAAACTGCAAAAAATAGACGTTAATATGAGAGTCCCAACTATAACAAACATTTACGTACATACTATCCATAATTTGCATTTAGTAGGTGTATCTAGACGTCCTAATTAAGAGCATCTCTAATATATTTTATTGAGTGCCATCTAGGTCAAATACAAAGATTTTCGATCTAAGTAAAATTGATATCTAGGGCGTGTTTGATGAATATTATTGAAGAAATAATGTATTTTAAACAGTGATATGATGTGAAATATATGGTTAAAAAGTAAAGAAAAGTTATTGATATGATGAAAAATATTATTTTATTGAAAAATGTGTGGTTGTAAATGAGTTTTGAAAGAATGTATGTCAAATAGTGGCCTAATGAATATTAAGTTCAAATTTCACCTCCAATAAGTTCCGTTTATTCAAATTTTATAGGAAAGAGAAAAAAATAATTAACATAAAAGAGACAAAAATAGAAAACATTAGAGCGAAAGAGAGACTAAGGAGATATAAATATTAAATTTTGTTGACTCGGATTCATCTAGAAGATTTTCAACTTCTAGACGAGTCTCTTGTCAAACGAGACGAAATATATTCTGTCAATAAAATATATTTGTTTTATTAGAGATTAAATCGAACATAATTTATGTTTTCTAAGAGCATGCTTATAAACAACATATTTGCTTCATTCTTACTTTAACTAATTCTTTTAATTTTTTTTATAAGAGTCATGATTTCTATGAAATAAAAAATTAGAAAAAAATTGTTAGGGTGAAGGAAAAACATGTCAGCATGTGGATTCGCAAGACAATTGGTCCGAGAATTACGGCATAGCCATTAATTAATTAATTAAGTAATTAGGGCTCTTATTTTTAGTTGCTTTACACCGAATGGTTTGTGCTTTTCATGGCCAAAGGAATCATAGCAAAGTAAGCACGCTTTTACAAGTTATTTTATTTATATACATATCGATTTACTAGAAAGACACCCGATTCGATCTATATTGTTAGATTTCGGACCATATTTAGAACTTGTTTGGGATAGTTTAAAAAGTTATAGGCCAGATTCAACCATTACATTTCATTGAACTCATAATTTTTATCAAGTTTTCTACGATATATTTCAATAACTTTTATCAAAATCAGGTAAATTTTTTTATTTTTTTTAATGAAAATTTTTGTCAAACAATCCCATAATCTAGTTAGTGTGTTCATAGTACGAATCCTAGATAGTTTTAACTCTCATCCAATTTATATGAGATTTAGGTAAAACCCTCATAGATTTTAATCCCATTTAACCTAATCTCTCACATACTTTTAGTAGATTTTATTAGATTTTCGTTGAGATTCGTTAAACTATTCAATTAGTTTTTCACGGGGTGAAAACTAGTTCTTTTTCTCTTTACTATTTGCACCTTTTGAGAATAGAGTTTTTGAGTTTTGGATACATTTTAATCGTACTTGTAACATCCACACATTATATTGTGAGCATTAAACCATGAAAACGATTGTGAATATCGTATTGCTATTGCAAAAGAATTGAAACCACCATACGCTTCGGATATATAAAAACATTATTGGTCAGAGAACTATGTACAATACAAGTTGAATCACCAAGAACAACGTATTTATTCTTGAGCAACCTTATTCCCCAATGTTCTTAATTTCTTTGTGCAATTTTGTTGGTTGTCCTAGGATTAAATCCCGGGTCAAACCCGAGACTTGTAGCATCTCTCTTTCTTTGTGAGCACTAAATAAACAACACTTTTGATTCAATAGTTTCGTGCTTTTTAAGAAAGGATACGATGGATTGATATGTAAGATTGGGCAAGAGCCATATCATGATTAACGACAATGGAAAAACCAATCAAATATGAGATTGCTTTAAGTTATCCAACAAGACATAATGAATTGCATTTTGTTGTCCTAAATCATTAGATACTTCAATTTGTTACGCTAACTTTACGCACATGTCAATTTCTCTCTCATTCGAGCATTTCCACTCTTTGAGCCAGCTTAGAATAAACTAGGCTCTTGTTTGGGCCCCGTTAAAAATAAATTTTGTAAAAAATGTATTATGGAATAGTGATTTTTTGGAAAATGTGTGGTTTAAAAATATGAAAAAAATTTAGTTTTATGTGTAATGTTATTTTATTAAAAAATGCGTGATTTAAAATAAGAGAGAGAACTGCATTTTGAAAATAATAGCCCAAACAAGGACTATGTATATGTTGAACGAGCCGTAGCAATAGATCGACTTGTCTGGAGAGGTGGCCTTACTAGATCTGGTTCTTGAGGTACACCTCGGAGGGCCTTTTCTAACCTATATCTTTAGATTATTTAGGTTTTTCAGAAAATTGGGAATAAACAAAAGCAAAATCGAAAAAATTATTGGGTTTACGGGCCTATCTATAATGGCGTGGCGCACTAACGGCAACACTTGATCACTCTAAGAGCATATTTGCCTAAACCTTAAAGGTGCTTTTAATCTTAGGCAAAGAGGCAAAGTGCATTTTTAAGCTTAGACAAACATGCTTTAAAGACCGTATGAATCCGACTAGTCTACAATTCTAATTTATCCCACTTTCAAAATAGAAAAGAAAAATTAAAAAAAATAAAAATGAAAGGACTATAAACAATCATATTAGTTGGGCCCAATTTCTACCCAGTCGTGACTCACTTTCATGGGAATGGAATTATTTGGGCCCAATTTCTACCCAGTCGTCACTTTCATGGGAATGGAAACATAATTGTCACGTTCATAAGTGGGTAATAAGGATTCCAAATTTCAAGAAAACAAATTGTTAGAGTCCGTTTGATAGGCAAATGTGGAAATGAATTCCAATTTCAAATTAGTTGGAAAATAAAAACCCACCAAACCCATATAAATTCTTTTTCCATGAAAACAAAGAAAATGCAGCTTAAAATGGTTATACATTGGAATTTGATTTCCATTTTCACGTTGCAATCAAATGGTCAAAGTGAAATTCGTTTTCCTCGGATGTGACATTTTTCATGGAATTCGTTGCAATCAAATATGACCTTAATGATTTTTTTTTTAAAGGTCTATATATAAATAAAATTGAGTGAATAGTGAGTTGAATAATTGAGGAATGACTATTTTGCGCATAAGTGTAGTATAAACAACAAATGACAATTTCATGATTGGAACAAAAACATCGATTATGTTTCTTTATAGTGCATACACATATTCCTTATATCTATCAATTTTACAAATGAATGCTTACGATCTGATAATCACATTCTTTTTTGCACCTATCAGTTCTATGAATATTTTTGAATAGACATTTTATATAATTCACTTTCTATCTAGTTAGGATGTGGATATGCTCATCAAAATATGCAATTTCTGAATAATGTTACAAAACACCAATTTTTAACATGTAATTTTGAAGTTATATATTATCAAGGGCGAAAGGGGGGGATTTTTTTTCCCATATGAATCAATCCAATATATATATGTATGTATATCTTTTACGATCGACAAATCTTTTTAGGTTGAGCCTTCCATGTGTTGATACAACTAACAAAACATGAACATTTTTTTTTTTTTTTAAAATTTGTAGACTGATGTTTGGTAGTGATTGAAATTTAAAGTTTAATTTAAGTCAAAGTTAACGATCAATTTTAAATATATATTTTATGATTTTGTAACTTTTTAATCTCATATTTCATCAAAATTTAATTTTAATCCTATCAAATAGGGGCTAGAAATTTCTTACACAGTAAATTTTGTTTTTTTAATCAATAGACTAGATGATTTTGTGGTTAAATAAGTATAATTCAGTACTAATTCATGCAATTTCTAAAGCTCTCGCTTTAGCCGAGTGGTTAAGGCGTGTGCCTGCTAAGTACATGGGGTTTCCCCGCGAGAGTTCGAATCTCTCAGGCGACGTTTGATGTTTTATTTATTTTCTAACACTATTTTAAACACGAATTGTAGCAATATTCCTTATTTTATATCCTCTTTTGCACTTTTAACCCTAACTTTATATATTGGCATCGAACTCCACAAACTTAGAAGGCAAAAATAGACCTCATTAACATTTTCCATCCAAAAATTACCTTACAATGAGGTGAAATGATAACATTTCCCCCAATTTAAATAAACAAAAGCAATTAATAAAAAATTGAAAAGAAGAGATAAAAAAAAAAAGGTAAGAACATTACAAATAGACTTGTCTTCCTCATCCAACCCGGACCCAAAATGGCTCCCATGTCCATTCTACTGGCGTTGTTCGTCCACCACAATGCCAATCTCCAAAACCCTCCTCAATAAGCTCTTCTTGAGCCTATGTGGTACCCAAATTGCAATTCTTCTTGTGACTATTCATTTGCCCCCGACAAACTCCTTGTATAATTTGACATAGCCTTTGATTGGCGTTCAAGCCCAATCCACGACCTTGACCTTATTTGCTCTGTTGTCCTTCACTTGTTCATGACCATCATTTTGGTCGAGCACAAATTGATCGAGAACAAACAAGTGGCATTTCATGTAAAAGTGATCACACAAAATTACAATGTTGAAAATGAGTTTAAGAGAATAATTTTTTTTTTTTGGAAAAATTCAAAAAATTTATTTGATCACCTGATCCCACATGACAACATGTATGCCCGCCTTTGATTTCCGTGATACAAAGTTGATGTTCATAGCTAAGGCCGACTCTTTCAAGTTTGAAATTACTATTAGTCCTTGAACTGTTATTATCTTGGACTCAAACTTGGCCGAAAGACGCGAGTGAAGTGGACAGTTGCATTCGGGCCACTTAGTATGTCTTGCACATAAAATGAAGTCGAGTTTCTCGACGGAGGTTTTGGAAACACGCTTCCTTCATCTTTTAGCATATTCATTTGGGAATTGGCGTAGGCCCCCAACACGACTATGATTCAAAAGCATTGATATTACGCCGACCTTTCCCATTCTAATTTTAATTAGTTTTCCCCTCTCAACCCTTAGCAGATTCTTTAAAATTAAGTTTTTCTCAAATTCATTTTAAATTACACATTTTTCAATTAAATTATTTTTCCCTAGTCATTCTAAAAAAATATATATCATTTTTAACATAATTTAATTTTAAAAAATCTACATCATACAAATTCTCAATGAGCCAATTCTTGTATAACACAAGGCCAATCCAGTCCTGAAATTCGACCCTGTAAATATCATTGAATGGGGGCAGAGGTTGAATGAGGGAGAATGGATATACGACTTATGAGAGAGAGAGAGAGAGAGAGAGAGAGAGAGAGAGAGAGAGAGAGAGAGAGAGGTTTGCTGAGCTATTGCCGAACAATGGTTGATTTTGGAATTCAACTGGGTCAACATTTAAGCAAGTAATTTCCACTTATAACATATACACAAAAGGTCATCGGGCCAAATGTTTTAAGAGGAAATTACATCTCTCCAGGCATTTAAAGTTTATAGTGCAAATGTCAGGTGCTGAAGTTTTTTAATCATAATTCAGGTATTAGGTAATAATTTTATATTTTAATAAATATATTAATATTAAAACCCTAATTCTATCAATTCATTTCTCCCCCTCTCGCCTTTCTCTTCTTTCCTAGTATCTCTCTTCCTTCTCTCACTCCTCTCCCTCCGGCGGCTTCGTCTTCTCCTTCCGGCAGATCAGTCGACAACAAGTAGAAGGTTGTTCCGACGATCATTTACAGCGCCGCGACGAGCAGCAGTGCACGTTCGTGGCACAGCGCCGCGACGAGCAGCAACAGCATCACCACTCCTCTCTTCTCCCTCATCCTACTACCCTGTCTGTGCCTATCTATGCGTATTAGTTCTGATTGGAAATTGGAAGGGAAAGGAAAACTGCAAGGAAATGTGGCGAGAGATCTAATGTTTTTTCCTTTCTGTTCTTTGGAAAACTGCAATTACCTTCCAATTGCTACCGTGTCTGTGCCTATCTACCTTCTTGAATGCTTTTCCCTCATCCTGCTACCGTGTCCTACCTTCTATTATTATCAAATCACAATAGAAGTCATGGGTGTCCTACCTTCTTGAATGCTTTTATTCCTGTAAGAAGGAGCTCTGTTCTTTTAAACCAAAATAAGAGGAAAAATCTTATCAGATTGCCAGTTCTAGAGCCACATACCTGTCTTCCTTTATTCTCTTGTTCTTTCCTTTCTATGCATGTGTCCTTCTTATTATCAACTTACAGATTGTTATTTCCTTCTTAAAATTCTAAATGTATAGTATCATTTAGATATTTATTTTCCAATTTTTGGAGAAATGTGATGTGAACCTTTGATGGGCCTCCTGCTATCGTGTCTGTGGTGAGGCATTGGTTTTGGTGGTGAGGTGGTAGTGGTGTTGGTGGTGCGATGGCGGTGATGTCTGTGTTGTTGAGAGGATAGGGATGGTGCTGGATCTGGTTGCGGGTTTGGGATTTTTTTTTGTTGGATCTAGTGGTGCCAGTTTTGTTGGTGGTGGCGCCGTGGAGTGGCGGCTTTCATTGGTGGTGGTGGTGGTGTGGCGGTGGTGCTGTTGTGGTGGTGTCGTGGTGAGGGTGGTCGCAAGTGACGATGGTATGTGACCCACTATTTGGCGTATGTGACCAAAATTCGGTAATATGTGTCTTAAAAATATAATTCGTGACCGGCCATTTTGTTATATGTGACCTAAAAATTATATAATTCGTGACTGTAAAAAAATCTGTGACTAATTAATTTGGAAATATGTGACTGTGTGACCTATAAATTTTGATCTGTGACCAACTAATTTTGAAATTTGTGACCAACTAATTAATTGTGACCTATAAAATTATATAATTTGTGACCGTAAAAAAATATGTGACCTATAAATTTTGATATATGATTAACGAATTAATTATGACCTATAAAATTTTTGAACTGTGGCCATAAATTGTAAATATGTGACCAGAATGGTCACCAAAATAATTGCCGGAATCGGAGCAGTCGCCGGAACGGTCGTCGGAATGGTCGCTGGAATTTTCCCCGGAGCGGTATGGGTGGTGCATGTGGGATGAGTTAATTATATTATATTAGAATTAAAAATTTAATAATTAAAAAATTTAATAATTTATTATTTCATAAAAAAAAAAACCTGATTTTTGAATTTTCAAACTATAAACTTGGCGTGTGTCTGGGAGAGATTATCTCAATTCAGAATCAATTTTTGCGTCAAATCAAAAGGCCCACTGACAGCTATCTTGAGAAGTGTGAGCGTGGAAAAAGCACAAAATGGACCATTTAATCCTCAGTGAATTTTGTAAGGTTTGTGTGAGAAATTAAAATGGAGGGCAAACTGAGAAATTGAACTTTAATTGCGCCTGTGTGTCCTGCAAAGTTGTCAGCCTTTTGCAATACAAATTAGGCAACGGTTCTTTTTTGAATTAAGCAACGGTCGGAATTAAACTGCATAGTTTTACCAGACATGCCCTTGATTTTTGAATTGGTGTAAAGTATACACCTTATTTATGAATTTTTCCCACGTTTTAAATTCCTATAAAATGAAGAGCCTAAAGACCCACTATTAAAAAATGCCCAAAACTATCATCTCCTTCACTATATAATAGTGCACGCCTCACAGGCAATCTTGTTGCTGAACAATCTTTAACGTCGACAGCACTAGCATGGGGCGATCGTTCCGACTTGCCGGATGCTGGCACCGTCTCTGTACACTACAACAAAATTAGTTGTTTACGGTATTTGCTTATGGCGTGCAATGATTTTGTTTGTTAAAATTATGGAAAACATGATTATGCGCCTGTTGTTCTGCATTATTTTCTCATTAGTAGAAATATTATTACCGTTGGAGGTAAAGCAGCCTACAATTGTTGACTGCCTTTGTGTGATGGTGAGCCATGTTTGTGGAAAATAATGGGCAGAAAATTTCTAAAAAATGAGGCTACAATGCAGAACAAACAGGGGCTATATATGTTTTGATATATATAATTTCGTTCTTTAATTATTATAGGTTTGCTCGTAATCAAATAAGTGAATAATTAAAAAATCTAAATTGACATTCCCAATGTGTATTAAATGTATGCCGTAAAAACTGACATCTTTCTTACGGTATTCATATGGACATCGTAATAATTTTTTTAACGGCGCTTTCTAATACATGCTGTAAAATCAAACTTCTTTTTTACTGCATGTGTATGAATGACGTACAAAGATAAATATTTTTTACACGCACGCCTTAAGGAAGTTAGTCAACAACGATCTTTTTGTTTTTACAACATACTTTGTATACCGTAAAAAGAGGTAAGTATTTACCGCATGATCTTTTTACGTTATCCATACGTATCATAATTAGATCAATTCAAATAGCTGTGCATACGAGTCCAATATCTTGCAAGGGTTATGCTACATGTACCCTATGGATTACACTTTTGTTTACTCGGGCCCACCCCCTCCCTCACATGGGGATCGGGTCCCATGCATTTATTGGACGTGGGACCCGACTCCCATATGAGAGAGGGGGTGGGGGTGGGGGTCGGAGTCGGGTAAACAAGAGTGTAATCCATATGGTATATATAGCATAATTCATCTTGGAATTGGCTTTATCTTCCACTTATAATAGCAAATAAGAGGACCAAAGTAAGAGGAAGGCTTCCTTGGGGTTAGGAGTATAAAGGGTGCACGAACCCTGGTCAATTTGGGCATATACCGCGATTAACCTCCACCCATTGCTGAGGGGTCGGGGATGGGTGGTCTATGACATAGTTTGGTGTAAGCTGGGATCCTGGGTATCTAAAAAAAAATAAGAGGACCAAAGTACAAGTTCGTGGGCAACTATTATGTGTAGTAGAATACGATCTTGCAGCTGGAGTTCGACCATCCAAATTAATTAGATAAATAATAAATGACATTATTCGAGTACAAGCAATGCATTTTTAGGGTCATGAAATGAAAGAACTTTTGGTCTCTTTTTCAAAACTCATTATCATCAAAATGAAACATTATCATTAAGCATAATAAGTGGGGAGTGTGAAATCACTTAAAATAAATGGATAATCAAGTATTTTTTCTGTGGTTGAAAAACGTCCAATGAAACTCAAATTTCTAAATTATTGTTATATGCATAAAAAATTAACTACTCACCGGATTATTGTTACATCTTCAAATATATATAAAATATAAGGTTTATGCTACATCTTTTAAGAAAGTCAAATGCCTTAAATATAATATCGGAGCTCAAGCAAATAATTTGACCTGTTTAAAGTTCAAATGACAATCGAGTTTCAAAACGTGTTCTCAAATGAGCGATCGGATTTCATTATTAATGTTCTCAATTGAGAAGAAAAAAGAAAATCAACTATGTTGAAAATCAAACAAAAGCTAAAAAGAATTTAAAACAATATAAAATAAAATAGTACTCGACAATGGTAAAAACTTGTTGCGTGATAATCGAATATCAATTAAACAAGTAATATAGTGGACATAAAAGTTTGAATTATATTTCTCATGTGAACTGTCTATTTAATTATTAGTTTAACTATTCCTAACACCTCTTTGAATAAAACAAACAATGATGACATTTTGATTAAACTAATATTAACTAAAGAAAGTTAATTAAACGATATTGTGAATCATGATTTCACCGTAATCATCCCATTCAAGTTCAATTCCTAAACTTGTATTCCGTTGAATTTACTAACTAAATTAATTTATATATTTCGAATTCAAATTGAAAAACGCAAGTTCGACCCTAATAATACCTGGGGGGCGGGGGGGGTGAATATGTATAAACTGTGGAACTAAAATATTTTACGAATTAAACAGCAACAAGTCGCTTTTTAATTCTGATCTAGATGGTTAGACAATCACGTCACTTTTTACCAATCCTTAGTCGCTGTTGCCAAAACTCTCCATGAAATCTTCTACCCTGCAGCACTCCAAACCTTGTGAATTCGTTTATTTCCAGTGGATCACAAAGAACGACCCGTTCTTCACAGACAGAAACTCTTGTCACCTTCCTCGATCTTCAGCACCTCTGGCAGATATGTAGAAAGTTTGATTTTTGGTATTTGGATATTGAATCTGATGTTTTTCTGACCAAAACTCACACAAGATGAATGTTGAATAACAGAATGAATAGATAACTCACTAATGAAGCTCTCTTGAAATAACAACCTTAAGAAAAACGTTCTGTATGTGTTCTGGTATATATAGATAAGTCAAGAAATCAATGGCCCGAGACAAAAGCCTTTAAAACTCAAAAATAAAATTTTCCGTATAAAGCTGTCGCTCGAGCGAGAGCTCAACGACAGGCTATCGCTCGAGCGAAGGAGGGACGACAGTCTAGCGATACATTATTTTTAAACAAATTGCACATTACTTTTTGAACTTTGACACTCATCAAATTAAGTCCTTTTGTCCACAGAATTTGCCAATTACAAAATCAACTAAAACTCAACACAAATCAATAATATCTAGCTAAGTCAACTCACTATAGATATATGTGAATTCGAATACGCCATAGCAAAATGTATCATTTTCATTAAGGACCACAACAATAATAAAAGTGTATATCTATCTTTAATCCAATTGTCGAATTTTACTACAATATCTAAATACAAAACTTACCTCTCGATTTGTTACTAATTCAAAAAACAATAAAATAATGTCGAATTATTAAAAGCACGAAGAATAGAACTAAAATTAATATATGAAACACTTGGTTACAAGAATCTTGAGAATTGAAATTAAAGGTTCAAAACTTAGTTACATCATTTGTCCTAATTATACATCATAATGAAAAAAAATACAAAAGGATTTTGAAGTAGATCACTGAATTTAAAGCAGAAAAAGCACCTCTTCTGCGGAAAAAGTAGAATAATTGTTGCCCATCTCTAACTCGAGCAACACACCTCTCACTTGCCTGTTGCTAGTTTAGCGCTCGAGCGACGTTGTTTTTCAAGAAATCATAGTTTACGTTATATACTACCTAAATACCTCTTATTATAAATATCAAAAGTCCAATACACTTTTGTGTGTGGTTATTCATTATTTTACATCCTCATTACATCAATCCAAGATCGAAGAACACATTCAATTATTGAGATTAAACTTTTGATTCTTGAGATCAATCAACAAGTTGGAAAAAACATCAAATTCTTATAATCCAAAACACCCACTTCCTAGATATCACCAGGAATGTACTTTCTCAGGTTGCTAAAAATTGAGGGAGGTTAGACCGCAAGCACAAGAAGTACAAGAACAAGGTGCTCTTGGTAATTCCCATGAGATAGACAATTTCAGAAGATCGGGAATATGTGTGAGTGAAGCATGTTCTAGTGGGTCTTGGAGATTGCATGAATTAGATCAGCGAGTCTAGTGGATTTTCTAGGCTAGATCATACTATAAGTTTTTATTGTCTATAATGGAAGTTATTCGCTTGGTCCCGGAGTTTTGACCGAGTGGAGGATTTTTTTCGTTATTAAATCTTGTGCTATTTATTGCTTTATTTATTATTGTGAAAATTCAAGATAAGATAAAATTGACTAAACATTTAGAAAAATAAAAAAATGACTTGTTCCTTTTAATTGATAATTTTAGTCTCGCAGTATTCACCTATTATGTGATTTTAGAGTCCAACTAGTAACTTTCACATTGAGCTATATTTTTGTTTGATAACAACTTCAAAATTTAAAAGTTAAGATGACCAAATCTGTCACGCCACACCTTGAAAATCTCTTGATTAGTAGTAAGCAAGCAATTAGTATTTAAAATATATAATTTGAGAGGATATATGTTATCCAAGCTCAAACCAATAATTGCAACAAGATGATTTTCTTCACGATGCAATATTCTTAGAAAAATGAATGTTGAACCCTTCGTCATTACATGGCGAACACTAAACAAATACCCTGCTGCCCACTTGCATAATACACTCTAGAAATACTCTCAAACTACCTGGATTTTCTTTCGAAGCAATGTCTCCAACACTTTGAATTTTGTACGATTTAGTATCTCCAATTGTCACATGCTTTGAAAATAAAATTATTGTTTCCAATCATATGTCTTCTAGTTTCACTGTCGAAATACCAAATATCACCAACATTACAATCATAAGCAATTAATAAAGTTTCATAAGAACTTTTAGGATTATCTTCATGCACCAAGCTCATCACTGATAATTATGAAAGTGCAATTTTTACACTTGCTCCTTTTAATCTCCATTGCCTCTGCCCTTTCCTGTTTTCCATTTTTGATTAGAGTTGTGCTGTGGGCTTAGGACAAAACCCCCATCAATACCTCACAATAGTGTTCTAAAAAGCGTAATGCATGGCGATGCGTGGAGGCCAAGCCCAGAGCTAGGCGAGGCATATGCGTAAAAAAACGTAAAAATTCGTTTTCTTATTTTAATATTATTTTAATTTTTAATCAATTAAAAATAATACTTACTAAATATTTAAAATAGATTTATAGGAACTTTATACATTTTTTCAAAGTTTCCAACAAAAATATAAGTTTCAAATTTAAACAACCATTTTTCTTTTAATAACTCGGGTGTCTTAAGAAATTATCTACCGTAAATAAGATTCGTTGGTCACTTGACTTTTGGGTTCAAATGGTTTTTTTAATTTTAAATTAGGGCAAACTGAATAAATTAGCATTTAATAATTTTTAACTTAAAAAAAAAAAAAAAAAAGCGCGCCTAGCGCGCATTAGCGTGCAAGAATTGTCGTTGACCGCCAAATAAGAGGCTAACCCATTAGGCTTGGCGTTTTGGCCTCGCCTCACGCCTCTAGGCGCGCCGAGACGGCGCCTTTTAGCACACTGCCTCACAATTGGTTGGGGGGGGGGGGGGGATTTTTTGGCAATTTTTTTATTACCATGGGTCCGGCATGGGGCCCACCCATGTGAGTGTGTGTAAAACGTGTGTGAAACTTATTTTGGTACATATGGCTTTGTTCTTTTGATTAAGTCTTCCTCTGTCCTCTTCCTCGTCCAACACATCTTCCACGTTTATGATGAGAGCCACACCCTCTAGTAAATGAAAATTCAGACTTTAAAACGTGATCATATGAAAAAGTAAATTGACGACTGCTTTGATTGATTCGATATTCACGAGCCTCTAATCATCCTTTCAATTTCCAAAATGTCATAGTCAAAAGATGTTGCCAAAATTTCTCCACATGGTGCCATCTTATCCTCATACATGTAAAATATTCTGAATTCTTACTTCTCCAACTTCTCACTCAAAGATTGCAAATGTTCACCTTCTTTTGACCTGAGTAAGTAGTATAGTGAATTTTGCACACCTCTTACAAATTGTTTCCTTGAATATCAATTGCTTGATAATTTGGAAGAGCGTATTTTTACCCTTTTGTTTCTTTTTATTCTGGAAATCTCTTTGTACTTCAGATGATTTGATTTTGTGGTCGAACTCCATCAACACTCCATAATTCTTGAGTTTTCAAGACATAATTTCATCACAATAATCGAATAGTCAAAATTTTCTCGATTCAAACGAGAGCACAAGAGAAACAAGATTGTTGTTAGACACGGTTTATCTTCTTTTGGTTGTGAAACTAGTTTGATGTGACTATTCCATCTTCTAGTAATCTTCTCAAATCTCAACCTACTCTGTCACTTATTGCAACTCTATGAGACATTTGACAAAATTCCAATAGTCAAAGTTCACGTATTTGGAAATTGAATTTTTTCGGGGTAATTCAACAAACACATAAAAATATTTCTCATTCACATATACAAATCCTAAGCATGTATAGCATACAAGCGTTGGACAATAACAACCTAAAGAAGAAAAAAACATAGGAATGGGGAGATGGGGCATGGCATCGATCCCATGGCAAAACCTTTTATTTTTATTATTCGGTAATAGAGGAATGTAATATGGTTACATGTTGTTCGAGAGCTTAGATCATTTTTGGAATACTTCATAAACAACATGAAGAGTATATTCCAAAACAAAATGTCCCGTGGCAGTATCGTTGGAATAAATACTCGTAATGGCATATCCTTGTGCAATTCGGAAAATACCAGTGCCGCCAACAATGGCATATTCACGATATGTTTGGGATATAGGATTTCTTCCCAACAACCAAATTGTGCTCCCATTGTAAATGCCCGACTTGAATACAACGTTGAGGTTCATAAGCGGTGCTACTTCTTTGAAGTCTGCGAAAGTAATTTGGCCCTGAACCTGTCCGAGTATCGTTGAATTGGCATCGGGCTTGGCTGTCATTTGCTCATCAATGACTCTAACTAGGCCGAATAATGTGGGCGAAGTGGAAGTGATATTGGATCTTGCCACTTCCCAAACAGTTTGATTGGGGCCACTTAAGATGTCTTGAACATAAAAATGAAGTTTGGTTACTTTACGGGCATCGGCAAAGACCCCTAACATGGCTAAGATGAATAGACAGAGCATTGAAATTGTACTGAGCTTTTCCATCCTAACTTTGATTCTCTATCAGTGAGCAAACTGTTGCATATCAGAAGCCTACAATATATAGGGAAACTGACAAGGAAAAGATAGTGTATACTTTTCGTATCAACATGAAGTTCAAAAATGGCGTGCTTTTCTTTCATGCGTACTCTAGGAACCGAAATTGACTGGTTACGGTCTAATCCTAGGAGCTACTGCAACAAGTTCATATCGCTTTCAAAAATGCTAAATATACACACATTTACTTTCACATTTACTTTCACATAGGGGGTGGGGCCCTCGATTTTGAAAATTGATGGCCCCACCCCATATGTGAGAGGGATGTAAAAGTGAATGTGAACCAAGTGTGTAAGTGTAGCATTACTCAAACTGGGTTTTGCCGGGTTGTCTTAACCACGTTATTAATTTTAAAAGAATTTTTTAATTGAGTAGTTCAAATGTAGCCGGAGTTCCATTCAATTTGACAATTGAATAGATTTGTTTATACCAATTGGGTAAACCACTTGCGGAGTTAAAACTGGGGGCGGTGTGAGAAACTGCTCCCACTGGAATTTGTTTATTATTATTATTTTTTTTTTATTAATAATTCGTCTTAACTTGTTTTGTATCCAATTTCGAATAATTTTAATTTTTCAGTATGTTGATCAACTTCTTAAACATCTTGGACTTGGACCAAAATGTTTTATGTTCCTCCACGATGAGAAATAATTTTCTTTTCCTCTCTGATTTCAGTTCATGACGAAACCCGATTTGCATTACGTTGAGGGAAATTGTCCTGTCACAGTTGCAGATGGCTTTCCATTTTGAGATTGAATTCTCTAAAGACAAGACAAGAATTTTGTGTTTTGTACCATTATCTTCTTACATAACATCTATTTTATGAAATCTGTGATAGAAATGGAATATGTCATTCGGTTGATTATTGAGTTTTGAGATTATAACTCCGATATATATAAATATGAAAGGAAGTTTTGTTATTGTCAATGTGAGCATATTCAAGGTTTGCTGCTACGAGTTCAACAAATGCATCTCAAAACATCAAATCTTAGTTAATTTCATTGTTGAAGCAAAATTGCCATACTTTATCCTCTTTTCACACGTTGGCTTCTGGATTATGTTACAAGCACAATGCAACGAAAGGAGCATGTAAAGTTGAGAGAACAGAATACCCAAGGATGAGCGCACCTGCTATCCTGGTGTCATTTGGATATCCCTTTTTGCTCTTCGAATTTTGTATTATCTATAATATATTCCAATTCATTATATATAATGAATAAATACTTATCATAATACTAGGTGTAAGCAAACGTGCATTGTGCTATCCTGGTGTCATTTGGATATCCCTTTTTGCTCTTCGAATTTTGTATTATCTATAATATATTCCAATTCATTATATATAATGAATAAATACTTATCATAATACTAGGTGTAAGCAACGTGCAATGCACGTTTGCTTAGTTCATATTTAATTTATTTGGTTAAGAATAAATCTCTTGTTAATAAAGATGTAATTGTTTTGGATAATTAAATAACTAATGATGTAATGTTTATTTAATTGATAAATAATTACACGTTGTGATATATTAAAAAAAGATCATTAATGGAATCTATGGAATGGTCCTATAAATAAACATAGCTCAATAGTTTCATGAAATGTGTTTAAGATAATTTTGATTCAAAGATGACAATCCAACATTTTCCTCATCTTGCACTTCTTCAACAGAGAAGACATTAAAATGCCTATATTTTTTTTCTCCTCCAGTTTCTCTGGATCTACCAAAAGTTGAATCTTCCAAATTTTTTTTGATAATTTCTCTGCAACGCTTTTAACATATGGTCGATTTTCCTACAAAATAAATTTTGAATAGGTTTACATAATGAATATAAAACTCATTTATATTTTAAATAACTCATTATAATGAAACTCAAGTTTTGAAGAAAAATTGAAGAGTTATCTCCCCAGCATGTTCCATCAATACCATTGTTTCAAATTGTACCACCAATGCACTGAATTTATCAGTCACTTTTCAAATGGTAGCACCAGTAAATTGAAAGTAATTGATGGGTTTTCTTATATCCCATTCAATGCCTCTTGGATTCCTACGAAATGTCTTTTGGTATTCAAACTTTAAATCTGACTACTGCACTGATTGGCCATGTATTAGTCACTTGTCTCATTTTCTTTTATTATAAATTATAAGTCATACAGCATATTAAACATACTTATTATAAATTTCTATTGCGTGTGATTAAAATCTGCCTCCACATATTTATAACTTATATTTTCTCTCTGGTTGCAGCTTCCATTCCAATGCATAGACAAGATTAAAAAATTCAGCAGCTGGAACCCGTACAAAAGGGGAAAAATAAGAGCAAATGAGACTCATAATTTTCCAAATTGTAACTTATTATAATGTTTTTTGCCATTACAATGTATAAGACTACAACATATTCGGTCATAGCTTGCGAAAAATGCTATTTATCATGTTCTATAGCATTTTTCGAAATGCTATCGTATGTTGTGTTATTAAAAGTCATATCTTTATTATAACGTTTTGTAAATGTTATTATAAAATGCTATAAAAAACTTCTGCATAGCATTTTATTATTGCAATGGTGAGTATTTATAGCATTTTATTTGTGCAATCTTTTTTAATTTGATAGCATTTTTTTGCTATAATTTTGCCTTTACTAACATTTTTTAATCGTCATGATTACATTTTCAATAGCATTCTTTTCACATCATAGCTTTTAAATATTTGTAGCATTTATTGAATATAATGTAATGTTTTTTATAGCATTTTTATTATAATGTATACATATTACATAGCGTTCATCATTCCTTAATTATCAAACGTAAATATTCAATCCCATTATGTTTTGGACAAAAAAAATTTAAACAATAATAACAAGTCAATAATAAATTCCAAACAACCATCAATATTGTTTGGTAGAAATACACAAGTTTAGCTATTCAATAGAGAAATTTAGACATTGTCATCTACACATCAATTACTAATAGCAATATATGCTTGAAATTGTAGTAAACAAAATCAAATTGGAACCATCTCGTTCTAGTTCTTGAAAAGAAAATTTCTTGAACTCTTGTAACAAGTTTTGAGAAGACATCCAACCAATGATGCATTTAAATCTGAAAATTAACAAAGTTAAACAACTTGTTAGATTATAAAAATAATGTAAAGTAAAAAAGGTAAAAACTCTAAAATACTAAAAGAAACAATTAAGAAGAAAGGAAGAAGAAAACCAACATCAAGGGGAAAGTGTGGGAAGAGGGGAGAGGCAGAGATACATCAACAACTAATTTTGGGTAAGAGTAACAGAGAGCAATAAAATAGGATAAAAAATAAAAGTCAGAGAAGCATTACCATAGTAGAGTAAAAACTAAAGAATTATGAACTATAACATCAACAAGATGATAAATATGTGTGCTTACTTCCTCTTCAGTAGCACTTCTTCTATGCTCCTCTGCACTTTTCTCAGCAATCTCAATCTCCTCAACAGGGTCTACATGCCTCTGAAAAATACAAATTAACTCTTTAAGAGTATTCTAGTTGTGATAAATTATGTTTAAACAAAGTAATTTGTAACACATTACATCATCTCTATAGGAAAAAAAATGAAGTATTGAGAAATCAGCAAACCACTTCCATGCGATAAAATAAACCAACAAAAATGGCTTATCAGAAAGCCTCGTGGTAATTGCTTATTAGAAAACCAACAAAAATGGCTTACCAACTATCCTAGTTGGTATATTCCATTAGAGCTAAAACCAACCAAAACCAGAGTTGGCAGCTATTAGTCACGGTACAAAAACAACATAAAATTACAAGTTACAGTCCTTAATAAAACTAAGCAATCAATTAATAGCATTGTAATAAGACATAGCTAACTGTAAAAAGCAAGCAAACTCGAGTCCTATAGCAAACAGTTTCAGAATATTGTGTTCTCAAATTGACAGTGACATCATGATCTTAAGTATAGCAGAAATGTTAATTAAATTTCAAGAGTGAACAAGTAGAGATATTTGCAGAAAGTAGTCATGAGTAGCATTAAATATTTCAAAATGTTTGGTCACACATCTACCAAAATTGAGTCAGTCAATAACATAAGCCATAAAAGATAAGATTGCAAAACTGTATTTTTATTTTAAATGGAAGGAAAACTAATTCTGATAGCACAAAAAACCTCCCAAGGACACATTGAGGCAAGCAAAGCATTCCCTTCAACTATTCTTCAATGGAGGTTTTATAATATAAGAGAGAGAAATAAAAAGGATGAACTACTTTTATTGCATACTTCAGAACTACAACATGATGCTCTTTATATAGAGCTAATCCACAACTGATAATAACACGAAACAAGGAAAAAGCATCCACTAAGTCACAGAACATGGCAACGTTCAGAAACCAACCTCCTACTGACTTGGTAAACAAAAAATCATGTTCTGCACCACTAAAGAAACAAACTAAATACTAATAGCAAACTCCTATATTCTAGGACACTAAACAACAGACTTAATAACTTGAATAAAATAAATGAAACATAGTCAAATAAGACCACGTGACTCAACAGGAGGGAATTCTCTTGTTTCAAACATGGGCCGGTGGAAAGGAGGTATGATCAGCTCAATATTGCAGTTCTTATTTAGCCTACGCATAGCTAGTATATGGATACCTCCATTCCACAGAATGAATCCAGAGTGCGAACAAAATAGAATTTACAGAACAAATACAGGTACAAAAAACCCAAGATAGATTATCACTTCAAAGGAAAATCCATCCAAATGAAAAGGAAACACCAAACACAATTATTAATGATCAATCACTGGTTTGGGATTTCATAATTCTATGACCTATAAGAAGGGGAACGATCAATTCATTTCAATAAGAATAACCATTCTCAGTGCCTTACAAAAATGAAAAGGAAAGAGAATTCACAAATTTGATCATCATCTCGACCCAGGAAAAATCCCTAAAGATTCATCCAATGAACCAACAAAGAACATTATTGTAAGACAAATAATTATGTATAGAAACAAGAAAGAAAATTATCACTCAGAGAATAGAGTTTCTGAAATAACCACCCATAAAAAACGAAAACACCAATAGAATTCACAAAAACAAATCCAGTACCCAAATTGATTATCAGTTGGACCAAAGAACGGAACCTGAAACTATCCTTCAAGCTTCATTCTACGCATAATTAAAGAACACGATAATCTTATAGATAACAAATTATCGCACTGGAACTGAGCAGCCCACTTTCAAAAACAGGAAAAAAAAATGAAGAAGACGAACCAGGCACAGGCGCTGCTGGCGCGGTCGGTCCGGCGGAGCCCAGCACACGCGGCTGCCCCCCCTGGCCGGGTGCTAGGTCCGTCTAGTTCCTTGGCCGTCCATTTCCCGTCAACCCCATGTTTTGTCCCCACCAGACGCCCAACCTCTGGATTTGCATCTCCATTCTTCACTTTCTTTGATTTCTTGTTATTATCTTTCAATTTCGCGACTCAGCCCCGGTGGCGCCACCATCTCCACCACCTCCATTAAATCGGAGATGGACTGCAAGGGTGGAAAGAGGACCAATTTGTGGATTTTGAAACAGGGAAGTTGAATCAGCGAGCGGTTTTCCATTAATGCTGAAGAAAAGGGATTTCGGAGAAATTCCAGTTCTAGACACGAGATCGGATTTGATCCCACATCGGAAGTTGGAAGATGAAGCACAAGAAGTTATTCAGACTACCGATTGGGCCGAATGAATCGCTTCTAGGAATTCAGACTACCGATTGGGGATAGCTTCTAGGGTTTCAAAGAGACGGTCCAAAGTTTCTCTCTCTTCGCTCACTTTTCTTCATTTTATTCCGTTAGATTTGCCGTGAAAACAATAAAAATCCGTTAGATTTTCTGTTAAAACAACAAAAATTTGTTAGGTAGCCACTTTATATATAGAAGATGTTTTTATTTGTTTCAAATGTCACGAAAATGAGGAGGACCCCAATGTATATTATTACATGTAAAACTTTATTTATATTTTATCGCCCCATTCATTTTTTCTTTTTCTTTTATTTTTTATGTTTTTATTTAGTAAATATTATTATTTTTTTACCAATTTGATAGAACATCTTATGTTTTCTATAAAAATATGATAAATCTATTATTTTTGTTTGATAAAAACTTAAATTTAAAATTAACTTTAAACGGGACGAGTAGCGGGACAGAGACTATAATTTCTGTACTAGTTTCGAGGCAATGACCCTCGCCCCGTTTACCCGATTAGACGGGGTAATTCACGCCCCATTCGGGTCTGGACCACACGAATTTTGGGTTGAACGGATTTTTTTGTTATCCCTATATGCAAATGTCAGTTAAGGATGAGAGTTAGTCAAGCACAATATTTATTAAACATGTACAAATTTACTATATAGAGTGGCAAGAAGTATATCTTGTAGTATATATCTTGACAATTGAAGAAAATGTTTGGTATAAATGTATTGGGCATCTAATAATACTAGTTGAGAATATGATATACATGATAATTATACAAGTATCTCATGTGTTGAGGATTTTAAGTATCACGATGGAGCCAAATACTCAATGGTTCTTGTGAGAGACATTAGCAATGTATATGTGTGTGTGTGTGTTGTTGTCATGGAAAAACAGTTTGTTTTATGTCAAAGAAGGGCTGGGCTTAGAAGGCCCCTACTTTCCTTACCTTGCCCACGGTATCATTGAATTCCAGGGCGCTTAGAGCTTGAATGACCAAGGAAACCGACTTGCCCCGTGGCGGGGGTCAAAGTAGTCAAAACAGTCCATTCGTGGTAGGAAGGCAAGAATCCCAGCTTGTGAGCACTAGTCAACTACCATCCTTGATGTAGGTTGTTCTCCTATGCTCCTGTAAGAAGTCCTTAAGATGGGCTTAGCTCTAGCTGCTCCAGATAAAAGAGATGTAAAGATGTATGGAATGCCTAACCTGCCTGCTAGCGGTAGTGGGAATTCTCCCATTCCCTGGTCAAATACTTGGTTGGATGCCGAATCCCTACTTCTTCTTGCTAGAAAATGGGAAAAGACTACTTCTTGGACTGTGGCCGACACCAGAGAAGACTAATTAGAGATTTGCTAAGCGAACGAACGTGTGTCAGAAAACTCTTGATTGAGTTTTGTGTGCCTATATATGAACAATTTTAAGTTCATGTAAAATCTATTGATGGGATTATGAGATAATGATTTCGTGCACGTATAAAGTATGTTGAACTAATTGAGATTTGTTTGTAATCACACGAACAATCACCTCAGACACTTAGAGGTGTGCTGAGATGTGACAAAGTGATCATGTTGTGTACATGATCTAACCACCTTGATGAGATATCGGATGAGATTACAACAAATAATCGAAATAGATTTCACTATCCATTAAACCTATTTAGTAACTGGATGGAGTTCTCGATTTGAGATTATCTGAATGAATAAACATAAGAAGAGCTCAAGTTATATATAGAAGAATACCTGAATAAGGATCTTTTCGGTGTTATTTATTTATAAAAAATATGACATAAGTCTTAAGAAAGTGAGAAAACATCGTAACATGTGCTTCATACCACGTGTGCTTTTACGACCCATATTGGGTAAATGAGCAAATAGATCTTTGCTTCCTCATTGTGTGAGACCTTGAGATTTATATAATCTCATATTTGAGATTTTATTTTAGCATCGCTACTTTAGTATATTACCACTGAGTATGATTGATTCGGTTTGATGTGGCATGTCTAGGAAAGCAGCTGATTTAAAGTTGAAGGATTCAAATAGAAAATAAAAACTATTTTGACCCGTATTTATATTTGTATTCACAAGCCAAATAATTGTGTTTAACCATTTAGGTTATATGACATAATTGTGAATACAATGATACGATATGAGGTTCAAGTATGTTCCATAAATATTCTAGGGATCAAAAATACCTGAATTATTGTTGAAAAATGAGTTTGAGGTAGATCAAGATGTAATGTTCTTCTAATCGAGCTACTATATATCCCTAATAGATTTATAGTACCATGAGCTCTAATATATACACGTTGGTAGCACGATCTATTTGCCATATGAATCTTTGTGACATAGACCTTAAGAAGGATCTAACTTGTGATAGTCAATTGTGATTCAGATTAAGCCTATCATATGCGAGTTGGAGATGTTAGAAAATATGAGTTGTGGCCACAAGACATAAAAATAGTTCGAGGGAGTGGGTTGAACTTGAAATTCAGACCCTGTTTGAGTTACCTTTTTGTAGAATGAGAATAAAAAATATAACTGTTATTGGGCCTACACAAGAGATAGAAAATTTGAATTTAAATGTTGATGTGATGAATAACGGTCATAATTTTTATTTTAATGAGATAAAAAGGTGGCCCAAACAGGGGCTCAAACTTATACTCCCTCCGTCCCAATTATATAGATCGAGCTTCCTTTTTTCTCTCGTCCCAAATATATAGGCGTGTTTCCTAATGTAGAATATTTTGTTGTGTTTCTTTACCAATATATCCTTATTAAATTTTTCCTACTTAATATGCAAATTTCTTGAAATCATCCAAATACACACATTTCCCACTTCTTTATTTAGTTTTGCATACTAAAAATTAAATAGAGGTAAATTAGGAAAGATCTTGACAAAAATTAATTTTCCAATGACATTAAAGAAACTTTCTTCATCCGTGTGAATAACGAAACAAGCTTATATAATTGGGACGAAAGGAGTAACTCCTTATAACCTCCATTAACCCCATGTAACAATGATTATTTAAAGAAAAAGAGAAGAAAAATATGGGGAAAACTGAGGCATTTAGATTGTGACTAATATCCCTTTACATTTTGATTGGTTGAGGCCATTTGAAGTGCAGAAAATGTAGATTTTGGAGTTTTGAGATGTAATGTGATTCAACCATACAAAGATCTTGAAATTCATCATTTCAAGTAAGAATTCTTGATCCGTAATTCACGTTCAAGCATGCTGTGCATTCCTTCATTGATAATTTGGAAGGGTGTCTTTTTGTCTTTTTGTTTCCTTTACTCCTGAAAATCTCTTTGTACTTCAGGTAATTTGATTTCTTGGTTGCACTCCAACACTCCATAAATCTTGAGTTTTCATGACACAATTTCATTATATTACTCCAACAGTCAAATTTTTCTTGATTAAGACGAGGCACAGGAGAAACAAGATTGTTAGACACAATTTATCTTCTTTTTTTTTTTGTTTATGTAAAACTAGTTTTATGTGACTATTCCATCTTCAAGCTAGGCAATCTTCTCAACCTACTCCGTCACGTATTGAAATTCTATGATACATTAATTGACAAAATTCCAATAGTCAAAAGTGATGCATGTGTTTGCAAATTGAATTTTTCAGAGATAATTCAACAAACACATGAAAGATTTCTTATTCATATATCCAAATCCTAAACGTAGGACAACATAACAAGAAGAAAAGAACCCACCGAATGGGGGAATGGGGCATTGCACGGCATCGATCCCATTGCAAAACCTTTTATTTCATTATTCGGTAGTAGAGGATTGTAACTATGGTTACATGTTGGAGGGCTTAGATGATTTGCCAAATACCTCATAAATATAAAGAGTATATTCCAAAACAAAATGTCCCGCAGAATCGTCGGAATAAATACTCGTAATGGCATATCCTCGTGCAATTCGGAAAATACCAGTGCCACCAACAATGGCATATTCACGATATGTTTGGGATATAGGATTTCTTCCCAACAACCAAATTGTGCTCCCATTGTAAATGCCCGACTTGAATACAACGTTGAAGTTCATAAGCGGTGCTACTTCTTTGAAGTCTGCGAAAGTAATTTGGCCCTGAACCTGTCCGAGTTTCTTTGAATTGGCATCGGGCTTGGCTGTCATTTGCTCATCAATGACTCTAACTAGGCCGAATAATGTGGGCGAAGTGGAAGTGATATTGGATCTTGCCACTTCCCAAACAGTTTGATTGGGGCCACTTAATATGTCTTGAACATAAAAATGAATTTTGGTTACTTTATGGGCATCGGCAAAGACCCCTAACATGGCTAAGATAAATAGACAGAGCATTGAAATTGTGCTGAGCTTTTCCATCCTAACTTTGATTCTCTCTCAGTGAGCAGACTGTTGCATATCAGAAGCCACAATATATTGGGGAACTGCCGAGGAAAAAACAAAAGTGTATAAATGGCATGCTTTTCTCATGGGACGAAAAGTCAGAAAATTAATTTTTAAAAGACTTTCTAATCCAAAAGTACTTTTAAAAAAAGTTACGTTACATCAGCTTACTCTAAAAGCTCTTCTAATTAGATGAATAACTTTTATAAAATTAATCAAATGAGTTCAAAAGCAGTTTCTGAATCTCAAAAGCTCTTTTTACCTGTCATTGGTATTTTATTATTTGATTCTTTTATACACATTTATTTTTTCCATCTAATTATTTAGTGCCCCACACACACACACATTAAGAAGATGTCAATAATACTTATTCGTGCACCCCAAAACCAATGTGATGTGGATGTCTCTGTTGAGCAATGAATAAAGACCAAGAATGTGCAGGTGGACCTAATAAAAAATAGGAAAATGCTATGTGTACAAAAGAATTTGTACAAAAATGTTGACAAACACTCACATGTGGGGGGCTCACTTTTTATTTTTCAATTTTTTATTCATATGGGGCCGGCAATCATGTGAGTGTTTGTCAACATTTTTGTCGAATTCTTTTTGTACAAATAGCTTTTTTCTAAAAAATAAGTGGGCAAGCGACAGCTGTCTGATGCGAAAGCATAGCAACAGCTGGCCATCCAAATTCACGTGAAATGCAAATGAACAACGTGATTTTAATCAATTATTTAACTGTTCGAACATGTGTGGGTGCAGACAATTAAAATTAGGGGCACAATCAAACTTACAAAAAAAATTGGAGAAATTTTACAATCGAAAATTTACATCCAAAAAAATCATACCTCATGTAATTTTGCATCCGAAAATTTACATGGATTATGACTTTTTCGGATGTAAAATTTTGAAAATTTTTGATGTCATATCCCATATAAATTTTCAAATAAAATAATACAAATTATATTGAGAAATTTGTATCACAAAAATAATAAATGTTAATAAAATAATTAAAAAATTTAAAAAATACGAGTTAGATGTCCCTTTTTAAGATGTACGTTTGACCATCTTTAACTATTTTTGATATCTGTTTGAACTATTCGATATGCTTATAATGTAGTCCTCGAAACGAGCTTTGAGATGATATAAGCGATTTGTAAATTCGACTACCGTACGATCGCCGGAGAATTGTTAAAGTTAGCATGTTATCAAAACTCTCGAAATACTAATTTTAAACCGCTTACTTTGACAAGTCATAACATTTGCTACGATTGGTCATTTCACACGCCGTCAACGACATAAAAAACTAGATTGCGAGCACTTCAAAATGGTATTAAAAATGCAATATTTCGATTTTGTTTCACATCTTATAATGATTTAGAAAATTGAAATAAAACAGAGAAAAAAAAAAGGCAAAGTTGCCCCCCAGGCCCACCCCTGGGTCCGCCAATGAGTCCGAATGTGAATGCACAGCTGGCCATCCAAATTCACGTGATAATCCACATGATTATATATGTCTTGATATATATAATTTCGTTCTTTAATTATTATAGATTTGCTGGAAATCAGATAAATGAATAACTAAAAAAACTAAATTGACATTCCCAATGTGCATTTAATGTATGCCGTAAAAAGTGCCATCTTTCTTACGGCATTCATATGGATGTCGTAATAAATTTTTTTAACGGCGCTCTCTAGTACATGCCGTAAAATCAAACATCTTTTTTACGGCATGCGTATGAACGCCGTAAAAAGATAAATATTTTTTAGACGCACTCCTTAAGAAAGTTAGTGAACAACGTTTTTTTTATTTTTGCAACATACTTTGTATGCCGTAAAAGAGGTAAGTATTTACGGCATGACTTTATTCTTAATTATACATTGTAAAGATCTTTTTATGGTATGCATTGTTGTGCTCAACGTATCATAATTAGATCAATTCAAATAGCTTTGCATACAAGTCCAGTATCTTGCAGACCATCCAAATTAATTAGATAAATAATAAATGACATTATTCAAGTACAAGCAATGCATATTTGGGGTCATGAAATGAAATAACTTTCTTTTTCAAAACTCATTATCATCAAAATGAAACCTTATCATTGAGCATAATAAGTGGTGAGTGTGAAATCACTTAAAATAAATGGATAATCACGTGATACATTAAGAGCCTGTTTGGAGCTCATTTTTAAGCCAGAAGAATGCATTTTATTACCGTTATTGTACCAAAATCAACTCATTTTGTTGACTTTCCTCTCACAGCTGGGATCCACTTAGAAGACTAATGGTCATTTTTTTTTTTTTCTATTAATGAGTTGTAAAATGAGCTCCAAATAGGGAATTAATTGGACCTATCAAGTGTGACAATTTAGACGGGTGCTCTACTATCATCGAGATTAGATAACATTGTTCCTTTTTAAGAGTCCGTTGAGGTTGAGAAGCGGACTTATGATGAGGTCAGGGAAGTATTGGGAACAATAGTAGAGAAGATAACGTCGATGGACCATTTAACGCATTGTTAATTATGTTTTAGAGAAAATTACATATTCAATTTTATTTAAAAAAAAACTCACATACAAGTGAAGTGTCTACTAGAGTAGCTTACTTTCGTGCATTATTATTATTATTATTATTATTATTATTATTATTATTATTATTATTATTATTATTATTATTATTATTTTGTCAAATTTAAATTTATAAACAAAAATTAAATTAGTTTTGAAAAATAATGCCATGAATGCTGTGCAAATTATGTAATTTTAAAATGTGGAACATGGATAGGGGGAGAGACGTGACACAGAATCTGAAAAAGCTTAAAGGTATTCAAATGAAATAATATAAAGTTAATCACTTTATTACACGGTTCCACGTTTGACAATCATTTTTATAAATTAATTTTTTTTTACCGGATTATTTTTACATCTTCAAATATATATAAAATATAAGGTGTTCATTTTAAAAAGTGTTCTCAAACGAGCCATCAGATTTCATTATTTATATTCTCAAATGAGAAGAGAAAAATCAACTATGGTGAAAATCAAACAAAAGCTAAAAAGAATTTAAACCAATATAAAATAAAATAGTACTCGACAACGGTAAAAACTTGTTGCTTGATAATCGTAAGTATACGATATCAATTAAACAAGAAATATAATGGACCAAAAAGTTTGAATTATATTTCTCATGTGAACTGCCTATTCAATTATTAATTTAACTATTCTTAACTCCTTTTTGAATAAAACAAACAATGATGATACTTTGATTAAACTAATATTAACTAAAGAAAGTTAATTAAACGATATTGTGAATTATGATTTGATTTCATCATAGTTATCTCATTCAAGTTCAATTCCTAAACTTGTACTCCGTTGAATTCACTAATTAAATTAATTTACATGTCTCAAGTTCAAATCAATAATATCTAGCTAAGTCAATTCACTAAATTCATATGTGAATTTGAATACTCTACGACAAAATGTATTGGTTTAATTAAGGACCTCAACAATAATAAAATTTTATATCTAAAATAAATAAATAACTTTATATTGCAAGAACTATTAAGTAATAAATAAAATCAGATCAACTGAAATCTTCAGAATTTTGTTTTTGTTTGTTTTTTTTATGCATTATGTAGCCTGACTACCTAAGGAGGGAAAAAATATCTAAGTATAACATAATAAACTTGTGAAAGAGAATTTTCAGTGCTATTACTTATTGGCAACATCATAGATTGAATGAAATCGAGATTTAGTTACGAGATTATGGCTTCTCTTTTGATTTTTATTTTTCTTAAAAGGAGAAAAAAAAAACATAAAAGGTAAATATGTAAGCGAGTTGGGTTGATTCGGTTAACCAGCTGTTTGGGGTTTCAAACAATAACTGAACCAACCCACTATGATTTTGTAAAAAAAAAAATTAATAATAAAAAAATTCAAAACAAACCAATTACTTGTGTCAAATCGATCCACGATTCGGTTTGATCGATTTGTCGATTTTTTTGCCCAGGCCTAGATCCGACTAAGGCAAGCAAATCACGATCAGATTGCGGAAAGCAACCAATAAATGGCGACCACGGGTGGACCACTGTTTGCTTACCACGGTCATCCCCTGGAACTTTCAGCATTTTACACATTGAAGCTTATTTCAAGTTTTTTATGGTTTTGGTTCTTTTGATTCAAATCTTCAAAATTGACCCCATAAGTTTCAGAAGCTTCTATATTAGGTCTCTCGAACCTCCATAATCATCCAACATTGGTCCTTCTTAAGTTTCGAAATAGTCCTCAAAGTTTCAATATTTCACTCGCGAAAATGAATTTCCTCCAACTTTTCTCTAAGAACTTCTTAAATGATTAAATTTAAATTAAATAAAAATTCACTTGTAAATATTTATCAAGATTATATGCAAGAATATGCTTGTAAAACATTCTTATCGCAATACATTCTAAAAATTCCCTATTGACGAAGGTCTTTCTAGTCCCCTACACTTTTTTAACAACAAAACTAAATATCTTAGTTGCTATTAAGCTTTTCCAAACATTTCTAGTAGTCATCTAATTTTAAAAGTCTTATGAATTATCATGGGTTATTAGTAAAAAACATCCTTACGTATAGTTTATTTTGCAAAACGTCCTAATGCTTTTTTTTTTTTGCATTTTCACCACAATTTCAACATTTTATTGCGAAAATCATCATTTTCATCAAATTTCTCAATAAAAACTGTAAAATGATGAATATATCTCATATTTAAATAAAACAAAAAGGAGATAATGGTGGCGGTTGTGGCCGTGGGAGGAAAAAGAAATAGATTTCTTTTATTATCATGGGTCCCACCCATGTGAGTGTGTGTAAAACCCATGTGAAACTTATTTATGTACATATGGCTTTGTTCATTTGATTATGTCTTCCTTGTCCAACACACCCTCTAGTAATTGTAAATTCAGACTTTAAAACTTGGTCATATGAAAAAGTAAATTGACGACTGCTTTGATTGATTCGATATTCACGAGCCTCTAATCATCCTCGCAAATTCTAAAATGTCATAGACAAAGATGTTGCCAAAATTTCTCCACTTGGTGCCATCTTATCCTCGTACATGTAAAATATTCTGAATTCTTACTTCTCCAACTTCTCACTCAAAGATTGCAAATGTTCACTTTCTTTTGACCTGAGTAAGTAGTATAGTGAATTTTGCACACCTCTTACAAATTGTTTCCTTGAATATCAATTGCTTGATAATTTGGAAGAGCGTATTTTAACTTTTTTGTTTCTTTTTCTTCCGGAAATCTCTTTGTACTTCAGATGATTTCATTTTTTGGGTCGTACTCCGTCAACACTCCATAATTCTTGAGTTTTCAAGACACAATTTCATCATGTTAATCCAGTAGTCAAATTTTTCCCGATTCAAACGAGGCACAAGAGAAACAAGATTGTTGTTAGACAAGGTTAATCTTTTTTGGTCGTGAAACTAGTTTGATGTGACGATACTGTCTTCTAGTAATCTTCTCAAATCTCAACCTACTCTGTCACTTGTTGAAACTCTATGAGACATTTGGCTTAATTCCAATAGTCAAAGTTCATGTATTTGCGCATAGAATTTTTCCGAGGTAATTCAACAAACGCATAAAAAGATTTCTCATTCATGTATACAAATCCTAAGCAAGTATAACAACCTAAAGAAGAAAAAAACAAAGGAATGGGGAGATGGGGCATTGCATCGAATCGATCACATGGCAAAACCTTTTATTTCATTATTCGGTAGTAGAGGAATGTAACTATGGTTACATGTTGTTCGAGAGCTTAGATGATTTGCCAAATACATCATAAACATAAAGAGTATATTCCAAAACAAAATGTCCTGCAGAATCGTCGGAATAAATACTCGTAATGGCATATCCTCGTGCAATTTGGAAAATACCAGTGCCGCCAACAATGGCATATTCACGATATGTTTGGGATATAGGATTTCTTCCCAACAACCAAATTGTGCTCCCATTGTAAATGCCCGACTTGAATACAACGTTGAAGTTCATAAGTGGTGCTACTTCTTTGAAGTCTGCGAAAGTAATTTGGCCCTGAACCTGTCCGAGTATCGTTGAATTGGCATCGGGCTTGGCTGTCATTTGCTCATCAATGACTCTAACTAGGCCGAATAATGTGGGCGAAGTGGAAGTGATATTGGATCTTGCCACTTCCCAAACAGTTTGATTGGGGCCACTTACTATGTCTTGAACATAAAAATGAATTTTGGTTACTTTACGGGCATCGGCAAAGACCCCTAACATGGCTAAGATAAATACACAAAGAACTGAAATTATGCTGAGCTTTCCCATGCTAACTTCGATTCTTTCTCAATGAGCAAATTCTTGTACATCAGAAGCCCACAATATATAGGGAAACTGACAAGGAAAAGATAATGTATAGAAAATATCCATTTGCAACAAGTTCAAGAATTAGCTCCCGTTTGAACTAGAAAGTTAGATTAAAATTTAAATCAAAGTCAATATTTAATTTCAATAAAACATTTTATGGTCCACGACTTTTCAACCATACATTTCATTAGCTTTTATCAAAATCTATTAAAAATTCGATTTTTATCTAAAACCTACTGGGCTTAAATTTTTTTTATTTTTTTTTTTCCTTTCATGCGTACTCTAGGAACCGAAGTTGACTGGTTAGGACTTAGGATCTGGTTCGGTCTAATCCTAGGAGCTACTGCAACATGTTCATATAACGTTAGTGCAAGATTTGCATTATAAAGTATATAATACATAAAACTGGGTTTTGACAGGTTGTCTTAACCACGATATTAATTTGATAAGAGTTTTTTATTGAGTAGTTCAACCGTCGCCGGAGTTTTTTAAAAATAAGTAAGACTGTGTGTTTTTTGTTATCGAGGAAGGGCTGGTGGGTGTGTTTCGGGAGTAGGGCTAAGAAAAATTGCAGTCACATGTGAGAGAGAGAGAGAGAGAGAGAGATGAATATTTTAGGGCAAAATTTTAGCGCGCATGCATACTTGCTATCCTGGTGTCACTTATATAATGAATAAATACTTATCATAATATGTTTTTATTTGTTTCAAATGTACTCCAATATATATGATTATACGTAGAACTTTATTCCTGACCAAGTACGAATAAAGCAAATATTAAATTTATCATTTACAATATTCAACTCTTATCACAAAAAGCTTTCATAATATTGTGCTAACTTTATAGCTACACTTGTAGTCTAATGTAGTCATCTTGACAGTAGTACTTGAGTTTTAATTGGATTTAAATCTCGTACGAAATTTCATCACGTGGATGAAGATCATTGTATTTGTGTAAATATCTTATGGTAGGTTGTAATTCTAATTTTGATGTTGATGACATTATATTGGCTAAACATGATAAGAGTGTATTAAGACCATTTTGAAATTGTTGTCTTTAATCTTTGAGACGAAGAATATGTGTTTAGCAAATTGTACATTTTGTGTTAAAAAAATATTCTACAAGAGTTGTATACTATAAAGATTTTACAATATTTATAACTGTAGAATTGTTACCTTAATGATACTCATATATCGAAAGGAGACAATATGAGTCTTTATATATGTTCAAGAACTTCATAAGTGCACAAAACAAATATTTAGAGAGCCATGTCTAGTACGATTAAGAGTTAGAAGTATCTTATGGTGTATACTTGTTCTAATATTTGTCAGGTCACGTATCTAGTCAGTATGTATTGATGTTATCTTTAGAAAGTGTATTGTGATACCTGAAGGGTGCTGCTTTAATTACCTTTTTTTTGTCGAAGGAATAACTTGTGATTAGAATATATATGCAAATGTCGACTAAGGATTAGAGTTAGTTAAGCACAATAGTTATTAGACTTGTGCTATCTTGCTATATAGAGTGACAAGAAGCATATCACTTGTGATCGGAATATATATATAAATGTCGATTAAGGATGAGAGTTAGTCAATAACTATAGTTGTTAACCTTGTGCAAACTTTCTATATAGAGTGGCAAGAAGTACATCTTGTAGTATATATCTTGACAGTTGAAGAAATTGTTTGATATAGATGTATTGAGCATCTAATAATACTAGTTGAGAATATGATATACATGATAATTATACAAGTATCTTATGTGTTGAAGATCTCAAGTATCACGATGGAGCCAACTACTTGATGGTATTTTTGTGAGAGACATTGGCAAAGAAAATGTTTTTGCGATATAACTATATAAATGATTATATAAAATTGTTATATTCTGAAGATGTCTAGAGATATATTTGTTGGTAATATCAAATATCTAAAATTGAATAGAATATGACATTTAGTGTATTAGAAAACTCTTTATTTAGTTTTGTGTGCCCATAGATGAATAATTTTGAGTTCATGTATAATTTATCGATGGAATTACGAGATAATGATTTGCATGCACGTATAAAGTATGTTGAACATGTTGAGATTTGTTTACTCATATGAACATTCACCTCAGACACTTTGAGGCGTGTTGAGCAACCACCTTGATGAGATATCAGATGAGATTACAACAAGTAATTGAAATAGATTTCAATATCCATTAAACCTATTTAGTAATTAGATCGAGTTCTCGATTTGAGATTCTCTAAATGAATAAATATAAGGAGAACTCAAGTTAGATATTGAGGAATACCTGAATTACGATATGTAAGGTGTTATTTATTTATAAAAAAAATATGACATAAGCCTTAAGAAATGGAGAAAACATCGTAGCACGTATTTCGTACCACGTGTGCTTTTTCGATTAATATTGGGTCAATGAGGAAATGGATCTCTACTTCCTCAGTGTGTGAGACCTTGAGGTTTACATAACCTCATATATACCTTTAAACCTTTTTGTTTCTTTTACTTCTGAAAATCTCTTTGTACTTCAGGTAATTTGATTTCTTGGTTGCACTCCCACACTCCATAAATCTTTAGTTTTCATGACACAATTTCATTATATTACTCCAATAGAAAAAATTTTCTTGATTGATAGACACAATTTATCATTTTTTTTTTTTTTTTTTGTTTATGTAACTAGTTTTATGGGACTATTCCATCTTCAAACTAGGCAATCTTCTCAACCTACTCCATCACGTATAGAAATTCTATGATACATTAATTGACAAAATTCCAATAGTCAAAAGTGATGCATGTATTTGCAAATTGAATTTTTCAGAGATAATTCAACAAACACTTGAAAGATTTCTTATTCATATATCCAAATCCTAAGCGTAGGACAACATAACAAGAAGAAAAGAACCCACAGAATGGGGCATTGCACGGCATCGATCCCATTGCAAAACCTTTTACATGTTGGAGAGCTTAGATGATTTGCCAAATACCTCATAAACAACATAAAGAGTATATTCCAAAACAAAATATCCCGGGTGAGTATAGGAATAAATACTCGTAATGGCATATCCTTGTGCCATTCGGAAAATACCAGTGCCACCAACAATGGCATATTCATGATATGTATCGGCTATAGGATTTCTTCCCAACAAACAAATTGTGCTGCCATTGTAAATGCCCGACTTGAATACAACGTTGAAGTTCATAAGCGGTGCCATTTCTTCCAAGTCTGAGAAAGTAATTTGGCCCTGAACCCGTCCGATTTTCGTTGAATTGGCTTCGGGCTTGGCTGTTAATAGGTTATCAATGATTCTAACTAGGCCGAATAACGTGGGCGAAGTGGAAGTCATTTCGATTCTTACCACATCCCAAACAGTTTGATTGGGGCCAGTTAATATGTCTTGAACATAAAAATGAATTTTGGTTTCTTTATGGGCATTGGCAAAGACCCCTAACATGGCTAAGATAAATAGAGAGAGCATTGAAATTGTACTGAGCTTTTCCATCCTAACTTTGATTCTCTCTTAGGGAGCAAACTCTTGTATATCTGAAGCCACAATATATTGGGGAACTGCCGAGGAAAAAACAAAAATGTATAAATGGTATTTACATATCTGTCAAGAAGATGTCAATATACTTATTCGTGCACCCCAAAACCAATGTGATGTGGATGTCTCCGTTGAGCAATGAATAAATACCAAAAAAGTAGCAGGCGGATCTAATAAAAAATAAGTACGCAAGCAAAAATTGGGCACAAAGAGGACGTCATTCCTACCATTTTCCATCTTTGATAGTGTTTGATGTCCAAAATTTTCCCTGCCAATTGTGGAAAAAGTTTTCACCTCATGCGTCATTTTCTAGGCGTGAAGTGAAATGATGGGAAAATCGAATTCTCACTTTTTTTTTTTGACAATAGAAATAAATTTTGTGAGAGGTATTACACCGATAATGTGCATATTGTATTCAAATCAATACATACTGTTTCATACTCACGAAATCGAAATAGAATTCGACTTATCAATATGGAATTTGAGAAGACAATCAACAATTATCGAAGTTGAACACGTGTCGACGAATTCAATCTGTTTCATACTTTATTTCAAACATTGCATGAAATCAAAAGAATATTAGTTACTTTCCGAAATCAAAATACTAAATTGGAATGAAATCGGAAAAGAAAGATGAGATGCAAGTGATGCGATCGGTCGAGACAAGTGTTTGACACTTTGTCCTTAAGATGAATTTGCCCCGCATCGGTGCTAACGGTTTCTCGACAATCATCTCCCAAGATACAACGACCACGTCTAGCCATAGGAGCACTCCAAATGACTTAGACCCACGAACTCGAACGGAATTCCCTCTTTACCATAACCATGATTTTGATGCAAGAAAAAATTACTTCTACAAAGTGTTTTATGCAAAACTAAAGTAACCATGATATGAAACTATCAAATGAATTGTTTGTTGTGTTGTGTATCCAAACACATAGGGAATCCATATATATAGTAGTTGTAACATCCATACCAAGAGACACATCTCTTGAATAATCATAATTATTGGAAGTTACTCATACTAAAAGTCATACTCTCCAAGAGTCATGATCCATATGAAAAGACACATCTTTTCATCTACATTCTCTAGAATATTCCACAATATTCTACACAATTTCAATAATTTCAAGTATTAAGTGGTTTAAGTTTGGCTTAATTTCTCATTCACCAAACAAGGAATTTCCACTTAAATCATTTCAATTGGTCACAACCAATTTCCAATACAAAATTCCAACAAATTTCATAACCAATTGTTAAAAAAAAAAAAAAAATTTCACTTTAATGGACAATTTCTATGTAAAACAAAACTAAACGAATACTAAACTTTGATTAAAAAAATGAATTTTGAGGATATTTTATTTTATTTTATTGTTATAATTATTATTTTTTTAACTTTTTGGCAATAGAAACAAATTTTATAACAAATTGTGAAAAAAATTATCACTTTAGTGGACAATTTTCATGTAAAACAAAGTCAAACGAACATAAAAAGATCCAAAATTTTAAAATTTTTCGGGTGAAAACTTATATCGATCAAACACAGTGGCGGACCCAGCACCCGGCCAGGGGGGGCGGCCGCCCGTGCTGGGATCTGCCGGATGAATTTTTGGGAAGAAGAATAGAAGATGGCGCCACTGCCGCGCAAGTTCGTCTTCTCCGGCTGCTGGTTTCTTATCCCTTTTCTTTTCCTCTTTTTAATGTGTTGGGCCAATTATTCTTGGGCCCAATACTTAATATATACACATTCCAGCCCAGCAAATGCATTTGGTCTCATTTCCTCTTCAGCCTTCAAGATCAAGAGACGACACAGCTACGCCTCAAGCTCGCCGTGCCGTCGCTGCCGAGATCCGCCACAGCCCAGCCGTCTTCTCCACCACCACCGACCACCAGTTTGAACGCTGCTTCGAAATGAGATTTGGATGGTAAACATGTAAACAAATCCCAAAAGTGCTACCCATTATTTAATTTTCCAGTAGCTATATTTTTTTCTATTTCTTTACTGTATTCAGCTATAATTGTGAAGTGGGTTCACCTCTTTTTAGCTCGTCCAGTGCGGCCCCTCAATCCTCTTTCTCCATATACGAGTTTACAGCATTTGGCAATGGCAAGCCTGCCGCTGTTGCAAACTTTATTCACATATTTTTAAAGAAAGAAAACGACTCATCCATGTTTCTCTCGTACTTTGATAATAATGGCATCCAAGCCCATTTGTATTTCCTAAGCAGAATAAAAATTCTGAATTCAAAACTCACGGCAATAAAAGCGAAATATGATATGTGGATGAATTCATATGGGTGGGGTCACATGGGTTACTCATGGCTGCTTGTGAAATTAAATTTGGAATTTGGAATTGGGGGAAAATAAAATTGGAATTGAACTTGGAATTTGGGGAATTGGAAATTTGGATATATATAATTTTTAAGTTTTAGTGTGTGTACATATATATTGAACAATTTTTAATAATATATAATTAAATATTAATAAACGATATCGCTTTTACGATCGTTGATTGTCAACGTTGACTGGTCAACGTCCGCCCGGGCTGGACTTTGATGCTGGGTCCGCCACTGATCAAACACACTTGTTCTTTCCACCCATTTTTCACCATTGCAATCAAAATGAATTGCAAATGAGTAATGTGAGTTTAGTCAATTATTTAACTGTTGAATAGAACAAAATCCGAGTGAGCATGAAAACATATTCACTAGAATAATGCTATCTAGCATCATGGTGCTACAACACCTGTGTATGTGACGTTAATTGATAGGATCAATGGAATGTAGAATTTAATGATTCATTTAATTATATATCTATTTTAATGCTATATTAGTGTCATTGCTGAAGCATCTCACTTCATCGACCACTTAAGGTCATTGTCAGTACCACACTGGGGGTTAAAAATCTGAATGGCTATTGAATTTTACATAAAGTTTTCAGTGGGTCGTCGAATTTTTTAGTATGTAATATCATACACGACTTTTTTAACGATCGTTATAATAAGTGATGCAATGCATGACGTAACAAATGGAATCTCTTATGTGGCATATTATTGTCGTTAGTGGAAGATAACTCATGAACTTGTTACTGACGCGGACAGAGGTGTTTTCTTAAATCACGTTTTTTACACTTCATAAAAAAAAGAAACAAAAATTAAAGGACCAATACCATCCACAACAGACGAAATCATTCATGATTTGGAATCTGTGGCTTGAGAAGATTTAGTTTAGGAATTATGTTGCTCTGCCAGTCCTGGCGAGCCGAGCCTCTCACATGAGGTGGGACCCGCCTCATTAAAAAATCATTCCAAAAATATCGTCCCCACCCCTGTTTGTGTGTGTTTGGTGAACCCCTGTACACCAAGCTTCGTCATAGTTTAGACATCTTTATATTGCCTTCAATTTATTTTGTATCCATTTGTGCAGTAAGTGTTTTACAAAAGATGAATATTAAGGCCCTGTTTGGGAGGGATTAGATTTTTCTACAGTAAATCAATTCTCATTTTCAACCACACATTTTTCAATAAAATAATATTTTTTATCACATCAATAATTTTTTCTTCTCTTTCAACCACACATTTCCCATTATATTACTATTCAAAATCAATCCTTCCCCCAAAAATCTCTCACAAACAAGCTCTAAGCTTGTTGCGTTTAAAATCCCAAAAGTTGAGCAACAAGGATTCACATCAATTTTCTTGATGTAGGTCGGTGGTATATCTTCAATTTCCCCTTCAACGCCGATTTTTCATTTTGACACTTTTCTTTTTCTTCCCTCCCAACTCCGCCTCAAACTCGAAATTTTTTGAAATGATCGGCCTTTCGTTCAACGCATTCATGACTTCATTGTTTCATTCTTCATATTATACATGAAGTAGTACCTCATTATTTACTTCTTTCGTCTTTTTATGTTTTGAAGTAATTTGAGAATCATTTATGTTTTTACCAAAATCATTATCAGTATATCCTACAAACTTGCTGGGAACATTTGCTTCGTAAAGAACGCCATAGCTTTATTCATTTAACATATATTAAAGAGTAATGTTATTCATCCCCAGTGGGGATGAAAACACTGTTTAGGTGACGTTAAATGATAGGTGAAATGAAATGTGAAATGAAATGACTTATTTAATTTCACATATCATTTAATACCACATTAACGCCACCTAAACTGTGTTTTCATCCCCAGTGGGGATCAATAGCATTACTCTATATTAAAACTCTTTTTCTTGCCTCCTAAAAATTTGAACAAGATTATTATCCACAAATCTACTAATCAAACTCACTAGAAAACAAAATATGAGGTCTTGTGGCTGTTAAATATATCAAATCTCTAGTCAAGCTTTGAAATATTATTGATTGACTAACATTTCTTCACATTCGGTGCTTAACTGTAAACTCGTTGAGATGTGAAATAGTTACTGATAGAGTAATTTCAAAACATGATCTTCCCATTTGATTGCAAATTTTATGTTTTATAAAACGGGTTAGATGTATAGCTCATAATGATACTACGGTTAAGCTCGGTTGAGGACCGACGGGATTGATATGATACCACTTGTTAAGAATTATATATTTCTCCGATCCACTTGCTGTAATTCAGAATTGAAATATCGAAATTGCATGGCAAAATATGAAGTATATGATCGTAAGTAAAAGAATAATAAAAGATAAGAAATATGACAGAGAAATTTGGAGATTTTATTGACTCATGAACAATAATGGAGAAATATATAATTGATCTGAAATTCTAGTAATCACCAAAACTAAACTATTGTATATTCTCAAAACCTCTCTCAAGATGTTGTTGAATATATATTTTTGTGAAAATACAATTTGAAATATATATATATGAATCTCTTTTCGGAGTTTTAGACGAAGAAGACATAAAATCCGAAAAAAAGGAAATTAAAACACCACAGTGGTGCCTCAGCACCACCATTCGGGCCCACTGGCGCTGGGGTCGGCGCTGCGACGCTTGGGACAAAAAACAGGCAGGGGCGTCGGCGCCATGCTCGACACCGCAACGCTGGGTGTTCTGCCCCTTTTTTTTCTGTTTTTTTTTTCCACTCAAAGTTGTTTTTTTCATCTCAAAGTCATTTTCCAAACTCCCACATGGCTTCCAAATAGAATTTCAACTTGAATAAGACTCCAATAGCATTCCAAATTGAATTCCTCTTTACATGCACTTCAATTAGAATTCTTCTATACTTCAACAAGAAATTTAGGTCATACCCAAATTAAAATTAGATTAAAATCTGGCCCAAACATGCCCTAATTTTGACGTTGATTGTATCAAGTTGATGATTATGATTTTGTTGCATAATTAATATTATGTGATTGAATTTTTCTATGGACATTAAGACGTGTAGAAGTTTAACCAGTATATCATTTTATCAATGGGACTTTACAACTACTTTATTATTTTATAAATAAATTATACTGTGAATCATGAATGATATGTAATTAGAACACGCTAGATGAAGAGATATGTCTCTCTCTATTTTACAGAACACGCTAGATTGACCACATGAATATAATGTTAATCATTTATTTCTTAATAATCACAAATATCAATATATGCTTGAATCATTACATGCAAAATTAAGATCGTGTCTTCTCTCTGTCTTTTCCTATTTTCCTTTTTAACTTTGGATCACATGACCTAATGACCCATGAATTATTATGAAGCCCCTAAACAAGTTACCGTGGATGAAAATGTGGAAAAATGAAAGGAGATGACGTTTTCCACAACAATAATGAAAGGTAATGACGTTCTGTGCTAATTACCCATAAATTATTGTGGATGAAAATGTGGAATTAAGGATGAAAATATTAAAAAATGAAAGGTGATGACATTTTCCACGACAATAATGAAAGGTAATGACTCTGTGCTAATTACCGATAAATTATTATGAAGCCTCTAAATATATTTTTAACATAAATTTCTTTAATATCAATCATGACCGATGAAACTATATCATTTAGCAATCACATTGTCGTTAATAATAACCTTTAGCAATCATTTTCATTATGGACACCTTTAACCACCATCCAATAGGTGGGTGCCGGGTGTCCATTATGGACACCCTTATGTACTTGTAGTAGAGCTGTGAATGAAAATGGTTGCTAAAGGTTATTATTAACGACAATGTGATTGCTGAATGATATAGTTTCATCGACTAATTTCATTATGATTCGTTGAAACTCTCCAATCACAAACGGAAAAAAAAAAAAAAAAAAAAAGGGTGGGATAAGGCTTCAGCGACCAAAAATGAATCCTCAAATTGAAATAGATATTGAACGAATTTTAATACTGAAAAGGAGATTAAAAACGTAATTTAAATCCTAACCCATATTTTAGGCTGTACATCTTGGTGATTTTAAAAGGTAAGCAGGGTATGTTTGGATATATGAATATAAAATTTTAAATATTTTAATATAATTGATGAAGACGGCTAGATTTTTATAAATTTATGAGTTTAGATTATTTGTCAAATGTATTGATAGGTGGAACGCTCCCCAGATGGACATGCAAAAGGTCAAAAAAAAAAATATAGAATTCTTATTTTTCTTTGAACGGGTTTGATTAATTTAAAAAATGATTGTCTTTCAATTTTTTTGAATCTAATTTTACCTCATAATAATTAAAAAATGAAAACCATGAACGTGTGAAATTTTAACCATTTTTCATTACATTTTAAGATATTTTATGTGGGTGGATTTTATATTTAGAGCTTATTTGTGAGAGATTTTTGGGGGAAAAATTGATTTTGAATAGCGATATGATAGGAAATATGTGGTTGAAAAAGAAGAAAAAATTATTGATGTGATGGAAAATATTATTTTATTGAAAAATGTGTGGTTGAAAATGAGAATTGATTTATTGTAGAAAAATCTAATCCCTCACAAACAGGGCATTAAAATGTTGCTAGTTGTTACTCCCTTATTATGTAGCTAGTAAGTTCTTCGTTTGTAATCATGTGAATAATTTTTTTTATTTTATTTATATTCTAATTACAATTGATAATTGTTTATATTTAATTAAGGGAAAAATTAACAATTAAGACATTAACTATGCACAATTCAAAAACGTTTTAAATTTAATTAATACAAAAATCAGGTATTTATTTATTAATTAAATGTAATAAAGTCATAATTATAAAATTAATGGTCACAAGTACATAATCATAAGTCACGACTTATTTATTGATCATGTATTATCAAATTAATTGGTCACAAATTAATTCGAGACCACAAATTAAAAATTTTATAGATGACATTTTATTTTATTGGTAACAGATAAAAAATTATAGATCACAATTTATCAATCAGTCACATACTTTCAAATTTGTTGGTCACAAATTTTCGAATTTTAAGGCCACAGTTTATTTTATTAATCACAAATAAAAAAAATTATAGGTAACAGTTTATCAATCAGCCACATATTTTCAAATTTGTTGGTCACAAATTATCGAATTTTAAAGTCACAGATCAACAATTGGTCATAGGTAACCAAATAGTTGGTCACAGGTCAAATAGTGGGTCACATACGACCACCACCGCCACAACAGCACCACAAACACCACGACATCACCACCAACAAAATTGCCGCAATGAGATCCAATCAACTGCTAACAAAAACCATGACAATCAACTCTATCAGATCTCCAGATACCAACAACCACGACCCTGTCGTTGCCACCAGATCCATCGCCAAACCCATAACTGCCGTCGCTACCACAACAACACCACCACCAACAAAATCGTCACCACCAAATACAACAAAAAAAATCCCAAACTTGCCACCACCTCCATCCCCATCGCCACCACCATCCCTGTCGTCACCAACAACAAAGACACCACACCACAACCACCACCCACCATAAACCCGCCACCACCTCCAACCCCGTCGCCTCCAACACCACCACAAACATCACCACCAACAAATCTTTTTGATCATGCCGTAATCGACCCAGATCGGAACTGGGGGGCACTCTAAGCACCGCGTGCGGCGGTAAACAGAGCACTGTTGTGCATGAAAATAGAGACCACCATCGTGGCGATAGATGGAAGAAGATAGAGACCGCCACCGCGCAGAGGCTCCAATACTTCCATGGTACAGATCGCCGAAAAACGCAGCGCCACCATTGTTGCACGACCATCAACATCTGCCATCCTTTATGGCAACAATCAACACAAACCGCGTCGACGGTAACTCTGAAGTCGCCACTGCCCAACAACGCAAAGAGTGGGTCGCCTTGAACGGCATCACGCCTCTTATCGACGCCACGCCAAAGGTGCTTCGATGATGTGTGTGATAAAGAGGAATAGAGAAAGATTGGGGGATTAATCTTGGTTTAGGGTTTCAAAATAGGGAGAGGATAGAGAGAGAGAGAGAGAGTGACGGGAGTAAGAGAGGAGGGGAAGATGATTGTTAAAATAAATTAGGGTTTTAATTGGGTGGAAAAATTAATTCATTAATATTATTATATGCATTAAAATATAATTAATACCCGATTTTTGAATAAGTAAACTTTAAACCTTATTATTGAAAATCAATCTTTAAACACGTGGAATTTTGTAATTACCACTTTAATTAAATTATTATTATTTTTTGCCACGCTAGCTTCTATATCTTACAAATTTTACTATATCGATTTTTAAAATTTGCAGTCCTCCCTAAAAAAAACATTGAATCCACAATTATATTCATTTCCAGAATATCTTGACATTTTTGTCTATGATATTGGCAAAGAATATTGCTCTGAAACTAGGTATTCTTCGGCTTCAACCACGGATACCGAGTTTTAGCCCATCGAAACAAAAAACTAATAATTAATACACAAGTTTAGATTAGAACTTATGGATTGAGTTGGGAGTTCTGGCACCCACAAATTGTCACGGACATTGCATAACAATGTCAAAAAATTGTTACGCTAAAATTTCGCAAGCAGACGGTATTGTAAATAAGTTATAAAATGGACATATAGTTTGAATTATCGTTCCCACGAGTACTAATAATTTAATCTAGTTTCCTAGTAAACCTAGCTTTAATCGAATATCATGATTTGATGGATGAGTTGTATTAACAAGCTAAATATTTAACTAATCTAATTATCTTACTAACTAATTACTTTGAAAGCGGACGTGAAACTCAATTAATAACAAGTACTAGGATTTCGAATCCCCCTATATTTTCTCCTAATATCAACTGCATTATGTTACGAATAATCTAAATATCTTTCTATCTAATTACTTTGAAAGCGGATGTGGAACTCAATTTTTTTGTATTTTTTTTTCTTTTTGTAAACCATAATGTTACATTGGGCATATCGATAAATATTTAAGGGTAAAAGTGGTTTTCAAAAGTTTCTCCCCAATCCCCACTTTTAATATATTGTAGATTAGCAGAGCATCATATGATTACTAAAATACGATTTAAATTGATAGATCACTCAGGTTTAAAGCTTGGAAAGAAGATGAAAAGAATCTTGAAATCCTTGAATATGTTCAATGACTCCTTGATCAATCTCATTGAATCTCCTTCAAAACTATCAACAAATGCGTGTGAATAATTGTTTCAATATCGAATACCAGATTTACAGACTGGATACCGTATAATAAACTGTACATATAACAAATCCAACGATTTGTTGATTGCAGCAAAAATAACAAGTAATTTAAATAATTACAAAAAATAAATAAGCAAATCGAGTAAGAACAATTAAAACAGTATAACACTTTTAACTCGAGACCTGTGTCAAACACAGTTTCCTTAAAATAGATTCGCCCCATCACCGTATGTACTTGAGGATAGTACGAGCGTCTGCTTTTCAGGATACAACGGAGGAACCAGTAAAATCAGAGCACAACAGACTCTACTCTGTTGAACTGACTTTGTGTCTGAACTATATCACCACAAGACTCGAACAGGAACGAAAAATGTAGAGAAACAGGAACTGTGTGCAGATCAATATGCAGATGAATTTTTCGTGTATTGGACAGTGGAAAAACGAGACATATATAAAGGCAAACTCTTGTAACATGCCCACTAACAAATGACAATTAACACAAGAGTTTTGGAAAACCAAAAATCTATTGAAAATTAAAAAAAAATATAGCAAAACGTTGACACTCCTAAGTGGTCAATTTTGCTCCTTTCGGAGCGACATTCGTATACGCAGGTCGCGCCCGCACACAAGTTCAAGATCAGAAGCCTATTTCGGTCCAAAATTTGCACCCCCACGCGCGCGCGCACGGGGAGAGAGCCTCTATGCTACATATGATTACACCACTCTAAAGTGTAATTCTTTATAAAATGGTTTTAGTTTTCATCCACTTCCTATGTGGGACAAACCTTAACTTTTTTAGTTTTCCCACCAACAAACTCCATTCACATGGCATACTTTGAGTTTCAACTCATTCACCCGAGCATCATTTTTGACAAGGAAGCATATGATTTCGATGTACTTACGGAGGAGAACACAAATCAGCTTCTATCTTTCAAAATAGTCAGCCGGGTCCCGCTCAAAATTAGTGCCAAAAGCAACCTACCAACTCAGTTTTTTTCCAACATGAACTTATGTATAGAATGGGTGTTTTGTATCAATAGCTTCTTCAAACCTTGTCAAAATGTGTCTTTTCTATTAAAGACTTCCTCTAGAGTTCTCTTCTTTGTAAAGAAATTTTATTATCTACCAAAGAGTGTCTCCCTGAATAATGGATGAATATTACAGAACTTGTGCCTTAATTTCTAAGTAAAAGTTGAGTCGAACAAGGAAGTAAAATCTTCCGTGTCAGAATGTACCATGAAATCGCATGATACAACTCTTCGCGACCCATGGCATTACATATTTATTTCTTGTTGGTGATTTCCCCGCGCCTGCAATCACAAGACCATTAATTTTGGTCCACATTCAACTTGGTATCTGAATTTCTCCTCTTGTTTGGCTCTAGTCTTTCCTTATTTACATCATGGGTCCTTCATATTTAAATATTTCCAACTCAATCTTCATTCTCCACAATCATCCATAATTGATTCGTTGCAAGTTTCAAAAGTTTATAATTGAGTTGCCGAACTTTTTAATATTGAATTTAGCTCTCGAGATTTGTGAATCTCTTTCGATTGCTCTCTTAATTCTTCTAATTGATCATGTGCAAGTTCAGTGAGACCATTAGCCAAATTTCATCTCCATAAAGCCTAATTTCCTCTCCAGGTTTTTTAAGGGATTAAAATAGTCGAGTTTGTCTAAATTGGGTAAGCACCCTACATTAATTTACTTCGAGAATTAATTGCACCGAACGCCAGTAAGAAATAAATCAATACTTATCAAGTCTATTGCAGCATTGCCAAACGCACCCTTGAAGCATAAATGGGGAGATAGTTCTCCGATTTAAGTAGGTGAACCTTTTCTTTTGTACCCTTACTAACTTAAGCAGAATGTTTTTTTAACTATATAACTCATTCTTATGTAAAATGTAGTAACAACGTGTTAGCAGTTCTTTTTACAATAAGTAACTTTTTTAAAAAAAAAGAAAAAGAAAAGAAAAAGAAAAAGTTGTTCTTAACATCTTTGAAAGTAAAAATTGATTTATATGCAATTTGAGTTATTTTTAAGCTCAATTAGACATATTAGAAATGATATTGGGCCTAATTCAATTAACAAAATCGACTTGTTAGGAGAGGATTACTCTCACCTTATAAAATGGATCATGTAAATATCTCCAGCCAATGTAAGACTCTAATACACCCCCTCACGCACAGGGTAAATAATTGTGAACAAATCGATATTGAGTACACCCAACATTGCAAAACTGGGCCTACTCTGATACCATATTAGAAATGATATTTGGTCTAACTCAACCTAACAAAACAGGCTTGTTAGGACATGATTGTCCTCACCTTATTAAGTGAATCATGTAAATATCACCGGTCAATGTGAAACTCTAGTAAGACATCACTACAAAAAAAATGACCTCCAGCGACCAACAAAATTGGTCGCTAAAGGTCCTTTTTTGGTCGCTAAATATCATTAGTGACCAAATAACCGTGGTTGCTGGTTGGTCGCTAATACACCGTCGGTGAAGCTCTCCAGCGACCAATAACTTGTGGTCGCTAAATGTACATCTTACAGCGACCAATAGTTGGTCGCTATAAGGTTCAATCGTGTTAGTTAATTTGTTGTAATGAACGTCTTTTGCAACCAATCTATTAGTCAGTAACAACCTTTAGCGACCAAGACTGTGGTCGCTAATAGTTAACATCCAGCAACCAAATTGTGGTCGCTAAAGGAAAAATTGGTTAATTTTATACCCTTTTGCAACCAATCTTTGGTCGGTGAACATTAATATCAATCCTTTAATATCCAATAATTTTTATTCCTGATAATGTTTTATCCAATATTTCAATTTCCAAAAACTCCAAAGACGGTTGACATTAATAATTTCCATAATCGGAAAAAAATAAAAATTAAAAAGAAACACGTCGCTACATAAGTAAAATTGTATTTGCACATATTCCAAGTATTAATAGTCAATACATAACCCGAAATGACTAATATCTAACCAAAAATAGATAAATTGAAACTTCAGCACTAGATTGAGTTGTCCGTTTACATCGAGCCGAGTTGTAGAAGGCGTTAAGACAAAAATGTGTAATTGATTAGGGTGCGTTTGATTGCAAGGGTGGAAAATGGGTGGAAAAAAAATGTTTTACAGGGAAAATGTTTACCTAGAAAATGTTTTGCAGGGAAAATAATTTCAAGTGTGTTTGATTGGTATAATTTTCCACCCGAAATTTTTTTTAATTTTTTATTCGTTTGGCTTTGTTTTACATGAAAATTGTCTATTAAAGTGATATTTTTTTCCACAATTGGTTATAAAATTTGTTTCCATTGCCAAAAAGTAAAAAAAAAAAAGGAAAAAAAATTGTTTCCTAAAAAATCATTTTTTTCATCAAAGTTTAGTGTTCGTTTGACTTTATTTTACATGAAAATTGTCCATTAAAGTGAAATTTTTTTTTACCATTGGCTATGAAATTTGTTTCCATTACAAAAATAAAAAAAATAAAAAAAATAAAAAAAAAAATAATAAATTCAGCCAGCCTGGAAAATTTTTTCTCACCAAAAAGGTGGAAAAATATTTTCATCAAAAAGCCAGAAAATGCACACGTGTGGGCTAAACCCGGAAAATATTTTCCGTGGAAAATTTCGCCTATCAAACAGTCAAAAAAGTGGAAAGTGGAAAATATTTTTCTAATTGCCTGAAAAATAAGGCGTATCAAACACGCCCTTAGAGTGTTGTCGTTGCTCATGAGGAGATGAGCTTCCATTGCTTGAGCTTGGAGGAATAGCAGGTGACACGTGCTTCGACTTTCTTTTTGGTTGCATTTGTATAAATATTAAAAAAAACCAACAATGAGATCAATAAAGAAATGAATGACAGATGATATTCCCAGCAGCTCATGCTCTTTAAGGAATACAAGTTCTCCATGGATAGGTAGAAAATGTTGCGGTTTAACAATTTTTAGCACTTCTTCCTTCAAACACAGATCATACAAATATCAATAAAAATAGAGAGAAATTATTGCAGCTTTATGTAGGATACAAAGTTGAAAGTTCAACAAAAATTTAATGCACGAAAGTCATCAAGAATTTTGGTAGTTGGAAAGCTAACATCAAAACATGCGTGACAACCACATTCAATGAAAAAAGGAAGTAGATTGATTACCACTTGAATCTAAGTCAGGTCAGGCAAATTGATGCAAGTCAATCTCTAGTTAAGTTCAGCAAAAAAAAAGTAATGAGCCAATTGTTCCAACTTTCAAGTGAGCAAAAGCACAAAATCCTATAAATTCTGTGAATAGTACGAAGCGGAAGGGCACTCACCGTTTCCTCAGGCTCCTCTTTTTCTTCTTGTTCAGGCACAGAAGTATCCTTATTGGCATCTCCAACATTTTCTTGTTCCAATTGCTTCTCGGCATCAACATTCTTCTATCCATCATTAACAGGTCCTTCAGTTTCCCTATATAGGCAACAAGACAACATAAATTGAACAACATACTACCCATTAGTTTTATATGTACTTCATCCATTGTAATAAAATATACCGGGAATAAAAGAAAAGGTTTACCTTTGAAACACATACTACCCATTAGTTTTGAAAACATCAATAGGTACCTGGCCCAGAAAAGAACAGAGTTCCAATTAGTAAAAAGTAATCATAGCCAAAAATCAAAATTTCCACAAGCAAACTAGCACTCAAAGTAAAGGTAGAGAGAGCAACCTTAACAAATAGGAATTTCTCCTCCTACTCCTACTCCTACTCCTCTAAACGTGTGTGTGTGTGTATATATATATATATATATATATATATATATATATATATATATATATATATATATATATATGAAAAAGTCATGTTTAGTTCTTAGGAAATGAAATTTTGCAAGACATCATTGCTTCACAATGTTTATCCTAGTCATGCTACTAATGATAATAAGCAGCAGCACCAATAGAAAATTGTAATAAATAGAAAAAGTAATCAATGCCAAACCTTGCTAACAATTTTTCCTTGGGGCCCAGTTTGCTTGGTGACAAGTATCTGGCCGAGCATTTTCCCTCCCACAGGCCACAATGTATACAAATATTGAAAAGTTGGTTCCATAATGTGAAAAACTTACTTCAAACAAAAAAAATACTTCATTACTGTCAAACTACAGCTGCTTCTGAGCAGAAACAACTCTTCTATCATTCTTGTAACTTTCTGACTGAAGCTATAAGGTTTATATTCATTGACAAGATGAACTAATAGCATCACTGGATAAATGAATCCTATAGTTGCTTATCACACAAGCATGTCAGCCCACCCACAAACCAAAACTTTGCCTTAATTACCTTCAACCAATTTCTTGTTTTTAACTTTGCCATTACCTGTTCGTAAAATTCCAAGTTAGGATGCTGAAAGAGCATCTAATATTTGAACGAATGCATATTCAGATTATCAAAATCAAATTTACCTGAATCAAATTGAGGGAGCTGGACTCTCCTCCATAGTAGTCATTTTTGTCCATGTGTAAAACCTGCTCAAATAATCTCACAATTGAAACTTAATATAATCTAAACAAATTGGTTTATCAACAACATAATGGCAGACATCAAATATTAATTGAGTGCAATTCTAAACATTCTATGCCCTGATGGTTTGCCTGCGTGGTTGGGGAGGTGCAGCTGCCCTCTGCATTCCTTGTGAAAGCCATCTTACTAATGGTGCAAGAACTCCAGTTTGATAACTGCATTACCCAACAACAACAAAAATCGATTTGTGTGATATAAAAATACAGATAAAGAGGAATGGACATACTCAAAGAACTTATACTGGGCACTTGGTGTAGTGGGGGTGAATGGGATGGCAGAAAATAAGAAATTATGATCGAGGTCTTACAAATATAGTCTTATGAACCAAAAACTTCCAGTTTTGAGGATCAACTCAAATAATCATGAGAAGTAATTTCAGATTACTCACATAGCATATAATAGACGCAATCAAAGGAATTTATTGCATATAATTCTTGAACAATCTCCAGTCCATAGAAATCCATTACAGCCTCAAAAGCCAAATGCTTATCCTGTGTTTCATTCCATCACAATTAGTAGGATTAATAAGTTTCAAAAGTTATATTTACTGCCCTGCATTTTGCTTGTATGTAACAATTATTCTTTTTCCCATATGGCTTAAGTTAAGAAAATATGGAAAGCATTAACAAAAATTAAGAAACACGTAGGCAACAAAATTTGGGCAAACTGATCCATCCAACATTCTCAAACCCATTTTCCAGTTGACTTATTTACATTTTTCCCTCATAAAACATATCAATAAAACAAACAACAATTAAAAGAAAGAAAAAAATTTATTAGATATATTTTGAGCAAACCATAGAGCACAGACAAACCAAAATGAGCAAAAGGGCAACCAATTGATTAATACATAATGGAAATAAAGCAATCTAACAACAAAAAATAAGTAATCTAGGGTTTTACCATTTTGTTACTGAAATTTGACAAACCTTGTAAGTTTTCCTCCTCCGTAGTTGCTTCTCAGTTGCATCTGGATAATATATTCAAAAAGGCATCGTCAATCGTACTGAGAAATCCTCAATTCAAGAACATAACCCAAAAGAGAGAAACTAATGGAGATCGATCTTTTCCTCAATTCAAAAAGGCGACGTCTTTGTCGTCGGTCTTCTCTCTTCAAATGGCTCGAAGAGAGAAACTCATGGAGATTGTGAATTTGGAGGAGAATGGCTCGTAGACAGAAACTAGGGGAGAGAGGGCAAAAATGCATTTTGAGAGGAAATGAAATATTTGAGTGGGAAATAAAAAATTTAGAGGCAAGCCAAATTCTTAGCGGGAACTGATTTTTTTTTTTAGTGTGGAAAATGAAATGTAGTCCAAAATTATTAGTTAAAATTCGTGTATTGTTGTTTTTTATTTTACATTTTATTATCATTACTAAGCCCCTGTTTGGCACCCATTCTATTCTCATTCTCATTCTCATTTTTTTCTCTTTTTTCATTTCAACCACACATTCTTCCAATAAAATAATATTACACACAAATCTAAAACTTTTCATTACTTTTTCACCACACATTCTCCCATCAATCACTATTCCAAAAATTTTCATTCCCATAAAATGGGTGTCAAACATAGTGTAAATATGTATTTTACTAATTGGTAAATAACTTAATTTATAATTACTTTTAGTAATTTATTATTTTAAAAGCAATTCAGATTTACTATTTTTGAGGTCCCGTAACAATGCAAACTTATGGGCATTTTACAACTATTAGATTTATATAGTTAGTCATATCGTGCCGCTCTGAACGGATCTCAGCAAGCAACCCCCGTGCAATAATGGCATGAGGAACTGTCTTTGTACCTGATCTATGTGCTGACTGAGTACCATATGTTTGTGTCTTCAATGGTGGAGAAGTGATCTGTGTCAGCTCAGTGGGTGCCTTAGTAGTAGGGCTGGGAATAGGAGCTATGACAGTGATAATAGAAGTGGGTATCTCGATAGGAGCCTCAGCAAGTGACTGAATAAATGGCGGTACCTTCGGATCAACTGTCCATGTACTGATCGGTAAGGCGGATCCTGATCCCTGTGTTGATTGAGTACCCTCTGTATATTTTAATATAGATTTACCTCTTCTAGGCATGATTTATTGGCCCCAGTGATGCATGTGGAGAAATATTGTGTAAGGCTCGCCTTGAACTGAATAAGACTCACTCAGAACTGACTTGGTAGATTTCTTTATTTAATTTATCATTTAAGGTTTTCAGTTGTAATATCTCACTTAAATAAATAAACATGATTACAACATTAAAAATAGCAATTCAATTCTCACAATCCCTTTTGAAGGAAAATGAAGAGCCATGAGCCTCATAATAGAATCTGTTGCCATTTTTATCTGTCGTCGTCACTCAATGTTGTATTCCTATTTCTTGTTTTTCCTTTTACTAAAGATTTTCTATTTTTATTATATATGAAATTTATCCTATAAATTTTATATTGTTAATTGATTTGGGCAAAATCAAAATCGGTAATTGAAATCCAAAGAACCAACAATGAAACTTCAAATAAATCAGTGTGGTTGGAAATTTTTGTCGTCTATTTGCATTATAAAGCATAAATTTTTCATATGAGTTTTTTAAACAATCCGTCCTTATTTGGCTATTATTTTATAAATTATTTATAATTGATCAAACAACTATTACTTACAAATATTCGCTAACTAATTCGGAAAAGGGGAAAAAAGAAGCGAGAGAAATGGCGCCAAGTGTTCTAGCGACCAACATGGTTTGGTCGCTGGAAATCACCTACCAGCGACCACAAATTGGTCGCTGGACATTCGTAACATTCAGCAACTACGCCTGGTGGTCGCTAAATAACGCGAAAAAATGAGGGAAAATTATGTGCCAAGTGTTTCGCTGGAAATCACCTTCCAGCGACCACAATTTGGTCGCTAGAGGTCCAAAACATCCAACGACCATGTCTGGTGGTCGCTGCATAACGCAAAAAAAATGAGGGAAAATTATGCGCCAAGTGTTTCGCTGGAAATCACCTTCTAGCAACCAACCTTTGGTCGCTGGAGGTCCGTTATAATCAGTGACCACCTGTTTAGTTGCTGGATACGCGTTTCAGCAACCAAGGTAGTGGTCTCTGAAGGTTAAGGTATTCAGCGACCACTTCCTTGGTCGCTGAAAGTTAGTTTTCCAGCGACCATTGAAGTTGGTCGCTAGATGTTCAGCGACCACTTATTTGGTCGCTGAAAGTGCTTGAAAATTACGCGGGACACATCCCGCCAAGTTCTTTAGCGACCAAGCCAAAGTTGGTGGCTGAACAGAAACACCAGCGACCAAGTAATGGTTGCTAAAGGCCTCTCCAAAATAAATACTACTTTAACAGACCGAAACTTCCAGCAACCAACATTTGGTCGCTGAAAGTGTCTTTTAGCGACCAAATTGGATTGGTCACTGAAACCTTGGTCGTTGGAGGCCATTTTTTTTGTAGTGCATGCTCCTAGATGGCATTTGAATAGGCTGTGTTAGTCAGGAGATCAAATTTGGCTTTAGAGTAAAAAAGTACATATACACTCTCTAAGCGGAAACTCTTATCTTGTAGGCAATTAGGTATTTTTCGTCTAAGATGTTGTAGGAGACTGTTATGGGTGACTTGTCCTATGCAATCTGCTAAAGCTATGAAGATGTAGATAGATCTTTCCAAAGGCCGGGGGGACACTCCCCTCGGTCGCCCGTGCTGGGTTCGCCTGGACGGCAGCAGCTGGCGATGAGAGTTTTTTTTCCTTTGTAAACTTGCTTCTTCTTGGGCCTTTTTTTTAAACAATAAGGCCCAATGTTTATTTGCAACCCATTACTACAACTACAAACAAAATCAAATCCAAATCCAAATCCCCAAATTGAAACCCAAACCTTCGAGGAGTTGAGGAGGGAGAGAGTGAGAGATGACTAGCGAATGCGATTCAACGAAGTAGCTGCACCAGGCTCCACCGCTCTAGGCTCCAGTTCCAGCACCAGCAGTTTCGAGTTTCAGTCCCGGCACCAGCAGGCAGCAGGTTCGCAGGCAGCCTTCGCCAGTGACTGTGAGTGCTCTGCTCTCCTCAGTCTGTCTTTTTTTTTTTCCTTTAGTTAATTAGTTCAATATATATGAAATCTTATCCTTGATAAGCATTCGACTTGAAAACGGTCCAAATGTCCCACCAAGGAAAACCTTCTCTTTATTGATTGGATTGGGCTACTACATACTTTATTTTACAAATTTATGTTTGATTTGTTGAAGGTTACTTTGTATAATAAAGAAAAACTCGTCAATACACAGTAGAGAGGAGATTCTTATTTTAGTCTCACTCTTAAATAAATATATATTGGTTGCTTGGTAAGTTGGAGATGAATGATATTGATATGGAAGTGGACCACAAGGAACGAAAGGGCAAAAAAATGCTATTAAAAGTCAACAATCCTGTCCATTGGAGTATCTCAATTGATTTTTATATCGTTGTATCGAGCAAATTAGTAAACGGGTTTTTAGACACGCGGGACATAATCATACAAGACGGCTAGATGCATACTAAAATAGAAACATTTAAATCCTATTCGATGGCCATTATTTGCCAAAAATAAAGTTTTGAATTGAGAATTTCTAGAGAATGTATGATTAAAAAGTGAAATTTTTTTTAGTTTGTGCAGAATATTTTGTCACGTGAATGTTCGTTTAAAAATGAATAGATAAAAAAAAAAGAGTTTAGGAGCAAAAGACATCAAACATGGGCTTACTTGTACAACTAATATGCAGATACATATATACAAAGTACTTTTGGTTGTATTGAACTATATATATATATAATTTTTATGTTTTAGTGCGTTTAAATATATATTGAATAATTTTTAATATTATATAATTAAATATTAATAAACGATCTCGCTCTTACGATCGCTGATGGTCGATGTTGACTAATCAACGTCCGTCTGGGTTGAGCTTAGATCCTGGGTCTGCCACTGCTCTCGAGGCCTTAGTGGTACTTGGTGTTGACTCAGTATCTGGGGCAGAGCTAAAATTAGATAATGTTCCTTCAATAAACGACTGTCTCAATAATTCTCGGTGAATGTCACCCTCAATACACAGGGATAGGGCATTCAGCCATCTAGAAGGTTACGTTTATGACTGGTAATTTTCGTTAATTAATACTGATATGCAATTTCCTTCATTAACTTTCAGTAAGCAAAAGTTATATAACCTTGATTTTTATATCAGCCTTAGAAATTGTTATCAAATATTAAAAAATTAGACACTTTATTGTTTGGCATTCAATTTAACATGAAATTAATTTCATAATTAACTTATGTTGTCGACTTTATTGGTAGCGCAAGTACAATGACTTAGTGATAGAGAAAACGTGGTGCAATACGAGATTGGTTAATTATTATTATTATTATTATTATTATTATTATTATTATTATTATTATTATTATTATTATTATTATTATTATTATTATTATTATTATTTGTCTCTTTATTTTGTTTTTATTAATTGATTAAAAACTTTGCTCAGGTTCTTTAGTAGTTTTGTCGCTAGTTTTTTTTTTTTTAAATTAAATTTAAACATAGTGAGAATTCGAGGTGCCGGAATGTGGGTTTGAAATTAAAGATCCTAAGTTTGATGGCGATGGAGCACATTTTATTTTGCAATAATACATGCTCATATTAATATATGTTTAATAACATGTAATGTTTGTCACGAAATATGTTTTACAATGTTTTTGATATGTCGCATAATATATTTTAATATATTCGACATTTGTAGTATAATTTATAATGTAACAAGTTGTGTTTGTAATTAAATTGATTTCACAACACAGAGAGTTTATCGTGTCATCATTTGTGCAACGATGTATAGTTGTTGCCTAATTTATTTCGTGATTATTTGTATATTTTACAACATATAAAATTATTACAAAAATTATTTTACGGTAATGAATATTTATTTATGTGTCAGTTGTGCTCATAGTTAAATTTATTCCTCACAAAAAAAAAAAAAAAAAAAAAAAAAATTGTTGCTTCAATGATGTACGATTGTCGTTTAATTTATTCTATCTTTATTTATGTATATCGTGCATTCTATTTTAAACGTATAAAAGCGTTGCAAATATTATTTTGTGACAATGGATAAGCGTTGCATAATACTTTCAAAAATGATAATACACAATTTCTTGTATTGCGATAGAGTTACTATTATGGTACACCTTTATATGAAAATGTAACTCCATTAAAAATAACTCGTGACTATAAAAAGAATCATATTATTGTTAACCAAATAGATAGTTACCTCTAAAATCATAACAAGTACAAATAAAGTATAATCCTAGAGGTCAAACTATTTAGGGCGATTAAGCAAACTTGAAAAGTAGAAAATAGAACTAGAAATATAGAAAAAATAACAAAAAACTCATAGGATACCAATAACATTCTTGACTTATGCTTCCAACTCATCATCAATTTGTTATTTGGTTAAATAAGCTTTCCTATGAGAAAAGGCGCACAATTTTAGTCACAGACGAACATATGAAAAGTAGTTAATGTCATCTAAATGAAAAAATATCAATTAGAAATAAAGCCTTTGCCTGTAGACACCCTAAAGTAGGGGCGGATCTAGACCATATTATTTTTTTTGGGGTCAGAAATGATAATTCAAAAATGTTTAGGAAAAAAAAAAAATATTTGTGGGGTCATTTGACCCCACATGACCCCATGTGGGTCTGCCAGTGCCCCAAATAAATAAAATGAAAGACAGATACCCCCAACTCCACTTAGCATCTAGTTGATCGTTCAAAAGAAACATCCCAATTACTACATTGAGATCATATAAAGCAAGGAGGGAAAACACTATGAAGAGTAAATATAATTGCTTTGTCAATAGAGAAATAAGCAAGTGTATTACATTTCAGCACATGAAAAGCAATCCATCATATTAAGTATTTGCATTATATTCCTACAATGATAATTAGCATTTGCAATATTAACAAGCCACATACGCAGCATAGAAATTAGCAAAAGAACAGTACTACAAATAAAGCACATGGTTCTAAATATGTATTAGCTAAACCAAGTTTACTTATGTAATGAGTGCATCCTTTGTTAAGTGACATTGATTTCTGCTACTAGTAAATCAAACTTCACCCAATATACAAGAATTTAAGATACATTTCTAAAATTCATGGCAACGTTGTCAACTAACAATCATTTCCGAACAAAAAAAGCGGAGAACAAAAAAAGATAGAAGTAAACATACCTTCATGTTGTCAATAAAATTGTTGTCTCACAAAACCAGAAATGCTAGATAAATTTTTAATACGAAGCTTTGAAGGGATCAATCTATCATGATTATAGGTTTCCTTATCCACAACTTTCATGATGTCACTAGCCCAATATATAGAATGTAAACCGTCTCAAATCTCTTATCAACTCTCGACAGATGCATTGTAATCCCCCAAATCTTCCATAATTGTAATCTCCTAGTCTCATCTCTTAGAATTTATGTATAGAAATTTCAGAAATTTTGAAATTTTGTGATTTGAGAGAACTTTTTGGCAGTTCTAGTGTAGGGATTTCAATATCAATATATATATTTATTTTATTGTTTTCTTCAACATTGACCTTCGAAAGATATATATATATATATATATATATATATATATATATATATATATATATATATATATATATATATATATATATATATAACACCAATTACAAGGTAGTTAAAAAAAAAATTATTATATACTTTGTTACAACAAAACATGTTAGCGACTAGGCAAAAGTTGCATCACAAAAGTTGCGTTACGTACCGTACATAACTAAACTATTTGCATCATTATATTACATAGTAGCCTCCTTGAAGTAGTCCAAGTAATAGTGGGATCCCACGAAACGATAGAGCCCTGGAAATTTTGGATATGTTATCCACGTGTGGACTTCCTTAACATACATGCAATACTGGCCGTCTTTCGAGGTAACCCATTCGTACGAAGTAAAGTCAACATATTTAGTAATGACCATGTACAAAAAAATTGATAAACATATAATGTGAATACACTTATTCAGTGAGTAAGGCATACCATATTATTTCCATTTTTGAAATAGAGTAAGGAAAACAATGGGCCCAATTATAGATGCTCAATTCTACCCGTGTGCACAAATTTAGAATAACAATATATGAGCTCTTTAATCAATTACACCAATTGGTGTATAATCAATGATCATATCAAGGGATATCCAATACAATGTAAATATCCAATGAAAAGTCAATTGGTAGAATCTTGAATCTATTATCAACTTAAAAAAATAGTTATTCAATAAACATAATTATAATATATGCTTGGAAATAAAAATGGACATACATTACTGACCTTCAAGTTGCAATGCTTTCCATAGTAAGTTACTTATGTTTTTAATTTGTTGTGTGCTTCTTTTCTCTCTTTCTCCCCTATTTATAGTGGTAATTAGAAATTTACTTAATAATTTATTTATTTTTCCTTAATCATTACTTTGCCACCTTAAACCCTATTATGTCATTTGTCACTTAAGTATTTAGTGTGACAAGATGTTATGTATAGGGTAGCCACCTTATACCCTCTATATTTCCACATGGTAATTATCCAATTAATTATAGTATTATTAACATAACTTTTTACTATATTACATGAAATGTTCATCACAATAAAAAGTATACATATGGAATAATCGTTATTTTTCCTAAATTTTTTCGGATATTACAATTTCCCCCCTTAAAAGAATTTCGCCCTCGAAATTACTCTAGTCAAAATTACCTTAATCAAAGAGTTCGGGGTATTGAGCTTTCATTCCTCATCTTTTCCCAAGTTTCTTCTTCAATGACCTTACTTTGCCACAAGACACGAACTAAGGGAATTTCTTTCTTGCGAAGCTTCTTAGTATCCCTCATTAATATTTTGACCGATTTTTCTTCCCAGGATGAATATCAGTTGGTGCCTCTGTTAGTCTATGAGAGGGATCTGGAATATAATTTCGAAGAGTTGACACATGAAATACATCATGTATTTTTTTCATCTGTTCAGGTAGCTTTACTCGGTAGGCGACTTTACCAATGCGTTCAAGGATTTTGAATTGTCCAATATATCTTGGTGTCAATTTCCTTTTTTTTCCCAAATCTTAGCAAACCCTTGATATGAGATATTTTAATAAAAACGCTATCTCCTATCTCAAATTCCGGTGGTCGTCGTCGCTTATCTGCATTGCTGCGTTGTCAATCCTAAGCTGCCTTTAATCGTCTATTAATCTTTTCAACTGCATTCTTCATATCCCGAACCATTACCGCGTTTATGATTTTATTTTCACCTACTTCATTCATATGTAAAGGGGATCGACATTTCTGACCATATAATGCTTCAAAAGGAGGCATTTGAATTGATATGTGATAACTGTTATTATAAGAGAATTCAATTAAAGGTAGATAATAATCCCAACTGTGCGGAAACTCTAAAACACAAGCGCGAAGCATGTCCTCCAAAGTTTGGATAGTTTGTTCTGTTAATCCATCAGTTTGCGGATGGAAAGCTGTACTAAATTGAAGCTTTGTACCTAAACAGTTTTGTATCTCTTTCCATAATCCTGACAAAAATCGTGCATCACGATATGATGTAATCGTAACGGGTATCCCATGGAGTCGTACTATTTCTTGTTTATACAAGGCAGTAAACTGTTCCACTTTGAAGGTCATTTTAACGGGTAAAAAGTGTACAGACTTAGTTAGTCGATCTACTATTACCCAAATAGCGTCAAAACCCTTTGTCACCTTGGGTAGACCACACACAAAATCCATTGTATTCTGCTCCCATTTACATTTTGAAATTTGTAAAGGTTGTTAATCCTGCTAGTCTTTGATGTTCTATTTTTACTTGTTGAGAGGTTAAGCATTTGGCTACGAATTTGGCAATTTGACGTTTCATACCTGGCCGCCAATATAATGCTTTAACGTCGTGATATAATTTGGTGGTCCCAAGGTGAGCAGTATAAGGAGCCGTATGTGCTTCATATAAAATATCGTCCCGTAATCCGTTTATATCCGGTACGTACATTCGATGTTTATATAGAAGAATTCCATGAGCTAAGATATGGTAAATTGTTGGTTTTCCACTTGCTAATTTTTGTCGAAACTTAGTAGCAAACGAATCGCTCTTTTGACCTTCTTTGATTTTCTCCATGAGGGTTGATTGTATAGCAAGAGCGGTTAGTCATTTTTCTTTAGATCCCCTTTCTTCCAATCGGGGGCTTCCTCGATCTTTATTTGATTGGTCAAAAGTCTCTTGGTTGGAACGTTTTCTGCTTAGTGTGTCAGCAACTACATTTACTTTTCCTGGATGGTAGCTAACGGTACAATCATAATCTTTGATTAATTCCAACCATCTTCTTTGCCTCATATTCAACTCTTTTTGAGTAAAAAAATACTTTAAGATTTTATGGTCTGTGAAGATCTCACATTTTTCCCCATAAAGATAGTGGCGCCATAATTTAAGCGCATATACAATGACTGCCAATTCTAAATCATGTATAGGGTAGTTTATTTCATACGATTTCAATTGTTGAGAGGCATATGCAATTACCTTACCATGTTGCATCAGCACACAACCTAACCCATTTCTTGAGGCATCACTGTAAATCGTAAATCCTCTCGCTCCATCAGAAAATAGTCAAAATGGGTGTAGTAGTAAGTCGTGATTTAAGTTCTTGAAAACTCCTCTCGCACTCGTCTGTCCATCTAAATTGAATGTTTTATAATGTGAGCAGAGTCAAAGTAGAAGCGATCTTTGAGAAGTTGTGTACAAATCGTCGATAATACCGAGCTAACCCAAGAAAACTACGTACTTCGATAGGCGTAGTTGGTTGCACCCACTTAAGAGTTGCATCAATCATACTGGGATCTATCGAGATTCCTTCTTTGGTGATGACGTGTCCTAAGAACACAATTTTTTCTAACCAAAATTCACATTTTGAGAATTTAGCATAAAAGTTTCTTTTCTCGTAAAATCTGTAGGACTATGCAAAGATGGTTTGCGTGATCATCTCGAGTTTTTCAGTAAATCAAAATATCGTCAATAAATATAATGACAAATTTGTCCACATAATCCTTGAAGATTCGATTCATTAGATCCATATATACTATCGGATTTAAGAATGTCTTCCTTTTTAATCTTCAATTGATGGTATCCAAATAGAAAATCAATTTTAGAGAAAATTGCAGAACCTTGTAGCTGATCCAATAGATCATCAATACGGGGTAGCGGATACTTGTTTTTAATAGTGATCTTCTTAAGTTCCCAATAATCAATACAAAGTCGTAAGGATCTATCCTTCTTTTTAACAAAAAGTACTGGAACACTCCATGGAGATGTATTTGGTTGGATGAATCCTCGCTTCAACAAGTCATCTAATTGGTTTCTTAATTCCTTAAGTTCAGAGGGGATCATTCTGTATGGGGCTTTGGATATGGGGTGAGTACCTGGGTGTAATTCTATGCCGAACTCAATTTCTTGATCAGGTGGTAACCCAGGTAGGTCCTCAGGAAATACATCTTGAAATTCTTGGACAACGATTATTGTTGGTGGGGTAATAACATTGTCTGCACTGAGTTGATGAAGACTTACCCAATACCCTGAATGTCCTTGAGTTAAAAGCTTGGTAGCCTTAGTTGCCGAAATTCTAATTCTAGATGTTTTCTCAGGTACTGGAAATGATATGGTGTTTTTACCTAAAAGCTTCAATGTTTTGGACTTACAATCAATTAAAGCCTCATAGGTGGTTAACGAATCCATGCCTAATATAATATCAAAATCATGGAAATCAAGTAGGATAAGATTTGCTAGAAGTTTCATATGCTCAATATACAACCTGGCCTTTGGCAAAATAAATTTTGTATGGCGATTTGGTCCACAAAGAATAACGATGTTCATATTATGTGGTACTAAAGTTGGTTCTATATTCAGATTATGCAAAAAATTCTTGGATATGAAGGAATGAATGGCACTTGAATCAAATAGGGTAAAAGCAGGTGTAGCATAGACATACGTTGTACCTGTAACAACTTTTGCTTATTCGGCAACTTCAGGTTGTACCATTGCAAATACTCTACTTGCTGGATGACTCGGTTTCTGTTGATTTTTCCTTTTGTTGTTTGGACAATCCTTTACTATCTGGCTCTCTTTTCCGCAACCAAAACATAATCCAAGTTTAAGTTGACACGGCCCACTATGGAATTTTCCACAATGAGGGCATGATGATGACGTTGTTTTCTTGGGTTTATCTTCCATTCGAGACTTTTTTTTTGGGAATCAAGGAACATTTCTGTCAATCCTGATACTCTTAGTGGTATCATTCCAATACCTATTGTTCGAGGTTTTCATTTCTCGGACTTGAGCTATTTTGGCCTCTGCTTGTTCTGCCATTAAGGCTTTATCTATTACCAGAGAAAAATCCAAGCTTGAACTCCGACATCTGTACATCTCGTGCCAATTCAGGTTTTAACCCTCCAATGAAACTATCAATTTTTATTTCGCTGGCAGTGGTTACGTGAGTTGCGAAACGTGATAATTCTTCAAACTTCTTGATGTACTCAGATACAGTCATTGATTCTTGTTTTAGAAACAGAAATTCATATAACTTTTCTTGTTTGGTTGCAGAAGAGAAATATTTTGCTCGAAACTTTTCGCAAAAGGCTTCCCAAGTCATGTCTTGATGTTCTCCAATGCTGGTTAAAGTATCCCACCAATGCCCAGCATTTCCTCTTAACATAATGATGCACATATAACTTTTTCGGATTCTGGAATATGTGCATATGTAAACATACCTTCCATAGTACGAATCCAATTTTCCGCTTCAACTGGATCCTTTGCATCCTCAAACACCGGAGCTTTTAATCGCTGGAAACGATTACTAATATTATTTTCTTCCTTAGTTCTGGAAGATTCTCCATTGGAAGTGTAATTGTTGATTAGTTGATTTATCTATCGAGCTTGACGTCGAACCAATCGAGTCAAATGCTCAATTGATGCAGTGTTACTATCATCTTGACTATTTTGAGACATTTCTTGGTCTATTGTATAACAATATCCATTAATAATCTATAAAAGTTTCTCAAAAATTGAAAAATCAACTATCAGATAGTTTTATTTAGGGTCGAACTTATCTAAAGGTAGATCTTCCTTCAACTTCCAGTGCCTAAAACTAGTCCTTCTGTTTTGTTTGGAAAATCCCTTATTTGGTTGAGTAGCTATGTATGACTTAGAAGGAAGAATATATATATATATATAACACCAATTATAAGGTAGTTTTAAAAAAACTTTATTATATACTTTGTTACAACAAAACATGTTAGCGACTAGGTAAAAGTTGCATTACAAAAAGATCACATAGACATGTTTATTTCCCAGGAAAACTAGCTATAAATAGGTACATTATAGTAGCCTCCTCGAAGTAGTCCATGTAATAGTGGGAGCCCATGAAATGATGGAGCCCTGGAAATTCTGGATATGTTATACACGTGTTGACTTCCTTAACATACATGCAATACTGGCCGTCTTTCGAGGTAACCCATTCGTACGAAGTAAGGTCAACATATTTAGTAATGACCATCTACAAAAAAATTGATAAACATTTAATGTGAATACACTTATTCAGCGAGTAAGACATACCATTTTATTTCCATTTTTGAAATAGAGTAAGGAAAACAATGGGCCCAATTATGATGCTCAATTCTACCCGTGTGCACAAATTTAGAATAAAAATATATGAGCTCTTTAATCAATTACACCAATTTGGTGTATAATCAATGATAATATCAAGGGATATCCAATACAATGTAAATATCCAATGCAAAGTCAATGTGTAGAATCTTGAATCTATAATCAACTTAAAAATACATAGTTATTCAATAAATATAATTATAATATATGCTTGGAAATAAAAATGGATATCGATTACTCACCTTCAAGTTGCAATGCTTTCCTTAGTAAGTTTGGTTTTTAATTTGTTGTGTGTTTCTTTTCTCTCTTTCTCCCTTATTTATAGTGGTGATTAGAAATTTACTTAATAATTTATTCATTTTTCCTTAATCATTACTTTGCCACCTTAAACCCTATTATGCCATTTGTCACTTAAGTATTTAGTGTGGCAAGATGTTATGTATAGGGTAGCCACCTTATACCCTCTATATTTTTACATGGTAATTATCCAATTAATTATAGTATTATTAACATAACTTTTTACTATATTACATGAAATGTTCATCACAATAAAAAGTATAAATATGGAATAATCGTTATATTTTCTAAAATTTTTGGGATATTACATGCATCACCTTTTTCAGGAATGTCGCATATGTCGCTATGTTGCAGTGTCGACATGGACAGTGAACCTTATTGTTCTCGTCTAGATATTGTTTCGCTACCTCCATAAATGAATTAACACTGTCTAAATATTCTTCACTTAATCTATTATGAAGTCGCATCGAACTCCTATCCATCATGTATATCACTGTATTCACATAGACGATACCAAAGAGAGTGTAGCTAGTAATTTTTAGAAAAACAACAGATATTGTTAACCAAAAAAAAGAGGTACATGAATGAGTATTCTTTAAGTTAGATATTGCAGAGGACAGAAAACAATTGAGTGAAAACTATGGTTTTAGGCAAATTGGAGAACCTCTTCCAGATGTTGCCACTTCGAAATATATATATAGTTGATATACTTCCAAGAAAGGTAATTTCACCTAGTATTTCCAAAACCTGTTCTTGTTTAATGTTCTGGCCAGGACAGCTCCCGTTTGACATTTTAGATGAGATTTATCATAACAGCAAGTGTGAATCTTACGGATTTCCTACCAAGTATTAGTATTTGGAGATTATCATTACAACCCTTTTGTTGGAATTGCTGATGCGGTGGTAGTGGATTAATTATCATTTATGTTAAAAATTCTAATCTGCTGCTCCACATATTAACACGAAAGCTAGTCATAGCATAGTCATTTGCTCAACATTTTCATTAATTTCTAATGCAGACAAAACAGAGAGAATTTATATAGTTCATGAGAATTGCTGTCATAGAAATGCTTCACTTTAAGTAGCATATATGCTTTACACTTAAACAGGGGTATTAGAGAGCCTTTCCATAAACGCAGTTTATGGAGATTTTAAGTGTGGCGATACACAACTAATATATGAAGAAATAAACATAAGTTTGAATCTACTTCATTTTGAAGAGTGTTCCTAGAATAACAGGAAAATTGCAAAATTAAATACGAAAGTAAAAATAATAATAATAATAAGGAGAATGGATTAGGGAGAGGAATTAACTGCCAAAGGCCAAAGAACAAAGGATTTACCGTGATGAAGCTGAAAGCAACCAAGTGTGGAAAGAGGTGGTTCTCATGAAATCGGCCGAAATACATCTACATTATTTACTACAACTACCAGCAAGCCTTTTTTTATGCATGAATTTGGCTGCAATTCGCGTGGCCACTAGTAGTTTAGATGGAGAGATTTTGCCTGACATAATGGCATTACCATCTCTATCCTAGTATAACCCATTAATTAATCACCAAATATGTTTTTAAAGAGAAATCAAGGGTTAGGACTAATGACTGCAAAAAGAGAATTGGAACAAATAATAAATGAGACCAGGAATTATCACACCTTCATTTTATGCTAATCAAATAAACACCTAAAAAATATATAAATTCGGTTTAACTCCAGCCTTGTATGTAGTAGTTATAACCTGGATGTATGGAGTAAGTTCTTAGTAATAATGTCCAAAGTATTGCTACGTCGTGGTGAAAAGGTTGGGTGGCACTTGAATACTTGGGATGTATGTCATGCCTGGAAGTAAAATTTTGAACTCCGTTTCTATGATTTGCTGGAAACTTGTGTAATTTTGAACTCATAATATTCTAAACAATATCACCAGTGCAATGCGCATCCTAACAAACATTGTAGGTAATTGAACAGGGTAAGACTTGATATTAGCATTGTTTGGAAAAGTATGTAAATGCTATAAGAACAAAAACGATGACAAGATGAGAGCAGATGTATCCATATCTAAAAAAAAAAAAAAAAAACCAATCCCCTCCAAGCAATACAAAGGAAGTTATATAAAGACAATAACTAATCATTTGAATTTCTCATATCTCTTTTGAAGAATTAAACACATACTTCCAGAAATAGAATAGTATGCAACTACATATAAGCATGAATGTTAATTAAGTTAACCCAGCAGTAACTCAATTAGTAAACAACCAAAAGAATAATTTAGAAGCAAATAAATTAACAAGAACACATCTCACAACAAAATACCTGAGAAGACTAGCAACACAACAGACTTCAGGTCAAGTAGATTCTAATAGGTAATTGTGTAACATAATCTTTCTCAATATACCCCGTTGGATAAATAAACGAACTTCCTGCAAGCTGTAATTATAATCGAGCAATTAAGTGTATTCATTATTCACTGAAGTCATTCAATCAAAAGTGCAAAACGGAATACCTTAGTTGAAACTCGTTGAAAAATTGGAACCAACACTAATTATAGGGAATTCATACAGAAACTGAATACAGATTTAATTGCATTCTCGGCAAGTGCCCGCCAACTTTTGAGATTTTTTTTTTTTTTTTAAATCGTGTATTGTATTGATTGAAATCTAAATTTTAATCTAAATCAAAGTTAACAATTAATTTTAATAACACATTTCATGAAATCCATAACTGTTTTAACTTTTATCAAAATTTACTAAAAATTCGATTTTAATCTCGACCAAACAGGGGCAAAATCATAATAAATTTGAATTTCGATAACATGCTAATTTTAAAAATTCTCTGATGATCGTACCCTAATCGAATCCACAAATTGCTTATGTCATCTCAAAATTTATTTTGAGAACTACATTATGGGTATATCGAGTAGTCCAAACAGATATCGAAAATAGTTAAAAATACGTTAAACGTGAGTATTAAAAAAAGACGTCTAACTCACATTTAAAAAAAAAATCAATTATTTCATGAACATTTATTATTTTTGCAATACAAATTTCTCAATGCAATTTTTATCATTTTATTAGGAAATTTTATATGAAATATAACATCAAAAATTTTCGAAATTTTACATCCGAAAAATTATATCCCATGTAAATTTTGGGATATAAAATTACATGGTATGATTTTTTTGGACGTAAATTTTCGATTGTAAAATTTCTCCCAACTTCTTTTCAAGTTCGATTATGCCCCCTAACTTTTAAGGTCCATGTCCGCCTTTGGTCCGTCTTTTCCCTTTTGTTTATGTCGTATGCTGTTTGTATGTCTGGAGCAAATATGAGGAAATGACTGGTTGACCCGACCATATTTCAAAATGGCCTTTGATCATAAAAATAAAATTAAATTAAAAGCTCAAAAGGTTAAATTAAATATCAAAAATTCAAAAATACTCTCATCTTCAATCAAGTATTTGAGTGAAGAGGAAAATAGAAATTTCAAGTTACTCATCCATTCTAGAGTTGGGTTCTAGTGAAAGAAGTCATCCTCACAGTCAACCCAAAGCCGATTACCACACAACCTGGCCAATATCTTCAACAAGGTTATTTTTTTTATGAGATTGATTTTTCATTTATTATTTTTCAAAAATTTGTAGATTAAATTGCTATGTATAATATTTCTTTTTCATTATTTAGGTAGATTATTGGGTGTACTAGTGATTTATGTGTTTATTTTGGAATTTGGAAGATTGTTCTCCACTAAAATAGTATCGCCATTTCTGGAGAGAAAACAGTTTGTCCAAGCCACTTTTTTCCATCAATTTTTTTCTTCATTTTCTTTTCAATTTAAAATTATTTTTTAATTATTTTCTTTTTATGATGAATTTTTTTTTTTCAATTTTAATTAATTAATTAATATTTATATTCTTTATTTCATTTTAATAATTTCCTTTGGTTTAATTTTTTTATTATAATTTTTTTGAAAATAATTTTAAAATTTCTTAATTGCTTTGTTCATTTTATAATTAATATTTTTTTGATTTAAAATTATTTTTATTTCTTTTCTATTTATGATAAATTTTCTTTCTTAAATTTTATTTAAATAATATTTATATTCTTTATTTAATTTGTTTTGTTTTTATTATAATTTTTTTAGAAATTGTTTTCTTCATATTATAAATAATTTTTTCCAATTTAAAATTCTTTTTAATTCTTATTTTTATTATTTGTTTTATTTTCTTTAATTTATTTTTGTCTGTAATTCGATTAGCTTAATTTTATGAGGTTATGCTTTATTCCGCTATCTTTAGTTGAAACTTCTAATATTTGAATTTTTGTATGATGGAGTACCATCTAGATGTGGAGTTAAGACAGATGACCAGAAAATGTACTTGGAATTGTAGTTTTGATAGTTTAACTACTATATTGGAGTTGTTGGATGATCAGTACGCAGATATCCTACGCCAGTCCTTCATGTGGTCCCTGTCAGTTGAAAGATGTGCAAACTCTAGGCAGATTATTGATGTATTATGATGTCAGCTGCTTAGGCCAGTCGACGGCGATGCCCTCAAATTCGACTTCGGAGGCAAGGTCGCTACTTTCTCCATGTTTGAGTTTGCTCTCATGACTGGATTGAAGATAACGGACGACGAGACAACTACTGATGGTATTCAAAAAAGTAATAGGCTGTACGAGATGTATTTTCAGAGACATGAGATGGTGCTTTTACCGCTGTTGATTGGCTCATTTAGGGAGTGCGACCAAATGTTGAGCATATTGAAACTAGGACTGGTCTACATCTTTGAGAGCGTGGTGAGTTATCATCACCAAAACACTGCAATCGACATTTTTCATTTGGAAGTTGTTACGATGTCGATGCCTTCAACAACTATCCATGGGTCGGAGATGATTTGAGGACACCGTACACTTTTTAACCAAATTATAATCGAAGCCCAATGGGTCCATACGTAAGTACGATACTTATGAATTGTCCCTGGCATGTTTAAAATAATCAATGTTAAAATATTTTTTATGCTAAATTTATATCTAATAATTGTATATGTTATAGATCTGTGTATATGAGTTTGTCCTCCTTTTGGGTACCCGATTTGTGAGGCGATAGGGGTGACGCTGCCCTCAGATGCATCATTGGTAGGCATCCGAGTAGACGGATTGGATGCCCCATATGGCAAACAATTATCAGTCCTCATTGATGACGCTGAGGTGGGTATTACATATTGGCGATTTATATTGTATATCGTTTCAAAATTTCATCACATGATCATTAATTAGTTAACTGTTAATATGTCAACTTGAAATCCTAAATAAGTTGACACTGTCGATGGAGGAGGGTCGAGATTTTGTGCACAAAAGTTCCGCATACACAATACGACCACATGCCTGATTCCATCTTGGACTGTTGGGTATGCGAATTGAATATAATTTATTGATTACTGTTTTGTATGAGTTAGCCTATTTTAATTAAGTTAATAATTTTTAGTGGATCTCCCACACACGGTCAGAGTCATTATTTTGATGATTTGTATGTTTGCCTGACTGGATTTATGGCGGAGGAGGTGTTTGCATTACGACAAGAGATGAGAGATAAGATGGGTGCGCTACGGGAGGAGGTAAGGGCTTTGTGATGAGAGATGAGAGAGGAGGTGGGCACGCTATGAGAGGAGGTAGGGGCATTGCGACGAGAGTTGAGCGACGAGGTATCAAATTTATGCCATGATGTTGCAGTGCTACGAAGTCATATAGCAAACCTTCGCGATAAGGTTGTGGTGATCTGTGAACAGATGATGGTGCATTAGAGTCATTTTTATTATCTGTAAAGTGGGAGGGGTGACCACCTTGATGTGGCCGAAGAGGAAAGGGAAGAAGGGGTGGTCTTAACGACGAATTCTCACTTTACAAGTATGTTCCGGTGTATACTTGCGAACTAACTTATTCGTGTCCATCTTTGTCGATCGTAAACGCCAACGACAATTGTTGTCAACGCAACAATAGTCAACAATGACTTGTTTAATTTCTTCACTTTGAACTCAAAGTTGTATTTCAACTCAATTCGGTGCGCAAATTCCTTTAAATCTTTCTTTGTTTCCAACAGTGGCCCGATTTGCAAATTCTCATCATCGAGAAGCACAGACGAAGAATTAGATGATGGTCCACTCGATCCCCGTGCTCTCGCCCCACTCTTGTATCTGACGAGATAAAGCAATCAAATCCCTATTTGTAAATTCATTTTTATTCTTGTTGTCGTGAACTGTCGATGGAATTCTGTACGTAACCATCGAGATCACGATGAAGAACAATTGTTTCAGGAATAACCACATCATTCTCATGAGTTATCTCCATTGTGTCCCTAAAATCATTGGCACCGTGATTCCCTCCATCCGAATATTCGTGTTCACCTTCGATGACATTCTTCCTCGCTAAAGTCATGCAAAGAGGAGTTGTGTGTATTTTCTTCAATTCAAATAGATAAATCACTTCAACATCAGAAGCAACCTTCATATGTGGAATCAGAATGGATGAATGCTCGTTGAATTGAAATCTCGGTTCCATATTGTGCTGAGAGTGATCGACTTTCAGTTTTTTTTGTAAATCGTGGTACATTTACGTATACGATGTACTCGATGTTATGAAAATTGGAATACCACCACGTATATCACTTGTCCATTTCCATACCCACCGATCTTTTTCATCCAATTCAAAATCACCAAAGTAACAAATTGGAATTACAACCATATCTACATCACGAAACATAATTTTTAATTATAAGAAAAAATCAAAAAATATGTCCAACCACTGGACAACAAAATAAAAAAAAAGTAAACAACGGGTTACAGCCGGCTATTAACATCCGATGTTTTGGCTTTTAATAGCCGATTGTTAAGATTGGCCGAAATCATTGCAATGAATATACATGCAGATGAATTTTTTTCTTATTTATGTTTAAAAAAAACTATAGATCTGCTAAAAATATTTATCTACATGTTAAATCTATGTCGAAACAAGGTTTACCGATTAAAAACGTATACTAATTTAATGAAAACGAAATTAAACATACTTACCAATTCGAAATGATAGATGTAAAAAAAAATTTTGTGTTTGATCAATTTTGAAATTTTAAGGTTGAAACAAATGAAAAATGAGAATATTTTTCTCAGTGTTGGAATAAAAAAACATTAAAAGTTAGTTGATTTTGAAATTTGAAGTAGGAAGTGTTTGATTTTTACTTGTTAAGTTAAAAGTGTAGTAAAAGACAATATATATATGTACCGCAAAGTAGGTTAAGTAATAACCAAATGAGTTGGGCACACACATAGATTATCCACACACACGAGTCTTCGCTCATCTCTAGTTAATTGGGTTGCCAATTGTGGTTTGGGCCGACTATTAATTAAAGATTCAATAACAGGCTTGTAACGAAGCCTATGAATAATAGTTCGACCCGACTAATCATTATAGCCCTGAATTTATTTGGTATCAAAATACCCAATACATGCCATTCCATTGCAAATCATTTAACAAAAAAGTATAATAAAATGCTTCAAAATAGTTACAAATAGTTGCATATTTAGCCAAAACAATAACAATTAATTTGTAAGAGAGTTTCAATGACTTGCGAGCGGTCCGAAGCCCGATTCCACATATGCAATGTAAAGGGTATACTCCAAAACACCATAATTTGTGACGGAATCAAATGAGTACGTACTTGAAATGGCATATCCCCGTGCCAATCGGAAAACACCTGTGCCACCAATGACAGCCAACTCACGATTCTGTACAGTCATAAGATTTCTTCCTGAAACACTCAGTGTGCTTCCATTGTATATGCCCGCTGTGAAAATAAAGTTGATGTTCATAGCAAGGCCTGAATTCTCCAAATCTGCAAAAGTAATGAGTCCCTGAGCTCGGCCCAATTTGGTCGAATTGGAATCGGGTTCAGCTGTCATTAAGTCATCTATGACCCTAACTTGACCAAAAGATGTGGGTGAAGTCGGAGTTATTTCAGCTCGAGCCACCTCCCAAACTGTAGCATTAAGACCACCTAGTACGTCCTGCAGATAAAAATGAAGTTTTCCAACCTTCTCGTTTCCTTGGCAGAGGTTTCTTAACCCTTCTTCTTCTAGCATGTTCATCATTTGGGCATCGGCAAAGGCTCCGAACATGACCATGATCAATGAAAAAAGCATTAAAATTTTATCGAGCTTTCCCATTCTGTAGTTTCCTTCTCTCTCTCTGACTGCAGATTTTAGTATATCATAAGCCCAAGAAATAGAGATATATATACACAGATGAACTTCTGAATGAGAAGCCAAGTTGGAATTCTCTATGTTGCCCTGTAAGTGGATTAGTAGCACGAAATTTCAATAATTTTGTTCGTTTTTACACCGTAAGGCTTGATTTTTCTTTTGTTGACTCAAACTTTTAAGATATTTGTCTTCCTTTCCAAGTTTAGCAATAGCATTTCGACATCATACACATTTGACTAAATCCTACGTTGATATTTGAACGAATATTTACGAAGGCTCATAAGCGAGCCTATCTGTCTTTGAGCGAGCATTTTAAAGAGCCAAATTATATGACAATGGCCAGTAAGTATTAATAGCCTGAAGTCTCATAAGCGACCTTGAACATTAAAAAAAAAAAAAAAATGGAGAAATCAAAAAGCAGGAGGACTAGATTGGTGAATAAAACTGAAAGGATAACAAATTTAATTAAAAGTGAGTTATGAACGACTGTCATGTGTCATTAGCAAAGATGACTTAATTACCCTCAAGATCTCATTAGAAATCTATAAATAAGCATAGCTGAAAATCGAGAAAGACATGCAAATTTGAGTATCCTTCTTTCAAACAGTCATTTATCTTCTTACTCATGCTTGAACATCGAATCAATGAGTTTAGGAAGAGAAAATCTTTATTAAGTGAAAGGAATTTGTTGATAGTTATTTTGAGGTCAACCAACCGAAATTGATTTCTTAGAACCCAAAAAGGAAATTGAAATTGGTCTCCTCCTACATGGTCAAAGAGAATCTCAATAGTGGTTCTAGAAGAAAATTCAAAAATTGAAGAATTACCGATTTAGAAAGTGAGAAGGCAGCTAGATTGACTGGATGGCTGCCCAAATATCTTCTTAGTCATTTTAAAGTAAAAATTGAGGTTGGGCAAACTGAACTAGTCCCCACCTGCAAGGCTACAAGCTCGATCCATGGGCAAAATAAACTTGTGTTTGAGTCCCATCCTTTCAGGAAAATGTATTTTGTAATAGTGAATTTTTGAGAATGAGTGACTAAAAATTAGGATTTTTTTTTTTTAATTTACATTGATATCAATTTGGAAAATAAATAAAAAGAAAAATTAATAATCGTGATGATTTAGCAAGATAATTTTCCATATTTAAGCATTGTCCATAACATATTTATCATGGTCGTGTTGCAAGCTTCTAACAGATTTTTGAATTGCTCCAAATGGATAACCGTGTCTAACGAAAAAAAAAAAAAATCAAATAATAAAACTTTTAAGAAGTAAAAAAATTTAGATTGGAAGGAGGGTTTGTCCGCTTGTATTTTCAGTTGAATTTGAGCACACTGTAATTAATATGATTGTTCATTCACAGGCTATGGGCGATGCACATCATCCATCCCCTGAAGCTCCAAAATTAAGTTTTGTAAAATCCATCGTATCAAGGATCATAATACGGATGAATACTTTGAGGTACTCAAAATGGCGAGGCTATGAAGCTAGTAGGGAAGTGTGTGTGAAGCATCTTAAAGCCGAAAGCCATCTTACTTGGGTACAAGAAGACGGGATCTAAGAATGAGGCCAAGGTACAAGGAACCATTGCATATATTGACCAATGTTCCAAATCCTAGACCTTTGGTAAGAGAGATAAATGCCATAATTGGAGACCCTTGTGTCAGTGAGGGAACAATGAATGGACAAAGAAGTTATGCTCAAGCCCCTAAAAACATGTGTTGGAGATCTAAGGTAAGCGTAAAATCGCATGTCTTCCAATTACATTTAATGATGGCCTCGACCGTATGCTGGTGGACAAATGGTAGTTCCGTGAATTTTCTATTTGGAAGTGCATTCGACTAAATGTAGGTTTACCACCCCCGGGTGCCTACGACTGAGCCCTTGTATGGGTTTACTAGTGACAGCTTGGTCCAAAGGGGACAAATCTCTTTGATAATTGAAATTAAGCGAAGAGCCAACGATTTCCTATGGATATATAAACTATTCTGATTAGAACAGAATCCTGAAAAAGACCGACCTAAAGCAATTACAAGCAGTAACATCCATTCACCATTTCTGGATAAAGTTTCGAACTCTAAAAGGAGTGGCCAGCATCAAGGAAAACCAGGCATCCGTGCACGAGTGTTGCCTCAGCGTTGAGAAAAGAGGACTCTAGAACTTCGCTAATTAAAACCACATTGATATTAGAAAATAGGAAGAACATGCTTAAAAATCCTCGTTTAGGAAAATGTAGATCTGAGGCTGTGAATGTTTGAGTTGAAAAACTCTCCTGCGATGATACTACAAGTATTAAGGGAAGCTTGGTGTTAAGGGATATATATCCCACATCGATAAATGATGTTGACACAGACCAATTAATAAAGATATTGGGCTACTCCTCTTAACAAGGTTGACCTTTTAAGATGGAACCCCAATTCTTAACATGGTATCAGAGCTCATTATACTCCTTCGATCCCGTTAAAACTCTAAAATGAGCATGTGGATTTTCAAAATTGGTCTGCTCAAATGAGCCACCATCTTGTGGGGGCGTGTTAAGGGATATATATCCCACATCGATAAACGATGTTGACACGGACCAATTAATAAAGATATTAGGCTACTCCTCTTAACAAGGTTGACCTTTTAAGATGGAACCCCAATTATTAACACTTGGAAATTGTGAAAGTGAACCAAGACCAGAGATATGGTCACAATGACAATTTGTGATACACACAGGAAATGGATAGAAGGCAAATCTCTTTTCACCTGTAACAAAGTTTCAATTGAAGGCGAGTCCCTATCCTCCAAATGCAACAGTGTAAAAAAGATGAGCCTTGAGCCGTGAAAATGAAAAAAAATCTAAAGGCGATGTTCTTTTCATCGGAGAAGAAATACTGGGAATTTGAGTTTTACCCATCGAAAGCTGAATTGTAGAAGTCTTACGATAAAATGAAAACCATAAAGAAAATATTTTAGATAAATGCACGCGATATTAATCATTGTACTATTTTGCCGCAACAATTAAATGAAATTTCATATTTTGCGAACCGTACTACTATCAAATGAAGTTGATTAAATTCTTACACAAGGTGCTTCGAATACCAATTGAAATAAGTAGTGTGAACTTGAATGAATAAACCAGCGATAACGGTGATATAATAAGTAACAATTTCATACAAAAAATTTATCACCATAATTAAAAAAAGTGAGACACATAAAAACCATTTTCCAAGTTAATTGGGGTTAGAGATTTCGGAAAGCAGAGTCTTCCTAGTTAACTTGAGTATCACTCTCATAAGGTGCGATTGAGAGTAGAAGTTATATATGGCTCAATAACATAGTTGAGAGCGTGGTGAGGTATCATCACAGAAAGATAGCAATCGACCTTTTCCATTTGGAAGTTGTTGATGACATCGATGCCTTCAACATCTATCTATGGGGCCAGAGATGTTTTGAGGATACCGTAGACTTCTTTACCATGCCACACTCGAAGCCCAATTGGTCCATACGTAAGTACGATACGTATGAATTTCCCTGGCAGTGCAGGTAAATATTTAACATTAAAATATTTTTATACTAAATTTATATATAATAATTGTATATGTTGCACATCTGGACATATAAGACTATTCTCTTCTTGGGTACCCAGTTTTCGAAACGAGGAGAGACACGCTACCCTCGGTTGCATCATTGGGAAGCATCCTGAACATACGAATGTCCCTATGGCAAACAGTTATCAACCCCCATCGACGACTCTCAGGTGAGTATTACACATTTGCAATTTATATTGTATATCGTTTCAAAATTTCATCACATGATCATTTAGTTGAATTGTCAATATGTCAGCTTGAAATCCTAACTAAGTTGACGTCGTCGACGAAGTTTTGTGGGTGAATTAGTTGTTCAGTATACTTAATACAACTAGATGTCTGATTCCATCCTGGACCATTGGGTATGTGAATTGAATATAATTTATTGATTACAGTTTTGTATGAGTTAGCCTATTTTAATTAAGTTAATATTTTTTAATATTTTTATTTATGTAGAAGCGCAGTCCAGTTGATAGACGATTACCTCCATCGATGGGTCACCTTCGTCAAGGGGATCACCTCCACCGGTAAGATCTTCTTATCCTTCATCTAGACACCTCCCCTACGAATCTCCTACGCACGGTCAAGGTCGTTATTCGATGATCTGTATGTTCGCCTGATGGATTTATGATGGATGAGGTGGGTGAGTTACAATAAGAGATAAGAAAGGAGTATGGCGTACTACGAGAAGAGGTAGGGACACAACGACGAGAGTTGAGCGACAAGGTATCAAATTTATACCATGATGTTGCAGTGCTATGAAGCCATATAGCAAACCTTCAAGATGAGGTCACGATGCTCCATGGCGAAAACAGGTAGACGAGGAAGTGATAGATGGGGTGATGGAGATTGTGACGAAGATCGGGGTCACACACAGTTGTGGACAGATGATGTTGTATTAGAATTATTTTTTTTATCTATTTTTTATCTATAGAGCAAGTGGGGTGGCCTCGATGGGAATGGGAGATGTGGCTAGGGAGGAGAGGGTGGATGGGGTGTTCCTGATGACGGATGAGGTGGCGGTGCTCGAGGCGAAGAGTGTGGCAATCACCAGGGCAGAGAATGTGCTTGGGACAAAGGAATGGCAGATGAGGAGAGGACACCAATCGTAACAAAGGGTAAGAAGCATGCTATTGACATGCCAGAGCAGGTAGTCGGCAAGAGGCCGAGATTGCCGTCACAGTACTTCGTTTCCCCCTTCACGACTAAGGTGAAAATGAGGACGTTCATCGATAGGACGTATCACAATCTCTTCTGGGATGTGGACCATGTCAAGTGGAAAACGTTTGAGATAGAGTAGAGAAGAATTATGCCTGGGTAAGTATTTTATGATTTTAGTGAAGTATGCAATGCTTACACATCTATGCTTCTTTTCCCAATTTTTCTATTTCTTTTTTTTTCAGAGCTAGTCATAAGATAGCTCAAAGGATGATCCTGAACGCCTATAAGTGGTTTCATGATATCACGATTTCGGGAGCTTGGCTCGTCGACAATGTAAGTTTAATATCACAATTGTTAGTTATTATGCATACATATTTTTTTTTGTTTATTAAATGAAATAGCTCCCTATTTTTTATTAGTATTTCCTGATATAGCACATCGACCTGATTATAGAGTTCTTGCTCGACCGGCTCAAAAATATCCAAGACCATTCGACATTCCTGGCCGAGTCATATTGAGCACCGAGTTCCTATGTGTCGTTACCATATGAATCACTCCAACTTATGGGTAATGAGCACACGGTGTCTGAATATATGCTCGAGTAGGTTATAGGGATATAGATGAGTGTCGGGAGAAGTCATGGGAGGGTTGTACGCATATGTACATTACAGTGATCGCGGATCATCACTACTTTACCGTGGAGATCGTCTTTGCTGATTCTACTATATATGTGTATGACTCTGATCATTCTTGTCTAACACAGAGTCAGCTCGAGCTTCACTTGGAGTCTGTGGCTGTGATCATTCTTTTAATAGCTAGAAGAGCAGGGGTGATTGTGCAGGAAAAATTAGTCATTGTGCGAGACATGACGACGGCGAGATAGTCAAAATCGTAAGTACTTATAATTTTTTTTAATTTTAAAAACTTAGTTTTAGTTACACGATAACGAACTAAAAACATTACTATTTATTCGCAGGGGTGATTATGGCATGTTCGCAATAAAGTAAGTACATAACATTGATGGAATCAATCAATCCTGGACACAAAATTGGATGAATAAGTTAGCGTGCAATTTATATGAATTCACTTGTGATTCGTAAATATTGTATATTTAATTATGAAATAATTATAAATATTGTAAAAAAAAGTTTAAATGTTATATATTTAATTATTTATTTATTTGTGAAATAATTGTAAATATTGTAAAAAAAAAATGTAAATGTTGTATATTTAGTTTGTCAATTTATTTGTGAAATAATTATAAATATTATAAAAAATGTAAATACTGTTCCATTATCACCGATACCATTACATATCCATCTAATTGTCATTTAGGGGAATCTGACTTGTACAAAATTGGTGAATATGTCATGTTGCTCTGTACCTGCCGCGTACGTGATCGAGGAAACTCTCCAGTAGCTGGTATTTTAGACGTACGTGGAAGTACATGACCACGTGATTCAACTTCGAGTGGGAACAAACTATTAAATGGGAGAATATGGTCGGGAACTTTCCACTCGACTTCATTCGATAAAGTAAATATAGTCTCATCATATGCTGCTCTCCAATAATCAGTCGTGTAATAAGGAGAGCATAAGATTCTCGCTGCAAATCCTCGATACATTGCCACTGCGACTGCATGTTCACATAGTAAACTCTCCGACTGTCAACTACATGTGCAGGTGTTATCAGTTAAGTTCACCATGTATGCCATATTACAGGCACATTTCACGGAGAAGTGGAACTCATCTAGTGGTTCCATATTCAACTTTCTTGCAACCTCTACAGTCTTGAAGAGTTTATCTTCCTGAGCCGAGGATAGCAAGCTCGTACAACTCTGTGATTCCACATGTCGGTTGTGAAACCACTGCTGCAGCTTGTTAAGAATGTTCTTAATTATTGCGAAGAATGGTAACTCTCGATCCTTCTTAAATAATGCATTGAGAGACTTCGCATTGTTTGGCATCATCATGTTGCACCAACGTCCTGGAAAATGTGATCACTCCCAATGTTCAATCCTCTTTTTTGTTAGATACTCCCATGCCGGGAATGATTTACTTCATATTTCTACCATGAACTTATTATACTCTTTAACACTGTAAGTTTCAGCCACTCTCTTGAATAATGAAACGATGCCTTTGACCCAATACTTAGTCTACAAGTTGCTTTGTATATGGTACAAGCAATACCTATGATGTGCATCGAGAAAAAGTTCAGCGATACCATTCATTATAGATGATCCTCGATCAGTTACAAAGGTAAGGTCTTCGACTTCCCCGATGACTTTCCTTAGATTTGTGAAGAACCAACGTATCGACAGATCATTCTCGCTATCGACTATACCAAATGCAAGAGGGTAAATTTGGATGTTGGCATCTTGACATGTAACAATAATTAACTTGCCTTATATCTAGCTTTCAAAGTTGTACCATCAAATAAAATTAGGGGTCGCATCGCATTTCAAAATCCCCGAATACATTGTCCAAGAGCCATGAAGAAAAATTTAAAGCAACTCTCGCCCTTAGTCTCAATAAAAAAGTCGAGAAGGGATTAGTTATCCCATGTTATGGTAATACCTGACTAATTTAGCATAGCTCTCATTGGTCATGCCCATTAAATCCTCCAACGTGTATTTTTTGGCCTTTCAGGCTTTCAATAGCTCATGATCACTCTGTAATCTCGACGAACGTCGTTGATGATGTCCAAAAGTCTATAGATCATCTGTGAGTCCTGATACTTGTACATTATCTGTAACAAATTGAGATTACAACTATATCTACATGACGAAACATAATTTTTCATTATAAGAAAAAAATAGTTGAAAAATCGGCCCACCAACTGGACAATAGAATAAAAGAAGTTAACAGCGGGATAACAGCCGGCTATTAACAACCGTTGTTTTGGTTTTTAACTGCCGGTTGTTAAGATTCACCAAAATCATTGCTATGAATATACATGCAGATGAATTTTTTTTTAATTTATGTTTAAAAAAATTACAGATCTGTTAAAATTTTTTATCTACATGTTAATCTATGTCGAAACGAGATTTATTGATTAAAAACATATACTAATTTAATGAAAACGAAATTAAACACATAAACATAAGTACCAATTCGAAATGATAGATGTAAAAATGGGGAAAAATTATGTTTGATCAATTTTTGAGATTTTGGAATAAACAGATAAGAAAAATTAGTTAGTTTTGAAAATTTAAGTGGGAAGTGTTTGGTTTTTACTTGTTAACTAAAAGTGTAATATTGTCTTTTAAATAAAACAATATTTTGTAATTGTATTGTTTACTTAAGTGCATCTTTATATTTTTCCATTCGAAAGATTATTGTGGAAATATGCAATTATTCAAAATTCAAAGTGAAAATTAGAGAGATTGAAACCAATTTTAAAAGTACCCCGTATCTCTGTATCTATTTTGCCCTATGCCGTCTAATATATAGCCACCTTCCTTATTCCAAAATGAGTCTTTTTCTTTCTTCAGCCTTTTTTTTAGGGAAAAATTCATTTATCCTACTTCATCTTTACCCTATTTCAAAAATAACAAAACAATTTTCACATTTCAAAAATCGGATTTTTTGACCTATACATACACATATTTATTTATATATTTAAATATATAAAAAGATATAAATAAATAAATAAATAAATAAATATATATATATATATATATATATATATATATATATATATATATATATATATATATATATAGACACACACACACACACAATTGACCCCCCCCCACCTCCACCACCCCCCACCGGTTCGGCGACTTTTCCGGCGACTGCTCCGGCGATCGTTCCGGCGACTACTCCGATTTCGGTAGCCGTTCCGGCGACTGCTCCGACTCAAGTCACAAGTCACAATCTAGGTCACAAGTCACAGCCCAGGTCACAACTTAAGTCACAAGTCACAGTCCAGGTCACAAATCAGAATTTTGTTCATAGTCACGAGTTATTTATTATTTTTTTTTTATATAAGGATCACAGGTTATTTTCAAATGATCACAGGTAAATTTTTCGGTGACAACTTATTTAATTTTGAGTCACAGTTCACTAATTGGTCACAGGTCAACTACTGGATCATGTACCACCATCACCTCCAAATGTCTCCACAGCCACCGCTCCGACTGTAAACCATGACAATCTCCAGCACCAAAAATATCACCGCCACCACCACAGAAATTATAAGATCCACGAAACCACCACCCCCGCCAACACGACCGCCGCCAACAAAATCACTGCACGACCACCACAAAACAAAGATCCAAAATCTGTACAGTCGCCACCACCACCGTTTACATAACACCAACCACCACCAATAAAAACAGCCTAAATAAAAACCACTCCAACAACCAATAAAACCCACCATCAACACCAATGGCGCCTCCACCACCACCCACCTTATTTTCATCAATCAATTCAATTTCTATATACAAGTCCTTCATCATACTTTAAAATCGATTTCCAGAAACAAGAAAATGAACCAATATAGACAAACTGTAGGGCAAGAGACAAGGATGAAAGCGATTCGGACCTCCAGTTTTACCAAACATGCTGCTTCAAATACCAATTTTACCAAACATGCTGCTTCGAATTCCAGGATCCGAACCTGTGACCCGAACATCCGCGAGAATCAGGCACCAGGTCCAGATTTGTAGCGATAGAACTAGTCGAAGACGAGGATCGCAAGATGAAGCAGAGTCACAAATTAATAAAAACCACAGAGACCCGTTCCAAATCACACACACAGAGAAGCATGGTGTGGGTCGCACAATAGGATTTGAGCGTTGTGGTGTGGTGTCTTCTCAATAGTCCGGCAGTGGTTGTTTCACTTCATAGCTGCAGAGACCGTAGCTGAGGATTTAGGTTGAGGGGAGAGTGAAGGAGAAGACATGATTTCGGTGGGCATGGTGACGGCGCAGTGGTGGCGGTGAGGGAGAGGAGAGGACTGAGAGATGGAGAGAGCGAGAGAGAAGTGAGACGTGAATTTAAGGTTTGAATTTAGGGGAGGGGTGGGGTGGGGTGGGGTGTGTGTATATATTAATTTTTATAATATTATTATTAATATTTAATTAAATATAAACAACTGTATCTATATATAAAATATCTGATTTTGGAAAGTTAAAACTTGAAATCTGATTTATGAATTTGAATCTTGAAAAGTAGGGCTTGATGTAATTACTACTTTTTTTTTTCAAACAATGTCCAATTCAAATTGGGAAGTTGATTTCCATTCCAATTGGCCCAAGCCCTTTAAAATAATGTTTGCCATCAAGGCCCCACTTTTCTCAAATAATGCATTTTAATCCTCGAGTTCATTTATTTGTGCAGCCTTTATCTTCTTCAAGTTCTTATTTGTAGGATTTGATCACAAAACTACAAATTTTATTCAATTTGTTAGTACATATTTGACAATTTTCGCCTCAAAGTTCAAATATTCAACTTTGGCCCAAACTCTTAAATAAGAACTTGAAGAAAATAAAGGCTGCACAAATAAATGAACTCGAGGATTAAAATGCATTATTTGATCACAAAACTACAAATTTTATTCAATTTGTTAGTACATATTTGACAATTTTCGCTTCAAAGTTCAAATATTCAACTTTGGCCCAGACTCTCATAGAGACTTATATATTGATTCATAAATCTCAATATTCATTCAAAATTGAACTCTTCAAGTTTCGAATGTGTTCAACTCAATGCCCAAACTTTTTATAAGAATGACTCATTCCCTAACTAATATGGAATAAATAAAATTGAATTAAATGTATTTCTTACCATGTTATTGATATAATTTTTGTTATAGAATTTTCGATTAGTTTGGTTCGCAATAATATCCAAATTAGTAAGATGATCAAGATAACCCAAACTCACATCCCCAAAGTAAGCATAAGTCCAATTATCACAGGTCAATAATTACTAGATGCAGTATAATTAAAAGTATTGTAATTAATCTATAGAAAATACTCCATGCCCTATACGTAATTGGTTGTTACGTACTAACATCGTCACAATGCCATTTTAATTGAAAATTAAATTGGAGGTTTTTCTTTAATTTCAACCCAAATCGATATTCGAGAGAACCAACAATTGTCAATCTAGTGTTCGTCTTTGTTTCTTATAACTTCACTAAATCAAAGAGAAGGCAGCCATTTTCTCTCAAAGGGGCAAAAGGAAAGCCCCGCGTTATGTGTAATAACACAAAATCAAGAAAAAAGACAATATATATATGTACCACAAAGTAGGTTAAGTAATAACCAAATGAGTTGGGCTTCACACATATAGATTATCCACACACACGAGTCTTCGCTTGTCTCTAGTTAATTGGGTTGCCAATTGTGGTTTGGGCCGACTATTAATTAATGATTCAATAACGGGCTTGTAACGAAGCCTATAAATAATAGTTCTACCCGACTAAACATTATAGCCCTGAATTTATTTGATATCATAATACCCAACACATGCCATTCCATTGCAAAACATTTAACAAAAAGTACAGTAAAATGCTTCAAAATAGTTACAAATAGTTGCATATTTAGCCAAAACAATAACAATTAATTTGTAGGAGAGTTTCAATGACTTGCGAGCGGTCCGAAGCCCGATTCCACATATGCAATGTAAAGGGTATACTCCAAAACACCATAATTTGTGACGGAATCAAACGAGTAAGTACTTGAAATGGCATATCCCCGTGCCAATCGGAAAACACCTGTGCCACCAATGACAGCCAACTCACGATTCTGTACAGTCATAAGATTTCTTCCTGAAACACTCAGTGTGCTTCCATTGTATATGCCCGCTGTGAAAATAAAGTTGATGTTCATAGCAAGGCCTGAATTCTCCAAATCCGCAAAAGTAATGAGTCCCTGAGCTCGGCCCAATTTGGTCGAATTGGAATCGGGTTCAGCTGTCATTAAGTCATCTATGACCCTAACTTGACCAAAAGATGTGGGTGAAGTCGGAGTTATTTCAGCTCGAGCCACCTCCCAAACTGTAGCATTAAGACCACCTAGTACGTCCTGCAGATAAAAATGAAGTTTTCCAACCTTCTCGTTTCCTTGGCAGAGGTTTCTTAACCCTTCTTCTTCTAGCATGTTCATCATTTGGGCATCGGCAAAGGCTCCGAACATGACCATGATCAATGAAAAAAGCATTAAAATTTTATCGAGCTTTCCCATTCTGTAGTTTCCTTCTCTCTCTCTGACTGCAAATTTTAGTATATCATAAGCCCAAGAAATAGAGATATATATACACAGATGAACTTCTGAATGAGAAGCCAAGTTGGAATTCTCTATGTTGCGCTGTAAGTGAATTAGTAGCACGAAATTTCAATAATTTTGTTCGTTTTTACACCGTAAGGCTTGATTTTTCTTTTGTTGACTCAAACTTTTAAGATATTTGTCTTACTTTCCAAGTTTAGCAATAGCATTTCGACATCATACACATTTGACTAAATCCTACGTTGATATTTGAACGAATATTTACGAAGGCTCATAAGCGAGCCTATCTGTCTTTGAGCGAGCATTTTAAAGAGCCAAATTATATGACAATGGCCAGTAAGTATTAATAGCCTGAAGTCTCATAAGCGACCTTGAACATCAAAAAAAAAAAAATGGAGAATATCAAAAAGCACGAGGACTAGATTGGTGAATAAAACTGAAAGGATAACAAATTTAATTAAAAGTGAGTTATGAACGAATGTCATGTGTCATTAGCAAAGATGACTTAATTACCCTCAAGATCTCATTAGAAATCTATAAATATGCATAGCTGAAAATCGAGAAAGACATGCAAATTTAAGTATCCTTCTTTCAAAAAGTCATTTCTCTTCTTACTCGTGCTTGAACATTGAATCAATGAATTTAGGAGGAGAAAACCCTAATTAAGTGAAAGGGATTTGTTGATAGTTATTTTGAGGTCAACCAACCCAAATTGATTTCTTAGAACCCAAGAAGGAAATTGAAATTGGTCTCCTCCTACATGGTCAAAGAGAATCTCAATAGGTTCTAGAAGAAAATTCAAAAATTGAAGAATTACCGATTTAGAAAGTGAGAAGGCAGCTAGATTGACTGGATGGCTGCCCAAACATCTTCTTAGTCATTTTAAAGTAAAAATTGAGGTTGGGCAAACTGAACTAGTCCCCACCTGCAAGCTCGATCCATGGGCAAAATAAACTTGTGTTTGAGTCCCATCCTTTCAGGAAAATGTATTTTGTAATAGTGAATTTTTGAGAATGAGTGACTGAAAATTAGGATACTTTCAAGCCTATGAGGTGAATGTCACGTTTTTGAAGGCAAGAGAATTATTATCCACCATCAAAGCTTTGTTGCTGGCCAAACAAATGAGACGACATAGGGAGATTTCATATAGTTGATTCTTGAATGGAGTTGACATGTCTTTGTTCAAAGTGTTATGCTGTTCAAAACAAAAACCAAAAAAAAAGAAATTGAAATTTTGGGGTTAAGGTTTCGATCACAACGTGATAATAACCAAAAAATTTAAAGACTCTAGGTGAGCTTCATGAAGATAATTATGTTATTTGTACAATGTTTTTGTACAACATTGTTTTTGTACAAGTTTTGAAGATTAGGATGGAAATGATGGCAGAAATTATTGAATATTGGGATATGCACAATGCTTGAAAGGGGGATCAAGAATATGGAAGGTAACAAATTGGGCTTAAATGGTGGGATGAGAGATTTTTACTTTTTTAATTCTACTATTTTCAGTCAGTATTTTATAAATAAAAAAAAGTTAAAAAGTAAAATTATAGATTTTGAGATAAATTGGAATCTAAGAACAATCAATCTTTGCTATAAATTTGCTTCATTGATTTCAAATTAATTCATAAGACTACAAGGTACAAATATATACACACCACAAAGGGAAAAAGGACAAAATTAGTTACATAGAATATTCTCTCAACAAATCACATGTGCAAGCCAAAACAGATTGATGCCTTCTAGTATCTTATATTTGCTCAATCAGCATTGCCAGCTGATGATCATTGCTGGCAGCAGGTAGGAGCTGGAATGGATGACAAGGAAGCCAGCTCATCTTCTTGATCCTTCATTATCTGTAACTCGAGCTTCATCTTCCAATAGTCGCCCACAAGATGGAGAGTGGATGTTTGATACTCCCATCTTGACCATGAGAAAATAAAAGCTTGCAGAAGTCAATGCTTTAGTTAAAAACCCATCACATTAAAAAATTAAAGACTCTAGTATCATGCCATTTTTTGATGATATAATGTCATTTTTTTAGTACGATTACACTATAAAATTTTTTAGTATTGTTGTTTTAAGTTCTTGCAAGAAACAGTGCATAATTGTCATTTATATGCAATCATATCAATAAAATAACTTATCTTTTTACATAAGCTAAATTAGACATCAAAGTTTTGGAGTTCAAAGGATATGTACATGTCACTTTTTCAAAGGAAAACAAATTAAATATTTTTTTCCTTTTAATTCCTGCTTTTGTGTTGCCTCTTTTGACTTATTTAAGGGCTATGCTTCTTTACTCGTAAGAATGAACTTAATAATCGTTAACATTTCGAAGTATTCATGACAAAGTTTGAGATTTCAAGTTAATAAACGACTAGTCATAATAATACGTCGAAAACGTCCACACGAAATGAACTTAATAATCTTGATTTAAAATTCATAAATTTTTACATTGATAACAATTAGGAAAATAAATAAAAAGAAAAATTAATAATCATGATTTCGCATTTAATAATTTAGCAAGATAATTTTTCATATTTAAGCATTGTCCATAACATATTTATCATGGTTGTGTTGCAAGCTTCTAACAGATTTTTGAATTGCTCCAAATGGATAATCGTATCATAAAATATAGCATCAAACGAAAAAAAAAAATAATCAAATAATAAAACTTTTAAGAAGTAAAAAAAACTTAGATTGGAAGGAGGGTTTGTCCGCTTGTATTTTCAGTTGAATTTGAGCACATTGTAATATATATGATTGCTCATTCACAGGCTATGGGCGATGAACATCATCCATCCCCTGAAGCTCCAAAATTAAGTTTTGTAAAATCCATCGTATCAAGGATCATAATACGGATGAATACTTTGAGGTACTCAAAATGGCGAGGCTATGAAGCTAGTAGGGAAGTGTGTGTGAAGCATCTTAAAGCAGAAAGCCATCTTACTTGGGTACAAGAGGACGGGATCTAAGAATGAGGCCAAGGTACAAGGAACCGTTGCATATATTGACCAATGTTCCAAATCCTAGACCTTCGGTAAGAGAGATAAATGCCATAATTGGAGACCCTTGTGTCAGTGAGGGAACAATGAATGCACAAAGAAGTTATGCTCGAGCCCCTAAAAACATGTGTTGGAGATCTTCTAGATCTAAGGTAAGCGTAAAATCGCATGTCTTCCAATTACATTTAATGATGGCCTCGACCGTATGCTGGCGGACAAATGGTAGTTCCGTGAATTTTCTATTTGGAAGTGCATTCGACTAAATGTAGGTTTTCCACCCCTGGGTGCCTACGACTGAGCCCTTGTATGGGTTTACTAGTGACAGCTTGGTCCAAAGGGGACAAATCTCTTTGATAATTGAAATTAAGCGAAGAGCCAACGATTTCCTATGGATATATAAACTATTCTGATTAGAACAGAATCCTGAAAAAGACCGTCCTAAAGCAATTACAAGCAGTAACATCCATTCACCATTTCTGGATAAAGTTTCGAACTCTAAAAGGAGTGGCCAGCATCAAGGAAAACCAGGCATCCGTGCACGAGTGTTGCCTCAGCGTTGAGAAAAGAGGACTCTAGAACTTCGCTAATTAAAACCACATTGATATTAGAAAATAGGAAGAACATGCTTAAAATCCTCGTTTAGGAAAATGTAGATCTGAGGCTGTGAATGTTTGAGTTGAAAAACTCTCCTGCGATGATACTACAAGTATTAAGGGAAGCTTGGAAACTGTGAAAATGAACCAAGACCAGAGATATGGTCACAATGACAATTTGTGATACACATAGGAAATGGATAGAAGGCAAGTCTCTTTTCACCTGTAACAAAGTTTCAATTGAAGGCGAGTCCCTATCCTCCAAATGCAACAGTGTAAAAAAGACGAGCCTTGAGCCGTGAAAATGAAAAAAATCTAAAGGCAATGTTCTTTTCATCGGAGAAGAAATACTGGGAATTTGAGTTTTACCCATCGAAAGCTGAATTGTAGAAGTCTTACGATAAAATGAAAACCATAAAAAAAATATTTTAGATAAATGCACGAGTTATTAATCATTGTACTATTTTGCCGCAACAATTAAATGAAATTTCATATTTTGCGAACCGTACTACTATCAAATGAAGTTGATTAAATTCTTACACAAGGTGCTTCGAATACCAATTGAAATAAGTAGTGTGAACTTGAATGAATAAACCAGCGATAACGGTGATATAATAAGTAACAATTTCATACAAAAAATCTATCACCATAATTAAAAAAAGTGAGACACATAAAAACCATTTTCCAAGTTAACTGGGGTTAGAGATTTCAGAAAGCAGAGTCTTCCTAGTTAACTTGAGTATCACTCTCAGAAGGTACAATTGAGAGTAGAAGTTATATATGGCTCAATAACATAGTTGAGAGCGTGGTGAGGTATCATCACAGAAAGATTGCAATCGATCTTTTCCATTTAGAAGTTGTTGATGACATCGATGCCTTCAACAACTATCTATGGGGTCAGATATGTTTTGAGGATACCGTAGACTTCTTCACCATGCCACACTCGAAGCCCAATTGGTCCATACGTAAGTACGATACTTATGAATTTCCCTGGCAGTGCAGGTAAATATTTAACATAATCAACATTAAAATATTTTTATACTAAATTTATATATAATAATTGTATATGTTGCACATCTAGACATATAAGACTATTCTATTCTTGGGTGCCCGGTTTTCGAAATGAGGGGAGACACGCTACCCTCAGATGCATAATTGGGAAGCATTCTGAACAGATGGATGTCCCTATGGCAAACAGTTATCAACCCCCATCGACGACTCTCAGGTGAGTATTACACATTTGCAATTTTTATTGTATATCGTTTCAAAATTTCATCACATGATCATTTAGTTGAATTGTCAATATGTCAGCTTGAAATCCTAACTAAGTTGACGTCGTTGACGGAGTTTTGTGGGTGAATTAGTCGTTCCGTATACTCAATACGACTAGATGTCTGATTCCATCCTGGACCATTGGGTATGTGAATTGAATATAATTTATTGATTACAGTTTTGTATGAGTTAGCCTATTTTAATTAAGTTAATATTTTTTAATATTTTTATTTATGTAGAAGTGCAGTCCAGTTGATCGACGATTACCTCCACTGATGGGTCACCTTCGTCGAGGGGACCACCTCCACCTGTAAGATCTTCTCATCCTTCATCTAGACACCTCCCCTACGAATCTCCTACACACGGTCAAGGTCATTATTTCGATGATCTGTATGTTCGCCTGATGGATTTATGACGGATGAGGTGGGTGCGTTACAATAAGAGATAAGAAAGGAGTATGGCGCACTACGAGAGTTGAGCGACAAGGTATCAAATTTAAACCATGATGTTGCAGTGCTATGAAGCCATATAGCAAACCTTCAAGATGAGGTCACGATGCTCCATGGCGAAAACAGGTAGACGGGGAAGTGATAGATGGGGTGATGGAGATGATGATGGAGATTGTGACGAAGATCAGGGTCACACACAGTTGTGGACATATGATTTTTTATCTATTTTTTATCTATGGAGCAGGTGGGGTGGCCTCGATGGGAATGGGAGATGTGGCTAGGGAGGAGAGGAGAGGGTAGATGGGGTGTTCCTGATGACGGATGAGGTGGCGGTGCTCGAGGCGAAGAGTGTGGCAATCACCAGGGCAGAGAATGTGCTCGGGACAAAGGAATGGCAGATGAGGAGAGGACGCCAGTCGTAACAAAGGGTAAGAAGCATGCTATTGACATGCCAGAGCAGGTAGTCGGCAAGAGGCCGAGATTGCCATCACAGTACTTCGTTTCCCCCTTCACGGCTGAGGTGAAAATGAGGACGTTCATCGATAGGATGTATCACAATCTCTTCTGGGATGTGGACCATGTCAAGTGGAAAACGTTTGAGACAGAGTAGAGAAGAATTATGCTTGGGTAAGTATTTTATGATTTTAGTGAAGTATGCAATGCTTACACATCTATGCTTCTTTTCCCAATTTTTCTATTTCTTTTTTTTCAGAGCTAGTCATAAGATAGCTCAAAGTTTGATCCCGAACGCCTATAAGTGGTTTCATGATATCACGATTTCGGGAGCTTGGCTCGTTGACAATGTAAGTGTAATATCACAATTGTTAGTTATTATGCATACATATTTTTTGTTTTGTTTATTAAATGAAATAGCTCTCTATTTTTTATTAGTGTTTCCTGATATAGCACATCGACCTGATTATAGAGTTGTTGCTCGACCGGCTCAAAAATATCCGAGACCATTCGGCATTCCTGGCCGAGTCATATTGAGCACCGAGTTCCTATGTGTCGTTACCATATGAATCACTCCAACTTATGGGTAATGAGCACACGGTGTCTGAATATATGCTCAAGTAGGTTATAGGGATATAGATGAGTGTCGGGGGAAGTCATGGGAGGGTTGTACGCATATGTACATTACAGTGATCGCGGATCATTACTACTTTACCGTGGAAATCGTCTTTGCTGATTCCACTATATATGTGTATGACTCCGATCATTCTTGTCTAACATAGGGTCAGCTCGAGCTTCACTTGGAGTCTGTGGCTGTGATCATTCTTTTAATAGCTAGAAGAGCAGGGGTGATTGTGCAGGAAAAATTAGTCATTGTGCGAGATATGACGACAGGGAGAAAGTCAAAATCGTAAGTACTTATAATTTTTTTTAATTTAAAAACTTAGTTTTAGTTGCACGGTACCGAACTAAAACATTACTATTTATTCACATGGGTGATTATGGCAAGTTCGCAATAAAGTAAGTACTTAACATTGATGGAATCAATCAATCCTGGATACAAAATTGGATGAATAAGTTAGCGTGCGATTTATATGAATTCACTTGTGATCCGTAAATATTGTATATTTAATTATGAAATAATTATAAATATTGTAAAAAAAGTTTAAATGTTGTATATTTAATTATTTATTTATTTGTGAAATAATTGTAAATATTGTAAAAAAAATGTAAATGTTGTATATTTAGTTGTCTATTTAATTGTGAAATAATTATAAATATTATAAAAAATGTAAATACTGTTCCATTATCACCGATACCATTACATATCCATCTAATTGTTATTTAGGGGAATCTGACTTGTACAAAATTGGTGAATATGTCATGTTGCTCTGTACCTGCCGCGTACGTGATCGAGGAAACTCTCTGGTAGCTGGTATTTTAGACGTACGTGGAAGTACATGACCACGTGATTCAACTTCGAGTGGCAACAAACTATTAAATGGGAGAATATGGTCGGGAACTTCTACTCGACTTCATTCGATAAAGGAAATATAGTCTCATCATATGCTGCTCTCCAATAATCAGTCGTGTAATAAGGAGAGCATAAGATTCTCGCTGCAAAGCCTCTATACATTGCCACTGCGATTGCATGTTCACATAGAAAACTCTCCGACTAAAATTGACTACATGTGCAGGTGTTATCAGTTAAGTCCACCATGTATGCCATATTACACGCACATTTCACGGAGAAGTGGAACTCATCTAGTGGTTCCATATTCAACTTTCTTGCAACATCTACAGTCTTGAAGAGTTTATCTTCCTGAGCCAAGGATAGCCCGCTCGTACAACTCTGTGATTCCACATGTTGGTTGTGAAACCACTGCTGCAACTTGTTACGAATGTTCTCAATTATTGCGAAGAATGGTAACTCTCGATCTTTCTTAAATAATGGATTGAGAGACTTCGTATTGTTTGGCATCATCATGTTGCACCAATGTCCTGGAACATGTGATCGCTCCCAATGTTCAATCCCCATTTTTGTTAGATACTCTCATGCCGGGAATAATTTACTTCATATTTTCACCATGAACTTATTACACTCTTTAACACTGTAAGTTTCAGCCACTCTCTTGAACAATGAAACGATGCCTTTGACCCAATACTTAGTCTACAAGTTGCTTTGTATATGGTACAAGCAATACCTATGATGTGCATCGGGAAAAAGTTCAGCGATACCATTCATTATAGATGATCCTCGATCAGTTACAAAGGTAAGGTCTTCGACTTCCCCGATGACTTTCCTTAGATTTGTGAAGAACCAACGAATCACAGATCATTCTCGCTATCGACTATACCAAATGCAAGAGGGTAAATTTGGATGTTGGCATCTTGACATGTAACAATAATTAACTTGCCTTATATCTAGCTTTCAAAGTTGTACCATCAAATAAAATTAGGGGTCGCATCGCATTTCAAAATCCCTGAATGCATTGTCCAAGAGACATGAAGAAAAACTTAAAGAAACTCTTAGTCTCAATAAAAAAGTCGAGAAGGGATTAGTTATCCCATGTTATGGTAATACCTGGCTAATTTAGCATAGCTCTCATTGGTCATGCCCATTAAATCCTCAAACGTGTATTTTTTGGCCTTTCAGGCTTTCAATAGCTCATGATCACTCTGTACTCTCGACGAACGTCGTTGATGATGTCCAAAAGTCTATAGATCATCTGTGAGTCCTGATACTTGTACATTATCTGTAACAAATTGAGATTACAACTATATCTACATGACGAAACATAATTTTTAATTATAAGAAAAAAATAGTTGAAAAATCGGCCCACCAACTGGACAATAGAATAAAAGAAGTTAACAGCGGGATAACAACCGGCTGTTAACAACCGTTGTTTTGGTTTTTAACTGCCGGTTGTTACGATTGACCAAAATCATTGCTATGAATATACATGCAGATGAATTTTTTTTATTTATGTTTAAAAAAATTATAGATCTGTTAAAAAAATTTATCTACATGTTAATCTATGTCGAAACGAGATTTATTGATTAAAAATATATACTAATTTAATGAAAACGAAATTAAACATACATAAACATAAGTACCAATTCGAAATAATAGATGTAAAAATGGGGAAAAATTATGTGTTTGATCAATTTTTGAGATTTTGGAAAAATTAGTTAGTCTTGAAAATTTAAGTGGGAAGTGTTTGGTTTTTACTTGTTAACTAAAAGTGTAATATTATCTTTTAAATAAAACAATATTTTGTAATTGTATTGTTTACTTAAGTGCATCTTTATATTTTTCCATTCGAAAGATTATTGTGGAAATATGCAATTGTTTAAAATTCAAAGTGAAAATTAGAGAGATTGAAACCAATTTTAAAAGTACCCCGTATCTCTGTATCTATTTTGCCCTATGCCGTCTAATATATAGCCACCTTCCTTATTCCAAAATGAGTCTTTTTCTTTCTTCAGCCTTTTTTTTTTTCAAACAATGTCCAATTCAAATTGAGAAGTTGATTTCCATTCCAATTGGCCCAAGCCCTTTAAAATAATGTTTGCTATCAAGGCCCCACTTTTCTCAAATAATGCATTTTAATCCTCGAGTTCATTTATTTGTGCAACCTTTATCTTCTTCAAGTTCTTATTTGTAGGATTTGATCACAAAACTACAAATTTTATTCAATTTGTTAGTACATATTTGACAATTTTCGCGTCAAAAGTTCAAATATTCAACTTTGGCCCAGACTCTTAAATAAGAACCTGAAGAAGATAAAAGGCTGCACAAATAAATGAACTCAAGGATTAAAATGCATTATTTGATCACAAAACTACAAATTTTATTCAATTTGTTAGTACATATTTGACAATTTTCGCTTCAAAGTTCAAATATTCAACTTTGGCCCAGACTCTCATAGAGACTTATATATTGATTCATAAATCTCAATATTCATTCAAAATTGAACTCTTCAAGTTTCGAATGTGTTCACCTCAATGCCCAAACTTTTTATAAGAATGACTCATTCCCTAACTAATATGGAATAAATAAAATTTAATTAAATGTATTTCTTACCATGTTATTGATATAATTTTTGTTATAGGATTTTCGATTAGTTTGGTTCGCAATAATATCCAAATTAGTAAGATGATCAAAGATAACCCAAACTCACATCCCCAAAGTAAGCATAAGTCCAATTATCACAGGTCAATAATTACTAGATGCAGTATAAATAAAAGTATTGTGATTAATCTATAGAAAATACTCCATGCCCTATACGTAATTGGTTGTTACGTACTAACATCGTCACAATGCCATTTTAATTGAAAATTAAATTGGAGGTTTTTCTTTAATTTCAACCCAAATCGATATTCGAGAGAATCAACAATTGTCAATCTAGTGTTCGTCTTTGTTTCTTATAACTTCACTAAATCAAAGAGAAGGCAGCCATTTTCTCTCAAAGGGGGCAAAAGGAAAGCCTTGTGTTATGTGTAATAACACAAAATCAAGAAAAAAGACAATATATATATGTACCGCAAAGTAGGTTAAGTAATATCCAAATGAGTTGGGTGCACACATAGATTATCCACACACACGAGTCTTCGCTCATCTCTAGTTAATTGGGTTGCCAATTGTGGTTTCGGCCGACTATTAATTAAAGATTCAATAACAGGCTTGTAACGAAGTCTATGAATAATAGTTCGACCCGACTAATCATTATAGCCCAGAATTTATTTGGTATAAAAATACCCAATACATGCCATTCCATTGCAAATCATTTAACAAAAACGTATAATAAAATGCTTCAAAATTAGTTACAAATAGTTGCATATTTAGCCAAAACAATAACAATTAATTTGTAAGAGAGTTTCAATGACTTGCGAGCGGTCCGAAGCCCGATTCCACATATGCAATGTAAAGGGTATACTCCAAAACACCATAATTTGTGACGGAATCAAACGAGTAAGTACTTGAAATGGCATATCCCCGTGCCAATCGGAAAACACCTGTGCCACCAATGACAGCCAACTCACGATTCTGTACAGTCATAAGATTTCTTCCTGAAACACTCAGTGTGCTTCCATTGTATATGCCCGCTGTGAAAATAAAGTTGATGTTCATAGCAAGGCCTGAATTCTCCAAATCTGCAAAAGTAATGAGTCCCTGAGCTCGGCCCAATTTGGTCGAATTGGAATCGGGTTCAGCTGTCATTAAGTCATCTATGACCCTAACTTGACCAAAAGATGTGGGTGAAGTCGGAGTTATTTCAGCTCGAGCCACCTCCCAAACTGTAGCATTAAGACCACCTAGTACGTCCTGCAGATAAAAATGAAGTTTTCCAACCTTCTCGTTTCCTTGGCAGAGGTTTCTTAACCCTTCTTCTTCTAGCATGTTCATCATTTGGGCATCGCCAAAGGCTCCGAACATGACCATGATCAATGAAAAAAGCATTAAAATTTTATCGAGCTTTCCCATTCTGTAGTTTCCTTCTCTCTCTCTGACTGCAAATTTTAGTATATCATAAGCCCAAGAAATAGAGATATATATACACAGATGAACTTCTGAATGAGAAGCCAAGTTGGAATTCTCTATGTTGCGCTGTAAGTGAATTAGTAGCACGAAATTTCAATAATTTTGTTCGTTTTTACACCGCAAGGCTTGATTTTTCTTTTGTTGACTCAAACTTTTAAGATATTTGTCTTACTTTCCAAGTTTAGCAATAGCATTTCGACATCATACACATTTGACTAAATCCTACGTTGATATTTGAACGAATATTTACGAAGGCTCATAAGCGAGCCTATCTGTCTTTGAGCGAGCATTTTAAAGAGCCAAATTATATGACAATGGCCAGTAAGTATTAATAGCCTGAAGTCTCACAAGCGACCTTGAACATAAATAAAAAAAAATGGAGAATATCAAAAGCAGGAGGACTAGATTGGTGAATAAAACTGAAAGGATAACAAATTTAATTAAAAGTGAGTTATGAACGAGTGTCATGTGTCATTAGCAAAGATGACTTAATTACCCTCAAGATGTCATTAGAAATCTATAAATATGCATAGCTGAAAATCGAGAAAGACATGCAAATTTGATCAGTATTCATCTTTCAAAAAGTCATTTCTCTTCTTACTGATGCTTGAACATTGAATCAATGAGTTTAGGAGGAGAAAATCTTAATTTAGTGAAAGGAATTTGTTGATCGTTATTTTGAGGTCAACAAACCCAAATTGAATTCTTAGAACCCTTTTTTCTGCATTTTGCCAAATTTACGGTAAAGCGTTAGAAGTCAAAAAGGAAATTGAAATTGGTCTCCTCCTACACGGTCAATAATGGTGCTAGAAGAAAATTCAAAAATTGAAGAATTATTGATTTAGAAAGTGACAGGGCAGCTAGATTGAGTGGATGGCTGCCCAAACATCTTCTTAGTCATCTTAAAGGACAAACTGAACTAGTCTCCTTCTGCAAGCTCGATCCATAGGCAAATTAAACTCGGTTTGAGTCCCATCCTTATAAGAAAATGTATTTTGTAACAGTGATTTTGTTAGAATGTGTGATTAAAAAGTAGAAAAAAATTTGATTTACGTACAAAGTTATTTTATTGAAAAGATGTGTATTCAAAATAAGTTTTTAAGAAAATGAGTTTTTAAAGAATATGACTCACACATTATCCGAATACTTTCAAACCTATGAATATAAAATAAGTTTTTAAGAAAATGAGTTTTTAAAGAATATGACTCACACATTATCCGAATACTTTCAAACCTATGAATATTATCCATAGACTTTCAAACCTATGAATTCTGTTTCTATTAGTATATCAAATTTCTTACGGTCAATTTACAGAAATACCCTTAAACTAAGGGATATTTTGAAAAATCATTTAATATAAAATGTGTTTTGTCAGTAAAAAAATAGCATAAAGTTAAGTGATACTTTTTAAGTAAAAAGTGCCATGCACGGTCTTTCTGAAAATTTTAATATGAATATAAATTCAAACTTTACTTAACATTAAAAAATGGCATGATATCACAATTTATTTATCTTGCATATGAATTAATGTTCATTAATGTCCTCATGTGTTATGGAGGTGAATGTCACTTTTTTGATAGAGTTAACTGTTAAAAAGTATCATGCCATTTTTTTATTACGATTACACTATAAAACTTTTTAGTACTGTTGCTTTAAGTTCTTGCAAGAAACAATACATTATTGTCATTTGTATGCAATCATATCAATAAAATAACTCGTGTATCCTTATCTTTTTACATAAGTTAAATTAGACATCAAAGTTTTGGAGTTCAAAATATATGTACATGTCACTTTTTCGAAGGAAAACAGATTAAATTTTTTTTTTCTTTTAATTCATGCTTTTGTGTTGCCTCTTTTGACTTATTTAAGGGCTATGTTTCTTTACTCATATGGTGTTATCTTTTCGAAGTATTCACGATAAAGTTCGAAAGACATCTTTCGAAATTTAAAGTTAATAAACGACATGTAACATGTCGAAAAAGCCCACAAGAAATGAACTTAATAATCTTGGTTTAAAATTCATAAATTTATACATTGATATCAATTAGGAAAATAAATAAAAATAAAAATTAATAATCATGATTTTGCGTTCAATAATTTAGCAAGATAATTTTCGATATTTAAGCATTGTCCATAACATATTTTTCATGGTCGTGTTGCAAGCTTCTAACAGATTTTTGAATTGTTCCAAATGGATAACCGTTTAAGAAGTAAAAGAATTTAGATTGGGAGAAGGGTATGTCCGCTTGTATTTTCAGTTGAATTTGAGCATAGCGTAATTAATACGATAGCTCCTTCGCAAGCTATTGGCGACCTGAAGCTCCAAAATTAAGTTTTGTAAAATCTATCGCATCAGGAATCATAACACGCGGATGAATACTTTGAGGTACTCAAAACGGCTAGGCTGGCTATGAAGCTAGTAGGGAAGTGTGTGTGTGTGTGTGTGAAGCATCTGAAAGCCGAAAACCATTTTACTTGGGTACAAGAGGACGAGATCTAAGAATGAGGCCAAGGTACAAGGAATCGTTGCATACATTGACCAATGTTCCAAATCCTAGACCTCCGGTGAGAGAGATAAATACCATAATTGGAGACCCTTGTCCCTATCCTCCAAATGCAACAGTGTAAAAACGACGCGCCTTGAGCCGTCAAAATGAGAAAAGCTAAAGGCGGTGTTCTTTTCGTTGGAGAAGAAATACTGGGAATTTGAGTTTAACCCATCGAAAGCTGAATTGTAGAAGTCTTACGATAAAATGAAAATCATAAAGAAAATATTTTAGATAATTGCCCGCGTTAAATGTTATGTAGTGATGTTTCATGGCAATGGTCATGATATTAATCATTGTACTCTTTTGTCGCAACAATTAAATGAAATTTCATATTTTGCAAACCGTACTACTATCGGATGAAGTTGATTAAATTCTTACACAAGGTGCTTCGAATACCAATCGAAATAAGTAGTGTGAACTTGAGTGAATAAACTAGCGATAACGGTGATAAAATAAGTAACAATTTCATACAAAGAGTCAATTACCATGATTTAAAAAGTGAGACAGATAAAAACCATTTTTCAAGTTAACTAGGGATAGAGATTTCGGAAAGCAAAATATTCCTGGTTAACTTGAGTATTGATAAATTCAAGGAATTGGAGCTCTGATACCATGATAAAATCAAGGAAAGGTTTTGAGATGGATATGAAATTATTGAACTAAACTAACAGAGAGCAAATCAAATTAAATGAATTGAACAACAGAGAAATAAAGAGATAGACACGAATTGGAAATAGAAAAAGGAAGCTGAAGTAATTGAACTAAAATAATAGAGATACAGAAACCAGATAGGAGTAAACTTGCTAGAAGCAGGGAAGAGGATGAACACTTTCATTCATTCAACTTAAGGAAATACAATGTAAACTAATCTATTCATAGAGAAAATACTAACCAATTATCTAACAAATCTAACAAGATAACAAACATAAGAACAATCTAGAAGAAACTAGAATAAAGAAGCTGAATTCTGTTGTGTTGAATGTAAACGGATGGATATTCACGTGCAGGCTGGATGAACTGATTTGGGCTGGATTGCTGGTGAACTGATTTGGGCTGGATAATATTTCAACACTTGATAAATTCAAGGAATTGGAGCTCTGATACCATGATAAAATCAAGGAAAGGTTCTGAGATGGATATGAAATTATTGAACTAAAATAACAGAGATACAGAAACCGGATAGGAGTAAATCTGCTAGAAGCAGGGAAGAGGATTTACACTCTCATTCATTCAACTTAAGGAAATACAATGTAAACTAATCTATTTATAGAGAAAATACTAACCAATTATCTAACAAATCTAACAAGATAACAAACATAAGAACAATCTAGAAGAAACTAGAATAAAGAAGCTGAATTCAGTTGTGTTGAATGTGAACTGATGGATATTCACGTGCAGGCTGGAAGAACTGATTTGGGCTGGATTGCTGGTGAACTGATTTGGGCTGGATAATATTTCAACACTCCCCCCTCAAGATGGAACATCTTGAACTGTAGAGAAGGAGAGTAGAGCCAAGCTTTTCATACATCTTGATAGTAGGTACTGAGTTTCGAATCAGTTTTATTTTTCTTCAATTCCATTTCATTTCGGTGATTCCCTATCTGAGAATAAATCATCCTCACAGAACTTCGTCTGCCTTCAATTTTTTTTCGATTAATCTGAATTTCTTCAAAATCTTCATCACTTAGAAGATAAAATCAATTTGAGAAGCTGCCATTTTAGCAAGTTCTGTCTTCAATTTTCGGTTTCAATTTCATTTTCCTTCATGTTCTGTTGTTGCTCCTGCCATTCACAGGAGGTTCTATCTTCATTTTCGGTTTAGTTTGGTGAAGAGGAAAAACATCTCTTCAGTTTTCATGGACTTCATTTCTGGTTTGCTGGTGGACTGGTGATCTGAGTTACTGATGAACAGAGGCTGGTTAATAGGTGAACAAGTGGACTGCTGGTTCTGCATAAGCATGCTGCTAGTGAGCTGGTGAACTTGATCTGGAAGAAGCTGTGCAGGCTGAACGTGAGCTGCTTCTGGTCTTGCTAGTTTGTTGTGCACATCTGGAAAATCAATTCAGAATTTAATACCAGATTACCTCTTTGATAATTGATCTGCTACACTCAATCCTCAAAGAGGAATAAATCCATTTCGACATTTCGTCGAGCATCTTGTGAGCCAAGTCACTTTCCTTTTTTTTTTTTTTGATAGATTCAACATAGAAAAGATAAAGAAGAAGATGAGTTGCAGATCAAAAGATCTGAAACCTGCTCTGATACCATGATAAATTCAAGGAATTGGAGCTCTGATACCATGATAAAATCAAGGAAAGGTTCTGAGATGGATATGAAATTATTGAACTAAACTAACAGAGAGCAAATCAAATTAAAGGAATTGAACAACAGAGAAATAAAGAGATAGACATGAACTGGAAATAGAAAAAGGAAGCTGAAGTAATTGAACTAAAATAACAGAGATACAGAAACCGGATAGGAGTAAACCTGCTAGAAGCAGGGAAGAGGATGAACACTCTCATTCATTCAACTTAAGGAAATACAATGTAAACTAATCTATTTATAGAGAAAATACTAACCAATTATCTAACAAATCTAACAAGATAACAAACATAAGAACAATCTAGAAGAAACTAGAATAAAGAAGCTGAATTCTGTTGTGTTGAATGTGAACTGATGGATATTCACGTGCAGGCTGGAAGAACTGATTTGGGCTGGATAATATTTCAACAAGTATAACTCTCAGAAGGTGCGATCGTTTCAAAAAGAGGACGACGATTGAGAGTAGAAGAAAACTACATTGGCATTTCAAGTTAAGAACTCTTGTATAGCAATAAATTGTCAAATTCAAAAATTACTAGATTTTCCCTTGAACAAGTGAAAAACAACGAAATTCCTGAAATGGATTCTTTGAAATGCGAAAATGGGCTAGATTGGAAGATCAGAAATATGGAATGAACCAATTGTCTCGATTTTCAAGGAAAGAATGACTAAACCCAATGTTTGTGACAACACAGGCAAACTCCAAAATTTGCACAAAGAGCACATAACAAATTTCTGCTATATATATATATATATATATATATATATATATATATATATATATATATATATATATATATATATATATATATATATAATCATGGAAATCTATTCATCCTTTGTTTCTCATTTGCTTGGTTTCTTCTTGCAGAAATGACCGCCTCGATCTTTGATTTTCTTCTAGCAAAAACCAGCAATTATTTAGATAAAGATTTGAAGCATTTTGCTATAACTTTCAACAAAATATTACAAGGTTTCAACTTTTATCCACCGTTTCATGCCATCGAAACATAAGCATCAATAAATGGTCAAATAAAAACCAAGAAAATCCAGAAGTCCCGAATTTGCAATCGAATAACAGACTTTCATTTCGACACTCCAATTTTCTTGATCATGATATGAATGTATGGATCATCATTAAAATTTTGATATTTTTCAATAGTGTACGTACACGAAACCATGCATACAATATAGTTTCAATCAAACTCTGTACCTCAAATTCCCAATTCCCAACAAGGCAGAAATCGAAACCCTTGCTTCTTCTCCTTTTTACCAAAAAAGAAAAAAAAAATCATTTGTATGTTCTTTGATAACGAACTAAAATTAAAATTTTAGGGTTTGGGATTTGAAAATTTTAGAATTTTAAGGAGGGTTTATGGAAAGGATTAATCTATGTGTACATAGATGTACACATAGAGATTCACATAATGTGAGTGGGGTGGGACCCACGATACTGTAGCATGGGCCCCACCCCACTCACATTATGTGAACCCCTATGTGTACATCTATGTACACATAGCATGACTCTTATGGAAATGTTTGGGAATATTATAGAGGGGAGTGGGAGAGGCAGGATCGATTGAAGATTAGGTGGGTTATAGACTTCTGCTACGGATTGGGTGTGTTTAAATTGGGTTCTAAGCTTGAACGGTTTCAAAATGAGCTAGTTTTAAACTTAAAAAAAGTAGATTTTGCTCCGAGGAAATAGGAGGAAATAACCTTCCCATTGTTGTCTAATTCCAAAATGACCTTTGACTAAAAAATAGAATTAAAAAAAAAAAAAAAGGGTCAAAACATGGGTTAACCTTTAAAAAACCCAAAATACCCTCATTTTCCACAAAAGGCAAGCTCTCACCGACATCTCACTCTCTGACCGAGCCCACTGAAAATCACAAAACCGACTACCTGAAAATACGCGAAGACGTCACCGGCGAGTTGAAAGGTTGGTGGTTGTCATTAAATGGATTTTTCATAATTTATTTCCAATTTTTAGGTCGAATTTCATGTATTTGAGTTAGTTTAGTTAGTATTGTGTGATTATTGGTGCTTAAATCGCCATTGTTGGAGCTTGAACTCGCCGGAAATGGCCATTTCCGGCGAGGGAACACGGCCGGCAGCGTGCCGGCCGTGTTCCAAGAAGAAAACGAATTGGCCGGTGATTCGGCGATTCATTTGATCACAACTGGCACCGTTTGGGCATTTGTTATTGATGTAAACCCATGGCCCAGGTTATTGTTCAGCATAGGTTTGGGCATTATTGTTGATGATAGCCGAATCTGGGCAGCATTGATACATTGCCCAATATTTATTTATGTTTTTTTATATAATTTAATAAAATAAATAAATATTTATATAATTAAATATTTTACATTTCATTAAAATTAATATAATTACATAAATGATTTATGTAATTGAATATTAAATAAATATTTATATAATTAAATATTGTACTTAATTTAAGAAATCGAACATTAAATAAATATTTATAGAATTAAATATTTTACATAATCGGAAAAAAATTTGTAGAATTAAATAATTAATTTTAATTTGATAATTACTAATATTATTAAATAAATCATTTTAATTATTAAATTTTATATTTTAACATATTAGTAATTTCTTATTTTTTCCATTACATTTTATTAATAATTAAAAAAATCGAATATGAAATAAAAATTTATAGAATTAAATAATTAATTTTAATTTGATAATTCCTAATATTATTAAATAAATCGTTTTAATTATTAAATTTTATATTTAACATATAAGTAATTTCTTATTTTTTCCGTTACATTTTATTAATAATTGAAAAAATCGAATACGATATAAAAATTTATAGAATTAAATAATTAATTTTAATTTGATAATTCCTAATATCATTAAATAAATCATTTTAATTATTAAATTTTATATTTAACATATAAGTAATTTCTTATTTTTTCCGTTACATTTTATTAATAATTGAAAAAATCGAATATGAAATAAAAATTTATAGAATTAAATAATTAATTTTAATTTGATAATTTCTAATATCATTAAATAAATAATTTTAATTATTAAATTTTATATTTTAATATATTAGTAATTTCTTATTTTTTATCCGTTACATTTTATTAATAATTGAAAAAATCGAATATGGAATAAAAATTTATAGGATTAAATAATTAATTTTAATTTGATAATTCCTAATATCATTAAATAAATCATTTTAATTATGAAATTTTATATTTTAATATATTAGTAATTTCTTATTTTTTATCCGTTACATTTTATTAATAATTGAAAAAATCGAATATGAAATAAAAATTTATAGAATTAAAAAATTAATTTTAATTTGATAATTCCTAATATCATTAAATAAATCGTTTTAATTATGAAATTTTATATTTAACATATAAGTAATTTCTTATTTTTTCCGTTACATTTTATTAATAATTGAAAAAATCGAATATGAAATAAAAATTTATAGAATTAAATAATTAATTTTAATTTGAAAATTCCTAATATCATTAAATAAATCATTTTCATTATGAAATTTTATATTTTAACATATAAGTAATTTCTTATTTTTTATCCGTTACATTTTATTAATAATTGAAAAAATCGAATATGAAATAAAAATTTATAGAATTAAATAATTAATTTTAATTTGATAATTCCTAATATCATTAAATAAATCATTTTAATTATGAAATTTTATATTTTAACATATAAGTAATTTCTTATTTTTTATCCGTTACATTTTATGAATAATTGAAAAATCGAATATGAAATAAAAATTTATAGAATTAAATAATTAATTTTAATTTGATAATTCCTAATATCATTAAATAAATCATTTTAATTATTAAATTTTGTATTTTAACATATTAGCAACTTCTAATTTTTTCCGTTAAATTTGATTAATAATTGTAGTAATTGAAAAACATTTATATAATTAAATAATAAAATTGAATTTGATAATTCTTGATAGAATTAGCAAATTCTTGTTTCCTTTTATTTTTTAATTTAATTATTTGTTTTGTGTACTTGTTACAATTCGGTTAATTTAATTTTCTGAGATTATGCTAGATGATCTTCATTATCTTATGTTCGAAGTGCAGATGTGTAATGGGTTTTTTTCTTTTTTAGCATGGAGTATCATTTAGAGCGGACATTGAGACAGGATGCGGGCAAGGCTACGGAACGGTAACCTTGGCGATTCTAATTTGTGTTGGAGTTGTTGGATGAGCGGCATGCAGATATGCTTCGACGTTCGTTTCTTTGGCCTTTGTACGAGTTGAGAGATGTACGGTTCTGCAGGCGGATCCTCGATGCCCTCGTGTCGGTTGCGTAGTCCGATCGGCGGCCGATGCCCTCCACTTCGAACTTGGGGGTAAGGTCGCCGGTTTCTCCATGTTCGATTTTGCTCTCATCCTTGGATTGAAGATTACGGGGGATGATGTAGCTCGTCTTAGATACTCGAGAGGCGGACTACACGACATACTTTGGGGGACGGGGTCGATCACGCTTTATCGGATATGATGGACGCAATCACGCGGTGTGACCATATGTTGGACGGGCTGAAGCTCGACTTGGTCTACATCCTTGAGCGCGTGTTGCGATGTCACCATCGGAGGGCGGAATCGACCTATTACATTTACAGAGATCGTCGACGATCTTGATGTGTTCAACACATATCCATGGGGCCGGAGATGTTTTGAGGACACGGTGCACGTCTTCACGAACACACTCGAAGCCGAAGGGGACCATGCGTAAATACGATGCGTACGGATTGCCCTGTTGTGCGGAGTAAATGTTTAACATTATTTATTATAAAAAAATTGTTATTACGTAAATATAATAATTGTACGTATTGCGAGATTTGGGCGTATGAGGCTTTGTTCCCCTCCTAGGTACCCGGTTGCGAGACGAGGGGAGACACGCTTTGCCCTCGGATGCATCATTAGCGAGTATCCGAGCAGAGGGATGTCCGACTAGCAAGAAGCTATCAGCTCTTTTCGACGACCCTCAGGTTAGATAATATGATGACGTGATCAGTAACTGGTTAGATAAATAGCTCCAAAATACGATGACTTGATCATTAACTAGTCGAAATGTTGGTATGCCAGCTTCAAGTCATAACGGAGTTGATGCCATCGATGGAGGAGGAGGGTTGTGGATATGTGCGTGAATTGGCCGCTCCGCATGACGAAGTGAATCGGGATGAGGTACGTAAATTGAGTATAATTTTTTTATTAAATATAACTATTTTTGAATCCATTAGCCAATTTTCATTAAATATAACTATTTTTAATGTTTGAATTTGTGTAGGAGCGCAGTCCAATAGATCGCAGCTCACCTCGACCGAGGGCATCACCGTCGCCTCCTCTAAGGGCATCACCGCCTCGACCGAGGGCATCACCGCCTCGACCGAGGGCATCACTGTCACCTCGGAGAGAATCACCGCCTCGCCCGGGGGCCTCACCGCAACCGCCGTCGCAATTGAGGGCCTCACCGCCTCCGATGTCGTCACCGCCGGCATGGGCATCACCGCCTCCGATCAGGTCACATTTTCCACCGTCCGTGATGCAGCCTTGACCGCCTGACAGTATTTATAGTGGGTCAGATGGACGAGATGCGCCGAGAGTTAGCGGAACAGATTGGAGAGATGGCACGTGAGTTCAGGGGACAGATTGGAGAGATGGCACGTGAGTTTAGGGGACGGGTCGATGATTTAGCTAATGACGTTGGAGTTCTCCGTCGCCAGGTGGGAGATGTTCAGGATGAGATTGCAGCCCTCCGAGGTGAAATAAGAGGTATTCGAAGGGGTGACGGAGGGGGTGACGGAGGGGGTGACGGTGGGGGTGACGGTGACGGTGAGGATGACGGTGGGGGTGACGGTGGGGGTCATTTCTGGGCGGATGATGCTACGTTGGCTTCATTTCTTTTATCCCCGGAGGAGGAGCGGAGGAGACGGTGGCGAGAGGATGTGGCCGGATGCGGTAGGACGGAGGGTGTCCTCGGAGGAGGTCGTGGTGGTGGAGAGCCGGAGGGTGGTAGGACCGGGGGGTGGCCAGGGAGGCTGAGAGGAGGTGTCCCCGGATGAGGTCGTGGTGGTAGGCAGCATACACTTGCTGGGGAAGAGGCATCTTTGTTGACACCCCGGAGGGGGTGGTCGGCAAGAGGGTCAGGTTGCCTTCCCAGTACGTCGTTTCTCCCTACACAGCTGAGGCAAAGAGGAGGACGTTCATCGATGGAACGTACCCCAATCTGTTTCGGGAGGTGGACGCAGCCAAGTGGAAAGCGTTCGAGACGGAGTGGAGGATAATGAAGCCGGGGTAAGTATTTTAAAATTTCTATCAATAAAGAATGCTATGCTAACTCATGTATCTTTTTTAACATTTGTCTTATTTTTTTCAGACATAGCCGCATCGTCGGGGGGAGGACGATCAAAGATGCTTATAAATGGTTTCACGACATCACCACTTCGGGAACGTGGCTCGCCGACGATGTAAGTAAAATAATCATATTGTCGTTTATGTTGTAAACATTATTTTTAATTTTATGAAATTAAATAACCCTCTCCCCCCCCCCCATGATGCAGCACATCGATCTGGCCATGGAGTTGAAATCGAGCACAGGTACATGTGTTGTCGGTCAGGTCCACAATGTATGCCACATGACGTGCACAGTGTACGGAGAAACGGGACTCGTCTAGCGGTTCCACAATAAACCTCCTCGCATCCTCCGCCTTGAGCAGTTTCTCCTCTTGAGCGGGGCTAGCGGCTCGAGCGATTCTGCGATTCCGTACGTCGTTCATGAAACCGCTGCTTTGCGGCTTGGTGCGGATGTTCTCAATCATTGCAAGAATTGGCAACTCTCGATCCTTCTTGAACGGTGCATTCGAGAGATTCCACATTGTTCGACGTCATCAAGTTGTCACGACGTCAGGAAAGCGTGATCGCGCCCGATGTTCTATCCCCATTTTTGTAAGATAATCCCATGCCGGGAACGACTTATTTCCTATCTCACGACCATAAACTTATTACATTCCTCGACAAGCTGTAAGCTTCGGCCGCCTTCACGAACAATGAAAGCAATGCCTTGGCCCGGTATCTAGTCTTCGAGATTACCACTGTATGTGCCACATGCGACGAGCCGCTGATGTGCCTCGGGAAAACTTCGGCGATAGCATTTATTAGAGGCGGCCCCGATCGATTACGAAGGCAAGATCCTCGGCTTCGGTGATCACTTCCACGAGCTTCGTAAAGAACCAACGCATTGACGGATCATTCTCACTGTCGACTACGCCAGGAATGCAAGTGGGTAAATGCGGATGTTGGGATCTTGACATGTAGCAATAATCGGTTTTCCACCATATCTCGATTTCGAGTTGTCATACGATCGACTAAAATTACGGGTCGCATCGCATTTTTAAATCCTCTAGTGCATTGTCCAAGTGCCATGAAAAAAATACTTAAAGCAATTCTCGCCCTCCGTCTCGATGGAAAAGTGGAACCGTGATTAGTTGTCGCCAAATTATGGCGTGCACAGGCCAATTTAGCATAACTCTCTTCGGGCGAGCCCATTAGATCCTCAAACGTGCATTCTTTGGCCTTCCAAGCCGTATGGTAGCTCATGACCACTCAGTACTCTCGTCGAACATCATTAATGATGTCCGATGAGTGCAATGTAGATCGTCCGTGGGTCACGATACACATGCATTATCGTGACCAATAAACCATGACCGAGCTTGTACGTGATTGTTTGACGAATCCCCAATTCGCAAGTATGTTCCGTGTATACTTGCGAACTACAAATGACTCATTCGTATCCATCTTAGTCGCTCGCAAAGACCAACGGCAAGCATCATCGATGCAAGCAATTGTCAACAAGGATTTGGTTGATTTCTTTACCTTGAACTCAAAATTGAATTTCAATGCTAGCTTGTGCAAAGCTTCGCAAATCTTTCTTCGTTTCAAACGGTTGCTCAATGTGCAAATCTTCATCATCGGGAACCACGCGTGAAGAATTAGATGAAGGTCCGCTCGTTCCGGCCACAGAGCTCCCACCCAGATCATGTCTCTGACGAGATAAAGCAATTAAATCCTCATTTGTAAATTCATTTACATTATCGGCTGTCTTTGAGCTACCGATTGAATTATGTGCGTCGCGGTGATGTCACGATGAGGGAACAATTGTCTCGGGAATATTAGCGTCATCCTCGCGAGCTATCTCCTTTGTATCCCAAAAATCATTTGCATTATTCTCGGCTCCATCCGAGTGTTCATTTCTACCTTCCGCGTCGTCCTTCATCACTAAACTCGCGTAAATTGGTGTCACTTGCGTTTTGTTCAACTCAAGCAGATAATTCACTTCAATATCGGATGTAACCTTTAAAGGTGGAATTGAATATGGCAAATTCTCTACGAATTGATATCTCAATACCATATTGTATCGAGATTCATCGACGTTCAACATTACTGTATATCATGGTACAACTCCTCGTACGATGTAGTCTTTGTTATATGTGTTGCTATACTACCTTTTATATTGTTCGTTCATTTTCATTCCCATCGATTATTTTCATCCAATTCAAAATCACCAAAATGACAAACCAGGAGTATAATCATTATATCTGTCAGACATAGAAACAAAGAAGTTATTAACGAAATATTCAAAAAAATTCGACTTACAGTTGGAACGAAAATTATTAAAAATGAAACAGCCGAAAAATCAACTAACGAAGCCTAAAATTAAGGCTATGAGACCAAAAATAGAGTACATTAACTGACCTATTTTCATTGTTCTATTTAACGACTTTATTTTAAATGTTACATTGCGACCTAAAATAAAACATTAAAAACGACCTTTTTTGGGTCATTATGACCTATTTTAATTTGTTAACATTTACTGTTAACGGCCTTTTTGTAAGTTTGTTTAGTCACATTAACGGCCCAAAAATAGAACATTATGACCAAAAAAAAGTACGGCTTTTAACGACCCAAAATAGTAATTACTTGCTATTTTTAAATTAACGACGCCAAAAATAATTTGTTACCTATTTTCGGCTGTTTTTTGCCAAAAAATAGGCTGTTCGCCTGTTAACAGCACTAAACAGTCCAAACTTCAATGTTCGGCTGTTAACAGTCGAATACTCGGCTGTTAACAGTCGAAAGTTGTCGGGCTTAATTTTATTTTTAACATTATGAAAAATAGAAACATTTGTTAGATTGTCGTCTGTTGACCATTATCTTCGAGGCGACAATTTAACCAACTTACGACGAAATTTGTAAATAGAATCGAAAAACATTATGCAGATGAATTTTTGTTCTTTTATGCTGAAAAAAAATTATACATTTGCTAAAATAGTTAGATCTGTCTAACACCTATATCGATCTTAATTTATCGAGTAAAAACGTATGCACATTTAACGAAAACAAAGTTAAACATATGTAAATATACTTACCGAATCGAAGTAATAGACCAAAAACAATTTTTTCTTCATTATCGATATTTTTGAGATTTTTTGAGTCAAGAAGACAAGAGAGTTTTTATCTGTGTTTGAATAGATTTTGTAATTTTAAGTAGGGACCGTTTGATTTTTATTTGTTAACCAAAATGGTAGTATTGTCTTTTTAACACAAACAAGTTTTGTAATTGTTTTTGTCATTTAAGGGTGTTTTGGTCTTTTTATAGCAAATGGGTCATTTTGGTATTATTGTCTATTGGAAAAGTCAAAGTGGAATTAGGGTCCTTTGACTGGGTCATTTTAACAAGTACCCCTTTTGCTCCCCCGGACTTTGGGCCTGAGGCGACCACTTCTTGGACCTTGCCTTAGGTTCAGCTCTGCATATGTCTTGGATAAACTTCAATTGGCCTCTCAAACAACTCAAAGTTAAGACCGTGTTTAATAGGCCATATTTTCCGGAGAAGTAGGAAAATATTTTCCACTTTCCACTTTTTTGACTGTTTGATAGGCGAAATTTTCCACGGAAAACATTTTCTGGATTTTCCCCACACGTGTGCAATTTTCGGGTTTTTGATGAAAATGTTTTCCCGCCTTTTTGCTGGGAAAATATTTTCCGGCTGGCTGGAATTTTTTTTTTTTGGAAAATGGAAACAAATGTCATAACTAATGGTAAAAAAAAATTTCACTTTAATGGACAATTTTCATGTAAAACAAAGTCAAACGAACACTAAACTTTGATAAAAAAATGATTTTTTAGGAAACAAATTTTTTTCCTTTTTTTTTTTTTTTGACTTTTTGGCAATGAAAACAAATTTTATAACCAATTGCGGAAAAAATATCACTTTAATGGACAATTTACATGTAAAATAAAGCCAAACGAATAGAAAATGTTAAAATTTTTCGGGTGGAAAATTATACCAATTAAACACACTTGAAATCATTTTCCATGCAAAACATTTTCTAAGCAAATCTTTTCCCTATAAAATATTTTCTTTCCACCCATTTTCCACCTTTGCAATTAAACGCACCCTAAAAGAATTAAACTTATTTGTCAAAAAGATTTTGACACACTTTTTGATATTCACTCACATAGAAGGAAATCCGTGTGGGTCCCATGTGCAATAAAAGTGTGTTAAAAAAAATGACTCACTCCTCCCCCCATGTGAGGGGGCCAGTCAAAAGGGATGTCATTGTGGCAACCCTGCAACATAGCAGGGTTGAAGTTAAAAATGCATTTTGTACTATCACCATAATGAGAAAGTATACATAGAACAAGTGCCACAATTTGTTGTTCAACATTTTTTTCAAGAGTAATTATATTCAATATCACTAGTGTTTAACACTAGTTTAAATGACAACACTCACGTTGTTAAATTATAAGTTCAATTAAATATAAAGATTTGTATAAGAAATTTCAAAGTCTATTTATGGTTGCAAACATGCACCTGATCATTTATGATTTAAGAAATTTCCAAGTCCCTTTAAGATGATCTCTCTCTCTCTCTCTCTCTCTCTCTCTCTCTCACTCAGATGAACTAAACCAGTTCTCTAAAAAGCGCGCCTAGGCGTCGCCTAAAAGTATGATGAAAACGTTTCGCCTTAAACCTAAGCGAGAATTAAGCGGTCAACGACAATGTTGACCACTTAATGCTCGTATATGCATTCCTAGACGACGCATAGGCGCGCTTTCGCCTTGAGTTTAAGCCGGAATTAAGAGGTCAACAATAATGTTGACCGCTTAATGCTCGCCTCAAGCCCATATTTTAAGGGGTCTCAATTTTTCCCTTTTTTTTTTTTTAATAAAACCCATAGCCCAGACTATGTAGCCCACTATCCCTTCACACTTCAAAAACTTCAGACTCGAAAGAACTGAGAAGACGGAAGAACGGTGCAAAACCTCTCAATTTCTCCGCACACTGCACTGATTTGGGTATCAGGTATGTATAAGAAATGATCAAAATGAAATAAGAGAGCCCGAGAATGATAATTTTGTATCGGACGATACATAGGATGAATTAGAAGAAGAAGAAGAAGAAGAAGATGTTGTATTGGAGTCCGATAAAGAGTTAAGTTAGATAAGATTTAAGTTACAAGTTATCTACGTTATGTAATTATGATTTTGAATCTTATCTTTATGTATGAATTATTAAGTAAATACAATATTTTATAATTTTAGATGTTAGATATGTATTATTTGAATTATTGAATTTTTTTACAATGATTAAAAAATTATAATAAATTTAAAAATAAAACCTTTTTTTACGCCTAAACTTCGCCTAGGCTCGTAAATCTTGAAACTTGGCCTCCATGCCTAGCCACGCTTTACGTTTTTTAGAACACTGATCTAAACACATTCTTGTACTTATAATTAATAATTTTGCAGTAGCAATAAATAATTTACAGATGATTCAAATACTCTAGGCTAAGCACAAAATATGCCTTCAAAGACCTCGAAAGTCTATGCTATTTCTTTGCCATTTGAAATAAAGAAACTCAATAGACTCGATTCTTGGCAAATGGAGTATTCTAGACACTTGCTCATTAAGACCAACATGTTTGATTCAGCCAAAAAAAATACTCATATTTCCATCAAGCCCTCTCATCAACCCGATGATGATGAGCTAACATGTGATTTTGAAGAACTTGCGACTAGGGATGGCAACGGGGCGGGGCGGGGCGGGGCGGGGCGGGGCGGGGACGGGGATGCCCTCCCCGTCCCCCGCCCCGTTAAGAAATTCATTCCCCATCCCCGCCCCGTTCCCCGTTTAAGGCGGGGCGGGGCGGGGCGGGGCGGGGGTAGGTTATTTCCCCGTTTAATTTTTTTTTTTTAGTTTTTGATAATTTATTTTTATTGTCCATATTCATTATATTTAGACAAATAATTTTAGTTGCTATTTTCTATTAGAACTAACGAAAATTTTCATTTAAAGTATTGAATTCTAAAAAAAAAAAAAAAAATTTTTTTTTTTTAACGGGGCGGGGACCCCGTTACCCGTCCCCGCCCCGTCCCCGCCTCGGGGAATAATTCCCCGCCCGTTACCCGTTTAAGCGGGTTTTTCCCTCCCCGCTCGGGGCGGGTCCCCGCGGGTATCGGGTTTGTCGGGTTTTTTTTGCCATCCCTACTTGCGACTCCTTTATATATCTTGCATTTACTTGGCTGAAAATTTCCCACCCCGTCAACCTAATATGCCAACATTTTCAAAATCCAATCAATAATGTGCTATAGACTACTACATCAACTTAACGTATCTTTGAGCATTTTTTGCAAAATGCCAAAAAAAAAAAAAAAAGGTTAGAAAATTGACATCGATCCACCTCTAATAACAACATTGTAAATATAATATGTTTATGTAGTCCATATTTGGCTAGAAGGTTGGCACAAGTTTGAAGTTGAGAACTAAACATCTACAATCCTTGTTCATTCATCCTGTTAAATTATTTCGTGGATCGACTTAGATACCTAACATCGTGTGCAAATAAAACCCCTGTTTGACAATCATTATTTAAGAAAAAATAGAGTTTTCAATGGTGATTTTTAAAAGAATGTGGGGTTACAAAGTAAGAAAAAAAAATTTGAATTTATGTATAAAATATTTTATTGTTTAAATATATAATTAAAAACAAGCATACAGAAAAAAAAAAAAAAAAGAGTTTAAAATGTCAAATAGGGCTACTTTATTAATACTCGTAGTCTGAAAGCATACATTTTTTTTAATATCTAGGTGGCAAATTTGGTTTCTTGTGATAATCCCTTTCCGACAAGTGGACAAGCTCGATCCGCACAATTTTTTTATTGATTGAGAAGGTCCCTGAACATTCCAAACAGGGAAAAAAAATCATATTTTTATTCACCAAATACAAAAAAAATACATATTTTTTTGGAAATTAAACTCAATATTTTTTTCTTCTCTCACTGTTTGTTCCATATATATTAAAAAGGGTTCTTTTTTCGATAAAATTAGACCGACATATAATTTTATTGTTAAAATTCAAAATTTGAACTGTTGGCAAAAGGAAAAAAAAAAGTTGTCACATGTATGTTCCTCTTTTCTTTCTTTTTGTTACTTTTAACATTTGACTTTTTGTGTCATGAAATGACAGATGTCTTGTTTGAGACACTTTTTTTAGAATGAGAATGAAAAATATAGTTGTTATTGGGGCCTACACAAGAAATAGAAAATTTGAATTTAAATGTTGATGTGATGGATAACGGTCATATTTTTCATCTTAATGAGAAAATAAGGTGGCCAAAACGGGAGCAGAATAAGAAAAATAAATACTTTAATATTTATATATATGGGCCCTTCTTTTTTTTTTTATTTGGTTCAATAAATTGAACTTCTAAGAAAAAGTGAATTTTCGTATAAATATTTAGACAATATTGTGCTTATGTAAATGCGTGAATTAAAATTCCTGGAAAAAAGAATTTCGAAATATATAATGAGAAAACGTTAGTTCTTCTTTACCAAAGTTACACAAGAAAACAAATAATTAGCAGAGGTCATAAATTATATTATAAATTCTTTTCGAAGTTCATTTTTTTCGAAACTTATCTTCAAACACGTGTATTCTCAATAAGATAATTATTCATGTAAAGTTATAATTTTGTTTTAAACATATTTTCCGAAAATTCTCTTCAACAAATGTATTTTTCAAAAATAAATAAGGAATGAAATATGTACTCAAAAAGGGAAAGAAAAAAACACCGTACTTTGAACAATTGTTGACTTGTAATCGAGGAGCACACCTTTTTATGGGTCTGGATGTTACTAGTAGATTTGTTATACTGCTCCGCGGACCCATCCTTATTTTAAAATTGTTTAGAGATTCTAGAACGGACAATAATTGAGAATATTTTCATAGGGTATAATTACGGGGTAACAAATGAAGTTTTTTTTTTTCTTCCACCAAATTTAATTTATTTTAATTTAGTCATTGTAGTTTGTTGTTTATTTTAGATAAGTCAATCATCATGTCATTTGATTTGCTTTTATTAATTAATTTGATAATATGGAAGGTTATTAAAATTGTGTTACAGGAAAACTATTTAATCGTAAAAACGTTAATTTGCATAGCTGATAAAATAATAAGTAAATATATCCGTAAAGATACTCGACGTTAGATTTTATTGGTAGTTACAAATATGTGACGAGTAATTTGAAATATAAAATAAATGTCGGTGGCTATGATGCTACAATTTATATTTTAGTGACTAAAATGAAAATTCCTTAAAGTTGTGTGACCTTCAAGGTTTGTTAGCCTATATAATTGGATTACGGCAACTACATGAGTCATGACAATAAAAAGTCAGCCAGTGAATCAAAATTCAATACGAATCCACTCTGTCAACTCTCAGTCGTCTACAACTTCAGGAAAAATCCGCAACGCCCCGTTTCGTGATTCATCATCTTTGTACAGTCTTCAGTTCCAATTGGTTGATATGTTTGAGTTGTTCTTCGCAGTGGCGTTTTCTTCAGTCCCTTTAATTCTTTACATACCTCCAATCAGAAGCTTGAATCTATTTGTTGAGACGATGGAGGATATGTGGAGAGAGTCAATTGCTTATACTGGCAGGATGTATCCTCGTTTGAGGTATGCTTGTCGTAGGATTTTGAATTGTATAAATAACACCACTAGTTAAATTACTTTAATTATCTAATTCAGAGCTTGAATTGAACCTACACAGAAGGATTCAATACATGTAAATCCCCCCCACCCACCACCCCCCCTTCCTGTGGGGATTTTGCTATCTGTATCAAGTGTTTTTGGATCGATTTGTAATGGGATTTAGTGGATGGATTTGCTGCTACTGCTGTTCTTGCTAAATTTTATGTATATTCAGAGAATCAATAAAAGAGAAATTTATGGTGCTAAATATGACAAATAGCCTACTTACATTTTAAAAGGTGTCTTTTTTTTTTTTTTTTTATCATTTGGTGGGAGGGCGTCGCAACAATAATGCTGCTTGCTCTAGGGTAGGGGATAGGTGCTTTTGAAACGTAGCAAACTGGTTTTTTTTTTAAAAACTGTTCAATAAAATGTCGTCACGTCTCTTGTTTTTAACACTGTTCCTAACGCTATCTTTGTGTCATGATTGGTCGTTGCAATAGTCTACAATAATCGCTGTGGGTCACTTATCCTGTAATTATCCATCTCATATCTCCACATTCTCATTTCAATAGGAGCTAGCGTCACAACAATAATGCTGCTTGCTCTAGGGTAGGTGACAGGTGCTTTTGATACGTAGCAACTGCTTTTTTTTTTTTTTAAACTGTCCAATAAAATGTCGCCACATGTCTCTTGTTTTTTAACACCGCTCCTGACCTTGTCTGTGTGCCATGATTGGTCGTTGCAATAGTCTACAATAATTGCTGTGGGACACTTATCCTGCAATTCTCCATATCATATCTCCACATTCTCTTTTTAATAGGAGCCATATATGTGCACGAACGTTGCTTTGTATCATATTTACGTCTTTAAAACTTGGATTGTATATTGAACCAAACCAAAATATAATTCTTGAAACAACTTGTAGATGATTCGTGAACACAAATCACGGACTAAGTCATGAAAGTACTGAATTCCCAGGCCTTTCAATACTACTACTTTGAATTCACTGGCTAGTTTCAATGTATTTTGGTGCAAATGTGTTGGTCTTTAAAACCTGCTAGAATTTGACCTGTGTGATCTTTTGTATTGCAAGTATTTTTCTAATAATAATAACATTGAGGGTAAGGCTACCATTTTATTCTTTGAAACTCCTTTTTTCAGAAATCTGTAGTTATGAAAATCGAGAATTCTAGATGTAAAAAGAAAGACAAACATAAAGATTGATTGCGTGTGTTTCTCTCTCTGGTCCACTATTCGTAGTTAATTTGTAATGTATTTTTCAGTTTTGCCCTGTAAAAATTTTGACTCGCACCTGCAAAATTTTGAAATTTTTTATTTTTTTTCCATTAATAAATATTGATCAAATAACTTACACTTTAAAATTCAACCATACGAAAATCTTAAACATAAACAAAAGATCCAATAGTTACTTAAATAAATAAATAGCTTAAATTCAATCCAAAAGCAAATGACCCATTTATGAATTAATTGCACAAAAGCATACACAAAAGCCACAACCCACAAAATATAATCCTGACTACAGACGCCCCTCATTCTTCCTCAAATCTCTTCTCTGCGCGACAGACGACTGCGCCGCGACTCCATCTCCACTGCTCCGCCAACGCTCGACGCCCAATCTCTTTTGTGTTAGTTTGAGTTGATTTGAGTTAATTTTTGGTGTTAGTTTGACTGTTTTAGTTAATTTTTGGGTTAGTTTGAGTTGATTTGAATTAAATAGTGATGAAATAGGCCAGCTGTTAGTTTGTGTAATTGTGTAAGTGGTTGAATATTTGAATTTAAGAATTAAGTAGAGTAGTTGCTGTTAGTTTGTGTAATTGTGTTAGTTATTGAATATTTGAATTTAAGAATTAAGTAGTAGAACAGTCAGTAATGATTGAATTGAACATTGAATTTTAGTACTGATTTGATACTTTTTCATTAGATTTTCTTATTGACGAGTTTGAAGTGATAAGGATAAGGAGAGATCAATTTTAGATGTCTAAGTCATCTCTACCATTTGTTATATAGATAAACTGTTTACTTTTTGTCTTTTATCTAACGTTCATGTTTTCAATTTGTATAGCGTTAGACACATAGATGGACATATTGTTTTTGTATCGACAAACTGATTGTCTCTTTGGTCACTCAATCTAACTTGCCTATTTTGATACTCAAAATCGTCGTTTTCAATCATCTTAGTTAAAAAAAAAAATTTCGGAGCCCCCCAAATCCCCGAGAGGGGGGCCTGGCCCCCTCTACGCCCCGTACTTTCGCCCCCGTAGGATTGAAATCCTGGTTACGTCCCCTGATTGGATTTCAATTGTCAAACGCTGTTGGTACGTTAAGAACCTTCTTTCTGGGTCGGCTTGTGTTCACGAAGTCTTCATCTCAATTTTCATTCCACGTGTACAGATGAGGATCAATTAAAATATTTCAAAGAGGATAAATTACTGTCCTAAATATTTACCTATTTTCATGTATTATAGTATTAATTTCTTCACTTTGGTGCGTCAAGTGAGTGTAAAGATTTGAAGAGATCAAAATACCATTACAAGTTTTATTGACTTAGGCCCTCTTTACTATTTTTAATGCCTAAACTAATTAATATAGACAACAATGGGGCATTCCACTAATGTTTCGGTGATTTAGGAAGGTTCTGCGCCTTAAAAAAATATTCTACGAAATAGGCAATCATTAGAAAGGTATTGAGCCAATTACCCTTTATTTTTTAATGACAGCTTCATGCCCAGATTTGAAAGTTGCAAAATTTATTTATTTTTTAAGAAATTATTGCTATATGTTTGGGATGATATTGAAAATCAATCTTGATCAAAGTATTATTTTATGTAATAAGCTTTGAATGTGATTGGATTTGTGCAACATTGCAATCTTTTAGCTTAAGGATTAATGGCAGAAAATCTCCCTAAAATGGTTTCTATGTCCTATATACTCCATATCTATTGAAGATCGCAAAAAATCACATTTTTGAAACCTTTTGTACTAAAAATTCCTTGCCATCAAGATTCGTCAAATTTACCGTTAAAACAATAAAAAATGTCAAAATTAGAAAGGAAGAATTACAATTTCAGTACACAAACTTTTTATTTTTTTACAAATTAAAAATCCAAAATTTTTACATGTGCCACCTACAATTCCAAAATTTTTAAAATTTATTTTCCACGCCATTTCAAGCATTATAGTCAATAAGTTTGATGAATCTGGAATAAAATACTAATGTGAAAAGTGAGAACGTAAAATAGTAGAAGTAGGCTATGCCATTCATGGTTAATCAGATAGAAGACTTCTAGATTTCGGTATTAGGCTTCTACCCTTGATTTTTTTATTTTTTGGGAAGAAGATGGGGTGCGATGCAGTGGAATGGAAAATAAAGTTTTAAAAATATGAGATTGTTGGTGGCATATATGAAAATTTTGGATTTAATTTGTAAAAAAATAAAAAGTTTGTACTGAAATTGTAATTATTCCTTTTTAATTTTGTCATTTTTATTGTTTTTAATGACAAATCTGACAAATCTTGACGGCATGATAATTTTCGAACAAAATGTTTCAAATAAGGGGTTCTCTACGATTTTCAATAGATAATTGAGTATATTGCATATGGAAACGTTTTTAAGGGATTCTATGCTATTAATCGTTTAGCTTAATTCATCTCAAACCTTTCAATTGTATAGTAAAATTCATTCTACTCTCCATTTTGACCATTGAATGTCGGATTTGCCTTAAGAAGTTAGTGAAATAATAAAAAATAAGAAAAAATTGCAAATGAAATCATATAACTTATCAAAAAGCATAAATAATTCTCACTCCAGACAATTAAATACATATTAATACAAAAAAGAAAAATAATTTAGAAAAATTTCATGTTCCTAACCAAGTGCACTCATCCACCTTGTCTACACCTAATCAATCACCACATCTAAACGCACACTGCCCCCATCCCAACCCACTTAAATCCCCCAATGCCCACACCCCCTTTTTGCGAAACCAAGAGGTGATTTCCTCTCCTAATTAACTTAAAATCAAGAGAGAAATTCCTATTAAAGTTTGTTTACTCGTGTAGACTATTTTGTCATTGAAGCCATCAAACACTTATCCTAATGGCTGCAAATACCGTTTGAGAACAACGATTTATAATCGTGTTCAAACATTCCATTTTGGTGAAATACACGTTGTTGGTTTTTCTTGTTTTTCATCAACTTTTCTTAACAATCTCAAATGATATTTTCAACATGAAGAACGAGATAACCATGCCTATGATAAAGATGATGAATCAAGACCTTGTGAGGCTAGCCAGATTCGACGGGTTGAACTTTACAAGATGAAAGGACAAGTTGAAGTTTCTTTTTACAACCTTGAAGATCTTTTATATCTTGGATCCGGCCTTGGCGCCATTGCCGGAACCAACCCCAAATGACACCAACGAGACAAGGACAGGAAGGAAGAAGAGAGAAGAAGATGAATTGACATCTGGATGACACATTCTAAATGCTCTTTCTAATCGCCTCTATAATTTCTACACAAATAATACCTTGGCAAGTGAGATATGACAATCGTTGGAAACCAAATACATGGCCGAGGAGGGAGGTGCCAAAAAGTTTTTGATTTCTAAATATTTTGATTTCACATTTTTGGATAACTTGTCATTATTAGAATAAGTACATGAGTTGCAAGTTATTGTCAATTAAATAAAAGCTGTGAAGATTGATCTTCTCGAAACCTTTCAAGTTGGTACAATCATTTTGAAATTGCCATCTTCATTGAATAGTTATAGGAAGAAAATTTTTCACAGTTCCTAAGATTATTTTTTGGAAGAGATTTAAAAGCAGCTTCGTATAGAGGAAGAGTCAAGGGCACGAGATGGGAATGAACATGCTCATGAGGGCACTTCCAAAACTCATATCATGGATCAACCAAACAAATACGAAAAGAATTCTAAGAAGAGGAAATTCTCAAACCCTAACAAATTAGATAACAAGAACAAGAAGAAATTCAAAATTTATTGTTATGTGTATAGCATACTCGGACATTATGTTTGAAATTGTAAACACTGCAAATAACCAAAGCAAAAAGGCAAAGTGAACTCCGTTGACGACATCATTGCTATCGTGAGCATTGTGAATTCAGTCAAAGGAAATGTTCAAGGATGGTGGTATGATACTTGTGCCACCATACATGTGTACTATGATAGATCATTTTTTTAAAATCTATCAAGAAATGGATGACGAACACATTCAAATGGGAAATGAAGTTCAATAAAAAGTTGTTGGCAAAGGAAGTATAGACTTACGATTCACATTCGGCAACAAGATCACATTAATAAATATATTGCATGGACCGGATATGAATAGAAATCTTGTAAGTGTTGATTTGTTGGGAAAATAGAGAATTAAGTCCACATATCAAACACAGATAGTATTTTGACTAATTTTATTCACTTTATTTTGTCTCTTAGCCAGCTGAAAGATCTGTTAGATTCTTTAGATGGTGGCTTTTGCCCGACCTCAGAAAGCTTTGAAACGAGCTGAAGCTGAGTGATAATTGAATAGTTATGACTATTTCCTGGCATTAGGGGTTTAAGTTTGTTTGTTTGGTTTGATTTATTTTTCCCCTTTTTTGCAACTCGTTCTTTGCAACTTGTGTTTTTCGTTCCTCATTCTGTCTCCTGTCGGTTGTTGTTGATGTCTTGTAAGTTTTGTGTTGTGAAGTTTATAGGTTTGGTTAAAAGGTAAGCTTTACGAACACCAACTCTAGAAATCTAAATTTTTTCCATAATTTTTAGTTAGAAGTTCTATCAAAATCGTTGCTTTGTTCATATTCTAAAGGTTTTGTATTGTTTTCAATTCTCTTTTAACACAAATTGTAGCATTGTACTTTGTAAAATTTTCAAGCTCAAAATTTTGGGAGTCATATGTTCTTTTTTAGGGGTTCAAGTTTGTGTGTTTGATTTGATTTTTTTGTGTCTTATTTCAAATTTAAAGTTCTTCAGTCCATGGTCGATATTTTCTTCTTCATTTTTTATCCAAGTAAGCTTTATTACCTCGATATGAAGTTTATTAATTGATATTCTGCGAGGTCTAAATGATATCTGTCTTTGGGATTTTTCTTCTTTTCATTCTCCACTGGTAGCAGGTATGAATTTAGCCTTTGTTTAATCTCCATTTTTTACAAAATATATTTTTCTCACTCTTTTTTTCAATCACACGTTCTTCAATAAAATAATATTACACGCAATCCAATTTTTTTTCTTTATTTTTAACCACAAATTCTCCTTCAATCTACTATTCCAAAATACATTCTACACCAAAAATGGGGCTCATATAGACCCTTAATTTTTTTTTAAAATAATAAGTTACTGAATTATCTTGAATTTAATTATTTATTTTTCTTCAAAAACAGATAGTATTTTGACTAATTTTATTCACTTTATTTTGTCTCTCAGTCAGCTGAAAGATCTGTTAGATTCTTTAGATGGTGGCTTTTGCCTGACCTCAGAAAGCTTTGAAACGAGCTAAAGCTGAGTGATAATTGAATAGTTATAACTATTTCCTGGCATTTTCTCAAAGCCAGTGCAATCAATGGTTAATTTTTTCTTCTTTACATACACCTTTTTTTGTGTGTATTTCATGTTAATCCCCTCTCCCACTACAGTTGCGACAAACAGAATTTTGAGCAGGCTATGTCCTTACCACTTCAATTTGACGTTTGTTCATTGATACTCCGTGAGGTCTAAACGATATCTGTCTCTGGGGTTTTTCTTCTTCTTGTTCTCTACTTGTAGCAAGTATGAATTTAATTTATTTTTATCCTACATTCACTTAAAAGAATCTATCCTACTTTTACTGATAATTTTTGTTCACTTGTTTTCACACTTGCCTTGTCTGAAACCGGTTTAGTACTATCCATTAAAAAAGGTCGGTTGCCCTACACTAACTAGGTTCTGATCTATCTCAGACACATATAAAACATCAGGAATATGTTTAATACATGTTGAAGTCTGAACAGGAATCACTCCTATGCCTTTCACTTTCACAAAATCTCCATTTCCTACTTTAACTCTGGACTTGTAGTTTTTGTTCAACTCAACAAAGGTGCTGGAGTCTGCAGTCATGTGGTGAGTGCAACCACTGTCCAATAACCAGGTTTCAACCTTGCTGCATTCCTTGATGGCAGAGAACATATGCACCTTTGGCATGTCATCCTGATTTTCTACCATTTTTGCTTGCTACTGAGGTTGCTTCCCTCTTTTGTTTTTGCACACTTTTTCAACTTGGCCAAATTGTTTGCAGCCTCTACAATGAACTCCAGGCCTATATCAACCCCATTTAGGTGAATGGCCCTTTCTTTTACAATGAAGACAAGGTGCAAACTTATCCTCTTTGTTTCCAGTTATGCTGCCTTCAGGTTCTTTCTTCTCAGCCTGATGTCTCTTCACACCAAAGCTCGTTTCAGCTTTGTATTTTCCTTTAGCAAACAAGGCTCCTTCTATTTGTTCCTCCTGCCTCATCAACCTTCTTTTTTCAGTTGCTTACAGTGCATGCACCAATTCAGCTAAAGTTATAGATGACAAGTTTGTAAAATCCTCCAATGATGATATCTTGGCTTCAAACTTTTCAGGTAGGCTTATTAAAACCTTCTCCACCACTCTTTTATTTGGCTAATCATCTCCTAGAAGTCTGATTTGATTTACAATCTTCATCATCCTATCTAAAAAATCCTTCACAACTTCAGTGTCTTTCATCTTCAAGGTCTCAAACTCTCTTCTAAGGTTGAGTACTTGCATCTGCCTTGTTCTTTTATTGTCTTGATATTCTTCTTTCAAAATATCCCAGGCCTCCTTTGCAGTCTCACAAGTCGTGATTCTTGTGAAGATAGCATCTGAAACAGCAGATTGAATGTAAGAGAGTGCCTTGAACTTTTTTGTTACATCTTCATTGTGCTGCTTAATCCGAGCCACGGTTGGATTCGCTCTCAAAGAAGGAGGCTCAACTCCAATATCTGTGATCTCCCACAAATCATAAGCTTTGAGGTAAGCCTTCATCTTAGCAGCCCAGAAGTTGTAGTTTTCTCCAGTGAAGGTAAAGGGTAATGGTGCTGAAAAACCAGTTGATCGGTTTTAACATAATGTTCTATTTTATAGAGAGAAGAAAGGAGATGAAGAAGCACACGTTTTTCTCTATTACTTGCAGAATATATATACTTACAAAATACTTGATTGTCAACACTTTCTACCTAATCCAATCCATCAAGTTGACAACCATACATAAGACCATACTTAGATAACTTACAAAAGTTAAACTACCAACTATCACATGACTTAAGATACAAAAATCAACAACCATTTGACAAGAGATGTGACAGCCAAAATGTCATGCTAACTCAACACAAATTTTTCTCACTCATTTTCTCTTCTTTATTCTCTTAAATCGATCAAAAAATCAAGTACAAAATGCTCCTAAAGTGTCAGATTTTGTACTTCAGAAACATCAGTTTTCTCCTTAAATGGCTTCACAAGTTGCATCTGTTTTAACCCATATAAAGGATCTAAAAATACAAAAAGAATCCAATTTCCACCTTTTTAAAGTATCCATTTTTCATTGTTTATATTGTGCTATGTACCTGGGTTCTACAATACATATTACTTATATTTCTAGCTTTTTTTTTCCTTTAGTTCAATTTGATCTAGCTGAGAAATTTCATCTTTTCTACACTTCTCTTGATGTTTTCAAAATGAACACAACAGGTTGTTTTTTGTATATTTAAATAATTTTTTGGCTAAGCTGGTATTACTTATACTTCTGTTCACATTTCAACTTTTGACTTTCAAGATTTTACTTTCGTTCAGCTGGTATTCAGCCTTTGCTCTATTGTGAACTCTTTTATTATTATTACTTTTTACTTTACATCTTTATTTAAGATATGTTATTCTTTCACTTCCATTGGTCTTTTTCTCCTATAAATGATTTTCTATTTAATTATTCAAGAACTCTTTCCAGTAAATGAAATTTCAATTTGTTCAATCTATAGCCCTCAAAAGTATCTTCAGGTATGTTGTTGTTATTATTATTATTATGTGTGTAGTTCATTCTATATTTTTTTCTTCAACTATTATTGATAAATTGCATTTCTAATATTAAGTATACTTCAACTAAAATTCTAATCTATTCTTCTTATATGCAGTGTTCAATTGTAGTCTCTGGTGGTTGTAATTGACACTTACGGTAGTATACTCTACTTTCGGTAAATTCTTCCAATTAAACTATTTTCTTCCAGCCCTTCGTTCAAAGGTTTACATAGTTTTTATTTGGTTATTTTATTGCACTTCATGTAAAATAGGGAATACTTGGTTCACTATTCATTCTTCTACCCTCCATTTCACAGTAAAACTAGTTCCCTTAGTATTCACAATTGGGTTGTTCACTGTGAATGTGTAATGAAAAGTGATCTGAAGGACTAAAATATCTGCTGACAGTTAATAGATAATTTGGCGCAGAGTACAATCCCTTTTCATAAGACATCACATATTTCTAAAGAGCTCCATATGTTCTTTTTAACCTTTCTCTAAACATAAATCATTTTTACTCAATTATGAACAAGAAAAAAATGAAACATCTCATCATATTCTTTAAATTATAGAATCCTACCTCATCTCTTACAGACTCAGTCATTTCTGACTAATCAAGGTAACAAACTTCCATTCTTTGCTTAAAATTTTCCGTCTTAAAAATAACAAATTCCATTTGCCTTACATATTCCTATTTCTCAGCGTCAACATTACTAGCTGATGGGCGACTAAAATGGTTGCACTAATATTTTAATTCCATGTTCACTTTGTGCAGGTACCACTAAAAACTTAAATATTAACATCGACAATCGTATTGAATTCCATACTTGTTGACAGGGAAACAGAATCAAGGACCTAGAAGATAGCCTTCAACCGAAATGAATGGCAGTGAGCTGGAGTGGCTGGAGCACATGCTGGATTGTTAGATTATACTCCATTTCAGTTATTTGTTGTACAATTAATGGGCAATAGTTTTTTGACACTTGTATAGGTTTGTTGCATTGCTTTGTGTGTATATATGTGCAGCTGTATTCACCGAAATCAAGCAAGAAAATAGTGAACGAAATTTCTTCTTTCTTCTGTCAATTGGTGTTCTATTTTCTTCTTCTTATCAGAGAGATGGCTGAAAGTGAAGAAAATAGCGCCTCAATTCAAAATCAAATAGCATCTCAAAACTCAAACTCAAACCCAAATCAAAATCAAACGACACACGATCCATTTCTTCCCAGCAGTCCATATTTCACAGGAGCTAATGAAAACTCTGGTGCACTACTGGTCACTCAAATGCTTGATTCTTTTAACTACCACTCTTGGGCAAGATCCATGAAGATGCTCTTAGGATTAAGAACAAATTGGGTTTTATTGATGGGAGCATTTGTGTGCCAACTGATGTAGATAGCCCTTTGATTGAACATTGGCTTCGTTGTAATGACATTGTCATTACCTGGCTGCAAAACATGATGACAATGGACATTAAGGCAAGCACCTTGTATGCATAAATAGCGCATGAGCTGTGGCTTGAATTAGAGCAGCGCCTTGCTCAACAAAACGCTCCCAGAATAAATGAGGTCAAGCAAGGGATTGCAGCACTAATGCAGTTAAGACACCGTAAGTACTTATTTTTCAAAGCTGAAGACATTGCTTGACGAACTGCGAATCGATTCCCAATTGCACTTTTGGAGGACTGAAGTTAGTAGAGAGCAATCAAGAAAGAGATTGGGTAATGAAGTTTCTCATGGAACTCAATGAATCTTACAAGGGCATCAAGGCTCAGATTCTACTAATAAAACCGTTTCCCAAGTTGAATGAAGTTTACTCAATAATCCAACAAGAGGAGAAGAGAAGGGACATCTCCTTTGATGAACCCGCCAATGGTGGAATGACACTGATGTCAAGGGCTTATCCAAAAGAAGGGGAGAAAAGAAATCTAGGGATCCAAAAGAGGTATTACTGCACCTTTTGCAAGATGGCACATCACTCATTGGAGAGATGTCTTGAGGCTAATAAAGACAAACTAGGATGCACACATTGTAAGATGCCAGGCCACGCCATAAGTAATTGCTTCAAAATTTACGGTTATCCACTAGGCCACAAGTTTTATGGAAGGACACAAGCTAATGTCACTATTTCAGATCACAATGTTCACCCTATGGAGCCTGCACATGAGCAGTCTGGTAACAAGGATCAAATCAGTTTAACTCAAGAGCAATATACTCAGTTGATGGCTTTACTCAAACCACAAATCAATGAATCTCATCCACTTACTTCAAAACATATGGATACATCTATGGTATTCATATGTCCTTATTTACCAGAAATCCAAAGAATGAAAATAAACCAGTAGCACCTTGGGTTATTGACACAGGAGCTACATACCATATGGTATGTTCAGTCTCCATTCTAACCTCTCTTAAGTCCAAAATCACTCAGTCTGTTACTTTGCCTAATGGTGATGTATGTGAAAGTCACAAATGACCTGATACTTTATGATGTTCTATGCGTGCCAAACTTTTCCTTTAACCTTATATCTGCCAAAAAACTTGTCTGATTTTTTCTTCTGATTTTTGTTATGTGCAGGACCTTTCAACTTGGAAGACGATTGGTCTGGGTGAAGTGAGGCAATGCTTGTATCATTTGGTGCAAAAGGAAATTCCCCCTTAGAGTCTGGCTCAGGACCTACCAAAACTAGTTAGCAAAGCTGCTCTGTCTACTTTTGCTGTTTTCAATCAAGAGTTTTTTGACCTCTGGCATTTTAGATTAGGACATCTCTCAGATTCTAGGCTGAACCTAGCTAATTCACATCTTAATCTTAAGACAAAAGACAACAAAAGACCGTGCTCTATCTGCCCTTTAGCTAAGCTACATAGATTACCTATCGATATTAGTTATCATAAATCAGAAAAATGCTTTGATTTGGTCACTGCAATCTGTGGGGACCAATGTACTGATGTTTCTTATGATAGATCAAGATATTTCCTTACAATTGTTGATGATCATGGTCGATGCACTTCGATTTATCTATTGAAACTTAAATATGATGTCTCTATCACTTTGCAAAACTTTTACACCATGATTGAAACACAATTCCATTCCAAAATTAAGGTCATAAGAACTGATTTTGGGGAGGGGAGGTGATGAAAGCAAAATAATAATTCCATTTAATTTCGGGTTTGTTCGTTTTTTACAAATTGCTAGTCTAATTTGAGTAGAAACGGGCTAATGATCACAACTCAGGGCCTTTGGCCCTGAAGCACGTCAAGTTTTGGACAAATTCCATTGTTTAGGCCCTCAATTATGCGTTTTTGCCGTTTATGGTAATTTTTGTTTTGGCAATATCTTAGTCAAATAAACTCGAATTTGATTTCCGTTTATTGGGGGGTGATCCTTATGATTAGGAGAATCAAGATCCGTGATTATCTCAATTTTTTCCTTTTTTGGAAAAAATAATATTTTTTATTATTATGTAATTTCTTTCCGAATGTTATTAGGGTTTCGCTATTTAAACGTTGTAAGCCTTTTACGGCATCTCAGTTTTGAATGAAATAAAGTTTTTCTTGAATTTCTCTTGATTGAAATTCTTTTTGTGAGATTTTTGTCTTTCCTATAAGCTTCCCCTACATCAGTTGGTATCAGAGCCGAAGTCGTTCCTTCATCATGCCTTCAAGGAGACGTCAAGAAGCCCGTGAAGCCCTAGTAGAGGAAATACATAGACATGATAAAATCGCACAGCTGCGTCAACAAGTGGAGTTGCTGACACAGCAAGTTACTGCACTTATGCCGCAGCAACATGCACCTAGGGGTCGTGGTCGTCGTGGGCAGGTTCCGATTGAGGAAGTCCAACACCGTGATCATAATATTCAGAATGTCACGATTGAAGACATTGAAGAAATAACAGAGGAGGAAGAGTTTGATTATGACAGTCTACCTGTATTTGACAATGAAGACATTGAAGAAGCAACAGAGGAGGAAGAGTTTGATTATGAAGGTCCGCCTGTATTTGACGATGAAGACATTGAAGAAGCAACAGAGGAGGAAGATTTTGATTATGAATGTCCGCCTGTATTTGACAATGAAGACACTAAAGAAGCAACAGAGGAGGAAGAGTTTGATTATTACGGTCCGCCTATATTTGACAGTGAAGGTGTAGAAGAAGCAGCAGAGAAGGAGGAGTGTGTGGTTGGTGATGTGGGTCGGTCATTGGTGGTGAGGCGGAGTTTTCTGACTTCCCTGAAAAATAACACTGACTGGTTGCGTACTAATCTCTTCCAGTCGATGTGTACTATTAGAGAAAAGAAAAGTGTGTTGCTTCCAGATAAGGGCTCAGTAAAAGCAGTTGAGGATGACGCCAATTTACTGACCAGAGTGAAGTTCGAGACAAATATGAAAGGATATGGGATAGTGTATGTGCTGGTGGAAAATTCAGTTGACAATGAGCAAGAGGTCACGCGCAGGATTCAGTCATTGCTAGAGGAATTTCATGAAGACTTCCTGAAAGACCTTCCAGATGGATTACCGCCAGAGCCGTCATTTCGAGGTGATAATTCTGATAATGATGAGATTTCTACCCCATCAAATTCGAGGGCGAATTTTTCTCAACTAGTGGAGAATGATGAAGGCAAAATAATAATTCCATTTAATTTTGGGTTTGTTCGTTTTTTACGAATTGCTAGTCTAATTTGAGTGGAAATGGGCTAATGATCACAACTCAAGGCCTTTGGCCCTGAAGCACGTCAAATTTTGGACAAATTCCATCATTTAGGTCCTCAATTATGCGTTTTTGCCGTTTATGGTAATTTTTATTTTGGCAATATCTTAGTCAAATAAACTCGGATTTGATTTCCGTTTATTGGGGGTGATCCTTGTGATTAGGAGAATCAAGATCCGTGATTATCTCAATTTTTTCCATTTTTGGAAAAAATAATATTTTTTATTATTATGTAATTTCTTTCCGAATTTTATTAGGGTTTCGCTATTTAAACGTTGTAAGCCTTTTGCGGCATCTCAATTTTGAATGAAATAAAGTTTTTCTTGAATTTCTCTTGATTGAAATTCTTTTTGTGAGATTTTTGTCTTTTCTATAAGCTTCCCCTGCATCAGGAGGGGGGGGGAGAAATTCAACTGAAAGAAATTCTACTCTGAAAAGGGAATCATATACCAAACTACTTGTGTGGAAAATCCCCAACAAAACGCCGTTGTTGAGAGAAAACATCAGCATATTTTAAATGTTACAAGAGCATTGAAATTTCAAAGTGGATTGCCTATGTTGTATTGGAATGACTGTGTTTTAACAGCAGTTTTTCTAATAAATATGATACCAGCTCCCATTCTTGACAACAAGACACTATTTGAAGTCCTTTTTAAAACCAAACCAAACCATGCTATTCCAACCTTAGAGTATTTGGTTGCCTTGCTTTTGCTGCCACACTAGCACACAATAGGCACAAATTTGATTCAAGGGCCAGAAAATGTGTATTCTTAGGTTATCCTTTTGGAACTAAATGTTACAAGTTGCTTGACTTAAAAACCAACAAAATTTCCTTGTCAAGAGATGTAGTATTCCATGAAAAAATATTTCCTTACAAAATGACCAATGCTGAAACTGATGATCTGTTAACTCACATTCACACATTGCCAAACCCTGCAGACTTAGCCTTTTCTCAACTAGGGAAGGTTGTTTCAAATCATCCTATCAATCCTAATTACCAATCACAAGAGAGGTCAACACAAAATCTTGATCAAAGCATAGAATATTTAGAAACAAATCATAACATTGATGAGCCTACAGATGAATCTGAGGCCTCACCTGATGTCATAAGAAACCCACACATTCCCAGAAGATCAGATAGAAATAGAAGGGCACCAGCTTACCTACAAGATTTTGTTTGCCAACAAGTATCTTCACTCAGTCATTCACGAAAAGGTCTTGAAAGCAGAAAGGTATAGCAAAGCTAGGTAATCCATCTCCATTATCTACAACACTTTCATATCATAGAATATCTGACAAACATAAAGCTTTTATCTCATCCATACTCACACAATCTGAGTCAGCTACCTATCAAGAAGCCATCAAAAGCCCTGAATGGTATAAAGCTATGCAGGCTGAGATAGATGTTCTTGAGTTGAATTAGACTTGGACTGTAACAGACTTGCCACCTGGGAGAGATCCTATAGGATGTCGATGGGTCTATAAAGTGAAGTTTAATGTTGATGGAACGGTTGAAAGGTATAAGGTAAAGCTGGTGGCAAAGGGATACACTTAGCTAGAAGGAATTGATTACCACGAGACGTTCTCACCGGTAGCAAAATTGGTAACTGTAAGAACTTTGCTTGCAGTAGCATCAGTGAAAGGTTGGTATTTACACCAATTCGATTTGAATAATACCTTTCTACATGGAGATTTGGAGGAGGAAGTCTATATGCAAATGCCTCCTGGTTATCATGTTGAGGAAGCTTCAAAAGTATGCAAGCTTAACAAAAGTTTATATGGTCTAAAGCAAGCGTCTAGACAATGGTATTCGAAGTTGTCTTTTTTTTTTCATTGGTCAGCGATTTCAGCAATCCAAGGCTGATTAAGCCTGTTTACAAGGAAAATAGATGACTCATTTACAGCCATATTGGTCTATGTAGAACATAATTATAGCTGGAGATAATGTTGAAGTTATCAATTCAATTGGAACTTCACTTGATGACAAGTTTAAGGTTAAGGATTTGGGGAGCTTGAAATACTTTATTGGGATAGAAGTGGCTCGATCAACAAAAGGAATTCAGATCTGTCAATAGAAATATGTGTTGGATATTCTGGCAGATTCAGGAACCATTGGGGCTACTCCAACCAAAATACCACTCGATCAAAACATGAAATTATCCAAAGATGAGGGAGAACTTCTTTTGGACCCAACAATGTACAGAAAACTGATAGGAAGGCTGCTATATTTGACAATCACCAGGCCTGATATTTCTTATTCAGTCCATCTATTGAGTCAATATATGCAAACACCTAGAGTGTCGCACCTAAATGCAACACATAAGGTGCTTATGTATGTCAAGCGATCACCAGGCCAGGGACTACTATTTTCCTCATCTTCTGATTTACAAATCAGAGCCTATAGTGATTCGGATTGGAGAGCATGTCCAGATTCTCGAAAATCAATATCAGGGTATTGTGTATTCATTGGTTCATCATTGGTATCCTGGAAATCAAAGAGGTAAAACTCGATTTCCAGATCCTCCGCAGAAGCAGAGTACAGAGCTATGGCTGCAATTTTCTATGAGCTGACATGGCTTAGATATGTTCTTGATGATTTACAAATATTTCATCCACAACTGACTGAATTGTTCTGTGACAATCAAGCAGCCTTACACATAGCGGCTAATCCGGTATTTCATGAAAGGACCAAGCACATTGAGTGGGATTGCCACCTAATACAAGGGAAGTGTTACTACAAGACATGTTAGGACTGGTGTACAAATTGCAAATATTTTTACCAAGTCCCTCAATTCAGACATCCTTTACTCTCATTTATCCAAGATAGAAGTAGAAGACATCTACTCTCCATCTTGAGGGGGGCTTTTGAATTCTATACTTGTTGACAGGGAAACAGAATTAAGAAGGACCTAGAAGATAGCCTTCAACCGAAATGAATGGCACTGAGCTGGAGTGGCTGGAGCACATGCTGGATTGTTAGATTATATTCCATTTCAGTTATTTGTTGTACAATTAATGAGCAATAGTTTTTGACACTTGTATAGGTTTTTTGCATTGCTTTGTATGTATATATGTGCAGCTGTATTCACCGAAATCAAGCAAGAAAGTAGTGAACGAAATTTCTTCTTTCTTTTGTCAATCGGTGTTCTGTTTTCTTTTTTCTTTTATAAATCGAGCTCTTCCAAAGCATCGATCACTACATTTAGAAAGACGTATTTCGAAACCCTACCATAAGTTAAAAGAGCAATTAAGTATCTTCACAGAAATGTTTTCCGTTGTTTGTCACTAAAAGATAAACGTTATAGAACACAAACCAAGTAGAACTTTGCAGTAAAGATATTTCATTGCTCTTTTAACTTATAGTAAGCTTCCAGGAGACTTCTTTCTAAATTTAATGATGAATACTTTTTAAGAGGCTCAAAATGTATACTTCGATAACGATGCAGTATTTATATGTAATTCCGTAAATCACATTTACTATCATATTTTATTTTACTTCTCAATATAAATTATCCTTCCTCTCTCTGTGTTCTTTACCCAGTTTAATATCAATTCAAATTTTGTACCTAAAATGTTTATCAATTATATTGCTATAACTAACTGTAGATCTTTAGAGACTTTCACGTCTGTTTTCACTTACATTGTCATATGTTTGTTACATATGTGGCAAATGGACTTAAATGTTCATGCATGTTAAAGATTATATATCATATTTGATAAGTGTATTTTATACACTTATTATTCGGGGTTTAAAATAACAATATTTAATGTTTCTTCTGATAAAATATATCCTAAGTTGTTGTATTTTATATTATATATGTAAAATTCAATGGTTGAACAAGGAATGGAAAGAAAGAAGTTGACAGAATCCAAAATTTGAGAACCAAATTGTAATTATTCAATAGTTGATTCGGACGCACGAAGATAGTTTGAAGATTACTAGGAGAAAATTTGATGGAATTAGAACTAAAAAAGGAATGGAATATGATCAAAATCAATTTTCGATCGTACAAGTTATATTTCAGATTTTTATCCTAATATTGAGTCCCATTTTTGGCACAATAAATGTTCGAATTGGAAATTTTTTATTTCTAAAACGGTTGTAACCCTTTGAGCTCAATTGGATGGAATTAGAACTCAAAAAGGAATGGAATATGATCAAAATCAATTTTCCATCGCACAAGTTATATTTCAGATTTTTATCCTAATATTGAGACCCATTTTTGACATAGTAAATGTTCGAATTGGAAAATATTTATTTCTAAAACGGTTGTAACCCTTTGAGCTAGTTTTCCAATGCACTTTGAATTGCTTCAATCGGATATCAGGAGAAAACGTTATGGTCAAATCACTAACTGCTATGCATAGACAAAATCTGCGCGCGAAGATAACTTTTCTTATTCAATTAGAACTCTTTTGGAAGTCAATTTGAACGTGACTTTCAACTAATTTTCAACTCCTACAAATACTTAACAACATAACACATATTTGAGACCTCTCATATACATATTATAATCCAATATTCATCAATTATTATCATAAATGGAGGAAAATTCATAGTTTTTGTGAGAAAATTGAAGGAGATTTGCAAGAATTCAATCAAGTGAAGATTTAAACCTGATTTTTGGGTAAAGAAGAGAAGGTGTAATTGGAGATTTATCAAGAAACCATTGAAGAGAATCTAGATTTTAAGATTCATCTTCTCAATTTATCAAAAATCTGGTTGATGTCTTTTCACTTCGATATGATTTCTTGTTGTTTCGATATGTTAGGCAAATATTATACATTGCTAGGATGAGATGAACCATTTTTATGATATTTTTATTTTTTAATTAATTATTTTGATTTGATTTGATTTGTGAATGTTTATTACCGTTTTATCAATCTTTTCAATTGCTTGATCACCAATTAAATTGTAAGTGAATTTTATCGTTATCGAGAGAGACAATATGATTGAAGCACATTATATTAACATTGTAATGTTCGATAGAGGATAGAGATATACATCTATGCTTTATATGATTTTAATGTGTTCTAGTACTTGTTAATGCATTTATCATGTTTGTATCTTTCATCGAGAGATAGAATGGTCACATGAGAGGAATATATTTGATCTCTATCGAGAAAGACTTTCAATTAAATTAGGAACATTAACCAACATAAATGATTTCAAACCATCACTTTAATTGTTACTCTAGAAATAGAATAATAAAGGTGATTCGACATCTTAGCAATGTGCCTCTCATATTTGAAAAATACATTTAATTACTTTCATTAGTTTAATTGATAGTTTATGTAAAAAAAAAAATCACAAAATATATTTGCTATTCAATTAAAGTTGCGATTAATTTTAACTCGGTCAAACACATAGTCCTCGTTGGTTCGTCATTCTATTCATCATTTTATTACTTGACCACGATCCCGTACACTTGCGGGTTTTCAAAAGATCAAGTTTTTGGCGTCGTTGTAGGGAAGGTTTTGTACATGCTCGTGGAAGATTTTGTACCTCACGATTGGGATGATGACATCAAACTTGTGGGAGATGGTCCTCCCCTATTGAACAAGAAAGCACTTGCAAAGTACTTTAAAAAACTTGCCAAGTTGGATGAAAATGATATGCTTATGGGAGATTGCATGTACTGGGAAGGATTTCAACAATGGGAATACAATCCATTCGAAGGAGTCAACGAGACCGACTTTTCATTTTCTGTGGATCTAGATTGTGAACCGATCATTCAATCAGAAGATATATCGACTATGGAGGAAGGGATTAAAGAGAATGATGAGATGATTACAATGGAATCAAATGAGAATGTGGCAATCAATGAGATGAAATCAACTCACATTTTTTCGACTTTTTTGATTGTCCAAAAATTGATTTGTGATTAAGCCTAATGTAGAAATGAAAGTCTACATAGTTGAAATTGAATCGGATGAAATAGAAAGTCATATTACATCGAAAAGGGCAAGGTAGAAGTTTGGAGACTAAATGAAAAGTGGATCAAATTCAAACAAAGGAAAATGGGCAAGGCATCCAAAGCCTTCTTTATGTGCCCGTGATTCAATTGCCAAAGTTGAGCTAAAGAGTATAAATATGTGCTTGTTGGGAGGCAACCCAATTTTCTAACCTTTTTATTTATTTTGCTTTATGTACTTCATTGCATATAGATTTATTTTGATTATTAGTTTGTATCAGACTTGGGTACATTTCAATTTATAGGGCATCACCATTATTTCGATTGTTTTGGGCTAACTAACACATGTTCAAGGTTATTTGATCTTTAATGTTTGATTTGACCGCTATGCAGGAACATGATGTTGAGGAATATTCAAACAAACATAGACCAAGGGAAAAAATGATGAAAAAGATTGTCTAACCGTCACACATAGTGTTTCACACATTCAACCGAAAAATTTGGGAAGTACCTTTGATGAGAATGAATTAGAATTTTAGCCAAGAACGTAGAAGAAAACAGTGGAGAAGAAGATATTGGAAAATATTGGGAAAGAACTGGGGAGGGAAGAAACTGGGAAAGAAAAACAGAGAGGAAAGAAAACGTAGCGACAAGCCAAAACTTAATTTTCATTCATTCATCGTCCCTTCGTCAACAATGAAAATATCCAATAAATAGTAAAAACCTAATTTACTAGTGATGGGTTTGGGCCAACCCACTAATACAAGCCCAATAATAGAAAACATAACTAATAAGGTCCAATAACAATAAAAACTAAATCTCGATGATTGATATCCACATCAACTCTCCCGGGGTTGGAGAAAACTCGACCCTGTCGAGTGGATAAACTTCTACCATAGGGGATGATCTTTCGTAAGAACCAAATATCGAAACTTCAGCAGTGTAATCCAGATTTATTGGAGTTACTCTATAGGCCTCCATGTACGGTCTGTATCAAGTGGTACTACCCAACGAGCAAGGAAGCATCAAATCTCTCCATCATTGGTTAACACAATCTGTTAATAAAAAATAACAGCAATTGTGTCTTTGTGTGTTGTGACAGATGTTATGGAAGTAGAAATATCAACATAGATAGGTTGGGAATCCACAGAGCTAAATAGAAAGGATCATCAAAGGAGTTGAAACGGTATTTGTAAGTAATGAAGTCCTCCATATTTAAAGTAGAGTGGTAGCCAAAATGTGATAAAAGATCAATGACATGTGCATTTGGACCAACATGCTTTAAAATTTTAAAATGACCAGCACTATGAGCTTGCAATATACTATAATCCCCAATATTAAATTCAAAAAATCGTTTATGCAAATCATCTTGAAGTTTATATAATGCATTACTTGCTTCAAGTCATTTATTGATCTCAATATGCAAATCATGAAGATGATGTACAAATGCTTCAGCTGGCATCGACACACTAGCATTTGGGGACATGAAAATAAGGTCTAAAGGCTTCATAGGCTCATAACCACGAATAATTTCAAAGGAACTTGGTGTGTGATGTCGCATGCACCCAAAAGTAATACCTTAACCTCTAAAATTAATGTAGTAGTGGAAGTAAGGGTCAATCCCACAAAGAGTATGCAATTCAATATTTTATGTTTAGTACCATGATTGGGGGTTTTTGTATGCAAACAATTATAAATAACGCAATCAATAACAATGAAAATTAAATTAACGAAAACAATCAAAAGACTAACATTGGTCTAAGTCCACATCCGTCGTCGAAAATTCACAATTGATTCATATTTCGAATATTCACAAGTGGAATTGATTCCTATTTCTCCTTAATTTTAGAAACCAATTAACCCTAATTATTAAATAACCCTAAACCAACGCTCAAGATTCACTTTTTAATAACAGCTTTACATAATAGAGAAATTGATGAACTATATAACACAAACACCAATGGTTGCATTCAATCTATTTAAACATTCTTTTTAAGATTCAATAACCTCTATCGTAGAAAATCATCAAATTCTAGTGCTTCACAAGTTAAAGGAAACAAACAATTACGAATTTGATATTTAATTTAGCGGTAGATTGTAACGAATAACAAACTAGTAGGCCTCCTAGTAATTAAACATAACAATCATGAAAATATGTGTAGAAGACTATTCAACACACAAAATAAGAATTAAACAATAAGAAAAACTATTTAGATATCACAATATGTGATTTTGAGGCTTCAATTTCCTTCGACCAAGTGTAATAGTTTTGTTACAATACATGATTCTAAGAGCAAAATAATAAAGAATGAAGATGGGAGGTGTTTTGTACGTTATAGGGTTGTAAATCACGTATTTATAGTTGTTTCCATAGGTATTTGACTTAAATTCGGAAACTATAATTTTTGTGTCGGAATTCTTCTATGCGACCGCATAGTATAAAATCATGTGGTCACATAGAACAAATAAATTCAACCCTCAAACTCTCGATAATGGTCTATGCGGTTGCAAGAAATTAACACTATGCGACCCATAGTTTTGCCAATTTTCTACCGGACAACATCCAGTATTTTGGTTATATCTTTCTCCCCCAATATCTAATTGAGGCAATTCAAGATGCATTAGAAAGTTAACTCAAAGAATTACAACTTTTATTTAGATATCATCTTCCAATTCGATCGTTTTCCATGTCAACATTGGGTCTCAATATGAGACTAAAAAATCGATGCATAACTTTTCGATTAGAAATTGATGTGTGATCATACTTTGACGATATTTCATCCCTTTGATATCTTATTTCATCCAATTGACTCCTAACATTCTCAAATATTCATCGTAAGGTTTATATACAATTTTTTTGTATTTGCACGTAAGTCCTTGAACTTTCATTTCCTTTCACTTTGGTCCTTTTTCACCTATTTCTTCCAAGTTACGTCATATCCATAGAATTGCCACCTAAATCAAAATATGAACGTAATAAGTACATTTTGGTACCAAATAAACATACAAGCACATAAAATAAGGAGAAAAAATATGCATTTTACATTTCTATCAAATTTCCTCACACTTATCTTTTGCTCGTCCTCAGGCAAAATTCAATTTTAATTCCCTAAAAACACCTAGGTTGTAATTCCATGAACAAAAACCAACAAACCTTTTCAAAACACATAATATCTCATGAATAAGCATTCCCACACAACTCATAATCAATTACAAGCATTTTCATATGAAGATGGAGTAAACTAAACATGTAAACCCTCATGGATATATGCACTCAACTTTAATGTGTTTAAAAGGTAAGTGTTTCGCTCAAATTCATTCCAATAGAGATGCTCTACCATATGCTTGCATATCTTCTCATTCGCCACCACTTATGTCACATGCTTAACAAGAATCATAAGGATTTTTCAAGGGTTGTAACGTGGCTTAGGGTCAGGTGGGAAATATTTGGGAATGTGACTCAACAACCATTGAAACTAGTGGAGCAAAGATGAATAGACTTAGCCCAAATATATACATAAGACATGTAAAACCAACCGCTCCACATGATAGCTTCTTCACTTTGCATCTATCCCACATAAACAGAACTCTTTCTTGAGATGTAGGAAGAGTTATGAATATAGATACTTTGTAACATTAAAATCACTCTCCTTTATCACTTAGTTTTTTTTTTCTATCATTTTTTTTTCTTTTTTTTTTTCAATATATAAACTCCAAAAGTTACACTAACAATGGAACTCCATGAATTGACATAGAAAATTTGTTCCAATTCACCAATTATAGTACTACCAAAAATCTTGATGCACTCATACTTATTTCCTTGCACACCTAAACATATCATGATATTGAACAATGCTCCACTAGCTCTAAGGCTTGGGTAAAGGCGTTGTTTTTCCTGTTTAAAACTTGTAACGTGGGTTTACAAAAGAAAAAGTAATAAGGCTCAAAGGGGTTCATCAAAGGAAAATTCAATTATAGGGTAGGCTATTTGGCTAATATAGCTAATTTATGTAACAAAGATGTCCTTAATCATGTTCGTGCATGCATGTGTCAATGTGATCTTGAAAAGAATCAAGCCAAGTTCTAGATAAACAAAACCATGGAAGAATATAACACATGAAAAAAATAATGAGACTGTTATGGGTGTGTCAATTTAAAGGCTCAAAATCTAACCAGCTTTTTGTCTACAAAATTTAGTTACTACCATCCTCAAAGAAGATAATTCAACTAATTAACTCTAAGTTGGAGGATTATTCATTCAATCATATTATGAGTTCTTCAAAAGCCTAATTAATTCTTACAAATAGTATATACAAAAAAAAAAAAAAAAATCATTTAACCTCAACTCCTCTTCTTGAAAAATCATGCAAAAAATTTCAAAATTTTTGAAATTTAAACTCAATCTAAATGCAACCTAAATCTAAATCCCTCCCTCACACTTAAAACTTATATTGTCCCCCATGTAAGGTGCAATGCAAAGAAAAAGACAAAGATAACTAAAATATGAATGCAAAAAAAAAAAAAAAGGATAAAGGAACTAACTCCCCTTGGGTTACCTCCCAAGCAGTGCCTTTGTTTATTGTCTTTAGCTCGACTTGATATTTCCTTGTTTAGCCCGGGTCTATCATGATTAGTTTCGATCTTCCTTGTGGTGCACCAAGTTTATTGGGAATGATAATTGGCAGTGTGCCTCCACCTCCATGAAATGCATACTTGTAGTAACTAAGGTGAGATTTTAAAACTGAAATAGAAGTCTGCAAAACAGAATGTGGAGGCCTCTCATTAGAAACTATTAAAACAAAACAAAAAATGTTACCCGAATGTTGTAGCTTTGGAAAATTGTTCAATATTGCAACAGTTTCTTGTAATTCGGTGTTCAAAGCTAGGTTCTGATTTTCCTTCCCAAGATACTCATAATTGACAGTTTTCTATTCTTTTTTAGCATCAAATTTAAAAACATCATGTGCTAATTGATCAATTACATCAATAAAATGAATATGATTATTATTACACGGATATTTCATGAAATCATAGATATTAAGTTTAATGATCTTATCATCAAATTCCATGGTCAATGTACCATTATTAAAATCCATTTTAGTTTGGATGTCCTTAAAAACGGTCTTCCTAACAAGATAGGGATAGTATGATTACTATTACCCATGTCAAACATATGAAAATCAGCAGGAAAAACTAACTCATTAACTTTTACGAGAACATCCTCAACTACCCCCTTAGGATATGCATTAGATTTATCAGCTAGTTGAATTATCACACTAGTTTTATTTAAAAGTCCAAGTTTCAAGAAAGCGTATGCAGAATATGACATAACATTAATAGATGCTCCTGAATTTAGAATGGCCTTTTCAAACTTAGTGTCGCCTATCATGCAAGGGATAGTGAACATACATAGATCCGTGCACTTTGCTGAAAGTTTCTTTTGAATAATTACAGATACTTGTTCTCCAACTTTTACCCTTTCAATCCCCTTCAATTTCTGTTTCCTTTTACTTGTACACAATTATTTCAAAAATTTAGCATAACAAGGCACTTGTTTAATAATATCTAAAAGTGGAATATTGACCTCGCATTTACTGAAAATTTCATGCAGTTCATCATGATTTCGTTCATATTTCTTAGATCCTACTAAAACTTGAGGAAAATGGGATATTGGTTTACATTCAGAGACGGATAAAAACTTACTCTCGGTCACCTCAATATCATTGGTGGTAGTCTTGTTTACAACCTCTTTTTCTTTCTCTCCTTACTCCAATGGTGTAGAGAATGCCTTTATCAAAATCTCAACCTCTTTACCACTTCTCAGGATGATTGCGCTCACATTTTCTTTTGGATTTACCATTGTTTAAGAGGATAGTTTCCCCAAACTTTGCGTCTCTAGTTGACTGACTGCGTTAGCTACTTGACCCATTTGATTCTCCAAACATTGAATGCTAGCCCTGATCTCCTATTGAAATTGCAAAGTGTTAGTGGTAAGGGATTTATCAATATCTTCTAAAGACATACCAGAGTTAGAAGTTTGGCCCAGCTATTTTCTAGGAGGGTATGGCTAATTATATTGTGGAAATTTTGTCGATTTTGATTCATAGGTTGATTCACTTGTCAATTCCCATAGCTAAGATTTGGATGATCCCTCCATCCTTAGTTGTACGTGTTTAAATAGGGATCACAATTCCTCTGTGATTTTCCAGGAAAGCTACCAGCTTTATTTATGTGTTAAACAGATTCTTTTTGAATTGTTGGGCACATATCAGTTGGATGTCCCATTATTGAGCAAATTCGGTAAGCCTTCGCTATCTGTACATTACCTGTGGCCATTTGATGAACAAGAGTAGTTAAACTTGCTATTTGTTGTTCAAGGGATGAGATATTTACCTTTAACTTGTCTAGAAGGTGGATCGAATCTAGAGCCAAATTGTTGAGAGTTGGCTGCCATGTTTGAAAATAAGTTCTGCTCCTTCGGGAGTTTTATCCACCAAAGATCCTCCACTTGCAGCATCAATCATGCTCTTTTCTGTGGGTAGAAGAACTTCATATAAGTATTGGATGAGAAGTTACTCACTGATTTGACGATGAAGACAACTTGCACACAATTTCTTGAACCGTTCCCAATGCTTACACCATAGATTTTCTTCCGAATATTTGTCGCCCTCAAAGATGGAAAACATTTCTCCAAAAATAACCTCTTCATTGTATCACATGTGGTAATGCTTCCCAATGGTAGGCAATAGAGCCAATCCTTAGTTGACTCCTTCAGAGAAAATGGAAAGGCCCTCAGTTTAATTTGTTCATCAGTAATCCCATGGGTTTCACACTTGTACAGACCAATGAAACTCTTTCAGATGTTTATGAGGATCTTTACTTGTAAGACCATGAAAAGTTGACAAAAGATGTATTAGCCCAAATTTAAGCCCGAATGTAGCAACAACATCTAAATTAAGAAAAGTTATACATAGAGGTTGTTAATTCAATATAGGGGCTGTAAGCTCCTTCAAAGTCCTATTTTCGGCCATGATATCTTCTCCTTCAAAATCAAAATCACTTGCAAATGGGATGTTGGGATTGCGATTGCTTTTTTTAGGATTCTATCGAAAGTCACTCCTTAACCTGTGCAAGGTTCTTTCTAATTCCGAATCTTGCTGCAAATCACTTTGATTAGAATATCGAGTTGCGGGCATGAACAAATAGAACAAATGAACAATAAACTAGAAATAAGTTAGAGTAAGAAAAACAAATAAAATTCTATACTAAAATTCTTAAAAACGATAAAAGCCTAAAAATCCTAGAAAATTACGAATTATTTTTAAAAAAACGAAATAATAACTAAAGAAGCACAAAAAACAATTAGTACAACTCCCCGACAATGGCACCAAAATTTGGTGTGTGCTGTCGCATACATCCAATAGTAATGCCTTAACCTCTACAACCAATGTAGTAGTAGAAGTAAGGGTCGATCCCATGAAGAGTTTGCAACTCAGTATTTTATACTTCGTACAATGATTGTGGGGTTTATATATGCAAACAATTGTAAATAACGCAATCAATAAAAATTAAAATTAAATTAACGAAAACAATCAAAAGACTGACCTTGGTCTAAGTCCACATCCATTGTCGAAAATCCACAATTGATCACAGATGCAAGGATAATTCAATTCATATTTCGAATATTCACAGTTGGAATTGATTCCTTTCTCCTTAATTTTAGAAACTGATTAACCCTAATTATTAAATAACCCTAGACCAGCGCTCAAGATTCAATTTAATAACAGCTTTACACAATAGAAAAATCGATGAACTATATAACACAAACACCAGCGGTTGCATTCAATCTATTTAAACATTCTTCTTAAAATTCAATAACCACTATCGCAGAAAATCATCAAATCCTAGTCACATAAAGGATTTGTTTAACATTGTGCAGATTAGCAGCTAGGTCCATACTCTTTTCAAGAGTAGCAGCCATTTGGATTTGGATAGCTGCAATTTGTCCGGTGAGTACATCAAATTGTGAGGGGTCCAGGGTTAAAGTACTGAAATTAGAAGTGACAAGATGACCACTACACTTCATGTACTGTATTAGCAATTAAATGGCGTGCAATGAAGATATCAATGAACAATAAGTGCAAGCAACGACAAATAATAACTTGAGCATTTTTTTTCTAATTTAAAATTTTGGGATTAAATAAATTAAAATACGGCAAGCTAATACTAGAAATACATGTAAAATAACAAAACAGAGGACAAATACTAGACAAAATCGATCACGTAAAATAAGTGGGGTAAAATGAGAATTTAACAAGTCAAGGGATTCGGTCACGGGAATTTTACATAAAATTATGGGAATTTAACAAGTCAAGGGATTCAAACTTTAGGTAAAATTAGAATAACAGTAGCACAGAAATTAATCGATCCAATTTTAAAATAAACATTAATATAAACCAATGATAAATAAAATAGAAACTCCCCTTTGTTCGTTGAAGTAGTTGTGTCAAATCAATTGGACAAAACTCACCAACCCATTGATACCCTATCCAGAACTAAAAATAGGCCAAAATTGAGGCCCAAAGATAGACGCCGGTATAGGCGAATTTGGGCGAACATGACGGTTACTGCGTTGGCGAGGGAGATAAGAGAAAAAAGGCAGCCGACTAGAAGTTGACAGTTAGGCGGCGAGTTTTGGTGGCGGCGGGTGGCGAGTTTATCGATGAACGCAGAGGTACATCCAGATATTTTAATTGTTGACGTTATGGTGCCGCAAGTGTAAATTTGATTTTTTGTATAATTTTCAGTGGATTGGTTGGTAGCTAAATTTAGGGTTGATTGTTGATGTTAGCGTATGGGTTTTCCTACAATGGGTACAATTTTTTTTGTGAGTTTCAGTTACCTGTAGAAAAGGGGTGTGTTGGTTTGATTGTTGATGCTATACAGAGAAGATGAAGCTTGGGTGATTGGATCAATTTTGTGCCTAACTGGTGGCGGTTTTGCATTGGTTTGATTGTGTGGACAGTAGTTGTGGCATGTAGAGGTGGACTGGTGATGAGAGTTGCAATTGTGTAAACAAATTATCTCCCATGTTTAGCTCTTATGCCAATTTGATGTAGAATGAATTAGAATTTTAGCCAAGAACGTAGAAGAAAACAAAGGAGAAGAAGATATGGAAAAAGATTGGGAAAGAATAGGGGAGGGAATAAATCGGGAAAGAAAAACAGAGAGGAAAGAAAACATGGCGACAAGCCAAAACTTAATTTTCATTCATTCATCATCCCTTCATCAACAATGAAAATATCCAATAAATAGTGAAAACCTAATCTACTAGTGATGAGCATGGGCCAACCCACTACTACAAGTCCAATAATAGAAAACATAACTAATAAGGTCCAATAACAATAAAAACTAAATCTCGATGATTGATGTCCGCATCAATCTTCTTCCTTTTTTCCCTATCCCCTTATATTCTTACTTATATTTTATGACATTGAGGACAATGTCGGTTTTAAGTTTGGGGGTGGAAAAAAAAACTTTAAGTTCTTTCTTTTCATATATTAGGCTGTGTGCTTGTGTGAGTTAGATAATTTGGCCGACAATGATGATTAAATTTGAGATTTGGTATTGATTTATGAACTTTGGATATGACGCATGCTAGACTGATTGACAGTTAACCTTGCAAAACTTGATATTATACGTGCACTATAATTAAGTAGGACAATGTGATGCTATGAGTTGATTCATATAATTGATATGTTGATATAGTTGGACATAGACACTTTACTCAAACCATACTAAATTACTGATCCTTAGACCAATTTTAGCATTGTTTGGGGTGATTTTGCTATTGTAGGAAGGTACGAATATGGATAGGGATTCCATGTGTGAAAACCCTTGTGTGGATTGTCTAAGATTAAAGTGATAAAATTGGGCAAAAATCTTAAGTTGGAGGTCGGTTTGCTTGAATAGGTGTTTAATGAGGGGTATTGCACTAATCAGGGTAGAAAAATATATTAAAAAGAAATCTCTTCATAGCTTTTATGACTTGAGTTATTAAGTTGGTTAGGGTATTTACAACCCGATGCCCTAAAATCATCTGATTTGGGAGTCATCGGCTAAAAGCTCGTTACATGAGTCATATAGAATGCTGAAATGAGAGAGAGTGCAACCAAAAAAAAAAATGAAAAAATAGTAGGTGCATGAAACAGAAGACGCATCAAATGTCTTAGTTAAACCATAAAAACTTATTTGAGGGAATTTGATTTCTGATGAAGGATTATTAGCTTAGTCTAGTCCTAGAGGTCGAAGCAATCAAAGAATTAGAGAATCCTTGTTTATTGATATATTGACTTACAATTAGTAAAGTCCACCTGAACTAGAGAGGGTGATGATAGTATTGAAAAATTCAATCTTAGATTATACATTGGGAAAAGAATGAAAAAAGAACAAGTTTGAGGGTGTGTGAATCATACGAGAGGTAAAACGATATATTTGACCATAAAGGGTCAGGAATTGAAGCAACTTGTAAATTCATGATCATCTACTTAATTCTTCACACACACACACACACCCACACACACATCAGTTTTGCATCAGAAGAGTGGATATTAGTTTGGAATTGTGAGTTTGAAACAGTTTGTAGATTTAGTACTGTAATTTCAAATACTAAAATAAAAAGCTAGATTGTCTAACCAAATATTTTTACATGCTTGTGTATTTGTTGTTATTTAGGTTATAATTTTGTTTGGGATTTTTTTTTTGTGTATCTCTAATTATTTAGTAAATAAATTTCAGAATAAACCTCCAAATTGGCAGAATTCTTTTGATATAGGGGTTTTCTATTCATCAACTCCACCATTAGCTTCATTGAAGAAAACAATGCTGCAATAGAACTAATGGCAGGCCTTACACCGAAGATAAAGGTATTATAAGATTTAGTTGATGCATTGACGATACCATGTCCCCTTTTCTTCATTTTCAAATGAAAGTTTTCATTTTGTTTCATAAAGATCCTAAGAGACAGCAAGTGGTCTAAGGAGAATGTTGTGATCCTGGTGCCTGGAGATATCATCAGCATCAAGTTGGGAGACATTCTCCTAGCATATGTTCATCTTCTTCATTTATAGTGAAAATAGATTGTTTTGTTGGAAGATCCTTGATTTGGAAAGTGAGTTTTACTCCTAAGGATCTTGGGAGGGATAATTGATCGGCATTCTTTAGTTTATTAAGTAGAATCTTAATTAATTAACAAATGAATTTGAGAAGAAAAGTGAATTATTCAATACTAAGGATGAATGGTGTTGTAACATAATATGGCACTACTGTTGACTCACATACATAGATGTGTCATTTTATGTCGGTCTCGAGGCTTCAAAGGTTCATCTTACCTTTGTACTTTCTCTCTAAAATTTTTATTTTCGTTTTAATTCCTTGTTAGTTAGATTAGTACTACTTCTACGGGTGTTTTATTAAATTTTTTTCTTCTCTTTTTTCATGAGAAGCTGTAGAAGAGATTTTTAGAAAGTTGTTCACTTTGTCGACATAACTCATTCAATCAGCAACTTCCAAAAGGTATTTTTAACATTATTTACCTTCCTTGTAAACTTTATTCTCATAAAAATATTGTCTATATCATGTTGGGACATAATGAATTTACCTTAGTTTTACCTATGCCTTATATAATTGAAGAATAATATTTATTATTATAATGATGGAATATTAGTTACGTAGTAACTTGGATGGAGCAATGGAATTCGACAATTCAATTTTCATGAGAGAGTGGGATTGAACTTTCCTATTCCATTATTCCATCTAAGTTGCCACATCATTGATCTTCTATCATTATAATGATAAATAACATTACTCAATATAATTGATGTGGTTAGGTGCTCACTGCCATTGGTAACTATTGTGTATACTCCATTGGAGATCATAATAGAGATAGTGGTGACGTACCCAATGGAGCACCAAACACAGTTTTATACTGAGGTTATATAGATGTTAGACTCTTTAACTAGAAAGACACCAAAAAAGCCATCAGCCTTCTTAATGAGTTCCTCAATTGGGAATGTTAGCAATACCTTCATCCTCGTGTTGTCGAAGACCTTGAATCAATGATAGGCACCAAAGAACTGAACCCAATTAAATATTAATTTCACTTGTGGATAAATAAATTATTTGTTGCTCTTTTTTGTATGTATTTGAAGGATTTTAGAAGACAAAGAGGAGGGAAAATGATTGATTCTTTCACACAAATATGAAGATACAAGGCTGGATATATATAGCCATACAATTGGTACAATTCAAAATGATTTCCAACAACTATTCTACCAACTACAACTAAACCATGCTTGTCAATACAATAACTTGTAGTTGGTGTAAACTAGCCTAACAATTCATCATTACATGTGTTAGACATTATTCAAAAAATATTGTTGAGTGACAATAAAAATGTCACACATTGTTCATCACTCCTCCTTGACATTTTTGTTGGAAACACCAAGACATCCTCTTAGTGCTTCAAATCTCTCCTTAGGAAATGCTTTGGTAAAGATATCAGCCAATTGCTCATCTGAACTACAATGCCTCAATTCCACCTCTTTCATTTATTGAGCTTCCCTTATGAAATAATACTTGATATTTATGTGTTTTGTCTTTCCATGGAATACTGGATTCTTCACAATAGCTACAGCAGATTGATTGTTACATAGAATGGTAGTTGCATCAGTTTGTTGGTGCTTCAAATTCTTCAACATTTTCCTCAACGATATTGCCTGATTTGTTGCTGCAGTTGCTGCTATATATTCTGCTTCAGCAGTTGATTGTGCCACCATCTTTTGTTTAATTGAATTCCAGCAAACAAGACTTGAACCAACATAGAAAGCATAGCCTAAAGTACTCTTCATGTCATCAGCGGAACCAGCCTAGTCATTATCAGTAAAACCTCTCAAAACCATAGTTTCTAATCTCTTAAAACTGATTCCATAATCCTCTGTTCCTCTGTGTACCTCAGCACTCTTTTTGCAGCTTGGACGTGCATTTCACTTGGCTCTTGCCTAAATCTAGATGGCAAGTTAACAGCAAACATCACATCTGGTCTTGTGGCTGTAAAATAAAGCAAGCATCCAACCAAGCTCTTATATATATTTTCATTAGTTTTCTTTGCACTACCATCCTTGATTAGCTTTGAGTTTTGAACTAAATGAGTGTTAACTGATTTGCAATTCTCTATATTAAACTTCTTTAGCATACCTCATTTGGCAAACAAAAATTCCATCATTTGATTGATCAATCTCCATTCCAAGGAAATACTTCATTTCACCTAAGTTTGTCATCTCAAAAACCTGTTTTAATTCATTCTTTACCTCTTCAATCAAGGCTGCATTGCTTCCTGTGATTAAAAGATCATCAACTTACAGTGAGATAACAATCAACTCCTCCTCCACTTGTTTGATATAAAGTGTTTCTTCATTGACGCTCTTACTAAAACCAAGACAGCTGAGATGACTGTCAATTTTGCTATACCAACTCATTGGCGCCTGCTTCAAGCCATATAAGGCTTTCCTCAGTAAATACACCTTATCTTCTTCTCCTTCTTTAGTAAAGCCTTCAGGTTACTCAATGAAGATCTCCTCATTCAGATGCCCATTCAGGAGGCAGACTTCACATCTAACTGATATATATTATCCATTATGACTGAGTAACAATGGTAAACAACAATCTTATTGTTTCAAATCTGGCCATTGGAGCAAAAGTCTTAGTAAAATTGACTCCATATTGCTGAGCATAGTCTTTTACAACTAGCCTAGTCTTGAACTTGTTGACAGAATCATCAGCATTCATTTTGGTCCTAAACACCCATCTTACTCCAATGACATTCTTGTTTTTTGGTCTATCAACCAGCATCTAAGTTTCATTCTTTTCAATCATCATGATCTCCTCCTTTATTGCATCTTACCAAACTTTGGAATGAATTGGTTCTTGTCACTTCATTTTCTAAATTTGATTCACCCTTTGGTTTACTTCATGTCTCACTTCTTCTTCATCATTACCAGCATCTTTAGTTTGTGAAATCAGTCTTCGAATCTCAAATTTATTTACAACATTGACTTTCAGTTCCATGAAGAATTTTCATCAACCTTGACATCTCTGCTAGAAACAACCTTATTAGTTTGAGGATTATAAACTCTATAACCCTTAGGATTGTCACAATAGCCACCCAGAACTCCTACTTCAGCTTTCTGAATTAACTTTTCTTTGTTCACTTCAGGTATGTGCATATAGCACACACTTCCAAACACTTTCAGATGTGAAACGTTTGGCTTAACTCTATACTATGCCTCATAAAGAGTTAGTTTGTCCAAGGCTTTAGTAGGCATCCTATTGAGTAGGTATATTGAAGTGTTCACTGCCTCATCCCAAAAAACCTTTGGCACACTCTTTTACAGCATTAAACACCTTGCCATTTCCATTGATGTCATATTCTTCTTTTCACATATTCCATTTTGCTGAGGTGAGTAAGGGATTGTCAACTGATGTTTAATCCCTATTTCCTCACAAAATTTATCAAACTGAATGCTGATGTACTCAGTCCCATTTTCCATCCTTATTGCCTTTATCTTGCAGTCACTTTCATTCTCCACAAGATTCTTGAACTTCTGAAATACTGCAGGCACCTCAGTCCTCATCTTAAGGAAATAAATTCAACACATTCTAGTTAAATCATCAATAAAAAGAACAAAGTATTTACTGCCATTCAAAGTTGAAGTTCTCATAGGCCCACAGACATCAAAATGAACCAGTTGAAGTTTGGTTTGAGCTCTCCTGGACTGGTTTTTGGTGAAAGGAAGTCTAGTTTGTTTTCCCATTTGACAAATATCATAAACACAGGCAACATCAGATACTTTTGGCATATTTTCAACCAACTCCAATTCATTTCAGATGTTTAAGTGAGGTATAGTTGGCATGCCCAAACGTTTGTGCCATAATTCAGCTCCAACCACAGTACTAGTATAGGCATCTGAACATATATTCTTCCACTCCACAAGAAAACTCATATGCCTCATTTCTACTGTGATTAATTTCAGATTTTTTTGATCCAAAATTGTACAGTAACTATCCTTAAATATTAAGGTGTAGTTCTTCTCAATTAATTGGCCAACACTTATCAGATTTTGGTAAATATTTGGAACATACAGAACATTAGAAATGAATTTAGTACATGTTGGTGTCTAAACTGAAACCTTGCCAATTCCTTTTACCTCAACATACTCCCCATTTCCTACTTTTGCCTTTGATTTGTAGCCATTATTCATCTCCACAAAGATTTCCGAATTTGAAGTCATATGGTGGGTGCAACCACTGTCAAGTAGCCATGTTTCAACTTTTCTAGAAGTTGTACTGTTTATAGCTGAAAACAGATGTTCTTTAGCCTGATATTCTGCAACTGTGGCTTGCTGAAGCTCATTCTTCTCCTTTTGGTTCTTGCAGACTTTTTCAACATGTCCAAATTGCTTACAAGACCTGCATTGGACCCTAGGCCTGAACCAACACCACTTTGATGAATGGCCTTTTCTTTTGCAATGTAGACATGGAGGATACTTAGCATCATTTCCTGAACTTTTAATAGTTTCATTCTTCTCATTTTGTGGTTTCTTTCCACCAAAACTTATTTGAGTTCTCTACTTTCCTTTAGCAAACAAAGCACCCTCAGTCTGCTTTTCTTGCCTGAACAATCTCCTTTGTTCTGTGGCATGAAGGGCATTCACAAGTCCAGCCAAAGAGATATTAGCCGAGTCACTTGAATCTTTAGGTGAAGAAATATTGGATTCAAACCTCTCTGGCAAACTGATTAACACCTTTTCCACAACTCTCTTATCTGGAAAATCATCTCCAAGCAATCTGATCTGGTTTACAACTTTCATTATCCTGTCAGCAAAGTCTTTTACACCTTAGTTTCCTTCATTTTCAAGGTCTCAAACTCCCTTCTCAAGTTGAGCACTTTCATCTGTCCAGTTCTCTCACTTCCTTGGAATTCCTTCTTAAGTTTATCCCAGGATTCTTTTGTCATTTCACAAGTCATTATCCTAGTGAAAATGGCATCTGAAACACCAGGCTGAATGCAGGAGAGAGGCTTGAACTTCTTGGCAACATCTTCACAATGTTGTTTAATTTGAGCAACCGTGGGGTTAGCTCTCAATGGTGGAGGTTTAATGCATGTCTCAGTTATCTCCCAAAGGTCATAAGCTTTGAGATAGGCCTTCATCTTTGCAACTCAAAAATTGTAATTTTCTCCATTGAAGGCTGAGGGAAGAGGTGCTGAATATCCACTGGAAGCCATCACTCTCACTTACACGTTTGGCTAGTGAAGGTTCCTTACTTGTTTTTTCTCTGAATTTCTGGTTGTCAAATAGGGTGAAAGAAGAAAAAACAAGAAGTTGAAATTACCGGATTTGGAAAGAGCTTACCGGGTTTTACACAATTGAACTTACCGGATTTACAAGGAGCTTACCGGATTTTGCACAGCATACCCGATTTGCACACACTTACCAGTTTTTAATGGAGGTTTCTTACCTGATTTGCTTACTGCTTACCGGTTTTGCAGGTTTCTTACCGGATTGGACAGAGGCTACTGGTTTTTTTTAAAAATCTCTAGCACTTACCAGTATGGGTTTCTTACCGATTTCTTCAGTTTTCCCGACTTCTTTTCAGCCCTTCTAGGTGTAAACTAGTCTAACACAAGCCTGACAATTCATCATTACATGTGTTAGACATTAATCAAAAAATATTGTTGAGTCACAACAAAAATGTCACACACGGTTCATCAGTATTTTTATTCTTTTTATCCTCAAGTTTTCCTTTGATACCAAATGTACTTGAATAACCACAAAAAGAAACAAAAAACATTTGTATATTTATCTTTGATGCTGTAGTTTATTGATTCATCATCCCACCTATATATGACATTTTGTTTCCTCATTTTGCTTTTCTATTTCAGGAGGAGAGACGACTGCCTTCTATTGTAATATGGTTTTATTGAGGTGTTTGAAAAAGCTCCAACTAATCTCTAATAGTCAAAATACAATTGAAAGCTGGAAATGGAGATAATATATATGCTCTAAAAAAGAAGTAACCCCCTCTTTAATACAAATTAAAATTCAGATTTTAATCTAAGTCAAAGTCAACTTCTAATTTTAACTGCGCATTTTATAGGATTCACAACTTTTCAACCACACATCACATTAACTTTTATTAAAATTTATTAAAAATCTGATTTTATTTCCTACCAAACAGTGGCTAAATATAGTAGATGTCCTCGGCTATTTGAGGATGAAGGTATTACTGTTGTGGAAGGTACAGAGCATAGAGCACCAAAGAAAACAGATGGTAGTCATCTAGAGTTGTAATGTAGGTAGAATCAACAGTTTGAAGGTACTGGAGCTTACGGTGATGTTAATTATTCTGAGTTGACGATGTATTTTGTGGATACGGGGAAAATAGTGGTTGTGTATTTGGCCTAGGCCTTCAGTTATTCCAATCACTCAATAGACTTTGGCTTTTGGTTTGAAGACGCAGATAACAATGTAAAAAATGCAACCAGAATCCAGTATATGAGTTATTTTCTACCTTGCACTTTTATTATGATCTTTGACAAGTTTTTTGGTTTACAGGTCCATTTTTTTCTTCAAAATAAATTGCTATGAGAATTCATATCTGATTCACTATTTTTTGTTTTCATTACCACCCTCAATTTAATTAATAACCATTTGTATCACAGATATAGTAAATCATTCCCTGTTTCTATTGAAAGTCTTAATTCCAGTTTTTGTCTTCCAATTGGGAAAACTAACGTATATTATCCAACTCCATTTGTACCTTTTGCTTTGTATCATAAATATAATTTATCATCCACCAAAAAAAAAAAAAAAATACATATAACTTATCTCTTCGTAAATAGAACACAAGGGAAACAATATTACAATCATTGCATTCACAAAAATGATTCACTATGCTCTCAAGACGCTTTATGAATGCATTTTATGAAAAAACCCACATGGAAATTGACCTCATTAAGCTAGCGTGTGGCCCCTATTAAATTTTTTTTTTTTGTATTTTTCAACCACACATTTTTCAAATAAATAATATTACACATAATTCTAAAACTTTCCATTATTTTTCTGCCACATAGTCTCCCATCAATTACTATTCCAAAATTTATAATTTACGTACACAAAAGGGGGCCAAACACTAGCTAAATTAACTTAGTTTTACTGACCTCATTCAATACACCTCTCTTGTCAAGCATTAACATTTAATACATTAACATTACCTTCAAAACAACACTTGTTCGGGGAAAAAACTAGTGTGAGTAGAAAGTTGAGTAAATATCGCAAACTCAATTGGCTAGAATTTCATGCTAACGTGTGATAAAATAGAGAAAAAAAATGAGAATAAAGTAAATAAGTCAATGGACTTGTGTGATTTATTGAGAATCAAAACCTAGATTAATAGGGAAAATATGATTGCAAGGGATTCAATGATAACAATAATAAGGCTCTATGGATGTAATTTTTATTCACTAACAAACTAATTATTTATAACAAATATATATAAAAATAATTATATCTATAGTATCCTATAATTATGTGCAGTTGCACCACTGGTGCACCTTTAGTCAGACAACATAGTTCATGGTGGTATTACTTATGTATATTTGCAGTTACATAATGATTTACATATAAATGATGTGTAAAAAAAAAAGTGGGTATATATATATATATATATATATATATATATATATATATATATATATATATATATATCTCAACACATCATATATATATGTTAACCTATTATGTAATTTTCAATATTAGCCCATGCATCTATGGATTACATGAGGATCGAATGACTCTATGAAATTATGTCGATACTTCCACATATTATGGGTAACGTAGGAGAGATCTCTATTTTTCTCCTTGGGAATCTTTAGAATTCCCACCGCTTAGCTTTCAAACATTTACCATAATTACCCCCAACAATCGACCAAGTTACACATCATAGATTTAGGATCTGCAATCAATTTAAACTAAGAACTCGTGAACACAACAATGCTAGTATCTCTCTTTCATCACTCTCTTATTTTTTCTTTCTTTGTTTTCTTATTTTCACTTTCCCAATGTTTCTCTCCCCCCTACCCCTCCCCCTCTCCTTCACAATGTTATTTTAAAATCCTGTAAGATATTGAGACTTCATGAAAGAGATCATATAGATATAACATTTAACTTAACCAAGGAGTTTCCATATGGTTCAAGTGTAATGGGTAATGTGCGAAAAACAGTCCGTAGAATTTAAGAAAAATAAGTTTTACTGATAGTATCTTAGCTAGGTTATTCTGTGTTATATTCCTAATTGACTATCACATAGGAGTTCAATAATCTAGAATTAATTCTTGATTGTAGATTATGATTGATTTATTTTCAAGTGGTATTCTTTCATAATTGGGTTGAACTTGATGTACGGGCATTAAGAATAAAAATTTCCAATCACCACTAGTGGAAAAACGTTGCAAAAAGGCAACATTAGCAACTTTCACTTAAAAAATGTTGCCAAAGCTCAATTTTGTTAGGCAATGACAACATTCACGTATTAGAATATTGAGATAGACCCTTTTAGCAATATTTAACCACCGAATGTTACCTTTCATGTGTTGCAAATGGTTTTTAGGGTGTAGTGACTCTTGTATGTTTAATCATGACCCTCTAGATTTATATATACAGATGTATAACAACTTTGTTCCTAGTGCCAACAGGATTGGGATAAATGATATGAAGGGAACTTAATAATCAAGTTTCATTAACAATAAAATTCCTCTTGTGACTTAGTCAAACCAAATTTTGGCCAATCAATTTTTTTAGTTTGACTTTTGTCAATGGGTTGACATCGGGCCACTTAGACCTCATCAACAATGCAATGCATGGACTTAAATATATGCATAATTACGTCTTGTTCTTTATTTGTAGCTACCAAAGAAACGTAATCGAACTTGTATAATCCATGCTCCAGCAATTGGACCCATTCTATCTACCCTAATTGTGTGGTCCAATTATCAATCTTGGCTAAATCCTCCAAAGGCCCAAAACTATACCCCACAATATGCCATTGTTGATAGAAAAATTGAAAAGGAATAACGAACTTTATTCAAAACCTTTTCACATAAAAAACCCTAGATCCATATCCATATTGAAATCTGAAAAATGAACATAAACATAAAACATACCTGAATCCATGATAATTAGATTGTTAGCTTGAAAGGATCACGATCTTCCAATTTGATTTGTGAACTTCACTTCAATCTTGATTTCTAAGGATGGGGATGTAGAAACCTTGAAGAACACACTCAAATGGGGACCATAACCCATATATAAGATAATGACCATTCATTATCTTTCATTTGTTTTAAATCGGCCCCTCAACAATTTAGAACAAACTTCCGGTCTCTACACTTTAATTCCACGAAATTCAATACCCATTAGTCAAACTTTATCTTTAGTGGATCACTCTAATGACTAATTTACTTTAGATAATAGCACACACATTTTTAATATGTTACATGTGGCCCCAAATTGCTAAAATATTCCAACAATCTCCCACTGGGCCATATGTGTAACCTTTCAAATGTGCACAACTTTTATGAGCTCAAAATTTTTGCTATTATTATTATTATGGGTATTTCAAACAATCTCGTCCATTAGTCACATCGATGTAGGATCAAAGCGATTTTCGTCACATTTAACGTGACTAAATCCATCAATGGTCACGTACACCCATATAACCAAATGACATAGATCAATCATGGAGTGTAGCACGAAAATTACATGTTATGTGACCCAAACATGTCTATTTCCAACTGGTCCAACCTTATTTCTTAAGTGAGATCGATACTGAATATAATAACAGAGTGTAATAAACTGAAAACTTTATTTCTGTACAGAACAATATCCAAATACACAAATGTGTACAAAACATAAAGCAATGAAAATACAAACTCCCACTAAAACTTGATATCCTCATGATATACAACACCCATATGAGCAATGTGCTCATGAAAGACTTTGGGTGTCAATCCCTTAGTAAGCGGATCCGCAATCATGGAGTTTGTCCCAATATGCTCTATGGAAATCTGTCCACTCTGTACTCTTTCCTTCACAACCAGGAACTTGATGTCAATGTGTTTTGACTTAGATGAACTCCTGTTGCTATTAGAATATAGAACTGCAGAGTTATTGTCACAATATAACTTTAGCGGCCTTTCTACGCCATTCAGAATACGCAGCCTAGTGACAAAATTTCGCAGCCATATTCCATGATTAGATACCTCATAGCAAGCTACAAATTCTCGCCATGGTAGAAGAAGCTATGAGTGTCTCGCTTAGCACTCCTCCAGAAATAGCTCCTCCAGCTAACAGATAAATATAGCCGATGTGGATCTCCTCTTGTCTTGGCATCCAAAGAAAATCGAATCGGAGTATCCTATGATCTCTAAGCCGATCCGATCCGATATAGGTGAGCATGTAATCCTTTGTTCTCTTCAAATATCTCATAACCCTTTTGGCTGCTATCCAATGATCCATTCCAGGGTTGCTTACATTTCCGCCTAGCATTCCAACAATGAATGCTATATCTGGACGTGTACAAATTTGAGCATACATAAGACTCCCAACACCAAGCATAGGGAATCTTACGCATTTCCTTAACTTCAAGGTTATTTTTCGGGCATTGTTTGAGACTAAATTTGTCTCCTTTAGCGACAAGGGTGTCACACGATTCTACGATCCTGCATGCCAAACCTCTTAAGTACTTTATCGATATAGCTCTTTTGTGACAATCCAAGAATACCTCGAGAACGATCCCGATATATCTGAATCCCTAATACAAAAGAGGCGTCACCAAGATCTTTCATCTCAAAATTCCTAGATAAAAATCTCTTGGTTTCGTGCAACATGCCTATATCGTTAGTGGCAAGCAGTATGTCATCAACATACAAAACCAGGAAAATATGCTTACTCCCACTGAACTTGTGATACACACAATCATCAACAGCATTTGTCTCAAAACCAAACGAGATAATTACTTGATGAAATTTGTAGTACCATTGACGGGAAGCTTGTTTGAGCCCATAGATGGATTTCTTTAATTTGCAAACAATGTTCTTCGGGTCTCCTGACACAAAGTTTTCTGGTTGCACCATATAGATTGTCTCATCAATGTCGCCATTGAGAAACGCCGTCTTAACATCCATCTGATGTAACTCAAGGTCAAAGTGCGCAACAAGTGCCATAATTATCCTGAAAGAGTCTTTCGTTGAAATTGGAGAGAAAGTCTCTTTGAAGTCAATACCTTCCTTTTGGGTAAAGCCTTTAGCTACAAGACGAGCCTTATATCTTTCCACATTACCTTTCGAATCCCTCTTGGTTTTAAAAATCCATTTGCAACCAATAGGCTTCGCACCTTCTGGTAACGCGACAAGATCCCAAACTTTATTGTCTTGCATAGACTTATACTCATCATTCATGGCATCAATCCACTTTTGAGAGTCGAGAACCTGCATGGCCTGACGGAAGTTGATTGGATCATCTTCCATCAATCCATTATTTTCCTCATGTTCTTGGAGAAATACTATAAAATCGTCCGAAATAGCATTTTTCCTTTCTCTCGTGGATCTCCTTAAAGGAATTGGTTCTTGAGGTTGTTGAGTTTGAACTTCTGGAATATTTAACTCATTTTGGATGGGAGGTTCTTCAACATTATCTTGTTGAGGTTCTGGATATGCTTCTTGACCAATGACAGGTATAGGGACTTGTTCATTGTCAAAAGTAATAGTATCCTCAACTTCTTCCTCAAAGACAATGTCTCTAACCTTATTTCTCCCCCAAACTCAACATCCTCAAAAAATGTTGAGTTCCGTTTCAAAAATTGACTTAGTTGTGGGATCATAAAATTTATAGCCCCTTGATCGCTCGTAATAGCCAATAAAGTAGTGAGTTCTTGTTTTGGAGTCCAATTTCTTTTCATATGGCCTATAAGGCCTAGCCTCACTGGACATCCCCAAATATGAAAATGCTTTAGACTAGGCTTTTTACCTATCCAAAGTTCATATGGAGTTTTGGCGTGACCTTAGTTGGCACTCTATTCGAGAATATAAGGCTAGTCTTTAATGCTTCTCCCCGAGTGATTTTGGTAAAGTAGAATGACTAATCATACTCCTTACCATATCCTTAAGAGTCTGTTTCGTCTTTCGGCCTACACCATTCATCTTTGGCGTCCCTGGCATAGTGTATTGTGGGACGATTCCACATTCCTCTAGGTATTTAGCAAATGGTCCTGGACATTGTTCACCTGAACCGTCATTTCTGCCGTAGTACTCACCACCACGGTCAGACCTAACGCTTTTTATTCTTTTGTTGAGTTGATTCTCAACCTCTGTTTTAAACACTTTGAACATGTCCAGTGACTCAGACTTTTCATGAATAAGATATAGGTACCCATAACGTGAGTAATCGTCTATGAATGATATAAAATATTGTTGACCATTCCAAGAAGCCGTAGGGAATGGTCCACAAATATCTGTGTGTATCAATTCTAAGACATCCGAAGTTCTGTTAGCACCTAATCCTTTTGTTTTGGTCTGTTTTCCCTTGATACATTCAATACATACATCAAAATCTGTGAAGTCAAGGGAGTCTAAAATACCATTTGACACAAGCCGTACAACTCTAGATTTAGAGATGTGACCTAAGCGCTTATGCCATAATTTTGCTGAATTTTCTTTATGTAATTTGCGTTTAGTACCACGTGTTTCCACATGCAGGTTTTCATTATATGATGTAACAGTATCAAGCAAGTATAGATTATCAAATGTAGATAATAAACAAGTACCAATAATATTAGAATTTAAAGAAAGACTAAACTGATTGTTTCCAAATGAACAATAATAACCAAATTTGTCCAACAAAGAAACAGAAACCAAATTCCGTCTAAAAGACGGTACAACTTTAGTGTCTTTCAAATCTAAATAATGACCAGTTCCCAACAATAACCTAAAAGTGCCTATTACATCAACTTCCACCGACTTGCCATCACCAACATAGATGTATCTTTCACCATCACTTGGCTTTCGGTAGCTCAGGCAGCCCTGCATAGAAATACTTATATGAGTAGTAGCACCAGAATCTAACCACCAAGTATTTCTAGGTACTGAAGCTAAATTAACCTCAGAACAGACCAAAGTAAGATTTGTACCTTTCTTTGCACGCCACGCGAGATATTTAGTACAATTCTTCTTCACATGTCCAGTATTTTTGCAAAAGAAACATGCTTCTTTGTTGTCCTCTTCTTCATTTCTTTTGTCTTTGGACCCTTAGGAGCAGCTTGAAATTCCTTCTTTCTTTTCTTGCCCTTATCTTTAGAAGTGCTTGCCAAGTGAACATTTTCAGTTCTATCTTGCTTCAACCTTTCTTCCTCTTGCACACAATATGAAATGAGCTCATTTAGAGACCATTTCTCCTTTTGCGATTATAAGCGACCTTGAATTGATGAACCGTGCAGAAGCGATATCAATATCAAATGGACGAGCAAGTCATCAGACAGCTCGAGCTTTAGTGCCTTTAGTTTTGAAGCAATGTGAGACATCTCCATGATGTACTCCCTTATGTTTCCTTTACCTTTATACTTTATTGAAATCAAGCTTTGCAAAAGCGTGCTTGTTTCAACCTTATCGTCTTTCGTAAAACGTTTCTCAATTTTAGTAAGGAAATCCTTGGCATTAGTCACTTCTTCAGATACTGCGCCTCGAAAGGCTTCCGGAATGCCGCGCTTAATGATCATCAGACTCATGCGATTAGAGCGTTCCCACTTCTCAAAATTCCTCCTTTCATCAGGTGAACTTTCATCCGTCAGAGGAGTGGGTTGCTCAATCCGGAACGCAAGGTCTAGATCCATGCAGCCGAGAACAATTAATACGCTCTCTTTCCAATCCTTGAAGTTTGTCCCATTGAGCTTGGGAATAGAGTTGATATTAGCAGATATGGCAGTAGCAGATGAATTAGTCAGAGAGAGAAAATGGAAGAATTATGCTCACATCAATATTAAGATTCAATAATCAATTAATCAAATCATGGTAAATCCCATCTCAAGATACCTAGCACATCATTAATATCAAGTCTTTGGACAGTAATATTAACTGTAAGTGGTACTCTTGGTGTAGTGATCAAACATTGACAATAAATCCTGTCAAATAATAAACCCATCTTTGGATTGATTTATTATTCACATGGAAACCTTATAATTGTCACACATTTACCACCACAAGTGTGCATACAATTCGGCCAAATATTAACCTTCCTTTGGGCCGGCTAATATCCGCATGAACAAGCATACACACGAATTCCTTCTAATATTCTAAGTTAATTAATTTCCACAAGAGAGGTTGCTTTGGCAACATATTGCTTCAATCAATTCACTTTTGAATATTATAAAACCAATTGAGTCCTTTATACCATAATTTGAAAATTAGAATGCTTAATTTTATTCATTATGAAACTTTAAGGGCCTAAGGGTTAATAATTCAAAACTTTAGGGGTTGAAATTAATTAATTCAAAACTTTATGGGTCAAAAATTAATTATTGAAAACTTTAGAGACCCCAAAAATAATTATTTAAAACTTTAGGGACTAAATGTTAATAATTGGAAAGTTTAGGATTCAAAAAAAATTAATTATGCGGAACTTTAGGGGCCAAACTAAACCAATTATGAACATTCAGGGACTTAATAATTAAATTCAGAACTTAAATGGCCCAAATTAATTAATTTCAGAACTTCATGGGCTGAATTATAAAAACCCGTAACCTTAAGGCCCAATTAGGATTAACTTTAAACCTTAGGGACTGATATATAAATATTAACCCTAATTTTAAATTGCAAACAGGGGCTTAAGAAACTCTAATTTGCAACTCATGCCCCCGCCCCCAAATCTTCCATAACTCCAAAAATCTTCAAATTAATTCCCAAATTAATGCCTCTTTCAACTCCATAACCGAACACATTAATTATGAATTAAATATTTCCCTTCACCGGAGCCCCGAGAAGGCGCCGGCGAGCCTCGCATTGCTTCAACTGGCGGGCTGCCTTTAAAAGGTCTTATTCATACAGACCAGTCTTCTGCAATGAATAAGAAGTATTTCTTTGCTTGACTGGCTCTCATCAATGACCAGCCGGCGGCTCTTTATGCAGAATTGCCATAAAAAAATTTTTTTTTTTTTTTTTTTTTATAATCTGAAATCCAAAAAAAATCCCAATTTCAAAATTCGAATTTTGAAGAAAAACATAGATCCTTATTATTTCATGCTATATCCATAGAATAAATCCGAAAATCATATTATTACATGCTCAAAATCTGAATCCAAAGCATAATATGAAAAATTGATAATATAACATGAAAATCAAATAACAATATTATAACATGCTCAAATTCTAAATGTATAACATAAAATGTTAGAATTCTATAATATAACATGCTATAATTCTTGATAACATAGTGATCCAATAATTCATAGAATTTAGAATCTTAAAATTCCATTTCTCATGATTTCAATTATGGATGGCTCTGATACCACTTGATAGAAAAATTGAAAAGGAATAACGAACTTTATTCAAAACCTTTTCACATAAAAAAAAACCCTAGATCCATATCCATATTGAAATCTGAAAAATGAACATAAACATAAAACATACCTGAATCCATGATAATTAGATTGTTAGCTTGAAAGGATCACGATCTTCCAATTTGATTTGTGAACTTCACTTCAATCTTGATTTCTAAGGATGGGGATGTAGAAACCTTGAAGAACACACTCAAATGGGGACCATAACCCATATATAAGATAATGACCATTCATTATCTTTCATTTGTTTTAAATCGGCCCCTCAACAATTTAGAACAAACTTCCGGTCTCTACACTTTAATTCCACGAAATTCAATACCCATTAGTCAAACTTTATCTTTAGTGGATCACTCTAATGACTAATTTACTTTAGATAATAGCACACACATTTTTAATATGTTACATGTGGCCCCAAATTGCTAAAATATTCCAACAATTGTTTGATCCAAGGGCGGAGGGAGGGGGGGCTCTAGGGGACCCCGACCCCCTTCCCAATTTTTTGACAATTTTTTTTATTTGTTGTATTTGCCATTTTGCCCCTGGTCTTTGTTGGCTTGTCTCATAAATCGTTTAAGCTATTCGGGTGCACTCTTTAATTGGTATTAAAGCTCGATTTGACAAAAAATAACGTATCCAAAAAATTTTTTGGGGGCAGCCCCTGTGGCCCCCTATCCCTTCACCTCTAGGACTCCCTATTTCGACGGGCCGACTCCGTCCCTGGTTTGATCCCCATTATTTCTAAAATATATTTATCTCTCTTCTTCTTAACCACACATTCTCTAATAAAATAATATTATACACAAACAAAAAACTTTTTTTTATTTATTCTGCACATTCTCCTATCAATCTATTATTCAAAAATGTATTCTCAAGCAAAAATTGGGCTCAAACATGTGTATAAATGGTTGAATCAAATATTGTGACGAACTAGAAGTTCATTGACCCCAAAAGTTTTATACTTTGGCACGATCGATTGCACATGCAGGAGTTATAATGATGTGTCAAATAATAAACAACTCACATAGATATCTTTTTAAGAATCAAAAGATTCTTTTACCTAATGATTATCCATGTGTAGCTTGTTCGCAAGACAGTTAGTCATTAGACCTTCGATTTCAAAGATCACTATTGAATCTAAAACTTTCTTGAAAAGAATTCATGGAGATATACGTGGGCCAATGCACCCAACATGTGGACCATTATGTTATTTTATGGTATAAATTGGTTATTCTATTACATGGCTACATGTTTGCTTACTTTCCACTAAGAATGTAGTTATTGCTAGACTACTTGCTCAAATTATAAAATTACTAGCTCAATTTTTCGATTACTCAATCAAAGTAATTCATCTTGTCACTGCTACTAAATTTAGATCACAAGAATTCGATAATTATTGTATGTCAATTGAGATTGTTATTGAACATTCGGTTGCGTATGTCCATACACAAAATGGTTTAGCGGAGTCATATATTAAATGTCTACAATTTATTGCTATACCATTACTTTTGAAAACAAAATTCCCAACTTCTCTTAAGAGTCATACCCTATTACATACCGCGTCATTGGTTCGTATCAGACAAACTGCCTATTATCAATATTCGCCTTTGCAATTGGCATTTGGTTATGAACTAATATTTCTCACCTATGGGTTTTGATTGTGCAATTCAAATTCCATTTTCACCCCCATAACGTACTAAAATGGGTCTCCAATGAAAACTTGAGATTGATGTAGTTTTGATTCATCATCTATTATTAGATGTCTTGAATCTTTAACGGGGGTGAATTATCTACTGTACATTTTGTATATTGTCATTTTGATAAAATGACTTTTCCAACTTTGGAAGGAGAAAAATCATATCCTGAAAAACAAGATAATTTTTTTTTTTAGAATGAAACAACTTTATCTTAATTTGATCCATGCAACAATCAATGTGAGCAAATGATTGAAAAAAATCATTTATTTGCTAGAAAATTAATTACAAGATGTATTTGGTGACACAAGAAAAGTGACAAAATCATATATACCTGTATAAAATATTTCAATAAAAATTGATGTCCCTCTAGGACAATCTGTTGTAACAAATGAATCTTAAATATGCTAGAAGCATGGTCAACAAGACAACAAGTTGGTTTAAAAGACTCTGTATCTCGAAAATGAAAAGTACAAGAGAGAAATCAACCAAAATCTGTGGAAAATGTAACATTAGAAAAGATTGATCAATCAAATATTGAAAATATGGTTCCTGAAGATTCACAAGTATCCAAAAATAGTGAGATGTCGATAAATTATATGTCATCTCATAAATTAATGAAATAATATTGTTATAGATGATACTTAACTTTTAACGTGGCTCTTGATATTATGCAAAATGAGGATCTTAAACATCTGTTAAAGATTATCCACATAGAAATAATTGGCCAAAATAGAAAGGAGTCATACGAGCGAAGTTGAATTCCTTAGAGAAATGAAAAGTGTTTAGACTTATGAACACATGAAAATGTAATCCCTGTATAAGATACAATTGAGTTTTTGTACGAAAAAGAAATGAAAATAATGAAATTATAAGATACAAAGTTTGACTCATAGCTTAATGTTTCTTAGAAAGACTAGGAATTGATTATTATGAAACATATTCTCTCGTAATGGACACCATCACATTCTTAATTAGTTTGACTGTGTCAGAAAGGGTTGATATGCTTCTCTTGGATGTAATAACTGCTTATTTGTATGATTCACTTGATAATTACATATTTATGAAAACCATGAAGGGTTTAAAGTGCCGAAACAAAATATCAATGTCCGAGAACCATGTCCTCAATTAAATTGCAAAGATCATTATATGGATTGAAACAATTTGGACGCATGTGGTATAACTGTCTTAGCGTATATTTGTTGAAAGAGAGTTATAAAAATGACGATATCTACCCATGTGTTTTCGTAAAGAAAGCAAATATGGGATTTGCAGTTGGTTTCTGTTGATGATTTAAATTTAATCAGAACTCCGGAAAAGCTTAACAAAATGCAGATTATTTGAAAATTGAATTTGAGATAAAAGATTTGGAAAAAACCAAATTCTATCTCAGGTTGTAGATTGATCATTTTCTAGAAGGATTATTTGTTCAACAATCTACATATACAGAAAAAGTCTTAAAATGCTTTTATATGGATAATGCACATGCATTGGCATCACATGTAGTTGTTCGATCACTTGATGTGAAAAAGATCTGTTTCGTCCACTTGAAGATGAAGAAAATCTTATTGGTCTTGAAGTATCATATCTTAGTGTAATTGGAGAATTAACTTATTTTGCAAGCTGCACTCGACATGACATAGTTTTTCTATAAATCTCTTTGCAAAATATAATTTTACACCAACTTAAAGACATTGGAATGTTATTAAACATATTTTTCATTATGGAAAGGGTATTATTGATTTGTGATTATTTTATTATCAAAAGTTGAGATCTGCTTTAGTGAGATATGCAAATGTAAATTATCTCTCTGACCCATATAAAGTTAAATCATAAACAGGATATGCGTTTACATATGGAGTAACAGCTATATCATGGAGATCTATAAAGCAATCACTGACAGCAACATCCTCAAATAATTATGAAATTATTGCAATCCATGAAGCAGGTTGAGAATGTATATGGTTGATGAACATGACCCATCATATTCAAGCATCATACTGATTAACTTCAATAAAAGATAGTCTAACAATTTTGTATGAAGACAATGCTTCTTGTATTGTACAACTCAAATGAGGCTATGTCAAATGTGACAAGACAAATCATATTTCTCGAAGTTTCTTTCATACACATGAGCTCCAGAAGAATGTTGACATCAACTTTCAACAAATTCGCTCAAGTGACAATATGATTATTTATTCACAAAAGCACAGTTAACATCTATATTTAAGAAATTAGTTTACGAGATTGAAATGCGTCGACTTATAGACTTTTAGTAATCAACATTAGTAGGAGTAGTTATATTTTTTTTCCTTCGCTTAGGTTTTGTCCTACTGGTTTTTCGTAGCAAAGTTTCAATGAGGCGCCATTTATTTTTAATACTCCAAAATAACTGTATTCTTTTCCTTCGTTTGAAATTTCTTGGTCCCATTGGATTTTTATAAAACAATGTTTTATGAGACAAATATTTTGTAATGTATCATTCAGGGGGGGTGTTGTAAATGACAAGTTTATTAGTGAATGACAATTATACGCTGTAGCCCTAGAAATTATTACCATTGTATCCCTTATCATTCCCTATAAATATAGGATTTTGGTTTTCAATATAATACACATAAGTCTATTGACTTTTATTCTTTCTTCCTTTTTTCATTATAGGGCTTAAAGTAAAATTGAGGTTGTTGGCACTATTGTAATTGAAGGACTCTATCGAAAGATATCTTATTTGTTGTTGACTTACAAGAAAACCTGATTAGTGTAGGCCAACTTTCTGATAATGATCTTATGGTCATGTTTGCAAAAAAATCATACAAAGTTTTAAAAAATGATGGTAGTTGTACCGTGCATGGTGAGAAAGACATGATGAGATCAATTCAGACTAGAAGTCTCAGTAGTAAAAAGTGTATTTATGTTAGTATAGATGATCTTTTTGGGTATACTTAGGTAGGCTTCTTAAGGGAAAAGTCTGATGTGTTCGAGAGATCCATATTTTTGTATAAAGAATTGACCACCGAGAAACATTTTGATGAGTCTATAATTGTAAGAATTAGGAATAATCATGGATAGGAATTTAAAAATTTTAGTTTGTATTTTCCACGAGTTCTGAGACCCTGAGACCATTAAGTAAAATGATGCAGTAGGAAGGAAGAATAAGTCCTTAGAAGAAATGTCTATGGTAATGTTGAATAGTAAAAAACTCTGTTAAATTGTGGATTGAAACTGCAAATACTACTTTCTATATCCTAAATAGTGTCTTTGAGAACATGTATCTCACAAACCCCTTATTAAATTTGGAAAAGAAGGAAACCAAATCTCAAGTATTTTCAAACATTTGGTAGCAAGTCTTATATATTAAATGACACGGAACACTTAGACAAGTTTGACCCCAAGAGTCATGATGAAGTATTCATTGGTTACTCAGAATGTAGTTGAGTTTATAGAGCCTACAACATGTAGACTCAAACAATTATTCTTTCCATTAATATTAAAATTGATGACACGAACGACTTCTCTTCTTATTCCCAGGAACCTAGGATTCAGAAACTGGGAGAATAGATTTAAGAGAATCAAAATATATCATAAAACATGTGTTGTGGATGATGAGCTAATTAGATAAGGTTATTTATGTAATTGTGTAGTAATTCTTTCATTCGTTACTCGTGAGTAGCTCACTGAAGTTGTATGTGTGTGTGTGTAGATGCCAACTGATATCTCAATGTATGGAATTCTGTTTTCAATAGATATTTTTCCCGCCATTTTCTCTCTTCATTTTTTCCATTTATCTGTAAATCTTCATGGTATCAGAGCAATTAATTGAAACTTTCATGTAATGGCGGATGATTCGAGTGTAGCTGCAGATCTACAAAATCAGCATGATCACACAAATTCACCTGGTGATTCATTAGTTGGAGAGATGGCTGCAGAAGAAATCAATTCGGCTCTCAGTCGATCAATTTCAAATCCAGCTAGTCCTTGTTATCTTCACTATGGAGACAATACAGGAATGCAGATCATTTCAGTTGTTCTCACTGAATATAATTACTCGACATGGAGTCGAGCTATAATCATGGCTCTTAGTGCCAAAAATAAAGAAGTTTTTATCGATGGTACAACTGATAAGCCTCGTAAGGAAAATCCTCTGTTCAGTGCCTGGCAAAGGTGCAATCACGTAGTCTCTTCCTGGATTATCAATTCCATCCCTAAGGAAATTTATCCTAGAGTGATGTATAAGGATTCTGCAAGGAAAATATAGATTGAGCTTCGTGATAGGTATAGCCAAGGAAATAGCACACATGTATATGAATTTAAGAAGCAGATCGCTTCTATTTCATAGGAGAATGGTTCAGTTAACTTCTACTTTAACAGGTTCAAAGGATTTTGGGAAGAGTTAGATAATTATAGGCCTGGTATTAACAGTAATTGGTATAAGCATGAGGATCAAGTTATGCAGTTCTTGATGGGAATAGATGATCACTTTTCTGCTGTTAGAAGTCGGGTGTTGTTAATGGATCTATTGCCTTCATTAAACAAAGTATTTTCACTCATTTTGCAAAATAAAAAACAGAAGGATGTTGTTGTTAAAAAGCAGCAACACTTCGAGGTAGCTGCCCTTACTAGTAGAATGATGAATGGAACAAATGGAAATCAGAGGTATAACTCATATAATCCATCTCAAAGAAGAGACAAACTTATGTGCAGTCATTGCGGTATGTTAGGACATCTCAGAGGGAAGTGTTATAAACTTGTAGGTCATCCTCCAGGTCATAAACTTGTTAGAGGCAGAACACCTATTGCTAGTACAGTGGCTCAAGTTCCCGTTGAAAGAAGATCTGAGGCAATTAATCATCAGTCAAATGTACCTTTTACTCCTAATCAATGTCAACAACTCTTAGCTATGCTTGTTCCTCAATTGCAAGCAGAATTATCTACTAACAGTTTGAAATCACAAGACATTTCACATGCCTCATCAGCTATTCCTGAAACTTTTGACATTTCAGGTAATCACTTCTGTCACAATGTTAATGCAAATGGAGTTAAGTCGATCATTGATATTTGAGCATCTGAACACGTGGTCTGCTCCAGCAAATGCTTAACTACTACCACAGCTAAGGCAAATGCATCGTTAGGCTACCTAATGGAGATCATGTGGTTGTTACCAATGTTGGCACTGTGCAGTTATCTGATGATTTAGTCTTGACTGATTTTTTGTAGTGCATCATTCATGTTTAATCTAATATCTGCCAGCAATTTGTTTCTTAAGCATAATTGTTTTCTGATTTTTGTGTATAATGCTTGCTTTGTACAAGGTCTTTTAAAATGGAGGATGATTGGGATAGGCAAACTTGAGGATGGATTATATCACTTTCAACTTTCTGAACTTCAATCTAAATTCATGTCCAATAGCAAGTCCTCCATCAAATCTCATCAGTTCATTGCACAATCTGCCAAATCTCTAATTTTTAAACATGTTATATCATGTTCCTATTTCTAATTTACATTGTAATAAATTTACTGCTACTTCTTGTAATTCATAGAACATTAGTAATATCAAGAGTGATATAGATATATGGCATTGACGTTTAGGTCATGTGCCTATTTCAAAATTTTCTACCTTCCACAAATATGTTCCTGATATCAAGTTCAATAAATTCTTACATTGTTCCCTTTGTCCATTCGCTAAACAACATAGACTTTCCTTCACCCTCAGTGAAACGAGAGCATCTGAGGCCTTTGATATCATTCACTGTGATATTTGGGAGCCTTACTCCACCCTTCTTTAAATGGATCACATTACTTTCTCATTATAGTTGATGACTATAGTAGAGTGATATGGACATACTTAATGAGAAAAAAGTCTAAAACCAGACCTATCATTCAGGCTTTTCTCTCTTTAATTCAAACACACTTTCAAAGCAATATAAAAACATTGAGGTCTGACAATAATGCTGAGTTCTCTATGACATAATTCTTTAATTCTAAGGGCATTTCACATCAAGTCAGCTGTGTAGAAACTCTACAATAAATTGGGGTTGTTGAGAGGAAACGCCAACATCTCTTAAACATTGCTAGAGCTCTCAAATTCGAAGCCAATCTACCACATAAATTATGGGGTGATTGTATTCTAACTGCCGCACACCTCATTAACAGAACTCCCACTTCTATTCTTTCTGATAAATCCTCTTATGAAATGCTCTATAACACTACACCTTCAAACTCTCATCTCAGGGTGTTTGGGTGTTTATGTTATGCTGGCAGATTGAAAAGAAACAGAACAAAATTCGATCCTAGAGCTACACCCTGCGTATTCATTGGTTAACCTTATAGCATGAAGGCTTACAAACTTTATAACCTTCATACCAATACTACTTTTCATTACAGAGATGTTATTTTCCATGAAAACATCTTTCCATTCCATCACCCTTCTTTCCTTCAGTCCTTATCCAATTTTTCTGCCTCTTTACAGTATAATCAAACTCTATTTTCTCCTCAGTTACCTATAGATTCTGATATCTTTAATTCACTTCAGTCACCATCATCCTCAGCCTCTATTTCCACTGATGTTCCCATTTCATCTCCTCACAGTAACAATTCTGTAGCCTCAACTCCCTTATCTGTGATTCTATCTCTGTCATCTTTACTACCCATTCAAAAGTCAAAAAGGACAATCAGACCATCTTTTCATCTCCTAAATTATCACTGTAATCTCGCTTCTAAGTTGCCTGCCTCTACATCAGACTCTGTGGGAAAAGGTTTTGTTTCAGGTAAGCAATATCCAATATCAGAACATCTTGCTTACACCCATCTATCTCCTGTACATAGAAACTATGCGAACCTCAGTCTTTTTATGAGACATCCAAGTATCCAGATTGGTGTCATGCCATAGATTTGGAGTATAAAGCATTGGTTTCAAATCAGATCTGGGATGTTGTTAAGATCCCAGACCATAAGAAGCCCCGTAGCCTATAAATGGGTGTATAAAGTTAAGCTTCATTCAGATAGAACTGAGGAGAGAAAGAAAATTACCTAGTTGCCAAAGGGTTTACTCAGTAATTAGGCTTAGACTATGATAAAACCTTCTTCCCTATGGCGAAATTGGTGAGAGTTAAAACGTTATTGGCTGTTGCAGCTCAACTACAATGGCATTTACACCAGTTAGACATCAGTAATGCCTTTCTCCATGGTGAATTAAATGAGGAGGTGTACAAGATGATGCCTCCAGGCTATAAGCAGCAGGGGGAAAATGGAGAACATTTAGCTTGCAATTTAACTAAGTCTATGTATGGACTTAAACAAGCCTCAAGGCAGTGACATGCTAAGCTCACTGCATATATTTTCTCACAAGGTTTTAAACAATCAAGAGCTGATTATTCATTGTTTAGCAAACGTAATGGCTGCTCATTCACTGTATTACTAGTTTATGTAGATGATATTATAATCAGTGGAAATGATCTACCATATATTGATCAGTTTAAGAAGGAGCCTAATGATCAATTTAAGCTAAGGGATTTGGGGATTCTCAAGTATTTTCTTGGGCTTGAAGTTGCTAGGACTGCAAAGGGCATCTCTATATATGTCAGAGAAAATATGCCCTCGATGTTCTGTCGGATGATAGTTATTTGGGGGCTAAACCAGTAGCAAATCCTCTACCACATAATTTGAAATTAAGCAAGAATGAAGGAGATAATGTATTGGATGCCAATGAGTATAGGAGGCTGGTAGGAAGAATACTTCACTTAACCATAACTAGGCCTGACCTATCATTTGCTGTGCAGCTGCTAAGTCAGTTCTTGCAATCACCTAAGCAGCCTCACATTGAAGCTGTTCATCATGTTCTAAGGTACTTGAAGGGTACACCGGGACAAGGGTTGTTTTTTGAAAGCAAACCAGACTTGCATCTGAAAGGATACTGTGTTGCAGACTGGGCTGCCTGCTCAGAGACTAGGAGATCAATCACCGGATATTGTATCTTTTTGAGAAACTCCTTCATATCATGGAAATTGAAAGAGCATCATATGGTATCAAGATCCTGTGCTGACGCAGAGTATAGATCAATGGCAATAGCTGTATACGAATTAAGCTGGTTGAAGAACTTGGTAAATGATTTGGGGGTGATGCAATCCAAGGCTGCATTGCTATTCTGTAACAATCAATATGTAATTCACATATCAAGTAATCCGGTATTCCATGAGAGGACGAAGCATATCGAGATTGAAGTAAAAATGTGATATACAGCATCACAAAATCAAGTTGCTGATTTGTTGACTAAAGCTATAGGTGGAACTAAGTTCAAATCTCTATTATGCAAGATGAGAGTATTGAATATATACTCCTCATCTTGAGGGGGAGTGCTGAGCTAATTAGATAAGGTTATTTATGTAATTGTATAGTAATTCTTTCATTCCTTACTCGTGAGTAGCTTACTGAAGTTGTATATATATATATATATATATATATATATATATATATATATATATATATATATATATATATATATATAGATGCCAACTGATATCTCAATGTATGGAATTCTAATTTCAATAGATATTTTTCCCACCATTTTCTCTCTTTATCCTTTCTATTTACCTGTAAATCTTTAGTGGATTCAGGCAGTAACATTTAGACAAAACTACGGCTCGTAATTCTGAGGATCCTACACCATCTACTGGAGGTGTTGACCTACCAGAGAAAGATAATGAACTGAAGAACAAAAGGAAACCTTTTACCTGGATCAAATTGGATAATGTGCTTTCAGACCTTGGAGATGGTATGGTGACCTAAAGGAGAATAGCCAATGAACTTGGAAACGTGTTTTATATATTACATATTAAATTCAAAAATGTAATTGAAGCACTTAAATATGAGTCATGGGTTCTTGCAATGAAGGAAGAGTTGACTTAGTTTGAGCGAAACAATGTATGAGAGTTAGTACCTCAACCAAAAGCCACAAGTATTATTAGAACAAATGGGTCTTTAGAAATAAGTCAGATGAGCTTCTGAAGATAGTCATAAAAACAAGGACAATTTACTTGTACATAGGGAGTGCCATAAGGGTTCACATAATGGCCAAATGGCACCCCCCTATTGGAGGGTCGGCTCGGCCATTATGTGAACTCTTATGGCACCCCCTAGCAAAACCCTAAAAACAAAGTATGGTTGGTAGCACAAGATATGCTGAACTATAATGATTGAATTTCGATTAAACATTTGCATCAATGTCCAAACTTGAATAGAAGCATGATATGCAAACTACTATATTTGACTACAAGCTGTCTTGACATAGCCTTTCGTGTTGGAATCTATACGCGATATCAAGCTAAAAAAAAAAATCTCACTTGGTTGCTGTGAAGCGAATCAATCGATACGTCAATAGCACTTAAAGTTTCAGATCTTACAACATATACTAATACTAACTAGACATGAAACATGAATGATAAGAAAAAGTATGACTGGAAAATGTTTCTACATGGATAACAATCTTATTGCTTGGTTGAATGAGAAATAAAACTTCATATTATTTTCTGCTGGAAAGGATGAGTATATTGCTGCCGGTAGTTGTTATACTTTACTCAAGCAAATGGTATTGATCAGGATTCTATTACTATGTTTTGTGATAACGCTAGTGTTATAAATCTCTAAAAATTCTATTCAACACTCTAGGACCAAACACATTCATATTAGACCTCACTTTGTTAGGGACTTGGTTGAAAGGAATGTAATTGTCGTAGAACACATACATACTGAAGGCCAGTGTTAGATTTGAAAATTTGCAAAAAGCTGTGGGCATATACTTGATACATTAAACAACTTTTAATGTACTTTATTTTTTGTTGTCTGTGTTCACTTTGTTTGCATGTGATTTTTGCATTTTTCTAAATGAAAAAAGTAGGGATTTTTCTTGCAAATGTCACATGATGTGAATGTCTAATTGGTTTATATTTGTTGTAATGGAATTGAATTATCCATTTGGTGTGGTGTGCTCATTATATGTTATGGCACATTTTAATATGATAAGTACACCTTTAGAATATGGTAACTAGTCTATTTGTGCTCATCTACTGATTGGATTGTCATTTTTAAGGGCTGTGTGCGCGCGCGCTCATGCTTGACACACTTTTTTTACTTGTAGAGACAATAGCTGATTTGAAGTATATTTAAGATTTTGGTCACTATCAATTTAGGTTAGGGTAAGGGTCACGATTGACTGGTCTAATGGTTTTATCACACACTTACATCATAATCTGACAAATTAAAACTTAATTATGTGTAGACATCTTGTTGAAAGATTCTTGATTATCCTGATGATTTTGACCTGATTATGGAAATTGATGAATTGTGAAATTTGCCCAAAAATAAAAGGATTGTCAATTTTATCTTGGAATTTCACTTTTTCTTTGTGATTGAATCATGCAGGTGTATATATATATATATATATATATATATATATATATATATATATATATATATATATATATATATATATATTTGCAGAATTTCAGATCAACCTTCTAAAATGGGCAGTAAAATCTCACCTTAGCAAAATATAGGGATATTGATATCCAGTTTTTAGAAATAAAATCCTCATAGAATTTGAAGGCACCGGTTTGCCTCAATTAGAATTAAATTGCCCCGAATTGAATTTGAATTGAGGCAAAAAAAAAAAAAAAAAATGGAGATTGTGAGGGACAATTATGCATAACTGTTCAAAAATAATTTCAATTAACTCCTGCATGCACGCCCTTTAATTTTAACTTCCCGTGTGCAATTTTCTCAAACTAACGAATTTTTCCCATTTTTAATCATGGATTTAAGGGCTTATTTTCGTCATTCTCTTCAAATCTCTCACAATATTTCTCTAAATTTGAGTTGTTTGTTTTCTTGATTTAGTATTTTTTATAAAAAGAACAAAGACAAACAAAGGAAGGAAAGAAAAAGGCGAAACTTTAGGAAGCGTCGCCACTGTTGGAGGCACTGTGTGACGTAGTTCGTGGAATCAGCCTCAAATTACTGCTGCCCAACAACCATTAGAGCCCATACAGTCTGGATTGGATATGTCATACCTATTCTGCCCTATGAAGCACCTCCACAAACACGAGTGTTTGCCTTTGGAGAAAACTACACTTCCTACAATAGTATGTCCCATTGTACATTCAAATGACCTTGTGACATACCCGAGTCACAAAGTGAAGGTGGGAGAGAACAAATATGATGATTTAGAGGGTAATGGTTCTAAAGGAGTGTTGAATTTCTGAGATTTGATTCTCGAAAATTAAGGAAAAATTTCCTCTTGTAATTTTGCTGTGTTGTAGGCTGTAAATATGTGATTAAATTAGTTGCCTAGGATTAAGTTTCCTTTTTCTATTTTGGCTAATTGTAGGTGGTGTTTTAGATGAATTTCCTACTTTTCACTTGATGGGACACCAGGTCGGACAGTCAACTACTTTCAACCTAGGACAAGCCCTAATTTTAGCAATGTTGAATGCAGTACCAGCTTTAGTTTATTAGGAAGTCAACCCTACTATTGAGGCATACCAAGAAAGGTCCGACCAATAGTTTTCTCAAAGAAAATGGGTAAAGGGTAAGTTTCTGAACCTAGAAATAAGGATAAGACGCCCTTCTATTGCACTTATCATCACTAGTTCAACCATAATACAGCTAATTGTAGGGACATTACATTACCTTGCATCTACAATCTAATAATCAAAGAAGGAATTGATGCCCACAAGATGCACCTCCTAGGTATGATCGACAGCCTAAGAGGGTTGACAGGCATCCCATTCGAAATGACGCTCCTCGAAGACGATTGAACAATGGACAAAAGCTCAGAGATGGTCAAAGGCAAAGGAGGATCCTCCAACTAACACTGACAGCGAACCTATTCGAGAGATTGACATAATCTGTGGAGGTCCGTACATTTGAGGGAAAACTATAAATGCACAGAAGAACTACACAATGGAAGCCAGGGATCCCCTAACGACAAGCTTTATAGTCAACAACAGTTGACCCTCGATTAGGAGAAGGGTTCAACCCATTACTTTCACACAATGTGATATAGTTGGCTTGTATTATCCACATTGCGATGTCTTAGTAGCAAAGGCTGTTGTGGCACGAAATGGCTCAAAAAATGTTAGCATATAATGGGAGTTCGATCAACATCATATTTGGAGCAATCTTTGACAAAATGAAAGTAGACCATGAGCTAACCCCTATGAGTTCCCCCTTGTATGGCTTCACTGGCGATAGCATCATCACAATGGGCAAAATTACCCTAATAGTGGTTATGGGCCCTACTTATGTCTCTGACGGGATAAAGAAATTAAATTTTCATTTGTAAATTTATTATCATTCTCGTTGTCTTGAACTATCGACAAAATTATATGTGTAATAGCGAGATCATGATGATGAACAACTGTATTGGAAATAACCACTCATCCTCACGAGCTATCACCAATGTGTCCCAAAAATCATTGGTATTGTGATCCCCTCCATCTGAATCTCGTGCTTAGTTTCAGTGACATTTTTCCTCACTAAAGTCAGGCAAAGAGGAGTCATGTACATTTTGTTTAGTTAAATAGATCATTCACTTTAGCATCAGAAGCAATTTTCATAAGTAGAATCGGAATGGATGAATGCCCGTTAAATTGAAATTTTTTATATCATGTTGAGAGAGATCGACTTTCAACTTGTTTTGTAAATCATAATACATTTTCACATATGTTGTGCTCGATATTATGAAAATTGGAATACCACAACGCATATCACTCATCCATTTCTATACACATTGATCTTTTTCATGCAATTCAAAATCACCAAAGTAACAAATTGGAATTACAACCATATCTGCATGAAGAAATAGAATTTTTAATTATAAAAAATTGCCTCACTAGACAATAGGATTAAAAAAATCAGCTTAACAATAGGTTGTTATGGCCGACAGTTAGGCAGTAACAGCCAGCTGTTACTACCATAATATATATGCAGATGAATTTTATTTTCTCTTTTATGCTAAAAAAATTATAGATATATTAAAAAAAAATTATCTACATGTTATATATTTCGAAATATGATTTATCGATTAAAAACGTATGCTCATTTAACAAAAACGAAATTAAACATACATAAATATACTTTTCGATTCGAAGTGATAGATGTAAAAAAAATTCTTATTTAGCGTTTGATCAATTTATGATATTATGAGGTTGAAGTGTCACGCGTTTTCTAAAACGTGAATTTATGCCGCAAGTGTACGGTGTTAAGTTTTGTAATATAATGATGAAGTGAAGATTGTCGAATCCACATGGAGATATGTATGATTTCTATTGAATACTATAATTGTGTAGTTTCCACTTTATTTGAACAAAAAAATGGGATGGTGATGTGATTTTAACTAGTATTTGTAAATTAAAGTTGGTGAGTAAACACGTGCAAAATTCTACGAAGTTATCAAATTATAAAAGTCTAGGGAATGATTTCATCGTTCCATCGACAATTTTTTCAACCCAAACTTACTAACTCAATCAGATTTATCTCAATTTATAGGAAAGAACCATAATGTAATTCTATCCCCTCTCTCGAGTGCCGGCTAGAATCTATTTTTACTATTTAATTCCAATATCTCTATTCCTAATTAAATATCTAAAAATTATAATCACGTAGTTCTTACATCAAACAAGCCTCAAAAATCCGTACTTTCTCTCGAAATCTACGAAATCTAGGTTGTATAGTTTTATGATCACGCCTAAATTTTCCTCTCTCGAGTGCCGAAATTCACGCATCAATTCATTCAACTAGTGGCCAGGTAATTGAAAGCATTAAACATAAACTACATAAATAAATTGATGGAAAAATCCAAAAGAGCAACATGTCTAAAGTCGATTACATCAAACCCCAGATCTAAAGTTTTAGTTCATAATGAATACAATTGACAAAATGGAATTTAATATGAAAAACATGATTAAGGAGACAAGAGTTTAGAAAAACTATTTATTGCCGCTTGATTTCTTCTCCAAATTGTGTCAATCGTATCTTCTTCAATGGATTTCTTCAAGAACTTTACCCTATTGTTTTCTCCTCCTTCTAGCCGTCAAAAGAACTCTCTTTGGGTCTTCAAAAAGTGTATTTATAGCTCTTTTAGGTTGAGGTCGAAATCCAGTTGAAATGGGCCGGATTTCTAAAAAAACGTTTTCTTTAATTTCCCTTGGCGCCGTGGCACCATATGGCTGGAATAAGATTTGATATGTACTACTCATACCAACAAGCTTAAAAATATTTGATAGTTATTACTCATACCAATAAGGTGCATCTTCTTTTCCAAAAGTCCATCGTTAGAAACTTTACAATTAAGCGTGCTTGGCTTGGAGTAATTCTATGATAGGTGACCCCTTGTAACATTTTCTTGGGGAGTGTGCGAGTGAGGATAAAGCATGCTGAAAAGACCCATGTTGGTACAATGGGGACAATATGTCGTCGATCTAACAGTCAGAACAACCCGTTAAGTGGGACCCAGGTCGTTACAAATGGTATTGAGGCCCAGTTGCCAGCCGAAAATCGGTAACTAAGTGCTATACGGGAAAAAGTGATACGCCGTGGGACGGGAGCCACCTCTAGAACCCCAATGCCTGGCAACGTATCCTCAGATGGATCAAGCGCAAAGAGGACGTCGCGAGTCTAACGGGGGGTGATTGTAATACCCAAACCAAGAAATCTTAAAACAATTTGATAGATACTACTCATATCAATAATGTGCACCTTCTTTTTCTAAAGTCCATCGTTAAAAACTCTACAGTTAGGCGTGCTTGGAGGAATTCTATGATGGATGACCCCCTGGGAATTTTTCTTGAAGAGTGTGCGGGTGAGGATAAAAGCATGCTGAAAAGACCTATGTTGGTACAGTGTTATCAATCTAAACGTCGGGACAGCCCCATTAAGTGGGAACCGGGTCGTTACACTTTGCTCTTTGATTAACATGAATGATGAATCTTGTCTTTTCATGCTTGCTGGAAATAACATTTAAATTATAAATATGTATCCATCTCTAATAGTTTCAGCTTTTAAGTCAAGATATTCAATATATTACCAATGCAGTCAATAGCTCAATTTAAGTCTCGTTGTCACGTATTAGGTTTTGATGGGAAAAAATGAATATCGCTTACACGTACTGGCCATGTGAAGAAAATATCTAAACGATAAACATATGTCTATATCTAACGACTAAAGTTTTATAATATTTAAATGATAAAATGAGACTATATTAGTCATTTAAGGTTTTAGATGAAGGCAAAAATGTCCTGTTTCCACTATTTCTAACGTTTTTCTAATATTGAATATAATCTTCTCGAAATAAAAAAAATCCTCAAAGATACCTCGGTTCCTCTTTATTCACGTCATCTACATTCCTTGATTAAAAGGTGCTTGTAAAGAATGTCACAGCTAAAGGATGCATATATAAAAAGGTTGAAGCTTAAGGTAAAAATTTTCAAGGTTACTTAAATAGTTAATGTTTAAATATTAATGAAGAAAGTACCTTAACAAATGAAAGGAAAAAGATAAAAGTCTAACAGAATTTTATACATCTAATTAATGTAAAATCAAATCAAAAGACATGCCACGAGATAAGAGGAATATGTTTACACACAACTATTTATGTGTTCGTAAACCTACTTTCTTTCAAAATTATTAGACATCAACTTGCATATACTGTTTTGTACAGAAAGCTATATTAAGGGGGAATACTCTAAGGGCAGTGTGATGCAGGAGGGTCCGAGTCAGACGAAGCTGAGTTGTCAGATAACTCGTTGATGGCGCTAACGTACCATGAATTGGCGGATCGACGTAAGAATGGAAAGTAATCAACGACATTTCCTAATTGGGGTCAATTTTGAACACGTTTTGGTATTTTGGCCATAACTTTGGCTACGGTTGTCAGAATCACGCCCGTGACCCCAATTCGAATCTTGGCTTTTCATGCTCCGTGCTGAAAATAGCGTGGGCACCGAGCTATGCTCGGTGTGCATCGGATTCGAGGTCAAATTCAGCTGTTTTCCCTTCCGAATCGTCAATTTAAGTTATTTTTTACTATTTATGGTAATATTTCGGTTTCCCTTTTGACATAGAATAATTGCTCGATTTGAGCCGAATTTTGGTGATATTGTTTCTTTTATTAAGTATTTTATTTTGGTATGAATATCAGGATTTTGCTATTTTTGGCAAAATTCCGATTATTATTATTTTCTGGCTATTTAACCCGGCTTGTGGGTTATTTTCATTCAGTTGTTGAATAATAAAGAATTTTCTCGTTTTTCTTTGTGTTTCTCTTGCGTTCTTCTCTGTTTTTTGATATCAACTTGCATATCCCGCCTTGTACAGAATAATCACTATTCTAAGGGCAGTGTCCAAGAGTTTAGAGTGCACTTCTGGTGAAGGAATCGTTATAATTTAAACCCCTTCATAGGTAAAAGGACAACTATTTTATAGACAAACGCCAATTCGATTTTGCTACACCAAAACAAAGTCAGATACTAGCTGCTATAATTAATTTGTTTTTTCACTTTTCGAAAATTAGACTGTATTGACAAATCATTACATATCCCACATGAACAAAAATGTATTTTGCTTTGAACAGGTAAGACGATTTTATGATCATGACGGGGTGAAACTCTTGCTCTCAGCCCTGGTACATAATATTGAACATTTCTCCATTTGATCTCATTCTTTAATTGTCTTATATTGTAGCTCTGTTAACGAAGTAGGTTTTGGTACGCATAATCTTGCTTCATTTAATACTACTTGTCCAATCTTTGCTTCCTGACCAACATGAATCTTGGCTTTTCATGCTCCGTGCTGAAAATAGTATTTAAATTATAAATATGTATCCATCTCTAATAGCTTAAGCTTTTAAGCAAGTCATTCAATATATTATCAATGCAGTCAATAGCCCAATTTAAGTCTCTTTGTCACCCATTTAGATAAAATTGTACACGTATTAGGCTTAGATGAGAAAGAATGAATATCGCTTACAAATACTGGCCGTGTGAAGAAAATATCTAAGTGATAAACATGTATCTATATCTAGCGACTAAAGTTTTATAATATTTAAATGATAAAATATGTCTATATTAATAGTTTAAGGTTTTAGATGAAGGGTAAACAATATCCTGTTTCGAATATCTCTAACATTTTTCTAATATTGAATATAATCTTCTTGTAATAAAAAAATCCTCGAAGAGACCTTGGTATTTCCTCTTTAATCATGTCATCTACATTCCTTGATTAAAAGGTGCAGGTGAAGATGTCACAGCTAAAGAATGCATATATAGAAAAGGTTAAAGCTTGAGGTAAAAAGATTCAAGGTTACGTAAATAGTCATAGTTAATGATTAAACCTTAATGAAGTAAGTAACTTGACAAATGAAAGGAAAAACAATTAAAAGTCTTAACAGAATTTCATACATCTAATTACTGTAAAATCAAATCAGAAAACATGTCACGAGATAAGTGGAATATTTTTAGACACAAGTATTTACGTGTTCGTAAACCAACTTTCATTAAAAATTGTTAAACATCAACTTGCATATACTGTTTTGTACAGAAAGCTATATTAAGGGGGAATACTTTAAGGGCAGTGTCCAAGAGTTTAGAGTGCACTATTGGTGAAGGAATCATTATAATTTAATTCCCCTCGTAGGTGAAAGGACAACTATTTTATAGACAAGCCCAACATAATTCAATTCAATTCTGCTACTCCAAAACAATGTCAGATACTAGCTGCTATATTTTTATTTATTTATTTATTTTCACTTTATGAAAATTAGACTGTTTTGACAAATAATTACATATCCTATGTTGGAAAAATTGAGTTTGTGGCTGACCTTGACACGAATTTTGAGCAGAACCGTTCGACTATTTTGAAAGATGAAAGTTGATTTGTGTTCTCCTTCGTGAGTATATCGAAATCATATACTTGTCAAAAATGATGGTCGGGTGAATGAGAAATTGAAGCTCAAAGTATGTCACGTGAAAGAAGTTTATGTTGGTAGGAAAACTAAAATTAAGTTTGTCCCACATAGGAAGTTGAAGAAACAAAAAACCACTTTATATAGAATTACACTTTGGAAGTGTGAAATCATGTGTAGCACAGATGCTCTTTCTACGTACGCGCATGGAGGTACAAATCACAGACCGAAAGAAGCTTCAAATCTTGAACTTGTGTGCGGGCCTGACTGCGTACATGAATGTTGGACCGAATTGACCAAAAATTGGCCCCTTAGAAGAGCTTACATTTTGATAATTTTTATTTTTATTTTTTTTTTCTTCAAGTGACTTTTCATTTTGAAACTCTTGTAATTGTCATTAGTTAATGGGCAAGTTACCAATTTTATGAGCCTATAAGTGACTCATTTTCCACTTTTCTCAACACATCGAAAATCATCTGCATACAAAATTTATGTCTGCATGAAGTCTTCGTTCAGCTCATCTGCGTACAATTTCGGCCTTGTCCAATTGGTGATATAGTCGCTAGAGTAGTATTTGTGCTTCTTGGAAACTAATGGTTCTACTATTGTATCCTGGGAAACGGACGCTCAGTTTAAACCTCAAGCACGAACGGCGAGGGAACGAATCTATTTTAAGGAAATTGTATGTAATACAGGCCTCGGGTTAAAAGTTTTCCTATTATTTAATTTCTGCAATTGTTTGTTTTGTCACTCATTTATGCAAATTTACATTTTGTAGTTCTACATACAATTTTATTACTTGTTCTGCTTAAATTACTTGTTATACTTTACTACAGTTTGACACATTATTGAATCTGCTAGAGTATCAAATCTGGTATGTACAATTGAATCTGTTGTATTCAAAGTTATTGAATCTGCTACTGCATATCCGGTACTCAATTAGTAAATTTGATATTCTGTTTTGTGAAGCTTGTGGTACAAACTTAAAACAGATTATTATTTTAAAGACAAGTTTTCATTTGGTTTATTGGAAACTAATATATTTGTTTCACAGACGAAATGGCAACCGAACAAACTAACATGGATGTAACCCAAGCTGTGACTACTGGAAATCAGGCTATGGGCTCTGTTGTAGCTCAATGGCCAACTTCTTTTGTAGCTCAAAATGTGGCTAGATCGCCAAGTCATGTTGTGAGTCAAACAACTGATCATGTTGTTACTGTACCGATTAATCATGGAGAAAAAATGGAGAAAGTCAATGTTTTGAATTTCAAGAGGCGGTGCAGAAAATGTTATTTTATCTGACCACCTTGAATCTTACGAGATTCTTGACTAAAAGTGTTCCAAAACTCAATGAGGGTGATGGGGATATTCAAGCGATCAGTGCACTTGATGCTTGGAAGCATTCAGATTTTCTGTGCCTAAATTACATTATGAGCAGCTTAACAGATTCGCTATACAATATGTATAACACTATGAAAACTGCCTAAATTACATCATGGAGAAAAAATGGAGAAAGTCAATGTTTTGAATTTCAAGAGGTGGTGCAGAAAATGTTATTTTATCTGACCACCTTGAATCTTACGAGATTCTTGACTAAAAGTGTTCCAAAACTCAATGAGGGTGATGGGGATATTCAAGCGATCAGTGCACTTGATGCTTGGAAGCATTCAGATTTTCTGTGCCTAAATTACATTATGAGCAGCTTAACAGATTCGCTATACAATATGTATAACACTATGAAAACTGCTAAGGAGTTGTAAGAGTCTTTGTATCGAAAATATAAAACTGAGGAAGTCGAGGCTAAAAAGTTCATTGTCGGTAGATTATTAGATTATAAGATGGAGGACTCCAAAACTATAATCAGTCAATTCTAAATAATTCTTCATGAAATTCATGCCGAAAGGATGATGTTGAGTGAAACTTTCCAAGTGGCTGCAATTATTGAAAAATTGCCCCCGCATGGAAAGATTTCGAGAATTATCTGAAGCACAAACGAAAGGAAATGAACGTCTAAGAACTGATTGTTAGACTTCGAATTGAAGAAGACAACAAGAGTTCCATGAAGAAGTGGTCAATAGTAGTGTTGTTAAAGGTAACGTTGTGGAGCATGATCAAAGCAGTAAGGCCTACAAAAATGAGGCTGGGTCATCCAGTGGTAAAGGGACCAAGTTAGGACCTAAAGGTAGAATTTCTAAAAGGAAGTTTCAAGGGAAATGTTTCAATTGTGAAAAAGTGGGTCACAAGTCTTTGGATTGAAGATTGCCAAAGAAGAAGAAAAAAGCAAATATGGTTGACTACATGACACATCATGTGGAGAAGATGAATTTCGCAGCCATCATTTCTGAAGTGAATATGGTAGGTTCAAACCCAAAAGAGTAGTGGATTGACACCGGATCTACAAGGCACGTATGCTCTGATAAAGAGCTGATTGTTGCTTTCGAAGCAATTGAGAATGGAGAGAAGTTGTTCATGGAAAATTCAGCAACTTCTGAATTCAAGGGTCAAGGAAAAGTGATTCTGAAGATGACTTTGGGAAAAGAGCTGATTCTTAACAACGTACTATATGTGTCGAAAATCCGCAAGAACCTTTTGTCCGGGTCGCTTTTGAATAAGCATGGTTTCCACATTGCATTTGAGTCAGACAAGGTCACCTTGTCGAAAAGTGGAATGTTTGTTTAAAAATGTTATGTCTGCGATGGTATATTTAAACTGAATATAATGGTTGTTAAACAAAAATTGAATAAAAAACTCTTTTGACCTCCGCCTCAGGCCCAGAATTTTTAGGGGCCCATTTCTTTTGTTTTATGTTTTTGTTTTTTAAAAATTAACCTAAAACTTCCCCACTTCAATTCTTTAGTCTTCAATTCTGACTCCTGAGTTTCCTCCACGACTTCAGCCCTTCACTCCAGACGGAAGTCCAGAGACAAGATGGCAGACGCTTTCAACCCAGAACTAGAAGTTGTAGCCGTGCGCTTCTCTGACGGTGACTCCACCCGTCCGTCGTGGGCCCGTGAGGGAGAAACAATCGAACAAATTGGTTAGTTTTTTCCTATTGTAGTTCTCCTTTTAACGTGCTTAACTTATTCTAAGTCGTCCATTACTTCCATATCAGTTACTCCATAAATTAGTTTAGGAATAAAGAATGAAGCAAAAAAAATGTCAGAGTACCTGGAGTGCATTGTGGAATCATGGAATGTAGTTCCAGGTAAATTGATGGGAGAAACTCTAAATCCATAAATCAAACCCTTGAATAATAAGTCAATTTTATCCAAAGCAGGGCCAGGCTCAAAGCTAGTAAAATACTTGCCAATATTTTCAGATGTTACTTGCAATTAAGAAATGAATAAATAATGGCTTAGTTGTGTAGAGATTTTTCCAAATTTAATTTTATAGTGTTCTTACGAATCAATAGAAAGTCAAAAGGTTGCTCGTGTTTGTTCGCTTGTTCATTTGTCTTCGTACACACTTCTTGACGTTATTTAGGCTTTTATAGTTTTCCAACATTTTCATTTTTTGTGGAAAAGAAAAAATAATTCGATTTCGTGAATTAAACATATGATTTATACCTTCTTGGCTTCCTTAAACATGGTAACTCTACCTTTCTGAACCCACGACTGGAGGGCCGTGGTTACTTGAGATTGGATAGCAAAAGTGATCCTTTGAAGAGAGTCAAGTCGATTGATGGCCCTTAATACAAAGCTTCTTACCCTAATATGTGAATCTCCATCCACTACTATAAGGGAAGTTGATTTATTACTTTTCTGGATTTGGCTTAATTAAGTGTGACTTTGAAATGGCGTTTTGTAAATCTACATTCGCTCATGTTAATTGTTATGTTCAATTTTGGTAATGTAATCTCTAATGGGATTTTGTAAATTGAATACTTATAGTTAATGTTCTAGGTTTAGTTTAATTAGGTGTGCAATTCTATGTGACCTTATACAAAATTAGGTGTTCTGGGTTTGAGCTGAAAAAAGAGAACATTTTTATGTAATACTTGATATATTGAGCATTATGTATGGAAATTGAAAAGTAATTAAACTTTGCTTTTTTCACCTTTCAGTAACTGTTAGCTGTTGAGTGATTTGAGATAAATACCATGGCTCCTAAATATGCATCTAGAGCAAAAAAAAAAAAAAAAGAGAAGAGAGAAAAAGAGGCATTAATTCTAAGTCAAACTGAAGATATGGATGAGTATTTTAATAACAAGAAAAGAGAATGAAAGTTTTGAGGAACAACATAATCAGAATGATAATGATAATGTGGATGGATAGAAAGAGAACGAGGAAATGATTGAACCTACCAATGTGAATGAACCAAAGTAGAATGATGAAAATAATGTTTAAGATGAAGATTTAAATCAAGCGAATTGCTTTACTTTGAATTTTGAGGATCCTGGAAATTGGAAGGATGTTCATATTGATCAAAAGACAAGTGATTTTTTAGTTGAAATGGGTCCAAAAAGAGTTGATAATATCTTGTTTCCCAAAGATAATCAAGGTAGACATTTTGAATCATCACAATATAAGCGAGTACTTGCAAATGGGCAGACACTGATAGAAGATGGTTAGTGTATTCAATTTCTTCCGATAAGATCTTTTGTTTTTACTGTAAGTTATTTAAGACAGAAAAAATGATGAAAAATATTGGTCATTTGGGTAATGATGGATACAAAGATTGGCATAATGTGCATCGATGCCTTACAAATCATGAAGTGTCTAAGGAGCATATAAGCTACATGACTGGTTGGATGGAACTTGAAAAGAGGCTTCAAACAAAACATCTAATTGATGAAAGCGTATGATTGGCCATCAACAAAGAAAGACAGCATTGGAAACAAGTGTTAGCGATGATATTGCTATTGTGAAAATGCTCGCTAAAAATACTTTGGCATTTCGAGGAGATTGTGGGCAACTTTATGTTAAGAACAATGGATTTTTTTTTTTGCAAATGATAGAAATGGTTGTTAAGTTTGATCCAATAATGAAAGAACACATTCGACGTGCTCAAGCACGTAAGATTCAGTATACATATCTTGGTCCTAAAATTCAAAATGAATTGATACAAACTTTGGCAGGCGATGTCACAAGTGCAATTTTCCCAAAAGTGAAACTTGCAAAATATTTTTTCGTCATACTTGATTGTACTCCATATGCGAGTAATGATGGGAAAATGACTCTAGTAATAAGATGCATGGATGATACAACAGATTCGTCGATGGTACAAGAATGATGGATTGAATTTTTGAAGGTGGATGATACATAGGGACTTCAACTTTTCACTAAGCTTAAAAATGTTTTAACGAATCTTGAGCTTGATATTGATAATATAAGAGGTCAAGGGTATGACAATGGAGTTAACATAAACGGGAGACATAGAGGGGTACAAAAAAGGTTACTTGAAATTAATCCTGGAGCTTTCTATACTCCACATGGTTGTCATAGCCTTAATCTAGCAATATGTGATTTGGTAAATTGTTGTTCTAAAGCTATGTCCTTCTTTGGAGTGATACAATGTATCTACACAGCGTTCTCTTCTTCTCCCAAACGATGGAAAATTTTTAAAGATAAGATTGAAGGTCTACACTTAAGTCATTGTCACAAACACGTTGGGAGAGTCATGCGAAAATTGTTAAGCAAATAAAAGAGCAATGTGTACGAATAAGAAACCCTTTACTTGACTTGGCAAACATTGTTGAAGATGCTAAAACGAAGAGTGAAGATGAATCCTTAGCAACATATGAACTTGAGAATTTTGAGTTCTTACTTGGCATGGTCATTTGGTATAAGTTGTTGCATGATATCAATATCGTGAGTAAATTTTTTCAAGCCTAAAATATGGATATGGATGAAGCCATCAAGCTTTTAGAAGCGCTTATTTTGTTCCTCGAAAATTATAGAGAATCTGGATTTACTAGTGCCATGGATGAAGCTAAACAAATGGCAAATGAAATGGGAATTGAAGTTATTTTTCTAGAGAAACGCAGCATTCGAAGAAATATGCATTTCGATGAAAGTGGCAGCGTCTGAAGAATGTTTTAGAGTTGATTATTTTCTCTTTATAATTGATCAAACTCGATTTTCACTTCAAACTCGCTTTGAACAATTTAAACATTATGAAGAGACATTTGAATTTTTGTTTAATTTGGAGAGGTTAAAGAATATGCATGTTGACAGTTTGTTGAAATGTTGTAAGAACCTTGAGCAGTATTTGAACCATAATGGACATTCAGATGTGATGATTTATGTATGGAGTTGATAGTTCTGAAGTGCTATTTATCTAGAGAAACAAAAAGAGCTATTGATGTGCTAAGTTACTTGAAGAAAATGAATGATTGTTTTCCAAATGCTAGCATTGCTTACAAGATTTTGCTTACTATACCAGTTACAGTTGCATCAGTAGAAAGAAGTTTCTCCAAGTTGAAATTGATCAAGACATATCTCCATTGAACTATGTCGCAGCAAAGATTGAATGGATTGACCATGTTATACATTGGAAAAGAAATGGTTGAACAACTCGACTATACAAAATTGATTGATATTTTTGCCTCAAAAACTGCAAGACAAGTCATATTTTAGTGATCGGTTAGAACATCTTCGTATTGTTATTTGATTGCAAAATAAATTTTTTGAATATTTTATTTTTATTTGTTGCTTTATTGTTGAATTTAAGTTAACAAATTTAGTTTTGTAAGACTCTTTTAAAAGAAAAAGTAGATTTTCTGCAATGATTTAGGGGTTCAAATTTTGAAGTTCGCCTCAAGTCCCGCGAAACAGAGGTATAGCCCTACCCATGAGGGAGATTCAACATCACATTGATCTTTCTCCTAGTACTATCCTGCCCATGAGGGAGATTCAACATCACATTGATCTTTCTCCTAGTACTATCTTGTTAAATAAATCAGCGTACATGATAAGTCAGAAAGAACACGAAAGTTACAGAGACAAGCGGATGATCTCTTGGCAAAGGGATAGGTGAAGAAGCAAGAGTCCTTGTGTTGTACCAGCTCTCTTAGTTCGAAAAAAAGACGGTTCATGGCGAATATGCATGGATAGTATAGCCATAAATAAATCACTGTTGACTATTGCTTTCCTATTCATCGACTAGATGATCTTCTTGACCAATTTCGAAGATTGATCTTCAAAGTGGCTATCATCAAGTTCTAATGAGTCAACGCTATGAGTGGAAGGCAACCTTCACAACATACGATAGTAACTATGAATGGATGGTTATGCCATTTGGTTTTTCTAACACTCCAAGCACTTTTATGCGCTTAATAAATTGTGTTTTTAAACATCTCATTCGGAGATTCATCGTCGTATATTTTGATGATAGTCTCATCTATAGCAAAAATGAAGAACAACACTTGCATCATCTTCGTGAGTTTTTCAACATTTTACGAGAACAAATGTTATATGCTAACTTGAAGAAATCGCAGGTTTTTTGCTGACAATCTTTTATTTTTAGGTTTTGTTATTTCTGGGGAGGTGATCAAAATGAATCCAAGTAAAGTTAAAGCTATTGTGAATTGGTCTGCACCGAAAACAATACTTGACATTAGACGCTTCCAAAATTATTAGACATCAACTTGCATAGACTGTTTTGTACAGAAAACTATATTTAGGGGGAATACTTTAAAGGCAGCGTTTGTTGGAATATTCCATCCAATATTAGTCTCCCTTTCTACAGTAAATTAAGTCAATTTGGTTTTCGTGGTTCCTAATGACATTTTTCTGGGATTAATCTATCCATAGAAATCATGAACAAAAACAAATGAAGCTGCAGGAATAAAACGAAATTAAAAGGATATATTCAATATGAAAACATATTGAAGGAACTTGAGAAGAGATCCATTTTATTATTCATTAAGCTCAAGTAAAACTTCGAGTACATTGACCTATTTATAGAGTAAACTATCTAACAAACTAAAGAATAATCTAGATGTAGCTGGAAAGAGCTGCTGAACGTGCTGGTGAAGCTGGAGAAGAATATGGAAGGAGCTGTTCAATGTGAGCTGGAGAAGATGCTGGGAACATGTGATCTGATTAGCTGGAATATTCCAACAGTGTCCAAGAATTTAGAGTGCACTTCTGGTGAAGGAAACGTTATAATTTAATTCCCTTTGTTGGTGAAAGGACACCTATTTTATAGACAAACCCAACAGAATTCAATTCGATTCTGCTACTCCAAAACAAAGTCAGATACTAGCTGCTATATTTTTATTTATTTTTTTTTTTCACTTTTTGAAAATTAAACCGTTTTGACAAATAATTACATATCCTACAATAACAAAAATGTATTTAATTGGAACAGGTTAGAGGATTTTATGATCTGGAAGGGGGTGAAACTCTTGCTCTTAGCCCTGCTCTACGTTTTGGTAAGGCTTATGGACTTATGGTTAGTATTGTAGAATGCGGTGCACGGAGATTGGTACATAATATTGAACATGTCTCCATTTGATCTCCTTCTTTAATTGTCTTATATTGTGGTTCTGTTAGCGAAGTAGGTTTTGGTACGTGTTGCTTCATTCCCAGCGAGGCGAATAGAGTGGCGCATAATCTTGCTTCATTTGCTACTACTTGTCCAATTGCTTGTAATTGGTTTGATTGTATTCCAATTTTATCTCACCTGTTGTCAAATGCAACTGTGGTCAAACCACATAAAAATTGTTTATTGTATAGATTTTGGATAGTCTATATTTTGATAAGCTTAATTTCACGAGGGTAAATTGATGAAACTCACTTAATTTATCATAGCATATAGGAATTTAAATTCACTAAAGTCTCAGCAGAAAAACCTAACCTAGCAATTGCCAAACCATAGGAACCACGGTTGACTTAATTTACTATATTAAGGGGGAATACTTTAAGGGGCAGTGTCTGTTGGAATATTCCATCCATTATCAGTTCACATGGCCTGCATCCAATATCAGTTCACACGGCCTTCAACAGCTCCTTCCAGATTCTTCTCCAGCTTCACCAGCACGTTCAGGAGCTCTTTCCAGCTTCATCTAGATTCTTCTTTAGTTTGTTACGTAGTTAGTTTGTTAGATAGTTTACTCTATAAATAGATCAATGTACGTGTTTTACTTGAGCTTGATGAATAATAAAATGGATCTCTTCTCAAGTTCCTTCAATATGCTTTCATATTGAATATATCCTTTTAATTTCGTTTTATTCCTGCAGTTTCATTTGTTTCTGTTCATGATTTCTAAGGATAGATTAATCCCAGAAAAATGTCATTATGAACCACGAAAACCAAATTGACTTAATTTACTGTAGAAAGGGAGACTATTAAGAATTATTGTCTATATATAGAGCCAACAATTAATCTGCATTGCCAAGTCCAAAGAAAAGAACTTAACTAAAGGTGAAGGAATCTTGCATCTTTCAATAGCCATGTCGAACTACAAGGAACACCAGCTGAGTGGTCTGCTAGCTCTTTTGTGCACACTTGTGTGTGTAAATGCTAACATAAATAAATGCATACGTTTTCCACCATCTCTCCCTAGTCCAGCAGCATTAGGAACAAATTTCCGTTCACTTCTGCAAGTACAATCTCCACCACCACTTCCTCTTCCTCCTCCACCTCCACCCCCACCCCCACCCCCCTCCACCGCCAACTCCACCACCACCTCCTCCACCGCCACCTCCCCCTCCAACTCCACCGACCCCTCCACCTCCACCTCCTCCACCACCACCTCCACCACGACGACGACGACCACCACCACCACCGACGACTCCTCCTCCTCCTCCTCCAACTCCACTCCCACCATCACAATCACCACCTCCTCCACCACCACCACCTCCACCTCCACCTGCACCGTGATCTTGACCACTATATCTACCTATAAGTTGTTGGACAAGCTTCCAATCTTCTCTATCGCAAAAATTTTATCAATATTCTAAGGAAAATCATTAAATGCCCATATTACATTACAATCACAATGGTTGTAATGTTAACCTAGCTCATAATAAATAGAAATTTCCAACAATAAAACTCTTTTAAAAGTTTCATTTACCAACACTCTATTGGCAACAAAAAACCCGGAACATACGACTTCATATCCTGGACATAAGTGCATGGAGTTCCTAGCATCGAAGTGTGTTGTACATGAAATAAATTTACAAATATTATATTTAATCTGATGTATTGTTCACACACATTCAACAATAAATACAAAGATTTACCACAGAGAGTTGTATCCATAAATTATTCTCTTTTTCTTGTTTTGTCTTGGAGTAGAAAAAAATTCCCTCGAGGCATATAAATATCTCATGAGGGGCGTCCCCCACATATACATACACGCCACGAGAAATTTTTCACAATTTACGAGTTAAAAGTATTCAAGTTCGTTTCTTTTTTCATCTGTTATGCCTCACCCAATGAGGCTCCAAGCAAAGCCACGTGGTGCACATGTGGTAAAAGAATGTGGGGGACGCGAAGATTTTGGTCGAACCCATGAGCATCTGAATCAGTGTGGATGGGCCCATCCCGTAGGCTGTAGTTGACCCTAGATACTGAAGCGGATTGACAAAGACTTCCCAAAGAGAATATTTATGCAAGATCCTGTAGCAAGTAGGGTGATGTGATACCTCAATGAAAAAACTATTCCGCTCAAGAAGCAAATCTAGTGTCGTCTTACATGATAAGCTGCACAACCACCATTTCACTTAATGCACTATGGTCTAAGAATAATTGATTGAGACCAATGACAAGAGAACCCAACCGTAGGGATGAAGCTATGAGTGCATTCATTCTAAGGTTCACATCCGTGACCTCCTATAAAAGCTCTTTCTTAGCACCATTCGAATGTAATGCTAGTTTACTACAAATAATCCTCTATACACTTTGTTGCTTTGTGTTGTATCCCCAACTTCGACCTCTTTTTTCTTGATAAAATTTGTGTCCCAAGCCTATCCCTCGTTCAATTGTATATTCCATCATACTGACTTAACCGTCATAGTGCCTGCAGCCACCTCCTACACCGCTTGGCTGTATGCCCTAATGGTTTGTCAAATGTGCAGGACGAAAGCTTAGGTAGACATCAAAAGAGTTGGGATCTGTTGGCCACGTTACCTATACAAATTTGATGTTAAGTAATTGGCTATTATGTGCACAAAAGGACTAAGTTTGATATGATGTAAAAAGTCAATGAGTAATATGCAATTTGTCAAAAGTATGTTTTTAGGTCTATGGTTTCAATAATGGGAAAAGAAGGAAAAAGGGCACAAATTTTTGCTAGACTATTGACAAGGGTTGGCTCGAGCTACAAAAACAGAAACATCGTCGCTAGATTGTCATCCCTTCTTCGCTCGAGCGACGGTGTTATCCGAGAAATTTTTTAAAGACTTTTTCCCCGGCCCATTCATTTTATAACCTACCTATGAATACTCTAAAGTCACAGAACGTGATTCCCAGTGTTGATTATTGAGCAAACACTGAGATTTTCATATTCCTTTCATCATTTGAGATTTCAACCTTCATTCTTTATCGTGATTTGTTCTTAGCGGTGAGAAAAAATCAGATCTTAAATCCAAAAACCAAAATGCTACTTCCTCCGCATTTGTTAGAGTTGCTGAAGATCAAGGAAAGGTGACTGAAGTTCCAGTCGTTGAAGAACATGGTGTTCTTCGTGCATCCATAGGACATAGACGATTTCACAAAGCTTGGAGTTGCTGCATGAGAGTGCAATCCAGGAGAGCTTTGAAAATTACAGCTGGAAATGGTGCAGGAGCACATAATTCAGGAGATAAGATAGTACATGTTATCGTCTAGTTTGGTCGACTGTAAGTTAAAGAATCGTTTATAGTGGTTATTTTACTGCAAAGTCCCCGGAGTTTTTACCCAATTGGGATTTCTCCGTAGTCATTCTTGTGTTTTTTATTGCTTACTATATATGCGGTATTTAAACATAGGAAAATTGGAATTGCATGTCTAATCACCTAGAATAATAAGTTAATTAGTGTCTTGTTGCTAATTATTTCTAAAGATAATTTTAATTCCGCATTAATACATATTCACCCCCCTCTAAGTATTGTTAGGGTCGAACTATGTAACTTTCAGGGTCAACACCATCTACTACGTTTTTAAAACTTAAATTCATAGTTTCCAACCCAATTTTTTTATGAAAATTGTTGCGTTTTTTATATCGCAAGTGTACGATATCATAACAAGTAATATAGTGGACCTTTGAGTCCGGATTATGGTTCCCACGAGGACTATACTTTAGCCTTAATTTACTTTTCTAACTCCTATTTGATAAAAGACAAACAAATAAAAATGTGAATTTGTTGAGTCTATTTAATTTAAACATGCGAAATTAAATTGAATTGAAAGGAAATATAATTTATCGAAATTCAAATAATGACGGTTCTTAGGGATGAACAATTTCACCTATTGATCATCTTTATTCCTTAAATCAAGATTTATAACCTAATGTAGTGTTCGATCGAGTTCTTCTATTGTAACCAATTTACCCCTCTCGAGTTCTCATTGAGCCTATTTAACTAATTCAATTCCATATCTCCATGCGAATTGACATTAGTCAAACGAAACATTGGTTCTAAGAATTCAATTATGACCGCAATAATTAACATAGGTATCTCTACACGTTATGCCAATTTATCGGATTTTACTATTTGGTCTAAACCCTAAACTCACCTTTCGACTCGTAAAGGATTCACAAAATCATTCAATTAGTGATCAAGTAATTAAATGCATTAAAATCATAGTAAAAATCAACACATAAAATATAAAAACAAGAATCTCAAATTAACAAAATAAAGGATCCAAATTCAGCTACATTGTTCGCCCTAAAAATAATTTAGCTACGCATAATGTAAAAACAAAGCATGTAAAAGAGGGACGACATCACCAAATTTGACGGACGTGAAGTTGCTAGTAGTTGCCGCCCACTTTGTTCTCTCTCAATTTGCCTTCTACGTGTAAGTATATATAACCTATAAAATAGCAGTAAAGGTTGACTTTGTTTTCCTCCCTATTGCTGGCAACTTCTCTGTTTGCTTGATATATATAATACAATTCAACAACAGCAGCCGCCCAAAGTCCTTCTCCTCTCTTTCCTGTAGGCTCTATGTGTGTATTTATCTTTTAATTTCAGCCTCTCATAGTAGAGGGCTGCTCCAATGTATGTGTAATATAATTCCAGTACCCCTTTTTTTCAATTCCTCATTCCCTTTCTTGCCGGCACACGTATATAAAATTCAACCCTCGGAACAGCCCCAATCTCTCCCCAAGCTCCCGTATAAATCTATCTATATAGTTTTTTCACAAGCAATCGCCGCAATTGTCTCCTCCCCTCCTCCTTGTTTTTGTCGGCCACTTTGTATATATATGTTATATAATATATCAAGCAATAGTAGCCGCCATTCTCTCCAATTTCCACTCTAATTCGATGATCCCCCAGGTAAGGTAATTAGGTAATGTATTCTCCCTTTCTTCCAATTGGTCCCAGCCGTCATGTTTGAGATGAAACAGGAGAACTACTTTTGATTGGAGTCCAATTAGATAGTTGAATTCGATTCCAATTCAAAGTTCACAAGAAAAGCCCATTTCTTGTATTATATTCTTCAAGCCCTCAAATCTTTGAAGTTAATGCAATTCAATCCTTGAGTCCACTAAATTGTTGCAACCCATGTATTCTTTGATTCAATGCAAGTCCTACACTTTTCCAAGTACGAAATTTGATCTCCAAAATTGTAGATTTCATTCGATTTTGTCCTTTTTCCTTTCCAATTGCTTGGAGACGAGTCCATAACTAAAAATAAAAGAAAATTAACCCAAATTAAGTAGAAATTAATAATTTGACGACATAAAAGTTTAATAATATAGTCCAAATAAGTGTATAAAATACACTTATCAAATACCCCCAAACTTAAATATTTGTTTGTCCTCAAACAAAATTAAAACTTAACAAGCACACAAACAAGCAGTGCTAATTACCTAATTGATAGTCAGTCAATTAAGTAAAGCAATAAAGTTTAGCTAGTTGACCTGACTTTTTACCTCAGGATTAAAATCATAAATTCAAATCTATGCACAGTTTCAAAATCACAATACATAAATTAAAATTCACTTTTCCAATGTAAAATCGACGTGTGCATGTGAAGAATTAAGTATAGCATTATGAATTCATAAGTTGTTTCAATTCCCGACCCTCAGTGATCAAATATATTCTTTCGTCACTCGTAAGATTCACACATCCCAAAACTTATTCTTTTTGCTCTTTTCAAAGGTGTGAACTAAGGTTGATTTTTTTTTTTTACTATCCTCACCTCTCTAGTTTGGCAAAATTTCATCAATTGCAGTTCAATATCTCAATAAATAAGGATTATCCATTAAGTTTGATTTCTTCAATCTCTAACACTTAACTAGGCTAACAATCTATTGTCAAAAGTCGGATCTTCTTAAACATGTGTTTGGGACATAACCACGGCATTTGGTGCGTCTTCTGTTTCATGCACCTGCTTTTTCTGATTTTTTTTTCTTTTCATAAAAGTAATTTTTTAATTTTTATTTGAAGCATTCTCTCCTTCAAGCTTTCTAAATAACCCATGTAACAAGCTTTCGGCCGATGACTCCCAAGTCAGATGACCATAGGGCACTAGGTTTTAAAGACCCTTACGGGCTTAATTGCTCGAGTTATAAAGGCTACGAAGAGAAATTTTCTAATATATATTTCTTTTATAAATACCTTGATTAGTACAATATCCCTCATTTAACACAAATTCAAGTAAAACAACCTCCAAGTTGAGATTTTCACCAAGTTGCATCCCATTGACCTTAGACAATCCACACAAGATTTTTAATTTTACACATGGAATCCATATTTATCTCAACATCTTCCTACAATAGTGAAATCCTCCCAAACTATTCTAAATTTGGTCCAAGAATGCAAAATGTAGTGGTTTTGGGTTTAGCATCTATGATCCACTATTTCAACCTATTCAATGATTAAATCAACTCATTCCTACACAATGCTTAACTTAATTCATGTACTCAATATATATCAAATTTCACATGGAAAATCAGAAATTAATCTAAGCATGCAACTTATTTATCATTCATAGATCAATTCATGATTCAATATATTCATCATTATCAGTTAGGCTAACTAACTCACACAAGCACACAAAAAGAAAATATTTTTATTTCTTGTGTTTCCACCTCCAAACTTAAATTAAATACTGTTCTCAATGTTTTTAATTCTAAATCCGGATATAAAGGGGAGGAAGAATGTGAAGAAAGAACTTCCCTGGTATGACTTTTAATTCAATGGCTAGCTTTTTCATTGCTTTCGTTGGTTCCTTTGTCAATGCTGGTTTACATGTTTTGCGACGTCATGTTCCTGAAAAATCAAATAAAGCATCAAGATCAAATAATTGGAACAAGTGTTACTTAGCTCTAACATCTAATAAACTAACTAACATATCGAAGATATAAGGGGAAAAAGAGATATAGGTAAGGAGTCACAAATAACTAAAAAAACAATTAAATTATCCTAAAACTCAGAAAAAAATAATTAAATAAGGGAAAAAGCTTGGGTAGCCTCCCAAGAAGCGCTTCTTTAACGTCATTAGTTTGACTTTATGCCGTGATTACTCTGGAACAGCGAGGTTAATACTCTCTTTGGCAGTGGGAAAATCCTCCACGTAGTGTTTGATGCGTTGCCCATTAACCTTAAAATTTCCCTTAGTTGGGTGGTGTAATTCAACTGTACCGTAGGGAAACACTTTGGATACTGTGAAAGGTCCAGACCATCTTGATTTCAATTTTCCTGGGAATAGCTTAAGTCTGGAATTGTACAAGAGTACTTGATCCCCCACTCTGAAAATTCGTTGTCGAATATTCTTGTCATGCCACTGTTTCGTCATTTCTTTGTAGATTGATGCATTTTCATAAACTTCTCTTTTGAATTCTTCCAATTCGTGAAGCTGTAATATTCTTGTTTCACCGGCCTTTTCTAAGTCCATGTTCAACTGCTTCAATGCCCAGTATACTTTATGTTCAAACTCAACCGGTAAGTGGCAAGCCTTCCTAAATACTATTCGGTATGGTGACATTCCAATCGACGTCTTGTAAGCGGTGCGATAAGCCCACAAAGCATCATCCAATTTCTTGGACCAATCTTTATGGGATGCACTCACCGTGAGTTCCAAAATCCTTTTGTTTCAAATTGTCCACTTGTCTAAGGGTGATAAGATATCGCTATTCGATATTGTACTCCATATTTAGCAAGAACCGCTTGGAATAACCGGTTACGGAAGTGAGTTCCACCATCACTGATGATGGCTCTTGGAGCTCCGTAGCGATTGAAGATATTTTGCCTTATAAAATCCACCACTACCCTAGCATCATTGGTCGGCAACGCCTTTGCTTCCACCCATTTGGAGACGTAGTCCACTGCTAATAGGATGTATCGATTGTTATAGGACGATGGAAAAGGTCCCATAAAATCAATGTCCCAAACATCAAATAACTCAACTTCCAAAATATTGTTTAAGGGCATCTCGTGGTGAGCAGAAATGTTACCTGTTAGTTGACACTTATCACACGATCTGTGAAAATTGTGACAGTCCTTAAATAACGTTGGCCAATAGAAACCGCTTTGAAGCACCTTCACTGCAGTTTTAGTCGGGCCAAAATGGCCTCCATACGCCGAAGCATGAACCCTGGAAAGTACTGGTTTCATCTCATCCTCTGGTACACATCTTCTGATAATCTGATCTGCCCCTCTTCTGTATAAATGTGGATCATCCCAGTAATAAAATTTCGCCTCATGGAAAAGTTTCTTCTTCTGCTGATAGGTAAAATTTGGATCCACGTGCCCACTTGCTAAGTAATTAACAATGTCTGCATACCAAGGAGCTTTTTCCAACTGCATAAGTTGCTCATCAGGAAAAATTTCAATGATATCCAAGTCGTCAAACTCTTCAGCTTGTTCCAGCCTTGATAAGTGATCCGCTACCTAGTTTTTAGTCCCCTTCTTATCACGAATTTCGATGTCAAACTCTTGCAGTAACAAAACCCATCGAATCAGCCTGGGTTTGGCATCTTTTTTCTCAAATAAGTACTTCAAAGCTGAATGGTGTGTGTAGACTATCACCTTTGAACCAATCAGATAAGAACGAAATTTGTCAAAGGCAAATACTACTGCTAGCATTTCCTTTTCAGTTGTTGCATAGTTGATCTGAGCATCTGTCAATGTTTTGTAGGCATAGTAGATGACATGCAAGACCTTTCCCCTTCGTTGACCTAGCACTGCTCCCACTACGAAATCACTAGCATCACACGAGTTCAAATGGTAATTCCCAATCTGGTGCCACTATAACAGGTGCAGATGTTAACTTTTCCTTCAAAGTATTAAAAGCATGTAAACATTCATCAGAAAAGATAAATGACTCGTCTTTCTCCAGTAATTTGTACAGTGGTTTTGTAATCTTCGAGAAGTCCTGGATGAATAGTATGTAAAATCCCGCATGGCCTAGAAAACTTCGAATCCCTTTCACCGAAGTAGGCGGCTGCAATTTTTCAATCACTTGTATCTTTGCTTTATCAACTTCAATGCCCTGTGATGAAGTCCGATGACCCAGTACTATCCCTTTTTTTACCATAAAGTGAGACTTTTCCCAGTTGAGCACCAGATTCTTCTCTTCACACCTTTGTAAGACAAGCGATAAACGTTCTAAGCAGTCATCAAATGAATCTCCAAATACTGAAAAGTCATCCATAAATACTTCTATGTATTTCTCAACCATGTAAGAGAATATTGGCATCATACATCGCTGAAAAGTTGTAGGTGTGTTGCAGAGACCAAATGGCATTCTTCTAAAAGCAAAAGTACCGTAAGGACATGTGAATGTTGTTTTCTCTTGGTCTTCTGGAGCAATTTCTATCTGATTATACCCCGAGTATCCATCCAGAAAACAATAATTAGAATGACCTGCTAACCATTCTAATATCTGATCGATAAAGGGCAAGAGAAAGTGATCCTTTCTGGTGGCATTATTCAGTTTCCTGTAATCTATGCAGACTCTCCACCTCGTGACTAATCTTGTTGGAATTAACTCATTGTTCTCATTCTTCTCCACCGTAATTCCACCCTTCTTAGGCACTCCATGAACTGGACTGGCCCACGAACTGTCTGAAATAGGGTAGATAATTCCTGCATCAAGTAACTTCAACACCTCTTTCCTGACTACTTCCTTCAAAGTTGGGTTCAGTTTGTCCTGCCCCTCCACCGATGGCTTGGACTCTTCCTCCATCAAAATCTTGTGCATACAAAAGTGGGACTAATTCCTCGAATGTCAGCTATTGTCCATCCAATTGCAGTTTTATGTTCCCGAAGTACACCCAACAGCTTTTTCTCCTCCTCTGTTGTAATGTCGCTGGCAATGATCACAGGCAAGGTTAAAGCATCTCCCAAATATGCATAATGGAGGTGTAATGGTAAGGGCTTTAACTCCAAACTTGATGCTTTCTCCACTGATGGTGTGGGATTTGAACCAAGAGACTCATATTGCCAATGTCTCTTTGCATTTGATTATTCAACCAAATTCACCATGCATTATGTTCCTTCTAACTTTTCTTCTTCAAGTTTTGCACTGTCTGTTTCATGATCTTTTTCTGGATTTGTTGCATAAAATACATCTGTCACAAGTTCGTGAAGAGCATCCACCTGGCAGCAAGTGTCCAATGTCAATGGGTGTTTCATTGCTTTGAACATATTGAAAATGACTTGTTCATTGTCCATGCGAAGGATCATTTTGCAATCATAAACATCAATCAACGCCCGCCCTGTAGCCAAGAGCGGTCTGCCCAAGATAAGAGGAATATTAGAATCCTCCTCCATATCCAAAATTATGAAGTCGGCCGGAAAGATAAATTTATCAACCTTGACAAGCACATCTTCAACAATTCCCTTTGGCCTTTTTATCGAATGGTCAGCAAGTTGTAAAGAAATAGTTGTAGGTTTAGCTTCTCCCAATCCAAGAGACCGGTAAACAGATAGTGGCATTAAGTTAACACTGGCACCTAAATCACCTAAAGAACGTTCAAAATAAATAGAACCAATGGTGCATGGTATAGTGAAACTCCTTGGATCTCTTAGTTTAGGAGGTAGCTTTTTCAGGAGAACTACACTACATTCTTCATTTCAGCATACGATTTCATGTTCTTCAAATTTCCTCTTGTTAGCCAAGATCTCTTTCAGAAAATTTGCATAACTAGGCATCTGTGCAATTGCATCAGCAAATGGTATGTTTATTTGGAGCTTCTTAAAGATTTCAACAAACTTAACGAATTGCTTATCCATCTTCCTCTTCTGCAACCTTTGAGGAAAGGGAATCGGTGGCACATAAGCTTTAACAGGACTCAGTGCTCTAACTGCAGCTGGTTCTTCTTTCTCTTTTTTGTCTTCATGTTCATGTGTTTCAGCTTGCTCTTTCTCCAAACCCCTTCTACTTTTGCTTCTTTCTCTCTTCTATTAGGCCTTTGCACATGTATTTCGAGTAGCTGTACTCCACTTCTAGTTGTGAAGGCCTGCACTTGCTCCTTTGGGTTTATCATAGTGTTGCCCGATAATGTCCCCTGGGGTCGTTCTGTCAACTACTGACCTATCTGACCAATTTGTGTTTCCAATTTCTTGATTGAAGCTTGTTGATTCTGAAAGTTTGTATCAATTTGTTGGAAAACATTATCTGTCCTTTGCATGTACTGATTGAATATCTCCCCCAAACTTGGTTTCTTTTCTAGCTGAGCATTATTTGGGGCATTCCCTGGCTGAGTATCGGACCACCTGAAATTTAGGTGTTGTTTCCATCCTAGATTGTAAGTTTGAGAATACTGGTTGAAGTTGCGGGAGCCATTTTGAATAAAATTGCCCCATTCTTCTAGGAAACCCATAGACATATAGCTTTCAGTTTCATGGTTTGCCCCGCAATTTTCACACGATGCGCTACTCATTACTGCATGTGCTCCCCTTGTTTGAGATTTCACCAACAATTCTACTTGCTTCGTCAACGCTACTATCTGTACGTTCGTAGTTGCTGTGTTATCCATTTCATACATCCCGAGTGCTCTCGGTGGTACCACTCTTTCTGATGAAAACATTGAGTGTGTAGTGGCAATTAGCTCAAATAGATCCAATGTTTGTTGTACTAATTTTCCTATGATTGATCCACCCGCAGAAGAATCTACCTGAGATTTCGACAGTGGTAAAAGTCCCGTGTAAAAGTATTGCACTTGATTACCAATTGGGATCCCATGATTTGGATACTTTCGCATCAGTTCTTTAAATCTGTTCCATGCCTCATAATAGCTTTCTCCATCATGCTGTTGGAAAGTTTGAATGTCTAATCTGATTTTAGCTACTTTCGCCGGTGGGAAGAATTTATTGCAAAATTTTCTGGTCAGTTCTTCCCATGTCGTAATGCTTCCATGAAGTTCGGCATCCAACCACTCTAATGCGGCATCTCTAAATGTATATGGGAATAACTGCAATTTAATAGCATCTTCATTGACCCCCGGAGCATGAAAATTCTGATAATTTCGGAGAAATCTGGAGATGTGTGTATTTGGGTTTTCATGAGGCAACCCGTAGAATTGAAGAGTATTGCTCATCAAATTGATCCAATCTGCCCTTATCGGAAAATTGTTTATCCCGAAATCTGGATACACAATACTGGACCGTGCAGGCGTGGCTATTGGCGTCATGAACATTGAAACGGGCAAGTCTTCTTCATTTATTTCCCTCCGCACCTTCTGCTGATCGGTAGTGCTGCTACTCTTGCGGCCACTTGTCCAATTGGCTGAATAGGAATATGAATGTTTTGACCGTCAGCCATTTGATGTTGTTTTTGCTTGTGTTTTTGCGTCTTCGTCTGAAAGTACGTTCTAACTCCGAGTCAAATAGTTCAAGATCGTCGCCTTGGGTACGGAGCATACAACGAACACTCTTTTTTTTTTAAAGTAAAAGTAAAATAAAAAAAATAAAAAAACAGTTAAAAATAAAATAAAAAAATACTAAAAGTAAAAAGTCCCCGGTAACGGCGCCAAAAACTTGTTGCGTTTTTTATATCGCAAGTGTACGATATCGTAACAAGTGATATAGTGGACCTTTGAGTCCGGATTATCGTTCCCACGAGGACTATACTTTAGCATTTTACTTTTCTAACTCCTATTTGATAAAAGACAAACAAATAAAAATATGATTTTTTGAGTCTATTTAATTTAAACACGCGAAATTAAATTGAATTGAAAGCAAATACAATTTATCGAAATTCAAATAATGACGGTTCTTAGGGCGGAACAATTTCACCTATTGATCACCTTTATTCCTTAAATCAAGATTCATAACCTAATGTAGTGTTCGATCGAGTTCTTCTATTGTATCGAATTTACCCCTCTCGAGTTCTCATTGAGCCTATTTAACTAATTCAATTCCATATCTCTATGCGAATTGACATTAGTCAAAAGAAACATTGGTTCTAAGAATTCAATTATGACCGCAATAATTAACATAGGTATCTCTACACGTTATGCCAATTTATCAGATTTTACTATTTGGTATAAACCCTAAACTCACCTCTCGACTCGTAAAATTCACAAAATCATTCAATTAGTGATCAAGTAATTAAATGCATTAAAATCATAGTAAAAATCAACACATAAAATATAAAAACAAGAATCTCAAATTAACGAAATAAAGGATCCCAATTCGGCTACATTGTTCACCCTAAAAATAATTTAGCTACGTATAATGTAAAAAGAAAACATGTAAAAGAGGGACGACATCACCAAATTTGACGGACGTGAAGTTGCTAGTAGTTGCCGCCCACTTTCTTCTCTCTCAATTTGCCTTCTGCTTGTAAGTATATATAACCTGTAAAATAGCAGTAAAGCTTGACTTCGTTTTCCTCCCTGTTGCTGTCAACTTCTCTGTTTGCTTGATATATATAATACAATTCAACAACAGCAGCCGCCTAAAGTCCTTCTCCTCTCTTGTCTGTAGGCTCTATGTGTGTATTTATCTTTTAATTTCAGCCTCTCACAGTAGAGGGCTGCTCCAAAGTATGTGTAATATAATTCCAGCAGCCCCTTTTTTCAATTCTTCCTTCCCTTTCCTATCGGCACACGTATATATAATTCAACCCTCGGAACAGCCCCAATCTCTCCCCAAGCTCCCGTATATATCTCTCTCCGTATGAATCTATCTATATAGTTTTTTCACAAGCAACCGCCGCAATTGTCTCCTCCCCTCCTCCTTGTTTTTGCCGGCCACTTTGTATATATATGTTATATAATATATCAAGCAATAGTAGCCACCATTCTCTCCAATTTCTACTCTAATTCGGTGATCCCCCAGGTAAGGTAATTAGGTAATGTATTCTCCCTTTCTTCCAATTAGTCCCAGCCATCATGTTTGAGATGAAACAGGAGAACTTCTTTTGATTGGAGTCCAATTAGATAGTTGAATTTGATTCCAATTCAAAGTCCACAAGAAAAGCCCATTTCTTGTATTATATTCTTCAAGCCCTCAAATCTTTTAAGTTAATGCAATTCAATCCTTGAGTCCACTAAATTGTTGCACCCATGTATTCTTTGATTCAATGCAAGTCCTACACTTTTCCAAGTATGAAATTTGATCTCCAAATTTGTAGATTTAATGCGATTTTGTGCTTCTTCCTTTCCAATTGCTTGGAGACGAGTCCATAACTAAAAATAAAAGAAAATTAACCCAAATTAAGTAGAAATTAATAATTTGACGACATAAAAGTTTAATAATATAGTCCAAATAAGTGTATAAAATACACTTATCAAAAATTGACATTAGAGTTGATTCAAGGTAGTAAGGACAACATATAGAGTTGCTAGATTTCAAAGACTTTTTAATAACGAACAAATTCAAGACTCGAAAAGGTAAACGATGCCAAAAGTAAGAAATTAATAATAATGAAGCATGCACGAAGATCATTGATTCTTCACAAGAATACACGATACTTGACTACCAAGAATATTATTAATGCACAAATAGAGATGTCAATATTGGATAGATAAGATTTGAAAGAAAAGACGTTCTACAATTTTTATTTCAATAATCAAAATAACACAAAGCTATATCTAGAGTTTAAAAAGTAAAACCTAGGTATATTATAACCTAACTCACAAAAACCTAATTAATATATGATCAAAGATTCAAAGTGCAAAAGATAAAACCAAATAAAGAAAAAAATAAATAAAAATATTTGGTCTTCATCATTCTTTATGAGTTGGAGAAGGTTTGTCATCGAATCTAATAAGAAAATGAAGAAGAATGAAAATATAGAATGCTAAACAATGAGCTGAAAATGTAATTCTTTTGATTATAATTCTTGTAATTGAATTGATACAATGTGCATGAATTTACATCGGATTTATAAACTTACAAACCGGTACAAAATGTTATATTTACAAAGAATGAAATATGCTTACAAAATTAACAAACTCCATGTGATGAAGTCTTCTAGATCCTTTTCCTCTTTTAGATCATTCCTTGCATGCTAGACCACCATTGATACTTGAGGCATCTCGTTTGGTTGACTGTAATACAATCTCATCTACCACATGGTTAGCTTCATCATCACAATTCAACACCCCCGCAAGATGGAGTGTAGATATCAATCACTTACATCTTGATCATATGCGAGTAAGACTTGAAGAATTCAAGGCCTTTGTTAACATGTCAACTAGTTGGGATCCAGTGTGAACATATTCAGTAACTATACTCCCATTTTAAATTTTATCTCTCACAGCATGACAATCTATTTCTATATGTTTTTTCCTTTCGTGAAAAACAAGATTAGTGGCAACGTATATGGCTGATTTGTTATCACAATATAACTTTCCTGGCTGATTGTGTTCAATCTGCAGATCTTCCAACAAATACTTCATCCATGTTAATTCACAACATGCCTACGCCATTGCCCTATACTCTGCTTCTTAAGAGGACCTTGAGACCACACCTTGCTTCTTTGAATTCCATGATACAAGCGATGAACCAATTAACACGGTAACCAATGATAGACCTCCTAGTTTCTAGACAGGCAGCCCAATCTGAGTCTGAGTATGGTTTCAGCTGCATATGTCAAGTAGTAGAATAGAGTAATCCCTGTCCCCGTGCCCTTTTGTATACTTCAACACTTTGTATGCTGCATGGAGGTGTGGCATTGTAGGCTTGTCCATTTACTAGCTCTAAAGATGTATTGAATATGAGAGGTCTGGTCTTGTTATAGTTAGGTATAACAATTTCCCTATTAACCTCTTGTATATAGAAGGATCGGAAGTAAATCACCCTTATCTTTACCCAATTTGACATTCTGATCAAGAGGTATCTTTGAAGGCGCTGATCCTATGGTGTTTGAATCTCCTAAAATGTCACGGGAATATTTTCGTTGACATATGTGTATTCCTTGCACCGTTCTTGCTATTTCTATTCCTAGAAACTACTTCAATTTTCCCAAATCTTTGATCTTAAATTTCTCATCAAGTGCAGCCTTAAGCTCATTGATACTGTCCATACCATCTCCTACTAGGATAACATTATCAACGTATACTAGGATTGTTGTGAAAGAACTATGTGTAAACTTAGTAAATAAGCTATAATCTGCTTTCGGCTCGATAAAACTATGCTGAGTGATGAAGGGAGATAACTTAGCATACCACTGCCTTGAAGCTTGCTTCAAGCCGTATAAGCTTTTATGTAACTTGTACACCTTTGATTTGTCATTATTGTCATATCCAGTAGGCAATTCCATATAAACATCCTCACTCAAATCACCATGTAAAAACGCATCGTTGACATCTAATTGGTATAAGAACTACCATTTCATGGCTGTAATGGCTAGTAAACTTCGAATGGTGTCCACTTTTGCCACAGGAGAAAAGGTTTCATGGTAATCCAAACCCTCTTATTGTGTACAACCCTTTGCAACCAGCTTAGCTTTGTACCTTTCGATGCTCCCATCAGCTTTAAACTTCATTTTATACACCCGTTTGCATCTTATTGCTTCCTTATCAGGTGGCAGATCAACAATTGCCCATGTGTTATTTAACCTAAGAGCTTTAATTTCTATCCCCATTGATTCATACCATTCAGGGTGCTTGGTAGTTTCTTAGAAATGTTTTGGTTCGATTTAAGAAGTTATGGAGGTGATAAAAGCTTTGTGAGGAATGGTTAGCCTTTTATAAGAGATATTATTTCCAAGGGGGTATGGGCTACCTGAGGTTACAGATCCTTTTGTCCTGGCCAAGTCTTGCAATGGAGTGAATGAAGTCAAATGTTGTCATATGAAATCCTGTAAATATTGGGGGGTTCTTTTGATTCTGGTGGACTTCCTTGGTAAAGGAAAACTCATTGGTTCATTATCTGCAGTTTGCAGGTCTGTTTGTTCTATGGTTTGTTCAATTTGGTTTTGATTTGAGTCATAGTGTTCACCGTGACCTTCATGGAAGAAGATCAAGATAGGCGGAGTATCCGGCTCTTCAGGTTCAGGAATGTATGATTGTTTGGAGTAGGAATTGGTAAATCTTGTTAGAAACAAGATTCAGTAAGATGTCTAGCATCATTAAGCTCTGCAGTATTAGTTTCTTTGAAAGGGGAGATAGTTTCATGAAAGACGACATTTTTGGACACAAAGATTCTTTTAGTTTGTAAATCAATGAGTTTATATCCCTTAATCCCAAAAGAATATCCATGGAACACACACCTCTTGGCCCTAGAATCGAATTTATATTTGCCTTGCATGAGGGTAGTAGCAAAGGCAAGACACCCAAAGACCTTGAGATAAGAGTATGGTGGTTCCTTTTGGAATAGAATTTCTGTAATGACCCGGCCTCTCACCGGAACCGTTATCTTACGTACTCTCCGCTCTGGGTGGGCTTCTTCGCATATCCCCTCACGGCTTTCTAACGCGTCCTCCAGGACTCGAACTCAAGACCTCCATTCACGTTTTTGGAGAATAAAAACTTGCAAAAATTAATGCCTAAAATTCTCATAACCTATTTCAATTACTACCCCATTTTAATTAAAAGACAACCTTCACTTTCTTTAGGTTACTCCAAGACTACCTATAAATAGGTGTGTGGTTTCACTTTAAAATCACCCACAACAATTTTCTAAGCACTTTATACGAGAGAGTAAGTAGAGAAAGAGAGAAAGAAGCAGATTTTTTTAAAAAAAATTAAAGTGCCGCTACGAAGACAAAAGTTCAACGTCCAGTTTCAACAAATTTTTTTTCAAAAACGTAAATTTCAAAGCATCAACAAAGGTAGGTGGAGGTGCAAAAAGGTGTTATATTTCGCGTTCAAATTACTTTTCATTATACCTATGTTTTTCTTTCAAATGAGATTGTACCTCCGGGTACGGTGCTTCGACACCACAATAGTACAACAGTTAAATGAAAAAATGGTACCTCCGGGTATGGTGTTTTGGCACCTCTATAGTTGAATGATCATTCTTCGACACGAGGCGTCATGTCAAGTCATGACTCAATAGTTATTGAATTCCGTCAGAAATCCTTCTATGCGACGGTTCTTCTTTTTAAAAAATTATAGATCGAAAATCTATAATTTGATAACGAATGCACCTATGATATCTATTGAGTTTCAAACTCATGGGTTTTATCCCCTAACTACAGATTGATATGATGCGTGGGACATGGATGACGGTTGATGAAGATGCAACATGCTAAGGGAAGCCGGTGATTTAACAAGTTTAATTTATCTATGAAAAAGTTTACGTTATTTAAGTACTTTTCTGCACACTGTATGTAGAACTATTCTGCGAGTATTTTCCTTTTTCTACGAAAAAAGTATGTTCACAAGTGTTATGTGTTTTTGGAAGAAAAAAATATTTACGCGTTACCACTTACAAACAAAATGTCAACAAATAAAACTTGCACTAACTCAAGGGATTTCATTTTTTTTCCTTCACTTTTAGGTAAAATCTTAAGCTTTCCGCTAAAAGTTTGTTAGGATTCAGCTTAAGTCTCCCATATGATGGAGGTCTTGGGTTCGAATCCTGGGGGACGCGTTAGAAATCCGTGAGGGGATAAGTGGGCAGAAGGCCACCCCACAGCAGACAGTACGTAAAATAATGACTCCGATGAGTGGTCGAGTTGCTACAAAAAAATGCGCATTTTTTTATAACGACTCAGATCTCTATACCCAAGCCGTTACCTTGCGTACTGTCTGTTTTGGGTGGACATATGCCCACTTATCCCTCACAGCTTTCTATCGCGTCCCCCAACATTCGAACCGAAGACCTCCATCATATGGGAGACTTAAGTTGAATCCTGGTACCAATTGGGCAAGTTGTTCAATTGGTACCAGATTTCAACTTAAGTATCCCATATGATGGAGGTCTTGGGTTGAAATTCTGGGGGACGCTTCAGAAATTCGTGAGGAAATAAGTGGGCAGAAGCCCACCCCACAGCGGACAGTACGTAAGATAACGACTCCTGTGAGAGGCCGGGTGATTACAATTTCAAAGGGACTTTTGTGATTCAGAATAGATGAGGGTGTTCTATTAATGAGATACATTGCAGCCATGACATACTCATTCCAATACCTTAATGGCAATCCACTTTGAAATCTTATGGCTCTTGCAATGTTTAAAATGTGATGATGTTTCCTCTTAACTATTGTATTTTGTTGAGGAGTCTCAACACATGATTTTTTTTTTATGTATAATCCCTTTTTCAAGATAAAATTCTTTCATATTAAATTCCCCTCATTATCAGATCGAATGACCTTTATTTTCGTTTTGAATTGTGATTTTATTATGAGATAAAAATCATATAAGGCGTTTGATGCTTCAGCTTTAAATTTCAGCGTGTATCCCAAGTTGATCCACCGAAATCATCAACTATTGTGAGAAAATAACGAGTTCGATCATAGGTTGTTTCATTGTAAGGCCCCCAAAGATCAATGTGTATTAAATTAAATTATGCTTCTGATTTGTGCTAACTTACATGAAATGGAAGTTTGTGCATTTTGGCTAAAGGACAAACATAACATGGCTTTGACCTATCTAATTTGGGAATGGCTTTGTTGGGAAAAATAGAAAATGATGGATGCCCCAATCTATAGTACCAGATATCAAAAGGTTCTGAAGGGTTAGTCATGCGTGTTGCAATAATGGTCTTTTCATTAACTGGTTCAAACTTTGTTGAAGAGCTACAAGAAAAACTGGTGTCTTCATCATATGGTAAAGGCCTAACTTCAATCCAAGTCAAAAGGTCTTGTATGTACCAATGATCAGAAAGAAAAATGACACAACAATGTGATTCCAAGGTTAACTATCTAACAGATATCAAATTAAAATCAAAGGAGGGAACAAATAACACATCATGAAGAGTTAAAGTTTCGGTGATTTGGGTTGTCCGAATCTATGTAATAGGGACATTGTTCCCATTTGGTAGGGAAACACAGTAATGAATTCGTAACTTAGTGGAGGTAAAATGAGATGGTGAATAGATCATATGATCTGTTGCACCAGTGTCCAGAATCCAAGGAGCATTGTGTTTGTCAAAATGCTTTGTTCTAATAGATGATAAGCAATATGATGTACCACGGATTTTAGGAATGATACTCTCAGAGTTGGATTCAGTTTTTTGACCCTAGTTAGTAGATGGTTTCAGAATAGCCATGAGTTGAAAATATTGCTCTTGAGTCATTGGCACTTGAGCTTTGTTGTTTTGTTCCTGATTTGGAGTCAGTGGCAGTGGCCTGATTTGCAGCTGGTTTGTACATGTTCTTTCAATCATTTCTGAGAGTTGATGGATATCCATGGAGTTTGAAGCATTTATCAGCCTTGTGTCCAGGCATTTGGCAATGTGAACATACAAGCCTATTTGGGTTGGCTTCAAAACACCTTTCAAGGGAGTTTCCTGAAATCTTACAGAAGGTTTAGTAATAGTACTTCTTCTACAATGGAGAGCTTTGTTTACCACTTTCTCTCCAGTTTCCTTTGGCCACGAAGGATAAGTGCTCATTCACAGTTCATTCTACTGATATTTGCCTTCTTTTATTTTTCTATTGGATGGTAGCATAGACCTCATTCAAATGGGAAAATGTTTCATTAGAGGATTTGTGCTTTAATGTCTTTGTATGATTCATTTAATCCCATTAAGAATTTCATTACCCAATCTTGTTGTTGGTTCTCAAATACTATCTTCAGGCCTCCACAAGTTCAATTGGGGATGGCCTCATAATTTAAAAGTTCATCCAGGAGAGTTTTAAACTTAGAGAAATAAACACTTACATCATCTTAGCTTTGAACTAGAACCATGATGGCCTCATAGATTCAAGGTGCATTTTGTTGTGCAAACACTGCTCGAGCTCTAACCATAGCTGATGTGTAGTTTCAGCATACACAGTGCTGCTCTTGATGTCCACTGCCATGGTGTTTTGGAGCCAGGTAATCACGATATCATTGCATCTTAGCCAATGCTCCATTAGAGGGTCGTTCTCGTCAGTTAACTCGCAGATTGTCCCATGTATGAAACCCAAATTGTTCTTGATTCTAAGGGCTCGTTTTATAGACCTAGCCCAAGCACTATAATTGTTTGCTTCCAGTATCTGAGTAACCAATATACCTCCATTTCCATCATTACTTCCAATAAAATAGGGGCTGCTTAGGTGTGTATGGTCGAGGTTTGAAATCAGATTCATTCTTAGGTTTTGATTTGTACTAGCATTTGATGAATCACCTTGGATTTCAAAATTTTGTGTTTCAATGTTTTGCTCAGCCATTATGTTGGCTCTGATACCATATAAGAAAGTGAAGAGGAATGAAAATATAGAATGCTAAACAATGAGCTGAAAATGTAATTCTTCTGATTATAATTCTTGTACTTGAATTGATACAATGTGAATGAATTTACAGTAGATTTATAAACTTACAAACGGTGCAAAATGGTATATTTACAAAGAATCAAATATGGTTACAAAAATAACAAACTTCATGTGATGAAGCCTTCTAGATCATTTTCCTCTCCTAGATCATTCCTTGTATGCTGGACCACCATTAATACTTGAGGTATCTTGTTTGGTTGACTGTAATGCCATCTCATCTGCCAAATGGTTAGCTTCATCATCAAAATTCAACAAATCTTATGCCTTATTGCCATTCGAAATCCTGTAATGTTAGTAATCAAAAAACAAGAAAGCACAGTTCAATAGCTGGAACACATAGCTGCCTTAATTCCAAATGCAAAAACACGTCATTCACAATCTTACCACTAAATAGTGGCACAATTTCAACCTCCAAAACGTGCAGTGGACCTAATTGATTGGCTTCCAATGTGACCCTAATTAGGTCCTCCATGCCTCAAGCATCCTATGCCTCAATTAATTTCCCATCTCTAACCTTATTCAATATGAATTCTTTTCCAGAATATATAGCAAAGCAAGCATCATTAATCACATTCCCATTACGATATTTATCTGCATCCATTGTTCTGTTGCCTTTTCTTATAACCTACTCTTGTTGCCTTTTCTTGGAATCTGTTCATGTGGTGAGACATTAATCTCTCTGCGTCTCTCAAAGATCATCCCTTGCAATGTATATTCAAAATTAAACAACAAATTATTTCCTTTACTCTTGACACTAAGCCAAATCTCAAAGTTTTATTTTTGGCTGAATTGCTTTCAACCTGTTGGAGTTTATGAATCAAAGAGTGGAACTCACCGGATTTAAGATAATCTAACCGGTTTTAACACTCCTAACCGTTTAGTTCAACTCACCGGATTTACACTCAAACTACCGAATATACACTTGACTTACCGTATATGCAAAGAACATACCGGATTTATCAAAGGAATTTCTGTTTTGTGGTAAAACAGGGAGCTTACCGGATTTACACGAAGGTTACCGTATTTGCACTCAACTCACCGTATATGCCTAAACGCCTACCGAGATTGCTATTGTCTTGTTTTGTTTTCTCGCCTAAGGAAAATAACTTGTTTTACTCTGATTTCTGGAAGATTGAGAAAGAAGAAAGAAGATTGAAGCATTTTTTTCATACAATACTTGAGGTATTTATAGGATTACATAGACATGTTTTCCACTAACAAACCGTTATTAAAAAGATCTAACTATGATAACTTTTACAAAGGTTTAAGTTATCAATTTGATCACTTAAACTTAAGACTTAAGATACAAAATATCTAGCCTACTAAAACAAAAAAACTGAAAGTAAGAATGTCAAACATATTCAACATTCCTCCTTGACATTTTTACTGGAAACACCAAGATTATATCTCAATGTTTCAAATTTCATTTTACCTAAAGATTTTGTCAGAATATCAGCTAGTTGATCATCAGTTTTGCAATGCACCAGCTTTATCTCATTTGTTCTTGACTTCTCTAATAGAATGGTATTTGATCTTGATATGTTTGGTTCTACCATGGAAGACTGGATTCTTTACCATTGCGACCGTGGATTAATTATCACAATAGATAACTGTGGCTTCTTCTTGTTTGAATTTCAGATCTTCTAAAATCTTTCTCAGCCAAATTGCTTGATTTTTGGCTTCTGAAACAGCTATGTACTCAGCTTCAGCTGTAGATTGTGCCACGGTTTTCTGCTTTATTGAATTCCAGCATATGATACTAGAACCAACATAAAATATATAGCCAGAAGTACTCTTCATGTCTTCAAAACTCCCAGCCCAATCACTATTAGTATAGCCAGTTAGTTTGCACAATTCTGACTTCTTGAACCAAATTCCCATTTCATCAGTTCCTTTAACATATCTCAAGACTCTTTTTGCAGCTTGAAAATGCAATTTACTAGGCTCTTGTCTGAATCTTGACAATAGATTTACAGCATAAGTAATGTCAGGTCTAGTGGCTGTTAAATACAATAAACAACCAGTCAAACTTCTGTAAATCTTTGCATCAACCTGCTTGGCTCCATCTTCTTTCAACAACTTTTCATTTTGAACTAATGGAGTGCTAACAGGTTTGCAATTTTCCATGTTAAATTGCCTTAGTACATCCTTTGCAAACTTCTTTTGACTGATAAAAATCTCCTGCTGATCTTGACAAATCTCCATTCCAAGAAAATAATGCATTTCACCTAAATCAGTCATTTCAAAAGTTTTCTTCAATTTATCAATCACTTCTCTAATTGATCTTTTGCTATTACCAGTGATCAAGAGATCATCAACATAAAGTGATATGATAACCATTTCTGTTTTCACTTGTTTTACATAGAGAGTTTGTTCATTTACACTCTTTGTAAAACCAAGATAACCAAGGTGATCATCTATTCGACTATACCAAGCTCTTGGTGCCTATTTTAGTCCATACAAGGCTTTCTTTAAAAGATAGACTTTATCCTCATTCTCATCTTTTTGAAAACCTTCATGTTGTTCTATGAAAATCTCCTCATTTAGATAGCCATTTAGGAAAGCTGATTTGACATCTAACTGATAGATTTTCCAACCATTTTGAACTGTAATTGCCATAAGCAATCTGATTGTTTCATACCTTGCAACTGGAGCAAAGGTATCTGTGTAATCCACTCCAAATTTTTGAGCATATCCTTTGACAACTAGCCTTGCTTTCAGCTTGTTAACTGAACCATCTGGATTTAACTTAGTCCTATACACCCATTTTACTCCAATGACTTTCTTGTTCAGTGGTCTTTCAGCTAGCTCCCAAGTTTCATTTTTCTCAATCATATTGATCTCTTCTTCCATTGCTTTCATCCAGTCAGAAGATTTGGAAGCTTCATCAAAGCTTACAGGTTCAACTATAGTAGCATTACACCTTGCATAAATGTATGCTAGAGGTCTCATTCTCACCCTATCTTCTTCTGTTTCTGAATAAATATCATTGACATTAGGTTCCAATTCTTCCTCATCACTTTCTTCATTTCTAATCTGAGGAATTTCATCATTGACTTTTTCTTTAACTACTGAATTTGCATCCCAATTCCAAGTAGCATTTTCATCCAACTTGATGTCTCTGTTGCAAGTCACTTTTTTGGTTTCAGGATTAAACACTATATATCCTTTAGCATTATTGCAATAACCAACAAGTATTCCAACCTCAGCCTTTTTACTCAATTTATCCCTTTTTGCATCAGGAGGAATATAAGTGTAACAAACACTCCCAAACACTTTCAAGTGTGAGAAATCAGGTTTGACATCATGCCAAGCTTCATATGAGGTTTTCTTCTCCAAAGCTCTTGATGGCAAACGGTTGAGAAGGTAAACAACAGTGTTAACTGCCTCAGCCCAAAATTCTTTTGGAACTTTCTTCTCAATCAACAAGCACCTAGCCATTTCCATAACTGTCCTATTTTTCCTCTCACTGACTCCATTCTGTTGAGGAGAATAGGGTATAGTTAACTGATGCTTGACACCTTCAGTTCTACAAAAATCATCAAACTGCCTGCAGCTGTACTCAGTGCCATTGTCAGTTCTGATGGTTTTTATCTTGCAGCCACTTTCATTCTCCACCATTTTCTTGAATGTTTGAAACACACTTGCAACTTCAGATTTTGCTTTCAAGAAGTAGACCCAACACATTCTTGTTAAGTCATCAATGAAGAGGATGAAATATCTGCTGCCATTCAATGTAGTCACTTTCATTGGACCACATACATCTGAGTGTACCAACTCAAGTTTATAAACAGCCCTTCTTGATTGATTCTTTGGAAAAGGCAATCTGGTTTGCTTTCCAAGTTGATAGACATCACAGACACAGCCTTCATCAATGATTTTAGGCATGCTTTCAACAAGATTAAAATCATACATTTGCTTAAGTGAAGTATGATTAGCATGACCAAATCGTTTATGCCACAAAGTAGTTTTACTTTCTTTAGCTAAACATGCTTGTCTAGTGACATTTCTCCAATTTATAGGAAAGCTCCTATCTTTCATTTGAATTGTCATCAATTCCTTTCCATTTTTATCTAATATAGTGCATGCATTTTCTTTAAACATTAAATAATGTTTTTTCTCTAATAATTGCCCTACACTTATTAGATTTTGATCTATCTCAGGCACATATAAAACATCAGGAATGTGCTTAATACCTGTTGAAGTCTGGACAGCAATCATTCCACTGCCTTTTACTTATACAAATTTACCATTTCCCACTTTGACTCTGGATCTGTAGGCTTTGTTTAGTTCCACAAAGATGCTTGAGTCAGCAGTCATGTGATGAGTGCAGCCACTATCCAATAACCAAGTTTCAACCTTGCTACAAGCCTTAATAGCACAGAACAGATGCTCTTCTAGCCTTTCTTCCTGTTTTTCTGCCATTTTTGCTTGCTATTGTGGTTGATTCCTTCTTTTGTTTTTGCACACCATCTCAATATGACCAAATTGTTTGCAGCCTCTACATTGAACTCCAGGCTTATACCAACAAAATTTTGGAGAATGGCCCTTCATTTTACAATGAGGACAAGGTGCAAACTTATCCTCTTTGTTCTGATTCCTGTTGCTGCCTTCAGGATCTCTTTTCTGAACCTCAGGTTTCTTTGCTCCAAAGTTCTTTTTGAGCTTTGAATTTTCCTTTAGCAAATAAGGCACCTTCTGATTGTTCCTCCTACCTCATTAGCATTCTTTGTTCAGTTGCCTGTAAAGCATTTACCAATTCAGCCAAAGTCATTGTTGACAGATCTCTAGAATCCTCTAATGAAGATATCTTGGATTCAAACTTTTTAGGTAGGCTAATTAAAACCTTTTCCACCACTCTTTTATTTGGCAAATCATCTCCCAGAAGTCTGATTTGATTTACAATTTTCATCATCCTATCTGAAAAATCTTTGACAATTTCTGTCTCCTTCATCTTTAAATTTTCAAACTCTCTTCTCAGATTAAGGACTTGCATTTGTCTTATTTTTTCATTACCTCGATATTCTTCTTTCAGAACATCCCAAGCTTCTTTTGCAGTTTCACAAGTCATGATTCATGTGAATATTGCATCTGAAATGGCCGACTGAATGCAAGATAGAGCTTTGAACTTCTTTGCTACATCTTCACTGTGTTGCTTTATTTGAGCCACTGTTGGATTAGCCCTCAAAGGAGATGGTTCAACTCCAGTATCAGTTATCTCCCATAGATCATAAGCTTTAAGATAAGCTTTCATTTTTGCAGCCCAAAAGTTGTAGTTTTCTCCATTGAAAGTTGACGGTAGAGGTGCTGAAAATCCTGTTGAAGCCATTTCTTTTCTGTCAAAATTTGCTGAAGGTTTCTTTATGAGCTTCTTTTTCTTTCCTTCTTCAGGTTCCCTTTCTAAGATCTATCAGGCTCTGATACCATGTTGGAGTTTATGAATCAAAGAGTGGAACTCACCGGATTTAAGATAATCTAACCGGTTTTAATACTCCTAACCGTTTAGTTCAACTCACCGGATTTACACTCAAACTATCGGATATACACTTGACTTACCGTACATGTAAGGAACATACCGAATTTATCAAAGGAATTTCTATTTTGTGGTAAAACAGGGAGCTTACCGGATTTACACTAAGGTTACCGTGAGCCTAAACGCCTACCGAGATTGCTACTGTCTTGTTCTGTTTTTCTCCTGTTTTCTCGCCTAAGGAAAATAACTTGTTTTACTCTGATTTTCTGGAAGATTGAGAAAGAAGAAAGAAGATTGAAGCATTTTTTTTCATACAATACTTGAGGTATTTATAGGATTACATAGACATGTTTTCCACTAACAAACCGTCATTAAAAAGATCTAACTATGATAACTTTTACAAAGGTTTAAGTTATCAATTTGATCACTTAAACTTAAGACTTAAGATACAAAATATCTAGCCTACTAAAACAAAAAAACTGAAAGTAAGAATGTCAAACATATTCAACACAACCAATGAACAAAGTGCATACTCAAAATTGCATTTGATGTTTCATAAGTAATCATCTCACATTAAGGTCTTTCATCAAGCGCCTTGTGAGCAACTATTGGAAATTGGTTAATAAATGCTGGTTTAACTAAATTTGATCATTTATTTAAGCGAGACCCATTGGTTGAGTATGAGAGTTCGAAAGCCGAACAAATTCTACTTCATTAGTAGATTATTGTAGTATATTTAATTTCTCGAACCAATTTTGGGTAAAAGAGAAATTAAAACCAATCATGAGCCGCTAAAGAAACGAAAATTATTTGAAGTTGGAATTAGTATATGATGGAATATTTAATTAACCTGGTGTAGCACATGATAGAATATTATAGAACATGTTTGACTGAAAAGGTGTGTTTTCAGATGATAAATCATATATTTTGCACAAAAGTTGTTCATATATATAGAAGTTGTCTTTTAAGACATGTCATATTCCATTGGTTGTCTTTTGGCACACACTTTTCCACCATCGTTATATAAGAACCCCTATTTTGATTTGAAGAATTGTTCATTTCAATTACCTTTCATTCCATGTCATTTTTCCCTGCATACTCTAAATATATTCTGCATTAGTCCTTCATAAAGAGAGGTTGAGACACAATTATAATTCGTCATTTCTTGTGGTTTAAAGTGCTGATGTCACGATAAGAAATCATTGTATCTTGGGAGATGATTTCCAATCAATCTGAAGAAAGAGTGTGGGACAAATTCGTCTTATGGACAATGAGTCGAACTCTTGCATTGATGTACCAGAATCTTATTTTTTTTCACAATTTTCTTACATCCTACATTTCTTAGTTTCTACATTTTTGCATTTCAAGTAAGTGTTTTGCATGCCTTTAGTCTGGAAGTATTAATTGTTGGTTTAGTTTATGCATGGCGGAAGGGGCATTGAAATGGTCTTAGCTTTTAAATATTAAGGTTTGTTATCAGAATATAATTTATGCGTCAAAACGGTGTTTTCTAGGCTCAGCTTCACATTATATTTCTCTACCAAACAACCAATCACCATAGCTCCAACCCACAACCAATATATTTATCTCGGTTGCTCCTCAATCTCACCCACAAATGACAAGATAATGGTAATAATTTGTAGCCACAAAGGCAAGAAGAAAAACAATGAAAGAAGGCAAGAAACGAGATCAGAATATAAAAGGAAGCCACACGTTTTTCTTTCCTCAAAAGGCTGTTGGTTTTCACTCTTCTTGCAACGGTTTCTTTCTTCTCTTTTCACTACAAAATGGCTAGGGCAAAAAATCACATATATAGGCTAGGTTAGACTTTAGTTGGACCAATAAAAGAGGTTAAATGGGTCAAGATTCAAAGCCATCCAAGAGGTAATATAAAATGGACCATGCGCAACATTAATTATTTAAGTTACTTCTAACGGCCCACATTGTTTTTGGGTTGAGCCTTTAGACTTAGTTGTTGATAAAAATTTGATCCAACGTTTACATCATAGCCCAGGATTCATTGGATATCAAAACTTAACAAATCTCCACCTTGATACCCAATCAATAAAGTGGAAATACATATGCAACAAATGCATAAATGACCCCACGAAATATCTCACCACACTTATCCTATTCCATTCTGTATTGCTCACACCTCGAGAACACATATCTCACATCATCGCCCACCATGCTCGTTATACTGATCACTCAACTTATGTCTAAATGGTAGAACTCTATAGACCCTAAGTTCTCGGGATAATCCTCTTTCACTACATCACTTCTCCCAACCTAAGTGGATAATGGGTCTCCACTAATAGAAGTGCCTCTCTCACACTCCACCTGATCAGGGTCTCTTTAAAGATAAATGATTACAACATTTAATCACCTCTCAACTCGTGATCCAAATTTCACACTCCACAACCAATGTACCCATCTATACTCTATCTCACCAAAAGACACACAACACACTGCTAATGTATCTTAACCCACTGTGCATGCAAACAATTGTACCAAGTACTTAAATTACTCTCAAATTCATGCAAATACACATATCAAACACATTGAAATGCATATATAACGATGCAACAAAATTAAGCAATCACACACATGCAAAAAGGATTATAGACGGATGCACATGGAGTAACTAGATTTACTCTCAATAAACCTCACTAGGGTCATCACTCGACCCTGTAACCACTTTTGCCTCACCTCTCATCTTACCCTTCTTCTTACCACCTCATCACTTGACTCACTACTTGAATCACTAATGTCTTGAGCTCTACCCAAATTTATTTTCTAAAACTTTAATCTAATCCTCATCATATGTAACTCACCACTCCTCTTATCATCTTTTTAGCCTTAATCTCCATTCCTTACTCCTAAGGGAATCTATGACAATCTCTGGTGAAGGTGTCCCACCATACTTAATTATATTCTTAACCTCTCTATATGAATCAGGCATAGAATTCAACAAAATAATGGCTTTATATGTATCAAACACTTTTTTCATCACAGTTAACGAAATCTTGATCAAGTTTGTTGAAAATATCTAGATTATAATCAAGATCCTTTGAAGAATCCATTTTAAAACTGAAAAATCTTTCAAGTCAGTATGAATTATTAGGTGTAAATTTAAGCAAATATAAATGCTCTACCTTTTGCCAAAATTCTTTTGTAGAATCAAGTTTTTCGAACTTTTCTCAAAAGAGTGTCGGATAAGTGTAAAATAATTAAAGTGTAATCAAGTTCATCGTATTCTTCTTTTTGTGCTTCTGTTAAATTTGTATGAAATTTGTCATCTATGGCTTTTGAAACTTTTTGTTGAACCAAAATTCCCTTCATCTTTTGTTGCCAAATTAAAAAATCTCATTTCCCATTGAAAATCCAACTTCAAGATTTGAAAAAGTTTTGCAAATAGAACAATCAAAATGCACAAATAGATCATACAAAGTAATCCTAAGGCCACAATATACATTGTTTTAGATTCTCAGTGTTTCATAAGATTCTCGATCTTAGATCAATGAAATGTTCAAACAGGTCAAGTCTAGGTATTTTAACAGAATAATCAAAGCAACACGAAAGTATGTTAACAAAAATTCAAATTTTCACCAAATGCACTCTCACACTGTGACTAAACAACAGTTAAAGCACAAAATCAATTACCAACTTGCGATCAAAATCAACACTTCAAATAAATAATTCTTAACTTTATAGCACAAGCATTGTTACACCACACAGTAACCTCAATCCTAATGTCACACCATACAAAGACGTGCTAATACTAAAATTTAAATTGGGATGAGCCAATATACTAGAGAGTACCAATTCGAGTTCGTAAATACTGAGATATACGAATTTATTACTTTAAGACCACCATTATTCATCCTAAAGTCTCTAATAATTGTAGGAATCAATCAACCATTATAGAATCCTGAACATGAGAAAAACACAATTGCCTAGACTTTACTGTATAACCTGAAACATAAAACTAACAGCACCAAATGTCAGGAACAAACTGCCTAAAGACACGTGTAGTCGGGAAACCCTCCAGGTGCCATCACGCGCAGTTCAAATTCTCTGCGCATGGTTCTACACTTCATCTTTGGTGACACGAGCCTGAATGCCAGAACCACCTCCGCCTGTTCGTCATGCCAGTGGTCTCCGTTTCACCACCGGGTCTCTGAATTTGCTGAAAATCACAAAAATGGGTTTGATTTTTTTACAGATTTTGGACAATTTTTTGATCAATTTTTGTGCTTCATTTTTGCTGCTTTTCTGAATGGTTTTTTGGCCATTTTTTAGAGCTAAATTCACCACCTTAAAGCTATGATACCAATTGTCATGGAAGCTTGCTCCAAGGGTCATCAAAACGGTGTTTATCGAGCTCAATTTCACATTACCTTTCTCTACCAAACAACCAATCTCCACAGCTCCAACCCATAACCAATTATTCACCTTGGTTGCATCTCAATCTCACCTAAAAAGGAAAAGATAATGATAATGATTTGTAGCCACAAAGACAAGAAGAAAAAAAATGAAAGAAGGCAAGAAACAAGATCAAAATACAAAAGGAAGCCACACATTTTTCTTTCCTCAAATGGCTACCAATTTTCTCTATTCTTGCACACGATTTCTTTCTTCTCTTTTCATGCAAATCACCAACACAATGGGTAGTAAAAAAAACCATATATATAGGCTAGGTTTCATGGGTTACCTTTCTTCTTAGTAAAAAAAGGGACACCGTGCGGCTATAATCTGCTCTTCTATACTACCTTCTGCCTTCTCTCGATCATTTCGGGACGAAACGAAATTGGATTACAATTTAAAAAAAGCTTGCAACATGAAATTAAAATGCATTAAACATAACTTGATCATTGATTGCGTGAAAGCTAGAGATTACAATAGACGAACGTAGGAAATTACAATGGATAGTGTAGGGGACGAACACTAGAAAGCTTGAAAGATATTTGAAAAATTAATACCTCCTATAATAGCAACAAAAACCCAATTGACGGAGTAGACGTTTAAAGTCTCTAGAATCATACTAAAATTTTTTAATTTCTAACTATTTTTCAATTGAACGAAATATTTACAATGTGCAGCTGAAGTCGAGCAAACTGCGACTGCGATAGGGTCATGGGGCTTAAGTAAAGCTGCAGTTTGTGACATTCTGCCCCATTTATTTTGGCGACATCCTCAGACCCCTTGATGAATGATATACTTAATAGTTTGAAGGCTTCAAGATCTTTTGCATTTGCCCGGATAATTGAAAAGTGCACAAAAATGAAGATTCATTCCTCTTGAAACCCTTACTATGTTGCATGGCTTAGATATCCCTCTCGCTTGTTTTCCCAACTTGTGTGGGAATAATGCATGGTTTACTATCCATCATTATTAACGAGTCAGAGTGCAACAACACTACTACTCTTGTATCCCAAAGAATTTCCAATCCCAGAATGAACTTGAAATCATCCAGCTGAACTGCCGACAAATTCGTCCATCCTTCGAAGGGACCTACTTTGATCGACACAAATTTTGCTACTCCCGCTATTAGTTGAGTAGTGGAGTTGATTGTTTTGACCTTTCTCTTACCTCTTTCCAGAACAAACTTCGAAATGTGCGACATAGTTGTGGGTAGCATCAGTATCTATTATAGCCCTGATTGGCTTTCCATTGATCTTAAAATCAATGTACATCAGGCCTTTCACCCTATAAGTGTGAGCCTTTGATTATTCCATCTTCGGCTCTTTCGAGGGACCATCTTCCCTTTTAGTAACTTGGTATGATAGTGTATTACACCGATGTGAGAATGCACCAACTACATCCTCATCCTCTTCGGAGTTGATCTCGCTATAACAGCTAGATTGTGAGGTACTTTGCTTTGAATTGGTTCCTCCACTTGCTAGTTGGCAATATGCATTCACTATCTATTTCTAAGGATACTCTGCCACTTAATGGGGTCTTTCACATAAAAAGCACTTCAATTTACGATTGGCATCAGATCTGTACCCCTTTGCTTTTCCTTGGTTCCAGTTGTTACTGTTGCTACCGTTATAGTTTCCTTGACAGCAATTTTGATAGTTTCCCTACAAGTTACTCTAGCAGTTACCTTGATAGGCTCTTCCCTTATTCTGAGAGTAACACTCTCCCCCATTTAAGTTCGAGCTGGGTCTGTAAGGTCTCTTTCCACCTTCAACAGATTGACTATTTTTCGAAATTGGATCCTCTCTAGATTCAGGTTGATAGTCACTTAAACATTCAATAGCTCCCATAGCCATGCTTAAATCAGTGACCGTCTGTCTCTGAAGTTCCATGCATGTCCACGGCTCCAATCCTTCCATGAAGGTGAACAACTTGTCCTTTTTTGACATATCTCGAATATTCAGCATATGTCTTGAAAAGGCTTTCACATACTCCCTGATGGATCTTGTGTGTTTCAGTTCTCATAAGGCTTCACGTGCCTCATATTTCACGTTCTTTGGAAAAGAAATGAGATATGATTGCTTCCTTGAGAAGATTCCAAGAATCTATTCAGACCTTGTTGGCCTAAATATCAGCATATTTCGTCCGCCACCATAGTTTTGCATCTCTACCTAGATACATGGTAGCTGTGGTAGCTTTGTCTTGGATCGAAGCCGCAAAAAAGAATTGTTCTATATCGAACAAGAATTTCTCAACTTCTTTACGCCTGCCCTTCGTAGGTACACAGATCTGGAATTCTGACCCATGCATAAACTCTTGTACGGTTGCTTATCCATTGCCAATCGCGTGTTGAAGCACTAGTAATTGAGTTCTCAATGTTCCCATCTCATTATGTAGATCAGGTATGATAGCAACAACTTCAGTCATTACTGTGTGAGCCATTTGGCTTTCATTTAGTTGGATGTCAATTCACGAATTTTCCTCTGTGCCACCTCAAGTCTTTCGTCAAGACTATTTGCGGCATAACACAACCTAGCAGTTGTCATCTTAAGCGCATCTGCGTGCTATTTCGTGTTCATTTTTTGAGGATCTACCACCTTCGTGGTGTTCAATTCCATTTGATCCATAACTTTCTTTATCGAGGGTCTTAAGATGCAGCTCTGATACTAACTTTCACGGGTTACCTTTCTTCTTAGCACAGAAAGGGACACCTTGCGGCAGTAGTATGCTCTGCTAGACTACCTTCCTCTTTCTCTCGGTCGTTTCGGGATGAAAGGAAATTTGATTAAAATTTAAAAAAAGCTTGCAGCATGAAATTGGAATGCATTGAACATAACTTGATCATTGATTGCTTGAAAGTTAGAGATTACAATAGACGAATGCAGGAAATTACAATGGCTAGTACAGTAGCGAACACTAGAAAACTTGAAAGATGTTTAAAAGACTAATACCCCCTATAATAGACTTAGCAACAAAAACCCAACTGACGGGAGTAGACGTTTAAAGTCTCTAGAATCATACTAAAATTTTATAATTTCTAACTACTTTACAATTGAAATAAAATATTTATAATGTGCGGCCGAAGTTCGGAAAACTGCAGCAGCGATAGGGTCACGGGGTTTAAGTAAAGCTGCAGTCCATGACACTACGTTAGGCTTTGGTTGGACAATTAAAAGAGGTTAAATGAGCCAAGACTCGAAGTCATCCAAGAGATAATATAAATGGACCATGAGCAACATTAATTATTTAAGTTACTTCCAACGGCCCACATTATTTTTAGGCTAAGCCTTTAGACTTGGTTGTTAGTAACATATTAATCAAATGTTTATATGATAGTTTGGGATTCATTGAGAACTTATATTTTTCATGCATACTTATATTTTTCATGCCTTCAGATGGAATTTTTCATGCGTACTTATATTTTGCTCACATATAAAAGAAGTTATGTGCATCTTGTAACACATTAAAATCTATTTCACTATGATCTACATTCATGTTTTGAAAAAATGTTTTAACACGTCATTTTCTGTTACAGTAACAATCTAATATTGCATAATAATGAATTACATGCATGAAATTGATTTAGCTTGTATTGATTAATCCATTTTTGTTCACTTTGAAATTTGTGCTTAATTTTGTATTTTATTGCAGTAAGTGAAAACTTTAATAATCTATATATTTATGATATTCATCTGCTGAATGGTTTATGTTAGGTTTTGAAATGGTTGGCAATCTTTTGACAAAACTATTCTTGTAAAAGAGTTTTTACAAATCAAAGGGTCAAGTAGTAAGTTAGAAGTCCTAGGGTTGAGTATGGAACAAATGAGTAAATATCATTTCGCTAGCCTATCGCCCAGCTGTTGCTCGAGCTGTAAAAACAAAAGCTATGTTGTCTACCTGTTGCCTGACTTCACTCGACAGCGTTGCTCGCCAGTCGTTGAGCTCTCGCTCAAGCGACAGCACATTCTAGAAAAACATAATTTGCATTTTTTAAGATTTTTAGCGGGCCCATACTACTCAAAACCTCTTCACTATATATGAGAATGCCACCACAAGAAAAACATAGGTTGAAAACTTAGAGAAATAAGGTTTTTATCTGCCATATCATTCTACGTCATTCATTGAGTTCAAGAATTATTTTGATTTGATCATTGCTTAGAAAAACATCTTCCTCATATAAACCAAACATCAAAACACATACTTCCGCAACTTCTATTAGAATTATGAAGATCAAGAAAGGTGACCGGAAATTTTGGTCATTGGAGAATAAGGAGTTCTCATTAATCCACATGAAATAGACAAATTCAGAATGTTGGGAGTTGCTATAGGAGCAGCAGTCCAGGAGGGATTTGGTGATTAGAGTCGGGATGTCAGAAAGCATTAGAATTAGGAGAGTCTGACATTACTATAAGTTGATTCCTTTATACTAGATTGTTACTGGATTGGGCCCAGAGTTTTTAACCAGTTACAGTGTTTCTCCGTTATCATATTTTGTGTTATTTACTGCTTTCTATATAACTGCGTCACTTAAACCATAGGAAAAGTGAATTGATTGACTAAGCATCTAGAAACAATTAAAAGTGACTTGCTTCTTATTAATTATTAATTTTAATTCCACAAAAAATCTATTCGCCCACCTCTAGATATTAGTTAGGTTGAACCTCATTATTTCAAATGGTATCAGAACCTTATTTTGATTCCTGACCCATATTTAATATAAATGAGCCAGTCTTTTTTCGTGCCTCCATTTTTTGACGGAAGCAATTATGCATAGTGGAAGGTTAGAATGAGAGCATTTCTTGAGTCTCTAGATAAATGAATTTAGGTTAGTGTGAAAAATGGTTGGATCGCCCCTTCCTCTACTATTTCAGGTGTAGGTACCACTACTGATATTTCTCTTTAGACTAAAGATGAACTAGTTGAGTACTATTGGAATAGTAAAGGGCTTTATGCCATGTTTATGGCTGTGTCCGCTGAAGAATTTAGAAGAGTATTGATGTGTGAAATCGTAAAAGAAGTTTGAAATATTTTAGAGACCACACACGAGGGAACCAAAACTGGCAAAAACTCTAAGCTATAGATATTAATCACTGGGTTTGAAGAAATTAGAATGATGGATAATGAATCATTCGATGATTTCTATTCGAAGCTGAATGACTTAGTGAACTCTAGTTTCAATTTAGGTGAAAAAACCCCTAAATCTGAAATTGTTCAAAAAGTCCTTAGATCCTTACTTGAGAGGTTTAGACCCCAGATTATAGCGATTGAAGAGAAAAAGGACTTAGATGCAGTTAAGGTAGAGGAACTTGTAGGATCCCTTCAAACATATTAACTCATCATGTCTTAACCGAAGAAGGTTAAATTTATAGCCTTGAACTCTGTTAAAGAAGATAAGTATGAGTTTACTGACTTAAGGATGATGAGATGGCTTATTTTGTAAAGAAATTCCAAAGAGTTCTTAGGAATAGGTAAAAACCTCAAGAGCGAAATAAGGATACCCCTAGTAAATTTCTGAATGACAAGCATGATAAGGCTAATGCTAGGAGTTCTAGTAAGAAATCTCAGTCAGTTAGATGTCATGAGTGTCAAAGTTTTGGTCACTATAGGAATGAATTTCCTACCTATAGGAAGAACTTAAATAAAGGAAATAATAAGGCATTGGCCGTATCTCTAACTGATGATGAATCAAATTCAAGTGTTCAGAGTGATACCACTAACACTAAGGATGAAAGGAAGTTTATGGCCTTCACTGCTACAACTAAGAATGAATTTTATAAAGACAGTGAGAAGTGAAAAATGATTAACGTAGTGAGAATTCTGAGGAAGACTATGAGAATGAGACTAACATTCACTAAGCATATCGAAAAGTTATTTGATGAGAGTCTTAAGATAAAAAAAAGGTCAATAAAGTCGTATTGAATAAGTTTAATGCACTTGAGATAGAAAGGGAGAAACTCATAAATGACCTTCACGATTTTACCAAAAAATCTTAACTTGTCAATGAGAACCTAGAATCTAAGGTTAAAACCTTAACAAGTGACCTAGAAAAATGTGAAATTCAACTTCATTACTTCTTGAATAGTTCTCAGAAACATGATAATCTGTTATGGATGAACAAACCAGCTCAAATAGGCAGGGTTTAGGATATGTTCAAATTGATAACAATACTACTTGTTGATGTTGTTGACCTAGGTTTGACTAAAATTCTCAAATCTTTTATGTAGAATCCAAACTGTTAAAAAGCAGTTTGATGGTAGGAAGGTAAGTGCTTGTGTTAATAGAAGTTTGACGGTTTAGAGTTCTTAGATCTCACCCTTAGTTGAATGATTTTGTGTTAAGGAGACTAAAATGGGTACTAACCACTTTAGAAATTTGAATCTCATATATATATTTGTGTGTGTGTGTTTGTGATACATATTATACCTCTCTTCGTAACATTTATGACTTGAGTTAATAAGCCTGCTAGGGTATTTAAAACCTGGTACCTTATGACCATCTGACTTAGGAATCATCGACTTAAACCTCACTACATGGGTCATTTAGAAAATTTAATAGAGAGAAATTTTGCACATAAGATGTCAAAAAAATGAGGGTTGCTCAGTAAGAACTTTGAGATTTAAACTCTAGAGATTGACGATGTGTTTTGAAAAAGACTTATCATCTTCTTTCTAGATTTACAAGTATCTAATTCCAATCACTTTGTATGGAAAACTGAATTATAATGATTCTTAAGAACCCACATGTGCTAGAAATATCTTGGGATTATAGAGAAGAGCATAAGGAGTGATTTCGTACAAGAACTATGAGGAAAAACTGACTACAACAGGATTGGAATTATGAATGAATTAACAACACTTGATTAGTTGTGTTCTAATATGGCTATGAATTTAGCATTGGCTAATCACATGCATGCTAAGTTGAGCATTGGATAAGTAAAAATTTATTCTTGATGTTGTTTTGATCTTTCTAAAGTTTTACTTAAATTCGAACAAGAAGCATATGGTAAGCAGTTCAACATCGAGTTTGTTACTTTTGATTTGGTTAGGATAGTAACATGTTTTATACCCAAGTTTTATTTTATATTATTTGAGAACGAAAAAAGGTTATAGTTTGGGGTGTTTGATAAGTGCTTTTTGTGTACTTATTTGTGTCATATTACTAAACTTTTATATGGTCAAAGTATTGAATTTTACTTAACTTGGGTTATTTTTTGTTTACCATTTCGAAGCAATTGGAAAGGGAAGAAGGATGAAGTTTCCATTGGATGAAAGTTTAAGGACTAATTCCACATGTTAGAAATTGAAAGGCTTGAATTGAACTGAAGAAGGACATCAAGTGCACAATTAATTGGACTTAATGGTTGAATTGCACTATTTTAAATGAAGTGGGGCCTTGAAAGGAAATTTTATTGCAATTTGACAACCAATTAGTGGGTAAACTGGAATGAAATTAAAAACTACTTGGACTCCTGTCGAAAAAACCAGTTGGGCGGTGGCTGGAGGAATTAAGAAGACAGCAATGACAAATTTTTTTGAGGGATTTTATTCATCCGAGAAATGCTATTCATCTCCACTGGGAATGCATCCCCAGTTTATGTGGCGTTAATGTGACATTAAATGATAGGTGAAATTAAATAAGTCATTTAATTTCACCTATCACTTAACCAATCATTTACATCCACATAGACTGGGGATTCATCCCCACTGGGGATGAATAGCATTTTTCTATTCATCCTGATGGGGTTACAAACACAGTTTAGGTGGCTCTAAATGATAGGTTAAATGAAATGTGAAATTAAATGACTTATTTAATTTCACCAATGATTTAATGCCACATTAACACTTCCACCTATCATTTAATGCAACATTAACGCCACGTAAACTGTGTTTGTAATCCTAATGGAGATTAGTAGCATTACTCATTTTTTTTGGAAGAGAAAAAGAGGCCTCTTTGGGAAAGAAAAAGGGAGGTATATAGACATGTATAGAAAGATAGAGAGAAGATTGACGGATGAAAAAGAAGAGAGAGAGAGAGAGAGAGAGAGAGAGAGCGCGCGATTGACGGAGGAAAAAGAAGAGAGAGAGAGAAAGATGCACAAAAGACGTGCAGAACACGGCACGAAAGAAGGAAAAAAGTCTCGAGATTTTTGTACATAGATCAAAAGATTGAAAATTGGGAAATTAATCACGTTCTGTCAAATTTGTTGAGATCTTTTCACTTTTATTTGTTTAATTCAAAAATTACGATAGACTAAATTATTTTTGCACTAGAATTTTGATGAAAATTATATCATGAACCTTTGATTTTTGAACATTATTTCTTTTAGACGTTCAAAGCACGTTTTCAATTATTAAATAATTGACATATATTTAGCTTCCTCTACAATTATATGTACAATAGTTGTATGAGTTTTGTAGCTTACTTTACCTTCGAGAGATTGAAAATAAGTTAGACATAGTGTCAATTGTCATAGAGTTCGACAGATGATAGAAATATACTGCTATACTTTACGTGATCTTTAAGTATTCACAAATTTTTAATGCATTTTTATATGTTTGCATCCATCATTGAAATATAGTTGGGTCATATGTAAAAATATGTTTAATTCTACTCGAGAGAAATTGTTAAACAAATTAGGAATATTGATCTTCATAATTGAATCATGTAATCAAATTTATAAGCTTTAAGGTTAAAGAGGATTAGTTCAAGGGTATTTGGGATCTAATTCATTTTTCATCTTAAAATTTTATAGAACTTGCATTAATTTTAATTAAGTTAGGACTTGCATTCATAAGTAGATTATTATATTACAATTTTTTTATTAAAAAATACAAATTTCAATTGTTTCGATTAAGGCTTAATTAATTTGAACTTGCATTAATACAATCTCTATGAGAACGATATTTGGACTCAAAATTCATTCAACTGCTTGTTAACGAATAGTACGCTTGCGATGATTGAAAAAGATTTCACAACTTTTTATGCCGCTGTTGGGATTGTATTTGAATTCGATTTCATTTATCATGACACTAATTCAAACTTTTTGTTTTTATTTTATTTTCTTCTTTATCAATTTATTTTAGTGCTACTATTTTATCCCTTTCATGCATTTTATGCAAAATTCGAGAGACGGTGAATTGATACCAGCTGATCTAGAAATTGAAAATACTTTTCACCAAGTTAGAAAAATACCAGCGTACATTGGATCAAAAAATAAATTTAAAAAAAGGCAATTTCTATATTATTTATTCAAATAACCAAAAGACAAGAAACCTATAACTTGGTTTTTTTAAATAGAAAAACCTAAGAAACTAAAATTAAGCTGGCAAAAGACTTAATTATTGTTCTGTTTGTGACTCAGATTCTACGTAAGGATCAAATTTTATCATGGATTGAGAATTTGATTGGGATAAGAAATTGAGGATTGATGAAGAAGAGTTTTGAAAAAATAAGGACAGAGTCGGGGGCGACAGGAGAGGAGGAAAACAGGGCAGGGCGCTGTAAGGAAAAGGAGGGCAGAAGTTGGGTGCTGGGCGCCTCTATTTTTTCGAATTTTGCATATTTCAACTTCGTTTTTGTGTTCTACTTCATCCTTAACTTCAAAAGAAGTCTCATATAAATACTCCACAAAGTGCAGGCTCTTCAAATATTCAACATAACAATTAAACCATTGTTGTATACAATAGAAATTTGAGAGAATTATTTAGACTTATATCGAGAGTGTTAAGTCTTATAAAACAATTTTATCTTTTTGGTATAATAAATTGTCCTCCTCTTTCACATAAATCTTCTATTCTTGTGATCCATTATTTTCATATTCCTCATATAATTCTCGTCTTTAATTATTTGGACTGCTGCTCAACAATTATAACAGAACGCAGAAAATAAAATAAAGGAAACAATTCAAAAATATATTCGAGCTTCATCAATAATGATAAAGAAAGTGTTTTCTAATATAGAGGCCTGCGAATCCTAAAATCTAAAGAGCATGAGCAAAGTTAATTATGATGTCAATGACATTTGCATGTCGGACAACAGAAGTGGATGGATCCATTCTCTAACCCCTAGAATGTTTGTGTTAGGCTCATGACTCAATAACATTGAGGCGTCCCCAATAGGCTATCACCATTTGGTCATTAGGTAAAGGGTTATGTAGAATATTATGTACAACTAGATTAATTAAATGAGAGTAAATTAGGAAAGTTTTTGGTGAAAATTGTTTTTCCAAAAACATTAAATAAGATTTCTTAATCCATGTGAAAAACAAAATAAGCTTATATAAATGAGACGGAAGAAGTATTATTTTGCACTACTAATGGTATAGCATGAGTTTCTATGTCTTTAACTGATATATCATTCGTTACATGGGGGGTTGGATATGAGCAATGGCGAAGCCAAGATTTTTAGTTCAGGGTCCCAACAACGGTTGATGGTGCTATGATAGTAGTGGGTTAACATTGTATAGCAATAGTTAGCAGAGAGAAAGATATTTGAAATAAATAATAAGAGTAAAACTACTTGTACATAATTTTCTACCTAATTCTCGCCATTTGTCCACTATGTAAAGCAATAGGTAAAAGATTGTGTTATTCTAGCATTGTCCAAATAATAAAGTTATTGTAATTGAATGAATAAAACGTTTATACCTGAAAGATTATGTTATGTGTTAAATATATATTTGTTAACATCATCTGTCAAAAAATTAGCTTGTTCATCTCATGCAAGAAAAAAAATTCGACGCTAATATCAATAAAATTATGTAGAAAGGAAGCAAGTAAAACTTAAGGACAGGGGTAGATTAATTCCATAAATGATCACTAACTTTTCTTAAAGTTCCTACGAGTTAGTCACTTAATCTTGAAAATTGATATCTCATCTATCACTGCTTGAATGATGCTTGCAAAATTGAAAGGATTTGATGACATGTCTAATGGTATGGCTTACGTGGCACGCATTTGAAAACTATAAATCAAATCTTTACATAAATCATGCTATAATTAGTTAGAAACTATAGTAATCCGACTCATAAAGCTTGTGAAATTTAGTTTTCGGAAAGCTCTACATTTAGATAAAATCACGCATTCAACAATCATTAAAAAAACTCAAATATGCATTGGACGATTTGTGATTAAAAAGGGTCATATACATATAGACTCATGCTCAATGTCGTTAAATCCTACCAATTTTGCAAGTGTTGTTTGCGCAGCGATGGATGGAGTACCAATTTTCAAAGTTAAGTGACTATCGGGGGTAGTTTTGAGTTTAGTGACCCGTGGGGACTTGAAGAAAAGTTGAGTGACCATTTAGGAAATTCAAGTGACGGGGGTTGAAATTTTGATTTTAAAGGCTGGGATGAATTTCCGAGAGGACCTACATGTTGAGGACTAATTGCACAAGTTTTTCAAAACAAAAAAAAAAAAAAAGAAAAAAAGGTGGTGGTTGTGGGGGCCCAGGGAGGGGGGGGGGGTGGGGGGCGGATATTATTGTTGTTGGAAGGATATACTTCTCCTAGATAAAATGAAGAAACTTTACCATTAGGCTATGAACAAGTTACATTCTCTAATCTAAAGCCCTTTTTTTTTTTTTTTTTGTACTATGTTTTCGTATATAAATTAAAAATCTGCACAAATTTTGGAGGTTGGTGGGGATTGAACCTCCACCTCATATATAAAAACATCACACTGGTGCCACTAGAGCCAATGGTCTTGGCAAGATGATCTATCCATTAGATGGAAAAATAACATTTTCTATGAAAAATAAAGTCAATCAAACACATGCTTAATGTACTTGAATGTCACCTAAATTGGTACTTAATATCAATGATGTTGAATAGCATTATTCTAAACAAAATGCTCATTTATGGATGTTGTAAAATTCAATGTTCTCTTACGTTTTAGCATGGATTTGATATTCTTTGCAGTCACTAAGGATTATATTTATTTTTATGCTTAAGTCAAAATAAACTATAGATGTTGAAATAAAAAAATTCAAATATAATATTGTACTCTTTAGGACCTAGCCTGGGGGATCCATGGAGGGTAATTAGATCAAAACATTCCTACCTTTTAATATTATTGTGTAAAACGTCTCTACCTATCAATTTTTTTTTTTTTTTTTTTTGCATTTTTACTCTTGTTTTCACCTTTTTTTGCCAAAAATCCTTTCATCCACTTACCACCAGCATCTCCGCTAACTAAATAAAAAAAGGCCAATTTTATTTTTAAAAATGAAGGGTAATATAGTATTCCCCAAAAAAAAAATCCCCGTTCTTACCCATTCTCTTCTCTTATGCGAGCTCTTACCTTGCTATTTCCACTTTAAAAATTTCAATTTCTTCTATTTATTTGTGCATCCTTCCCTCAATTCTAGTGTGCATTCACCCAATTTCAAGCTTGATTCTTTGTTAGCCAAAAGGAAAAGGAAAGGTTTCAAATAGCCCCCATTCTATTTATTCTCCAGATTATTCAAAATTTCACTACATTATTGTTTGCCTAAATATTAAATTTTGGGATAATTGCAGTAAAAGTCCCAAATATTTGAAACATTAGTAGACTTTCTCCAAACCTTTGATTTGTTGCAGTCGTTACCCATAACATTTTCAAACGTTGCAGGTGAAGTTCTTTTGGACGGTTTCAATCCATTTCTCCATCAGTTGACCACCAAAACAAAAAAATTGACCACTTTTTACTAAAACAGGGGGGGTGGGGAGGGATGGTAACTTACTATTTTTCCCATAAAATAATTAAAAAGTTATATAAAAAAAAAATAAAAGAAAAAGGAAAATGTATCTTCTTCTTCTTCTCCTTCTCCTTCTCCTTCTCCTTCTCCTTCACCCCCACACCCACACCCACGCACAAGCCTAACCCCTCAACTCAAAATCAGAAATTTACCACCTCCACGCCCACCACAATCGACCACCACCACCACCACCACCACCGTGAACACCAAAATGTACAATTTTATCTTGAAAAAGAATTTGAAGAAAACCTACAATTCCAAGTACCCAGTAGGGTTAAGTAAGACGTAATGTGTGTATTACCATTATATATAGGCTACAGATGATAATTAAGGACTTGAATTTAGCTAAAAAGGATGGGCTTGAGGAAGAGCATGTGGGAGGGGTACTGAGTTTTTACTCTAACTTGACTCGGCCAGCTAAAATGCCGAGCCTTGTTGAAATTGCGGTAACGCAATTGAAGAAGCCTAGGTACAAAGACTGTTTTAAAAATCACATGGTGGGGATCGACGGCCAGTTTATTACAACAGGAGAGGAGGGAAGCTTAGATGCACTCAAATGCGCTGCTTGCAATTGTCACCGTAGGAAAACTGAAGGAGGCGAAGCTTTCGTTTTTCACCACCACCACCACTACCAGAACCAGCAACAACAACTACTTCTTACCCACCACCACACGGACATTTCAACTATAGAAGCCCAAGTGGGTACCTCCACGTTGCTCACCTGTAGTAGCGGAGACTCTCCCTCACCTTGCCGTCGAGTTCAGGTGGTAGAGGGAATGGGTCAAGAGATAAGCTTGAGGACTACTATTCCAACCCCAGAGCCAACTCAAGAAAGAAAAGGTTCCGAACTGTTAATTGAATTAACAGATTTTATCCTAGTCAGCTCCAGCATCACCATCTGTGACTCCAGCATCACCACTTGTGACCACAGCTATCCACTTCATACCACAGCTATCCACTTCATCAGCTGACTCAGCCTTGCTGTTGAATCAGTTTGTAGTGCCTGTGGTCCTTCACTATTGTTGTAAATATTCATGACATGATCCACTATTTTAGGAACCAATTCACAGTTGTAAAATTCTAGAATCTTCCTTGTAAATTTCTCCCTTCACTATATAATACTCATGACCTTAACATTGAAGGTTACGGTTGATATTACAAATTAATCATCTTCTAAAATTAACTTGGTATCAGAGCATTTCAAAACGGCAAATGCCAGCAACTTCAATACACCTCAAAATGCTGATCACATTTCGATACCAGTCTCAGCCAGCAGCAGCACAGCTACTCCTCTAATGAGTAACAGCATTACCACACCTTTTGGAGTTAATCTCACACGAGTTATTTCGGTCAAGCTGGACAAAAATAACTTTCTATTGTGGAATAACATGATCCTACCTATTATACGAAGACATAACCTTGAAGGTTATATCTTAGGGACAAAGATGTGTCCCCAAGAATTCATCAGTTGCTAGGTTACAAGTGATGCTGCATCAATGTTGAAATGGTGAAGAACCCAGAGTTTAGCCAATGGTCATCTACAGATCAGCTACTCATGGGTTGGCTCTTCTCCTCAATGACCCCTGACATTGCAATGAGAGTCATAGGGGCAACAAACTCAAAGGGAGTTTTGGAGTACAGAATAAGTCGAGAATCATTTTTCTCATTGGTGAATTACAGAAATTAAGAAAAGGTTCAATGAATGTCGACCAGTATCTGAACAAGGTAAAGCAATTGACTGATAACCTTGAAATCGCTGGAAAAACCATAGCTCACACTGACTTAGTCACACAAGTCTTGGCTGGTCTAGATGAAGACTACACTCCTATCGTAGTCCAGATCAACGGCAGAGATAAAATATCCTGGGGAGAATTGCAGTCTACACTTATGACCTATGAGAGTAGGCTGGAACACCTTAACTCACTGAGGAATGACTTTACAGAAATCAACATTAACTAAGCCTCAACAAACCTCTCTCAGAGGTCTGGTTCCAACTATCATAGTCCAAAATCCTATAGATCAGGCTATGGTGGAAGATTTAACAACTTCAACAACTATCGAGGTAGAAGAAGAGGCAGAAACAGAGGTGGCTATTTATATGGTAGTGGCAATGACAGACCAATCTGCCAAGTATGTGGAAAGATTGGCCACAAAGCTAATATATGTAACTTCAGGTTTGACAATAGATACACTGGTACTCCACCAAGTCAAGGGACAGGTTACAATGCCTCATCTACAGCATACATCGCATCTTCCAACATAGTGAATGACCCTGCATGGTATGCTGATACTGGAGCCAGCAGCCATATCACATCAGACAAAGGAAACCTCTCTTCCATCAACGAATATGCTGGTAAGGAGAAAATTATGGTAGGAGATGGAGGTAAATTCCACATCTCTCATTTTGGCACTTCACACATTCCAACTTTGAACAACAAGTCTTTAATCCTACATAAACTTCTTCATGTTCCAGAGATTAAGAAAAACCTCATATGTGTCTCTAAACTGACTTTTAACAATGATGTTTATATGGAGTTTCACCCTGAATGTTGTTTTGTTAAGGACAAGTCAACGAGGGCAGTGATAATGCGAGGGATACTTAAACATGGGTTGTATCAGCTAGAGTTCCCTCAGCAATTCATCAAGAATTCCAGCCTAGAGTCAGACTTCACACAAAATCCTACCTGCAACTCTATTTTAACTTCTGATGTATGGCACAAAAGGCTTGGCCATCCTTCTAGCCAAGTGATGAACTTAGTACTGAAGTCCTGTAATGTTAAAATTAAAGAAAGTGAAATCAAATCATTTTGTAATGCGTGTCAGCTTGGTAAATCTCATCTGTTGCCGTTTCCTTTGTACTCTTCTCATGCTAAGGCACCACTTGAACTTTTGTTTACAGATATATGGGGTCAAGCTCCCATCCTATCCACTTCAGGCTTTAGATATTATATATCTTTCCTCGATGATTTTAGTAGATATACCTGGATCTATCGACTGAAACAAAAATCTGAAGCTCTAAACACCTTCATTCGTTTCAAGAAACTCATTGAAAACAAGCTGAACTGCAAGATAAAAACACTACAATCTGACTGGGGTGGAGAGTATAGGACTTTCTCCAAATTCTTGAACCAAGAAGGGGTTGATTTCAGGCACCCTTGTCCATATACTTCTGCTAAAAATGGTAGGGTAGAGAGGAAGCACAGACATATCATTAAAACAAGTTTAAGACTGCTCGCCCAAGCTAACTTACCTCTGAAATACTGGTGGGAAGCCTTCCAGACAGCAACTTACCTCATCAATAGGCTACCAACACCTACACTCCAAAACCAGTCACCTCAGGAAACTTTATACAAAAGCAAACCAGATTATCAAACCTTAAAGATATTTGGAAATACCTGCTACCCATGCCTAAGACCCTATCAAAATCAAAAATTCAGTTTTCACTCAACCAAATGCACTTTCATAGGTTATAGTGAATCTCATAAGGGATACAAATGTCTAAGTGACACTGGAAGACTGTACATCTCTAGGCACGTAATCTTTCATGAATTAGAATTCCCTTTCAAAGATAAAATAGTCACCAAGAGTCATTCAGAACCTACAACTTCAGAAATCACAGCCTCTTATTTTCTTCTTCCTTCAAGTCACAATGTACCTGCCAGAAATCCTACTGATACTACTCATCTTGAAGTAACTCAAGCTGATCATCACTTACTCTCTGACTTAAATGATAATCAGCACAATGCCTTTGACAACATTGAAAGAACTGATGAAGATGAACTTGGAGTGTCAGAACAAATTCTGTCACAGACTGAATCTCCACAAACAGGTGATAATGCTAATATATTACCTCAACATAGAATATATAATATGGCTGAGTACCCCATGGTTATAAGAGGAAAAGCTGGGATATTCAAACCAAGAGTTTATCTTGGGAAACTGATTGAGAATCCTTTAGAGCCTATAAATGTGACTGAAGCCATGATGAATACCAACTGGAAGAAGGCAATGGAGGAAGAATTTGATTCTCTAACAAGGGCTAAAACCTGGGAACTTGTACCTCGATTGCCAACATACAATGTTGTTGGAAATAAATGGGTGTTCAGACTTAAGCAAAATACAGACGGTTCAATACAAAGGTTCAAAGCCAGGCTTGTTGCGAAAGGATTTCATCAAACACCTGGTGTTGATTTCTATGAGACTTTTAGTCCTGTGATTAAACCCTCAACGCTCAGAATTATAATCACCTTGGCAGTAACAAAGGCCTGGACAATCAGGTAGGTTGATATCAATAACGCCTTTCTCAATGGTGAGCTAAAGGAGACTGTGTTTATGAGTCAACCTGAAGGATTCGTAGATGAGTTAAGGCCTGATTATGTCTGCAAATTAAGCAAAGCACTCTATGGATTGAAACGGGCTCCTAGAGCCTGGAATGAAAAGCTGAAGAACACATTCTTGGGTTGGAAATTCAAACAATTTATTGCAGACACTTCCCTCTTCTACCTCAAGAATGAAAATCAAATAATCTTTGCACTAATCTATGTAGATGATATTGTCATTACAGGTAATGACAAAATTCTGCTGGACGAGTTCATAAACTATCTGAATACAACTTTTGCCTTGAAGGACATGGGAAGGCTGCATCATTTTCTTGGAATTGAGGTGTTCTGGCATGATTCTGGTATTCATTTCACCCAAACTAAATATATTGCTGATCTACTTGAGAAATTTGACTTGCAAAATGTAAAGCCCTGTGTCACACCTATCCCTGCTGGCAAAACGTTGTCAAAAGATGATGGTGAACCTTTGAAAAATCCCTCAACTTACAGAAGCGATGTGGGGGGACTGCAATACCTTCAATACACCAGGCTAGATATCACATTTTCTGTTAATAAATTAAGTCAGTTCTTACAAGCTCCAACCTTATTACATTGGCAAGCATTGAAGAGAGTCATGAGGTACCTAAAGCGAACAATGAGCCATGGACTCTGGATTCAAAAAAGTAATAGACTCAGCCTAAATGGATATTCAGATGAGGATTGGGCGTCTTGCCCTGATGATAGACGATCAACAACTGGCTCCTGTGTATACCTAGGTGATAATCTGGTCAGTTGGTCTTCAAAGAAATAGCAAGTCGTGGTACGTTCAAGTACTAAATCAGAGTATAGAGCACTTGCCTCTACAGCATCAGAAATGTCCTGGATTCAGTCATTCTTTCAAGAATTGGAACTACCTTTGGCTGAGACTCCAACAATCTGGTGTGATAACATAAGTGCTGGAGCCTTAGCAGCAAATCCGGTATACCATGCCAGGACAAAACATATAGAACTTGACGTACATTTCATCAGAGACAAAGTTATGGCCAAGGAACTGGAAGTGAAATATGTGCCAACCTCAGATCAAACTGCTGACTTGCTAACAAAGGGATTGAGCCATTCAAGATTTCTTTTCTTAAAGGACAAGCTCGGGGTGACTCCAGTACCCTCCAGCTTGAGGGAGGATGTTAACTGAATTAACAGATTCTATCCTAGTCAGCTCCAGCATCACCATCTGTGACTCCAGCATCACCATCTATGACCACAGCTATCCACTTCATCAGCTAACTCAGCCTTGCTATTGAATCAGTTTGTAGTGCCTGTGGTCCTTCACTGTTTGTTGTAAATATTCTTGACATGATCCACTATTTTAGGAACCAATTCACAGCTGTAAAATTCCAGAATCTTCCTTGCAAATTTCTCCCTTCACTATATAATACTCATGACCTCAACATTGAAGGTTACGGTTGATATTACAAATTAATCATCTTCTAAAATTAACTCGGACCAAGTTTACACATGAGCATAAAGACAAGATGCTGAATTTGGTGTTCATGGTGGTGGTTGTCGATGGCAGTAGGCGTGGCGGTAACAGATTTCTGGTTATAGGTTGAGGGATTGAGCTTGTGTGTGGGGTGTGGGGTGATGGAGAAAAAGATACATTTTCCTCTTTCTTTTTTTCTTTTTTTATTTAACTTTTTAATTATTTTATGGGAAAATAGTAAGTTACCATTTTGTCCTCTCCTATTTTGGTAGAAAGTGGTCAATTTTTTTTATTTTAGTGGTCAACTAATGGAGAAATGGATGGAAACTGTCCAAAATGACCTCACTTACAACGTTTGAAAATGTTGGGGGTAATGGCTGCAACAAATCAAAAGTTTTGGAAAAGTCTACTGATGTTTCAAGGGTTTAGAGCTTTTTATAAACTTTTGCAGACATTGAAAGGACGTGACTAGTTAAAGCAGGCCTATAAAACAATGGGCTAGTTTTAATTTTCTTATATCATCTTTATTGTTGTAACAAATGCGTGTATACCTATTCAATTCCAAGATTACATTCTTATTGTTTAACAAGTTCAAGATTATTTCTAATGTATTATTCATTTTTTCATGTACACTTTTAGCAGCAATCCGATTAAAAATTCAGGGGTTAAATTTATGCACGATGAAACACCAAAATACCAAAATATGAAAAGGATAACAAAAAAATATCATTCACTTCCTAACCTCGTGCTTTATCTGTCTGGGTCAGTTGGCTCCCAATGGACGGAGGCTGTTGGTGTACTTTTTTCATTTTATGTAGGTTCCTGGATGTCGAGCCTAGGGTCAACCTTTTAAGAATGGTCTATGATCTAAAATTCTCTTCGGGGTATAACTGCTTTGTATATTTATCGATGAAGGGGAGATTTAGAATACCAGAAACCTCGAGTTCTCTTCGAGGTTGGAAAGAGAGGTAACTTTTTGTTAAACCCCAAGAACTCGATCACCCTCTCACCCCAATATAATCAATCCCCGATAAGGATAGGTTCAATGAGGGTCAGGCATACTTCGAGATCTTGGAGAGAGATAGGTTGAGGTTAGTTAACCATGGCCCCCTTGCAACCAAGTTGATTATCTACTTAAGGATGACGTCCTCGATCTCGCCAACGTGATGAGAATCGAGGGTATGAGTCTGATCTTTAGCCATTTTGTTTGATTATCCCAAACTGACGTTGAGCTAATGACTTGTTATTTTTAATTTTTCAGATTTGGTAATGTCATTCGATCCATCAAAGCTCCTCGCGAATGTGCATCAAATGGTCCGAAGCCCAAGTTGTTTGTTCCGTCCAAAGGGAAGAAACGAGCACATGAAGAAAGCCCCGAGCTGAATCCTTAGTGGGATTGGGAAAACATCGAGGAGCCTAGCCCCTCCCTTGCAATCATCTCTGCGAATTGCAGTTCGCTCATCAACCCCTCGTACTATGCCCCGAATTGTGGACCTCGAGGATGACACATCTCTTCCTCCATCAGTGTTAGAGGATCATGCTCGATGTTCTCTTATCCCGAACATTATCAGCAAGTACTTGGAGGCGGTCGATCCCGGTGAGGGGATGAGGGCACTCAAGCTCATCACCTTGAAGGTATGCTTTTGACCTCGAACTTGCTTTTATTTTACTTCATTATTCTTCGTACATAGTTTGAGTTCTTTATCGTGTGCTTACTTTCAAACCTTGAGTATGGCCAGAGGTTTGACCATGAGGAGCTTGGGTGCATCGAGCAGAGTGATCGAGCTCGAGGCCCTAAATGAAGAAAAAGACAGGCAAATTCGGGAGCTCAAGGTCGAGCGCGATCTTGTGCGAATCAAAATAAAAAAGGCTTGAGATCAGATAGGGGCTGCTAAGGACGAGGTCGATGAGCCCAAGCTCGAGCTAATCTATGCTAAAAAAGGGCTTCAAGAATGACCTAGCTAGGGCCCGAACTCAGGCAGTGGAGGATTTCAAAAATTCAGACGAGTTCTGCACCCTGTGGGGGCGATACGGGTTGGGGTTAAACCATTACGGCCAAAGCTTGGCTCAATCCTTTTTTAGGACAAGATTGCCTGAGGATCTCAAGCCCATTGTCGAGGATCTAAAGTCAATCAATGAACTGGCCAATGAGCTAGAGTTGTATGGGTTGGAGCTGTCCATCCCGTTCTTCCTCCTTATTTGTATTTGTTGAAAAATGCACAAGTATTTTTCTTGAACTTAGCATGTCCTTTTTGTTTTTACTGAACAATTGTAACAAGTACAATATTCAAACTGGGCCTCTTTTAAGGATCGACGCTTTCAATTTTATTTTGTGTTCGTGTATATTTGCATCTCGTATTTTTTTAATAGTGTTGTCTAAGCATGGTTTGGCTAGCATGTTCGAGTTTGACTTCGCATATAGGTCGAGCATTTTACTTGGCCAGTTTTTGGCTAGTGAGCTCGAGTATTTCCTCGTATGTAGCTCAAGTGTTTCACTTGGCCTATCACTGGCTGAGATTGACCATATTACTTAGCTTGATTTTTATTTGGCGATAAGATCGAGTGCATTACTTGGCCTTTTGACTAAGTATCTTGATGACAAGATCGAGCACGTTACTTGGCCTTTTGGCCAAGTAGCTCGATGACAATTTTGAGCGTGTCACTTGGCCTTTTTTTATCCAAGTAGCTCGATGATGAGTTCAAGCGTGTTACTTGGCTTGTTTTTTTGGCCAAGTAGCTCGATGATGAATTCGAACGTGTTACTTGGCCTACTTTTTGTCCAAGTAGCTCGATGATGAGTTTGAGATTGTTACTTAGCCTGTTACTTGGCTTGTTACTCAAGTAGCTCGATGATGAGTTCGAGTGTGTTACTTGGCTTATTTTTTGGCCAAGTAGCTCGAGTTTTATTCAGTAATCACCTCGAGCATTCTCCTTGGTCAATTTTTGACCAAGTTGCTCCAGTTTTGCTCAATAATCACCTCGAGCTCAATCACACAAAAAAATTTCGTCACAAAAAGTATTGGGTGATTAGGTTGGGATAACGAGGTTGTGCACTAGCTATATGCGCGGAGCACGGCCTTATGCCTTGATGTACTAGCTGCATGCGTGGAACACAACTTTATGCTAAGTTGAATGTACTAGCTACATGCACAGAGCACGGCCCTACGCTACGTTGAATGTACTAGCTACATGCGTGGGACACGACCTTATGCTAGGTTGATGTATTTGAGACACGTTTTTATTGTCGAAATGAATTTTAAATAAAGAGAGAGTACAAGGCACAGAGGCCATATTTTAGAAAAATAAAACATTGGGGCATGCAGGCTCGAACTAAAGAAAAACGAAAAGGAAAACAAACTACCTAAGTACGAAATAAAAAATCGGATAACCTGGTTGTGTAACCAACTATTTGTAATAAATCTTTAAGTTGTCAGCATTCCAAGGTCTTGAGAGTGGTCTTTCCGAGGTATCCTTTAAGTTGTATACTCCACCTTTTACTTTTCGTATTACCTCGAAAGGTCCTCCCACGTTGGTCCTAGTTTTCCTGAGGGGTGTCCAGTAGCCGCTGCCCTCCTAAGGATGGGATTGCCAACCCTAAACCTCATTGTCTTAACCTTGGTGTTGAAGTGCCTGGCTATTTTGTTTTTATAACTCGTGGCCTTTAGTGATGCATGCTCTCGTACATCTCCAAGCAGATCAAGGTGCTCAGTCATTTGCCCTTCAATATAGGGCTCAATTATCCTCTGTGTTGGGAGGTTTCACCGGTTGCTGTCTTATGGGAAGTTATGTATGTCCAAACTATGGTGGGCAACTCTTTGGGCCAACTACCCTTGGCATCTCCAATCTTCGTCTGAAGATCCTCTAATATGAATCGATTAGTTACCTCGGCGAGACCATTACTCTGGGGGTGTGAGACTGATGTTAAGTGATGGCCAATCCCGAAATTGGCACAAAAGTTTCTAAATTGTGAATTACCAAATTGTCTCCCATTATCCGTTATCAAAACCTTAGGTTTCCCGAACCTATACAAAATGGATTTCTACATGAATGATCTGAGCTTGGGTTCTGAGATAGTTGCCAAGGGCTCCACTTCTACCCACTTAGTAAAGTACTCCACCGCTACCGCTACGAATTTCACTTGACCTCTAGCCAAAGGGAAAGGTCCGAGGATGTCAACTCTCCATTGCTCAAAAGGGGCAGCACATAAAGTGGAAGTTAGTTCTTCAGTATGAGTATGTATGATATTGCCAAACCTCTGGCACGTGCCCCTTGGTGATTTCCACATATGCCTTCATCAACCTCTGTTAGGGCTTGGAGGGACTCAGATGGTTTAAGACATCTGAGGTGGGGTAGTGTAAGATCGTTAACCCGCATTGGATCTCAGTGGTCTTGGTCGAGTTAATGATGATAACCCTAAAGCCCGAACCTGAACTATTCAATGCCCCATCTATGAAGATTTCTCAAGTTTGCAAGGCCTTACTTGGGTTATTGTCTTATGGTCCCGGGGCCTAGGGGTTAGTTCTGCAATGAAGTTAGCTAATGCCTGCACCTTAATTGCGGGTCTTGGCTTGAACTCTATATCAGATTCGCCCAGTTCAATCATCCATTTCAATAGCCTTCCAGAGACATCTGGTTTTTGAAGTATGTGTCTTACTGGTTGATTAGTGAGCACAACAATGGGATGAGATTGAAAATACTGACTTAGTTTCTTGGCTGCTGTCACCAAGGCAAGTACAAGTTGTTCAGCCAATGTGTACTGAGTTTCTACATCAAGAAGTACTTTACTTACATAGTAGATAAGCCGATGGACCTTTCCAACCTCCTTCACCAATACCCCGCTAACCGTATTTTCGAAAATGGCTAAGTATAGTAACAATGTATCACCGGGTTCTGGTTTGGTGAGGACCGACTGTGTTGCCAATGTCTCTGTCAACTCCTGAAAGGCTAGATTACACTCCTCATTCCAATTGAAGCTCCGGTTACCCCTTAGATCTTTGAAAAATGGGAAGCACTTGTCTGCTGCTCAGGATACAAACTTGATCAAGGCTGTAACCCGACCTCTTAACTTCTATATATCCTTCTTACATTTTGGGGGTTCCATAGATACCAAGGCTTGGATCTTGTCGGGTTTGGCCTCTATTCCCCTATGTGTGATCACGAACCCTAAGAACTTGTCGGAGCCTGCTCCAAATGTACACTTTGTATGGTTCAACTTTATCTTGTACCTCTATAGTGTAGCAAAGACCTCTTCAAGGTACGAGATATGAAAATCCACCTGCTCACTTTTAATGACCATGTCATCTACGTATACCTCGATGTTCTTCCTTATCATGCCAGCAAAGACCTTATTGGTAAGTCGTTGATATGGAGCTCCCGCATTCTTCAAACCGAATGGCATGACCCTGTAGTAATAGATGGTTGAATCAGCCAGAAATGAGGACTTCTCCTGATCCTCTTTCGACATGAGAATTTGATGGTACCCAGAAAAAGCATCCAAAAAACTGTATAATTTATGACCTGAGGTGTTGTCCATAAAATTATCAATTATAGGTAGGGAATAGCTGTCCTAGGGGCATGCTTCGTTCACATCTATAAAGTCGATGCAGACTCGCCACTTCCTATTGGCCGTCTTGACAAGGACTACTTTGGCAAGCCCATCGGGATATTGGACTTTTCGAATAAATTTCACATCGATGAGCTTAGCAATTTCTTCTCATATGACTTCACGTCTTTCTGGTGCAAACTACCTACTCCTTTGCTTTACTGGTCTCATACCCAAGTTTATGTTGAATCTGTGTACTACAACTTCGGGGTCTATTCTAGGCTTATCTTCCACACTCTAATCAAATATATCCATCTTGCAGGATAAATAGCTAATGAGATGGGCTTTAGTCGTAGCGTCAAGATCTCGACCAATAGTAACTTTTTTAGCAGGCTCGAGTTCAACCTCATCCATATCCTCCATTGGGCAAGCCTTCCAAGGGTCTCAAGGTCGAGCTCGACCTCCGAAAGTTGCATGACATCAGCTTTCATCTCCTGAACACTGGTAACATAGCATTGTCTAGCCACTGCTTGGCTTCCTCGAACTACTTCGTCCCCATTACTTGTAAGAAATTTCACTACCAGATGAAATGTTGAGATGATGGCCTTGATCCCATTCAGTAAGGGTCTTCCAAGTATGGTATTATAGGCCATAGGAGCACGAACTACTTGAAAAGTTGTGATCTACATTATCTGCTCCCCCTTTGATCCCAAAGTCAGAGGTAACTCGACAATACCTTCTGAAATAATGATACCATTCTGAAACCCCTGAAAGGGGTCTTGACTGACTTGAGCTATTCAGTTACAATGCACATCCGAACGAAAGTCTCATGCGACTGCACGTTAGCCGTACTTCCATTGTCCACCAGAATTCTTCTTACCTCAAAATTGGCAATGATTGCTGATATCACTAAGGTATCGTTATGAGGAAAAGACATGCCTTCCAAGTCCTTTGATCCAAAAATGATGTCTTCTACACTACCGAGGTCCATACTGGAGATCGAGTGATGTTGCCTGGCGTACTGCTTACGCCCGCTGCTAGAATCTTCCTCCCAAGGTCGTTTCTTACACAATGATATTAATAGTACCTGTAGTTGGTTGTTGATCTCTCCTATCTTCAGGAGCCTTGTCCTTACTTGAACTGTTCCGCTGACATTTATCCTGACTGACGTAAGCACCTAGGAAACCTCTCCTGATGAGAGCCTCAATTTCTTGCTTCAAGGCAAAGCATCCTTAAGTCGTGTGTCCGTGATCTCGATGAAAATCACAATACTTGCTTTTGTCATAGGGTCTGGGAGGAGCCCACAGTCTAGGAGCTCTTTAAGGTCTTTGATCTCCATCAAAATGTTAGACCTCATGGTGTTGCCTTGGCTTACTTCGAAAATGATCCGGACGTTGGTTAGACTCATGGGCCTCTTGAGGTCAGTTTTTTTATTGGCGGGGTATCTCTCATTGGAAACATGATCTCCTCCATGTTAATGTATTTCTCAGCCTGGGTGAGTAGGTCGATTATTGACTTGGAAGGTGTCTTTGATAGAGACATCTTGAACACCTCACATCTTACAGCATTTGTTAGAGCAGAGACAACAGCGGTGATATGTAGATTAGGGATCATAAGTCTTTCCTTGTTAAACTTTGTCATAAAACTCTGAATTGTCTCGTTGGATCCTTGACGCATCTGCATAAGTGATGCGGCTATCTTTCGGATATGCTTACTACTTGTAAAGAATGCAGAGAACTTTTCAGCCAAATCTGCAAAGGAAGATATAGATTTTTGCTCCAAAGTAGAAAACCAATCCCTGGCAGCATTGGTAAGCGTCTGAGGAAAGGCTTTGAACATTAGGACGTCGGGTGCAACCTCCAGGTTCATGATATTCGTGTATATGTTGAGATGGTTGATAGGGTCGGTTGTCCCATCATACTCTTTCACCCAAGGGTACTTGAATCGGTTCGGTACAGGGTATGATAAAACTTTGGTGGTGAAAGGTGTGTTAGGGGTGAATCATGTTATTGTCTGGGACTTTCGAAGCATTCCGACTAAGGTTAGGCCATTAATGTTGATATAGGTGATGGGCCCGAACTCTCATTGGTCCCGACCTCATAATAGGCCGTCTAGCCCAATAGGAGTGGGTCAAGGTCGAGCCTTCATGGTTAGGTCCAAGGCTCATGTGCCATCAGGGCTCAACCAGAGGTTCAATATACTTTTTTAGTTTTTCAAATATAATTTTGCTTCCAATTTAAATTCTTTTTAATATTTAAAAGAATAAGTAAATCAATTAAATTTTAAGGGTGCGGCATTTTAAATGTAAACAAGTAGGTGAAATTTTTTACTTGGATATTCTTCAACGCATTCAAAGAGACTCGCCTCTCTTCAATGGCCAAGTTTAAATTTCAAAATGAAGTAATATAATTTTCTTATAATTTGATTAGATTTTTGTAGTGTTGTTCTATAATTGGAGCACATGAAATCTGGCTAATGATACGAAAGGATGTTGAAGAAATCAAAGGCTATGATGAATGTTGCATGGAAAAATGTCAAAGTTAATGTTCACGAAAATATGTTTCGGATTTAAATCACCGCAAGTCCATGGTTCATTCACAAATAATAAAGTGGAAATCCTAGAATTTCGAGTATCGTTCCCACAATGATTGATTTAACTTGATTTCTATTATCGCGATCTTAACCGAATCTATTCAATTCAAGATGAGTTTCTATGATTTTATGAAAAAAGCTATGATTAACATGCAAATTAAACTAAAATTACGAACTAAATGCAGAAGCGACGTTGAATGCAAAAGAGTTGAAGAAATTAATATATGAGAAAGCGGACTAGGATCCCGAATCACCAAGCAAAATTCACTTTTAACCTCTATTTCACAATTTGATAACACAACGAATTGTTTGAAGAATTAATGTTTCTAACTTATCCAATAACCTCTTTCAAGTAGAATTGAACATATTCTCGCATACCATTTGACCATATTTCTATGACAAATGTAATATACAAGAATGCGTGACGTTTTGTAAATACTTAGAGATTCACGTAAGGCATAGCGGTATATTTCTATCCCCTATCGGACCCTACAATAATTTATACCTTGTAGAATCTATTTCCTTTCTTTCGAATGCATAAAATAGATCATCCAAATTCACATAATTACATGCATTTAATTACGGAGGCAGGAAAGTGTATATAAATCATTCAACATCCATCAAAATGTGTTTAAATATCAAATTGCAAAATCGACATTAAAAGGTCATATTGCGAGGTTCATCGTTTACCTAGTACATAAAAACTTCTAGCCTAACATAGATAAAATAAAAAAACAACAAAAACAATGAAGAGAAGACATCACCAAAAACTTGAATTGAATCTCGTAGTCTTGAAATTTTAAGTGAAAATCCCTCGTTCTCGTCTTCTTGTTAGCTCTCAAATGTGGTTTTCTCTCAAAGAATACGTAAAACCTAATTCTGGATGAGTTTAGGGTTAAATAGGGTCTCAAGGTACTATTCCATTCATGATTGAGTTGAGTATGGAAACAAAACTTTCTTCCGTCCAAGATTAACCATGCGACCGCATGGTTATCTACCATGCGATCGCATGGAACAGCCATGTTGCCCCCTTCTTTAGGGGTGGAGATATAGTCCAGGGTGGGCACAGGCCCACCTTGAACTTCTAGACTGAATTTTTTATTTTTTTTTACTTCTGGGCTCATTTTTTTTTTAACTTTTGTTGCTTCCGGCCCAAGACCTACCCGTCCCAGGTATGAGGTAACCCAGCCCAATTCAAAAACTTAAAAACCTCAGGTCACCATCACTGAATTTCACTCGTCGTCGTCCTTCTCTCTCAAACTCTCACAGTCACCTCTGCCTCTATTAATCTCCTCCACTCCAGGCAGCGCCATGTGCCTCCGCCCTCCTATAATCGTGTGTGCCTCGCCCTCCGGTGATCGGTGTTATCAACTTGTCTGCCTCTATTGTCCTCGCCCTCAGACAGCATTTCTCAACAGGTATGCCCTTTATGTTCTAATATTTTTTTCAAGTTTTACTTTTTCGTGCTGAGACTGAGAATATGATATATATTCTGTGTTTCGGGTAATTAATGTTCAAAAATAGAATGCAATTATGCAAGTTTAAATCGAATTCTAATCCCTTTTTAGCCTTGAGGGTTTTAAATTGGGGCTTTATAGTTTATATGGCGACTGGCGTGTAATGATGAAGTGGATGAATTTTACTTTATTAGAAATAGTGAGAATGAACTGATGAAATGTTAATTAAACATTGGGGCTCCTTATTGGCATTTTTTCAGTTTTTGATTTTTCTTCGAGGAACATTGAAATGGAGATATAGGTTTTAATTCTACCAAACACTGGATAAGGATTAGATAAGATTAAATTAATCCTTATCCGATCTAATACAATGTGCCATTTATATATTTTAAATATATATTGTTAGATTTAGTGCCAAATTTTCTATCTTATTCATTGTAGATTTACTCTTTTTCTATGTTTGTGTGTTTTTTATTATTATCATAATATATGATCGCAAAGATTTCTCATGACCAGCACTGATAATGGAAGTGAAGATTCATCAGATGCAAGCAACGAGAATGATAACTAGTGAAATGGTTGCGCGTACACCTTAACGGGTGCAGTGTTTCGGCTGCTTTAGTTGGTGGTTGCTACCTGCAAAATGAGGTCGACTTTTCTCCCTCGTTGTACCTCTGGCGTAAAAATCAGTAACAAGCTTTGAGAAGTATAATTGGAATGCAAAATAGTTTGGGTTCCAAGATTCCATATCTTTCTCATCTTGGAGGTATTTATAGGCACATGTTGCTATGCACGTGTTCGGCAGTTAATGGTGCCAAGTGTTCCACGTAGTCCTTTCAAATTTTCCCACGTTCTAGCGTGGTGAGCCCCACTCATCAAGCAGTTGGTTGTGTCTATGTTCACTATTGGGTAGTTTCCATCCTACTTATTACCATTGGTATGGTTAAGTATAATATTGGCCTCATGGTGGTAAACGGTCTCATGGGGGTAGACAGCATCATGGTGGTAGACCACCTCATGGGGGTGGTAGACAACCTCATGGGGTAGACGACCTCAGCCTCATGGGAGTAGACGGCGTCATGGGAGTAGACAGCCTCATGGGAGTAGACAGCCTCATGGGAGTAGAAGACCTCATAGGGAGTGGTAGACGTCATCATGGGGGTAGATGGCCTCATAGGAATAGAAGACCTCATAGGGGGTGGTAGACAGCCTCATGGGGGTAGATCATTCCTCATACCCCCCATACCATAACTGGTTGGGAATTTCATCACTTGGTGGTAAGTGGAAGGAATAGCCCCAGCAGCATTCAGCAAGGGTCGACCGTAAATTGCATTATACGCTATTGTGGTCTTGACAACCAAAACGTTGGTTAGGATCACCACACTTGTAGGGTAGGTTTCCAATGTCACTGGTAGCTCCACGACTCCTTCTAACATCACAATAGCCCCTCAAATCCTAGAAGGGGATGGATACTGCTTTCAACTTTTCCAAAGAAATTTTCAATCCTTTAAAAGCTTCCCAAGTGAGAACATTCGCTGCGCTACCACCACCGACCTATACTTTTTTGAAATCGTAGCCTACTATGTCACCGACTATCACCAAGGCATCATCATGGGGGGTTGCCACACCTATTATATCTTCTTCACCAAAAGTGATGCTTTGATCGAATCTAGCCTTCGTTTGGATGGAACAGACCGCAGCTGTACGTACATAGCTCTTTCTAGTGGAGTTCGAGTCTCCTCTTGCTACAACTCTTCCAACAATCACGTTTATAACACCGGCCCTAGGCGGTGGTCAATCCTTGACCTTTTGCTTGTCTCGATCACTCCTCGCATACTTAGTCAAAAAACCCTGTTTCAAGAGACGTTCAATCTCTTCCTTCAGTTGGATACATTCTTCTGTTTCATGTCCGTGATCTTTATGGAAATGTCAATACTTGCTTGCATCCCTCTTACTGGCTGATACTGTCATTGGCCTCGACCATTCGAGCTCTTTCATGTCTTGAATCTCCATCAATATCTTGTCCCGCGGAGTATTTAAAGAGGTGAAGGCTTTGACCTCCTCTTGTTTTTGCCTAACCGATCGATCCTGAGTGTACCCCTTATTTCCGTGATCATTCCTTAGCTTGTCTTTGTCAACGGGTTTTTGTATATCACCTGACTTTCACTTGTGTCTTTCCATCTTTCATCCCTCTTTAAGATTTTTCATTACCTTCTTTCTACTTCCTCTGCGTCAACGTATTTGTCACCCTTTTTCAATCAGGAGATCTCGTACTGAAGGAAGCAGTAGCGACAGGCCACCCTCCAACCAAGCTTGGACCGAATTGGGAAGGACCATACGAGGTGATCCAGAGTCTCAGGAACAGAGCTTATAGCCTGAAAGACTTGAAGGGAAAATTGTTGGGCATGCCATGGAACGCAGAGCACCTCAAGCAGTACTACCAGTGGACAAACAAGCAGGGGATATGAGCAGCGTAGTGTTTGCTGTAAATATAGTTGTTACGCGAATTTTTATTTCCTTATTTCTGATGTAATGACCGATTGTAAATAGTGTAGTTAGGAGTTTTCATGATGTAATGCCTGCAATAGGCCCACCGGATTGAAATTTTTTTAATGAAAAGCCTAAGTGGAGGCAGATGATGAGGGCGCTACGGAAGGGCCAGCCTAGTCGGGACGTCTCGGTGCGCCTACTAAGTCCCCAAATCATGGCAAATTAAATTCTGCTATGAGATATTAGTTTACACCTAATTGAAGTGACTACTAGGGGTGAGTAAAAAAGTCAAAAATTGGCTAGCTCAAAATTGCTAGGGGCTGGTGGTGAGGTTTCAAAACCTAAAATGGTTAAGGCTCAAAATCACCTAACCCCGACCTCGACGATCCAAGATAGCTCAACACATAGTGGTGAGCAAAAAAGTAAAAAATTAGCTAGCTTAAAATCGCTAGGGGCTGGTGGTGTGAGCTTTCAAAACCTGAAATGATTAAGGCTCAAAATCACCTAACCCCGACCTCGACGATCCAAGCAAAAAAGTCAAAAATTGGCTAGCTCAAAATCGCTAGGGACTGGTGCTGAGCTTTCAAAACCTGAAATGGTTAGGACTCAAAATCACCTAGCCCGGCAATCAACACCCCTCAACACCCAGCAATTATCATTAAAAAATATATATATACGTAAGGAGAAGAAGGTGAAACCAAAATGATGATCAATAGTCAAGTGCTCATACTTGTAATGTAACAAAAATGTCTATCCACAACCCGGACCAGGAGAACGCGCAAAATAACTAAAGTGTCTACATCCTGGACCAGAAGAATGTGCAAAACAACTAACTGACAAGAACATAATGGAAAGTGCTCAAAGGGCTACAACTAAAGATCAGGTCAGCTCGAGCGAATGGTCTCCTCATCCCACCTCGTGATGTTTGCCCAAATGTCTTGGGCTGGGGGGCTCCGCCTTCCTTGCCTCTGCACTTTGCCAAGAACTTATTAAAGCCTATGGGATCGACGGAAGGATGCTCAATAGATATCCACTCCTTGGTCAATTTGATGGACACTGCCATCACCTTCTCCCCATAAGAATTCAGAGGCTTAGCAAAGTAAGTAGATAACTTGTATCGCTCTACCGAAATCTCCAAATCCTTAGCGTACTCCGCAAAGGCCATGTACATCGCCATCACCTCCTCAGGAGGCCGAGCCAAGTAATAAACTTTCAAGAAAGACATTTGACAATAAAATATGTAACGGCATTTCGTGCTTTCTTTATTTCCATTAAATGTTTAGATTTTATTGACATTATGTTTAAATTGATGTTTGAATGCTTTAAATAAATTTAGATGTCCAATTTTTACTTAAATGATTCCGCATTAAGAAACGATATCGATAACACCCCAAGGTTTAATCCAATAAAATTTGAAGCGTTACAGTATAGTATCAGAGCAAAGAGTTTTAAAATCGATTCTGTAGACTTTGAAAAAAATAATAATAATAAAAAAAAATGGAAGTCACTGTTCACGGATGAACAGTGACATAGAATATTGAAAATTGTTTTTAAATTTTTTTTTAATGTCACTGTTCACGGATGAACAGTGACGTGAAATAAAAGAATTTTTTTTTTTTTTTATATAATAGATTGATTCTAAGTTGAAAATTTATTTAATGTGTCATGGTAGAATATATGAGATGAAATATTAGTTGCATAAACGTACATTTTGAGTAAGAAATATGTGTACAGTGAAGTCTGAATGTAGATAAAACCGATGGCTTATATTTATTTGACTAACGAATTCAAAAATGATATGAAATAATTTTCAGTGGGTGTATTACTGTGTTGTGCAATTTCCACGGACTAAGTAAATAAATAATAAGATTGTGTAGTATGAAAAACCTTATACCTATAGTAAACTTAAATTTACTTATTAGTTATTACTTTCTGTCCATGCAATTGTGATATGTTTCATCCAAAAAAAATAAATAAATAAATAAAAATGAAGAGGTTTTAAATGATAATTAACAGAGATGTTCATTTGTTGAGTGTTGTTATTAATAATTGTTGTATAATAGTTTAAATTGATTTCAAAGGGATATTTACATTGAACTTTATGTTCGAATGTTATTTGTAATAATTGCTATTTGTCTAGCCTAACCTTGTGTAACGTTTGAAATTTTAAGTTCACGTGTGATAAATATTTATGAGCCCTAAAAAAAAAAAAAAAATTATTTCAAAAGGACAATTTAGTTTTTACTCATTGCTACAGTGTTCTTGATTTGCATATTCGTAAGATTGAAAAGCTTTGTCAACAAGACCTAAACTGTCTAAGGAAAGCTTGGGATTTAAGCGGTCCAAGTGACCCCCCTCCTCTCCTGGAAGCCTTTTAGTTGCGCGTTATTCAAATCATCGAGACGAAGGCCAATGAGGAAAAAAAAAAGATGATTATTAAACCACATGATAAGTTATTATATGCATTTTAGATAATAAACATGAATTTGAACAATGTTCTTGGCACCTAGCATTCACCAATCACCTACCATCCGACGGACCAAAGGTATGTAAAACGCTTATTTAAATTTTGAGCGTATACATTCTCATATTTTATTCAAGAAATGTTTGAAATGAAATGAAATGTTATATTCTAGCATAAATTGAAAATACTTTTAATCAAATTTCGATAGAAGGTAAATTTTTAGAGGTCTGGGGAAGAGGAGATTCACCTAGATAAGAAAAATTTCGAGGACGAAATTATTTTAAGGGGGTGAGATTGTAACACCCCAAAAATTTTACAAAATAAAATTATTTATTTCATCTACTACATTTTATATTTTGAAAATTGATGGACTAAAGTGACATATATTAATTTTATTTGGGCCAAATGTTGATAGGGTAATTATTCATAGAATATACTATTTTATGGACACTTCATTTGCATAGTACACTGCACATCATGATTATGTGCCACCAATAGAGTCAAATTTCTTTTATTAAATAAGTTGGTTTTGTTCCAATTACGTGTACATTTATAAAATAGAAACATTGAGTGACTTTAGGCCATTATATAAAAATGTGTGCGCTGATATAGGAATTATAGATGGTATGCACGTGTTTGAGATTATTGGATTTTGAATTGTGTGGTTTGGACAACACGTGTATTCAATAGAATATGTAAATATGAATTTGATTAAGTTGATTGCTATTTTTAATATGGTAAACGGCACATTTATTTAAATCATACTAAAACTAAACTTTTGATGTTAGGTGCGGACCCTATAAATACCGCCATTACTTTCAAAGAATTCCCACCACAAAAATATACATCTACTTACACACGGTAGAAAACATACACCACACATATTCATATTCAAAATTTTATTTAGAAATTTGAGTGAAGACGGTGCAACTCGTATTTTCAAAAGATCTCACAACATTTTTCATCAGTCCGGTAAAGGTAGGATACTACGTGCAAATGTTTATGTCCTTTCAATATTATGATTTCTTTTACATGATTTATTCCATTAAATGCTAATTGACCTACGGGTCTTGATGAAATGAAATGTGGGATCTCCTTCGGGTTTTCTCAAATGAAATGAAATGTGGGATTTCCTTCGGGGTTTTCTCAAAATGTTAGAGCTTTCGATTGATCTCCGATAGCTCTTGATGAAATGATGGTATGAAATGTTATAAGTTTATGTTTAAAGAATTATCGTATTGTTTTGGACGCACGTATCCTACTGAGTCAAATTACTCATTCCTTTAAAATTCAATGTTTTCAGGTCGGATCGGTCTACGTGGATGGTGGCTGTGCGGTGTGCGGGTTGCCAAGTAATAAACTTTCAAGAAAGACATTTGACAATAAAATATGTAACGGCATTCCGTGCTTTCTTTATTTCCATTAAATGTTTAGATTTTATTGACATTATGTTTAAATTGATGTTTGAATGCTTTAAATAAATTTAGATGTCCAATTTTTACTTAAATGATTCCGCATTAAGAAACGATATCGATAACACCCCAAGGTTTAATCCAATAAAATTTGGGGCGTTACAGTATGGTATCAGAGCAAAGAGTTTTAAAATCGATTCTGTAGACTTTGAAAAAAATAAAAAAAAATGGAAGTCACTGTTCACGGATGAACAGTGACACAGAATATTGAAAATTGTTTTAAATTTTTTTTTTTAGTGTCACTGTTCACGGATGAACAATGACGTGAAATAAAAGAAAATTTTTTTTTTTTGTATATAATAGATTGATTCTAAGTTGAAAATTTATTTAATGTGTCATGGTAGAATATATGAGATGAAATATTAGTTGCATAAACGTACATTTTGAGTAAGAAATATGTGTACAGTGAAGTCTGAATGTAGATAAAACCGATGGCTTATATTTATTTGACTAACGAATTCAAAAATGATATGAAATAATTTTCAGTGGTTGTATTACTGTGTTGTGCAATTTCCACGGACTAAGTAAATAAATAATAAGATTGTCTAGTATGAAAAACCTTATACCTACAGTAAACTCAAATTTACTTATTAGTTATTACTTTCTGTCCATGCAATTGTGATATGTTTCATCCAAAAAAATAAATAAATAAATAAAAATGAAGAGGTTTTAAATGATAACTAACAGAGATGTTCATTTGTTGAGTGTTGTTATTAATAATTGTTGTATAATAGTTTAAATTGATTTCAAAGGGATATTTACATCGAACTTTATGTTCGAATGTTATTTGTAATAATTGCTATTTGTCTAGCCTAACCTTGTGTAACGTTTGAAATTTTAAGTTCACGTGTGATAAATATTTATGAGCCCTAAAAAAAAAAAAAAAAATTTATTTCAAAAGGACAATTTAGTTTTTACTCATTGCTACAGTGTTCTTGATTTGCATATTCGTAAGATTGAAAAGTTTTGTCAACAAGACCTAAACTGTCTAAGGAAAGTTTGGGATTTAAGCGGTCCAAGTGACCCCCCTCCTCTCCTGGAAGCCTTTTAGTTGCGCGTTATTCAAATCATCGAGACGAAGGCCAATGAGGAAAAAAAAAAAGATGATTATTAAACCACATGATAAGTTATTATATGCATTTTAGATAATAAACATGAATTTGAACAATGTTCTTGGCACCTAGCATTCACCAATCACCTACCATCCGACGGACCAAAGGTATGTAAAACGCTTATTTAAATTTTGAGCGTATACATTCTCATATTTTATTCAAGAAATGTTTGAAATGAAATGAAATGTTATATTCTAGCATAAATTGAAAATACTTTTAATCAAATTTCGATAGAAGGTAAATTTTTAGAGGTCTGGGGAAGAGGAGATTCACCTAGATAAGAAAAATTTCGAGGACGAAATTATTTTAAGGGGGTGAGATTGTAACACCCCGAAAATTTTACAAAATAAAATTATTTATTTCATCTACTACATTTTATATTTTGAAAATTGAAGGACTAAAGTGACATATATTAATTTTATTTGGGCCAAATGTTGATAGGGTAATTATTCATAGAATATACTATTTTATGGACACTTCATTTGCATAGTACACTGCACATCATGATTATGTGCCACCAATAGAGTCAAATTTCTTTTATTAAATAAGTTGGTTTTGTTCCAATTACGTGTACATTTATAAAATAGAAACATTGAGTGACTTTAGGCCATTATATAAAAATGTGTGCGCTGATATAGGAATTATAGATGGTATGCACGTGTTTGAGATTATTGGATTTTGAATTGTGTGGTTTGGACAACACGTGTATTCAATAGAATATGTAAATATGAATTTGATTAAGTTGATTGCTATTTTTAATATGGTAAACGGCACATTTATTTAAATCATACTAAAACTAAACTTTTGATGTTAGGTGCGGACCCTATAAATACCGCCATTACTTTCAAAGAATTCCCACCACAAATGTTTTTTTTTATCTTTATTAAACTTTTATATAACTTTATTCGAATGTAACATCAGAGAATACACAGATCATTAATTTATAACCTACCACAATTTATTTTATAAAAAACTCCACGTATCAAGGTGTTAGTAAAATATCGCTTTAAAACAATATTTAAATGATGTGTGTGTGGCACCACTTTAATAATTTAAAATTTAAAATTAAATTGTTCGACACGATATCTATACATGCAATCATTTCAAATAATATATGTTAAATTTTAACAGTTTTAATGCAATTGTAAAAATTCAAAGATGTGCTCTTCCTTAAATTATACAAAACTTGACCACAATATTATTTGGTGAATATTGTTAATTTGTACAACAGAATTATATATATTCAGTTTGAACAAAATAATTGTTTTATTTAAATTTTAAATCTTGTTTGATTCTTTTTTTTTTTTTAAATACATTTTTCTCTTTTCTTTTCAACTATACATTTTTCAATAAAATAATATTACATCCAAATTCAAAATTTTTCATTATTTTTAACCCCACATTCTCCATCAAATCACTAATCCAACATGCATTTTTTGCAAAAAATGAGCATCAAACGAGGCTCTTAATATTTTATTGCTGCCAACGATCGACGGTCGCTTGTACTAACTCAAAATCTTGGATTCACCGTTAGTTATGGCATGAGTTAAAAATTGTGGCCGTTATTAGACCACCAATTTGGCTAACAGTGGGATGGCTTATATTTTAGCATCTGTTCATTAGCTTTGCATCGTGAGCTCCATGGCCACAACATTTCATTCCAGTAATGTTAATTTCTAGCAGGATTTGCGGGATTTATCTTTCACTCCATTCCAACAACGTGTAACTTCGGGCATGCAAACTAATAGGCGATTCCATTCACGTCTTAAACTACCGGGAATTGTTTTGAGCTCAGTCTCACCTCATGGAAATATATCAAGTTACTGTAAAAGATTGTTGATTGATTCCTACTTGCTTCAATGTGACATAAACAGTGTGCAACTAGCCTGTCGATTTAATTGCTGGGTTGGCATCAAGTACCGTCTCCATTTCAAATACCAAAAATACAACTCTTCCGGATTTAAAACTGAATTGGTATACTGTGTTGAATTTTTCGTGAAACTTAAACTTTATAAAATATTATGAATTGTCAAAATCTTCATGTCAAATCATCAAGAAAATTAATTAATGCGGAACGTACCTTGATTCATTGATTTGTATATTGAATAATGAATTTTGAATTTTGATCTTTAAAATCTTGATTTCTTGTTCTTCAATTTAATTGCTCTGATTCTTCTTTTTTATTATAATTCTTGATTCTTGATTGTAGGTTTTGGATTTTCCCATTCAATATGCTTTCTCTCTTAATTCTTATGTTGATGAGATGACACAAAGAATGAGAACTACATATGAATTGGGACCATAACCCTATATACAGATTCCATCTGTATTCAGTCCATAGTTAAATACAAACTCTAATGGATCCGGTCTTTACACATATAAGTCGACCCACACTTTATTTAGATACTCAAAGCCCAATTACTTTATTCTTTATTAGATCACTTTAATTTTGAGTTTAACTTTAAGATAGTCTTTTTACACAATTAATTACATATGTCGGCCCATGTGGTAAATTAAGTAATTTTTTAACACTCTTCCATTTGGGTCACATATGTTACCTTATAAATGTATATAACCATATGAGCTTAAAAATGTTTGCTATCATAACCAAGAGCATCTCCAAACAATCTCATTCATTGATTATATCAATATAGGATCAAAGCGATCTTCGTTTCAAATATCATAACTAGACCATCAATGGTCACATACACCAACACAATCAAACGACATAGATCAAATGTGGATATGTAGCATAGAAATTACTTGCAATGTGACCCAAATATGCATATTTCCAATTGGTCCTACTTTATTCTTTAATGCCTTATGAGATCAAACTAAAAAAAAAACTTTAATCAGGGTGAAAAATTGAACTAAATACTTTATTATTGAAATGAACTAAAATAAACTTGAATGTGCACAACAAAAAATTGTCAAAAAACAACATCCAAAATTACAAACTCCCACTGAACTAGCACATCATCCCTTGGGTGGTAGACCTTTAGTGAATGGATCTGCTATCATGAAATTTGTCCCAATATATTCTATAGTAACATGACCACTCTGAACTCTTTCTTTAACAACAAGTGATTTGATGTCTGTAAATTTAGACTTTATTGAACTCCTATTGTTATTAGAATACAAGACTGCTCACTTATTGTCACAAAATAACTTTAGTCTTTCAATTCCATGTATGATCCGCAGACCGTTGACAAAGTCCCTCAGCTATATTCCTCGATTGGATGCCTCATAACACGATATAAACTCCACTGCCATGGTTGAAGAAGCTGTGAGTGTCTACTCAGCACTCTTCCAAGATATAGCTCCTCAGGCCAGCAGGAAGACATAACCCGATGTGGATCTCCTGCTGTCTTGACATCCAGAAAAATCAGAATCAATATAACCAGCGATCTTCAATTGGTCTGATTTCATGTATGTGAGCATGGAATCTTTTGTTCTCTGTAAATACTCATAACCCACTTGGCTGCCTTCCAATGATCCATCCCATGGTTACTTAAATATCTGTCTAGCATTCCAACAATGAATGCTATTTTCGAACACGTTCATACCCGAGCGAACATTAAACTCTCAATTGTTGAAGCATAGGGAATTTTCTACATCTCATTTACTTCAAGGTCATTCTCAGGGCATTGATTGAGATTAAACTTGTCTCCCTTAACAACAGGGGTATCACCTAGTTTGCAAGCATGCATCCCAAATCTCTTAATTACCGTATCGATATACCTCTTTTGTGATAATCCAAGAATACCTCGAGAACGATCTCGATGTATTTGAATCCCTAATACAAAAGAGACATCACCAAGATCTATCATCTCAAAATTCTTTGATGGAAATATCTTGATTTCGTACAATAAGCCATATCATTGTAGGTGAGCAGTATGTCATCGACATACAATACCAGAAATATATACTTACTCTCACTGAACATGTGATATACACAATCATCAACCACATTCATCTCAAATCCAAACGAGATGATTATTTGATGAAATTTGTGATACTATTGTCGGGAAGCCTGCTTAATCCCATAGGTGGATTTCTTTAATTTGCAAACAATTTTCTTGGAGTCTCCTGATACAAAGTTTTTCAGTTGCACCATATATATCATCTCATCAATGTCACCATTGAGAAACGCCATCTTTACATCCACATGATGTAGCTCAAGGTCAAAATGTGCCACAAGTACCATTATAATCCTGAAAGAGTCTTTTGTTGAAACTGGAGAGGGTCTCTTTGTAATTGATGTCTTCCCTTTGAGTAAAGTCATTGGCAACAAAATGAGCTTTATATCTTTCTATATTACCATTCGAGTCATATATATCCATTTGCAACCAATAGGTTTCATACCTTCAGGCAATGAGACAAGTTCTCGAACGTTATTGTCTTTCATGGACTCTATTTCCTCATCCATACATCAATACATTTTTTAAAATTATTACTTTTCATTGCTTGATGAAAATTGATAGGATCTTCTTCCATCAATACAATGACAACCTCATGTTCTTGGAAAAATACTATAAAGTCATCCGGAATTTCATTTCTCCTTTCTCTAGTGGATCTCTTTAATGGAATTTGTTCTCGAGGTTGTTGAGTTTGTTCTTCTAAAACAGTAGCTTGATTGTTTACAGGGGGTTCTGGAATATTGTCTCCATTCGAAATTGCTTCTTGAATAAGATTTGGAGCAATAATTTGTCCCTGATCCTGATCATTGTCAATTGCAATATGAGGGATGTTTATATGATCCTCCTCAAAGATAAAATTCCTAACTTTATCTCCCCCCGAACTCTACATCATCAACGAACTTGACATTTCACGTTTTGAAAATTGATTTGGCAGTGGGATCATAAAATTTGTAACCCATTGACCTTTCAGAGTATCCAATAAAATATGAACTGACAGCTCTTGAATCCAGTTTCTTTTCCAATGGCCTATAAGGTCTTAACTTAATTGGACAACCCCAAATGTGTAAGTGCTTCAAACTAGGCTTTTTACCTGTCCAAAGCTCATAAAGGGTTTTGACAGTTGCTTTCCTTGGAACTCTATTAAGAATATAAGCTGCAGTTTTTAATACTTCTCGCCAGAGAGATTTTGGTAAGGCAGAATGACTAATCATACTCCTTACCATATCCTTAAGTGTTCTATTTCATCTTTCAGCAACACCATTCATGCTAGGAGAACCTGGCATTGTGTACTGTGGGACGATTCCACATTCTTCTAGGAATTTAGGAAAATGCCCTGGACGTTGTTCTTCTGATTGGTCATATTTGCCATAGCATTCACCACCACGGTCAGACCTGACGTGTTTTGTTCTTTTGCCGAGTTGATTTTCAACTTCAGCCTTACAAGCCTTGAACACATGCAATGATTGGGATTTCTCATGAATGAGATACATGTAACCATAACGGGAATAATCGTCTATAAACGTAATAAATGATTGTTGACCATTCCAAGAAGTCGAAGGAAATGGCCCATAGATATCCTTATGAATTAGTTCCAAGACGTCTGAAGTCCTATTGGCACCTAATCTCCTTATGTTTGTTTGTTTTCCTTTAATGCAATTTACACAAACACTTAAATCTAAAAAATCAAGAAAATCAAGAATTCCTTCTGACACAAGTTTTTCAATTCTCTTTTGAGAAATGTGACCTACACGCGTGTGACATAATAAAGTGGAATTTTCATTGGTTAATTTAGGTTTAATACCTTGTGAATTCACATGCAATGTTTCATTATAAGAGATAACCGAATTAAGTATAGATTATCATATATAGATAAAGAACCGGAACCCACATATTAGAATCAAGAAAAAGACTAAATTTATTATCTTCAAATGAACAAGAGTAACCAAATTTGTTCAAAATAGAAATAGAAACCAAATTCTATCTAAAAGACAGTACCACAAAAGTCTCTTTCAAATCTAAATAAAAATCGATCTTTAATAATAATCTAAAATTCCTTATAGCCTCTACTTCAACTGATTTGTCATGCCCATATAGATAAATCTTTCAGCATTATTTGACTTTCGAATGGTTAGGCAACCCAGCATAGACACACTTATATGAGTAGTGACACCGGAATCAATCCACCAAGTATGTCTAGGTATGGAAACTAAATTAACCTCAGAACAAACCAAAGTGAGAAATGTACCTTTCTTTACACGCCAAGCGTGGTATTTAGTACAATCTATTTTCAAGTGTCCCAGAATTCCACAAAAGTAATAGTCAGATGATTCATCTTTTTTAGGATTTTGCTACTTCTTTTGAGCTGGACCGGTTGCAGCTTCCTTATTCTTTCTTTTTTTGAACTTGTCCTTAGAGGTACTAGCTAAATGAACACTTTCAGTCCTTTCTTGCTTAAGTCTTTCTTCTTCTTGCACACAGTATAAAATGAGCTAATTTAGATTACATTTCTCCTTTTGACAGTTATAACTAACCTTGAATTGATTGTATTGTGCAGAAAGAGAAATCAAAACAAAATGCACAAGCAAATCATCAGATAGCTTAAGCTTTAGTGTTTTAATTTTGAAGCAATATGATACATCTCCATGATGTACTCCCTAATATTTCATTTACCTTTATACCTTATTGAAATTAAGTTTGCCAAAAGTGTACTAGTTTCAGCCTTATCGCTTTTTGCAAATCATTTTTCAATTTCATCAAGAAATTCCTTGACAGTAATTACTGTATCGAACACGGTGCCCCTGAATGATTCTGGAATACAACACTTCATGATCGTAAGACTCATTAGGTTTGAACGATCCCACTTATCAAAGTCCATTTTTCATCAGCGAAACTTTTATCCATAAGTACAGCGGGTTGTTCAATCCTTAGCGCAATGTCTAAATCCATGCAGCCAAGAACGATCTGAACGTTATCTTTCCAGTCCTTAAAGTTGGTTCCATTTAGCACGAGAATAGAGTTGGTATTTACAGATATTGTAGAAGCAGAAGAATTAACTGAATAGAGTACTAAGCCAAAGAAATATGTTCGCATTAGAATCCTTATTAAATAATTAATTAATTCAAATAATAATAAATCTCATCACAAGAGCCGAGCATAACATTGATATTTAGTTTTTGGACATAAATATCAACTTGTAAGTGGTACTCTTAGTGTAGTAGTCAAATATTGACAATAAACTATGTCAAACAATAAACCTATTTTTGGACCGATTTATTGTTCACATAAAACAAAACCTTAGAATTGTCACATATTTATTACCATGGATTTGCATGTAATTCGGCCAAATATTTACCTCCCTTTAGGTCGGTGAATATCCGCATGAATTACAAACACACAACCTTCTTAATATTCCAAATAAATTAATCTAGACAATAGAGATTGCTTTGGTAACATGTTACGCCAATTAATTTATTCAGGAAAATTTGTAATCCAAAAGAAATTTATTTTAATACCAAAATTTGAATTTTAATTGTTAATTTCTGATTCTTTATTTTTATTTTTTATCAAAAATAGGGCGCTGTAGCGTCAGAAATTTTTATCTTTAACAAAAAAAAGACAGAAATAGGGCGCTGTAGCGTCAGAAACTGGGTCATGAAGCGCCCATAAACTGGAAAAAGATGGGCCGTCGCAGCGCTGCAGTGCTGCACAACCAGCGCCGCGGCACTACCTGCTTTGGGACATCTGTTATGCAGCGCCACAATACCCTAAATGCGGCATTTGATCCATACTTTAAGTCTTAAAATTCACCAAAATTCCAAAATTTTAAAATCTAGGGCTTGAAATAATCTTCCCTTTGATCTCAATAATTTAACATGGAGTTGATTCTCATACCATTTGTTGAATTTTTCATGAAACTTAAACTTTATAAAATATTATGAATTGTCAAAATTTCAATGTCAAATCATCAAGAAAATTAGTTAATGCGGAAAGTACCTTGATCCATTGATTTGTATCTTCAATAATGAATCTTGAATATAGAATTTTGATCTTTAAAATTTTGATTTCTTGTTCTTCAATTTAATTTCTCCAATCATTCTTCTTGATTCTTGATTGTGAGATTTGGATCTTCATCTTCAATATATTTTTTCTCTTAATTCTTGTGTTGATGGGATGACACAAAGAATGAGAATTACATATGAATTGGGGACCATAACTCTATATATAGTGTCCATATGTATTCGGCTCATCGTCAAATACAAACTCTAATGGATCCTGTCTCTACACATATAATCCGGCCCACACTTTATTTAGATGTCCAAGGCCTAATTACTTAATTCTTTATTAGATCACTTTAATTTTTGACTTAACTTGAATATAGCATTTATACACTATTAATTACATATGTCAGCACACATAGCAAATTAAATAATTTTCCAACATATTATGTCCCTTCTTCGTTTTGGTTTTCATTTCTGTGCAACCTAGGCTAATATCCTTACAATGTTATAGTAGTATAGTTGGTGTTGTTATTATTGTTCAAAATCAAGTGGACCTTTTAATGGGCCAAATGTTGGAATGAAATGAAAAAGCTTTGGAATTGTTTTTGCTTTGTCAATGCAGTCGCATGGGCAAAACGGTCTTGCGATCACATGGGGATCTTGGTTCCTACTCGAGGCCAATATGGCTATAAATTTGACCACATGGTACAAAACTCATGCCATTGAGGATTGGTTTTCTGGTTTTATTTTTATTTTTATTTTTTTTTTTTTTTTGCGGCTTTTCATGAAATTGGACCATTTTCTTGGTGTATTGATTGAAAACTATATATAGGAGATAGTTTTCATTTTTAGATAAAATTAAAAACAATTGAAAACAAAAAATCATTCTATTCATAGAGAGATTATCAAAGTTTCATACATTTCAAACCCCATTGTGTTCATTGAGTTTTGCAAGTGAAACACTAGTGCTTAACTATTTTCTTCTTCAAAACTTGATCAATCCTACAAACCATTTACGAAGAGCCTCAACAGTCTCATGTTTGAGCCTTTCTACCAAGGTTTTTAGTGTTCGTGATTCTATATCTTTGTTCTCTTCTCAATTTCCCTTGAAGGATAATATTACAACAATCTTAAACAATATTTGACGGAGAATGATACTATAATGGCCACTATCAAACTCATGAATCAAGACCTTATTCGCTTAAATCGATTCGATGGAACAAATTTCACTTGATGACAAGACAAGTCCAAGTTCTTGATTCAAAGTTGGCACCACTACCAGAACCAACAAATGGAGATACGGATGCTGTAAGAGTCAAAAGGCAAAAGCATCAGGCAGATGAATTGATTTGTCACGGCAATATACTCAACGTACTATTCGACCGGTTGTATGATCTATACACCAACTCATCCTCGATAAAAGATATTTGGGATGCATTAGAAAACAAATACAAAAAAAAAGGCACAAAGAAATTCTTGATATCGAGATGTTTCAATTTTAAGTTTCTTGAAAACACTCTTCTTCCACAAGTGCATGAATTACAAGTACTCATCAACAAACTAAAGGCGGTTAAGAATGAACTTCCGGAATCTTTCCAAGTGGGAATAATTATTACTAAATTCTTGGGGATTTGGAAAGGATATCGAAAGAAGATTCTTCATAGTTCCAAAGATTGCTCTTTGGAACAAGTTCAGAAACATTTTTGAATTGAGGAAGAATCGAAGGTAAGAGATAAAAGTGAAAACTCTTATGAAGGTACATCTAAAGCTAATGTTATTGAAAAGACTAAGTCATCCAACAAATCAAAAAGAGGAAACATTCTAAAAACTTCATAAAGTTTAAGAACAAGTCTAAGGGAGAATGTTTTGCATGTGAAAAAAGTCGAATATTTTGCAAAAGAATGTCAACATTGAAAACAAACAGAAAAAGAGAGAGAGAAAAGTTAACTCCATTGATGAATATAGCATTGTGGCTACCGTGAGCAAAATTAATGCTATCAAAGGCAAAGTCCCCAGTTGGTGGTATAATACATGATAAGTCACTTTTCAAGACTTATCATGAATCAAATGAAGAGAAAAAGATACAAATGAGTAATGAAGGCCACTCCAAAGTGGTAGGGAAAGGATTGAAAAAATTGTTGCTTTAACAAATGTACTACATGTTCCTGAAATGAATAGGAATTTAGTGAGTGAAGATCTCCTAGGAAAATTTGGTATCAATAGTATTTCTGAGTCCAAAAAATCTATACTGTCCCGAAATGGAAAATTTACTGAAAAAGGCTATTCCTGCGAAAGAATGGTCAAATTATATGTGATCGTCAAGCCACATTAGCAAAGACATATACTGAGGTATACAATGGAAAATCTAGACATATGAGTCCAAGATATGGCTACGTAAAGAAATTAATCAAGAGTGGAATAATTATCTAAATTACGTTTAGTCAATTGAGAACCTGACGGATCCTTTAACTAAATCTCTTGATAGAAATTTAGTAATATCTATTTTGAGTATGATAGGGTTGAAACTCTTAAACAAAAAAGACCTACCAATGATGGCAACCCTACTTGTTATTACTAAAACAATAATAAATGGTGACAATAAGTCATTTGATATGTAGATGGTTTCAGCATTATAAAGTCCGCATTAATAACCCCATCCTAATTATATAATGTTGATTATTACTTAAAATAGGGTTGAGCTTTAAGCTTTTAATGAAATTCAGTACTAAGTACAAGTATCTCTAAAAGTAATAAAGATACTGGAGGTGGTGTCACCTCAATAGAGAGTTAGAATTTCTTTCTTAAAAGTTCAACTAATAGGATGAGCGTAAAACCATATTAGCACTAAGCAAGTTTGAGGAACTTACGAACACATGACATTTGTGTGTATTTTCACCGATATTATCACAAGGAATAACTAGTTTAAAGCTATCTTGCTACTTTTAATTTCGATGATACATTGTGAGAAGTACACTATAATTACTTGCTACTTTTAATTTCGATGATACATTGTGAGAAGTACACTATAATTATATTCAAATCGAAAGATATCTAATTATTATGCATAAGTGTTGCTATTTTGAATATGTGATAGTTATTGATTTTCAACAAGTGGGAGATTGTTATTATTATTGTTCAAACCAAGTGGGCCTTTTAATGGTCCAAACGTTGGAATGAATGAGAAAGATTTGGAATTGTTTTAGCTTTGCCCATGTGGTCGCATGGGCAAAATAGTCTTGCGACCGCATGGGGCTCTTGATTTTACCCAAGGCCAAAATTAGTATAATCGTGAGACAGCATGGTACAAAAATCTAGCCATTGAGGGTTGGTTTTCTAGTTTGTTTTTAGTGGCTTTTCATGAAAAGTTGAGACAATAATTATATAGAGGCTTAATTATAGGGATTCCTCTTTCCTAATTTAGATTTCTATATATATATATATATATATATATATATATATATATATATATATATATATATATATATATAGTTGAGTTGTATGGAGTGTTCTTGCTCTTGGGTAGCATTTTAGGTCGACCCATCTCTGGTCAACATCATCTGTGTTAAGTGCGACGATCGAAGGTTGTGCGGTTGTGAGCAGATTTTGGCTCGCTTCTTGGATCCACAGTGTCTGTGCTCTTCTTCATCGGAAAGTATCAATTGACCATAGACTATGGATCGTGGACTATGGCTGGTTGTGGTGGTGATCGGATTTTTGAGAACTGTCTAACATATTATTATCGATAGGTTCGTCGTTGATCATCTGGTGCGGTGAGCGTGGAAGAAGATTGTGAAGGAGGATCGTTCGTCTACTTGATATTGGGCTATCTATGGGTTGGGCTAGGTATATTTTTTATTTGGGCTGAAGTTGTTGGTTTTGTGGGTTAGGCTAGGAATATTTATTAGGGCTCAAATTGTTGGTGGAATATATTTTTGTTTGGACTTGGGTTTTATTGGGCTTGAGTCATTTGTGATTAATTGTTTATTAGGTGTGTAGAGTTTGTTATTAGGCCTGAATTATTTGGTGGATTACTTTGGTTAGTGGGCTTCTAGGGCCTTTGTGTAGACTATTGTGTGGGAAATTATTCTACTTGGATACTTGTGGGGGTGTTTGGATATTGTATTTTATTTCTATGGCTGACGAGTAAAAGAATTTCGTTGTAACCGATGTCATTCCAGTGATGTCCAAAATCACAAAACATAAGTTGGTTGGTCCAAATTATTTAGATTGGTGTAAGACAGTTCGAATTTATTTGCGGAGTATCAATATGGCTGACCATCTTATTGAAGATCCGCCAATGGAAATACTAGCCAAACATGGAGAAGAGATGATGCTCGATTATTCTTACAATCCAGAATTCCATTGACACTGAGATAGTCAGTTTGATTAATCATTGTGTATGTTAAGGAATTGATGCAATAATTAGAATTTATGTACTCTAGAAAGGGAATGTGTCACGTATTTATGAAGTATGTAAGGGTTTTTACCGTGCTGAACAACAAGATCAGTCTCTTCAGGCTTATTTTATGAATTTTAAAAAGACCTATGAAGAACTGAATGTCTTGTTACCTTTTAGACCTGATGTGAAAGTTCAGCCAGCTCAGCGGGAGCAAATGGCTGTGATGAGTTTTCTAGCTAGTCTTCATTTTCAGTTTGAAATTGCTAAATCCTGTATTCTCTCTAGTGCTGAGATTTCCTCTCTACAAGAGACCTTTACTAGAGTACTTCGCACATATACTAATGCTTTTGTTGCTTCATCTATTCAGTCTTCTAGTGCTCTTATCAATCACAGTGGTCATACAAAAGGCGGAGGTATAGGTAGTCGGGACAATCGAAGTAAAGATGAAAGGGGAGTTGTATGTTATTACTGTCAATTGTCAGGACATACCAAACGCACGTGCTGAAAATTGCAAAATAAATCTCTGAAGTCACACTCAGCTCATGTTGCAGCTACTACTGCTTCACCCATCTTATCCTCTGAGCTTACCATAACGATTTTTGCAAATAAATTTTCTCAATTTACTCAGTACCAAGAAGCATTGAAGAATTCGTCTCAACCTATCTCTGCCATTGCTAAGACAGGTAAACCCGATACATATCTTTTTTCATCTTCCTCAAAATGGGCCATTAATTCTGGTACCACAAATTATATAGTAGACAATCCTAGTCTCTTCTCTCCTTTTCAGTCATATACATCTCCTTTCAACGTTACTTTAGCTGTTGGTTTTACTTCTTCTGTTCTTCGTTCTGGTACTATTAATCCAACTCCATTACTTTCTTTATCTTCTATGTTAAGTCTACCAAAATTTTCTTTCAATTTAATGTCCGTGAGCAAAATTACTTGGACCCTAAACTGTTGCATTTCATTTTTTCCTGATTATTGTCTTTTTCAAGATCTTATGAAGAAGAAGATTATGGTAAATGACATGAATCAAGAGGTCTCTATGTTCAGAATACCCAGGTGCCCAAACACATTGTGTAACACCCCAAATTTTCATCAATCTGGAGTGTTACGAAAATCTAATTTTCTTTTTGTTAAAAGCGGAATGAAACAAATTAAAGACATTCTTTATTTTTAACTACAATTATCAATTAAACACAATATCCGAGTTTCTAAAAATTTCAATCATACTCAAATGATTAATTTAGTAACGAGTCTTTGAAAATTAAATTTAAAGACATAAAAAAAAATACTAAATGGTTATTTGCCTTTTTCTTTGATTAATTTAGTAACGAGTCTTTGACAATTAAATTCCATTCGTTCCGGACAAACCTATAATGACTAGGGGTGAGTATATAGAAATACTCAGTAGGACATGATTAATGGTGCAATCCTGAATAAAATATTAAATCATGCCTTAAAAATATCGTACTGTCATATCATATCTTTAGAAACCAATAAGAACTCATAATATATCATATCTTTGGTACCAGATGGCCATTTCATATCATATCATAACTTTCATAAGTATAATATTTATCAACATAAAGAAATAATTTAAACAGGAAAAACCACTTCCACCTCGTGATCTTACCTCGTCGGATGAAATAACTTTTCACAGAAATTATGAATGCACATTTCAAAACTAGTCCAAATCTTGAGCGCATGAGACATAATAAGAACAACCTGCCTTGGCCCTCTATCCACTTGTGAAGAATTATTCTTGACTGGGTGCAAAAATAAAAGCAACACATCCTCTCTCTCTTTCTCTCTCCCCCTAAAGTGTGTACTATGCATGAGTTTTCACCCAATATGTATATAATAAAAATCCTATCCCAGTATCCCTAGTCTAACAGCATTTTGTGTTGGGTGAGGGGCAAGAAAATGGATAGGGTTTGGGTATGGAAAAAGTCTCAATTCCAATATTCTATTCAATCAACAATTTCTTCTTCCCCATCTAATCGACACGTGGCAACCTATCCCATTCATATCCCAAAATCAAAGCAAATAAAACATTTTAAAACAAAACTACCAAATCAAAACCACCACTTTTCCAACACCCCACAAGTGGCCACCCCTAGCAATTTAATATTTTATTTGAACCATAATCAAAATACTAACAACTTCTATAAACTGTAATATCTTGATTTTAACTTATCCGAATTAATATTTTCTCAAGCCTAAAATGCATAATTAATTACGAGCTATCCAATGAATATAATGTTAACATACTTATTTTTGCTCTATTGTAATCTAATATTTCACCCAAATAAAATTGAATTATCATTTATATCACTTTAGTCCCTAACTTTCTGATATGAATGTAAAATGTATAGTTTTTCCTTTTAATTTTATGTGCTAGTATGATTAATTAGCGCCAAAATGTACTCATTACGTTTATATTTTGATTTAGGTGGCAATTCTATGGATATGGCGTAATTTGGAAGAAATAAGTGAACAATGGCCAAAAGGAAAGAAAACGAAACTTCGGGGACCACAATGCAATTATTCAGAAGATGACCCGAATGGTGAATCAAGCATGAAATTGAGCTAAGTAACACATTGTGATGTCATGGAATGTTAGAAGAAGAAGAAGGAGGAGGAGGAAACAAGGCCAAAGGTTAAATGAAATAAAGTTTGGGACCAAAGTGAACCAAATGGAAAATAATTTCTACCATGCAGTCACATAAGCACCAATAGGAGATGAACAGTGCAAAATTTTTATAACTATACTGTCGCATGGGTTTATACCATGCAGTCGCATGGTTCATTCTGAGCGCGAATTTTCTGGTTTGCTTATTCTAACCAATATCTTATGGTAGGGTTTTTGGACAACCTATTTAACTTTAAACTCGTCCAAAACACAGGGGAACGCCTCCCAACTCTCTTCTTCTCTATTTTTCTCTTAAATGCATGAATTGTAACTAAATTTTTACACTTGGTCGAAGGAAATTGAAGTCTCGGAACCACATATTGTGAGATCTAAATAGTTTTTCTTATTGTTTAATTCTTATTTTGCGTATTGAATATTCTTCTGCACTTATTTCTATGATTGTTATGTTTAATTGCTAGGAGGCCTACTAGTTTGTTATTCGTTACAATCTACCGCTAAGTTAAATATCAAATCCGTAATTGTTTGATTCTTTTAACTTGTGAAGCACTAGGATTTGATGATTTTCTGCGATAGAGGTTATTGAATCTTAAGAAGAATGTTTAAATAGATTGAATGCAACCGCTGGTGTTTGTGTTATCTAGTTTATCGATTTCTCTATTGTGTAAAGCTGTTATTAAAGTTAATCTTGAGCGCTGGTTTGGGGTTATTTAATAATTAGGGTTAATTAGAACGCTGGTTTTTAATTAACTAAAATTAAGGAGAAATGGGAATAAATTCCAACGATGAATATTCGAAATATGAATTGAATTATCCTTGCATCTGTGATCAATTGTGGATTTCCGACGGTGGATGTGGACTTAGACCAAGGTTAGTCTTTTGATTGTTTTCGTTAATTTAATTTTCATTGTTATTAATTATATTATTTACAATTGTTTCCATACAAAAATCCCCTCAATCATTGTACGAAGCATAAAATATTGAATTACACACTCTTCGTGTGATCGACCCTTACTTCACTACTACATTAGTTTTAGAAGTTTAAGGACTATTTTTGGGTGCCTACGACAGCATACCAAATTTTGGGGGCCGTTGCCGGGGAGTGGTGCTAATTTATTTTTGTATTTCTTTTGTTATTTATTTTATTTTTTAAAAAAAAATCATAATTTTCTAAATTTTTAAGTAATTTTTTGTTTTTAGGAATTTTAGCATAGAATTTTATTCATTTTTCTTCTTCTTCTAGTTTTTTTTAGCTTGTTTGTCATAATTTTTTTCGAATTTCCTTGATAATTTAAGGAACTTGAATTACTTGATTACAAATATGGCTGTCAATTCTCAACAATTCGACACTAGACTCGAGATGCCATTGAAATATGTTAATGAGGTAAATGTCTCATCCATTGAACAACAACTTGCGAGTCTAACTACTCTTATTTGTCGAATGGTTGCAGGTAATGTGCAAATAGGGATGGCAACGGGGCGGGGCGGGGGCGGGGAGGCCCTCCCCGTCCCCCGCCCCGTTAAGAAATTTCATCCCCATCCCCGCCCCGTTCCCCGTTTAAGGCGGGGCGGGGCGGGGTCGGGGCGGGGGCGGGGTCGGGGCGGGAGATTTCCCCGTTTATTCCCCGTTTAATTTTTTTTTTTTTTAAAGTTTTTGATAATTTTTTTTTATCGTCCATATTCATTATATTTAGACAACTAATTTTAGTTGCTATTTTTCTATTAGAACTAATGAAAACTTTAATTCAAAGTATTGAAAATTTTCATTCAAAGTATTGAATTCCAAAAAAAAAAAAAAAAAATTTTTTTTTTTTAAACGGGGCGGGGCGGGGGGGGGACCCCAATACCCGTCCCCGCCCCGTCCCCGCCTCGGGGAAAAACTCCCCGCCCCGTCCCCGCCCCGTTACCCGTTTAAGCGGGTTTTTCCCTCCCCGTTCGGGGCGGGTCCCCGCGGGTATCGGGTTTGTCGGGTTTTTTTGCCATCCCTATGTGCAAACAAGAAAAACTTGAGAAATTTGTTTATTGGTAGGCCATCCAACCGATATGTGTCCAACACTTCATGAAGAATCCATTGAATACGTAAATGCAGCAAGTAGTTTTCCTGGACAACCATAGAGGAATTATGATACTTATTCAAACACGTACAATCAAGGATGGATGGATCATCCAAATATTAGCTATAGGAATCAACGAGTGAATCAACCTATGAATCAAAATCGACAGAATTTCCAGCAATATAATCAGCCATACTCTCCTAGACAACAACAAGGCCAAACTTCTGACTCTGGTATGTCTTTAGAAGATATTGTTAAATCTCTGGCCACTAACATTTTACAATTTCAACTGGAGAGAAGGGCTAGCATTCAATGTTTGGAGAAGCAGATAGGTCAAATGGCTAATGCGGTCAATCGGTTGGAAACACAGCATGTGAGAAAACTACCCTCTCAAACGGTAGTAAATCCAACGGAAAATGTAAGTCCAATCACGTTGAGGAATGGCACGGAGGTTGAAGTTCCAGTGAAGATAGCCCCTATATCATCGAAGAAAGAAAATGAGGAATATATCACTACAGAAAAGAGTGATCCCAACGATAATGAGGTAACTAAGCGTAAGTTTCTACCTCTTTCGGATTATAAACATGTACCTCCTTTCCCTCAAGTTTTAGTAAGATCTAGGAAATATGAACGAGATCATGACGAGCTGCATGAAATTTTCATTAAATGCAATGTCAATATTCCACTTTTAGATATTATTAAACAAGTACCTCATTATACTAAATTTTTGAAACAATTGTACACGAGTAAGAGAAAATAGAAACTAAAGGGGATTGAAAAGGTAAAAGTCGGAGAACAAGTATATGCAATTATTTAAGAGAAACTTCCTATAAAGTGCTCAGATCCAAGTATGTTTACTATTCCTTGCATGATAAACGACACTAAGTTTGAAAAGACCATGCTAGATTCAGGAGCATCTATTAATGTCATGCCATATTCTGTATACGCTTCTTTGAAACTTTGGGCCTTTAAATGACACTGGTATGATAATCCAATTGGCAGACAAATCTAATCCCTATCCTATGGGTCTAGTTGAGGATGTTCTTGTGAAAATTGATGGTTTGATTTTTCCTGCTGATTTTTATGTGCTTGATATGAGCAATAATAATCATACTACCCATATCTTGTTAGGAAGACCATTCTTAAGGACATCAAAAACTAAAATAGATTTTCATAATGGTACATTGACCATGGAGTTTGATGATAAGATCATTGAACTTAATATCTATGATTCCATGAAATATCCGTGTAATAATAATCATGTTCATTTTATTGATGTAATTGATCAATTAGCACAGGATGTTTTCAAATTTGCTGTTAAAAATGAATGGGAATCTGTCACTAATGAGCATCTTGGGGAGGAAAAAGAGAAGCTGGCTTTGAACACTGAGTTACAAGAAACGGTTGCAATATTAAATAATCTTCCAAAGCTACAGTATTCAAGTAACAGTTCTTATTTTGTTTTACCAGTTTCTAATAAGAGGCCTCTACTTTCTGTTTTGCAGACTTCCATTTCAAATTTAAAGCCCCACCTCAGCCACTACAAGTATACATTCCATGGAGGTGGAGGAACACTGTGAGTTATCATTCCCAATGGACTTGGTGCACCGCAAGGAAGATCGAAGCCAACCATGATAAACCCGGGCTAAACAAGAAAACATTGAGTCAAGCAAAAGACAATACACAAAGGCGCTGATTAGGAGGCAACCCTAGGAGAGTTCGTTCTTTTATCTTTTTATTTTTATTTTCCGTATTCATATTTTAGTTATCTTTATCTTTTTCTTTGCATTTCACCTTACATTGGGGATAATGTAAGCTTTAAGTGTGGGAGAGGCGATTTAGATTGAGTTTAAATTTCAAAAATGTTGAAAAATTTTGCATGATTTTTCAAGAATTGGAGTTGAGGTTAAATGATTTTTTTGATTATGTATGCTATTTGCAAGAATTAATTAAGCTTTTGAAGAACTCATAACATGACTGAATGAATAATCCTCCAACTTAGAGTTAATTAATTGAGTTATTTTCTTTGAGAATGGTAGTAACTAAATTCTATGGACAAAAGTCGGTGAGATTTTTGAGTTTTTAGATTGATACATCCATAACAGTCTCATTATTTTTTTTATGTTTGATATTCCTCCATGGTTTTATTTCTCTAGAACTTGCATTAATTCTCTTCAAGATTACATTGACACATACATGTATGAACATGATTAAGGCCATCTTTATTACATAAATAAGGTTTATTAGCCAAATAGCCGACCCTGTAATTGAACTTTCCATTGTGGAGCCCATTTGAGCCTTATTACTTTTTCTTTGTATAAACTCACATTACAAGTTTTAAATTGGAAAAAAATATCTTTACCCAAGCCTTAGAGCTAGTGGAGTATTGTTGAATGTCATGAGAAGTGTGGTTATGCAAGAAAATAAGTATGGGGGTATCAAGATTTATGGTAGTGGTATTATTGGTGAATTGGAACAAATTTCCTATGTCAATTCAGGGAGTTCCATTATTGGTGTATAATTTGGAGTTTACATTGTGTAAGAAAAATACAAGAAGAAAAAAAAGAAGAAAAAACGAATGATTGAAGAAAAAGAAAAAAAATAAGTGATGAAGGAGAGTGATTTTAATATGAAAAATATCTATATTCATAACTCTTCCTATATCTCGAGAAAGAGTTTGATTTGTGTGAGATAGATGCAAAAATGATGAAACTATCATGTGGAGTGGTTGGTTTACATGTCTTATGTATATGTTTGAACTAAGTCTATTTATCTTTACTCCACTAGTTTCGATGGCTCTTGAGTCACCTACCCAAATATTTCCCACCTAAACCATAAGCCACATTACAACCTTTGAAAAGTCATGTTCTTGTAAAGCATGTGATCTAAGTGGTGGCAAATGAGAAGATATGCAAGCATATGGTAGTTCATCTCCATTGGAATGAACTTGAGCGAAACACTTACATTTTAAACACATGAGAGTTGAGTGCTTATATTAGTGAGGATCTACATGTTTGATTTATTCCATCTTCATATGAAAATACTTGTTAATTGATTATGAGTTATGTGAGAACGTTTATTCATGATGTGGTATGTGTTTTGAAAAAGTTTGATGGTTCTATGTTCTTGGCATTATAACCTGGTGTTTTGGAAAATTAAATTTAAGTTTTGCCCGATGACGAGCAAAAGCTAAGTGTGGGGGAATTTGATATGAATGTAAAATGCATAGTTTTTCCTTTTTATTTTATGTGCTCGTATGATTAATTAGCGTCAAAATGTACTCATTACGTTTATATTTTGATTTAGGTGGCAATTCTATGGATATGACGTAATTTGGAAAAAATAAGTGAACAATGGCCAAAAGGAAAGAAAACGAAACTTCGAGAACCAAAATGCAATTATTCAAAAGATGACCCGAATGGTGAATCAAGCATGAAATTGAGCTAAGTAACACAATGTGATGTCATGGAATGTTAGAAGAAGAAGGAGAAGGAAGTAAGGCCAAAGGGTAAATGAAATAAAGTTTGGGGACCAAAGTGAACCCAATAGAAAATAATTTCTATCATGCAGTCGCATGGTAGTTCATGCAGTCGCACAAGCACCAATAGGAGATGAACAGTACAAAATTTTTATAACCATGCAGTCACATGGTTCATTCTGGGCGCGAATGTTTCTGGTTTCCTTATTCGAACCAATCTCTTATGGTAGGGTTTTTGGACGACCTATTGAACCCTAAACTTGTCCAAAACATAGGAGAACGCCTCCCAACTCTCTTCTTCTCTATTTTTCTCTTAGATTCATGAATTGTAACTAAACTTTTACACTTGGTCGAAGAAAATTGAAGTCTCGGAACCACATATTGTGAGATCTAAATAGTTTTTCTTATTGTTTAATTCTTATTTTGCATATTGAATATTCTTTTGCACTTATTTCTATGATTGTTATGTTTAATTTCTAGGAGGCCTACTAATTTGTTATTCGTTACAATCTACCGCTAAGTTAAATATCAAATCTGTAATTGTTTGATTCCTTTAACTTGTAAAGCACTAGGATTTGATGATTTTCTGGGATAGAAGTTATTAAATCTTAAGAAGAATGCAACCGCTGGTGTTTGTGTTATCTAGTTCATCGATTTCTCTAATGTGTAAAGTTGTTATTAAATTGAATCTTGAGCGTTGGTTTGGGGTTATTTAATAATTAGGGTTAATTAGAACGCTGGTTTCTAATTAACTAAAATTAAGGAGAAATAGGAATCAATTCCAACGATGAATATTCGAAATATGAATTGATTTATCCTTACATCTGTGATCAATTGTAAATTTCCGACGATGGATGTGGATTTAGACCAAGGTTAGTCTTTTAATTGTTTTCGTTAATTTAATTTTCATTGTTATTGATTACGTTATTTACAATTGTTTGTATACAAAAACCCCCAAATCATTGTACGAAGCATAAAATATTGAATTACACACTCTTCGTGGGATCGACTCTTACTTCCACTACTGCATTAGTTTTAGAAGTTTAAGAACTATTTTTGGGTACCTACGACAACACACCACTTTCCAAAATGTAGCATATAGTACAAATAAAATTTTTTATAAATTTTCGGGGTATTACACATTGCCTGTTCAAGTGTCTTAACCCCGTTTGAAGCACATTATTGGTTGGGCCATCCATCTTTATCTTTGCTGAAGAAATTATGTCCTCATTTTCATAGTGTGTCTTCTTTAGATTGTGAATTGTGTCAGTTTACAAAACATCATCGTTTGTCCTCTGTTCCTCGAGTGAATAAGAGAGCTAGTTTTCCTTTTGAGCTACTTCATTCAGATGTTTGGGGTCTTTGTCCTGTAGTGTCCAAAACTGGATTTTGGTATTGTGTTACCTTTGTTGATGATTTCTCTCGTGTGACTTGGCTTTATTTAATGAAAAATCGTTCTGAATTATTCTTTCATTTATTTAATGAAAAATCGTTCTGAATTATTCTTTCATTTTAGTGCCTTTTGTGCTGAAATTAAAACATAGTTTAATGCTTATGTGCATACGTTCAGAAGTGATAATGCCAAAGGATATTTTTTCAATTCTTTTCAGACTTACATGCTTCAGAATGGTATTCTTCACCAATCCCCGTGTGTTGACACACCCTCTCAGAATGGTGTTGTTGAAAGGAAAAATAGACATCTTCTTGAGACCATAAGGGCACTCTTGTTCCAAATGCATGTTCCTAAACAGTTTTGGGCTGATGCGGTCTCCACAGCGTATATTTTATTAATCGGATGCCTTCATCTGTTCTTCATGGCGAGAGTCCTTATCATGTCATTTTTCCTACTAAACCCTTGTTTTCTATTGAACCTAGAATATTTGGTAGTACTTGTTTTGCTCGTGATGTTCGTCCCCAGATTACTAAATTAGATCCAAAATCCTTAAAATGTGTTTTTCTGGGTTACTCTCGTCTGCAAAAGGGTATCGGTGCTACTATCAAAGTTTTAACAAGTATCTTGTGTCGGTTGATGTTACATTCCTGGAACATATTTCTTTCTTTCCCACTTCTTATACTTCTTTCAATAAGGGTGAAGTTGATGATCTGTCAGTTTATCGTGTAATTTCTCAGCCAACTGATATTACTTCTACACCAATTGATCCCACACCACCACCACCACCCCCCCATTCAACAGGTCTATTCTAGACGATGTCACCCTCTTGATGCATGTTCGACACCTATCTCTTCTTCGACATCGGATCTAGTGTCCAGTGATCTTGATCTACATATTGCTTTCCGCAAAGGTAAACGTCAATGCACTTATCCTATTTACTCTTTCGTTTCTTATGGTCACTTGTCTTCTTCATTTTGTTCTTTTGTTGCTTCTCTTGACTCTTTCACTCTTTCAAAAACTGTTCATGAAGCCTCATCCTATCCTGGTTGGCATAAAGCTATGATAGAGGAAATGAATGCTTTAGATGCTAATGACACTTGGGACTTAGTAAAATTACCTGCACGAAAAAAGGCTATTGGATGTAAGTGGGTGTTTGCAGTCAAGGTCAATTCTGATAGATCAGTGGTTAGGCTTAAAGCTCATCTTGTGGCTAAAGGATATGCTCAGACTTATGGTGTGGATTATTCTGATACTTTATCTCCTGTAGCCAAATTAGTGTATGTTCGCTTATTCATTTCTATGGTAGCTACTCATAATTGGCATTTACATCAATTAGACATCAAAAATACATTTTTACATGGTGATCTTTCGGAGGAAGCTTACATGGATCAACCACCAGAGTTTGTTACTCAGCTGGGGCATAGGAAAGTGTGTCGTCTTCGAAAGTCATTATATAGTTTGAAATAGAGTCCATGTGCTTGGTTTAGAAAATTTAGTTAGGCAGTGGAAAAGTTTGGAATGCAAAAGAGCAAGTCTCACCACTCAGTCTTCTACAACCAATCTGAATTTTGCATTATTCTCCTTACTGTGTACGTTGATGATATTGTTATTACTGGCAGTAATACTATGGGGATTTCATCTTTGAAGTCCTTTCTTCACAACCAATTTCATAAGAAAGATTTAGGGGTGTTGCAGTATTTCTTGAGAGTTGAGATAACAAGAAGCAAGAAATGCATCTTCTTATCTCAGAGAAAATATGTGCTTGACTTATTAATTGAGACTAGAAAGTTGGGAGCTAAGCCAAGCAGTGCTCCAATGCTCCCTAATTTGCAACTTACCGAAGATGGTGACTTATTTGAAGATCCTGAGAAGTACACAAGACTGGTTGGGAAATGGAACTATCTTACAGTAACTCGTCCTGATATTGCGTATTCTGTCAGTATTGTAAGTCAATACATGTCTTCTCCAAAGTTCACCATTGGGTAGCTTTAGAACAAATCCTATATTATTTAAAGGGAGCTCCTGGACATGGGATATTGTATAAAAATTATGGACGTACTCACATCGAATGTTTCTCAAATGCAGATTGGACAGGTTTCAAGATTGATCGAAGAACCACTACGACTACTGTATTTTTGTTGGAGGAATATGATTTCGTGGAAAAGTAAGAAGCAAAATGTTGTGTCCCGATCTAGTGCAGAATCAGAATATAGAGCTATGGCATAGTCTAATTTAAATTTCTCAATCTGTGTACATACGTATCTTCTCCTATGAATAAAGATATCAAATTATTCTCTTTTCATCATAGAAATAATTGAAAACAACAAATCAGTCCATTCATAGAGAGATTATCAAACTCTCATACATACTCAAACCCCCTTTGTGTTCATTGAGTTTTGCAAATAAAACACTAGTGCTTAACTGTTTTCTTCTTCAAGGCTTGATCCATCCAACAAACCATTTGCCAAGAGTCCCTTTAAGCACCAATTTAATCCTAGAAGGGCAAATATCGTTTGAGGACAATGATCTCGTGTTAGAGCCTTTCTACCAAGTTTTTTGGTGTTCTTGACTTTGTATCTTTGTTGTCTTCTCCATTTCCCTTGAAGGATAATAGTACAACAGTTGGTTGTTTTGTTTTAGTTGTGGGGGCAGCAGGGTTTATGACAAAATGCTCAAATGACCACGAAGCTTGAAGAAGCTGTCATTTTCCATCTTTTTATTCGTGCTTATTGAGAGATTCATTTTTGGCCACACTAAGTTAGTGATAATGCTAGAAAAGAGTTGTTCTTTGTCTCATTGATTATTGAGACTAAAGTTATACTGACCCTTATGTCCAGAAAATGGTGTCAATTGGCTTCTTCTGTTCAGAGAAACCCATTTGCTGTACACTATTCTCATGGTTCCTACATGGTGTCAGGCATTTTAGACAACTTTTCGTAAAGAGGAATAAAAACTATGGAAGGTTAATATACGAACTGGTTGAGTTTGTTCTAGTTCATAAGGCTGTGTCACATTGATATCTAAAATTGCATCCAATGCATTGATTTCTCTATGTGATGCCTAATTAGTGATGATCACCCTGCATTCCCTTAACAGTTGTTACAATAGACTGCCACGTCGAAAAATGAAATACACTTAATTGACGAGGTAAGGTGAAAAGTCAATTGAATATTTATTGGTCATCTAACCAGTCAACACAATCGAAGGTCTGCTTAGCTCTTCGTCGCACAGAACAAGTTGTCACCCAAGCAATTGCATAGATGAGCAAGCCAACTTAAAGCTGAGTAGCATTCTCTTAGCACAAACACTTCATTGATGTACCTTGCTTCTCTAGCATGTGTTGGAAACAAAGAGGGATACAAGAAGAAAGCACACCCAAAAAAAACAAGACTTGAATACGAAGAATCTTTTTCCTAAAACGATATTTGTCCTGCTCAAATTTAGATTTCTTAAGGGAATCACCCATAAATAGTTTTGAGGATAAATCAAGCCTTTTAATGATTAATCGTCAAGAGAAAATGAATAATCACAAGAACCGCTAAAATTCCAGATGATAAAATAGCCTAACGGCTCCAAGGGCAAGGCATCACCACTTTTCTCGTGGCCACATGAAAGCATATGCCCCAAAGGGCAAAATCCCGGTGCAGGATGCGAAAGGTCAAGCGTGACCCTTTGAACACTTTGAACCTTCTGAATCGGTCCTGTCCAGTTTCAAAAAAATATATATATATATACTAATCAGAAACGAAAATCCATCGGGTCCCAAATAGTTCTTGGTTCTTCAATAAGAATTGTGGTTACCCAGCTCTAGAACTAAATTTGTCATTTTCTCAAGTTTTTTTTTTTTTTTACTTTTTACAATTTATTTACCCTAACCTAATGATCTGATCCAACAAGTAGCAAGCTTGCAAGACTCAAATAGTAAGTATCGTAATCAATTAAATTCATACATTTGAATATCAATATCATTCATAGTCACTTATATTCGCCTATTTACATGTTGCCCATCCCACAAACCCTTTTTGAGACGTCGCATGCAGAGCCACAACCGAAATAAGAGAGACTCGCCATTGATTTCCTATATATTAGATGATATCATGCTAGACGTTGAATATTATTTGGTAGCATATTCGCAGCAAGTATGAAAGTGTTGAATTATGTATTTGATAGCACTTTTTTTTTATTATTATACTCCAACTAGGTACTGGAAATATAATTGTAATGTCATGTTTGGGTTCGATTTCAAATTTTCAATAACTACATGGAACAAAATTGTTCCAATTACAAAATACTCAAAAATGTAATAGATGATTCCAGATATTAAAATCCCGATACCTAATCCTAGCGACCAAAACAATATCCAATTTCCTTTTTTTTTTGAAGTATGGAAAAAGGCTGTGATGATCCTCAATTCAAGGTAGGGGCATGCATATATGTATACATCAGAGAACAGAAAAATTAATTAATAATGTGATGGCTGGTGCAGGAATTGATATATTCTAATGCATGTACCCAGACAGATAGTTGTGGTTACTATTGTCCGTCATTGCATGCATCACTTTCATGCAGTTTGCTGGAGGCAAAGCAGCAAATGCATATGAATTTTGGATGACATCATGTTGGTATATGAACAGTGAGTTCTAATCATCGCAATCTGCCGACTCGTCTTACTTGAAAAAAAAAAAACACCATATATATATATATATATATATATATAGAGAGAGAGAGAGAGAGAGAGAGAGAGAGAGTTATGTTAATCACTTTTTATTTTTTAAACTTACTTATTTCTTGAAACATTTTTGTCAATTGTTTTAAATATATACCTATTTCTCTTCAAAGGTGTTACAAAATTCTCCATCTTTTTTTGCAAGAATTTCAAACCATAATTCTAAATTGATGAGAATTTTTGTCGACCTTGCTTGGAGGACATTTTAATAAAATAGCACAAACCATTTTGTGACTGGATGGACATATTTGCACTTTTTTTTTGGCAGGAGAAAATTTCATTTTGATTAAATAAAAAAAAAAAAAGTAGACTAGCTATAAAAAAATTCCAAATATTATTTACTTAAAAGTAAATTTTAAAATAAATAATCATTTGTTTGTCAATATGAGAAATTAGCTCTTTTTATTGTTGAAGTCAGCAATTTTTTTTCAAACCAACCACGATTTGACCCTTCATGGATGGATGTCTTATATTTTAATCGAAAAGAAAATTTATCTTGTGGCCTATTTTAATATTAACTGATTTTCTTCACTAATCCATCACAACTAGACATGCAACAATAACTAAAAAAATAAAGAAAAAAATGGTAGTATTGACGGATTTGTGTCAAGTTTATTTTAAGAAATTAAGGATCTTCACAAAATTTTGAAAGTTCCCTGTACATAATTTGAGCAACCTATTCATTATCGAGAAAAAAACCAGAAAAAAAAAAAAGGTTATACAGCAAACAAATAAGGAATAAAAAGACAGGAGACATTCTATATGGTCTCCTTTTAGGATTTTCAGACGGGGAGACAAATATGTTTTGAGATCATGACCAAAGCAGTAGGAGAGTTTATAAGAGTAAGAAAATTATGACAAAAAAATTCAATAAAAACCATTAGTCATCAACTTGCTTGCACTAAAATAATTATGTCTCAGTTGGAAAGAATTTATAAAGTGTTTAATTTATAAATAGATTGATTGAGTGCTGAATAATTAAGTGGCTAGTTCGTGTGGATCCATTGATATGTATAATTAAAAATAAAGTTTCATAATTTATAAATGTGTTTCGAGCGGGTTGTCGCTAACAATTAAAAAAGGTTCAGACGATTGAGTAAGGAACGGACCTCTTGACATAAAGTCCTAAAAATGGGTGCTTTATTGGTGAAGATTTACAATTGGAAATAAATAGAATGCCTCCAAGGGGCGCAAGCACACGAGTACTAAAAGAACTGTTTTAAAGTTAAAATAAAAAATTGAAATTAAATATTCTCTGTTGAGAGTGTTTGATTCGATGTCTCTCTTTTCTATGTCTTCCTTTCCTTTTACATTCTTTTGATAGTTTCTTTGTGAAAAACTGTTTGGAAACTGCTTGATGTTCTATAATTACCCACTTTCTTCATGATGGCTGACTTGTCATGGAACTGTCGTCTCTAACTGTTGCCATTACTCTTGTCGTTTAACTGCATGCAACCGAGATTCTTGGATCGTGGGGTGTAATAAGGTTGCTTAATAACTGTTGTTCTGGATAACCATAATACCTCATGTTTGCTAAGATTCGGGGCGATCCGAAGGTTTGGGCGAGAACGGGCTCATTTGCTCTGGGCGATCTTAAGGCACTCCATTCGCTCAAATCCAGTACGTCTTACAAGTTTGGGTGATGATGGTACCTTGTTCGTGTGCTTCCACTGCATTCATTAATGGTCTTATTTGGGCCTTCATCCTGGACTTCCTAACTGGACTTCATCCCTTGGACTATTCAATTTGGATTACATTTTTTGTATGTTAACCATTACCCCCCAATATGGAAGAATTAATACCAATTATTAATCTTTGCCATATTCTTCCCTTGTATTTTTCGGCAATTATTGAAATTCTCAAGAATTTCAATCATTATTTCCATTTAGTTGTAACCCTTCTATAATCTGAAAATGTGTAATCGTTACACACCCCTATAAACCCAAAAGACGAGCCACTTTATCGCGCCATTATCTTCACGTCTTGACATATTGCGTTCTATAAAGGTCACTGTTCATTGTCTTGCTTCCTTACTACGTTTCTCAAGAACCCTTCACAACATCTGTACCTTGCATCCATGGCGACTTCACAAATTTATTCTAATGATTCTTTCAGTTTCGAGGATTTCCAAAACCTCCTTACTAGACCATATATAAATTCAAACTTCCTTGCACAAGCCAATGCCGATCTCAATGAATTCTATCTAGGCCCATGATTCAATGATGTTGAAGCTGTCGGACGAGCGGCGGTGGCTCAACTATTCCCTTGCACTGAAGACCCTCCTTTTATGAACTCCTTGCCATTGAAGCCAATCTACGATAAAGGTATTCGTACTTGGCCAAAAATTGATCCTAGTTTTCGTATATGACATGCACGTATGGTAAATCATGGTCCCACCAAAGAAATTTTGATCGTGCTAAGATTTTGGACCTATTAGAAATTACCCTTTACCCCCCAACTTATGACCCAGTGCTTTTTCCAATTGCCCTGAGTTTTTGGTCCTCTGAGTACAACACTTTTGTTTTCCCTCTTGGCCCAATGTCCATTACTCTAAGGGATGTTGGAGCCTTGGTAAATCTTCCGTCTTTGGGCGATACTATTTTTCCTAGCATTTTGATTTCCAGTGCTGTCCTAAAATTTGACAAGAAAATTATTGAATCCTACTAGGCATGCAAGGCCTTTAGACTGCTTCCAATTCTGAGCCTACTTATGCTGAGCAAGTGGCTTTTCTTCAAGTTTGGCTCTGTAACCTCAGCCTGAAACCCTCTACGTGTTATCTGCCTTTATCGCATGAGTTGGTGCGTGGCAGGTCTTTGAATTTATGTTCATTCTTTTTGGCCGCCTTTTATAGAGGCAGGGCTTCTCTCCAATTCCAATTAAGGACTTGTACATCTCCCACTAGCAGTTGGCCTCTTTGGCTTGCACAATTGTGGTTGAGATCCTATTTTCCCCAACCTGGTACTCCACCATCTCATCCTCGAACAGTTAGCTGCTACGGACTATTCATTCATCAATTGATCCCTGTAAATATGTCCAGCAGAGACGTTTTTATATTTTTTTTTATACTTTGAATTCAACGCCTTCCTTCTTCTCTTTTTCTCCTCACCAAGTCCCTCTTTATGTGCGGCCTCCTTCTACCTTAGTTGAAGTGGGCACCTTCTTACCCATTTGGGTTCAATTTTTGGTTGGGAGAGAACTATTCCATGACATTGTCACAGGGACAAATGCCAAAGCATGGGTTGAAATATATACTCTCCAATTTTTTGCTCGCCAACTTGATTTTGGCCAAATATGGTCCGTTCCTTATTGTTATTCTAAAAACTTGACAGATCGTTTCTATACTATCAATAAAACTGAGGCCGAAGCCATTGACGCCCGTAATAATATTTTGGCCAAAGGTTTCTCTTTAGCCCCTTTCAATTCTATTGCTGTCACGCACCTTCTTTTTGACCAACTCTAGCCGTCTGTGAAGCGCAGGTTGTTCACAACTGATACCAACCATGCCTTCCATCTGCTAGATAAACCAGACACTTCTTTTACTTCTCCCATTCTGGCTATCGCTTTGTCTATTAAGAATCATTTCTTACATGCTCGCGCTAAACGTCCTATTCTTCCACATGCTTCTCCACCTACCAAGGCTACTACAGCTAAATGCGCCCCCAACCGCAAACAACCAGCTTCATTTCTCCAATTTTGCAAGATAATGATGATGATGATGCTCTTCTCATCCTTAGGAGAAAGGTAATTGAGTTTGTTTATTCAAAAAACATCCTTCTCCATGTATTAATTGTTTACCTGAATTTTCCAGAAGAGTTTAGCTTCCCCTTTGAAAGCTCTGGTCTTAGCAGCTCATGCTTCATCGCCTCCTACTGAAGCTGCTTCATCTAAATCAGCTGATTAAGGGACCATGCTTAAAGAGAAATCCTTAGTCCCGGAGTCTTCATCACAGCCAATTGAAGAGCTACCATCTTCCTAGGGCGTTGACCCCTCAAATGTCGAACCAAAAGGTAATACATATTTTGGTGTTTTTACCCTTGCTTGTGCTACTGGTTTTCGATTCATTGCTTCTTAAATTCTGCAAAGGTTCCCATGGACTTGCCCATTGTGGCAAAGTCTACTCGCCTAGATAAGGAGAAGTCTCCACAGGTGGTCGAGCTAATTGATGATGTGCCTGAACCTCTCAAGGTTGTTGATAAGGTAACATTTTGCTTCACTTTTATTTTCACTTCGTTCATTGCAGTGAAGATACTAAATGTTGGCATTTTTCCTTGCAGGTACCGATGCCATTGTGCGTTCCATCCGGGACTTGTTCACTTCTTGGGTACAAGTAAATACATCCTGCCCTTCTTCCACCAGTCATCCTTCTGCTACATCTTCTGCTTTTTTGAAAGAAAATATGAAGACTCTCAAGCAATCAGTGTTTGAGTATGTTTCTTTCATGGACATAGATCGGTAAGGCTAGTGCTGCCAGACAAAAGGAGAAGTTTGAGCTTTCAAGTACTAAATTGGCGCAAGCACTTATACTTTCGTCGCTCAATGTTTCCTCTGACTTTAAGGCGACGTTGAAGGCTATCCATTCCGAGATCCTCTCCTTGCTAGCCAAAAATGTTGAACTGAAGGCTACGAGTACTCAGTATCTTCGTACTACATCTGAAAGAGAATCTTTGCTCAAAGAGATTGACAAAGCCGAGGTTGAATTGAACGAAATGTCCTCCGAAGTCATGATTGAAGATTCTTTGATGATAAGTTTGACTACAGAGATGAAGGAGCTTCAAGCGAAGATGGATGACTACAAGGCTAGGATGGCTACCAAAGAATAGAGCAAACTAGGTCTTTGGTTGAATGTTACAAAAAGCTGGAGGTCGATGACGATGTGGTAACCGAAATAACTACCACTTCTCCTAGGTAGAGCGATGATTGGGTAAGGCTTAGAGAACAGATGCATTCGGCTTGGGGCGAACTATAATTAAGACATGTGATGCCTTTTTTTTTTGTAATCTTGTACTAGTAGATGTTACTAATTTTGGATGTAACGGTAGCCACTGTTATTAATGAACGACTATTTTATTTATTTGCGTATTAATTGACGTCTTCCTCAATCGTCAACTCCCCAAGCATTTAATTGCCTTATACTAAAACTCATGTATATTCCTCCTTGGTATTCCCATCTCTTTTTCCAATACTTGGGCCATTTAATTTCAGTTACTATGCACGTATGTGGTCGTTCATATTCTGTCATTTCATCTTCACACCTCTATAAATGCGTATGTGTTCCACACTTATCATCTTCATTTCCATTCTTTTCCTTCAGAAACTAACTTGCTGCCATCGCTTGGCATATCATCAAACACTTCCCTCTTTGATAGAAATGGATCAATTGATCTACCCATTTTGCTATTTGTCTTGATGTCACCTTTGGTATGGGAGATATAGGAAATGCTCTTTGGCCAATGAAGGTCTTCTCCACGTCTCCATTTATGTTCTCCATAGGGAGCTCAGTAATGGAAGGCGATTTGCAGATACCGTTCGAGACATTTAGCTTGCTGAGAGTGCTTCTTAGCCTCCTTGTCTGTTATTGCAGCAATGCAATTAGGAAGGCGGTTTGCGAGTGCTTTTCAGCCTTTTTGTTTTTTGAGAGTGTTTCTCAGCCTCTCTGCCTGCTATTGTAGCAGTGCGATCAGGAAGGCGATCAAGGTCAGTTCACCCTCTTGCTTTGCAATCGACCGAAGAAATGGTCTGCTCCCAATTGTAGCTTATAGAGCATCTTGTACTTTGTATCTCACAATTTGTAATGAGTATTTGATAATGAAAGAATTTATTTGAACATACTTAGTTCTTGTATCATTTATTTACGATCGCTTAGTACAATTACTTGATTATGCCTTTATTTGTTCACTTTCCAATAAGGACGGAACATACTTTTTTAAGTATTTGCCATTAATGAATCTCATGTGCTTAGTACCGTCTAAATCTTCTAAATTATTGGCTCCATTAGGCAATACACTGTTCACTTTATATGGCCCCTCCCAATTGGGCTACCACTTGCCATACTTTGGATCTTTACTGTCAAAATGGAGTATTGTTTTCCAAACCAATTCGCCCAGGGTAAAAGACTTGGCTATAATTTTTTTAGTATAAAACTTAGTCATTCTTTGTTTTTTAACTTGCAATCTATCTAGGACGTCCAATTTTAATTCTTCCAACTCCAATAAGTTTTGAACTAGTGATTTGTCATACTCACCATCACTTGAATTATGTTACAAACATACTCTAATTGATTGCACATTGATTTTCATAGGCAAAAAGTCTCATGTCCATAAGTAAGTTGAAAATGAGTAACTTTGGTACTTAATCGAGGCGACGTCCTATAAGCCCATAAGGCCTTGTTTAAACTTTCGTGCCCATTTCTCGCATTTTCATCTATCATTTTTCTTATTATATTTTTTAGAATCTTATTAGAAGATTCTGTCTGTCCGTTCGATTGAGCGTAATACGGCGTGGAGTTTACTAACTTAACTCCAAACTCATTCAAAAATTCCTTCACTTGATCTCCATTCAAGAAAGTTCTATGATCCACTATCAAAGTTTGTGGAATCCCAAATCTATAAATGATATGATCACGGATAAAGTCTATGACACTCTTCTGGGTGATCTCCTTAAAGGTATCGCTTCTACCCACTTAGAGAAGATATCTATTGCAACTATTACAAATGTATGTTGCTGGATGATGGGGGATAAATCTTTCCTATCAAGTATATCGCCCAACCCTTGAGCGGCCAGGGTTTGATAATGGGTGTTATCTCTCTTGTTGGAGCTCTTTGTATCAGACCATACTTTAGGCACGATAGACAACTCTTCGCATATTGAATACATGATTCTCCCATTTTGGGCCAGAAATATCCATTCCAAATAATTAACCATCTCATTCTTTGGCCGGCTTGATGAGCTCCACATATCCATTCATGCACTTCAGCCATGATCGTTCTGGCTTCTTACAAACTTACACATTTTAGTAATATACCATTAGAGCGTTTCTTAAATAACTCTTCATCTATTAATATTTAATTTAGCAAACACAACTTCATTTTTCTACTACATTCCTTATTAGGTTCTTTGAAGAACCTTTTAATCTCCACTCTCCAATCTATTGCATCTCCATTTTGTATGCAATGAATTTCGATCCTTCTAGCCCTTCTTTAGACTACAGGTAATATTACTTCATATTCACAAGTAGATTCCCAATTTAAAGCCTTTGAATACCCTGAGGCCATTTGAGCCAACTCATTCTATGTCATTATATATCCTATTAACGCATTGAAGCTCCGCTTGGTCGAATTCTTCCAACAATTCTTGGGCGATTTCATATTGATTTACAATGGAATCACTTTGGCATTTAGAATCATCAATCAATTGGTGAATTACCAATTGAGAATTGCCCCTAAAAATCACATTCTTTATTTCCATACCTATCATCAATTCTAAACCCACAATTAAGGTTTCGTATTCGGCTTGATTGTTGGTACACATCCTATCCAAAGTAAATGGGAATTTGTAACAAATTCCTAAAGGATTTATCAATGCTACTCATACCCCTGCACCTTTAGAGGTTTTCGATCCATCTAAGTACAAAACCCAAAGTTTTAATTTGAATGAATCGATTTCTAATTCAATCTCCTCAGGCATGTCAAGGCATGGATAATCGGTCAGAAAATTAGCCAAATCCCGATTTTTGACTGCCTTTTGGGGTATGTATTGTATTTCGAATTCTGACAATGCTAAAGTTCAAATGCCCATTCTTTGGTGTAAAATTGGGTGAGAGAACATATACTTAACCAAATTTACTTTAGAAATCAAATAAACGGTTACAGGCCGTAAATAAGCCCTTAGTTTTGTACATGTGAAATATAATGCAAGACATAATTTTTCAACAGTAGAGTAATTACATTCATATTTTGTTAACCGTCTACTCAAATAGTAAATTGCCCTTTTTCACCAGTTTGGTCTTCTTGTGCGACCATTCTAGCTATTGACTCTTGTTCAGCCGATATATACACTTTCATTGGCCGTCCTTGGATTGGTGACACCAACACTAGTGGATTCGATAAATATGTCTTCAGGCTTCTCTTCTTTCCAGACGAACTCGTCCTGATTTTTCAACTTTAAAAGAGCCAGAAAAGCTTTCGTTCGCTCTGCACAGTTAGAAATAAAGCGTCTTAAAAAGTTTACTTGACCTAAAAACCTTTACAACTCTTTTTTGTTGATAGGTGGTTTGGCCTCTAAAATGACCTTCGCTTTATTTTATCGAGTTCAATCCCCCTTTTGTACACTAGAAAACCAAGGAAGTTTCCTACATTAACACCAAATGCACATTTCAAAGGATTCAATTTTAGTTTATATTGCCTCATTCGCTCAAATGAACATCTCAATTATTCAAAATGGTCTTCTTCTTTAATGGATTTGACATCTATATCATCTACATACACCAAATGCACATTTCAAAGGATTCAATTTTAGTTTATATTGCCCCATTCACTCAAATGAACATCTCAATTGTTCAAAATTATCCTCTTCTTTAATGGATTTGACCACTCAAATGAACATCTTAATTTTCAGGCCGAAATGCATAACTACCCATTCAAAACATCCTAAAGATCCAGGGTATCTAAGGCAATTTTATGTATGTCTTCCTCAGCTATATAGATTTGATTGTATTCTGAATACCCATCCATAAAGGAATATATTACGTGTTCGACAGTAGAGTCTACTAAAGAATCTAGCGTAGGCATTGGATACTCATCTTTGGGCGTGGCTAAGTTTAGGTTTCTAAAATCTATATACACCCTTAATTTACCATTCTTTTTTAGTACTGGCACAATATTAGACAACCACTCGACGTATCTAGTCGTTCTAATAAACCAACTTTTAACAATCGCTCTATTTCTTGCTTAATTTCAGGAAGTACATTAGGAGCAAAATGGTTAGGAGGCTGCTTATGAGGCTTAAAATTTGGCTTAGTTAGCAATCTATGTTTCACCAAATTTCTATCTAAACCAGGCATATGTTCATATTCTCAAGCAAAACAATCCTTATACTCTTTTTAAAAAGTGATTAATTTATCACTAATCTCTTGATCAAGCATCTAGCTGACAAATGTTGGGCGATCTTCCCCTTCATCGCCAATATTTACTTTTATCAGAGGTCTTGTGTTTGAGCGTATCCAAGTTTGGTAATCCTCATTACTTCATCATCCATGTTCTTTATAGGCACTTCCTCTTCTAAACTATCAACCTTGTTGACTTCTCGGCCAATACTCTGTTCCAACTCGAACATTGCCATTTGTTTACCAACGCTTTTAATGTTGCCTCTTCTTTTGTCTTGTCTTTACATTCTTTATTGAAAGCCATTAACTTGACTTTGAAAACCTGAACATTGGCCATTTGCATTTGTTGCTTACAATTAATTTAAAATTCCTTGATTACCTTTTTGCCAATTTCTAGCTCTTCGAGGCCACTATGTTTGGCCTCATTTGACTAAACATTTCAATGAGTTCATCTACTGAAAACGGTTCTTCGCTCTGTGAAACAATTTAAGTCTCTTTTCCATCTTTGACTACCCTAACAGGTCCATAATTTCATTCGTACATGAACCTTTCCACCGAGTTTGCTTCTGCAACAAAAGGTCTATAATCTGCCGCACCACTTCTGCTTCGCCATTGTAGTTCCAGAAAACCAGGCATTGGTGGAGTGATGAAGGTATGCAGTGACTTCCATGGATCTAATCCTTTCCTAGTAGCATATTGTAACTAGTAGGACCATCTATTACAAAGAAGACTATGGTCCTAGTATTTGTCCCCACAGTTATGTTTAGTGGCATAAGTCATTTAGCCAAAGTTGCTCCTCCGTTGAAACTTGTGAGGATGATTTCTGTTGGAATCATATCACTTTCTGTCTTTGCAAAGTTCCTCATCATTCTGGATGGGATGGTGTTTATAGCTGCTCCATTATCAATGAGTACTTTTGCCACAGGTATACCATTGACCAAGGCCTTCACATACAATGGCCTCAAGTGCTTAGTCAATTTCATGGCTGCTCTCTAAAATATAAACTTCTCAACAGTATCTACTTCCACTTCCTGTTTGTCCTCTGTTAAATCATTTCCTCGTGATAATTCAACATACAATATGTCACACTGAGCTTCTTCTTCTTAGATTCTCTCCTTACTATTCTCCAGAGTTTCTTCTCCAGTTACCCAATCTGTAGGAGGAGGCAATATTTTTGGAGGAGACCCATACTTTTCAAAGCGAGGTACTCTCATTTTCCTCTTGGGTGTCCTGTACAACACATAATAATCGAAAGAACGTCCAAATGGTTCTCCGAACAAGTCCACTTCACGAACACCTTCTCGATGTAGTTGCTTCAACAGGGTATTGCATGATACTCCTCTTTTCTTCTCTCCGATTCCAAATCAATTTCATCTTCAATGTTTATCGTACCATCATCCTCTTTCTCATTGTATGTCCCTCTAGATGTTTTGTCTTCTTCACATTCCAGTACACATGCTTCATCTTCGTTATCCTCCATTTCTTCCTCCTCTTTCTCTTTATTTTTGAACTCATTAGCTGGTAAATAGTTATTAGCCATGACAGGAGGTAACGTACCGAACAAAATAGTAAGGGGCTGATCTGGATCTTCTTCATCCCTTTTGCATCCCTCAAACTTTGATATCTCAGAAGAACTTTCTGGCAATTCTTCCATTGATTCACCTGTACCAGTCTCTTCACTATCCTCGAGAACATTTTGATTAGCTACGTCGAGTGTTTTATGCGCTTTAGGACGTGGCAATCCCTGTTGTTGTCTCATCATTCGTCCATAATTTCGTTGAAAACGCCTTTGTTGGGTTCCAGCCATCTCATTGCAGGGTATCACCCTTCCTACATTATACTGGCATGAATGCCATACATTGGTTGACGAGGTTGCGGCCTAAATGCTCTCACATTATTCATTAGCCTGAACTACCTCACAAAAGGCGGTCATCTATAGAATGATGAGGTGCTGAGCATTTAAGACAAAATCAGGGCAATGGTGATGTTGCCCTACTCCTGGTTTCTCTATTTTTGCACTCAATTCTCCTTTACATCTTACACACAAAACGTCTTCATCCTTTCTAGGCTCCTTCCCTTTGATACGTTCAAAAACGCTAGGATGTGGCTCAGTGTCTTCTTCCCTGTCATCGATAACCAATTTAAATCTTGGCAACTTGTTTTTAAAACTAGTTGTCACCGTGTTCACCCCAAGTGGTTGTGGGAAAGGGTTTTCATTCACTGTCATCTTTTTCTTATCTTCGAACATAATTAGCCATGATTCGATAGCATCCTGTAACACATGACGAAAAACCCAAGCAATTATTAGTCAAATGTGACCATATATTATGCTACTTACAATATTTTTTACCCTTATTTTGTTCGGGGCTTGGCAATTTATGCTTATCGCTCAACTTTATCTGCTTATCTTTATATAGTTTATCAAAGATAAGGTCAACTTTGGTCACATCGAATGAGAACGTCCTAGCCTTTTTCTTTTCATCTTTTATAAGCTCGTCCTTGCTCGACGCTCTAGGTTTGACCATTATAGGACAAGTATACGCATCTTCTTTGATTGATTCGACCAAACATATTTAAGTTTGATCGTAATACTCGTCATTAATGGCATGAATATCAAAATTTGGGTCTCTATAATAAGTCCCCTGGCTAAAAATTTTCATTTTCTCTTCTTCTCTTATCAATCGTTCATACTTAATCACATTCGTACTCAGTTGGAAAATATTAGGAAATTCTCTGTCTTGGAATTTCTTTTTCAAATCAAAACTTGGACAATTTTGAGCGATTTTGACAAACTCTTTTTCTGGCAAAGGCACAAAACATTTACTTATTGCTGTCTTGAACATTTGAAGGAAACCTTCTGCCCATTCGTTTGGCATTTGACATAGATTTGTCAAATCGGCCAAGGTAACTTTAGATTCAGCCTTACAAAACTGAGCATGAAACAATTGTTCCAGTTGTTGCCATATTTGAATAGAGTTCGCTGGCAAATTAATGAACCAGGAGAAAGCTACTTCTGTTAATGAATTAGGGAACAACCTCATTTTATGATGGTCAGTCAATTCACAACCTTGTAGTGTGAATCGCCCTATATGTTCTAAAGTAGACACTTCTCCTAAACCAGTGAATAATGAGAATTATGGCACTTTATACCCTCTAGGCCATGGATATGCTTGGTCCACCCAATCAGGATATGGCTTTGTATAAGTCGGCTTAATGATAGGGCATACACCAAAAGCCATTTGATCCTCTACTATTTCCATAATTTGATTCCTCAACATGACGTTAGGGTCATATGGAATTCCTATAGGTTGGTTATCGATTGAGTTGCCTGAGGCCTAACATTTGGTCCTTGGTTGGCGACAAAGTTGCCATTGTTACCATTAGCCTGAGCATTTATTCCATCATTAACATGTGGGATATTCTATCCATTATTCAGGACATTGTCTCTTATATTTAGGTTACCCCCATGTTTGACGTACCATTACCACTATTCAAGTTTGGCACTACACCGCCCCCTGGTATGAAGTAGACATACCAAAAGGTGGTTATATCCCTTGATTTGGACTTAGGACTGGGGAATTATGTCCTACAATTGCCCTAGTTTGAAAGTGGTTTGCAATAGGCACAACTGGCTGACACATTTGGCCTTCTAATTTGTTCATTATTCCGTTTAATTTATTCAGTTGTTTGGCCATGTTGTCATAATGTGCATTCCCCTTCTGGGTAAATCTTTTCCAATTATGAACATTTCGTAGATTTACATGTTCAACGACATCCTATATGAGTTCCCCAAGCAATACACGCATGGTTCGAGGACTCAACTCTGTCATTGGTTCGTAACGACTATGACTGCTCTGACTCTGTCCCTCTGTTCGCGGAGAGCTTTGCTGCTCCTTATATCGCTCGATCACAAACTGAACCACTCTCTGACTTGCTGGTTCCTTATCAGACTTATGAGGCATAATACTTCACTTTTTGTATCCTCAAACACCAAACACCAATGTCCCATCGGGCGTGCCAAATTATTTCGCGTGGGTTGTCGCTAACAATTAAAAAAGGTTCTGACGATTGTGTAAGGAACAGACATCTTGAGACAGTCTCAAAAATGGGTGCTTTACTGGTGAAGATTTACAATCGGAAATAAACAGAATGCCTCTAAAGGGCGCAAGCACACAAGTACTAAAAGAAGTGTTTTAAAGTTAAACTAAGAAATTGAAATTACATATTCTCTGTTGAGAGTATTTGATTCGAAGTCCCTCTTCTCGATGTTTTCCTTTCCTTTTATATTTCATTGATAGTTTCTTTGTGAAAAACTGTTTGGAAACTGCTTGATACACTATAACTACCCACTTTCTTCATGATGGCCGACTTGTCATGGAACTGTCGTCTCTAACTGTTGTCATTACTCTTGTCGTTTAACTGCTTATAACCGTGATTCTTGGATCGTGGGGTGTGATAAGGTTGCTTTATAACTGCTTCAATAACTGTTGTTCTGGATAACCATATTAACTCATGTTTGCTAAGATCCTGGGCGATCTGAAGGTTTGGGCGAGAACGGGCTCATTTGCTCTAGGCGATCTTAAGGCACTCCATTCGCTCAAATCCTGGGCGTTTTATGAGCTTGGGGGATGATGGTACGTTGTTCTTGGACTTCTACTGCATTCATTAATGGTCTTATTTGGGTCTTCATCCTGGACTTCCTAACTGGGTTTCATCCATTGGACTATTCAATTTGGGTTACACTTTTTGTATGTCAACAAAATGGATGCAAGTTTTTCCCATCCGTGAAGGGGTAGTGCCTTTATAATTAATTTGTGAGAATAAATGGTAAGCGGCCTCCCAGCTAGACCACGTTAAGGGTTAATCGAATTGTTGATTTTGCAGAACTCTAATTTACGGAAATTGGTACAAAGTCACTTCAATTTTTATTATCAACACAAGTAATTAAAGAAAATCATGAGAGTATATAACAAAATTATAATAATGTGTGTGTGTGTGTGACGTCACCAAGGTATCGAGTGATCTTTTTCACTCTCCTTCATACCTTCATGTCAATGGGCTCATAAACCATCTTTTTTTTTTTTTTTGAAAATCACGTCCACTGACTTAGCATAAAACTGATACAATGAGGAAAACACCTCAAACACAATGCTCTCCAAAGAGAGTTTAAGTGCTACCAGAGCAAAACAAAAACATCAACAACAACAATAAACTATACAACAACGAAGTCAAAAGCAAACAGAAAAACAACAAATACACCTCCAAATCAACAAACACCAAAAACCGAACTGTGGAAGTGGTCCGTTGCGAAGTTACAACTGTGACTTAAGAGTACGGAAAACCCGACAATAAGCCCACTAACGCAATCAGCACTTGAGCGCCCTCGCACAAGACGGGCAGTGTCTAAACTTCAAACATCTCCGAAGAGAGAAAGAGCACTCTGAAATGACAGAGTCTCAACAATGAACCCAAAATCCACGAACCCACACAACACCGATCAACAACCGACCCAAACCCAACAACAGCAGAACAATCACACCACCCAACAAACCCGCCGGCAACACTACCAAAAACCACCATCCAACAAACAGCAAAAAAACCAACCAAAACCCCACCCAACAACAATCAGACCGCTAACACAAAAACCACCCAACAAACCCGCCGGCAATAGCAACGACAGCGCTCCCCCTACAGACTCCGACCCACGCCATCCGGTGACACGAGTCCCCGTCAATCGCAACACCGCAGGGACGCAGACAGAGACACCACCCCATTATTCATGCATGTCCAGATTATAATCACGACTAATCATAATGCAAAAGAATAAAATTAAATTAAATAAGTCCTCGCTGATTTTGACGATACAAATTTTTATCCATACAAATTTCCTTCTTTTTCTTTCCCTTTCTAAAGAGAGAATAAGGGTATATGTGATATGACTTAAAAATAATAATCTGCATTACAATGTAGCAAATAACGTGAAATAAATCACAGCAAGAAAAGTACACGATGATTTAAGGTTCTTCACTCTCAATACGAGAATTATGTTCACTAAGTGCTGCTGAAGAATACATTATATCCAAGAATAGAATTACAAAGTGCTTTGTGGTACTCACACATCTCTCTTTTTCTATAAAATGATACTTCCCTAATATCCTTTATATGGATGAAAATATCAAGGCGAAATAATATATGTATAAAATTATTAAAAGTATTTCTATATCACTTATAAAATTTCTTCAATGGAGGAACACATAGGGGCGGATCCAGCACCTGGCCAGCCCCCGCGGCCGCCCGTGCTGGATCCGCCAGAATCCCTGCCTCGCCATTCAACTGCCGGGAAGGTGAAGAAGAAGAAGAAGAAGAGCTGCCGGCAGTAACTGAAACTGAAATTTTTTTTATTTTTCCCTCCTGATTGTTTGTGTTGTTTGGGCCTTTAGTTTTAAATATATGGCCCAATTATGAGCCCAAAAACCTTGCCCATTAAATTCCAATTACTTACCATTAACCCAACCCATTACCCACAAGCAGCAAGCTACAACGAAATCAACTGGAGGAGGAGGGAGACAGGGGCGAATCAGGCGATTTCTGGCGAAATGGGAGAAGGCGAGGCTGCGAGCTCTTCTGGTCTGTGGTCCCAGGTCTGTGGAGCAGTGGAGGTGGCGATTCGGGTGGGGAACTAGGGCGGTGGAGTGGATTGTGGTGTGGTCGTGTGGTCTGTGGAGGTGGACAGTGGACTGGAGAGTGGAGAGTGGAGCCTGGACTTGAAGTTGGAACGAAGGAGCAGTGCAGGTGCTTCTGTGCTGGACTCGAGTGCTGGGCCTGAGAGAAAAACTGAAAAAGGTATTTGCTACTTGCTAAAATTATCTGTGAGACTGTGACTGTGGTATGTGATTTTAGGTTTTTTTTTTTGTTTTTAGTTTTTATGAATTTGTGATTTGTGATTTATGAGTTGTGACTTATAATTTTGATTTGTGAATTGTGACTGTGATTGTTAATTGTGAATCTGTGATTTGGAAATTTTGTGATTTGGGAATTTAGGTTTTTAGGAAATTTAGGGATAAGTGAAAAAAATTAATGGAGAAGATGTCTGGCTCAATTAAATAATGTGTACACTGTTTTTTAATCAATTTTAATTGAAAAATAAATTGGGACATTTTGCAGATTATGGAGCGATTTTTCCAACTGAAACGAAAATCCATACCTAGTTCTTCTTTCTCTAGTTGTGCATCTAGTCCCGCTACTGATTCTAGTCGAGTAGAAGAGTTAATAAGTAACACAAAGAAGTCCCGGCCTCAATTCAATGTCGATGATCTTGTATCTGATCCAGGGAAACGCCCCCCTATCGAATCATACGATCCTTTTTTTTAAGTATTTTGGGTTGTATTGAATTATATTTTCATATGTATATACTTTTTACATTTTAGTGCATTTACTTATGTATTGAATTTTATTTTCGACTATTACGATCGTTGATCGGTCAACGGTCATCGGTCAACGGTCCGCCCTAGCTGAACGAAAATGCTGGATCCGTCCCTGGGAACACACCAGGGGGCCTGCCGCAGATGAGGAAAAAAGTGTACTATATGTCAGGCTCCCCACAACTAAGAGTATATGATTAAGCCCGAGTTTGTGCAACATTGTTTCAAAAATTCATTTTTTTAAAACTTATATTTAATCACATATTTTCCCATAAAATAATTTTACACATAGTTTCAAAATTTTTTTTTATTTTTAAACCACATATTCTCCATAAATTACTATTTCAAAACATTTTTCCCGTGGAGAATGAGTCTAAAAAAGGGGCCAAGTCTTCATGGGTTTTAGGTTCAATACAAAGAATTACTTCTAAAATCTGCAGTAGTCAAACATTGGAATTATAGATTAGTATTTGTGGAGAGGTCACATCTAAAAAAGACTTCATGGACCAGAAAATTTCTTGGAAGAGAATTGCTTGTGACTTCCACTCAGTCAAATTAATTTTTTTTTTTCACAACATTAAAGGGATAACATTTCTTGTAAAAAGTTCTTTCACTGTCTTAGATTAATCTTCTCTCTCCGCGTGTGTATACATAATATATTGTCTTAAAGCATCAAGTCAAGAAATCTTCTCCTTCTCTGAACTCTAATCATGACAGAACCTTACAATTATCTCTCAACAGGATGGTTCAACTTCATAATACCCACTTCACCTCCCATAAAAGAAGCTCTTCCTCTTCTCAATAAACTAAGCCTCGCAAAAGAAGATCATAAACCCTCCTTCAATGCCATGGAGGATGAAGAAACCTGTTCTAGAATCGCTAATTATGAAAGTGAAGCTGTATCTTTGCATATAGGGCTTCCGATAAGCTCGAATTCTGATTCGTCAGGATCCGGGCTTTCTTCATCTGGAGAAATGACTGATAAAGATGGTTTTAATGTACTTTCAGAGCTACCCTTAAACAGCCTGAACAAGGGCCAATACTGGATTCCTACCTCTTCCCAGATTATCAATGGACCAACTCAGTTTTCGTGTCACCTTTGTTACAAGAGTTTTAACAGATACAACAACTTACAGGTATATTTTTTAGCTTTTTAACTACCCTCAGCCTCAAGTTTTAGTTGCTTTCAATTTTCCAAAGATACACAGTTGAAGCAGCTTATCAGCTTCAGCTGTTAGAGATGACATGCTAATTTTATTGAAATTTAGGGTTCAACTAAAATAAATGGAAGTGTAACTGTTCATAATAATTGCTAATCCTTCCCCCATCTAGTGAAGAGATCCTGGCAGATTTGCTAAGAAATTGGTGACAATGAAACTTTTATTAATTTCCTCCAACTGTTGTCAAGGTAGGTACCATAGAAGAATTGGCACCACCAAAGTCATAATTTAATCAAGAATGTAATCTTTGCAACCATTTATAATTTCATACACACACTCTTTTCCTTTATATACAGATGATCCACATGCGTAGATGAGTCTGTGAACATTTTTTGTAATCTAATTTATTTTTATTTTTTTTGAACCCATATTGGTTACTACGGAGTTAAACGCCTCAATTTGATTATTATCCTAAAGCATTAATTGGTGCCTCCTTTTGAGAAATTTATAAATAGTCAAACTTCATTTTCAAATATGCATTTCAATTAACTCGCGAGCAGCATCCACTTATCCACAACTCTTTTATATTTATTTATAACCTAAACTGCTATAAAATCTTTCCAAATGGAGGCTGGGCATCTCCCATAATTTTTATCTTTATGTACTTATTGTTCCTATCTTGCACTGCTCAATCGGCATCTCCTGTTGACTTTTTTTGGTCCATAACCTATTATATGTCTAGATTGAAGTGAGCATGATTGATGAAGAAAAATCTTCTATCTTTGTCTACTTTCTAGTATATTATGTTTATAAGGATTCATTTTTCATATTCAAAATTCGACGTTTTCTTTTAAATTTAAATATTCCTTTTAAATTTTCTAATTACTTTGTGATATTAATGTGAAATATGTTTTCCAGATGCATATGTGGGGGCATGGATCACTGTACAGAAAAGGGCCCGAATCTCTAAGGGGAACTCAACCAACTGGAATGCTAAGGCTTCCATGCTATTGTTGTGCACCTGGATGCAATCACAATATTGATCACCCAACAGCAAGGCCCCTCAAAGACTTCAGAACCCTCCAAACACATTACAAGAGAAAGCATGGAACCAAATCATTCATGTGCACAAAATGTGGGAAACCCTTCGCAGTTAAGGGTGATTGGAGAACACATGAAAAGAACTGTGGCAAGATTTGGTACTGCATTTGCGGTTCTGATTTCAAGCACAAAAGGTCACTTAAAGATCACATTAAGACCTTTGGTAGAGGCCACCAAACTTTGGGAACCCACATTGATTTTGAAGAAGAAAATGGATATCCGCTTGAAACATTTCATCTAAAAGTTTAAATTTTAATTTTTAGAGTGTCATATTTATTCATTTAAATTCAGAGACGAGATGTTCGGTACTATGTTAAACAGCATCATTTAAAAGTTTAAGATTTTAAAAATGTGGTGAATATATTCATTTAAATTTTACCTCCCCAAAAAGAGAGATTTGTTCAAAGGCCAATCAAGCGAGAATCTCAAGTATGATACGGGAGTGGTAGTATAAAGTATATATATGGATGCTGAAATGAGTCTGAAAGTTACGTAGTTCGACTTTAACAATACCTATAGGGGGTGAATAGGTATATTACGTGGAATTAAAATTGCCAATTAATTAGCAACATGTCACCAATTAATTATATATAGATGATTAAATATGTAAGTCAATTTAACCTATATTTAAATATCGCAGTTAATACAATCAATAAGAAAAACGGTAAAAACACACGGTATGATCACGAAGAAATCCCAACTGGGTAAAAACTCCGGGCACTTTGCCAGTCAACAATTCACTATAAACGATTTGTAACTTACAGTCTACCAAATTAGACGACGACACGTACTATCTGATCTTCTGAATGCAATTCCGACAGCTCTCCTGGATTCTATGTTCATGTACCACTCCCAGCTGCAGTTTCCAAAGCTCTCTAGGATTGTGCTCTCCTACAGCAACTCCTAACTTTGTGAAATCGTTTATCTCCTGTGGATCCACGAAGAACACCGTGTTCTTCAAGGACTGGAACTCCATTCAACTTCCTTCGATTTTCAACAACTCTGACAGATGCGGTGGAAAGAACAATTTGGTATTTAGATTACGAAATTGATGTTTTTCTCACCAAAACAAACTCACAAGAAGAAGGTTGAAAGTAGGAATATGTAGGAATTCTCTCTGATGAATCTCTCTCAATGATCAACCTTATTTTTCACGTTTAAATGTATTTTTGTATTTATAGGTGGGTTAGAAAAGTAATAGGCCAGGGAAAAAGCCTTTAAATCACGAAATAAAAATTTCTCAGACAATACTATCGCTCGAGCGAGTGCTCAGCTATAGTCAAGCGATAGGCTGTCGCTTGAGCTAAAGCAGGGCAACAATCGAGCAACGAAGGTTCTATTTTTGACGCTCAAGTCAATCCATGGCGACACTCTAGCAAGAATTCGTGTTGTATTTTCCTTCTTTTGCCATAATTGAACCCTAGACCTAAAAACCTATTTTTATATAATTGCACGTTACTCCTTGATTTTTTACAATGTTTACAAATAAGTCATTTTGTTTACAGAATTGTTAATTATATAATTAAAAACCTAACAAAGCCTTGCTACACGTACAGGAAAAAAATTTGACAAGCTTTGTACAGGTAACCAATTGTCCATTTCTCATTGGCACATGCAAAAAAAAAAAAAATTGAAAACTGCATATTATGGAAAACAGCACCTGTAGGCAATTTGGCAGGAAATACCCTTGATGAAATTCATATTCGAATTGCAACCAACGGTCAATTATGTTAGAAATTTTAATAGTTGCAATACAGTAAAGTGCAGAAATAAAAACGTATCGATTGATCGAGTCTCATGACAGCATGATATCCTAAAGCGAAATTGCCCATCGATAACTGCTGCGACCTCTGTGGACAATCACCTTCAAGATACAACGATCAAATAAACCAATTGTGTAGCAATCTCAAATGATATTCAGAACTCTCAAGTGTACTCCAGAAAATATGTAAAATAGAGTATTATATTTTTCTGAATATGAAAATACAATTCGTTTTTTTGTTGTACCTTTCTAATGCCCAGATGTGTGTTTATATAGGCAAAAAAATCACAAATCACATAACTGCATCCACCATGATCGAGTATTTATTTGTAATTTTTTGGCTAGTGGTTAACGGGTTGTTAATACTGGATAGTTAAAAACTGTCATATTTTACTGGCTAGTTGACCCATTAAATAATTTCGAAAATGATTAAAAATAATAATTTAATATAATGTCTGAGGTGTGACTCGAATCAAAGACTTTTAATATAATGCGTGAGGTGTGACTTGAACCCCTAGCCTCTCACACAAATTCCACACTTTTTACCAATTGGGCACTTAATCTGAATTAATTATTTCTTTCACATATTATATGTATAGTGTAAATATCTAACAATCCCCCACATGAAAGAAATAAGATAAATATAAATAATATTCTGGAGTAAGGTAGAAATCACGCAGGCTTAGGTGTCTATCGACTTAAACCTTGGTTTTGTATATTCTATCGAGTTTGCTAACTGTAGAGTGAACTATGTCTTGAACTCCACAATTATTGTTGCAAACTGAGACAATAGAACACACACATGACTTCTAAAACAATCATTAAGTTCTCACGGTTGTGTTCATTTTGACCGTGAACTTTCCCTGTTTCTTTTAGTGCTCTAGAGAATTAGCCTCAATTCTCTTAGGAAGCGGCCCAACTTCCATACTCAAATAGGTGCTTCTATCAAGGGTGCACTGTATCTAAACACCTCACTGAATATCAGCTATAGTAAGCATTAAGAGCATTTGCTATTCATCATAAGGAGGGGTTTGAAATAAATTCAATGTAATACCCCCACAGACCACTCCAACAACTTTGTTATCCCATTGAACCTTGTCCATGGGATCTCCAATTGCAAGGTTGGGTTTCCGTTATAGATGATCTAGTTTGTAATAGGCTTTAGCCCCATCCCCCTCGATGTTTTCTGAACTAGGTCTCTAGCTAATCCTTTAGATAATAGGTCAGCAATATTATCACTTGACTTCACATAGTCAATAGCTATAACCCCATCCTTAAGCAGCTGACGCACAGTATTGTGCCTCCTACAAATAAGTCTAGACTTTTCATTGTATGATAAATTTTGAGCTCTAGAAATAGCTGCTTGACTATCACAATGGACATAGATAGCTAGAAGTGGTTTGGACCACAAGGGAACATCGATAAGAGAACTCCTTAACCATTCAGCCTCTTCACCTGCCTTATCCAAAGCTATGAACTCTGATTTCATAGTAGATCTCGCAATACAGGTTGGTTTAGTGGATTTCTAAGATACAGCACCACCTGCTAATGTAAATACATATCCAGTTGTAGATTTACTTTCATTGGTATCAGAAATCCAATTAACATCACAATATCCCTCAAGTACAGCAGGAAATTTAGTATAACGTATTCCCCAGTCTAGAGTGTATCTCAGATACCTCAAGACTCGAATGAGAGCATCACAATGTTCACTATTAGGATTACTAGTATACCTGCTAAGTCTACCAACGACATATGCTATATCAGGTCTGGTACAGTTCATGAGATAGATGAGACTGCCGATCACTCTAGCATATTCTAAAGCAGAAACACTAGGACCTGAATGTTTTCTCAAATGACGGGTCGCATCATAAGGTGTTTTAGCATAAATACAATTGTATTGGTTAAACTTCTTAAGCAATTTTTCTACATAATATGATTGTGTTATAGTAATTTCTTCGGAATGTGTTACTATTTTAATTCCTAGAATAACATCAGCAATACCCAAATCTTTCATTTCAAAGTGCTTTTTCAAAAATTGTTTAGTCTTATTAATCACATTTAAACTAGTTTCCATTATCAGCATATCATCAATATATAAGCAAATTATCATAGCACAACTATAATCGAATTTGCTATATATGCATTTATCAGCTTCATTTATCACATAACCATTAGATGTCAAAACCGTATCAAAATTTTCATGTCATTGCTTAGGGGATTGTTTAAGGCCATAAAGGGATTTTTTAAGTTTGCATACTTTATCATCAAGACCGTCTACCACAAATCCCTCAGGTTAGCCCATATAAATCTCCATTTAAAAAGGCAGTCTTGACATCCATTTGATGTATAATAAGATCATACAATGAAGCAATAGCAATTAACATCCTAATAGAGGTAATCCTAGTAACAGGTGAATATGTATCAAAAAAGTCAACTCCTTCTTTTTGTTTATAACCTTTAGCTACAAGTTTTGCTTTAAACTTATCAATCGAACCATCATGTTTAAGTTTTTTTCTTAAATATCAATTTACACCCAATGGTTTTACATCATCAAGGCAAGTCTACCAATTCCTAAGTGTTATTAGACATAATGGAATCATATTCACTATTTATAGCTCCTTCCAAAATATAGAATCTGGCAAAGATATAGCTTCATCAAAGGTTCTAGGATCATACTCTACTAAGTAGGTTAGAAAGTCAGGACCAAAAGAAGTAGTCATCCTAGGTTTTTTGCTGTAACGACCCGACCTTGCGCCGGAGTCGTTATCTTAAGTATTGTCCGCTTCGGGAGAGTCTAGGCCCATCTTACCTCTCACGGCTTTCTGACGCGTCCCCTAAGAATCGAACCCAAGACCTCCATCATATGGGAGACTTAAGTTGAAACCTGGTACCAATTGGACAAGTTGGTCAATTAATACCAAGATTCAACTTAAGTCTCACATATGATGAAGGTCTTGGGTTCGAATTCTGGGGGACGCGATAGAAAGCTGTGAAGGATAAGTAGGTAGAAGCGGATTCGCGCCCCGACAACCTACTACAAGTGGGACAGATGCCGGGGGAAGAGGACCGTCAGGCAAGCAAACTACCCCGGAGCGGACAGTATGTAAGATAACGGCTCCGGTGAGAGGCCGGGTCGTTACAAAAAAATGCTCATTTTTTTAACGACCCAGGTCTCTATACCCAAGCCGTTAACTTGCGTACTATCCGCTTTGGGTGGGCCTAGACCCACTTATCTCTCGAGGCTTTCTATCGTGTTCCCCAGAATTCGAACACAAGACCTTCATCATATGTGAGATTTAAGTTGAATCCTGGTACCAATTGGCCAACTTGTCCAATTGGTACCAGGTTTCAACTTAAGTCTCCCATAAGATGGAGGTCTTGGGTTCGAATCATGGGGGACGCATCAGAAAGCCGTGAGGGGTAAGATGGGCCTATGCTCTCCCGAAGTGGACAATACGTAAGATAACGACTCCGGCGCGAGGTCGGGTCGTTACATTTGCTTCTCCGAATTTCAGCTTCTTCTAATTCGGTAGGCTCCTTTCTAACACTAGGGGAAACACTAAGAGAGCTACTTGGTCCTGCAGACTTTTCTTTAAAAGAGAATCTATTTTCAAAAAATTATGCATCTCTAGTTTCAAAAATTGTGTTCTTTTCAATCAAAATATTTTTAGAGTATAGTTCTCTTAGGTGCTGGAATAGAAGCCTTAGCTAGACAGCCCGACACTTTAAGATATTTATGTGAAGGTATCCTACCTTTCCACAATTCATAAGGGGATTTATTGTTTTTCTTACTAGAAATTCTGTTAAGAATATAACATGCAGCAAGAAGGGCTCCCCCCCCCCCTCCCCTCCCGTCCCGTCCCGCCATGTTAAAAGGTAATCCAGAAGAGTTTAGCATTGAAATAATCATATCCTTTAGAATTCTATTTTTTCTTTCATCTATACCATTAGATTGGAGAGAATAGGGTGGAGTAATCTCATGAATAATACCATTATCAACACAAAATTAATCAAACTCACCTGTATATTTTCCTTCCCTATCAGATCTTAAAACTTTAATAGTTTTGTCTAACTGATTTTCTACTTCAATTTTATATAAAATAAATTTTGAATAACTTTCATTCTTACTCTTAAGAAGATAAATATAACAATATCGAGAGTAATCGTCAATGAAAGTTAAAAAATATTTATTTCTACCACGAGTAACATATCCTTTTAAATCACATAAATCAAAATGTATTAAACTTAAAACTGAAGTAGTTCTATCAACATGTGGAAATGGTTTTCTAGCATACTTAGATTCAACACGTGTTTCGCATTTTGTATTTGAAAGCTTATCAGTTTTGGGAATATTTCCCAATCTCATTAATTTTTTAATAGAATTTATGTTAACGTGTCCAAATCTTGCATGCCATAAATCATAAGAATCAAGCAAGTAAACAGAAGAAGAAAAAGAAGAAGAAGAAGAAGAAGAAGAAGCAGCTTTATTATTAATAACAGAAACATTTAGTTTAAATAGACTCTTATCTGCATACCATTTCCCAACAAAAGTACCACCCTTAGACAGTACAACTTGACAACTCTCAAATACAATTTTAAATTCCTTTTTGAGTAAAATAGATCCAGACACTAGATTTTTCCTAATATCGGGTACATAAAGGACATCCTTCAAACTAAGGACATTTCCAGAAGTAAATCAAAGTGTCACAACTCATTTCCCCTCGATTTTGGAAGAGGAAGCATTCCCCATGAACAGACATTCTCCAAGTGAATGAAAAAATGCACCTCTCGTGCAAAAAATGTGTTTGGTAGCTCCAGAATCTACCCACTAGTCTGTTATGTTGCTTACTAGATTAACTTCTGTCACCATAGCAGAGAAATTCCCATTTTCTACTACATGTGCATGATACTTCACAGTTTTTCCTTTCCTATTTCGGCAATCCTTTACAAAGTGACCTGGTTTACCCCAAACAAAACAGTCAACAATAGTTTTATTTTTAAATTGGGGCTTAGACCGATTGTTCTTTGCTATGAATTGCTTCCCCTAGATTCAGCCTTTAAAGTTCTGACTTTTGGTAAAATTCCCAATAGCTTTCTTACTACCAGAACTTCCTTCAATAAGATTGGCCTTTGTACCCAAATCTGATCTCTCCGTACGTTCTGTCATTCAATTATCCTCTTCAATCCTAATTCTGATAATCAAATCCTCTAATGACATTTCTTTTCTTTTCTGCTTCAAACTATTTTTATACTCTTTTCAAGAAGGTGGTAATTTTTTAATTATAGCAGACATTGAAAACCCTCACAGATTTTATATCCCTCAGGAATAATTTCGTGAATTATAATCTATAATTCTTCAACTTGACTGACCACCGTTCTAATGTCATCCATTTTAAAATCTAGAAATTTTCCCACAATAAATTTTTTAGTTCCAGCATCTTCAGTTGCATATTTCTTTTCTAATGATTTCTATAATTCTTTAGCAGATTTATATAACCAGTAAACATCATATAAATCAAATGTCAAGCAATTCAGAATATAGTTTATGCACATATAATCCTTATGTTCCCAATTAGCTAAATCTGATATTTCCTTATCAATAGGCTTATCAGCAATTTCAGACACGTGTTTATCAGATTCAATAGCTTCAACAACTTTAAGAGTTGTCAAATAAAATCACAACTTCATTTGCCATCTCTTAAAATTATTTTCATCAAATAATTCAGGCTTTTCAAAATACTTAGGAACAGATATATCTATTGCAGACCTGGCAACTAATTAAAAACTTAACTGAATTTCGCTTTAAATTGTTAGAAGTTTTACTAGTTGCAATACAGTAAAGTGTAGAAATAAAAACTTATCGACTGATCAAATCTCATGACAGCACGATGTCCTAAAGTGAAATTACCCGTCGATAATTGTTGCGACCTCTGTGGGCAATCACCTCCAGGATACAATGATCAAATAAACCAATTGTGCAGCAATCACAAATGATTTTCAGACCTCTCAAGTATACTTCGGAAAATATTTAAAATAGAGTATTATATTTTTCTGAATATGAAAATACAATTTCGTTGTCTTGTTGTACCTTTCTAATGCCCAGATATGTGTTTATATAGGCAAAAAAATCACAAATCACATAACTGCCTCCACCATGATCCAGTACTTATTTATAATTTTATGGCTAGTGGTTAATGGGTTTTTAATACTGGGCAGTTAAAAACTATCATATTTTACTGGCTAGTTGATCCATTAAATAATTCCGACAATAATAATTTAATATAATGCGTGAGGTGTGACTCGAATCAAAGAGTTTTAATATAATGCGTGAGGTGTGATTCGAACCCTTGACCTCTCACACAAATTTCACACTTTTTTACCAATTGGGCACTTAATCTGAATTAATTATTTCTTTCACATATTATATTTATAGTATAAATATCTAACAAATTATATTGCTCTTTATGTTATACCATCACTAATACAAGAATTTTGAAGTTTAGCCATTATTTGATTCCCATTATTTCAAAACTCATTTTTTTCTCAAATTCATTTTTAACCACACGTTTTTACAATAAAATATTTTGTATGTACCTAAAAAAATTTCTATGTACCTAAAAAAATTTCTTACATTTTAATCACACATTTTTCAAAAATTCACTATTACACAATGATTTTTCAACAAAAAAAATGGGATCAAACACATGCTTAATCAATCATTTGGTCTTTCAAAGTGAGATCTGAAAAAAAAAATGTATTTATATACACTATCAAGTGTACAACTGTACGTGTATATTCAGACAATCATGCTACATGTACATCATTTTTTATATCATTTTTGATATTGTACCATGTGGCAACACACCATTGAACAGTTTAAAAAAACACAATTTCTCATTCACAACTTTTTGAACTCAAATGAGATGTAAACTATATTATCAACCAAACAATGTATACTTAGCATTATTTATGTTTGGATGCACCACTATCAACAACTTCTTAAAATTTTAAAATTTTTCTCAGCTTTTGAAATCTGAATGTGATAAAATCGAACAGAAAAATATAACTATTAAGAATCCAAATTAATTTTACTTTTCTTATTGACTTCTCTAATAATTTCAAGGTTTTGTACAATTATTTTATGTCCCTCTAAGATGGGATATTTCTTACTTCATAGAGTCATATTCGTAATAAGTTTTTAATTCTTTAATTGGCTCATATATTTGTTTAGATGGAAATGTAAGGAATATTTCCTAAATGTCTTGACACCAAATACTGAAGCTTGCACGTTAAACAATAGAACTAAATAAAAAAGGATCTTAGTAAAAACACTCTCAACAAAAAGTACCACATATATACAAAGTATAAGATGCACACAGAGAAATGCACGCGTATAACTTTGTGTTCAAACGTGATTATAAAAAGAAGAGGAAATCACTTAACTTCCTAGTTTCACCAATATCTCGTTGTTAGAATTTGGGTGTGACTCGAATTCTTTGTTGAGATACTTGAAGTATTGAAGAATTCTAATTGAAGTACACATCAAGGAGAATTCAGTTTGGAATGCTATTAGAGTCTTATGTCAAGTTGAAGTTCTATTTTGGAAATCCATTGGGAGTTGAAAATCTGGTGTTGGACTTGAAGAAGAATTTGGATGGAGAAAACAATTTAAAATAAATAAATATTTTAGCAAATTGCCAGGCGCATGGACGTCGCAGCGCCGGCGGCGCCCGGAGGTGGGCGTCGCAGCACCACCTGTGCTGTTCGGGTTCTTCTCTGTTCTCTGTCTTACTTCGTTTTAGACTCAATTTTTTGGCATCCTACGTCATCAACAGCTCTACCAAAATGTTTTGGACATTCCTTACTTGTTTCCTATAAATACTAGACTCTTCTATACAATTTGATAAGTGTGAGAAAATAGATTACTAGAATTATAGGATCTATTGTAATTTTTATATCTTCTCCATTATTTTTGAGTCGATAAAATCTCTTAATTCATCTACCATATTCTTATCTTTATTATTCTTTTGTTTGATCATATACTTCATTATTATTTGTGGTATAACTTCAACATCTCAATTCGGTGGTTTGTTTCACAACAATTGGTATCAGAGCAATTCTGGTATCTTGGTTGTTTTACAACGAGTGGTATCAGAGCGCCAGGTTCAGAAGTTCCGTAGGAGCGCAATGTTTGATTTGTTTGAAGTTTCTGTTCGTGATGGCTTACATGAAGTATGTTCCGCTTTTGGATTGGAGCACTAGATTTTCACTATGGCAGGTTAAAATGCGTGCAGTACTCGCACAACTAGATTTAGATGATGTGTTGTAGGGAATTGACAAGATGCCCGTAACTTTGACCACGGTTAAGAAATTACGAAATGATAAGAATGCAGTTTCTCACATTCAGATATTTCAAGCATAGCAGACATCGCAGAAAGCGTTGTAAGTGATGGAGATCTCTTAACTATTTCTGATATTGAGTCTAAATCGGAAAATGATTGGATTCTTGATTCAGCATTTGTGTTTCATATGTATCCTAATAAGGACTTGTTTACTATATATAAAACTGTTTTCAAAGGTGTCGTGTTTATCGAAAATAACGCATCTTGTCTGGTTGCTGGAATTGGTAAGATTGAAGCTTTTGGATGAGACAATTAGAACACTTGACCAGATTCGACATATTCTAGATTTGAAGAAAAATCTATCATTGATTCAAAAGGTTATGAGTTTTTTGGTGGCGGTGGAACTTTAAAGGTTTGTAAGGGTGCCCAAGTGGTATTAGAGGGACAGAAAAGGTCTCAATTATAAATCTTGCAAGGTCGTGTAGAATTTAAAAGAGTCAATCAACACAAGTTCAGGACCGTGGTGGACATTCAACTTGATACAATACCTTTAGGAGCTTATAAAAGGGTCGGATTTGAATAATACAGTTCCGTGGAGTTCAGGAGATATAGATAATGCCGCTTTATCACCATCACCTGTGGTGCCATTGTATTCAATTCCTGGGGACGGATCTAATGGAAAAGGGTATGTGGATGCTGATTTTGTTGAGCATGCTTTAAGTGGAGTAGAAGGTGTACAATTTAGCAAGTGGCCTTCTTTAAAAGCATTTGGGTTTGATTCTGCTTTGGGGGTGTGTTACATCCCATTTTGATTAATTTAAAATCATTATAATTTTGGGGAATCTGAGGTAATTCTGTACAGTAGTACTTGGATTCATTGGAAGATGTGGAGTATTGTGTTTTATTGGAGAAATCAATTTTTTGGTTATTGTTGAAAGTTAGTTCATTCCTTGGTGGAATTCATGTCAATATCTCATTCATAGAATTTGGGTGTGACTCAAATTCTTTATTGAAGTATTGAAGAATTCTAATTGAAGTGCACGTCAAGGATAATTCAGTTTGGAATGCTATTTGAGTCCTATGTCAAGTTGAAGTTCTATTTTGGAAGTCCATTGGGAGTTGAAAATATGGTATTGGATTTGAAGAAGAATTTGGATAGAGAAAATAATTTTTAAAAAAAATCGGCAGATTGCCCGACGTTACGATGGAGAAAACAATTTTTTTAAAAAAATTCAGCAGAGGCGTCGGGCCTGTGTTGTTCGGGTTTTTCGCTGTTTTCTCTCCTATTTCATTTTGGACTCGGTTTTTTGACATCCTACTTCATCAACAACTCTACCAATAGAGTTTGAACGTCCCTTATATGTTCCCTATAAATATTAGGCTCTTCTATACAATTTGATAAGTTTGAGAAAATAGATTACTAGAATTATAGGATTTATTGTAATTTTTCTCTCTTCTCCATTATTCTTGAGTCAATAAAATCTCTTAATTCCTCTGTCATATTCTTGTCTTTATTATTCTTTTACTTGATCATATATTTCATTATTATTTTCCATATAACTTCAACATCTCAATCCGATGGTTTGTTTCACAACAATTGGTATCACAGTAATTCTGGTATCTTGGTTATTTTACAACACCCGTGAAATTCTTGTTCTCTGTCAGGACGAAAGTAAAGACTTCATGAGCACTAGAGAGAGTTCAAGTAAGCAGACAATCGAGATTGTTTGGACAAAGGTTTTATCGTTTTAATAGAAAGAGAAAAAACAGTGATGAATTTTATTTAACAAAAAATAACTAATAATTGTTCATGTATACTAATCAGTAAAACGAACAATCAAGAAATCAAGTAATAAGCACCAAAAGACACTTTTAACGTTTAGAGGATGCAAACCACAGTGTTGGTCTAAAATTTGACCACCATCATCAACACAAATTAGCTAATGTTCGTTATTCTCCTCAGGTACCAGAGTTTATTGTCTGAAAACTTCAAGAGACAAGCACATCCATCAAGGTTATTTCAAATCTATGGTTTAGATCCTAGATCTGAGTGAAACGACTAGTTTCCTTCAACAAACATGGGTTCCATCTCCAAGAAACGTCCCTAAAGGCTGTGATAACACTATTAGAATAACATTCCCAACACAGGACAAATTTCTTGAAACAAAATAATAAATCTCTCAAAACGTATACAACTCCAGTAAACGACGAAGTGTTTACAGATCAGGGCTCAATCAACAAATTGTACCCTTTTGTTTGACCTTCAAAACCCTAACCACAATAACCCAGTGCAAAAACCCTTATAAAAAAGATGCAACAGTGACCCAAAAGAACAAGTAAAGAGTCGAGCCGGCTCAGGCCCATTACCCACGAGTTTGACTAGCCGAGCTCGTGGCTCCTTGAGGCCGTGGCTTCATCCTTTTTCTGAGCTTGGGACCAACTACTTATTTTTCAGTAGATGAAGTTAAATGATACGCAAACAAATTGTTACGTGTACAATTTTTTTTTTGTGTTTGGCTGCACGCTTCAGTGAAGATGCCTGAAATTTGAGGAAGCATATTTTTTGTTTTCAGAGGCTTGATTTAAAGAAAAAAAAAACCTCATTTGTTTTCTCGTTTTTAAACCACTCTAGTTTAAATCATCATCTTCCTTACTCGATTTCATATTATCATTGCCATTTCCAACTTCGTGAGAATCGTCCATACAGCCATATTATAGTTGTATGAACATTATCCACATTATGTTGTATGTAGAATTCTCAGGAAGTTGGAAATGAAACTGATAACATGAAATCAAGCAAGGAAGGGAGTGATGATTTAAATAAGATTGGAATAATTAAATTGCATGAATATGAAATATATAAAGTTGTAGAAGTGGAATATGAAAAAATAATAAATTGAATTGAGATTTGAAATTCATTTTAAAATTTTATTTTGAAAACCTTTCTCCTTTTATCCGGACTTGGGGCCGGACCGGCTACTTAATTTTTAAGTGGGTGGGGTTAAAATTGTACACAAACAACTTGTTATGTGTACGATTTTTTGAAAAACAAAATATTATTAAGAAAATAACAAAGTCTAATTATATGATATTATGACGAAATTAAATATCATTTACCTGATTATACGAAATATTTTCATACTTATGTTGTGTTCGAAAATGAGCGTCTTGTCAATCATTTATGCACATTAATACTTCCAAAATATTTTCTTTCATTCAGTTCCTGACATCGAACAGAGTTCACTAACCTGCATTAAAAGTAGACTCCAAAACTACAATGCTAATTGGAGGTGTAAGTAGATCTTTTGCAATAACAGATATAACATGCTATTTTCGTTGGTTCTTTCGCCAAAAATCAAGTAAATCAAATTGTATTGCATCAACGGGTTCTACGCTCCTAAGCATTTGATGGTTGCAATATCTAACTAATTCAATAGGCATTCCAGTAGAAGACATACTAGAAGAAGAACCTCCTACATCGTATCTTTCATCCTTGATGCCTTCAAATAAATTCACTAGTTCTGTATTGTCTTCCATCCCTTTTGTATTAGCAGAAGGGGTGGTTATGGAGTGTACCCAACTAATATTTGTACCCAGTCGTTGTCTATACCATTGGTACATGGAATTTAAAAGTGTTTTCTAAATTCCAATAAGTGACCGTTTGTAATTTTTTGGATAACATATGTTTACATCCGACTTGCGACCTAATTAAATCTGTTTGTTATATGCACTTAGCTCATGCTAAATTAAAATCGAATCTGCAAGGTCAGCTCGTACTTTTGACCACCGTGGTTTGAGGGGACATATTGATTGTAGATTCCTTACACATTCAATCAATTAATGACATTTGGAAGGACTTACGTCAGTGCCCACCTATTCCACCAATCATATGCTATAGCTTCATTATCTAATCGGTTCATTAATTACTGAGGACTCCATTTAAGGTGGCTTCATAATAACTTGATGGATCTTACCTCAACAACCAATCAGGATATGCCATTGGCGTACCTTCCCGCTCGGTACTTTACGTTGATTTGACAAGAATCAATCAGAACTAAAGCCATTGGCACAAGTTCCTAGCTCTATACTATTGTTGACAAGACAGGAATATGAAAGATGCGGGCACATCCTTTCCTATAAGAAGGAGGATGATATGAAAGATTTAAATCGTCTGTGGTCGAAGTAATAACGAGATACGGATATCGTTATTACGGATAGACTATCGCATGTGGCATTCTTACTTGTGAAGTAAGTAGCTGATCTCACAAGCTAAAGTGTGGTGATACTTGAATGAACACGTGGATGTTTTGTTATAGAACAAAACATTGGAGACCCGCTGAGAGATTCCACATGGATAACTATCTGAGTGTTAGTGGTTAATCTCTAACGTTCGGTAGTGGAATTGGTCCTTTGACTTGAGGTCATCATGGTACCTTATATGAGGATAGTCATACTTTGGTGGTGTTGGATGTTGCTCTGCCAAGGGTCGCTAATACAACATCGTTCGGGTATGTCAAGAATCATATGAAGGTTGTGAATGACCAATGGAGGATTCATCACTCTTAGATAGCAAAATATTACGATCTATATTTTATCCAGTTAAGTTGATAATGAAATCCTTGGTCAAGGTGAACTCATAAGTCGAAAAAGAGTTTTCGACGTATATTGACTTAACAGTGGGATAAAAGATATGATCAATAATTGAGATTGACACATATCCATATCTCATAATTGATCGGATCATAGTGACGAAAGGATTATAGTTTCACGATAAACGAACAAGTTTGATTTTGTCATACTATATGATATTTCCCGTCACATGTATTGCCCTGACACATTGCTAGATATCAATCTGGAACAACGAAAGTGAATTAGTGATAAATTAAAAGGGGCTTTTTAATTTATCGATTTTGATTAGATCAAAATAATAATTCACGTCGTTGGCATCGTGATCGGTAACCTAATGGGTCATACACAAAAGAGAATCAGAAAAATGAGATTTACCAATTAGTCAATTGACAAGTGTTGGATAATTAATTAATTGGGTTGTTTATTAATAGGCCCAAATTAATTAATTGGATTAATTAATTCATGGACCAGATTTAATTAATTTGATTAATTAAATATTGGACCAGGTTAAGTTTAAAAGATGGGCCGAGCCCATTTGAACTTATATTAATAGACTACTAGGGTTTGAAAATATTATGGAATTTTTCATTATTCTTGCTAGCACAAGAAAAGAAAACCCTAGCCGTCATTCTTGTTCTCTGTGTGGATCACCATTGGAGGCTGGACAATTGGACAGTTTGGATTGCAGATCATGATAATTGGAGTTCAAGAAAAAGTAAAAGAGTTTGTGGAATTCATCAAAAGTATCATTCTCAAACATATTGCAGATCCTCGTTTGGAAATTGAAAATTGTTTTATTTCCGCTGTGCATGTTAAGTAAATTCCTAACAGGAACAATATAACACCATCAGTGTATTATTACGAAGACAGTTTCTACTTACCCTTACCTACCTTGGTTGGAGATATTCTTTTACGAATTTTGTGAAATGGTCTTTGTCTACTATGCTTAACGACAACTCAACATCAACAACGAACTTCATCCTTCATGAGTTCTTTCCTCCGAATACATCTATATGCTTAGTGTTGAAGAACTGCTATCAAAAGAAAGAGTACCAAAGGCTAGTTGTGTTGGAGATCCACCAACAAATCCATGTTTGGCCGTACATTTGGCGTAGTGACGGTTGAGGTGAGTAGTACCGATACCCTTTTGCCCTGCCAATTGTGTTTGGCAATATTTACACACTGCCTTAAACTCTCGGTCTCCATCGACGGTACGATCCATTGAAATCAATTTAAAGTGTTCCCAACACTTTTGAGCTTTTCTTCCTTTCGCTTTTCTCTTGCATCAAAAATTTATAGTTTCGCTTTACCAGCATCTTCATCGATGTCATCCAACTCAATTGGATTACTTCTTCCTTGAGCATTGTCAACATCCATTCTCAACAAATCATGGTGGATAGAGACGTCATTGAGATATAAAATTTAAAAAAAAAAAAAGTCATTGGGAAACTGAGATTATGGCGTCATAGGTAAGTGGCCACCGAACAAGCCCTCAATAAAATCACGAGGATCCATGTGTATCAATGAATGTAATAGAATGTAACATATAGAATAAAGATGAAATGTATAAATTAGATAATGTAGAATATAGTGTAGAGACTAGAATAGATTTGAGAGATGTATGTAATAGAATTGAAATTTGAATGTAATAGATTGTGTACGTGTATGTAATAATGAATAATGTAATAGAATAAAATTGATAGTAATTTGATATTTTAATTGTAGAGAAAATGCCAAAAATACTAGATAGTTTTTTGATTGTTGTGTGAAAAATGGTTTGTAATTTTGAGGTATTTATAGAGGAAAAACAAAAAAATAAAAATAAAATAAAAAATCAGTAACCGTTCACTTTAAAAAGTTTATGACCATTTGAAAATTGTCACAAAACTAGCTGGAGGCTCGCCGAGCCTGCTCGTGCTCAAGCCATCCATGGGCCGAGCCTAGATGAGTCGATGAGTTACTCGGCTCGATTTGTAACCCCTAAGGATACCAGATGCTTTCTCTCTCTTTACTCCCACAAAGAATCTTATCTTACTCAGAGAAAATCAGAATGAACATCTTTCAATTAGAGATTTGGAAGAAGACTCGAGAAGAGAGCATTGTGAAAGCAAAAAAGCCAAAACAGCAGAAATCAAATGAATAATGAATAGGGCAACAGGGAGATTCAAATGTAGTCTCGCTTTTAACCACTGATCTTCAATCTGATCCAACGATCCAGAGCATCTCAAAATTTAAGTTGTTGTTAAGTAGCAAACCAAAGTTGCTTTTCTCCAAACAACGATTTCACACTTTGAGTTCGGGTTTGGACCAAGATCAAGTTATCAGGCAATTGCTCAAGTGTTTGGGCAAAGGTTCATTCCATCATTGCCTCTGGAGCCATTTGGCATCACAGTCCAACGCAATTAAATGTTTTTGTTCAAACAAAGTTAAAATGTAAATTACTAGCCAACACTTGGGGTTCAAAGCAAAAGTAATTACAAATTTTTGTTCAATTGATAGAAGTTTGTTGGTGTAATCTTTGAGCTTTGTGTGCAGAACGTAGAAATTTTTGATGTAATACAACTTAGGACTAAGGATCACTTTTAGCAAATTATAACGGGTCTACAACTATAGCGACGTAATATGTTCGGGTCACCCACCTTTATATTCGTAACACTTGGGTCTTTAATCATTTTACCTTTGTAGAATTAAGTGTCGTAGGATACAGAAGAATTGTAGTGGATCCCACAAAATATGTGAATAACAATGAGTAATAGTTATGAATATTTTCGTTGAAACTAATGTTTGAACCATTTATGAAATCCATATGTAGGCTCAATGTTAAAAAATGAGTAATAGTTATGAATATTTTCGTTGAAACTAATGTTTGAACCATTTATGAAATCCATATGTAGGCTCAATGTTAAAAAGTCATAATTTTGCAAGAAAATGTCCTTTCATCCAACTTCTTTCTCCAAATTGCAAGGCGTCGTTGGTCTCTACCCATCACCACTTGCCTCATCCACCCCTCAACACATAACACATTTATGTTTTCCTCTGTAAAACATTTTCTTTTATTTTTTAAAAAAAATTAGGCAATACGCCACAATTTCAATTTTAAGATTGTATAAAATAAACTCATACAAGAGAATTGCATGAACTATACCTTTTCTCTTTTACAAAATACTATCAAGTGTCTAGGACAGAGTTTTGACCAGCCCCTACGTGTACATTCACAAGAAGAGCAACACTATAAAAAGGAGGACGTACAACTTTATCTCCAACCTACAAAGTGCAGAGAATGTAAAGCCCTATGTTACTATATTAAAATTTGCGAAAAATTACATTTAGTATTTGTGATGATGTGTCGTTTGAAATGACAAATAATTGTGCCATTTTAATTTAGTTACACCAAAATTATAGGTACATATTTTTGTCACCTATACGGAAAATTTTCATTTCCTTTTGATTACTTACATCAATGTACTAGTTTTTGGATTTCCTTGAAGCATTTCACCATCGAAGTTTTTTACAATTTGAAATTTGTATTATGTGTGCAAGTTCTAGATTTAGTGTAAAAATAACCTTAAAGTGGGGTTGAATGAGGTGTATATCAATTTAAAAACTTTAACAATCTTTTCATTTCAAGAAGTGTCAAAACTATCAGATTTATCATTTATTAGAATGTTTAGACAGAAATACATTAACTTCAAACTAGTTCAACCTATTACGTATGAGACTGTTGGAATTGTGCACGTGTGCAGTGTGCTCCCAAAATTTGATTTAAAGTCGCATTTCTGGAAACGCAGCTTTGTAAGTAGAGGCCTTATACAAAATCTTGACAACTAGCGCAATCCTGGCCATGTCATGAGAAGATAAGTATTGTGGCTTTGCTCTCTATCGTTTCACTTGGCAGACTTCATTCTGGCTTTTGAGATTTTTATTAAAAGAGAGTTTCTCTCATTTGGTTAGGGTTTCATCTTGAATCGTCTTCTCTCTTGAAAATTTCATTCGAGACTGAGATGAATGTTTTACTTCCTCTGATTCTTGTATTTCTGAGTGAAAATCTGTAAGAACAATAGGATAATGTGTTGTTCAGAGTATTGGTTTGAGGGTTTTGTGATTCCTCGAGTAGATATGGAGTGTCATCATTGAGAAGATAAATATTGTGGCTTTATCTTGTATTGTCAAACTATTGTAAACCGTTGTTGCCTTTTTTGGCTAAATAGTGCAATCGAGCGTTATCCATTCCATTTGAATGCTCAACACGGGATTAGGTGTTAGAAGCGGTCAGCGAAACTCCGGGGCTTCAGCCGAAACAATTCTCTGTGTTGATTTTCATTTCTTGCAAGTTTATTTTCTATACATAGTTTTGAGTTTGACAAATCGCGTATAATTTGTGTTTACTGGGCATTTGAGAGGCTAATTTTCAAGTTGTATCTGATACTTATGTTCAACTCCATGTCAAAATGTCAAGTTTTCCATCAAACGTTTCATCAAGTAAAATCTCCATTGAGAAAATGTTCACCTGACTTGCCAAAATCCACTGGAAATGAAAATCACAATCTAGCGGTTTTTGGGATTACAAAATTTCTAGCCTCCCAACTATAACTTTAAAACAATAACATAAACAGAATGACAAGATACAAAAATCACTATTTTTACGTCAACCGCACAAGGAATGGAACCGCGACCTCTAGTCTTGATCTTTACAGCACTGCGATTGTAACTCCAATCCTCTTAGATTAAAATAAAAAAGCTTAGAAACATAAATAAAAATTTAAATGCCACTCACAAGTTCAATTACCATGTCTTCTATGGGTGCTAAATGTCTCACTCGTAGGAAGGGATTGGCTTTTGCTAGGAAGTTTGAGTTTGCTATTGATGTGCCCGAATGTCATGCTTTTCAACTGCGGGTGATGGGCTGTGATGCCATGGTCCACTGGACAATGATGAAACAGGGCTTGGTCCATTTGCTGGAATGTTTAACCATTGCCCGATAACACAAGAAATTGGCTCAATACCCAATCCAATTAAACTGACACGTGTGTTGCTCTGGTCCATTGATTTGTGGCTTGATCAACGGTGGTGGATCTATGTATTTATGGAGCTTGGATCGTCATTTGGTTGGCATTATTCATTATGTTCTTTCTATTCGAAGCTTTTGGGTTCTCTTTGACTTCGTCTCTTCATTCATTTTTCTAATTCTTTGTGTATAATTCAAAACTTCTGGTTTTGATCTTAGATCTTTGTGATTAGATTCTTAGTAAGTCTTCGGTTGAGGGTTTTGAGGTGTTTAGATTAGTTGTTTGATCTTGGTCCATTGTAGTAGCTGATGTGGTTTGGTTTCTTTAAGGTTTAGGTCTTTGGGGCTATTTTCTCGTATAGAAGGTACAATGTTGTGTTCTGAGCCCTATATAATAATCGATCCCTTGGTGTTCTTGGTTTTTGGATGTTCTTCGCGATTCTGATTTTTCTGCTTCCGTTGGTAGTTTGGCTCTACAAGTGGTATTAGAGACTTCTTGGTGGCTCTTTGGTTCTTCGATTGGTGGTGCTGGGTGTGGAAATCAATTTCACAACCAGTTCTACACTAATCCCTTTTTTTATAGTCAAACCCTAGATTTCAATTTTCTTACTAATCATGGTTTTTTGTTTGTGATTTCTTGAGAGAAATTGGTTCTTGTTGAACGGACTTGGAGATTTGGGCTTTGAGCTAGTTGTCCTACAAAGACTCTGGAATTTGACACTGGTTCTTTGAACCTATTGGGTGAAAATTTTCTAACCATTTACTTTCTGTTAATTTGATCTCGAATATTATTGAATTCCGCCTATTTTTCCTTTATTATTCCTGGTGGTTAAGAATTGTGCCTTGACCTGGGGTCGGGAACCTCACGGAATCCTGGCAAACTCTAACTCGTAGAAATTGGAGGAATTTCTCATATTAATCAGTTTAATATACTGTAGCATATTTAGTGATTTACTATGACTATTAGTTGGTTTAATCTCTCTGCTGACTTTGTGTTTTTTCACTAAGGGTATTACTCTACTTATAATCACTGTTGCATTTCACATTAATTTTCACTGTGCTATTGGCCTATTGATTTGAGTGATATTTCATCTTTGTTTTTGTTGTTACACTGAGGTTTGTGTGATATTCTACTAGCTTTGAAATATCTATTTTTAGCTTTTCAGTTAAACTATGACCTCAAATCCTTTCTTTATGTTGATTAAAAACTTCAAATGACAACTACAACGTTTGAACTTAGAGTTTTTAATGGAAAATGGGATTTCTCCATTTGGTAGCAAAAAATGAAATGAGTCTTAGTTCAACAGAAAGTTGCTAAGGCTATAACTGGTGAATATCCTGCTACTATGACTAATGATCAAAAGCTTGAATCTGATGAACTTGCATACACCTCTATAATTCTTCATTTGTCTTATCAAATGTTGAGAAAAATTGGAAAACTTGATAATGTTAAGGCTTTGTGGGACAAATTAGAAGAACAATATATGGTTAAAAGTCTGCCTATAAACTCTTCCTTCTAGAAAGATTCTTTAGCTTTAAGATTGATATGTCTAAGGGTTTAGATGATAATCTTGATACTTTTGATAAATTAGTTCAAGATATTACTAATGTTGGGGATAAAGCTTCTGAAGAGTATAAAGTTGTTATCCTTCTAAATGCTATACATGAAGTATATAATGATGTTAAATCTGCTAATAAGTATGGTAGAGATACCTTAACTCCTGAGATAGTGATTAATTCTTTAAGAAGTAAGGAATTACAGCTTCAGGTTGATAGGACTGGGAAGGAATTTGAGAGTTTATCTGTGAGAATGAGACCTATGTCTAGGCAAGTGAATGGTCAGAGTCATCAGGGGAATAATAATTCTAAGAAAAATGGGAAATGGAGGTTTAGATCAAAGTCTAGGAGTGGAAATAGGAAGTGCTATGGTTGTGGAAAGACTGTACATTTTATAACAGACTGTTATAAGAAGAAGAATGAATAGAAAGAGATGAAAGTGGATGAGGAAAATGTATTAGAATCCCCAGATGAGAGAATTGTTGATGTGTATGTGGTGGCAGAACCCATTTCTGATCTGAATACTGCAAATTATGTAGATAACAGTTATCAGAATATTGGATTCAGGGTATACTTTCCATATGACCTCAAGAAGACCTTGGTTAGAGAACTTTAAGGATCTTGATGGTGAAGATATGGTTATGAGTAACAATGTAACTTGTAGGATTAAAGGAATTGGTAGTGTGACTTTAAAAATTGAAAATGGAGAAATGGTATATATGTCACTAGAGCCAATATAGTTTAGAGTCACATTGCTGAGTCCTCTAATGCTAAGATTGATGCCACCCTGAAATGGAGTAATAGGCTTGTACATGTAAGTGAAAAAGGCCTGCATATTTTGAATAGAAAAGAGGCATTTGGTAAGGATGTGATTTCTAAGATTCATTTCTATGAGTATTGTACCTAGGAAAACAACATAGACTTCATTTTAATACTGGAAAGCATAAGACTGCATATATCCTTGAGTATATTCATTCTGACATATGGGGCCCATCATCTACTACCACTCAAGATGGTTATAGATATTTTTTATCACTGGTCGATGATTTTTAAGAAAAGTTTGGATTTATCTTTTGAAAAAAAATTAGATACTTTTGAAATGTTTAAAAATTGGAAAACTTTAATTAAAAATCAAATGGATAAAATGATCAAAGTTTTAAGAACAGGCAATGGTCTGGAATTTTGTAATTCTGCATTTGATCAACTTTGTAAAGATGATGGGATCCTCAGGCATAAAATTGTTCCTTATACTTCTCAGCAAAATGGAGTTGCTGAAAGAATGATTAGGACTATTTTGGATAAGGTTAGATGTACAATGATTAGTTTAGGAGTTCCTAAAGTCGTTTAGGGTGAGGCTCTTATGACAGCAGTGTATATTATGAACAGGACTCTTTCCAATACTTTAGATGGTAAGACACCGAAGAGGTATGGTCAGGGAAATTATCTGATTATACTATCTTGAGAATATTTGGGTATGCTGCATATTCTTACCAAAGTCTAGGCTAATTGGAGCTTAGATCTCATAAATGTGTTTTCATGGGATATCTTGAAATAGTGAAGGGATATTGTAACGACCCGACCTCGCGCCGGAGCCATTATCATATCATACGTACTATCCGCTTTGGGAGAGTCTAGGCCCATCTTACCCCTCACGGATTTCTGACGCGTCCCCCAGGATTCGAACCCAAGACCTCCATCATATGGGAGACTTGAGTTGAATCCTAGTACCAATTGAGCAACTTACCCAAAGCAAAGGGATGGCTTAGGCTAGTCACTGTAGCCTAAAAAAACACCTTCCCAAAAAAATGCGCATTTTTTGTAACGATCCGACCTCGTGCCGGAGCCGTTATCATATCATACGTACTGTCAACTTTGGGAGAGCCTATGCCCATCTTACCCCTCACGAATTTCTGACGCGTCCCCCATGATTAGAACCCAAGACCTCTATCATATGGGAGACTTAAGTTGAATCCTGGTACCAATTGGGTTGCTCAATTGGTACCAGGATTCAACTTAAGTCTCACATATGATGACAGTCTTGGGTTCGAATCATGGGGAACGCATCAGAAATTCGTGAGGGGTAAGATGGGCATAGGCTCTCCCAAAGCGGACAGTACGTATAATATGATAACGGCTCCGGCGCGAGGTCGGGTCGTTACAGATATAGACTTTAGGCTAAAGAAGAAAGAGGTTTTAAAATGATAACTAGTAGGAATGTGACTTTTAATGAAGCTGATATGCCCTGTTTGAGTAAGAAAGTCTCTAGTGATGTTCGTGAGAGTGAGAAGGATGAGGAGACTAGGATACAGGTGAAATTAGGATACTGTCATGAACTTGTTGAGGATGAACAAGTTGAGAATGAAGTTGGTGAGGAGAGTGGCAATGTTACTGGTTCACAGGAACCTACTGAAGGTGGTGAACATGACTTAGAAAATGAATTAGATGATCATTTGAATGATTATCAACTTGCCCAAGATAGAACTAGGAGGGAGATAAAGGAACCTGTTAGTATGAGTGATTATCAATCATTTGCTATTTTGTCATATCAAGACTTAGCTTTTAAGGATCCTAAATCTTATTAAGAGGCTTTAAGTTTTCAACAGTCAGATGAATGGCTAGGAGCTATGAAAGAAGAAATGAAGTCTCTAGTGAAAAATAATACTTGGAAGTTAGTCCATAAACCTGAGAATAAGTCTTTAGTAAACTGTAAGTGGGTTTATAGTATTAAAGAGGGAAATTCTTCTAAGTTGCCTCTTAGGTTTAAAGCTAGATTAGTTACAAAGGGGTTTACGCAAAAACCTGGTATTGATTACAATGAAATTTTCTCTCATGTTGTTAAATACACTACTATAAGAGTCATGCTTGCTTTGGTTGTTCAATATGATTTAGAACTTGAATAAATGGATGTTAAAACTGCCTTCTTGCATGGTGACTTAGATGAAATAATTTATATGATACAACCATAAGGTTTCATTGATTCTATTGGTTTATATGATACATACGGTATAAAAGATTTGACAATTTTGTGTCATCTATTGGTTTTATAAGAAGTGCATTTGATCATTGTCTTTATTTTAAAAGAAATGATAGTAATTCTGTGATTGTTTATCTTCATTTGTATGTTGATGATATGTTATTGATTGGACATAAAATGAGTGATATAAATGACATTAAAGGGGCTTTAAGTGCTGAATTTAAAATGAAAGACTTAGGTCATACTAGGAGAATCTTAGGAATGGATATTAAAAGAAATATATCACAACAATCTCTTCTTTTAACACAATATTATGTGAAAAATAGGTGTTATCCAAGTTTGCCAAGCATGATTCTAAGCTTGTTACTTTGCCTCTTATTTGTCATTTTAAGTTGAGTAAAGAACAATGTCCACATGATGAATCTGATATCAAATACATGCAAAAACTGCCTTATGCTAATGCTCCTGGATCTGTTATGTATACTATGGTGTGTACTAGACCTGATGTTGCACATGCTATTGGCATTTTGAGTAGGTTTATGGCAAACCCAGGTCGTGAACATTGGACTGCTTTAAAATGGCTCTTAAGATACTTGAAAGGTTCTGTAGATTTAGGTTTACATTTTAAATTTTGTAAAGAGGGAGTTGTGCTAAGAGGATATGTGCATTCTGATTATGTAAGTAATAAGGATAATAGGAAATCAATAACTGCATATGTTTTTACTTTGTGTAATACTTGCATATGTTGAAAATCTCAATTGCAGTCTATTGTGGCCTTATCTACTACAGAAGCTGAATATGTAGCTGCTACTGAGGCTATTAAGGAGTCGTTATGGCTTAAAGGTTTGTTGTGTGAATTAAATGAATTGCATAATCATGTTGTTGCTTATTCCGATAGTCAAATTGTCATTCATTTGTGTAAAAACCCAATTTTTTCAAGAAAGGACTAAACATATAGATGTTAGGATGCATTTCATTATAGATATAATTCAAAAAGAGTCCATATTATTTGAAAAAATCCCTACACAATTTAATCCGGCTGATATGGAATAAAGGTACTTCTTCTAAACAAGTTTAAATCATGTTTTCAAATTCTAAGAATTGATATGGGAACAAAGGTACTTCCTCTAAACAAATTTAAATCATGTTTTCAAATTCTGAGAGTTGATACTGGTTAAACTTGGTGTTTCTACATGTGTTGGTTCTTCCTGGTGCTGGTATTGATAAAAACTAAAATGTTCTGGTTGTTTATAACATTGGCATCAAGGGGAAGATTTGATAGACTGTGATTCCATGGTCCACTAGGCAATGATGAAACTAGGCTTGTCCCATTTGCTGGAATGTTTAACCATTGCCTATAACACAAAAAATTGGCCCAATACCTAATCCAATTAAACTGACATGTGTGCTGCTCTGGTCCCTTGATCTGCGGTCTGATCAATGGTGGTGGATCTATGTATTTGTGGAGCTTGGATTGTCATTTGCTTGGCATTATTCATTTTGTTCTTTCTATTCGAAGCTTCTAGGTTCTCTTTGACTTCGTCTCTTCATTCCCTTTTCTGATTCTTTGTGTATAGTTCAAAACTTCTGGTTTTGATTTCACATCTTTGTGATTAGATTCTTAGTGAGTCTTCAGTTGAGGGTTTTGAGGTGTTTTGATCAGTTGTTTGATCTTGGTCCATTGTAGTAGCTGTTGTGGTTCAGTTTCTTTAGGGTTTAGGTCTTTGTGGATATTTCCTTATACAGAAGGGTACAATGTTGTGTTTTGAACCCTATATAATAATCGATCCCTTGGTGTTCTTGGTTTTTGGATGTTCTTCGTGATTCTGATTTTCCTGTTTTCGTTGGTATTTTGTCTCTACGCGGGATATTCATTCCAAATGTATACTGGTGGGTACATCATTATTATTTCATATATTGTAAGTTTGCATGCGGAGGTGGGTTGTCGGACTTGTCGCTTCATAATCTGTGATGAGAATGAGGTGACCCATAAACTCATATATTGTAAGTTTGAATGTATCCGGTTTTCTTTATCGGTTGTTGTTTACAGCAATCACCAATAACAATACGAATTAACTGGCGTCAAAAAATTAAAACTAAAATGTCACTATAATTTTACTTAACGGTTTAGTATCAGCAACTGTTAATGACGTTTCAAAATAATTTAGTAACTTTCAAACTTAAGGTAAAATGCCGACATGCCGACATTAAAATCGATTGTGACAAACACGGCGTTAAAAAAAATTGTCACCTAGATGAAATCGCTCTTCCAAGACCAATCACCCAACCCTAAATAATGTTTTTTTTTCCTTTGATTTAAGCCTCAAATTTCAGCCCCCAAATCAAATCCAACGGCATATGAGCCCTAACCTACATCCCCTTCCATATTAATGGAATTTCAAACTGGGTGTCGCACGTAATCTCTAGTTTGATGGGTGAAATGGAGAGCTTTTGATGGAGAAATATCAAATTTTATAAATATATGGTAATAGCATATCAATTCTCGAGTTTGCTCGACTATTTAACTTCTAATGCACATAATATTTTATCTACAACACGAATTACACTATATTTTTTTGCATTGAACTATAAATTCAATTATCTTTTCAATGGTATATTATTTGCCTTGTGGCCTTTTGCGTTAAAAAAAAAAATTTACTCGTTTTTGAAGTTAGGTAGTTGAGCAAACTTGAGATTTGCGTAGCATACTCGAATTTTGTATAGGAAACTCGATATTTGCCCACAAATTTTAGATTTGCTCAATAACATGAGATTTGATGTGCTAACTCATGAAATATCTTCAAAATTTAATGTTTTCTATGTAAACTCGACATTTTATTCATCAAACTAGAGATTATGTAACACCCAATTCAAATTTCCTTGAGAATATAGATAATTTGAATGGTAGAGTTTTTTGTATTTCATTCCTGTACAACAGAATCTGATTTGCAACAATGTGATTCAATTTTCAATTGCAAAAGTAATGCACTGCTATTAATAGGCTATTTTAGAGGCTCCTAAGCATTGTCACTTGGGGCAAATAGTAAATAAAGTTCTTTGCATCTAACAGAAATAAAAGTAGTTTGTCCAAAATCCACCATTATCACTTGGCTCAAATGTCAAACAAATGCATAATCCTAGTCCAAATGATAGACATTCAAGTTGTCCAAAATTCACCATTTTCCATATTATTGGTAAGACATGACACATTTGAGAGCAAAATATGAGAAAGGCAGATATGAACTAGAACAGTTCACAAAAAACTTAGTAAGATTATTTGTGTTAGAACAAATTCAAGATTTTTCCAATAAATTCTATGTTTGCCCAGCAAACTCAAGATTTCTATAGCGAACTCGCTAGATGTCTAAAAAATTGATAATTTTCGAACGAAAACTAGACATTTCATCAATCAAACTAGAGATTATGTACAACACTCAATATGAAATTCTCTTCAATTGGAAGGGGATGTGGGTTAGTGTTCATATACTGTAGGATTTGATTTGAAAAACAAGAAAATGTTATTTAGGTTTGGACGATTTGTATTGGAGGAGCGATTTCGTCTAGTGGCAATTTCGTTAATGTCGTGTTTGCCACAGTGAATTTTAACGTTGTCATGTAGACTTTTATCTTGACTATGGTAACAGAATGATCAAACGTGTACTTGAGTGACCGTTACTAAAAAAAAATAATTTTACTGACAACTTTGAAATTATTTTGAAACTCAAGTAATCGGTCGTAGAAATTAGCCGTTACCTAAAACTAAAGCAAAAAAACACATGTACGTGAAGGTCCTACTAGCCCTTGAAACTTGTGGAAGGTGACAGCTTGACCTTATTCCCTTTCCAGCAAACCAGAAAGTTCAATACTCAACTGATTGCATTGCTTTTAAAGTTTTGAACAATTGGGAGCAATTTTGGTAGTTCTGATTGTTGGGAATTTACTTAATCATACACAATGGAAATAAAACAATTTTCAATTCCCACCAAAGATCTGCAATGTGTTTAGATAGAAATTGTGATGAGGATAATACATTTGATGAATTCTGCAAACTCCTTTGCTGATTCTCGAACTCCAATGATCACGATCTGCAATTCAAGTTGTCCAATTATCCGGTCTTCAATGGTGATCCACACAGAGAACAAGAATGACGGCTAGGGTTTTCTTTTCTTGTGCTAGCAAGAATAATGAAAAAATCTCTACAATTTACAAATCCTAGCATCCTATTAATATAAGCCCAATTGGGCTTGACCCATCTCGAAACTTTACCCGGTCTGATATTTAATTAATCAAATGAATTAAATTCAATCCATGAATTAATTAATTCAATTAATTAATTTGGGCATATTAATAAGCAATCCAATTAATTAATTATTCAACACTTGTCAATTAATTAATTGGTAGATCTCATTCTTCTGGTTCTCTTTTGTATGTGACCCATTAGGTTCCCGATCACGATGTCTAACGACGTGAATTATTATTTTGATCTAATCAAAATCGATAAATTAAAACATCCCTTTTAATTTATCATTAGTTCACATTCGTCGTCCCAGATTGACATCTAGCAATGTGTCGGACAATACATGTGATGGGAAATGTCACGTGATGTGACAAACCAAACTTGTTCGTTTACCGTGAAATTATAGTCCTTTCGTCAATATGATCCGATCAATGATGAGATATGGATATGTGTCAATCTCAATTATTGATCATATCTTTTATCTCACTGTTAAATCAATGTAAGTCGAAAACTCATTTTGAGTTTTCGACTTATGAGTTCACCTTGACCAAGGATTTCATTATCAACTTAACTGGATAAAATGTAGATCGTAATTTCTTACTATCTAAGAGTAACGAATCCTCTATTGATCATTCAAAACCTTCATATGGTTCTTGACATATCCGAACGAAGTTGTATTAGCGACCCTTGACAAAGTAACATCCAACACCACCAAAGTATGACTGTCCTCACATAAAGTAGTATGATGACCTCAAGTCAAAGGACCAACTCCACTATCGAACGTTAGAAATTAACCACTAACACTCAAATAATTATCCATGTGCAATCTCCCAGCGTATCTCCAATGTTTTGTTCTATAACAAATCATCCACGTGTTCGTTCAAGTGTCACCACACTTTAGCTTGTAAGATCAGCTACTTACTTCACAAGTAAGAATATCACACGTGATGGTCTAACCGTAATGACGATATTCGTGTCTCGTTATTACTTCGACCACAGACGATTTAAGATTCAGTCATATATAATTTGTATCTCACAATCACAACTCATTGTAATTAACAGATCACCAAGACTTGATATATATATATATATATATATATATATATATATATATGACGATCATGTTTATGCTGCGACAACTCTTTATCAGTGGATCTACAATTTAATAACTTGTGGGAATTCGTTCTTTCTTTACGTCATTTCATTGTATTATCTTTCCAATTAGATAATACCGCCTTAACACATTTTTAGATCATTGATGAGACCTTAGCTCCTTCACTTGCACGATGGCTCCATTGTTATCATATGCAGAAGCGTAATACAGAAGCGTGTGATCAACAACGTTAGGAACTACTCTATGTCCATTAATGAACTTCTTGATCCAGACCACAACTTTTGTTGCTTTGTAAAGCAATGATGTATAAGGCTTCCATTATTGAATCAACGATTATTTTCTATTTGGAACTTTTCCAACATACCGCTTAAGAGTAAATCAATATCATATTTGAGATATGCTATTATTCTAGTCTGACTAGAAGTTAGCATCAGTCTATCCATGTACTCTCGGTTCATTTTCTCCATATAAAATCTTCTTGAAATTTTATCCATATAGATTGGGATGAGTTAAGTAATCATTTAGATCTATCTCTATAGATCAACTTACTTCTCCCATATCTATCACGGAGAAGTATTTAACAACCATAATTTCAACAATTGAAATATAGAGACATCGTTTTCTATAATATGTCTCATACATATAATATCAAAAATGTGACAATGCTCCCACTATCTTCTTGTAAACGCACAATTCATCTTCATTTTGATAAAATTAAACATTTTGACTTTATCATCAAATCAAAGATTTCAGCTCCAAGAGGCTTGTTTTAATCCATATTGACCTTTTCTTATAAACTCATTTACAACCTATGGGTTCTAATCCATTAGACAGGTCGACCAATGTCCAAACATTGGCTACATACATCAAGTTCATCTCAAATTTCTATGGCCTCTTCCCATCTCTTTAAGTCAACACTTGAATTTATTTCTGCGTAATTAGTAGGTTCATTATCCTTGATCAATAATACTTGATTAGTAATCATGGATTCATACCTTCTAGGAGGTCGAATGATCCTACAGATTTACACGGAGCTAACGTGTCCTCAGAAGTCTCCACTTTCTGATCAAGAATATGTCCCTCAGCTGGTGTGGGATAAGACTCACGTTCATCTGTTCGATTAATTATATTCGTGGACTATTGAACTCTTTCAAGATTTATTCTACTCTCACTATCTCTCTTAGAATAAACATTTTCTCTAGGAGTATGGCGTGTATTGAGATGAACATCTTCTTCTCAACGGGATTATAGAATTGTTATATGATTCAGTGCGCTTCACATAAGCATCGCAGCCTAAACTTTCATATGAGATAAGTTGGGCCATTCCATAACTCATATGGACTTTTTGTCAATCGATTTAAATGAGACACGATTTAATGCGCAGCACGTGGCAATCAGTGCATGACATCAAAACAATTTTTGAATGTTTGCATGGCTTGTTCTTAATTGCACTATATCTAATAGTGTACAATTCCTCATTTCAGATGCACCATTATGTTGCAATATATGTGCAGGAATCTACTGCATGAGAATCTCATTCTCTTTTAGATAATTTAAATTCTCCATTTTAGATATTCCCTTGATCAAGTTTTAGTATAAGAATATATTTACCTATTTGTATCTCTATTTCTATCTTGAATCCCCTGAACATTTCATGAGTTTCATGTTTGAATTTCATCAATATACATGATCATTTCTGAAATGGTCATTAGTAAATGTGATGAGATAAGATAAACTTCATCTGACATTACTTGATATGAGTCTACATACATCACTATGTATTAGACCTAATAATTGTGCAGATCTTTTTCCTTTTCAATTAAAATGAGATTTGGTCACCGTGTCTTACAGACATGATTCGCATTTGTCAAATGATTCAAAATCATTTGACCCAAATATACATCTCCATGTAAGTTTGGAATTGTATTTTCATTTATGTAACCAAAATCGCAATGTCAGATATAGGTGTTATTCAGATTATCATTTTTTATGTCTTTTAATTTATATACTCATTATAGAATACTCAATATTTAGAATATAAATGTCATTTTATAATTTACCATAACCATTAAGATCTTATCAAGATAAAAAGGAACAACAATTGTCCTTAACATTAAAATAATTCATGTCAAAACATGAAATTTATTTAATGATCTTGGTAATGGTGAGAACAAAATTAACATTTCTCTAATTCTAACATCAAGCCTAAAGGCAATGGCAAGAAATATGCTTCTACAGGCAATGCAACAACTTTTGCTCATTTTCAACGTATAGGTCAACTTCTCCCTTCTGCAGCGATCTACTTTTATTTAGTTTCTGCATATTTATACAAATATGAGATGCATATTTATACAAATATGATATCTATATCTAGTATCTAATACCCATGAGACTAATGAAGTAGATATAAGCTTTGCAATTTCATTTCCAATGACCTGTCATTCCAAAATGATAATAAGAATCATCAGATTTGGTATTGTCCTTATTTGCTTTAACTGTCTTAGTCATATTGGTTGTTTTCCTAAAGCATCCTTTACACTTCCCTATAGGAATCTATGACTAAGATTTGTCCACTACAAACACAAATGTTGGACTTAACAGTTTTAAGCATGTTCAACAACTCAATGAGCGTGCTACGAGTTTATTCATGTTAAGTTCATAATTAGTTATGAATAACTCTCTGACAGAGATTGCAGAACCAAGTCTATACTTAGTTCATTGTTCATGACTGAATGCAATCGAGACAACTTCTCAAAGTAGTCAGCATTTTCAACACGCGAGCACTGACTGAAGATTCTTCGCCATTATGCACCAGTATAGTTGCTAGGAAATCTCATATCTTTCCACATACGATTCTTCATCATTCAACACCTTGAGATGAAAAATCATGTGTTAGCATCTATACTCTTATGTTGCTTTGTAACTCAGGTGACATAGCCACAAATATCACACATGTTGTAGTACTATAGTCATTAGTGTGTTTATTATAGTAGCCACCTCTTTCTTTGTTGAGTCATCAACAAGTGTCTTTGAAAAGGGCTACTCAAGGACACAACCAATTTTTCATGCATGAGAGCAATTCTCGAATTGCAGTGTCAATCAAGAAAATTTGGTTTGACTGTTGCCATCCAATATGCCTCTCAAATATATATATATATATATATATATATATATATATATATATATATATATATATATATATATGGTTACTCATGATTCAATAAGCGTAAACGACGAAAAGTAAAAGAAATAATATATATAAAGCATTAAATAATTTAACATGGACTTTTATTAAATTAATTTCGCTCCCACTGTTTAACTCAAATTTATGACTCTCTCACATAAATTTATGGAATCCGCACTTGATTCCCAGTGGGCTGGGATCCCATTTGTTACATTAAAATCTTGAGTGTACTCAACAAGCTCTAATAAAACATTTGGGTAGATATTATTATCAATTGTATCTCAATACAACTCTCAGATCATTAAACTGACAACTTTTTATTTTCACACATCTTATGTGTTAGCTTAACATGCTTCTAAGATTTATCTTCTTGAGTGTATTCAGCAAAAGATAAATATTAGTTAAGTCAAACACATCATTCAGAAATATCTAATATTTCATAGTGTCAAACATATCCCTAATAGACCAGCTTTTAGTGTACTCAACAAGTTAAGATCGATTTAGAACTCTCGTTTTCACTATTATGGTGGAAGGCGAATATAAATATGACTTAATATTTTAACATGCCTCTAAAATTTATCTTCTTAAGTGTGCTCAATAAAAGATAAATTTTAGTTAAGTCAAACCCATCATTAAGAAATGTCTAATATTTCATAGTGTCAAACATATCCCTAATAGACCAGCCTTGAGTGTACTCATCAAATTGAGATCGATTTAGGACTCTCGTTTTTCACTATAATGATGGAAGGCGAATAACAAATTGACTTAATATTTTTAACGAGGAGCTTTGCATCCAAAATGTCTCATCGTAATAATTATATATATTTTATTATACATCTAGCATGCAAATAAACATACATATAATAGTGTGAACGATTATGGACTTATACTATCTACTCTTCCTGAGCCATAAAAAAGACTAATTGGTCAGTTCCTAAGGAGTATTGCATTGATTCATACAATGCTCCATCTCTATGGTCTCCACCTCTTCTTACATCTCCAATCAATCCAGCTGCAATATGTATCATCTACTTCTTGACACACAGACCTAAATAATTGGGCACGCAGGCCCAAAATAATAACAATAATAACGGACTCGCAGATCCAAAATAAATTAAGAGCTCGCAGACCCATAAAACAATAAGAATAAAACTAACCATTCAACACATTCACATGGTCGAGTCCATAATCATCCACTAATAAAACATTCATCACATAAATACTTTCCTAAACAATATATAATATTATATATGCAAACATGTTTCAAGTTTCTAACAATTAAAGTCGTCTAAACTAATTTATACAAATGGATCGGAACAATTAAATAATTAATTAATCTAATTAATTAATTAATATAATTAGCGGGTTTATTTAATTAAAATCATATTTCAATTGAATATTAAATTAGAGTCCAACTCTAATTCAACAATTATAGGGCCGATTTATTTCATTAAAATCAAATTTTAATTAAATATCAAATTAGAGTCCAACTTTAATTCTAATAAAATTTTAGGGCATGATAATTTAATTAAAATCAAATTTTAATTAAATGTCAAATTAGAGTCCAACTCTAATTATAATAGAATTAATACGTTTGAATTTAATTAAAATCAAAATTTAATTAAATACAAAATAAGAGTCAAACTCTAATTCCGACATATTAGGGCGAACTTATTTAATTAAAATAAAATTTTATTAAATATCAAATTGGAGTCCAACTCTAATTTCAAGAAAAATTTAGGGTAAGAAAATTTAATTAAAATCAAATTTCAATTAAATGTCAAATTAGAGTCCAACTCTAATTTCAACAATATACTAGGGTGAATGATTTAATTAAAATCAAATTTTAATTAAATATTAAATTAAAGTATAACTCTAATTTAAAAAGAATTAACATTTTAATTTAGGATAAAACTCCTAAATAAAATAAAATTCAATTTAGGGTCAAGTTTAATATTTAAGTTAAAATCCAATTTTAAGGAAAATATAAAAGTCGTCAATTTTTTTAAAAAAAATTTTGAACGGGTCAAAATTGAAATTTTAATGTCAAACACTTTTAAAATCTAATTTAAAACCCCTTTTAGATTTAAATTCAAAATCATTTTGAAAATTGCAATTTGACCCATGCTTTAAAATTATAAACATGGGCTTTCAATTTCGAAAATTGCAAATGAGTCCTACCCTCATTTTTTACAAATTGACCTAGCAATCATAATTGCTTGTGGGGGCCTGTAATTTTAGAAATTGCACAAGAGGCCCCCGCCTCCAACTCTCACCCGATTGAAACAGAAAACCCTAATTTTTTTTATTTTCTTTCCGACAGCCCCGGCATAACCCCGACGCCGCAATAGTGTGCACTGTGCGCTGCAGCTGCCATTATTAGCAAAACCACCCAGCGACAAAAATAGTGGCAACGGTCATTGTGCTAGAAGCAATGCGCCGCCGGCGGCATTGGTCACTATCGATAAAGCTTCCAATCTGATTTTTTTTTTTTTTTCAAAAAATAAATTTTACGGAAGAAAAAACAATTTTTCAAAATTGCTAGAAACAAGAAAACAGCAACAATCAACTTTTGATTGTTACATGATGCAAAACAATTTCTAATAAATACAAAGTAGGCTCTGATACCACTGTTGAGAATTTACTTAATCATGAACAGCGGAAATAAAACAATTTTCAATTCCCACCAAGGATTTGCAATATGTTTAGATAGAAACTGTGATGAGGATAATACATTTGATGAATTCTGCAAACTCCTTTGCTGATTCTCAAACTCCAATGATCACGATCTGCAGTCCAAGCTGTCCAATTGTCCAGCCTCCAATAGTGATCCACACAGAGAACAAGAATGACGGCTAGGGTTTTGTTTTCTTGTGCTCGCAAGAATAATGAAAAATCTCTACAATTTACAAACCCTAACATCCTACTAATATAAATCTAATTGGACTTGACTCATCTCTAAACTTTACCCGTTCCGATATTTAATTAATCAAATGAATTGTAAGGTAAGAAAAGGCAGACCGAAAACATTTTGGTAAAATCAAATTTGATGAAATGGAACGCAACTGCTTGATAGCTCATTGTCTAGCAGCCGCTAAGTCCAACGCCTTTCCATTTTGGGTGATTTGTTCCAGATGCAAATATGGCAAATTTGGCGGCTTCTAAATCACTCTCTGTCAGTTTCTAAATTATTTATGCCAGCTTTTGAATCATAGTTATCAATCGATAACATTGCAAAAGAAAAATTATATCAACCCTGAAAGATCATTCAACCGTATGTCTCCTACACAAAGGAGTTATGAAATATCATAAAAAAATCTAAATATCATTTTGATGAAATGTAAGGTGAATTGATTTGTTCAAAAGATCAATAATCACAAAAAAAAAAAAAAAAAGTGAAGAAGCATTTTTATGTTTTAAAGAGGAAATACAATGTAAAACAAAGGAAATGCATATTGGCCACTAAATCCCAATAGTCTTGTTGCGTTTTTTCTATCGCAAGTGTACAATATCGTAACAAATAGTAAAGTGGACCTTTGAATCCGGATTATCGTTCCCACGAGCACTATACTTTAATATTAATCTACTTTTTCTAATTCCTATTTGATAAAAGACAAACAAATAAAGGATTGTGATAGTTGTGAATATTGATTTTCTAAAATGGACTAAATGCCTAAAACAAATGAAAATTATGATGAAATAACAAACAAAAATGGATCAAATATTCATGTATGTAAGATATATTAGGGCAAAAGAATTTCATCTAATGATCACCTTAGTTCCCAATTCAAAATTCTAACCTAATGTAGTGTTCGATCGAATTCTCTTACGGTATTCAATTTACCCCTCTCGAGTTCTCATTGAGCCTATTTAATTAATTCAATTCCATATCTCTATGCGAATTACCCTTAGTTAAACGAGTTATGGCACTAGGAATTCATATAACTACCGCAGTACTAGGTATAGGTATCTCTACACGTTATAATTTGTTATCGAATTTTATTACACGTTCTAAGTCTCAAACTCACCTCTCGATTCGTAAGAAACTCAATGGATCATCAAATTATTGATCAAGTAATTCAATGCATTGCAATCATAATAAAATCAACACATGGAAGCAGAAAACAAAGAATTCTTGAATTAAAGAACTAAGAGTCTCAATAGATTACATTATTTGCCCTAATAAGGAATTTAGCTAAACATGATGGAAAAGATGAAATAAATAAACATATTTGAATACATCATCGTATTTAATTGATAAAAAGGATGGAAAAGAATTAGCTCCTGCACCAAGATTTTCTTCCGTTTCCAATCCTTAATTTGAACTCGAATCCTTGATGTATTTCTTCTCACGAATTCCTCCTCGATCTTGTGTTTTTCTCTTTATTTTGCAAAGTTTGGAACGCCTATTTTGTGCCTCCCCAATCTATTTATAGTTCCTCACATTTATGACCAAGTTGGAGACTCATTCATGGGCTTTTCGTAGCTCAAAAAAATCAAAACCTAAATTTTACGGCGCAGCGCCTAGGAGAGAGAAGGCAACGCCTAGGCGCTGCGAAGTCTTCTCAGATAGCGCTAAGGCAGTGCCTAAGTGTTGCAATTATGTTGATATGCTGCTGGTGCAGCGTCTGGGAGCGCAAAGGCTACGCCTAGGCCTCTGATCATTTTTTCTACTTCCATTGCTTCACATCCCTTTTTTCATCATTTTATCATTTCTTCAACGAAAACACTAGCAAACACATTAAATTCGTTCTATAATTAACAAATGAAGCAACCAAATGAAGCTAGAATGGTACGAAACTCGTGTGTAAAGCACACTCATCAAATACCCCCAAACTTAACATTTGTTTGTCCTCAAACAAAACCATAACCTAACATAATAAACAACGAACATGCAATGCTCATTACCCAATTGGTGGCCAGTCAATCAAGCAATGTAAAATGATTTAGCTAGCTAACTTTGCTTTTTATCTCAAGATTGAAATCATAATATTGAATTTATACACAATTTCAAAATCACACAACATAAATTGAAATTTACTTTTCTAATGAAAAATTGACGTATGTGTGTGAAAAATTAAGAATAGCATTATGAATTCATAAGTTGTTTCAATTCCCGACCCTCAATAGTCAAATATGTTCTTCCATCACTCTTAAGATTCACACACCCCCAAACTTATTCTTTTCGCTCTTTCAAGTGTGTGAACTACAGTTCAATTTTATATTGTTCTATTATCTCTAGTTTAGGTAAATCTCACTAATTGCAAGTCAATATGTCAATAAACAAGGATTCTCTATTAAATTTGATTGCTTTAATCTCTAGGACTTAATTAGGCTAATAATCCCTTATTAAAAGTTGAATTTCCTTAAGTGTTTAGGACATAACCAAGGCATTTAGTGCGTCTTTTGTTTCATGCACCTGCTTTTTCTGATTCTTTTTTTCTCAATCCTTTTTTTATTATTTCAACAATTTTTTCTTTATTTGAGGCATTCTATCCTTAAGCTTTCTAAATGACCCATGTAACAAGCTTTCGGCCGATAACTCCCAAGTCAGATGACCATAGGGCACCAGGTTTTAAAGACTCTTGCAGGCTTAATTGTTCGAGTCATAAAACTACGAAGAAAAATTTTCAAATAAAATATTTTTTTATGCCTTGATTGGTGCAATGTCCCTCATTAAACACTTATCCAAGTAAACCAACCTTTAATTTAAGATTTTCACCAAACTGCATCTCATTGACCTTAGACAATCCACACATGAATTTTAATTTCACACATGAAATCCTTATTTGTCTCAATATCTCCCTACAACATTGAAATCAAATCCCTCCAAAGTATTCTAAATTTGGTCTAAGAATGTAGAATAGAGTGGTTTTAGGTTTAGCATCTATGGTCCACTATTTCAACCTATCCAATTATGAAATCAACTTATTTCTACACAATGCTTAACTTAATTCATGTGCTCAATATATATCAAATTTCACATAGAAAAGCAAAAATTAATCTAAACATGCAACTTATGCACCATTCATAGATCAATTTATAATTCAATATATTCATAATTGCCAGGCAGGCCAACTAACTCACACAAGCATAAAAAAAAAAAAAAATTGAAATTTTTCAAATTTTTTTTAAATATTAAAGAACACAAAAACACAAAAATAAAATAAAAACTCAAGTTTTCCACCCCCAAACTTAAACTAGACATTGTCCTCAATGTCTTTAATCTTAAATCCGCATATAAAGGGGTGGGAAAAAATGTGAAGAAAAGACTCCCCTGATATGGCGTGTAATTCCATGGCTAGCTTTCATATTGCTCAGTTGGCTCCTTGGTCAATGTTGGTTTAAATGTTTTGCGACGTCATGTTCCTAAAAAATCAAATAAGGCATTAAGATCAAATAACTGGAATATGTGTCACTTAACTCTAACATCTAATAACCCAATTGACTTATCAAAGACCTAAGGGGAAACGGGTAATGTTGATGAGTTCCAAATAAACTTAAAATAAATTAAACTGTCCTAAAACTAAAAAAAAAATAGAATAAATAAAAAGGAATAAAACTTGGGTTGCCTCTCAAGAAGCACTCATTTAACGTCATTAGCTTGACGTTGGCAATCCGCATCAAGGAACTTTGAAAAATGATTTTGATTCCTTGCTCATTTTTTTCTTTTGATTTTGCTCCACTCTTCGTTATTTCTCAAAACTTCAACATTGTCCTTTTCAATGTAATAGGATTTTTCCATTCCATCCAATTCAAACTCAACAACATAGACTTCAACTTCCTCATCGGACTTAATCACAAAATCAATTTCTATATAATCAATGAATTTGAACGAATGTACATTGCTTTCATCTTCATTGATTTCTACTTCTTCATTCGGTTCCTTTGTGATCAAGTTATCATTCACTTTAAACTCCTATACGATCATTAAAATTTCTTCGGGTTGAATGATAGGTCCACAATCTAGATCCACAGACAATGAAAAGTCAGTCCCATTGACTCCTTCGAATGGATTGTACCCCCATTATTGAAATCATTTCCAGTACATGAAATCTCCCATAAGCATATCGTTTTCATCCAACTTGACAAGTTCTTTAAAGTATTTTGCAAGTACATTCTCGTTCAATAGGGAAGGACCATCTCCCACAAGTTTGATGTCATCATCCCAATCGTCGGTACAAAATCTCCCACAAGCATGTACTTTTCATCAGATTTTTCAATTGCTTTTTTTCTATACATCAAATATTTTTGAAATCTAAGAATTTTCGGCGTGTAAACTAGAGAACAAGTATTTTCCAGTACAATGCACCGCGTAACAATTTTCACAACTTGGATATCCTCCAAGCATATCTTGACAATCCATGTAGAGATTTGTCATTGCAACAACTTTGTTATTTTACCAATGTTAGAATCATGCATAATATCTGAAAACACAAAAAAAGAATACCAACACAAGATAGATTAAAACCGTAGGGGGTGAGTAAAACGATATAAAAAAGGAAAACAAATAAAAATAAAAAAAACAAATAAAATCAAATAACAGTTAAAAATAAAATAAACTAAGACTAAAAGTAAATAGTCCCCGGTAACAGCGTGAAAAATTTGTTGCATTTTTTCTATCGCAAGTGTACGATATCCTAACAAGTAGTAAAGTGGACATTTGAGTCCAAATTATCGTTCCCACGAGAACTATACTTTAGTCTTAATCTACTTTTTCTAATTCCTATTTGATAAAAGACAAACAAATAAAAGATTGTGATAGTTGTGAATATTGATTTTCTAAAATGTACAAAATGCCTAAAACAAATGAAAATTATGATGAAATAACAAATACAAATGGATCAAAGATTCATGTATGTAAGATATATTAGGGCAAAACAATTTCATCTAATGATCACCTTAGTTCCCAATTCAAGATTCTAGCCTAATGAAGTGTTCGGTCGAATTCTCCTACGGTATTCAATTTACCCCTCTCGAGTTCTCATTGAGCCTATTTAACTAATTCAATTACATATCTCTATGTGAATTACCCTTAGTTAAACGAGTTATAGCACTAGAAATTCATATAACGACTGCAGTACTAGGTATAGGTATCTCTACACGTTATACTTCGTTACCGGATTTCATTACATGTTCTAAGTCTCAAACTCACCTCTCAATTCGTAAGAAACTTAATGGATCATCAACTTATTGATCAAATAATTCAATGCATTGCAATCATAATAAAATCAACACGTGGAAGAATCAAACACAGAATTTTTGAATTAAAGAATTAAGGGTCTCAATAGATTACATTATTTTCCCTAATAATGAATTTAGCTAAACATGATGAAAAAATGAAATAAATAGACATATTCGAATACATCACCGTATTTAATTGATAAAAAGGATGGAAAAGAATCAACTCTTGCACCAAGATCTTCTTCCGCTTCCAATCCTTAATTTGAACTCGAATCCTTGATGTATTTCTTCTCGCGAATACCTCCTCGATCTTGTGTTTTTCTCTTTATTTTGCAAGGTGTGGAATGCCAATTTCGTACCTTCCCCAATCTATTTATAGTTCCTCACATCCATGGCCAAGTTGGAGACTCATTCATGGACTTTTCGTAGCCCAAAAAAAACAAAACCTAAATTTTACGGCGCAGCGCCTAGGCGCCGCGAAGTCTTCTCAGGCAGTGCTGGGCAGCACTAAGGCAGCGCCAAAGTGCTGCAATTCTGTTGATCTGCTGCTAGTGCAGCGTCTGGGAGCGCAAAGGTAACGCCTAGGCGCTGCATCTCTGGTCATTTTTTCTTCTTCCATTGCTTCACATCCATTTTTTCATCATTTTATCATTTCTTCAACCAAAACACTGGCAAACACATTAAATTCGTTCTATAATTAACAAATGAAGCTAGAATGGTACGAAACTCGTGTGTAAAGCACACTCATCAAGTCTCGATCTCAATCATCAAAAAATAAAATGATCACAACCTTTGAATATGAAAAGAAACATTCAAACGAACGATTCGAAGCAAACATACCCATCACGTTCATTGAAGTACATGCGTATTAAAAATACATTTAAAAGGAACAATTATTAATGAGTCATTTCATCTAATTGTGCATGGTAATTTATCTAATCATGCATTAATTATCATTAATGAACAAAATAACTTTGGAAATTATATAGTTAAGCTCGAATTTCGGGAACTATTATGGACTAGATTATCCAATCTCGCCTTTTTGCCAAAATATCGACACACCAAAATAGATGGCATAAAATTAAGTTCACATATTACAAGAGCTCGTAATAAAATGAATGAACATGCGTATCAAGATTTGCTCAAAAATCTAAATCGAGCACTAAAGCCTTAATATAAATAATTAGACTTTGACTTCGAGGACCATTTGTTATGTACGAAGTATTCTTCTAAGCGAGCACTCTAAAGAAGCCAAAAATATACGCAAACTCAAAGTAGGCTAAAAGCACTCATTTGGGAAAAAAACCTCATAAGCGACCTTGAAAAAATGCGATCCAATGTACTTGAGCTAAAATGGGAGGATTAATCTGGTGAATAAAACGTGAACAGATAACAGAATTAATTAGAAGTCATTCAAGCAAGGAGTGCTACGTCACCAGTAAAAAAGACCCATCTACCCCCAAATAGGTGTGTCTTAGATGAAGATAATATGTTGAATTTGAAATAGCTTCCTCCCCAATAGTCATCTATCTTTTTGCTCCTATTGATCAGCAAAATAATGAGTAAGTGGCAAAAACACTAACTAGGTGATAGGAATTTGTAGATTATCATTTAGAGGTCAACATATCCAAATTGAAATTTTATTAAAATCGAACTTCCAAGGCATTCACGTCGAAAAAGGTAACATGTGAAATTTATACTCCCACCATCCCATAAAAATATGTTTATTTTTATTTTCACATAAATTAAGAAAATTTAATTAATATATGTTGGAACTATAAATTTTATTTATATTTTTTCTAATATTTCCCTACATTAAATAATGGCAATTCATATTTGTTGACAATCGGGCTCATTAAATAGGGGTAAATTTGAAAATTAAGATAATAATTATACTTTCAACAAGGAAAATGACATATAATTTGGAACAACCAAAAAAGGAAAGCAAGCCTATTTTTGTGGGATGAAGGGAGTATATGGTCTTCAGTCCCGAGGATTTTGAGTTGTCTGATAAATCGAAACATTTATAAATCTGGGAAGAAGTGAAATGGTCAATTTAAATCCAGAAATCTTAGAAGTCGAACCAAGTCGTCTGGAAGTAGCTTTTTATACGTAAACGTAATCGATTAACCCATTGTTACAAATGTCTTTATAGTTCTTTCTTCTTATAAAATACTTATTCACAGGACATGGTCTTATAAAGATTCATTCTTGAGTAACCTCTGGCATGTTGTAACCATCTGGAATCTACCTTCTTAAATACGAAGGAGAGAAGGGACTATTTTCATTAGCACCACCTCACAAAGGAATGGAAATGGAGTGATAGATCAGGAGTAATTCTTTATAAATGGAATGAGAAAGACAACAGACCTAACACTGTTACACTGGCATAGCCAACTGGAAAAAACGATGGAGTTGTTGTGCTGAATATGACAAAAAAGCAGTACCTTGACGACAAGGATAGCACGTCTCTTATGAAAGATGGCTTCACCTGTATTAATTACTGTAATAAGCTATCGCTTCGTCTACATAAAATAAAATAACACTCAAGTATGAATCAGATATTATGTACTTTTCTAAAATTTTATGTATATGAAATAGTTACCTGCAATGTGAATATTTTGTGCTCGTGTGCTATTTTTCTTTGAGAAGGATTTACGTTTACTAAATACGGAATTGGTTTCATCTTGTTCAGAATAATCATCTCCAGAGTCTGAACTTCTCATAGCATGTTTGTCAAATTTGTTTGAGGTTTTTTAAAATTATGATTTTGTTTCTCCGATTTTCAATTCAAAATCTTCCTTTATTTGACGGCGAAGCTTTATTTGCTATTCAAAACGGCATGTTTACTTATTTTTAAGTGTTGTGTTAATTATGCCCAAAATCTTTGATATCAATTGTTGAGAATTCAAGGATCACATATCGCTCGATACCATTTGATATAAAACCAACCACCGGATTGAGATGTCGAAATTATATTGCGAAATATGAAGTATATGATCGCAAGTAAAAGAATAAAAAAAGACAATAAAATAAGGCAGAGAAATTAGGAGATTTTATTACACGACAAATAATGAAAATAGAGAAATATTACAATGATCCAAAAAGCTAGTAATCACTTTTCTTACCTTATAAAATTGTATACAATAGCCTAATATTTACAGGGAACGTTAGTAGAATTGTTGATGAAATGGGATGCTAAAAAATCGAGTCCAAAATAAAAATTGAGAGAAAAATGCGAAAATCCCGAAACAGACACAGGTTGAATTCTTCTTGATATGTACTTCAATTAGAATTCTTCAATTATTTCAACAAGGAATTCGGGTCAAACCCAAATTCTAACAATCTCCACCTTGACACGAATTCCACTACAACGAACAAAGCTCCAAAACTCTCCACCTGGAGAAGAAAATCCATCTCAATGAATGAACTGACTCTTCAACAATAACCAAAATTGATTTATCCAACCAAACACAAAATACTCCACATCTTTCAATGAATCAAAATACTACTCTGCAGAATTGCCTCAGATTCTCAAAAAATCATAATTTTAAAATTCACCAAACTAGGTTGTAACACACCCCAAAACAGAATCAAACTCAAATGCTTTTAAAGAAGTCCCCTTGCTAGATTGTACACATTCTACTACGTTGAAAGCATGCTCAACAAAATCAGCATTTACATACATTTTTTCACTGGGTCCGTCCCTAGCAATTGAATACAATGGCACCGCAGGTGATGGTGGCAAAGCGTCATTATCCATATATCATGAACTCCACTAAGCTATATTCTTCAAATCCGACCATTTACGAGCTCCTAAAGGTATTGTACCTAACTGAATGTCTACCATGGTACTAAACATGTGCTGATTGACTCTTCTAGATTCTGCACAACCCTACAAGATGTATAATTGTGACCTTTTGTGTCTCTCCAATACAACCTGGGCACCCTTACAAATCTTCAAAGCTCTACCTCCACCAGAGAACTCATGACCCTTTGAATCAAGGATAGACAACGAGATGAAATTCTTTTTCAAATCAAGAACATGTTGAACCTGATCAAGTGTTCTAATTGTCCCATCCAATAGCTTCAATTCTAGCAACCGACAAGGTGCGTTGTTTCCTATAACCACAACACCTTTGGAAACAGTTTCATATGTAGTAAACAAGTCCTTATTGGGACACATATGAAACACACGTTGAATCCAAAATTCAATCATCCTCTGGTTTAGACTCGATGTCAAAAATAACCAAGAGGTCTTCCTTACCTACAACGTTCTCTATGAGGTCTGCTTTACCTCAAGTCTATGATTGCTTCACATATCGACTTACAGCTAACCTTTCTTTATTCTACAATTTGTAGCAATCCTTCTTCATGTGCTCCTTCTTCTTGCAGTAGTTACAAATCTGATTACTGAACTTAGATTTCGATCTGCCCCTTCTAGAATCACCATGAGCAATAAGACATTATCCATATCTGGCCTCAAACAGTACCAAATACTTCATTTTCTCTTTTGAAAACAAAGTATCATACACCTCATCTATGGTGAGAGTATCACGACAATAGAATCAAGGCAACGAACACAATGGGATCAAGGTCAAATCTTCTTCATCATACTTTACTTCCAAAGTTTCCAAATCAGTGACTATCTTCTTAAATACAAACAGGTGATCTTCTAATGATCATCATTCTGTCATTTGATGAGAGTATAAACGCTGCTTGAGATGCAACTTGCTTGTCAAAATTTTAGTCATGTACAATTGCTCCAACTTCAACCATAAAGCAGCCGTTGAACCCTCCTTCAAAACATCCTGAAAAATAGTATTCGATAGATGAAGATAAATGTGAGAAACTGCCTTCTTATCCTTCCGTACTTTCTCTTCCACAGTCAAAGTTGCAGACATCTTGTCAATTTTCAGCAACGCATCATCCAAATCCTACTGTGCGAGTACTGCACGCATCTTAACCTGCCATAGCGAAAATCTAGTACTCCGATCCAAAAGCAGAATGTCATACTTCATGGAAGTCATCCCGAAAAAAACCTCGAACAAATCAAACTCTACACTCTTGCGGAATTGCTGAACATAGGCTCTAATACCACTTTTTGTGTTAATTATGCCCAAAATCTTTGATACCAATTGTTGAAAATTCAAGGATCACATATCGCTCGATACCACTTGATATGAAACTAACCACCGGATTGAGATGTTGAAGTTATATCGCAAAGTATGAAGTATATGATCGTAAGCAAAAGAATAAAAGAAGACAACAAAATATGACTGAGAAATTATATATAAAATGATATTCATTTATTTTATTATTTCTTTTTTCATAGTGCATTCTATTCAACCTAGTCTTCAAGTTAATTTAGTTTGAAATTTTCTGCTTGTACAGAAAATTTCTTGCCAGAAATTGTACATATACTCACACAGGGGTGGGCCCCATGTGAATTAAATATTGTTAAAAAAATGAGGCCCACACCGTGTGTGTATTTTGTATGGTTTCTATTTTTATGTTCATATAGATGTTCTCATTGAGTGTTTACAAAATCGACAGCCATGATTACAAATACATAACAATGTAACACCAAAACAAACACAATAAGATAGCATACAAGTAGAATAATCTTTGGATTTGAAGGCAAGAAAATACCATCATGAAGTTCTTCAACGCACTCTTTCAAAGGAGAAGAGAAATCCTTGAAGAAACAACAACAGGTTGAAGGGAAAATGGACATTTTAAGATCCTAGGGTTTTAACTAAAACCAAAAATTTTTTATTAAAAAATTAGAATTAATATAATAAGGTATCTGATTATTATAGAAACACTTTTTTCTTTTTTAAATCGGTGGGTTGTATTACACCACAACCACCCCTAATATGTAATCAGAGAAAAATGGATGAAAAAAATTACTGTTGCCCCGTGTTGAGGGGAAAAATTAAAAAACGAGTTAACGGTTGCGGTGAAAACAAGAAAAATATTGCACGTCAAAAACATATACTACCTCTGCCTCGTAAAGATAATCATATTTTCATGTTTCGTGTGTCTCAAATTATAGTACTATTTTTTATTTGAAAGTGTAGTTAATATATTAGTTTCATAATATGCCCCTATTTAATGTGTATTATTTTCATAAATATAAATCACTTCATCATTCAATTGTAGTTGGAACGATAAATTAAAAACCAAAAAAAAAAAAAAAAGGTTCCATCTTCCACAACATTTATTCATTTGCATTTGGAATATAAAAAAGGACCACCATCTTTTATTGTCATCATTGTCTTAAACCAAGAGTAAGGAATTGAAAGACCATCTATATTTCCTCGATGTTTTATTACCTTGAATATTGCATTGCATAATTTAATTACTTTAAACATTGATTGAATTAATGTAGGTGTATATTAGGAGAAATTGCAATAAAATTCATTGTTTCAATTATATTAACTAAAGGGTAATTATATATTATCATCACGAAATTTACTTACCATATGTCACGTGTTTTCTATAACGTGATTTATACAGTAAGTGTACGGTGTCAAGTTTTGTAATATAGTAATATATTTAAGAGTGTCGAACTCACAGGGATTGTAATTTAATTTTGTACTAAGTACTATAATTATGTAACCTTTATTTTATCTAGACGAATGAGTTGTGAATCAATATTGTTAACTAATCTAACGATAATTTTGGTGACGAATTCAATGAATACAAATTATATGAATTTAATCAAAATGGAAAAGTTTAGGGAATGATTTCACCTAACTATCAAATATGATTCTCAAAAACTTAATTATCTCTAATCAGTTTTCCATGTTTATAAGCAAGAACTCTAATGTAATTCTACCCCCTCTCTTGAGTGGCAGATAAAAAGTAATCCTAAAAATTAATTTCGATATCTCTATTTCGAATTAAAATTTAGAAATTATCAAATTCATAATTTTTTTATGTAGCTCCTGTTTGAGCCACATTAAAATTTTCATTCACATTATTCTACTCATTTTTAACCACACATTTTTCAATAAAATAATATTTTCCATCACATCAATAACTTTTCCTTCTTTTTCAACCACACATTCTCCATCAATCTATTATTCCAAAATACATTCTTCCAAAATAATGTGACTCAAACACACCCGTAGTAAACTTCATAGATCCTATACTTTCTCTCGAAACCCATGAAATCTATGTTGTATTAATATTATGGTCACGCCTAAATTCCCTTCTCTCAAGTGTCGGAATTGGCTAGTATCTACTCATTCAATTAGTGACCAATTAATTGAAAGCATTAAAATCATAACACAAATAAACGGAATGGAAATTTTCATAGAAATAACTAAAATAAATTCAAATCATACTCTCAAGTTTTGGTTACAATCAAACTCTAGAAGAATAGTTTAGTTCATGATAAGAAATATGAAATCTATATAATTCAAAATAAACAACATAAAGAAAAGAATAGAAAAAATTAATTTTTAGATAGATCTTCAATCTTCTTCATTGATGTTGTTCTTATCTCCTTTTGATTTTTTGAATTATGCGCACTTTGCCTCCTTCAATTGTGTGTTGAATTCTTCCCCCAAAAGTGCTATTTAGGATAGTATTTATATTATCATGAAATCTTGGAAGGGTTGGAGTTGTATTGCACTAAGAAAAGAGTCTAAAAAAAATAAATCAAAAACCTATCTCGGTGCCCAATTTGGGCACTACGGCGCCGTGATTTCTACTAAATTTCAGTAATTCAGTAATGTAGCGCCCACAACCCGGCGCTGCGGCGCCCATCTTTGGGTGGAAAAACTACACTGTGCGTCTTTCAATATTTTTATCATAACTTTTTCTTTCGATATCCGATTGAGATGATTCAAGATGCTTTGGAAAGATAACTCAAAGGGTTACAACTTTGCTTCAGATTTAATTTTCCAATTCAAATTTTTACTATGTCAAAAATGAGTCTCAATATGAGACTACAAATCTGGAGCATAACTTTTTCGGTTGGAAAATGATGTGTGATCGTACTTTGACTATATTTGATTCATTTGACTTCTTTTTTCATCCAATTGACTACAAGCACTCTCGAATCTTCATTTTGAGGTCCGAGACAACTTTGAGTATTTGCACTTTAGTCCCCGAACTTTAGATATCTTACAATTTAGTCATTTTCTCCAATTTTGTCAACTCTTACTTATTTCCTTCAATTTCATCAACCTATATCACAATATCAAAACACACATTAAAACGTTCTAAAACTCTCTCAAGATAACAAAATAACGAATTAAGTAGCATAAATATCATGAGTATAGAACACTCATCATTATACAACATTATAGTCACACGACAACTAAAATATATTTTTAATAAATATACCACAATAAATTTACAATTATACTCATAATCTTTAAAAAATATATATATATTGTGGTATACTCATCATCCCAATATACTTCTCTTTCACACCTTATGCTTTTGACAAGTCCAAGAATTTCAAATTCATCAATTATTCCAACCATTCCTTGACATAGAAAAGATTCGCGTATGACCTTGTTCACATTTTCTGAAGAATCGCGAATGAACTTTGCTGTAGAGGCTAGCCGCCATAACGAATGTACTCAAAACTATGCACCGGAACATTCAATTTTGATGGATTTGTATGCGCATTAGATCATCAAGGCGGTGTCTTATGCGAATTATGATTTCTCAAATCAATGCACCGGAACATTCATATTTTTGATCGGCCCTGACTTGGGGACGACTTGTTAAATTAATTACTCGTTAAATTTATATGATAATAAATTGTAAAATAATATATAAACTAATAATTTCCTAATGCATTATGAAAAAAATTAATTTTCGGATACATAATGTTTATGATTCAATTATGAAACCTTCCCAAAATACATTTTAAAGAAAGTTAGAGATGTGATCCAAGGGACATTAATTTTCAAAGTAGCTGAGAGATACTCTGAAGATCACTTGATCATATTTGATATCATCCTTTAACTCACTTGCAAGTTAATTTTTCATAAATCAATTGTTGAAATTATTTTTTCATGCTACTTGAATTATCTTTGTTGTACTCCCACAATATTTCACACGTGTGATTTGTAATTGTTGATTTCTTTACACCTTTAAGTTGAGGAGCCATTGTTGCATGTAATTGTGTTGTGTTAATTTTGTTTTTTTAATGTTCATAATTGAATAATGTAATAATTGTTTTTGATCCCTATTATTTTTAAAATATATTTTTCTTTTTTTTTTCTTTTCAATCACACATCCTTTAATAAAATAATATTACACACAAATAAAAAAAATTCTTTATTTTTTATCCGCACATTCTCCATCAATTTACTATTTCAAATTGCTTTCTTAACTAAAAAAGGAGCTCAAACAGACGCATATTTTTGGAAAAACTTAGTAGATTCATGAAATTTATTTGGTTAAATAAACACATAGAGCTGTTAGATCGAGAAATTAAATATAATGTCTAATATTTAAGAAAATAATAAATACCATGATAAATTAATAAACTATTGATTAATTAATATATTGTTCTTGGTCCAAAGTTATTAATTTATAGAGATTTGATTGTATTTACTATTCTTCCATTCTCCATATATTACATTTGAAACAATATTTTCTAAAAAAGTTTCTAAGTTTTCATTTAGGCTCATATTTGAGCCACATTATTTTTTTCATTCTCATTTTTTACTAATTTTCAACCACACATTTTTCAATAAAATAATATTTTTCATTCTTTTTTATTCTTTTTGCAAAAATAGTTACAACTCAATATTATTTTCGAAGTTAACATTTTAATTTAAACACATTGTCATAATCTTCATTTTATCGTCTTCATTCTAAACTAATGTGTAGTGATTACGTGAAATATCAGCTAGGGCATAATGGTCGGTGTCAATTTGGAAATTAGGTGACACGGTGTAATATACTGGTTAAATTTAAAAATGAAGTTTACTGACTCAATTAAGATAAATTAAAGTTGAAATATCCAATTGAAATTTCGCTAAAGATTAAGCCTCAATTTGTCAAAATTTATAAATTTTGAAACTTCAATTTCAAAAATATATTTTAATTAATTTAAAAGTGTTATCCACTTTTTCATCCCTCATTTTTATTTATTTATTTAAAAGTACTATAATTTTTTCGTAAGCGGAGTCTAAATGAATGGGAATTAATTTATCCGGAAACATCTCATCGTGAAAATCGCGGGCCCACCCATCAAATTATACAAATTGGGCCAACATTTTTGTAAAAATTCGGTAATGGCCCAAGACTTTTAGCAAATTAGGGTCGTTTGCATAATATAGCTAAAAATGAAGGACCGTTAGCATAATAATCCTACCTAACATCCGAACCGCCAAAAGCCCTAAATTAGCTCTCTCACATTTTGAGCTAAGCCATTATCCCTTCGCTTCAAATCATTCGCAAATTTTCTTTCTGATATCTGCAAACGCCATGTCAAAACGGTACCAGTTCATATTTCTTAATTCGTTGATTTTTTCTTTTACAAATTATTCTGATAGCATTAGATATCCAATTTGTTTGATTTTTTTCGTGTTTTATATCATATATTTTTATTTATGAAATTTATCTGAAATGGGTTTTGAATTCCCGATGCTTCTGTTCGATATCATGCCTTTCCAGAATTGATTATTGCTAGAGAATTGTATAATTTTTTTTTATTGTTTTAATTAGAGAGTCAATGACAAAATTGATAATATTTATGGAAAGCGAAACGAATGAAATATTGTTTTCAAGAATTTATAAAATTATATTGGGGCTGGCAAAGAATTAGCTGTGAATGAAAGAAAAAAGAAGAACATTCAATTCAATTCACTTCTTGGTAAGTAAAGGAAGAAATTAAGTAAAAGAAATAAGAAGAACAGATCATCTGAGTTATTTTGTCTTACGATGTTGATTTCTTGGCTATCAAAATATCTGAACCATGTTCCTTTCTCTCGATAACTACTATGCCTGCACCCAGTTTCAACAAATTTGAAATTGAAGCCATTCAAATTTTGATGGGTTGCCTTCTTTGATGCATGCTTATACTTCCTGTTTGGTGAAGTTCTGGACAGGTGGTTAGCATATTCTTTTATTGATTGCGTATGGAATTGGTATGGGGCTACAGAAAAGAGAGATAGGAATTGACCAGGACCTCATGTTCTCTTTGTTGGGGAACTGAAATTGAGGGACTGGGGGATCCGGATGTAAATAAGAAATAAAAAATAGCTCCTTGCTCTGGTTTGAGTAGACATATTTCCTATGAAAATTCAACTTTAGTTAGCTTCCATAGGATTTTGAAAGATGGTTTCATTCACATATTAGGTTTTCCATTAGCCTAAGCACATTATCCTTAACAAGGTTAAGTAATTTAGGGCTAATCATGATGTATTTTCGTCATAGTCCCATTGCGAGTTATGAGACTTGAATCAACATTGAAAGTATGGACTTTCCGTGTGTAGTCAACGACTAGTTTTTGAGATATGACTAGGAATATTATCCTTAACGAGGTTAAATAATTTAGGGCTAATCATGATGTATTTCCTTGACTTGGATGATTGATGTCTTCGAACTTGGACAGTCATTGTTTTGGTGCAGTGCAATTTTTATATTTACTGATGCTGATCTGTTATGTTTCCTTATCAGCTTTTGCCCTCTAATTTATTTTCACGTAGATTTTTACAGTTTCTTTTGTGGCAAAATCTTCACGACAATACATTCAAATCAGTTACATCTGGTTCTGTTTTATAAATTAGTGGTGGATTTTGATGTTGTTGTCCGTGCTTGCATGGACAATAGATTGTACAAAATATTATTTTACATAGTTTCTAACAAATTCTTCTACCAACTTGTGCCTCACGAAAAGGCGTTTGTCTAAAATTTCATGGACTAGGTGCATCATAATAAGCCTCTGTTTGGTACCCATTAAAATTTTCATTCTCATTCTTCTACTCATTTTCAACCACACATTCTTCATTAAAATAATATTTTCCATCACATCAATAACTTTTCCTTCTCTTTCAACCACATATTTTCCATCAATCTACTATTCCAAAATACATTCTTCCAAAATAATATCCATCAAACACACCCTAAATATAAACAGCGTTAGCATGATAGGTGAGAACTTTTGGTAGATGTTGCATTTCGTGAATTGTGTATTATGCTTGTGTTTGGCACCCATTATTTTTTTTCAAATTTTTCTCTTTCTTAATTATAACCACACATTCTCCAAATAAAATAATATTACAAAATCTAAATTTTTTCATTACTTTTCAACAACACATTCTTACATCAATCACTATTCCAAAATTTATAATACACCCAAAATGGGTGCCAAACACATGCTATGCATTATGTGGATACCCAACCATTATGTGTTTGGTCTAATTCTTGTTAGATTGCCCACAGCAATCCTATTTTCTCTAAACAACGAGTTCCAAAATGAATTCTCAGGTGCATCACAAATTTGGATCTATAATTGTACTTCTTTATTGAAGAAAATATTTTTGCTTCCAGTTCTTTAGAGATGGCTTTGGCCTAATGGAACATCCCATAAATTCACATCTTTGATTATTTTGATGCCTTCAGGGTTCTTTGCAAATTCTTTGCCCATGGGGCATGTCTAAAAGGGGACCATTGTGAGTTCTCACATGATTGGAAGGCCCCGCCAAATAATGTAACTTTTTAGCAAATTGCTTGGATTTTCAAGCCACTTATTGGTGGTAGCAATAGTGTAATTCTTGTGCTAAATTGTTGCAGATATGCACCTTCTACCAAAAAGGAGTTTGTGCTTATGGTAGTAGGTGTAGATATGACCATGTCAAAGTTGCTCGTTTACAATCTCCAGCCCCATCTTCATCAGTATATTCTCACCAACATCAGTCTGTCCATGCTGATCATCTTTCTGAGTCTGCAGCTGGTAGTGCAGGTATTGTCACTGCTGTTACTTCTGAGCTTTCAGCTTCTGGTGGACCTTTCTATCTTCCAAGTAGATCTGCATGGGATGAAAATTTTGGGCATCCTGATATGACAGAGAATGATGACGTTAGGGAGCTGAGTGTTAATCCTGCTGACCGACCAATATGTTCTTTTGCTGCTGCGGGTAATTGTCCGCATGGGGAAAAATGCCCACACATTCATGGTGATTTGTGCCCCACCTGTGGGAAACATTGCTTGCATCCTTTCAGGCCTCAAGAGAGAGAAGAACATGTGAAAACATGTGAGAAAATGCAAAGAAACTTAGAGGCATTAAAACATAGTCAAGAAATAGAGTGTTGTGTGTGCCTTGAACGTGTTCTATCAAAGTCTGCTCCGGCTGAAAGAAAGTTTGGAATATTATCAGAATGCGATCATCCATTCTGTATATCGTGTATTAGGAATTGGCGCAGTAGTTCATCAGCATCTGGAATGGATGTTAATTCTGCACTAAGAGCCTGCCCAATATGTCGGAAACTTTCGTACTTCGTCATTCCTAGTGTCATTTGGTATTGTTCAAAAGTGGAAAAGCAGGAGATTGTTGATAGTTACAAGGCAAAGCTCAGGTAAGATAGATCCCCTTCATCTCTCTCTCTCTCTCTCTCTCTCTCTCTCTCTCTCTCTCTCTCTCTCTCTCTCTCTCTCTCTCACGGGTAAGTAATTTTGTTTCAGGTCTATTGATTGCAAGCACTTTGACTTTGGGAATGGGACCTGCCCATTTGGGACCAGTTGTTTTTACAAGGTAAATGAATCTTTAGCTCTTTTTGAACTATCTTGTGACTTACCATTCCAAGTTTTTATGCATTTTTATTTGAGTTGATGTAAATAATGTGTATGTCTAAATAAAGCAATTCGAACTGCCTTAACATCCACCCTTATCAATAGTATATCGATAGTCCAAATTGGGTATCAAGAAGTTTTGCCTTTGTGTGGTGAGTCATAATGGTCGACTTACTATAAAATGCTACTAGAATATTAAACTAATGTAATCAAACATATATGATTCGAATCAAATTATGCTTTAAGACCTTATCTAAATCTATATTTATTATTATCTTCATTCCCCATCATTAAGCCTCAATATAAACCTATAAAATAATTCTTTAAAAAAATTACAAAAGTACAAATTATACTCACACTATCATCACTTAACAATTCATAATAAAATACTACTACAAAATAAAAATACAAATGTACAACTTGAAATTAAAATGGATAAACAAAGTAACGAAATTATAAAGTAACAGTCATATTGATCACAAGACCACTAATCACAAATAATACTGAAAGTCTTAAAAGAAATGAAATTACTCATCAACTGTTATGAACATCACTTGCTTTGACTTGAAAAGAAAAGAAAAGAAAAATTTGAGGAAAAAAAATACAACAAGAAACACACAAAAGAAATATGAGAGTGAAATTACATGTAGCAGATCTCCCATTGTTGTCCATCCACCATTGAAAATGCAGCTTCACTTATGAGGGGGTTTATCTCACTGCAGGAGGCTAGGTTTCACGGGGTGCCTTTCTTTTTGGCACAGAAAAGGACACCGTGTGGCAGTAGTATGCTCCGCTATACTACCTTCCGCCTTTTTTCGGTTGTTTTGGGACGAAAGAAAATTTGATTACAATTTGTAGAAAGCTTGCAAAAGAAAATTTAGATGCATTGAAAGTAAATTAATCATTGATTGATGAAAGCGAAAATTACAATTAATGAAAGTAGAAAATTACAATAGCCGATGCAGGGGCGAACACCAGTAAGTTTGAAAGATTTTTGAATGACTAATACCCCCTATAATAGCTTGCGGAACAAAAACCTAAGTAATAGGGGTAGACGTTTAAATGATGAGGAATCATACTAAACGTTTACAAATATCAAAGTTATTTTACAACTGAAATAAACTATTACAATGGAAATGAAATTACAATTCAAACTGAACTAATATTACAATATGCGGCCGAAGTTGGGCAAATTGCGGCTGCGATTGGGTCAAAGAGCCAAGTAAAGCTGCGGTTCTTGACATTCTCCCCCATTTATTTTGGTGACGTCCTCGGTGCCCTCGATGCATGATATGCTTCAATTAATGGTTTGAAGGCTCCCAGGTCTTTTTCTCATTCCCAAGTATTTCCCTCCCTGCTGCATCCACTCCATTTGACCAAGTACTCTTGATGATATTTCCTAGAAGTTTGAGTAGTTCGATGGTCCAGTATATCTTCAACAACCTTCTTTTCGACTTTTTCTCAGTTGAAACACAGGTCGCTTGGCTCATTTCTGGATGCGTCCTCCTTATCTGCAAAGTATGACTTGAGTACACCAATATGAAGGACCTTATGGATTTTGTACCATGAAGGGAGTGCAACTATATGCGACTCTTCCAATCCTCTTCACGATGGGTAATGGTCCAATATATTTTAGCATCAATCTTGAGTCTTTCCCTCTTATCGGTTTATAACAGTTTCTGTCAGGAGTTTGATCATTATTAGATCTCCAACTTTAAATTCAAAGAAACGGCGCTTTAAATCTGTAGACTTTTTATACCGTTTTGGAGCTTTCTCAAGATAACTCCTAACAATTTTAATATTTCGTTTCCACTCTTAAGAGAAGTTTTTCGCTTGAGTGGACTGGTACTTTGATCGATATTCATAGTATGAGAGAGTAACAATTGTTGGCCAGTCACAATCTCAAAAGGACTCTTATTGGTGAAAGAGCTCTTTTGAGCATTGAAGCAAATCTGAGGCGTCCAAAAGTTTCACCCAATTTTTCTGCGAAGTAGAAATAAAGTGCTGAAAATATTCTTCCAGTATAGAATTGAAGCACTCAGTCTGTCCGTCAGATTGTGGATGAAAACTAGAACTCATTCTCAAAGTTGAACAAAGAAGTTTGAACAACTCGGTCCAAAATATGCCACTAAATCGATGATCCCTATGACTGACAAAGTCTTTAGGCAGTCCCCAGTATTTAACAATATGTTTGATGACGAGCTGAGACGTCTCTTCAGCTGATACATACTTGGTGCTGTGATGAAAGTTGCGTACTTTAATAGACGGTCTGCCACGACGATGATAGTGCTAAAATCCTGAACTTTTGGCAATCCAATAATGTAGTCCATTGATACACTCTCGAATGGCATAGTTGGGACGGAAAGAGGCTTAAGCAAGCCTGCCTTTTTTTTGATGATCTCTTATCTTGCTGACAAATAGAACAGGTTTTCACATAAGTTGCAATGTCGTCTTGCATTTAAGGCCAATAGGGATGAATTTTTTCCAAAGTTTCTAAATAACACTTAAATCAATTTAGGCTTTTGAAAGCATCAGCCTATCAAGTCGAGATCATTAATAAAATATGAGAGATGAGAGCAAAGGAGCATACACTCGAGCTGCCTCAGGATATGGCTGGAGGCATGGACTTAGGCAAATGGTACTAAACGGTCCTTTTTCTAGTTTTTAGGGATGAATTTTTTCCAAAGTTTCTAAATAACACTTAAATCAATTTAGGCTTTTGAAAGCATCAGTCTATCAAGTCGAGATCATTAATAAAATATGATAGATGAGAGCAAAGGAGCATACACTCGAGCTGCCTCAGGATATGGCTGGAGGCATGGACTTAGGCAAATGGTACTAAACTGTAACTTTGAGACTCTTGATGAAAATCTCACAGCAGACATGTCTTAAAATGTTAGCCTCAGGGGCTTTTGAGATCAATTCCTTCTGATTATTTCATCCTTCCGCACCTCTCTAATACAAGATGGGCAATTTGACTGTTGTAATTAAAGAGTTTTTGACACTTATGAAAACCTCACACCCAACATATCTTAAAATGTTAGCCTCAAATCACTTTTGAGACCAATTCCTTCTGATTAATTCATCCTTCGGCACCTCTCTAATGCAAGAAGGGCAATTTGCCTGGTGTATTTGAAAATGTATTTCCTTCTCATTTGAGACTACAGAATGTAAGGTGAATATGAATGGGACCTAATTTGCTGTAAGGTGCTATAGTTGTGATTCAAAATGCTATTATTCCTCTCAGGTGTCAACTTTGCATATTGTTCTGAATGTTGGATTCTTGACGTTTATATAGGATAATGTTTTTCCAATCATCCAATGACTGCACTCACCATATCGTGGTAGTATTAGGTTGCATTTTATTGGCTGTTGAAAATTATATTAACACTATTTTTGTCATGGCATTTTTTGCAATACGGAGAAGTCAAACCCCCGTGGCTGAGAAAAATGTGAGCTGCAAAAGAGCTAACTTAACTCATGTGCTAAAATGTGGACTGGCACACTGACACAACGTGTCCCCAATTACCCTAATGGACCCGACATGTGTCGTGTCGTGCGCCGATGGTAGATACCAGCTAAATGCCGGACCCACCATCAAGGCGACCTTGACCTCTTTTGATTGTAACATACTTTTATAAAAATTTTGACAGAGTTTCCCTTGTAATATGGACTAAAACCACTTGAACAAATATCAATATCCTCAAACCAGTACATAAATTTAAAATAGGGTACACCAGCCCCTCAAAACTCGAACTATTCAAAATACAATACTGATAAATCGACATTTACTAATATTTTACAAACGAAAGTCCCAAATGTACTCAAAATACCCAATATGTAGTGAGTCCATAATATGGATACATGAATTACAATTTAACTTTTCTAACAAAACATACATATACCCCAAAAAAAATATGAACTATGTAAATTGACAAAATCAGTCATACAATTAATGACAAAGTGTGGCTCAACTCGATGGATCAACAGGCTCCAATATTGCTCAACTCAGCTACTATCTGATAAGGAAAGAGGTGACAAAATATATGAGCTTATAACTCAGTGAGAGGATAGTTTGCAAATAATTATACTTTTCCTGTTTGTACATAATTAATGTAAAGCTTCATTTACTCTTTTATAACTTTAAGAAATTCAGAAGTTTGGTAATAACTTTTAAAATTGAAACATGATTGAATCATAAAATCTTTTGTTCTTTATTCAAAATAAACAACTGTAAAGTATAATGAATATAAATAATCTGATTTCTATGAAATATTGATATTACTTAATACTATAAGTTGGAATCTTTATTATATGAACTGAATAAACTGAATTGTATAATTTGAAATCTAATAAGCTGTAGTAATATAATAATGAAAATTCACATCAAAAAGGTACCTGGAATAACAATACTCATGTATCGATTAATACCGATATACATGGCAAAGTTATTCAATTTTGCAATTCTGAAATTCTATAATTCTGATCATACGCGCGCAAAGCTGCCCGAAGGCTATAATCTGGTCATGCACTATGTAAATACATTCACAATAGTGCAGAGCGGGTAAAATCACCATAAGTGTCATACACTGTAGAAACACATTCACACAAGTGCAGAGCGGGAAAAATAACAATATGGGGTCATATACTGTGGAAACACATTCACACAAGTGCAGACTACGGTAAAATCAATTGGGTACTTTCTGATGGTTTTAAAATTAACTTTAAATGTGCTGAAATATTTAATACTAATATTCTAAGCTAATAAAATGGTTTAACTGAACTGAATTTAACTTTTAGAAGAATTGCTTATTTTAAAAAAATAACTTTATTCTGAAAATCATGCTTTCTAAATCAATCATCTGAAATAAATAACTTTTACAGTTTACATGATTTAATATAAGAATTATAATAACAATTATTTCATATAAATTTGAGAACTAATATAATATAAATAAGTGTTTATTTAAAAAAAAATAGATATCCACACTCATTAAAAGTTATGGGCTAGCATGGTCGATAGGTTTTTCCAATCTCTTCTTCACCACCTGAAATACGATGTAAAATAACAAATTTAACTACTATCAAATCGAAAAACATTTAATATCTAATGATGAAATACTTAAAACTTAATTTCTCGATACATGAATAAATTCCCCAAGCTTCCTTTAAATCAATGGAGCTAATTCTACTTTCTAATCCTTTCACTTATCTTTAATTTATCTCAGTTACCTTCATCCCAAACATAAAAGCAATTCCTTCTTCAAATCTAGTGAAAACTAGTAACCATAATTCAATCCATTTAACTTTTACATTCTAACTTATAAATCATTCTTCCAAATGAGTATTCATCAACATAATCATTTCCACAAACTATCTTTACACAAAAACCCAATTAAAAACTCTAGGGTTTGCCAAAAATGGTATTTATTACCTTAATGTAAATGAAAAGTACCCAATCAAAGAACTGGAACTAACAATGGTACTCATTAATCTTAATCTAAAAATTAGAACCCTAAAAATGAAGTATAAATTATACCATATTTCTTGAAGAAATAGATAAATTGAACCCAAGATTAAGGAAATCAACACTTATTCCTTCATCTTCCTTTTTTCCCTTCTTTTTCTTTTTCTTCTTTTCTTTTTCCTTTTTCTCCCTTTTTTTCCTTTCTTTTTCGGTCTTCAGCTTCCGTTTCCAGCCTCTGTTACGGTTTTGTTTCCCCAACTTTCTGTGTGTGTATATATAAATGAAAATGAGTTTTAAATAACCAGGTTAGTGGAGCACTAACTCTTAATTGCAAAGGAAGCCCTCCAACCTTCATATGATACATTTGGTCATTTAACTTCCTATAATAGATAAATACATCCTCAACTTTAATTTTAATCCATCTTAAACCCTGATATATTGTCAATTGTAAAATAAATCCCGAGAAAATAATTTATTCCAATTAAGTCCCTATTTGACCTTGACTTTGATTAGTCAAACCGTTGACTTTGAAATAAACTATCGACTTTGACTTAGTATAAAATGGGATGTAACACACACCCTATTGAGGTGTGAAGTAACACACTTGTAGCCATCAACTGGCATAGGTTTTATAAGAAGTTGAGTGGTGTCAGGGCAAAGGGAGCTGGGGAATTTGTGTGGTGCTAGGTCCAGATTAGAGGTATAATCATAATTGAGATATTGAATTTTTGGTTTAAACTAAACTAGCAAGCAAAGATGAGCTCAACAGTTTGTGTCCAAAAAAATTTGTTGAAGTTTTCTTCATTTTCAATTATAGCAGATCTTAAATCAGCTTTTATGGCTATCTCAAGTAGATCAAGCTTATTTACAGCCGGGGGGGTGTAGGTGGTGCTGGTCATGCTTATCGAGAATGGAGGGTAAGGGGTGGGTGTGTGTGGAATGGTGCTAATATATGTTTCTAATGTGTGGAGTAAAGGTCGTGTATTTTAAAATATGTTTCACTTGTACTGTTGCATATTTTTGTTACTCATTGTCAAATGTGAGAATGAATGTAAGATTGAGACTTCATAGTTATCATTCTCATGATTGTTTTTGGTAAAATATAGAATGTGTTTTATCTGGTGAACTATAGAATCTGGGACACTGGAATTACTTAGAATAGTTCTAAAAATTATGTAGATGAGCTCTCTTCATCAGAGAATTGATTAGGAAGTTAAATCGAGAATAATCTTTCAACCAATATTATGGAGAGTACATAGACAGTTTGATGTATTCTTTCCTATTTTGGAATCACAGTTGTCTAACATACCAAGTATGTAGAAGATGATAGATATTTTATTTTGATTTTCAAGAAAACCTATAAAAATGGATTTTGAATGTGAAAGGAGAAGATATGAAGTTATTAAATTGAGGTCAGTAGTTAGTTAAAGTAAATAATGAATTGACTTGTACGAAGATGCAGGAATGGTAGAGAATTCAAGTTTAGAAGTCTTCAAGGATACTGAGAGAAGTTTCTAAGAAATCTGAAATGGTAGACAGTAATCAACTTAGGAATAGATTAAGCTTGTATAAGGTGTGCCTTCTTTTTATTTGTTGATCATAATTCAAGAACTTAAAGTTCTTATTGACAAAAATATCAATGTTCAGTAGTAGGGTATTACCGTTGAATGTCCGAAATTGTTCAAATTGAATATCTGATATCTTTCTTTGCCTAGTGTCTAAAAATAAAAAGAACTTGTGCTTTCGAAACTCTCATCTTCTTTCGGAATTGGTAATGAATTGGGAGAGCTGCTATTGTTGCAAGATTTGACTGTCAATACTCAGAATATTGTATTTTGTTGTGCCTTTCTTTCACTATCCGCTGCCTTGATTGGCATATGGCCCCTTTAATGGATACTAGTTTGTTGTGTTCCAGCATAATGTCAAGCCTGGCTCATTTCTGTGGAATGCTACTCTCAACTCTAACCTTTACAGCTCAAGATTACTTGGCATGGATCAATATGAATCAACCTCTAATAGATTTGATATGAGTGGCTTACGAGTATTTGATCACTTATACAGTCCTTACATTCCTTTAGAATTGGAAGAACAGGAGAATGATAGTGATATTATAGAATTGGAAAATGAAATTGCAGAGGTATTGGCGGAGCCAATGGCATATGTCCTGCAACAGGGTTTTAATACGAGTAATTTGAGTGATGAGAATAATGATACCCCTTGAGTTGTATTTCATTGAGAAAACTGCGAGTGCATCTTGATATCTGTTGAGTTGTATCTGTTCAATTGGGAGTTCTGTAGTATGGACCTTTTAGGTACTTTGTTAGTATTAGTGTTGGACTTCGCTACTAGCAATGCTTCTGTCTTGAAGTTCCGATGGTAATGTATTTTGTTTGCCAGTATAAATTTAAAAGGAATATGATATTTGTACATTCAAAATGTACGTTAGTGTTGACATTTTGTGAGGTGTAGAAATCTGTATCATTGATTGTTTTAAATGTTGTTGAAATCAATGGCAAAAATGTATGCCATCTCACACCGTTAGAATTTGGGTGTGACCCGAATTCCTTGTTGAAGTAATTGAAAAATTCTAATTGAAGTGCACGTCAAGAGGAATTCAATTTGGAATGTTTTTAGAGTCTTATTCAAGTTGAAATTTTATTTGGAAGTCCTATTGGGAGTTGGAATTTGTATTGGAGTTGAAGAAGTTGAAATTATTGACCGGGAAGAAAAGTCGTCGCATTTTCACTAGCTGGCCGCTCGAGCAACACCTGCAGGTTTTCTCCCGAAAATTGGTCACTCGCCTGGAGCTCAAGCGACGGACCTGTCGCTAGCTTATCGTTCGAGTGACAGGGTTGTCCGGCCCAAACCATTTTCGCGTTTTAACATGTTTTTGGCATTCTACTTCAACTACAACTCATCTATTAGGGTTTGGACATCGCCCTACATGTTTCCTATAAATATTAGACTCTTCTATACAATTTTATAATGTAAGAGAAGTGACTACTAGCTTTTAGGATCATTGTAATATTTCTCCATCATTATTTGTGATGCAATAAAATCTCTCAACTCATCTGCCATATTTTCTTATCTTCTTTTATTCTTTTGCTTGCGATCATATACTTCATATTTTTCCATAATAATACTCGGACTCTTTGAAATAGTTTGAGTATCCGACACGACATGGGTATGGATATGGGAGATGTTTCGGATCCTCCAAATTTCAATCGGACACTTTGTCGTTTTTGCTTCTTCTTCCTTCTTTTTCTTTATTCTTTTTTTTTTTATCTTTTCCTTTTCTTTCCCTTTTCTTCTTTTCCATTTTTGCTCTCTATAAACCTAGCATCGTCGCCGAGAGGGTGGAGAAAGGCCGCTGCGCTAGGTTTTACCTTTTTTTCTTCTTTTTTCTTTCCATTTTCTTCTTTTTTTTCCTTCATTCTCTTTGTATCGGTAGTTTAGGGTTTTGTTTGTATAAAATGAAGATGGGTTCCATATAGTGCTACTTAGTGCGTCACTAAGTCAAATTACAATCAAATTCCTCATTTCTATTTTATATACCATTTAGTAATTCCCATAATTGAAAACTAAACTCCAAAATTCTATTTTATTCGTCTTAATCCCTTATTAAATATCAATTTCCTTCATTGTGAATAATTAATTTTGGTTTGTTCAAAATGACATCTTGAATTAGTAAAAAAAAAAAAAATTAAGTTTGAAAGACATACCCATGTACACATGTCTAAAATTTGGACTATTTTTAGCCATGTCCCTGTATCTTACATTTTAGAAAATAAAAAATTTGACACTTAAATACGTACCCGATACCCGTATCCGAGTCCGAGCATCATAGTGCCATATAATTTCAACATCTCAATCCGATGGTTGATTTCATATCAAGTGGTATCGAGCGATACGTGATCCCAACAATTGGTATCAGAGATTTTGGGTATAATTAACATAACACACACTGTCAAAATAACTGTCAACATTAATGTCATTGTAGCGGTACTGAATTTAAAATATGATATGCTTGTGCAGAGTTGACAATCAGTTTTTCGGTTCTTTATGTTACGATGTGGCAGCTAAGGTTAATGAGTACAATAAATTTAATGTGATTGTCTTGCTTCAAAATGAGTTATAGAGAAGGATGTCAATGAAACTTGGGGAAGTAAAGTCCAGGTTTTGTCTCGCCTTGATCAATTAATTACGAATTACCATTGAAACTTTCTTGCTATGAAGATCTTTAAGAGTGATTGGTGAGACAAGTTTCCCCTTTTGCTTTTCTTAATTTTATTGCTTTAATACGTCATTTGTGTTGAAGGACTAAACCAGCATTTGTGCAAAATAAAACGGCATATTAATTTTCATCTAACCAAGTTTGCACTTTGGTTGCAAATTGAACTTCAGCGATTAAACTACTTTATTTGCAGTCTAGTTGCCAATTCAAAATTAATTAATGAATTCTACGATGTTGATTGACATATACAACTAAGGACCAAAAAAAAAATGATTAGATATGTGATTGTAAGGATGAGATTTTAGATAGCATGCCTTTCATTTTCTATGTATGGGATTGTCCAGCAAAATCAATGTATCATGATGTTCTCGTATTCCGTGCTTTTCGCCGCATATGCGTGCATTCGCTACTATTTAAACCCTAATTACTTTGTACATGTGTTCCACGTTTACAGCATGCATATCGTGATGGTCAGCTGGAGGAAGTGGTTCTTCGCCATCTTGGGGCAGAAGATGGAAACACGGTGATTGCTAAAAATGTCAGGTTTGTGTTTTTCCACTAATTTTTGTTCTTACTCAGTTCTTTTATTGTGTTTCCCTTTGTCCTTGTCTGATCCATTTATTCGTGTTCAACGATGATGCTTTCAGGCTCTCGGACTTTCTTAGTAATTTACAGATCCGTTGATGGAAGCTTTAAAGTTTCCTGGAAACGTTCAGGTCTGTTTTCTTGTACTACTTCCACACTTGCCTGTAACTTTTGTGGTAGGAAAACTTTTCTGAGTTTCCGATTTTTAGATGATTCCATTTGTGTTCTTAAAAGATGGTGCATCTGTAGCATCAATATAAATAAATATGGGGTTGAAGCTTGATCTCGTGTAACCTGTCTCTTCCAGTTACACCTTATGTTTTATTGTGCGTCCAACTGCATTAGTACATTTACACTCCGTATGTTTCTTTCAATCGTTTAATTGGGAAGTTTTGCATGTGCCATATTTCTATTATCATTCCTGGAAGGCCCTTTAAGCTTCAGTATCATCGTAAATTGAAGTCCGCAATTGTTTCTACTTTTTAACCACACATTCTCCAAAAAATCACTATTAACAAATTTATTTTTCCCAAAAAATGGAGCTCAAACAAGGGCTATGAGCTATGCTATTGAAACCATATAATTACAACTGTTTTTTTTTACTCAACCCCAGTACCTGCAGGGGCATTTGGCAGCATACTGATGTAATTTTCAAACAGAAGAATATGAATTATTGACGGGTACAAAGTTGCTTTTACCTAAGGTGAGATTCTAGTTTTTGTTGCATGCTCTTTCATTATGGTAATCCTTCTTTTTTAAGAATTTTACTTGTGTTTGTTTACTTGAAATCCTCCCTTGAGTCGTAGACTCTGTTTGAAGAGAAAAATAATAGGTATTCAAGGGTATAGGAACACTAGTGCAGCATTTGAAAATATTTACTGTTTTTGTTCCTTTATCTTTGTTGATTAGGTACTTCATTACCGAAATTCTGGAAGATGATATCATTCTGAGACCTGTAGTAATATTCTTGTAAAGAGTGGCTTGACCTTGGTTTTTATTAGCTTCACCTATTCACCTAGGGCCCAGTTAACAAACATGGGACGCTATGGATAGAAGGAGTTGAGATCTGTTGTCCTGAACTTCATGTTTCCTTTGTAAACCCCAATACATTTTTGACACCTGTGCAGAATACTCGTTGACGTTTTCCCATTTGTTAAGAAGAGAGAATGTGCTGATGTGTCATTGGGGACAATTGATATGGGCCTTTTTGGTTGGGAGTTGAAAAAGCTCTCAAGATCTTGTTTACTAATAATATAGAAAGAACAATGAAAAGGTTTGTCCTTTTTCGATTTTTAACACGTGCTTTTTTTCTTGATACTTTCAGATACAGCAATTCTTCCATTGAATGAACCGTCGGATCGAGGCTGCCGCCCCACTATATAAATAATTTGTACAATATTACCGAGATGTTATTTATTGAAAGTATCGGTAACTATGGGATCAATCATTGATGGTTATTTACAGATTGCTTTGTTAATACAAAGGTCATCAAAATAAAATTTGTGAGAAATGGTTTTACATGTAGCCGGACTATTTACCGCATTAAAAGTTAGCAGTGTACAATACGTTTGGCACTGGTTTTTTGAGGGTAATCTGTTTTGTGATGTCAAATTTGGCAGTTGTCTTGGCATGTATTTTCGTTATATTATACTTCTACACGATAAATTGTTTGAAATTGATTTTTTTATTTTTTTCATTGGGCCAGGTGTAATAATTTGAATTCCCTGGTGTTAACTTGTTAGTCATTTTTAGCAAGGGAAAATTATACAAGTAATTTTAAGTTGCAAGTGACTGAAAGTTTTAAATTTTGTTTCTTGTCATATTCTTTCACTTAGGTGTGTAAGTGGTTAGGTTTGGGTTTCCACTTTGGGAAAAAATTCACAACTCAAGAATTAACTATGAACCAATTCAATTTTCAAGTTTAAAGTTTCAAAATTCAAAACTCGAGTCATAAATAAATAATTACTAATATTTTATTAATTAAATATACCAAAGTCACAATTAAACAATTAATGGTTACATGTACATACTTATAGGTTACAACTTATTTATTAGTCACATATTATCAAATTAATTAGTCAGGATTATTTCACGGTCAAAAATTAAAAATTTATAGGTCACGAATTTTCAAATTAGTAGGTCACAAAATATTTTTCAGTTACAAATTATTGAATTTTTCGATTACAATAAAATGGTTGGTCACATATGCCAAACGACCCCCCTTCCCTCCAACCTTGAATTTTGATCCATCATCAAATAGTTGGTTACAAACACATAAATGGTTGGTTACAAACACTCTTCATGCCACCCCATCGTCGTCCCCACACCATAGCCACAACCACCACCAACACCACTAACACCACAACCGCCAACAAAAACCATTCCAACACCAAAACATGAAAAGTCGCAACTACTCCAAAAATCAACTAATCCAACAAAAACCACCACCACTGCACCATCGAAAACCACTACCACGACACCACCATCACAAATCACGCACCACTCCAAAAACCAACAAATCCAACAAAAACCACCACCACGGCACCATCGTCACAAATCACGTGCAACGCTGCCACGCACCAAATCGCGCTGAGCAATGACAAAAGGGCGGATGAACATTAGATCCGGAACCAGCGTCTCCGTGCACCAGATTGCGGCATACCAACCAAAGCAGCGATGTCATCCATTGATGAATCTATGCCACCAAACAGCAACCCCATATAAGGCTTCAGTTCAAGCGATCAACAACTTTTTTTTTCCATCATCATCGCTACGTGCGGCGGCTCTATAAATGTCACTTTGTAGGTGGCCATGTGAGAGAAGATTGAGATAGAGGTAGAAGATTCGAGCATGCAGCGGTGGTTTTCTCATCATCGTCGTGAGAGGAGTGAAAGGGGAAAGAGGGAAAATATTTTATGTTCTGTAGTGGGGGTGGGCAGATGGGAGTGGTGGGTAAATTTTACAATATTATTAATAATTTAATTAATACCTGATTTTTGATTAAATAAACTTGATACTTGATTTTTTATTTGGAAAACTTAAAGACCTATTAATATGTAATCTCCACTATGACTATTTTCAGACCAAACCACTTACAATGGTTTGAGAAAAATATTGACTTAAATATAACCGTTTAAAAGGGTTTCAAAAAACTTAAAACATAATGCTAATGTTTGATTCGATTTTAAACTATGATTTCTTTATGCATTTTTTTTTAAAGTTCAATTTAACGTTGCTAGTTCATTAATCATAAAATATATTTTTCCCCTATTTGGACTCCATTTTAATTTAATAAATTTTTCTCTCTTTTCTTTTCAACCACATATTCTCCAATAAAATGATATTATACGTGTATCAAAAAAAATTAGTTACACATTTTTCAAAAAATCAGTATTTCAAAATACATTTCTTCCCCCACAATTTGATTTTAATGGGGGTTTATGTGTCGTTTGGCTTTCAATGCTCGAGGTGAGGTTGTAAGAAGGTTTGGTGTCTAAAATATGAACTATGAATGATGGTGGTTGATTGGTTTATCAAATTAGTGTAGATGGAAAATAATAATTGCCCAAACTACTTAATATTTTAATCAGTAACGTTATTTGTACATGATTTACGAATTGATGTAGATGTGTGTGTGTGTGTGTGTGTGTGTGAGAGAGAGAGAGAGAGAGAGAGAGAGATCAATTAGAAGTAAGTTAATATAATCTACATCATCATTTTGTAGATTAATCTATTAATCATGATGTACAAATAGCATTATTTTATTTTAGTAGTAGTATCTTATTTTGGAGGTTAAGATTTGGACTCATGTACTATTTGGATCCACTCTGGCAGGATTATAATTTTATTTTTTTTATTTCTTATTTTTAATTGGTATGGTATAGTTTCAAAGCACAGTTACAACATCAAAACCTAAACCTAACCAGCTTATGTTCCAGGACTAGATTAAGGTATCCGAGTACAGGTTCGAAACCGGCGTAAGGTCAACACTGATGATCGTGACTCCATTTTGATAATGGCTATCAAAATGAATAGGGTAATGATTTAATTTTACTTTCAATTCAAGTTCTATTTCTGTGAAAATTATAGTGTTAGCTATTTATTTTGTAATTCGATTTGAATTGTGTTTTGAGTTTTTCTAGTAGCTTTTTTTTTTATGTGGATTTCCCCATGTTGTGGGGCTCTACTGTTGTTTGTAAAATATTTTTGAGTGATAACTTTAATGGATCAATCTTATCAAATCTGGACAGAATAAAGGCTGGGAAACTCCAACAAAATGGATGTAAAGCACCAATAAAATCATCACCAAGAAATTGATGAAATAACACCAAAAGTAATAGATGCAAAGTCGAGGCAAAAGTTGAACTATTTGTCCTTCAGTCGATTTTGTCCTGCTACAGTTCTTACGGATAATGGCAATCAACTCCCAAGATACAACAACTACCTTCTTGTATTTGTAGCACTCCAAAAACACAAGAACAACGAACCAAAAGATAGTTTTTGTACTCCCTTCGAATGAAATGGAAAAACAATTTTTTTAATGCAAAATTTCGGCTAAGAAGAGATAGATTTTAATGTTATGCTATGATTGCATATCATTAGGATGAAGTAATGGGCGCCACGGGGTCTTATTTATAGAAGAGAATAGGATGTGAGTGTAAAGATACGCCCGAAAACTCTCCAGCCTTCATGAAGGATTGCAACCCATTATGTCACTAACCTACCGCTGATGCCTCGCTCGAGCGCCGCGATGTTATTTTATGTAGAGACTTGTCGCTCGAGCGACGGACTTATCACTAGCTCACCATTCTGTAAGCTCCAGATTGAATAACCAAGAGGATGTGAATTGGTTTTTAAAACTTTTTTGTTAACTACTACAAGATTTTAAACTAATGATAACACAAATGATAAAGAAATAAACTAAACGAAAATAACCACGTAGATGGAATGATATAAGCTTGCACAAAGTAAAACGTTAAGTAAGGAGTTAGAGAGTGCAAACGATATGTTATGGAGGTTTAATCCAATGTAATGATCTACGTCCCCCGTTACCAAGTTCTCCATCACGAGCAAAGCCTTTTTCACTATGTTGATTGACTTGTGGTGCAATCCAACCCTTTACAAAACTTCCAATGACTTACAACCAAGGAGCACCGATCCTTTTACAATGTTGAGTTTTTCGGGACTTCAACACGACCCACAATTTCAAGATAATTTTACAAGTGAAATCTTCTCTTCTTATTGAATGATAGATTCAAGGTTAATAACAAGAAGAGAAGAAGCAAACACTTCAATAGATGATAATGAGTATAGCTCAAAGTGTTGAAATGAAAAATTTCTTGAAGAATCAAAGATTTTCACAAAGTTAAACGCTCAAAAGTGTTTCAAGAATTTAATGCTATTGATCTTCTTAATGATGGAGAATAAGGTGGTTGTGATCAATAAAAGCCTCTCTTTTATGCTTAAGAATGGTTGTTGCAAGTGAAGAAAGAATGAGGTATTTATAGCATTCAAACGGTCAAAAAATATGTCTTACCGGATGCAACGTACCGGACGTTTGGTAAATACCGGACGATCAAATATCCGTTAATTTTGTCAGAAAATTTGAACGTTGGAAATTTGACCGTTGGAGCCAAAAATTGGGATACTGGACGTTTGGTACGCCACTTTTGGCTCGGAACGTCCCCGTTTCTTATTTTCATCAAATGTAGGTACTCGAGAGACGTTTTAAAATGTTTTTCAAAGTGTTGTTATATTTTAAACATACATGTTCCGATTTTTACCTTTGAAAACCTATTTTTCGATTAAAAACATTTTTGTCATGATTTTTCGATCATGAATTTAAAACTTTGAGCTCGTCACGATTCATTACCAAGTATTGAAATGTTTTACCTTTACATGTGATAAGTCTAAGTACTTTGTTTTGAATATCTTGGCTTACGCTTCTTGACGGTACTTCGACTTTTGTCTCGATTTTAGTTGAGGCATCTTTTTGCGAGTTTTTGCAATATCATTCTTCATCGCCTCGATTGATTTTGTTTCCACGTTGGCCATTGTATGCAAATTACTGGCCTCGAACTTTGTGCCATCAAATATATTCATGTGCAATAATCACTATGAACACTTAAGATCAATTTGTTAGTAATAAACATAATTTGTTTGTAATAATCAAAACGAGACGTCAACCATAGGTCAACACATTCGAGCGCTAGGCGAGCAGTGGAGTTAGGTAAATTCCCTATCATTTTTTTCTCTTTTCTTTTCAATTTTGAACCGCGATTTCTCATTCATTCAGAATTGATTTTAAAATTTCAAATATATCACGACGATCTACTCAACGAGTATAGCAAATTAGTGTATTTATTTTTCCATGATTTTATACCCAACCAATTTTATATCTTTTTAAAACCAAATTACAACATCTACAACATAAAATAACTCCATATATCATTGTCTTACATTTATAGTTTTACGTGCACGACCACTTTCATTGTGATTGAGCCCATGTTTGACACACAATCTCTCCAAATACATTCTTTCAAAACTCATTTTCAACCACACATTTTTTAATAAAATAATATTTTACATTATATTAATAACTTTTCCTTACTTTTTAACCACATATTTTCCATCATATCACTATTTAAAATACATTATTTTCTCAATAATATCCATCAAACACCCCTGAGGAGGGTTTGAGAGAGGAATAGAAATAGAGGAAGAATTTTGTAAGTTTTTTGTTTAGCTTGGGGTGGTGTGGTGTGGGGTGGGATGGAAGATAAGTTTTAAAAGTTTAGGAATATGAGTGGTATAAATAAAAGATTTTGATGTAATTTGTAAAAAAAAAAAAAAGTTTAGGATCATAACTGTAATTATTCATTTTTTTATTTTTATAAATTTTACTTTTTTTAACGGTAAAATTAACTGAACTGAACAGTATGAGGTTTTTCACACAAAATGTTTCAAATAGTGAATTTTCTGTGATTTTCAATAGGTAAGGATTATATCGCAATTGGAAATATTTTTAGGGGAATTTTCTGTTATTAATCCCATTGTAAACTATAAATTTCTTCAACCACACTTTCTATTTTAAGTGACAAAAAATATTGATGATTATTTTGAATACATTCTTATAAATTATTGGTTAAGTTTATAAAAAATAATTTTAGAACTAAATTTAAATTCAATTCTATAACTTCAATCAAGAATAAGAATAATATGGACACAAAAAGTGTGTATATATGAATGAAGAACAAATACACCAATACAGATACAAGTACAAAACAAATAAAACACTCTTATTATTCCTCTATATATGTAACATTAACACAAATAATGATCTGTATAATCAATAAAAATTATAAATATACTCTCACAGCATAGCCCAAAAAAGTAAAAGAAGAAACCAATCCTCAGTAAGAACGAATCTGAAGATGACAGATAAATAATCTAGTACTTGATGAGAGCCAAAAGAGACAAAACCAATGAAGAACACACGATCGCCCCTGAAACCGGCAAGAAGTTTCCGGCACCCTGATCAGGAGCCGGCGCCGGTTCCGGTGTTGACACTTCTTGGGCCATTACAGCTGACAAAGTTGCCATGATTGCTACAAGAATCAAAACAGCCTTTAAATTTGCCATTGAAATGTATTTTTCAACTCAAAAAAATGTTGGAGGAAGAAGAAGAAGAAGGCTAATAACTAGAAATGGTTCAAGAAACTTGACTGTGTTTTCTTGATACATTGAAGGGTGGTTTATATAGGTGGGAGAGGGAGTGAGGGACCAGGAAAAGCGTGGACAGGTGGTGAGGGAGAACATGCCACGTTGAAGAGGAAATTGATTTTCTATGTCCGCGTAAATTTCAATAGCAATGACTGACCTTTTCAGCGAAATTTCAATCCGACTAATATATTTCTAAGTTTAAAAAACCTCAATTTAATTTCGACTTTCATAATTATGTTTCTTAGTTCTCAGTCATACGATAATTGATCTTTAACGTAATTGCTATGTGAACTGATAAATAAAAATGACAGTGTTAAGGTCATAATAACAGTAGTGTTAAGACAATTTTGGGAGACAAGGCCACATGGCAACCTATGTTGATTTAGTCGTTTAGCTAATTTTGGGGTTGGTGCAGTTATTTGTAGAATAGGTCCCATTGAACACTTATTTATGTTGAATTTAAAATGAGTTTCTTTTGTAAAAAACGCGTTAGCTTTTATCAGCTTTTGACTTCTCTTCTTCATATTTTCATTTTTCTTAATCTTATTAATCAGATGAAACTTTCAACTTCAGAATAAACAGTTTTTTTTTTCCCTTGTAAACGTGGGATATTTTGTTTCCAAATAGAATAAAAGTCAGTTCTATTGTGACTTAATTTTTTTTAAGAACATTTCGTTTAAAAAAAAAAAGGGGTTACGAAATTATTTTATTGAGATATGTGTAATTAAGAATAATTAAGAAAAAATGAATTTTATAATACAGAGCGGACTTTCAATTTATGGATATGATAACAAATTGTTCTTTAACTTGTTTTTGGAAAAGATCCCAAATTTTAGTTTGTGTTAATTTAAGTCATTATGGACAATTTTCGACTATTTTGCTGTTAAGAAGACACTTGACTCTCATGCCTAAACAATTAATTTTTATGGAAAATAAATAAAATGTCATGTAAAAGAAAAGAAGAGAAGGAAACACTTACCTGCTCTCTTTTGACTCAAACCCTTTTTTTTTTACCCAAACTGACAATCATCCTCACCCCCGTTGTCTCCTTCTTAAAATTGTCACCAATTCATTAAAACCAATGATAATTGTTGGCAGTCATATTGTAACGTAATCGCTATACAGTACCTTAGAAACAAAAATAGTAAAACGAGTGTCACAATTCTAACAAGATTTTTGTCAAATTTCCTTGGCAGTTTGCAAAATAAGAGTTCGTGACCCTAATTAGAGTGGGAAAATTGACAAAGACCAGCCCGAATGTAGCCCTCTAAAGGAGAAAAGTTCAATAGGACGGTCCCATTAAATACGTGGTAGGACTGACTATTTAAATCAGGTACTTTGAATTTCAAACAATTAAAATCATTGCTAATCGACATCTGAAGTGGTAAGATGGAGAAACAAAGTGAACTTTGGATGTCGATGTGTCATTATTTGAATAGTTCGAGATTCGAGATGCCGTGATCTAATTAACTGACTCTACCATGTATGCATATAGGATTATGAGATCCATGCTACGAGAGCTAGCAAGGATAAAAATTCATTGATTGTAGAGGAAGGACCAATGACTATGTTATGAGCAAAGAAGTTCAGGGAAGCTATGTGATTACTTGTTCAAGTTACAGTGGATGAAATATCGACCACAACAAGCAAAATAACAGATTTCATATTGTGCATGGAAGAAGAAACAAGATGGATCAATTTGGTTCAAGCAACGAATAAGGAAGCTGAAAGGAGTAACCATACCACCACATAATGTACCAAGGCATGCGACTGCTTGCCTCTATACCGAAACCAAACTGAAAGTTGTCAATTGGTCTAAATTTCGCATACACTTCTATTTTAGTTAAAACTCTTTTTATGATATCTTTTTAATATCTTTTAGGTGTAATTCCGTTTTTAACTAGGTTTTATGGATTCAATATAAATAGAGTCATTCTTTTTATTGTAAAAATACACAATTTGAGATATATTATTGCAAGACATATTGCTTTCTATTCATTTTTCGAACTTATCAAGAATTAAATTCTTGTGCCGTTCATCAATTTAAGTAACGTTCATAAGTTTTGTAATCACGGAGTCAAGATTTTATTGGCGATTGTTTTGGTTCTTTGGTTCAATAATTCTTGTGTCGTTCATCAATTTAATTAAGGTTCATAAGTTTTATGATCACGGAGTCAAGATATTGTTGGCGATTATTTTGGTTCTTTGGTTCAATAATTTATTGGGTCGAGCTTTCAAACGTTGATTCTTAACTTTCTTGGGTTTGATCTAATCTGTTGTGGGTTTCATAATTTCAATTGCTACGTGGGTTCACATCAGTTGGTATTAGAGAGGCTCTAAAAATTAAGGTTATATCATTTAATTCCTTATTTGTTTTTGTTCGAGTCTTCATCTTCATTTTTTGTGTTCTTCATCTTTTGAATCATTCAATCCAATTAAGATATCAAAAAAATTCAAAGTTGTTTGTGCGCTAATTAGTGCCCTAATGGATAGGCAAGAGGCGTCGATGGAGAGACAAGACACATTGCTTGCTAATTTGCGTAGGAACAACCTAGAGAAGTTCCTAACACAAGGAGTCGAGGTAGGCTGGATCCTATAGCTGATATTGATGGTGAAAATGAAACGGGTAGTGGAATTGATGATGCATTAGTGGATGCTGAAATAGGAATGATGAGGAATAAAGGAGATATGCATGATAGGAGGGCTAGAGATTATATTGGAGATTGGGCTGATAAAAATATGAGCAATATTACAATGACAATTCCTTCATTCAAAGGAATGTACGATCCAGATGCATATTTGGAATGGAAGAAGAAGATGGAGCTTATATTTGATTGTCATAACTACTCGGAGGAGAAAAAGGTAAAACTTGTTGTCGTTGACTTTACTGATTATGATATCATTTGGTGGGATCAAATAGTAACGTCTAGGAGGAGAAATCATGAGAGGTCTATTGAAACATGGGGAGAATTGAAGGCTATCATGAGAAAAATATTCATCCCTAATTATTACCATAGGGATCTTTATCAAAACTTACAAAGTCTTTATCTAAGATCTAAGAGTGTGGAGGATTATCACAAGAAAATGGTGATTTCTATGATTAGAAAGAATGTTGAGGAGGATCGGGAGGCCACCATGGCCCGATTTTTGAATGGTTTGAACAAGGATATAGCATAACTACAACATTATGTGGAATTGGAGGACATGCCTAGTAGGTTACCACCAATTCATGGCATTGAGCATCAAATTGACTTCGTACCTAGAGTTATCATTCTAAATAGGCCAGTTTATCAAAGTAATCTTGAGGAGACCAAGGAACTTTAAAAGCAAATGGAAGAATTGATGAGAAAAGTGAGAGAAAGCATGAGTCCATGTACAGTGTTGTGCTACTTGTGCCGAAGAAAGATGGGACTTGGAGGATGTGCGTAAACTGTCGGGCAATTAACAATATAACGGTAAAATATCGTCACCCTATACCTATGTTAGATGAATTACATGGATCATACATGTTTAGTAAAATAGATCTTAAAAGTCAATATTATCAAATTAGAATGAGAAAGGGGGACAAGTGAAAAACTGCTTTTAACACTAAATATAGTTTGTATGAGTGGTTAGTCATGTCATTTGTACTTACTAATGCACCTAACACATTTATGTGATTAATGAATCATATCTTACATACATTTATAGGTAAATTCATAGTAGTTTACTTCGATGATATCTTGGTATATAGTAAGGATTTGAATGAATATATATTACATTTAAGATGAACGCTTGTGGTCTTAATACAAGAACAACTTTATGCTAATTATAAAAATTATTCATTTTGCATGAAAAATTTTGTTTTCTTTTTGTTATGTTGTTAGTGCAAAGAGTATTGAAGTGGACGAGGAGAAAATCAAGGTCATCAAGGAGTGGCCAACACCTAAAAAATAACTGAGGTAAGAAGCTTTCATGGTTTAACTATCTTTATAAGCGTTTTGTTAAATATTTTAGCACATTTGCCTTATCACTCAGGGTGTTATGAAACAACCAAAATATCTCTTGTTAAAAAAAAAATATTAATATGCTCGGATCACTATTAGCAATGTTGGAAATACAAGAATTATATATTGTTTGAATACTACTTGATGAAACCAACCACCAGAATGAATTGTTGAAATTATATGACAAATAATGAAGTATTAGATCAAGCAAAAATTAATAAAGACAAAAAATATGACAGGAGAATTAAAAGATTTTATTGACTCAAAAATAATGGAGAAGAGAGAAAATTACAATGGATCATATAATTCAAGTAATTGATTTTTTTCGCACATATGAAAACGTACATAAAAGCCTAATATTTATAAAAAATTATGTAGGTGATGTCCAAACACTCCTAGTAAAATTGTTGATGAAATAGGATACCAAAAAATTGAGTCCAAAATAAATTTCAACTCCGAATAGACTTTCAAAATAGAACTTCAACTTGGCTTAAAACTCCAATAGCATTCTAAACTGAATTTTTCTTAACGTGCACTTCAATTAAAATTCTTTAATTACTTTAATAAGGAATTCGGGTCACACCCAAATTCAAACAATCTCCACCTTGACACAAATTTCACTGTAACGAACAAAACTCCAAAATATTCTCCACTTGGAGAAGAAAATCCATATGCAAGGAATGAACTACTCTTTAACAATAACAAAAACTGATTTCTCCAACCAAATACAAAATACTCCACATCTTCCAATGAATCCAAGCACTACTCTGCAGAATTATCTCAAATTCCCAAGAAATCAAAATGATTTTAAAATTCACCAAATTGGGCTGTAACACACTCCAAAGCATAATCAAATACAAATGCTTTTAAAGAAAGCACATTGCTAGATTGTACACATTTTGCTACGCTGAAAGCATGCTCAACAAAATCAGCATCCACATACATTTTACCACTTGGTCCGTCCCTAGAAATTGAATACAATGGCAATGCAAGTGATGGTGGCAAAGCGACATTATCCATATTTTCTGAACTCAACTAAGCAGTATTCTTCAAATCCGACCCTTTACGAGCTCCTAAAGATATTGTACCAAACTGAATGTCCACCACGATACTGCACATATGCTGATTGACTCTTCTAAATTCTATAAGACCCTACAAGATGTATAATTGAGATATTTTTTGTCCTTCCAATGCAACCTGGGCATCCTTACAAACCTTCAAAATTCCACCTCCACCAAATAACTCATAACCCCTTGAATCAAGGATAGACAACGAGATGAGATTCTTCTTCAAATTCGGAACTTGTCAAACCTAGCCAAGTATTCTAAGTGTCCCATCCAATAGTTTCAATCTGACCGTACCAATTCCAGCAACCCGACAAGGCGTGTTGTCTCCCATAACCACAACACCTTTGGAAATAATTTCATATGTAGTAAACGAGTCCTTATTATGACACATATGAAACACACATGCTGAATCCAAAATCTAATCCTCCTCTGGTTTAGACTCGATGTCAGAAATAGTCAAGAGATCTTTCTCACTTACAATGTTCTCTGCGAAGTCTGCTTTACCTGAAGTATCTGATTGCTTTTCATATCGACTTGCGATCAACCTTTCTTTATTTTGCAATTTTTAGCAATCCTTCTTCAGGTGCAACTTCTTCTTGCAGAAGTTACAAATCTGATTATTGAACTTAGAATTCGATATGCCCCTTCCAGAACCGCCATGAGCAACAAGGTCTTCTCCATCTCTGACCTCTGAAACCAAATGCTTCATCTTCTCTTTTGAAAATAAAGCATCATACACCTCCTCTATGGTGGGAGTATCACAGCTATATAAGATTGTGTCTCTAAATGAAGAAAATGAAGCGGATAACGAACACAATAGGATCAAGGTCAAATCTTATCCATCATACTTTACTTTCAAAGTTTCCAATTCAGCGATGATCTCTTCAAATATAGTCATGTGATCTTCCAATGATCCTCCTTCTGCCATTCCATGAGAGTATATACGATGCTTGAGATGCAACTTGCTTGTCAGACTTTTAGTCATGCACAATTACTCCAACTTCAACCATAAAGCAGCTGTTGAACCCTCTTTCAAAACGTCCTGAAGAATGGTAGTCAATAGATGAATATGAATGTGAGAAATTACCTTCTTATCATTTGTAATTTCTCCCATGCTGTCAATGTTACGGACATCTTGTCAATTCCCAACAACGCATTGTCCAAATCCTGTTGTGCAAGTACTGCACGCATCTTAACATGCTATAGAGAAAATCTAGTGCTCCGATCCAAAAGTGAAATTTCATACTTCGTGGAAGTCATCACGAACAAAAAATCTCGAACAAATCAAACACTGGGTTCTTGCGGAACTGCTGAACCGGCGCTATGATACCACTTGTTGCAAAACAAATAAGACACCAGAATCACTTTGATACCACTTGTTATGAAACAACCAAAATATCTTTTATTAGAAAAAATATTAATATGCCCGGATCACTAATAGCAATGTTGGAAATACAAGAATTATGTATTGTTTGAATACCACTTGATGAAACCAACCACCATAATGATTTGTTGAAGTTATATGACAAATAATGAAGTATTAGATCGAGCAAAAGAATAATAAAGACAAGAAATATGGCAAGAAAATTAAGAGATTTTATTGACTAAAGAATAATGGAAAAGAAATAAAATTATTACAATGGATCCTATAATTCTAGTAAAATATTTTCTCGCACATATGAAATCGTATGGAAGAACCTAATATTTATAGGAAATATGTAGGGGATGTTAAAACTCTCCTAGTAGAATTGTTGATGATGTAGGATACCAAACAATTCAAGTCCAAAACAAATTACAACTCTCAATGAGCTTCCAAAATAGAACTTCAACTTGACATATGACTCAAATAGCATTCCAAACTGAATTCTTCTTGACGTGCACTTCAATTAGAATTCTTCAATTATTTCAACAAGGAATTCGGGTCACAACCAAATTCTAACACGCGTAAATTATAAATAAAAGTGTAGGATTTCATTGGGCAATGAACAAGAACATGTTTTTAACACTATTAAGGATATATTGTGCACCACACCAATTGCCTAACTTTAACAATAGTTTTGATATTGAATGTGATGCCTCCGAAATAAGTATTGGAACTGTCTTAATGCAGGAATGAAGGCCAATAGCTTACTTTAGTAAAAAATTAAGTGGGGGCAGCTTTCAACTATCCTACATATGACAAGGAGTTCTATACATTTGTTCGAGTTTCGGAGACACAACAACACTACCTATGGCCAAATGAGTTCGTGATTCACATCGATCATGATTCCTTGAAGCATTTAAAGGGTCAAGATAAATTAAACAAGAGGCATACAAGGTGGATTGAGTTAATCGAGACATTTTCATATATTATTCGGTACAAACAAGATAAGGAAAATGTGGTAGCGGATGCATTGTCAATGAAGTATTTACTTCTAACTTCTTTGTGTCAAATTGCTAGGATTTGAACATGTATACTATTGACCCGGACTTTTCTAATATATATGAATCATGTGACAAAGATGCTATAGATAGATTATTTAGACATGATGGATATTTCTTTAGATTCTTCATGTCTGTTTTCTCGTACTACTTCCACACTTGCCTGCAACTTTTGTGGTAGGAAGACTTTTCTGAGTTTTCGATTTTTAGATGATTCCATTTGTGTTCTTAAAAGATGGTGCATCCGTAGCATCAATATAAACAAATATGGGGCCGAAGCTTGATCTCGTGTAACTTGTCTCTTCCAGTTACACCTTATGTTTTACTGTGCGTCCAACTGCAGCAGTACATTTACACTCCATATGTTTCTTTCAATCATTTAATTGGGAAGTTTTGCATGTGCCATATTTCTATTATCATTCCTGGAAGGCCCTTGAAGCTTCAGTATCATCGTAAATTGAAGTCCACAATTGTTTCTACTTTTTAACCATACATTCTCCAAAATCACTATTAACAAATTTGTTTTTCCCAAAAAATGGGGCTCAGACAAGGGCTATGAGCTATGCTAATGAAACCATATAATTACAACTGTGTTTTTTTTTTTTTTTTTTACTCAACCCCAGTACCTGCAGGGCATTTGGCAGCATACTGACGTAATTTTCAAACAGAAGAATATGAATTATTGACGGGTACAAAGTTGCTTTTACCTAAGGTGAGATTCTAGTTTTTGTTGCATCCTCTTTCATTATGGTAATCCTTCTTTTATAAGAATTTTACTTGTGTTTGTTTACTTGAAATCCTCCCTTGAGTCGTAGACTGCGTTTGAAGAGAAAAATAATAGGTATTCAAGGGTATAGGAACACTAAGGCAGCATTTGAAAATATTTACTGTTTTTGTTCCTTTATCTTTGTTGATTAGGTACTTCATTACTGAAATTCTGAAGATAATATCATTCTGAGACCTGTAGTAATATTCTTGTAAAGAGTGGCTTGACCATGGTTTTTATTAGCTTCACCTATTCACCTAGGGCCCAGATCACAACATGGGACGCTATGGATAGAAGGAGTTGAGATCTCTTGCCCTGAACTTCATGTCTCCTTAGTAAACCCCAATACATTTCTATCACTTGTGCAGAATACTCCTTGACGTTTTCCCATTTGTTAAGAAGAGAGAATGTACTCATGTGTCATTGGGGACAATTGATATGGGCTCGAGGGCGAAGGCAAAGAATGCTGCCTTTTTTTTGGTTGGGGGTTGAAAAAGGTCTCAAGATCTTGTTTACTAATAATATAGAAAGAACAATTAAAAGGTTTGCCCTTTTTTGATTTTTAACACATGCTGTTTTTTCTTGATACTTTTAGATACAACAATTCTTCCATTGAATGAACCGTCAGATCGAGGCTGACGCCCCCACTATATAAATAATTTGTACAATATTACCGAGATGTTATTTATTGGAAGTATCGGTAACTATGGGATCAATCATTGATGGTTATTTACACATTGCTTTGTTAATACAAAGGTCATCAAAATAAAATTTCTGAAAAATGGTTTTACATGTAGTCGGACTATTTACCGCATTAAAAGTTAGCAGTGTACAATACGTCTGGCACTGGTCTTTTGAGGGTAATCCGTTTTGATATGTCAAATTTGGCAGTTGTCTTGGCATGTATTTTTGTTATATTATAACTCTACACGATAAATTGTTTGAAATTGATTATTTAATCTTATTTTTATTTTTTTCATTGGACCAGGTGTAATAATTTGAATTTCCTGGTGCTAACTTGCTACTAGCTAGTCATTTTTAGCAGGGGAAAATTATACAGGTAAATCTCATCAATTTTCAATGAAATGACAATTGGGTAACTGGATTTTAATTTCTTTTAAGTTGCAAGTGACTGAAAGTTTTAAATTTTGTGACTTGTCATATTCTTTCACTTAGGTGTGTAAGTGGTTAGGTTTGGGTTTCCACTTAGGGAAAAAATTCACAACTCAAGAATTAACTATGAACCAATTCAATTTTCAAGTTTAAAGTTTCAAAATTCAAAACTCGAGTCATAAATAAATAATTACTAATGTTTTATTAATTAAATATATCAAAGTCACAATTAAACAATTAATGATCACGTGCACATACTTATAGGTAACAATTTATTTATTGGTCACATATTATCAAATTAATTAGTTAGGATTATTTCACGGTCACAAATTAAAAAATTTACATTAAATAGTTGGTGACAAACACATAAATGGTTGGTTACAAACACTCTTCATCCCACTTGGTCGCCATCCCCACACCATCGCCACAACCACCACCAACACCACTAACAACACTAACACCACAACCGCCGACAAAATCCATTCCAACACCAAAACATGAAAAGCCGCCACCACTCAAAAAACCAACAAATCCAACAAAAACCACCACCACGGCACCACCGCAAACCACTACCACGGCACCACCATCACAAATCACGTACCACCCTAAAAACCAACAAATCCAACAAAAACCACCACCATGGCACCACCGTCGCAGATCACGTGCAACACTGCCACGCACCAAATCGCGCTGAGCAATGACGAAGGGCGGATGAACATTAGATCCGGAACCAGTGTCTCCGTGCACCAGATTGCGGCATACCAACCAAAGCAGCGATGTCATCCATTCATGAATCTATGCCACCAAACAGCAACCCCGTCTAGGGCTTCAGTTCAAGCGCGCATCAACTGTTTTTTCCATCATCATCGCTACATGTGGCAGCTCTATTAAATGCCACTTTGTAGGTGGCCATGTGAAAGAAGATTGAGACAGAGGTAGAAGATTTGAGCATGCAGCGGTGGTTTTCTCATCATCGTCGTTGCGCGAGGCGACATGTGAGAGGAGTGAACGGGGAAAGAAAGAGAGAGATGGAAAATATTTTAGGTTCTGTATTAGGGGTGGGCAGATGGGAGTGGTGGGTAAATTTTATAATATTATTAATAATTTAATTAATACCTGATTTTTTGGTTAAATAAACTTCATACTTGATTTTTTATTTGGAAAACTTAAATACCTATTAATATGTAATTTCCACTATGACTATTTTCGGGCCAACCCGTTTACAATGGTTTGAGAAAAATACTGACTTAAATATAATCATTTAAAAGGGTTTCAAAACACTTAAAACATAATGCTAATGGTTGGATTCGATTTTAAACAATGTTTCTTTATGCATTTTTTTAAGTTCAATTTAACGTTGCTAGTTCATTAATCATAAAATATATTTTTCCCCTGTTTGGACTCCATTTTGATTTAATAAATTTCTCTTTTCTTTTCAACCATATATTCTCCAATAAAATAATATTATATGTGTATCAAAAAAATATTTTTTTTTTTAATTACACATTTTTAAAAAAATAATTATTTAAAAATAAATTTCTCCCCCCCCCCCCCCCCCCCCAAATTGATTTTAATGGATGTTTATGGGCCGTTTGGCTTTCAATGTTCGAGGCGAGGTTGTAAGAATGTTTGGTGTCTGAAATATGAACTATGAATGAATGTGGTTGATTGGTTTATCAAATTAGTGTAGATGGAAAATAATAATTGACCAAACTACTTAATATTTTAATCAATAACGTTATTTGTACATTATGATTTACGAATTGATGTAGATGACGGGGAGAGAGAGAGGGAGGGGAGGGGGGGGGGGGATCAATTAGAAGTAAGTTAATATAATCTACATCATCATTTTGTAGATTAATCTATAAATCATGTACAAATAGCATTATTTTAATGGAAATTACACTAAACCAGCTATTTAGTTTTGACTTTTAAAAAATCAGGTTTTTACTTTATTTAATCAAAAATCAGGTTTTAATTTCACAAATACTATTAATAATAATATTTTTAAATTAAATATATACCCACCCTACTACCTACCCCACCAACTTTATTTAAATATAAAACTCAACCAAAACCTAATTCATTCCATTTCATATCTCTCATTTCTTTCGACGCTGCCGCCTCCACCGCCAGCTCCGGCCATCGTCTGCCGCCCCTCCCCTCCCCCGCCGTTTCTCCCCCTCCCTCGCATTGCTGCAAATCGCGACAACGACGGCGACGCCGTCTGCGATCTGCTGCTGCACGTTGCAGCAGCAGCGTCTCAGGCGTGGCTGCTGCTGGTCTGTATTATTTTATTTTTTTTTTCTTCTTCCTACTACCAGATCTTGGGTTTTTGAGTTATGGTGATATTGGATTTTTATTCATTCTCAAATCTTGTTAGTGATTTGCACATTGTGATTTTTTTGAAAATGAAAATGGTGAGGTGGTGATTATTTTTACGTTGTGGTGGTGTTGGAACTGTTGTGGCGATGGTTCTGTGTTGTTGTGACGGGTCGAAGGCGTTGGAGGTGGCGATCGCGAGTCTCTGTAACCTAGGTAGGTGTCTGTGACCTAGGAATTGTGTCTGTGACTCGTTCAAATAAAGTTTAGGTGACTGTGACCTAGCTATTGTGGTTCTTTTTGGTGTCTATGATCTTACTATTGACCTGTGACTTTGAAATTGATAATTTGTAACTTAAAAAGGGAATCTGTGACCTTAATTTTTTTCATCTGTGACCTCGAAATAATCTACGATCTACAAATTTTTTTATCTGTGAGCTCGAAATTACCCGTGACCTACAAATTTCTTGATCTGTGACCTCGAAAAAGTCGCCGGATCGGAGCAATCGCCGGTCGCCGGATCGGAGCAGTCACGGTCGCCGGAGTAGTAGCCGGAGCAATGGTGGTGGTGTAGGTGGGGTGAGGTGGGGTGGGGTGGGGTGATTTTATTATATTACAGTTAAATATTTAATTTAATATAATAATTATGAAATGTAATTAATTAATTTAAGAAAAACCTGATTTTTGTAATTTTAAACTGTTAGTCCTGATTTTTAATTTTGGAATAGTAAACACCTGACCCATAAACTTTTCCCATTATTTTATTTTAATAGTAGTATCTTATTTTGGAGGTTAAGATTTGGACTCATGTACTATTTGGATCCACTCTGGCAGGATTATAATTTTTTTTTATTTCTTATTTTTAATTGGTATGGTATAGTTTCAAAGCACAGTTACAACATCAAAACCTAAACCTAACCAGCTTATGTTCCAGGACTAGATTAAGGTATCCGAGCACAGGTTCGAAATTGGCGTAAGGTCAACACCGATGATCGTGACTCCATTTTGATAATGGCTAAGAAAATGAATAGGGTAATGATTAAATTTTTGTTTCAATTCAAGTTCTATTTCGGTGAAAATTATAGTGTTAGCTATTTATTTTGTAATTCGATTTGAATTGTGTTTTGAGTTTTTCTGGTAGCTTTTTTTATGTGGATTTCCCCATGTTGTGGGGCTCTACTGTTGTTTGTAAAATATTTTTGAGTGATAACTTTAATGGATCAATCTTATCAAATCTGGACAGAATAAAGGCAAGGAAACTCCAACAAAATGGATGTAAAGCACCAATAAAATAACACCAAAAGTAACAGATGCAAAGTCGAGGCAAGAGTTGAACTATTTGTGCTTCAATCGATTTTGTCCTGCTACAATGCTTACAGATAATGGCAATCAACTCCCAAGATACAACAACTACCTTCTTGTATTTGTAACACTCCAAAAACACAAGAACAATGAACCAAAAGATAGTTTTTGTACTCCCTTCGAATGAAATGGGAAAACAGTTTGTTTTTTTTTTTTAATGCAAACTAGGGTTGTCCAAAAGTACCGAATCGAATCGAGTGGTTCTTCATAAATTAAATACCCGAACGGGGTACCCGAATCAAGAACTGAAGGGTTTGGGTCGGGTCTCGGGTCTAGACCAAGAACCGAATAATCGAATAAGAACCGAAACTAAATAATTTTTTTATATTTTATATTGAATTAATTAAATTATTTTATTTTTTTTCTAAACAAATTAACAAATTAATTAAATAAATTAGATCATTTCATAATTTTAATTTTAAAGCCCAAATCATTTTTAAAATCCATTAGTCCATTTTAATTTGAAGCAAATGAATATACTTTACGTAGTGTTGCTATAATATTAATATCTACTTTTTGGTATTTGTATGCATTGAATTAATCTTATTGGACAGCTAGTTATTTATATGTTTTTGAATTGGGCTATGTTAATTTGTAAAAGTTACGAATGAAATGTCATTAGTTGTATTTATGTAGTGTTGCTGTAAATATTAAAAAATTTAATTATGATACGAAACCGAACGGAACCGACCCGAACGGAACCGAACCCGAACAGTTCCATAATTATATTTGGATCCGACGGGTCCATTTATTAAATACCCGAAAGTTTTGGGTCGGTTCGGGTCTCTTCAGAACCGAACCGACCCACGGACAGCCCTAATGCAAACTTTCGGCTAAGAAGAGATGGATTTTTATGTTATACTATGATTGCATATCATTGAGATGAAGTAATGGGCGTCCCAAAGGTCTTATTTATGGAATAGAATAGGATGTGAGTGTAAAGATACGCACAAAAACTCACCGGGCTTCATGAAGGATCGCAACCCATTATGTCGCTAGCCTATCGCTGACACCTCGCTTGAGTGCCGCGATGTTATTTTATGCAGAGACTTGTCGCTCGAGCAACAGTCTTATCGCTAGCTCACCATTCGAGCGCTTGGCGAGCAGTGAAGTTAGACAAATTCCCCATCGATTTTTCCTCTTTTCTTTTCAATTTTGAACCTCGATTTCTCATTCATTTAGAATTGGTTTTAAAATTTCAAATATACCACGATGATCTACTCAACCAGTATAACAAATTCGTGTATTTATTTTCATAATTTAATTATTGTATCAAGTCCGAATATTTGATCGAAATTAATACGAAAGCTATTTTTCCATGATTTTATACTCAACCAATTTTATATCTTTTTTAAACCAAATTACAACATCTATCACATAAAATAACTCCATATATCATCGTCTTACATTTATAGTTTTACGTTCATGACAACTTTCATTGTGATTGAGCCCTTGTTTAACATCCATTCTATCAAAATACTTATTTTTAAAATTCATTTTCAATCACATTTTTCAATAAAATAATATTTTTCATCACATCAATAACTTTTCTTTACTTTTTAATCACATATTTCTCATCATATCACTATTTAAAATACATTATTTTTTCAATAATATCCATCAAACACCCCCTAAGGGGAGATTTGAGAGAGGAATAGAAATTGGGAAAAATTTTGTAAGTTTTTCGTTTAGCTTGGGGTGGAATGTGGTGGGGGGTGCGAGTGGGATGGAAGATTAGTTTTAAAGGTTTAGGAATATAGGTGACATTATAAAACAAAAATTGGTGTAATTTGTTAAAAAAAAAAGTTTAGAATCATAATTGTAATTATTCATTTTTTATTTTTACAATTTTTACTTTTTTTAACGGTAAAATTAACGGAATTGAACTGTATGGAATTTTTTGCACAAAATGTTTCAAATAGTGAATTTTCTGCCATTTCCAATAGGTAAGGGGGTATATCACAATTGAAAATGTTTTTAGAGAGATTTTCTACTATTAATCAAATTATAAACTGTAACTAAGTAAATTTCTCGTTTTCAATCACACTTTCTATCATAAGTTACAAAAAATATTGATGATTATTTTGAATACATTCTTATAAATTATTGGTAAAGTTTATAACAAATAATCTTAGAACTAAATTTAAATTCAATTCTATAACTTCAATCAAGAATAAGAATAATATGGACACAAAAAGTGTGTGTATACGAATGAAGAACAAATACACCAATACAGATGCACGTACAAAACAAATAAAATACTCTTATTATTCCTCTATATATGTAACCTAAACACAAATAATAATCTGTATAATCGATAAAAATTATAAATATACTCTCACAGCATAGCCCAAAAAAAGTAAAAGAAGAAACCAATCCTCAGTAAGAACGAATCTGAAGATGACAGATAAATAATCTAGTACTTGATGAGAGCCAAAAGAGACAAAACCAATGAAGAACACACGATCGCCCCTGAAACCGGCAAGAAGTTTCCGGCACCCTGATGAGGAGCCGGCGCCGGTTCCGTTGTTGACACTTCTTGGGCCATTACAGCTGACAAAGTTGCCATGATTGCTACAAGAATCAAAACAGCCTTTAAATTTGCCATTGAAATGTGTTTTTCAACTCAAAAAATGTCAGAGGAAGAAGAAGAAGGAGGCTAATAACTAGAAATGGTTCAAGAAACTTGACTTGGGTTTTCTTGATACATTGAAGGGGTTTATATAGGTGGGAAAGGGGGGTGGGGGACCAGGAAAAGCGTCAACAGGTGGTGAGGGAGAACATGCCACGTTGAAGAAGAGTGAAGACGGAGGAAATTGAACCCAACAAGGAAATTGGTTTTCTATTTCCGCGTAAATTTCAATAGCAATGACTGACCTTTTCAGCAAAATTTCAATCCGACTAATATATTTCTATCTAAGTTTTAAAAAAATCAATTTAATTTCGACTTTCATAATTATGTTTCTTAGTTCTCAGTCATACGATAATTGATCTTTAACGTAATTGCTATGTGAACTGATAAATAAAAATGATAGTGCTAAGGTTATAATAACGATAGCTTTACAGTAAAATATTAGAGGACAATTTTATTTTATTTTGACAATTTCAAGTAGAGTAATGATACGTGGGGACCAAATTTTTGGGAGTTTTTTATTCATGCGGGCCCCGTGCACATGTGAAAGGGTGTAACATTTTCGGTAAGTCTCATTCGGTACAAATAGTTTTATCCATGACTAAATGGGATTAAGTAATTTTCATCAATTTAGAAAACAGTTGATTACATAATGATGAAATATTAAACTAAATTGAACTTAATGACTCACCTAAAATTAATAATTGAAGTTCAATGACCCAATTAAAATTTCACCATAAAAAAAAAATCAATGACCACAACTGAAATTTTACTTGTTGTATGAGAAAGACCAATGTTATGAAAATGATTCACCTCAAAGGGTTGATTCTAGATCGAATGGAAGTTAAACCCCTGTTTGTCTATCATTATTCAATGAAAATGAGTTTTGGAATAGTAAATTTTTGAAGAATGTGCGGTTAAAAAATAGAAAAAAATTGGGTTTACGCACAAAATATTTTATTGTAATAATATTTGGTTGAAAATGAGTTTGAAAAAAAAAAAAGTTTGGAATTAGTGATAAAATGTTGGTTTAGTCGTTTAGCTAATTTTGGGGTTGGTGCAGTTATTTGTAGAATAGGTCCCATTGAACACTTATGTTGAATTTAAAATGAGTTTCTTTTGTAAAAAACGCGTTAGCTTTTATCAGCTTTTGACTTAAGAATAAACAGTTTTTTTTTCTTGTAAATGTGGGATATTTTGTTTCCAAATAGAATATGTCGTTTAAAAAAAAGGGGTTACGAAATTATTTTATTGAGATATGTGTAATTAAGAATAATTAAGAAAAAATGAATTTTATAATACGGAGCGGACTTTCAATTTATGGATATGATAACAAATTGATCTTTTAACTTATTTTTGGCAAAGATCCCATATTTTAGTTTGTGTTAGTTTAAGTCATTAAGGACAATTTTCGACTATTTTGCTGTTAAGAAGACACTTACTCCCATGCCTTAACAATTAATTTTTATGTAAAATAAATAAAATGTCATGTAAAAGAAAAGAAGAGAAGGAAACACTTACCTGCTCTCTTTTGACTCAAACCCTTGTCTCCTTTTTAAAATTGTCACCCATTCATCAAAACCAATGAAAATTGTTGGCAGTCATATTGTAACCTAATCTTCTACGTAATCGCTATATAGTACCTTAGAAACAAATACAGTAAAACAAGTGTCACAATTCTAACAAGATTTTTGTCAAATTTTCTTGGTAGTTTGCAAAATAAGAGTTCATGACCCTAATTAGAGTGGGCAAATTGACCAGCCTGAATGTAGCCCTCTAAAGGAGAAAAAGTTCAATAGTACGGTCTTATTAAATACGTGTTAGGGCTCACTATTTAAATCAGGTACTTTGGATTTCAAATCATTAAAATCATTGCTAATCGACATCCAAAGTGATAAGATAGAAAATAAAGTGAACTTTGGATGTCCGTGTGTCATTATTTGAATGATTCGAGATTCGAAATATCGTGATCTAATTGACTGATCCTACCATGTATGCACATAGGATGATGAGATTTATGGTACGAGAGCTATCGAGAATAAGGATTCATTGATTGTGGAGGAATGATAAATGACTAGGATACGAGCAAAGAAGGTCAGAAAAGCTATGGGATTACTTGTTCAAGTTACTGTGAACAAGCAAAATGACAAATTTCAAATTGAGTATGGAAGAAGAAACAAGATGGATCAATTTGGCTCAAACAACGAACGAGAAAGTTGAAAGGAGTAACTACGCCACCACAAAATGTACCAAGGCATGCAGCCGCTTGCCTCTATACTGCAACCAAAATGTATCAAATTGACTTCGTACCGACGGACATGTCGTTAGCTTATCGTTCGAGCGACAGGGTTGTCCGGCCCAGACCCGTTTCGCGTTTTAACATTTTTTGGCATTTTACTTCAACTATAACTCATCTATTAGGGTTTGGGCGTCGCTCTACATGTTCCCTATAAATATTAGGCTCTTCTATATAATTTTATAGTGTAAGAGAAGTGATTACTAACTTTTAGGATTATTGTAATATTCTTCATCTTCATTATTTGTGGTGCAATAAAATTCATTAATTTATCTACCATATATATATATATATATATATATATATATATATATATACAGAAATGATCTAATGAGCACCGGTGCTCATCTTATCCTAAGCACCGATGAGTTGGCACATTAATTCATTGGTGGATAAAGATTTTGTGAGTTCCAATCCACCAATGAATTAATGTGCCAATTCATCGGTGCTTAGGATAAAATGAGCACCGGTGCTCATTAGATCATTTCTGTATATATATATATATATATATTATTTTATTTTTTTGTCTTCTTTTATTCTTTTGCTTGCGATGATATACTTCATGTTTTGTCATAATAATATTCGGACTCTTCGAAATAGTTGAAATACACGTATTGGATACAACACGACTTGGATATAGATATGGGATGTGTCGGATCCTCCAAATTTCAACCGTACACTTCGTCGTTTTTGCTTCTTCTTCCTTCTTTTTCTTCTTTATTCTTTTTTTTTTTTTTTATCTTTTCAGTTTCTTCTTTCCCACTTTTGCTCTATAGGCCTAGCGTTGTCGCCGAGACAGTGGAGAAAGGCGGATGCACTAAGTTTTACTTTCTTTTTCTTCTTTCTTTTTTCTTTCCATTATCTTTTTTTTTCCTCCTCTCTCTTTATATCCGTGGTTTAGGGTTTTGTTTGTATAAAATAAAAATGGGTTCCATATAGTGCAAATTACAATCAAATTCCTCATTTTCTATTTTATATAACATTTATTAATTCTCATAATTGAAAACCATATAGTGCAAATTACAATCAAATTCATCATTTTCTATTTTATATAACTTTTAGTAATTCCCATAATTGAAAACTAATCGTCAAAATTCTATTTTATTCGTCTAAACCCCTTATTAAATATCAATTTCATTCATTGTGAATTATTAATTTTGATTTATTCAAAATGACATTTTGGATTAGTAAAAAAAAATTAAAGTTTGAAAGATGTACTCACGTACCCGTGTCTAAAATTTGGACTTTTTTTAGCCGTCCCTATATCCTACATTTTAGAAAATAAAAGATCTGACACTTAGATTCGTACACAATACTCGTATTCAAGTTCGAGCATCATTGTGTCATATAATTTCAACATCTCAATTCGGTGGTTGATTTCATATCAAGTGGTATCGAGCGATACGTAATCCTTGAATTTCCAACAATTGGTATCAGAGATTTTGGACATAATTAACATCACACACACGCTGTCAAAAAAAGGTCAACATTAATGTCGTTGTAGCGGGACTGAATTTAAAATATGATTTGCTCGTGCAGAGTTGACAATTAGTTTTTCGGTTCTTCATGTTACGATGTGGCAGCTAAGGTTAATGAGTACTATAAATTTAATGTGATTGTCTTGCTTCAAAATGAGTTCAAGTATAGAGAAGGATGTCAATGAAACTTGGGGAAGTAAAGTCTAGGTTTTATGTGGCCTTGATCAATTAATTACGAATTACCATTGAAACTTTCTTGTTATGAAGATCTTTAAGAGTGATTGGGGAGACAAGTTTCCCCTTTTGCTTTTCTTAATTTTATTGTATTAATACGTCATTTGTGTTGAAGGACTAAACCGGCATTTGTGCAAAATAAAACGGCATATTAATTTTCATCTAACCAAGTTTGCACTTTGGTTGCAAATTGAACTTCAGCGATTAAACTACTTTATTTGCAGTCTAGTTGCCAATTCAAAATTAATTAATGAATTCTACGATGTTGATTGACATATACAGTTAGGGCCCAAAAAATAATGATTAGATATGTGATTGTAAGGATGAGATTTTAGATAGCCTGCCTTTCATTTTCTATGTATGGGATTGTCCAGTAAAATCAATGTATCATGATGTTCTCGTATTCTGTGCTTTTCGCCGCATATGTGTGCATTTGCTATTGAAATTATTTAATACAATCATGATAAGAATAAGAATCACATAATTAATTGATAGTTCGAAATTCATACCTGCGAAAGACATTGTTATGTATGAATATTATCAGCTAGATATTCGTCTCCTTACTCCTCATAAATAATCAGCCGTCAATAGAGCAAACCAAAACCATATGGAGAGAAGAGGGTACTTAACCATTATATAGGAAATCATAAAGTCGGCACATTACCGACTCTAACCCTAATTAAGATTTACTTAATTTTTAACCCACATACTTAAAATTACCACATTATAAATAATAAAGTCTGTAAGGTGTACAACAGCCCACGGGATCACTAACATATTGGGTCTAAATGTGGTAGCAATGGGCCCATAGGCTCAGCTCGGCCCGTACCCGCACCAGCAAGAGCCGAGGTCGTGGCTCGTGACCCACGAGGTTTTTGGGCGAGCACGGCTCGTTTCCGAGCTCGCCCAAAACGAGCCACTCGGCTCACGGCTTGTCTTTTTTTAATTAATTTTTTAATATACATTTTTCAAAACATTTATAATTTTTAAAATAATAAGAACAAAATTTTATTTGTTGAGTTTTGTTTTTTGTTTACCATTTTATACTATATTAAACCTAATATATACACACACACACACACACACACACACACATTTTGTAAACAATTTTTTAAATATACGTTTTCCAAAATATTTTTAAAAAAAGATAAACTCTCCTCATTTATTTGGGTTTGGGACCGGTTACTTCAATTTCGAATAGACGGAGTTAAAAATTGTATACGAACAACTTGTTACGTGTACAATTTTTTTTAAAAAATTATTAAGGTATGAAAATAAAATTTTGTGATGAATGCGGTGAAATTAAATATCATTTACTTGATTACATGCAATTTCGGCATATTTATCTTGAATTCGATAATTAGCGTCTTCCCAATCCTTTATGCACATTAACGCTTCCAAAATATCTTCTTTTAGTCGACTTCTGACCTCAGAGAAAACCATCTTCCCTACACTAAAAGCAGACTCCGAAATTACAGTTCTAATCGGAGGTGTTAGTAGATTTTTTGCAATTGCAGAAACTACTGGCCATCTTCTGAACTTTTCCTAACTTCTTTGTTACTAGGCAAAGTATAACTAAAGTAATCAATTAATTTACATGGCAACGCATTTGGACTATTACTCGAAGTTTGAGTACATGCAGTGAAAGACAAACTACTACTACTAGAGAAACCACATGCATATGCAGTTGAATTATATCTATATGAGTTCATGCTTTCGAATAAATTTAAAACTTTAATATCGTCATCTGTTATATTAGTGGGAGGAGCAATTGTAGGTACATAAGTAATATGTGTACCCATTCGTGAAGCATATAATTCATACATTTCACGTAACGTTTGTTCCAAATTCCTATAAGTAATAGATACATGAAAAGTTAAAGTATTTGAAATTTAATTTGATCAATTACAAATTTAGCACTCGATAAATAATATCGGGGGTCCATGACGTATGCTAAAGGAAATAATATAGATAATTCTTCCCAATATTTTCTCAATTTTAATTCCATGAAATATATAACCACATGAAAATTAAGGTCATTTTGAAATCTCTTGAAAGCCCTAACAGTTATATAAAAACGTTCAAAAACCATACAACTAGTGAGATAATATACACAAGACAATATATTTGCAGATCATAAAAACTTGCCAAAAAATTTTTAATTTTAAAAACTATATTCTAATCAGATTCATTCAAGATAGTAGTTTTTGTTTCTAACATGCCCATTGTCATAAAATTCAGTAATAAACGTTTCAAAACTTTCACATGATTTTAGTAATAAGTAAGTTGAGTTCCATCTATGACCTACGTCAGTAATAAAGGTTTTTGTATGCGTCTCCCCAACTTCTTCATAAAATTCCTTAAATGCTTGTTTTTTACTATGTGTAATCGTGATATGATAGGAATATAAAATACGCATTTTGTATCTTTATTTAATGCGCTCATATGACTATTTTATGCCTAAATGTACTCAATATTCTCATATTTTGGTTTAGGTGGCAATTCGATGGATATGGCATAAGTTGGAAGAAATGAGGGGGAAAAGACCAAAATGAAAGAAAGCGAAAGTTCGGGAACCAAAGTGCAAATATTCAAAAGTTATATCGAACCTCACGATGAAGACTTGAGAGTGCTAGAGGCCAATTGGATGAAGAAAGAAGTCAAAGGGGGGAAATATAGTCAAGACATTATCACATATCAACTTTCAAGCTGAAAAGTTTTGCACCGGTTTTCAGCCTCACATTGAGACCAGTTTTTGACATACCAAACAATCGAATTCGAAGATGTCATCTGAATAAACGTTGTAGTCCTTTGAGTTAGGTTTCCAATGCATCTTGAATCACCTCAATCGGATGTCAAGAGAGAAAGTTACGACCAAAATACTGAAAACTGTCCGGAGGAAGTTTTGTAAAGCCTTGCGATCGCATAGCTTTAATTCCTCGCGATCTCACAGACCATTACCGAGAGTCTGAAGGTTGAATTTATTTGTTCCTTGCGACAGCATGACTTAATACCTTGCGATCGCATGGTTGTTTCCTGATGCCGAATCTCAAGTTTCCTAAATTGACTCAAACTCTTTTGGCAACATATCTTGCACGACTTTTCAACACTAAAAACATCACAAAACACATCAGAACGCCTCCAACCTATTTTCTCTCTATTTTTCTTAGATCTATCATGTGTAACTAAACTTCTACGCTTGGTCGAAGGAAACTGAAGCCTCGGAACCACATATTGTGAGATCTAAATAGTTTTCTTATTGTTTGATTTATATTTTGAGTATTGAATGTTCTTCTACATTTATTTCTATGATTTGTTGCGTTTAATTGCTAGAGGGCCCGCTAGTTTATTGATTGTAACAATCTACCGCTAAGTTAAATATCAAATCCGTAATTGTTTGATCCCTTTAACTTGTGAAGCACTAGGATTTGATTATTTTCTGCGATAGAGGTTATTGAATCTTAAGAAGAATGTTTAAATAGATTGAATGCAACTGCTGGTGTTTGTGTTATCTAGTTCATCGATTTCTCTATTGTGTAAAGCTATTGTTAAATTGAATCTTGAGCGCTGGTCTGGGGTTATTTAATAATTAGGGTTAATTAGAACGCTGGTTTCTAATTAACTAAAATTAAGGAGAAATAGGAATCAATTCCAACGATGAATATTCGAAATATGAATTGAATTATCCTTGTATCTATGATCAATTGTGGATTTCCGATGGTGGATGTGGACTTAGACCAATGTTAGTCTTTTGATTGTTTTCGTTAATTTAATTGACATTGTTGTTAATTGAGTTATTTACAATTGTTTGAATACAAAATCCCCTCAATCATTGTATGAAGCATAAATATTGAATTACACACTCTTCGTGGGATCGACCCTTACTTCCATTACTACATTAGTTTTAGAGGTTTAAGGACTATTTTTGGGTGCCTACGACAGCACACCAAGTTTTGGCGCCGTTGTCGGGGAGTGGTGCTAATTTATTTTTGTGCTTCTTTAGTTATTTGTTTCGTTTTTTTTTTTAATTTGTAATTTTCTAGAATTTTTAGGTTTTTATTGTTTTTAGGAATTTTAGCATAGAAATTTATTTTGTTTTCCTTAATCTAGTTTCCTTTTAGTTTATTTTTCATTTGTTCTTTTTGTTTATGTCAACAACTCGTTCTTCTAATCAAAGTGATTTGCAGTACGATCCAGAAATTGAGAGAACTTTACGCAGGTTAAGGAGTGACATACGACAGAATCTTGAAGAAAGCAATCTCAATCCCAACACATCCCATTTGCAAGTGATTTTGAGTTTGAAGGAGAATGAACTATGGCCGAAAATAGGACTTTGAAGGAGCTTGCAACACCTACATTGAATCAACAACCTTTATGCATAACTTTTCCTATTTTAGATGCTACTACTACATTTGAGCTCAAATCAGAATTAATACACCTTCTGCCCACTTTTCATGGTCTTGCAGGTGAAGATCCTTATAAACATCTGAAGGAGTTTCATGTGGTCTGCACGAGTATGAAACCCACGGGAATTACTGAAGAACAAATTAAGCTGAGAGCCTTTCCATTTTCTCTGAAGGATTCGGCTAAGGATTGGCTCTATTATCTACCATCGGGAAGCATTACCACATGGGAAGGAATGAAGAGGTTGTTCTTGGAAAAATACTTTCCAGCTTCGAGGGCAGCAAATATTAGAAAAGAAATATGTGGTGTCAGACAAGATCACAGGGAATCTTTACATGAGTATTGGGAGCGGTTCAAGAAATTGTGTGCAAGTTGTCCCCATCATCAAATCAGTGAGCAACTTTTTATTCAATACTTTTATGAAGGACTTCTACCCACAGAAAGGAGTATGATTGATGCTGCAAGTGGAGGAACTTTGGTGGATAAAACTCCCGAAGGAGCAAGGAACCTAATTGCAAACATGACAGCCAACTCTCAACAATTTGGCACTAGATTCGATCCCCCTTCTAGACAAGTTAACGAGATAAATGTCTCATCCATTGAACAACAAATAGCGAGTCTAACTACCCTTGTTCGCCAAATGGCTGCAGGTACTATGCAAACAGCAAAAGTATGTGGAATTTGTTCATTGGTAAGCCATCCAACTGATATGTGCCCAACACTTCAAGAAAAATCCATTGAACACGTAAATGTAGCCGGTAGCTTTCCTGGACAATCACAAAGGAATTATGATCCCTATTCAAACACGTACAACCAAGGTTGGAGGGATCATCCAAACCTTAGTTATGGGAATCGACAAGTGAATCAAAATCAACAGAATTTCCAGCAATATAATCAGTCATACCCTCCTAGACAACATGGCCAATTTTCTAACTCTGAAATGTCTTTAGAAGATATTGTTAAATCTCTTGTAACTAACACTTTAAAATTTCAACAGGAGACAAAGGCTAGCATTCAATGTTTGGAGAATCAAATGGGTCAAATGGCTAGCATGGTAGTCGATTGAAGTCACAGAATTCGGGAAAATTGCCCTCTCAAACGGTAGTAAATCCAAGGAAAAATGTAAGTGCAATCACGTTGAGGAGTGGCACGGAGGTTGATGTTCCAATAAAGGCAACTCCTACATCATCTGAGCAAAAAGAGGAAGAAAACGTTGTTGCAAACAAGACTGCTCCCAACGATAATGAGGTAACTGAGCGTAAGTTTCCACCTCTTTCAAATTATAAACATGTACCTCCTTTTCCTTAAGATCTAGTAGGATGTAGAAAATATGAACGAGATCATGATAAGTTGCATGAAATTTTTAGTAAATACGAGGTAAACATTCCACTTTTAGATATTATTAAACAAGTGTCTCGTTATGCTAAATTTTTAAAACAATTGTGCACAAGTAAGAGGAAACAGAAACTGAAGGGAATTGAAAATGTAAAAGTTGGAGAACACGTATCTGCAATTATTCAAGAGAAACTTTCAGCAAAGTGCACGGATCCAGGTATGTTCACTGTCACTTTCATGATAGGCGACACTAAGTTTGAAAAGGCCATGCTAGATCCAGGAGTATCTATTAATGTCATGTCATATTATGTATGCAATTCCTTGAAACTTAGACCCTTAAATAACACTGGTGTGATAATTCAATTAGCTGATAAATCTAATGCATATCCTAATGGGGTGGTTGAAGATGTTCTTGTGAAAATTGATGATTTGTTTTTTCCTGCTGATTTTTATGTGCTTAACGTGGGCAATAGTAATCATACTACTCCTATCTTGTTAGGAAGACCATTCTTAAGGACATCGAAAACTAAAATGGATTTTAATAATGGTACATTTACCATGGAATTTGATGATAAGATCATTAAGATTAATATCTATGATTCCATGAAACATTCGTGTATTAATAGTCATGTTCATTTTGTTGATGTAATTGATCAATTAGCACAGGATGTTTTCAAATTTACTGATAAAAATGAATGGGTATCTATCATTAATGAGTATCTTGGGAAGGAAAAAGAGGAGTTGACCTTAAACACCGAGTTACAAAGAACTGTGGCAGCATTAAATGATCTTCCAAAGTCAGGTAATAGTTCTTGTTTTGTATTGCCAGTTTCTAATGAGAAACCTTTATCCTTTGTTTTGCAGATTTCCATTCCGGATTTGAAGCTTCACCCCAGTCACTACAAGTATACATTCCATGGAGGTGGAGAAACACTACCAGTTATCATTCCCAATGGACTTGGTGCACCGCAAAGAAGATCGAAGCCAACCGTGATAGACCCGGGCTAAACGAGAAAGCAATAAGTCGAGCTAAAGACAATAAACAAAGGCGCTGCTTGGGAGGCAACCCAAGGGGAGTTCGTTCCTTTATTTATTTATTTTTTTTTTTCGCATTCATATTTTAGTTATCTTTATTTTTTTCTTTGCATTTCACCTTACATTGGGGACAATGTAAGTTTTAAGTGTGGGGGAGAGGATTTAGATATTTAGATTTATTGCGTTTAAATTTTGAGCGAGTTTAATTTCACAAATTTTTGCATGATTTTTCATGAAAATGAATTGAGAGTTAAATGATTGTTTTGGGGTTGTGTATGCTATTTGCTAGAATTAATTAGGTTTTTGAAGAACTCATAACATGATTGAATGAATAATCCTTCAACTTAGAATTGATTAGTCAGTTATTTTCTTTGAGGATAGTAGTAACTAAATTATGTGGACAAAAGTCGGTGAGATTTTTGAGCCTTTAGACTGATACATCCATAATAGTCTCATTATTTTTTTCATGTGTGATATTCTTCCATGGTTTTATCTCTCTAGAACTTGCCTTGATTTTCTTCAAGATCACATTGACACATGCATGCACGAACATGATTAAGGCCATCTTTGTTACATAAATTAGCCACCTTAGCCAAATAGCCGACCCTGTAATTGAATTTTTCATTGTTGAGCCCCTTTGAGCTTTATTGCATTTTCTTTGTATAAACTCACATTACAAGTTTTAAATTGGAAAAACAATGTCTTTACCCAAGTCTTAAAACTAGTGGAGTATTGTTGAATGTCATGAGAAGTGTGAATATGCAAGAAAATAAGTGTGGGGTATCAAGATTGATGGTAGTGCTATTATTAGTGAATCGGAACAAATTTTCTATGTCAATTCAGGGAGTTCCATTATTGGTGTATAAATTGGAGTTTACATTATGTAAGAAAAACACAAGATGAAGAAAAAAATGAATTATTGAGGAAAATAAAAGAAAAGAAAGAAAAAAAAAAGAGAAAATAAGTGATGAAGGAGAGTGATTTTAATGTGAAAAAGATCTATATTCATAACTCTTCCTACATCTCAAGAAAGAGTTCGATTTGTGTGGGATAGATGCAAAAAATGATGAAGCTATTATGTGGAGTGGTTGGTTTACATGTCATATATATATATATGTTTGAGCTAAGTCTATTTATCTTTACTCCACTAGTTTCGATGGCTCTTGAGTCACCTACCCAAATATTTCCCACCTTGACCATAAGTCACATTACAACCTTTGAAAAGTCCTTATGATTCTTGTAAAGCATGTGATCTAAGTGGTGGCGAATGAGAAGATATGCAAGCATATGGTAGAACATCTCAATTGGAATGAATTTGAGCAAAACACTTACCCTTTTAAACACATGAGAGTTGAGTGCTTATATCCGTGAGGATCTACATGTTTAGTTTACTTCATCTTTATATAAAAATGTTTGCTAATTGATTATGAGTTGTGTGAAATATTTATTCATGATATTTTATGTGTTTTGAAAAAGTTTGATGGTTCTATGTTCTTGGCATTACGACTTTGTGTCTTTGGAGAATTAAATTTAAGTTTTGCCCGAGGACGAGCAAAAGCTAAGTGTGGGGGAATTTGATAGGAATATAAAATACACATTTTGTATCTTTATCTAATGCCCTCATATGACTATTTTATGCCTAAATGTACTCAATATTCTCATATTTTGGTTTAGGTGGCAATTCAATGGATATGACATAAGTTGGAAGAAATGAGGGGAAAAAGACCAAAATGAAAGAAAGCGAAAGTTCGGGAACCAAAGTGAAAATACTCAAAAGTTATATCAAACCTCACGATGAAGACTTGAGAGTGCTAGAGGCCAATTGGATAAAAAAAGAAGTCAAAGGGGGGAAATATAGTCAAGACATTATCACATATCAACTTTCAAGCTGAAAAGTTTTGCACCGGTTTTCAGCCTCACATTGAGACCAGTTTTTGACATACCAAACAATCGAATTCGAAGATGTCATCTGAATAAACGTTGTATTCATTTGATTTAGCTTTCCAATGCATCTTGAATCACCTCAATCGGATATCAAGAGAGAAAGTTACGACCAAAATACTGAAGACTGTCCGGAGGAAGTTTTGTAAAGCCTTGCGATCGCATGGCTTTAACTCCTCGCGATCGCACAGACCATTACCGAGAGTCTGAAGGTTGAATTTATTTGTTCCTTGCGACAGCATGACTTAATACCTTGCGATCGCATGGTTGTTTCCTGATGCCGAATCTCAAGTTTCCTAAATTGACTCAAACTCTTTTGGCAACATATCTTGCACGACTTTTCAACCCTAAAAACATCCCAAAACACACCAGAACACCTCCAACCTATTTTTTCTCTATTTTTCTTAGATCTATCATGTGTAACTAAACTTCTACGCTTGGTCAAAGGAAATTGAAGCTTCGAAACCACATATTGTGAGATCTAAATAGTTTTCTTATTGTTTGATTTATATTTTGAGTATTGAATGTTCTTCTATATTTATTTCTATGATTTGTTGCGTTTAATTGTTAGAGGGCCCGCTAGTTTATTGATTGTAACAATCTACCGCTAAGTTAAACATCAAATTCGTAATTGTTTGATCCCTCTAACTTGTGAAGCACTAGGATTTGATTATTTTCTGCGATAGAGGTTATTGAATCTTAAGAAGAATGTTTAAATAGATTGAATGCAACCGCTGGTGTTTGTGTTATCTAATTCATCGATTTCTCTATTGTGTAAAACTATTGTTAAATTGAATCTTGAGCGCTGGTCTGGGGTTATTTAATAATTAGGGTTAATTAGAACGCTGGTTTCTAATTAACTAAAATTAAGGAGAAATAGGAATCAATTCCAACGATGAATATTCGAAATATGAATTGAATTATCCTTGTATCTATGATCAATTGTGGATTTCCGATGGTGGATGTGGACTTAGACAAAGGTTAGTCTTTTGATTGTTTTCGTTAACTTAATTGGCATCGTTATTAATTGAGTTATTTACAATTGTTTGAATACAAAATCCCCCCAATCATTGTATGAAGCATAAATATTGAATTACACACTATTCATGGGATCGACCCTTACTTCCATTACTACATTAGTTTTAGAGGTTTAAGGACTATTTTTGGGTGCCTACGATAATACACCATGATATATACAAGTGCATTTCTAATTTTGTTAAATTCATCATTAACATGTTTTAAATCGTCTTGTACTATTAAATTAAAAATATGGCACACGCATCGAATATGAAATAAATAACCACCGAAATCAGGTTGAAATACTTTATGCAATTTGTAGATAACAACCTTATTTACAGTAGCATTGTAGAACGTAAAAGAAAGAATTTTACTCTCGAATTTATATTCTCAAATTATTAACATAATAGTATTAAATATAGTTTGAGCGTTGTGCGGGTACTCAACAATTTTAAAAGCAATAATATTTTTATGCATGACCCAAAATGGGTCTATAAAGTGTATAATTGCAGTTATATAACCTCTCTTATTAATCTATTCCCACATATCCGAAATTAAAGATATCGCACCCCCATATTTTTCTAAATTCTCAATCAATAGTTTCTTTGAATTAAAAAAAATATTCAATTGTATCAGACCGAAAAGTATTTCAACTTACCCCAATATACCTCGATTGAAGATATTGTTTTTATGTAGTTTACGAAATTTTGGTTGTCCGCTATTGATAGTGACAACTCCACCGTAGCAATGAACTTCATCATTCACATTCAAGCTTCCTACTCCAAATACATCCACGTAGAAAGTGGTGTAATAGTATTACAGCGCCTGAGTACCAAACTGTAGTTGCGTTTGACCATCTAGAAGAAGCCCATGTTTGGCCGCACAGTTTTTGTAGTGGCGGTTGAGGTGGGTAGTTCCAATGCCTTTTTGTCATACCAGTCGTTGTTGACAGTATTTACATACTGTTTTGGTTTCTAGAAGTCCATCGACCACACGACCAGTGTGAACCAATTTGAAACGGTCCCAACATTTTGTCTGTTTCTTCCCATTTCTCTTCCCTCTTGCATCAGAAATATTTAATGTAGGTTCTTCATCTTGTTCTAAATCAATTGGATCACAATGATCAACATCAACGTCTCCAAATCAATTGGATGACTACCTTCACGAACATCGAAATCTTGAATGTTTTTTGGAATTGGTAATTCATTGAGATCGGAGAATTCATTCCCAAATTGATTTTAGGCAAGTGTTTCGCTTTCCATACCAAACAAGTTTTCAACAAATGATCGTTGATTCATTTTTGAATAATAGAAATTGAATGTTGAAAATTTGAAGTAAAATGTAGAATTGAGAAGTAAATGAAGATTATATAGTAGTGTATAAAATGAATTGTAAAAGTAAAATCAAGATAATAATGTAAAAAAATTTAGAAGATGAAGATGATTATAGAATGAATGAATGAATGAATGATATAGTTGATAATTTGTAAATTATAGATAGTAGAGTAAAGAATGAGAGATTGGTGGGAAAAAATGTTGATTATGGTGAGTATTTATAGAGAAAAAAATGAAAAAGAAAATGGGACCAAACAGTCACTGAATTTAATTTAGTGGCTCGTCGTGGGCTGCTCGGCTAGCAGCTCATGTACAGTACCAACCGAGCAGGCTCGACTCGTCTAGTGAGCGAGCCCACTCGGCTCGTGGGCTGCTACAGTACGAGCGTTGGGCTCAATTGCCACCACTAGGTCTAATTACAGTATTATTGCAAACTATACATCTAACCCATAAAATTCGCAATCAAATGGAAGCCCACATAATAAAATTATTCTAAAATTCTCCAACTTGGGCAAACATTTGATCGCTATAGAACAAAACTTTTAACCTCCGGGTCAAACTATATAATTGGCCACACAAATATAGTTGTAATGATAACACCTTACAGAACATGAATTTTTAGGTTACAATTAAATGGTTGGTCACCTATGCCACTTCCGATTTCGATTCATCATCAAATAGTTGGTCACAAACACACAAGTGGTTAGTTAAAAAACACTCTTCATCCCACCCCGTCGTCATTCCCACACCATCCCCACAACCACCACTAACACCACAACCGCCAACAAAGACCATTTCAACACCAAAACATGAAAAGCTACCACCACTCCAAAAACCAACAATTCCAGCAAAAACTACCGCCACGGCACCACCGAGAACCACTACCACAATACCACCTTCACAAATCACGCACCACCCAAAAAACTAAAAAATCCAACAAAAACCACCACCACGACACCACCATCACAAATCACATGCAACGCTGTCACGCACCAAATCACACTGAGCAATGACGAAGGGCTGATGAACATTAGTTTCGGAACCAGCGTCTCCGTGCACCAAATTGCAGCATACCAACCAAAGCAGGGATGTCATCCACTGATGAATCTATGCCAACAAACAGCAACCCCGTCTAGGGCTTCAGTTCAAGTGTGCAGCGACTGTTTTTTCCATCATCATCGCTACGTGTGGCGGCTCTATAAATGCCACTTTGTAGGTGGCCATGTGAAAGAAGATTGAGACAGAGGTAGAAGATTCGAGCACGCAGCGTTGGTTTTTTCATCATCGTCGCCACATGAGGCGCATTTGAGAGAAGTGAACGGGGAAAGAGAGAGAGATGGAAAATATTTTAGGTTTTGCAGTAGGGGTAGGCAGATGGGAGTGGTGGGTAAATTTTATAATATTATTAATAATTTAATTAATACCAGATTTTTTGTTAAATAAATTGATTTTTTATTTGGAAAAATTAAATACCTATTATATATGTAATTTCCACTATGACTATTTTCGGACCAAACCGTTTACAATGGTTTGAGAAAAATACTGACTTATATATAACCATTTAAAAGGGTTTCAAAAAACTTAAACATAATACTAATGGTTTGATTCGATTTTAAACTATGATTTCTTTATACATTTTTTTAAGTTCAATATAACGTTGCTAATTCATTAATCATAAAATATATTTTTTCCTCTGTTTGGACTCCATTTTAATTTAATAGTTTTTTCTCTCTTTTCTTTTCAACCAAATATTCTCCAATAAAATAATATTATACTGTAACAAAAACTCTTTTTTTAAATTAAACATTTTTCAAAAAAACAGTATTTCAAAATACATTTCTTCCCCCACAATTTGATTTTAATGGATGTTTATGGGCCGTTTGGCTTTCAATGTTCGAGGCAAGGTTGTAAGAAGGTTTGGTGTCTGAAATATGAACTATGAATGATGGTGGTTGATTGGTTTATCAAATTAGTGTAGATGGAAAATAATAATTGACCAAACTACTTAATATTTTAATCAATAACGTTATTTGTACATTATGATTTACGAATTGATGTAGATGAGAGAGAGAGAGAGAGAGAGATTAGAGAGAAGTTAATATAATATACATCATCATTTTGTAGATTAATCTATAAATCATGATGTACAAATTGTCATATATTTATACAATAAATATAATATGCGAAAGAAATAACTAATTAAGATGAAGTGCCCAATTGATGAAAAATGTGGAATTTGTGTGGGAGGTCAGGTGTTCGAGTCACGCCTCACGCACTATATTAAAAAGTCTTTGATTGGGCCTTAGGGCCTCGGGCTCTTGGGCTTTATTGATTCTAATAAAATAATAATTATTTTTTTTAATCATTTTCGAAATTATTTAATGGGTCAACTAGCCAGTAGAATATGACTGTTTTAACTGCCCAATATTAATACCCATTACCATTAGCCATTACATCTGCAACTTAATACTAGATCATGGTGGAAAAAGTTACATCTCTTTCTACCTGTATAAACACACTTTTGGGTATTAGAAAATGACAAGAAAAACGAGATTATATATTTCTATACAGTACCGTAAAAATATTGTTCTTAGTTTTACACATTTCTGGAGTACACTTGAGAGTTCTGAAAACCTTTTGTGATTGCTGCACAATTGATTTATTTGATCGTTGTATCCTGGAGGTGGATTGTCCACAGAGGTCGCAGCAGTTATCGACGGGCAATTTCACTTTAGGACATCGTGCTGTCACAAAACTCGATCTGTTGATAAATTTTTCTGCACTTTACTGTTAGTTTATCCAACACAAATAACATTATTTTATTTTAATAGTAGTATCTTATTTTGGAGGTTAAGATTTGGACTCATGTACTATTTGGATCCACTCTGGCAGGATTATAATTTTATTTATTTTTATTTCTTATTTTTAATTGGTATGGTATAGTTTTAAAGCACAGTTACAACATCAAAACCTAAACCTAACCAGCTTATGTTCCAGGACTAGATTAAGGCATCCGAGCACAAGTTCGAAACTAGATCGTGGCTCCATTTTGATAATGGCTATGAAAATGAATAGGGTAATGATTTAATTTTTCTTTCAATTCAAGTTCTATTTCTACGAAAATTATAGTGTTAGCTATTTATTTTGTGATTCGATTTGAATTGTGTTTCGAGTTTTTCTAGTAGCTTTTTTTTTATGTAGATTTCCCCATATTGTGGGGCTCTACAGTTGTTTGTAAAATATTTTTGAGTGATAACTTTAATAGATCGATCTTATCAAATCTGGACAGAATAAAGGCAAGGAAACTCCAACAAAATGGATGTAAAGCACCAATAAAATCATTTCCAAGAAATTGATGAAATAACACCAAAAGTAATAGATGCAAAGTGGAGGCAAGAGTTGAACTATTTGTCCTTAAGTCTGTTTTGTCGTGCTACAATGCTTACGGATGATGGCAATCAACTCCCAAGATACAACGACTACCTTCTTGTATTTGTAGCACTCCAAAAACACAAGAACAACAAAACAAAAAATGGTTTTTGTACTCCCTTCCAATAAAATGGAAAAACAAAATTTTTAATGCAAAATTCTGACTAAGAAGAGATGGATTTTTATGTTATGCTATGATTGCATATCATTGGGATGAAGTAATGGGCGCCACGGGGTCTTATTTATAGAAGAGAATAGGATGTGAGTGTAAAGATACGCCCAAAAACTCAGCAGCATTCATGGAGGATTGCAACCCATTATTGCACTAGCCTACCGCTGATGCCTCGCTCGAGCGCCGTGATGTTATTTTATGCTGAGACTGTCGCTCGAGCGCCACAATGTTATTTTATGCTGAGACCAGTCGCTCGAGCGCCGCGATGTTATTACTAGCTCACCATTTGAGCGCTGGAGAGCAGTGGAGTTAGGCAAATTTCCAATCAATTTTTCCACTTTTCTTTTCAATTTTGAACCGCGATTTCTCATTCATCCAAAATTGGTTTTAAAATTCCAAATATATCACGACGATCTCCTCAACGAGTATAACAAATCACTGTATTTATTTTCATAATTTAACTATTGGATCAAGTCCGAATATTTGATCGAAATTGATACGAAAGTTATTTTGCCATGATTTTATACTCAAACCAATTTTGTATCTTTTTAAAACCAAATTACATCTACCACATAAAATAACTCCATATATCGTCTTACATTTATAGTTTTACGTTCACGACAACTTTCATTGTGATTGAGTCCTTGTTTGACACACATTCTTTCAAAATTCATTTTCAACCACACATTTTTTAATAAAATTATATTTTTCATCACATCAATAATTTTTTCTTACTTTTTAACCACATATTTTTCATCATATCACTATTTAAAATACATTTTTTCCTCAATAATATCCATCAAAACCTCCCGATGAGGGTTTGAGAGAGGAATAGAAATGGAGGAAGAATTTTGTAAGTTTTTTGTTTGGGTTGGGGTGGGGTGGAAGATAAGTTTTAAAGGTTTAGGAATATGAGTGGTAAAAATAAAAGATTTTGGTGTAATTTGAAAAAAAATATACAATTTTTGCTTTTTTTAACGGTAAAATTAGCGGAATTGAACGGTATGGGATTTTTCGCACAAAATTTTTTAAATGGTTGATTTTCTACGATTTCCAATAAGTAAGAGTATATCGCAATTGAAAATGTTTTTAGGGGAATTTTCTGCTATTAATCCCATCATAAACTGTTAGGTTTTAGTTGATTTTGTAATTGGATAATTCTGTGAACGAAATGACTTAATTTGATAGAGTGTCGAAGTTCAAGAAGTAATGTGCAATTTGTTTAAAAGTTAGTTAAATAGGTTTAGGGTTTCGAATTTGGAACAAGGAGGAAAATGCACCGATTTTCACTAGACTGTCGTCAAGGGTTGGCTCTAGCTACAAAAACATAAACTGTTTCGCTGGACTCTCGTCCCTCCTTCGCTCGAGCGAAGCACTATCGCGGCGCTTCGCTTGAGCGACAGCTTTAAACGGGAAATTTTATTTTCGCGTTTTAAAGGCTTTTCTCTCGGCCCATTGATTTCTTGACCTATCTATTTATACCAGAACAAGTACAAAACGTTTTTTTTTAAGGTTGTTAATTGAGAGAACTTCATCATTGAGAGATCTAATCATTCCATCATTCAACCTTCATCTAGTGTGAGTGTTTTGGTCAGAAAAACATCGGATCTAACATCCAAATACCAAAAGCCAAACTTCCTATATTTGTCAGAGGTGCTGAAGATCGAGGAAGGCGACTGGAGTTCCAGTCTGTGAAGAATGTGTTGATCTTTGTGATCCACAAGAGATAGACGAATTTACAAGGCTTAGAATGCTGCAGGGTAGTAGATTTCATGGAGAGCTTTGGCAACAGTAGCTGAGGATTGGTACAGGAGAGCACGGGATCCACGAAGAGCTGTGAGGAGTGCAGTCGGGTGATCAGATAGTACGAGTCGACTAGTCTGGTAGACTGTAAATTGTTAAATTTGTTTATAGTGGATTGACTAGCAAAGTGCCCAGAGTTTTTGCTAGTTGAGTTCCTTCATGATCATTCTTGTGTTTGATTTACTACTTTATGTTACGAATGAATGATCTATGTTATTTAAATTTTGGATTAAACTGACTCTATGATTAATCATATAGAGATAATTAATTGATGACTTGTTGATAATTAGTTAAAGATTTTAATTCCGCATATTACACATATTCACCCCTCTAAGTGTTGTTAGGGTCGAACTTGCGTTTCACATAAACTATAAGTTACTGCATAGATTTCCCTTTTTCAATCACACTTTCTATTTTAAGTGACAAAAAATATTGATGATTATTTTAAATACATTCTTAAAAATTATTGGTTAAGTTTATAAAAAATAATTTTAGAACTAATATTTAAATTCAATTCTATAACTTCAATCAAGAATAAGAATAATATGGACACAAAAAGTGTGTGTATACGAATGAAGAACAAATACACCAATACAGATGCGCGTACAAAACAAATAAAATACTCTTATTATTCCTCTATATATGTAACATAAACACAAATAATAATCTGTATAATCAATAAAAATTATAAATATACTCTCACGGCATAGCCCAAAAAAAAGTAAAAGAACCCAATCCTCAGTCAGAACGAATCTGAAGATGACAGATAAATAATCTAGTACTTGATGAGAGCCAAAAGAGACAAAACCAATGAAGAACACAGGATCGCCCCTGAAACCGGCAAGAAGTTTCCGGCACCCTGATCAGGAGCCGGCGCCGGTTCCGGTGTTGACACTTCTTGGGCCATTACAGCTGACAAAGTTGCCATGATTGCTACAAGAATCAAAACAGCCTTTAAATTTGCCATTGAAATGTGTTTTTCAACTCAAAAAATGTCGGAGGAAGAAGAAGAAGAAGGAGGCTAATAACTAGAAATGGTTCAAGAAACTTGACTTGTGTTTTCTTGATACATTGAAGGGGGGTTTATATAGGTGGGAGAGGGGGGTGGGGGACCAGGAAAAGCGTCGACAGGTGGTGAGGGAGAACATGCCACGTTGAAGAAGAGTGAAGACAGAGGAAATTGAACCCAACAAGGAAATTGGTTTTCTATTTCCGCGTTAATTTCAATAGCAATGACTGACTTTTTCAGCAAAATTTCAATCCGACTAATATATTTCTATCTAAGTTTTAAAAAAATCAATTTAATTTCGACTTTCATAATTATGTTTCTTAGTTCTCAGTCATACGATAATTGATCTTTAACGTAATTGCTATGTGAACTGATAAATAAAAATGATAGTGCTAAGGTTATAATAACGATAGCTTTACAGTAAAATATTAGAGGACAATTTTATTTTATTTTGACAATTTCAAGTAGACTAATGATACGTTGGGACCAAATTTTTGGGAGTTTTTTATTGATGCGGGCCCTGTGCACATGTGAAAGGGTGTAACATTTTCGGTAAGTCTCATTCGGTACAAATAGTTTTATCCACGACTAAATGAGATTAAGTAATTTTCATCAATTTAGAAAACAGTTGATTACATAATGATGAAATATTAAACTAAATTGAACTTAATGACTTACCTAAAATTAATAATTGAAGTTCAATGACCCAATTAAAATTTCACCAAAAAAAAATCAATGACCACAACTGAAATTTTACTTGTTGTATGAGAAAGACCAATGTTATGAAAATGATTCACCTCAAAGGGTTGATTCTAGATCGAATGGAAGTTAAACCCCTGTTTGTCTATCATTATTCAATGAAAATGAGTTTTGGAATAGTAAATTTTTGAAGAATGTGCGATTAAAAAATAGAAAAAAATTGGGTTTACGCACAAAATATTTTATTGTAATAATATTTGGTTGAAAATGAGTTTGAAAAAAAAAAAAGTTTGGAATTAGTGATAAAATGTTGGTTTAGTCGTTTAGCTAATTTTGGGGTTGGTGCAGTTATTTGTAGAATAGGTCCCATTGAACACTTATGTTGAATTTAAAATGAGTTTCTTTTGTAAAAAACGCGTTAGCTTTTATCAGCTTTTGACTTAAGAATAAACAGTTTTTTTTTCTTGTAAATGTGGGATATTTTGTTTCCAAATAGAATATGTCGTTTAAAAAAAGGGGTTACGAAATTATTTTATTGAGATATGTGTAATTAAGAATAATTAAGAAAAAATGAATTTTATAATACGGAGCGGACTTTCAATTTATGGATATGATAACAAATTGATCTTTTAACTTATTTTTGGCAAAGATCCCATATTTTAGTTTGTGTTAGTTTAAGTCATTAAGGACAATTTTCGACTATTTTGCTGTTAAGAAGACACTTACTCCCATGCCTTAACAATTAATTTTTATGTAAAATAAATAAAATGTCATGTAAAAGAAAAGAAGAGAAGGAAACACTTACCTGCTCTCTTTTGACTCAAACCCTTGTCTCCTTTTTAAAATTGTCACCCATTCATCAAAACCAATGAAAATTGTTGGCAGTCATATTGTAACCTAATCTTCTACGTAATCGCTATATAGTACCTTAGAAACAAATACAGTAAAACAAGTGTCACAATTCTAACAAGATTTTTGTCAAATTTTCTTGGTAGTTTGCAAAATAAGAGTTCATGACCCTAATTAGAGTGGGCAAATTGACCAGCCTGAATGTAGCCCTCTAAAGGAGAAAAAGTTCAATAGTACGGTCTTATTAAATACGTGTTAGGGCTTACTATTTAAATCAGGTACTTTGGATTTCAAATCATTAAAATCATTGCTAATCGACATCCAAAGTGGTAAGATAGAGAATAAAGTGAACTTTGGATGTCGATGTATCATTATTTGAATGGTTCGAGATTCGAGATGTCGTGATCTAATTGACTGATCATCCTACCATGTATGCACATAGGATGATGAGATCCATGGTACGAGAGTTAGCGAGAATAAGGATTCGTTGATTGTGGAGGAAGAACCAATGACTAGGTTACGAGCAAAGAAGCTCAGAAAAGCTAAGGGATTACTTGTTCAAGTTATTGTGAACAAGCAAAATAACAAATTTCAAATTGAGTATGGAAGAAGAAACAAGAAGGATCAATTTGGTTCAAGCAACGAACGAGGAAGTTGAAAGGAGTACCTATGCCACCACAAAATGTACCAAGGCATGCAGCCGCTTGCCTCTATACTGCAACCAAAATGTATCAAATTGACTTCGTACCGACGGAACTGTCGCTAGCTTATCGTTCGAGCGACAGGGTTGTCAGGCCCAAACCCGTTTCGCGTTTTAACATGTTTTTGGCATTCTACTTCAACTACAAGTCATCTATTAGAGTTTGAATGTTGCCCTACATGTTCCATATAAGTATTAGACTCTTCTATACAATTTTATAGTATGAGAGAAGTGATTACTAGTTTTTAGGGTCATTGTAATATTTCTTCATCTTCATTATTTGTGGTGCAATAAAATCCATTAATTTCTCTGCCATATTTTTTTTTTTTGTCTTCTTTTATTCTTTTGCTTGCGATAATATACTTCATATTTTGTCATAATAATACTCGGACTCTTCGAAATAGTTGAAATACACGTATTGGATATGACACGACATGGGTATGGATATGGGATGTGTCGGATCCTCCAAATTTCAACCGGACACTTCGTCGTTTTTGCTTCTTCTTCCTTCTTTTTCTTCTTTATTCTTTTTTTTTATCTTCTCATTTCCTTCTTTCCCACTTTTGCTCTATAAGCCTAGCGTTGTCGCCGAGACGGTGGAGAAAGGCGGATGCACTACGTTTTCTTCTTTCTTTTTTCTTTCCATTTTCTTCTTTTTTTTTTTTTTTTCCTTCTCTCTCTTTGTATCGGTGGTTTAGAGTTTTGTTTGTATAAAATAAAAATGGTTCAATATAGTGCAAATTACAATCAAATTCCTCATTTTCTATTTTATATAACATTTAGTAATTCCCATAATTGAAAACTAATCCTCAAAATTCTATTTTATTCATTTAAACCCCTTATTAAATACCAATTTCATTCATTGTGAATAATTAATTTTGATTTATTGAAAATGACATTTTGGATTAGTAAAAAAAATTGAAATTTAAAAGATGTACCCACGTTCCCGTGTCTAAAATTTGGACTCTTTTTAGCCTGTCCATGTATCCTACATTTTAGGAAAAAAAAAATATCTGACAGTTAGATTCGTACCTGATAACCCGTATTCGAGTCCGAGCATCATTGTGTCATATAATTTCAATATCTCAATTCGGTAATTGATTTCATATCAAGTGGTATCGTGCGATACGTAATCCTTGAATTCCCAACAATTGGTATTAGAGATTTTGGGCATAATTAACATCACACACACGCTGTCAAAAAAATGTCAACATTAATGTCATTGTAGCGGGACTGAATTTAAAATATGATATGCTCGTGCAGAGTTGACAATCAATTTTTCGGTTCTTCATGTTACGATGTGGCAGCTAAGGTTAATGAGTACTATAAATTTAATGTGATTGTCTTGCTTCAAAATGAGTTCAACTATAGAGAAGGATGTCAATGAAACTTGGGGAAGTAAAGTCCAAGTTTTATCCGGCCTTGATCAATTAATTACGAATTACCATTGAAACTTTCTTGTTATGAAGATCTTTAAGAGTGATTGGGGAGACAAGTTTCCCCTTTTGCTTTTCTTAATTTTATTGTTTTAATACGTCATTTGTGTTGAAGGACTAAACCGACATTTGTGCAAAATAAAACGGCATATTAATTTTCATCTAACCAAGTTTGCACTTTGGTTGCAAATTGAACTTCAGCGATTAAACTACTTTATTTGCAGTCTAGTTGCCAATTCAAAATTAATTAATGAATTCTACGATGTTGATTGACATATACAGTTAGGGCCCAAAAAAAAATGATTAGATATGTGATTGTAAGGATGAGATTTTAGACAGCCTGCCTTTCATTTTCTATGTATGGGATTGTCCAGTAAAATCAATGTATCATGATGTTCTCGTATTCTGTGCTTTTGGCCGCATATGTGTGCATTTGCTATTGAAATTATTCAATACAATCACGATAAGAATAAGAATTACACAGTTAATTGATAGTTCGAAATTCATATATGCAGAAGACATTGTTATGTATGAATATTATTAGTTAGATCTTAATCTCCTTGCTCCTCACAAATAATCAGTCGTTAATGGGACAAATTAAAACCATATGGAGAGAAGAGGAGACCTAGCCATTATATAGGAAATCATAAAGTCGGCACATTACCGACTCTAACCGTAATTAAGATTTACTTAATTCCGACTCACATACTTAAAATTACCACATTATAAATAATAAAGTCTGTAAGGTGTACACGGCCCACGTGATCACTAACATATTGGGTCTAAATGTGGTTTCAATGGGCCTGCAGGCTCGGCTCGGCCCATACCTGCACCAGTAAGAGCCGAGCTCGTGGCTCATGACCCACGAGGTTTTTGGACGAGCACGGCTCGTGCCCAGCTCACCCAAAACGAGCCGCTCAGCTCGCGGCTCGTCTTTTTTTTATTACTACGCTACTAAACCTGAAATTCAAAAAATATATATATACACATTTTCTAATTTTTTTTTTAAATATACATTTTTCAAAACATTTATAATTTTTAAAATAATAAGAACAAAATGTTATTTGTTGAGTTTTGTTTTTTATTTACCCTTTTATACTAAAAAGATAAACTCTCCTCATTTATCTGGGTTTGAGACCGGTTACTTCAATTTCGAGTAGGCGGAGTTAAGAATTGTACACGAACAACTTGTTACGTGTACAATTTTTTTAAAAAAATTATTAAGGTATGAAAATAAAATTTTGTGATGAATGCGGTGAAATTAAATATCACTTACTTGATTACATGCAATTTCAGCATATTTATCTTGAATTCGATAATTAGCATCTTCTCAGTCCTTTACGCACATTAAACTTCCAAAATATCTTCTTTTAGTCAACTCCTGACCTCAGAGAGAACCATCTTCCCTACACTAAAAGCGGACTCCGAAACTACAGTGCTAATCGAAAGTGTTAGTAGATCTTTTGAATAAATTTAAAACTTCAACGTCGTCATCTGTTATATTAGTGGGAGGAGCAGTTGTAGGTACATGAGTAATATTTGTATTCATTCGTGAAACATATAATTCATACATTTCACGTAACATTTCTTCCAAATTCCTATAAGTAATAGGTAAATTAAAAGCTAAAGTATTTGAAATTTGATCAATTACAAATTTAGCACTCGATAAATTATATCGGGGGTCCATGACACATACTAAAGGAAATAATATAGGTAATTCTTCCCAATATTTTCTCAATTTTAATTCCATGGAATATATAACCACATGAAAATCAAGGTCATTTTGAAATCTCTTAAAAGCCCTAATAGTTATATAAAGACATTCAAGAACCATACAACTACTGGGATAACATACACCAGACAATATATTTGTAGAATCATAAAAACTTGCCAAAAAATTTTTAATTTTAAAAACTATATTCCAATCATATTCACTCAAGATAGTAGTTTTCGTCTCAATATGCCTATTGTTATAAAATTCAGTAATAAACGTTTCAAAACCTTCACATGATTTTAATAATAAGTAAGTTGAGTTCCATCTATGGCCTACGTCAGTAATAAAGGTTTTTGTATGCGTCTCCCCAACTTCTTCACAAAATTTCTTTAAATGCTTATTTTCTACTATGTGTAATCGTGATATATATATATAAGTGCATTCCTAATTCGGTTAATTTCATCCTTAACATGTTTTCAATCGTCTTGTACTATTAAATTAAAAATATGACACACGCATCGAATATGAAATAAATAACCACCGAAATCAGGTTGAAGTACTTTATGCAATTTATCGATAACAACCTTATTTACAGTAGCGTTGTCGAACGTAAAAGAAAGAATTTTACTCTCGAATTTATATTCTCAAATTATTAACATAATAGCATTAAATATAGTTTGTACATGACCCAAAATGGGTCTATATAGTGTGTAGTTGCAGTTATATAACCTCTCTTATTAATTCATTCCCACATATCCGAAGTTAAATATATCGCACCCCTATATTTTTCTAAATCTGCAATCAATATTTTCTTTGAATTAAAAAAAAATTCAATTGTATCAGACCGAAGAGTATTTCGACTCACCTCAACATACCTCGATTGAAGATATTGTTTGACGTAGTTTACGAAATGTTGGTTGTCCGCTATTGCTAGTGGCAACTCCGCCGCGGCAACGAACTTCATCATTCCCGTTCGAGCTTCCTACTCCGAATACATCCACGTAGAAAGTGGCGTAATAGTAGCACAGCGCCGGAGTACCAAACTGTAGTTGCGTTTGACCAGCTAGAAGAAGCCCATGTTTGGCCGTACAATTTTTGTAGTGGCGGTTGAGGTGGGTAGTTCAAATGCCTTTTTACTATGCCAGTCGTTGTTGGCACTATTTACATACTGCTTTGGTTTCTGGAAGTCCATCGACCACAGACCAGTGTAAACCAATTTGAAACGGTCCCAACATTTTGTCTGTTTCTTCCCATTTCTCTTCCCTCTTACATCGGAAATATTTAATATAGATTCTTCATCTTATTCTAAATCAATTGGAACACTATGATCGACATCAACGTCATCCAAATCAATTGGATGACTACTTTAACGAATGTCGAAATCTTGAATGTTTTCTGGAATTGGTAATTCATTGAAACCGGGGAATTCATTCCCAAATTGATTTTGGGCAAATGTTTCGCCTTTCATACCAAACAAGTTTTCAACAAATGATGTTGATTCAGTTTTGAATAATAGAAATTGAATGTTGAAAATTTGAAGTAAAATGCAGAAATGTAGAATTGAGAAGTGAATGAAGATTATATAGTAGTGTATAAAATGAATTGTAAAAGTAAAATCAAGATAATAATGTAAAAAAAATGTAGAAGATGAAGATGATTATAGAATGAATTAATGAATGATATAGTTGATAATTTGTAAATTGTAGAGAGTAGAGAAGAGAATGAGAGATTGGTGGGAAAAAATGTTGATTATGGTGGGTATTTATAGAGAAAAAATAAAATAAAAAAAATGGGACCAAACAATCACTCAATTTAATTCAGTGGCTCGTCGTGGGCTCTCGGCGAGCAGCTCGTGTACAATACCAGCCGAGCAGGCTCGGTTCGTCTAGTGAGCCAGCCCGCTCGACTCGTGCCCGTGCTTGGGCCCGCTCGGCTCGTGGGCTGCTACAATACGAGTGCTTGGCTCGATTGCCACCACTAGGTCTAATCACAGTATCATTGAAAACCATACATCCAACCCATAAAATTCACAATCAAATGGAAGCTCACATAATAAAATTATTCTAAAATTCTCCCACTTGAGCAAACATTTGATTGCTATAGAACAAAACTTTTAACCTCCGGGTCAAACTACATAATTGGCCACACAAGTATAGCTGCAATGATAACACCTTACACAACATGAATTTTTAGGTTACAATTAAATGGTTGGTCACATATGCCACTTCCGATTTCGATTCATCATCAAATAGTTGGTCACAAACACACAAGTGGTTAGTTAAAAAACAATCTTCATTCCGCCCCGTCGTTGTCCCCACACCATTGCCACAACCACCACTAACACCACGACCGCCAACAAAAACCATTTCAACACCAAAACATGAAAAGCTGCCACCACTCCAAAAACCAACAATTCCAACAAAAACTACCACCACGGCGCCACCGCAAACTACTACCACAATACCACCATCACAAATCACGCACCACCCAAAAAACTAACAAATCCAACAAAAACCACCACCACGACACCACCATCACAGATCACGTGCAACGCTGTCATGCACCAAATCGCGCTGAGCAATGACGAAGGGCAGATGAACATTAGTTTCGGAACCAGCGTCTCCGTGCACCAAATTGCGGCATACCAACCAAAGCAGGGATGTCATCCATTGATGAATCTATGCCATCAAACAGCAACCCCGTCTAGGGCTTCAGTTCAAGCGCGCAGCGACTGTTTTTTCCATCATCATCGCTACATGCGGCGGCTCTATAAATGCCACTTTGTAGGTGGCCATGTGAAAGAAGATTGAGACAGAGGTAGAAGATTCGAGCATGCAGCGGTGGTTTTCTCATCATCGTCGCCACGCGAGGCACATTTGAGAGAAGTTAACGGGGAAAGAGAGAGAGAGAGAGATGGAAAATATTTTAGGTTCTGTAGTGGGGGTAGGCAGATGGGAGTGGTGGGTAAATTTTATAATATTATTAATAATTTAATTAATACCAGATTTTTTGTTAAATAAACTTCATACTTGATTTTTTATTTGGAAAAATTAAATACCTATTAATATGTAATTTCCACTATGACTATTTTCGGACCAAACCGTTTACAATGGTTTGAGAAAAATACTGACTTAAATATAACCATTTAAAAGGGTTTCAAAAAACTTAAACATAATGCTAATGGTTTGATTCGATTTTAAACTATGATTTCTTTATGCATTTTTTTAAGTTCAATTTAACGTTGCTAATTCATTAATCATAAAATATATTTTTTCCTCTGTTTGGACTCCATTTTAATTTAATAATTTTTTCTCTCTTTTCTTTTCAACCATATATTCTCCAATAAAATAATATTATACGTGTAACAAAAAAATCTTTTTTTAAATTAAACATTTTTCAAAAAATCAATATTTCAAAATACATTTCTTCCCCCACAATTTGATTTTAATGGATGTTTATGGGCCGTTTGGCTTTCAATGTTCGAGGCGAGGTTGTAAGAAGGTTTGGTGTCTGAAATATGAACTATGAATGATGATGGTTGATTGGTTTATCAAATTAGTGTAGATGGAAAATAATAATATACCAAACTACTTAATATTTTAATCAATAACGTTGTTTGTACATGATTTACGAATTGATGTAGATGTGTGTGTGTGTGTGTGTGAGAGAGAGAGAGAGAGAGATAAATTAGAAGTAAGTTAATATAATATACATCATCATTTTGTAGATTAATCTATAAATCATGATGTACAAATAACATTATTTTATTTTAATAGTAGTATCTTATTTTGGAGGTTAAGATTTGGACTCATGTACTATTTGGATCCACTCTGGCAGGATTATAATTTTATTTATTTTTATTTCTTATTTTTAATTGGTATGGTATAGTTTCAAAGCACAGTTACAACATCAAAACCTAAACCTAACCAGCTTATGTTCCAGGACTAGATTAAGGTATCCAAGCACAGGTTCGAAACTGGCGAAAGGTCAACACTGATGATCGTGACTCCATTTTGATAATGGCTATGAAAATGAATAGGGTAATGATTTAATTTTTCTTTCAATTCAAATTCTATTTCTGTGAAAATTATAGTGTTAGCTATTTATTTTGCAATTCGATTTGAATTGTGTTTTGAGTTTTTCTTGTAGCTTTTTTTTTTTTTTTATGTAGATTTCCCCATATTGTGGGGCTCTACTGTTGTTTGTAAAATATTTTTGAGTGATAACTTTAATAGATCGATCTTATCAAATCTGGACAGAATAAAGGCAAGGAAACTCCAACAAAATGGATGTAAAGCACCAATAAAATCATCACCAAGAAATTGATGAAATAACACCAAAAGTAGTAGATGCAAAGTCGAGGCAAGAGTTGAACTATTTGTCATTAAGTCTATTTTGTCCTGCTACAGTGCTTACGGATGATGGCAATCAACTCCTAGGATACAACGGCTACCTTTTTGTATTTGTAGCACTCCAAAAACACAAGAACAACAAACCGAAAGATGGTTTTTGTACTCCCTTCGAATGAAATGGAAAAACAATTTTTTTAATGCAAAATTCCAGCTAAGAAGAGATGGATTTTTATGTTATACTATGATTGCATATCATTGGGATGAAGTAATGGGCGCCACGGGGTCTTATTTATAGAAGAGAATAGGATGTGAGTGTAAAGATATGCCCAAAAACTAACCAGTATTTATGGAGGATTGCAACCCATTTTGTCACTAGCCTACCACTGATGCCTCGCTCGAGCGCCGCGATGTTATTTTATGCTGAGACTTGTCGCTCGAGCGACATTCTTATTACTAGCTCACCATTTGAGCGCTAGGCGAGCAGTGGAGTTAGGCAAATTCCCGATCAATTTTTCCTCTTTTCTTCTCAATTTTGAACCGCGATTTCTCATTCATCCAAAATTTGTTTTAAAATTCCAAATATATCACGACGATCTACTCAACTAGTATAACAAATCATTGTATTTATTTTCATAATTTAACTATTGGATCAAGTCCGAATATTTGATCGAAATTGATACGAAAGTTATTTTTCCATGATTTTATACTAAAACCAATTTTGTATCTTTTTTAAACCAAATTACATCTACCACATAAAATAACTCCATATATCGTCTTACATTTATAGTTTTACGTTCACGACAACTTTCATTGTGATTGAGTCCTTGTTTGACACACATTCTTTCAAAATACATTCTTTCAAAATTCATTTTCAACCATACATTTTTTAATAAAATTATATTTTTCATCACATCAATAATTTTTCCTTTCTTTTTAACTACATATTTTTCATCATATCACTATTTAAAATATATTTTTTCCTCAACAATATCCATCAAAACCTCCCGATGAGGGTTTGAGAGAGGAATAGAAATGGAGGAAAAAATTTGTAAGTTTTTTGTTTGGGTTGGGGTGGGGTGGAAGATAAGTTTTAAAGGTTTAGGAATATGAGTGGTATAAATAAAAGATTTTGGTGTAATTTGAAAAAAAAAAATACAATTTTTGCTTTTTTTAACGGTAAAATTAGCGGAATTGAACGGTATGGGATTTTTCGCACAAAATTTTTCAAATAGTTGATTTTCTACGATTTCCAATAAGTAAGAGTATATCGCAATTGAAAATGTTTTTAGGGGAATTTTCTGTTATTAATCCCATCATAAACTGTTAGGTTTTAGTTGATTTTGTAATTGGCTAATTTTGTGAACAAAATGACTTAATTTGATAGAGTTTCAAAATTCAAAAAGTAATGTGCAATTTGTTTAAAAGTTATTTAAATAGGTCCAGGGTTTCGAATTTGGAACAAGGAGGAAAACGGCACCGATTTTCACCAGACTGTCGCCAAGGGTTGGCTCTAGCTACAAAAACAGAAACTGTTTCGCTGGACTCTCGTCCCTCCTACGCTCGAGCGAAGCACTGTTGCAGGCACTTCGCTTGAGCGACAGCTTTATACAGGAAATTTTGTTTTTGCGTTTTAAAGGCTTTTGTCTCGGCCCATTGATTTCTTGATCTATCTATTTATACCAGAACACGTACAAAACGTTTTTTTTTTTTTTTTTAAGGTTGTTAATTGAGAGAACTTCATCATTCAGAGATCTAATCATTCCATCATTCAACCTTCATCTTGTGTGAGTGTTTTGGTCAGAAAAACATTAGATCTAATATCCAAATACCAAACGCCAAACTTCCTATATCTGTCAAAGGTGCTGAAGATCGAGGAAGACGACTCGAGTTCCAGTCTGTGAAGAATGGGTTGTTCTTCGTGATCCACGGGAGGTAGACGAATTTACAAGGCTTAGAGTGCTGCAGGGTAGCAGATTTCACAGAGAGTTTTGGCAACAGCAGCTGAGGATTGGTACAGGAGAGCACGGGATCCACGGAGAGCTGTGAGGAGTGCAGTCGGGTGATCAGATAGTACGGGTCGTCTAGTCTGGTAGACTGTAAATTGTTAAATTCGTTTATAGTGGATTGACTAGCAAAGTGCCAGAGTTTTTCCTAGTTGAGTTTCTTTGTGATCATTCTGGTGTTTGATTTACTATTTTATGTTACGAATGAATGATCTGTGGTATTTAAATTTAGGATTAAACTGACTGTATGATTAATCATTTAGAGATAATTAATTGATGACTTGTTGATAATTAGTTAATAAGATTTTAATTCCGCATATTACACATATACACCCCTCTAAGTGTTGTTAGGGTCGAACTTGCGTTTCACATAAACTATAAGTTACTGCATAGATTTCCCTTTTTCAATCACACTTTCTATTTTAAGTGACAAAAAATATTGATGATTATTTTAAATACATTCTTATAAATTATTGGTTAAGTTCATAAAAAATAATTTTAGTACTAATATTTAAATTCAATTCTATAACTTCAATCAAGAATAAGAATAATATGGACACAAAAAGTGTGTGTATACGAATGAAGAACAAATACACCAATACAGATGCAAGTACAAAACAAATAAAATACTCTTATTATTCCTCTATATATGTAACATAAACACAAATAATAATCTGTATAATCAATAAAAATTATAAATATACTCTCACAGAATAGCCCAAAAAAAGTAAAAGAACCCAATCCTCAGTAAGAACGAATCTGAAGATGACAGATAAATAATCTAGTACTTGATGAGAGCCAAAAGAGACAAAACCAATGAAGAACACACGATCGCCCCTGAAACCGGCAAGAAGTTTCCGGCACCCTGATCAGGAGCCGGCGCCGGTTCCGGTGTTGACACTTCTTGGGCCATTACGGCTGACAAAGTTGCCATGATTGCTACAAGAATCAAAACAGCCTTTAAATTTGCCATTGAAATGTAATTGTCAACTCAAAAAAATGTCACAGGAAGAAGGACAACAAGGCTAATAACTAGAAATGGTTCAAGAAACTTGACTGTGTTTTCTTGATACATTGAAGGGGGTTTATATAGGTGGGAGAGGGGCGTGGGGGACCAGGGAAAGCGTGGACAGGTGGTGAGGGAGAACATGCCACGTTGAAGAAGAGTGAAGACAGAGGAAATTGAGTCCAACAAGGAAATTGATTTTCTATTTCCGCGTAAATTTCAATAGCAATGACTGACTTTTTCAGCAAAATTTCTATCCGACTAATATATTTCTATCTAAGTTTTAAAAAATTCAATTTAATTTCGACTTTCATAATTATGTTTCTTAGTTCTCAGTCATAGGATAATTGATCTTTAACGTAATTGCTATGTGAACTGATAAATAAAAATGATAGTGTTAAGGTTGTAATAACGATAGCTTTAGAGTAAAATATTAGAGGACAATTTTATTTTATTTTGACAATTTCAAGTAGAGTAATGATAAGTTAGTCTGCTATGCAATGATTAAAGGATAATGCTTCATGTACATAATTTTTTTTACTTACACTCACAATAGGTTGTGGGGACTAAATTTTTGGGAGTTTTTTATTCACGCGGCCCCCGTGCACATGTGAGAGGCACGTGTGATAACATTTTCGGTAAGTCTCATTCGGTACAAATAGTTTTATCCATGACTAAACGGGATTAAGTAATTTTCATCAATTTAGAAAACAGTTGATTACATAATGATGAAATATTAAACTAAATTAAGTGCCTGTTTGTCAACCATTATTGAGAAAAAAATGGTATAATGAATAGTATTTTTTGGAAAATGTGTTGTTGAAATTGAAAGAAACTTTATCGGTTTATGTGTAAAATATTTTATTATTTGAATGTGTGGTAGGGATTGATTACTGTAGAAAACAATTTTTTGAAAAATGGTAGACAAACAGTGGCTAAACTTAATGACTTAATTAAAATTAATAATTGAAGTTCAATGACCGAATTAAAATTTCACCAAAAAAAAAAAAAAATTCAATGACCACAACTGAAATTTTACTTGTTGTATGAGAAAGACCAATGTTACGAAAATGATTCAGCTCAAAGGGTTGATTCTAGATCGAATGGAAGTTAAACCCCTGTTTGTCTATCATTATTCAATGAAAATGAGTTTTGGAATAGTAAATTTTTGAAGAATGTGCGGTTAAAAAATAGAAAAAAATTGGATTTACGCACAAAATATTTTATTGTAATAATATTTGGTTGAAAATGAGTTTGAAAAAAAAAAGTTTGGAATTAGTGATAAAATGTTGGTTTAGTCGTTTAGCTAATTTTGGGGTTGGTGCAGTTATTTGTAGAATAGGTCCCATTGAACACTTATGTTGAATTTAAAATGAGTTTCTTTTGTAAAAAACGCGTTAGCTTTTATCAGCTTTTGACTTAAGAATAAACAGTTTTTTTTCTTGTAAATGTGGGATATTTTGTTTCCAAATAGAATATGTCGTTTAAAAAAAGGGGTTACGAAATTATTTTATTGAGATATGTGTAATTAAGAATAATTAAGAAAAAATGAATTTTATAATACGGAGCGGACTTTCAATTTATGGATATGATAACAAATTGATCTTTTAACTTATTTTTGGCAAAGATCCCATATTTTAGTTTGTGTTAGTTTAAGTCATTAAGGACAATTTTCGACTATTTTGCTGTTAAGAAGACACTTACTCCCATGCCTTAACAATTAATTTTTATGTAAAATAAATAAAATGTCATGTAAAAGAAAAGAAGAGAAGGAAACACTTACCTGCTCTCTTTTGACTCAAACCCTTGTCTCCTTCTTAAAATTGTCACCCATTCATCAAAACCAATGAAAATTGTTGGCAATCATATTGTAACCTAATCTTCTACGTAATTGCTATATAGTACCTTAGAAACAAATACAGTAAAACAAGTGTCACAATTCTAACAAGATTTTTGTCAAATTTTCTTGGTGGTTTGCAAAATAAGAGTTCATGACCCGAATTAGAGTGGGCAAATTGACAAAGACCAGCCTGAATGTAGCCCTCTAAAGGAGAAAAAGTTCAATAGGGCGGTCTTATTAAATTTGTGTTAGGGCTCACTATTTAAATCAGGTACTTTGGATTTCGAATCATTAAAATCATTGCTAATCGGCATCCGAAGTGGTAAGATAGAGAATCAAGTGAACTTTGGATGTCGATGTGTCATTATTTGAATGGTTCGAGATTCGAGATGTCGTGATCTAATTGACTGATCATCCTACCATGTATGCACATAGGATGATGAGATCCATGGTATGAGAGCTAGCGAGAATAAGGATTCGTTGATTGTGGAGGAAGGACCAATGACTAGATTACGAGCAAAGAAGCTCAGGAAAGCGATGAGATTACTTGTTCAAGTTACTGTGAACAAGCAAAATGACAAATTTCAAATTGAGTATGGAAGAAGAAACAAGATGGATCAATTTAGTTCAAGCAACGAACGAGGAAGTTGAAAGGAGTAACTATGCTACCACAAAATGTACCAAGGCATGTGGCCGCTTGCCTCTATACTGCAACCAAATTGAAAGCTGTCAATTGGTCTATGCGACCACATGCATGAAGCCTATGCGACTGCATAGTACAAAACTATGTCTCGTTTTTCCAAATTTCACATAGACTTCCATTTTAGTTAAGACTCTTTTTATGATATCATTTTAATATCTTTTAGGTGTAATTCCGTTTTTAACTAAATTTTATGGATTCCATATAAATAGAATCATTCTTTTCATTGTAAAAACACACAATTTGAGAGATATTATTGCAAGGCATATTGCTTTCTATTCGTTTTTCATTAAATTAATTTCGAACTTATCAAGAATTAAACTCTTGTGTCGTTCATCAATTTAAGTAAGGTCCATAAGTTTTATGATCACGGAGTCAAGATATTGTTGGCAATTATTTTGATTCTTTGGTTCAATAATTCTTGTGTCGTTCATCAATTTAAATAAGGTTCATAAGTTTTGTGATCACGGAATCCAAATATTGGCAATTATTTTGGTTGTTTGGTTCAATAATTTATTGGATCGAGTTTTTAAACGTTGATTCTTGACTTTCTTAGATTTGATCTAATTTGTTGTGGGTTTCGTAGTTTCAATTGCTACGTATGTTCGTATCAGTTAGTATCAGAGATTAGACTCTAAAACTTAAGGTTATATCATTTAATTCCTTGTTTGTTTTTGTTCGAGTATTCATTTTCGTTTTTCATGTTCTTCATCTTTTGAATCATTCAATCCAATTAAAATATCAAAAAAAAATTCAAAGTAGTTTGTGCTCTATATTAGTGCCATAATGGATAGGCAAGAGGCGTGAATAGAAAATCAAGACACATTGCTTGCTAATTTACGTAGGAACAACCTAGAGAAGTTCCTAACACAAGGAGGTAAGGTGGATTGGATCCTATAATGGATATTGGTGGTGAAAATGAAGCGGGTTGTGGAATTGATGATGATCTATTAGTAGAGGCTGAAATAGGAATGATGAGGAATAGAGGAGATATGCATGATAGGAGGGTTAGAGATTATGTTGGAGATTGGGCTGATAGAAATATGGGCAATATTAAAATGACAATTCCTTCATTCAAAGGAAGGAGCGATTCGAAGGCATATTTGGAATGGGAGAAGAATATAGAGCTTATATTTGATTGTCATAACTACTCGGAGGAGAAAAAGGTAAAATTTGCTGTCGTTGAGTTTACTGATTATGCTATTATTTGGTGGGATCAAATAGCAACATCTAGGAGGAAAAATCATAAGAGGTCGATTGAAGCATGTGGAGAATTGAAGGCTATCACGAGAAAAAGGTCCGTCCCTAATAATTACCATTGGGATATTATCAATAATTACAAAGTCTTTATCAAGGATCTAGAAGTTTGGAGTATTATCACAAGAAAATGAAGATTGTTATGATTAGAGAGAATGTTGAGGAGGATCGGGAGGCCACCATGATCCGATTTTTGAATGGTTTGAACGTGATATAGCTAATGTGGTATAACTACAAAATTATGTGGAGTTGGAGGACATGCCTAGTAGATTACCACTCATTCAAGGCATTGAGTATCAAATTGACTTCGTACCGATGGACCTTCGTTAGCTTATCGTTCAAGCGACTGGGTTGTCCGCCTAGACCCTTTTCACGTTTTAACATGTTTTTGGCATTCTACTTGAATTACAACTCTTCTATTAGGGTTTGGACGTCACTCTACATGTTCCCTATAAATATTAGACTCTTCTATACAATTTTATAATGTGAGAGAAGTGGTTACTAGCTTTTTAGGATCATTTTAATATTTCTCCATCTTCATTATTTGTGGTGCAATAAAATTTCTTAATTCCTCTTTCATTTCTTTTATTCTTTTACTTGCAATGATATACTTCATATTTTGCCACAATAATACTCACTCTTCGAAATAGTTTGAGTACTCGTACTGGATACGACACGACATGACATGGGTATGGATATGGATATGGATATGGGATGTGTCGGATCCTCTAAATTTCAACCGGACACTTCGTCGTTTTTGCTTCTTCTTCCTTCTTTTTCTTATTTATTCTTTTTTTTTTTCCTTTTCTTTTCATTTTCTTCTTTCCCACTTTTGCTCTCTATAAGCTTAGCGTTATGGCCGAGAGGGTGGAGAAAGACGACTACACTAAGTTTTACTTTCTTTTTCTTCTTTCTTTTTTCTTCCCATTTTTTTTCTTTCTCTCTCTTTGTATCGGTGGTTTAGGGTTTTGTTTGTATAAAATGAAAATGTGTTCCATATAGTGCAAATTACAATCAAATTCCTCATTTTCTATTTTATATAACATTTAGTAATTCCCACAATTCAAAACTAATCCTCAAAATTCTATTTTATTCATCTTAACCCCTTATTAAATACTAATTTCTTTTATTGTGGATAATTAATTTTGGTTTATTCAAAATGACATCTTGGATTAGTAAAAAAAATTAGAGTTTGAAAGACGTACCCGTGTCTAAAATTTGAACTTTTTTTAGCCATGTCCCTATATCCTACATTTTAGAAAATAAAAGATCTGATACTTAGATTCGTACACGTACCCGATACTCGTATTCGAGTCCGAGCATCATAATGTCATATAATTTCAACATCTCAATCCAGTGGTTGATTTCGTATCAAGTGGTATGGAGTGATACGTAATCATTGAATTCCTAACAATTGGTATCAGAGATTTTGGGCATAATTAACATAACACACTGTCAAAAAAATTGTCAACATTAATGTCATTGTAGTGGGACTGAATTTAAAATATGATATGCTTGTGCAGAAGTGACAATCAATTTTTCGGTTCTTCATGTTATGATGTGGCAGCTAAGGTCAATGAGTACTATAAATTTAATGTGATTGTCTTGCTTCAAATGAGTTCAAGTATAGAGAAGGATGTCAATTAAACTTGGGGAAGTAAAGTCCAGGTTTTGTCTGGCCTCGATCAATTAATTACGAATCACCATTGAAACTTTCTTGTTATGAAGATCTTTAAGAGTGATTGGTGAGACAAGTTTCCCCTTTTGCTTTTCTTAATTTTATTGTATTAATACGTCATTTGTGTTGAAGGACTAAACCGGCATTTGTGCAAAATAAAAGGGCATATTAATTTTCATCTAACCAAGTTTGCACTTTGGTTGCAAATTGAACTTCAGCGATTAAACTACTTTATTTGCAGTCTAGTTGCCAATTCAAAATTAATTCTATGATGTTGATTGAGATATACAACTAAGGGCCGAAAAAAAAAGATTAGATATGTGATTGTAAGGATGAGATTTTATATAGCCTGCCTTTCATTTTCAATGTATGGGATTGTCCAGTAAAATCAATGTATCATGATGTTCTCGTATTCCGTGCTTTTCGCCTCATATGCATGCCTTTGCCGTTGAAATTATTCAATACAATCATACTAAGAATAAAAATTACATAGTTAAATGATAGTTCGAAATTCATACCTGCCGAAGACATTGTTATATATGAATATTACCAACTAGATCTTCATCTCCTTGCTCCTCACAAATAATCAGCCGTCAATGAGGCAAACCAAACCATATAGAGAGGAGATGTGACCTAGCCATTATATAGGAAATCATAAAGTCGGCTCATTACCAACTTTAACTCTAATTAGGATTTACTTAATTACGGCCCACATACTTAAAATTACTACATTATAAATAATAAAGTCTGTAAGGTGTACAACGACCCACGTGATCACTAACATATTGGGTCTAATTACAGTATCATTACAAACCATACATTTAACCCATAAAATTCGCAATCAAATGGAAGCTCACATAATAAAATTATTTTAACATTCTCCCACTTGAGCAAACATTTGACTGCTATAGAACAAAACTTTTAACCTCCGAGTCAGACTACATAGGTGTCCACACAAATATAGCTGCAATGATAACATCTTACACAATATGATCCAGTCCAACAAGAATCTTAACATCGAACATGCAAGTCATTACACCAATCAACGATGTAAGACCACTCCACAGCTACAAGCCAAAATCTTTATCGACATGGATCCCCATCCTCCAACCAATGTGGTAGTATACAGTATGAACTTAGCACCAAATGTTATCAAAATTGTACTAATTCATATCGGTCATCAAAATGCTTCTAATCAAAATGAAGTCACGTGTCTCTAAAAGATACTCACCTTGTGTCTTTAACTGTCATATCTAAAGATCAAAATAATATCATGATATAAGACATAAGTTAAATGCATGCTCAAAATAATTTATGGATATGGAAAAATATATTTTATTATTGGAAGGGGTTGTACCCGAAGAACATATGGGTTGCTTCACATAAATAACTCCCACTAACCAAAAACATCAAAGGTTTCCACAGTACATATTAGCAACATGTGTCGTAAAAAATTTAGGAGTGAGTTCCTTAGTTAAAGGATCTGCAATCATAGCCTCCGTATTAATATGTTCTATTTTCGTCTGCCCTTCCTTGACTCTGTCCCTGACCATCAAATATTTGATGTCAATGTGTTTCGATCCACTAGAACTTTTATTGTTTCTTGAAAAGAACACTGTTGCTCTATTATCACAATAAATAGTGATTGGCCTTGAGATGGAGCCAACAACTTTCTGCCTAGAATCAAAGTTCCTTAACCAAATGGCTTGAATTGTAGCTCCATAACATGCCACAAATTCAGCTTGCATAGTTGAAGATGCCACTAGAATCTGCTTAACATTTTTCCACGAGATATCGACACCAGCCAACATGAAAATATAACCCGAGGTGGATTTCAAATCATCTTGACATCCAACAAAATCAGAATCTGAGCAACCTACCACCTCAAGGTGATTTGAAAGTTGGAAAGTCAGCACGTAACTGTCAGTTTTTTTAAAGTATCTCATAACTTTCTTAGCCACTCTCCAATGCTCTTGCCCTGGATTCAACTGAGCCAAATCACTGCTTGTAAGTAAAATGTCATCTGTATACAGGACAAAATAAATAAAATTTCTCCCACTGGTTTTAAGATAAATATATTGATCAACTGTATTTTCAACAAAACCAAGAGAAGTCACAACATCGTCAAATTTCAAAAATAACTTCACTATTCCTATGAACTCAACCTTCATTTGAACTTCATTCCCAACGCACAGGCTTACTTCATTCTCACTTGGCCTTCGTTTGCTCGTGAACCCCTACGGAACTCTTCTTCTTCTCCAACCAAGTGTTAAACTTAAAACAATCTTTCTACTAATGACCCTTCTTCTTGCAGGACTTGCATTGATCATTTTTCTTTATCGCTCCTTTGGGACCACCAGAAGTCTGACCTCCAAAATTTTTGTTCTGTTGATCGCGGTGTGTCGCCATTGTGGAACTTAGACTCGTGTTTATGAAAATACCCCTTGTTTTGTGGTGGCTGAAAAGCTAATTGCACAGTTTCGACATTTTCACGCCTCAACCTATACTCTTCTTGTGCTCATACAACAATAAGGTCATTCAAATCTCATTTATCTCTTTAAGCATTATAAGCAACCTTCAGTTGATTAAACTGGCTCGGAAGGCTATTCAGAACATGATAGACCAGAAAAAGCTCAGCAATGGGAATCTTAAGAGCCTTTAATTTAGAAGATATATTAATCATTTTCATAACGTGCTCCCTAACTCCACTTATACCTTCATATCTCATATTCATTAGATTGTCCATCAGATCTCTAGTTTCAGCTTTATCAAACTCAAAAAATCTCAATCCTATTGCATCCACAAAACCTTTAACATTTTCATTATCCGGAATAGCACCCATAATGGAATCGGATATGGAGTGCTTAATAATTTTCAAACAAAATCTATTAGCCATCTCCCACTTTTCATACTCAACTTCATATCCAGGATCGCTTTTATCTGTGGGTTTCGAAAGCTACTTCTCTATTGCAAAATTCAACCCCAAAAGATCAAGTGCTATTTCTACGTCTCATTTCCATCTCACATAGTTATTCACAGTCAAGGTTTCAATAGCAGACAATTGACTCGAAAGAACTGAGACATTTAAAACTGTGGAAACCTAAAATAACATATTTAATATCATCCAAATATAGTGCATGCCGACAATGGATGATAACATATTCATCTAATTAACATGGGCTAAATAATTAGATAATCCGTAATTAAAGTCAAAATAAATTAAAATCATTACAGTAAGAACCTAGATGCATCATTATAAAGTCACATTTGGGCTAACAATATAACATGCTGTAAGGTACTCTTAAAACAAACAATCAAATTAGTGAACAAAATAGATTGGTTTTCGAAACACCATCTTTGGGTGGAAGGAGATTTCTAGACCAATTAAAATCGTTAAGGGTCCGTTTGATTGCAAGGGTGAAAAATGGATGGAAAGAAAATGAATTCCAGGGAAAGTAATTCCCTACAAATTGTTTTCCAGTGAATTGGAAATTAAATGTGTTTGATTGATATAATTTTCCATCCGAAAAATTTTTAAATTTTGTGTTTGTTTGACTTTATTTTACATGAAAATTATCCATGAAAGTGATAATTTTTTCCATAATTGGTTATGAAATTTGTTTCCATTGCCAAAAAGTAAAAAAAAAATGAAAATTTTTTTCCTAAAAAATCATTTTTTTAATCAGAATTTAGTGTTCGTTTGACTTTATTTTACATGAAAATTGTCAATTAATGTGAAAAAAAATTTTACAATTGATTATGAAATGTATTTCCATTGCCAAAAAAATAAAAAACAGCAACATGAAATTCATTCAATTCCATCAAATCATGGAATTGGCACATGTGTGAGAGAATTGTGGAAAAAATTTTCTAGAGAAAATTTGTACCATCAAACATGCCCAAAGATAATGGAAAATATCTCACCCTAACTATTTTATGTCAATTTCCAAAAAAGATCACATATAAATCATAATAACACCTTTGGGCAAAATACTATATGTAATAATTCAAAAATACGATGCTAATTTTTTTTTTTTTTTGAAGAAAACCAAATAAATAAAAATAAGTGTGTCATTTTGACAACTACCACCCACTTTTATTTCAACAATATTTCTCATAATGGGAGCACTAAGACATATTTGTATTTCATGAAAAATTTAATTATAATAATCACAATCATCAAACGACCAAAAATAAATTCATACATAATTGTGAGACGAAATTGACAACTAAATTTCAATATATGAAAATGAAATTTAAATGGACAATTAGCAACGACATTTAAAATATTTCAACAAAATATAAAGTGGTCAATTTTAAATATAATTTTAATTTTAGATCGAAATTGAAACATAGTGGATCAAGTTTAAAAATCTCATTTTTAAAACTTTAAATTTAATATTTCAAAATTTGATCCCAAAATTAAAATTATGAAAAGGACCACAAAACTTATAAATTACATAACAGGTCCTTATTATTAAATTACAGATTGACCCTAGGTTAAATTGCAGGAGAACCCCCTAAAATCCACAAATTGCAGGAGGAGCCATGATTGTTAATTGCAAGAAAAATCTCCCTTTTCATAATTGCACGTAAGCCCCCAAAGAATCAAAATTTGCAGAGAGGCCCCCGTCTCCAAAATCAATTGAAAAAAAAAAATCTTGGCAAAACCCTAGACTAATTCTCTCTTCTCTCTTGCCGCCGCCGCCGGCCTAATCCATATCCACGCAGCCCACAAGACCGGCAGTCGGCGGCTGCAAAAAAAATGCAGCCCCAAGCTGCATCGCAGCAGCGTGCGCGGCAGTAAGCTGCTCCAAATGAGCAGCGGGACAGCGAGCACGCTGCTGCAGCAGCGTGTGCGCAAGTTGCTCCAAACAAGCAGCGGGACAGGGAGCACGCTGCGATTTTGCTCGAGGTTCCCAGAAGCCAGCATTCAAATAATGGATTTGATAGAAGATATATACATACACACAGACGGGAAGCACGAACGAGGGCAGAGGCGAGAAGCAGATATCACAGTGAATCAACTGTTTATACACACATACGCATACAGACAGGGAAGCACGAAAGAGGGCAGAAGCAAAATACCAGCTTTGTTGATGAGGATTATAACAGTGAAAACCAATAGTACAAAACTCTCCCTCTCTGTATGCTTATATGTGTGTATGTACAAGATTGTGGGTATACAATTAATTGAAGAAATATGCTAGACGTACACCCGATGGTTTACATAATGGATTATATCTTCCTTACATGGAGGGGGTCCACGAATATTTTATTGTGTAGGGGCTCCCCTCCATGTAAGGGGGTGTAATCCATTGTATAACTCATTGTGTACATCTAGCATAACTCTTAATTGAAATGCAGTTTGTAATTATCTTAGTGGTAATTGCAAAAACATATATGCACATATGGAGGAGCAAGAGAGGAGACGAAAATTCAACAAATCTATTTTATTTTAATTTTATTCTATATTTTTTTTATTTAAAATATTCTAATTTTAGCATGTCCGCTCTAATACCAATTGTTGAAATTATTCAATATATTCATACTAATAATAAGAATCACATAGTTAATTGATAGTTCGAAATTCATACATGCGGAAGACATTATTATTTATGAATATTACCAGTTAAATCTTCTTCTTCTTGCTCCTTACAAATAATCAGCCGTCAATGAAACAAGTCAAAATCATATGGAGAAGAGAGGGGACTTAGCATTATATAGAAAATCATAAAGTCGGCTCATTACCGACTCTAACCATAATTAGAGTTTACTTAATTCCGGCTCACATATTTAAAATTACCACATTATAAATAATAAAGTATGTAAGGTGTATAACGACCCACGTGATCACGAATATATTGGTCTAATCATAGTATCATTACAAACCATACATGTAACCCGTAAAATTCGCAATCAAATGGAAATCCACATAATAGAATTATTCTAACATTTGCTACTATTTAAACCCTAATTACTTTGTACATGTGTTCCATGTTTACAGCATGCAGATCGTGATGGTCAGCTAGAGGAAGTGGTTCTTCGCCATCTTGGGGCAGAAGATGGAAACACGGTGATTGCTAAAAATGTCAGGTTTGTGTTTTTCCTCTAATTTGTGTTCTTACTCAGTTCTTTTATTGTGTTTCCCTTTTTCCTTGTCTGGTCCATTTATTCGTGTTCAACGATGATGCTTTCAGGCTCTCGGACTTTCTTAGTAATTTACAGATCCGTCGGTAGAAGCTTTAAAGTTTCCTGGAAATGTTCAGGTCTGTTTTCCTGTACTACTTCCACAATTGCCTGTAACTTTTGTGGAAGGAAAACTTTTCTGAGTTTCCGATTTTTAGATTATTCCATTTGTGTTCTTAAAAGATTGTGCATCTGTAGCATCAATATAAATAAATATGGGGTTGAAGCTTGATCTCATGTAACTTGTCTCTTCCAGTTACTGTTGGAATTAGTTCCTTCCCAATGATCTCTTCTCAATTTCATGACATGTATAGAACAATACCAAATAAATCATACCTCCAATAGCTTATGGTTGAGCTTCCATATCCCCTTTTTACCTGCAAAAGACGAAGAAGTCCAGCATGGAGAGAAATACTCTCTATCCCCTCCACAACCCTTCCAACCGAGAAGCTCCCAGAAGGCCAGAATATTCAAGATGAAAATGGGTATATCTCAATCTATATATAGAATTTAATGGGCCAATACTATATCAAGTGGGGTGAGAGTAGGGCCTCCATATGTATGTTAATAGAAAAATGGCCCATCCCATTATGGGCCCAAATGCCAAATGTAATTGCTAGTCCATATAAGAGAAATAATCTAACAATCTCCCACTTGGACAGCATTACATTTGATCAAAACATAAACACAAATCAAGCATCCCGAAACTAAAAAACATTGTTCAAAATGTACCTACAAGTTCAAGCCACCGAATGATATACCGACAGGATATACCAATCATGACCAATACTTGAAACCACGTAACACATGCCAATGAGATGCAAAAGCAGTATGGAAATAATCAAAAAAGTGATAAACACCTGTTTCCATAAGAAGCCCAAGAGACAAATCTGAATGTCTATAAAACGATAAGCCTTAACCAAAATACAGTTGTAGCACATAGTCTAATGACTATACCAATAGGGTATATGACACCAGACATATACTCACAACCGCCAGACTTAGACACAGATCAAAAACATATTGTCTCTTATAGATAACACACTTGTCCATAATGCGCATGACTCAAGCATGAGACTAACCAAAATGTCTCAATACATATAAGCACTGTCTTGTCCAAAATGTGCGTGACTCAGGCACGAGACTAATAAAAAATGTCTCAATACATAAAAGTATCGCTTTATCCAAAATGTGTGTGACTCAGACACGAGACTAATCAGACTGTCTCAATACGTAAAAGTATTGCCATGTCTAAAATGTACGTGACTCAGGCACGAGACTAATCAAAATGTCTCAATACATAAAAGTATCGCCTTATCCAAAATGTGTGTGACTCAGGCACGAGACTAATCAGAATGTCTCAATACGTAAAAGTATTGCACTGTCCAAAATGTACGTAACTCAGGCACGAGACTAATCAAAATGTCTCAATACATAAAAGTATTGCCCTGTCCAAAATGTGCGTGACTCAGGCACGAGACTAATCAGAATGTCTCAATACGTAAAAGTATTACCGTGTCCAAAATGTACGTAACTCAGGCACGAGACTAATCAAAATGTCTCAATACATAAAAGTATCGCCTTATCCAAAATGTGTGTGACTCAGGCACGAGACTAATCAGAATGTCTCAATACGTAAAAGTATTGCCCTGTCCAAAATGTACGTAACTCAGGCACGAGACTAATCAAAATGTCTCAATACATAAAAGTATTGCCCTGTCCAAAATGTGCGTGACTCAGGCACGAGACTAATCAGAATGTCTCAATACGTAAAAGTATTGCCCTGTCCAAAATGTACGTAACTCAGGCACGAGACTAATCAAAATATCTCAATACATAAAAGTATTGCCCTGTCCAAAATGTGTGTGACTCAGGCACGAGACTAATCAAAATGTCTCAATACATAAAAGTATCGCCTTGTCCAAAATGTACGTGACTCCCACTAACTAAATACAGCTTAAGACTCTAACAATCCCAAATGAGTCACATGCTCCCAAAACAATTTTGGAGCTAAACTTTTAGTTAGTCGGTTTGGTACATGCATCGACCTTCAAAGCCAAAACCAAATTCATTATAGCCAAATTTATGGTGAGAAAACTCATGTCAATCCTCATAATTGGTTCTTGTTATGGCAGACAAAGAGAGAGACATAGCTGCATTGTCATAACTAAGGAGAATACAATAAAAAATTTATCAAACATATAGAATGATAAATGTGCTCCCACAAATACATATAATATGCAACTTTATGTCCATGCTAGAGTTTTATTTAAAAAATAAACTCTTACGCACTATGCTAGAGCCCCAGACACACAAAAGGCTCTTACGCATGACAAAACAAAATAATTAAATACAAGGACTTAAAATGACCCACTACCGAGAGGATAGAATTAGGCCACCAAGTGCCAAGCACTTAACTATTATCTTTGTCGTCCTAAGCATCCTACCAAACAATGATTTACCGATAGGGTAAATTCACTATCCGTATGGATCTTAGTAAAATATCATAAAGCGGAAGCATAAACAATATAACAATCCCGATAATTTATCATGACTAGTCCCACGAGAGGTGAGTACATAGCCACTCCAAACCATCAATATTGCAACAAAGTGATATAATCTACATGGACAAAATATCAATCCACTGCAAAAGTATCAAAAAAAAAAAAAAATTTGTTTTTACTCTAAAATCCCCAACTTTAATGCAAGTAATCGTGTGCACTGTACAGGCTCTGTTTGTTCTTTATAAATGAGAACCTTCATGTACAATAAGTCCATAAAACGAAGCATGAGGAGATCAAACTGCCACAATCTTCTAGAATAGGGATTCAAGATTGTTGGACAGTTAAAGAAGGCCAAACGTGAGATGCATTTTCAATCAAAAGAAACACAAAGCACATGTATTTCCCTTGGCTATAATTACTTTCCCCAATGTAAAGAACTCAAATATCAGTTGTGTCAACATCAAAGTTCCTACATAGATCATTATGTTTCTTGGCCAGCACAGCCTAGCTTGCATAGATGATACAAAGAATCGGACCATGAAGACATAATATGAACAAACAAGTGATAAGATACTCTCTACGCTTACCAATTTTCTTAATGAAAAACTCAGATCCCATAGTAAAATGGACATTTAATGATGATAAGATTTATTTAACATTAACTAAAATAAGACCTGGAAGATACAATAATTAAACCATTCAGAAATTGACGACATAATCAATTCAACTAAATATGTTTTCCAACCAAATTGACTTTATCTCTTTATCGGTTTCAAAATCCCAAGCTGACGACTATCTTGAATCGGGTAATGATAAATGATTAATGATATCCATACTTGCCCTCACCCAATGCTCCCTTACCGTAACGGAGAAAATGGTAGAAGAACACAAACATCGCCCAAATTAACCGAATCGACAAAGCCCAAAGCAACAATACACAAAAGAATACGTACACATACTATAATAATCATATACACAATGATTATTAACTAATGAAAGTGGCTGGAGAAGGAGATAAATGAATGGCAGAGGCGAAAAAAGGGAAAATCGCCAGAGAGAGAGAAGCAACCAAGAAAACGAATGAAATGGAGCAAAATTCACAATTAAACCATCCAGTTATAGATATGTTGGGAGGAGTTCAAACAATTAGCTCAAGAATCATCAACAAAATATATGTGCAAAATAGAGACTAAATGAAACTGAAATTATGAACTCAAGAATCGATATTATTCTCAATAATACAAGCTCAACTGATCGAACATAAGAACATCAAAAAACCGGAAATATTTGATCACTAATAAAGCGCAAAATGACCGAACACAAATAAATCGAAGCAAGCTGAAATATCAACACAAAATATATATTGCCGAATCAGAAACTACACTAAAGTAGAATAACCGCACAACCATCGATACACAAAGCGATATAAATAACCAGTACACAAAGCGGAACAAAATGAACAGAATAGTAAACTGTAAAATGAAAGAACCGTAGCTTTTGATAATGGCCGAAAACCACAGTTTCACTTCTTGATTTAGCTCCTCAATCCTCAAGAATAACCACAATAGAATTCAAATCAAGCCCCAAGGTAAGGTATAAAAGGTGGACACTCAGACAAGCCTTTGATATCACAAAAGATGAGAACTCTCTTCTTCAAACAGCCCGGTTCACACAAGAACGGCCACTCAACTTTCGAAAATCACACAAGATTTACAACAAGTGAAGAAGATAGAAATCAAATCAATATTTGATTTCCACTGAAGAAGAAGAGAGACCACCAGTCGGCGCAGAGAGAGAGCACGAGAGAATGAGAGAAAGTCTTAATTAAAGATTGAATTGCCGGAGGTGAAGAAATTGGACTGGATCGATTTCTCCAAGTCGACTCATCCGAAATCGATGGTGCAGGACAACTCGACGGAGAGAAGCAGAGGTATTGGTGGAGGAGAAAAAGGAAATATAACGACAAAGCCATGAAAAAATGAGAAGGTTGCTCTGATACCAATTGTTGGAATTAGTTCCTTCCCAATGATCCCTTCTCAATTTCATGACATGTATAGAACAATACCAAATAAATCATACCTCCAATAGCTTGTGGTTGAGCTTCCATTTCCCCTTCTTACCTGTAAAAGATGAAGAAGTCGAGTATGGAGAGAAATACTCTCTATCCCCTCCACAACCCCTTCCAACCGAGAAGCTCCCAGAAGGCCAGAACATTCAAGATGAAAATGGGTATATCTCAATCTATATATAGAATTTAATGGGCCAATACTATATCAAGTGGGGTGAGAGTAGGGCCTCCATATGTATGTTAATAGAAAAATGGCCCATCCCATTATGGGCCCAAATGCCAAATGTAATTGCTAGTCCATATAAGAGAAATAATCCAACAGTTACACCTTACGTTTTATTATGCGTCCAACTGCAGTAGTACATTTACACTCCATATGTTTCTTTCAATCATTTAATTGTGAAGTTTTGCATGTGCCATATTTCTATTATCATTCCTGGAAGGCCCTTTAAGCTTCAGTATCATCGTAAATTGTAGTCCGTAATTGTTTCTACTTTTTAACCACACATTCTCCAAAAAATCACTATTATACAGAAGAATATGAATTATTGACGGGTACAAAGTTGCTTTTACCTAAGGTGAGATTCTAGTTTTTGTTGCATACTCTTTCATTATGGTAATCCTTCTTTTATAAGAATTTTACTTGTGTTTATTTACTTGAAATCCTCCCTTGAGTCGTAGACTGCGTTTGAAGAAAAAAATAATAGGTATTCAAGGGTATAGGAACACTAAGGCAGCATTTGAAAATATTTACTGTTTTTGTTGCTTTATCTTTGTTGATTAGGTACTTCATTACCGAAATTCTGGAAGATAATATCATTCTGAGACTTGTAGTAATATTCTCGTAAAGAGTTGCTTGACCTTGGTTTTTATTAGCTTCACCTATTCACCTAGGGCCCAGTTAACAACATGGGACGCTATGGATAGAAGGAGTTGAGATCTGTTGTCCCGAACTTCATGTATCCTTAGTAAACCCCAATACATTTTTGACACCTGTGCAGAATACTCCTTAACGTTTTCCCATTTGTTAAGAAGAGAGAATGTACTGATGTGTCATTGGGGACAATTGATATGGGCTCGAGGGAGAAGACAAAGAATGCAGCCTCTTTTTTCTTTTTCTTTTTTTTTTTTCGGTTGGGGGTTAAAAAAGCTCTCAAGATCTTGTTTACTAATAATATAGAAAGAACAATGAAAAGGTTTGCCCTTTTTCGATTTTTAACACGTGTTGTTTTTTCTTGATACTTTCAGATACAGCAATTCTTCCATTGAATGAACCGTCGGATCGAGGCTACCACTCCACTATATAAATAATTTGTACAATATTACCGAGATGTTATTTATTGGAAGTATCGAAAACTATGGGATCAATAATTGATGGTTTTTTACATATTGCTTAGTTAATACGAAGGTCATCAAAATAAAATTTGTGAAAAATGGTTTTACATGTAGCAGGACTATTTACCGCATTAAAAGTTAACAGTGTACAATATGTTTGGCACTGATTTTTTTAGGGTAATCTGGTTTGTGATGTCAAATTTGGCAGTTGTCTTGGCATGTATTTTCATTATATTATACCTCTACACAATAAATTGTTTGAAATTGATTTTTTTTTCTCATTGGACCAGGTGTAATAATTTGAATTTCCTGGTGTTAACTTGCTAGTCATTTTTAGCAAGTTATACAGGTAAATCTCATCAATTTTCAATGAAATGACAAGTGGGTAACTGAATTTTAATTTGTTTTAAGTTTCAAGTGACTGAAAGTTTTAAATTTTGTTACTTAGTCATATTCTTTCACTTAGGTGTGTAAGTGGTTTGGTTTTGGCCCAAAACTTTTGGGTTTCCACTTTGGGAAAAAATTCACAACTCAAGAATTAACTATGAACCAATTCAATTTTCAAGTTTAAAGTTTCAAAATTCAAAACTCGAGTCATAAATAAATAATTATTAATATTTTATTAATTAAATATATCAAGGTCACAATTACACATCTAATGGTCACATGTACATACTTATAGGTTACAATATATTTATTGATCACATATTATCAAATTAATTAGTCAGGATTATTTTACAATCATAAATTAAAAAATTTATAGGTCTCGAATTTTCAAATTACTTGGTCACAAAATATTTTTTAGCTACAAATTATTGAATTTTTAGGTTACAATTAAATGGTTGGTCACATATGCCAAGCAACCCCCCTCCCCAAACCTTCGATTTCGATCCATCATCAAATAGTTGTTCACACACACATAAATGGTTGGTTAAAAAACACTCTTCATCCCACCCCGTCGTCGTGACGCCGTCCCCACACCATCGCCACAACCGCCAACAAAAACCATTCCAACACCAAAACATGAAAAGCTACCACCACTCCAAAAACTAACAAATCCAACAAAAACCACCACCACAAACCACTACCACAGCACCACCATCACAAATCACGCACCACTCCAAATACCAACAAATCCAATAAAAAACCGCCACCACAGCACTACCGTCATAGATCGCACCAAATCGCGCTGAGCAATGACGAAGGGCGGATGAACATTAGATCCGGAACCAGCGTCTCCGTGCACCAGATTGCAGCATACCAACCAAAGTAGCGCTGTCATCCATTGATGAATCTATGCCACCAAATAGCAACCTCGTCTAGGGCTTCAGTTCAAGCGTGCAACGACTGTTTTTTCCATCATCATCGCTACGTGCGGAGCTCTATAAATGCCACTTTGTAGGTGGCCATGTGAAAGAAGATTGATACAGAGGTAGAAGATTCGAGTAGGTGGCGGTGGTTTTCTCATCATCGTCGCCACGCGAGGAAGAATGTAAGAGGTGTGAATGAGGAAAGAGAGGGGGGAAAATATTTTAGGTACTGTAGTGGGGGTGGGCAGATGGGAGTGATGGGTAAATTTTATAATATTATTAATAAGTCAATTTTATAATAGGTACTGTAGTGGGGGTGGGCAGATGGGAGTGATGGGTAGATTTTATAATAATATTAAATTCTATTTGTCCTTAAGTCGATTTTGTCCTGCTATAGTGCTTACAGATGATGGGAGTCAACTCCCAAGATACAAAAACTACCTTCATATATTTGTAGCACTCCAAAAACACAAGAACAACGAACCAAAAGATAGTTTTTGTACTCCCTTCGAATGAAATGGAAAAACAGTTTTTTTTTATGCAAAATTTCGGCGAAGAAGAGATGGATTTTTATGTTATGCTATAATTGCATATCATTGGGATGAAGCAATAGGCACCACGGGGTCTTATTTATAGAAGAGAATAGAATGTGAGTGTAAAGATACGCCCAAGAACTCACCAGCCTTCATGAAGGATTGCAACCCATTATGTTACTAGCCTACCGTTGATGCCTCGGTCTCGAGCGCCGCGATGTTATTTTATGCAAAGACTTGTCGTTCGAGCGACAGTCTTATCATTAGCTCACCATTCAAACACTAGGCGAGCAGTGGAGTTAGGCAAATTCCCCGATCAATTTTTCCTCTTTTCTTTTCAATTTTGAACCGCGATTTCTCATTCATTCAAAATTGGTTTTAAAATTTCAAATATATCACAACGATCTACTCAACGAGTATAACAAATTAGTGCATTTATTTTCATAATTTAACTATTGGATCAAGTCCGAATATTTGATCGAAATTGATACGAATGTTATTTTTTCATGATTTTATACTCAACCAATTTTATATCTTTTTTAAACCAAATTTCAACATTTACCACATAAAATAACTCCATATATTATCTGACATTTATAGTTTTACGTGCACGACAACTTCCATTGTGATTGAGCCCATGTTTGACACACATTCTCTCAAAATTCATTCTCAATCATATCTTTTTTAATAAAATAATATTTTTCATTATATCAATAATTTTTCCTTACTTTTTAACCACATATTTTCCATCATATCACTATTTAAAATACATTATTTCCTCAATAATATCCATCAAACACCCCATGAGGAGGGTTTGAGAGAGGAATAGAAATGGAGGAAGAATTTTGTAAGTTTTTTGTTTAGCTTGAGGTGGGATGAGGTGAGAGTGGAATGGAAGATAAGTTTTAAAGGTTTAGGAATATGGGTGGTATAAATAAAAGATTTTGGTGTAATTTGTGAAAAAAAAAAAGTTTAGGATCGTAACTGTAATTATTCATTTTTTATTTTTACAATTTTTACTTTTTTTTTAACAGTAAAGTTAGTGGAATTGAACAGTATGAGGTTTTTCGCACAAAATATTTTAAATAGTGGATTTTCTGCGATTTTCGTGGTATATCGCAATTGAAAATGTTTTTAGGGGGATTTTCTGTTATTAATCCCATTATGAACTAAGTTTATGTATAAATTTCTCTTTTTCAATCACACTCTCTATTTTAAGTGACAAAAAATATTGATGATTATTTTGAATACATTCTTATAAATTATTGGTTAAGTTTATGAAAAATAATTTTAGAACTAAATTTAAATTCAATTCTATAACTTCAATCAAGAATAAGAATAATATGGACACAAAAAGTGTGTATATACGAATGAAGAACAAATACACCAATACAGATGCACGTACAAAACAAATAAAATACTCTTATTATTCCTCTATATATGTAACCTAAACACAAATAATAATCTGTATAATCAATAAAAATTATAAATATACTCTCACAGCATAGCCCAAAAAAGTAAAAGAAGAAACCAATCCTCAGTAAGAACGAATCTGAAGATGACAGATAAATAATCTAGTACTTGATGAGAGCCAAAAGAGACAAAGCCAATGAAGAACACACGATCGCCCCTGAAACCGGCAAGAAGTTTCCGGCACCCTGATCAGGAGCCGGCGCCGGTTCCGGTGTTGACACTTCTTGGGCCATTACAGCTGACAAAGTTGCCATGATTGCTACAAGAATCAAAACAGCCTTTAAATTTGCCATTGAAATGTGTTTTTCAACTCAAAAAATGTCGGAGGAGGAAGAAGAAGAAGGCTAATAACTAGAAATGATTCAAGAAACTTGACTTGTGTTTTCTTGATACATTGAAGGGGGGTTTATATAGGTGGGAGAGGGTGGTGGGGGACCAGGAAAAGCGTCGACAGGTGGTGAGGGAGAACATGCCACGTTGAAGAAGAGTGAAGACAGAGGAAATTGATTTTCTATGTCCGCGTTAATTTCAATAGCAATGACCGACTTTTTCAGCGAAATTTCACTCCGACTAATACTTTTCTATCTAAGTTTTAAAAATTCAATTTAATTTCAATTATGTTTCTTAGTTCTCAGTCATACGATAATTGATCTTTAACGTAATTGCTATGTGAACTGATAAATAAAAATGATAGTGTTAAGGTTATAATAACGATAGTTTTAGAGTAAAATATTATAGGACAATTTATTTTATTTTGACAATTTAAAGTAGATTAATGATAAGTTAGCCTGCTATGCAATGACTAAATGGGAGTCATTTTCATCAATTTAGAAAATAGTTTATTACATAATGATGAAATATTAAACTAATTTAAACTTAATGACTTAATTAAAAGTAATAATTGAAGTTCAATGACCCAATTAAAATTTCACCAAAAAATAAAAAAATAAAAAAATCAATGACCACAACTGAAATTTTACTTCTTGTATGATTGACCAATGTTATGAAATTGATTCAGCTCAAAGGGTTGAATCTAGATTGAATGGAAGTTAAACCCCTGTTTGTCTATCATTATTCGATGAAAATGAGTTTTTGAATAGTAAATTTTGTAAGAATATGCGGTTGAAACTGAATTCGAAAAAAAAAATTGAATTAATGGTATACAAACATGGACTAAATTAGTGATAAAAATATGTTAAAAATTAAAGATAACATTTTTATTTTTATTTTAAGAGAGCAATTTAAAGAATTTTTGTTTTTCTCATACAAAAATCGGACGAATTTTCAAATATGTTTTAGGGAAAATTGCAGCCACGGTACCAAACCTTTCACTTTTTTGCAGACTTTGTCCAAACCATTCATTTGTACCACACACGGTACCAAATATTTAAACAATTTGCACCTGAAGTCCAAATTAACAGAAACCATTAGTTTTAAAGTTAGTTGACCAATAATTAAATGTCTGATCAATTGTTGACCAATTTCTAAAGGGTAAATATGTAACTTTACATTTTTCATATAAAAAAATTAAAATTAAAGAATAAAGTTAAAAAAAAAAAACCGACCTACCCAAATCAAAATCAGAAAACCGTACTGCCACAGGCCACCACCAGCCTACACTACTACCTCCGCCACCCCACCCACCATACCCCGCAACCCAATCCACATCTCCAAAACACAGCTCTCGCATTGTCTTCATCTTTGATAGGAACCGAATTTTACGCCCTGGAAACATCGGAGCCATCAGACGAAATCCTCAACCACCGTATCTATATTTAATAAGGATTAAGCCATTTGTACCCTTTGGTCTACCCTTTGGATTACTCGGACCCACGCCTCCACTCACATGGGGGTCGGGTCCCATGCATTATTTAATGCATGGGACCCGACCCCCATGTGAGTGGAGGCGTGGACCCGAGTAATCCAAAGGGTAGACCAAAGGGTTAATGTAGCAAGACCCATTTAATAAAACTTTCTGTAAAATCGCAGTGCCCCAGAACACAGATTCCCTTTCTGTTCATCCATTTTAATTTCTCTTTCTTCTCTCTCACACACACATACAGATCTTAAACCATTTTTCTTGTAAGATTCTTTATTTAGAATCAGATCTTGAATTTTGTCTGATTTGATGGGAATGGAATCACGTAGTCAGGGAATGGAATTTGCAGGTGAGTCTAAATCATTTAATCAACCTTCAAATATTTCAGAAATTGTTAGTAAATTTGCCAAAGTATGCAAGCTTAGATCCATTGGTGTTTTTAATACATCTGAAAGCCAGTACCATAGTCATAATCACCAGCAATTTTTCCACATTACTGCACAAAAGATGGGGATCGGGTTGAGAGATCGGGTAGAGGTGGGGGTAGGTGGGGAAGATGGTGAGTTTTATATGGTAGAGGTGGCTGTGGTAGCAGTGTAGGCTGGTGGTGGCTGAGGTGAGTTGTTGTGGTGGTGGGCGGTGGCAGTATAGTTTTCTGGTTTTGATTGGAGAGGGAGGGGGAGGATGATGAACAGTATCTTAGAATTTTTTGTAAAAAAATTTAATTCTTTAATTTTAATTTTTTTATATGAAAAATATAAAGTTACATATTTACCCTTTAGAAATTGATTAACAATTGGTCAGACATTTAATTATTGGTCAACTAACGATCAAACTAACAGCTTTTGTCAATCTGGACTTCGGGTGAGAATTGTTTAAATGTTTGGTAACGTGAGTGGCACAAATGAAAGATTTGGGTAAAGTTTAAAAAAAAGTGAAAAGTTTAGTACTGTGACTGCAATTTTCCTTTAATTTTAAGAAGAAATTGCACAAAATGTCAATTTTTGGCTTTACATTTGCAAAAATGTCACTTTTTTAAACTCTTTCCAAAATTGTCAATTTAGGACATTTTTGCCCCTCTGCATAATAGAAATACCTTGCAAGAAAGTGTTGTTGGAGTTTGTTAATGAAAAATTCCCCTATTAATATTTTAAATTCTTTTATCTTTTTTTTTTTTGAAGAAAACTATTATTACTCAATATAATATAATATAAACAATTTTTATAATATTTAAAGTAAATCATCACATCACAACATTAATTATATTCAAATCAAAGATTAAATGCTCCTAAAAAGGTGGTATTAAGGATATTTTGGACATTTTACACCAAAAAGTGACATTTTTGCTCACGAAAAGTGTAAGTGGCAATTTTTTTTGGATTTTCAAATTTAGTGACATTTTTTAAAATTCCCCTAATTTTAATCGATTTGAACTGACTTTCAAGGGTGGGAGTTAACACGGCGTAGGACACATGGCAACAACCTATGTTGGTTTAGCCGTCTAGCTAATTTTGGGGTTGGTGCAGTTATTTGTAGAATAGGTCAAATTGAACACTTATTTATGTTGAATTTAAAATGAGTTTCTTTTGTAAAAAAACGCGTTAACTTTTATCAGCTTTTGACTTCTCTTCTTCATATTTTCAGTTTTCTTTTACTTATTAATCAGATGAAACTTTCAACTTAAGAATAAACAGTTTTTTTCCTTGTAAATGTGGTATATTTTGTTTCCAAATAGAATAAGCCCTATTTGATTGGGCAATTTTTCCATGGAACTTGGAAATGAAATTTTATCTTTCACCAAAAGTCATGTTTGATTGGAAAAATTTTCTTGACAATTCATTTTCCATCTTTTGCCTCACACGGTTTTAATTCCATGGTGCTACTTTTTTTTTTTTTTGGCAATGGAAGCAAATTATATCCCCAATTGTAACAAATTATATCCATTTAATGGACATTTTCATATAAAACAAAGTCAAACGAACACCAAAATATTCAAAATTTCAATATTTTTCACGTGAAAAATTATACTAATCAAATACAATTAATTGACAATTTACAGGAAAAAAATTCTAGGCAATTCAATTCCTTGGAATTCAATTAATTGACTTAATTTTTTTTAAGAACGCATCGTTTCAAAAAAGGGGTTATGAATTTACGAACGAAATTATTTTATTGAGATATGTGTAATTAAGAATAATGAAGAAAAAATGAATTTGTAATAGGGAGCGGACTTTCAATTTATGGATATGATAACAAATTGTTCTTTAACTTATTTTTGGCAAAGATCCCAAATTTTAGTTTTTGTTAATTTAAGTCATTAAGGACAATTTTCGACTATTTTGCTGTTAAGAAGACACTTGACTCTCATGCCTAAACAATTAATTTTTATGGAAAATAAATAAAATGTCATGTAAAAGAAAAGAAGAGAAGGAAACACTTACCTGCTCTCTTTTGACTCAAACCCTTGTTTTTTACCCAAACTGACAATCATCCTCACCCTCGTTGTCTCCTTAAAATTGTCACCCATTCATTAAAACCAATGACAATTGTTGGCAGTCATATTGTAACCTCATCTTCTACGTAATCGCTATATAGTACCTTAGAAACAAAAATAGTAAAATGAGTGTCACAATTCTAACAAGATTTTTGTCAAATTTCCTTGGCAGTTTGCAAAATAAGAGTTCATGACCCTAATTAGAGTGGGCAAATTGACAAAGACCAGCCTGAATGTAGCCCTCTAAAGGAGAAAAAGTTCAATAGGACGGTCCTAAATACGTGTTAGGACTGACTATTTAAATTAGGTACTTTGGATTTCAAACAATTAAAATCATTGCTAATCGACATCCGAAGTGATAAGATAGAGAATAAAGTGAACTTTAGATGTCAAGGTGTCATTATTTGAATGGTTCGAGATTCGAAATGTCGTGATCAAATTGGCTGATCCTACCATGTATGCATATAGGATGATGAGATACATAATATGAGAGCTAATGAGGACAAAGATTCGTTGATTGTGAAGGAAGGACCAATAACTTGGTCATGAGCAAAGAAAGTCAAGAAAGTTATGGGATTACTTTTTCAAGTTACGGTGGATGAAATATCGACCATAACAAACAAAATGACAAGTTTCATTTTGGGCATGGAAGAAGAAACAAGATGGATCAACTTGGTTCAAGTAACGGATGAAAAAACTGAAAGGAGTAACTATGCTACCGCATAGTGTATCATGCCTCTATATCAAAACCAAACTGAAACCTCTCAATTGGTCTATGCGACCACATGCGTCGCATAGTACAAAATTGGAACGCGTTTTTCCAAATTTTGCGTAAACTTCTAGTTTAGTTAAAACTCTTTTTATGGTATCTTTTTTATATCTTTTATGTATAATTCCGTTTTAACTAGATTTTATGAATTCCATATAAATAAGGTCATTCTTTTCATTGTAAAAACACACAATTTGAGAGATATTATTGCAAGACATATTGCTTTCTATTTGTTCTTCATTAAATTAATTCTGAACTTATCAAGAATTAAATTCTTGTAACATTCATCAATTTAAGTAAGGTTCATAAGTTTTGTAATCACGAAATCAAGATATTGTTGGCGGTTGTCTAGGTTCTTTGATTCAATAATGTCAAGGATATTGAATAAGATTACAGAGATCGTCAAATATTGTTATTATAATATTTACTTTCCTTAGTGTATGATTACTTTCCTTAGTAGTAGATTACGTAATCTTTCCTTCTATGATTCTTTCCTTTTACAGTTATTTGTAACCCTATAAATAGGGTCTTCTACTTTAAACAAGTTTATTATATACAATTTATAATATTCTTCACATGGTATCAGAGCTGTTACGATCCTAAACACTTTAATCTTGAATTTCGTTCCCGGCGAGCGGCCTTGCTAGCAATTTTGTTTTCCTTCTTTTTTATTGTTTTCTTTTCGGATCTGACTTCGTTTCAATTTTCTCTCTTCAATAACCGTATGTTCATAGTACGTTGCTTGGACTCCTCTCCAATAATTGCAGTGGGTTTGATTTCAGTTCGGAACCGTTGTTTAAAAGTTTGGATGCACAAAAGGGGACTCGATCACAAGCAACTTTGCAGACAACGGAGAACAGAACGGCAATACCAGTCCTAGCAATGCTCGCAGACAATTGGGTTAGAAGCTGGGGTAGTTCAGGACCCGATTCTTCAATAAAAAAAAAAATTCGCTATTTTTCCGTTGTGCTTGCTATCGACCATTATGGACAGAAGACTTTCAAATGCAAAAAGGACAGTCAAGAGGTGCAGTTTTTTTTTTTTTAACAGTTTCAAGAACTGACTTCGCACTTGCTCATTTTCTCCTTCTCTCGAAGAAAGGGACCAGCATTGATTGCTTACTCGACTTGCCTGTGCTCTGACAAGTACAACCCAGTTTTAGTTCTGACCTTTCCTTCTAAAGAGGGGCCCTAATTTTCGATTAAAAATTTGAGGGTTTCAAAAAAAAAAAAACTTTTAAGGGTTTTTTGAATCTGAGTTTCGGAAATGGTTGAGATTTGCTTGATGGCTTCACATGGCTACCCTCCTGGCCTTATCTTCCATCACGAACAAGTGTACATCGGCGACGGCCAAGATCTGTTCGGGTCCTTCCAAAAGCGAGATATGCTAGATCTGTGAAGCCGTGTATGTGCTAAGATTTATGGTTTGGGTTGATTTATGTGGTTGGGCCTGGATTAATAGTTTGAATATTTACATTAATGGCCAGCTTATGGGTTGTTTTGGCATTAGGTTTGGGCTAATTAGGTATTTTGCGATATTGGGCCTGTGCATTGGTTTGTTAATTAAAGTGGGATGTGGTGTTTTAATTGTCTTTTGAAGTGGTCCTATTGATGTGGGCCACTGAAGTAATTGGGCAGTGTTTTATTTTATTAATTGGGCCTGCTGGAATTATTTAGCAAGTTAGCGGGCTGTTGGATTAGACCAATTATTTAATTGATCTGATTTAATTATGGTTTGTTTTTCATGGGCTATTGGAGGTTGAGTTGAAGTCCTCAATCTCGCTCTTCAATCATGAGGTCCCTGTGTGACTTTGGGTTCAGTTGTAATTCGTTTATTTGGATTGGATTCAGTAGATTGTTGGCCACTATTTCAATCTTTTGGCTAACATTTGGAGTTTCTTCAGCTTTTTGTATATGTCCAGTTTATCTGAAATTTGGTCCAAGTCATCTGGAATTTGGTCCAGGTTATCTGAAATTTGGTTTGCTGTTGGTTCGGGGTATCCGAAATTTGAAATTTGCATCTCGTAGTTTTTTGGCTGGTGCTTTGGCGTGTGTCGGCGCACGTCGTGAATTTCTTTTGGAAATTCTTCTTGGGGAGTGTGAGTTCTCGTCGTCTTCTCGTAGTTTCTCGTCATTTCTTTGGAGTGTTCTTGAAGTGGTTTTGGAGTAGTTCTTTGTTGTTCTTGGTCTCTCGTCATCAGTAATTTTCGTCGTTTGTTGCTTTGATTTGGAGTTCTTCTTCATGGGCACAAGTATCGTCGTCGTCGTCGTCAGTTCATGATTGCAAATTGATGCTTTTACCAACATCAATTTGAGGGGGGATGTCAAGGATATTGAATAAAATTACAGAGATCGTCAAAGATTGCTATTATAATATTTACTTTCCTTAGTGTATGATTACTTTCCTTAATAGTAGATTGCGTAATCTTTCCTTTTATGATTCTTTCCTTTTACAGTTATTTGTAACCCTATAAATAGGGTCTTCTACTTTGTAATAGAAACAAGTTTATTAGATACAATTTATAATATTCTTCACAAATAATTTATTCAATCAAGCATTCATACGTAGATTCTTGGCTTTCTTGAATTTGATCTAATCCATCGTGGATTTCGTAACTTCAATTGTTACGTGGGTTCGCATCATAGGACCATCCTACCAAATCCTTTCTCCGTACGAACACATTGAAACCTTGTATTCCATTTCCACTTTATGTTTTGTTGACCCCAAAAAATGGTCATATGACGTGGTCAATAGAAAATAAGAGATTCGCATCTTGGTGAGTCAAATCGCAATATGTTCGAACATAGCGATTACTTACATTGACCAATCAATGAAGGGAATGATCCACAGAGTTTCATGTGTTGTTGTTATAATTCCTTTTCGCATAAAAAGGGGGTCGGCCGTGGAGTGTAATAGAGATAATCGAGTTTTACTTTGGGTGTGTAAATTTGTGTTGTCTCCCTTAGCGTATGGCGTGCAGGCTTTTTCTATTTCATGTTGAGTTAATGGGACCCGTTCGATGGTAAAAGATCCAATGGTCCTTATTAGAGTCAATCAATCAATCAAGCCATTAATGCATAAATCTCCTTATCTTTCCCTGACATAAAATCTGACTGCGCAGGCGTGTAGAAACAGCATTGGCAGGGTGCTGTCTTGTCAATCATTTCGTTAGGTCCGTCGTTGGTTGATTTACCACCTCGCCATGAGCTAGCTGACGCCTCTGCCAACGGAGAACGGATGAATAGCACTAGAGATTTAGATGACTTCAGCATATACAGGGTCGTCGCCACTACGCCACCTGTAGGCTCATCCACTTGCCACGTAGCATTTATTTTTACGACTATTTATACAAGTAACATTAAATACACTTAGTAATCTTACTTTAAATAAACTATTAGGATAAATAGCATTGTCTGTCCCTCTTTTTTTTCCCCAAAATGGGCACCTATCTTTAATTTTTGGCACTACCCATCTCAAACCTTTTGAAAATTAGAGTAAGATATCTCTGTCCACAAACTCCGTCTAAATTGACCATTAAAATGGTGTAAAAGGACAACATTACCCATTACACTAAAAACAAGACAAAAAAATGAAAAAGAAAAGGAAAAAACTTGTAGCGACCGAGAACTTTTAAATGATATAAAATTATTTCTCGACAAATGTGTCGCTAAACCCTAATCTTAATTTTAAAGAAATAGCACGTTCGTCTAGCCGTTATAAATGAATTTAAATTATTTCGAATCAAATCCAATATCGAGTAATCATTTTAATTTTAATTCGGATTTATTTTATTTGGATCCAATTTTAATAATTCAAGTCCAATATTTAGAGCCCAATATTTAAATCCAATTATACAAGTCCAACAAGAAAATCATTTTAATCCAAATAACCTAAACCCAATTGGAAAACCTTACAGCCCAAATGTTAGGCCCAACAATTCTTGGCCCAATTACCCACCTAGGGATTTGTGCCCTAATTCCCACTATTCATATACACTCTTTTCCCCCATTTCACACATCACGCAGCCAAATTCATTTTGGTAAGAATTCCTCTCCTCTTCCTCAATTTGGAAGTTCACAATTTATGATAGAAAATTCAATCCCTAACATCAACAAATTTGAGATTCATGTATGATGCTAGAAAATCAATTTCTATCATCAACAGCCAATCTCAATCCATTCCAGCAGAACACCCAAACCCAAGCTGCAGCCTCCAACTCCATCAACCTCAGCACCGAAAAACGCCAACACCACCGTCTCCAATCTCCAAACCAGTCACTGCCCAACCAACACCAAGCTGCAACCTCAAGAACACCAAACTAGTACACTGCCAATGGCTCAAACCACCAGACCACCAACTCCACACCCGAAATACAACCACTCGACAGCCACCTCCAAACCGAGACCAACGAACCACTACACGGCCAACAAAACCTCCAAAAACCGAATACAAACCACCTCAAAAACTCACCTCTTACCCGAGCTTGAATCACCAAGAAAATCCAAATGAAAAATCGACAACCACCTGCAGCTTCACCTCCAAAAAACGACAGCCCTCGTTTCACCTCAAAACCCACCAACACACGGCAATCAATCAAACCACTCATCCACCTCCAAACCGCCATTGCCCAACCTTGTTTTAGCTCCAAAACACCACCACAAGAACACCCAATCAACTAAAAATCAAGGAAATTAGGAAACCCAATCCCTTACCTTCTTACCGCATGAAAATCGAGCCCTAGCCATTCGACCCGTGCGCCAAATCTACTGGCGCCACCACGCGACGGTGGCGCCGGCACCACCGCTCGCCGGTGGTGGAAATCGATGGAGGGGGGCTTTCCCTTTTCCCCCATCCCCGTCGGACTCTCTCCCTGTAATGAGAGAGAGAGAGAAATGAAATGAAAATTTTTATTTTATTTGATTTTTTATTTCTAAAAATTATGTTTTAGCCCCCAAGTTTTTAATTGTTTTATTTCAGTCCTAGATTCTTTATTTAGTTTTTAATGAATGTCAGTTTAAGCCCATAAGATTTAAAGTTATTGTTTCCGTCCTTTAATTTAATTTTCAGTTTTAGTAAATGTTTAATTTAGACCCTAATTTATAAAATGTTTAATTTCAGCATTTTTTTTTATTTTCAGCTTTAATAGATTTACAGTTTAGTCCCTAACTTTTAAAAGTTACTATTTCAGCCCTAAACTTCTATTTTCAGTTTTAATAAATTTACAGTTTAGTCCATAACTTATAAAAGTTCAATTTCAGCCCTTAAACATTTATTTTCAGTTTCAATAGTTTTCAATTAAATCCCTAGAATTCCTATTTTTCAGATTTAGCTCCAATACTTTGGAAATAGTATTTTCAACCCTTAGATTTGTCAAATTCAATTTCAATAACTTCCAATTTAATCCCTAAACTTTATTTTATCACTTTAAAGCCTTAAATATTCGAAATATTAATTCAAACTTATTTTCTATTTTGGCTAGACGATACGTATGAACAATTAGGAGATTGAGATTTCATCTCGCTCCACTTTTCATGCAAATCGAGACATTTGAGGTAGACTCGCCACCATTAATTATTTTAAATTATAATTGCATGTCTTATGTGAATTTACGTGAATTATATGCTTTAATGCATGAGAAGAGAATATGTCATATGAGATATATGATATTGTTATACTTGCCATAACTTATATGCTTAATTGCATGAGAAATAAGAGAATCTCTTATGAGATAAGATGAGAATGTTATGCATAACTTATGTGCTTAAATGCACGAGATGAGACTACCATCAGCCTATGTTTTTAAAGAGTCTATGATTTTCAAGAAAATGAACCAAAGATGATGATGATATCACGTTATTTATTGCATAAGTCTGTGTTCAATTATTCTGTAAATTAATTATCGGCGATGAGTCTACTAAGTATTTCTTTGAAATACTCACCCCGTTATTTTAACAATATTTGCAGACTTCGAAGGCGATCGTAATTGATGGGCAGTGTGGCGACAATTTAATGAATTCAGTTATTTATATTTGAACATTTCGTATTTGAACGCTTAATATACTTTGTTATTTCAGTATTTCAAAAACTCGAGATTTGAAGTTTAATCAATTTTCTTAAGTTATTAAAATGAGTTTTGTTGTCGACGAGGTTTTTTTACCGTTATAAATGCGAAGTTTGAAATTTAGTTATTTTCCGCAAAACTTTTTAGTTAAATCAGTTACAGAAGATGATGACGTGGCAATCCGAGTTAACGGAACTCGGGGAGCTACAAAACTATCCTTCTTTGATTGTCCACCTAAGCGTCTAAGCCACCTCAAACTCTTTCATCTTCTTCCTCTACCCCAACCACTAAAACCTACCACCAGGCTCCACTCTTCGTCGTGGATGATTCAACAAAAACTAAAGATTTTGTCCTTTAAATGAAAGGAAATGAAATAAAATAGAAAGGTTGGGAATGAGTAGAGCCAAAAATCCAGAAGAGGGTTAAATATGCAAATTTTTTGAAAGGTCAGGGACAAAAAATGGAATTTACCTAAACTATTATTATTGAAGTCTTATGATAGAACTATGAACAAAAATAAGTGTACTGAGCGAATAGAATTATAAGTATCTTACAACATTTCTATTTGTAGCGGTTCAAACACTATTCTCAATGAACACGTAAAGCAAAATTTACTACTATCATAATCTAATTTGATAATTATTGATGTAACGCACTTGTCATAAAATTATGTAGGACTGGGCCAAGAAACTGCAGCCCACTAAATCGACCCGACCCGACCCGACTCGTATTGGGTAAGGTCGGTTCGATTTTAAAAAAATTTCGGGTTGGGTTGGGTGAAACAATTTTAAAATTCTTATGGGTCGGGTTGGTTCGCTTCCAACCCTTTCAAACCGACCAACCTATTTCCTATTTTCTTTGAAGCGGCGCGACCATTCTTCTTCTCGTCCAGATCTGACCTCCAACTAGTAAGTTCTCTCGCTCTCTCTGGTAGTAATCGAAGCCCAAGCCATAGCAGAAGCAGGAGCCCTTATCTTGTAGATTACTCGAGGGATTCTGGTAAAGATGGGTCTCCTAGCCGTGAGTTCTATTGGGAAAATGCTAGGTTAAAGGAAACATAAATCCAAAGAGAAATATGAATCCGTTAAGAATTTCTGGTTAGTTTTGTTTTTGCTCATTTCTATATTTGGGATTTTTAAACCAAGATTCTATTTTGTAATTGAAAAAAGTAGGAATCTTGGGAATTCCTTGATTCTTTCTTCGTGGGGTTTGAAGGAATTCTTATATTCTGTTAAGTAATAATAGTGGGGTGATGGGCACCAAAAGTGGTTCATTAAGAAAGATCCCTTGTACGGACGAACTACATTAAGGCCTCTTGTACGGACGAACTGCATTAAGGCAAAGCCTTTTTGATGATTTGGTGAGTGTTGATTCCCAATGAACGACAGCTGGATATTCTTGGTCATTTCCAACGCTCGAGCGACATGCGCATTTAATGCGTAATGATGATAATATCCCATCTCTATCTAGATATAATTCTAGGCGCGTGTGCTGTACGGGTTGATCTGGGCCCTTAGTTCGAATTTCGAATGGGCGCCTTTTGGTTTCTGCGCAAACGATGGGGTGATAGGTGGATGGTTCAGATTAAATTGGTGCAATATCCAACGGCGGGGAGTTCATTAGGTAAGCTTATAAAAGGCAGGGAAATCACAATTTTCGCCCTTTCTTCACTCTTTCGAAGGTTTGAAATCACAATTGTAAAGATTCTTCTCTCCGAGCCCAGCAACTTCCCAGCAACTTTTCGTTTTCGCCGGTGATCAACTGTTTACTTTGATTTCAAAGTTCTTCGGGATTTGGTGTTTGTTAGGTTTTTTTCGTAAGTACTTATCCTTTGTTGTACCAAGTTCCTATCTTCTTTTCTTCTCCTTTGTTTCGATGGCCTCTGAATCTGAGAGGAGTACGGGAGGGGATTCTCCTGGGGTGACTTTGGCATTAACCTATACCTAGGTGGGAATTCCTCATGTGGTACCCACTCAGCAACTTGAGGAGACGGCAGGAGGTCCTATAGATAGCAGTGTGAGGTGGAAGGCCTCTCTATGGCCAACAGATATTAAGAAAAATGAGCTTGAGGGTTTTAGGGATAGGTTTAGGATCCCTCATGACATCAATTTGCCAATACCGACCTAGGAGGAAAGAGCCTGCTTTCCTATGGAGGGCTGTGTGGCAGTGAGCGAGGCGATCTTGAGTGAGGGGATGAGGCTGCCATTACACCATTTCTTTTAGATCATTCTTAGAGAGTACAATTTGGCTCCCACCCAATTAGTACTGAATGCTTGGAGTCAGTTGGTGGAGGCCTTTCTCCTCTGGAAAGATGTAACACTTGGTGGGGATATGCCCCCACATGTCTTTCAAACCCTCTTTCAACCTCGAGCTTCTAGTGGGGGAAGTGACTGTAAAGGGTGGTATTGTATGAATCCGTGGGGTCCACATTCGCCCTTCATCCTGGAGACCCCTACCTCTATCAAAAATTGGAAGTCGTCCTAGTTTTGGGTCAGGGGACGCTAGCAAACGATCGAAGGGGATGTGGTCCCAGAGATTGTCGTTCCAACCCAGTATCACGAGTATAGTAAGTCGAGATCTTTCATTGTAGCATTTTGTCTCGATCGTCCTTTGTTCCTTTTTTCTGAAAGTGCGTCTTGTGCAGGTGCAGTTGACCGATTCGAGCTTGAACCCCCCGAGTGGGCCGCGATCCGAGCCATTTATGGGCTCCCTTCAGAAAAGAGGCACTTTAAGAACGTTATCAGCAAAAGGACCATTTTCGTCATTCATCAACTAATGACTACTAACGGTAAGGCGGGATGATCCTTCGCTTTACCATTCTGTTCTTGGTGTGATTCTTCTAAAATCTCCATACTCTTTGTAGGTCAACAAGATAACAAAGAGCGGGTTAGGCCCACCTTGCTTCAATTGAGGAGTCTCCAGGAGGCTCAAAGGAAACAACCTATGGGTGCTGGCTCTTCCTCCTACAAGTATCATCGAGATGAACTGGCTCGCCTTTCCTCCAAGTATCATCGAGAGAAAAAGAAAGAGAAGGAATCGGAGGCCTCGTCGGATCGACCCCTAAAGAGGAAACTCGTGATCACGAAAAATACTGGCCCCAACCCCACTCGTAAACAACAAACCACAATAGGGAAGACCCTATCTAAGCCTAGTCTTGTGGAACTAATCTCCTCCCAAAAGGCCCTCAGACGGAAGAGGCGATTGAGGAGGGGACCAGCCTCGTGAGGAAGAAGAAAGGAAGCGAGGCGAGGAGTGCCCAGTTTGGGAAAAAAACTCAGAATTTTTTGGGTGGGAGGCCAGATGAGATAGCTCCCGCCGTTATGGAAATGCTTGCTGCAGAGGTACAAGGTACAGCGAGGCTCAGCCATAAGTATTAGACTGACGCATATTCTTCTCATGTTGAGACCTGCGAAGTAGTCGACCTGATGGAGGCCGGACTTGCCATGCAGGCTCGCTCCCAAAATTTCTTTATAAGTGCTCAGATAGAAGCATGGTGTATACAGGGGGTTGTCCACGATTATCGTAACCGATCTCAAAACACCGAGTTTGGGTTGCTTAAAGCCAACGATGTGGCCTCCACTGCAAATAAGGCTGCTGAAGCCTCTAGACTGAAGTGCGCCGAAGCTGAAAGTAAGGTAGAGGCTCTTTCCAAGGAAAATGAAGAACTGAAAAAGGAGACTCACCTATGAAAATTTGAAGTGGCTGGCCTGACTAAACGGGTCGAAAATTCTGATCTCCTTCAAAGATTGCCGTTTCAGCCTTGTAGACTGCCAACAAGGAAAAGAGTGAACTGAGGGTTCAAGTTGATGAGCTCAACACTGAAGTCTCCAACCTTGGTAAGCAGTTGAAACAGGCCGGGGAGGCGGCGGTGAATGAATATGTTGCCCATTTCCATGAAACTGCAGAGTATGAGGGGCTCGAGATCCACTTCAGAAAGGTTGAGGCTCTCCGAGCTCCATCCTCAACTGGACCTTGCAGCATTGAAATGAGAGTTCCTTCATACCAAGCCCTCTACTCCTATCAACGAGGTTGAGGATTCAGTCGAGGTGATTGCCACCCCCCCCCCCCCGCCCCGAAGGGGAAAATCAATCAAGGAAAGTTGTTCCTTAGGACAATTTACATTTGCCTTAGCTTCTTCTCTTATATTTTGAAAGTTTTTAATGCAATGTAACTTGTCTTTTCGTTTTAGTAATTCTTTCATTATGAGTTCTGTGAACCAATGATTATTGAACTTATCGGCGAATCATAAAGCGTAACTAACTCATTGATATCAACTTTACGGCTTGCCAGAACTTTAGATAATTAGCCTTGAAGGATGGACTCGCCGCGTCATTGACATATGAGCTCATCACTTTAATAATTTATGAACTCATCACTATTAATTAATTTGATGAAGATGTGGACTCACCATATTTAACCGTTGATGGAGATGTGTATGAGCTCGTTATACTTAATAAATACTTGTGAGCTCGTCACAATTAATTAATTTGATGGAAATATGGGCTCGCCATATTTAACCGTTGATGGAGATGCGTATGAGCTCGTCATACTTAATAAATACTTGTAAGCTCATCACAATTAATTAATTTGATGGAGATATGGGCTTGCCATATTTAACTGTTGATGGAGATGTATGAGCTTGTCATACTTAAACAATACTTGTGAGCTCGTCACGATTAATCAATTTGATAGAGATATGGGCTCGCCATATATTAACTGTTGATGGAGATGCGTATGAGCTCATCATACTTAATAATAGTTTATGAACTTCGTCATAATTAAATAATTTGATGGAGATATGGGCTCGTCATATATAACCGTTGATGGAGATGTATGAGCTTGTCATACTTAAACAATACTTGTGAGCTCGTCACAATTAATTGATTTAATGGAGATATGGACTCGCCATATATAACCATTGATGGAGATGTATGAGCTTGTCATACTTAAACAATAATGTGCAAAGAGAAGCTTTTATTGATCACAAACGATGCATACAGAGCGGAACCTTACTGGTGATACATTCGGAAGTGTTCCACATTCCACGGATGGGGTTGCACCTTCCCGTCGAGATTCTCGATTAAAAAAGTCACAGGCCTGACCTCTCCTGTGATGCTATAAGGACCCCAACGTGCCTATCCCTGGTTCTTTTGATGATGGGAACACCCTTCTTCACCTCTTCGGAAAGATTTACGTTTGATTTTGCGATTGTAGTACCACGCCATTTTTCTTTGGTAGATGGCCAACTTAATCTATGAAGCCTCTCTTTTCTCGTCAAGGAAGTCAACTCACAGCGCCTTATTTCTTCGTTCGAGATTTCGTTGAACGGTAGGCGTCAAGGCGATGGCAGGCCTACTTCAACTAGGCTCATGGCTTCTGCTCTGTAAGCCATGAAGAAAGGGGTCTCCCCAGTTGCCGTTTAGCTGGTAGTGTGAATTGCCCACATCACATCGAAGAATTCGTTCACCCACGCTCCTTTCGATTCGTCCACTTCTTCTTTCGAAGGTGTTTTATGGTCTTGTTGACTGCTTCGACTTGACCATTCACTTGGGGGTGATGAAGAGAGGAAAAATGCTTTTTGATACATAGTTCGTCACATAGATCTCGAAGCTTCCTATCGTTGAACTGTCGCTCATTGTCTGTGACTATTGAGTGAAGGATTCCGAACCGGCATATGATGTTTTTCCATACGAATTTTGATGTGTGCGCTTCAGTGATTTTTGCTAGAGGCTCCGTCTCAACCCATTTGGTGAAGTACTCGATCCCCCATTTTGCGAAGGGCCAAAGACTAGATACTATTTTTAGCTCTTGCGATGGTTGCCTTTGAATTGAGGCGAAGCGCTGGCACTTGTCGCATTTTTTTACAAATTGAAAGACATCCTTATTCAAGGTCGGCCAATAATAGCCCTGTCTCAGTACTTTATGAGCCAGTGCCAGCCCCTAGTGTGGTTGCCATATATTCCCTTGTGGATCTCCCTCATTACGTAATTCGCTTCATCTCTTCCCGTACACCTTAGGAGGGGCGCTGAAAACCCTCTTTTGTATAGAACTTCGTTCTTAAGCACATAATGTCCAGCCTTGCGCCTGAGTCTTCGAGATTCTTCTTTATCCCCCGACAAAATGTGGTTATGGAGGTATTCTATGATGGGTCGTATCCATTGGGGGGTTTCTCCGACCCACATTATCTCCTCCATTTTGGCCGTGGAAGGTCTAGGAAGGTATTCCACGGGAACAAATTTTAGTAACTCTAAATCTTTGCTGCTTGCTAACTTTGATAGAGCATCTGCATGTAGGTTCTCAATTCGTGGGACCTGGGTCAGTTCAAACTTGTCGAAGCAGGGAATCAATTCCATCACCTTCTTCAAGTATGTAGCCATGCCTTTGTCTTTGGCTGCAAAATTGCCATTGATTTGATTGGCGACGAGCTGTGAGTGGCTTCGAACTGCCAGATTCTTTACTTGCATTTTCTTGGCCAACTTGAGCCCTACTAAGAGCGTCTCATATTCAGCGGTGTTGTTGGAGGTTTTGAAACCAAATCGTATAGCTCAGCTGAGCTTGTGGCTTTCCGGGTTCTCTAGTAGGACTCCTGCTCCCGAACCAGTTTCTCCAGCGGATCCATCTATAAATAATGTCCATGCTGGAGGATGTATTGGCTCCATTTCGACATTGAGGTCTGTTATCCCAGTGAATTCGGTGACAAAATCTGCCACCGCTTGCCCCTTTATCGCGGTCCTGGGTCGGTATGTGATGTCGAACTCACTCAATTCTACAGCCCACTTCATGAGTCTCCCAGATGCATCTGGTTTCTGGAACACTTGTCTGAGGGGAAGGCTCGTTAAAACTTGTATACTGTATGCCTGGAAGTAAGGTCTTAACTTCCTAGAGGCGACCTTGAGGGACAAAGCGAGTTTTTCGATATCCATGTAACAAGTCTCTACCGGTGGGAGAGCCTTGCTGACATAGTATACAGGCAGCTGGGCACTTCTCTCCTCTTGCACGAGTACCGAACTTATGTCGTCGACACTCACAGCCAAGTATAATAATAAAATTTCCCCTTTTCTTGGTTTGGAAAGAAGGGGGGGCTTGTCCTAAGTGCTTCTTCTGCCCTTAGAACGCCTCTTCACATTCTTTGCTCCAGTAAAATCTTTTTCCTCCTTTCAAAGCCTTGAAGAAAGGGAGGCATCTATCAGTCGCCTTCGAGATGAAGCGATTCAATGTCACGAGGCGCCCTGTTAAACATTGTACTTCTTTTGGTTTACTAGGAGATTTCATGTTCAATAAGGCCTTAATCATTTTGGGGTTCGCCTCGATGCCTCGTTGGTTCACCATGTAGCCTAGGAATTTTCGAGAAGCGACTCCAAAGGCACACTTGAACGGATTCAGTTTCATATGGTACTTCCTCAAGATGTCAAAAGTATCTTGCAAATGATCAACATGGTCGATTGACTTGAGACTTTTCACTAGCATGTCGTCAACGTACATCTCCACTGTTTTTCCTAGTAGGTCGGCGAACATCTTGTTCACTAATCGCTGGTAAGTTGCACCGACGTTCTTCAAACCAAAGAGCATGACCTTAGAGCAATATAAACTTCGATCGGTGATGAAAGATGCATGCTCCTCATCAGCGGGATGCAGGGGGGTCTGGTTATATCCTGAGTAGGCATCCATGAAACTCAACAGCTCGTAGCCAGCAGTGGAGTCAACCAATTGATCTATCCTTAGGAGCGGAAAGCTATCTTTTAGACATGCTTGGTTGAGGTCAGAGAAGTCTGTGCAAACCCTCCATTTGCCATTATTCTTTTCACAAGTACTGGGTTCGATATCCATAACGGATACGTCGCCTCCCTGATGAATCCGTTTTATATGAGCCTCTGAACCTCTTCTTTCAATGCGACATACCATTCTAGATTTAAGGCTCTTCTCTTTTGCCTGTGAGGATTGAATTTGGGGTCTACGTTGAGCCGGTGGCAACTGATTTTGGGATCGATCCCCACCCTGTCTTCGTGTTTCCAGGCGAAGACGTCCAAGTTGATAAGCAAAAAGTTTTTAATCTTGCCCTTCGTTTCCAGCTTGAGGTCCTTCCCTATATGTAATGACCTTGTGGGGTCGCTTGGGATTATGGGAAAAGACTCCAGTTCTTCCAGCTAGACTCTGTGATACGTGGGTCCGATCCACTTCGATGACCCCTTCTTCAGGGGCATCTACCATGTTGATGTCTCCCCCTTGTTCAAGGGTTATGCCTTCTTCGGCGCATCAACCATCTCGTTATCTAATAGGATCATGTTCATATTCTTGAGCTCAGATTTTCTTAGGGAGCTAAGGTAGCACTTCCTTGAACTCATTTGATCACCTCGTATTGTTGTGATCCCTTCTTTGGTGGGAAACTTCATGTATAGATGATGTATAGAAGTTACTGCCCCCAATTCTTTTAAGGCAAGTCGCCCTAGAACTCCATGATAAGTGGATCGGTGATCCACTATTAAGAATTCCATGAAACATTGAGCTCTGAATGGGTACTCTCCCATTTCTACTGCCAGTGTGATCCTTCCTCTAGGGACGATGATATCCCCTATAAAGCCATATAGAGGGGCAGTCATGGGGGCGAGCTCATAGTCTACAGTCATTTTATCGAAAGTGGTTCCAAAGAGGATGTTGACAGAGCTCCCATTATCAACTAGCATGCGTTTTAGACCATTCCTAGCCACAACAGTTCGTACTACTAGCCATCGCAGTGGGGGTAGTGAACCCCTGTGGCGTCCTCTTGGGAGAAGGTGATTGGCGGACTGCTCCCAGTTGGCATTGTTGATGAGGTAATTTGTCAATGGAAGATCTTTTGCTTTCCTCGCATAGTTCCTCATAGCGTTTTTGAAACTTCCTCATATGTGTGGACCGACAATTATGGTGTCGATCTCCCTAATAGGTGCGTTGTCGATATTGGGTGGGGGCTCCCTTCTAGGTCTCTGATCCCTTGTTCTATCTCTGTCCTCGTGCTCCCTCCGTGGGGACTTATTTCGACGGTCCCTCCTTCCTTCGTTGTATCGAGGTTCTTACCTAGACGAAAGGGCGTTTGTTTGCCTACAATGGCTATTTCCATCTCCAGCAGGGGCTCTGACTGGCTCTCCATGGTATGGCCTACATAAACAATTTTCAGTACAATGGCCATTAGTTCGATGGTACGTGCAATACTGCCTGTCTTTAGTCTCTCTCCCTCTTCCTCGGCCTCTGCCCCTTCCTCGAACTGGTTCGGTTGACCATGGATATCAGGCCCAACCTCTTCGTAAGCCAAAGAGGGGACGACGTTCAATGTAGAAGTGGTCAACGCTTGTCCCGAAATGGGGGCTATGGTATGTCCTGCTTGAATCCATTGCTGGTCCACCAGGTAAGACACAGGACCTCTGCGCTGCATTTGGGGTAATGGGAGCCCCATTGAGGTTCGGTTTCGATGATCAATCAATTCCTCATTGACGATTTCGCTCATCATCATTTCCACCAAGGCATCGTAGGTGGTTGGATTTTTGTTCCGCACATCTCTCCAGAACAGGGTATTCATGTTGATGTCTCCTCTTAATGCGGAAAGGGCTTCTCTATCAATGACTTGCTCCCAGTAGGTCATTTCATCCATAAAACAAGCTGAGTAACTCTTCAAAGTTTTCCCTGCTTGCTGTCTCATGTCTTGCAGCCTTTGGATAGGAATCTCTCCCTCTTTGCTTGACAGGTATTGAATCAAAAAGGCCTTCTTTAAGTCTAGCCAGCTTCGGATACGGCCAGTTTCGGATACAGCCAGCTAGAATACGGTTGTACCAGATTTCAGCAGCCCCTGTTAACGTGAGGTGAAAAGCTCGGCACTTTAGTGGGGGTAAAGCTCCTCGCAAAGACATTTGAGTCTTGTAGCTATTGAGGTGTTTTGCGGGATCGCATCTCCCTTCATATTTAGGTTTTTTGGTGGCACAAAGTGGCTAGGGATCGGAGCTCTTCTTAGTTCTTGGGAGAACGGCAAACTCTCATCATCATCATCTAGTTCGAAAGATCTACAGGGACTGTCGAAATCGTTCCCTTCGGCTTGGTAATAGGGATATGACGTTCCCGCCTGATTTCTCGCGTTTGTTGAGTCCATTCTTTCCCGAATATTTCTAGGCGGTGGTGGCATCCCTTGAGGTTCATACCCCTGACGCTGTTCTCGTTCTCCTTGAGCAGTGAGAGGTTGTTGGGGCATATTCCTAGGCCTCATAGGTCCAATCCTATCAAAGAAGCTAGTAGACCTTTCAGGCTCGTGCTCCTAAGGGTATTCTGGGGAAAGTGCTCCTCCATAGGGACATTTCCATGGTAGCTCGTGACATAGTTGGTGGATGTGTCAACTCCCACTTCCCTTTCCATTGGGTCGTTCATCCCGTATGTTTGTGGATACGCCGCTGTGTCATTTTCTTCATCCTCCTAGCAAAAAGTCCTATGTTGTGGCACCTGGGATCCAGCTTGCTGTTGCATCTGCATTAGTAGTAGCTGCATGGTTACATTTTTTAGGTCATATGTCTCATGTTTACAGCCATTTTCCCCACTTCTCGTGCCAAGCATGTGGTCGTTCCACCCCTTCTATGGCGATGGTGGGGATGACGCATGTTTACATTTGTACGAAGGATCTCTTCTTCAGAGGCCTCCTACTGCATGTCTCCACTGTGAGTTTCCTGGTGACTCGAACTCATCGAATTCTTTGGATTGCTCTCTCAAAATGGTTATTGCTCAAAAACTGAAACCTTTCTTCAAGGCTTTTCACCCACAGCTTTTACCACTAGGATGTACGTGGTTATGGTATCAAAGATTCCCACATAAGGCGCCAATCTACTGACCCCAAAAATGTTCCTATGACGTGGCCAACAGAAAATAAGATATTCGCATCTTGGTGAGTCGAATCGCAATATGCTCGAACCTAGCGATTACTTACATTGACCAATCAATGAAGGGAATGATCCACAGAGTTTCATATGTTGTTGTTATAATTGTTTTTCGCATAAAAAGGGGGTCGGTCATGGAGTGTAATAGAGATAATCAAGTTTTACTTTGGGTGTGTAAATTTGCATTGTCTTCCTTAGCGTATGGCGTGCAGAATTTTTATATTTCATGTTGAGTCAATGGGACACGTTCGATGGTAAAAGATCCAATGGTCCTTATTAGAGTCAATCAAGCCATTAATGCGTAGATCTCCTTATCTTTTCCCTGACATAAGATCTGACTACACAGGCGTATAGAAACAGCATTGGCAAGGTGCTTTCTTGTCAATCATTTCGTTAGGTCCGCCGTTGGTTGATTTAACGCCTCGTCGAAGCGAACTGACGCCTCTGCCAACGAGGATCGAATGAGTAGCGCTAGAGATTTAGATGGCTTCGGCATATACAGGGTCGCCTGCCACTACGCCACCTGTGGGCTCGTCCGCTTGCCACGTAGCATTTATTTTTACAACTATTTATACGAGTAACATTAAATACACTTATTAATCTTACTTTAAATAAACTATTAGAAATAGCACTGTCTGTCCCTCTTTCTTTTTTTTTTCCAAAATGGGCGAATCTACACCTATCTTTAATTTTTGGCGCTACCCATCTCCAACCTTTTGAAAATTAGAGTAAGACATCTCTGTCCACAAATTCCATCCAAATTGACCGTTAAAATGGTGTAAAAGGACAACATTACCCATTACACTAAAAAAGGACAAAAAAAATGAAAATGAAAAATAAAAGGAAAAAACTATCCTTCTTCAATTGTCCACCTAAGCGTCTAAGCCACCTCAAACTCATTCATTTTCTTCCTCCACCCCCAACCACCAAAACCTACCACTAGGCTACTCCACTCTTTGTCATGCATGATTCAACAAAAACTAAAGATTTTGTCCGTTAAATGAAAGGAAATGAAATAAAATAGAAAGGTTGGGAATGAGTAGAGCCAAAAATCCAGAAGAGGGTTAAATATGCAAATTTTTTGAAAGGTTAGGGACAAAAAATGGAATTTTCCTAAACTATTATTATTGAAGTCTTATGATAGAACTATGAACACAAATAAGTGTATTGAGCGAATAGAATTATAAGTATCTTATAACATTTCTATTTGTAGCGGTTCAAACTCTATTCTCAATGAACACGTAACGAAGCAAAATTTACTACTATCATAATCTAATTTGATAATTATTGATGTAACTAAAATTATGCAGGACTGGGCCAAGAAACCGTAAACCGCTAAACCTACCCGACCCTACTCGTATTGGTTCGGGTCGGTTCGATTTTAAAATTATTTCAAGTTGGGTCGGGTGAAACAATTTTAAAATTCTTATAGGTCGGGTCGGTTCTCTTCCAACCCTTTCAAACTGACCAACCCTATTTCCTATTTTCTTTGAAGCGGCGCGACCATTCTTCTTCTCGCCCAGATCTGACCTCCAACTAGTAAGTTCTCTCGCTCTCTCTGGTAGTAATCGAAGCCCAAGCCATAGTAGAAGCAGGAGCCCTTATCTTGTAGATTACTCAAGGGATTCTAGTAAAGATGGGTCTCCTAGCCGTGAGTTCTATTGGGAAAATGCTAGGTTAAAGGAAACATAAATCCAAAGAGAAATATGAATCCGTTAAGAATTTCTGGTTTGTTTTGTTTTTGCTCGTTTCTCTATTTGGGATTTTTAAACCAATATTCTATTTTGTAATTGAAAAAAGCAGGAATTTTGGGAATTCCTTGATTCTTTCTTCGTGGGGTTTGAAGGAATGCTTATACTCGGTTAAGTAATAATGGTGGAGTGATGGGCACCAAAAGTGGTTTATTTAGCGATGAAGGGGAAATATGGATGAAATTGTGGGAACATAATTAAGTGTGTTTCTACAAGATTCACCATCATTATTCTCTGCACATTGGGTCGAGGAAAAACACCAGATCTACCAAAGAGAAATACTGTTGATGGGAAAGATATGGGAAAAAACCGACCCGATCCATTGCCCACCCCTAAAATTATGTATCGCCTTTAAACAACTTATTGATTGACAAATCTTTAGATCATGAAATTTACTGCTATTATATTCTAATTTGATAACAATATGTATATTGTGTTGTACTGTGTCACGCGTTACTATTTGCTAGCAAGAGTTGATAAAGTAATAAGGTGTTTATTTTGATGGGGAGACTGCAAGGGACTGCTGCACAGGACAACAAAATTCAACTTTACTTTGAAATTAAATAAATAAATAATACTGTCAAACCCAAATTTTAGATGGAATTAGAGAGAGCCAACATTTTAGGACAATCAAAACAAACAATATTCATAAATGCAGTTAATTTTAACATAAATTTGTAAGGTATTCCGCCAAATGTTTCAAGGGATCCGAATATTAAGGAATTATTGTCCAAAAATAATGACTTAAACTAAATATAGCATGAAAAAATAGATGATAGAGATTTGCTTGAATCATAACCAAACCCCCTATAAATTCCCTGCCTCAACACCACCTTGAACCTTCATTCACAAGGCAGCAACCAACATACACGGGCAGGATACGGTGATTTGTTCGAGAGAATTTTTTGCCGTTCTTGTCACTACGTCATTACTTAACAACGGAGATGAAGAAGATCACATGCGCCGCCCTCATTGCAGCCGCCTCCATGAGTGCTGCCATGGCGACCACAGCCGCTCCTAGCGAGGCACCAGCTCCGACAGTCATCAGCAACGCCATCGCTGCCTTTCCCTCTATTGGTTCCTTTATTGGGGCCTCCCTCTTGTCTTTCGTTGCCATCTATGTGTACTAAACTAAATATGAAATTGCGTTGATGAAAGATGTTATTCATACATATAGACGAGATGAATGAATATTAATGGTTATCTTATAATCTCTTTCTCATTTATTCAATGTAATGGATGTATCTTATGCAGTGGAAATGGAATGAAGGAATTACTTATTATTCTGTATTTGATGCAATCGTTTAATCGCCATCGAAGTAGAAGTTAAACCTAAATTATCTTAACATTTTGAACAAGAACTGCCAATTTAATCTGTCGTATGCCTTAGCCATAACGTATACATCACGTTATGCTCCCAAACCTATTTATTAATGGCATGTAACAATTCTTGAGCTAAAAGGATGTTGTCACCAATGATTCACTAGCGGAACAATACACAAAACCTACATATAATAATTACTTTTCAAAGCTAACAAATTTGTTTAATTATTTCAAAAATCAAGTGGTAAATAAATTAATTAAATATTAAATTATAATATATTAAATATTAAATTATAATATAATATATATTAATTATTTACACCCCATCACACCTCACCCTCCCCATCTCCTCACCACACCACCTCCCTCCATCTCCGGTACCGGTCTGGCGAAGGCTCCGGCACTGGTCCGATGACCGCTCCGACGATTTCAAAATTTTCAGAAAATTGAAAATCACACCCCCAACCCATGGATTGGTCACAATTGGTCTCAACGAATCACAATTAATCGGTCACAAAGGGTCACAATCGGCCACAAACGGTCACAATCAGTCACAATGAACTACCGGTAGTCAAATCGCGATCTGGATCGGAAAAGTTCGCCGACACCACCAACTTCGGTTGCAGCTTTCAATTTGACCAACTGTGACCAAATTTGTGTTCAGTGTGACCGTTTGTGACCAATTTTGTGTTAATTGTGACCGATTGTGACTTGATCATAATCAAGTCACAATCGGTCACAATTAACACAAAACTGGTCACAACTAGTCACAGTACACACAAATTTGGTCACAAATGATCACCACAAACAAATCCTCTTACACCACGGATGAGCACCACAATCCACCAACAGTCATCACTACCATCACCTTCAATGGGAATTTTAAGGTCACATTTTAATAGTTAGTCACAATGAACCAAATGTTTGCGATATTAATTTCATTTTTTTCTTCTAATACCATTTCGGGTTCGATAACCTACCTTATCAAACAACCAATCGTTTCTATGGATTTGAGAAAATTTTACTTTTGACATTAGAATTATCTTATCATTTCTGCAGTGAATTATACTGATTTCTAGTTTCTGGAGGTCCAATGAACAATTCAGTCTCAACATCTGAAACTTCACTATTCTCTACATGCTACAGTTGCTCTCTCTTCATTTGATCCCTGCTGTGGTTCAAGTCCAAACTAAATCATCAAAACCTCAAATCAATGACTATGTTGGATTTAAAGAGTTGGAAAGGAACAAAAAATTGCCATGATCATGGCCTTGCAGAAGTTCAACAACAATTCAAGGAATCACGTGCCGAATATTTATTTCAGAAACACTAGCAAAGAATTCGTCTGTGAACCTTGGTGATGAATGGAAGTACTATGATTCTGCCATAGTATGAACTTGCAAATTTGAAATTGTTCCATCAGCAAGGCTTACCAGATTGGTAAGGTCATCAAACTGTTAGTCAATTATTTGTTTAAAAAGGAACCGCCATTATTAGCGAAGAAACTATAGAGTAGGCAATAATAAAGGAACCACCACAACTATTAACAAAACCACTGCCGGAAACTACCATAGCCACCAGCCACAACCACATCCAAAAACCCCCAACCAAACACACCTAACAATGCACCACCCCACAACCTCACCAAATGCAGCATAAGGATTTTGGCGGCCTCCTCCATGTCCGTCACCGGAAACAACCCCATCTTCAAATCCTTCAAGAGAAGCAACTTATTTGGATGGAAATTAGTTTTTTCTCACCAAGAATAGGCACCTACGTAGAAGCAGACAGCAGCAGTTTCTGAATCTGTCGGCGATAGACTATTGGAGAGATGGAGGCGGAATATCGGAGAGGCGCTGCGCTGGTAATGGTCAAGTAGGAGAGAAACGGTTTCGGTTTTGGGAGCTTGTGCACCCAGCAGTGCATTACAGTACCATCACCTAGGTCAGTGACAGTCGATCGGAGGACCAAATTGGTAAAGCCGGATTTGAGGCGCCAGTTTATTGATGCAGTTAAGCTGAAGCATTTATACATAGCAGCGTCTGTGGTCTCCGGTGACGGCGTGAGGAAGGCCAAGAGAGAGAGAGAGAGCGAGGAGGGAGAGACGAGATAGAGGGGGTGGGACTGGGAAGAGACGACTGAGAGATATGATTAAAAATCAGGTTTAATTAGGGTTTTAATTAACATTCATTGGGTTAGGCAATTGCCTAAGGCCCCGCCTTGACGAGGGCCATCATAAAAAAATTATTATATGTATTATACGTATAAATAATAAAGAGAAATTTTCAAAAAAAGAAAAAAAAATTTATATGTTCAAAGCGTAAAAAGTATTTTAATACATTTGTGACATCATTTTGTTCTCTTGTTCTTAGGTTGACTCTTCATTTTCTCTTTGTACCATTTATTTTCTTTTCTTTTTTATTGACCTTTCCATTTTTATTTAATAATCTCTGCTTGTTTAGTTATCAAAGTTCAACCCTCTATAAATTCTCTACCTTGTGCTTACAATCTTTGACATTAATACTTACTTGTATGATTTTTTTTTTCTTTAATTTTTATGCCTTCTTATATATATTTTTGGTATTTTTCAATTTTTTCTTGTTTTTCAAATTTGGTATGAAAGAGTAAAATTGGTCAGATCTTTCAATAGTTATATATATAACCCATTTTTTGTTGTATATATATAAATGTACTTAGTTTTCCCGACTAGTCTCTGATGATTACTCGATATTTTATTTTATTTTCTGCAACTAATTAATTATAAGTATGCAAAGCTAATTGGTTGTGTTATGAAACAGATCGCAAGATAATGACGATAATGAAATAAAGAAGAAGAGAACAAGAACACAAGAATTTACGTGGAAACCCAATTTGAAAAAAATCACGGCAGAGGAGAACAATACATTATAATTAATAGTTTTGTGTTTACAATATCAAAATTTCAATAATCTCAATTGAAATCTAAATTTTCAATCTCTCAATATGTTGTTGAAGATGTAAAGAATAATATATGAATATTATAATATGGAGATACAATGTGAAAATATATATAAATCCTCTTATTGGAGTCCAAGATGGAGAAAAAATTCCAAAATCCGGATAAAACGGAAAAACCACTATCAGATTACTGCTGCAGCGCCTATGCGCTATTGTTACAAAGCTTGGGCGCTAGGTGCAGCGTCTGGGCGCTACGCTCAGGCGCTAGGTTCTGGGTAAACATTCCAAAACATGCTTTTGCCATCCAAGAGTTCCTTTTTCAAGTCAAACTCCTAATTATTATTGAAATTTGATCTTCACAGACTCTTCAAACCCAAATACCTTAAACTTCCTTCAATTAACCAAATTCCAAATCACATGGAATCCAATCAACCAAATACCAAATCACATGGAATTTGGATAACACCACAACGGGTTGGTTGAAGAAAAATGAATAGATTAAGAGATGTAAACCCGTAATAGACTAATAGTAGCTTTCATCCAAAAAGAATTATAATGTTATAGATCATATATTAATTTTTCTTGATACATTTAATTCATGGTATTTTTCTTATCAGTTTCTTTGTTATTTCATTAGTCTATACTTTTTTATAAGTAATATTTTCTTAATAGATTCTCATTATTATTGTTTTACAGTTTAAAGAAAATATTTGTCTATCGAAGTGAAAATATATGACCAGGTTTCATTATTACTCAACTAATTTAAAGTTTGATCTTGTATTGATTTTAGATTATAGTATGTCTACTAGAAATTATTTATTTGGACATAAAAGATAAAAAAAGAAGAGAATAACTAAAGAGTTTATTCAATCTCAAGTGTTATGAAAAAGTTTCTTGTTCTAGTTTTGAAGGAACAAAACCGACGTATAAAAGGAAAGAAAATTCATTATCATTATCTTAGTCACAAAATTTGGATTGTGAATTGTTTTAATAATTTTATTTAATAAAACTGCCCTCAAAATCTCAAGATCTACTTTGCATTGATTCTGCTAGGCAAAAATGTTATCCTATGTGTGTAAACATTGTTATAGGATCAACCGCATCTTTGGCGGCCCGTCCTACTCTGGACCTTGGTGAATGAGGTAAATCGCAAGTTATGCCTCCAATGGTACAAGGCGAAAGGCTGCTTGTACACTTGCACTTACCAAATGGCCAAATCCATATTTCAGGATTCGAACCCTTGACGCGCCAGCCCTAAACAAAGTTGAAGTTTTTTCACCTTCCCCTTTTATCACTTGGAGATGTGCCCTGGGGGCTATGTGTGTACACATTATTGATGATATAAAACATGTGTATGTCCAAAGTCCGAAGTGACATCCTCGACATTAAGTTCGATCTTGTTGCAGTGAATGAAACAAGTTTTCAACTAAACTTTCTATAAAGAGTCTCATCCTCCGATTCTCCATCTTGCGTCATTAATTTTTAATTACAATTGAAAAATACCTAGGCTTCATCGATGGATATTCCAACACTGACGCCACGAAATCCACTACTAACAACCACCACCACAAATGTTCTAATTGACAATTTGTTAATATTTTTAGGTAGCTGAAAAGGGTATTTCCATTGCAAATTTGTTGCTTTTGTAGGTAAAAATATTGGTCACTTTAATACATCATCGAATTTTTGAATTATTTACTGAATTGAAGAAAAAATAAATCTTGCACTTTGAACTCCTCCTTCAGTCTTGAATTTGATCCAAATACGTCCCCAAAGAAAAGAGTCTCTTAATTGTGGTATCAATCCCTCTTTTCTTGAGTAGATTTACAGCCTGTTTGTTTTCCATTTTGCTGCCCATTTTCAGAAAAAATATGACCGTTGGGCGCCGTCAGTTTTGACTTTTATCACACAAAAGCCTTGAAAAGTGGTCCTCCAACGGCTACAAATTTCATTTTTTGGGATGAAAAATATGCCCCAAACAGGGCCTTACTCCTAAAATAGATCATTGAAATATCCAATGTACGTTTCTTTTATTTAAGTCGAAAGATTAGAAATTTCATTACTAGCACCTGGCGAGGGTAGCGGTGGCAACGAGCCGAGCCCGAGTCAGGAAAAAAAAGCTCGAGCTCTTTTTTGGACCGAGCTTTTTTCGGCCCGAGTCGAGCCAGGCCCGACCAAAAAAAATGAGGCTCGGTCAGAGCTTTTGGCCCGAGCCGGCTAGGATTTTTTGTTTTTTTTTTATTTCTTATTTAGCTGGCTGTCTGCAAAATTTTTTTTTTTTTTTTTTTATGGAGGCTCGCCCGGGCTCGAGCCGACTCCCCAAAGTGGGGCTCGGCCCGAGCCGAGCCCGGGCCGTCCTAGCAGTCAAACTTTTTTGCCACCGCTAGGCGAGGGTGGCAAATAGGTCCTTAATGGACCTTTATTTTCTCCAAGGACGTCCGCCCTTGTGATTTTTCCGATTTGAGCATATTGGTCCCCGATCATCAAATATGTGCAATTTTGGTCCTTGGACTTCAAACTGCATAACTTGTAATCCACAATGTCGAATTATAATCCCTTTTTTTGCGTTGAACTTCAAATTCAATTATATTTTCAAACGATACATCATTTCCCTTCCGCACATATATTGCTCTTTTTACATCTTTTCATTTTTGTAATACTCCAAATCACTTCACTTTACTTATTTATTAATCTTCAATTTAGAGTTTCCTACCCCTGACAGCAAATCCCAAAAAAAAAGGTCATGATAGCCTCATGCACAAGCCTATAGCCTAGGTATTGTGATGACCCATTGCAACGGAATTCCTCAATCAATCAAAACCTTTCAAGAGATGTTACAGAAATCAAGGTCGAACACTTCAGCTTGACGTTATTAGATCGACAAGTTAGCCTATATAAAGGGGGTAAAAGTCCAATAGAAAGAGCCATTTGTCAAAAATCTCTCAATACACTTGAGTGTCAAGAAAATTGCATTCCTATTATATTATATATTTATTTTGTAAAAATTCCCTAAATTGATCTAAAAGTGCCACACTATTTTTAATCATAAACACACTACAAATCAAACTATAAAGATTTTTGAACTTTAGAGGTATTTTAACAATCCAAAATGTGCATCATATTGCAAGTGTCAAAAGACACTAAATATTACCTCCATTTCCATAAAGATGAGCGTGTTTCTATTTTCACATAAATTTAAAAAAATATAATTAATATAGTTAAAAGTATAATTTTTTCTTAATAAACTCCTGCTGTAAATAATAATTTAAATAGTATTAATTTATATTTGTTGATAATAATGTACATTAAATAAGGATATATTAAAAATTAAAAAATATATATTTTGATAAAGAAGAGAAATCTATAATTTGATACGAAAAGAAATCCAGTCTATCTCTACTAGAGGGAATTAGGGTTGGGCAAAATGTCCTAACCGAACCGAACCGAATCGAGTGGATTTTTTTAAATGAAATACCCGAACGGGTATCCGAATCGAGAACCGAATGTTTGGTTCGGTTCTCGGTTCTAGACTCAGAACCGAAAAATCGAATAAGAACCGAAATATTTTTTTTATATTTGATAAATCAATTTCTTTTATTTTTTCTAAATAAATTAATAATTTCTTTCTTATTAAATCTTATTAGTTGAACAATTTAGAGTTTATTTATATTTGTTAGTTGTGTTTTTTTAATTTTTTCTTATATAGTCTCTTAATAGTTAGTATGGAAAGTCAAGCAACTGATTATTATATTAAATAGTTGGTAAGTATTATCAATATTTTATCTTTATTACTTCTAATTTATATTTCATTTTTATGTAGACTTGAATGTTTGAAGCAAATGAATTATTGATATGAATTATCGAAGTTTTATTAGTAATATTTACTTTTTCGTATTTGTATTTGACAACTTATTATTTATATGTTATTAAATTAGATTACCTTAATTTGTAAAAGTTAAGATGGAATTTGGTATTTATATCTACTTTTTGTTATTAATATTAGTATCTACTTTTAGGTGTATTTATGTAGTATTATTTTAAATGTTAAAAAATTTAATTATAGTACGGAACCGAACGAAACCGAACCGAACCGAACCCGAACGGTTCCAAAATTATATTTGGAACCGACGGTTCATTTATTAAATACCCGAAAATTTCTGAAACCGAAAAAAAATCGAATCGAACCGAATCGAATCGAACCGACCCGCACCCACCCCTAGAGGGAATGTTTATGGGGTGTTTGATACACATTATTGAGAAGAAAGTGCATTTTATAATGTGATGTGATAAAATGTGTTGTTAAAAAATAAGGAAAAAAACTAAATTTGCGTATAATATTATTTTATTGAAAAATGTGTGGTGAAAAATAAATATTGAAATAATAAATTTTGGGCAAAATGTAGATCGAACCGGGTTAGAACATCTCCAATAGACTCTCTATTTTTAAAGAACATATTCTATCATTTGAAAATAATATATAAATTTAGATAGTTAAAATTTGGAAATACTCCAACAAGCTTTTTATATTTAACACTTAGGGATTGTTTGTTTCTGATTCTCAAAATCAATTCTCAAATCAATTCTCATTTTCAACCACACATTTTTTAATAAAATAATATTTTCCATCACATCAATAATTTTTTCTTCTTTTTCAACCACACATTTCCCATCATATCACTATTCAAAATCAAATCTTCTCCCAAAAATCTCTAACAAACAAGCACTTACTTTTACTATTTTCAAAAAATATTTATTATTTTTGTTTATCTTTTAATTTAATTAGCTTTTTTTAGTTTATTTTATTTTTTTCCCACGTTAAAAATTGAAACTCTTTGAATGCATTTAATTATATAGAGTGAGTTTGACTCTTCAAAACTCACTTTAAATTAAAATATTAATTTAAAGAGTTTTTTGAAATATTATTTTAAATATTGACTCTTTAAAATAAAAAATATCAAATGTTTAAATTGTTTATCGAACAAGCTCTTAATTTGGTATAATTTAAAGCCACGAATCATCAATCATGTGACCGTGTCCGTTTAATATTGTTAATAAAATATTTCATTACACTACGCATTTTCACTTTATTATAATCTAGTGCACTCGATTCAAATTCCTTTTTCTACAACCTAATTTTCATTTGCTATAATGGTGGATTACCAATTGAAATCGGAAAAGTGTTGACGGAGTAGATGGACTGTATGTAGAGAATAATTACTCTATTTCTTCTTCTCTTTTATTAATTGTATCTTCACTCGATCCTGTCTCACTTACATATAGGTTTCTCTCCTCTGCTTTTCTCACTCGTAATTTCCTGTTCGCCTCTAGGGTTCGTATCCTTCTCTACGTCTATATATATGCATAGACAATAAACCATATGTATGATGAATAATTGACTGTGTGATTTTGATGAATTGTTTTGATTGTAACTGTTTGATTAATTATTTTTTAGTTTTTTGAATATTATTTTATAGGGAATTAGAATCTCAGACAAAATACTCTTTTCTCTCCTCGCGAACAGGTTAGTGTTGTTGTGCACTTCCTCCTGTTAATTTTTTATTTTTTAAATATGTATAATATGATTTTTGAACTGAAGCTGATGAATAGAAATGATTATTCAGTGGCGATTTTTATTTTTTTTTGGCACATATACTTTGGGATTAAGGAATTTTGTGATAAAAGCAAGTTAATCATAAGGTCCATTGAGAATCAAAAAGTTAAAAATCAGATTTTATTCTATTTGACTATTTTGATTTGTGTGGAAATTTAGTATTGAAGTAAATAATTAGAGCTTCACTGAAGATGTAAAAGAAAAGAAGGTGTTGCCTATTGAAGAAGACAAATAGAAGGTAGAAGAGGAATATAAAATCTGTAGTAAAAGTAAGATAAATAATTAGCCTGATTTTATATGGATACCATACCAATACATCAATAGATATCCAAAGACAGAAATCAAGTTTCAGTGGTTGTTAAGGATTTTAGTTTTTGGAAATTTGTTTTCCTAGCTAAATTGCAATATCCATTCAAAAGTGTTAGCAACAGGCTAGTCCCTTCTATATTTGGTAATTGATTAGTTGGTATTCAGTATGTACCAGTAGATTTATGATTGTGGGCCAGTGAATCTGATACTCAGCCATCTTAAATACAAAACAGCTTATTTTAGCTCCAAATACTTCCATTTTTTCTTCCAAAATCTTGTGGCTTCTTGTAACCTCACTTTCTTTTCTTTGGCTGCTCATGTTTATTTCTTTTGTGGTTTCCTCCACCACCCCTTTTCGGCATCACACTTTTTTCTTTCGGGTCGGTGATGATGGTTTTAGTTATCGATGGAAACTTAAGAAAAATTTATTTGCAAAAAGAATGTTCTATTTGTCTCCCAGTTTGATTTCCCATGCAGCCATGTGCATCGCTCTGGGCTTGATCTTGTATATTTCTTATCTGCAGAAATAAATTAAGTTTTGTGACGTGCCTCTCCTTGCTTTTTAGAGTTAATGAATAGGTCACAAGTGTGAAAGCAAGTAGTAAGATTATAGGATTGTGGTCAACAAATGTGTAAAAAGGCTTAATCAGCCACTAAGCATTTTACTTGTGCAAGGTGGGACGTAAGCATCAGACCGATAAAATAATTCAAAAGAAATTTAGAAATATGTTCATAATAAACCATAAACCATCTAAAAAATTCATAATAAAACGAATTAACAAAACTATAAGTCTAATTTGAAAATAAAGCATAAAATAGAAAATAGTAAGCTGTTAAATTAATAACATTGTAATAAAGTTATATTCTATTGCTAGAAGTAAAAGAGCTCAAAAATTTCTTATATCATGATTTTTAGGGAACCATCAGCATCATCCTCCTTGTTGATATAAATTTCTTCTCATTCATTGTCATCATCCTCCACTTGCAATGGTTTATTCTTCTTTCCCTTTTCCTATTGTATAGGTATTAAAAAATAAAATAGAAGAACTAGTAAAAATTTTAGGTTACGAAGAAATTACTCATAAGGCCAAAGCAAATAATTTGTTTTGAAATTGCAAGACAAAAGTGTCAAACACATTATTCATCTTGAGGCGTAAGCCTCACAAATGAAACATAAGGAGTGCGATTTGAGGCATATGCCTCACAGTCTTTTTTTGTAAATAGTTTTCGAGACTGTTTATTTGGTTGAAGTTTGTTAGCTAAGTCACACGTTATTTTGGGGACTCACACAGAATATGCCAGGGTGGTCGTGAGGATAGAACTTATTTTGTGCGTATAAAATTGACTACTGTTAAGGATTCCTGGTTTCTATACTGTTCGGTCTACATCTATCTTTATCAGAATCTACAATATGTGCCCACATATCAGGCCTCGCTTTTACTGTGTTCTTTCCAAGTTCTCTCTTTTGCTTTCTCCTGTGTATAGAATTGAAAGAAGTTGTCCCACCCCTAGTCCTGACTTCCGAGAGATCTACCACTTGCAGAAAATAGTCAGATTTATATCTAAGACAAAATCATAGCTTTCCTTCCATAATTTTTTATTTTTTAATTTTTTTTACTGAATGTTCCACGACTGAAATCAGTATCAGCTGAAGCTTCAAGCATTATCTTGGTTGGAAGGAATCTTTTAGGCAGAATGCGATGAAAGTTGAGAGTTTTACAACGGCAGTTTTATTTTGTTTTGTATTTTTCATGAAGCTTTTTGGTACATATATTTTCAGCATATTTATCATATTTTATGAAGAACGTGTTACGTGCAATTCTTATGCCATTAAAGGTGATCCATATTCATTCATGCTAAATAGTGCTACATTCCAAGGAGTTTTCTTTCCATATGTTCCTTTTAGCACCTGAAATCCTATCCCCTGCAAAGAATAGGAAAGAAAAGAAGAAAAACATGCACACAGGCATGACTAAGCCTCTGTTTGGCAAATTTATAAATCACTTAGAAATGATCAAACTTCATTTCCTACACCACGTATCAATGGATCCCCAAGTTGATAACTACATCTCATTTCTATCTATATATAAATAAATTAAACCATTTTTTTTAAATTCTTCCCAAATGGAGGCTAAACTAATGGAAATCTTTTTATACCTTCCCCTAGAGGTTGCTGTAGAGAAATGTAGGTCTATTATGGACATTAAGCTTACTTTTTATGCAAATGTAAATTTTATTCTCTGTTTGAGATCCATTCTTTAAAACTCTTTTTTTTTCTCAAACTTGTTTTCAGCCTCACATTCTCCCAATAATAATTTTGCACTTAAACTAAAAACTTTTTCCTAGTTTTGAACCATACATTCTTCAAAAAGAATAACTTTCTACAAAATCTATTCTCAAAAAATGGGGCTTAAATAAGGGCTTAATACAGATATCTATGACTATTTAGAGGCTAAAACTTTGTCTTTATCTATATGATTGTCTTTTGAATAGAGCATGTCACCTAGTAGAGTTGTGCAAGTAGTGTCTCGATCTACTTACGATATGTACTTGTATATTTGTTATGAGAAACTTTACTTTTTGGATTTTCACTTGAATTTATCTTTCTAGTAAAGCTTTAATGTGAAAATAGGCGAGCGTAAATTAACTGATTACGATGGTTTGAGCAACGTGAAGTCTATGATGATTTATCATATTTTATGAAGAATGTGGTATGTGCAATTCTTATGCCATTGAAGGTGATTTTCATTACGATAAATAATGCTACCATCCAAGTAGACACCATTCCAAATTTTCTTTTAGCACCTGACATTTGCCTCCCCCTCCCCCTGGGGAAGGCAAGAAAAGAAAGAAAAAACATGCACGTGAGTGTAAATAAATAGACTAATGGAAAATTTATTTTTAACTTCTCCTTGAGGTCTCCGGTTTGAGATGATGTGCGTCTGTCATGGACATGAGCAATCTATTTATGCAAATAAAGTTTTGTGCAGTTTTCTTATGACTATTTAGGAGATAGAAGCACTGCATCTTTATCCATCATGATTGATTCTGAATGAAGATGAGACCTAGTACAGATGTGATTGGGACAGTTCATGCAACGTGAAGCTTACGATAATTTGTCATATTGTGTGAGGAATGCATTACCTGCAATTGTTATGCCATTGAAGGTTATTTCCAATTCCATTAAAGGTAAATGATGCTACCATTCAAGGAGGTTTTATTCCATATATTCTTATAGAACCTGTTATTTGCCTCTCTCTACAGAAAAACGAAAGAAGAAAAAATGCACGCAAGCACAAAAAAAATATTCAAAATTTGTTTATACCTTTCTCTTTCAGGTTGCTGGAATTACATGTTATAGATACATTATGGACGTAAGCTTCCTTTCTACAAACAGTTCAATGTATTTATCTAATGACTATTAGGAGTCAAAAGCACTGCAACTTATTCCATTATTAGGAGCTTCTGAATGTAGAATTAGACCTTGTAGGGATGTGCTTGCAGTATCTTGCGCTGGATCTGCTATACAGGTTGTATTTTTTCTTAAGATCAATTTTACTGGTCAGTTTTACTCTTGAGTGCATCTCTGGTAAGGTTAGAATTCAAAAATAAGAGTGTAAATGGAGTGGTTACAATAATTTGTGCAACGCAAAGCTGATTGTGCAGGCTCATAGAGTTTGATCCAGTGCTGACAATATGCATTATTCTCTTCTTGCAACAGAGAAACTTGAATAGTGGGTTGTGCATTTTGTCTTGCTTTATTCTGTATTTACTTTCGAAGAAAACATGCTACAGCTGTTACATTGTATGTTGAGTGTGTTTTAACTCAAAAGCGGTATTGCAATCCATGGAAGAAATGGGCAGTTGATTATATAAGGTTTACAATCTTGAACGAATGTTGCTTTTTTACTGCTTCATTAAATTACTTTGGTTCAGGAAAAATCTGAAAGATGGAGCAAAATGAGACTGGGTGCCAAGCTCCTCAAGTTCCGGTCCTTTGTGTCAATAATTGTGGTTTCTTTGGAACAGCAGCAACTATGAACATGTGCTCCAAGTGTTACAAAGACATGGTTTTGAAGCAACAACAGGCCAAGCTTGCTGCTTCATCGATTGAGAGCATTGTGAATGAGAGTTCCAACTCTAATGGAAATTATTCAAATGTTGCCATACTTACAGATGCACAGACAGCTTCACCAGTTACAGTTGTTGCATCAACAAAGGTGTCTGCTGCATCACCAGCAACTGAGAAAAGTGAGGAGGTTAAAGAAGGGCCGAAGAGATGCAGCACCTGCAGGAAGCGTGTTGGTTTGATGGGTTTTAATTGTCGATGTGGCAATCTTTTCTGTGCTGTTCACCGCTACTCAGACAAACATGAATGCCCCTTTGATTATCATGCAGCTGGTCAGGAATCTATAGCCGAAGCCAACCCAGTTGTTAGGGCCGAAAAGCTTGAGAAGATATAGCGCTTGTGGAGTAGTTGCTCATGAACCAAGATGAGGTTGTCTTGTGAAGAAGGCTCAGATGTATTAGGCGTCCTAGATCATGAGTGGTTGAATGCAGTAGTAGGGCGTCTTTCCAACCTAGAAATATTAGTCTTGTTTACAGTAAGGATATAAGCCGATTGACCAGTGTCTAGTACTTGTTTGTGCTTTGGTCTTATGATCTTTTTCTGTCATGTGCTTTGTATTCGACTTTCTTGTGGAGTGGCTTCTACATCTAGTAATAATCTATTTAGCCCCTGTTTGGGCTCCATTATTTCACATTTTAATGATGAAAATAGTAGTTTTTTGAGAGAATGTGTGATTGAAAAAGAAGTTGTTCGATTTATGTGTAATACTCCCTCCGTCCCAAAAAGATAGTCTTGTATACTATTTTTGTCCGTCCCAAAAAGATAGTCTTGTTTCCATTTCAAGCATGTATTAAAATTTTCATTTCCACATATACCCTTATTTAATACATCTTGGTATAATAGACACCAACTACCTAGATATTGCATTTTCAAATTTTTTTGGGAAAAAAGTGAGTCCATGCGTTAGTTCAACTGTGTGGGGATTCAAATAGGTATTAAACCTTTCACCTCCCTCTCTCAAGATCCATAAAGTGGCGTGAGGTGTTAAAATGAAGATATCACCTTGCTGGAACGGAACCACTTCGGAGCAATACCAGATAAATAGCGATAAACTTATCGATCATGAGACCCGGGTCGAGCATCCGAAAAAATGGGCAACCCGTTACAAGACTTAAACTTTCCACCAGATGATGAAAACGATGATTCTGCAATAATTGCAATAGATGATCGAGCAACCTTTCAAGGAAAGAAAGAATCTGGCAAACGATTACTCGACTTGAATTCTCTACCGGAAATGGAAGGATATCTTCCTCCTCGTCAGCAGGTGGCACTTGTTGTTCATGAAATGCTTAAAATTTATTTGCCTAAATTTTTTCATTGATGGACTGAATATGTTTTTATTTTTTATTGTCTGCATTAAACTTTTTTTTACGTTTTTGCGACCGAGGACGTGTTAATTACTCTTTTGGTGATTATTGAATTCCGTTGAATATGTAAATTTTGGTTCATGGCGCGCATCAAAGTATCGTCATTATCATGAACACAAATTAAAGGAAAAATTGTTACAGTAGATGACAGTTTTATTTTTTCCTAAACAAGAATTTACTTGTAAATATGTTAAGGAATGACAAAGGCAAAGAACTTGACATCTCAAATTTTAAAAAGAAAAAAAGGATCATGCATCCAACAACAGCCTAAATTAAGACAATTACACATAATTATTGAAAATTTAATTTCAATTTGCATTGCTTATAGCTTCACGTGCCTCATTCAATATATGAGGGTTGAAGTCTACGCATTCTGGTAGCTGCCCATTTCTAATCAGTTTCTTTTTATTCATGTGGGGTATCTTGTATTTGTTCCCTCCCAAATTACGTAGCACCTCCACCATGCAAGATTGTAACGTCAAAAAAGACATTATTTAACTCCTCAATAGGGAACATTTCAAAAGCCTTCTCCAAAGCTGAAATAAATTCATCAATTGTTGATGGAGCGTCTCGATGTTGAATGACATCAATGGCTTGAAAAAATCCAAGATCCAAGACGTTCGAATCAGGACTATTTGGAGGTTGGCAGCATAAACGAATTTCAAATCCGTCTCCATTTGCGGCCATGACGAATTCGGGATCATTTGTATCTAAATGAGGTTTTGCATTATCCTGTTGAATGAAAATAATCTCAGAAATAGAAGCTGGCCATTTTTGTTTGATGGTAGGCAAAACTTTTTCAATTAAGCATGTTCGGATAACGTCTTTAGTAACCGATAAAATTGGTTTTGTCTCCATTGTTCCCACTGCACGATTTTTACTATTTCTCCTTGCTGCTTCCTTGAATACGAGAGGCCATATTCCAATTTTCCCATCGAAATGTGCATTTTTGTTGGCATCAAAACGAGGACGAGCTACAGCAGCCAAAAACATAATCTTGGTGATGTATCTTTTACTTTTACACGTGCGATAGGGTTCCGGTTCTTCAGGATGGAGATAATACTTATTCGTAGTTTTAGTAATGTAAAACCACTTTTCATCAATGTGTATTCGATTGTGCATATTAACGAAAGTAGGTTTAGTTGCAATTGTACCTATGTCAACCATTGACAAACAAAACCGTAACCTCACTTTCTTGTTGTCATCCGTCAAATAGGGTTTAAAAGCATTTGAATGAGGCCTTATATCTCCATCCTTGATCCTTCTATGCATGGTTGACTTGGAAGCATTAATAGCCATCGAAAGTGATCTTATATTTGTTCGACGACTAACTGGGATGTGTTTCACCTGCTCTATGTCAACCTGAATTCTCTTCCGACCCACCCTATTTGTAAGTTTCGAACGGAACTCCAATAGATTTTCACCATTTGTGTTGCGTAGATCTTTTGCTTCACGCCATATACGAGAGACGGATCGAGTAGATATTGAAAAGGAGTTTGCAACATTTGAAACAGCGCCTTTTAAAAGCTGTCCATTGCTACTTTGTTCAAGCAACGCTGCAACGATGGCCCTCTTTATTTCTAATGTCAAATTTTTCTTCTTGCTCCCAGGACGAATATTTTCCGGCAATGTATTGTCAGTAGCATCTCGTTCAGTTTCCGATTCATTCAAGTTGGTTTCAAAGATTTCTGGTGGATTTTGTTGCATGTCCAAGTTCAAATAAATGTCATCATCAAACATTTGTTCCAAATCCGGTAAATAATCTTTCGACGTTGAGCGAATCTCTTCCAAACTGTGACAAAATCCAGCAGAAACTGATTCATTCAAATTAATCACAGAACTATTCGATGTTGGACCGTCCAAACCGTCTGAAATGTGAACAACTCTAGGAGAGGTTGGTTGATTCAGATCTGAATTTGAACACAATATAGCGTCAACCGACTCATTCAAATTAAAAAAATCAGCAATTTCCGGTGGTGTATAATGTAACTCGTCAATAATATCTCGAGAGTTACAGTCGGGATACAAGCTATTCAAATCAGGCTCATTCATTTCTTGTTCAGCAGCTAACTGATTCAGATCAAAATCTTTCATTATGCTAGAACAAATTATGGAGATTTCAATGAAGGGAAACACCAGGATATCAGTTGAAGATTGCAAATACATAGGTAGGTTGAAAATTGCAAATATACAGGTGGGTTTAGTTTTCAAATTTTATCACGTTACAAATTTTTTGTTTTCATTTAAATTTAGCTCCAAAATTCGTGGCAAATTTTTAAATTTTTCATTTTCGCGTTTAATTTTGGAGTTGAGAAGTTGGAAGTTCAGCAGACTCATAAAAGCCAAACTCTCGGAGATAATGGAGTAATAATACAGCCACATGTTGGAAAGTTTATTGGTAGTAAAACATTAATAAGGGATAAAGGGTATAAATGGAAAAACATAGTAAAATTTAATACTCTAACTATACTACCTACCATTTCTTAATCTGTGTGAAAATAACCGTAGGACTATCTTTTTGGGACGGAGGGAGTATTATTTTATTGAAGAATGTGTGTTTGATAAGATGAAAAAGAAAAATGAATTTTAATTTAATAGGGCTAAATAGGGGCTTAGTGGTCTCATGTTGTGCTTTTGAGTCGTACCCAAGTGGGTGGATGTTACCTCATTACAAGTTATGAGTTTGCTTCTCAAGAGCTAATTGCGTAGTAAATCTTTTTGCACTGATTCTTGTGGGAGCTTAGTGGAAGAAGATTTAGAGCATATTTGGGAGTTGTCTATAAACGGTTTATAATGTAAATAGATATAAATAAATAGTGAATTTCTTAATTGGTACTAGGATTTTACTAAAGTCTTTCACAAGGTAGCAGGGATGTCAATTTGGCTTATCGATTCGGATGGTCGTGGCTCGGGCAGAAAAAAGTTTGAGGGGCTCAGCTCGTGGCTCGAGGGATCTGAGCCAGGCTCTAGTCGAGCCTTATTTTTGGGTATCGGTCCAAGGTTGACCTTGCCCATGTTTTGAAATGAAAGCTCAATTAAGGTTTTTTTAAATATCTTTCAATGTACTGTTAAGTCATAATTATATTGTCACGGGTCATCAAACAATTCCTTCAAGATTGCACATAATTATTTGTACAAAAAAAAAAATGAATTTCACGCCTTAAAAAAAAAAAGAAACACGAGCCGGCTTGGGGCCAAAAAAACCAAAATCTTTTTTACCTAAGTTGCAACCTTCGGCTCACGAGCCAGTTTGACTAGTTTACATCCCTATAAGACAGAGGTGGTGGGGGTTTTGGATTCAAATTCTGGAATACGCATAGAAATCTTTCGATAAGACGGGCTCAGACTTTTTCAAAATAGACAATGCGTATAATATAACAGTTTGGACATAAAGGTTAGAATCATTATGTAACTAGCTATCCTTTGAGTCGATCATTGTTATGTGGTTTGTGTCGACCATGATATATGACAGCTTTGTTTTGTGTGTACTGGAAAATGTAATAATATGCATGTTGCATGTGGAGAGCACATGGCAATCTGTTACAGCATGATGCAATTGTATGGGTGGTGATGGATCCTAGAGGCAGCCTATAGCTAGGTGCATGAATTTGTTCCATACCTTATTGCCAATCTGTTACAGCATGATGCCATGGACTACTTTTTCACTCTCTCATTCAAAACTTCTTGAATACATCTACCTTGTCTTCTTGATTGACAACCACCGCGTGAAGTTTCTATATGATCAACATATTGTACCGATGACGTGAAGTTTACTTGTGCATAGATAACCACATTTACTGCATAAAGTAGGTTGAATGATTAGAGTTTGTTTGATTGCCCTTTTTTTTTCATGAAATAAGTTTTTTTTTACAGTAATGTTTCTACTTTTTGGGTATTTGATTGACTTTTTTTCATGAAAAATATTTTTCAAAAATCGAGCACATGACCATATTTTTCTCAAAAACAAATAAAATACTTTATTTAGAGGGGTAGATTTTTATTTTTTAGGCAATTCACTTTTTTTCATTTACCAACCAATAAAAGATAAACAAATATAATATTTTCTAGGTTGTAAATTAAACCAACCAAACACATTTAATTAATAATTCACATACAATAAATTTTAGATAATTCAATTGCCTAGAATTTTTTTTTTTTTCGTGCAAGTTCAATACTTCCAATCAAACTCACCCTTAGACTTTATGTGACACGACTTTGCATGGTTACTGAACTTTTAGTAATATTGCAATCGGATAACTAAATTAAGTAGGGATGGCAAAAAAACCCGACAAACCCGATACCCGCGGGGACCCGCCCCGAACGGGGAAAGGAAAACCCGCTTAAACGGATAACGGGGCGGGGATGGGGCGGGGAATTATTCCCCGAGGCAGGGACGGGGCGGGGACGGGTAACGGGGTCCCCGCCCCGTCCCGTTAAAAAAAAAATTTTTTTTTGTTTTAGAATTCAATATTTTAAATGAACATTTTCGTTAGTTCTAATAGAAAATAACAACTAAAATTATTTGTCTAAATATAATGAATATGAACAACAAAAATAAATTATCAAAAACTAAAAAAAAAAAAAAATTAAACGGGGAATTAAACGGGGAATAAACCCACCCCCCCCGCCCCCGCCCCGCCCCGCCTTAAACGGGGAACGGGGCGGGGACGGGGAATGAATTTCTTAACGGGGCGGGGGACGGGGAGGGCATCCCCGCCCCCGCCCCGCCCCGTTGCCATCCCTAAAATTAAGTCATGTTTGTCGATCATTCTCTAGGAACTCTCTTCTTCTTCTTCTTTTTTCCTTTTTTTCTTTTTTTATAAATTTCATTTTCAATTATATATTCTCACAATAAAATATTTTGTACGTAAATTCAATTTTTCCCTACGTTTTAACCCCACATTTTTTTAAAAAAAATTACTATTTTAAAACTCGTTTTTCCCTCAAAAAAAATTTTAGTGGGCATATTGTCTCGATCAGGTTATTACCTAGTTTTAAATTTTATCACTTTCACCAAATTGTTGATTTGTCTTTTGAATTAACGGAAAATCGATCCACTTTGAAGCACCGTAGAAACTAGTGAAATAAGAGTTACAGTGCCTTCAAATAAAAATTTTAAAGGTGTGTATTTTTCAGTATTTTTTTTTGTTTCATCGCTTTTGTGACACACGGTGTAGTGATAAAAAGTATCATACCATGCAACTAGGATGTGAAATATTTGAAAGACGATACGTAACGAAATATCAATCATGCTACATGAACCAGTGATGGCAAAAAAATCTGCCCCGGCGCCGCCCCGCCCCGACGGGTTGGCGGGGCGGGGCGGGGGTGCCCCACCCTGAAGCCCGAACCCGCCCCATGAAAAATAAAAAAAGTTATTAACTACAATTAAAAACAAAAAAATAGTTAATTGAAAGTTTTTGAAAAAATAAAATAAATAAATGGAGCAAGAAACGGGGCAAGCCCGCTCCCCGAACGGGGCACAGGGCGGGACGGGGTGGGGGAATGGCGGGGAGGCCCTCACCCCGCCCCATTGTCATCTCTAACATGATCAGACTCAATAACATATTCAAAAACGGAAGGGACACGTGTCCATACATTATTGGACAGTTTGAAAAATAAAAGAAAAATACATTCACACACACTATCAGCTTAGTCTGTTTGTACTGTTTCTGTTTTTTAATGACCAAAATTTCGGTGACGTCAGATATTACCCTAAACGCTGGGCAAGACATCCTTCCGCTAGAAGCTAACGCGGGTTGTCTTTTATTAAAAGATATAGCGATTGGTTTCCAGATTTTGTTAGATATTTTCCAATTTTATATACATCACTAATGCCTATTGCCTATAAGCCTATTGGTGGATTACCCTATCATAAATCAAATATTGGCAAACTTTCAAAATGATCTAATTCACAATACAATTAGGTCAATCACGATATAAACAATTCATTTATTCAGGAACAATGTAATCTAGTATCAGTGATACTAGACACCAGTTTATGTGTCATTATGTAATAAATTCAATTAAAGATGAAATTGTGTGATTCATTTAATTAAACCTGTAATTTAATGTCACTAAAATTATCACTAGATCGGTGTTAAATATCAGTAGTGTTAAATAGCATTACTCTTTATCCAACGAGCCTTATGCGTCAAACCAACTCCCCATGCCGTGAATGATTATACAATTTAACAAATATTAATTTGACATTGTGAAAAGACATTCTTTTTGGTAAGATCCTTTTGGAAAGTGGAAACAAGAAGATGATAAGCTTATTCCATTGCATTTTTTAACTTAATGACTACTTGCACATGTTGCACTTTTCATTGGACTAATTCATTAAGGAGCAATATGGGCGGTTGGCATGCCGCTACTTGTCTCACCTTTCCTTATTATTCCATTTGGACGGCATATATATTTCTTCTAATTATATTTTGTATAGTAACGTTATAAATAAAAAAAACTTTTGGAATAACATTAGAGGGTATTTGATGGATGTTATTGAGAAAAGAATGTATTTTAAATAGTGATATGATAAGAAATATGTGATTAAAAAGTAAGGAAAAATTATTGATGTGATGGAAAATATTATTTTATTAAAGAATGTGTGATTAACCCTGAGGGGTTGCTCAATTGGTCAGGCATTGGTTTGCTCCCCAATGGTCACTAGTTCGAGTCCCCTCGGGGCCACTGAGGTGAGTACCCGGCTGTAAAATTCAGGGCTCCGTGGAATTAGTCGAGGTGCGCGCAAGCTGGCCCGGACATCCACGGTTATCAAAAAAAAAAAAATTAAAGAATGTGTGGTTGAAAATGAGTTTTGAAAGAATATATTCTAAGAGAATGTGTCTCAAACAGGGCGTTTAGGTTCTAAAGCTTTACGCTGAAATAGGGCGAATCTACAAGTAACATATTGCTCTTATTAACAACTAAAGATTGTAAATATTAGATTTGATAGCTATGTCAAAACTTGTTTGAACACTATTTTTTTCAAAACTCATATTTTCAAACCTCACTTTTTCTAAATTCATTTATAACCACGTATTCTCATAAGATAATTCTACGGGTAAAACCAAGATTTTTTTCCCTATTTTTTAACATAAGTTCAAAAAATTAATATTCCAAAATACATTTGTTCTAAAAATGGAACTCAAACAGGGCATAGTCAAAACGTTATTGAGTTATTGCCACGAACGATGTGACATTTTTAAGGGTGATTGGATGAATTACTTTGTCATACTTATAACCCATAGTTGGTAAAGCAAGATTTGTTCGACTTCTAGATCAACTCATCAACCACAAAAGGCTTGGGAGGCTAGAAATGTGTTGGAGAGTAATAGTTTTTCATTCTCACCTTAATAATTCTGCACACAAGTTTTTCTTTATTAAGATTTGACTTGAATGTCGAACTATAATAAACAATGGAATGCAAATTTTATGAATGATCTCTCATAGAATTTAACAAATTAACTGAAATAGTGTATAAGTTCATTACAGTGTTAAATTCTACCAAAATAATAAATTCTTTGAGATAGGAATATTTTATAAAAAAAAGTAAAATAAAGGGATAATTGCAACAACGATATCAAACATTTCATTTAGTAGCAAGTTTTGCCCAAACCTTTCATTTGTACCACTCACGATACCAAATATTTCAAAAACTCGCAGTCAGGGTCCAATTTAACATAAATTGTTGGTTTAACTATTAGTTGACCGAAGAATTGACATTGACCATAATTTTGACTAATTTTATAAAGTTAAAATGATATAATTAAGAAAAATTAAACACACCACCCACCACCATCCCCTTCTTCCCGAAACCCCTTACCCTAAAACCACCAGTGGTTGCTACTGGCATCACCTCCACCCCCACGTTGATGCTACTACTTCTTCCACCACCACTTCATCGCTCACCAATAGCACAAAACCCCCACTTGTGCCATTTCATCCTTCGGTGCGCGCTACCGCTCCATCTATCAAAATCCCTAACCCACAATAAAAATCTCACTCTCAATTTGTACAAGTAAATGGATTGAGCATAAAAGAAACACTGGGTATTGGGTTATGAATCTGGTGCCTGTGAGTTCACTATAACTCCATCTAAACTTGCTTATTGCGATAAAGTTGTTGGGTCTGAATCCGACAAGCCATTTTCCTCATCTTCTTCAGTAGGTGGTGGTGTTAGTGGGTTCTTGTTGTGGTTGTAGCTGTGGTGATGTTATTTCAATCTTTTTTGCCGTGGATGGCACTTGATGGGTAGGATCTGGTGGAGATGGCGGTAGGTATGTGTTCAATTTGGTGTTTCAATGTGGCGGTCGGATTTGATGGATGGGACATGGTAGAGGTGTAGACAAGCGATGGTGAACAGTGGCCAAGAATTAGGTGGGTTCTGCTTTTGGTGTTGCAATTAGTGTTTCATTGATTATTACAGATGGACGTGACAGTCGGGGCGACAGTGGTCCATGGGGTGGGTGGCGATGGCCGGGAAATGCGTATGTCCTAGTTTTGATTTTGGGTATGGTGGGTATGTGGGGGTGAGTGGAAAAGATTTTTTTTTTTTTTAAAAAAAAAAAAAAAAAAAAAAAAAAAATATATATATATATATATATATATATATATATATATATATATATATATATATATATTATTATAGAAAATATAACTTTACCATTTTAACCTGGTAAAATTAGTCAAAATTATAGTTAAGATCAATTATTCGGTCAATTAATGTCAAACTAATAGTTTCTGCTAAATTGGACTCCGTTTGCGAGTTTTTGAAAGGTTTGATACCGTTGGTGACACAAATGAAAGGTTTGGTACCACTACTGCAATTATCCCTAAAATAAATATTGTTGAAATGAATTAAAAGAAAGAACTGTTTAGCATTAAAGAAAGAATGTATTTTAAATAATGATGTGATGAAAAATATGTGGTTAAAAAAAGTGAAAAAATTTTGAATTTTCGTGTAATATTATTTTATTGAAAAATTGTGTTGTTGAAAATGAATATTGAAATAATACAATTTTTTTTAAAAAAAAAGTGGATCAAACAAGGTCTAACTTGTCGACAGCAGCAGCAGGTACGTGAAAGCCGAACAAAGAGGTTGACCCCGTGGAGACCACACATCACAAAGTATGAATATAGAGGAAAGGGCCCCGCTTTCCCTTAAACAAAATCAGCGGCCGACTATGGGACGCGGAGAGACGATACTACCAACAGTTGCTTTAAACCCAATTAATCTACAAGCGTGGCACAATCATTTGATGACACGCGTCTTAAATGCCAGAATTTGGTATAAAAAAGTGGAGTGCTGGTCATAGTGGACGGCTGACATGACTATGCATTTTTTGTTTTTTTTCCTCTCTCTCTCTCTCTCTTCCCTTATCAATATCACCATGGGTACGATGACATCATTAATTTCCCATTTTACCCATGGAAATGTTAGCAGGATTTTCCACCTTTCCAAAATTAACCTCCTCCTCCTCCTCTTCTTCTTCATTTTTTTTTTTGCATTTTACTATAATTGTTGGAAAAAAAAATAATATAATATAATGAATTAATCATGCACTAATTTATATTTAAAATAATCTTTTATATAAGTGAAAATTTGGACAGGGTTTCAACTTCATCAATGAAAGAAATAAAGCAGGAAATACTATAATCGAAACAAGAGTTCAACTATTTCTCCATAAAACAATAATGTTTCGCACTAGTGTGACGGTCATCTGATACTCGTCTTCCAATATACAATGATCTTGACTTGTAATAGTAATGCTCTAAATTACAAGACCGACGAGTGTACTGGTATTTTGATCTCTAAATCGGAGGATGACTAAAAAATACAAGAAAATAATATTCGGTACTAAAATGTAAAAATTTGAAATAGTGTAGGAAGGAAATGAATATTATTTTTGTGGGAGATAATTGAACTGATTTTGGAATGAATGAAAAGGAGTCATTCCATCAGTCCTGGGTTCAGAGGCATTAAATGATTTTGAAAAGTAATCACCCTACTATCGAGGCCTGACATATGAAAAGTTGCATTGATAGTGCAATTGCTATAGAGAGATTATATCAATGAATCATTGAAGATCTTGTACAAAAAATCTTGAATGGAAGGTGTATGTTCTTGAAGCCCATTCACTTAGAATTGGTGTTGCAACAGGTCCTATTGCATCACTTCGTCCATGGAGGGTTTGACCTCTGCATGGGGGTTCGAAGGAGTGCATCACTTCGATTATTTAAGGGCCTCGGATAGACCATATAGGGTAGTGATGTGGAGTGCGACCTTAGATTCACTTATTACATGGTTGCCACTTAACCATTTCTTAGAGCCTCTTTGGATGAGGCATAACAATAATCCTCCAAATTCATGTATAAATATTTATATAATACATAGACTTTCATGTTGAGGTTCATTACATGTTATACGGTGATTTGCCATTGGAGAAATGATGTTTTGACGTGGAGTATTTTGTCATGACTAAAGCTATGCTATTGGGGTAACCTTTTAATTGTGGAGAGATAACGTAACACAATAGTTCTTGAATTCGAAGCATGAATATTTATATAATGCATGAACTTACTATATCAATGGTGTGTGAAGACCTTTCAAGGTAGCTTGTGCGAACATAAGTGATATAGAGTCAAAGCCTTTACTTGATGGCAAGACTCTGAAGTATGAGCGGCTTTGATAAATTTGAGTTGACGTAAAGGTGAGATCCTTGCATGAGGGCAAAACTCTTATACTTAGACCCTGTTTGGTACACATTATTTTTTTCATTCTCATTATTCTACTCATTTTCAACCACACATTTTTCAATAAAATAATATTTTCCATCACATCAATAATTTTTCCTTCAATTTTAACCACACATTCTCCATCAATCTACTATTCAATAATACATTCTTTCAAAAGAATATGTTTCAAACACACTCTTAAGCAGTTTTTGATAAAGCTGAGTTGATGTAGAGGCGATGCACCTTTTTGGGCACGATGATCTTAGACTTAGGTAACTTTGATAAGGCTAGCTTGATGTAGAGGCAAGACCCTTACATGAAGGTGATGTTATTAGAATTGGGCAACTTCTGATAAAACTAAATTGATGTAGAGGTGATGTCCTTGCTTGATGGCAATGCACTGGACTTAGGCAGCTTTTGATAAAGCGAGTTGATTCAAAGACAAGGCATTGACTTGAAGATTGATGATCATCTAGACTTTAAGTAAATAAGATTGATTATATTTATACAAATTAAAATATTAAGAGCTCGTTTGATAGAGATTAAATCGGATTAAAATTAAAAAACTAATCGTTATTGTTAACTTTTATTAGACGAGTGTGACCAATAACGGCTATATTTCCAAACAAGCTCGGAACCCTTGTTTGGTACCAATTCACTTTCTTGATATTCTAGTCCTTGATTTTTTGTGTTTGTTCGTTCTTATAATCATGAGAGGAGAAAATAGTAATCTCGTTAAAAACATTCCCTCCACCTTATATAATAATCTCTCTCTAATCAACATTAAAATATCATCTAATGGGTGAGGGATTATTATGTAATACCACGTCAGACCTGATCTAGAAGCACCTACGCTAGCCCTCACCCACCCCTCACCTAAAACCCCACCTGTAATTACTGAAAAGTCACGAGGTCATTTCTGTCCATTCAGATCCTGATCCGCGTCTCCATGAGGCTATTATTCCTTCACTTTTTCCTCTTCAAAATCCAACCAACAAACCAATTTCTCCTGCTCCTCTCTGCCTCTCGTTTTTTCTCTTTAAATCGATAATCACAAGTGTATTTCTTTATAAGAATTTCTGGTTAATTGTCAAAACTTTGTGAATTTTTGTAATTATGGCGCAAAAAACAGAGAAAGAAGAGACGGAATTCAAGGTCGTACCGGAGACCATCACGCTGTGTGTTAAATGCGGTGTTGCTGGTAATTCTGCGGCCAATGATTTGTGTAAGAAATGTTTCAGCGCCACAGCAGCTGGCTCCTCATCCTCCGTTGTCACGGCGGTTGCCGGATCTAAGAAATCGTTTAGATCCAGCTCGTCCTCGAGGTCTTCGCCTGAGAGGAAATTGAAACCTGTTGAGATCAGTAAGGGTTTGAAGAAAGAGGATTCGGATTCGGCGGAGGTTGTGCTGGTGAAGCGAGAGGTGAATCGTTGCTCCGGTTGCCGGAGGAAGGTAGGTTTGACTGGATTTAGATGCAGATGCGGCGATCTCTTCTGCGCCGATCATCGTTATTCCGATCGGCACGACTGCAGCTACGACTACAAAGCCGCCGGAAGAGAGGCCATCTCGAGGGAAAATCCGGTGGTTAAAGCAGCTAAAATTGTCAAAATTTGAAGAAACAATTATCGAACTTATACACGTATGTATCAATCCAGAAGCAGCGTGAAGTGAAATGAAATGAAATTTATAAAAAATTGGAGAACCTGGCTCGATCTTCATCGTTAACTGGTCCTCGGAGGAGAAATTGAAGGGGAAGACAGATTTTCATTTTTCCTTCGGAAAATGATAATTATTGGGATGAAAATGAATTTGTGAATTTTTTTTTTCTCATCTTCTGGCGTTGCTTCATCTTATTTTGTAATTTATTTCTGTTTTGAATCGGAAATGGGACGTGCTTTGTTAGAATTCTAGGTGTGTGCTGCAGTTTCAAATTCTGGGTTTCATTTTGGAAAAAAAAAAATAAATAATAATAATAATAATAATAATAATAATAATAATAATAATACTTTACCGGTAGGTTTCTCGTTATTGAACGTGACAATATAGATAATTTGGTGGAAAAGTCGATTGTATTTTAAACTTTTCAATTATAGAATGTCACGTGACATCATGTCAAACTAAATGATTGGACAAAAAAGTGACTATATTTTTAAAAGATCATGCTATTTGTACACCTGGATTGACACTCAGACCCTTTCACAAAAGAGGGGGCCCACAATTTTTTTATTGGTAGTGGGCCCCCTCCTCTCTTGTGAGGGGGTCTGTCAGTCCTGGTGTAAAAATAACATTTTCCATTTTTAAATTCTTCAACAAAGAATATCATGTAACATTACGTTGTAGCATGATTGGAAAAATAAAAAATCCATTTAATACTTCACAGTTTACGAGTAAATTGTTTCGATAATCACTCAACTTTATCATGGTCTCGATTTACTCACTAAACTTTGTCCGTTTGCACTCCGTCCATCTCTCAAAAATTCGTTACCTTATTCGCTGACGCGGCTAATGAAAATCTATCGTGGCAAGTTATGGCCGTTAAAAAATGACAACTCAACCAAATCATTGTTTCATTACTCATCCAACTTATATTTAGTCACAGTTTACTCATCTAACTTCAAAATGCTTTATAATGGTCACTTATCTTTGAGATGTTGCACTTCATTCATCATTCGTCGTATTTTGTTCCCTTCATTTCTAATGTGGGCACAAAAATTCCACGTTTTACGTTATATATGTTCAAAAAATTGCAACTTAACAAAATTTAACTCATCAAAATCACCATATGTGAAATGTGATTTCAACGACCCCCATCAACATCTTTAAAATCTAATAAAGCATCCCCAATAATTTTTTTTAGAAGTATCATTTTTCTAATTCAAACATTTACTGTGCAAAAAATAGGTTTTAATTTGAATGTGAAACTCTGAAGCATAACTTGTCTGGTTGGAACGTTTACCACTTCCACACCTCATAAACTTTTTTAAAATCCAATAAAACGTACCCAAACAAGTAATACTTCAGAGTTTCAGTTTCAGATTAAAAACTATTTTTTGCATAGTAAACTTTCGAATTAGAAAAATGATATTTCTAAAAGAATCGATGAGGACGCTTTATTGAGTTTTAAATAAGTTGATGGGGCCGTGGAAGTCACGTTTCACATATGGTGATTCTTGTGAGTTAAATTTTGTTGAGTTGCAATTTTTTTAACATCTGTAACTTACCACGTGGAATTTTTATCCGAACATTAAGAATGAAGGGAATAAAATATGGCGAATGATGAATAGAGTGCAACATCTCAAAGATGAGTGACCATTGAGAAGCATTTTGAAGTTCGATGAGTAAATTGTTACCAAATATAAGTTGGATGAGTAATGAAATAATGATTTGGCTGAGTTGTCATTTTTTAACGACCGTAACTTGTCACGTTAGATTTTCGTTAGCCACGTCAGCGAATAAAGTAACGAATTTTTTAGGGTAATGAATGGAGTGTAAACAGACAAAATTCAGTGAGCACTGTGAAACATTTTAAAATTTAGTAAGTAAACTGTGTCCATGATTAAGTTGAGTGATTATTGAAACAATTTACTCACAGTCTACATAAGAATAAAAAAAACTTGAATGATTCTTAGACTATACACTTTGTGCGAAAAAGGTTCCGAACTTTAAATTGTACTTCAGAGCGTGTTTGGGAGTAATTTTTGTGGGATTTTAATCAAAATTATAGCCGTTATAGTCAACTTGTGGGCTCCACCTGTGAGAGGGAAAGTAAAAATGATGGCTGATTTGATAGTTAACGGCTAGAATTTTGATTAAAATTTCTCCCAAACAATAAACCTGTTAGTTTCCAAAAATGATTTCCGCCAAAAATTATTAGCGCGCCCTATTTGTACAACTAATTTATGATGTGACACCCATTCAACGTTAATTTGACATCTAATACACCAGCAAGAATAAATTGCATTATTCCTTGGACCAAAAGTATGCTTTTAATGCACTTAGCCCCTTATTTGGATTTCAATAAAATGAAATTTTAGAGGAAAAATGTATTTTTAAATAATGATTATTTGAAATATATGTGATTAAAAAGTAATAAAAATTTTTAAATTTACGTTTAACATTATTTTATAAGAGAGTGTTTGATTGAAAATGAATTTTAGAAAAATGCATTTTTTTTTGCAAAAATAGAGTCTACAGGGGCTTATAGTTTTAAAAAATTGTTGAAGTTCAATTTAAAGTCCGGGACCATCTTCGCACATAGTGTATAATTTGGGGACCATTCAGGCAGGCTTTTGAAAATTCGGTGGCCGGTGGAGGGTGTTTTCATCAGTTGTGATAGAAACAGCTCATGTGGGGCCCGTTACGATAGTGTGATTCTTGACATAAAGGTCTTTAAAATAAACGTGAAAAATAAAATCATTTTTTCATCATATTTATCTCAGTGGGGGCGGGAGGCTAGTCTCGATATTCCATATGCATGATTGTTATTTCTTTTGAAATTTAATTTATTCCTTATCAGCAAGGAAGATAATATATATTAATTGCATATATAAATTCTTGTCAAAAGTTTAATTGATTTAAATTTCAATATAGTAATTAAATAAAATGGGGTTGTTACACGACTGCTCTATTTGGATAATGGGAACGCCCATCTCCATTGATGAGATCATGCTGAATAGTTGGATCTATTACCAAGATATAGGTCAGTACGAGTAAGAACAGATATAGGATCAGATTATAAGTCAAATTAATACGTAAAAAAAAAAATTACACATGAAATTTTTTTTACATAAAAAAAAATTCTACCAAAAAAAATTCAGTGGGCTGGGACATCTGTCCCTGAGTACGAGTTCCCTCGTGCGAATTAGAGCAAGTGGAATCTCTAGCTATAGTTTTGCTCAATTGTGTAGCCCGACTCAGTCCCCCCTTACATCTGTCCCTGAGTACGAGTTCCCTCATGAGAATTAGAGCAAGTGGAATCTCTAGGTATAGTTTTGCTCAATTGACTACTTGAACTTCCACTAAAATCTCCACTCGACTATTGGTGGATTTTCACTAGATCCACTAGTAGACTGTCCTATACATTGCATGAGGTGAGAATTACTCGTAATAGAAGGAACTCAGTCGATCAACGACTCTCTTTTCTTAGAGCTCTCTAGTAAAATTTGTGCGAAGAGTTAACTGAGAAGGAATTTAACGTTATAAAATATAAACTATAGAAGGATCGTATAGGCGGAAAAATTCCCACCAAGTTATGACACATTAGGGTTTCACGTGGCCCTTTGGTTTACTAGCCATGTGTTATTAAATCAACTCACTTAACGAATCTTGCTACATGTACATAATAAATTACATAATATAATGTAGAGGGAAAAAATTATATGAAAAAGTTGATTGTGTTTTAAACTGATAAATGGTAAAGTACCATGTGACATTATGTAATCCATTATATAAATTTTTATGTACATATAACAAGATCATACTTGACTATAAGGATGTAGGTCCCATTTACCTATTATGTATTGCCGGTTAAAATAGTGTTAAACGCCACTAGAAATAGATAACATTATTTTATGTTAATGACACGTTACACATGCCACCATAAATGATTAATTTAATCCTTAAAATTGTGTATGTTGCTTTCAAGTCACTTGTAATACAAAAAAAATTAGAACCGTGCTATAGGTACAGAAATATTTGCCAGACAATTGTCAGATTTTTGAAATCAAAGGTCAGGATTTATACAAAAAGGCGGGAAAAAAAAAAATCAAAGACTAGGAACATTTTCTGGTAAATTTCTGGTAAAATTCCCTGTACTCAGGGAATTTTCCAAAAAATTATAGGTGAGCTAGTTCTCAGATAAAGGGGCTAGGATAGTGACGTGGAGTGGACGGAAAATAAAGTCCGCCCCTCTTGTAGGTGTTTCCGCCTTCAAGCACCACCATGACACTGTCATCGGGAGAAAGATTCTTAGCATCAACAGATATCGATCACCTTTATGTTCAAATTTATTAAATGTGTCACATATTGTTTTTAGGGAAAACAAAATTAAATACATTTTGCTTATTTTTATTTTGGGTAATTGGCGAAAAACGCCCTTATTTTTGAAGATTTTTGTAGAAAACGTGCATACCTTTCGTTTTTTGTCGCAGAATGTCCTTACCTTTCACATTATTTGCGCTAAACGTCCTTTTCACCAATTTTTAACATAAAATGACCATTATACCCTCAAATATAAGTAAAACAAAAAAAATAAAAAAATAAAAAATAAATTGCAATCTGCTCCTAAACTTTTAAAAAATACAAATAAGTCCAAAACTTATGAATAAGCACTTCGAAACTTTGAAACCCGGATGCAAGGAATTAGCATTCCTGTTGGCTCCGGACAACTCTCCAAAATCCCCAACCTGTTGGCTCCGGACAACTCTCCAAACTTTGAAACCGGGATGCAAGTAATTAGCATTCCTCCAACGTTTCATCATGTGAAACGAGAAGAGACCTTGAACGGTCCCATGATGATCCACGTAATGCCATAGTTTAGCATTTTCTGCAATCACGCCCTCAGCAATTCGTCCTTTTGAGCTTTCGGTTGGCAATTCATCACCCTTTAAATCAATCACCTCTCCCAAATCTGCAACCATAATCAGTCCACTGTTTCCATTAACGGCTGGCTTTTCTGTTTGAACAACGTCGACAGACGGTTGATCCTCTGCATTCATTTGTTAAAAAAGGGGGGGGGGAGCAAAACTATGAAAATCGAAGCACTGAAAATAACACTGAGTGATAATAGGATAATAGAGACCCAAATTTGCCTATTTATGACTCAATTTTTGCTCATTTTTGCCCTAGTATATATCTAAAGCTTTCTATTTCCAAGTGTCTTCTTATGGTTGACAAATGAGAGTTTTATTTGTTAATCTTCCTTGGTTCTAGGGCCAGGGAAAAACTAAAGCAAATCGATTTCAGTTGAGTTGGGTTCCAATTTGAAAATCAAATTTGAGTTCTGGTTGAGCTGGATTTCGGGTTATGAATTAAAATCCAACCCAACCCGATGAATTGAAAAATATTAATACCTAAGATGAAAGAACTTAAATAGATACAATAATGGAGACAAGAAATTAGAATGTACAAATGTCACTACTGGATGATTACTATTCACAAATGCAAAGTTATTTTAATGAATAAATGAATCTTGATGATCCCAAAATTATGTCGTGACCCGAGCACTTTATCCCGAGGAGTAGTATTGCTGATTCCATCAATCTCGGGCATGGAACCTCCTCGGGGTGGTACCTCTTCAAGCATATGAGGCGATACCCTCCAGCATATAGACGTGGTCGGCGTATGTCCTCAGGTAATAACATTTCTTATCAGCTAACAATCTCCTCGAGGTTATGTTTTGACCTTGCACCTAACAACCTTTGATCCATTAGGACTCTTAGATAAAATAAAACTTATCCAGTTCCAAGGAAGTTGAGTCCAGATGTTCCTATTCCATTCAGATAGGACTCTTATCAACGGAACTCTATCTTTATTCAAGCACATCAATAGTACAATATCAATCAAATTACAACTTCTAAGCATTGTAGGATTCTTAGGGATTTGAATAACTTAATCATATCAAGAATGTACTACCTACACTATAAATACAGCACGACAATTCATTATTTATGTACGCTTTTACATAATCTTCAGTTCATATCCTTTCGCATAAATGCTCTAGAGAGCACTGGGGGTGATGAGAACATACCTCGACGCCTTTGTTTTAAGTTCTGGAAGATCACGTTCGTATTCATTATCAGTCATCAAGCTCGAAAATTAATATGTACGATTTTTTATAATATCAAAATATTTTAAAAAATTGTAAAAAAATAAATTGCTTCTTAATTTCAAACTTAGTTATACATTACTTTTTAGAAAGGATTCACTATATAGGATAAAAACAAAAAAGATTTTCATGTGGTTCTAAACTTTAATTTTTTTTCCAAATTCAACAAAAAATAACCGTATCCAACTTGAATTAGGCCCAATTCCGAACCGACCCAAGCTTGATCGATTTGGGTTAGGTTGGATTTAAACACATAATTGGATTGGGTATCAAACCGACCATGTTTGGTTTGGATTGAGTAAAAAATTAACTCAACTCACGTCCAGCCATACTTGGTTCAACGTGATAGATTTACCCATTGAATTTTTAGATATGTAACATATATATTTCCTAAGTGTGATTGTTATTTTATTTTATTTTAATTTAATCCATCACTTAATAATTAACTAGAAAGGAAGATAATTTACATATTTATTTATGATGACCCCAAAAAATGAACTCAACAGATGTCGAGCCCACTCTTGCCACGTCAGTGCTGATCCAGCACGTTTCTACTGGAATGGGAATGGTAGTTTGACTGTAATGAACGTGGAAGACACTTTCCGACGAGAGACAAATGTTCAAGCTCCGGCGATTGGATTTGGACAGCACTCGCGCTATCAATAATTGCTCGATTCGTTTTCCTTAACCAAATCGCTCGTTTGTAATAAAATATGTGGAAGGATAGATATAAAAATATATTGTATAATGTTGGAATATCAATGTATGTTCTTCACTTGTGTTTTGTAAGACAAAGCAAAACATATAAGGATGTTATTTTATTTCTCAATTGCACCATCCCCTTTTTCAGTACAAAGAGAGACTATTTATACTAATCTAGCCGACATGGGGACCGTTGGATCGGATCCACGTGGCGACATCTCCTGGACCGAGACTTCACATCACTATCCATTCATTACATTCAATTTTATACGGCGGGTCAGCCGTGCTAGTAGTGGGCTGATACTGGCACATTAACACTACAAACACTTTATTACAGACGTCTCATCAATCAATTCTAATAGATCTCCGAATCCTTTGGAGAGCAACGTTGGCATTAGCATGCGTTGAGGTCAGCTCTGGGCTTATGGACATCTGGTATGATTGAGCCTCGATGCCTTAGCACTTCAGATAGGAGGAGCATCTGCCTTGTATTGAGGGGTTTTAGGTAGGCCTTCGTTACTTAGGCTGGAAGGGACATCGACGGATATAGCTTCAGCACTCGCATGACCTCGAACAGTTGCATCCTTTGTTGTCTTTGACCATGCTGACTTTTTAACCGGCTCTATGTCCACTTGGCTACAGGAAGCACGTGGCCGTCCACGTGGAGTGTTGACTTAGAGCCTCTAATTTCGGGGGTAACAATTTATATGTAAATTTATAATTAAATATAGTAAATAAATAAAATCTGATTTTCACAGAACTGCTAAATCTTGATATAGGTAACACCCGATCGACCAATGAGGTCATGGCCGAATAGTTTGATCTATTAACTAGATATGGATCACTATTCATTCCCTCAAAACGAATTAGACTGAACGGAAGCCTAGCCGTAGGTCTTCTCAATTGACTACTTGAAATCCCACTAGAATCCCTAGATCAACTAGTAAACTCGCTTCTGGAACCGTCCTATGCATCGGAAATACTAAAGAGATGAGAATTACCCAAAATAGATGGAACTCGTCAATCGATGACTCTACCTATTTCTCGGAGTAAAGTTTTAGCACCGTCCTTAGGTGCAATTAATATATGGATTCATGAATTTTGAGTGTATATCCTCCTTTATTCAACTGTATAAATTAATTACGATATATGGGGTACGTTATAACACAAATTACTTAAAAGGAAAAATACACGATTAAATAAAAAATTAACATATATGTAATAAAATGAATCATCAATAAATTTACTTATAAGTGAGCAAAATTATCTTTTTAAAACAAATTGTAACAATTTTCTTAAGTTTTCAATACTTGTACGTTTATCTTGTAATGTAACACTTAACGTGCTATTGAAATAATTCACCATAATCAACCTTAATTTAATCACCAATTATTCTACCTTCCCTAATCATGTCCCTACTAATCGTAGACGATGTACCAAATATGCAATTTCACAATGCAAATCGACAAGATGACATTAAAAATTACAAAAATGTTCAAATATATGGTCGCAATAATAGTATACGTGTATATATGTATAATGAGAACAACTTCTAGTGCTATACAATGTCTAATATTCTAGAAGTTTTACTACTCCTCCTCGATGACAAATGTCGCATGGAGTAGGGGACTTGGAATAGTTACAAGTTATACCCTACCCACTGGCGGACCCGGGGGGTCCTGGGGGCACGTGCCCCCAACTTTTGAGATTTATTTATTATTTTTTTAAAATCATGTTTGGTATCGATAGAAATCTAAATTTTAATTTAAATCAAAGTTAACAATTAATTTTAATTATGAAATTCATAACTGTTTAACTTTTCTTAAAATTAATTAAAAATTTGATTTTAATCTCCACCAAATATGGACAAAATCACAATAAATTTGAATTTCGATAACATGCTCATTTTAAAAATTCTCCGACGATCATATGCTAATCGAATTTACAAATTGCTTATGTCATCTCAAAACTTATTTCGAGAACTATATTATGGGCATATCGAATAGTACAAATAGATATCAAAAATAGTTAAAAATACGTTAAACGTGACTCTTACAGAAAGACGTATAACTCGCATTTTTTAAAAAAAAAAATCAATTATTTCATTAACATTTATTATTTTTGTGATACAAATTTCTCAATGTAATTTTCATCATTTTATTAAGAAAATTTATATGGAATATAACATCAAAAATTTTCAAAATTTTACATATGAAAAAGTTATATCTCATGTAAATTTTCGGATGCAAAATTAAATGGGTTATGATTTTTTTGAACGTTAATTTTCTATTGTAAAATTTCTCTCAACTTCTTTACAAGTTCGATTGAGTCCCCCTAATTTTAAAGTTTTGCGTCCGCCCCTGACCCTACCTCTAATCTTATTTTTGCATTGTTTTTGTTGGTCGAACAAGGATTGCGGGATGTAGAAGACTAGGGAGATAACTCGACCATATTGGGCATGCCCAAACTCTACTATGCTTAGACGTCAAATTGTTGCCTTAAAGTAGGTTGACCTAGTTATTTATGAATCTATTGATTGTCTATAAAATTTATCTTAATTGAATATTCTTTGTAGAATTATCGTAACCAGCATGGTGTTTGGAAACATAACATCTTTGATGCTACCAAAAATTGTGCCTGGTGAATCCCGAGCTTGACGACTGACAGTGAGTACGAACGTGATCTTCCGGTACCTGAAACAAAAGCGTCGAGTTGTGTCCTCGTCACCCCTTCGATACTTAAGTCAGAGAGAGAATAGAGCGAATATATGCTGAGGGAAATATGTAAAAAATGTACCTGAATAGTGGGTAAGAATGATGTATTTATAGAGATAGGTAGCATAGTTCTAGTAGGACTTATCCCCTTATTCTTCGGAGTGGCTATGGGGATAAGTGTTAGGATGTGATTAGGAGTCCTAGTCTCCCTTAGTAGAGGTGTCGCCTAAGACAAGACTCCTTCAAGGCCTAGGATTCCTGAGTTGGTTGCATTTGTGCCTGCGAGTTAAGGATGCCACTCGAGGATGCCTAGCATCACGACGGACTTTTGCTCGAGGACATATCTCGAGGACCTTCATCCTCAAATGAACCAAAAACATTATTTGTGATAGCTCAAGCATATGGAGTACATGCTCGAGCACAAGACATAACGCAAGGAATATGTAAAGTTTGTCTCATGGGTCAGGAAAGGCTCGAGCATAACGAAATGCTCGTTCATGATAATACCACATCAATCTTAATTTTGCTCCGGATTTTCAAGAGTGCATAACGAAGCCCTCCAATTTAATGGCTCTAAAGTCACTTCAATAAGACAAGCTCCGAGCAAAACTGGGGGTCAAGAAAGGCTCGAGCATAACGAAATGCTCGATCATAATAATACCACATCAATCTTAATTTTGCTCCGCATTTTCAGGAGTGCATAACGAAGCCCTCCAATTTAATGGCTCTAAAGTCACTTCAGTAAGACAAGCTCCGAGCAAAACTGGGGGTCAAGAAAGGCTCGAGCATAACGAAATGCTCGATCATAATAATACCACATCAATCTTAATTTTGCTCCGCATTTTCAGGAGTGCATAACGAAGCCCTCCAATTTAATGGCTCTAAAGTCACTTCAGTAAGACGAGCTCCGAGCAAAACTGGGGAGGGACTGAGAGTCCATTTTTCAAGCATACACTTCACATGTTACACTCCTCCCTAAGCGATTCTTACACTCGAGTGGAAGGGAAATGTAGCCCGGCCCTTCTTGTAGGTGTTGCCGCCTTCAAGCCCCACCATGACACCGTCAATGGGGAGGAAACTTCACATTCAAATTTTATTAAATGTGCCACCAGTTCTTTTTAGGAAAATCAATTTAAAATGCATTTTCTTCGCAAATAGATGAGAATATAATATTTTCATTTTTAAATTTATTCATAGGTGAAGGAGAAATTAAACTCCCAAAGACTCAAATAATAATGAAAATTTTATAAATGGAAATGTGGTGAGGGGGAGGTGGAAAAATGAAGCTTAGCAATGCTGTGTACAAAATGAATTAAGCCACTTGTACTGGTTGGGATTGACAAAATTTATACATATAACTCACATGGGTGGGTCCCGCGTGTAATAAAAAATTGCCCAAAAAACCCATCCACCCCCCACCCCTATTGTGAGGTGCAGGTGGGGGTTCGGTCAACCCCCACCCGGTACACCTAGCATTGTTGGTACAAAATTGGGTTACAAATTGAAATCATTGGCCCAAATCTTGCCACACTCATTTTGTCAAACAATTCTATAACCCAATTTTGTACGACTTGCATTGCTCAATCTTGCAACTATTCATTTTCGCCTTTTGGTTTGGAGACGAGGCACTTTAGCAAATTTAAGTTTTAAGACCCAAACCTACATAAGTGCACCACCCTATGGCGGAATGAGCATTGTTTAAATCTAGATTTAGGTCGGAGCTTAGAGTGAAATTATCTTTTAAAAAATAATTATTTTGCTACTTTCAATGAGGAGTTGACACATAAAATAGTTTTTAGCAAAGTTCGGTTTACTCACTTTTTTTAAATAACTATTTAGTGTAAATCTTGGTGTTCTGAAAAACATAAAGTGTAGTTAGGCAGCAATACAGAGCTTCAAACTTTTACAAGCTTAAGCGCACGTAAGCATTTAAAAATAAAAACAAAAAAGGCGCATGTAAGCATAAAAAGGTGCAAAGCTCTAGCCTAGTTGGAGTTTAACTACTGTTTTCTCCTCGTACATATGTGGAAGCATGCTCTTGAGTAACAAATTGACATAAATTCCAAATTACAAATTTGACCAAATCCAGTACGAATTCTAAATTGGGATAAAGACATTCATTTTCTAAACACGCATACGAGAGTACTTAACAATAAACTTTACTAACTCGATCCCTGTTACCTCTGTATTTAAAGTGATGCAAAATAGAATACGAGAACATTGAGAATCGACTTCAAATCTCGTAAAAATCTCATCTTTCGAAGTCTTTCTACTTGGGCTTCTATTTCTAGGGTATTGCGAGAAGAAAGTTCACAAGAGCAAGTAATCTAATAACAAACTTGCGGAGTTCAAGACTTTTCGAGTTAGCATTACTCCACCGTTTCAACATGTACAGCGAGATGACGCTTTTGTAATGGTCCCTTGAGGATCCACGTAGTGTCATCCTTTAGCAAAGTCTTCGACCACCCCAGTGGCAATTTTTCGATCCTTGTATTTTGAATTTTTGTTTAACAATTCATAGTCGTTTAAATCAATCAATCACCTCTCCCAAATCCGCAATCTATTGGCTTTGAAACCAGGATGCAAGTAAATTAGCATTCCTCCACCGTTTCAACTTTGGAAATGAGAAGAGACCTTTTATGTTCCCTTGATGATCCACGTAAAGCTATATGTTAGCATTTTCTGTTGATGAAGTGATTTTTTTTCTTTGTATAGAAGTAAAATACAATCTTACCACAAACCTTACCAACTTAACCCATAGCTGAAATAAGGATCAAAATCCGGAAAATGATTACAAACCTTTTTAAACAAAAATCAACCGGAAGAATGAAATGCAAAAAAGTCGAGACAAAAGTTAAACTCCTTTTCCTTAAGATGAATTTGCTCCGCACTGGTGCCGACAGTGGAATGTCAATCGTCTCCCAAGATACAATGATCATCTTCTTGAGATGGCAGCACTTCAAATCATAAGAACCGATGAACTTGAAAACATAATTTTCTCTCTACTATTTGATTATTTTTTTATGCAAAGAAACAATATTTTGGAGTGTTTTTTTACGCAAAGTAAGATATGAATATGATATGGATTGAATTTTGTCTCTCAAAAGAGTACTATTTATAAAAGATGAGACACACCCCAAATTTAGCATATTTCATGAATGGGTGTAGCCCTTCAGGCCACTCCCGGATTGCCCGATTGCCGCTTAAGCGCCCACAACAGGAACACCGCCTCTCGTTGCGCGCAAGGTTGCCTCTCAAGCGATAGTGTTATATGGGCAAAATTCGATTTTTATCTTCTCTCTTTGGACGACAATTTATCATTCATTTGAAATTGATTTTGACCATTGAAATATGATACGATCATCTACTCGATAAATAGAACAAGTCTATTCACTTTCATGATTTAACCATTGAAATCCAGTCGAATATTCGACAAAGTTGATACAAAATCAACTTTTTATTAATTTTTATTTAACCAATTCCAACATTTTCCGCAACAAGATAGGAAGTTGATGATAAATATGCTACTATCTTCATTTTGCTTTTTTTCCAAAAATATTTATTGCTTTCTTCTCATCATTTATTTAACACACTATTATATATTAATGATCTAATTCAAATATAATTTGTACTATTTAAGAAGTACATTATTAAAACTTATAGCCTTTTAATATAATTATTTTAAAGTAAGAATCGAGAGAGGTGGACTATCCAAATTGGGATAATCAAATTCACTCTTTTTCTTTTTATATTTAAATAGTAGTTTATATTCGTAATTTTACGGCTTCTATTGAAAAATTGAATGAAATTGGATATAAATAATGGTTTGCGCAATTAAAGTGTAATTAAGAGTGAAAATGCAAAAAAAAAGAAAAAAAAGATACGAACGTCTTTTACAATAATAGTAACAAGTATGGACATTATATTTTAATTACTCTTTTAATAATTTATTTAAAAATTTGCACTTTTTTAACAAAATTGGAACTATGATTTCTATTAGTCCATTTTTCTTTTTGTTTTATTTAAATAAAATGATATATTCATCATTCCACAGCTTTTAATTGAAAAAAATCGATGAAATGAACCTTTTACGTAATGAAAAGTGGAAATAAAGGTGAAAATGTCAAGAAGTAAAACGTAAGAACGTTTTCCACAATAATAATACAAGATAAGCTAATTACACTGAAAACACATATAGCACCCAATTTAATATCAAAAGGTTAGGTATGTGAATATCCTTCATTTCAAATCAAATTAACCAGGGGCATAGAACAACCCAAAATATCAAAATTGGTCTCCTTCGTGGGATCAAATATTTAAAATTATCATTGTGTGAAAACTTTTCAAATTGTCCAAGACTGAATTTTGAATTGTCACAAAATGTTCGAAACTCTTCAATTTTGCGTACCAAACATCCAAAATGTTCCTGTAACATTGGAAGGTACAAGTTTTGATTCACAGTCCACTGAAAATTACGAGGATTCTCATTTCAGGATCTAAAGAAAAATAATAATACTTTCAGCCTAAAAACCAAGAGATTGATATCGGCGCAAAATGTCTACTGTCAACACAACTCATGCCCCGTCTGGCTGTACAAATGGATTGGCGATCTCGTCTGTTCCTTCAGTAGGGGAGACGAGCATCACGGCAGTCCCTCTACAAACCTGCAATAGAAGAATCTAACATTACAAATTTCTACGCCGTCACAATTTTTAATTCAACACAACTTGCAACTCATCACCATTCATATGCAATAAAATGGCTTGGACCAGCATAAAAACCAAGTACAGTCATCATTTCAGATGGATATTAATCCAAAAAGGTAGATACCCATAACCAAATAAAGTCGTAGCAAAAAACATAAGAACCTTTAAGCGATAAAAGTTGTAGATCACAAAATTTGACAGCAGTGTACATGGCCAAAGAACTAATTTGACTGGATATTAGGGTCAATAAAATAAGTGGCCCTTAAAATATCAAAGATCCAAGAACAGAAACCTCTGTGAGGACTCGATCATCTCCCAAATAATTCAACCCGTGATTAAATGATATCAACTTGCAATAGTTGAAGCAAAACTTAATGCAGCACGATGTAAAATATGATAATGCATAGACGATGGTGAAACATACTATTAAGCCAAGACGCCGGGTCTGATCAGTAGTCTTCAGTGGATCATCAGGGTCTACAGTTCATGACAAACACGAAGTAAGAAAGCATAGAAAAGTAACAGCATTTCTAGCATAACAATATGCAATACCAACTTCTATAGTGGGAAGATGCTAGGGCAATTTTCACAGGAACAATATAACTTTTAAAGAAGGAATAGTGGTATTTGTTTTGAATAATATCATTTATATAAACAAAATACGGAAGCATGCTTCCTTGATAATTTTCAAATGAAAGGCTCAAGTTATCAAATAGTAATTCGCACATTTGCAGCTTTTATTAGTTTATTTATATAATAGAAGGCTCCCTACTCATAATAAAAACATTTTTCTGAAATAATGTTAACTCATTTGTCTGTAGCTGTTCAAATTTATAGACGGAAATGGGCAACTAATGTATCATTTACAAGTCATATGCAACAACGTACGCGAGAGAGAACCAATATTTGTAACAGCTAAATAAACAAAAATAGACAAAAGTTTAAGATTTCATGCCATAGATGCAACAAAATATACCAGCACAGAGAACCTGACATCTTATAAATGTTCATTCTGGCAGACACTACCTAATCAACAAAATCTACCATGGACATTATGGATGGAAAAGAATATTAATACTTGAGGTTCCATCTTAAAAGATACACATTAATAATAGGAGTATCCCAGGCCCATATTTGTTGGTTTATGTTTTCATCTTGTGGAAGTTTATCCCTTACCATGCCTCCACAAGACAGTGACTCTTTTGAGCAAACTAATATTGAAATTCACATGTTCATTCTTTTTTGTCTTAATCAAATCGACTTATTGGAGCTTAATGAACTCTGAAGGTTCCATCTTAAAAGGTCAACCTTATTAAGAGAAGTAGCACAAACTTATATTTGTTGGTCTATATTTTTATCTTTATTCAATATGGAATTTTATCCCTTAACAATGAATCCATTAGAAAAGGGTAGAGGTGTCTTGATTGGAAACTGAAAGTTATCCAAACAAACAAAAGAAGCTCTTTATGGAAATATTGTTGGGATTTTGTAAGATGAAAGAACTCCTTTTGATCAAAATAACCAATAGTTTGACAGAGAGCAAACATAATTAACTTGTTAATGTACGGAAAACCGAGATAGTGAAAATAATCTCATTAACATACTACCTACAAGAATTCTATTAAATTCGGAGTATAGTGAGCTATAAAAGATTGAACGTGTATTAATTACCTCTAAGAAACTCTGTTGCTTCATCCAACACAAGATTCAGCAATTGGTCATATCCTTTTAGCGTACCAGTCACTGAAAGGAAGAATCAAATGTTAACTTTCCTGATTTATGCTAAAAAGGATCGATGCATCTGGATACCAAACGAAGAAACAAAACATATATCCATCACTATCCAGTGGATATGATCTTTGTCACTTTCACATATAGCACGATATGGATAATTGCATTGACATTTGGTGTGTCAAAACCTAACTATTTGGAGGCTTTCCTTAAAGCATGAGAGGACAGAGGACAGAATAGATTACATGGAAAAGAATTTAATTTCACAGATAAATGGCCATAACAATATTAGTATCTATATCAGATGCCTTCAACACTGATGAAGTAGAAATCTTCCCAGAACTCTTCAAAAAGGTGACATGCCTCCATAATCCTAACTCATTAACATCCCCAATACATTTGATTTACTATTGTCAATTCTTACTAATTTCATTCCGACTCAGTTTTTCAAAAATTTCCTAGGACACTATGGATGAATATGAAAGTGGCTAAAACAACAACCAAATCTAATGGAGAATACCTAGTAGTCAAGTTACAAACACGTTCTTATAATTTCCCTTTTTTACCATGGATTACGAATTAATTTAGTCATACTGCAACAAACTTGACCTTGCAAGACTCACGGTAAACCACAAGAACAGATAGAATTACATTTCCAGCATAAGAAGTTTCCTTTTTTAGTCCAGAAAAAAATGGGAAGACAACAAAAAATGATTGAGAAAATAAAAATAAACTTCTGAGTGCTGACAGTTGCTTACTAAAGATAAATATAATCATAAGCTACCAACCTTGTCTTCCACCAGTGAGCTTGACTTGGACGCCCTTGTCAACAAACTTTGCTAGATCCAACACTGTTTCTTTTCTTCCTGACTGGAAAGAAAATTTAACAGCATAAAACATTGCTTAAAGATACAAACAGAACTAAAGTTGCGAGAAGGCAAAAAAATTCCTACTGTTCCCCCTTACTGATTTATACATCTTGAACACCTTAAACTTAATTTTGAAACATCAAAAAGCCTCTCCTGTGATGCAAATACAAGCAACGAGAGACCACTTTTTTCTTTATTTAAAATTTCCATTTGAGTTAATTTAGTTCTTATTAATCACATTGAAATTACAACCATTAGATTAAAAAAAAAAATCAATACGTTTACCCTTCAAATCCAAGTTATTATCTAAATACAAATTATACAATTATACATGTAAATGCGAGGGAAAAAAGTGTATGTTGTGTGTGGCTGAGAGAGAGTACGATACCATGTAGGCAAATCAATGTATACTGTAAAAAAGGCCAAAAGATCTGAGCTAGTAAGCGGAAAGGTTAACCTGAAGACAGAAAAGAATTTTTGTAAATTCAGTGTGCTTCGAGCATAATATTACAAATTTGCTAAAAATTCTGAGAGGCTTACGAGCTTAAACGGGAGGTAGAAAGGGATAGCAGAAACAGAATCTTGCCCTAATTTTCTCTCAGTTCTCGCTTTTGGTTTGAGATTGCGCTCCAGTTCGATACAATATCATGTTTGCCTTCAGAAAAATGTGAACTTACTTTTTATATTGGGAAATTTACATTTTTCATCCTTCACCTTCGTGAAATATAACAAATTTACCCTTCATCTTTTTCTAGCATAATACATTCCAGCAAAACTTGTCTTCCCTCCATTTTGGTCATTAAATGATGAATTTACCATTTTCTTTAAATAAAAAAAATAAAATAAAGTGATAAAACAAAAAATAAGAAAAATTGTAAATGAAATCTCTTAACTTTTCAAAAGTACAAATAAAGTACACATAAAACAATTAAATGCATATTAACAAATAAAACAATTAGAAAAATGAAAAATTCAAATTTCTCTTTAGGTTTTGGACATCCACCGAGTATAATATTTAGTGTTCGTGTAAAAAAGTGATTTTTTGTGAGTGACGGTAGGAAAAGTTATGGGAAAATATTAAATTTGTTTTTTTCCCTTAAATGTGTGCTTGGAAGTTAAGCCCCCGTTTGGCCCCGATTATTTTGATGTTATAATTTTTGGAATATTATTTTTTTTAAGAATGAGTGATTAAAAAGAAAAAAAAAATTGAGTTTACATGTAATATTATTTTATTGAAAAATGTATGATTGATAAGAAGTGAGAAAAAATGAATTATAATTTTAATGAGGAACAAACAGATAGCTAACTGTGGGGAATAAATAATTTTCAAATAATTACTTTCAAATAAAAGCTTACTAAAATTACTTATTTCTTTACTTTGATCAAGATAAAAAAAATAATTTTTTTAATCATTCATTTATAAGTAAACATTTCATCTTATCCAAACATGCTCTATCAATGTGCTTTGAATATATTTCTATTTTAAAACATATTCGAATAAAGTACTTTCTCTTACTTTTAAGTAAAATATTACTCATTTCAAAAATATGTCTAGTCATTTTTTGAATTCTTTCTTTTTGAATACTCCCTCATCTTCGAGGAGATCTTTAGGATGGCATTTGATATTTATATATGACTATCAATTAAACAATTTAAATTAATATTGGGAGAAGGTATGTGGCAATTGGTCAAATTTTAAACCAAATTAGAGTAGTAACCTAATTTTATTTTATTTTAAGCAAAGACCACTAGCTTAACTATTTTATAACACAATAAAATGAAGTGCATAAAAGGAGAGGGCATATACCCGATCTCCAATAAGTGAAAAACGTTAGAAATGTCTCAAAATGAAATGCAATAAATAGTAAATGAACAAAAACTAGTGAGAATTACTCAAGGGTACTCTCGAGGGTAAACTTTCGGGTGGTAATAAATAGACATCGATAGGGTCATGCATCTGGTCTGAAACATTTTTTAGTCGCAGTAATCTACGTAGTCGGGTTCGCTCACTGGATAGGGGTCCCACCTGCTAGAAAGGGGCCACCCAGGTGAAAAATGTTGTCCGGGCGATGCACTGAATGTCGAACAAAAAGTAGATGCATCTAATCTCATACTGTTCTGTGCTACAACATCTAATTCATGTGAGAATGACCCATCTCCAAGTCCCATGCCATCCATGTCTCTATATGTTTCTTCACCTTATCATGTGTAGGAGCCGTCATGGAAGGACTAGGTGAAGGTGTATGTGTATGTGTATGAGTCTTACGAACAGAAGGTCCCTCACCAAAGAGTTTGATAACCAAGTCCTTAATGATAAGTCTCACGGTAGATCCAACCTTCATGCCATAATCCTTCGTAAAGTGATCAATCAACATATGTTTGATATCGTGCCATTCTGAGCCAATCTCAGCCAACAACCCCTGTGCAATAGTGGTATGAAGAACGGTCCATGTACCCGATCCCTGTGTTGACTAAATACTATCTGTGTGTGTCTTCAATGGTGAATAATTGATCTGTGTCGGCTCAGGGGTGCCTCAGTAGTAGGGGTGGAAATATGAGCTATAGCAATGAAAATAGGAAAAGTAGGTACCTGGATAAGAGCATCAGGAGTAGGCTCAGCAACGAAATGAATAAATGGTGGTGCCTCTGGATTAACTGTCCATGTACTTGGTAAGGCGGATCCTGATCTCTGTGATGATTGAGTACCCTCTGTATATGTCCCCAAAGAAGGAGAATTGATATGTGTTGTCAGAGTCGATGCCTCAGTAGTTGGGAGAGGAGTGATAGTGATAGTAGGGAGAGGGGGTCCTCGATAGGAGCATATGGCGTAGGCTTAGTAATTGAAAGAATAACTGGTGGTACCTCTGGAGCTATTTTCATGGGGGTCAAGGTAGAAACTGTCGACGTAGTAGTTGACTTAATCCAAACCGCGACAGGAATATTGGGGAACATAGTAGGCATTGCTGAAACTGGCACCCATTTCTTCCTCGGCTCCACAAACAACACCTTGCATTTACCTTTGTCAACCCTACTAGCAGTAGTCACAGTAGGATGAGGGGGTTGAACAGGGAGAGGTACAACAACTGGGAAGGATGAGGTGTCCTTTAAGTGAACTTATCATAAGAGTAGCTCATATGTCTACAATTGAAGTAAAAAATCGGTATCTTCTCATAAATGACTGTCTGCTAGAAGCCGCGGTTACCATCGCGCTCAATCCAAACTCTGTCACGCAATCTAAACTTCAAATTTATCTCAATGCACACCTTAGCCTCCCTAGGTCGTCTCAAGTCCGAGGTGGCCTCATCAATCCTTAGGGGTATTCCTATTGCCCTCGATAAGCAAAAGGAAACCCCTAGCTCGCAAGTGTAAGTAAGGGGAATGAAACCTATACGAAAACTATTGGGGTCTCTTGCTCTGGTTTGAAATCACATGTCCATTTAAAGATCCTCATCGAGCACCCATCAATGTGAGAAAAAGCATGTTGTAGTCTTTCTCATGTGTAAGGTGGATAAGTATGTGCGGTGTCAATTAATCCCACCTCAAAACAACTATAGAATCCAAATTTAGAGAAAATCTCACAAAATAGGATGAGTCTTTGTTCACTATTTGGGTATATGACCTAATGCCACATTCATAAGGCATATTTCCAAGTAAATCCCAAAAGTTTGAAATGGATTATTGGGCTTGATTTTGGGGTTGTAAAGTGAATTGTACCTTCTTCTTGAGCTATACTTCTAAGGTATATTTAGCCTACATTTGGCCTCTGTTATTTCTCATTATTTGAGAACATAATTTTTGGAATATTTTTTTGAAAAACGTGTAGTTAAAAAAGAATAAATTATTTTGGATTTATGTATAATATTATTTTATTAGATAATGTATTGTCGATAAGAAGTGAGAGAAAAATAAATTATAATTTTAATACGACAAATGGGGGTTGAATATCCCTAAATTAATTAAGATCAAGTCATATGTTTGAGTCAATGTTGGAGCAATTTTATTGAGTGGATATATCGTAGAAGTATGCTTGAAACGAATATGGGTCTATTATTAAAATAAATAAAAAGTTCAAAGTGCAAAAGTGATAATATACATGAGTAACAAATGTGGGTCTTGAAACTAAGGCCCCGTTCGGGAGGGATTAAAAGTCAATTAAAATTGAAAATATGGCCGTTATTGGGTCCCACTCGTCTAATAAAAGTCAACAATAACGGCTATATTTTCAATTTTAATCTGATTTTAATCTCTCCCATACAAGGCCTAAGTATGCTTGAAATGAATGTGGGTCTATTTTTTAAAAAATTATTTTTTATATAAAATGTAAAGTTATCATTTTTACTCCTTTTAAAATTAGTGAAAAGAAGTTGGATGACTATGGTAAAACGTTAAATAAAAATGAGTGATCATGGTGAATAAAATTAAATTGAGTGGTCACCGTGATATAAAATTGGGTGATCATGTTGAAACAAAACAAATTAGGTGGTCACGGTGACATTGTGTATAAAGTTGGGTGGCCAATCGTGGATTTAACCCATTACTCAGGTGGTGCAGTACTGAACAAGGAAATTTTCTTGCGTTTCGAAAAACAATTCCCGCGTGCAAAAACGTACCGAGGACTCCTGCGCGTTTCGTTTGAGCTTCTCATTGGTTAGGGTTTCTTTTTATCTCCATTCTCACTCTCTTTTTCTCTCTCTACTATCGCTGGTAAGCAGATCTTCTCTCTAAATCCCCATCTCACACACACGCATTCATATTAGAATGAATTAGCTGATGAATCCTAAACAATTGCTCAAGTTTGACTCAGAATTTGGGAATTAGAATGTGCAAAAAATTAAACTGCATTCGATGTTTACACTGTAGCATGAATTACTATAAGAAGCATTTTTTTTAGTCCGAGATGTAATGGTTATTTTTTAGCAAAAAATTAATTTTGTTTTGCAACATATAGGCTTTTCTTTTGAACCCTTGGTTTTCTGAAGTTCATATAATTTGCATTTTCTTGACCAATTTTAAGTTTTCTCGCTTCTATTGTATGTTCAACTTTCGACTGTTAATAATGGCTTATTCTGGGTAAGGAATCATTTATGGTAATTTTTTCATTATTTGTTTGCGTGGGTTTTTAGCATTGGGATTTACTCAATTGCTTGTGTATGTGATTTTGTACTTGGAAACACAGTTCACAGATTTTGCAGAATATTTAATGAAATTTTCCATTTACTGTAAGGCAATTTTTTAGGTGAACAGGCATAACTTGTGGGCAAAATTCCTAAATTTGCATAAAATGTATAAAATGAGAAAGAGGATCTTTTTGGAAGTTAAAGAAAGTGAAAACCATAAGGAAGGAATGTGAAAAAAGTTAGCGCCTGTTTGAACACCATTTTTTGCTAAAAATATATTTTGGAATAGCAGATTGATGGAGAATGCGTCGAAAAAATTTTGGATTTACGTATACTATTATTCTATTGAAAATGTGTGGTTTAAAAGAATAGAGGGAAAAATGTATTTTAGCATTAATGGAGCCCAAACAGGGGCTTAAACTTAGAAAAAATAAAAAAATATTAAACCTGCTGAGTTTCTACAACACGTGATAGAAGAAGAATTAAGAAATCTTAATGAAATAGGTTGTTAAATCAGCAGACTACGATATATTTATTAGACATTAGTTTTATTACGGTTGTGCTACATGTACATAACAACTTATATAATAATTTATCAACAGATGATGTTGTGAGATTTAATTAAATCAAACTCTCATCAATCAAATAACTATTCCACTTATATTTTGATAGTTCATCATGCAAGATATTATGAGCATGTTTGAGCCTCATTATTTTGTTAAAATGCATTTTTGAATAGTAATTTGATGGAGAATGTATAGTCAAAAAATAACGAAAAGTTTTAAATTTGTGTGTAATATTATTTTATTAAAAAATGTGTGGTTGAAAATAGGAGAGAAAAAATGTATATTGAAAATAATGGAGACCAAACAATGGCTATGTAAATAGTTATATATAAGAAGTATTCATATAAAAATGGTTTAATAACACTTCCTATAGATTAGGATGATTGACATATTCAAAGAAACATCACTAGGATCACGTTCGAGCTTGTTTGGAGTTTCAATGGATTTTTGCTCAGAAGCTTTACATCCTTTTAAGTACTGGTTAATAGGACAGATTCTGCAGAACTAATTTTGTAGTGTTTTGTGATTGAAAGTAAAAAACCTATCTTTCTAATCACAACCTATTCTTGGAACGTAGACATTGGGATGCTTCACATGTTCATGTGTATAAGTGACTAATTCCTGGTGCATTTTGCTGTTTTTCCTTCTTCTTCTTCTTCTTCTTTTTTTAAGGTTTGCATTTGTGAAAAGAGGTGCTTATATAATGGCCTCGTTGATAGCTTTTCAAAAAAGTTAACCTGAGAATGCAACTATGATGCTGATTTATTATTATTTTGCCACTAGAACTCACTGGTTGCATTTGTAATAACTTTTGAAAGATGGAAGGCAGCGTGCAAAAGTCTCCACAGTTAGGGCATCCTACTGATAGTTCTGATGCAAAGTTCGTATCTGGCCTTAGCACCATACTGGTTGCCACAATTCAGGAAGCAAAAGATAGGATTTCACAGATAGAGTACATATTCTGCAGCCAACTCTTTCCAAATTTTCAGTCAAAATCTAAAAGCTGGCAGAAAGTGTATTTGGAAGCAAAGGAAGCTGCAGATGCATGGAAAGATAAGGAAAAAGATATGTTACTTCAGATTAAAAAGCTTCAGTTTGAAAAAGAGCAAGTTCTCGAAGAATATCAGTCTCTGAAGATGCTGAAGGAAAACTTTACAAGTATAGAAAACATATCCCCCAGTTGTGTCCTCAAGCTCCAAGAGGAATTGAAGCATAAAACTAATGAAGTAAGTGAGGGGAGAGAATTGCAACAAAATCTGCAGAAGCTTCTTGACTCAAAAGCTTCCCTCATTCTTAGTCACGAAAATACACAGAAAGAGCTTGAAGAGAAAAATCTTCTGCTCCTGAAAAAGATAAAAGATGTGGAGGTTGAAGCTGAGAAATTGCGGTTAGAGCTGATGAAGAAGTCTAAAGAAGTTGATGAGGTAATGGAATTGCAGAACAAGCTTCTCCAAATGAATCGATCAAAAGCATCTCTGATAGTGCATAAAGAAAAGCAATTAAAGGAGCAAGAAGAGAAGTCAAATGGACTCATTTCTAAACTCCGAAGTATGATGGAAAAGGTTGATGAGCTTCAGCAGGGATATAGAGAAAAAACTGAAGAAGTAGAAAAGGGAAGGGAGATGCAAAGCAATCTACTGAAAAAAATTGAAATGCAAGCCTTAGAAATTATGAATAACGAACAGCTGTTGAATAAGCATGAGAAGGACAAAAGACTACTCGCAGTCCAAATAGAGAGTTTGGCTAACCGTGTTGATGAGCTCCAGAAAGAACTCGGGACAAAAGAAAATGAAATGAAGGAGGAAAGAAACGCCCAAGAGCAACTTCACCAACAGATTAATTCCTACACGCTGGAAAAGTTGAAGAGAGAACAGGAATTGGAAGAGTTTGAGAAGGAAAAGAAACAGCTTCTGGCCAAACAGAAAGAGTCAGAGGACAAAGTTCATAAACTCCAACAAAATCTGCATGAGAGAAGTAAGGAGTCTTTTGAGGGGATGGACTTACATGCAAAGTTACTGCAGCAAATTGAAGTGAAGGATTTGGAATTACAGTCTGAAAAGAAGAAAAGGCGTGAAGTTATTGCTGCCTATAAGAAGCTGAAGTCTCAATACAACTTTCTGTGCAAAAAATGTGGTCTTACTCCAGAAAATATGCTCCCTCTCCACAAATTAGGAGATGAAGGTGAAATTTTGAGGCATAATCATAGTCCTGAAACTTCTCATGGTAATTTTTGTTCTCTTGGTATGACAAGTCCATGAGATTTCAATTGAACTGGCTGAAAATATGGTTCTCTTATCGCACTTTTGTTGAACATATAGTTGATCACAATTAGATGAATACTGCTATTCTGTTTTTCATATTAGTAGAATGTTCAGGTCAAAAATGTCTGGTCATCTGCTTTCTTTCTCAATGTTTAAAATGATCTTACCCTTTGTAAAATATTTATGTCATTACAGATGCAGGAAATAAAGTTTTAAAACCCATTGGCCTTGTTAATGAAGTGATGAAACAGAAGGGTGACCAAGAATTATTGGAGGATGACAAAGGAGTTGTACTCATTCAAAGATCAAACTCTGTTTCACCTTCTACTTCAAGTGTTGCCATTGCACTGAAATGCCCAAACAGTGCAAAATCTTGCTCCCCAGCAGGTACAAAACGTCCGGTTTCTTATTGGAGGGATACCAGGTCCCATCAGAGCCGTGTTGGACCTGATCTCCACGATGATTTTCTTGACACCCCTTTGGAGAATGTGAGAGGAAACTTAGGGAAGGTTACAAAGGAGAAAACTAATGACCTTCCTATGCAAGTTCCAGAGAATATGAACTTTAACAACTCGGATGATGAGACACAGGACATGAACATTGATCCTGGTCCGCAGAAGCTACAAATGTCATCTTCAAAGGCTGGGACTTCGGGTTTCAAGTACATAGAACCAGTAAGAAAGAAATCTGAGAGGGAAAGTCTGAAGGGTATAGAATGCAAGCAATGCAGAAAGTTCTACGATGCTGTTCTTCCTAACGAGGGTAAAAATGCTGATGAGAATAAGCAAATACGCTGTGAGCATCATGATGGAGTGTCTAGGCATCGATATAGGTATGCTCCTCCATCAACTCCCGAAGGATTTTGGAATATTGGATTTGAATCTGAAATGTAATTTCCCGATTCATATATTTGATTTCAGATTTATTTTAATTACTAGTAATAATGAATCCATCTTACTTGCTTACTATTCAAAGGGTATAAAACAAGGTCAGGTCAAATTGGAATCAATATCACTATACAAGATTTTTATCTCCTTGCCAGCTTGAATATCCGTATAGTATGCTACAAAGATTAATGTAGTATTGAGTTTTATTCTCATAATAATTCTAAAACCTTATATTGATTATTAGTTGTTCATGGCCACTCAAGGGGCTTGTAGAGTACAGATTTGGCTCTATATTGTTACGAAAGGAACGTAATAAAATAAAAGGGTATCGATGCTACCAAAAATCTGCACCTGTGGATTTCTTGAGCTTGACGACAAGGAATTGGCACAAACAGGATCTCCAAGATTTGGAACAAATGTGTTAATGATCTGCACCCGAGGATATCCAAGCTTGACGATCGAGAATAAGCACGAAAAGAATCTTCAGGACCTGAAACAAAGTCAACGAGGTGTGACCTCATGCCCCTTCGATGCTTAAGTTAGCGAGAGGGGAAAATATAAGCACAAGGCTATAAATTGAGTGTAAAAGTGTATATGAATAATGATCCAAAACTTTCTATTTATAGAGGTATGCAGTACACTCCTATTAGGATTAAGTAGTGACTCCTAGTAGGATAAATCAATTGAGAATTCTTATTTGGTTAAAGAGTTGTGAAGTTCTCGGGGATACCAAGGGCTTCAAGCCTGAGCTCTAGCTCATTCATAGAGTGCTCGAGGTTATCATGACCTCGACCATGAGATTGTGGGTGGTCGGGTTGTACAAAAATTGTACACATCATAGGTTCTCATGCACAATGTGTGAGTTCCTGGAATGAGATGCACAAGTACATTGGGTTCAAAATATAGGAAAACTCATAACAAGTTGAAAAGCCCCCGAGCACATAGATCTAGGGTAGCAAGTCTCGACTATTTTAAAAATTTGAAAGGAATGAGCTCGACCTGGAGCTTTGTTAAAAAAATTGAAAGAAAGGGCAAGACTCTTGACTTTTTTAATAATTTGAACAGGAGGGACTTATGATGCGGACATCAGATTTATTTATTTTATTGTTATTAGATTCTATTAATTATGTCTTCATTTTATTGGGCTTGTCGTAACGGGCTGGCCCAAGGCCCTTTTATGCATTAGGTTTTCTCTTTTGCTTCTATTTACATGAATTGTATTGAACATTGAAGGGAGTTGATGATTGATTAATAAAGTTGAGTTCGACATTGCCACGTTTTCTTCTCCTTCCTCTTCTCGGCTTTTCCTTCCCCCTTTTCTTCTTCTTTCACATTCTACATCAAATTGGTATCAGAGCCAAAACCTGGTTTCCATTGTCAATTTGCATCCCGCACACTGCTAAATAATCATTTGTTGCTCCTAAATTTCAGTCGCCAACACCAACAAACCTCTGCAAAACACCAAAATCACCGGACGCCACCTGCAGACGCACAACCGGACCTCCACCACTGCATCTCCCACCGCTAACTCACCACCATACTACAAAACACCAACCACCAAACCAAAATCTAATCATCGCAGAATTATAGCCAACCTTCCTTCAACTTCCCAGAATTACCGTCGACGCCACCATTCCAACAAATCTCCACAGCCGACCAACACACCTCCATCCTCGTTTATTACACACACCCAAAACCAATTCCCCACTGAAACGAACCCCCAACATCTTATTCACCACTTTCAAACATTGCAATAGCCAAGCCCTTTTCTATTCCAAAAAAAAAAAAAGGAGAAAAGAAGAAGATTGCCGCCGTCGTCGTCCTTAACTTCCAGAAAACCCCGATTGCTCCCACACAATCCACAAGCCAAACTGCACGTCAACCCCCACGCCAAGGCCTCCACCAATCGCTCGCTGTCAGCCCTCCATCAATAGGATCACGGTAAAGTATCGCTTTCCTATTCCTAGGCTTGACGACATGTTGGATATGATGGTTGGCGCTACGATATTTTCCAAAATTGATTTGAAGAGTGGGTATCACCAGATTAGGATCCGCCCAGGTGATGAGTGGAAGACCGCTTTTAAAACAAAAGATGGTCTTTATGAGTGGTTAGTTATGCCTTTCGGCCTAACTAATGCTCCGAGCACTTTTATGCGAGCAATGACACAAACTCTTCGTCCTTTCATGGGTAAGTTCCTTGTTGTCTACTTTGACGACATTCTCGTCTATAGTACAACGAAGGAACAACATCGAGATCATCTCCAGCAAGTTTGTTCTGCCCTTCGGGCAACAAAATTGTATGCTAATGTCAAGAAATGTTCGCTCTTCACCGATAGCGTCGTTTTCTTAGGCTTCATTGTATCATCTATGGGGGTATCTGCCGATCCAGCCAAAATTCAAGCGATTGTTGATTGGCCTGAGCCTAAGACTTTGCATGATGTCAGGAGTTTTCATGGCCTCACAACCTTTTACCGTCGTTTCATCAAGGGGTTTAGCACAATCATGGCTCCCATTACGGAGTGTATGAAGAAGGGAGAGTTTCATTGGACTCATGAAGCAACTAAGGCTTTTAAACTAGTTAAGAAACGGATGACGGAAGCTCCTGTCATGCGCCTTCCTGACTTCACCAAGGTTTTTGAAGTTGAGTGTGATGCCTCCGGGGTCGGCATTGGGGGAGTCCTTAGTCAGGAACGCCACCCTGTCGCTTATTTCAGTGAGAAGTTGAACGACGCCAAACAACGGTACTCGACTTATGATAAGGAATTGTATGCAGTTGTGCAGGCTTTGCGATATTGGCATCATTATTTGCTACCCCAAGAATTTGTTCTTTATTCAGACTATGAGGCGCTTCGTTATCTCACCTCCCAGAAGAGATTGAATTCTAGGCACGGTCGCTGGGTTAAGTATTTAGAGGCCTATTCTTTTGTTTTAAAACATAAGAAAGGTGTTGAAAACCAGGCGGCTGATGCATTAAGTCGTCGTATCTCCCTTTTGTCAATCATGAACGTTAAAGTCATAGGTTTTGAACGGCTTAAGAAATAGTACGAAACTTGTCCTGACTTTAAGGTTATCTTTCTTGATTTGCAAAATGGACAATCGGATACTGTGGACGGTTTTCGCCTTAAGGAAGGTTATCTTTTTCGAGCTAATAAATTGTGCATCCCTCGCACTTCGGTGCGAGATTTCATAGTTTGGGAAATTCATGCGGGAGGTTTGGCCGGTCACTTTGGGAGAGATAAGACCATAGAGGAGATTGAACGTCAATTCTATTGGCCTAGTTTGAAGAAAGATGTGGCCAAGATAGTTAGCACTTGTAACACCTGTCAGTTGACCAAACAAAAGAGGCAAAACACTGGCCTCTACACACCTCTTCCCGTTCCTGATTGTCCTTGGCAAGATGTGAGCATGGACTTTGTGTTAGGGCTTCCACGTACCCCGAAAAAACATGACTCCATTTTTGTGGTAGTGGATCGCTTTTCCAAGATGACCCATTTTATCCCTTGTAGCAAAACTTCAGATGCGTCTAGGGTTGCCACATTGTACTTTAATGAGATTGTTAAATTGTATGGCCTCCCTAAAACCATCGTGTCAGATAGGGATGTTAGGTTCACTAGTCACTTTTGGAGAACGTTGTGGCACAAAATGGATACAAAGTTAAAATTCTCTACTGCCATCATCCGCAAACTGACGGTCAAACGGAAGTGGTTAATCGTAGTCTTGGTAATTTACTAAGGTGTCTGGTCCAAGAAAATCTTAGAAATTGGGATTTAATTCTTCCTACAGCTCAAATTGCATATAACAGTTCCATGAATCGGTCGTTAGGTAGGAGTCCATTTGAAGTTGTTCATGGTTTTAAGCCTAGGAAGCCTTTAGATCTCATCCCGATGTCCCCACATGATAGAGTGTCTATGTCAGCTGAAGCATTTGCACAACATCTTCATGACTTGCATATTGAGATCAATAAACAACTTGAAGCTAGTAACGCATCTTATAAACTTCGAGCTGACTTACATAAAAGACATGTTGATTTTAATATTGGGGATTATGTCATGATCCGAATTTGACCAGAGCGGCGCCTACATGGACCCGCCTCTAAATTGTAAGCTTGTAGCGCTGGTCCTTTTAAAATTTTAAAGCAAGTTGGCCCAAATGCTTATGTTGTTGACCTTCCGCCACATCTTGGCTACTACCATACTTTCAATGTTGAGGATTTAGTTGCTTATAAAGGCCATTTCAATCCCTCTGATGATCCTTTCCGACCTCCATCTGTGGACCTTGACCCGGAATCTCTCGCTACTTCTAACCCATTGCCACATGTCCCCGCACACAAAGATAAAATTGATGCTATTTTAGATGAACAGATTGTGTTGACTAAAGGTGGGGATGTTCAGCGTTTCCTTGTTCGTTGGGTTGATCGGCCTGAGTCTGATTGCACATGGATTACTAGAGAGACACTACAGCAGCTTGATCCAGACTTATTGGAGCTATATCGAAGTCAACAAGATCTTCATTTGCCCAGTTCTCCTTCCACGCATCCAGGGGACGTTGGTGGGGACACCAGATTTCGACCACCGCTGACACGCTTTTATCGACGTCGAAGGAAGCTCGTCCAACCTCTGAGCTTATGGTTGGGCGATTGATTGCAGCCTTTTTACCTATCCACTCGACAGGGTCGAGTTTTCTCCCACCCCGGGAGAGTTGATGCGGACATCAGATTTATTTATTTTATTGTTATTGGATTCTATTAATTATGTCTTCATTTTATTGGGCTTGTCGTAACGGGCTGGCCCAAGGCCTTTTTATGCATTAGGTTTTCTCTTTTGCTTTTATTTATATGAATTGTATTGAACATTGAAGGGAGTTGATGATTGATTAATAAAGTTGAGTTCGACATTGCCACGTTTTCTTCTCCTTCCTCTTCTCGGCTTTTCCTTCCCCCTTTTCTTCTTCTTTCACATTCTACATCAACTTAGCTCCAAACTTTGTTAAAATTTTGAAAGGAAAGGGGCTTGACCCGACGACGTTGAAAATTTTGAAAGGAATGGAAAAGAAGGGGTTCGACCCCAACTTTGTTAAAAATTTGAAAAGTAGGGGTTAGACCCCGACCTTGTTAAAAATTTGAACGGATGATGTTTTGACCCTAAAAGAGTGCTCGAGGTTGTCATGACCTTGACCACGAGGTCGCGGGTGGTCGGGTCGTACAAAAATTGTACTCATCAAGTACGTTTATTTGTTCCAAAAAGACAGAAAGTCATGGTTCGCATAATAGAATTGCATCTAAGAGGATGTTTTCAATATCTCCATGAAGCGATGAATTGTTTTCTTGAAAAGGCATACATTGAACAACCGTATTGACGAATGGAGGGCGCCTTCAAAGTCTATGTATATGCATTCAAAAGGTATTTGTACGCAAAAATTTCCTTTTACTCCTATGTTTTGTAAAATTTAATCTTTGTTTTGCATCAATGTTCAGGGATATAAGACCTTTTTTTTTCCCGACTAATTCTTAGATGTTATATCATAGACATTTGCTTGGGGCTTTGAATATGGAGACAACAAATTCATGTTTAGAAAAGAATGTGAAATTGCTGGGTTTGATAATTGCTTATTTCTATTTATATTCATATTGAAACTATAACTAACATATAAAGGTTTATCTTAACACGATTAACTTTTTTGAAAAGAAATTTAAGTCATTATGATATTAGAATACATAAAGTTCAAATAAGTAATTCGATCGATCTAAAGTTCAAACGAGTAAATTTTAAGATTAGATTGGTTAGACTGTAAATTATGATACAAATGATGGTTTGCTCCCATTTGATGTAGTAGAACTTGAGTAGGGGTGGAAGTCGGAAGAGGCCTCTCCAAGCAGAATAATGCTAAGTGTACACAATTTTTTACACAATCTTTTATACCTCTCTCACATGGAAGGGGGTCCACACATAATAAAATAATCGTGGACCCCCCTCCATGTGAGAGAGGTGTAAAAGATTGTGTAAAAGTGTGTGTGTACATGTAGCATTACCCCTCCAAGCATGGCCGGGCTTGATGTTCGACCCTACCAGGAAATGCCATGTTTGGGCATTTTTATAACTTTAAATTGATATTTATTTATATTATCATTTCATTTGTCCCCACAACTCGAATATTTTGGCTATATCCCTGCCCGCGATCCATTTAATTTAATTCATTAAAGGATGGAAATGACTTAATTTGTCATAACTTTCTGTATAATTATTTAAAGTTGGAAAATGGAAAATATTTTTTATCAAACGGAGCCTAAAAGTTGAAAAATTCAACAGAGTCCCGGAAAACAATGAAAATGATTGCATTGCTTCAAGAAATCTTTAGGGGCCGTTCTCTTTGTGTTTCAGTTTTCTGTTTTGAGTTTTGAAATCGTTTTGTGTTTTGTGTTTTGAGTGTCCGTTTTGAAATTGCTGAAAATGCGTTCTGTTTGTTGTTTTGAAAAACTGTTTCTGAAAACATAAAACTAGAAAACGCGTTTACTTTGAAATTTTGAGAATTTTTTTTTTATAATATTTTATTCAAAAAATCTGATTATTCAATAAATTTTAATAGTTTAATGTTAATATAGTATTAATTAATAATGTTAATTTTGAAGTTGTTAGATTTTGAAATATTTTTTCCACATATCAAAAACACAATCTAAATTTTAACATCCATGTAGCTCGTCTAAATTTAACATCCAAGTGCTAGTCGGAACGAATTACACTTTAATGGATTCTAATACTATATTAAGACTTTAAAATTGCATTTTAAAAGGTGTCAATTTGTCTTTAGTTTTTAGGAGGAAAATATCCTGAAATTATATCATCATTAAAAGAAACTAATGAAAATGACAAGCCAAAATGGACAAAGTTTACCAAATAGATGGTACTTATAGAAGTTCATGCAAGGAAATAACAATATTACTTTCACATTTCATCACATTTTCTTTTGTAGTTAATATTACAACAGTATAATAATAATTCTGATCAGTTAACAACAAAACAGTTGATACATTGATACAGTTGATACAATTTTCAATACATCTCTATTTAAAAATTTCTGCTATTTTAACAATTGCACAATTCCTTGGTCGTTAATTGGATTATACATTGGCTAGATTGTAGCTTGAGATCATAGATGTATTCCATTCCATCCTAAGCACATCCTAAGCAGTTTTTCATTGGCTAGATAGACCCGCACAAAATCTTCATAGCCCTTATCCATCTCCTCATTTTGGAGTACAATGTATTCCATTCCATCCTAAGCACATCCTCGATGCTCAATTGCTCTATAAATTGTTCAAACAATCAATGCATAATGTATCAAAAACATTTCAGAAATTGAGCATCAAAAACATTCCACCACCTCTGCCTCCACTACCACAGCCTACCATCACAACCACCAGTCATCAACACCACCATCTCCTTAGCTCAACACCCCCACCTTCACCAGCAGACTCCACCCATTTCACCATCACCAAAATCAGAATATCATAATCAAGTCTTGCTCATACAATTCCTTCCCTGCCACTTCCACCACCACAACCACAACCCACATACCTACCATCACAACCACAACCATCACACCCACTGGTCCAGCACCACCTCCAGCCCAACCTCGCCCTCCAGCTGCACCTCCACCTCTGCCCAACCTCGCCCTCCAGCGCCACCTCCACCTCTGCCCAACCTGCAGCTGCAGCACCACCTTTGCCCAACCTCCAGCTGCACCTCCACCTTTGCCAACCTGGAGCTGCACCTCCACCTCTGCCCAACCTGCAGCTGCACCACCTCCAGTCCAACTTCGACCTCCACCTCCAGCCCAACCTCCACCTCCCGACCACCGACAATTTCCAGGGCGCCGGGCCCACATCGACCTCAACCCTGGCTCACCGGCGGCTCCACCTCCACCAAGGCTCCACCTCCAAAGACCAAAGAATCGCCCAACCTCCGGACTCGCAATCGCCCCCACCTCCAGCCCCAGCTTCGTTCCAGTGCCAGCTCGACCTCCACCACCAGCTCCACCTCCACCTCCACCTCCACCACCAGCAATCGCCCCCATCCCACAATTTCAGTGACTACAACATATTCCCCAACCCAACCACAATTTCGCACCAATCAAATAAAGAAACAAACGGCAAATCGGACCCTAAACCCTAAAAATTGAATACTCACTCATACCTACAGATTACTACAAGAAAAGAAGCAAAAACCTTGAGTTCGATGTGCGAAATCTGGATTCCAACTGAAACCCGTCGCTGCAGCGTGCGATTAGGGCGTGACCGGAACGAAGATCTTCAAAAAAAGCGTCGATCCTGTGTAGCACCGCCACTGCCGTTTACCTTGCCTTCGATGTGGTTGTCTTCTTGGTGCTGGCGTTGGATTTACAGAGGGAGTTGAGAGGGAGGGAGTTGAGAGAGTTGAGAGAGTTGAGTTGTGAGAGAGGGCCAGCTACAGTCGCGATTTGGGCGTTTCGCGTGTTTTCGAGTTTGTACCTTGTTTTTCCAAAAATTTTACAAAACGATGTTTTTGTTGTTTTCCGTTTTCAGTTATATTTTTTTCCTCATTTTCCAAAACGCGTTTTCGAAAATAAGATAGAGAACGCGTTTTCGCTGTTTTGAGAAATTAAAAACAGAAAACGGCTGGAAAACGACAAAGAGAACAGGGCCTTAACGTTTTCATTCGTAAAATGATCCATTCAATTATTGCTGTATTTATGTATGATTGGGACAAGACCCAATGGCGTAGTTGTTAGGTTGTCGGAAGGATTTATTTGGACTCTATAAAATTTAAATGTATTATTTTCAGTTTTTAAACTAAATGATTAATTTAATTTATAAATTTTTTAAATGCAGTGAACTTAGAGATTTTGTCAGCACTTCTTGCGAACCATTTTTTTTTTTCCAATGTTTGGCCACCGAAATTTTACGTTCATTTTTTACTGAAAAGTATATACATCCATGTCCCAAGTCGTCAAATCGTTAGTTCAAGTATGAATTTTTATGTTTAAAAATGGATGTCAAGCTGAATCAAAGGTGTGACTGAAATATTTTGTAAAATCTAGTGATTAATCTTGAAATAAATTCAAGCTCAGTGGCAAGATGACCCTAAGTGCAAATTTCAGTGACCATTAGTGAAATTAACTGAATAAGAGTAACGTAGTATGTAAGTATTATTAAGCCCTGTTTGTTTGCCATTATTTTTACATAAAAATAAGTTTTTTGACCCTTTTTTTCAAATTCGTGGGTCCCAACATGAGAGAGTTTGGTAAAAAATGGTGGCTAAATCCCTCCCCAACGGTCAGATTTTTCCTTAAAATGACTAACAAACAGGGGCTTATTTATTATTGGGTATTATTAAATTGTGAGGAAATGTCATTATTAGTGAAGTTGGGTCCACAAATAAATGTTCATTTGCAGGCTGGCAGGTCACATGGGATTTCAACATGCAACACCTTGACCTTTGTTTTTTCGTCCTAATTTTATTGTTTAATGCTTCCCACTTTTGGTTCTCTCGGTCCCTGCCATGCACGTGCCTTTTTCTTAAAAAAAATCTCCGAGTTTATCTACTACACTTTTTCGTATCATTGATCTCGACTCATGACGTAGGGAGATATAATCATTTTGTTCAAAAGTTATAGCTTCACCCATAATCATTTTCAGTTTAACTTCGAATTACACAGTCTGTTCTGTATTTACAAATATCGATAATGTGATCACCCCTATTTCAAGCACGTTTATGCATTATACAACTGTTCTGTGAAAATGCTTCAAACATTAACTCGAACTTGAGACCTTCACCTCTAATATCACAATGTAGGGAGATGCAACTATTTTGTTCAAAAGTTATATCTAATGGGAGAGTACATCCACCATAATTCATCGAAATTAGGTCTCGGAGTCTACTTCAAGCCCACTCCATTTAGGATTTACATTGAAGGATGCCTTACTTAGGAAGGCACTCTTGGATTATTCCCAAATAAAGATCGTAGGCCCACCCGCATTTCATGCAAGCTCGTGCATTCACTTGGTACATGGATAGTGAATTTTTCTGTGCAATCTAAACAATTTGTTGGACCATGCTAGTTGCACAATCGATGTTAACAATCACTCACATGGGGGGTCCACCTCGGTTTATTTAACATTTTTAAATCGAGATGGACCCCCTCCCATGTGAGTGGTTGTCAACCGAGGTTGTCAACCTCGATTGTATAAATAGCATTTTCCTAATTTGTTAGAATGATAAAAGATTGGAGTTGGAGGTGATAGATCTAAATAACCATGACAACTTGACTTGTGATAAGACTTGTTGAAGTGATGTCAAGAATGACGATATCTCACGTGCATTGCAACATACAAATTAACGTGTCGATATTATTAGAACGAAAACGCTAGATGTACACTCCAAACATCTTGCTTGACATTTGATGTGTTGTAAAAAAATGAGTGGAGGGAAAACTTTTTTTTTTTTAACTATCGAACTTGGTGTGGTGTACACCGAACACAACTGTTATTAGAAACCATTGATTAAACTCACCAATCGAACAAATTTGAATTTTGAGTTCGTTAACTGACTTTGAAGCTGGAGACTTACGATTACATCTCTCACTTCCTCAAACTATACGAGGAAAAATCTCATTCATTTTGGGCATTTTGAAAGTAATTATGCACTTTCGTATAGTCATGCACTAATTTAGGTATCAGGGATCCATACAATGGTCAACCTCCTAGCTCGACCATCTTATGGAAAGTGGATTGAAATGTTGTAATGATTATGAAAGTAAATGTGAAGTAATCACGTCAACAAGTTCTATATAATAATGTATATCAAATACATTTGTATATTAGTACATGTAAAGCAACCACAATCGTATTAAGCTAGACGACCTTGGATGCACTAGGGCGCCAAGTGACGTCTAGCATGATTGACCACAATTCTTTAACTTTTACTTTACCATTCGAACCAAAGACCTTTGTTACCGTACATTATTTTTACTTTTTTCACACCAAGTTATTTATTCTAGTAAATTTCATTCATTATAACTGTACTATAATTTGATTTTCATCATGTAAATGTACATCAATTTTATTCAATATAATATCAAATGGGTAATTCCAATCAAACTAATTTTATCCAATTTCACTAACAATAATCAATGACATGGTAGTCAATAAAAGATTTTTATATTTAAGTAACTATTTTTTGTTGATGTGAAATAAGTACAATTTCATTGAAAAAACGACACGTATCATTCATCGACTTCTATATCATCTATTTCCACAATTTGAAATTATCCGATTGAAATAGAACTAAAGTATGTACAACTATAAATGACGTGAACGTACAATTATCACGAATAAAATTTATTCATTTTATATGGACAAGAATAACGTGACAATTAATAATTTGTCTCGAGATCAACTTTATTTATGTCATCTCAAACATTAATATTTTGTCCCATTCGACAAGCTGTGGCGCAACTTGATCAAAATATGATGGACAACTTGTGTCTTTACCAACACAATGATTTCCACAAAATATGATTTCTTCAATGACCGTTGTGCATAAATTTTACCCAAAATGAAATTGACTTGTAAAGGTTGTGGTAAATGATGCCATTTCCACTTTAAAATCGAAAGGACACAAATCTTCCTTGTCACATTATAACAAAATAATTATAATAATTAAAACAAACCTTATTGTAATAATTAATAAAGCACAAAATCTTTGCCCACTGAAAGTTGTAGCACATTTTCACGTGATGCAACCACATAACCGTTGCTCGACGATAACATTAAAAATCACAAGTACGATAATAATATAGAAATTAAAAATAATTAACAAACACGTAATAGTGGAGATCCACACAAGCAGTCGTTGTTGGCAAATGATGAGGCTTCGAGGTGATCGAATGGCGACCCGTGCGGAATCGACCCGCAAAGATGATTGTGACTCAGATCCAAGTGGCCGATGTACTTAGCCGACGACATTGATTTTGGTATCGAACCCCTCAAATTATTATACGATATGTCGAGTGCTGTGAAGTAAGTTTTGGGACCAAAAACATCGGGTAAGTAGCCTTCTAGTGAGTTTCGGCTCAAGTTTAGAATGTTTAAACCCGAGTTGCTTAGTAAACTTTTCGGTATCTCACCCGAAAGTCGGTTACTGTCTAAATTTAGGGTTGAGAGAACCGGCATTGACCCGAACTCGGCCGGGATGGTACCGGTTATTTGGTTCATTGATATATCTAGATCGGCGAGTCTATATATTTTGGAAAGAGAAACTGGAATTGAACCGGTGATTTGATTTCGACTCAGTAAAGCACGGCTCATCATGGACAATTTGCCTACGTCGGATGGAATCGCCCCGGTGAGTTTGTTGCTACTGAGATCAAGGTGCATTAAGCTGTTGAGGTTAACAATGGAAGCTGGGATCGAACCTGATATTTGATTATCGGCCAGGTTCAACACAGTGAGTTTACTCAGCTTGCCGATATCCGCCGGAATTTTGCCGGAGATTTTATTTCCGACAAGGTCAATAATGCGGAGGTTGGGAAGTGAGGATAAGCAAGTCGGGATTTCGCCAGAGATGTCTTTCCAGTCGGCAACAACGAGGGTGGTAAGCCGATCGAGCTGACAGATGGAAGGAGATAGTGAACCGGTCATGTACCCAGATCGACCGGCCTTTTCGAAAATCGGGTCCTCGGATTCTCCTCGGAGGGAAATGTCGGCGACCCGTTTAGTTTCGGGGTCGCAACTGATGCCGTACCAGCTGTTGCAGCAGTCGGTACCGGACCATGTTTTGAATATGCCCAAGTATGGCTCGTTGAGTGCCGCCTTGAATGCTAGCAATGCTGACCGGTCTGCCGGTGGGCAGGCATTGACGGTGAAAGTAATGGCGAGTAGCACCGTGAGTCTGACCAAGAAATCTCTGGTCAGTTTCATGTTTGTCTTTCTATATAATGTATATGAAAATGTAGGTGTATGTATATAGAAGGTGTTTCAAAGCTAACGTGTGTGTGTGTGTGAGAGTCGTGACTGTGTTTAATGAGGGGAGAAGATGGGTTTGCAGGACAGTGTATTTATAAGTGGATTTGGGACGAAAATGCCCCTGTGGATGTGGTGGAAGGAATTGCCTTTTTTTAAAAAAAAATAGGACAATGACTGTTGATTGGGGCTCGGTTTGATTGATCAGAACTAAGCCTAATAATAAAGTAAAAGGAGATTTATTTGCACAAACGGTCTCCAATCTATGGACGCTATGTAGAAATGGAACATATCTTTTCAATCTTGTGATGTCCTCATACGAATCTTTTGGTGCGTAGATAGTTCTTACCATCATATTCCGTTTATTTGATAGTTAAAAATCAATTTTTATGGGATAATTAGGACTCCATTCCTTATTTTTTCAGTAGTGTGACTATGAGTCTCCAATCTTTAGGTCTGTAACTTATATAAATTTGTGTCTGACTGAAATTATCAATGTAAAAGTTAAAATCACACTCGACTTCAATTGAATTTGACATAAATATTAAATTGTTTGATAGTTTTGCCACCTACCTTCAAATCAATTGAAAGTTGCTTGCAATTTTAACATATAAATTGAAGATTTTTAATCAAGTATGAATTCAGATTAATAGATTTTAATAAGTTGGTGACCCATAATCACATCACATAAAAAATTGGGAGTCCGTTCTGACTTTTCCTTTTTATCAGCAAAGATTATCATACCCTCACTTTTATTTAAATAAGTAATAAATAAAATAAGATAAAAAAGGAAAGACAAAAAAAAAAGGAAAATGATTCTTGTATATAGCTATTTACATAATGTTTTACATAATTTGACATAATTAAATTGTTTGATAGTTTTGCCACCTACCTTCGAAAGTTGCTTACGATTTTAACATCTAAATTGATGATTTCAATTACGTATGAATTCGGATTCATAGATTTTAATAAGGTGGTGACCCATAATCACATCACATAAAAAGTTGAGAGTCTATTTTGACTTTTCCTTTTTATGAAAAAAGATTATCATACCCTTAATTTTAGTTAAATAATTAATAAATAAAATAAGACAAAAAAAAGGGCAAATGCTTCTCGTACATAACTAACTACTTACATAATGTTTTACATAATGATGTGTCAAAATATAAGTTGAAAATTTATTTAATTGATGAGATTTTGATCCAATTAAATCTCGTCACATCATCTTTTGATAAATCGTTATATAAGTTGTTATATACATGTAACCCTAAAAAGCGCCAAATCGATTCCTCGAGTGGTTACACGCCTACACCCCAACCTTAATACAATAACCTTTTACCTTCAACCGTCGCTATTTGTAAAATACTTGAAACTAAACTCCATTCAAATCCATTACCATTTAGTCATTTACCCGCCGGCCACCAAATACCAATTAATTGACCATTCCAATTTCCAAATCAATTCATTTTGCAAACTTGGTTCTCCCTCCTCGTCGCCCTGCTATCGTTTGCCCCTTTCCCTATGATTGTTGTTGTTGCGGCGAGCCCTGACGCTGGCCTCTCTGTCGTCTCTGTTTGTTGCCCCAACAATCTGGAAGAAAAGAAGGTCTCTCTTCTATTTATAACCATCGAGTGTTACCAGTTAAATACATTTATATTGAAATGCTTTATCCTTGAAACACAGGAAGCAAAATACTTAAGTTCCTCGATTTTATGTGGAATCCACTTTCCGATTTCATCACTCTCGTCTTTCAACTGTAAGTCTCGCCGCCTCTCTCTCTCTCTCTCTCTCTCTCTCTCTCTCTCTCTCTCTCTCTCTCTCTCTATATATATATATATATTTTTTTTTTTTTATTATTTTTTTTTAATTTTTTTTTGGTATGTTATGACTTACGAGTTATTGTGACCGTGAGAGAAGAAAGTAGAAAAATAATGTGTAGAAGAATTAAGAAAGGTATTAAGTGACTATGTGAGAATGTGGTCTATTTGTGGTGGGAGATGAAAGTCGAAGAATAAGAAGGCATCTAGAAGGGGAAAGACAGAATGCAGTTTAATAAGAAGGGGAAAGAGAGGCATAGTCGACTTTCATTTTAGCATATTTTCGAATAGATTGAATCATTTTTAAAATTAATGAACTTCCATAATATCTGTATTTAATTTATTAACTATGTCGGCTGTATTAATTGATTGTTCATTGTTGTCCTTGTTAATATCTATTATCCCCAGTCCTTCTTGTGCTGCTTCTTTTTTTAGCCTTAGGCACTGTTTCGCTAAATATTACCTAATGTAGATCTCCAAATTCGACAATGTCACGTGATCAAGAGATCACAGCTCCCCTCTTATCCACGTAAATTTACATGCGCACTTAGATACCCACATTAGATTGCTTGTGACAGTATCACCGATTGAATACTAACAACTCACCATAGGGTTTTTGTTATTAATAAAACTCAAAATGGTGAATAGGAGGAAAAATCAATTTTTGTTAGGGTCCGTTTGATTGCAAGAATGAAATTTGGGTGGAAAGAAAATGAATTTTAGGGAATTGAATTGCCTAGAACTTGTTTGACTGGTAATTGTCAATTAATTGTGTTTGATTGGTATAATTTTTCACCTGAAAAATATTGAAATTTTGAATTTTTTTTAACGTTTGTTTGACTTTATTTTTCATGAAAATTGTTCATTAAATGAATAAAATTTGTTACAATTAGGGATAAAATTTGTTTCCATTGCAAAAAAAAAAGGGAAAAAAGTTGCATGGAAAAAGCTTTTTCGACCAAAGTGCCGGGAAAAGTTTTTCCTCAAAAACAAAATAACCAAAAAGACGATTGGGTTGAAAACTATTTGCTAAGAAAATTTTGCCTATCAAACAAACAAAAATGTGGAAAATGGAAAACAAATTCCTAGTTCCATGAAAAAGAAATACTATCAAACAAGGCCTTAAGGAAAGAGAGAGATTTCAAATCATGCTTGGTGTATACACTTGTTTACACTTTGTCACATGGTAAAATTGTCATTTGACAATTTAAAAAATTGTCTTTTCATCCAATCACTTTTTAACATCAATGCAAGTGTAAACAAAAGAGTAAAAAGGGAGAAGTATAAAGATTTCATTGACCTCTGTGATATCTATCTAAATATAAGATGCCTTATCAAAGAAGCACCAGTGGTCTAGTGGTAGAATAGTACCCTGCCACGGTACAGACCCGGGTTCGATTCCCGGCTGGTGCATAAAATCACAAATGGCTGCTATGATGATATATTTGTGCTAACAGTGGTGATTGGGTCTCCACAACCGTCTGATCTTCAGACGAAAGAAGCACATCTGAGCACTCATATTTTTTCTTTTGACATTTTTACTTTACAGTAATTTATTAATTAATAACTTTTTTCTGTTGACTTTTCTTATTTTATTAATCTGTTCTCATGCGTTCGTGTGAATAATAAAAAATGACACGTAATAAAAATCATTGATTTAATTCGAACTTATAAAAAATGTTATAAGCTAGAAATCTTGAAAAAAAAAAAACATGGCTGTCCTTTCCTTGGGTTATTAATATCAGAACATGGTTCTGCCTTGTCGGGGGAATGAGAAGAGTTCTCCGCCGTCACGTGGAAGTGTCGAACCAACCAATTTAGGGGTCACAAATTTATTTTCACTGTTAATTACTTTGTTAAATTAACTTAGGGTCCATTTGGCATGACAGATTCTTTTGTTTTTGCTTTCGATAGAGGAGTACTTCTTGAAAATGACACCTTAAATTGAGAACTAATTTTTAAAAGAATTTTCTGTTTGTAAAGTACTTTTAGAGAATGTCACGTTAAATCAACTTCCTCTAAAAGTTCTTTTAATTAGAAGGAGTATTTTAAGAAAATTAGTCAAACGAGGTCAAAAATAACTTTTGAGCCTCAAAAATTCATTCCAACTTTTCAAAAATCATGTCAAATGGGCCCTTATTATAATTAACACATGAATCATAACGTTAAAATGTAACAGATCGTTTAACGTGTCACTATTTAGTTGAGGGTTAATTTCAATTTTGGTCACTAAGAGTCTGTTCTCTTTACTGTTTTCAGGTCATTTTCAGTTTTCAGTTTTTAAAAACATTAAAAATACGTTTACTTACCTAAATGAATTTCAAAAAACGAGTTAAAAATTTACAAAGAAAACGAAAAACGTAAAAAAAATAAATCGTTTTGGCTGTTTTCAGTTAAAACCAAGCCAGAACTTCATTTCTTTATTTTTGAAAATAATTTTTCAGAATGACAAAAAGAACGCGTTTTCAGCAATCTCAAAATGAACTCAAAACACAAAATTCAAAATGAATTCAAAACTCAAAATTAAAATACGAAGAGAACAACCCCTAAAATTTTCAGAATTAAGAGGGTGTTTGACACCAATTTTTTGGAGAATAGAATTTTTGAAATAGTGATTGGTGAGAGAATGTGTGGTAGAAAAGTTATGAAACTTTTTAAATTTGGGAGAATGTGTGGTTGAAATGAATAATGTGAAAAAAAAAATTAGAATGCGAATAGGTGCCAAACATGGGGCTAAAGATAAGTAAGAATGATTCAGTTTGAATTTTTAATGATTTTTAGAGATTTTTTTTTTATGTAAATGACTCCGGTAGAATTCAATAATATTTAATTAACTTTTATAAACTTTTATTTAAAGAATTTTATAAACTTCTATAGAATTAATTTGAATTTTAGAAAAATCTTTGCATATAACTTAGGGTCGGACATAATTGGACAGTTCATTTCTTATGGTTTCTTTGACAAAATCAGGAAAAGAGCGTTTCATAAGCGACAAAACATCAATCGCAGAAAATCATTGGTTTAAAATTAATAAACTTCCTTAATTTCTGTATTAAATTTATCAACGATGTCGGCTGTATTAATTTATAAACTCCATATGTTTCTAAATATAAAATAGGTATCAACAAAGCACCAGTGGTCTAGTGGTAGAATAGTACCCTGCCACGGTACAGACCCGGGTTCGATTCCCGGCTGGTGCAAAAAATTCCAAATGGCTGCTATGATGATATATTTGTGCTAACAGTGGTGATTGGGTCTCCACAACCGTCTGATCTTCAGACGAAAGAAGCACATCTGAGCACTCATATTTTTTCTTTTGACATTTTTACTTTACAGTAATTTATTAATTAATAACTTTTTTCTGTTGACTTTTCTTATTTTATTAATCTGTTCTCATGCGTTCGTGTGAATAATTAAAAAAGACGCATAATAAAATTTATTGATTTAATTCGAACTTATAAAAAATGTTAGAGCATCTCCAAGAAACTCTTTAAATATGAGATGATCTCTATTTTAAAAAGTCAATATTTAAAATCATACTTTAAGAGACTCTTTAAATTAATATTTTAATTTGAACAATCAACCTCCCTTTTTATGATTAAATACATTCAGAATGTTTCAATTTTCAATTCACGAAAACAATAAAAAAATTTAAAGAAAAGTTAGTCAAAATAAAATATAAAGAAAAATAATAAATATTTTTTGGGAGTCGTAAAATTAAGTGTTAAATATAAAGAATTTGTTGGAGCATTTCAAAATTTTAACACTCTAAATTTATAGATACTCTCCAAATAATAGAATATGCTCTTTAAAAATATAGAGTCTTTTGGAAATGCTCTAAACTAGAAATTGTGAAAGAAAAAAATAAAAAAAATTAGTACAAACAAGGATGTCCTTTCCTTGGGTTATTAGTCTCAGAACATGAGACGAGTTATCTGCTGTCACATGAAAGTGTTGAACCAACAACATTTAGGGGTCAAAAATTTATTTTCATTGTTAATTACTTTGTTAAATCAGCTTAGGGTCCATTTGGCATGACATGTTCTTTTATTTTTGCTTTCGGTAGAGGAGAGCTTTTTGAAAATGGTACCTTAAATTTTATTTGAGAACTAATTTTTAAAATAACTTTCTAGTTATAAAGTACTTTTAGAGAATGACACGTTAGACCAACTTTCTCTAAAAGTTCTTTTAATTAGAATGAGCATTTTAAGAAGAGGAAATTACATCAAACCATATCTTTTCTTTTACATTTTAAAAATTCAGGTTTTTAAGTTTTTTATTTAATTATCAGGTTTTTATAATTTTAATTAATAATGATTTTATAAAATTAAAATAACATATATACTCACTCCACTACCTACCCCTACCTACTTTATTTTAAATATAACATCCTATCCAAACCCTAATCCATTTCACTTCTCCTCCCTCTCTCACCCGCTGCCACTACCGCACGCCACCGCCTCCGGCCGCCTCCACCCTCTCTCTATCCCCCACACTCTCTCTCCACCCGCCGTCAGCCTCTCTTCTCTACTGTATCTCTTCCCGCTTCGTTTTTCTTCACTCTCTCACAGCGACGGCGACTCCACCTCACGACGGAGACTGGGAAGGTGACGGGGACGGCGACCGTTTCTTCGTCTCTCCCTCTTCTCTCCTCAACAGATCTGGACATCTTTTCCACGACGCCGTGCCTTGGATTTTGGTTTCGACTTGGTGGTGGTTGTTTTCGGCTTGGTGGTGGTTGGATCTAGTTCTCCGATTAATTTATGTCGGCCTTGGTGGTTGATTTCGGCTTGGTGGTGGTTGGATCTAGTTCTCCGCTTAATTTCTGTCGGCCTTGGTGGTTGAGTTTGGCTTGGTGGTGGTTAGCATCGGCTTGGTGGTTGTTGATTTCGACTTGGTGGTGTTTGTAATGGGGTGGTGGTGGTTGTGATGTGCGGTGGAGAGGCAGTGGTTATGTTGGCGGCACTGTGAGATTGGTGGTTGTGGTGCGATGGTAGTGGTGGTGCCGCGGTGGTTACCTGTGACTTATTATTTGGTTATCTGTGTGCTGTGAAGCTGTGGTACTGCGGTGGTTACCTGTGACTTGGTGACGGCGATTTTGTTGTTGGCGAGGAGTGAAGAAGTCAATGGCGTGGTTTGAAATGAATGGTGGTGTCCACCTGCGAGCAGCGTAGATGGGGATCTAGGGAAAACTTGGCTGCTACAGTGATGATTCCCAGAGTTTCGTTTTTTTTATTTTTATTTTTTATTTTTTGCATGGTGATGGTACTATGGTGGAGGTTGAGGTACAAATGTGTGGTGTTGATGCGTGGGGCGGATTAGGGTCGGTAGTGGATGAGACGAATGGTCTGTTACCAACTATTTTGGGTGTCTGTGACTTAGCTACTGTACTCTGGTGGCTTTTTTTTTGTTTGTGACCTACCCTATTGAACTGATTTTTTGGATGTATGTGACCTAGCTATTGAATTGTAGTGGGTTTTTTTTGTTTCTGTGACATAGCTACTGTATTGAGGTGCTTTTTTTTTTTTTTTTTTTTTTTTTTAATGTATGTGACCTAGCTATTAAACTCTTGTGATTTGTTTTTGTGTCTGTGACCAAACTATTGATCTGTGATGGATTTTTTTAAGCGTCCGCGACCTCGCTATTGAATTGTAATGATTTTTTAAGCGTCTGTGACCTAGTTATTGAACTATTGTGGGTTGTTTTTGGTGTCTGTGACCTAGCTATTGAAATGTTGTGGGGGTTTTTTTTTTATGTCTGTGACCTTACTATTGAGCTGTGATTTTGAAATTCATAATTTGTAACTTAAAAAAAGAATTTGTGACCTAAAAAATTTTAAATCTGTGATCTCGAAATAATCTGCAATCTATGACCTCGAAATAACCCGTGACTTATAGATTTTTTGATCTGTGACATCGAAAAAGTCGCCGAATCGGAGCAATCGCCGGTCGTCGGAGTAGTAGTCGAAGCAATGGGGGGTGGGGGTGGGGTAGGTTAATTTTATTATATTACAGTTAAATATTTAATTTAATATAATAATTCTGAAATGTAATTAATTAATTGAAGAAAAACCTGATTTTTGTAATTGTAAACTTTGGAGCCTGATTTTTAATTTTGGAATAGTAAACAATTGAGCTGTAAATTTTTCCCTTTTAAGAATGGTGTAAAAAGGGGCAAGGCCCAGAGAATTCATTGACCTTTGTTATATCATTCTAAATATAAAATACCTTATCAAAGAAGCACCAGTGGTCTAGTGGTAGAATAGTACCCTGCCACGGTACAGACCCGGGTTCGATTCCCGGCTGGTGCATAAAATTCCAAATGGCTGCTATGATGATATGTTTGTGCTAACAGTGGTGATTGGGTCTCCACAACCGTCTGATCTTCAGACGAAAAAAGCACATCTGAGCACTCATTGTTTCTTTTGACATTTTTACTTTACACTAATTTATTAATTGACAACTTATTTTCTGTTTACTTTTCCTATTTTATTAATCTGTTCTCGTGCGTGCGTGATGTGTGATCAAATTTTACTAATGGAATTCAAAGTCAATTGCAATTGATTCTAACTACCTGTTAACTAAGGGTTATTTTTCCTATTTTTTTGTTAATAGTTTGTCTTTTTTCAATATTTAATTGTAGAGTGAAGAAAATATAATATTCTTGGAGAATGTGTGATTAAAAAGTAAGAAAAAGTTACAGGTGTTGATACACGTAATATTGAATTGAATAATGTGTGATTAAAAGAACTTTATGTTTGTATAATATTTTTAGAAGAAATCACGTTACACCAATTTCCTCTAAAAACTTTTCTAATTAGAAGAAGCACTTTAAAAAAATCAGTCAAATGGACCCAATAGTAATTTTTGAGTCTCAAAAATTCTTTTTGACTTTTCAAAAGTCATGCCAAATGAACCCTTAGTATTATAACACATGAATCATAATGTTAAAATGTAACATATCATTTAACATGTCACTACGTAGTTGAGGGATAATTTCAATTTTGGTCATTGAGATTTTCAGAATTAAAGATAAGTAAGAATGATTCAATTTGAATTTTACAAACTTTTATTTTAGAAAAATCTTGTATATAACTTAGGGCTGGACATGATCAGGTCCGATTCGATTTTAAATAGAACCAAAACAAACTAGGATTCTCAGATATTTAGTAAGTGGAAGTGTGGAACTGTTAAGTCTAAATTTAATTGTAGAACCGAACTATTCGAGTATGATTCGATTCGAGAGTTTTGTCCAACCCTAATATAACTTATTACACATTTTTCTAAGCCGCTATTTGTATGATCAAATGATCCACAACATATAGTAACAAAATTATATATTTTAATATATGACCAAATGATTTTTAATATGAAGAACATTTACGTTGCAGAAAAGGTTTTGAAAAAAATTTCGTGCAATATATGACAAGTAAGTTGAACTCAGAATGAAAATCAACACTAATATAAAATGCACAAACTGAAACAATAACAGACAATTAATTACGAAGTTATCACAAATGGTACCATTTGTACCAAACACTCGGATTGAAGAAACTAAAGATAAGTCCAAACGTGCTCCTATTACAATCAGCCAATTTATTCAGATTCTTGAATAAATCCAATCACGGTAATATTAACAGATTCACAAATCACATTTAAGCATGCAAATCAATTACATGCAGAAAATAATTTGAACAATCTCACCAAAATACTGTGCATAACAGTATTTAAATCTCCAGATACGTTTAGAACAATATCCAACTCCAATAGCAATTTCAGAGCCGGATTAAAAAAAAAAAACTTAGCCTCCAAGTACCTCAGTTCAGATCGAGTTCAAGAACTGCAACAATTTGGAAGAAAAGAAGATATCTCTCTTCTCTTTATAACAACTGAGCTTTACGAGTTAAATACATTTAAATTGAAACGCTTTATCCTTGAAACACAAGAAGCAAAATACTTAAGTTCCTAGATTTTATGTGGAATCCACTTTCTGGTTTCATCACTCTCGTCTTTTCGATGTAAGTCCCGCTGCCTATAAGAAGGTCTCTAGAGGGGAAAGACATAATGCAATTGAATAAGAAGGGGAAAGAGAAGAATGCAGTTGTCATAGTTGACTTTCATTTTAGTGTATTTTCGAATATATTGAATTTAATTAAATATCAATAAACGACATCGTCATTACAGACGTTGCCTATCGATGGTCAACGCGTCAACGTCCGCCCTACTCGACCTTCAATCTCGAATTCACACGGATCCGGTGCATTGACCCCGTTGCAATAAAGGGGAATTAGAATTTTTTGCTCTCATAAGCAACGGGTGAATGGGAGCAATTCTTTGATGAATAAGTTTCTACTTCTCTATCCTCGCGTCCTAGATTTGTTACAAGGGGTACATTCTTATGGTTTCTTTGACAAAATCAGGAAAAATAGAGTTTCATAAGTGACAAACAAAACATCAATAGCAGAAAATCATTGGTTTAAAATTAATAAACTTCCATAATTTCTGTATTAAATTTATTAACTATGTCGGCTGTATTAATTGATTGTTCATTGTTATCCCCAGTCCTTCTTGTGCTTTTTTTTTTTAGCCTTAGGCACTGTTTTGCTAAATAATGCCTAATGTAGATCTCAAAATTCGACAATGTCACGTGATCAACAGATCACAACTCCCCTCTTATCCACGTAAATTTACATGCTTGCATGGACATCCACATTAAATTGCTCGTGACTGTATCTCCGATTGAAAACTAACAACTCATCATAGGGTTATTGCTATTAATAAAACATAAAAATAGTGAATAGGAGGAAAAATCAATTTTTGTTACAAGAAAGGGCGAGATTTCGAATCAAGTTTGGTGTACACCCTTATTTATATTTCGTCACATGGCAAATTGTCATTTGACAATTTAAAAAAATAATAATTCATCCAATCACTTTTTGATAATAATGCAAGTGTGAACAATGATGTAAAAAGGGCAAGGTCCCATAGAATTCATTGACCTTTGTTATATATTTCTAAATATAAAATACCTCTTCAAAGAAGCACCAGTGGTCTAGTGGTAGAATAGTACCCTGCCACGGTACAGACCCGGGTTCGATTCCCGGCTGGTGCATAAATCACAAATGACTGCTATGATGATATATTTGTGCTAACAGTGGTGATTGGGTCTCCACAACTGTCTGATCTTCAGACGAAAGAAGCACATCTGAGCACTCATATTTTTTCTTTTGACATTTTTACTTTACAGTAATTTATTAATTCATAACTTATTTTTTGTTAACTAAGGGTTTTTTTTTCCTATTTTTTTGGTTAATAGTTTGTCTTTTTTCAATATTTAATTGTAGAGTGGTGAATTATTATGTTTAAATTGTTGGCTTGAAAAGTTATAAAGAAAACAGTCGTATTTCTATGGTTAGACAATTAAACTAATAGTATAAAACGTCGTTAATTTTTCCAATAAAGGAGCTCGTTAAATTTGAATGAGATGATGCTAAAAAAAAAAAAGGTTTGGATTCGACCGAGTTATCAAATTGAGATGATGTTGTTGGCTGGGTGGGTGGGTCCATATTCGTATTCCATTTCTCATTTCTGAGTACAAAAAGTAAGATCCTATCAAATCCTATTACATGATCAATCTCATATCATATCTACAAAAGCTAAAGTTTGTTTCCATAGTTTTGAATTTTTGCTACAAAAGCCCATCAATTCTTATTAGAATTGGACATAATCGGACCATGTCTGCCCATACAGGTCAGGCTAATACGAAAAAAAATAAAAAAATTACACATGATTTTTTTTTATTTTTTTTTTTACATAATTTTTTTCTAACTAAAAAAAATCATTTTTGGGGGGCGTAGCCCGGCCCGGCCCCCCTCCATCCTTCCCTGGTTTCAATGCAAATCCTATTTGGTTCCGAAAGTTAACAATTAATTTTAATCATATATTTTATTCAGCCCATAATATTTCGATCACATATTTTATCAATTTTTATCAAAATTCACTAAAAATATAATTTTAATCCTCATCAAACAGAATCTAAAAATTCACTACATATCTCAAAAAATTTCACTTTAATACCCAACGACAAAACACACACACGCATGAAATGGATAGTTTACCGAAAAAAGTTAATAATTTCATTATTATACTATGCTCAAAAGAAAGGTGTATTTAGCTCATGTTTGACCTCTATTTTTTAAATTCTTTTTTTCTTAAATTCATTTTCAATCACACATTTTATAGAATTCATAATTTTTATCAACTTTTCAACCGTATATCTTACTATTTTTCATAAAAATTTACTAAAAATCATAGACCAAACGCTGACTTAATCAATATTTAAGCTATCATCTATCTAAACTTTGTAGATAAGGGTTGAATTTTCTATCAAGTCAATGTACAAACTGTTACAAAAACATCACATTCACAAAAGAGGGAGTTTCATTTATGGCAGCTATTCCTTAGTTTAGCTCAATGTTCTTCAGTATCATCGTCAATCATTTTTCAGCTCTCATGTTCTTCTCTCTTTACGAATTTGAAATCCGCTCGTATCGATTCTGTCACTTCATCTTTCTAATCACTTATCACAATCATAATAAAGTTTACAATTCATTTTAAAATTAACCCAAGTGTATATAAATGACGTTCACTGAGGTCTTACCGACCTCTCACTTGGGGTCCCACGTCGGATTGATCTGATTAAAAAATTATTCAAATTTTTTCCCGTCCTCTCGTTGTGTGTTGAAGCAGAACCTTTGTACATACAGCATGATTCTTCATTTTAAGATGTAATCTAAGATAAAAAGAAAATATTTCGCCATCTATTGACCTTCGTCTTAATTCAATAGGGCCTTTGCAGATTCGTAAACCGGTTATAATTCGATCTAGTTAACGCCCATAAACATAAGTGAATTATTAAACTCAATTTCTCGTTGTCAAGAAAAACAATGTGGATCGATGACTCAACATAGTTATCAAAATAGTGATTTACTTGTTATGCACTTGTTTGATTCCCATTTTTTTTTCAAAATATATTTTTTAATTTCTTCTTTTCAACTGCACATTTTTTAATAAAATAATATTACACGCAATCAAAAAAATTTTATTTCATTTTTAACTATACATTCTTCATCAATCTACTATTTTAAAATGCACTTTACACCGAAAAATGGGGCTCAAACCGACCCTATATTAAAAAGTAGAATTAGATACAAAATAAAGCTATAATAGGTGGTAATGATTTTGATCAAACGTTCCACATTCTCGATACATGCGTCGACCAACAACGTCGTTAAGGTTCTTTGTATGGTGAAAGAAAGTTACAGATTTGGCTTCTTGCCTCAAATACGGCTCCCCTTAGCCATCTGTTTCACACACAAAAAGAAAAATTAAATAAAATTAATTTAACTAAAAATATTTTTACGTGAAATTGTAAACAATAGTTAGAGTATAAGGTCACAATAGAGCCACGTTTCAAATTAAGTTGACTTAAACGTTAATTAGATTATTACTAATTAAAAGTAAAATAAAATATTTTGGACAAAAGAAATGCAATTCTTGGCATATGAATCAACGTATACGACAAATCCACAAGTGATTGACTTGGCGTCTAAGGTTAGGAGAGTTTTTATGGAGAGGGCATTTTTATCAATTGAAATGATTGCTATTAAGACTGTGAATTCACGATAAAAGGTCAAACTTATTAGGATGAGTAATCCAAATAATTTATGTTATCATCTTAATTCGATGTGATATTTTATTTCCTACGTGTCTTGCAAGATTGTGGTTCGTTTGAGCTAACCATTCTTAAAATTTTCGTGCCATTTGTTTTATTTTAGTCTTAACCTGATCGCAGGGACGGATCCAGAACCAAATTACGGGCCGAGCTAATGCGTAAAAATTTAATGAAATTTGACGCGGTGTTGAGATTTGAGTTTCCATTTGACAGATCTTGCTCACCTCAAGAAGAGGAGTTGACGTGGGCAATGGATTTCCGTAAAAACAAATAAAAGTAAGGGCAGTTTGCGGAAATGGTGTCAATATAAGGAGACTGGGAGACCCTTCTGTCTCACCCCGAATCAGCAAAAATCTGTTTGCAGAAAATAAGCCCTTGTTTTCAGTGAATAACCAACAAAAAAGGATGATATTTTGCAGTAATAGTTGAAGTCTTTAAATACACTAAGTTCAGCTCAGAAACAATTTCAAGAAACATGAACAACAGTAGTAGTTTTCTGTTTTCCAGTGATAATCAGCAAAACTGTGGTGGTTTAGCTCGATATCGTTCAGCCCCCAGTTCATTTTTAGCTACCCTTTTGGATTCTGGTAATGAAAATGGTGAAGAATCTGAGGCAATATACTCTAATTTGTTGAATCAAAGGGGGGCTATGCCTATGAAGCAAGAAATTGATGTTTCAATGGAGCAACACAATGGGTCTTATTCTGTAGGAATGGAGAATGTGAGGATGAAAAATTGTGGGAATCTTGCCAGCCAAACTAGTTCCCCACCTGGATTTTTCCATGGTAAGATTCATATTTACTAGATTAACACGTCTTCAAATTTGTTTATGCTGGTTTATTAGTTAATTACAACTAAATTTGTTTGCATAATTTGTATATTAATTTATTCATTATCTGTACAAAACAAAGGATGCTGCTTTTGGTTGATAACTTTCTGCTTTCTAGATAGGGTATAGAAAAAGTTGGGGAAAAGAGAAAAGAAAAAAGGAAAGTTTCCAAATACATTACAATGTTTTGTTATAGATGAAGCTAGCTGAAAAAGAGGAAATATCTGGGGATTTTTTTATATATCTATAGTCCTTATTTTAATCTAAGTCAAAATCAATAATTAATTTTAATCGCATATTTCTCGAGACTTATAACCATATATTTCATCAACTTTTATCAAAATCTACTAAATCACTCGACGTGCCTTAGCCTTGCGTGTGGTGTGGAGGGAGGGGAGTATCGAGTGACTCCAGCTGCGATGTTAAAGGGGAGCATGATCCTACATGAGAAGGCAAATCTTACGTTATTAAGCCAATTCTGCAGTGATGATAAAGCCTAAGGACATTGGACACTTATGTATTACTAGATTTCATGTGTTGCACTGCGACTAATTACAATTTCCGAGCCGTTTGTTGTGATTTTTATGATACACAGTTATCACGAGCTTTTACACAGTTATGAAGAAGTTGCTTAAAGGTTCTTGTTTGATCTCAGGTTTGGGTGTAATGGGAGAAGTGGGAAACTACAGAATATGTAATCATGCAGAAGCCAGTTCACCCACGAATGGTTTGAAGAATCAAGTTGATTACTCGTCTGGTACGGCTTCCAGCACTAGGTTCATGCCTAGCATTCCCGAAAATGGGAACGAAAACATAGGCACACGTAGAGTTGAGAATGGAAATGGAAATAATTGCAGAGAGTATGACTCTGCCTTGCTAGAAGACTCTTGGAATGTTTCACCCTTCAACAGCATGAAAAGATACCGAGATGGTGATCCAAAAATGTTCTCTAATTTTAATGGAATAATGGGAAATGAGGTAGTTTTTATTGGTTTTTTGTGCTGGTTTTCATGTTGTTTGCTTGTACATACTACTTCTATTGCTGATATTCATGTCTTCAAATCAGAACGGGGAAACTAGAAACACTGCTATGCATTTAACTCACCATTTGAGCTTGCCGAAAATCCCTTCCGAAATAGATTCAGCGGAAAAATTTCTACAAGACTCCATCCCCTGTCAAATCCGGGCTAAAAGAGGTTGTGCCACTCATCCCCGAAGTATTGCAGAGAGGGTAAAATTCTTATTCATATTTGTGTCGATCTTGTTCATCGTATTATTCATTCACTCTCAGTTTCACAACAATGAACAAGACATTATTAGTACTCCCAAATTGAATTATATTGGATAGTTTTAACATTTTGTCAAGCTAATTTACAGGTGAGACGAACTCGGATTAGTGAAAGAATGAAGAAGCTGCAAGAGCTCTGCCCAAATATGGACAAGGTAGATATTTTTCCTGCGGTCGTATTTTCATTTTTCTATTTATCTGAAGTGCTTAGGGATCGAGATTTTTTTTTTTCGTGGCAGCAAACGAACACGGCCGATATGTTAGATTTGGCAGTTGAGTACATTAAAGAGCTTCAAGAACAAGCCAAGGTAATAAAGAAGATAAATCCCTTTCACTTTAAAGGATTAGATTCACATGAAATCTGTCTCAAAAACTTCATTTTGTGCAGACACTCACGGACAAGAGGGCAAAGTGCAGATGTTGAAGTCTGGAAAAAGATGCATATCATACCCCGTGAGTTGGGTTTTTACGTGCTTGTATTAGATACGTGCAATATATATCCAGTTTAATAAACGAAAAATGGATCGAAGGACTATACGCTGTCACGTTGTACCCTTATCGTCCCAAAGGCTGGCATGTGAATTAATGTATGCTCTCAATTAATCGATGAAGAGTACTAAGAATAATCCGAAAGATGCCACGATGGCATGGTAGATATATGTTCGAAGTTTCAATTTTAATCTATATTTCACTAGAATAAATGTAGCCTCCTTGATTTTCATCTAGCCACGGATTTGGAAAAAATATATATTTGAATGGAAATATTTACAATGTTCTAAAATATATGTGTTATGTATGTTTATTTTTTTGATAACCGTGGACGTTCGGATCAGTTTGCGCGCACCTCGACTAATCCCATGGGGCCCTGAAGTTTACGACGTGGTATTCACCTCAGTAGTCTTAAGGAGACTCCAACTATGTTATGTATATTTATTGTAATTTAGAATTAAAAAAAATAAAAAATTAGTGGTCTGGGAGACTTAAAGAGTATGAATTCTAATGTTAAAATTATAGTCTGACGTATATAGAGCAAATGTAATTATGCAATTATAAAATATGGGTCGCAATATTTAATGCCCCAAAATTCCTAAATTTGCCACAAGGACTTAATTGAAAGGATTTGGGAAGTTAGGGAGCAAAATGAAATTCTTAGTGGTCTTGAGTGCAAATATAAGAAAATTTAGTTTTATCAGCGACATTTATTCAGTGTATTGTGAGAATAATAGCATTATTGTTATTATTTGTAAGCTCGAAAATGATTTTTTTTATTATTATTATTTTTTATTTTAAGCCATAAAACTGAAAAATTCAGCATCATGGTAAAGAGATGAGGATCGAAGCTATCAAAAATTGTATCCGGGATGACTCGATCTCAAGTTGAGAAAAAACGAGTGATGAGGACCTCAGGACAACCTGCAAAAAGGACTAGAGATTGTTTTGTAGCGATATTTAAATCAGCAAACAATTGGATAAAAATTTGAACGTCGTGCTACAACTTGAGCAATAATGAAATACGTACCTAGCTACGAAATAGATATGGAAGAACAAATAGAATAGATAGGATTGGACTTCTGATGCCTTAGAACTCCTATTAGAATCAGAATGTAGGAGACAAACGAAGTATGACTCCTTGCCAACGTGGGGGTAGTGAACCATAAGGTGGACCCACGCAAGAGTCGAGGTCAATGAGATGAACCGGGACAGATCCATGGATCAATGGTGAATTTGGGGTCCTTGACCTCGAGGAAGAGACGTCCACATTGAGGGATCAAGACAATCCAAGGGCGTGCCGTGTGTGGGCCACGGGATTTGGGAACTCCCATGTCGGGCTTGGGAGTTATGGCATCATCGAGGACTATAGTAAAAAAATTTCAAAATCTTGAGTATGACGTATTTTAGGGAACAATACATAACTCCTATTTTTAAAGATCACATTTCATAAATAACAAATTCATTAAAATATTTCAAAAATCAGGTGGTAAATAAATTTATTAAATATTAAAATACAATATAATATACATTAATTATTTCTACCAATGCCACCTCACCTCCCCATCCTATCACCCCACTATATCACCTTCCCTCCACCTCTCCACCGGAGACAGCCACCGGCTTCGACGGTCGCTCCGACGACTGTTCTGGCGACCACTCCAGTTCCGACGATCGCTCCGACGACTGTTCCGACGATCTCTCCGGCGACTTAAAAATTTTCAGAAAATTAAAAATTGGAATGGATATCAGGTTGCACCCTACTTAACACCCTACTTAACATCAGAGATGAGCTTACCAACACCCCCAACATTTTCCATGAACGAGTTACCAACTTATATGAACTTCCCAATTCAACGCTAACGGGAGATTGATTAACCGTGACCAACTTTGTCTTCGGTATAACTAACTGTGACCAAATTTGTATTGAATGTAGGACTGTCTGTAACCAAGATAAATCTCAAGTCACAATAGGTCACATTAGGTCACAAACGGTCACAGTTAGTCACAATCAACACAAAATTGGTCACAAACAACCACGATGACCATAGCATACCGCACAACCGCCACCACATGAAGATCCAATGCTCGTAGCTGCAATCGGCATACCGTACCACCGCATATAACACCAATCACCACCGCCAAAACACCACCAGTCACCACCATAACACCCCACACCACCGCATAGCACCCACTACACACCGCACACACCACTATAGCCACCACACCACACACAGCACCCACTACACACCACCGCACCCAACCACTAGACATAGCACTACACACCACCATGCCTAACCTTAACCGAACCCAACCAACACTAAACACTACCGGCCAACAAAAAAATCACACATTTCGACCACCACCACTTAATTTCTGTAGCCAACAGAAGAATTGCACATTCCGACCACCACCACGATTGCGGTCCTCCTCCGGCCGACTGTCCACAACCAGACAACCCCAACCATGCCATAATTTATCCCAAATAGCCTTCCATAAATCTGAGTTGGCCACAGAAATTATCGCAGTCGCGAACCCTCAACAGGCAGGTCCGAAAAATGCTAATTTCGGTGTCGTCCGGTCGACCCACGGTCGCCGACTACCTGGATCGTCTTCCCCCACCTCATGGCACACCTAGCCCAGCAATGGGTCAACTCCAATTTACAGCCCAATGATCTGAATTTGGTCCAAAAAATCACGCCACTGCTGCGAGGAGGAGGAGAGAAGAGGAGAGTGAGAGAGAAGGAAGAGAGTGAGAAAGTTTGAAAATGAAATTGATTGGGACAGGTAGGGGTGGAATAGATTATGTTTAATTAAATTTTTATTAATTATAATTTTTAAAATCTAATTATCACCTGATATATGAATTTTAAACTAATCCACCTGATTTATGATAATTAGTTTTTAATTGTAGGTTTCAAGGTAATTTTCCCCGTATTTTATATGAAAATATTTACTTTGGACGAGTACATTAATTTTTGGGGCTTTAAATGATTTTCTATTAGTGGAAATTACAGGAACCCCTACTTTTCAAGATTCAAGTTCAAAAATCAGATGTCAAGTTTTACTTTTCAAAAATCAGATATTTTATATATAGATACAGATTTTTTTATATTTAATTAAATATTAATAATAATATTATGAAAATTAATATTTATACACCACACCCCCCTAAATTAATTTTCAATCCTAAATTCACTCCCAACCCCGTCGCATCCCCTCTCTCTTCTCTCTAACCGGCGACCTCCACCGGTGGTTCACAGATCGCCGACGACTACCAACTCACAGCCACAACCCGCTGCCTTCTCTCTTTCTCTTTCTCTACATTCTCCCCCAACCCCAAACCCGTTCTCTCTCTCCCTCTCCCTCCTTTCGCCGCCGTCGACCCCACGACAGGCACAATCTGAAGCTGATATTGTGGTTTTTGTTTCTATTTCTGTTTGTGGTTTTCAGATCGCGGGGTGGTGGCGGTGAGTGAGACGGCGGTAGAGGAAGGGGTGGTGGCCCATGTACTGAACCCCCACCTGTTGGAGATCGAACTGAGGTTTCTTCAGTTTTACAGCCAGTACAATTACAGCAATGATCAATAGAGCAAAAAAGAGAAGAGGAGAAAAAGGCAACAGCAACAACCACGGAAGGAGGATGAGGATGAGCTTGTAGGATGGTAATAGTTGTGGCTGTGATGAGCACCATTTACGGCTCCGGCGGAAGTAGTCTTGGTGGTGGGTCCGGTGGACATTTCTGTAGAGTTTACAACTGGGTTACGTGTTTTCTTCATCTTGAAAGAAAATAAAGGAGGAGCCCCACCAAGGAAGTGGCTACTTCCCTTTTCTTCTTCTCCTCCACTCTCTCTCCTTGTTGCTTTTGAATTTTGTTGTTTTACTATTGCATTTTCTGAGATTGCTTAGCAATTAGGAAAAGGAACATGTGATATCAGAAGATTCAGAACACTGTGATGGAGAGTGCTCTCTCTCTCTCTCTGGGCCACGTTTAATTTTTGAAAGAATAACGGTGAGCAACGTATATAATTATACGAAATTATGGTATGAAGTTTGGGCGATATTTGTGTGCAGAAATTGAGTAAGGGTGCGTGAAAATTGAAGAATTGTGTGGTGAGAGTTAATTCACGTGGAAGAATTAACAGTGTTGATTTGATATAAATTTAGGAATTAAATGAATTAGAGAATATTGACTATACTAATTTTTTTTAGTAAAAATAGGAATAGAATAGGTGTAATGTAAAAAATGAATATTTTATTTTAAATAGGTGGTTAGTGAAATTTTCACAAATGTTGGCCCAAAATTTCTTCTATTACCTATATTGAAAGTGGAAATTACAAGAATCCCTACTTTTCAAGATTCAAGTTTATAGATTAGATTATCTGTGACCGCATAATGGACTATTCGTGACCTTAAAATTCGACAATTTGTGACATGTAACTTTTTGATCTGTGACCTATAAAATTATTGATTTGTGACCTCGAAATAATCGATGACTTATAAAATTTCGATTCGTGATCGAGAAATAATCTGCGACCTATAAAATTCACAAATCAATACAGATGGGTCACGGATCTATATGATCAATTAATTTGATAGCTATGACCATATTGTATAAAACTGTGGTTAATTATTTCGTCGTTAAGGTCACATTCACATTCACAAGTTTGAGGTCACAGATCACAGTCACATCGTTAAGGTCACATATCACAGTCACAGTCGTTAAGGTCACAGTCACAGTCGTTAAGGTTACATATCACAGTCACATGTTAATTATAAGTCACAAATCAATATAAACGAGCCACAGATCAATATTAACAGGTCACATGTTTTGTAGAGTCACGGTTCGAAGCAGTCGTCGGAGTTTGAACAATTGCAAGAATCGAAGAAGTCGTCGGAATAGTCGTCGGAATCAGAACGGTAGCCGGAATGTTCGCTGGAATCGGAGTAGTCAACAGGAATAGTTGACGGAATGTTCGCCGAAATAGTTTGCCGGAATGGTCACCGGAATCGGAGTAGTCGCCGGAATGTTCACTGGAACGGTCGTCGAAATCGGAATAGTCGCCGAAAGGTAGTCGGAGCTGCAGTGGTGGTGGAGATGGGGTGGGTTAATTATTCAAATATCTTATTTTTGAAATTTAAAAATTGTTTTCTTATTTTTGAAATAGTATATACTTAAAGTAGAATTTATGAACTTTTCCCTTTCTATTATTTATTTGAGCTTGAAAAGCCCTTCAAAATCAAAGTTTGAGCCCTGATAAATTGGACTGCTTGTGACAAGATTTATTTTGTCGAATTATCGTTTCTTTTATTAAAAGCAATTTTTTTTTAAAAGAAAGAAACAAAATGATGAATTGTCTTCTTCAGCCACCACTAGGCTCAGAAGTCCACCCACCACCCACTGGGCCACCGGCGCCTCTACCACCAATGTCCACCTCAACACCACCACCAAAAGCCTCTTATCGTTAAGGAGAAGTTTTGAGATTTCGCCAACTAAGGGGGGAGAACCTTCATGTTGTGTGCGCATCTATTTACACCCAACTCGACCAACTTGTATAAAAAATCGAAATTTGGAAATCTGAATGTTGAGAAATCTTTATTCGAAACCCAAGTGGTATAACCTGGCATATAAATTTTCCTAAAAAATAAAGCTTTGTTTCATACAATAGAGAAAGAGGGGACTAAATGGCAAGGGCAAGAGCAATGCTATGGGTACAGGAAATTACACACAAAAAATGGGCAGAATACACACAACAGGCGGGTCTAGATTTTTTTACCAATATTTAATTCATGTGGGATCGCCACTCCATGTGAGTGGAATTCAAAATTCCGTACAAATTTGCATTTTTTTTCCCGTACTTACAGCCTTTTTCAAATGGCAAAAGGCACATCTAGGCATCAAAAGGTGTGTGCTTTTTTTTTTTTTTTTTTTGTACAGGTTTTTCAAAATTAAATAAATAAAAGGAAAAATTATTGACAGAATTTCCATAACACCAATTCAGGGCAATATATTGACAGAATTTCTGTTGCACAAAATCGGGGCAATCCTCACCAAATTAGCATAATCTTGATTTTAGGAATGGCATATGTAACTTACCATAGATAGGCTAAACATTGTATCTATTTATTTGATCATTCTTCAATTGTAAAAGGTAAGTTTCAGAAATACAGTGATCACAAATTCAACATGGTATCAGCAAAATCACGTTCCTAACCTCCTCTTTCTTCCAAACGCCTCCATGGCTGCCCTTCCCAACTCTTCGCTTTCTCCTTACCTCCTCCATCCTTCAGATTGCCCTAGCCTAATCCTTGTTTCTAGTCTCCTTATAGGAGATAATTTTCCAAAATGGCAAAAAGCTATGACTCGTGCCCTCAACACCAAGAACAAACTTAGCTTCGTTGATGGCACTCTTTCCCTACCCGACAAAAAATCAGCAGAATATACACAATGGAATCAAACCAAGGACATGGTCCTTATCTGGCTTCTCAACTCCATCAGCCCATCCATCGCCGACTCTCTCGAGTTCCATACTGACCCACGTGAAGTATGACTCGTTCTCCAGTCTCGTTTCTGTCATGGAAACAACGCTCGCATCTACCATCTCAAAAGAGAACTCTCATCCCTACATCAGAACACCCATTCCATCCATGAATACTACAACCAGATTAAACAATCCTGGGATGAACTCAGTCATCTACAACAAGCCAACGATCTTAAAGAATTACAGCAACAAGTAGAGGACGAATGGGTTTACCAGTTTCTCATTGGCCTCAATGACTCCTTCTCCCAACTCAGAACCCAAATCTTGGCCATGGAGCCCCTTTCCCTAATCACAAAAATTTTTTCAATTTTTTTTCATAAGGAACAACAGAGGCTCCTTCAAGTCGGACCAACTTCGACGGAAGCACCTGTCTTCGCCGCTCACTCCGGTGGTCCTCAGAAATCGCCGTTCAAGTGCACCGAATGCAGACGAAATGGCCATACCCGAGATCGTTGCTAGCGGATCGTTGGGTATCCACCGGTTCACGAACCACGGACCAAGGGCAAGCCTTCTCTTCTCAGTAAACCACCGACTGGGTTGCCATCGATGGTCAATCAAGCCACCTCCTCTAACCTCCAGTCGTCGGTACCTGGTCTTCCACCTGATATCTATCAAAAACTCCTAGATTTTCTCAGTCCGAAACCTCCGTCGGTCAACTTTGTGGGTAACGTTTCTCACCCTTTCTCTTCTGGTGATTGCCAATTATGGGTTGTTGATAGTGGAGCAAGCCATCACATGTGTTTTAATAGAAACTCATTCACGCAACTCACCATACCCAAAAACGTGCAACACGTTACTTTACCTACAGGTCAAACCCTTCCAATTGAAGGCATTGGAACCTGTACCTTGACCAAGTCTCTAATTTTATACAATGTCTATTTTGTCCCTCAATTCAATTTTAATCTTCTTTCTGTCCCTCACCTTACCACTAATAATTCTTGTATTATTTCATTTTCTTCTACCAATTGTTTTTTTTAGGACCTACAGTCGACGAGGCTGATTGGAGCGGGTGAGCTTTGCAATGGACTTTATGTGTATCGACCCCAACCCATTACTGTCTTTTCGACTCAGATCACCGCTAATAAAATCCTATGGCACCAACGCCTAGTTCATCCTTCCAGTTTAAATATTCTTAGTCTTTTTAATAATAATCCTTGTGTTGTTCATGATTGTGATATTTGTGCTCGTTTGAAGCACACTAGACTTCCTTTTCCTTCACATGCTAATAAAAGTACATTTGCGTTTAATCGCATTTTTTGTGATATATGGGGTGGTTATCATACTTATTCAATTTGTGGTGCTCATTATTTTCTTACAATAGTTGATGATTTTTCTCGCACTACATGGATATATCTTATGCGATATAAATTTGAAGCCTATACCCATCTCATGCATTTTTTGCACTTATCCAAAATCAATTCAACTCCACAATCAAGATAATAAGAACTGATAATGAACAAGAATTTCTTTCCCACAAATTTCAAAATTACCTCCATGATCACGACATCATTCATGAACGTACTTATGTCGAAACTCCACAACAAAATGTCGTTGCGGAGCGCAAACACCAGCACCTCTTGAATGTGGCATGCAGTCTCCGTTTTCAAGCACAAATACCTCTAAAATTTTGGGGTGATTGTGTGCTCACTGCTGCTTATCTCATTAATCGCACCCCCAGTCGCATCCTCCAAAATAAATCCCCTTTTGAACTTATCTTTGCCATCCAGCCAAACTATGCTCACTTACGCTTGTTTTCGAGTGCCTTTGCTATGCTCAATTTTCTCCACGTGCCTCTAAATGTATTTTCATTGGTTATTCCGGTACCCATAAAGTATACAAACTTTATAACCTCGAAACTCAAGCCATCTTCTATTCTCGTGACGTCACCTTCCATGAACAAAATTTTCCATTTCAAGATACCCATGACCTTACAAATACATCTCTACCTATTATTCTGCTTCCCGTTCCTGAAACCATAGCACCATCCCCTTCCCCTCCTATCAATCCTAGTATTCTCGACCCACCTCCCTCACCACCAGCCTCCCTATCTCTCTTCGTCCTCGTCGCACTACTACTCGACCTACATATCTTAAAGATTATATTTGCCCGACCATACACATGGAGTCTATTGCATCCTCATCTGCTACTTCGACCTCGGGTACTACTCACCCCTTATCTGCCTTTCTTTCTTATTCTCGTTTCTCACCTTCTCATCTTACCTTTTTAACTGCTCTCACCGTTTCTATTGAACTTTCTTTTTATTCTACTGCTGTTCGACACTCTCATTGGCATGATGCTATGTCTGCTGAAATACGCGCCCTTGAAGAAAATTCTACTTAAGACGCTTGAGCCACTTCCTCCTGGTAAAACACCCATTGGCTGTAAATGGGTCTTCAAAACTAAACTCAAGGCTGACGGTTCCATCGAGAGGTACACTCAGACCGAAGAACTTGACTATCACGAGACCTTTGCTCCAGTTGCCAAAATGACCACTGTCCGCTGCTTATTGGCAGTCGCTGCTAATAAAAATTGGATTCACTAACTCGACGTCAACAAGGCTTTTTTGCACGGATCTTGATGAAGAAGTCTACATGACACCACCACCTGGATATTGTCCTAAAGGGGAGACTCATGTTTGTCGACTCAAAAAATATCTCTATGGCCTCAAGCAAGCCTCCCGCAACTGGTTTTTTAAACTAACAAATGTGTTTCTTGATGCAGGTTTTCATTAGTCTCAGGCAGATCACTCTTTATTTACTCTTGTCACTCACACCAGCATCACTATTGTTCTGGTTTATGTTGATGATATCTTGGTCGCTGGCAACGACATCTCTCAAATCAAGGTATTCAAGAGCATTCTCTCTACCCACTTCAAGAGAAAAGATCTCGGCCCGCTCAAATATTTTCTTGGTCTTGAAGTGGCCCGTTCTCAAAAGGGCATTTTCCTCAACCAACGGAAATATGCACTTGACATTCTTTCTGATAGTGGACAACTTGGTGCTCAGACTGCTTCTTTTCCTATGGAACAAAATCTGAAGCTCACTGATCGTGATGGCATTCTTCTCACTGATCCCTGTGCTTATCGTCGACTTGTTGGATGCCTCATATACCTGACCATCACTCGTCTAGATATCGTTTTTGCAGTGAATATTCTTAGTCAGTTCATGCGTGCTCCCCGTGTTCCTCACATGCAAGCTGCCACACGGGTTCTTCGCTACATCAAAGGTAGTCCAGGACAGGGTATTCTTTTCTCTTCCTCTAGCAACTTGCATGTTACTGTTTACACTGATTCAAATTGGACAAGTTGTCCCACCACTCGTCGCTCCACAACAGGTTATTTCATTCAACTTGGTACCAATCCTATTTCTTGGCTCACAAAAAAACAAACAACAGTGGCCCGTTCATCTGCCGAAGCTGAATATCGCACCATGGCTGTCATTGCCTGCAAACTCACGTGGTTAAAACAGCTCCTCACTGATCTTGGTGTTCCTCATTCTGAGCCTTTCCGCCTATATTGTGACAATCAATCGGCTCTTCACATTGCTCACAATCATGTCTTTCATGAACGTACCAAGCACATTGAGATTGACTGCCACATTGTTCGTGATAAAATAAAGTCAGGACTTCTAACCGCCTATCATACCTCCTCTCATGAGCAAATTGCTAACATTTTCACCAAAGCATTAGGACACGAGCTCTTCCACCATTTTCTACGCAAGTCGGGCATTACGGATCTCCATACACCAAATTGAGGGGGAGTATTGACAGAATTTCCATAACACCAATTCAGGGCAATATATTGACAGAATTTTCTAGAGATGTCAATGGGCAGACCCGGCTCGGCCCTTAAACCCACGAGCTCGGCTCGGCTCGGCTCGGCTCGTGACTCTTCAAATTTTTTTTATAGCTTTTCTTAGCTTTTTCCTTTTTAGTGTTTTTTTCACGAGCTGCTTGTGAAAAAACGAGCCGAGCCGGGCTCGGCTCGCTCGTGCTCTGGCTCGTCTTTTGACGAGCCCGAGTAGCTCGTGGCTCGGTGGCAACGAGCCGAGCCGACTCGATTGCCACCACTAGAATTTCCGTTACACCAAATCAGGGCAATCCTCACCAGATTAGCATAATCTTGATTTTAGGAATGGCATATGTAACTTACTATAGATAGGCTAAACATTGTATCTATTTATTCGATCATTCTTCAATTGTAAAAGGTAAGTTTCAGAAATACAGTGATCACAAATTCAACAAAAATGTTAATAATCTTGTTAAAAATAATTAAACAAAAAATCTTATTAAAATAATATAATAATCAGATCCAGGGTTCACAGGAGATAGGACTTGAGAATTGGACTTGATGTCTTGCCATATCTTTCAACCTTGAGGTTTCAAGTCCCATATATTTAAATCTTGGATTCTATGTGATCAAAATTGTCAATGTTGATGTTAAATATGCATAGGTCTTTCACGCGATTGAAAGTTCAACTTGAAATTGTTTAACGGTTTTGTCCTCAAACTTTAAATCACGTAAAATTAGCATGTGATTTTAACGAAATATTCACAATTTTTGTCCCGCGAGAATCTGAATTCCTAGATTCAAATCCTAGTTTACATTCAAAACAACATTACACGCTTGTTTGATTAAGAGCCCGTTTGAGGCCCATTTTTTTTTGGGATAATTGCAGCAAAGGTCCCAAACCTTTCAAATTTTTGCGCATTTTACCCTAACCTTTGATTTGTGCCAGAGGAGATCCCAAACCTTTCAAAAATATGCGCCGGAGGTCCATCACAGACGGATTAGTCCGATTGACCGTTAGTCAACCCAAAAGTCAAAATTGATTCAATTTTGACAAAAATTAGGAGGAGGTAATATAGGAATTTTACATATTTTAACCCATTACATAAATAAACAAAAAAATAGAAAAAAAAAAATAAAAAAACTCTCTCTTCCTCTCCAACAACAGTGGCAGCCGGCACTACCACATCCTCTGTGCAGGCACGACCACCGCCTGAACCAGAGGAAGAGAAACCCACGCCGCCCAAAACCAACTCCCAAGTCCATTTCTTCTATTTTCTTTACGCAATTTACTTTTCATTTGCGTGCAGGAACTCAGCAAGTTGAAATCAGCCTGAATAATGGATTTCTCAGCAGCTTCATGCTTCTCTGAAATGGTAAGATTATCCCCAGGAAACAACTCATCTTCTTCATTAAATCTGATTCCAAGTAACAGCTCAATCTCAAGCTTGTGCACTTCCCCGGGCATGGAACCACCTCAAGTTTCCGTTGAACCACCGCCCAAACAGAAAAAGCCTAACAATAATTATGACTATTGCTTGCCTAATTTTGTGGGATTCTAGTATTTTCGCTGGTTTTAGGTGGGGGTTCTTTATTTGTCTGTGAGGTGGAGGCGGATGGGAATTGTTTATAAACATCTGCGGGTAGATCGAGGATGAGGATCTGGCAGCGACGACGAGGGAGCTGAGGATGAGGTCTGTGAGGAGATTCGTGGAGGATCTGGCAGCGGTGGATGATGAGACTAAATGGATGATTGAATCGACAATTTGGCACATGTATGCACCGGATCTGAAAATCCGTTTGGGGGATTCCTGTGGTTCCTGATGTTAGATGTTGGGGGTTGTTAGATCGGTATGCAGAGGTGGTGGTGGTGGAGTGAACATGCGGTGGTGGAGGAGGTACTACTGCAGCGGCGGCGAAAGCTTCTTTGCGAGGAAGAAGATCAAGATGGGGTGGGGGCATTTTTATTTATTTATTTTTAGTTTAATTGTTTTTTTAATTGGTAATAATAGTTGTGAAAATATTAATTTTAAAGTTACCATTTTGCCCTTAGTAGATTTGGTCAAAATCATTTTTCTTAGTCAATTAACGGTCAACTGGACGGAATCCATCCAGATGGACCTCCGGCACATATTTTTGAAAGGTTTGGGATCTCCTCTGGCACAAATCAAAGGTTAGGGTAAAGTGCGCAAAAATTTGAAAGGTTTGGGACCTTTGCTGCAATTATCCTTTTTTTTTTTTTTATGAAAATGCATTTTGAAATGAAAAATGTGTGGTTAAAAAATAAATAAAAAAAATTGGATTTACGTATAATATTAAGGGCCCGTTTGGTAGAGATTAAAATTGAAAAATTAGCCGTTATTGTTGACTTTTATTAGACGAGTGAGGTCCAATAACGGCTATATTTTCAATTTTAATTGGATTTTAATCGGTACCAAACAGGCTCTAAATGTGTGATTGAAAATAAGAGAGAAAAAAATATTTTTTAAAAATAATTGGTACCAAACAAGGGTTAAGATTTTTGAAAAGTACTGGTGAATGTGTATTTAAAATATTGGGAAAACTTATAAGAAAAATGTGTAAAATGATTTTTTCTGAGAATGTATAATTGAGAAAAAAGTTCCTATGGTAATTTCCCTCACATTTTTGTCAAAAGTAGAATTAAATAAATAATATACATATGGAGAGTGAGTTTTGACAAATTTCGATATTCAGATCAAATTGACATCTTTTGGAGGCACCAAATGAGCAACGCAAGGAAGAACAGTACACACGAAGACGATGAGGTTCAACAGTTGCTGCGAGCAGCGCAGGACGATCTTCTTCTCAAACTCAGCGTCGATTCCCACATGGCGCGCGCCTCCTCCTCCTCTCGGACCTCCATGGATCTAGATCTCGAACGCCGCTTCGAATCCCTCAAATCCAAACCCAAAAACACATCAACTGCTGCTGTTTCAACTATAACAGCAATTGATGATGATAAGGACCAAGTGAAAGTCAATATTACTAATAATATTGGTGGGTTTGAGGAGGATGATCTGTTTGCTAGATTTACGGCGCTCAAGAATTCTATTCCGTCTCATAATCGTAAAAATGATATTGATTCTTCTGAAGTTGTTAGTAGTCAGCAAGAAGAAGAGAATGATGATGAGGATGATGAAGTTGAAAAGGTAATAAAGTGGGCAATTGATGCTGCTAGGCTGGACCCTTCTCCTCTCTCTGATGATGAAAGCAGTGAAGAAGAAGAATGTGATAATGGTGATAGAATGGATGGTGGAAAAAAGGGCAAAAGGAAATGATCAGTGCTTCAACAAGGTACTCAAATTATGCCATTATGTTATTTTTCAATGTTAGATTATAGAATTAACTGTATAATTTAATTGTTGTAACGGATGGTTTCGCTTGAATAGACGATATTATTTTTTTGATATATATTAGTGCACATAGAAATTTTAATTCTGCACAGCTGCGGGAGGTAGACACTGGTACTCTGATGCTTAAATTTACAGTAGCTGAGAGATAAATCCACTGTTTCATTTTTTATAATTGTATTGATTACCATTTGCATCTAGTGTTGCAAGAATTTTTATAGAGATTAGAGGGAGGGGAGCTTAGTAAGGGAACGAGCCTTCTGCAATTGTAGAGTAAGTAGCCTTCCGCATTTAAATTGTGGAGGCACCTTGTGCTGTTGCACTGTATAACAACTTGTCTTGAGGTGATCTTATGTCCTTATTGCTTTTTGGCTACTGCTGCATACCGCGCTTTAAGTTGACCTCATTCGAGCTTACGTGAGCCTTGTCTCTGGAGTTGGGCTTCCATCTCAAAGTTTGGCTTGTGAGGTGTGCATTTTGCCTTAATTTGCTTATGCATTCTTACTCCTCCTTAGGCTACAACTATGAGCTCAGCTGAGCGATCACCTCCACCGTATCTTTCTGAGCTGATTTTAGCTTTCATAAAAAAATTCTAGATGGCCTTTTTTTCTCTGAAAGTTCTTGTTTCCCACATCAGGTTGGTGGGTTCTAAAGTGTACGATCTGGCATACTAGACAAAATAACAGGTCTTATTCTCATGGATTTGGGCCGAAATGCCTCTTTTTAATCAACATTGAAATAAGGTTGAGTTCATATGTTTAATGTCTAACTTCCTCACACTACCACTATAATTCGACATGCTAAACTAGCTCTTCGCTGTATCTGCCCATTCTTGAATTGAAGGAGTAAACATTTTATTTCTCTTTAATCATCTTTACGAAAGTGAATCTGATTAGAAATTCTTCATATTTTTCCTCAATTCGAGTCCTATATCAACAGTAGCATTTTTTAAGATACACTATCAAGTATCAAGTCTTCTAGTTGATGGTGGCACATATGGTTGATGATTAGGTTAAAATTTCCTTGTTGGGTCCAACCTCTCGGAAACTTTCAATTTAGTCCTACCTTCTTAAAATAGTATATATATATAAAAAAAAAACAATTTTACAAAAGGCATGCATGGTGGCTTGTGTGAACCAGCATGCCTTTTACCATGATACAAGCAACCCATTCATTTAAAAATGCAACGAAATTCATTTTTAAGGCATACGATAAACTTAAATTGAACTAGTATTGGGTTTTCATTCTCCTCTTGGATAAACATCGTGTTGATTTCGTAAAACTAAATTGTACTACCATATGCTAACGATAATTCTTGTTCATTCGCTGAGGCTTATATTGGACACTGTGGTATCAAGCAGGATTTTTTGATTGCAAACAAAAAGGTGAAAACCTTGGTTATGGAATTCTCTCCACTCCCATTTCTCAAGTTTTAAGGTGCTGCGGCTTGATATTTTAAATTACAAAACTTGACACCCAAAAAATTCAGGAAAAGATGAGGGCATAACAGGGGGAGTAAACAATATTAGCATTTATTCATCTGAATCAAAAAAGAGGAACAGAATCCAAGTCTCCTACCTTAATCCCTGTTCTTCTATGTCAATTTTTGAAAAGGCCCAAACATACGATATTAAAACAAGATTCCAATAAATCAGAAAATAAACTTTGCAGAAAAGTAAAGATTGAACACAGAGATTTTTTTCGGCGTAAACTCCGGAGGTTTGGCGACCAAATCCAACGCTTACATCCCCCGTTGAGCATCCAAATAATGGATATTCGCTCGATTGCACTAATGAGCCCAAAATGGCAACAAGTTACAAATTGTTCTTCCAAATACAAGAGAAAAAGGCACAAGACACTTATCTCTTTCAAAGTATTGCAGATCTAGAAGGAATCACAAAGAAACCCCACAAACAGCCAACTGAAACCACGATTACAAGAAAACCCTAATCTCACAGCAATCGTTCACAATAATAGATTACAGAGGCTAATCAACAAGTATGATCTCAGTATTTACAAGTTCATCATGAGAGATGAAGTATACGAAGGACTCAAACCCTAATCTACAAAAAATGGACTCGTAGAAGCACCCAAAAGAAACGAAGAACTCCAAAAGGCAGAAGAATGAAAAATATCTTCCATTGTGCAATATTTATATCGCACATCACCAAGGCAACGATCCAAGGGCCATAAATCACCCACGTGTCACCATCTCATAATAAGTGCACCATTTAAGAAAAACGCATCCAGCAGAACACGATTTTAAGCCAATTTTGGGTGCACATCATAGATCACAGGTTCGAGCCTCAACAATCTCTCCAAGAGGTATATGCAGCAATACAATAAAGTGGAACTCCATGGTCTAAGGATGGCTTTTTCTACTGTGGTTGGTATTGCTGAAATCTTGAAAGATCAATGGATTTGGCATTGAAACGAAATCAGGACATTGACTGCAGACACAAGGGATGAACCAGACACACGACCAGTCCCCAAGAAAAGATTGAGATAATACTCGAGAAGTCAAAGAACTTCGATGAATTGGTGGCTGCTGAAGCAGAGGAACGAGAATACGGAGGCGACAAACAAAATTGACCTACATACTTCCATAGTCTGGTCCAAGTCCTGTCAAATAACTTACTGGATTTCAATTTTTTCTTTTTCAAGATGGGGTGGGGGTTATTATTATGTCTCTGTGTAGTATGGTTGAAACTCCAGATGATGATATTTCTTGGATCAGTTCAATAAGGAGCGATCATTCTGAACCACAAAAATATAGCTTCGGGATTGGCTTCAAGTACGCCACAGGTAAATACTGTGTACTAACCTTTTCAGAAATTAGTATATTTCCTGTGGGAATGGTTTTGGGATTGGCAGAAGAAAATATAGCTATGAATAATATTAGAATCCCACATTGCTTGGGAAAATATAAATGATCCACTTAATAAGGTGAGGGCAATCCTCCCCTAATAAGCCGGTTTTATTAGGTGGAGTTAGACCCAATATTCCTAACATGGTATCAGAGCTAGGCCCAATTATACAATGTTGGGTGCCACCCAATATCGATTTGTTCACAGTTGTTTGGCATGGTCCACGCTGTGCGTGAGGGGGCGTATTAGAATCCCACATTGCTTGGAAAAATATAAATGATCCACTTAATAAGGTGAGGGCAATCCTCCCCTAATAAGCCGGTTTTATTAGGTGGAGTTAGGCCCAATATTCCTAACAAATAAGAACAGCTCTTAAATTAACTGCCACTTCCTTCTCTTTCTAAATGCTCCAGAAGTATATTACTTTTAACAAAAAAATCTCGATAAGATGTGCCTTAACAAAAACATGTCATTCGCAGAATCTCTGCAAGATTTTAATCAGTATTAATAAATAATAACTTCCTGCAGATCTTAATTGAAGTTCAAGTTGACACACTTTATGACATTGCTGAACTCAACAGGCTATTTTTGTTCGTTCGTTCTTTCTTTCTTTTTTTGGTTGCTATTGATTCCATAAATAGTGCGCAACATAGAGTATTTCTTTTCTTTTTTTGTCGTCTTTGCACAAGTTCCAACTTTCCTGAATGCCCATCAAGATAGAGTTGATCGCTTGCGATTTTCATTACATGATAATAAGGTTGCACGCATTTGGCAAGGAATCACTATGAAGCTCTACTGCTATCTTTCAATACTGTGATTGTTACTCATAGTAATAAGTTTGTACTGAATTTTGACACTTATTTTTTAAGCAGGTTGCATGCTCAAGTGTATTTGCGTCATAGTCTCCTCGAACAATGATAGGCATGAAAGGTGGCTTCGCGGAATCTTTCTTGATATAATGAGGACACTTGTTTGAAATTTAGTGAAAGGGGTTTTCTCAACCAACAACTTGTACCTGCTTGGTTCCTGCACTCTAGAACGTTGACCGACCCTGTCACAGTTATTAGAGCTGCCTATTGAGTTGTGTCATATTTGATGTTGCAGGAACCGGGTTCATCTGCTTTGAAAATAATTAATCAATTAGAAATTGAGGTTCTCTTAGTAGACCAAATTACAATTTGTAGACATGGCTACCATTGTAAGTCTCCTCTCTCTCTCTCTCTCTCTCTCTCTCTCTCTCTCTCTCTCTCTCTCTCTCTCTCTCTCGTTGAACTTAAAACTAGATATTATTTATAGTGATGGTTATATTTAAATTTGCTGTGTAATACATCATTTGTAAGTTGATCATTTTGTGCACAAATTCTTGTGGGGGAATTAGAACTCTGTACAAGGAGAAGATAGAAGGCGCGAAGCACTGTGATATTGTGAGTCAAGAATTTCTTGTATGTTTGTGAAAGAATTTACAATTTTCTTTATCCCAAATCTGGTTCAAGATTCTTACTTGAAAGAAGAATTTCCATGATCTTTTTGTCGTTCAATCACCATTCTTCGTAAAATTCAAAATTTGTATATTTTTTGCACTCCAATGGTTCAAATCTCAATCGCAGTGAAACGAGATTATTATTTATAATCTAAGTACCTAATTTTGTGAGTTCCATGTCAAATATGTGGTTTTAGGCACTTCTCAATTTATGTGCGATTTTCATAAGAATTCCACATTTTATGTTGTCTCTCTCCCCATCCCAGTTACCAGGACTTCGTAATTTTTTTTTTCTTAAAGGTACATACTCGAAATGTGTGGACAAAAAACGAATGAAAATTGCGAGCTTTACAGAATATAGATAAAAATGATGTTTAACTAGCGTATAAGCTTGAAAAAGTTTAGTTTACATACTCTTCATCTATGACTTGGAAGCTTTAGCAGGCACACTCTCCGTCTATGACTCGGGATTATTTTATTGGGGACACCATATTTTTTTTATTTTACTATTAATATATAAATCAAAAATTGATCACGTGAACTTGTGAGTCCTAGTTTTGTTGATTTAGACAACTTTTTAAATTAATCATGTAATACAAGATTGCAACATTAGGCTCTTAGAAGGGTCTCAATAATGATAAATCGAACTTAATTAACAATTATCAGGGCACGATTTGGATTATTGAGTGCCCTAGATAGCTACATTTACAAAAGGTACTTTAATTTATTGAAGAATGTGTGGTTGAAAATGAGTAAAAAAATGAGAATGAAAAAAATAATGTGTACCAAACAGGGCAATAACCAAGTTAAAGTTACACTCGAAAACTAAATTAAATAAGGCGCATGTTAATTATGATTTAGAGAATATCGAGACTATTTATACAATGATAGGGGGGATTGTCTCCTCACCATATTGTGGGATTGATTTGTCTCATTTCTCTCACAATACGAATACATTGTAGTATTAATGTGACGAAATAGCGTAAATAAAGTCCTCCGCCTACACTACTGGCAGGAAAGAAGGGCGAACAAAGGGACTAAAAAAGATAGGTTATTATTGAATCCCATCCTCGAAGCAATTCAAGGTTGATTATGTAAGTACCCCGTCCTAGCTAGCCTTTTTAGCCACCGTTTAGAAAATATATGAAAAGATATAGATTAGAGAAGCTTGAAGCGGAATGGACAAAAATCAATGATTTTAAGCTAGTGGGATAACACATTTATTTAAATTACTATGTAAGACATGATATTGAATCTGCTGATCCGATTTTTAAAGAGAGGTTAAAAATTTATGAAAACTAGCTTTCGTCTATTTTCGTGCGTCTCTCAAGGTTTGAGATGCACGTCTTTTTTAGACACTGAATTGAAGTTGACTATTTTAATTAAAGCAAATAAAATTTTTATAACTCATTTCTGTTTTTCCTCAAAGTTCAGTCATCACGGATGAAATTTACCCAAAAATAAAAAAAGAATTTATTGTTGTTTCTTCAAGTTAAAAGAAGAAAATATTTACTAGCAAGCAGATACTCAAAACTTTTGCTTTTCCTCCTTTTCTTTGCCTTTCTGCACATGTACGCGCAAACATATACAGACGTACATTCTCGCACGATCATTTTATTTGATCCAACTTTTCAGTTATTGATTGATTGAGAGGGGTTTTGTGAGAGATGTCGAATCTATACAGAGGGGATTTCACTTCCAAAATCGATTACGTGTTCAAGATCGTAATAATAGGCGATTCGGCAGTGGGGAAATCGCAGCTGTTGGCGCGATATGCGAGAAATGAGTTCAGTTTGGACTCAAAAGCCACTATTGGAGTTGAATTTCAGACGCGAACGCTTGAAATTGATCACAAAACGGTCAAGGCTCAGATTTGGGATACAGCTGGTCAAGAAAGGTAATTACTTTGATAGTTGATTCTCATTTTCCGTTTGCATAGTTAACAAGAGACATCAAATGCTTGTTGAATGGTGCTGAATTTGGTTGAAAAAAAAGATGACAATGCAGACTTTAGACTTTGTGATCGTGGGTATTGGATTGGATGATCATCTGGCTACATTATATAACATAATAGTCTGCAGTTGGAATATTAGCAGGGAGAATAGAGCCTATGCTTTAGATAAACTTTTTTCTCCAATCCATGATATTACCAAGCTGAATTTGTTAAAGCATTTTCATCAATTTGTTACACACGACTTTTGTTTAGTTCATGTCCTTGTGTTCCTTCACAAAATTCTCTCTCTCTCTCTCTCTCTCTCTCTCATAAACATTCTTTTTGTTGACTTCAAAATCGAGATTAACTAATTCCTTTCACCTAATTTGGGATTCCCTCCCCTAAACTCATCGAATTCTATTAAAATAAGAGCTAGGACAGGAATGTCTAATTGAAAGGAAAGTCTTCTCAATTTCTCATATCCTCCTTTGCTCCCAACTATGCTTATTTACAGAGTTTTCACGAGGCCATGATGGTAGTAAAGTCTTTTTCTTTAATGCAGGTGACTTTAATGACGCGTTGCAGTTTATGATTAGTAAGCTTTAACTGAACATGTTACCTTTTCACATTTTATTTATCATGTCACATGTTCTTCACTCATTGGTTGTGAAGCCATGTTTAATAGTTTACCATTCTTATTCACGTCTACTTCAATAACGATTTTTGCTGATGTGGAATAGCATGTAGAAATAAATAAGAGTATATTTGCTTTTTCAGTAATTTTTCATTCGCACGCCTCATGTGCTCGTTGCTTGTATTCAAGATCGGACTTATGTCTTTATATTATAAATGCTCCCTCACAGTGGCATAGGTTTGCACATGATCAGATAATTTTTTTAACTTAGAAGTGTTTGCTAATAGTAGCATATTATCGCATAGAGTGAGCTCAAATGCTCAATATGATAATCACAAATAACGTTCAAAATTCCCACCATTGATCTCTGTAAAATTAATGGATAACACTTGTTAATCTGTATATACATAATTTGAGTACCTATAAATATATAAAAACTTGAAAGTAGTTAAGAACAACTTTACTTTTGAAGTGAGTATTGAATTTTTAAAGTGAGAGTCCAAAACAACACGTTATAAGAGAATGTTAAGATAGATGTATAGGCATACTAGAATAAAAAGGATAAAGAAGCAAAAGAAATGAGATAATATTTCCACAAGTGGAGATGGCATGAATGGCCGGTAAATTAGGTGCTGGTGAATCAGGTAGCATGCTTTACAAAGACACTTCAGAAGCTCTCGTCAAATGGAATAGTGAAATTAGATTCATTCAGTTGAACCCAACTTTATCTGGAATAAAGCTTAGCTTGTTGCTGTTATAGGTGGGGATTTTACTACTACTTCTAGTTATATTATTGTTTTTCATTCTCATATTAGAAGAATGAGACTGAAGAAATTCCATTCTCATATTAGAAGGTGTATCAATATGCAGTGAGCAGATGTTATTATTACCTCCCTCTTGCTCTATTAGCAAGCTCTGTTAGGACAGAAAATGGAAAACTCTAACTTCTTCGATTCAGCAGCAATCGCAGTCAATAATATTAGCAGTGAGCAGATGTTATTCATATCTCTCTGGTTCTCTATTAGCTAGCTCTGTTAGGACAGAAAGGAAAACTCCAACTTCTAGATTTCATCAGCAATCGTGGTCAAGAATATTAGCAGTGAATTGATGTGCAGTTTGTGAAGTATATGCAATGGAGAATTAAAAACAAAGTTTTACATTGGTTCAGCAATTGCCTACTCCAGTCCCTGGGCCAGGATTTATTGATTACAGTCAACAAGATGACTGAATTCACAAATTTAGGGAAGAAAGGAAGTTCTCTCTCCTGTATCTGGGTTGCATATTTGCGCTCGTGTGTGTGTTATGTTTTGTTGGTGAACTAACTACTCCTTTTATAATAGAAGAAGACAGTAAAGGGAAAAGCATGTTTGTCTTACAGTACAAATCACTCAATAGCTAACTACTAACTGAAATAGAAAGCCCACAACTGACATAAGCCCATAACCTTCAGCAAATTTTGATGATCAACTGGCTGCAACTGGTCTGCAGCCTCAGGTCTTTTGAGAATATTCTTGAGCAATCTTCTCCACAAGCACATTTCTTTGTTTTTTGCTCACAGAGTTCTTCTTTTCTTCCTTTGTTCACTACGTTCTCTTTCCTGCATTGGTATGTTAGCTTCATCATTTTTGAAGGGATTAATTCAATCATCTATGATTATAAGAGGCTGAATTAATTAATTTTCATGGGTGTTTGCCTAGTTATTGATTTATTTCCAAAGATGAGTTGTTGTCAATATTTTGTGGCTCGTGGTTAAAAAATATGTATAGGTAATTTAAGATATGCCATAAGGGGTATGTAATGCATTGTTATATGTTAATACACCTTAGGTTGTACGATACGCTCCGTTGCAAATCATTATGAAATTAAAGGCAACAACTTTTATTGGAAATTTGTGAAAAATCAGAAAAATACTGGTTTTATGGAGTATTCTATCACATAAATTGATTTTGCAATCTTTAAATGTGCCTTAAAAGCTCTTTTACATTAGCTCAGTCGCTGTTTGGCTGGCCCTCAGTGTGGTTATTATATTACTGCTCATCATTTGGATTTAGTTCTCTTTTCAGAAAGGGAAAAGAAACAAAAAAATAAAACATGTGCATATATGGTCCATGAATGGTTCCTCAAACTCATAAGGGAATATGGGCTGAGGATTTTGTTGTTCATGTTTTCATTTCGGTCTTTGGTCTGTATGTTTCTCCTGATGGAAAAACTGACATCGTGTATTCAAGTTACCAGTTCTGTTGGTAAAAATCTTTCTGTCATACTAATGAAATACGTCTCATTCTAATACAAGCTATTGACTGTACTGCTGCTGATCATACCAAAAGAGGGAGCTCGCTCACAACTGAGCTTTGACTAACACAATTTTGTGTTGGAAAAGATATCCCATAGAATCTGATTCATAGAAAAAAATTTATTTCACAAATTATTTTATTACGTACGAGGATGTGGCTTTCCCAGTTATTGGCCACAGGGTTATTAACATTCTACTTAAGCTACTCTGCATTTGTGAGATTATATAATCAAATGTAGGTCGGAGACTGGATTTACTCCTTTCTATGGAAGCAAAACATATTAATTCACTAATGCTTACTTTAGCCAAGATGCACAGCATGGCGTGCACCTAAACCTGTAGCAAGACACAATTTAAAATTAAAAGATTACCAGTAAAAGATTTTTTAAGAAAATATAATTGTATTCTAAAAGTGAAATGCTGAATAGGTATTGGAAATAGGTGCACTAATTGGACTGATTTCGAGACTGATATGATCAGTTAAGTAAAATTAGATCCTTAGTTTTATCATTAAACTTGACATGATAGTCTTTCTTTTATCTTGATAAAGGAGTGCCATTGTCCCCCCTCCTGTCCTATCACATATTGGTCAATTGTTTGTCAAGGCCCTACTTCCAATTTGTACAAGTTCTATGTTGACTAGGCAAAGGAGCATCGGTGCAACGAAGTGGTGGTTCAGGTGGCTTTGGCCTTATATTTTCCATTTTAAAGTTGAAAAATGCTAAGTGTGCATAATTATTGTACATAAGAGTGTACATAACTCTCACATAGGGTGGGGTCCACAAAAATGCGAGCTCCACCCCATGTGAGGGTTATGGATACCCCTATGTACAATAATTATGTACACCAAACAAAGTCCTTTAAAGTTATCCTTCAGCTTAAATGCTTATTAACGTCTTGTGTTTTGTTTAACTTTGCTGTTATGGATATAATTAAAAGCACAATGAGGTGCATGCTAGGAGGCTATTTTTGGCGTGTCAAAGTGCAGCTGTCATTGAAGTGAAAATTTGCGATGTTTCATGTCTTTTGCTCAACTTGATGAAATTAACTGATATGCGCTGAAAACTGGGGCAATGTTCGAATTTTCTAGAAATATTATGTGTTTACGTTGAATCGTACTTTACATATGGTTTTGCGTTTTGCTACAATGAAGTGTGTACATGGCTTGGGACTTTCAGCTTAAACACCAAACTTTGTGTCTTTATGCACTAGGCGCATTATAATTATGTGAAGGAGCGCTGAATAGTTTTCTACTCCCATTGGCATGTCACAGATGCCAACCTGATTTTAGTCTCTCCTTTGTCATGTGGAGTTCAATAAATTTGAAAGAGTGGAAGAGGAACCAAATTAATATATGTTTCATGCACTTCCCTTCTGAATTTTTTTTCCGTCTTCTGCTCTTTGTTAGTTGCAGCAGCCTCTTTTGTTGTATGTTTTGGAGATAATTTGTTACTAATGTTTTTAAATTCTTCACTTGATATTGCCAATTTGGTGACTTCAGATATAGGGCAGTGACTAGTGCATATTACAGAGGTGCAATGGGGGCAATGCTGGTCTATGACATCACAAAACGTGAATCATTTGATCATGTGGCTAGGTGGTTGGATGAACTGCGGGGCCATGCTGACAAGAACATCGTAATCATGCTTATAGGAAACAAATCTGATCTGGGAACTCTTCGAGCTGTACCTGTGGATGATGCCAAAGAGTTTGCCCAGAGGGAGAACCTATTCTTCATGGAAACATCAGCCCTTGAGGCAACTAACGTGGAACCTGCTTTCCTAAATATCCTATCTGAGATTTATCAGGTCGTCAGCAAGAAAGCCCTTGTGGCCAATGAGGAACCAGAATCTGGAGGAAATTCATCACTTCTGAAAGGAACCAAGATCGTTGTTCCTGGCCAAGAGCCGGTACTCTCAGAAAGAAAGTTCAGCTGTTGTGGATCTTCATAGTCCCGACCCATCCTTCACTCTTGGAGTGTACACTGTTGTATTTGTTCTATTTGCTGACATATCTGACATACGAGGCACATTTCTCTTTTTGTTACAAATAGATTGTCCATCCACAACGTGGACTTCTGGACCGATTTAAACTTGAAGAGAAGTGATTTTGGTGGTACATATTGCGCGAAATTATTTCATTTTGGCATGTAACTCATCCCTGCCTCAATGGTATGGAAAATGAAACCAAAATATAAATCAAGAAAAACTTATCATTCTGATCTACATTAATTTATTGCAATCATGATCTTGTATAATTTCAAAATCAACAGTATGTGATCACATAGTTAGCTCCCGTGCATGTAAAAGTACTGGTTCGATCGTCAAATGGGTAGCTGTACGCTGTAGGGCAAGCTCGTTTGAAAATTTGTGAATAATTTGTAGGCTTGCATGTCGTCGGACTATTGAATGCTCCAGTGCAGCAGTATTGGGGTTGATGGAAGGCGAGACAGGCACTTTTACACGCCACCCTCTCCCCATTCCCTCCGACCACCACCAATTCAGGTGGGCATGCTCTATTCAAATCGGCTTTGCAGATTACTGATCTACAATTTCCCGTCCCTCCAGAAGGGAAGATGGAAATTGGCAGGTTAAATCCATCCACAAGGCTGACATCGTAAAAATCTTGTGGGCTGTTGAGGGTGAACTCAGCTAGTGACACTGGTGGTATACCGCCTGCACCGTTACACTGCAGAATACCGCCACAGTCACCGGTGGCGCAGCTTCCCTTCCCAGATTGGTCGAAAGTGCATCCAGTACGAGCCCAGAAGCGTCCTGACCACCCTGCAGGTGCATTGATGGTGGCGGCTTGAGCCGGGCCGAGCTGGAAGCCACCATTCACTAGTAGAGGTTTTCCAGTTCCTGATAAAGTCGCTGGCCATATAGTGTATGGACATTTGTTCTGCAACGTGAAAATTGCAGCACTTGCTCCTGGAAAAGACAAAAATCAGCTAACAGTTGGTGCAAAAAAAATAGAGAAGCAGAAGATTTCGATTCAGCATAATAAATATAATTAACCTAAGAAATTCCAAACTAGAACGAAGGAGAGATGCCATAACAATGCCATGATTAATTCTCAACCAAATGTGATGTAGTTTAATGAACAATTTCAAATAAGTGGAGGATCTATATATATATGTGTGTATGTGGATTACAGAGTACAGATTACATATGTATTATGATTTGATGAATCTGATATTTTCTTTGACTTTCTAAATTAATGAAGATTATAGGCAATCATAAGTAGATTACACTAATCATGGCAATCTAAACCCATGTTTCGTCAAGATTAAAATCAGTTTTTTAACAAATTTTGATAAAAGTTGATAGAATGTACGGTTGAAAAAGTTATGAATTCTAAAAAGTATGTAATTAAGATTAATTGTCGACTTTGGCTTAAATTTTAATCAACTCTTTTTAGTGGTATCAAACAGGGGCTTAGCATGAATCCTACACACCCCGTGGCAATCACAAACAAGAAAATATCACAAGTTGTCAATGTTGGTATGTAATTATAATCAGTTAAATTATAAATACAGAAATGAACAGTCAATAAGTAGGTAGAACTTGTGGGTTCGTAGTTGACAACCACAGTAGTCACCCTACTTGGCATCGTACTAGTGATCTTTTCATTATTAATATGGAATTCATTTGATTGTTTCCCTTTTTTTTAATTATTAAAATCATGATATATGGGATGTTACGTAAGGTGACTACTGTAGTCACTCACTATGAATAACAACATTATTCAAAAATTAAACACCTTACACTATGAGTAGGAATTGTATTTCCTAATATTTTTATGTAAATTATCATAGATTTATTTGGTAATCTTTAGTTATAATTAAAATATTTGTCAATTGTTAAGTAGGATATTTGACAAAGATATTGTAATTTATTAGGATTCTATAGTTTAGGAACTTACATGTTTTCCCGTAATTATTTTGAGTACTTAAGGGCTAAAGATAATATAAGGGGAAAATTTCATGTATAAGGTGGTGGTTGCAAAATACAATTCCGAAGTTAAGAAATTATGTTTATTATTTCAAAAATCAAGTCTTAATTAAATTCTATTGATTAAATAATTAATTAAAAATTATTTTCTTAAATTAACTATATTAAGGTTACAATATTCACAATTTATGATCACAATTATATACTTGTCACAATTACAGTCTACGTGCATTTTGTAAATTTCCCTCGAATTTATTGATGCATGATCGTATATTGAAGGCACATCGAAGGGCTATATGATGCTATAAAAAATCTACACTTCTGAATACCCGAGCTTGATGATTGGGAATGAGCCCTTCCACTGCTTAAGTTAACGAAAAGAGAAAATATGAGCATGAGACTATGAACTCGATTAATGTAAAGCACGCTTGAATGATGAGTGGAGAACTTGTATTTATAGAGTTAGTCACTACAATCCAGATAGGATTTGTTTCGATCGTCAAGCTTGGGTATTCACATGCACATATTTTTGGTATCACGATACAACATGAAAAAACAGTTTCAGCAGTATGTTGGAGGATCTTAGGCGCATAATTGATAAATGATACAATCCTGTTGAAAGATACAATCTTTATTTTTATTTTATGTGTTAAAATATATAATGTATTTAAAAAATGAAAAATATTATTGTTATTATTATTATTTTAAAATAACAGGTGGAGCTTCTTTTTAATAAATTTATTTTAGAATAATATCTTATCTACAACATTACTTATGTTGTATGAAGCCAAGCTTCCCTCAATTTTTATTTTTTAAAATCTTTTTAAAAAAAATGATACAATCCTGTTTAAAGAGACTCTTAGAAGGTTTAGTAAAGTGAATTGAAAAGTATTAAAGAGACGAACATGTTAGAATCTTGTTTATTGTAATATTCAGTCACATCTAATATTACGATCTAATCGATTCTTCAACACGTATATGTTGTTATCAATGGTCACTGAACTTTAAGAAATTTCAAATAGTCACTTTATTTTTAAAATTGTTTCCCAATTTTCAATCAAAGTTTAAAATTTTCCAAATTTCATCGTACTTACAAAGTTATTTTCTAACAAACATTGAACGTTTGACGTTATTTCTCATCTGTCACTCTCGAGTGTTCGAAAAATTATTGGTTTTATTCGCCACATAATTGAAATATCATCAATAGTTTTCAACATTGTCCTTATCTAAGAGACGCTCTAGTTCACCATCTAACGACATACTGGATAATTATTTATAAATATTTACCAAAGTGTTAGACATAATTAATTAAAAAGAAAACATTTCATGTAAGAAATGTTAATCTTGAAAAAAAAAAACATTTTTATTTAATATGATCCATACATATTTCTGTCAAATTTCAACAGAATGTGATCAAGTAATTAGCAACAGTGCATGTAAAAGTACTGGTTGCATCATCATATGGGTAGCTGTACGATGTTGGGCAAGCTTTTTTGAATACTTGTGAATAATTTGAAGGTTTGCATACCTGTGGATTATTGTATTCTCCACTGCAGCAATATTGTGGTTCATTGAAGGCCAGACAGGCACTTTTACATGCCACTGTCACCGCGTTCCCTCCGGTCACCGCCAAATCCTGAGGGCATTCCTTGTTCAAATCCGATACGCATATTACTTCACTACAATTTCCCGATCCCCCCGAAGGGACGATGGAAATTGGCATGTTATATCCATCGACAAGGCTGACGTCGTAGAAATCTTGTGGGCTATCGAGGGTGAACTCGGCTAGTGACACTGGTGGCGTACCGCCAGCGCCATTACATTGTAGAACGTTGCCACAGTCACCGGTGGTGCAGTTTCCTTTGCCGGATTGGTCGAATGTGCATCCACTACGAGCCCAGAAGCGGCCCGACCACCCCTTAGGCGCGTCGATGGTGGTGGATTCTGCCGGTCCGAGCTGGAAACCGCCGTTCTTTAGTAGAGGTGTTCCACTTCCTGATAAAGTCCCTGGCCATATAGTATCTTGACATTTGTTTTGCAATGTGAAAACTGCGGCGTTTGCTCCTGAAAAAGATGGACATCGACTCAGTGGCGGATCCAGACAAAAATTGGACACGAGCTAGAACGCAAAAAAAAAAAAAAAAAAAATTTACACAAAACATTTTTTTTTACTAATTTTTTTTTTTTTAATTTAGAATCTGGGCTGGAGGGACGGGCTGTAGCAGAGGCTGGCCCGTCCCTGGATCCACGTACAACGCTAATCAGTATAAGATGAACAAGAAGACTTGGATTGAGCATGGATGAAGAATAAATGAGATTATTAACCTATGAATGTCCAAAATAGGACAAAGGAAAGATGCCATAATAATTCCATGATTAATTCTTAATCAAATGTGAAGTAGAATGAACTATCTATATATGTGTGTGGATTACAATTTATTTTATTTTATTTTTTATTTTTTGGTTGCCTTAAGTTAGAAGCGTGGCTTTTCAATTGCGGACCCTATATAATATGGTTTGATAAGGCAGTAAATATGACTGATCAAAAAGCTTTTGTCTTTTGAAATGTTTCGCATAAAGAATTTTGAGCTCGAGCTTGCTATACGTACAGAAAAAACTTACAAGCACTTTGATAGAATGCGGGAAAAAAAAAAGGTTTTTGCAGCCAATTATCTGTTGTCACCACTGCATCTGTAAATAAGGTGCGCAACATTTTCTCTACAAGTAGATAAACAGTAAGTAATGTTAATTTAATAGGGTTAATTGTACAATCACCCTAAGTGCAATTAGGTCACTAAACTTCAATTAACTGCAATTGAGTCACTTATCTTTAATTTAATAACAATTAAACCACCCCAATTGTGCAACTACGTATCTTAACTTGTTGAGATGACCGTTAACGTTGTAATCAATTTGTTGGTCACTCAAGCGTAGTCAGATGTAGTAAATTTAATTGTGTCAAACGAATTTCCCATGTTTTCACTATAGACGTCAAATTTAACACGCCAACTTCATAAATTTAGCCCATGTTTGATAAAGATTAAAATCAATTTTTTAGCAGATTTAGCCCATGGTTGAAAAGTTGTGAGTCTCATGAAAGAGTTAAGATATGCTATCTAATTTTTGGGGAAAAATTTATGGTTCAGACATTTACTTTACCAAAATTAAAAATCAAGTCCCAAAGTTTGAAATTGCAAAAATCAGGTTTCTTTTGATTTAATTAATTATATTTCACAATTATTATATTAAATTAAATATTTAACTGTAATATAATATAATTAACCCACCCCACTCCACGCCACCCCACCCCACCCCCATTGCTCCGGCGACTATTTCGGCGACTGTTCTCCGACCGTACTTAATTCCGACGACTACTCCGGCGACCGTTCTGTCGGCGCTTAATTCCGGCGACTGCTCCGATTCCGGCAATTGTTAAGGTCACAGTTATATACATTTTGGTCACGGATTATTTTGAAATCACAGATTAAAACTGATAAAAATTAATAGGTCACGGGTTATTTTTTAAGGTCACAAGGCTCGAAATTATAGGTCACAGGTTATATTTTACAGGTCACAGGTTGAAAAAATCAAAAAATTTACGAGTCAAAACTCTATCTCAATGAGTCACGGTCACAATTTCGAGGTCACAGATTGAAAAAAAAAAAAATTTACATGTCACGGCTCTGTTTCAGAGTGAGTCACAGACGCCCACCTAGGTCACAGATACAAAAAAAACCACCACAACAGTTCAATAGTTAGGTCACAGACACCAAAAAAACTCACCACATGTTTAATAGCATGGTCACAGACACCAAAAAACCCACCACATGTTCAATAGCATGGTCACAGACACAAAAAACCACCACAATTCAATATCTAAGTCACAGACATTAAAAAAGCTAGGTCACGGACCAAAAAAAAAAATCCCACCACGGTTCAATAACTAGGTCACAGACAAAAAAAAAAAAAAAAAAAAAACCAACCACCGTCTACAGATCCACCACCATCGTCCAAAACATACCACCCGTTCACCCACAAACATAGATCTGCCACCCAACTCACAGATCCGCCACCCACACACAGATCCGCCTCCAAACATACACAGATCAACCACCCACAGCACATCACTATTGCACTGCCATTCTACCACAAAAAAAAAAAAAATCTGCCAGCAGCGAGAATGGCACAAAAAAAATAATAATAATAATAAAAAATAAAAAAAAAAACGTGCTGATTGTGACACTAATGTCCCAGAAACAAAAGTTAGCAGCAGATTAACCAATAATTGCTTGTAAAGAAGATGGAAAGTCTAATAATATCTTTTACTTTTATTCAGAAACTTTTATTTTCCAAGTAACTCCAATGAAGAAAACAAGAAAAGCAAATTCGTCTTCTTCACTTCACCTTGATGGATACTTTGAATGAAAGCCATCGTCGCAATCAGAGAAGCCAAAAAATAAAATGAAGAAGAAAGGGAGGGGGAGGGGGAGGGGGAGGGGGAGGGGGGGGGGGAGAAAGGGAGGGGGAGGGAGGCCGAAGGCGGTGGCGGCGGGCGGTGGTGGCGCGGGTGAGAGAGGGAGGAGATGTGAAATGGATTAGGGTTTGGATATGATGTTATATTTAAAATAAAGTGGGTGGGGGTAGATAGTGGGGTGTGTATATATGTTATTTTAATTTTGTAAAATCATTATTAATTAAAATTATAAAAACCTGATAATTGAATAAAAAACTTAAAAACCTGAATTTTTAAAATGTAAAAGAAAAGACATGGTTTAGTGTAATTTCCTCTAATTTTTGTTATCCAATTTGTTGTCTACCCAATTAATTATTTTTAAATTAACATGTTATCTTAAATTTACCCCCATTAACTTCACCGCTAACGCACCAAATTGATATAATGTGTCAGTAATTAATTTGGTTGGACAGCTTCACGAAATATATAGTTAAAATTAATTGTTGATTTTGAATCCCGAAATAAATTTATATCAAACATGGGATTATAAAAATGTTTATATGATCCAGAAACATTAAACCCCGAAATAAATTCGGGAAAATGGAAAAAATAATCTAAGGTTTCTTCTATTTCTGAAATCATCTCAACTTATCACAGCTATAAGTGATTAGATTTGTTAACAAGAAATTGCCGTACCCCTTGAAAGATTCTTCAAAGTTGGTGTGAAAGATGGTAAGAAATTCTTCGTTTATTTCATGGTTATAGAGTATGTTTAGTTGTTCTTAAAAGTCAATTATTTATTGAAAAAAGGTGAGACGTTTAGTAGTGTCTTTGATATTGTCTGGTGAGGGGATTTCTCCGATACTGTCTCTAAATATTAATTTACTTTTTTGATAAATTAACTTTTAGGATTAGCCAAACAGGTATAACTCATGTTGAAAAGCAAGTGCAAATGTCAACATTTGGACATGCCCTGTGATTGCTCACCAGACAACGTTGAATTCGGTGTAAAGTAAAAATTTCAATGTAAGCAATCCTTTTCGGTTTGGCCTAACCTAATATTTTCCTACTAGAAATAAGTCAAATTATTTGCAGCATGGCATATCCATTTTCCTTAAGTACGTAAAGACTTGATTGAGAATAGTTTGTTTGTGAAGTCATATGACATGCTTTTAATTTGCATTGACTGACTCGACAAATTCTGCGCTAGGTCTAAGAACAATGCTATAAGTACAGATAAATTTCACAGAATGCACACAAGAATTTGAAATGGATGGAATGGATTCAAACATTCAGGATGGAAAAAAACAGATACACGGATATGATTTTCCAATTCAAATTTCTGTAGGAAATCTGGCAATATTTCCTGTACTTGGAGAATTATTCTAGGTCGAATACCTTTGGTGAATAAAAAAGTATCAAATGGTAAAGTAGAATATATAGACAATTTGCATAAATGGGCGGGAGAAACTTGAAAATCTAGATCATCGTGAAACTTAAAAACTTTTAAACAGACCGTTCAACAAAATATATTTTTCTTTACAAATTTTAAATGAATAACCCATTCCATTAAATTGATGCTCCATCTATTTTCTTTAAATTTAAAAGTAATTTTGAATTATTCAAATTTAAATATGTTGAATCAATTCGTCTAAAAAATATAGATCTTATAGAGGAAAAAAATAAATTATTTGAATATATTTTTAGGCATTCTTGATGCCCAAGTCAGACTTAGCCCTAGTGTAGGAGAGATTATTTGTAAGTTTTGGGTGATGTGTCGTTGAAAAGTAGAAAAAAAAGTTACGAAAAATGTGAAGTATTATTATTATCATCATCGTTGTTGTTGTTATATTTTGAAAATATTTAATTGAAAATGAGCGTAGATAAAAGTAATTTAAAAAGTAACATTTACCCAAGCACTTAATTTTAATCAAAGACGTGTGCACAAATTTCTCATTTTGTTAAAGACTTTTAAAAGTTTGAGGACAAACTCATTTAAATTAGGGAAAAATACATATGCATCGTATTTGAAATATATTATTTCAAAATCAAGAAATTTGTTTTAAAATTTCAAAAATCAGGTCATAATTAAATTTATTAATTAAATAGATTTTATTAATTAAATATATTAAGATCACAATATTATCCAATTTTATGGTTACAGTTGCGTACTAATCACAGTCACAGAACTTCATAGTCACAAATCACAAATTTTATAAGTTACAATTTAAGTCACAAATTGTCAAATTAATTAGTCACGTTATTTTTCGGTCACAAATCACAAATTTTATGAGTCGCAAATTATCAAATTAAATAATTAATAGGCCACGTATTATTTCTCACTAAAAAATAAAAAAAATTTATAGGTGACACCCAAATAATTGGTCACAAACACTCTTAATCACTATGTATTTTAGAATAGTGATTTTTTTAAAAATGTGATATTAAAAAAGAATGAAAAATTTTAGATTTACATGTAATATTATTTTATTAAAAAATATGTAGTTGAAAAGAAAAAAGAGAAAAATATATTAAAATTTGTGAAAGTTACACTCAACCATGGTTTTAAATCCCCAATTCAGAATTAAGATTTAAAAGTTTTTTGTTCAAAGACCGGATGATAATTCAAGTTTTAAATATTAATAATAATATTATAAAAATTAAATTATTTTACATATCCACCCTACCATCATCTACCCAATTTCACTCCTAAACCCTAATTATTTTCCTGTCTCTTCTTTTTCTCTCTGTGTCCTCTCTTCCCTATCTTTCCCATCCTCTCTCTATCCTCTCTACCGGCGCCGCTCACATCCTCTCTGCCTTGACCAGTACAAGAAAGCCTACACAAAAATAACTCCTTCAGTTATTTAATAGGAGTGTCGAGAATTGTGAGGTCACGGAACTTGCATGTTCCCTTTGTCGTGGCCAAGTGAAGGGACGACAAGAAGCGGAGCTGCATGCAAGATTACTGCTCATTTGTTGGAACATACAAAGAATTGCGGAAACATGCATGCTTCCGCTAAGCCACGTGAGGTGGATCCCATTCTAGAACAGAAGTGGAGAAGGTTGGAGCACGAGAGACACAAGATGTCATGAGCACAATTAGGTCATCAGTGCCGGGAGCTATGTTCAATTCAGGCGAAGAGGAGCATTATGATGCAGATGGCATGGAGCATTTGGTTCGGCAGATAGATGATCGCACAAGAGAGATTCCAACCATGCATTAGGTAGATGTGCTTCTGATTACTTTGATCAACATGACGATGATTTTAATGAGGATGATTGGCTGTCTACGTCGTCAGGGTAGAGTCCTTTTGAGACGTTCCAGAAGAAATCGCAGAGATGCAAGTGGAAATTGAATTAGATTTTAATGGGGTTAGAGAAGGAAAATGTGAGTGTGTAGATTTTCTAGGTCTTAGTCAATGGGTAGTAAAGGGTTAACACAAACATTTGTACTCCTACATTTTCATGCTCATTTTTTGGATGGCTCGATAATATGGACGATACGATAAACATATTACAGCTTGTATTTTTCTATTTTCAAGTGCAATAAACAAATTACAAACTTTATTTACGAATAATCATCCTATACATTTTTCTTTCTCATTATACAGGTAGGAACACCGTAGCAAACTGGTGAAGCACCAATGAGAAAAGGGAGGGTACAAGCATCTCGAGCTTGCCCCATGAATGATCCAATTCTCGGTCTGTGAGTACAACGATCTATAGACTTGTATTTCTTTACATTCATATTACATTGAGTACAATCTGGAGGAGCTTCTTTTCTCTCTCTTAACCAAGCATTAAGCACAGCCTTACCAAATCTATCGATGTCCTTGTCAGTTACCTCCCACAAATTAGCCACAATAACAGGAGAACCAGCCAACAGATACGAGATGGGAGCTCCTCTTGGGGCATAGCACCCTCTCAAGGAAAGAGAACCACTACTGCATCCCATTAGTAGAGTTGCAGCACAACTATCAAGTTCTTGAATCTTGCTTCCGGGGATATATTGCATTCCTGAAATGTCATTGTGAAAGAAATCATTATGAGTTTTTTAGGATTGTCGACATACAAAAGTGCAACTGAAGGGGAAAAAGTTTAGGCATACCGCTTCCATGACCCATATAAACAAACAGGTCATGGTTTTTCAAAGCTACCGTCAGCTCGTTGATAGGAGGCACAGTTGCAGACTTTCCCTGCATCACAAAGTCAATTCAGATCCTCAATTAAAAGAATATGGAGGTGTGAAAACTGTGTCTATGGAAAATTACACAATCAATAGAAGGAAGACTAGAAGAGGCGTAATTGCAACTTGGCAAGTCCTTTTTTAATCAAATTCATAAGAAATCAAAATTAGGATTACCTCGAAATTCTGATCTTGAAACCAGTTCTCGAATTCAACCTGTGTATGGTTAAGATCACCATCTGGATTCAATAAATAATATAGGTCTACAGGATCTATCAGTGGAAAGGTTATAGCCTGGTCTTGGCAACATCTGTTGAGTGTTGCAACAATGCTTCCAACAGAGGGCATGCGATAAACCTCTTTGTTTCTCAGTATTGGCAGATTCTCCCATGGCAGCATCTGCAGAGAGCAATCAACATTACTTAACTAACCTTTTAATAAAAGCAGAAGAGTATGACAGCAAGGATCATGGTGATATTGCCAACCAAAATATTATTCTAGAGAAAAAGGCAAACTAATTGCTTATATACTCCAAAACGCCTTACATATAATAGTACCAGGTGAATTCAGCATGGCAAACATCTTGACAAGACAAATATGAACAGTGACAAACATCTTAACATAGAAATTAAGAAGTGGGTGTACCTGAACCTCAAAATCCAAAACCAAAATAATTGGACTTCTCTTCGTGCATTCAACCTTATCATCATCTGGTGTTGCATGTATTTTTTCGAAAACTGACTGCATGAGACTATCAATATCAACAGACACTTTAGATGATGAAGCCTCTGATCTGACATCAAGATAGCATTTTTTACTCGAGATAATTCGTAGAACACATTTCTCTTCTTCACAGAGGCCATCTTCTATGGAATCCAGATGTTCAAGGTTTGGCCATTCTCCCGAAAGCACATATTTCCAAACACCTAGCCAATGATCTTCCACATCTCTGATACATGAAGACAAGTTAGCATAGAATTAATTAAATCAGAAAGTTAGGTAAATATTGAACCAAATATCACATCATTGTAATGCTAATAAAATATGCTGCTATGAACTAAGTTTTCGTCTGCAGAGCAGAAAACAGTTTCTTACCATTTCTGCTACAACATAAACATGAGGTTCAAGGCATATGTTAAAATTCCATTAACAATTTATCTCTTGTAGCTTAATCAAATTTTTTAAAAGAAAACACACAATTTTGTAAATAATAAACTAAAGATCCCCATAATGATAGTAAAATATGGTTCTATAACCTAAGATTTCTCCAGAAGTGCACACAACTGTGCAGGCATTTATTTCTTCCCATAACGGAGGGGTTCAAGGCATAAACTAAAATTCGATCAAAATTTATTTCTGTAATTTAAATCAACTACATTTAAAAGAAAATATACAGCAGTCAACTCTGATTCACAAGCAAAATTCGTTATATGTATTTTCAAAAGGGAACTTACTGTATAAATTTACAGAGGCATTTATCAAGTCTGTTCCTTTTCTTCCACCACAATAATCTGCTCTCTTTTGTATCCTCTTGGAAATGTCCAGAGGATGAGTAGTAGTTCCCCTCCAATAGCTGTCTGAATTTTGGGGCTATGTAATCTACCACAGTGGTGACCCAAGGACACTTCCAACTCTTCACAAAATCTTTGCCTTTAAAGGAGACACATGAACTGGAGTCCATGTCATCATCTGAAAGTCCTCCTAACATAAAACGACAACATCTTAATGCAACAAGTAGATACTACTAAATTTCAAAGGAAATTACAATTCCATGCTTTCTGAACTTAAATACCTTCCAATATTGAATTCACTGGCAGAAGTATAACATGCTGATTTTCTGAATTCAAATGGGATAATAGAATCCATACTTCAACTGTCGAAGGACAACACGACAGTTCTCTCAACAGACGAGCATCAGCACCTGAAATCAAGCTAATGCAAATAACTGGAGCGCAAGGCAGGTCTTGAAAAAATCTTGCAACAAATTCTTCAAGATTTTCATGTGATTCTGGCACGAGCCTGAAACATGCCAAGGGGGGTTATAGACGGAAAAAAATTAAATGGTTTTGGAACGCATTATGTTGTATTAAATTAGATAGTGAGAAGAAAAAAAGGCCCTTGTATGTTCCGATTTGATGGCATTATACCAAAGTGCAAATCTGTATCTTCCTAACATACAATAATTTATTGCTTGTGAACAAGTTCAAGAAACTTTTAAGTTATCACAAAGAACTTCAGCAAAACATCAGTCCCTTGGAATATCAAAAACTAAATACTACAGCACCTATTAGCATTTAGTTTTTGTTATTCTAAGGGACTGATGACTTAAGTTTTTTACGATAAACTAAAGTTCCTTGTACCCGTGCACGAGCAATAAATTACATTATGTTTGGAAAAGACAGATTTGCAATCCAGTATAATGCCATCAAATAGGAAAGGCAGGGTCTTTTTGTCATCGCATATCTAATTTATTACAATTATTCATGGAGTATAGTATCCCATTTCAATTAGGAACAGACATAGGAAAAGTCATGGTTTGGTTCATTCTATTTATATCAGTCTAACCTGAGTGAGTTCAGTGTATCAGTGACAGTGGACAGTGATTTTGGAAGCAAAGAATCCTGAAAAAGAAACAATCAGAAATCAAAAGGGCAACCAGGATAAAGTAGCACGAAAAATGAGGCACACAATGACTTAACATGCGCTTCCTTGAAGTTCCTAAATTAAAAAAGGCCATAAAGAGAAGATAATAAGAAGTAGAAAGAGTAAGATCCAGGAATTTTCTGTCTCTTGCATTTAACTTACCTCTGCAGATATTTTCTTATAACAGTGGAATGGTACCGGCCATAAATTAAATAAAGGTCTCCACAATGCCCTTGTAATAAGTCTAACAATAAATTATCACATGGATTGTATTCCACGTCAAACTAATCAGTAAAGACGGTATGTGGTAACATGAACTAAATCTACCAAGACTGTGCATCTGGGTCACATTTAGTGCACCAGATTAGGACAAAGACAAATGTAGTATAAATTATAAATATTACTACTTAGTAGAAGGTATTATGGTGGATAATAATCTCAGAATTTTCATTTAAGAGAATGCCAAATACTCTCTTTTTTTTATCAAGCCTAAACTCACCACCCCTGTATTATGTTAAATGGTTAATTGTGCATATGACTACCTTTTAAATGTAAAATGAAAGAATGCTATCCCTTTTAGTCCACTATAATACTCTCTACCTAATACTATCCACTATTATTTTATACTAAATTCTTCATACAGCCTAACCAAACATAGCCCTGTAATATTTCTAGACAAAATGAAAAATGTGATATTGATGAGAAATCTATAGTCCATAAAAATGACAGAGCATGAAAAATAAATATCATTTCCTACTGACCATTAGATTAATAATTTAGACAGTATTTTGAAATTCAGTCTATGCCAATAATAAGAAATCACTCATCCACATGGGCTCATAAGCGATACTTAAACATAATGAAAGGTTTGAATAAATAGGCTGAGCAAAAGACAAATATCAACTCAAAAGCTCTAACCCAAACTTAAACATAAACATATACAATTTTTTTTCCCAGAGTGGTTTTCTATGTTGCTGAATGCAAGTGCTGGAAAGTTCCTCTAGTCAAGATTTTCCCATCCCCATATTCATTTGGAACTGCAACATGAATCCACTAGCTATATTTATATTAGTTTCCAATACACACTTTTATAGCTTTCCTTCTTCAATATGCCTCTTCGTGGAGGTCCCACAGTGAAAATTTATTACTTTCTTCACCTCTTGACTTCTTCCATCTCGCCTTGGCATAAAATGCCCCTATAATGTTTGAAATGTTTTATATTAACTTGGAGTTGTTGAAATCTTAAGTTCTACATGAAAGTCCACCCTTCATCTTTAAGCTATCTTGGCTACGTCATCAATCGGGAACCGTGACAATAATGTGTGCGTGTTGACTTGTTTGGTGATTCATTTTCATGCCTAAAGTTACACAAAATCTTTCTATACCAAGAATTGAATCAATCTAAGAGTACAGTATACTTATGAATAGTTAACATGCGACGACCTCAATACTAACAAGTCAAACAGACGTAGTTAAATAAAACTTTAATTACACATACAAACAATATGGTAAGAACTAAAGTATAGTACCTAAGATAGTTCATAAGGACTTGCACTAATGATGGTACATGCAAAATGTAATAATAATAAGATTAGAAAAATGCACACCACAATATGACCAATCATCAACTTCATGTACTTTCAAAAGAGGAAACATTTAAAATGGCATACCGAATCTTTATCATGTTGATTTTGTTGCTTCTTCATCATACCATAGAGCTGTTGATTAAGATAATTTCCAATTGAAGCTTGATGAAAAAAGGAAGCCCATTGACTTTCGCGCCCTACTTCTCTTGGAGATAAAGAAAAAGGCTCCAATGATGTAGAAAGTACATATAGAACAGCAAGCAACCTGGAAATCTGTTACATCATCGTCGGAGGTCAGTTAAAAATCATCATATCATCACTCAAACATAAAACAGATAGGGAAGAGGACTAAATTTTATAACACCATCCGAATTGAATTTCATAAAATGGAGGCAGTCAAATAAAATTGAGAAAATTCACATTATGGATTTCTTGGAACCGAAAATCTCTATTGATCCAAAAGGGGTTAGAGCATGTTCGGAATGTAGAGTTTGGAGGGAATGCGGGCTGTGTTTGTCCAAAAGTCACCTTCATTCCCATGGTGAAATATTTCAGTATCCTATGTTTTATGATATATTATAGGGAGAAATGCAATCATGGTCCCAGCTCTTTCATTTTGTCGTATATTTTACCCAAATATTTAGTTTGTGCCCACGGACCTAAACCTTTGAAATAGTTGCAACAGAAGGACACATGAAGGAAAATCATCCATTTGACTGTTAGTTGACCGGAAGACCAGAATAGTAAAGTTTGACATATTTTGACCAATTTTTAAAAGGGTAAATTGATAAATTTACATTTTCCACAAAATATACAACTATAATAATTTTTTTAAAAAAAAACCCAAAACCAAAACCTTTTTTTTTCACACCAACCCCACCCCCACCCAAAACCAAACCCAAAACGAACAGCGGCTTCGCCACCCGACGCCAACACCACTGTCGCCTTCGTGGCCATAGTGTTTAACCCACAAATAATTCATTTCAAGAAACTTTTTCACAAATCTTTCGGCCCTCCACAAAACCTTATCAATTTCCTCTTGACTTGCAAATAGCTTCTTGACAATTGGCCGCCACCACCGCCACCCATTCTTCCCCCTTTCTTTACTCACATTTTTCCCTTCATCAATATCTTGTAACTTCCAAAAACAAGATTTTCACGTACTTTGCATAAGCTGAATAGAGGTGACCATTTTTTGCTTGTCGAATTTTTGGGATTTCGCGAATCCAAATATCTCAGACGGTCCCATGCTCATTGGATGAGAAAAGTAAGCGACTGAAGGAGATGAATTTTGCGGTTGTGGGTGGTGTTACTTTGCATATGAATTTTGAGGTTGGGAGTTGTGGCGGTTTGCGGTGGTAGGCATCGGTGGCGACTGTGGCAGGCAATGGCAAGTGGAGGCGAGTGACTCTTTTTCTTCCCAAAACCACTCACAATATTCTCATAGCAGCAAGTAATGCGAGTCTATTGTTACCAATAACCCATTCTCGAGGAGCTTGAAAATGATTATGAGTTTACATAGGCGACGGTGGTGCCGACATTTGGATGGGTGGCGGTGACGACAACGACTAGCTGCTAGATGGGTGGTGGGGGATGTGGTGGGGAAGAAGGAAATGGGTAGGTTGGTTTTGGTTTTGATTTTTTATTTAATCATTAATTATGTTTTTGTGAAAAAAAAAATGTAAACTTACCATTTTACCCTTCTAAAAATTGGTATGTCAAAGTCCACTGTTCTACTCAACTAACTGTCAAATGGATGGGGATGTCCTTCTAGTGCGACAATTTCAAAGGTTTAGGACTGTGGGTGACACAAACTAAAGATTTAGGTAAACTATGGCTACAATTCTCCCTATATTTTATGGTTTATTGCTTAAATAAATGAACTGTCTAAATTGAAAAAAAAAATGAAACCATAGACCAAGGTCAAACTAGTGTCGTGGCCTGAGAACCTCATAATTGGAAAGTAGGTCCCTTTAATGTCTAAATGGGCTTCAATATGCACTACCCTCAGTTCCTTAAAAGAAATCAGACATAATGGATATAGCAGAAGGGGTGGACCGTGCATTTTGAATGAGTTCAATGACAGTGAACCAAGTTCAAAGGTTCCAAGAGTGTATTTTAGGGAAGAAACATTGTAACTTCTAAGAAAATAAGCAGAGAGATATCTTCATATTGGCCTTCACACATGCCTTCCTTGTACACATTGAAACAAATTTTCATCATAATGAATGTAACAAAATAAAATGAGCAAAGATGAGGTACAAAGACCCTGGAGAGAGTTCTCTCTCCTTACACAGTTATTACAATAACTGTAACTGGAAAAAATTGAAGAGCAAATCTAACCTTTTGAAAAAGTAAAGGAGCTTCACGACAAAGTAGAAATGCCAACTTCAGTAGAGAAACAATTTTTGATGTCCCGATGCACGAATTCTCATAACAAACTTTTCTGCTGAAGAAGAGAGTATCAAGTTGGTCAAATAGAAGGGCAAGTAAAGTACCAACCAAAATTTTCCCTCTGAAGGGGGAAAAGAAACCACAAGAACCTTTTACTTCAGGAACGCATAAGCATATACCCATTTAAATGACAAATAGAGCTCCCTACAGGAGAAGATGAATTTATTATTCACCGCTTGAAACAATAGTTTAACTGAGTGTCACTAGCAAACCTAGCTGATTATATGTTATACATTACACAATCCTCACGAGCAAGTAATGTATTGATGTCTCCTAATCAGAAGAACAAATTTGTCTGCCAAACCACATTTCAAGAAATGCAGGATAATATAATGTCATTCAAAACTGAAGATTCAGCTGTCTTAGACATTTGCTGCAGAAAACAAACTTAAAACTTATCGTCTAGCACAGGAAACAGGAAATCTTTCATACAGGCAAGAATAAGGCACATTAAAACAATCATCTATTTAATTGGTAGCATGAAGATCAAAAATGCTTTTGTAATATACCTGGTATCCGGATATGGATTGATTTTCAATGTGAACCAGCATATATAGTAAAGAAGAGCAGCACGTTCAACGGCTAACACATCTCCAGGGAAATCCATTCCAATCGAATCAATCAACAAAGTAAGGGAAGTAGAAGAGTACTTAGAACATGAAGAAGTTTTTCTGAAAAGAACTGAAATACTTAGAAAGAAAATTTTGCGTGCATCATGAATGTCACCACATAGGCCTACATATTTTCCTGCAAGACATAAGGTCAGGATATTTAGGAAAAAGGAATGGCATGATTCACAGATAATGGCTGTTAACTGGAAGCTCCGGGAAACAAAATTTAAAGGAAAAGTATATAGAAGAATACCAACAACATACACATTCCTATGCATATATTTATGTATCTGCTTGTTCATAAACATTGCATGAGAACCGAAAATAAGTAAAGTAAAAACTTGATTTACTCTGTAGTGAGCAATTGTCTTAGGCATCTTATCTTAAACTTGAATGCAGCAACATTGGCAAAATTTTCTCATTCAATCAAGAAAAATAAAATCTTCAGAAAACAATATTGACATGCTCTTCACCAAATTGCATACAATAATTACTAAAAATGGAGAACCAAATATAAAGGGTCAAGTCGTAATTAAAGCAGGAGAATTGTGCCAGAAAAGAATAAAATAATGTAAACATTGGGATATACAATTAGGATGTGTTTGGTACACCAAATTAGACTGTATAAGGAATTAAAAATAAAATTAGAATAGATATACTATATCGATTGTATTAGGGTGGAGTAAGGTGGATAGTATTTTTTTTTTTTTTAGTTTTTTATTCATAAGGTGTTACTTGCAGTATCTTTCTTAAGATAATTCGGAGTAATGAGGTAGGTTTAGGCCAGATAAGAAACATAGTGCAAATAACATTCCCTTGAACGAAAAAACATAATGCATACTATCTACACTCACTATTTAATACTATCTCCTCTAATCTTATGCATAATTTTTTGTATGGTCATCCCGTGTGCCAAACATAGTTGTCGTTCACCCCTTGAATGCCAAATTGTATATATTGACAAACTGGTCAGTATTAACCGATTAAATTTGATAAGCTGGCTACACATATTGAGAATAATAGAATTTCATCGTACCTATGCTTATGAGTAGCCTCAAAGAAAGCTTTCTGTGGACAAGTTCCCACCTCATGTATACATAGCTGTTCAAAGAACCAGAGTTAACAGCTTCAAGGTGAAGACAGTGCCAACATCTCATCTTGTTGCAAAGGCAGTTGATATCACATTCAAAATCAGTAGCATAACATTCAGTTTCTAAATCAGGCGCATCTTGATGACAAGCAACAGTGCTAGCGGACAAATGCTCATTGTTAAAGTAAGTAGCATCACCAATTTTTTTGTCACCTGGAGTGATCTCACAACTTTTACCTAAAGAGCGATATGTGGAACGAGTCATTCTACGATTTTGATCAACAATGATGCCTTGTGTCTCTTTATCACGCTTCAAGTTCTTAGTTTTTCTAGATCTTTTGGAATCAAATTTAATTTCTGGTTTATCATTTCGGGAAGATGAATCGTTTGCCACTACAAGATCAGGTGCACAACCAGAAAATGAACTCTCTCTGCAAATGACCTGCTCATCCCTAGCATTTTCAGGATCAAAGACAGAATTCCTCCACTCAGATAGATTTAGCTTTTCTAATGCCAATCTGTACAAGCTTTTGGCATGAAAATTCTTTGTAAAAGGTTCTTTTCTATTACTACAAGATCTGCATAAGAATAAATCTCCAAGTTGCTGATTAATGGTAACTTCAAGTGCATACACACATTTCATGCAAGAAAGGACAGAGCGGTTATCATCCAAGGTTTTCTTAGCACTGAGTAATTCCTTTTCTGCCAAGGCCCAAAATTGTTGTTTCCGGTATAGTTTTCCTGATAAAGTTTCAAAATAGAAAATGAGTTCCTATATCCAAGTTTATAAAGTAGAGGAACAGAATAGAACAACCAACCTAGCATGGAAGAAAAAGAAATTTCAAAAAGTGGCAAGCCCTGAAACTGTGAGATGCTCTTCCCCCACCGAAAAAGCATTTCAGCTTCAGAGCCATCTCCTAGAATCTCTTGAACAATTCCAACCTGTGATTGACAAGTGAGATAAACTATGAGTTTGTTACAGAAATATTATTTCAGATCAAAGCTTTATCAGGAATATTTGAATGGAAAAGTCAATACCTGTAAAACGCTTTCCAGGTAACAGCTAAGTACATTCCAAGGAGTAAGAATGCAGCCTTCATAGTCACAAGAAATGCCATCGCCCAACCACCCATTGTTCGTCACTAAATAACGAATTTGAAATGTCTGAATGCTATAGTAACTCTTCTCCATGAGCTCCCCATTTTCATCAAAGATTTCAGTCTGATTCTCAGCTGAGTACTTAAACTTCTCGTGCAGAAGTTTACTACGTAATCTATGGGCTTCTTTTGCATATGAAAGAGCCTATAAGATACATATGAAAGAAGTTTTACTGACCAATAGAGATGACTAGATCAATGAAAGCAGTGGATTCCTTCAGGGAGAAAGAGCAAATATACTTGTGAAACCAAACAGTCCAAAATATTTCAACTGTTGATTATCCATTTTATTTCTTAATTGAAAAGGCTGCATAAATATGCTTCAAAAAACATAAATCATTCATTATTAATGTTTGGAAGCATTCTTCATAAAGGGTGGCTTTCTCTAAATATAGAAGAAAAGGTCAACACCTAATCTACCTGTTCATAATCAACACGTCCAAAGTAGGTTAAGTTGTTCTAGGGAGTATATGAAATGAAATCATTTTATCTGAACTCTATGTAAAATTATATACACAGCAGATAAAAAGAGCTAAAATATAGGCTAGAAGCGATGAGCACCACCAAACAGAATTATTCAAAGTTGGAGATACAACTTCATTTGGCATTACAGTTGGCGTAGTTATTTATTTTACTAAATTCATTCAACAGCAGAAAGCCTTTTCTTCTCATCCCTACTTCCAGAATTTTTTTAGGAAGCGATAACTATCTAACCAAGTATCCAAGCATTGCAGATGAGAAAAATCCCTCAGAGCCCAAGGCTACTCTACATTAGGGCCCCTTCTTTTAAGCTACTACTCTCAACAATCTTCTCCCATTATGCAGCTCTAAAGATTATACTTTTATAAAGTACTGCAATCATATTTGCGTGTACAAACTAGTGAATGAAGAAAAGAATTTATGGAAGCAATTTTTCTTTCGAGGTACCTCGATCAGTTTTCCTTTTAGAATCAGTCTTTCAGACAAGTCATAGTAGAGATGCGAAGAAAGAAATGTTGAGCCACTGTTTTGAGTAACCTGTCAAAAGGAATATAAAGATATTGAGCAGTGTGAAGGTGCGATCTCTTTCAGCCTGAAATACAGAAAGATACTCTATAAATTATTAGAGGGGCTTACATTGGAAATTAAATCAGAAGCAGCTTTCTTAATATCATCGTCAGTGTGATCAAACCCAGCTAGTAGTGGCTTCATTTCCACAGCACAAGTTCTCCAGAAATCATCAGACTTGTAAAATTGATCACAATGTTTAGAAAAAGTTCTCATGAACACATCATTTATAGGTGAAGCACAGAGGGCGTGACTGAGCCTTCTGTTTTTCCAGAGTTCGGCCAACATCTTCTCCAGGGTAATGTTTTTCAGGTTAAACAACTGGATCACCACATCATACATGCCGGGGTGAATTTCCATGTATCCCTGGAATGAGAAAAAACAGAAGAAAAATGAGGTCATAAACATCTATGAAAACCTCACACCAATTACTCCATATGCACGTACTGACCGTTACCTTTACTGATAGCAAATCAATGGTTATATAGAACAAATTTAGCGCATCTTCCCTCATCATACTGCACTGTTCATCTGCATGGCAATGATTTCGACTTGAGCAGAGTTCAACTGCAGCCTGGATATCTTGAAGAAAGTTACTGTTTCAAACAAAGGACTGGAAAAGCATCAAACAACTGGACGACACATGTACTCAATCGTCAACAGAATATACAAAACTTTCCAGTAAGTTTAGTCAATGCAAGAGACTAGCCTTTTATACAAAAAGGCCTCTGAGTTAGGTTCTGCCTCTTGGGTACATAGTGCACGTATAATATAAGCGCAGGCCAGGAGATAGTGAACTCGAGAACTGCAGCTTTTATCTTTTCCATAGATAGCCTTCTGCTTATAAAGACAGTTCATGTTAACTCAATACCATCAATTTATAACATCCAAACGAAGTGAGAACCATGAAAGGAGTGGCACATAGACAGAAGCAACCAAGGCAAAAATAATGTATAGATGGCTCACCAATGTGGAAATTGCACCAGACAGACACTGCACGGACTCATGCAGTAGTGTTATTCCATCAGCTCTTAGTTCCCTTCCCTTTTCGATCAGAATTCTGGATTTCTCTAAACACTTATCTTTTGTGGGGTAAACCTCTTCCAGAAGAACACCCATAATTTTCAATCGCATTTTGTGACATAATCTTGGGTTCAGAGACCTCATTTCTTTGTACATGAGAAGCTCCTATTAAAATTAAGCAATAAATGTTGTTGAAGAGGCCATTAAACTCCGAGGTAGATATAATAGCTCTGTGTGCACATACCTTTTGTATGTAAGTGTGAGTAAACTCTGAGGTTATAATAGCTCTGTGTGCAAATACTTTTGTATGTAAGTGTGAGTGGGTGTGTATCTGTGTGTGTGTGTGGTGGGGGGGGGGGGGGGTGCCGGTAGAAGTAGAACCTGTTCCAATAATTTTTCAAGTGTTCTTTTTGACATTTCCATAGAAGATGAAGCTAAAGAGTACAGCATTGCAACATTCTCTACCTCCACATCCTGACAGAGTTTACATTCTCTCTGGAAACAAAGTCACAATCAGATTAGCGAAATATTAAAACTGCGCCAACGACAAGGAGATTTTGAATATTACCTTTATCCAACATTTCACAACAGATACCGGAGCTGGCAGTGTTTCTACCAAATTTTCAGCAACAGACCAGCTTTCAAGGCATTCTCTAATGATTTTATTCATCTTGCAGTTACTTCCATGATTAAGTAAATCTAACAAAAAAGCAGTTTCTGCTGAAGCCTCTTTGACAAAATCTGCAACAGTATCTTCTGCTACGTCATCATGAAACTTATTTGATTTGTCCACGAGTGTTTTACAGAGATTTACTGTGCATTTCCATGAAGCTTTGCAACACAACTTTAAAGCTTTTACAGCCTGCAGAAAACATAATATTATCTCAGTGTTAGGTTATAACCCATTAGTGCAATATGTGCAAGACTTCTGTCATAAATAAATAAATTAGATAATGAAACTGATATAAAAATTTGACAGATTCAGAATGGTTGTGATGTAACTTCCGAGGAATAGCAAAATTCTACATCATAGAATAGTTAATATAAATAAATAATTTTGATTCTATATATCTAAAAAGAAAAGGCAGTCTCACAAATTAGTCAAGAACAAGGAATGTTGAAATTGAAATAACACTAGATCAAATTCAAGTAGAAACAATATCATCAAAATCACTTTGTAATTCCAAAGAAAATAATAATTATTATTGTCAAAACAAGTAAACAGGTACTTGTGCCCCTATTTGGTAGAAATTTAAATTCAGATTTTAATATAAGTCAAAGTCAACAATTAATTTTAACCACATTTTATAGAATCCACAACTTTTCAATCACACATTTCATCAACTTTTATCAAAATTTAATGGAAATCTGATTTTAATTCCCACCAATCAGGGGCTAAATCTAACGAAAAAGAAGAAAAATTTTAATATTTGAAATAACGTCCCATGTAATGCACTAAATCAGAAGCATCAAATTTTTATACCTCTTTCAGCCGCTTATTTCTGTTCAAAATCACAGCTACATTGTGAAGAGAAACACAAAGGTACTTTAGCCTCTTGGCTGGAAACCAGTCTATCGAAATAACATGCTCTACTAAAGAGACACTCTCCTGCAATCAGAAATGAGAAATAGATTAGCCATTACACCCCCCACATTGTCAATTTAAAAGTATACTAATAATACTTGTAATAATAACTATCTCAAGATATTTAGTAAGATTAAACGAGAACCTTGGTATTATAGCCATTTTTGAATGAAAGCACAAGAGAAGCCACAACTACAGAAAATATAAGTCTGCTATCCTCATCAGATGTGTCGATCTTCCTTACAGTTTCACTGCATCTATATAGAAACATAAACCATACAGCTGCTCACCTGTTAATCTTGTTAACTTCGGACTGGGATAAACTCAAAGGGTTATGTGTAAATGCAACTAGATACATTTTAAAAGAGAGAGAGAATGGGTCATAACATAGTGGAGCATAAAAATGCAATACCTTTGATAAGTGAGAAAGATATAGCATAATTGTTGAAATGCATCCTGAATACTTCCTAGGGTGGTCCAGTAGGATACACCATCTGTCTCGGCAAAAATCTCTGTTCTTTCAGAATGGATGCATTCAGCAATTGGCTGACACAAAAATTTGAGAGCATCATAATAAGAAGATAAATATGACACTCTTTCATGAAAGCTGTTCTCTTTGGCACCAATATTGAATTGGCCTTTTGCTAAATCAAGTAAACCACTGAGTTGCTGAAGCATGTCCCCTTTATTCCGCAAGAATTGAAGGGCAGATCTATCCTTAATATTGCTTGAATTTGCAACTTTTTCCCCCTTTGACTGACGAATGAATGGACTCATTAACAATCCAGTCGCATGAAGCCTCATAATCACATTAATGGACAAAAAAGCCTTGAAGCAGAACAAAAAAAAAATTGTCAGACAGTGCACTTTGGTCAATTAATGTAACCCCATATATTGAGAAGCGCATTACCAGAACATGCAAAAAGAGATACCTCACAAAAGTGGCCCCCTAATTCATTCAAATATTCTGCAACAGCATCACAAATATTCAAAGTTGTAGCTCGACATTTATTTACACAATAATAGACAAGTTCCAAAAACTCCAGTTTTGCTTTCTCCATTCCAACCTGCCAAGTAAAGATTAAGCCTATCAAGTTACCACTCTGACGAGATACTTTCTAAAGTGACAAAGTATTGAACAGCTTAACTTAAAGGAAGCATTAATTAAAGTTAATACAACTAATGTAGATCAAGGCACCTAGAGTAATCTATCCCGTGAATTGTTTATCAAATTCCAATGCAGGACATAAGTCTTCTAGAAATATTAAAAACAAAATGCTTGAACACTTTCTCTTAACCATGCAAATTGTGTACGTTGATACAAATTGAACCCCCTCCAGTTTACGGAAACCTCAAATTATTTTAGAGTGATATTTATGTAATCTTACACAAGCTGTATCTTAGCAAATTATGATCTTCCTATGCCTTGTCATATTTTACAAAACACTTGTAAAATGAACGGCTGAAAATAGTTCATATTTTTCATTTCAATTCACCACAAATGCCCTGACATGCATACTCAGTATCTGAAAGACTGTCAATAATTGCAATCGAAGAACTAAGTCTCTTATACTAGAATTACCTTGCATTCGGTGGCCATAAAGTTCAACACACATTTCAATATGTCAATAACACTGTGAATGCATAGGTCATTTTGTTGCAAGAACAGATAAGAACAGATCTTGCCTGCAAACTAGAGCCAGAAAAACAAAATAATCAGTATTAAAACAATAACAACAACTAGAGCATAACACAAACAAAATCCACTAGCTTTAGAATTATATTATTTTCACCTTGTACATATCATCTTGGACAGATGATTGCTTATATGCTTCAAAGGTCGTCAAACAAAACTTGATTATCAAATCAACTTCGAAAAAGGTCAATTCCCCAACCAAAAACACAGCAATTCTATGTAAATACAACACAAGTGATTGGTGGAATTTCTCACGGTCCTTGGCTTCTAAAACCCTGAATTGTTTGCAGAAACACCAATAATCATAATAGTGTAAATGACAGACTAGTTTGTACTGCAATAGTTCAAAATAACTAATAATATGCAAGACCATGAAGGAATAGGTGACTTCAAGAAATGTGCATGTGCCTAATCCTATGCATATACATATATGTGCGAACTAGTGTATATAATCATACTTGAACAATGGCTGGGATTGCTTTGCCAAAGCAATAACTCTCCAGTAGTCAGCATCTTCTTTACTCTGACTCTTTGAGGCACACTTCACTAATGTCACGACAGTTTCCAACACTAAAACCGTAAATTCTTCATCAACGCTCTTCTCATTAATTTCAGGAACCAACAGTGTCTTGGATTTCCTCAATTTACCCTTTGAATCGCCTTTAACAATCCTCTGAAAGCTCTCGAGCACAGAAAAACTCTCTGTCTGTGCATCTTCGTACAACTCCCAGTGCTCCAAACAGTGTATGTACCGAAGCCTCTGAACCTGAACTGGATAGGATTTACCAGCCAGCTCTGGTGCTATCAATTCAAGGCAGTTGAGGCAGAGGCGATAAGCATCGAAGAGTCCAAGGGCGGAATGGTGGGCAATTTTAGGGGATTCGGAGAGGCGTTTGGGAATGTGAGAGAGGGATTTGTGAAGAAAAGGTAAGAACTGTTTTGCAAGGTTTCGTATGGCGCGCTGGTCGTCAGTAGAATTGGATTTTGAGGATTTTTTGATGGTGGTGCGTTTAAGATGAATACTGAAGGGCTCGAGGTGTAAGGTGAATGCGCGGTGGAGATCCGTGAGGTCACTGGAGGACTGGAGTTTGGAAAGAAGCGCCGCCTCCGTCGTGGTGACGGATTCCATTCCCTCGTCGTGGTGGAGTTTGAAATCTTTACTGTTTAATTCGGGTTAAGCAAATCCACAGTATTCGGGTTTTTTCCCAATAGCCTTCCAGACAAAATGTCGGCCCAAAATTTAGATTTTTATTCGTGGAAATTACACCGGGCAGATTTGTAAGGATTGTAATTCAAAAGGTGGAAATCCACCCAGATTTTTTTAATGAGGAAATTACACCCACCCCTACTTTTAGATTACCATTTTCATAAATCCCAACTCAAGTTTCATATTTCCAAAATCAGGTTTTAATTAATAATTAAAAAAATATTTGTTATTTTTATTTTTATATCTATTTAAAATAAATTAATTTATATATACTCCCACCTACCTATCTACCCCCAAAGGCCCAAACCCTAAAATCAATTAATTCACCTCCTCTCCCGTATCAGTGCTCTATACCGCCGCCTCCCTCGCCGTCTCTCCCCTCGCCGTCTCTCCCCTCGCCGTCTCTTCTCGTCGTCGTCTCTCCCCTCGCCGTTATTCTCCTCGCCATCTCACCCATTTCCCCGCTCTCACCGTTCTCCACAATCGGCGCTCGAAGCTTCGTCCTCTTCTCTCCAGAAATGTGATGTCGCACGCTGGCGCAGGTTGTAAGCACCGCAGGTTGTCAACAGCAATTTCCTTCACCCCCCGCCTATGTCTCTCTTAACAAGTTTTCTGAGATTGTGCGCGCGCTAGCGACGGCGGTGGTTGGGATTTGCGACGGCGGTGGTTGATTTATTGGATGGGTATGGTGGTTGTATGGTTGATGCTTGTCGATGTTTGCTGTGGTGGTTGCTTGTCGGTGTTTGCTGTAGTGGTTTTCAGTCGAAGGGTGGTGTTGGCGGTGGACTGGTTTCCTGGCGACGGTTTTGTTGGCGTTCGTGTTTTAGTGGTTTTACATTGATTCCGGATCTCGTGATGTCGTGGTTGGTGATTGTGCGGTGTTGGTGATTGTGGATCTCAGCTTGGTGGTTGGTGGTGGAGGTGGTTTTTGGGGTTTTTTTTATTGGCGGCAGTTAGGTGGTTTTGCGGTGGATCTGGCGTTGTTGGCGAATCTGCAGTAGTTACGATCTGGCCGTGAATGATTTGTGTGGTTGTTGGAGATGGTGGTGTTTGCAGCGGCCGGTGGCAGTGGTGAGGTGGTGGTCACGGGTGTGGTCACAGAAGTCGGTGGTGGTCACGGGTAGTGCTTGTTTGTTACGCGACAACGGCGGTGGTGGTCACGGGGTGGTCACAAAAGTTGGTGGTGGTCACACAAAAAATCTAACTGTGACCTGTAATTTTTGGATTTGTGACCAATAAAATAATGTGATCTATAAAACTATTGATTTGTGACCTCGAAATAATTTGTGGCATACAACATTTTCGATCTGTGACCACCGATAAAAAAATCGTGACCTATAAATTTTGTGATTTGTGACCAAAACAATTTTGTGACCTATCAATTTGTGACGATGAACAAATTGTGACTTTTAAATTTTTAAGTTGTGACCTATGAAAATTTTGAATTGTGACCTAAAAAAAAATCTGTGACCAACTAACTTGGAAATCTGTGACTGTGTAACCTATAAATTTTGATCTGTGACCAACTAATTTTGAAATCTGTGACCAACGAATTAATTGTGACCTACAAAAATTTTGAGTTGTGACCGGAATAATAGTCAGGAATCGGAGCTTGATCATTTAACGATCGTTGGAATAGTCGCCGGAACAGTCACGGTGAATAGTGGTGATCGGAAAGTCGGTTGGGGTGGTAGAAGTGGGGTGGGGTAATTATATTAAATTAGAATTAAATATTTAATAAATAATTGATTTAATAATTCATTAATTATTAATTAAAAATTTAAAAAACCTGATTTGTGAATTTTCAAACTTGTTTTTGTATTTTTGAAAATGTGTAAACTAAATACCTTAGAAATGTATTGTTCCCTTTTTTAATTTACAATTCAAAAATAAGATTTATATGTTTTTTATTCAAAAATCAGATAACAATTCAAAATTTTAATATTAATAATGATATTAATACACATATCTACCTATCCAACCCAATCACCTACCCAAAACCCATCTCCATCTCTCTCTCTCAACCAACAAAAAATATCGTCAGACCATCGCAGCAACAATGTCGCGGATGAAGCGAGTTGAAGGCCGAGATGTCGCCGTTGCTATGCACTGTGAGCCACACTGGATCTGCAACAAAGTCTCTCTTCATCCCACCACATTTTCGGAGTCGTGAGGGGTGATGCCGTTGTTGCGCTGCACGTCGTGAGTCATCGGATCCGCAGTGACATCTCTCTTCACCCCACCATGTTGCCGCTCGATGACAATTTCCCTCCATGCAGTGTTCACCCCGACGGCACTCGAAAACATTCAACCTGACGTGCTCGACGACGTTTTCCTCCCATGCAGCTTTCATCTTTATCGAGCAGCATCCTGGTGCTAGCAGTTTGGATTTGATTTGTTGGATTTCATCATCATCAATCGGCATTCTGATTCTGGTGCTAGCATTGTGGTGATTGCGAGATGGTTGTGAGAGTGTTGGCGATTTTGGATTTGACGGTGTTGGCGTGGTAGTCACAAGTGTCAGCGTTTGTTGACGGTGTTGGGGTGGTGGTCACAAACAGTTGTGGTGCTGGTTGTGTTGGTGGCAGTGATGGTTTTGAAGTTCAAAATGGTAGATTGTTGGAGGTGGCATTGTGGTGCCGAGAGGTGGCAACATTGGTTTGTTCCGGGAGATAATGTGGTTGTTATGGTGGGTTGTGTGTGGTGGCGTAGTGATTTATGTGGCGTGTTGACGACGGTGGTGGTAGTGCCAGCAGCAAATTTGAAGATTTTTTTGGTTGTGGTTGGGGTTGTTGAGATGTAGGTTGGTGGTGGTGTTGGTTGCGGTGTTTGAGATGACGATTTTGCTACTGGAGATGGTGGCGATGGTCCTGGCTGCAATGATTTCAGCGACGATGCAGTTGGTAGTAGTGGTCACAAATGATTTGATTGTTTATGACCAATGAAATAGATAAATTGTGACTAATAAATAATGTATGACCTAAAAAATTGTTAATTTGTGACCAATAATTTGATAATTTGTAACCTAAACATAATTTGTGGTCAATTAATTTGATATTTTTGTGATCATTAAATAAGTTCTGACTTATAAAATTTGTGATTTGTGGCCAATGAATAATATGTGACCTATTAATTTGATTAATTTGTGATCTATAAAAAAAAATTAATTGTAACCGATAAATTATTTGTAACTAATTAATTGGATAATTTGTGACCAAATTGTATAAAATTGTGACCTTATTTTTAATTTAGAAAATATATTTTTAATTAATTATTTCAAAAATAAAATTTAATAAATATCTAATTTTTGAAATTTTAAACATTTTACCTTTATTTTGAAATGAGTTATAATTAAACTTTTATTTATGAATTTTTCCCATTCAAAAATGAGATACACGGCCTGTTTGAGACTCATTTTTTGTATGGAATGCATTTTGAAATAGTAGTTTGATAGAGAATTTGTGATTAAAAAATAATAATTTTTTAAAATTTGCGTGTAATATTATTTTATTGAAATGTGTGGTTAAAAAGAAAAAGAAAAAATGTAATTTTAAAAAATAGGGGTCCAATAAGGGCATAAAGTTTACTTATTCATAAATCAGATAATAATTCAACTATTAATATTAATATTAATATTAATATTATAAAATATTCACCCCATCCAATTCTATCCAACTTACCAAATTTAACCCAAACGTTTACATTTTCTCTCTTTTCCTCTCCCCTCTTCCCCACTCTCACACAACAAGAAATTATCAAAGCTGGAAGGCCTCTCACTTTTCTCTCTATTCTTATCGTCGTCGAAAGATCGCCACCAAAAGATCACAACTTGTAGCTTCAAGAGGTAGCAACGAGCAGACTCCAACTGTTCTTGGATAAGAGTTTCAAGTTATTGTCAATGGAGTTCTTAAAGTTGGGGAGTTCGTTAAGGCTGAGACCTCGTCGATGCTAAGATAGCGGCATCGGAGGAAAAGCCTGACTATCATCGATCGTAAATTCCTTGAAGCTCCGATTCATCTTCAATTGTACATTTACGAGAATCACAAAGCAAATACAATCTTCACTTCTCTATTATGATTAAATTATTGCAATAGATTACTGCGCTTGCAGTGACAAGCAATGGATTATCAAAGAAACTTGATGGAAATGCAAACGGATTCACGGAAGCAAATTATACGCCATGAAATCATGACTGTGTAATTGTGTATGTTGATTAGGTCTGTATATGACATATATGGAGTGTGCTGATTAGATCTGTATATAATAACTTTAAGGACAATCAGTAGCGTTGCCTGGCGGCAACAGAGCGACGACGATGCGGACGGTTATAAAGAAAAAGGGAATGAAATTAGGGTTTGGGTAAGGATTGGGGCAGGGCCTCTAGTGTAATTTTGAAAATTACAAGCTTCTATTTACAATTTTAAATTGGGGTTCAGTTTACAAATTGCTACAGTAGTGGTACGGTTGGTGGTGGTGGTGAAGAATGTATGTGATCAATTATTTGGGTAATTGTGATCAATAAATATGTTAAATTTTGGTGATTGTGATGTTGGATGCGGTGGTGAGGATGGTGATGGTGGTAGTTGTGGAAGTAGTGAGGTAGGTGGGTGGGGTGGGGGTGAGGTTTTTAACCAATTATTTGGTTGATTGTTGATAAGTGTATTTTTTCACACTTATTTAATATCTAAATATACTTTTTATTGATAAAATGAATGAGATTCTATTCACAATTACGTAATATTTGCTTTTATAGGCCAAAAATCAACTAAGGAAAGATAACAAGACAAAATGAGGAAAAAATGGACAAAAAGTGAGCAAAGCAAAAAAGTTGAAGGATCTTGAATGCAATTTAAGAAGGGCATAATTGATATAAAAGTCAAACTTTGAGGACCAAATTGTACAAGATCAAAGTTGAGGGACTTGCGTACAATTACCTAGGGACTTGGCTGCAAAATTAAAACCAAAATTTTGGTTTTGGGCAGAAACTTGGCGCCTAGGTGGCACTGTAGCAATTGGGGGCCCTTTTTGTCAATCTCTCAAAACTTCAGGGACTTGAGGATGCAATATTCATTAAGTTTTGAATTAAAACCTCAATTATTGGTCTTCTGCTAGATTGGCTTCTGACTGCTTCCCACCGCTGGTTTCTTTCTTTTTTATTTTCCTTCATTTTCATTTTTTTCTCTTCATTTTTTTTTTTTTTGTTTTTTTTGTTTTACTTGATATTTTGGAGATACAATTTAGAGTACAAAGAGATTCAATCAAAGATTTGGAGAAATTTTTGGGAAAATTAAGCCAAACAAAAAAGGGGGGTTTATCTATACTTTGTATTTTCTCATTTATTTTGCCATTTTTTAATAATGAATGTTATACATATTCTCTTTTGCTATCAAATGTATAAAATGGGCTACTTGATTGTGCTGAGAATTGTGGTATTAGTTTAACCTAACTTTTAATTAATTTTAATATTTGCTCTTTAATGTTATGTTATTTATTTTCATGTGTTTCTACTATTGTATTTCATGCATTTTTGTTTATGTTACTAATAGATGATTGTGTTTAGTGATTTGTATATCGTTGAAAAGAAGATTGTGCATTTTAAACCAAATAGTAGAAACCTTAGATTTGTTTAATGGATAGAGATATACCATTAGCCATAAGTGACCCAATGAGCTATTTTCACAAATATTGAATGCGGTTGTAATCGACATAGAGATATAGTATGTTAAATCAATCAATTAGGGTTAATATCGCTCGAGGGGGTAATTGACTAAAATTGGAATATCGAGTCTAACATAGTAAATGAGTAATTCATTAATTGGCTTGTAGAGAAATTAATTAGGCGACGGTTAAACGAAACCATGAATCAGAACCACGTTTTCCTTCCGAAAATCTCAAGTGTTTATATTTTCTTATTTCGTAGATTTTAGTTAATTTTCTTTATTTTCCAAAATCAAATTTTATTGTGTTTTTGTTTTTATTGTTAAAATTAAATTGATTAAAGTTGTATAATCGAAAATAAACATTCCTCGAGGGATCGACAACCCGGACTCCAAAAAGTCCACTTTATTATTTGAACGCGACCCGTGCACTTGCGGTATATAATTTTAGCGAACAATTTTTTGGCGTCGTTGTCGGAGAATGATCTATTTTGATTACTACTTTAGTTGATATTAGTTTTAACATTTTATTTTATTTTATTTATTTTTGATTATTTTGTTTTGGAAGTTCAATTTCTTATTTTTGTTGTGCTAGGTCTTTGATTGTGTATGCATCGTTCGAGAAGTCTTGATCTAGTTGATTTTGATCCGGACATTGAAGGAACTTTTCGAAGAAGACTAAGAGAACAACGAGAAGTAAGAAGACAACTTCAAGTTGAGATGACTAATCATAGGGGAAATGTTAATCTTATCGCTCCACCGGGTGTTATTCCTCAAGCACAAGGAGTTCAAGAACTCGTTGTGAAAGAAGAGGACATGTGTTTTGGAGACCTCATGAATCCTCCTATTGTGGCAAATCAATCAAGTATTGTGTACCCATCATACGATCATCCAAACTTTCAACTTCGGCCAGATGTCATAAACTTGTTTTCCAATGGGAATTCATTCTATGGGAGAATTGAGGAGAATCCACACTCTCATGTGGGACGATTTTTGGAAGTTTGTAGCAACTTCAGATATGAAGGTGTAAATGGGGAGGCAATTCGGATGAGATTATTTGTGCATACATTGAAAGATAAAGCTAGGGAATGGTTTGACACTTTACCTCCGAGAAGCATCACTAGTTGGACGGAGTTTGTTCAAAAATTCACTAAAAGGTTCTTTCCACCATCTAGAGTTGTTAAGCTCAAGCACGACATCACTACTTTTCAACATTATGAATCAAAGAGCTTTCATGAGACGTGGGAAAGATTCAAAGACATGCTTCGAAAATGTCCAAACCATGGAATCTCAATAGGGCAACAAGTCAACCATTTCTATGATGGTTTGACTTCCTCATACCGTTCTAATGTTGACTCATCTTCTAATGGATCGATCCAACAAAATAGCATTCAAGAAGCTTATAACCTATTTGAGATTATGAGTAGGGCTGTACATGGGTCGGTTCGGTTCGGTTCTGAAGATACCCGAACCGACCCAAAACTTTCGGGTATTTAATAAATGGACCCGTCAGGTCCAAATATAATTATGGAACCGTTCGGGTTCGGTTCCGTTCGGTTCGGTTCAGGTCGGTTCGGTTCCGTACCATAATTAAATTTTTTAATATTTCAGCAACACTACATAAATACAATTAATAACATTTCATTCGTAACTTTTACAAATTAACGTAGCCCAATTCAAAAAAATATACAAAACTAGCCGTCCAATAAGATTAATTCAATGCATAAAATACCAAAAAGTAGATATTAATATTACAGCAAAACTACATAAAGTATATTCATTTGTTTCAAATTAAAATGGGCTAATGGATTTTAAAATGATTTGGGCTTAAAAATTAAAATTATGAAATAATCTAATTTATTCAATTAATTTGCTAATTTGTATAGGAAAAAAATAAAATAATTTAATTAATTCAATATAAAAAATAAAAAAATTATTTAGTTTCGGTTCTTGGTCTAGACCCGAGACCCGACCCAAACCCATCGGTTCTCGATTCGGGTACCCGTTCGTGTATTTAATTTATGAAGAACCGCTCAGTTCGGTTCGGTTCGGTTCGGTTCGGTTTCGGGTTCGGTTCGGTCCGGTTCGGTTCGGGACTTTTGGACACCCCTAATTATGAGCGAGCAAAGTGCAATGTGGCCGGACAGAGGTTCACAAAGAAAAGCAAGTGGAATACACAATGTTGATGCATATGCACTTGTTCTATCTAAGATTGATTCTCTATCAAGGAAGGTTGAAGGGCTTTCTACTTCTAATTCTCTATCAAGGAAGGTTGAAGGGCTTTCTACTTCTACTTCTCATTTCGTGAATATGATGCAAGCTTCTCCACCGGTATGTGACATATGTGGAACAAATAACCAAAGCTCGGATTGTCCCTTGGTAACTCATGGATGGCTTCTCCCGAACAAGTAGCTTATGCTCTTATGTACCTCCAATCTCGTAATTCGACAAATTTTTGGAGTTACTCAAAGAGATTCGCATCAATATCCCATTTATTGATGCTTTAATTGAAATGCCAAATTATGCCAAGTTCATGAAGAACATAGTTTCCAATAAGAGAAACTTGGAGAGCACGAGACGATAATGCTAACGGAGGAATGTAGTACCGTCTTACAAAACAAGCTACCTCCAAAAGTCAAAGATTCGGGGAGTTTTACTATTCCATGCACTATTGGTGAATTAAATTTTAGTAAAGCCTTATGTGATCTTTGTATTAGCATTAGCTTGATGCCTTTATCTATTTTCATGAAATTAGGCTTGGGAGAGGCTAAACCAACTACCATATCTTTACAATTGGCCAATAGATCCATCAAGTATCCACGTGGTATCATTGAAGATATTCTTGTCAAGGTGGATAAAATCATCTTCCCGTCCGACTTTGTGATTCTTGATATGGAAGAGGATTATGACATTCCAATTATCTTGGAAAGGCCTTTTCTTGCTACTGGATGAGCTCTTGTTGATGTATATGAAAGAAAATTGATATTGAGAGTCCATGATGAGCAAGTCACTTCCAATGTGTTCGAGACAATCAAGTATCCTTCCGGGTTTGATTCATGCTTCCGGGTAGATATTATCAATCAAATGGTGGCAAATTCTTTCACACATGGGTTTTCTAAAGATCCACTTGAACCTTGTATTACACATTCTTTGAGTGTCAAAGAAGAGGATCCCGATGTTAAGCAAATGACCTACTATTTGGAGGCTAATCATTATCATCCCTACAAGAAGAGGTCATTCTATGAAGACTTGGGAAAGAGCTCTCCACCACCACTACATTCTATTCAACAAGCTCCAACTCTTGAGCTAAAAGCTCTTCCATCTCATTTGAGTTATTCCTATTTGGGCTAGGCTTCTACACTCTCAGTTATCATCGCTAACTCCTTGAATAATTTGGAGGAAGAGAAATTACTTCGAGTACTGAGGGAACACAAGACGGCCATTGGATGACTATCTCGGATATTCAAGGGATTAGTCCTTCAATTTGTATGCACAAAATTCTCATGGAAGATGATTTTAAATCTTCGATTGAACATCAATGCCGATTGAATCCAATATGAAAGAGGTCGTAAGAACCGAAGTGTTAAAGTGGTTGGATGTGGGCATTATATATCCGATCTTTGATAGTGCATGGGTAAGCTCTGCTCAAGTGGTGCCAAAGAAAAGAGGTGTCACGGTGATCAAAAATGAAAATAATGAACTCATTCCTACAAGACCAGTGATCGGGTGGAGAGTGTGTATTGACTACTAGAACTCAATAATGCTACTCGGAAAGACCACTTTCCCCTTCCATTCATTGATCAAATGCTTGAAAGATTGGCGGGTCATTCTCATTATTGCTTCTTAGATGGGTATTCGGGTTATAATCAAATCTTAATAGCTCCGAAAGATCAAGAGAAAACAACTTTTACATGCCCATATGGTACTTTTGCATATAGGAGGATGCCTTTTGATCTTTGCAAAGCACCAGCCACTTTTCAACGGTGCATGGTGGCTATTTTTTCCGACATGGTGGAGAAATTTATTGAGGTGTTCATGGATGACTTCTCGGTATTCGGAGATTCTTTTGATGAATGTTTGAAAAATTTGGGTATGGTGTTAAAAAGATGTGAAGAAACCAACTTAGTGCTCAATTGGGAGAAATGTCATTTTATGGTCCAAAAAGGTATTGTTCTTGGGCATCGAATCTCTCAACAAAGGATTGAGGTCGACAAAGCAAAGATTCAAGTAATTGAAAAATTACTTCTCCCGGCCTCAGTAAAAGGTGTTAGAAGCTTCTTAGGGCATGTCGGGTTATATAAACGTTTTATCAAGGATTTCTCAAAAATCACAAAGCCACTTTGCTCCTTACTTGAAAAGAATACTTCATTTGATTTCTCTCAAGATTGTCTCCGATCTTTCAACACTCTTAAGGAGACTCATTACGGCTCCTACTATCGTAGCTCCGGATTGGAATTTTCCCTTTGAGCTTATGTGTGATGCTAGTAACTATGCCGTTGGAGCGGTTTTGGGGCAAAAGAGAGAAAATGTATTGCATGTCATCTATTATGCAAGCTAGACTTTGACTGATGATCAATTGAACTATGCTACTACCGAAAAGGAGACGTTAGCGATGGTTTTTGCCTTTGATAAATTCCGGTCCTATCTTATTGGTTCTAAGGTGATTCTCTACACCGACCACTCGGCCCTCATGTATTTGCTAGGAAAGAAAAATGCCAAGCCTCGATTGATTATATGAGTTCTTCTTCTACAAGAGTTTGACTTGGAAATCCTTGATAAGAAGGGGACCGAGAATGTTGTTGCCGATCTCTCGACTTGGGCACACCAAAGAAGGGGTGGATGGTAAAATAAATGAGATATTCCCGGATGAACAACTCTTGCAAATCATGCATCTTCTATAAGTCACTCACACACCATGGTATGCGGACCATGTGAATTTTCTTGCTAGTGACATCACTTCCTCGGATCTTTCTTACCAACAAAGGAAGAGATTCTTCGCCAACATCAAGCATTATTTTTGGAAAGATCCTTTGTTGTTTAAACAAGGTCTGGATTAAAATATTCGGAGATGTGTGCCGGAAGATGAAATGGAGCAAATCCTCGAACAATGTCATTCATCTCCCTATGGTGGTCACTTTGGTGCAGTGAAAACCACGTCAAAGGTACTTCAATCGATTTTTATTGGCCCACATTATTTAAGGATGTCCACACTCTTGTCTCTAAATGTGATAGATGCCAACGTATTGGTAATATCTCCAATTGAAATGAAATGCCGTTGAACTCTATATTGGAGATAGAAATTTTTGACATGTGGGGTATTGATTTCATGGGCATTTTCCTTCATCATTCTCAAATCAATACATTTTGGTGACGATCGATTATGTATCAAAGTGGGTCGAATCGGTGGCTTTGCCCACTAATGATGCTCAAGTGGTAATAAATTTTTTAAAGAAAAACATTTTCTCTCGCTATGGCACCCCTCGAGCTATCATTAGTGATGGAGGTAAACATTTTTGCAATCGTCTCTTTGACTCATTATTGACAAAATATGGAGTGAAGCATTGTGTGGCCACCCCATATCACCCCCAAACTAGTGGCCAAGTTAAGATTTCGAATAGGGAGTTGAAGAGGATTCTCTAGTTAACGGTGAGCGCCTCGAGAAAATATTGGTACAAGAAATTGGATGATGCATTATGGGCTTACCGCACCGCCTTCAAAACCCTTATTGCTATGTCTCATTACCGTCTTTTATTTGGGAAAGGTGGTCACCTCCTGGTCGAACTCGAGCATCGAGCTTATTGGGCAATGAAAGTTTTGAACTTTGATGTCAAATTGGCTGGTGAGAAAAGATTGCTTCAACTGAATGAACTTGATGAATTTCGTCTTAATTCTTATGAAAATGCCCGAATTTACAAAGAAAAGACAAAGAAATGGCATGACAAACACATTGTGAAGCAGGAATTCTTTGTTGGACAACAAGTTCTTCTCTACAATTCTATATTCCGATTGTTTCCCGGAAAGCTCCGCTCAAGATGGTTGGGTCATTTCACCATCACAAAAATCTTTCCACATGGAGCAATTAAACTTTATCATGAAGAAAATGGGAACTTCAAGGTCAATGGACAATGTTTGAAACCATACTTGGTTCTCCTTGACAACTCGGAGTGACCATATCCCAAAAGTCGAGCTGGAGACTTTAAAACAAGTGCTCGTTGGGAGGCAACACAATATTCTTACCCTTTTACTATTTTGATATTTACTCATGATTAATACTTTTGTTATCATATTTTTGACTTAATACCATTTTTGTAGGTCAAATTTTTGAAATCCCACATATCTATGGTTCCTCATAAGTTTGGGGGTAAATTGTGTACAAAAAGGTTACTTGCCCAAGTTCATTAAAAGCATCACAAGTCCAAGTAGAACATTGGTACATCTTCACCAAATATACAACAAGGGAAGTTCGTTATCCCATATTCTCTTTTATCTTGCCCTCTATACATTGAGGATAATGTGTGATTTAAGTTTGGGGTGATTGTGCCTTAATTGTTGTGATTTTGTATTGACATATTAGATAGCCTTGCCGGCTTAGCATGGTTTGATGTTTAAAATTGTTGTTGACTCATGAGTTATGTCCATGTGAGATCCCAAGTTAATTTGAGCACAATAATCACAATTAATTGTTATCTAGATGTGAAAATTTTTAATTGATGGATATATTTTTTTGAATTGGTAAGAACTAGGTTGTAAGTTGTGTTTAAATTTTTATCAATCCTACCTTCTTGTCTCTTTCACTTAACCATAACGTGAGATAAGTTAGGGAGTGGTCGAGCCGGTGAAATGATATTGTCTAGAAGTGTGTTAATTCCATGCATGTTGAAAGAAAGAAAAAAATTGTGTGGAGTGTCTTTTATTAAGTATAAACTAGGTAATGGACATTTGCTAGGGATCTAAGCCCCATTAGTTTTGTTGTGCTTAAAAGAATGATTTTGCCATTGTTGAATCTTATGCCTCATTTAGTAGCCTTTTTTACTCATGTATTAAGTCCGTTGGGGTATCTCAAAACCTGGTACCATTTGGTCTAAACAACCGGAGAACTATCGACCTAAACCTTGCTACAAGGGTCAAGAAGAAAGTTTAAAGGGGTGAGGTCAATTAAGAACTTTAATTGAAAACAATTGATTTTGTGCAATTATTTTCGATATTTGGGCTTAGATAACTAGTAGGTTTGAATTACTTAGTATAAGCTCAAATGTCAAAGCACTCATCTAGTGGAGAATCATCACGTGGATAGATTTTTGACATTACCGGTTAGACCCAACCAAACTAGAGCGAAAAAAAATGAGTGAATTGAAAGCGACCTTTAGATTTACACCCGTGAAAGAAAAGAAATATCTATTTGAGGAGTGTAAATCTCACAAGCGGGAAATGACATATTTGACCACAGAAGGTCGGGTTGGATCCAATTTAAATTTTTTCCGTCTTGATAATCTTTTTCTAATTTAGATGATGATTGAAAGTGAGTGTGCACACACATACCGATCGAACATTGGATAAACTAAAACGATTTTTTTTAGCATTATTTGGGGCATATTTGTGAATTGATTATAATTTTACACTCATGGATATTTTTGGCAAACTATCTAATGTGTTGGTCATTATTACTTGTTGCTTGATTATGTTATAGATAATCTTGCTCGGGACGAACAAGAGTTTAAGTTTGGAGTATTTGATAAGTGTGTTTTTCCACACTTATTTAATATATATAAATATGCTTTTTATTGATAAAATAAATGAAATTATATTCACAATTACGTAATATTTGCTTTTATAGGCCAAAAATCACCCAAGGAAAGAGAACAAGACAAAATAAGAAAAAAATGGACAAAAAGTGTGCAATGAATGTGGGGACCAAAGTGAGCAAAGCAAAAAGTTGAAAGATCTTGGATGCAATTTATGAAAGGCATAATTGATATAAAAGTCAAACTTTGAGGACCAAATTGTACAAGATCAAAGTTGAGGGACTTGACTGCAAAATTAAAACCAAAATTTTGGTTTTGGGCATAAACTTGGCGCCTTGGAGCCACTGTAGCAATTGGGGGTCCTTTTTGTCAACCTCTCAAAACTTCAGGGACTTGAGGCTGCAATATTCATTAAGTTTTGAATTAAAACCTCAAATTGGTCTTCTGCTGGATTGGCTTCTAGCTGCTTCCCGTCACTGGTTTCTTTCTTTTTTATTTTCCTTCATTTTCATGTTCTCTTTCTCTTCCTTTTTCTTTGGTTTTACTTGATATTTTGGAGATACAAGTTAGAGGACAAGGAGATTCAATCAAAGATTTAGAGAAGTATTTGAGAAAATTAAAGTCAAACAAAAAAGGGGGGTTTTATCTATATTTTGTATTTTCTAATTTATTTTAACATTTTTTATAATGAATGTTATGCATATTCTCCTTTACTATCAAATGTATAAAATGGGTTAATTGATTGTGTTGAGATTTGTGGTATTAGTTTAACATAACTTTTAATTAATTTTAATATTTACTCTTTAATGTTATGTTATTTATTTTCATGTGTTTCTACTATTGTATTTCATGCATTTTCGTTTATGTTACCAATGGATGATTGTGTTCAGTGATTTGTACATCGTTCGAGAGAAGATTGTGTATTTTAAACCAAATAGTAGAAACTCTAGGTTTGTTTAATGGATAGAGATATATCATTAGCCCTAGAGGACCCAATGAGCTATTTTCACAAATATTGAATGTGATTGTTTGGTTGTAATCGACATGGAAATATAGTAGGTTAAATCTATCAATTAAGGTTAATGTCGCTCGAGAGGGGTAATTGACTAAAATTGGAAGATCGAGTCTAACATAGTAAATGAGTAATTCATTAATTAGCTTATAGAGAAATTAATTAGGCGACGGCTAAACGAAACCATGAATCACAACCACGTTTTCCTTCCGAAAATCTCAAGCGTTTATATTTTATTATTTCGTAGATTTTAGTTAATTTTCCTTATTTTCCAAAATCAAATTTTATTGTGTGTTTGTCTTTATTGTTAAAATTAAATTGATTAAAGTTATATAATTGAAAGTAAACATTCCTCGAGGGGTCGACAACCCGGACTCCAAAAAGTCTACTTTAATTACTTGAACACGACTCGTGCACTTGCGGTACATATAATTTTAGTGAACGATTTTAACCAACAAATTGGTTAATTTGTGACAAATAAATAATATGTTATCAATCATTTGATAATGTGATCAATAAATTGGATATTTTGTGACATATGTGACCGATAATTTGTGATCGTAAATAATATGTGACCTAAAAATTTAAGTCGTAACTTATAAAATTTATTATTTGTAACCAATAAATACATTGTGATCTATAATTTTTTTATATTTGTAGTCGATGAATAAATCGTGGCCTATAAAGTTTTTTATTTGTGACCTACAAAATTCTTGATTCGTGATCAAGAAATAAATTGTAACTAATTAATTCAATAATTTGTGACCAAATAGTAATAGAATTGTGATATTAATATATTTAATTAATAAAACATATATTTAATTAATTATTTCATAAATAAAATTTAATTAATATTTGATTTTTGAAGTTTTAAACCTTGTTTTTAAGTTTTGAAATCGCCATAATTAATCTCTTATATATATGAAGAAATTGAGGGCAGTCTAATAGGCTTAAACTTGGGCCGATGGTCAGGAACCCAACACTAAACTTTCCCATAGTGGATTTTGCATGCATCATACGAATAATATGTTGTGTAGAATTAGGGTTGGACAAAATTTTCGAATCGAACCGAATCGGATCTGAATCAGATCCGAACCGAATTGAACCAAATCGAGCGATTCTTCTTAAATTAAATACTCGAATGGGTATCTGAATCGAGAACTGACGGGTACGGTTCGGTTCTCGATTCTAGACTAAGAACCTAATAAAAATAAATCTTCCTAATTTTTTTAATTTTTATTTTTTAAAATAAATTTGCTAACTAATTAATTTAGTCCAAACCCAAAATATGATTTTACTATTTCTAATTTTCAGTCAAACCTAACTTTATCAAATTAACCTAAATTTTACCCAAAATCTTATTCTATCGTAGTGTCGTTTATGCCGTTTTATTATTGTGAACTTGTCATCTTTCATCTTCTTATGGTTTTAACAATCAAATCTATGAAGATCCCAACAAAGAAAGTTAAGATTGAATATATCATAGTTGAATTAATGTAGCGTTGTTATAATATAAAAAAAAATTATTGTATAGAACTCGAGAACCTAATAGCACCGAACCGAACCGAACTTGAACGGTTTCATACTTAAATTTGAACCCGACGATTCCATTTACTAAATACCTAAAAATTCGGGTTTGGTTCGATTCTCTTTACCGAACCGAGTTGGACCAAGCCCAACCATATCTAGAATAGCAAAATGATCTCAATAGGGCTTTTCTCAAACTGAAATTCTTTATAAAATAATATTTTTCAGAGATCGGGACTTGTGCTAGAACGATCATATGGATCCTTTTTAGCCCAAAAGTTCGCTTATGGCAACTAGATCTACTGGTGCTTGGACTAAGACATGAGTAATCTAAAGCTACATTGAATCAATAAATGAGTGAAATTAACTGCTTATCACAGAATAGAAAGAGAGAACATGTTTGTTTGAGAACCCATTTGTCAAATGAAAGGGAAGGTCTTGATTTTATTGTATGAAGCAAGACTGTCACGTATGGTTCCGTTGAGAAGTGTTAGGTAATTGCCTCAAAAGTCAAGGTTCAAGGATAGAAGGATTACAAATATGACTGTAAGTGAGAGAAATGTTGAGTAAAGTCATATTTCTTCTTGACTAAGAAATTCATATTTCTTATTGACTAAGAAATTCATTTCTTAACAAAAGACGATGACAAATTGACTTTCTCTTCTCCACTTCGAAAGTCAAAGGAGGAGGAGAAGTTCGAATGAAATTCTCTACATCCACCTCCTTGATTCCACCTCCTTTCCCCTCTATAAATACATGTCTCTTTCCTCAATTGATAATCCAATCCAATCTTAGAGGAAGAAAATCATAGCTTAGAGAAAAGAAAGAAAAAAGATACTAGGTTGCTGAAGATTTTTTTCTATGTGATACTTTGGAATTGGTTTGGTGAGTGAATTCTATATGATTGTAACAATTTTTCATATAGTGAAAAAGCTTTGACGGTCCATTTGTGCATTATATTATTTATTTTTCTTTGTTTTCTAATATTCTCTTGAACAACAAAAGATCGTGCGGGTAATAGAAAGAAATGAAATTGGCATAAATTTTCCAATTTCCCAACAAGAAGTGTGATACCACCAACTACTCACCTGGTTCATGCACTCGCCCTTTCAAGAAAGTTGGTCGCTTATCCTAGACCTTCCAATTTTCTAAAATATAGCCGACGACTACTCATTAGTTCGATTAATGCTATATGTATCCATTGGGACTTCTCCATGTGATGTGGTATTAAATAATAAAATTGGATCTCATATTTACAAATTTAATTGGTCTTATCAATTCACCCCCATAGAATTCATTCTTGCCACATCATAGGAGGAGGATCTCACTAGAGACAATAGTATTGACCTACGAATCTGATTAGAATTTCTTTTATTTTTTAACTTACAAATATGGCAATAGGTTGGGCAATGTCTGTTTGTCTTGCCCAACTTTGAGCTCGATTTGTCGGCCAAAGAGTCGAGCACCAAGTGGCTCATTGAGCTAAAAGGTGGCTCTGGCCTAGCCAATGAGCTGGCTTGTAATTGGCTGAGCTCAACGGGTTGTGAGTCGTGAATTAATTTGTTTTATGTTTCAAACTTGAATTTATTTTGTTTATATTAATATGATTAAAAATTTTACTTAAAAATATGTTTTGAAAACCGATTGAAAAATATATACTTTTTCATGTTTGTTTTTTGAAAACAAATTTTATCATGTTTTTTTCTTCTTTAAAATTAAAATACCTTATCTGCCTTTATGAAGCTTGTGAGCTAACTCGGCTCACGAGGCTGAACTCGAGCTCAAGCTCAAGCTTGAGCTTGGGGTCCGTTCAATCCCAGTCCGAGCCACTCATGGGCTCAAGCGCACGAGCTCCCTATCTGTTTGGGTTCATTGTCATCCCTACTTACAAGTTTTATGTGACCAATTTCAAACTTAATTTCTATATATTTGAAAATGATTTCTAGTCATCAAATAATATTTATGAAGCTAATATATTGTTACACTTTGCATCTACTGATACAATGTAGAGTTTATTTTTCACAAAGAGCACGGTTACTAAGAACAAGCTCTTTGAGGACATGAAAAGATTATTTTTCTTCATTGGGATTTGAGGAAGGTAGGAGAGGTCAAGTTGGAGAAAAATAAAGAAACTATTGTCTCGTCAACTTCATATCGCACGTGAAGAATTTCAAACTTTCAAATTAGTGACAATTTTTACATATACATCTTGATTTCAAAATTCGGTAGGATCAAGCTATCCAGCCACCTCCCCATCTAGCCTGCACAATGATACCTCATTAGAGGCAAAAGCAATCGTTGGGACAAGTGAAATGGAATTTGACTTATTTACATCAATTGACTTGCATAAATATAGAAGAAGATGAGGCATGTGGGTCAAAATGCACCTTTAGCCCCTCTTTGAACCACATACTCATTTTCATTCTCATTTTTCTACTCATTTTCAACAGCACGTTTTTTAATAAAATAATATTTTACATCACATCAATAACTTTTTCTTCGTTTTTAGCCACATATTCACCATCACATCACAAAAAGAATGCATTCTCTACTAAAAAATGTGCGAATTATCCGAACACATAATAAAATCTAAGCTTGGCCGAAACCCATGAGAAGTTTGTCATGATCTGGTATGGCCCAATTCAACTTGAACCACTAATGTCCCATCAGTTAATATGAAGCCCTCCCAGTTACGTACATGCCACATAATTGTGTGTGTAATTCTTAATTGTGAAAATAATGTAATTACGATTTCGTCGAGGAGGGAGACAAACTTGTACTCTTATATGCACTTTTTATTATTATTATTATTAACATATAAATATTATCGAATTACATGTGATGAAAGAGAGGAGGAATTATCCCAACTATTTCCATGACTACTTTTATTTGATATTTTATATAATAAAAAGAATTTGATGCGGCGACGTTTGCTCTTAATCAAGTAAAAAACTCTGCATATTTCTCCTATAAAAATCATCCTATGGATGAGGAATCTAACCAATAAAATTTAAAAGCTTAACCTTTGAATAACATTATAAATATTCCAAATAATATAAATATTATGAGTATGTGTGTGTCATGGCCATGAAGGTCGAGCTAGAAATTAAAAATAAAATAAAAATCAACAAATGCATATGCTGGTCGACTCTAATTTTGTAATATATATATATATATATATATATATATATATATATATATATATATATATATATATTAAATCAAAAAGAAAAAGTTGTTCATGTATTCTTACACACGTGCACACGGTGCACGCACAAGCACCGTAACAATCGTCAACCTTAATGTATTTGATCCTAAGCTTTTTTTCAACGCCAACTTCCAAGAAACCCTTTAATAAACTATAAACTCTAGCTTGAAGAAATGAATGAACACAAAATTAATTAATTAATTAATTAGTTAGTACAACTTTCAAAAAATAAAAGTTAACATGAGATATGGTGGAAAAGTAAATAAATATATAAATAAAATATAAGAAATTCAATGACAGAATAACAATTGAAACTGAAAAGGGTTGAGAATTCTGTCTTTCAGTTGACAATTTTCCAGATCTGATCCCAAAGCTCTTCAGTTTATTGGATCGGTCTTACTACTTGTACATCACATTGTACATCGGGGTGTACACCCCCCTCACATGGGAGTGGGACCCGCCTAGATTAAAAAATAATTTATGCAATGGGTCACACACCCCATGTGAGAGTGATGTGTAATGTACAAGTAGTATTTTTCTTCTTGGATTTCGTACAATGTGTAATGTGCAAATAGTATTTTTCTTATTGGATTTCGTATTCTACGAGGAATAATGCCAGATTTAATCTTATTTTTTAACCAATCATGTTACATGAATATCAAAATTGACATAAAATTTGATATAATGTCACGTGGTATTCTATCATTGGACAATTTAAAATACAATCAATTTTTTCCATGAAAATCAAGAAAATGTGGAAAATCAATTCCATGAAAAATTTAGTCAATCAAAAAGGTGGAAATGAAATTAAATTTCCATCTTCCATGGAAAATAATGTCAAATCAAAAAGGGCCTAATTATATTAAATCCCTAAGAGTCAACCCACAATTGTTGACTTTGCAAACACCAGGCACACACCAGATACCTCGTGTTCACGTAGCGCGAACACCAGTGTCCACTCGTGTCTGTGCAGGACCCCTTTTTTTTTACGGTCCATTAACTACTTCCTCTAAATCTCATCACAAATCACTGTTCCATATGTGAAAAAAAAAAAAAAAAACACACTAGCCATCTTTATTAACTTGACTAAGGAAATTTTGATGGTGCTCACAACCTCCCAAGTAGCCACGTTTATTGACTCGGTGACAAAGTAACAATTACTGTGTGCCAAGAAAAATGAGAATTTTATGTTGCACACAACTTCTTGTGAGAATTTTGATGTTTAGTAACCCAGTTTGTTATCTTATTTTGACAACAACAAAGAAGACTATTCGGCTTTCATATCTTGAAATAGACTTGAGCTTCCGAACTGCCTGAACCTTAAGTTTCGAACCACCGCCTGAAGCACTTTCTTCCCTCTAAAGTTGCAACGACTTACGATCACTTTTTCGGTTACAATAAGGCAAGTTTTAATTTCTCCCTCTTTCCATAAAAAAATGTTTATATTTCAAAATTTGTTGAACAAAATTTGTTTATATTTTAATGTCTTGAACAATTAATTTTTTGTTGAAGATTTGGGTTATGCATGAAAATTGACATATATTTCAATTGTTGTGAAAAGGTTTGTGCGAAGGATGTCTCAGCGCAGCATAGAGTGTCTGTGTTGCACAAGACAACTCCCTCCAAACAGCGTGGAGTCACTACTCCACGTAAGCAATGCAGAGATATGTCCGAAGGCTTTCTGTACTTGTTTTGAAAATGGTCTTCTGTTTCTTCACACTTTGCAGTGCACATGTTTGATGAAATGTCTATGTTAAAGCACTAAAATATGCTCCAACGCCACGTTATTTTGGGATGCTCCGAGCAGCGCGGAGCTCTACTCTTCAAGCAAGGAGGGGCAGACCACTCTCGTGCAGCACAGAGCATCACTCCGCGCAGGGTTCCACTCGTGGAGCTCCATGCACGGAGACCTACTCGCTCACGCGGATGATGCTCCGCGCACGAAAGCACATCACTCGGAGCAGTTTCCTCTCCACACGAAGAATTCTGCGCCGATACCCATTTCTCCGTGCGAAAACATGAGTAGTATTATTAGAGTTCCTAAACACATGAGTCTCTACCTATTGCCTATTAGAGTATGATTAACTTGTGTATATTAATTTCTTCTCAGCAAACAAAGTAGTATTATTACTTCTTTTATTCTTCCATTCACTAAAAAAACAATTATGTCTTCCATTACATTAAAGGTGAATATTTCCTCACGATAGATTTGGATATGTATGCTAATCAACAAATCGGTCTCCACGTTGAAAGTACTTCCCAAAGTCCAAGTACTTCCCAAACTCCAAGAGAATCATATGCAGCTTCCATTTCCCATCAACAAAATCGAAGACAAGCACATAAGAAGAAACAAACTCAAACTCGACGTATTGATCATTGTAAAAGGATAAATAATTATATGTTATCTCAAAATAATAATTTAAGTTCTTCATATCCAGATGAATCTTACGAATCTACAACACATCTTGATTTTGAAACTTCTACTCAAAATCAGGAATCAACTAATCAAGTTCATCCTAAATTACACGGAAGTTTTGACTTATCGAATATACTAACCGATGCATACGTATTACCTACATCCACCTACTGTCAATATTGTGGTGCGCGAAAATTTTGTAGAGAAACTAAATGATTTCGTTGCTGTGATGGAAAAAGTTAAACTTTCTATACCTGATTCACGTATTGAAATGTATAATATATTTATGTCTAATAAAGTTACATGTATGGAATTCAAAAAACTTTCACGTGGATATAATAATAATTTTGCTTTCACTTCATTTGGTGTAAAATACGATAAAGAGCTCTTTAAAGCATACAAAGGTATTTATACATTTAAAGTTCAAGAACAGGAGTACAATTATGTAAACCAACCAAAAAACAATATCCCTAATTATATGTAGTTACATTTTTAAGATACAGATAATGAGATTGAAAATCGTATGAAAATTTCAGAAATTTTGTTCAATTTACTTTGATTATTTTAATGGAAATCCTTAAAGTCAATCCATATACTACATTTTTTAGGTCTTTATGTGATATGACCAATTTGGATGACCATCGAATACAAATAAGATGTGATCCATGACTTGATCAAAGAGTTTTCAATACCCCTTTAACATCTCATGTAGCTGCTGTATAGGTTGAGAATGACCAAAATACAAATATTCGTGTTCGTGATATTATTATCTATGGCCATTCTGGTGACTTACATAGAGTTTATTATTATTATGGGTGTTATGACCCTTTGCAGTACTATTTATTTTCTCATTCTGAGAATTTGGTGGGCATGAAGGTATTCAGAGATACAAAAAGCCATTTTTTGAAACTCAAAGTTTGCCCACCTACGTTGCTTTTGGTAGTACATTAAATTCTACAGTAGAAATCATTGAAATAGACGCTACATGTTTGCTAATATACTTTTTGATACCCTTTCGCTTTTATAAAGTTAAATGTTCTAAATTAATGTAACATCTGTTGTCTTACTTTTTATACAGTGCTTAATGGAACAAAGAAACGATGTCAAGTTTCTTGTCGTGAATACTACTCATACATGTTACAAATCAGGCATTCTGGTAAGTGTGTTTTGCTTCATATTGGTTAGAGGTGTCAAGACGGACGGGCCGGTCAGACCCGTGAAAATCGGCCCGGATCGACTCGAGATTAGGGGCCGACCCGTGACCCGAGTGGGATGTTCACGGGTCAAGGAGGTGTGACCCGCGGACTTCGCGGGCTGCACCTTTACGGGCCGCGGTTAACCCGTTGGCCCGTGAATTTTTTTTGTAAAAAAAAATTAGAAAGAGGTGGGGGGGGGGGGGAGTAGTTGGGATGTGCTTAAACTATAAATTATAATAAAAGTAGGTGCCAACTTAGTTGGGATGTACTTATGTTATAAATATTTGATAATAGTAATTAGAAATGCATTTAGTTGTTATTTGTTTAAGTTAAATTTAACTTTACAAAATTATAAATAATTCATATCATATTAAATTTGAATTCTATGTAAACATTTTTTGGTATAAATATGAATTTATCATTTTGTTCAACTCTTAGTTTACATTTAATAAAAAAATATTTTTTACTATAAATATGAAAAATTCTATATTTTTATAATTTTATTTATACAATAATATGGGTCAAATTGGAACAAACCGCGACCCGCATGGGCTCGACCCGAATGGGTCAACGGGCGAGCCTGGTTGTAGTCCAAAATTTGTGGGCCGACTCGGAATCCATAGCGGGCGGACTTTTTTTTCACACGAACCGTTACCAGGCTCATATGTTGGTAGGCCGGCCCAGATCGGACCACCCGGATTGACACATCTAATGTTGGTAGACTTTTTCAACAATATGTTGTAGAAATGTACGTTACAAAATGGGGAAACAAGAGGTTACAAAATTGGAAAGAAAAATGTTCTACCACAAAGCTTTACATGTGATCCTAGAGATATGTTAAGAAGATATTTAAATGCGATGACCATTGTCCAACGATATGAAAAACACGATATATTTTTAACTATAACATGTAATTCAAATTGGCTAGAAATTAGACAAAAAAAGAAACGCAATGATGAAGTTCAAAATCGACGGGATTTAGTTGTACGTATATTCAGAGCAAAATTAGAAGAATTAAAAAATGATTTATACAAAGAAAACATTTTTGGTCATGTTGTTGCTTACATTTACATGATTGAGCCCCTGTTTGGTACACATTAAAATTTTCGTTTTCATTTTTCTACTCGTTTTTAACCACACATTTTTCAATAAAATAATATTTTCCATCACATCAATAATTTTTCCTTCTTTTTCAATCATAAATTCTCCATCAATCTACTATTTCAAAATACATTCTTCCAAAATAATGTGGCTCAAACACACCCTGAATTTCAAAAAAGAGGGCTCCCTCATGCATATCTACTATTGATTTTTAATTCTACTAATAAAATTTCTTGTACTGATCAAGTTGATAGAATATTGTCATGTGAAATTCCTTATAAAAATACACATCCACATCTTCATGCTGTTATTGTGAAACACAATATGCACGATCCTTGTGGAAATCTAAATCCAAAAAATATATGTATGTTATCAAATAATTGTTGTAAAAACAAATATCCTAAAAATTATTGTAATAGTACTATATTTGGTGATAACTCATACCCATTGTATAAGCGTTCTGATAGTGATATTTCTATTAAAGTTAGACATCAAATGTTAGATAATTGATGGGTAATACCATACAATCCTTATTTAAGTGCAAAATTTGACTGTCATATTAACGTCGAAGTATGTTCTTCTATCAAAGAAGTAAAATATTTGTACAAATAAGTATACAAATGACATGATCATATTAATTTTTTCGTTGACAAAAATAAAACAAATAAATAGATGGATGAAATTTCTCCCTATCAATCAACTAGATGGATATATCCACCCGAACCTATATGGAAATTTTTTTCTTTTAATTTATTAGAAACTTATCATAATGTTTATGCTTTGCAACTATACAATGAATATCATCAACATGTAACATATAATAATAAAGATAATTTTTCTAATATTATTGGAAATGAGTATACGAGAAGAATAATGTTAAGTGAATTTTTTCGAATGAATGAAGCAAACGAATTTGCTCGAACATTATTGCATCGAGATTTTCTAACCCATTTTGTATGGAATGTAAGTAAAAAAATTTGACACGCAGAAAACAACACATTGTTATAGGACGAATCGTGATAGTTAATCTATCTGAAGGAGAACGTTATTTTCTTTGTATTCTTCTTAATCATATTAGAGATGCAACATCGTTTGATAGTTTACGAAGTTCAAATGGAGCAACTGTTGTTACATATCGAAAAGCAACACTTTTACATGGTCTCCTAATTGGTGATAATCATTGTGAATAATGTTTATTCGAAGTTATTTTATATGAAATGCTGATTCTTTTAGACATCTATTTGCTACACTATTAATGCTCTGTAATCCTAATAATCCAAATCTATTATGGAATAAATTTAAATCCTATATGATTGACGATTATGTGTATCAAAATATATCTGTTCAAGCTGCTGAAGTACAATCTTTAGAAGACATCAATTCTATATTAGAATCATTAGGTAAAAACATAGACGATTATGGAATAGTTCCATTCTTCGTAAGTATGAATGAAACTTAAAGATTGACAAGAATGGTTGCAGAGGAAACAATCAATTTTGGTATTAAAGGGGGACTTTCTTGTGTAGAAACATTAAATAAAGAACAACGAATTGTATAGATACAATTATGGAAAAAATAAAATATGAATCTAGTGGTGCCTTCATATATACATTTACCATTGGTTCAAAATATGATAGCAAAGTTTGATCGTACATTCTGTAATTACTTAATTAGAATTGGAGATGGAACAGAAGAACATACTTGTAAATGCATAATACTTCTGAATAGTCTAATTCTACCATTTGAAGATGAAATTACATCTTTAATAATTTTGATACATCATGTTTTTCAAAATATAGAGGTTTAATCTTACACCTACAAACGAATGTGTTGACTATATGAACAGAATTTTATTTGAACAAATTCCAGGTGAAATTTTCGTATATTATAGTTTTGATGAAGCAATTGACACATCAGAACAAAGTTTGCAAGAAGATTTTTTGAATACATTGACACCGAATGATATTCCACTACATGAATTAAACCTTAAGGTAAATTGTTATGTAATGTTGTTGTGAAATATCAATCATTCCGATGGGTTATGCAATGGAACACACCTTACTTGTCGAAAATTTGAGAAAAACATAATTCTTGCTAAAATCACAACGGGTGAATATCGAGCAAATTTTTTTTCTTACCAAGAATTCCTTTTATACCCCTTAAAAATGATCGAAACTCAATTCCATTTAAGATAACTGAATTTTAAATCAGGTCATGTTTTACAATGACAATAAATAAAGCACAATGTCAAATACTTGATTTTGTTGGTTTATATATTCTAGACCTATTTTTTGCCATGGTCAGCTATATATGACACTATCAAGAGCAAAAACAAGTACATCTTTAAAAGTTCTACAAAAATCATCAATCATAGACAATTCACATGACACGTGTACTAAAAATGTTGTGTATAAGGAAATTCTTTCTTCATGCATTCATAGACCTTGAATGTTTTCATAGATATATTTCTTGATCTTTGACAAATTATTATAATTTGTTATCATACAATAGTTTCCTCATTTTTACTCTTACGTAAACATATTATAATAAATAAAAGTTACTATTTTTTATTCTTTACTTTTGCTATTCAAGTTTTTACAGGTTTCTCTATAGATCAAATGGCATTCTTCATGGCTACAAACTCTAATGATGCAGTATGTAAAAAACAAACCTCTTCAACATCCATTGTTGGCAAAAAAACTACAGCAAATATATCTTACTTTTTTGGTAACAATTATTGTTTGTATATATATATATATATATATATATATATATATATATATATATATATATATATATATATATTGGAAATATTTTAATGTTTAATTGATTGCTACAAGTTCTAGAAAAGAAGCTATTTTACAGTATCATTATAAAAACTCTAATAGGATTGTCGTCAATATTTACATACATTTTGGTCAACTGTATACTTGGCAATGGAAGTTATTGTTAAAAAATGTAGAGAAGACTAATGAATTCTACATAGAGGTTTTTGGTACAAGAATTTGTATAACAAAGGTATTCTGTTTTTGTACATCTTATCGAATTCTCACTGAACTTTTTAACATAGTAAATCCCTTTTGCCAATTATTGATTAAGATTTATGGTTAAAAACACCTCTTTTTCACTACTTTGTATTATTGAGATAATTGTTGATGGCTTGTCCAGGCACTCATGTTGAACAAGTAGCAGTTCATATAAATCCATATGACATGTTATTATTTTTCTCGTATTTTCAAAACACTAACACTGGACTATTTCAAGATATACACCATGCATGAGAAATTATATGTTATTAATGCATGTGAAGCTCATGAGATACTCCCTCAAATGATGACACAATCTGCATGTGAACTTCAACTTGATGGAAAATTCTATTGGGTGAAAGCCCAATCGAAAATTAGTTCGATGCACCAAAAATTTTGACACTTGGCTTGCAATAATTGTATGAAAACATCCAATGTAGGCTTGGGTAAATTTCATAAATGTCATTTATGCAAGTTTCAACATGCTAAAACAATACCAAGGTACCAGCACCCTCTAAATATGTATTTAACATTGATTAAAATCAATATTTTATCCAAAACATAGTATGTAATTTTATTAACTTCTATATGTAGAGAAAATGTTTTAGTATACCTTGAAGACAGATCAGGAGGATTGGACGCAAGTACAATAGGCGAAATGGCAGAAACATTATTGGAAGCTAATGCTACTGAAATAATAAATCATATTGAAAATGTGAAATTCAAATACCACTAACCTCTTAATAGTTTTTTTCTTATACGTCATCATATAATTCAAGTAGATTCCTCATATAGCAGTATTCAAATACACAAATGACCGATGTGATGTGATAACGATTGGGAATGAAGAAAAACAACTCTTCTACCTAAAAGTGACACCGAGGAAACCAAATCCACCCGAATACCGATATGAAATCATTTTCACTTCTTCAACAATAGTGACTGATGTCAATTCTTCAAACGCAACTGGATTCTTCTTCTATAACCAGTGATATCATTAATTCAGTGACAACGGTGACAATAGGTGATAGTTCAAACAAAGCAACTACAAAAAGCAAAACTATTGAAAATTCTGGCCTGGAAACATTGTGGCATATAATATACCACATTTCTTAATAACTGATCAAAACAAAAAGAATGTATACATCCTTCTTAAGTCTGTGTACTTGTTAATCTTCATGTTTCTCTGTGCATAAGGTGGCGCATGCATTGCATGTCGATACCATTGAGTCATTGACATTCATGGACAACAAAATTTGGGAGAAGACATGTTTATGAGCTTAATCTATCTTCATTTTCAAGCTTAACATATTTTTAGTTAACTTTAGGTTATAGAATCAAGTTTCCTTGTCTATTATAACAATGTTGTCTGGATATTCTTCATTTTTTTATTTTTAATCTTTGACTTTCATCACTTCCCGGAGTATTCTCCATCCTGACATGACTTTATTTTTGTGTTCAATTTTCTCTTAAACCTAGATTCAGCGTGTGCTAATGCTAGCCTCCATATTCTCCCACCCTTTTTGGTAATTTGCAGTTCTGCCACATGTACTCCTTTAACATATTTGCTCTATGGAACATACTGATCTATAAAATGATTTATTTTACTAATATTATCTTTTAAGTTCTGTTTTGTAACAGAATTTTATCGTTGGATAAATGCATTACCTTAATAGTGTCATTATACAATGTTTTGCTATCTTTTCCCCGCAATCTTCCTATCAACCAATTAAGACTTTTGAGCAATATATGGGATGCTAAACCAGAAATATTCAACTAGAAAACTTTTGAGTTTTTAGTAATTCACACCATCTTCAAGCACCACGGAGAGTTCGGATATTGATGTCTCCGTCCACCATGGAGAGGTTTTCCGTGGTGTACGCAGACATCAATTTCCCGGATACATCAATTTCTGTACACTCCGTGATGCACGGATACATCCATCTCCGTGCACCAAGGAGATCCTCTCCGGTTTAAAGAACTCGTAAATGTGTTTAAACATATGTCTCTGTGATGCATGAAGGTTTAAAGAAACTGTAAATGTGTCTAAACATAGTTTCAAATTAATTGAAAGTCTCTGCGTGGCTCTATTATGTTTACTAAGAGATAAAAGAAATCTTGTACCAGACTTCTATATAATGCTAACTTATTATAGTCATTTTGGGAAAAAATTTCCAAAATTACAACCTATATATGCTATTCTTGTATTATTCTATATTAACCAACTTTAACTGTCATTCTTACAAATTTGACCAAGCACAATAATAACTCCAATGTCTTCATATATTAACATGATAAAATACACAATCACAACTCCATGTATTTACTACTATCCAAATTCTTTACCACCTTTTTTGCCTAACATAAATACATATCATCTTGTCAACTTCATCGATTACTACATCACTAGAATTCAAAATAGTATACATACTATTATAAGATGAAAAATAAATTATTTTTTGTACATTATATATAAAATAGATATTTTACAATTGACACGGATGAAAGATTCAAGAAGATAATAGAAAGATATTTCAACTTTACACTTCACGTACGTCTTGATCTTTTCATCTTGATATTTACTATTTTCATCCAGATATTTTACGACTAGAGGTACATGTAAAAAATCACTTCAATCTTTCTCTATTACATGTTCTATAAATACTCTCAATACCAACGTCACAATTTCCAGTTATACTATCAACATTTTCAAAACTTTGTCTTTATCTCATTAATTATTATTAGTAAATTCTTTTCACATTACTACTTTTTATTCTATTTCTCTTTTAATCAAGAACAAGAAGTAATACTAACAAAATAATGTCATTAACAGATATCAACAATGACTACAATTCATAAACTCATCCCACATATTTTCACATCTGAGAAGAATTGGTCTGCTAAAGTCATAGTTGCAAGGAAACAACCATCAAAAATTGTTCGCAATACTACTAGCCAATACCAAAATATTCTTCTAATGGATTTAGAGGTAGATATATACATAACCATAATAGCAAATGTTTCTTTTGTGTGTGTGTGTGTGTGTGTGTGTGTGTGTGTGTGTGTGTGTGTGTGTGTGTGTGTGTGTATATATATATATATATATATATATATATATATATATATATACACACTTCCATGTTTCAATAGGGTAATAAAGTGACATGTATTCTCTACGATGCAAATATTACAGCTCTTGCGGATGAACTCAAACTTGGGAAAACATACACGCTATCCAATGCAACATGAAAGACAACAAGAACGAGTTTAAAGGGTCACTTCAAGACAAGATTTAGAGCATAATTGGCAAAACGAAAATAGAAGAATTTCATGAAGATAGTCTTAACTTCATCTTCTCAAGATACGAGCTGACCCCATTTAACCAGTTGGAACGATACATGGATACTAATACAGACATAAGTAAAATTTTAAATTAGCCAATATAATTCTATTTAATATTTCATAATTGTTCTTTTCATATTCAGCTTTACTATATACATAACAACACAACTTCCATGTATTCATTATAGGTATTGTTATAGAAGTTCGTCAAAAAAGGATTATCCAGACGCATTTTGGCACAGAAGCATGTCTTCAAGATGTTATACTTATAGATAAACATTTCCAAACCGTCATGCTAACGATGTGGGACACATTGACAGATAATGCATTACAATAATTGAAAACCTTGGATGCAAACCTATCATATGGTCAACTAATCTAAAAATTTCTTCATATAACGGTAAATAAAATACAAATATGGTATTTCCTTTATAATAGTATTTACATATTAAAAATAAAAAAAACTAATCATATAATTTTCTTTTTATTAGGCGTCACACTTTCTACTAAAGTGAACAACACTTTTTTAATTAATGCGAAAATTTTGGCAGTCACAAATTACAAAGAATGGTCATGACTAAAAAACTTCTTCAATTTTCCCATCTTTATAAAATTTACTTAGTAAATTCTATACTTAATTGTTTAGCATCTTTATTTATTGTAGGATTAACACAAACGAAGAAAAACTTGATAAGCTGATTGAAGATAAACCATACCTTGCAACGACGTCACCAAAAATTTCACCTCCAGATGAAACGAAATTCACATCTATTGCTGCTTTGGAAGGAGTTTACCTTGGGGTAATTTCACAACTGCTCAATTAAATACATATATTCACACATATTATAAGTATTCTATAATCATACAATTTGCATGAACACCTACAACTTTTCTTCTTATTATATTTCTAACTACAAATACATTTATGTACAAAAAAATTCTATTGGGTGAAAGCCCAATGAAAAATTACTTCCATGCACCAAAGATTTTGGTATTCGGCTTGCAATAATTGTAAGAAAACATCCAATGGAGACTTGGGTGAAATTTATAAATGTCGTTTATGCAAGTTTGAACATGCTAAAGCAATACCAAGGTATCAGTACTTTCTAAACATGTATTTAACAGTTTATTAAAATCAATTTTTATTTAAAACATAGTATGTAATTTTATTAACTTCTCTATGTAGAGCAAATATTTTTGTACACCTTGAAGACAGATAAAAAGGATTGGACACAAGTATGATAGACGAAATGGAAAACACATTATTAGAAGCTAATGCTACTGAAATAATGAATCACATTGAAAATGCAAAACTCAAATACCACAAACCTCTTAACAGTTTTTTCTTATACGACAACATATAATTCAAGTAGACTCCTCATATAGCAGGATTCAGATACACAAATGACCGATGTGATAAGGTCTGGAAATGAAGAAGAGCAACTCTTCTACTTAAAAGTGATACCGAGGAGACAAAATCCACCAGAATACCGAAATGAAATCATATTCACTTCTTCAACAATAGTGACCGATGTCAATTCTTCAAACGCAATCATGGAACTGTATTTTTCTCCTGTAACCAGTGATATCATTAATTCAGTGACAACATGTGATAATTCAAACAAATCAACTACAAAAGGCAAACGAAAGAACGCTTTGTTTCAAATTACAGACGAAAAACTTGAGATTGGTTTAAAGAAGAAAATGAAAACTATTGTTCGCTAAAAATATACACCGCAAGTGCACGGGGTCGCGATCAAGTAGGAAAATGGACTTTTTGAGTCCGAGTCGATCCCTCGAAACGTGTTTCTCCAATTACAAGAGAATTGATTCAATTTAACGATAAAGACACGCATAGTTAAACTTTGAAATTCGAATTGGAAAGGAAATGATTAACTTTAAACTGACAATTGCGAGAGTTGTAGGATTTTTAGATTTCAAATGGGTTGGAATTTACGACTTCGTCTAACCTTCATTTCATTAATATCTCAACAATAACTCAGAAATGCAAATCACCAAAATGCAATGTTAGACCCGATTCTCCAATTTTAGTTAATCACCTCGCTCGAGTGAAATTAACCCTAATCGACTAAGTTTATCCACAATATCTCTATGTTGATAAAAACCTAACCAATTGCATTACATGGTGGTGAAAATAACTCAAAAGATCACCTAGGGTTAGGATTATATATCTATCACCTAAAACAACCTAGGGCATTAATTATCTAGGTCTAGAAAGCACAACAATTTCTCAATAATTGCACAAACCACCTAACTCATTCATTTATTGGCCAAATAAATGAGGGGAATGCAACACAATAATTAATACACAAAGACAATGGTAATGTAAGCATCAATAAATAAATATATAGATATTAATAAAATTTAGGTTAAACTATATCATAAATTCCAATACAATAAATTAGCCCATTATATATATATGATAACAAAGGAAAATAAATATCCAATACATTACAAATATGGAAGAAAAATTTAGAAAAATCAAAGGTATAGAAAAAACCCTATTTGAAACTTTGCTTGATTTTTCCAAGTACTTCTTTAACACTTTGATGTATTTCTCTTTTTAGGCTCTTAATTGCTTCCAACTCAAAAATGGAAGGAAGAAGAAGGAAAAATGAAAGAAGAAAAAAAAAAAGGAAGAAACTACAGTGTACCACCAAAAACTGAAAAAAAACTGTGTAGAAGGAGTCATATGCTGATTTTTTAAACCAAACCTAGTGAAAATTGCAGCCCTGGTCCCCGATTTTACAAAAAATAATTAAAATGGTCTTCAAGTTTCAAAAGTAAGCCTAACAACCAACTAAAAAAACACTCCAAGTCCTCCAACTTTCATCATGTACAATCTAGTCATCAAAATTTGACTTTCATGCCAAATTTTGCCATCCACAAATTGCATCCCAAGGTCCACAAATTTCGGCACTTGTACATCTTGGTCCCCAAAGTCATGTTTTTGTGCACTTTTGGTCCTGTTTTCCTTCATTTAGCTCATTTATCCATCAAGAATTTTGGCCTACAAACACCATAATTACACAATTATGAATAGGAATTCACTAATTTTCTTCAATAAATAGCTCGTGAAAGTGCCTAATAAGTGTATAAAAATATACTTATCAACTACCGTAGAAGATGAACAAATCAGTGTTCTTGACTCTGAGGAAAACCCAAAGTGAAAAATACAAGTTTGTTCTTGAACAGAAGACGTATAGTTGTTGACATGAGGCAGTTTTTAACACAATGCATTTTTTTGACAGAAGGCAGTCCCACCATATGTATGTCGCTTCTAAAATTCCAAAAAAAAAAAAAAAAACAACATAAGCAACTTAATTAGTGAGTTAAGTCTTCGGTTAAGTTTCTGATCCAAATGGTTGTTTTAAGTATTTTGATATTGTTTTTAGTTACAAGTATAAATAGTTTACAACAACATAAACACTACTTGTACACTGACTGACTGCATGTCCATTTAGTAGTTATTTTTATTATCAATAAAAATAGTCTTTTATTTCATTTTACCTGCTTCTTGTACATTATGAGGGTGTTTGGTAATGATTAAAATTAGATTTTTAGTACATTGTGATGAAAGTTTTTTAAATATGTGGTTGAAAAGTTGTGGGACCTATAAAAGATGTGGTTAATATTGATAGTTTGACTTTGACTTTGACTTGGATTAAAATCAAATTTTAATCTGAACCAAACATGGGCTATATATTTAATCATCGATTGTACTTCATTAAAAATTAGGAAGAACCATTTTATAATTAATGTAAAAATATTTTAAATATTTAATAAACTTTAAATTAAGTGGAAACTGCGGAGAGTTCCATCTCTTGCACACACTCCATCTCCGCGCACCATCTCCGTGGTGGGCGGGTGGAGAGATGTTAGTCGGAGATGGTGGGCGGGCGGAGAGATGTTAGTCGGAGATGGTGGGCGGGAAAAAATTGTTTGCATCCATCAAAACTTATTTTTATATTTAAAATGAAAAAAAAAATGTTTGTCTTTGTTGTAAAATGAAAGTAAATTAGGGTTTAATGCAAATGACACTTGTACCCCTGCAGCCCTAGATTTATTACCATATGTATCTCTATTCCTTCCCTATAAATATATGGCTTTGGTTCTCATTATAATACATACAGGTCTATTGACTTCTCTTATTCTCTCTTTTTATAACACGTTATTAGCACGAAAGTTTAATTCTTCAAAGTTTAGAAAATGTAGTAGTTTTTTTTAAACATAATAATCTATCATATGTACCAAAATCAATTTGGTGGCATGTGAATTATTTTATATATACGCGCATTATAGATTGGTAGGGATTTGTGCTGAAATTAGTATGAATTTTATGATTGGAACACGTACTGTAATTAATTCTGTCAATTTCTCCATCTTCAAGAAGAATACATGCATTAATAATGATGGCTTTCAAAATAATGATACGTGCCACAATTGACTCCATCTTCAATTCTTCCAATTTTATGTGTGTATACGTGTATGCATAATTGAATTTTTTTTTTTTTTTTTTATGTTAGCAGCATGAATTTATTTATTTTATGTTTGAAGTCAATTCTATCTTTCTCATGGAATTCACGTGTATGTTTGGAATTTTTTTTTCTAATCCTACCTTTAAATAAACTTAGATATTCACCTTTTAAATTGATAATTTATCATGTATTCATGTTGTTGCTCCTGAAATAGCACAACATTATAATTAATATTTTCGAAAAGTATTATTTGCTCCTGAAGAGCATAAATTATATTTTTTAATATTCCAGAAGAATATTGACATATTGCTCTTGAAGAAGAAATATTAATATACAACGTGCTCTCGAAGTAGCACATGTTTCGAAGAACATACTATTTTAAATTAGTATTTATACCCAAAGGAAAACACGTAACTTATGTCATATTGATATTGACTGTTGATATTTAATCATATTCTTTGAAACTAATTGTATTTTCTTTTGCTTTATTGTGTAGTTAATTCAAATGGCAAATATCACGAAACTTGAGTTTGCTGCACTTGACATATCTGGCAAAAACTATTTGTCATGGGTACTCGATGCATATTTCCATATTGTCTCCAAAGGTTTGGGAGATATAATAAAAGAAGGAAACAAAGAATCCTTGCAGGATTGTGCAAAAGCTCTCATCTTCTTTTGTCATCATTTTCACGATGGATTGAAAATTGAATATCTAACTGAAAAAGATTTACAGGTTCTTTGGAAAAAATTAACTGAAAGATTTGATTATCAGAGGATTATAGTCCTCCCCAAAGCCCGTTATGAGTTGATACATCTTCGTTTGCAAAATTTTAAAACTGTTAGTGAGTACAATTCTGAACTATTCAGAATATGTTCAAAACTGACATTGTGTGGAGAAAAAATCACCGATGAAGATATGTTGGAGAAAACGTTTTCCACTTTTCGAGCCTCGAATGTGCTCATGCAGCAGCAATATCGTGAGCGTGGTTTCAAAAAGGTACTCATAACTCATATCTTGCCTGCTCGTGGCTGAACAAAATAATGAACTGTTAATGAAAAATCACGGGTTACGTCCAACTGGTTCTGTACCATTGCTTGAAGTAAATGATACTGCATTGTTTGAAGCAAATACAATATCAAGACAAGGACGTGCACGTGGATGTGGACGCGGACGTGCACGTGGAATAAAACATGGACGAAATAATCAACAAAATTATCAGCAACAAGACAATAATTTCAAAAGGCACAAAGCGAACAAAAGTAGCACATCCAAAAAGGAGCATGAAAAAAGTTGCTTTAGATGTGGAATGAAAGGGCATTGGGCACGTACTTGTTGTACGACAAAACACCTTGTGGATCTCTACCAAAAATTAATTAAGGGAAAGGAAAAAGTGGAGACACATTTTGCTAATTATGATTGTCCAATTGATGTGACTCATTTGGATGTTTCTGATTACTTTATTGATCCAAATGAGAATATTGACCATTTGATTGTAGGTGGCGTAATGGAAGATATAGATTAATTTACTTTCTAGTATTCCCTTTCGTTTTAGAAATTCAATTTAAATTATGTTCTTATTTTTCGCAAAATAATTGAAACATTATTATGCGTCATTAATTTTATAATACTGAATTATGTTTACTCTTTTAAATTTAAATTCAATTTTATAGATTCACGATGAATTGTCAAGATACTTTGTTAATTGATAGTGCAACTACACATACTATTCTTCAAGACAAAAAATATTTTTTGGATTTAACATTAGTAGAAAATAATGTTAATACGATATCAGGTGCAATGAATATCGTTGAAGGCTCTGGAAGAATTTGTATTATTTTACCAAATAATACAAAAATATATATTGACGATGCACTTTATTCAAACAAATCCAAAAGAAATTTACTTAGTTTTAAATATATGCGTTGCAATAGATATCACATTGAGACGATACAAGAAAATAATGTTGAATATCTTTGCATAACTTCTTTTGTATCTGGTCGGAAGCAAATAAAAGAAAAAATTTATGCACTCCCATCGGCATATATTATACATATAAAAATGGTCGAATCAAATATTATTACGAACCAGAAGTTTGTTGCTCCAAAAAAATTTATACATTGGCATGATCGACTTGGACATCCATGAGTTATAATGATGCATCAAATAATAAATAACTCACAGGACATCCTTTAAAGAACTAGAAGATTATTTTACCTAATGATTATCCATGTGTGACTTGTTCGCAAGGCAAGTTAGTCATTAGACATTCAACTATAAATGCCAATATTGAATCTCCAACTTTCTTGAAAATGATTCATGGAGATATATGTGGGCCAATACACCCACCATGTGGATCATTTCGTCATTTTATGGTATTAATTGATTCTTTTACTAGATGGTCACATGTTTGCCTACTTTTCTACTAGGAATGTAGTTTTAGCTAGAGTACTTGCTCAAATCATAAAATTACGTGCGTCCCGATTACTCAATCAAGACTATTCGTCTTGACAATCTGGTGAATTTAGATCACAAGCATTCGATGATTATTGCATGTCAATTGAGATTGTTGTTGAACATTCTGTCGCGCATGTCCATAAATAAAATGGTTTAGCAGAGTCATTTATTAAACGTCTACAACTTATTGCTAGACCATTATTTATGAAAACAAAACTCCCAACTTCTGTTGGGGTCATGCCATATTGCATGCTGTGTCATTGGTTCGTATCAGACCAATTGCATATTATCAATATTCATCTTTTCAACTAGCATTTGGTCATGAACCTAATATTTCTCACCTGCGGGTTTTTGATTGTGCTGTTCAAGTCCCTATTTCACCCCTACAACGGACTAAAATGGGTCCCCAACGAAGACTTATAATTTATGTGAGTTTTGATTCATCATCTATTATTAGATATCTCGAACCTTTAACATGTGATTTATTTGCTGCACGTTTTGCAAATTGTTATTTTGATGAAATGATTTTTCCCAATTTTGGGAGGGGAAAAACTACATCCTAACAAACAAGGTAAAATTTCTTGGAATGAAACATCTCTATCTCATTTTGATTTCCACATCAATCAATGTGAGCACGATGTTGAAAAAATCATTCATTTGCAAAGAGTTGCAAATCAATTACCAGATGCATTTGTTGACGCAAGAAAAGTGACAAAGTCACATTTACCAGTAAAAAATATTCCAGCAAAAATTGATGTCCCTATACGACAATTTGCTGTAGCAAATGAATCTCAAATACGCTAGAAGCGTGGTCGACCAGTTGATTCAAAAGACTCTGTACCTCGAAAAAGAAAAGTATAAGAGAAAAACCAACCAAAAACTTCAGAGAAGTAACATTAGAGAAAAATGATCAATCAAATATTGAAAATATGGTTCCTGAAGAATCACAAGTGTCCGAAAATAATGAGATTTCAATAAATTATATGTTATCTCAAAAATTATGGGAGCAAAATAATGTTGTTATAGACAATATTTTCGGCTTTAATGTGGCTCTTGATATTATGCAAAATGAGGATCCTAAACCATTGTTTGTTAAAAACTGCCAAAATAGAAATGATTTGCCAAAATGGAAAGAAGCCATACAGGCGGAATTGAATTCCTTAGAGAAACGGAAAGTGTTTAGACTTATAGTTCGAACACCTGAAAATGTAATCTCTGTTGGATACAAATGAGTTTTTGTACAAAAGAGAAATGAAAAAATGAAATTACAATATATAAAGCCCGACTCATAGTTCAAGATTTCTTACAAAGACTAGGAATTGATTATGAGGAAACATATTCTCCCGTAATGGACACCGTCACTTTTAGATTCTTAATTAGTTTGACTGTATCACAAAAACTCTAGATGCGCTTTATGGATGTAGTGACTGCCTATTTGTATGGTTCACTTGATAGTGACATATATATGAAAGTCCTTGAAGGACTTAAAGTGTGAGAAACAAATGATACATGCCCGAGAACCATGTTCTCAATTAAATTGCAAAGATCATTATATAAATTGAAACAATCCGGATGCATGTGGTATAATCGCCTTATCGAATATTTGTTGAAAGAAGGCTATAAAAATGACGATGTCTGCCCATGTGTTTTCATAAAGAAAACAAATATTGGATTTGCAATTGTGGCAGTTTATATTGATGACTTAAATTAAATTGGAACTTCTGAAGAGTTCAACAAAACTGCAGATTATTTGAAAAATGAATTTGAGATGAAAGATTTGGGAAAAATCAAATTCTGTCTCGGTTGTAAATTGAACATTTTCCAGATGGATTATTTGTTCATCAATCTACATATACAGAAAAGGTCTAAAAACGATTTTATATGGATAATGCAAATCCATTAGCATCACCTATAATTGTTCGATCACTTGATATAAAAAATGATAATTTTCGTCAACTTGAAGATGGAGAAAAGATTCTTGGTCTTGAAGTACCATATCTTAGTGCAATTGGAGATTAACTTATCTTGCAACTTGCACTAGACCCGACATAACTTTTTCTGTAAATTTTCTTGCAAGATATAGCTTTACACCAACACAGAGATATTTGAATTGTGTTAAACATATTTTTCGTTATCTAAAGGGTACTATTGATTAGGGATTACTTTATTCTCAGAAGTTGGGATTTGCTTTAGTGGGATATGCAGATACAGGTTATCTCTCTGACCTACATAAAACTAAATCACAAATAGGATACGTGTTTACACGTGGAGGAACGACTATATCATGGAGATTTGTGGAGCAATCATTGATAGTAACATCCTCAAATCATTGAAATTATTGCAATCCATGAAGCATGCCGAGATGTATATTGTTGAGGAACATGACCAATCATATCCAGGTATCATGCGGATTAATTTCAACAAAAGATAGTCAAATAATTTTGTATGCAGATAACGTTGCTTGTATTGCACAACTCAAATGAGGTTATATCAAAGGCGACATGACGAAACATATTTATCCAAAATTCTTTCATACACACGAGTTTCAGAAGAATGACAACATCGAGGTTCAACAAATTCGTTCAAGTGAAATTTGGCCGATTTATTTACAAAAACACTGCCAACATCTACATTCAAGAAATTGGTTCACGGGATCGGAATACTTTGACTCAAAGATTTTCAGTGATCAATATCAGGGGGAGTAGCTGTACTATTTTTCATTCCTTATGCTTTATCCCATTGGGTTTTCCTAGTAATGTTTTAATAAGACAGCATTTATCTTTAATACTCCAAAATAACTGTACTCTTTTTCCTTCGTTTTGATTTTTTTTTGTCCCATTGAGTTTTTATCAAACAAGGTTTTAATGAAGCTGATATTTTGTAATGTGTCATTCAAGGGGGAGTGTTGTAAAAGGAAAATAAATTAGGTTTTATTCCATTGGGTTTTCTTAGCAATGTTTTAATGAGACTGCATTTAATAATCCAAAATAACTGTACTATTTTTCCTTCGTTTTTATTTTTTTTGTCCCATTAAATTTTTATCAAAAAAGGTTTTAACGAGACTGATATTTTGTAATGTGTCAAGGAAGAGTGTTGTAAAAAGAAAGTAAATTAAAGTTTAATGTAAATGACACTTGTACCCCTACAGCCCTAAATATTATTACCATATGTATTCCTATTCATTCTTTACAAATATAGAGATTTGGTTCTTATTATAATACATACAATTTTATTGACTTCTCTTAGAGCTTGTTTGTCTCCCATTATTGAGAGAAAATTAGTGTAATGAATAGTATTTTTTGGAGAATGTGTGGTTGAAAATTAAAGTAACTTTATTAGTTTGTGTGTAAAATATTTTATTAGGTGAATATTTGGTCATCACTACACAATTTTAAACAAATTTTAAATTAAATGAAAAACAAATCATTCAATTCCTTTATTTATAATTGCACTCCAACCTACACACACCATTCCTTCCATTTCCTTCTTTACCATTCAAAAGATCACACCACCACGACAACCCTCAAATCCACCATTAAAAAGGTACATCCAAACTACATCCTCCCCTCGATAATCCGCACACAAAGAAGACACGGATCTACGCACACGAAGGCCAGTGGAGTTCCGAGACCCATTTTATTGTTATTTTGGTGTTGGAATCCTGTTAATTGCTTTTTTTTTCCCCGAAGGGAAAGGAGGATCTTGGGTAAGCCTTCAACCTAATTCCTGTTTTCTATGTTGTTGTCAGGGAAGAAAACCCTATAATTTGTGGGAATTATCTTAGGTTATGTTCTTCTCATATATATATTTTTTCCTTTTTTTTTTTTTTTTTTTTTGTGTGTGGTTTTCTTAAGACTTATTTATGGTATGTTGTTCTTATTTCTGTTTATAGATGCAAATCCAGCTGGGTTCGTCTTCCTTTACTTCGATCTAGATGCGAAGCTTAAGTTCTTGCTTGATTTTTACTTTGTTGTGTTAAGTTTTTGATCGGTATTTTCGGTTCTTTAGTCTATTTTCAAAACTTTATTCTTACTTTTTTTTTTCATTATATATTTTTTCTTTTAATTTTATTGCTTCTGATTATATTTAAATGAGATACTTTTTTATAGCCTACTGTAAATTGCATCTGTCGTTCTATATTTGAACTTATTTTTTACTCTTTATTTTTTATCATGATTATTCGTAAATTGATTTTTGACTATTGTTGTTAGTTCTGTAAATTTGTTACTTCAGGTGAATTTAAAGATAATTTTCATTTACTGTAGGTGAATTGTGCTTAAAATTATAGTAAATTGTGAATTTGAAGCTCATTTGAATAAGTTTTGCAAATTGTTTAGGAGTTCAATTAGATTGGTAGTCAAGGAAACATTTCCTAAAGTTTGGTCCACATCTAATGTTTAGTTGTATATGAATATGAATATTCTTGTGATTTCTCCTAGATCCAGTCACCATTCTTTCAACTTTTCATTTGCGTTTCATCAACAGACCGAGTTTCAGTGGACCTCTTACATATATGTCTGGATACTGGTAAATAAGTGTACCAATTTAATTATTGATATATGAAAACAAAGTTCAATAAAAGGGACAAAGAGTTTGTTAAAAAACCTGTTGTAAATTTTTAGAAACATTACTTGAATTTGAAGAAAATCCAAGATTGAATCACTTGCAGTTGTTTTCTCAAGGAAGGAACGCACATTTTTATCCAAATACTTTTACAGTGAATAATGCAAGATTTCCACAACCCACTATAATTTGTATATAATTGGGCTATGGGTTATGGGTGAAAATTGATCGACAAATAATGCAAATCATTCATTATTTTTCTTCAGACAATGTTTTTTTCAATCTTATTGCTTCGTCCAATGATATATATTTTTTATGGCATGCCAGGTATCAAAGTTAGATTATGGTTGTATGTGGCTTGGTGGAAACCAGGCATTACATTTTTAATTTGTAGACAAGCCATACACGGATTAGTGAAAGAATGAAATTAGACGTTCAACTTCGGTTGATGTTTAGGATGGTAAGCTCTTGAAATGGTGAATCAAGTAACATTTTAGAAAAAAGATAAAAATTAAATTTGATCAGTCTACTTCCAGAAATGTTGGGTTTTCCTAATTTTATGTTCATCTTGGGGGATGACAGAAATTTGATGAGAATGAAAACCAAAAGAGTGATATAGTTCCTGTTAGATTATTTGTGCAAAATGAGCATATCAAATTAAAAGACTTTTCAAGGAAGTTAGGTTTTATTGCTTGGAGTAAATGGAGTTCAAGCTATCCAAGTTTAGATACTGCTTATTTTGGCGAGTCTCTTAGCACATAGTATAACATATCTGTATATTGTAAGTTTTTTTATTTTACTAGCATGAAGGAGGAATGCAGTGACTTTCTAATAGAATCCCTACTCTGAGAATTTCAGTTGCAGATATGGAATTGAGGGAGGGAGTTTTTCTTTATTGATAAAAGAAAAACTTTAGCTAGAAAGGCCGTTCATTGAGGAAAGATGCAATCGTAGCTGTGAAATCTTGTTTTCGGGATACATTACCAAAGCCTGATTACATCTTGTCTCTTCCTACTTGCACAATTCAAATTGAAGCACTACTGTAACTATTGTATTGTTCAGTTTTATAGGTGATAACTTATGTTGCAAGATAGTTATTATTAATTTTTTGAAGTATTTGATAGATCCTCCTTTGAAGTTTGCCTCTGACTTGTTATACTTTGTTTAATTACAGGGCTGCTGAGAAGCAAAAAAACTCTTAAGACCTTGAAGCAAGTCGGGATTTAATTGATTGTTACAGAAACTTAGGCACTTTGTGTGGAGGAAGAGTTAAAAAACTTTCCCTGGTATTCCTTCATTGGCTTCTTACTCTTTACTCAGTTTTATCTATCAAATTGATTATATATTGAGTTTGCAGAATTTTTTTCCAACATCCCAATTGAGTGAGTGTAAAATTAGCTTTCTAAATGATGCTATATTGCTATTAATTTTATGTTCGGATTCCTTATGAATGTTACATGCTATTATGATCAATGTTTCGAAGTTATAACGCTTAAATAAATACCTTTTAGAAATAGAATCTTTAATCTTAATCTCTATATCTATCTCTCTACTCTCTTAAAAGAGAGGATTTGTCGTGTACTATTCATTTCTGAGATCCCTTTCACATAACACTATTCAATGCCCATTATCTCTACTGTTTTACACTTCAAAATTTTTTATTGGTTTGTGTACTATTCCATCCAGCTGTAAAGGATTCTATTTGATTTCCCAACTTACCCTTAAATAATTGGGGCAAACTAATTCTCTAATGATCTAATCGTCTTTTTGTTGGTCACACAGCTCGTTCATTGCGACTTGTGTTTCTCATTCTCTATAATTTAGATAGTTTTTTCTTATTGATTTTCATCATTATCTATATGTGTTTTATTTGATTTCTATATTTCTCTTTATGGGGTATATAGATGATAAAAAAGGGTAACAATTGTATTATGGTGCAAAACAACTTGATGAACTGTGTCCCACAAGTAATAAATAGGATAAGCATGACTTCATAAAATTTTATCTCATCTTATTAAGTCTTTAGTAGGTGAAAAATAATTTTTTTCAAGGAGATGGGAAAATGCCCAATAATTTTATATGATAAATCCTAGATTAGTTTAATTAGGATTTTGCTTAATTAGAAGTATCCTAATATAGATTGTGCTATTTTCATAATTTATGCAGATGTCTTTGGAATATATATTGTCTCCTTTAAAAAAATTTACAATAAATCATTTAAATATTTTATTACAATTTCAGATTCAAGTAACCGCGGTATTACAAACTACAGAGGAAGAATTACAAACAATGTGCTACACAACTCTCTCATCGCCGCAAGAAAATCAACATAACATCTTAGATGGCATTGTCAACGGAGAATTGAACAATATACCACAACAAATCCCAGACACTGACAACATGCCAACTGGTCATCGTACTTCAGTTGGAGCTGCCTCAAGTTCTACTTCTATTAGCTCCAACTATATTACTAGAGAAGAAATACAGCAAATGCTGAATATATATAGACATCATATTGTATCAGATGTATCTAGTTTATGGGGCGACTTGAAAACAACCATTGTTGAACAATCAAAAAGACAAGAACGCCAGTTTGAAACAATTCTTCAAAACCAAAAAGAATTGTTTGATCAACATCAAAAGTGGCAACAAGACCACTATGATGACATGCAATCTAGATTGCAGCCTGGGAATAGTTCAACTTACCAAACTCTTCTTGACAACCAAAAGCAATTCTTCCAAAAACAACAACAGTGGCAAGAAGAACACTACAAAGGAATGCAATCTAGCATGCAAAATTACATTGATACCATATTAAATTCAGTACGATGTTATGTTGATGACCAAAATAGCAAAATGCTGAACAAACTATCAGACTGTCAATCAAACATGGAGGCTGTTATAGCTTCTCTCCAACAAGATGTCCCTGCCCACAGCGGTTCAATTGTAAAGCATGCCTCAACATCTCAACAAATTGAAGATGTAGAAACATCAACAAAAAGAAAGGCTAAAGGCAAAAAGATAGAGTCTTCAACACCATCCACAAATTATCTTTTAGAAGACTATGATTTGGAGAGAGATGCAACATGTAGAGACGGGGTAGTAAAGAATCCATCAAGGTAACCAATCTAATTTTACTTTATTAGCTTCAATATTAGAATTTTAATTTGATTCATTTAAAACTAATTTAAATTACATTATGCAGTGAATATTGGGATGATGGAACTGGCAATTTATACACAAGAGACACAATAAAAACTATAATGGACACAACACAGGATATTAGTACTGCGGTTAGTAAAGTTTAAACATCATAATAAATTTCATTTCATACTTAATATATTTAATTTACATCTATTTATTTTATCAGCATCTTGACCTGGAGTTAAAATTGTTGAGGCGTCTGATTAACGATGGCTGCACTCTTCTTTCGAGGGAATACGCAATTCTAGACTTCCAATTTGAAAAAGAATGTACTCGACAAATATTGTTACAAAGAAGCATACAAGAAAGAAGTGCAAGAAATACATTGGATTTAACTCTTTTAGAAGAATACATAAATGGCAATTTACCAACATCTGGTCGTCCATGGATAACATGCAATTACCTATTAATTCCGTGTTCGTATTCAGGCAACAATTGGTATCTATTTCTCGTGAATTTTCGTGAATGGAAATTCCAAATCTATGATTGTAGCCACAATCTTCATACTCCACAACAAATCAGAACACGTGCAAATGGAGTACTAAATTTAGTCCAAACATTATTAATGTCTTCAGAGTTTTCTATCAGACAAGATATAAGGAAAAATAGAAACAAGCAAATGGAATTGGACATCATATCTTATCTACCTTGTACAAATAACGGGTACGTATTTCAACTACTATTTACTATAATATTTCATTTTCTATTTAATTTAATTTCACATTCATGATATTAATTTAATCTAACATAAAACTATTTCTCTCATAGGCCAAACTGTGGAATTTTTTTGCTCAAATACATAGAGTGTTTCATTTTTGGATATCCAATAGAAGCAGTTTCTCCGGACAGGATGACTATATATAGACGAAAGATTGCAGTAGATATTTGTTATAATGAATACTTTCTACATTCACGTTAATCTTGGCGGTAAGAAGAATTATGAAGTTTTATGCGTCTCTCTTACAAAGTGAGTTCATTTAATAACATTGGAAATTTTGATAGTGAAAAATTATTGGTCTGATTGGACTTGTCTGATTTATTAATTGCAGATTTCTTCTGAGAGGACTGATCAGTTTGAATGAGACATTCATGTTAGGATCAATAGTTCAAAAAAAGGTATTCACTGTTGCAATTATGAGTTTAATAATCATTCAATCCTTAATAGCTTAACCTTTGTATTTTTGACATGTCTTAAAGCACTATAGCCTTATACAGGCTAGACATAGCCTACTTCAATTGGTTTCTTGCAAGAATGTGAGTTCAATTTTGTTACTATTTTGTTATTATATCATTTTATATAATTTCGTATTGCTTTGATCTCATGAAGGAGTGTCCTTTTTAAAGTTCTGTTAATACTTTGGGTTTTCTAGGTTGTAGCATTTCTGGTTAAATTTAAAGAAAAGGAAACATGATCTTTTGAAGTTCAAAGATTGAATTTTTGTCATCTGAGCTACGTATATTCTTACAAAAAAGTTTTTCATTTTGAATTGTTTTTTGTTGACATTTTCTATTTTCTTGTGCCTCCTCACTTCATCCGCTACTTTAGACTCAAAATAGAAAGTTGGGACTATTCGAAGAACATAAATTGAAAGACGAGAGTTCTATTTGATAGGAAAGAATCACTGAGAAATCCATTGGTCTTATTTTGACTCCAGTTGTGTTAGAGGGACACCATTCAAGTTTACTCTGGGCCAAGGTATCAAGATTTTACGTGATGATATATTTTCATTTGCTGAAAAGAATTGAAACTGGACGTATTTATTTTGTTTTAGATCAGTATTTTGTGTTACAAATTCTTGTTCTGTTTGAATTATGATATTTCTAATGATCTTTGTCCACTATGAAAGTTGTTATTTTTGCTTTCAACGTTTTTATGTTAGAAGTTAGTAGTAATATCTTTATATTTATTTTCAAATAAGATGAACTTGCAAAATGGAAAAGATATTTTCTCATTTTTTGTAGAACTGCAATTTTTGGAGCTTCAATGCCATCTCTCTTCTTTATTTATCCCTCGTTTGGTGCACATTTTTGGAAAAAGAATGTATTTTTACTGTTGATGCGATGAGAATATATGGTTGAAAAAGAAGGAAAAGTTATTGATACGATGAAAAATATTATTTTATTGAAAAATATGTGATTAAAAATGAGTAGAAGAAAGAGAATGAAAAAAAATAATGTGGTTCAAAAAGGACCTTAATTTTTTGTAAATCAGCAATTTTCGGAGCAGCTCATTTTTAAATTATTTTCATTTATTTATGCTTTCTTCTGTAATTACTTGCGATGTACAATATGGGCAACTAAAACAAAATTAATACTCTGAAAATGCAGTTCGGAGATAAAGCAATCATTTGAGGGTACTCATGAAGTCAGGGAGCTAAGTAAGATCTGTTAGATCCACCAAATGTGAATGAAATAAGCAGTCATTGTCGCTGGTAATTTTAGGCTGCTTCTGTATCCCTATTACTCTCTGTTTGTTACAAAATAGGAAACATCATTTCTACCTTTTTTTTTTCTTTTTCAATTTGTGTTCCACATTGAATCAATTCTATTACATCATCATCTCACTAGAGAATTCAACTGACTTGGTTTGTGAATTCTAATGGTTGATGCTGGCATTATATTAACAACACAGTCATGCGGCTTTCAGTTCCTCTCTTATTAGCTAGCTTCTCCAATTATATGCAAATTTGAATTGATTGAGGATCACTATGATAGCCTTTTAATAAACTAAGAACCATGCGTGGTTATGAAATGTTGTATAGAAAAAATATAATTGAATGAAGGAGAATTCAACACATTTAGCGTGCTTACACTGTCTACAAAATAATCAATCCTGTGCATTGTTTGGGCAATAACTAGCATATGGAAAAAAATAAATTAGAAATAGGAGCCAAACAGAAGCTACATGAAATCATATTATTTTTCGTGTGAGTTTTGAGTCATCCTATTTGGTTTAACTAAAAAAGTTAACAAAAATCTAAATCCAAATTAGCAATAAATTTTAACTCTACAGTTTATCAACTTTTATTAGAATCTACTAAAATTCTAATTTTTATTAGAACCAAATAGGAGTGTAACATTGTTTTTTCTACTTGTATCGTCTATATGATATAAATGTTGCGGGACGGTGTATATTTCTTGATCAAAAGATTTGCCGAATAATTACACGACATCAAAGGGACACTTTTGTCATTTCACCAATTATACAAAATATAAAGAGATTATGTGGGTGTTTAGTGTAGATTAAAATTAGAGTTTTAGTAGATTTTGATAGAAATTTGTAAAATGTTTGGTTGAAAAGATGTGGGATCCATGAAAAATGATGTTAATATTGATTGTTTGACTTCGAAACAAACATGGCCTATATTCAATGCTATTGTCACATTATTCTCGTTAGCTTGGAGGCTAATTAAAGTCAAGACTTAGATGCGTCTTTGTATGTCTAATTGTACACTTCCTTGAAACGAAGGAATTGACTACGGTGCCAGCACTAAGAGAGAGAGAGAGAGAGAGAGAGAGAGAGTAGTGTGCGTGAGTGTTGTAGTTTAATTTCTTTGGGGAGCAAAGAAGAAAGCAATAAGATGGAAATTGATCGATCCAAGAACTATCAAGTCGAAAAAAGTTGAAGCTCGAAGGGAAAATTTCCGGCCCGAACACTTTTAAGATTGCTGAAGAGGTATAATTTATTAGAATTTTGTTAAAAAAAAAAAAAATTGATTTTAATTAATTTTTTTCAGTTTATATAATCAAATTTGCATGAGCTAATTTTAACTTTTTAGCTAAAATTCTATCAGATATCAATCCTACAGATGCCGATGAATCGTATGGAGGAGGAGAACAAGATTTTAAGCAAAGCTGTAGAACAAAATATGAAAGATTATTATGATGCTATCATCCAACAAAACAAGGTAAATTAATTAATTAAAATTTTCGATATCTTTTGTCTATAAACCACTTATACTGCTGATTCGATTTAGGATCCCCAAAAAAAAAAAAAAAACTCTCTATCAGAATTTATTTAATTAGTAAAATCCCATTTCTTTCATATAAACTTTTAAATTATGAATTTAACAAAAATAAATAAATAAATAAAATTGTTCTAATAAAGTACCATCTCAATCTAATTATTAATTAAAAATGATAAAACCTGATTTTTTATTAAATAAAGCTAAAACCCGATTTTCATAAACTTGAAACTAAACAGCTGATTTTTGGTAATTATCCCTTGTGTGAAATATCAAACAATTTGGTGAAAAATTGCGACACGTTCACCTCTGATCACTAATAATGCAAATATTATATCGAATAATCTAAATTTAATTAATTTATTAAGTTTCTTTTTATCTCTTGAATAGAAAGTTTAAATTAAATAAAGGAGTTGTCGTTTAACATATTACTTCTAGCCAAGGTAGGGATAGCAAAAAAATCCTACAAACTCGATACTCGCGATGCTCCATCCCGTTAAATTTTTTTTTAAAATCTTTCAATTTTTTTTTTTTAGAATTCAATACTTTAAATGAAAAATTTCACGAAATTTCATTAATTCTAATGGAAAATAGCAACTAAAATTACTTGTCTAATCTAATGAATATGGGCCATAAAAATAAATCATAAAAAAAAAAAAAAAAAATTTAAACGAGTAGTAAACGGGACAAGGATCCCGCCTCGCCTTAAACGGGGCAAAGAATTTCTTAACGGGGCGAGGTGCAAGCTGCTGGGGATTGCAACTGCCCTGCACCATTGCCATCCCTAAACAAAGGTCGTAATTGGACAGCCGTTCCCATTCTAGGAGTTCCAGAATATAAATGTAAAGGTCCCTAACGACACGATTGGAATCAATGATGGTCCCACCCTAGTAAGCAATAATGGACTACAGTCTTCTACTTAGACAATTCTCTTTCAACTGCAGATAAACCATGTAAATCTACAATCAAAAATAGTAAAAATGGACTAATTGTTATTTGTATAGATTAATTCGGAATGAATTAAACTTGTACTCACAAAGTGTACACCTTAATTGACACCCCATATGTGTCAAAAATCTAACAGTTGATTGAAAAATATGTTGTTAAAACCAATGCATCAAAATCTACCAACTCACATGAGTGTAAACCAATGTGTCAACATTTATGTACATGTAACATGATCCTTCCAATTCTAAAGTCGAAGAAAAATTTCCTGACGCTACATTTCCCTAGGAATGGAAACAAAATCACCTCGACACTATATCAGATCGAGCCGAGCATCTTCCTGAAAATGGAAAGATCTATGATAGACAGCCAACCTCCAGGAGACAGCGATATGCACGGACCAAGTGAGCAGGGAATGCAGCTAGCTAGCTACAGTCACTCAAGAGAGTCCCTCCAAAGCTAAAATTAGCATATGTAGACAAATTCTTCAAGAGAGCATTCGTTGGTCCCTATCTACTTGAGTGTGACCAATAGTTGTAAACTATCACGACACTAATATTCTCCACATATCCCACAAATAAATTTGAAAACTCAAATCATGGCCGACTCTGCCTTGATATTCTACGCCAGGGGTAAATACGGAAGAACAGAAACATAAGATAATAAATTCTTAATTTTCTTTCTTCCATAGACTAAAAAAGACCATAACCGATAGTTTGACAGATCCCCCTATATTCAAAAACCCAGACATTCGCATATACGCAACGTCTTTGAGCAGAATGAGAAAAGCCTATTGCATGCTCAAACTTTTGAACTTCGGACAACAGTAATCAGAAGACATAATTGGGACTGGACCATCTGTTACTTGTCCCTACTCTTCCATTCAACAGTAAAAATATAAAACCAACCTTCCCCCGTCTTTCAACACCCAACATAGCTAACAGAACTTGGTGTCAATTGAAGTAACTTAGTAACAAGATAATGTAAAAACACTCCATGCCAGGCTAACCCAGTCAGAAAATTATCAAGATTCAAGCTTAGTTTCAGATGATCTCAATCCAGAAGAAATGCCACCGATGCTCCCAATTTGTGATTCTAAGGGCAATAAAAACTTGGGCTGTACTTGTAGCAGTATTTTCAGTGATGGCTTCGAATTAATGTGCTGCACAATAGCGCAAGATACATTTAATTTTGCAGCAAGAAGCACGGGATGCAAATAAATTTATTAACCAGAAATAAATACGCACCGTCTCTTACCTTCGTTACATCCTTGAAGAAAGCACTGATTTCTTCTTCAGTAAGACCACCCTCATCAGCATTTTCCTCCCAGCCCATGGAGCGCAAAAAAGCAGCCTCCTCCTCGGAAATTATAGGATCAGAACCTTGATGTTTCTTTCCGTTACTGACATATTTCTGCCCTTCACAAGCATCGCCATTGCAAGTGAGGTCACCATTCTTGTCAGACAAATGGCCCTCACTCGGGCTTACACAGGATGGAGTATCACCAGCATTAAAAGTACTTGTAGCAGTGACCTCTAATTCACCAACATTATCTGTAGCAGGTGGTGACATAGAAGTACCAAGATCTGAAACAGACACGGAGTTTGCCATAGATTGAACAGGAATGGAAGAGGAATTTGCCATGGATTTCTTCCTCATAAGGTTGAAAAAATCATTTCCACTTTGAGCTTGAGTAGTTCGTTTCTCCAGCACAGTCAATACAGGCATGTGCGCACTAGGAATGAATGAGTTGTTTGTTGGGCCCATAACGGGAGCAGCTGCAGGAGCTGATGAAGCCATCAAAAGGGAGGAATTTACTAATTTGCTACCGCTTGTTGGGCTCAGGTTATCCTTTGCAGTAGAAGAGACAGCATGCCTCTCTCGCACTGGCTTAAGAACATGGAGCTTTCCCACATTACTTGTCTTTGAAACATCAGACTTCACAAGCCCATCACGAGGAGAGTGACTAGCAGAAAGTGAAGGCGAAATCGGACGCTGCAGCTGAACCCCCTTAGTTTTCTGTTTATCTGAAGAAGTCAAGACCTGAGAGAAAAGTTCAACATGATTAATCATATCTTCAAATTTATCAAAAACAAAATAGCACAGGTAGTAAGTTGTCCATTCATATTATGCAGAATGGCCTCAAAAGCACATAAAGCATAATCTTTCTCATGTCTGCCCTTGTGGATTTCTCAAAAAATATAGCTTTCTACACATTATTTCAATGGGTCAAAAAATCAATTTCTGATAGCAATTAATAATTAGTTTCATGAAAAAGAAGAGAAAACAACACTCCAAGGCCTGGATATTCAACAGCCACTTTGAAGAGATGTAACTTTGAGAAATTAACGCATCAAAAAAAAAAAACTCAGATATACGAACATTAGAGTACTTAAAAGTAGAACTGAATTGACATCATTTGAGTGTGATGGAGACAGTTGCAAGCTTAAATAAAGATTTGGCTATGCAAAATATTGGATTGTGTTAAGTTGAGATGAAGTTCCATAAAGTTAATAAATATTCCATATGCACACATTAAATCGTAGTTTGGATTTAACTAAATAATAATCAATTTCTGCCTTCGACACTAAAGATTTTGAGGAAAATTGTATTTAAGACACGATTACTCATATGCTGTCACCAAGCTAGTTGCTCCCTATTGTCCCACTGGCTTCCTCTTTGCTCTCAAATTCTCCTTTTCTGTCGTCAAAAGTTATCTAAAATCTCCCACCCCCAAAAGACTTAAGAATATCCTATCCTACTTGATTCCGTTGAATTCAATATTCAAAGTAACGATCAGATTTATTTATTAAAAGAATCGATCAATACAGTTCATATGCACCCAAAGGTACTGTATTTGGTTTTGAATCAGATTTCGTATCAATCTACATTATTCACATGTGAGATCTGGGCCTTTATTTTTCTAATCATTCAAGAAAACGATCAGTCTCCTAATAAAAAACAGGAGTTAGAACCAATAAAGATTTCTTTTTTGCATTTTGTTATTGTCACCAATCTATTGATCACATTCTCTCCCTCTCATCCTCGGGTCAACTGCTCCTCTTTTCTTAGAGATTTCAAGCGAAATTTGTTCCTCCCTTAACTCAACCTCCCCCCGCCACAAAAAATTAGGTGGTGGGGGGAGAACTAAGATATGAAAAGAAATATCAGCACACTTATTCTACTGACTCTCAGGACTTCTTTCTTTTGGAAAATGGAAAGTGCGACTCTCCAGAGACCCAATGACTACATCTTTGTTGAGCGGCTGGTACATCTTATAATTCTTCCAGTTCTATTATTCACAACCCAAAACTAATGTGATTGAGAAATGACGAAATGCAGAATAACAACCTTCACATGGTTGCTGTAAAAAATGCTTTTGACCTTCATTAGAAGTTAATCTTTTTTTTTGAAAGGTTCATTAGAAGTTAATCTAATTAAACATCAAGACAAAAATTCCGTCATCATTTGGACCTTCAGTTTTCTGAAAGTGATTCTGCTCACATTAAATCAAATGCCACATATTAAAAATGAGAAATCAATAATGATAACAATCCTAAAAGTTAAGGAAATCATAAATTACTTTTCCTCTGTATGTTATTTAAATGCGTTTTGGCAATCAAAACCAATGAAAGTAGTCGTCAGCAGAAATCTATACTTAAAGCAAGATCATTATTTAAAAGGTTAAGTTTTAAAATGAAAGGGAATAAAAGGAGAGAAATAATTAAGGCAAGTATATTCCTTAAACAAATAACAAATTCGGAGAGAGAGTGAGAGGAGGGGGGGGGGGGGGGGGCGCGGGGAGAGACAAGACAAAAGACAACCTTCTACAAAAATAAATCTAAAAAAAATTTCCTTAATCAAGTATGAAGATAACAATGTTCAAATTCTAGACATTAGTCCTACAGTCCAAAATTTATTCCTACTTTTCAATTATAAAAATCACTTGTTTTACCATCTCATCCTCATGTTATGTTCAAATTCTAGACATTAGTCCTACAGTCCAAAATTTATTCCTACTTTTCAATTATAAAAATCACTTGTTTTACCATCTCATCCTCATCAAAATACTATTTCCGTTGGCTGACTTTCACCAATTGAAATGACACACCTTGACACAAGAACCCTATTTTCTGTTTCTCTATCTAGCAGATCCTTTCTCTAGAAACTAGAAAGTGCATGGAAAAGAAGAAAAAGATTAATAGGGATAGATTCCTCTTTGCTTATGCCTTTCTTGAAATGGTAAAAATGTTCCCGCAATTAGGCAATTTCAATATTGAGAAACAATTTCAAGAATAAGTGATTGTAATATATTAATCTGGTTAACTTATGCAAAAGTTGGTTGAACCACTACCAATATGAAGGAGAAAGTTGAAAAGGTAGCAGTGTTGGTTTAGGCTGGGATGTTTACTGATCGACGATAACTGCTATTTCTAACATCATCTAATGGAATAATTATTTTCTTCGGAAGATAACATAGGTCCTCCAGCAGTTCTCCATTTATCTCAGACGAAGAACTACACAAACAGATGTTCGATTCACCCTATTTCTTATATTTATGTCATGAAATTTATTACCATTTAAAAATATTAACACTGATGGAGAAAAATCAAGGAGATACCATGTCAACCGCATTTTCCCTAGTGCCCAGACGCATTTTTTTCTCTCTGATTAATGTATTTTACATCTCTCCTGAAGCAAATCCTTTTGAGTCTCCAAGACTAAACCGTCATGATTTAATAGCTATTTCCAAGTCGCTCACGAACCAATTGAGCAAGCTTCAAGTTTAAATCGCTGGATATGTGATTTATCATAATCAATATCAATACAAACAAATTGTCACACTTGCGAAACATGCACCAGTCTCAACCTATATCTAACACTATTGAACTTTTCAACCAGCATCTAAAATTAAAAATCCACAAGAAGGAAAATTCAATTCAAAAATTATCAAAGCAGACTAAAAAAATTGGGAAAGCTATTCAATGCTATACCTAAAAAGAATAACTAAAGTAGAATACCAACTTACACTGATATCATTGAGGCATATAATCATAAATGATGCATATTGAATTTCAAAGCAAAGGTAGGTAGTTCACTCTTACCAAGGGTTTCAGTATGGATGGCATTACCGGAATCAATTGCCTAGATTGTTTTATCGCCAGTTCTTCAAGTCTCTGAGTTCCAGCAGACAACTACAAGAGAACAAAAAAGAACCATTAGTACCGCTTTCAATATTATCACCCGAAATAAGGAAAAACTGAACCTACCTGAGGCATAGCCTGAGCACGAGCAGGACCCTGAGCCACAGTTGCAGCCATATTAAGACCAGTGGTCGAGCCCAAAGTCATAGGGGCAGAACTTGAAGGGGTAGCTGGTCTTCCAGTTAAAATGGGTACTTCCGCCAAAGCCGACGTCCATTTTTCGCCACCTATCATGGCTGAGGTACCAATGGGTAAGTTCTGGATAGTAGTACTCAAGCCAGGAGATGGAATCCTTCCAACCTCTGGAGTGGCCGGTCGTTCTTCCGCTCCCAAGGATGGAAAATCTCTCTCAAAAGAGGCTTTGTTGACACTGCTAATAGGACTGCCCTTAGTAAGCAGACCATTGCTGTTGTTTCCACAGTTATTGCTCAAATCAGGCACAACTTTCTTTGGCCGTGACTTCCCAAGTTTCCCGGAAATCGACCGTGAGTGCCTCAAACTGTACTGCTCAAATTTACTAGACAAAATGTAGCCTCCCAATGGATCTGAAATGTACTGGTGTTTACGGTCCCCCAAAACTGACTTTTCTTTATCACGAGAACTATACGTGTCCTCCCATTCCCTATCGCGGTGATTCCTAGCGAAACTACTATAGGACCTCAAGTGACCAGAACCATTACTACTGGAACTCCGACGGAAAGATGATGTAGTTCTGTCCGTACCAGATGGTCGCCCTAGATCATGACCATTGCTCGCCACAAATGACTTATTTCTTGCTAGTTTTGGAGCAGAATGATCATCTAAAACAACAAAAACACGTTTAAAATAGTTAAAGTCTATGAGCTAGGATATATCCAATATAAGATGTTTGTCTCAAAAAGATAATAATATTTACCTGAATGTGATGCAGTGCCACCACCCGCCAGACTGCCACTGTTTTTCAGCCATTCTGGTACTAATGTGGGTTCACTTCTTTCCATAACTAATGCCAAACATTATAGTATACAAAGGAAAATGGAAAAAATAATCAATTGTCTTCTTCTACTTAATGATCGTGTATCTACTTGTCTTCTTCTACTTAATGATCACTGTGCCGATTGATAACCGACACGTCTCCCCTCCCAGACAAAATTGAATGCTTTTTTTCAAAAAGTCAATCCAAAATTTCATCCTAATCTGAAATTTCCTATGCACTAATCCCTTTATCCTTTAGGTCAAAGCCCCTACTGCGCTGTTTTAAAACTCAGTGGCTAGTGTTGCATTAACCAAATCCATAGAACCCCCAAATAAATTCCTCCAAAAAAGCCCACGTACGAATAAAATAATCTGAATTATTCTATACATACAGGGTAACTGGTGTTTTGTTTCTTTTTCTCACTCTCTGAATACAATTTATATATATTGTCAAAACCAACATCTGCAGTTTTCAATTCCCGGAAACAATATCAACAAGGGCTTCTCACGGCCTCACTGACCAAGAAAACACGCACCAAGAACGGTATTGCGTCACACTATCGAAAAATTTCAACAGAAAGCCGTAAATTACCCTACTCCATGCATAAATCTTCCCAAGACAACGCAATCCTTCAAGAAACGCTCGTGTCCAAATATAAAAACGGAGAGGTAATCAAATCCTAGACCCAAACCATCCAATAACAACAAAATATTCCAAAATCCCAGAAAAATCCTCACGTTCAAACAGTTAGTAACACAGAAAATTACCAAAAACTCAGAAACAGTCCCAGTATATCTTAACAATTAAAAAACAGACTGATCCCGAATTTTCAGAATAACATTAAATATTAAAACAATACCCTTCCAGTTTTTCGCACACCAAAAAAAAACCCCAGTTCTCGCCCTCGACCTCGCCGCCTATGAATGAGCTGTTTGTCGAAATTTATAGAGAATGAGAGAGAATAAGAACGCCAACTGTCCTGTATTTCATAAATCTTGGTCCCTTTTCTATGCTATGTCGCAAATAATCGATTTCCTGTGCACTTGTACAGATAGCGGAGATTAGCGATAGAGATTCGTGTATTGAGAGGAAGTTTTGCGTGTTGTGTGTTTGAGAAGAAATATTGATATGTAGCCCAATTTTTCTTGTTTAAATGCCAATAGTATTTGGCGTATGGATGCTAGGACTGGTGTATGCTCTGTTGTACTTCTAATCCCAGAGTTTGTTTGGGTGGAATTTTAATTCAATTAAAATTGAATATATAGTCGTTAATGAATCTCACTCGTCTAATACAAGTCAACAATAACGACTAATTTTTCAATTTTAATCCGATTTTAATCTCTACCAAATAATCTCTATCGAATTTGGGTACACATTTGTTTACCTTTTTCACTTTTTCTTTTTGTTTTGAAATTGCGACAATATCATATACCTCATTTAGCTTTGTGATAATATCAAAGACATCCTTTCGACTTTCAAAAATATCTTTAACTTTTTCGATCTCTACTTTGGAGTATCACATCCATCCCTTATCCAATTTTTGAATCACATACATCTGAATTGATATTAACAGCCTGTTTGGTAACAATTCTCCTTTTCTACAGTAAATCACTTCTCATTTTCAACCACACATTCTTCAATAAAATAATATTTTTCATCACATCAATACTTTTTTCTTCTTTTTCAACCACACATTTCCCATCATATCACTATTCAAAAATCAATTTTTCTCCTAAAAATCCCTACCAAACACACTCTAATATACTTAGAATATCCTTATTAAGAAAGATATGAAATTAATCCCTAAAATATCGCTAATATTATAATGAAAGCATCTCTCGTCTCTTTGAAATTTTAACAACACTCCATCCATGAATTTGAAGCTTTGTTGAAGGGTCATCTAGCAAGTGTATGTATAAGCATAGATCCGAAGATTCTTGAATTAGACAACCTTTAGAACTGTTGCTGAATACATGGATAGAAAAGAGACAATTTGACGAATTAAAATATCTTAGTAGCCAAAGGAAAATAAAGCAAAAGAGATTTTCATGCTACTAAATGGGAGCAACCTAAAACGAGGTTATGGGAGAGCGAAAGCGATTTTTATGCTGCTAAGCAAAGTAGCACGAATGTTGCACCTTAAATGACAAAAGTCCAGTAACCGAGAACATCACTAACTTACGATATTACCCCAGTAGCATGAGACACGTGAAATTTCATGTGAATTAGCAAGGACCACCTTGCAATGCTATATATGTATATAATTTGGTCCATGCAAGAAAAATATGACTTTTATGGGGTGGAATTTGTTTAGGAAAAGTACATTTTAGGTTTCTTTATTGTGAATTTGACATAAAGTTGCAAATAAAAGAGCTTTTTCTCTTTTACTTGTGTAAGATACAAGAGTTTAGTTTTAAAGAAAGAATGTCCATTTAAGGAAATGAACAATGGTTAGAAGATCGCAAAAATACGTAATATTTAACGAAATTATATAGTTTATGTTGGATGATAACTAAGCAATAAGTGTATTGCAATACTCTACATAAAACTATATATATATATATATACAGGGGCGGACTCAGACCATTTTTACTGTGGGGTCAAAAATTAAGGACGCTCGAGTGAAACTCAGTCGTTCTAAGGACAGTAAACTTCAGTCATTGGCGCTCGATCGTGCCTTACCTTACATCCCAAGTTTCTATTATGTCAAACACTGGCATGACATATACATGAGTTTTTCAAAACTAAAGATGAATAAATACGATAAAATATAACTCGTTGAATAAATCGAAGCAGAAAATTTTCGAAAAAAAAAAGATTTACCTGATAATTTTCAATACATGAACAACAACGAACATGTTAGTCATTGCAACAAGTCGGTTGGATTTTTCAAGTGAAAGTAGACTATTGTCATTAACGATAATCTCAAATGTGTAATATCCAATGAATGCTACAAGAAAATAACAAATTGCAACAACATATGCAAATATTTAGGGGTGGAACCAGGAATATTGTTCAGTGTAGATGAAATTTAATCGAGGTCGGAGTTTTTGGGGGCTTGAAACGTCCATTAAATTTGGGCCATTAAATTAAAGTATGCAATATGGATTCATATTTTTTTAACTAGCTAATCTATGAGCTTAAAACTCAATAAACCAATAAACAAAATGAAATATTCAATCTCAAATAAAGTTCGACCATAAATTTAATGATGGTAAAAATATAAAACAATATTAGAACAAATGACATAGTTTATAAGACCAAATTGTTGAACAAAATTTGAATTTATATAATTTTTACACACCACTTAATTGATTAAATAATATAATATTCCCACTTAATGGACTCTTTTTCTCCATGTACTATTTCTCTCACAAGTTATGACTACAAAAAAAAAAAAACTCAAATTATGTGTGGGGTCATTTGACCCCACATGAACCCATGTGGGTCCGCCCCTGTATATATATATATATATATATATATATATATACAAATTTATTGGCTAACCATCAAATTTCGATCAGTACCATCAGATTCTCCATTAAAATCATATCTGAACTTAAAAATCTATTATCCCTTAATTTAGAATGAATTATTCCCTGCATTTCAAATAATTTTATACTTCATATTATGAATAAATTCCTCGCCACCTTTCCATCTACCTATATATTACATGTAACCATTAACATGCAAAGGCATTTGCTCAAATGAGTGGCCTAGAGATCGTTTACACTTTGTAGGAAAAATATAAATAAGGTCATTAACGGTGCTCTACTCATGTTTGTCAATGTTGATAATTGATCGTAACTAGTGGGTTTCGAAAAATGTGTAATTAAAAATTATGTAAAAGTTATGGATTCTACAAAATGAATGAATACAAATAGAGTTTGACCTGTTTATAAACAATTAAAAGTTTTGACAAAGATGTCTTCAAACCTTTGAATACATGTTGTTCAATAACTACTTATGTCCTTATCACAAAATGACTCTGTTTGATTTTGAGCTAGTCAAACACAATTTTTATATATACATTTAATCTGTGGTGGACGCAAACATTTTGCAAAATGCCGAATTTATAAGATAAATATGAGGTAATTTTTAGCGCACTTATTTTTCCCAGATAACCCAAAAAACACACAACTATGACAATTTCAGCCAAAAACTCGAGACTAATTGGAGCCTCTTGTGTTGAAACATACCTAGCTTGGTGCCGACTACAACAAGTGGTATTCTAGGAGTAAAATGCAGAAATTCGAGGATCCACCACCCAACAAATATCATTAAAAATTGTATTAAATAACATGATACTAGGATTTGCTAAAACAAATTAGAATTAAGTACGAAGAGTTATTGAAATTATACAACCTTCAAACTGTATGCACCTTCTTCAACGGGTAATATTGTACTACGAGAATCATAACACGGAAAACTTTAAAATAACAAATGTAAACTTAGACAACACAAGAAAATCAAACAGAAATCAAACTATTCAACTTCCATTATTGTATGAACATACTTAAGAGTAGCTCATTAAACAGAATTTATTTGAATGAACAATAAAGATACAAAAAGCACAAATATAGTAATATAATACACATTTATGTATACTAAGAGAAATGAAAGAGCAATATACCATCAGCAGCAATGGCGAAAACAATTAAACTTCTTTTGCTCTGCTTGTGTTGTAAATTCAACAGCTTTGGGGTTGAGGTAAGTCTCATGCTTCCAAAGAAATCAGAAATTGAAGAAGTTAGAGCTTGAATTCTTTGAACTGTACAACTCTTCCGACATCGTTCAGTGAGACAGCAAGGCGGCAACGACCTCCTCGACGAACCACTGAAACTGCAGAGTGAAGAAGCATGAGCAGCTGCCACCGATGAAATTTGCATTACTGATTCTGCCATTCTTTACCCACAAAATTACACACACCAAGAGTGAACACGAATTTTGTTGAAAAACAATGGAGAATACATCGAGAATCGAAGAATAAACAAACCAATGTAGCAGCAACCAATCACGAAATTGAAGACAAGAAAATTAAACTTGATGAATTCCACCAAAGACTTGATCACGATACCGTTGTCCTCAAACGATATTTGCCCCCTTGTGGATTAAGAATGCTTGAAGGGATGATGGCAAATGGTTTGCAGGATTTAAACAAGCCTTGCAAGGATTAATACTCAAGCAATTAAGTATAATCCTCCAAAATTCAAGAACACAATGAAAATGATGAATATGGAAGAAGAACAATGATTTGATCTTTAATTGGAATGTATATATGAACTTCTCTTGTTTTCATGTACCAATCCTTTAACACCAATGTCCTATATATAGGTAATGTTAAGATGTACGAAAAGATGCCAAGAACCAAGTGAAAATGCACCAAAGTTCAAAAACCAACGGGAAAAAACGGCCTCCAACGGCCATAAATTTTCCCCATGCGATCGCATGGGCTAACTCCATGCGATCGCATGGGTTAGTACATGCAGGGAGATCGCATGGCCTATATTTTTTTTATTTTTATTTTTTCCTATTTGATTCCAATATTCATTTTATTAGTTTGAACAACTTATTTCCAACAATCCCCCACTTGTTCAAAATCTAATAAAATCTCATATTCAAAATTATACGATACTTATGCCTAAGGATTAGATATCTTTCAATTTGAATCTAACCATAGTGTAATTCAAACAAAGCAAAGTCGAAATCAAAGGTAGCTTAAAGCCTTGAACCATTTGTTCCAAATGACAAAACCGGTTCGAACACACACACGAGTATCATGTGTTCTCAAATTTCTCAAATTCGCTTAGGATATTATGGCCTTGCGCTAATCCTTTTTCAATAAACTTTTAAGAGAGAAACTCTAACTCTCTATTGAGGCGACACCACCTCGAAGTTTATTTAGGTGAAGTTCTTCAGTATCTTTGTTACTTTTAAGATACTTGTATTTAATACTGAACTTCATTAAGAGTTTAATACTCATCCATCACTTCAGTAACAACCAGCATTATAACTAGGATAGGGTTATTGCGGATATTAATAATGCTGAAACTATCCACATGTCGAATGACTTGTTATTACCCTTTGAACCCATGAATCACTTTTTGAGTAATGACGGGTAGGGTTTCCATCATTGGTGGACCTTTTTAGTTTAAGAATTTCAACCCCATCCTACTTGTAGTAGAAATTACTAAATCTCTATTTAGAGGTTTAGTTAGAGGATCCGCTAGGTTCTCAATTGATTTTACATAATTTAGGAAAATTATTCTACTCTTGATTAATTTCCTATGTAATCATGCCTTAGACTCAAATGTCTAGAATTTCCATTGTATACTTCATTGTATGCTTTTGCTAATGTGGCTTGACTATCACACATGATAGATATAGAAGATATTATCTTCGATCCCAAAGGTATCTCGTAGAAGAGATCTTCGGTCCCAAAGGTATCTCGTAGAAGAGATCCTTAAGCCACTCAGCCTCTTTCCCGGTTTCGGATAGTGCAACAAATTCGGATTCCATAGTTGAGTGTGTTATACATGTCTGTTTCTTTGATTTCCAAGAAACAGCCCCACCACCAAGTGTAAACACCCAACCTGAAGTAGATTTATTCTCACCCGTGCTAGATATCCAACTAGCATTGGTAAATCCTTCCAATACCGCCGGGAATTTAGAATATTGTAGACCTAAATTCTTGGTTTTCTTTAAATATCCAAGAACTCTTCCAATGGCCTTCCAATGGTCATTGCTCGGATTACTAGTAAACCTACTAAGTTTACTAATTGCAAATGCTATATCCGGTCTCGTGCATTGAACAGCATACATGAGACTCCCAATAGCACTTGCGTATTCAAGTTGAGCAATTTCTCTTCCATCATTTTTCATAAGCTTCGAACTTGGATCAAGTGGGGTACTACAATCTTTTATGTTCAAATGTTTGAACTTATTTATCACACTCTCTATATAGTGTGATTGACTCAAATAAAAAACCCCACTATTTTTGATAACCTTGATACCCAAAATAGTATCCACTTTTCCAAGATCTTTCATCTTAAAAATGGAAGATAGAAACCTCTTCGTTTCTTTTATCCCATCCATGTGATTACACATAACTTCGCAATCCGAGTTCTTTTGCTTCTTCGTGGTTCACTAGATTCATTAACATCTTTAGAAGAAGTTTCATCTCGTGTTCCCTTGAGCTAGGGACATCATTATGATTTTCCCTTAATTCGTTATCCGAAGATAATGAATTCTCAAAGAACTCCACATTATTTGATTCGATAATCACATTGATTTCTAAGTTCAATAACCTGTAAGATTTGCTATTGTTAGCATATCCTACAAAAGCACATTTTATGCCTCTTGGACCCAACTTGGTCCGGTTAGGATTTGTGTTCTTACAATAAGCAAGACACCCCCACACTTTGAAATAACCAATGTTTGGTTTTCTTCCTTTCCACAATTCGTAAGGAGAAACTTTAGTGTTTTTAGAAGGAATTCTATTTAAAATCCTACATGCACTCAATAATGCTTCACCCCATAAATTAAAAGGCAATTTAGCATACATTAACATAGCATTAATCATATCAACTAAAGTTCTATTTTTCCTTTCAGCCAAACCATTTTGTTCAGGTGTCCTAGGTGCAGAACATTGATGAACTATTCCATGTTGTTCACAAAATGAATCAAAATCACTAGAAAAATATTCACCTCCTCTATCACTTCTTAGAGTTTTTATTTTCTTATTTAGGTGATTTTCTACTTCATTTTTATATGTCTTAAACATATCAAACGCTTCATGTTTATACTTAATTAAATAAACATATGTATACCTAGAATAGTCATCAATAAAAGTAATAAAATATCTATTACCACCTCTAGTCAACATTCCATTTAATTCACATATATCGGTATGAATTAATTCTAAAATATTAGAAGTCCTATTAACACTTTGATATGACTTCTTAATCATTTTAGATTCAATGCATGTCTTACATTTATAAGCATCATTTTCATTATATGAAATCATGTCACATTTTAACAAACGTTTCATAGTACTTTTACCTATGTGACCTAATCTAGCATGCCATAATGGAAATGAATCAACAACAATATAAGCAAAGTCAACTTGATTATTTAAGGACTTGTCAATAGTACAAAATTTGACAATTCCTTCACTAGAATAGCATTTACCAACAAATTTCTCATTTAGGGATAATACAAGTTTACCGGATTCATAAACACATTTTATGCCCTATTTTCCTAAGAGATTTCCACTAACTAAGTTTATATTCATATCAGGAACATGTAGTACATTTGTTAAGGTAACCGTCTTGCCGGAAGTGAAGATGATATCCACATTTCCTTTTCCATACACCTTGGATCTGACCTCATTACCCATTTGAATCTCTTGTTCTCCATCAATTTCGAAATAAGTCTTGAACAATGACTTATCATATGATACATGTATAGTTGCACATGTATCATACCACCACCCGGGAACCTTTCCCTTAATAGCATTGATTTCACTAACGGTGGCCACAATATTGTCTTCTTTGATGGAGTTCACTTTCCCTTCAGTGTTGTTCTTTTTCCAGTATCGACATTCCTTTGCATAATGTCCAGATTTCCCACAAACAAAACAACTACCTTTATTCTTCTTCTTGGAATTATTGAAGTTCCTTGAAGGCTTTCTCTTGTTGGTTTAGTAAACGGTTCGGGCTTTTCCACGGCATTGGCTTTAGATGTGCCTTCATAAGAGTTATCACTCTTATCTCTTGCCCTTGATTCCTCTTCAATTCGAAGATGTTTTTGCAATTGTTCCAAAGAGTAATCTTTGGAACTATGTATGATTTTCTTTCGGTATCCTTTCCAAGTTCCCGGAAGTTTGGCAATGATAGCCCCCACTTGGAAAGTTTCCGGGATTTCAATCTTTACCGCCTTCAACTTTTTCACAAGTACTTGCAACTCATGGATTTGGGGAAGTAAGGGAATATTTTCAAGAAATTTGAAATCAAAATACCTTGAAATTAGGAATTTCTTTGTGCCCTCTTCTTCGGCTTTGTATTTGTTTTCCAATGCGTTCCAGATTTCCTTTGCCGACGAAGTGTTGGTATATAGATCATATAACCGGTCCGATAGAGCATTTAGAATGTGACCACGGCATATAAGTTCATCTTCTTGGCGTTTTTGTCTTTCAGCCCTTACCGCATCGGTTTCTCCATTTGTAGGTTCCGGTAATGGTGCCAATTCCGGATCAAGTATGTAGAAGATCTTCAGGGTTGTAAGTAGAAACTTCAGTTTGTCTTGCCATCTTGTGAAGTTCGTTCCATCGAAGCGATCCAACCGTACAAGGTCTTGATTCATCAACTTGATTGCAGCCATCGTGCTTTCGTTCTCCATTTATAAAATATCGTTTGAGATTGTTGAAAAAAAATGGAGAATACACCAAGAATCGAAGAATAAACAAACCAATGTAGCAGCAACCAATCACAAAATTGAAGACAAGAAAATTAAACTTGATGAATTCCACCAAAGACTTGATCACGATACCGTTGTCCTCAAATGATATTTGCCCCCTTGTGGATTAAGAATGCTTGAAGGGATTATGACAAATGGTTTGCAGGATTTAAACAAGCCTGGCAAGGATTAATACTCAAGCAATTAAGTATAATCCTCCAAAATTCAAGAACACAATGAAAATGATGAATATGGAAGAAGAACAATGATTTGATCTTTAATTGGAATGTATATATGAACTTCTCTTGTTTTCATGTACCAATCCTTTAACACTAATATCCTATATATAGGTAATGTTAAGATGTACGAAAAGGTGCCAAGCACCAAGTGAAAAGGCACCAAAATTCAAAAACCAACGGGAAAAACGGCCTCCAAAGGCCATAAATTTTCCCCATGCGATCGCATGGGTTAGTTCGATCGCATGGCCCAATGGCCCATGCGATCTCATGGCCCATATTTTTTTTATTTTGTTTTTTCCTATTTGATTCCAATATTCATTTTATTAGTTTGAACAACTTATTTCCAACAAATTCTTCTTCGACGGAAGCAATCAGCAGCAGAATCGAAACCGGCAGCACCGATTTTCCAAGGGAAGGGAAGAAGGGTTTTGATTTTCCAACGAGTTTTCTTCTGCTTTAATAAAATTTCTGCAAAGTACAAAGGGTAACAGAGTTGGAGCAGGTAAAATCCAATAAAAAAAAACAATTTTGTAAAAGTTGGTGAGTCACGTGACCCACCAGGCCCCACTGTGCGTCTAACGAATCCACAACTTTTTAATCACATTTTGTAGGACTCGCCACTACACTAACAAGTGGCTTGTTTCTTTTATACTAATATTTGCATACATGGTACCTTTCGCAACGCGACTATAAACTTCTTTGGATGTTCTCTGATTCTCCAAATAAGGCAAGTTCTCAAATGAAAAATGAAATTTTAAGATTTTTATTTTATTTGGGAAGATCTTATGTACTACACCTTAACAACCTTATTTAATGCTAAGGGAAACTATAAACGAATTTTCCTAATGCAAATAGTCTTTCCAATTTCTTCTACTTGACTTTTGTTAGATCCAAAGTGTATTAGCAAGTTTCGTGTCCAAAATATCATTTAATTGAGTTATAATTTGAGTCAAGTTGTAGGAGACTGGGAATGTCTTTGGAAGGAGTCAAAGCCAGCTCAAGAAGATCAAGTCGTCGGAAAAACACTCGAAGTATGCGAGGGAAGTGCTCAAGCAGTTTTAGCAGGGAGTCACCACTCACTATCCAGGTGATCAGCACTCGAGCGGAGGACCACCGCTTGACAATCGCTCGAGTGGTTGTGTTACATTGCCAAACCCTAGTTCGCAATTTTGACAAATTTTACAACCATAAACAACCTCAAACACTTTATATTATAAATACATAAGCCATAGTTCATTGCTACAGTTGGTTGAGCCTATTTTCATTCAAAAGAACAAGGTTTTGAAGATCTATAACACAATATAAATATCTCTTGAATCAACCATAAGATCAAAGTATAAAATTCCAAAAGATGACACACTTAAACCAAATCCTTTACCGAATAGTCTTTAGAGTTTTGAAATTTGGGAAAGATAACTGGAGTTCCAGTTGGAGAAGAATGGCATTCGTTCTTGGTGATCCATGCGAGGGAAAAGAAGTACAATCGAAAAGTTCTTTGGTGATTTACAGGTTGGGTGGTAAGAGCCTACTAAAGTTTAGTTGTGTTTGGACCAATTGTAAGTTAAATATTTTCTAGTTGATATGTTTGGCATGGCTTGCTCGAAAGTTTTTTTTATCCCTGTGAAGAGTTCTTCAAGGGATTTTTCTTTGTAACAAATATTGGTGTTATTTACTTTTACTACTTTGATCTATAGACTTGATTGATTAATTATGATTTATTTGATTACACTTATTAATCAAGAAACAATAATTAGTGACTTGTTTCTTTTTATTGGTTGCTAATTTTAATTCCACATTGTACACCTATTCGCCCCCATCTAGGTGTTAGTTGGTCGAAGCCTCCCTGTTTGACCCAGTTTTATCTAGATGAGTCAGTCATTGTATATTCCCCAATACTTTATGGAAGTAATTATTCTTACTAGAAAGTAAAAATGAGATCTTTTCTAAAATCTATGGATGAATGTGTTCGGGTAAGTGAAGAAAAGGGTTGGAGTGTCCCCATCTACCACTGTTGCTGGTTTTGTTGCACCTACTAATGTCTCTACTTGGTCTAAGGATGATTTAGCTGAGAGTAATTAAAATAGTAGAGGTGTCCATGCTATCTTTATGGCTATTTACCGGGAAAAGTTTAAATATAGAATCTTGGGATATTCTAAAAACCACACATGAAGGAACTAAGATCGTGAAAAATTCTAAATTGCAGATGTTGACCACCAGGTTTGAGTAAATTAAAATGAAAGATGATGAATCTTTCGATGTGTTCTATGCAAAACTGAATGATATAGTAAACTCTAGTTTCAGCCTGGGCGAACGAATCTCCAAGTCAAAGATTGTGAGGAAAGTTGTGATCCATACTTGAAAGATTTAGGTATAAGATTACTGCTATTGAAGAAAGCAAAGACTTAAGAAATTCATAAAAAAAGTTAGGAACAATAAAAGACATTCTGAGAAGTATAAGGGTGACTCTAGTACATATAGAAAAGTTAACAGAGCGAAAAGAGATACTAGAGATGTCAGGAAGAGGTATCAATTAGTTAGTTGTCACATTAAAGCTGAATACCCTAGTTATAAGAAAACTCGAAGTAAGACTATGAGCGCTACTCTCACTGATAATGAATTTAGCTCCAATAATGAAAATGAAAACTCCAATCGTGATCAGAGTGTTATATGGCTACTCTTACTCTATGTCCTCTCAAGTTTTTCATTCTCCTCTACAGGTTCACTCTTAGCTACAGATGTAAAATATATTTATATATATATATATATATATGCTTTTGGCCAACTGTTTGAGGAGAGTCTTAAGTTGAAAAAGGTTAATAGCTCTGCCTTTTAAGAAGTTACATGAACTTAAGTTTGAAAAAGACAAACTTGAAAATTAAGGTTAAGACTCTTACGATTGATGTTGAGAAATCAAATGTCCAATTTCGATCTTTTTCCAGTGGCTCTAAGAAGATTGACAATATGTAGGATTGAACAACTAGCTAGAAATATAGGAAGTTTAGGCTTTAAAGAAACAGGTTCCAACGCCATTACCTCTTCTAAAACCACATTTGTACCTGTCTCTATCAGGTCTAAAAGTGTAGGAGCCCAAGGATCGAGATCATCTATGCAACATAGGGTTCCTTAACCGAAGGTTCAAAATTGAAAACCTAGAGTTGCTCCTAGATTTATTCTCACGTGTCACTACAGTGGTAAATAAGGTCACATAAGACCTAGTGTCGAAGCGGACATCACTTCTCATGTTAGGTCCTTAACTAATCAAATCAGTCACTTGTCTGGAAGGATGAGTTACTCGACTAAGATGACCTCTTTTTATGAAACGTCTGGCTTAAAAAGAGTGAACTCTCTGGTCAAAGTGATGAGTTAAATTGCGGTATTGCAAGCGTTGCTCTTAAAGGTAAAAGTGTTTGTGTACATCCATATGTATGTATTTAGGTGCATGCATTTGCAAATTCATTGTGTCGATATATTCACGCATGCACTCTAAGTTTTTTTGTTATCTCTCTCTTTTTTTTTACATTATCCTCTTAAAAAATTAAAAAAAGGAAAGTTTTTTTTAATATAAAACTTTGAAGTGATGAACATGCTATTTTGTGACCAAGTATTAGTAAAATGAATGAACTTGACTAAAATTTCCAATGAATTAGTTTAGTACTTGTTTGGAGTTGTATTCACCCAATTTTGTTTCCACTAGGCTTGTGCATCAGGTGGGTCGGTCAGAGTATTGGAACCACACATTATACTTTGAATATTTCGTAATTAGAATAATTCGAGTCCCTATAATTACTGGAACCAAACCCAAACCCAAACCCATATTGGAATTGTCGTCTTCGATTCAGGTTCGATTCTACCTATAAAAGTTTATTATATACATTTAATAAACATTTCCATACATGCTATTTCAGTATATATACCTACCATGCTACTGCTAGATAATATTTGTGTAAGGAAGAAAATTCAGTTAAGAAATCTTCATGAAATAAAATAGTGGATATTAAAAACCACGAAATAAGAGGGAATTAAAATATCAAAAATTAAATTACAATTTGAGAAGAAATTATTTTTTTGTTAATAAATTTTATTCAATCCATAAGTGAAACATGCTAGATCCCATAATTTCATTATGAACATTGCTTAAATTCTTCTGCTCGTAAAACATACCCACATAAAAAATATTAATTAAATACATAATTATATAGTATCAAGAAATTGCAGTCCACTTATTGAACTCTCTCTATTTGAATAAAAAAAGAAAAATTATATTTCAAAAAAGAACCACGAACTCAAGATAACCAAAAAGGTACATCACAGCTCAAACTATGAATATATCAAACTCTCTCTGTTTGAATAAGAAAAAGAAAAATTATATTTTAAAAGAGAATCACGAACTCAAGATAATCAAAAAGGTACATCACAGCTCAAACTATGAATATATCAAGTTCAATTGTCATACATTATACAAAAAAAAATTAAAAATCACTTAAATTTATAAACAATGCAAGAAAGTAAAAAATCTCAAATTGCAAAGAATAAACACTTTGATTTATCAACTTACACCATAACCTAACTTGAACTTTTTGATTCATAGAAAGCCTAAATTGCAAAGATTAATATGCTCTAACCTCTAAAATGCAACAATATGATGTGAGGAAATGTCAAAAAAAGTAGGAGTTAGTCTTCAATTTTTAGGGTTAGAGTCTAGAATTTTAAACTATTCCACCAAATTAGGAATTTTTTGGGCCCAGGCCTAGATTCCACAGATAGGACAAAGCAAAATATGGGAATCCAGGTCTTTGACATTAAGCCCCCGTTTGACACCCATTTTTTTCTCATTATCATTCTCATTTTTTTCTCATTCTTCATTTTAACCACACATTCTATCAATAAAATAATATTACACATAAACCTAAAAATTCTCCTTACTTTTTAACCACACATTCTTCCATCAATCACTATTCAAAAACACATTTTTCTACTAAATAGTGCAAAAGATGAATTATTTTTTACAATAATTCTCAATGCTTGGAAAAGAACAAGCATGGATAAGCTTATTTTAGGAAGTATACATCTACTAGGAACTTCTAAGAGGTAAGAGAAATTTATTTTAGGACACAAAGTACTTGTTTTGTTAGGAGTTGAGTCGAATAATGTTTTTCACGTTGTCCTCATCACAAAATGGCACTTCATACATCTGACAATTCTTTCTACATTATACAACTTTAATTTCCAGAAGTAAGGATGATATGTGAAGAGTAACGCTATCTGTTTCAGCACACGTTACTTTACAAGAACCCACAAGTTCCGACTTTCATCGACCTTTTGTAAGACGAGGATTGCATCTTATGAAGTACTTTAACCATGCTTGCAAGGGATATTCATGCGGCACCGAAAATCTAGTCTGCCAGTACCAAGAATCCGGTCATATATTACGGCGAGGTGCGTTCTATTTGGTATTCGACAATCAACAATTAGAGATCTGACATAAAATATACTAATTAGATACTTAGCTCTATAGTATCGAGAAATTGCAGTTCACAAATTAAACACGCCATGTTTGAATTAAAAAAAAAAAAGAAAAATATATATATTTCAAAAGAGAATCACAAATTCAAGATAACCAAAAAGGTACACCACATCCCAACATATTAATATATCAAGTTCAATTGACGTGCATTATAAAAAAATTAAAAAATCACTTAAGTTTGTAAACAATACTAGAAAGTAAAAAATCTCTAATTGCAAAGAATGATAGCTTTGATTCATTAACTTAAACCACAACCCAACTTACACTTTTTGATTCATAAAAAATTCAAATTGCAAATATTAATATGTACTAACATCTTAGATAAAACAATCTCATGTGAGCGCGAGAGTCGGTCTTTATTTTTTAGATTAATTACTACCTAAATTAGGGTTTTTAGGTTTTATATATTTTTTACCTATCATAAAATTATAAATAAAAAATTACAAAAGAATAATGGTTCAACTCGGATATCCACGATTTTAGTTTAGGAACTAAGAACCGAACCAACCCAATCAGTTCTCAGTTCCGATTCCTAATTTATTTTTTAACAGTTCTGAATCGGTTTTGATTGATCTGCTCCGATTAAAATGCCCAAGCCTATGTAAATGCATATGATTTTTTTAATTAAGAAACTAAATAGATTTCTTTAAACAAAAAAATATTTTCTATTTTTTAATATTATAAATACCAATATTTTAAAAATCGATCCGGGCATCGACCCGAAAATCAAAAAAGGTCAAGGGTCAAATGGTCAAATCGGGATTTTTAAAAAAAAAAATTAATTAATAACGAATCCAAAAGGTGAATATTATCAACAACATGAAAATTTAAATAGTTAAAATTTAACACTTGATAGTTTTGCATCATTTATCGCCAATACAAAGAATGCATAAGTAATAATCGAATCCAAAAAATGTACTAAACATCAAAGATTAAATAGTTAAATTTCGCCTTCATTGTTTTCATCTATAAGCTTTAATCCTCGATCATTTCCGCGGTCACTTGAACCACCAAAACAACGAATAACATCCAACACATTTAAACCACCCATCTCTAGAGTATGAAGCTCGTCATTATTTTTATTATCATGTAAAGCACAAACATAAAAATAAAAATATTAGATAAAGATACATGACCAATATAATCAAATATAAAAATAATAAGTTAATATTGTTAAACTTGTGAACCTTGAACACAAGCATCACTTTCATGATCATTAACATTGGGAAATGCATCTTCTTCCCACATAACATTATCTAATTCTTCATACTCAAAATCAGGCGGTACTTTATCCAAAAGTCTATCTTGTCAATACACTTATAATCAACTGGATCATAAGATCTTTTCTCATAACAAAGTCTATAAGGTTATTCATGAGAAGTGGTTAGATAAAGAAAATATTAACAAATAAATAAGACACTAAAATAAACTCGTGACTAAAGAGTTTGAATTATATACCTATTCTTCAATCGCAAATTATAAGTAACATATACAAGATCATTGAGTTTTTTATGCTCCAATATATTTCTATTTTTGGTGTAAATACGTTCAAATACACTCCAATTCCTTTCACATCCCGAAGAAAAAGTTGTTTGACCAAGAATTCGAACAACTATCTTTTGCGAAGTAGGAGCACTAGATCCACACAATTCTAAATACATCCTTTTCCCTCCCATTGCTTTTGTCTCATCATCACAAATGTTTTTTTTTTATTTCAGGTCGAATCCTTCTTCATAAATGAAAGCAGAATTAAGAAAATAAGTTGTTGCATATATGTTAAGGCAAAGATGTTTATCCCATCGCTCCTTAATTATATGAGTGTAAGGCCTATACAATTGTTTCTTATACAAGAATATATTTTTTATTCCTTTTTGTGTCCTATGCATCATATACATAACCCAATGACGATTTTTCATAAAAGTGGTAGCGAAACGAGTCACAACTGGATGTACAATTTCCCTCCATTCACGCATTTTTCTCAACCAAGACAAAAAAAATAAATTGTGCGATTATACACAAATATTGTAATCTTTGAAGCACGTAATGTAAGGGAATGTACATTAAGCATACTACTAATATCTTTCAAAATAAGATTCAAGCAATGTGCAGCACAAGGAGACCAAAAAATGTGATCATATTTGTCATGCAATAATTTCCCAGCTGTCACATAGTTAGCTGCATTATCAGTTACCATATGAACCATATTACGAGGCCCAACCCATTCAACTATCTCGGAAAACAAATTACACAATGTTTAAGCATTGTTCGCTACATTTGACGCATCATAAGATTTTACAAATACAATTCCAAAAGAGCAATACACTTAAAAATTAATCAAAGTTCTATGTCATTGATCGCTCCAACCATCAGCCATAATTGTGCATCCATTATTTATCCACTGGATTCGATAAGTATCAACAAGTAACTGACATTCTTTCTTGCAATCTCTCAACAAATTGACACGAATATCATTTTAAGATGAACCTTTAAATCCTAGACTAATTACAGCGATAGCATCTAAAGCAAGTTAAAAGTAAGGTGATTGCAAAGCATTAAATGGAATGCAAGCATCATAAAACCACCTAGCCCAAGCCATATGAGCTCTCTTTATTGCTTGTTTACCAGCTAAAACACTCTTTATACGAGGATGTGAACCACGAGTAGTCCTTGGAGCAAAATATGTTTCAATCCTTCACTTGCTCTCCTCTTCCCTTTTTCTTGCTTTGTTTTTCTGAAGACACGTGTATTTCTTGAATTTCATGTGCTATTTTATTTCCTCCAATTTCTAAATCTATATAATTATCCCCAAAAGTACAATCATGAGCCTATTTAGCATCTTGTTTCTTTTGAGATATATCCTTATGAACTCCTTGAAATTTAAATCGAATATCAAGAGGAACTTTCTTACATTGAGATATTTGACCTTTAATTCCAGCAAGATGGTATTTCATTATATTAATTCTCCCACCTTTAAAGCTGTTGTTTCAATAAAGACATGTGTAACGAACTTTACCATCAATATCACGACTAGAAGAGAAGTGTTCCCATGCAGGATCAATCTTTGCACGGCTAGAAAGTGTGGAACCTATAGATTGTCTTTCCAAAGATTGAGTATTGTTGTCCATCCTAAGAAATTAAAAGCACCATAGTTACAGAATACAATAATCCATTGACCTGCCTCTTGCATGTAAAATTTTCAAAGAAACCAAGTAAGGCAGGGAAAAAAAGAACAAAACTCAAGTTCCTATATTGATGGATAAGTTTTGGATTAAACAATGGCACAACCCAGAATCTAAATAACAATAATATGAACTATTAGATAGGCACAATGAAGAAGAAATCATAAATAATTCTTATCCCTAGTCAAATACCAACCCATTATCAAGAAATAGTATAATATCTAAGACATTAATAAAAAATTACACGGAAGAAAAAACAACAAAATCCAACAAATTTCACAATACTAACGAAAGTTGCATCCTAAGAAACATGTGTTCTTAAAAGAAGAGGTGGGTATCATTCAGATTGGACATCTCGAGAAATTGATCATATTGATTCTCATTAAAAAAAATGTGAAAAATGACCATCTGTCTATGAAAAATAAAATAAAATTGGACTCGACTTGGGTTGATCGGTTATGGTTAGATCAGTTTCTTTTCAATTCTTTTATACTTCAAAAATATTTAAATGCTAAAACTTTCAATTATTCTGAAGACCTATGAGTTTATATAAATTAAGATTTAATATAGAGATTATAAAAAACTAAAAAAAAAAACTATAACCGAATTAAAATTTGATCATGTAATTACAAGAATCAGATCACAATAATTCGATTCTCATTTTAAAGACCCAAAACTTGATCAATTTCAACTAAAATCAAACTGAACTAGTTGGATTGGTCTGATCCTGATCCAAGTTGGGTGAGTCCAAATATATTTTGGAAAAATTAGACTCGCTATCCTAAAAAAAAAAGATATTGGATTAATACTCTTAAAACTAGTTATAACTAAATTTCTCATATTAATTACGCCCAAAACCTCCCCGAACCCCGAAAGTCCAAAAAACTCACAAATTAATTTTGTCAGTTTTTTTTAGTTTTTATCATTTTTTGAATTTCTATAACTTTTTGTTTAATAGTCATTCCTTTCTCTTTTTACATGATTGAGAGTCAATCATACCATATGAATATATTGATTTTAAAGAGACATTATACGTCACTTTTTATATTTTTTAGCAGTGATATATCTTAAATCCATAACAAACATGACATGAAATGTCAACTTTTAACAAAAAGTGACATATGCTTTGAACATATGACATTAGTTGTTATATTTATGGAATTGTATATCAATGACAACGTAGTCTCTTTTCAACAGTTTTAAAACTTAGCTTGTTGAAAAAATGACATGATTTTTAACAAAAAAAGCAACATGCATTTTAACAAATGTTGTTGTATGTGCATTTTATTGGGACAATAATTCAGTCATTTTAACGCTTTTATATATTTACCTTCATGATAATTGGAGATGTTAATTTTATTCATATCTACAAAAGAATACAAATGAAATACTGTGTATTTTATAAAAAAAAAAAAAGTCACAGAGCATCTCACTTTTAAATTTCACCGTGTTAATTCATATGCAAAAAACAAATAAATTGTTACAATATATCATTTTTTTAAAACAAGGTTTGAATTTATCATATTTACATTTTCACAAACGCATGTACACATCTACTTAATTGATAAAAAAAAACTCAAATAAGATATACTAATAAACATTTTTTTAAAAAAGTGATAGCGAAAGTAAAAGTTTTAGCAATTTAATTCACAAGCAAGATACCAATAAACTATTACATCTTGTCACTTTTTAATGTAGAGTAGAGTTTGAATTCATATTCATCTATATAAATTTTCACAAACACACGTGTATGCATTTATTTAATTGATTCGAAAATTCAAATGAGATAGATTGCAATATATTTTTTTTTTTTTAAAAGGTGATTGTGAAATATCACTTTTATTATTCTCATTTTTACAAACACTTTGCATACATCACTTGAATTAATTCAAAGTTGATTTTTTATGTATAATAACTCAATCCAATTAATACAAATCTGAACTTTAATATATACTAACTCAAATTTATTAATCTATATATGAAATTTCAAATGTACTTTAATAAAAATATCTCAATAACATCAAAATTAAACAAAATATGAACTAATTAAATCAAAAGTCAGAGATTTACAAACCTATATATTTGAGATGAATATTTGCAAATTTGGGGAAGAAAACTTTAAAGAAATTCGTATTATGAGCCGAGCCTTTTTTCAATCCATACACTACAACAAAAAGCATTTTGCAACGTGTAAAAGGCAGCATTCGTTGATTAAATGTTGCTAAAGATGTCTATCGCAACATTTTAGCTATGAATGATGCTATTGGCTAACATAATTGAGCTTTCGCAACATTTTTTGAATAAATGTTGATAATGTCACATTTTGCAACGTTTTATAAATGTTGTGAAAAGTTTAAGTTTTTATAACGTTTTTTGTACGTTATTGAAATCTGGTTCTATAGCAACGTTCATGACCTGTTTTTGAAAAAAAATTGTATTTTTTTCCCAAATTAAATTATATACAGGCTAGAAACCAAAAATAACTCAAACCCTGAACTAATTCATGCCTCCCTCCATTCATTCCTCTCCAACAAAATCAATAATCTTTGATTTATTGAGCTATTCTCTCTAGTTTGGCTAACCGTTGCCGCCAGGCCCGATTTTGGGCCGAGGCGAGTGAGGCCATCGCCTCAGGCCCAAAATCAGGGAGGGCCTCAGATTTTTTTTTTTTTGTTTTCTATTTTATAAGTGAAAAAATAAGCCCTAAATCCCATCCTTTTGTTTCTTCTCTTAATTCTTTGAGCAACACTATGAGATTTGTTCCAAAAGATCTTCAATGTTTTCTTAACTAAGTTGAGTTCAACTGTTCAACTACATGAAATTTAACGTAGTTTTATGTTTTCGAAATTCAAATCTATTGCTGTTATTATTCATATTTCAATTTCTAGTTTTATTTTCTTTTATTTATTTGATGGTTGCAATGTAAAATCTTAGATTAAATATTTTAATTTTATTACTAAAATATAAATAAGATCGGGAAATCTCAAAGTTTAGGTAGAGGCCTAAAAATCACTATTACATTGAAAAAATCTTACACTTCAAATCTCTTTAAATTATTTACCCTGAATTTGAAAATATTTTTCTATTTTTTTTCTTGGATTTTTTCATTGTTTTTCTCTAACTCATATTTCTTTCATTTTTTGGTGATTATTATTAATCTAATTTGATTTCAAATTTATTTATTTATTTTTTTTTTTTGTGTATCTAAATATTTGAATTTTTGTTATTATTTACCTTCTACAATATGAGATTTTGAAATATGTTCCAAAGTATTTTGTTGAATTTTTTTGTATTGATTTTCTCTACCTTCGTATTTCTTTCGTTTTTGGGGATTTTTTTTCACTTAAATCAGAATTTACAAGTTGTATGACATTTTTATTGATCTAATTTGATTTCAATATCATTCATATGTGTGTAGACTTTTTATACTATATGATTGATGTTTACATAAGTTTATAATTCTAATTGTTTTGTCATCTCTTAGTCATTAATTTTTAGTGAGTAATTAATTGATAAATGTATTTTCACTCTCCTACTCTTTCTCACCTGGTTGTTGAGGTACAAAGGAGCAGTTCGCATTGCTTCAAGGCTCGAACATGACCCCACATTTCTACGCAGGTTTGATCTTCAAGTATGTTATGACTTGTAAAGTTAACAGACTTTAGTTAAAGATGGCATTGGTCATGGGCATAACTACATAGGGATCAAATGGAAAAAAAAAATCCGGGGCCTAATTTATAAGGTTCGCCTCAGGCCGTAAAATCACAGAACCGACCTTGGTTGCCGCCACAGGAGGATTCCAAAAAGGAAAAGATCGCCACCGACACCGGAGGATGCCAAGAAGTAAGAAAAGTGGTGGTCAAAGAAGAAAAAAAGAAGAAGTTCTCCAGCCGACAGCAAAATTCCTCGTTGAGTTTTCGAAATCGTAGGATGTTGTCGTTGGGGATGGAGATGGAACACTATTGTTGTTATAGCGATCACTCTTTTGAAGGCATCTCTTACTCTTTTATCTGCTGGCATTCACCCCGACGGTTGTTTCAGATGCCCTTCACAAGGCTTCGATTAAAGCTGTTGAGATTTTAACGGCTATGGCGATTCCTGTGGAGTTATCGGATCATGATTCACTGGTTAAGTCAGCATCTACTTCTTTGAATTCCAAGGTTGTGTCTCGATACTCTTCTCTTTTAGCCCCATTAACTGTTGATGCTGTGCTTTCTGTAGTGGACCCTGCTAAGCCTAATTTAGTAGACTTAAAAGATATTAAGATTGTGAAGAAATTAGGGATAGAACACTGATTTGTGCAATCAACAAACCCAAATAGATGTTCTGTGTTTTCTATTTGGGTATTTAAATTTCTTTGGTTAATCCATTTAAAAATAAATAAATTTCCCCAAATGCCGGGCTTAAGGTTTTTAGGGACGATGCCAATGGGGTTATTTTACTACGAAGACTAGAGCTTGCGAGGAAGAGAAATTATGTTATTTATTGAGAATTTACAATTGAATTCTTTGTCAAATGGGCGTAAATCATTGATTTTGTTAATGTTCTTTACTGGAATTTACTTGGAGCAGAAGCAGTTTTGAATATCATTATTTTAGTATATACCAGGAGCGTAACTGCTGTTCATACTGGAAAGTAATAATCTAAAGAATCTCTAATTTGTAGCTGTTCTCACTGAATTTTTAGTTGGTGATTGAGCTTAATTTCTTTTCTATGTTTGATTGTTCTGTTCAATGAAATTATTTGTTGGCACAAGGCACAACATGGTTTTTCTCTGTTTCAGTTAATCGAACTTGGGTTTATTTTGAGCTTTGAATTTTGCGAAGTAAATCTTAAAATTTGGGTCATGTTACTAAATGATGGTATTTTTTGTAAAGTTGTAACTTTTCAAATGACATTGACATTTGCCTTTTTAAAAGCAATGTCAGGATTTATGATTGACATGGTTGGCTTCAGCATCTCTAAAATGGTTTGGTTTTAATTGAGAGGGAGTAATCTTTGTTGCTTTTGTTGAAGTCTTATGGGGGTGAGTTCTTGTCTCCATTGACTAAGGTGTTTTGAATATATATTTGATGTCTGTTTAGGTCTTGACATCCCATGTGCTTTTCTGTTCCAAACAGTTTGCAGACTTGATGTTGTAAGCCTCAAATATGGCTAGAATTTCTGGTTGTGATGGGTGAATATTACTCAAATTGTTCTTACTTCGATTTCTGAAGGTTTTTATGATTATGTCCTCTAAGAGTGTTATTTTTCATATGATGGTGATTTTGTTTCTCTTCATTTCATTAAAGGTGCCTATGGGTAGAGCAACTCTTGGTCGTATCATGAATGTCATTGGAGAGCCTATTGATGAGAAAGGCGATATTAGTAAGTGGTGTTGCTTCTGAATGATCCATACTCTTTTAAGTGACTATAGAAGGCTTGTGTCTTTACTAACAAAGGAATGGTGCTGCAAAAGCTGATCAGTACTTGCCAATTCATCGTGAAGCTCCAGCCTTTGTAGAGCAAGCAACTGAATAGCAAATTCTTGTCACTGGTATCAAGGTACTTTCTTAGAGGTCCAATCTGTACTTTGATGGCTTCCACAAAAGAGTGTCAAAGATGAATTGGATGCAAGGCATGATTCTCTAGGAGCTCCATCAAATTGGCTTCTGAAGTTTGAGAGGTTACGGGATCGATAATTGAATTATGGAAAGCTTGCAATGTTTCACAATTTTATTTCATTTTGAAGCTCCTTTTTATTTAGGCGGTGATGTATCACATTCTAATATTCAAGTGTATGGATTAAAAATTTGTAATGAAATTATCAATTTTTATGCAATTCCAAAATTTGTTCATAAGAGGTCATTTTCAATTTTATCAATCAATTTGCATAAATTGTTGTTAAAAAAAAAAAAAAAAAACATACGACAACGTTCAAAAAACGCTGCAAAAAGTTATTAATAACGTTAAAAAAGCTACAAAATGTTATTAGCAACATTTAAAATTTAAACGGCAACATTGACGTATCCTTCTACTCTACGGTAACATCAAGCTTTGCAACATACGTCCAAGTACTGCAGAAGGTCTTCAGCAACGTTCAAAGAACGTTGCAAAAGGCTTTTTTTTGTTATAGTGATGGTTTCTACTATATTTCTTATGGAGATAACGGGGTGAAATTATAATATTTATATTTTAATCCATATTTATAATGATTTTTTAAAAGCATCACAAAACCAAGCCCCTATTTGATGGCCATTATAAAGAGAAATTTTGGGAAAATGATATTTTGAATAGTGATTTTTAGAGAACGTGTATAAAAAAAAAATTGAATGTACATGTAAAATATTTTATTGTGTGAATATATAGTTGAAAATAAGTAGGAAAAATAAAAAGTTAAGAAATAAAAAGATAAGAATATTTCTGTAAGTACCCTTAAAATTTTGAATAACGTTATCTAGCACTAGTGGTGGTACAATACAAGTTTAAGCGGCGTGATGCAATAAACTCAATGAGAGGTGCAATTAAGTAAGTCATTTAATTGTAATGTCGGATTCAGTGTCCCTAAGAAGAATAATCCATCAATTCATGTTTCTCCATAGATTTCCGGGCTCCAATCATAAGATCGAGTATCTCTCTCTTACGAGAAAAGTGAGCCATGGCCCGCTGCATTAGTGCAAAGTGTTGCTCTTCGGAAAACAAACCTCCCATAAAGAAGTTTCAAATCTCCCCCGGACCTGTCATTTAATGTCATATTAGTGTCATATAAACTGGTGTTTTAACATCAATGGTGCTAAATAACATTACTCTAAAAATTGAGAAATTTTCATATATAGAAAATTAAGTATGACTTATTTCAAAAATAAGAAATATGGTTTAAAATTTCAAAAATTAGATATTAGTTAAATTTTAATTATGAAATAACCCATTTCAAAACTTAGAAATAAGGTTTAAAATTTCAAAAATCCGATATTAATTAAATTTTAATTATGCAATAATGAATTAAAATATATTTTATTAATTAAATATATTAAGGTTACAATTCTATACTATTTGTCACAAATTATCGAATCAATTGGTCACGAACTAAAAATTTTATAGGTCAGAAATTATTTCACGATTACAATTAAAAAAATTTCAATTTATTTATCGGTCAGAAATCAAAAAGATTTTAGGTTTCAATTTAAATGTTTCAAATTATTTATCGATTACAAATCACAAATTTTATAAGTTACGATTCAAATTTTTAGGTCATATATTATTTATTGATCATAAGTTATCGGTCGCATATTAATTATTGGTCACATAATATCTAATTTATTGGTCACAATATCAAATAATTGGTTACATATTATTTATTGGTCACAAATATTCCCACCCCACGCCATCCCACCTACAACCACTACACCATGCTACGACCACCACCACTACCATCAACATTACCACCACCTTACTAGCACCGCCACCAATTACAAACCACCACCAACCCAAAAACTCTGGCACCAAAAACTCTTGATTTTCCCTACATTTTCTACCACCAGCAACGACGCTCACGCCACGTGCAGCACCGCCCAAAATCGACACTACCATTACCACCGCAACCTAATCAGCACCGCCAACATCACCACCACAGCCGCCGCCACCAACTGCAAATACCACCAACAAAACGCACCCAAAAATCACTCCACTACCCCACAAAATCAGATTCAAAATAACTGCACAACTACCGCAAACCAGATCCAAAATCACTACACAACCACTGATTGCAAAACCAGATCCGGTCGACGATGATCTCTGCGCAGCAACGGTGACTACTATGCTTTGAGCGCAACGACGACTGCAACAGCGGAGTCAAGCGACATCACCGCTTAGCGCGCAGCAACAAAGACATCATCGTCGCGACTACAACAACATTTTGCCCCGACTGCATAATAGTCATAGCTGCCGGTGGATAATGGAGGTAGAGAGAATGGAGTGAATTTCGGTAGGGGCGAGGGTGGGTATATAAATTTAATTTTATAACATTATTATTAAATATCATATGATTTTTGTATAAACAAACTTTGCCCTTGTTTGACAACAATTATTTATGGAAAATAAAGTTTTGAACAGTAATTTTTAGGAAAATGTTTGGTTAAAAAGTAGGAAAATACGTAAAAAATATTTTTTGTAAGAATGTGTGATTAAAAATGAGTATGGAAAAAAAAGAGTTTGAAAGAATGATTGTCAAATATGGACTTTAAATCTGATTTTTGGAATGTTAACTTAAAAAATAGGGGGAAAAACCATATATACTTCAAATCTGTAATGAGAATTTGATGAACACATTTTCAATTGGAGCATCAATTGTTGAGTAACATTAACTTGCAATCTTGTTCGCTCGCTTCACAGATTTCGAATTTTTGTTAGCCGGCAATACTTCATAATCTCAGGTGATACATATATGCTGCAAAACTTATGTACTCACTGAATCTTGAAAATATATTTCTACTATTTTACACCGTATTGTTGAAAAATTATTTAATTTACCTTGTGGGCCGACACATGTAATTAATTGTGTATAAATGATATCTTAAAATTAAACTCAAAATTAAAGTTATCTAATAAAAAATTAAGTAATTGAGCTTTGAGAATCTAAATCCAATGTGGGTTGGATTATATTTGTAGAGATCGGATCTGTTAGGATTGTATTTGACGATGAGCCGAATATCTATAAAAACTATATATATGGTTATGGTCTCCAATTCATGTTTAATTTTTCTCATTCTTGGTGTTATCCAATCAACACAAGAATACAAGAGAAAATATATTAAAGAGGAATATCAAAAATCACAATTAAGAACAATGATTGAAGAATTCAAGAATCCACAATCAAGAATCAAATTGAAGAACAAGAAAATTAAGATCATGGAGTAAGAAACTAAAATCAAAATTAAGATCAAGAACTCAAGAATCAAAAGCGTCAATATTCAAGAACTGGAATCAAGATCCAGCAATAAATAAACATTCTCAATGAATTAAGGTATGTTTCGCTTTTGATTAATTTTTTCGATGATTTGATATAGAGATCTTGACAATTCATAATAGGCTTATTAGCACAAAACGTCCCTACGTTTGATAGTTAGTGTGCAAAACGTCCTAACGTTTCATTTTTTTGCATTTTTGCCCCTATTTCAACGTTTCAGTGTGGAAAACATCCTTTTTCACTATTTTTCACTGTAAAATGACCATTATACCCTCAAATTTAAATAAAACAAATAAAATGAAAAGAAATATAAAAAATAAATTGTAATTATACTCTCAAACTTTTTAAAAAGTGCAAGTAAGTCCAAAAGCCTTATTAAAAGGGTTAAACACAAAACGTCCCTACGTTTGACACTTAATGCGGAAAACGTCCCTATGTTTCAAACATGTTTATATTTGCTCAATAACACAAAACGTCCCTACGTTTGACACTTATTGCGTAAAACGTCCTTACGTTTCATTTTTTTTTACATTTTCGTCCTTATTTCAACGTTTCATTGCGGAAAACGTCATTTTCACTATTTTTCAATGTAAAATGACAAATATACCATCATATTTAAATAAAACAAAAAAGGAAAATAAAAAAAAATTAATTACAATTGTGCTCCCAAACTTTTCAAAAAATGCAAATGAGTTCAAAAATCTTATTAAAACATTCAAACTACCAGTCCTTCCCTCCTCCCTCAACCTTATCCTCCCTCCACCACCTAAACCATCAGACCCCACCACCTTTCAAATCATCACACCTCCATCTACAATCCTGGTTTAGGTGGTGGAGGGAGGATAAGGTTGAGAGAGGAGGAAAGGACTGGTAGTTTGAATGTTTTAATAAGATTTTTGAACTCATTTGCAATTTTTGAAAAGTTTGGGAGCACAATTGTAATTTATTTTTATTTTTATTTTCCTTTTTTGTTTTATTTAAATATGATGGTATATTTGTCATTTTACATTGAAAAATAGTGAAAATGACGTTTTCCGCAATGAAACGTTGAAATAAGGACGAAAATGTAAAAAAAAATGAAACGTAAGGACGTTTTACGCAATAAGTGTCAAACGTAGGGACGTTTTGTGTTATTGAGCAAATATAAACATGTTTGAAACATAGGGACGTTTTCCGCATTAAGTGTCAAACGTAGGGACGTTTTGTGCTTAACCCTTTTAATAAGGCTTTTGGACTTACTTGCACTTTTTAAAAAGTTTGGGAGTATAATTACAATTTATTTTTTATATTTCTTTTCATTTTATTTGTTTTATTTAAATTTGAGGGTATAATGGTCATTTTACACTGAAAAATAGTGAAAAGGATGTTTTCCACACTGAAACGTTGAAATAGGGGCACAAATGCAAAAAAATGAAACGTTGGGACGTTTTGCACACTAACTATCAAACGTAGGGACGTTTTGTGCTAATAAGCCATTCATAATATTATGTAAAGTTTAAGTTTCATGAAAAATTCAACACGTATGACTTCTCTGAGAATTTGTGAAGAACGAGTATTACATTCCTTGATAAATAATTGATTCTGAGTGAGAATAGATAAACACGATGTGATTCAACAATAATTCATATCATGAATTTGTTTTACTTGTGTCTTTCTATGAAATAAGAAAGCCTGCTTCAAAATAATGCAAAACATTCAATGAAGATGAAGGTAATGTCTTTATATTCTATGACCCTTGAGTTTATTAAGAATTATATGCTACTGTATGTAATTTAAAGATCATCGATAATAGGAATCTGATTCAACGAAGAAACGTGATAACATATATGATATGTGCTATTAGTTGATATGTAACATTTTATTACAACGTTTCTTAAATATGGATGCATTGTCATTAGAATTTCTAAAATACATGTATTGCACTATGATTTCATATAAATGTTAACTTTCTCCATTACAATGAACACATGTATCTCCGTTAACAAATTACATGCATCAAGTCTTACTGATACAACGCACCTAGTAGATTAGAGAGTTAACTTGCACTTGCAACTGGTTCCAGGTTGATGGGGTTCCTTGTCCACATTCATCAGCTGTTATTAGGACGAATGGAGAACAACCATACAAATATTGTTCTCTTTACCGTTCAAAGGAATCATATGTTGACATGTACACCAGTAGCATCATTCCAAACGGGGAGGCCTAAGAATACAAGGAGACGAATAAGGGAGAGAGCATACAACTAGCAATATGTGGGCGATATGGTGGAAAGGGGGCACAACAGAAGAACATGTAAGTAGGCTCGACCACTAAGTCATGTGCAAAAACATAAATGTTATTCATGTATCAACGGAAATGATGAATAGTTACACGATGTGTTAATCGTATGATGTTAAATTTATTTATTCCTTTAAATACTTGGTGATTGATGTTGGTGAATAAGTGTTTTCGAGAAAATAATAAAATTGATGGATGAAGTACTATAATTAGATCTAGATGTTGTGATGTATCAGAGTTGTTTCGAGTTATCATTCCATACTTTCAGATTGTGTGAGACTGCATACTTCACATAATCATTATGTGATGAAATCTGCATTCAAACTAGAAATTTATATAGTTGTTGTACTGTAAATTCCACCATGTACAACAGATATTTATAGCTGTATAAACTTACTGGTGATTATTGCATGTATTGTCATAATATCCAAACATTTGGCCAATTCCACTCTGTTCTGTAGATTTTTATATGGGTTGTATAAGTGGCGTTGAATGAATAACTGTTATTCACACCAGATCAGTATTGATGCTTCATCTTATTTTTTGGAACCTATTTTCAAATCAACTACTTTCTTTACACTTCATATCCAATCATAATTCTTATGCCATTTCGTCAATAAAGAGCTCAGTAAGGTCATTTGAATGGTGGAAAACCATTATTTTTAATCTAAGCGCACCCCTCATGTCAATTAAATTTGATTTTCTGAGCCTACATTCCTAGACACTGTTATTTTACATGTGCTCGAATCAAGCTCTGTAGTCTCTATTTACCACTTGGAAATTTTCTTCACGTAGAACTTCTTAACTTCAATGAGTAAATTTAATCATTACTCATTGAACTTTAACTTTGTTACCACTTACTCATTCAACTTTAATGAGTTACTGAACGGTCACTCATCTTTCCTTATAGATACCCATCCACCACTCCCCTGACTTCCATCTCTTCAATTTGACAGAAAATCACACGTGGATGACGGTGATCTCACGTGGCAAACACTCCCCCGTTAAGTTGACAACGTGGAATTAAAACACACCACATTTCTCATTTTCTCAGCACGCTTCTCCTTCTCCCCCATTCTCACTCACGGCACTGCTCACTGGAAAAATCCCCAATTCAAACCCTAAATTCCCAAACCCCTCGTTGGCTCCCGGAAGAGAACCCCCAATCCACCACCACGAAGGAAGCCGCCATCGCCCAGCTCAAAGCCCTCATCACCCAGCTCGATGAAGTTGCAAGCCGGGAAAGAGAAGAAGTCAGGAAAATAAGGCAAACCAAAAAACTGTGATGAAGAAGAGGAAAAAAATCCAGCTGAGAATAATCCTGAAGTGAAAATAAGTAATTCTTCTCCTGCAGTTAATGGTCGCCCAACAGTGTTATTGCTGCTGGTTATTGCAGTCCTCTTTGTACAGGGATATTGCTGCTGGTTATTGCAGTCCTCTTTGTACTATTGATAATATGAACTTTGTATGATCTTTGTACTATTGAATGAATGAATGAATTATGTCATAACTTGGTTTGTTTCATTCTTGTGGCTGAATTATTTTATTGAAAATTGGATTGATTGAGGTGCATAAATGTGATACACCAGATTGAGAAGCTTCAATATCACATTCGAATTCAAGTAGATTGGACCAGTTGGGACGTAGTCTGAGTCTTGCATTTGGTTTCCATTTTTTGCATCAGATTTGTTCCCAGATTTGTTCCCAGATTTGCAGTTGGGATGTAGTCTGTGAGGTGCATAAACTCTGTGATCTGTTCCCTGATTTTCAATATCAGATTTGCAGTTGGATGTAGTCTGTGATGGACCAGATTTGTTCTTGAACTCATTGGAAGAGCATGAGTTCCATTGAATGATGGTAAAATATGAGATCTATTTCTCACAAAAATTTATTAGACTTCGATTCAGTTTGATCAAGGCCAAGTTCCTTAGTTTGAAAAATGCAGTCCAGATCAATCATTCTCCACCTTATTCATTCATTCATTCATTCTCAAAATCATAAATATAAACCAGTAAACAGCTGGAATAAATATAACCAGTAAACTGATGGAATTTAAATATAAACATAAACCAGTACACTGCTGGATGTTGGCCAAACTATAGTTCGTTCATTCATTCATTCATTCTCAAAATCATAAATATAAACCAGTCAACTGCTGGAATGTAACCATTCATTCAAAATCCATTCATTCAAAATACATTCATTCATGATGGTTAAACGATATTTCAAACATGAATACTTTGATCACTACTAAACTAGAGATATCGCTAAACATTTAAGTGGAAAAAAAGTCAACAACTTCTACCACTAGGTCGACTTCTATAATGATTCAAATCAATTATCATCACTGTTAACACCATCCATACTACCCCTAGTTACAGCAAGTCCAGCAAGCTCCTTGCAAGCAGCCAAAAGTCCACCAGAAGAATCCAGTTTCTCAGTAATGCCATTATTTTCATTCTTTGAAAATGGACTCTTATCTTGAATGGACTTCTGAATATAAGTTGTTGTTTCAAGTCACAATTGTTCCCTCATCCCAGAGTCCATCAGATGCTAAGACAAGATATTCCATCTCTGGAGTCAAAGATATAACCTTGGTATCAGGCTCGGCCCATATCCAATCTTTCAGATGAACATCTCCAATGCTTCTTGAAACAGATAGTATTCCATGAGCTCTCCAAGTTCCACGATGAAGCTCCACATATCTTCCCTGCATAATGAAACACTCAATTGATTGTTCTGTGGGGTGGATTATAAAGTACTAGGTTACTTGAAGGGATAAAAAGCACTAAAGTCTTATCTACTTGAAGGGTTTCAAGATAAGCTTTAGAAGTACCTTGTCCTCGATTCTTTTCTGCTCGTTCTCGTCCTGCTCTATGATCTTTTGTGATGGCTTCAGCTATTCCACCTCTAGATAGAACTGCTCTGCAATCTCCTAAGTTTGAAACTACCATCTCCTGTCCTTCAATAATGGCAGTAACACAACAAGCTTATCAGGTCCACAAGCTTATCAGGTCCATCAGTATTTACAGTGCTGGAATATAATCAATCAGTTATAAATCACAAGTTTGCTCCAGTTTGCTGAATGCCAAATCAATCAGTTATACCTGTTCCAGATAAATCATTCTCCACCTTATTTTCACTAAAGTGACTCTCAATTCTCCACCTTATTCATTCATTCATTCTCCAAATCAAAAATATAAACCAGTAAACCGGTAAAACCATCAAAACAAAGCTGATAAAGCAAGAAGACCACATCCTATATTAACAAATGCACAAAATTGAATGAGCTACTAATTTGCTGAATGAAGAGAAAGATCTTTTATTGATGAAGATCATGTTTTATACAGATTACATCAATCCTATATATAGACTAACATTTCTATAAAACAGAAATGAGAGAGACTAAGTGCTACACAAAACATTTACATGTGCCAAAAAAACAGAATTCAGTTATGCAAATGGGAGGGGCGCTGGGCTACGAGTTCTTCTAGAATGCTCTTCTGCTGGTGACTCCTGTGACTTGGTGCTGAGTATGCTACTGACTAATGCTTTCTTCCAGCTCATCATCCAGCTCAGTAATCCTATTTTCCAATATCCTAAGCTCCCAAGCTCCTTAGTAGTGTATACAACCTGCCATAGAATTCACAAGCAATTATAAAAGAATCTGATAATCATACCAAGAATTATTTCATGATGATAGAAGTTGTAATTATCATGATGTAAAATGTATGTATTTAATAAATGGCAATGAATCATTCAAATAGACTAAGCGCCACAAATACATAAAAAATGCTAAGGTAATAGAAGTTAATAATTAAAAGATGGCAACAACACTATAATAATGCTAGACATATGCATTAAAGTTTAATTCAGACAATAATTAGATCAACATAGCGGATGACTGATTTACACACTTCATGCATAGGTAAGTCACTAAGGGAAAACCTGCAAGTTGCTTATATTCACTTCTGCAATTTCCCTTCCCAAACAGGATTGCAATCTTCCTTCTATATGGGCTCTTGCTTCAACAAGGAAATGTAACTAATTCCACCAATTTGCGGAGGCGAGCTGGGCGATTTCCACCAAACAGGGTTCTTGCTTCATCAAGCTGGGCGATTTTCTCTTCCAGCTGGGCGCTGTCGTCGCGGAGGGATTTGAGCTGGCAGATTCCTTCCTGGGCGATTTTGAGCTGGGCGATGGCGGATTTTGAGCTGGGCGATCAACAATTTTCGCCTGTCGGGATTTGAATTGGGAATTAAGGGTTTGAATTGAATTGGGAATTAACGGTTCCAATTGGTGAGCAGAGAAAATGGGGGAGAAGGTGTTTGAAGAGGAGAGTGCCGTGAGTTTAATTACACGTTGGCAATTTAAGTGAAGGAGTTTGCCACGTAAGAAAATCGTTATACACGTGTAATATTCTGTCAAATTGAAGAGACGAAAGTTGAGAGAGTGTTGGATGGGTAACAATAAGTAAAGATGGGTGACCGTTTGGTAACCCGTTGAAGTTGAGTGAGTAAGTGGTAACAAGTTTAAAGTTGAGTGAGTATTCATTAAATTAACTCTAACTTCAATTGCAGGGGTGTGTGAGCCTTGAAAGCTCCGTGCTTTGGGTTTCTTCATCGGCATTTTTCATCTTGTTGGAACGCAAAGGTGAACTAGATCTTGGTGATGTTATTTTCTATTTCTGTAATCAACTGAAGCATGTAATAAGATTGATTTATTTGATTTTGAGGATGGAATAGAGTTTGTCTCATTCTCTATTTGGGTTTTTATAGAGAAGAAGAAACCCCCAAAATTCCAAAATTGGAGTTTGCAAAGAGGATTTTTGGATAGAAAATATGGCAAAATGGAAATTGAGATATGAATAATAGTGATCTTTGAAATGGATTGAAGAGTTCTTGGATTTCAAGCTTGAAATTTTTTGATTTAGTGCTATAATGAAGAACCGAAAGTTTGGGGATTATTGGGAGAGAATTGTAGATGGTAACGAGGCTTTTTTGGAGGAATGATTTTAGTTTTGGGCTATATTAATTATAGGGAAAAATTCATATTTAAGGTGTATTCTTTACCTCAATTCAAAAATAAAGTAAATAGTTTAAAAATTCAAAAATCACGTATGGATTTAATTAATTAAAAATATTTATTAAATAAAGATAATAAAGTCACATTTTGTGATTAATGGTCACATATTCATAATTTTAAGTTACGGATTTATTTACTGGTCACATATCGTCTAATTTTTTGATCCCAAATTATTTCGAGGTCACATATCAAAAAATTTATACGTCACAAATTATTTCGAGGTCACGAATTTTTAAATTTGTTGGTCACATATTATTTCAAGGTCACAGATTTTTAAAGAGTCACGTATTATTATATTTTTAGGTCACATTTTGAGTAATTGGTCACAGATATTAACAAACATTTGGTCACAAACTACCGCCGCTTGGTCACAGGTCACAGATCGACCAAATTCTTGGTCACAGATTACCAAACATTTGGTCACGATCTACCGCCGCTTGGTCACAGGTCGCAGCAGCCACAAACCACCACACTCACAGCCACAGAACACACGCAACAGCAGATCCGCCACCACCATCAATAGATCCGCCACCAACGACCGCAAACATAAACAGCCAACCACCAATCCGCCACCCCACAGATCCGCCAACAACCAATCCGCCACACCCAATACTCCGTCGCAAAATCATAACCCCAAACCAGTACTCCGCCGCCCAATACTCCAATCGAATCAGCACCCACAGCAGCCACCCACCACAGCAGCGTTGGGGTCATCGCAGCAGCGTGAGTCGCTGCTGCGACGTGCTGCTGATTCGCAGCAGAGGGGGGGGAGGTGGCAGAGATCGCCGGAAGAGAGAGGGGAGGCGACTAGCGAGAGAGAGAGAGAGGGGAAGGGGAAGGGGGAAGGGTAGGGAGTGAAAAATTAGGGTTTGAGTTTTTATATATCACCTGATTTTTGAAGAATTAAATTTGGTACCTGATTTTTGAATTTGAAACTTTAAACACCTGGAATTGTGTAATTTCCTCTTAATTATAGGCATAGTTATAAAAATCGGCCCGATCTGGCCGGAAAACCGGCTGCTCGGACCCTTGACCAGGCCAGACAGATTAAATTGATAGAAATGCACTCGATTCGGTCAGAATTGGACTTTGACCGAGTTAACCGGTGATTTCCCCTACCTAGACCCAGTTCGGTTGACCGGTTTGATTGGGTTATGAAATCCTTTTACAAAATATTTTGGGTCCAAGTGAATTGAACATTGGACCTCTAAGAAAATAAAATGTTCCTCAACACTTGAACACAAAGTACTTTAGTATTATTTGTGTGCAATAACTTATATTTAACTAATGAATCATTTATAACTTTTATAAAAATATTTTCTTAAAAAACTTTGGTTCAACATTTTACTTTATTTTATAGACCTAAATAATTAGTGAAAAAAATTAAAAATTTTAATTTTGCCCCTAAAAAAAATTTATACTTTATATTTTTTATAGGTTTTTATGCAATGACCCGCCGATTGAACTACCGGGTCACCGGTTAAACTACTAACACATTGACCCGTTGCATTGTCAGGGTTAGTGTCTGGGTCGAGTCTGACAACTACGATTATATGAGAGAGGATATTTTTTATTTATCATTTATACTTCATATATTCAAGTATTTTTGGAATAAAAAACTTTGGAAAAAATTGAATTTTTTATGTATGTGGTGAAAAAATATTGTTTCCGCCTCAAAATTTCCGATGTTTGGAGGGACTGATTTTGGGCTCCTCTTATGTTGGGCTTGGGAGTCCAAGTTTCGACCCATCCCGCTATTAAAACATTTGAGATGACCTCACGAGTCAGCGGAGCCATAAATTCCCTCCAATTCTCCGAATCTCCCCAACAGGAAAAAGGAAAACGGAAGGGAAAATTCATTCAATTGATAGAGAATTCTAAGACTGAAAATCATCACTGCAATCAGGTTCCGAAGAGAAGAATTCTTGAAGAAAAGAATTAGGAATGGGGAAAGATGAGGATGAGATTAGGGGGGAAATAGAGGAGCGGCTGATTAACGAGGAGTACAAAATTTGGAAGAAGAACACTCCATTCCTTTACGATCTGGTAATTACTCAAGCTCTGGAATGGCCGTCTCTTACCGTCGAGTGGCTGCCGGACCGGGAGGAGCCGCCGGGGAAGGATTACTCGGTCCAGAAGATGATTCTCGGGACTCATACTTCGGAGGACGAGCCCAATTATCTCATGCTGGCTCAGGTTCAGCTTCCCCTCGAGGATGCTGAGAACGACGCTAGACATTACGAGGATGACCGCTCAGATTTTGGGGGATTTGGCTGCGCCGACGGCAAGGTTTTCTTTTTTCTTTTTTTTTTCCCGTTTGTAAAATCTTATTATTTTTATGATGGGGAATTTGTTTCCTCCTTTTTTTTAACCCTTCCTTGTATTCCGTTCTTTGGATATTTATGGCCTGGGAAAAAAATTGCTATTGATGTTACTACTTGGGTTTGAGAACGAAAAATTGTTGTTAGGTTTAGCATTGGTTATTTGGTACTATGGAATTGGGGCCTCTAATTAGTGGTAGAAATGATTCATTTCGTTCAAATTTGTGTTTCTTCAAATCCAATACCAAGGCTTCAAGCTTATGCTGCCAAACATGACATTTTTGTTTTTACACTTAAAAGGAAAAGGGGGAATCTTTGGTTTTGTAAAACAACATTTGATTCAGTGATTGCACCAAAAACTGATAAATTAGAAAAATTCCCCATTCCTGTGAATTTTGTGGAGATGGTACTGTTGCATGCTTGCATCTTTAAAATTTGATGTTTTGGATTTGGATCCGCTTAAAGTATTTCTTCAAAGAATAATTGGCACCTTATTGTCTGTAGCTTGGTTGCCTCCTTAAGTTTTGGAATTCAGTCATGTGTATGCAATTGGGATACTGGACTTCGACATTCTGCAATCTGTTTGATAAGTAAATAAAAAAAAAAATCAAACTTTGCCACACTCTCTCCCAACAAGAATAACCAGATTATAGTTTTGATCTAATGTATGCTTTATTTGTTGTTCTTTTTCAAATTTAATCCATCGTCTGTGTAAAAATTGAATCTTTGCTATCTTTACATGTAAATGAATTCATTTCAGGTTTATGGTGCATAGGCCACAAAGTTATTTACAATTACATAATGAGTATATTTTTCCTGCAGGTGCAAATTATCCAACAAATCAATCATGATGGAGAGGTCAACCGGGCTCGATATATGCCCCAAAACCCATTTGTTATTGCCACTAAAACAGTTAGTGCAGAGGTCTATGTATTTGATTATAGCAAACATCCATCTAAGCCCCCTGTAGGCAGTGCATGCAACCCTGATCTGAGGCTGAGGGGCCACAATAGTGAAGGGTATGGTTTGTCCTGGAGTCAATTCAAGCATGGTCATTTATTGAGTGGTTCTGATGATGCCCAAATATGTTTGTGGGACATCAATGCAACTCCCAAAAATAAGGCTCTAGATGCAATGCAGATATTTAAGGTATGAAGTAAATAAATAGCATGCTTATAAGTGCAATATTCTTGCTCTGATTTGCAATGTGTGAAAAATTTATACATCTGTGATATTATTCCCAAGTTCATAATGTTGCCATGTGTGGTTTTGTTTATAACAATCTAATTCATGCTAAGATAGATTCATGAAGGAGTTGTCGAAGATGTAGCATGGCATCTCAGGCATGAGTACTTGTTTGGTTCAGTTGGGGATGATCAGTATCTGCATATATGGGATCTCCGTTCTCCATCAGTCAGCAAGCCTATTCAATCTGTAGTTGCTCATCAAAGTGAGGTGGGTGTCATAATTTCCTATACACTTGAAGGATAGACGGATTGGAATTATTCCTGTGAGTACTACATAAATATTAATGACACTGTGATGCTGACATTTTAAACATGTTTGAAATGATTAAAAATGTCTTCGAGTCCATATAGAAGGAGAATGTATGTGCTACCATGTAATCTCTTTCTGTTTGAGTTAGGATATTAACTCTAGACAATCAGATGCTTTGTTACAACTTTAAGTTTACTGCTGTATAATTTGAATTAGCATATACAAACAGTAGAAGATTGATTTTTGTTTTGTTCGTCAGTGGCGGCAGATAAATGGTCATTAAGTCCTAATAGAAGTGCAAGAGACATTCTCTAGTTCATGTCAAGTCTTCCCAACTTTTAGATAAATTTTACGTGGTCAGACTTTTGTTTACAGTAGTCATCTTTTTCCCTTCGTACGAATCACATATTGCTTAGATCTGCAGAGAACGAGCATGCTACTTTCACTAAAGAAGGCTAGTGAAGACATGATATTAAAATTAGAAACTGTATTGGCTTAGGTTGATTAGGATTTGTCTTGACCTTTATGATCATTCCTGAAGGCACTTCGCGTTGTACTACCATATTTATCTCTATTCATGAATTGATATTGTAACCCGTTCTTGACACTACGTTGAACTTAGAATAAATAGTTTTGGCAGTCAACATACTTCTCTTAATGTACTGGTTTTCAGCACGTCTAACTAGTTTAATATTGTCCTTAAACATCCCTTTCTCTCTGGGAAAGGAGATTAGTTTTGTCTATGTTGGATTTGACCTTGTCCATTTTAGAGACTACGGTGGTTTTTCTTTCGGACACATTGTCCTTTATATAATTATCTTTTCCATTATATGTGTTCTGGCATTTGTATACTATCAGTAAATTACCTTTTTTGGGGTGACTTTTGGTAGGTAAACTGTTTAGCTTTCAATCCCTTTAATGAGTGGGTTGTGGCAACGGGCTCAACTGACAAGACTGTTAAATTATTTGATCTTCGAAAAATTTCTACTGCGCTCCACACCTTTGATGGTCACAAGTAAGAGATATTTCTTGCTTTCGGCTTTTCAATGATTTTACTAATTGTCAATCTGTCCATTGACAATCTCATTTAATCACATAATATATAACCTATGTTTGTCTCCCATTCTTTCAAAACTCTTTATTCTACATACGCATTTTCAACTGCACATTCACACTATGAAATATTCTACATGTAAATTCAAAACTTTTCCCTACTTTTTAATCGGACATTCTTCAAAAATTCACTATTCAAAACAATGTATTTCCAAAAAAAAAATGGCCACCAAACAGGGGCATACTTTATAAGAACATTGGCATGAATTGGTCGATCAATATTTTTGTTAACTTAATACTACTATCATTGCAATACAGGGAAGAGGTTTTCCAGGTTGGATGGAATCCAAAGAATGAGACCATCTTAGCTTCTTGTTGTCTCGGTAGGAGGATCATGGTGTGGGATCTTAGCAGGTAATTTGAATGTAATGAGAAAGCTAATTTGTTATGAGATCGCGTGTGAAAGATTCTAATGTCGTGTATTTGAATCTATGATGTTTCTAGTTTTGACTTCTTATCGAGGATTCTTTCTTCCTTGTTAATTTTTCCAAGAGCTTCTCACCTCTTCTTATATTGACCTCTAAGTAGCATTTCTATATATTTTGGTTCTTACCATACCACGTGCCTTGTTGGTTTTACGAGCAATCTAATCTGGATAATGAAAAATAAAGTTGCCATTTTTCTTCCTCGCAGTCACCTCAGTTTGCTACCTGTTCACTCCACTTCTACTCTCCAGTTCTCATACCGTGTTGTCTTATGAATCTTTTTCTTCTTCTTTTTTTTTATTGTTTTATCTAATTATTAAACTTGTGGATCAATGGAGGCAAGCTTGATGAATTTCCATAAAGCTTGCAAGTTTATTTATCCTGCGTGTACACATGAAATTTATGACAATTTCATCTGATTTGAGGCACTGGTTCATTAATTAGAGAGATCTGCAGATGAAAATTGCTGAACCCATAACTAACTTTTCACTTTTCTTGTTTACTAGGATCGATGAAGAACAGACACCAGAGGATGCTGAAGATGGCCCCCCGGAGTTGTTATTTATTCATGGTGGTCACACTAGTAAAATTTCAGACTTCTCATGGAACCCCTGTCAGGACTGGGTTGTTGCTAGTGTAGCTGAGGATAACATATTACAAATTTGGCAGATGGCAGAGAACATCTACCATGATGAAGATGATCTACCTGGTAATTCTACTAAAGGTTCTTAATTCTTAGTTTTTCAATTTAGGCAGTGACTTTTCATTAGGTTGTTTCAATCTTACAATATTCTGTACAAGGCTGAGTTTTGATTTAACTCAACTGCATCGTTTTATAAATAATGTCACATGAAATAATCTCTAACCTAATCGCTTGTTTGAAAGTGGTTATATGAAATTCACTTTTTCTTTGCACTCATTTTTTTATTTTAACTATCCCCCCCCCCCCCCCCCCCTCCCCCCCTCTCTCCTCATTTTCCTTTTTATTTTTTATTTCTTATACACACATTTTTCAAAATTACTTTTTATATAATCACTTCTACACAAGCTCTAAGAATTAAGGTGGACCACTTTTCTCCTTTTTTTTATCTTTATTTATTTGCCATACGTAAGAAGTTATGCTACGTTGGATAAAGAGAGAAAAATGGACACGAAAATATTTGAGCATCCATAAATAAACAAATTAACTTTGAGGGGTAGCTCAATTGGTCAGGCATTGAGTTTGCTCTCCAATGGTCACTAGTTCGAGTCCCCTCAAGGCCACTGAGGTGAGTACCGGCCGTAAATTTCAGGGTTCCGTGAGATTAGTTGAGGTGCGCGCAAGGTGGTCGGGACATTTACGGTTATTAAAAAAAAAAAAAAAAAGGCAAATTGGCCACGTTATGTCACTTCCTAAATGTCAATGATGGCATTGTCAATAAAAAGGGGAAAAAAAGATTTATTTTATTTTATTTTAGATAACATCGTAGATCCATTACCTTTATGATAATATCATAAACATTCCTTCACATTTAGTTTGAATAGTGCTAACATAAATTGTCCTTAAGAATAATATATTAAATTTCATATCATTTATGCATTAATTTGGCAATTTCATAAAGTTGTCTCAGCCTATTATCGAAATTAATTATACTAACTAGGAAATTTCATAATTCATTTCATTAAACCCCTATTTGACAATCATACTTTCAAAAAAAAAAAAAAAAAATTGAATAGTGATTATCAGCAGTATTTGTGATTAAAGAGTAGGGAATAATTTTAAGTTTATATGCAAAATATTTTATTGTGTGAATATGTAGTTAAAAATAAGTATGTAGAAAAAAAGAGTTTGAAAAGTATGCTAAATGTAGCAAATAGCAATGCAAATATTTTTTGATTATTAACGTTATTCGTGATTTTTTCTTTTTGTTTAATTGAATAGTTCAAGATCAACAAATGATTTTAGGGATAATTGCAGTAGCGGTCCCAAACCTATCACTTTTTTGCAGACTTTACCTTAATTTTCACTTTGTGTCACCTACAGTCTCAAACCTTTCAAAAATTAGCACTTGAGGTCCAAATGGATGATTTCTGTTAGTTTGTCCGTTAGTTGACCCAATAAATTAACTTTGACAAATTTTAAAAGCGTCACAGGCTCCTGGGGAGACAAGGCCTTAAAAGAAGCCTCCAAATATTGCAAGCCCGAGATCATTTGGAGCGAGAAAACTGCGAAATACGTCAATATCCCCAGCTTTGATGCCCTTGCGCAAACGCCCATAGTAAATACTTGCACATTTGTGCTAACGAAACCATTCACGAGGTCGAATTCAAGGATTATCCAGTTCTGACTAATGAAAATTCGTTGCTTGTAGCTGATATGTCATCCAATTTTTGCTCCAAGCCAGTGGATTTGAGTAAATTTGGGACGATCTACGCTGGAGCCCAGAAAAATGTCGGACAATGGACAACCGTGAGAAATGCAATGAGAGTCCAATGGTATGCAAGGAATGGTGGTTTTTTACTACTGTTGATGATGGAGGTGGTATCAGAGGGGGTAGTATCGGGAGGGATGGGTGTGGGAAGAATAAGATGAACAGTGTTTTTTTTTTTTTTACGTTTTTAGTTTTTTTTTTTTTTAATTCAAAGTTACCATTTTGCCCCGTCTAAAATTGGTCAAAGTCAATTTATTGGGTCAACTAACGGTTAAACTAACAGAAATCATCAATTTGGACTTCATGTGCTAATTTTTGAAAGGTTTGGGACTGTGGGTAGCACAAAGTGAAAGTTAAGGTAAAGTCTACAAAAAAGTGATAGGTTTGAAATCGCTGCTGCAATTATTCCATAATTTTACTAGGGGTGACAAAAAGGTAGAGTAGCTCGTCGACTTGTTAAAACTCGGTCCATGGACGGTTCGGGCTCGTTTCGGGGTAAACTCGAGCCGAGCCCGGTAGCCATGCAAGGCTCAGCTCGTGGGTTGTACGAACCAAAGTTCACGAGCCCACGAGCTCGGTTCGTGGACTCGTAAAAGATGTGATGAAAAAAGTAAAAAATAAAATTAAGAAACTAAAAAAAAACAGGAGCTCATGGGCTCGGCTAGGCTTGACTCGACTCGTGAGCTCAACCCTTGAGCACGAGCCGAGCTCGATTGGTCTTGGAACTGGGTAACCATCCCTATCCATGCTGAGGATTTCGAAGGTGGGAGTGGGAACGGGACACGAATTAAAATATCTTCATTTATCATTCCATTTAATTAATTAATTGTTTTTAGTTGGTATTACTTTTTAAGAATATGATTACAGTTGTAAATACTTAAAATAAAAAGATTCAAAGCAATTCTGGGAAATTAAGGGAGTGGCAATGCGAAGAATTTTATCATCCTATTGGTAAAGAAATATATGTATTCTTGAACTTAATGAAATGGATGGTAATATTTACATATAACTGATTCTGGTAATAAGTTGTGACGTTATTATGAAATGGACGAATAATATATGAAGTTACCTTTGTATTGTTTTAAGGGCAAATTAGATATTAACAATTTAATAAAAGTGATTAGTTATATTTTTAAAATATTAGAAAATTTATCTGATATTGTCAAAAAGAAAGGTTGAGTGTATTTCATATTTTCTTAATTTTTGAAATAATGCTATTTATAGTTGTTGACGTCGAAAATTGTATAGACAAAATTCAAGCCAACTTCAAAGAGGAATACGACTTTGATTAATTGTCAATGTGACGTTACAAGCGATTTAACTACTCCTTTCTATGTTTATAGGAGATATTTGACATATGGATAATGTAAGAAGATTTGAAATGTGCAAAGCCGACCCCTTCTTTAGCACTATTTTATCTTTTATAAGAGAAAATATACATGCTTAATTAATTTCTTGTCTTGTCATCTACAATTCCGAACTGGAGAAGTACACATGTTGGAATAATTCTATTGGCCGCCGAGCTCAATCTGGCAGTTTCATGATGAACAAATCTTAAAGGTGGGCCTTAGTAATTAATGAAGTAAGTCTTAGGAAAGGAGCCTAACTATTTGATCAGGGCTTATGTAAGCACTGATGTAAAATTATTCCCTGTGAATTTTTCTGATTGACTGGTTTATTGATTGTGTCAGTGATCTTCAATCATTAGAACTCCCTCCCTCGAAAGACTACACAATCTTTCTGGGTACGCTAACCATCCGAGCCGACCTCACACTATCGAGCTCACATTGTCACGTGCTCATCACTTGTATTAATTCGATTTGACCGACTTCCGAGCTCGGCACGTCAACAGATACCCCCTAGGTCAATACAGACCTGGGTGTGGCCTGACCTAATGAAGTGACTGGTACAATTCCCAATTTTCTATAATCATTGCTTCAATCAATGACAATGACACATGTCATTCCTTTATTCGCGTATGAGCTGTATGGCAGGTTCTTTCTTCTAGAAGCTTAGACTTGTGACCGTTGATTTCATTTTGAACGATTCAGATTTCGCCCCTTGGTATTCTTTTTCTTTAAGTAGTTTTTCACTTTTCATTCCCTCACTTTTTGCATTCGAATTTTTAGACTCTTTGCTCCAAATTTTTTTTTTTTGCTTTTCCACATTCTTTGAGTGAGGTCGTCTTCATCCAGGTATTCATTTCTTTTAATCAGAATACCCTTCTTTTTACGCTTTTATTTCTTTTTTCTCATTTGCGTATATGAGTTCAGACGAATCTTGTGCAGTCATGGGGAAATAATCAGGAAGAGTCTATACCATCTTCATCTACCCCGTTTAGTGGTGGCAATCGAGCCGAGCAACTCGTCGGCTCGATCGCTCGGCTCGTACTGTAGCGGCCCACGAGTCGCTCGGGCTCGTCAAAAAACGAGCCCGAGCAGGCCGGCTCGGTAGATTGCCTAGAAGAAGAAGCACCTGCAAGGGACATGGACGATGAAGTACTCATCCACAAGCCTGGAAACGCTCAAGCACAAGACCCTTTAATCAAAGTAAACATTGGCGATGTGGGAGAAGATCGCCCAACATTTATTAGCCAGATGCTTAGTCAAGATGTTAGTACAGCATTAATCGCTTTGTTAAAGGAATATAAAGACTGCTTTGCTTGGGAGTATGAACATGGTTTAGATAAAAATCTAGTGGAACACAGACTGCCAACTAAATCAAATTTAAGCCCCATAAACAGCCTCCTAGACGTTTTGCTCCTAACGTGTTATCTGAAATTAAGAAAGAGATTGAGCGATTATTAAGAGCAGGTTTCATCAGGACATCTAGATATGTTGAATGGTTATCTAATATTGTGCCAGTGTTAAAAAATAATGGTAAATTAAGGGTGTGTATAGACTTTAGAAATCTGAATTTAGCTACACCTAAAGATGAGTATCCAATGCCCACGGTAGATTCTTTGGTTGATTCCACTGCCGGACATGTCATGTATTCCTTTATGGACGGATATTCAGGGTATAACCAAATATATATATAGTTGAAGAAGACATACACAAAACTGCCTTTAGATGTCCAGGGGCCTTAGGGTGTTACGAATGGGTAGTTATGCCTTTCGGCCTAAAAAATGCGGGGGCGACTTATCAAAGGGCAATGAATCTAATCTTTCATGATATGATAGGCAAGTTTGTTGAGGTGTATGTAGATGATATTGTAATCAAATCTGTTAAAGAAGAAGATCACTTTGAACAACTGAAACGCTCATTTGAGCGAATGAGACAATATAAGCTGAAATTGAATCCTTTGAAGTGTGCGTTTGGTGTCAATACTGATAATTTCCTTGGCTTTCTAGTACACCAAAGAGGAATCGAACTCGATAAGAATAAAGCAAATGCCATTTTAGAGGCCAAACCGCCTAGCAACAAAAAAGAATTGCAACGATTTCTAGGTCAAGTTAATTTCTTAAGGCGATTTATCTCTAATTGTGTAGGGCGAACAAAAGCTTTTTCGCCTCTCCTAAAGTTGAAAAATCAGGACGAACTCGTCTGGAAAGAAGAACATCAAAAGGCCTTTGATAGCCTAAAGACGTATTTGTCAAATCCGCCAGTGTTGGTGTCACCTATCCAAGGACGGCCAATGAAGGTGTATATATCGGCTGAACAAGAATCGATAGCTGGAATGGTCGCGCAAGAAGACCAATTTGGTGAAGAAAGGGCAATATATTATTTAAGTAGACGTTTGACAAAATGCGAATGTAATTATTCTGCTATCAAGAAACTATGTCTCGCTTTATATTTCACATGTACTAAGTTAAGGGCTTATTTACGGCCTGTAACAGTTTATCTAATTTCTAAAGTAAATTTAGTGAAGTACATGTTTTCTCGCCCTGTTTTACACCAAAGGATAGGCCTTTGGACTTTGGCATTATCCGAGTTTGAAATACAATATATACCACAGAAGGTGGTAAAAAATCAAGCATGGCTAATTTCTTGGCCGATCACCCGTGCCTTGATATGCCTGAAGAAATTAAATTGGAAATAGACTCATTCGAGTTCAAACCATGGATCCTATATTTTGATGGATCAAAAACTTCCAAAGGTGCAGAGGTAGGAATAGCCTTGATAAATCATCTAGGAGTTTGTTATAAATTCGCCTTCACGTTGGACAGAATGTGCACCAATAACCAGGCCGAATATGAAGCATTGATTGTCGGCCTAGAATTACTAATTGAAATGGAAGTAAAAAACGTGATTATTAGGGGCGATTCCCAGTTGGTGATTTACCAACTCACTGGCGATTTTAAATGTCAAAGCGAATCCGTCATAAGCCAGTATGAAGTCGCCCAAGAATTGCTGGAAGAGTTCGACCAAGTAGAACTCCAATATGTCAATAGAATGTACAATGACATAGCAAACGAACTAGCCCAAACGGCCTCAGGTTACTTAAAAATCTTAGATATAGAACCCACTTGTGAATATGGAACAATTTTGCCCGTTATACAAAGGAGGGCAAATAGGATTGGAATTCATTGCATACAAGAAGGAGACGCAATGGATTGGAGGGTAGAGATAAAAGAGTTCTTGAAAGAACCAAGTGAAAAGAACAATAGAAAGATAAAGCTACGATCGTTGAATTACACATTGATTGAAGGTGAATTACTTAAGAAACGCCCAGATGGGGTGTTGTTAAAGTGTGTAATCTTACAAAAAGCTAAGGTGATTATGGCTGAAATACATGAAGGAATTTGTGGAGCCCACCAAGCTGGTCAAAGGATGATGTGGTTAATTATTAGGAATGGATATTTTTGGCCTAAAATGGGAGAAATGTGTGTCCAATATGCAAAAAGTTGTCTGGCATGTCAAAAGCATGAGCCAATTCAGAGAGCGCCAGTTAGAGAAATTGCACCTATCATTAAGGCATGACCGTTTAGAGGTTGGGCGATAGACTTAATAGGGAAGATTTATCCACCATCGTCTAAGCAACATACGTTTATTATAGTGGCAACAGATTTCTTCACCAAGTGGGTAGAGGCAATACCTCTAAAAGAGATATCTCAGAAAAGTGTTATAAAGTTCATTCGAGATCATATCATCTATAGGTTTGGAATCCCACAAACCCTGATGGTGGATCATGGGACTTTCTTGAATGGGGATCAAGTGAAGGAATTTTTGAGCGAATTTGGGGTCAAATTGGTAAGTTCCACGCCTTATTACGCTCAATCCAACGGTCAGGCTGAATCATCTAACAAGATTCTGAATAACATTGTAAGAAAGATGATAAGTGAAAACGCCAGAGATTGGCACGAGTGTTTGAATCAAGCTTTGTGGGCCTATAGAACGTCGCCACGCACAAGCACTAAAGTTACCCCTTTTCAGCTAACATACGGGCAAGACGCAGTGCTACCCGTGGAAATCAACGTGCAGTCAATAAGAGTATGTTCACAAAACAACCTGGGCGTGACAACGAACGCTCAGAGTTCCTCGTCCAAAATTTGTTGGAATTGGACGAATTAAGGTTGGACGTTCTGGATAGATTGCAAATCCAGAAACAGAAAATGGCTAAATTTTACAACAAAAAGGTCATAGCCAAGTCCTTCAGTTTGGGCGATTTAGTTTGGAAAACAATACTCCATTTGGATAGTAAAGATCCAAAGTACGGTAAATGGTCACCAAATTGGGAAAGACCATACAAAGTGAAAAGTGTTTTGCCTAATGGAGCCTACCATTTAGAAATTTTAGATGGTACTAATCACGTGAGGTTCATCAATGACAAATATTTGAAGAAATATGTTCCTTCCTTATGGGAAGACGAACAAATAAAAACTTAAGCATGAAAATTCTACTGAGCGATGATAGCCAAATAAAATAAAGGACGAAATACGTTCAAATAAAACTTTTATTAAAGTAAAAATTGGTTACATCAACAGAATATGAAAAGTGCAAAGCCTCCTATGAGCGAGAATATGAAATATCCTACAAGTTACAACTGAGGATAAACAATTATAGGCATTTTGGCAGCAATGGTGAAAATTGTGGATTGGGACCAGTCACATCCTCAAAAACATTGCTGCAATGGCGAGCAAAATGGCTGAGAAGCATTCTCAGCAAGCAAAGTGGCCCAGAAGCGTTCCCTCCCACCATCGATAGATGGGAAGAATTTTGCAGCTGGCCAAGAAACATTTCCTATATCTCCCATACCAACAGACGTGTTAAATTGGACGACACACATGATGGATCAACTGACCCATTTCTACGGAAAAGTGAAATTGGAGAAAGTATCGAGATGCAGGACAATGGCAGCAAGATAATTCTTGAAGAAGAATTACGAATGGGGATGATAAGTGTTGAAGGCACAAACGTATTTATAAGGGAACGAATATGAAGAGTCAGAATATGAAAGGCCACGTACATTAAATGACCCAAAATCTGAAGGGTGAAGAAATTGATATGCATGAATTTTAGCATAAAAAATAATCAAGTGTTTGGGGGGTTGACGATTTAAAAGAGGAACGTCAATTAAGGCACAAATATACAAAATAATTGTTCATTAAAAGGCAAACATTGCTGTTACAGTTGAAAAATGACTACGATATTTAGTTCACAAAATTACAAAGAAAATGACATAAAATGTCTCAATTACAGTTCACCCCAAACAGATCGCATCTGTTCCCTAAGCTTCGCCCAATCCTCATCCTGCCTTTGAGAAGCAGTATTTATATCGGTCACAACCTCTTCATCCACCTTCAGCTGCTGGTAACGCTCAACTAATGATTTGGTCCGTTCTACCTCTTGGGAAGCATTACGCTCTTTAGCAGCCATCCTGGCCTTGCAATCATCCATCCTTACTTGAAGCTCCTTCATCTCTGCAGCCAAGGTCATCATTAAAGAATCTTCAGCCTTAATTTCAGAAGAGAGTTCATTCAATCCAGTCTTGGCTTTGTTGATCTCCTGGAGCAAAGATTCTTTTTCAGAAGAAGCACGAAGATACTGAGTACTTTTGGCCTTCAATTCGGCACATCTAGCCAACAGAGAAAGGACTTCAGAATGAATGGCCCTCAACGTCGCCTTGAATTTCGGAGAAACATTGAGCGACGGAAGCGTAAGTGCTTGTGCCAACTTGGTACTCAAAAGATCAAATTTATCCTTCTGTGTGGCAGCACTGGCCTTGCGAACATCCATATCCATGAAGGCAACATACTCAAGCATTGATTGTCTGAGAATCTCCATGTTTGCCTCAAAGGAGCCTGAAGGATGGCCGGAAGAAAGGCAGGATGTTTCCATTTGTTCCCAAGAGGAAAGCAAGTCTTGAATGGAGCGCACAACGGTATTAGTGCACTGAAAGAGAATGCCAATGTTAAAATGTCACTACAACAGATCAATCAAGCAAAGCCAAAAGAGTGAAGGAGGAACATGAGATACCTCATCAGCGACTTTCGGATGTTCAGGATCATCATCAATTGGCCCCACCATTCGTGAAGACTTCCCTTTCTCTGAATAGGACGAACTTACTGCAACGGGCAGGTCTGTGGGAACACCTGATACACACAGAGGAAAACAAGTCAAAGACTGCTAAATCAACAAATAGAGTGAAAGTGCCAAGAGATATCCAACCTGCTGGTAATTGGGGGATGGACGTCCTGGGAAGTCTGCGATGCCTCAAGGGATTGTGATGAAGTTTCTGTCACTAAAGGTTGTTCTTTGGGTGGAATCCCTTTATCAGATGATCCTGTTGAGACAGTTGCAACAGTAGGAGTTGGAGCAGGAGAGTCTGTGACTAACGCTTCTAAACAAGAAGATGAGCCTCTCTGAAACCATCAAATGGAACAGTCAAATGAAGCATCAGTTCATAAAGATTAATAGGTCATGGTTAAACAAAGTCATTACCTTTCTTTTGTGGATGAGGGGAACATCAATATCATCACATCCATCATCTCCAGCGTCATCTTGCAAGACTGGAGAAGCTGCAGCTGGCCGTTTCCAGCTAGAAGCACCTTTGGTAGCAATAGCCTGGGTAGTTGGGGAAGCAGAGGGAAGATTTGAACGTTTGTGGGAAGCTGATGGTGATTTGGAAGGGCCCTTGATAGACAGATGAGTAGTAAGAATAGGGGAAGAAGGGAGAGTCTCTAAACGATCCAATGAGTGAAAAGCACGATTAGCGTTGACTGAAAAGAGCCTACGCTTCACAGATGGCCACAGTTGGTCGAAAAGAGGATGCGTAACAGCAGTAGAATTGAAAGGAACAAAAGAAAAGCCTTCAGCCAAGCGTTTATTGCGAGCATCAATAGCTCCAGCCTCAGCCTTACTAATAAGGTGAAAACGCTCTGTGATATTCTTGGAATAACAAGGAGGAACAGGCCAAGTTTGGCCGAAACCAAGCTGACGGGCAAAGAAATGAGGAGCGTATATCTCGACCCCAGCTTTAGCATTTGTCCCTGTCACGATATCATGAAACAACTCTCTCCCAACCAAAAATTCAACCCACATGGACAAAGATGCATTCGCTTCATCCATGGTGGAAGGAGGACGAACAAAAATGGGGATTTGATGAGCGGGAAAAGGAAAGAATGAAGGAATGGAGTTCAGTGTATAAAAGAATGTAAAAACTTCTCTGGCAGACATATTTACAGGGTCTAATTGATGAATGAATAACCCATAGCAGGCAACCGACCTAGGAGGAGAAGGTACAGCACCAAGTTGTGGGAAATACGCCCTCAACCATAATTGGGCCAACCAAAGAGGTCCACTGCCTGTAGGGGAGGCACTATTCTTTAGTTGGAATTGGAGGGAGGCCATGCCTCTATAAAGGGCGGCCAAAAGGAATGAACATAAATTCAGGGGTCGGCCACGTGCTAGTTCATGTGATATGGGCAAATAGCTCGTAGAAGGCTTCAGACTAGGGACGCAGAGGACATATTTACACAGCCAAACGTGGAGGAAAGCTACACGCTCAGCATGGTTAGGTTCAGAAACAGAAGCAGTGTAAAGGCTTTGCATGCTCGAATAAGACTCAGTAATTTTCTTGTCAAACTTCGGAGCAGCACTAGTAACCAAGATACCAGGAAATATGGTATCGCCCAAAGGTGGGAGGTTTACTAAAGCCCCTACGTCCCTCAGGGTAATAGACATCGGGCCAAGAGGAAAAACAAAAGTATTATACTCTGAAGACCAAAAACTCAGCGCGATTGGAAAAAGTACTGAATCATAAATTGGGGGATGGAGGGTAATCTCCAACAAATCAGAAATCCGTGCACGATCAAAAAGTGCTTTTGTGGGACCATGTTTTACCAGACGTGCATGCCAAAAACGAAAAGAAGAATCAGCTTTAGGCCAAGTACGAATACCTCGCTCCTGGATGGGCTTCAACGGTAGCGAGTTCAGAAAAGGGAGGTTTTCCGTGCAAGGGAATACTTGACCCACCGCCACTTTCTCTATTGATGCAGCATCATTGAACATTGGACCAAGATAAAACTCATTCCGGTCTGGGTTAGCCGGTGCAAGACGAGAAGGGTTTACATACGGCCTGGTGAGGAGGTTCTGGAAGTCTTCGAAACCAAAAGGGGTATCCGAACGAGTTTGAGAGGTCGCCATTGAATGCAAAATACGAGTTTGTCTAAGTTTGCTTGAGAAACGTAGAGGAGAAGCAAGACGATGAACAGTAAAATAGTGGGGAGAAGACGCGAAGTATGAAGACGTGGTTTAGTGGTGCAACGAAGTGGCGCGATTCTTGGGCTTATAAGGGTTGTAACGTCACACCGTTCCAGACAATTAGAAGAAAGTGATGATTGAAAATCCTTGAGAATTTCAAATGTTGCTGGAAGACACAAAGATGAATATGGCGAAAATTAAAATTAATTCCGCCATATTGGGGGGTAATTGTTGACGCACAAAATGTACAACCCAATTCAAATGGCCCAAGAAAGGAAATAGCCCAAGAGAAGAAGCCCATTTAGAGAGATCATGGTGAAAGCCCAACCAGAAATATCATTAAACATGATAAAAGCCCAAAAACAAAGGAGCGTTGTCGCCCAAGCCTGCAGAACGCCCAGATGTTGAGCGAATGAAGTATCCTATAATCGCCCAGAGCGGAAGATCAATTGTCGCCCAAAAATGCCGAGTCGCCCAGAGTCCCAGCGATGACTAAAGCTTGTTGTTATCCAAAGTCACGATCTAAGGCAGTTTGAGCACATCACAATTACGCCCCACGATTTGAGAGAGTTGGTGGCAAGCAGTTATGAAGAGGACGTGGTGATAGGAGTTACACACGGTAGTTATTGGCCAGCCGACCATTATGAAAGAAATGGGTAGTTACAAGCAGTTTCTAAACGATTAAAACTGCCCAAACCGTATAAAAGAAAGAGGAAGACAACGAAGACAAGGACGGACAAAATTCACTCTCAAACAGAGAACATGTAATTTACTTTTTTTAGATTAATTTTAATTACTTCAATTCCCTTGTACTTGTGTGCTTGCGCTCCTTGGAGGCATCTTGTTCGTGTCCAAACTGTAATATTCATATTCAATAAACACCCTTTTTTGGGACTTTGTTTCAAGAGGTTTGTCCCTTACACAATCGTCTGATCCCTTTTAATTGTTAGCGAGTAAACCCGCGCGAAACAGTTCCTCCCATGACAAAGGATGCCGGCCTTACATGTGTGGGACCAGCTTCCGCTATTCCAACTGTTATATATTTATACTATAAATATAATATGTGAAAGAAATAATTAATTAAGATAAAGTGCCCAACTGGTGAAAAGTGTGGAATTTGTGTGGGAGGTCAGGGGTTCGAGCCTCACGCATTATATTAAAAAGTTTTTGATTGGGCCTTGGGACCTTGGGCTCTTGGGCTTTATTGGTTCTAATAAAATACTTATTATTTTTTAATTATTTTCGGAATTATTTAATGGGTCAACTAGCCAGTAAAATATGACAGTTTTAAGCGCTTGATTTTAATATCCATTACCATAGGCCATTACATCTGCAACTTAATGCTAGATCATGGTGGAAGAAGTTACATCTCTTCATGCCTATATAAACACACTTTTGGGTATTAGAAAAATACAACAAAAACGAAATTGTCTCTTCATATATACAGTAAAATATTATACTCAAATTGTCTTTTATTTTACGGAGTACACTTGAGAGTTACGAAAACCTTTTATGATTCTTTGCATAATTGGTTTATTTGATCGTTGTATCTGGAGGTGATTGTCCACGGAGGTCGCAGCGATTATCGACGGGCAATTTCGCTTTAGGACATCGTCTTTGTCACGAGACTCGATCTATTGATAAGTTTTTTACGCACTTTACCATTATTTTATCCAACAATCTAAAGCGAAATTCGTTTTTAATGGGCTGCGATAGATATATCTGTTCCTAAGTATTACGAAAAGCCTGAATTATTTGATGGAAAAAATATTAAGAGATGGCAAATGAAATTGCGATTTTATTTGACAACTCTTAAAGTTGTAGATGCTATTGAATCGATAAACTGTTTACGCAATTGTGATGAGCCTACCGATAAGGAAACATCGATTTAGCTAATTGGGAACGTAATGACTATATGTGCGAAATTATATTACGAATTGCTTGACGTTGGATTTATATGATGTTTCTTGGTCGTGTAAATCTGCTAAAGAATTATGGAAATCATTAGAAAAGAAATATGCTACGAAGATCTTTGGAACTAAGAAATTTGTTGTGGGAAAATTTCTAGATTTTAAAATGGATGATATTAGAACGGTGGTAAGTCAAGTTGAAGAATTACAGATTATAATTCACGAAATTATTCTTTGAGGGATATAAAATATGTGAAGGTTTTCAAGTGTCTGCTATAATTGAAAAACTACCACCTACTTGGAAAGAGTATAAAAACAGTTTGAAGCATAAAAGAAAAGAAATGTCATTAGAGGATTTGATTATCAGAATTAGGATTGAGGAGGACAATAGAATGGCAGAACGTAGGGAGAGACCAGACTTGGGTACAAAGGCCAATCTTATTGAAGGAGGTTCTGATAGTAAAAAATCATTGGAAATTATACTAAAAGTCGAATTTTAAAGGCGATTCAAGGGGAAACCATTCATAGGAAAGAACAATCGGTCTAAGCCTCAATTTAAAAATAAAACTGTTGGTGATTGTTTTGTTTGTGGTAAACCAGGTCACTTTGCAAAGGATTGTCGAAATAGGAAAGGAAAAACTGTGAAGCATCAGGCACATATAGTGGAAGATGGGAATTTTTCTGCTATGGTGACAGAAGTTAATCTAGTGAGCAACATGACAGACTGGTGGGTAGATTCTGGAGCTACCAAACACATTTGCTGCACGAGAGGTGCATTTTCTTCATTCACTCCTAATAGTGATGGAGAATGTCTGTTCATGGGAAATGCCTCTTCCTCCAAAATCGAGGGGAAAGGAACTGTGACACTTAGATTTACTTCTGGAAATGTCCTTAGTTTGAAGGATGTCCTTTATGTACCTGATATAAGGAAAAATCTAGTGTCTGGATCTATTTTAGTCAAAAAGGGATTTAAAATTGTATTTGAGAGTGGTCAAGTTGTAATGTCTAAGGGTGGTACTTTTGTTGGGAAAGGGTATGCAGATGAGGGTCTATTTAAATTAAATGTTTCTGTGATCAATAATAAAGCTTCTACTTCTTCTGTTTACTTGCTGGACTCTTATGATTTATGGCATGCTAGACTTGGACACGTTAATGTGAATTCTATTAAAAAATTAATGAGATTGGGAAACATTCCTAAAGCGATAAGTTCTCAAACTCAAAATGTGAAACGTGTATTGAATCTAAGTATGCTAGAAAACCATTTCCACATGTTGATAGAACTACTTCAATTTTAAGTTTAATACATTCTGATTTATGTGATTTAAAAGGATATGTTACCCGTGGTGGAAATAAATATTTTTTAGCTTTCATTGACGATTATTCTCGTTATTGTTATATTTATCTTCTTAAGAGTAAGGATGAAAGCTATTCAAAATTTATTTCATATAAAACTGAAGTAGAAAATCAGTTAGATAAAACCATTAAAAATTTAAGATATGATAGGGGAGGAGAATATTCGGGTGAGCTTGATAAATTTTGTCGATAATGGTATTATTCATGAGACTACTCCACCATATTCTCCCCAATCTAATGGTGTAGCTGAAAGGAAAAATAGAACTCTAAAGGATATGGTCAGTTCAATGCTAAACTCTTCTGGATTACCTTTTAACTTGTGGGGAGAAGCACTTCTTACTGCATGTTATATTCTTAACAGAATTCCCAGTAAGAAAAATGATAAATCCCCTTATGAATTGTGGAAAGGTAGAATACCTTCATATAAATATCTTAAAGTGTGGGGGTGTTTGGCTAAGGCATCTATTCCAAAGACCTAAGAGAACTAAACTTGGTCCAAAAGCTGTTGATTGTGTATTTATAGGTTATGCTTTTCATAGTAATGCCCTCTGATTTTTAGTAATTGACTCTAAAAATATTTTAGTTGAAAAGAACACAATTTTTGAAACTAGAGATACGAAATTTTTTGAAAATAGATTCCCTTTTAAAGAAAAATCTGTAAGACCAAGTAGTTCTCTTAGTGTTCCTCCTAGTGTTAGAGAAGAGCCTATTGAATTAGAAGAAGCTGAAGTTAGGAGAAGCAAAAGACCGAGGACTGCTACTTCTTTTGGTCCTGACTTTCTAACATATTTAGTAGAGGATGATCCTATTACATTTGATGAAGCTATATCTTCACCAGATTCTATATTTTGGAAGGAAGCTATAAATAGTGAATATGATTCCATTATGTCTAATAACACTTGGGAATTAGTAGAATTGCCTAGAGGATGTAAAACCATTGGGTGTAGATGGATTTTTAAGAAAAAATTGAAACACGATGGTTCAATTGATAAATTTAAAGCAAGACTTTTAGCTAAAGGCTATAAACAAAAGGAAGGATTTGAATTCTTTGATACATATTCACTGTTACTAGAATTACCTCTATTAGGATGTTAGTTGCAATTGCTTCATTGTATAATCTTATTATACATCAAATGGATGTCAAGATTTGCTTTTCTATATGGAGATTTAGAAGAAGAGATTTATATGGATCAACCGAGGGATTTGTGGTAAAAGGCCTTGATGATAAAGTGTGTAGACTTAAAAAATCTCTTTATGGCCTTAAACAAGCCCCTAACCAATGGCATGAGAAATTTGATCTGACTTTGACATCTAATGGTTATATGATAAATGAAGCGAGATAAATGCATATATAGCAAATTTGTGGGGGATAGTGGTGTCATAATTTGCTTATATGTGGATGATATGCTAATAATGGGAACTAGTTTAGATGTGATTAATAAGACTAAACAGGTTTACGAAAAAGCATTTCGAAATGAAAGATTTGGGTGTTCTTGATGTTATTCTAGGGATTAAAATAGTAACACATTCCGAAGGGATTACTTTAACACAATCACATTATGTAGAAAAAGTGCTTAAGAAGTTTAAACAATATAATTGTATTCCTGCTAAAACACCTTATGATGCAAGTCATCATTTGAGAAAACATTCGAGTCCTAGTGTTTCGCTTTAGAATATGCTAGAGTGATCGGCGATCTCATGTATCTCATGAACTGTACGGACTGATATAGCATATGCCGTCGGTAGACTTAGCGAGTATACTAGTAATCCTAATAATGAACATTGGGATGCTCTCATTCGAGTCTTGAGGTATTTGAGATACACTCTAGACTGGGAATACATTATACTAAATATCTGCTATACTTGAGGGATATTGTGATGCTAATTGGATTTCGATACCAATGAAACTAAATCTACAAGTGGATATGTTTTTACATTAGCGAGGTGGTCTTGTATCTTGGAAATCTACTAAGCAAACCTGCATTGCGAGATCCACTATGGAATCGTAGTTCATAGCATTGGATAAGGCGGGTGAAGAGGTGAATGGTTAAGGAATTTTCTTATGGATGTTCCTTTGTGGTCCAAACCACTTCCACTATCTATGTCCATTGTGACAGTCAAGCGACTATTTCAAGAGCTCAAAATTCATCCTACAATGGAAAGTCTAGACATATTCGTAGGAGGCACAATACTGTGCGTCAGCTGCTTAAGGATGGGGTTATAGCTATTGACTATGTGAAGTCAAGTGATAATATTGCTGACCCATTAACAAAAGGATTAGCTAGAGAGCTAGTTCAGAAAACATCGAGGGGGATGGGGCTAAAGCCTATTATAAATTAGATCACCTATAATGGAAACCCAACCTTGCGATTGGAGATCCCATGGATAAGGTTCAATGGGATAACAAAGTTATTGGAGTGATCTGTGGGGGTACTACATTGAATTTATTTCAAACCCCTCCCTATGATGAGTAGTACCAAGCGTATTGATTAGAGGATGAGCAAATGCTCTTAATGCTTTCTATAGGCGATAGTCAGTGGGGTGTTTAAATACAGTGCATCCTTGATAGAAGCACCTATTTGAGTGTGGAAGTGGGGCCGCTTCCTATGAGAATTGAGGCTAATTCTCTAGAGCACTCAAAGAAACCGGGAAAGTTCACGGCCGAAATGAACACAACCGTGAGAACTCAATGATTGTTTTAGAAGTCATGTGTGTGTTATATTGTCTCAGTTTGCAAATCATAATTGTGGAGTTCAAGACATAGTTCACTCTACAGTTAGCAAACTCGATAGAATATACAAAGCTAAGGTTCAAGTCGATAGACACCTAAGCCTGCGTGATTTCTACCGTACTCCAGAATAATATTTTTATTTATCTTATTTCTTTCATGTGGGGGATTGTTATATATTTATACTATAAATATAATATGTGAAAGAAATAATTAATTAAGATAAAGTGCCCAACTGGTGAAAAGTGTGGAATTTGTGTGGGAGGTCAGGGGTTCGAGCCACGCCTCACGCATTATATTAAAGTGCCCAACCTTTTATGATTGCTGCATAATTGGTTTATTTGATCGTTGTATCCTGGAGGTGATTGTCCACGGAGGTCGCAGCAGTTATCGACGGGCAATTTCGCTTTAGGACATCGTGCTGTCACGAGACTCGATCTATTGATAAGTTTTTTCTGCACTTTACCATTATTTTATCCAACACCAACTGCCTTGATCAGTACAAGAAAGCCTGCACAAAAGTAACTCCTCCAGAAACCCGTCCACTTGGCCATGATTCACTCAATAGTCAAAGTCATGGGTCCATTATCTAACAGGAGTGTCGAGAATTGTGAGGTTACGGAGCTTGCATGTCCTCTTTGTCGTGGCCAGGTGACGGGATGGACTGTCGTTGAGCCTGCACGAGAACATCTCAATGCCAAGAAGCAGAGCTTCATGCAAGATAACTGCTCGTTTGTTGGAACATACAAACAGCTGCGGAAGCATGTGAAGGTAGAGCACGCTTCCATTAAGCCACATGAGTTGGATCCCGTTCTAAGGATGGAGTGTGAGAGAGAGACACAAGATGTCATGAGAACAATAAGGTCATCAGTGACTGGAGCTGTGTTCTTTGGTGATTATGTGATTGAAGGAAGTCGTTATGGGTTCAATTCAGGTGAAGAGGAGCATTGTGATGCAGATGGCATTGAGCAGGACGAGAGCTTCGAAGAGGGAATTATTCGCAATTTAATGCGCTTCTTTCATTTTTTGGAGTTCTGCAGGTAGAAGATTGCAGAGAGCTTCTGACCATGCGTTTGGTAGAGGCGCTTCTGATTACTTTGATCAAGGTGATGATGATTATTATGAAGATAACGGCAACTCTAACGTGTCATTGACTGGCCGTCTTCTTCATCGAGGTAAAGTCGTTTTGAGACGTTCAGGAAGAAATCGTAGAGATGCAAGCAATTGGAAACTGAATTAGATTTTAACAGGGTTAAAGAAGGTAAGATAATGTAAAAGTGTAGATTTTCTAGGTCATAGTCAATGGGTAGTAAAGGGTTAACATTTGTCCTTAACATTATCATACTCATTTACTTCTAACAGATATTCCATACTTCGATGAGTTTTCGGATGGCTCAAGAATATGGAGGATATGATAAACACTTGTTCATACAACTTTTAGTCAGTCTGCAATTTCCTGATTCACTCTTCTTTTTATGTAAATTCTTGACATTCTTTTTGGATTCGCTAATGAAAATGTAAGTTCTACATCTGAGAATCTTTCCAAATTACAGTTTGTATACATGATTCTTTTCAATTTTCAAGTGCAAGAAACAAATAACTAACTTTATTCACAATACAAAATCATTGGTTCTTGTTTTTGTTGCAAGTTACTTAAAAGAGATTTACAAAAAGGTCAGTTAATAAAATGAAGGATTTAGTGATTGAGAACGTCTTAGTGTCAGGCTTAAGGAATATGAAATTAGTGTGCATATCAACAACATTGCTATTTGTACTTTTCTTATTCACAACATGTAAAAAATATATACATACATTTAAATGTCATATTTTTGCAATGAAATATATTTTTTCTTAATATATTTTTAATTATATGAAAGGGGTACCATTTTAAATGTCATATAGGGCACCCAAAATCTCAACATTAGCACTGCAAACCACAAGAAGGATGAAGAGATGTTCATCGAAGATGTATCTCAAAAGTCAAAGTTATTTGTAACATACAAAGTCAGGTATAGCCTGTGTAGTAAGTGTTATAAATTAATTCATGCATGCTCCTCTTAGATATCATCAGTTCATCGAGCTTTTTTATTTAATTTATAGTACGTATAAGCCGTACAAATTTTAAATTTTTTAAGTAAACATGTAGATTTGACATTAAAAAAAAAGCCGAACGGCTCGGCCCGCTAAGGCTCGGGCCGAGCCTCATTTTTTTGGCGGAGCTTTGGCTCAGCTCGGGCCCAAAAAAGCTTGAGCCGAGCCCGAGCTTTTTTTTGGGCTCGGGCTCGTCTCGTTGATATAGCTACTTAAAAGGCACACCAGACAAGGGTTTCTATTTCAAAAGAATAATAATGGAGATTTTGATAGGCTAAATTCATTTTCAATTGAAGGTCAAGTACTGGTTATTGTACCTTGGAGAAAATTTATTACATGGAAGCAAGAAACGATCGGTTGCTCACTCTAATGCAAAGACAGAATTTAGGGCTATGGCTGCTTTGGTTGAAATCATTCTCTTGGATTTAAAGGTAGAAGTGAAAGAATCAATGATGTTGTACTGGGATAACAAATCTACTCTATTTATAGTCCATAGTCTTGTTCATCGTGACTGGACCAAGCATGTGAAAGTTGTACGCCTTTCAAACTTGAATTGGGAAAAAAATCGTATTCACTATGTATCCTCTTGTAAACAACTTGCGGACGTGCTCACAAAAGGATTTCCAAGTAAATAATTTATCGTATTGTTGTCAAGCTCGGAAAGCAAGATGTTTTCCACCATCTGGAGTGTTAAGAATGTTGATTTATATTTTCCATCTACTTGTACAAATGTATGTAGAAGATCGAGTCCTTTCCTGAACTAGGGTCAAGACTCAATTGTATTTGTTGTGTATTAATAGAGCTAATAGAATTTCTTCTCTCAGATTTCTTTTGGGGCAATTTGAATGTCGAGGAAATAATTGCTATCATGGAGCTAATATATCTCCAAGAAAGAAAAGAGAGAACAAAGTATACTAGAAAAATCCACACGTTAATTAACACAAAGCTTCTAGGATTTGACTCTGGTTTTTAATACAAATTTGTCTGTTATATGATTACTAGTTAAAGAAAACTACATAAAGGCTCATTAGTAGCCCTCCACACACTTATTCATGAACTTGTTCCACTGCTTTTTGCAGTTTACTTCGTAATTTGACCTGCATAAAGAAAAGGGCAAACATAACTCAATTTATATAGAACAATGCTAAATTCAAACAAAAGAATATCTTTCCTCTAAGCAAGTACAGACAAAAAGAAAAAGATGAATAGAGACAATACAATGGAACACAGAGAGAGAGAGAGAGAGAGAGTCTTTACATGGTTCAAAGTAGGTCATGCACTTATCAGGAAGCTGCATGGCCATGTTCCGGTCGACCCCTGAAATGGCCGGGCCATTCAAAAGTGCACACAGACAAGGCTGGCCTAGAGCTTTAATGGCAGCACAGCAAGCCTCAGTTGGAGGCATGTGTATAAATGGAACCACCGAGGCCCTGCAAGGTATCAGCTGAACGAGTGTCGAGAAGTAACTGCTGCCACAACTCATCTGTCCATTGCTTTCCTGCACTTGACCAGCCATCACAAACACAAGCAACAGCAAAGTCAGCAGGGTGTTTGTTTTGTAGAATTTCATGTTTTCAGGCTTGGGTGAAATCCAATACCAGTAACTGAAACTTATAGCAAAATGCCAACTAGGTTACCAAACTTTACTTTGGGTTTGATGCTATTTCATATTTCTTACCCCAACACTGTCACACTTGATTCATGTCACCTGTAAGAGCTAGCTAACTGTGCTCTACAGCGTTGACATGATTTTGGCACCTTTCCATACAGTTATAACACTCACATTTCATGAGATGGCCCTCCTATACAAAGGAGTCGATGATTTTCAAACCACAACATGTGATATTCAGAAGAAAATTCCAATTTGCAGCTTACTGTCGATATGTGCACCACCTGCAGATTAGAGTCTAAAAGACACATTTTGACCTGCAGACAAGGCAGTGTTATTTATCAGTTTTGGGATAATCTATTTGTACAATTTTTTTTTACAACATTGTTGACATTGTTGTAGGTGGCAAAAAAATGTTGGTTAAATAGATAAAATATTTTTTTAAACGGTCTAATGACAACGTGTTACGTGGCATGTTGTCAACAACATTGTACATCAAGCAAGATAGATCAGTTTTGTGTTGTAATGGAATAACTATGCCCAAAATCAAGTGGGAAGAAAAGGCCAGCATTTCAACATTGGAAACAAAAATAATAAATTGCTCTCTCAACAATAGTCTTGGAGAGTAAAATTATAGAGCACAAATTCATACAGCGTGTCTTATAAACAATTTAGGGAAACTAAGAAATTGAATGACTTGATTGAATCCAGCATTCCTGCTATCTGCCCACCAAATACTTGAATCTCCAAGTGTTACTGGCTTTGAAAGAACCACATTCAAGTTGTTTTAAGTTATCAAAGGTCGCCTTTACTGCCTTTGAGATTAATGACAGCAAGCTCTTGTTCGACAAACTCTCCAGCATGCATGGGAGGATACTTGCTGGCAAGGGGGGATTCTGCAAAGTGGCCTAGAGGTTTTAACACAGCATCGGATGCTATGTGTGCAAAAAGCTACAAAAGGTCAAGAGAAAGTCAATTAATAGCAATTGAAGTCATGGTGACCATGATAAACTAAAAATACAATGCAGAAAATGAGAAAAATCAAAATGATTGCAACCTCATGGCTTAACTTACCGTTGAGGACACTCTCCACAGGCTGCGGTTTTGCTCCAAGGCTTGTTTGATTGCATCTGTTGTCCGGTTAGTCACAACAACCTCGTGCATGCCAGCTATGCAGTCTCCTGCAGTCAACCACTCTATCTGCATATATATTAATACAAAGTGAGGGCTCAAAAGAGCATTGATTATCTCCACTGATAAAGACTTCATCAGTACAAAAATGATGAAAGAAAACTAAAATTCACAAATTCTTGCTCAAAAGTTGGATTGGAAACCAAAGAGGAAAAACGATGGGAAAGATCTTTAGATCAAAACGTTATTTCTGTTTCTGTACTAATCTAATCACAAGGAAACAGAACACTTCACTGAACATACACGATCCCAATAAAATTGACATTTTAACTGACATCCAGTACATGCAAGTATTCTGCTGTATAATTGAGGGTATGATTGGAGGCTAAAATAATTTAACCAAATTACTCATAAATGGCCAATTATATATGACCAATAAAGGAATGAACAACAAAACAGCCAGATAAACCCACGATAAAATAACCAAATTATCTTATGTTGTATTACTGAGGATATGATAAGGTTAAATTTAATTAAACAAATTATCTTCTCATATATGGCCAATTATAAATGATCAATAGGGGAGTGAACAATAACGGCTAAATTGAACCCATAATATAATCATAACCAAATTATCTTCTGATATATAGACAATTTCATTAATAACGGAATAAACAACAAAACAGCTGGCTTAATCCCACAAGTAAATCGTTAGAAATTAAAATCATCTGATCTTAACAATAGTCAGAACTGGGGGAATCCTACCTGCTTTCCTGTTTGAATGAGGAGACATCCCACAGGAACCTTCACTTCCATTTTTTGCCCATTTCTTAGCCAAATATTTAGACCTGGGAATCTACTTCTTCCATGAATTGTAAGGAAGTTGAGGTCATAGTGATATCCAGCAAACACAGTACCTACTTCGCCATGACGTCTTAGGTCACTCCCTGTTGGAGCAAGCAGATGAGGTCCCTGGAATTGGAGAAGTCGTTTAAGAGTATGTCAAGCCATAAAGAAAGAATGTTGGTATGAAAATAGAACTACGAAATTCTGGAAAACCTTAAATGACACTTAAATGCAAAAATGCCTAAAAGGAGTTTCGTGCCATTGAAGCAACAGTGCGGATGGCTTAAGGCTTGGTACAGAGAACTATTGGAGAAGTTTGAAGTAGTAAAATATTAGGGAGGGGGAAGTGAACTTGGTTTCATCTTTGGGAGGATTTAGTGATTGGCAATTTTTCAGCTACGGTTCACACCTCAAGTGGATGAATAAATATTCCATTGCTCTAGTTTTCTTCAAGGCAGAATGCACAAAGGATGTATTGGAGGAAAGGGAATTTGAAGGCAAGGAAGAAGGGTAGCCCTTTACGTAAAGAGAATTCAACTTTTGATTTTTTACATAAATTTTCTTCATGTGTTATGATCATCCATGTTGCAAGCCCACTTCCAAATTATCAATAAAATTATGTAGATTGCATAATGTGATAGGAATGGACTAGATACATAAACCAAGACTCAATTGATAAAAGAAGAGGAGCTGAACAAACAAAATAGCAAAAAGACTGGCAGGCACAACTCACACACGTATTGAAGCTCTTCCAGGTTAACTATTTGACTATCCATAAGCAACAGTACTCATATTTGATGCATGACATATCTTTACCTTTGATCTTTTACTATACATAGTACAATAACAAATTAAGCCTTGTTCTCAATAAATTTTGGTTCAGCTATATGATTCTTTTAGTGTGTAGTATGGAAGCAAACGGTCAAAGCAAGAATTAGAGGCACTATAAAAATATGAATCAAATCATACATATTTTCTGATTCCAACCAGAAAACTCGTACAAAGACAAGAAAGACAGGAGATCAAATATTTCCACCCAGGAAAGAAATGCATCTGAAATTTCACATTCTTTTATAGTTACTCTCTTCTGTAGAAAAAAGACATTTAATTGCAGTCTTATAAGACAGCCGATAGGCATCAATTTTCTGAGGGTGGGAACAGGACTAGAAATTACAATCATGGCTTGTTTATATTTTTATAACAATCAGATAGAAATGTTTCTTGCTGGGACAGAATTGAAGAAAGACAACGATGGTTGATATAACAATAACCCAAAAAAACAGTAACCTGCTTCATAAGAGAAGTGAATGCAGCCTTCTGCAGGCCAAAGCCAATGGCCGCCATTTCAGCAACAGCCTGAACAAGAATAGTATTACATGACAGTTAAACAATATGTGTAACTAGCTGCAGGAAATAAGAAACACACAGTGCTGATGATTCACCTCTATCGCAGATATCATCTTATGTCCCCAAGAATTCATGGTATCTTTCCACTCAGGAAATCCCTCAGGTATTACAGGCTCCGAATTAAGCTCCTACAAGATGGACGCTTGTCAAAACAAATAGAAGCCCAACTGTCTCAAAATCAGACTGAAAGGAATTCAATCAACCTTAAAGCGGGTGTTTGATGGTCGTGGACCAACTCTCCACATGAATCGCCACTTAGGATCTGGTCCAGTGAGAGCCGATGGCTGAAACTCTATGGGCATTGCTCTTAGCTTCTCTTGGATTTCTTCATCAACTAGACTACGAGGTACTTCAACTCCTTCAGGTGTCACTCCAACCTGTGAAAATATGAGAGCAAAAAATTGCAATTAGATTAAGTGGTCCTCGACCAGCAGACTATTAAACCCCTACTACATGGAATATTATTAATTTTTTTCTAATCAGTTAACTATGTCTGTCCCTTCTAATTAATTAACTATGCTAGCTTCTCCATAGTAAAAATGTAAGTGAAACGTGAAAAATAGGATAAAATTACTTTTTATTGTCTAAGTTAAGGGACTGTAACTGACAGAATTTGAACGATCGAAGAGGTATTCTGCAAGTGCTATTTGTATCCAGGCTCACTTGATTTTTAAGAGACATCAGCCTCTAATTTAATTTCCAGGGAAGTTATCCCCAGGAAAGAAATTGCCTACAAGTCTTTGTTAAGCACAGATAGCACTAGATAAGCATCAAACTCAAAAGCTTGCCAGCCACTCACTCTTACAAATAGAACAGTAATTAACTAATTGCATTTATTTCTGTATGTGGTTTTTAATTAATGAAAGATGAGCTCAATTGAACTCGTTGAAATGAAAATGTGAGTCACTTTTAGTTTATAAAATCTCTTGTAGAAAAAGGAGTATACCAAAATGACAGCACGACATGGCTTCAAAATTTTGCTCATTAAAATGAAAAACTGGAACTTCCGTTTGATTACAAGGTTGAATGAGGCAGAATAAACGTGCAAGGAGAAGGAAGATGACGTTCCTAAGATAGATTTAAAAAATATGAAATTGTAGTCATGCCCTTCATTTAATTCTTTAGGAAATACCTCAGTTTCAAAGGGTTGTAACTGTAATAATAATGTCACGATACTACTTTTTGCAGCAACGACACCTTCTGAATCATGCTTGTCTCATATGGCCTCTTGACGCGAATAACACTTACGCCCCGTTTGGCGTCCATTTTTTTCTGATTCTCATTCTCATTTTTTTTCTCATTCTTCATTTCAACCACACATTCTATCAATAAAATAATATTACACATAAACCTAAAAATTCTCCTTACTTTTTAACCACACATTCTTCTATCAATCACTATTCAAAAACACATTTTTCAACTAAAATGGGTGTCAAACACCCCCTTAATACTGGGAAAACTCTAGCCCAATTATAGCAATTTAGTCGGCAAGGGAAAGAGGTTAAAAACATATAGCACTGATGAAAATCTCGTAATAAAGTAGGCTTCATGTGTGGACATTATTAGTACTAATTTGGATTTTCCAATCCAATTATAGCAATATAGTTGGTAGTCTGGCATAAATGTTTACTTTGTTTAACCGTTTGAAGAAGCAAAACTATGGACTTCAATTCCAGGTTCACTGTATTTTATGAAAAGGAAAATCCAACCAATTTTGAATTACCTTTCCCAATTCCAAGATCTCAATTCAATTTCTGTTTATCGATGCACATAGAGAAGGCATACAAACATGAACTAGTTATGTATGTATCGATATGATTCAAATTATAAATTAACATACGTTGAGATATTTTCTACTCGACAATGGAGGAGCAAAACTCAATATACACTCAATCATCACAATATTGGAGACCCCTAATCAACTCGCCAGTCGAGAACAAATTTAAACATTAAATACTAAAACCAATCATGTGCATAAATCAGCACGGAATTGGTGCCTCAGAACTATAACATACGATCCAATTTAATTTTTTTAAAACTTATTATGTTATAATCTGAATTATAAGACCTCAATTACACACTGCAGAATGCTGCCCAAAGTATAAAATAAAACTTTGAGAGTGACCTGATAATGGAGATGAGGACGTTCTTGGAGGCGTTTAAAATCGTCAGGCATTTCGAAGTATTTCTCCATCATATCGATGAACAGATCGTTGTCTTGTGCTGTGCATCGCGGATCTTTGACTAGTAATGCTCCCGTCTCCCTTAGGGTTCGGCTCACCTCCGAGCACAGACACTTCAGCTGTGGATCAAACTCTTCTTTACCAGAATCTGAGAATTTCAATGAGAATTCCAAGTAAGGAGCCAGATCAATAACTGGAATTTCCATTTTACGATTTTTTTTTTTTTTTGCTCTTTGTTCTTTAGAGAGTAGATTCGGAGCGTTGGTGAATGACAAAAAAAAAAAAGGAGAAAAGGGATGGCGGGAGAACGAAATTTTTTGTGCTTTTTGCGTGGGGGCTGAAGGCGCACGTTAGTGATATTCTTCCATTTTGCTTGTTTCAAGAGGAAAACATTTTTTTTTATATTCTTGGAAAAGATCATTTATTTTACGTAATTAGTTTACGTATGGGAAAGTATGTAAACGCCAAAACGCAGTCAAATCTTTATACGAAAAAGAAATATTCACAGTGGATTCTCTAATTAATTTTCAACAAATTACCATACATTTTAATGAATTAAATAATAAAATAAAACGTTCGTGACAAATTAAAATAGTGATTATTAAAATAAATGATAAAAAATAATGATATCTAACACGAATAATAATAAGAGCTCCATCAAGCTGTTTTAATTCATAACCTTTGTTATACACGTCGACTCAACAATTGAATTTTTCTCCCTTCCTCTCCATTTTATTTATTTTTATTTTAACATAGATAAACAAGCAGTATTATTGAGTCCAATTTTAAGTTTGGATTTCTATTTATTAGACATACTTCAAGTTTTTCAACTAACTTATAGCGCAAAATCGCATTGGAGATGTCTAATGCAATAGTAAATTGCTTACAAAAATGTGTCACGTGAGCAATTATAAACAGTGTATAGAAAATTAATAATTTTATTCGTAATTAAAAACTACAGCAATCACCCAATATAATGATTGTTTTCTTCTTCTTTTTTTTTTATTATTAAAATTATTACACATAGGATGTCATAAAGAACAACTACTATAGTCACTCACGATAAATAACATATTCTTAAAAAAATTCATATTTAATGCAAGTTGATAGAAATTCCATCAATGAAATGAGCATATAAAATAAATAATGTTTAAGATATATTTGAACCACATTTTTTTAAAAGAATATATTTTAAAATAATAAATTAATGAAAAATATATAATTGAAAAAAAAAAATATTAATACAATGCAAAATATTATTTTGTTAAAAATTGTGTAATTGAAAATGAGTAAAAAAGTAAAAATAAAAACTTTAATGTGTATCAAACAAAAGCTTAGAATTTGTCAATATTTAAAACTTTATTAGACAGAGGAACACGACAAAATCACTATTTTCTACCCAATTTAAACATGAATTTGTTTAATTAATTTTATTTTTTTACTCCCAATTCTATGTTTCAAAATATTAAGAAACGCGATCTTCATAGAAATTCAATATAAAATTTCCAATTCATAAGATTAATAAAGCAGAGGCAGAGTTTAAAAGCAACGAGGACTTAAAACAAGATTTACATTAACAACCCTACAGATCCTTGAATCAAGCCCTTTCGCCCCTAATCCTCCTAGCAAGCTGAATGTCCTTGGGCATGATAGTGACCCTCTTAGCATGAATAGCACACAGATTGGTGTCTTCGAACAGACCAACAAGGTACGCCTCCGCTGCCTCCTGCAACGCCGCCACGGCGGAGCTCTGGAACCTCAGATCCGTCTTGAAGTCCTGAGCAATCTCACGAACCAGTCTCTGAAAGGGTAGCTTACGGATCAGAAGCTCAGTGGACTTCTGGTACTTACGGATCTCACGAAGTGCAACAGTACCGGGGCGGAATCGATGAGGCTTCTTCACTCCTCCGGTGGCCGGGGCAGACTTCCTGGCTGCCTTGGTGGCGAGCTGCTTCCTTGGGGCCTTGCCTCCTGTGGACTTGCGAGCTGTTTGCTTAGTACGAGCCATTGCTTTTGAAACGAAAATTGGATTTTGTGTATAGAAAATTACTAAGCACAGAATACTGCAAATTGAGGTGATGGGTTTGTTGATTAATGGGGGGATTTATATGGAGAAATGAAGGAGCGGGAAGGGTGAAAATTTTGGGGTAATTTGAATTTGGCAATTTTCGAGGATCGTTCGAATAATGAAATGGACGGTAGAGATTATAGGAAAGAGAAGAGTTTGGATTGTGATCCGCGTTAGGTGTCAATTAGCCAATGATCATTTGCCACGTTAGTTTACGTATTTTGAGGTATGTTGTTGGTTGAATGGTTGGTTCATGGTTGCAACTTTGCATTTTGAATTGTGTGATTCTTTTCCTTTTCCCGGTTTGGACAATTCAGCCTCCAATTTTCAAATTTGAGAACCATTTTTGTTTTTAGATAGAAGAAAATTTTTATTTAAAGTTTTTTTTAAAATTTTAGATATTTTAATAAAATTTATGAGGTACTTTTTTGTATTTGCAAATCAAACAAGTGGTACAATACTATAAACAAATCACATGCACATTAAAATTGAACGATTGCATTTTTTTATGTGATGAAGAATACGTGATTGAAAAAGAAGGAAATGTTATTGATGTGATGAAAAATATTATTTTATTAAAGAATGTGTGGTTGAAAATGAATAAAAGAATGAAAATGAAATTGTGGTTCAAACATGGACTCAATCTCAAAATTATTCTTTTATAATTTATTTTTAGTCACCACGAGCTTGGAACCTTTTTCAATGAATTTGAGGATTAGAGCTTAAAAGATGAAGGAAGGTTTGTAGGCGAAAAAAGACCATCTGCAGATAAAGAAGTCATCACGAGACACGAGCTTGGTTTGAAACTTTAAGAAGTTGGTCTGTGTAAAAGGGTATTTGCAAAGAGAAAATGGCCACACCCAGTTCCATAAACATGCAAATGTATGTTATTGACTATCATCTAGGGAAAAAATTTATAAATAAGGTGTATTCTTTACACCAATTTAAAAATAAGGTTTATAGTTTGAAAATTCAAAAATCAGGTTTTTTTTTTTTAATTCTAATATAATATAATAAACCCACCCCCCTGCTCCGGTGACTATTCCGACGACTATTCCGACCACCACTCTTCTCCGGCAACCATTTCGACGACTGCTCCGATTTCGACGACCATTCCAACGAGGTCACAGATTTTTAAATTAATTGGTCACATATTATTTCGAGGTCACGGATTTTTAAAGAGTCACGTATAATTATATTTTTAGGTCACATTTTGGTCACAGATTTACAATTTAGTTAGTCACATATTATTTTTCAGTCACGGATAATAATTTTTATACGTCACATATTATTTTATGGTCACAGTTCAAAAATTTTGTAGGTCACAATTATTTCGTTGGTCACATATTTCAAATTTAGTTAGTCACATATCAAGATTTATAGGTCACATATCAAAATTTATAGGTCACACGGTCACATATTTCAAAAACTGGTTGATCACAAATTATTTTTGAGTCACATATTACTAAATTTTTAGGTCACAGTTGAGTAAACAGTCACAAATTACCAAATATTTGGTTACATACCCTCAAATACTTGGTTACATAACCAAGTAATTGGTCACATAACCAAGTAATTGGTCACATACACCAAATAGAGGTCACACACCACACCACACTACCGTCACCAACACTACGACGGTTCTCGCTGGCAAAGCTGCGATGGTGTCTGCAATCGGAACATCTCCGCATTTACTACTACAACTAGCATCAACAATCAACACCACCACCACCACCACCAACACACCCCGACACAACACCACCACACACCTCCACTCCGCCACTGCTGAAAACCAACATCTTCGAGCAACACCACAGGCCACAGCACACACCCACCACATCTCCATATCCACCTACACCATTGAGAACAAAAAAACCTCAAAAACCACATCCACCACCATTGCTCAAAACTGCAGATCCACCCTCGACCCGCCACGCCAGCGCAAAATGGATAAAAAAGTAGCGAAATTGTTGCTGGGAAGGAAAATGTCCCAGCAGATTTCGCTGCTCGGCAGTAGCGAGGGGAGGGAGGAAGGGAGGGGAGAGGAGAGGAGAGGAGAAGGGAGGCGGCGGTCGATTATGGAGGAAGAGGAGAGGATGAGAGAAAGTAGTGAGAGATAATATGGATTGAAAATGAATTAGGGTTTGAAATATTAGTATTATAATATTATTTAAATATTTAATTCATACCTGATTTTTGATTGGATAAAATTTGTACCTGAATTTTGAATTAGGAAGTTTAAACAACTGGTTTTTTGTAATTTCCACTTACATAATTATGACGAAAAAAACGTAGCCCGAATACAAATTAGACCTTGTTTGAATCCCAATTTTGGACAAAAAAGTATTTTTGAATAGTATTTTGTTAAAAATTGTGTGGTTAAAAAGTTTTAAAAAAAAATTTTGGATTTTTGTGTAATATTATTTTATAGGAGAATATATGGTTGAAAATGAGTTTTAAAAAAATAATTTTTTGAAAAAACAATGTATTTGAAGCACATTTTTTAGGAGAGAAAACATTTTTTTGATGTGATGTGATGCGATTGGGAATGTGGTTGAAAATAAAGGAAAAGTTATTGATATGATATAAAATATTATTTTATTGAAAAACATGTGATTGAAAATGAGTAGAAAAATAAAAATGAAAATGTGGCTCAAATAGGGGCATAATAAGGACCAAACGTACCCTTGCCAATAAATTTGAGTAACAGCATGAGAGTATTTTTCTCTTAAAAGGAAAGAAATTTGGATACTTTCGTGCTTATATATCTATGGGCTTCCACCATGTTATTGGATTGATCAAGTCCAGCTCAGCTTAATTTAATAGGGAAAATTTCATAATTAAGAAGTTTAGTATTACTAATTTCAAATTTAAAACATTAATTAATTAAATACATTAAGGTCACAATTCCATATAATTTGGTTACAAATTTCATATAATTACTCACAAATCACAAATTTTATATGTCACATATTATTTTTATGATCACAATTCAAAAATTTTATACGTCACAAGTTGGTCGCAATTGTATACAATTTTGTTACAAATTCATTTATCGGTCACAAATCAAAAAAATTATAAATCACAATTCATTTGTCGATCACAAATCACAAAATTCATAAGTCACAATTCAAATTTTTAGGTCACATATTATTTATTGGCCACAATTTATCGGTTACATGTTATTTTTTGGTCACAGAATACTCAAATTAATCGTCACAATCTTAAATAATTGGTCACGAACACGCTTAATTCCACTAACTTCCCCAATCCACCAGGCACCACCACTTCCAACTACTACTACCACCACCAACAATATCCAACAAAATCGTTATCACTGTCGCCCTAAAACACCAACAAATCAAATCCACAACAGCTGCCGCACCACCACTGACACTGCGATGATCACCCAAAAACTAGCAACCAGCAATTGGCGATGAATATGTCACAAAGCTAAATAGAGAAAGAAGAAATGGGGGATCTGAATCTGAATCTGTATCCACCACCTCACCACCATTGCTAACATCATTACCACCACATCGCCACCAACAATTGCAAAATGCAAATCAACAAACAGTTTCACCCACAATATATCACAAACGATAATATGCTGAAATTAACCAAAAGAGCAAAAAACACTTAGCAAACGAAAAACAGTTAATTCCTAATTTCTAGCACAAGCAATGGTTACCCCACACGGTAACCCCAATCCTATTGTCACCCCACACGATGACGCGCTAGTGCTGAAATTAAAAAAGAGGATCAGCCAATTTACCAGAGCGGACTTGTCTGAGTCCGTAATTTTCGAGAGTTGCGAATTTACTGCTTTAGGCCGCAATTTATGGCCTAAAGTACTTCAGTAAATGTGTTGCGCAGTTACAGCCTCAAATCTGTATCGATCGCCGAAAGGGCAAAATCGTCCAATATTTTCTACAAAACCTGAAACACTAAAATAAATATATCAGTACGTTCACAAAATCAAAAGGAACAAACTGCCTGAAGACACCGTCGCCGGAAGAGGCTCCACACGCCGCCACGCGCCGCCACGCGCCGCCGCCGTTCACACGCGCCGGACCTCCAGCAGCGCCTCCACCTGCACGTTCCAAATCCGGTCTCCGTTTGTCCAAACTCCTCCTGGAATGGCCGGAAATCGAGATTGCAGGTCTGATTTTCGCACCAAAATCTGGACAGATTTTTCAACTGCTTCCTGGTCGATTTCTGCTGCGTTTTCTGCTGGATTTTGAAGCCCAATACACCACCAACCAGCTCTGATACCAAATGTGAAGTTAAAACACCGTTTAACACCTTTTGATCGGGCTCAGAATCCTCCAATCGAAACACCACAAGAGAAAACCACTACCCCAACCTCTTCCAAACGGTTGCTCCACAGTTTCTACTGCCCACACAGGTTTTGTCTAATGGTGAAGAGAGTATTGTAACCACAATCTAGCCACAAAGGCAAAGGAGAAGAACAGGGACGAAGAGCACACAGCAAGTCTCGATTTCTCTCTCAAGGCACAAGTCTCTCACACAAGGCAAGAATAGAAACGGGTTAGCATACATATAGAATTAGGTTAGGCCCAATAAGCAAGCTAAGGCCCAAGTAGAAACATAGGTGGGCCATCCAAGTTTTGAGTCGGTTTAGGGTCGGTTTACCAATTGTGGTGTTCGATTAACTTTCAGTCATTTGGACTATGCCGACTGAATTAATACAACGTAATTCATCATCGCCCGGGGGAGGTCGTTTGACAACAATTTGCCTAACATACATAAAAGAAAATTTAACACCGGTGAATAGAAAGTTCAAATTCATAAAATCGAACTCTCATTCATTTTTCTCCCCTTTTGCTTAGGAGTATAGCATTCCACAAACATATCGAATTCGAACCATGATTTTTTGGATGACAAACATGGAACACAGGGATTATCTCCAGAGGTAAGGGCTCTCCTGGCATAATGAAGATTTTCAATGTGCAACACAATGGCTGCTATAGTTAAGTCTTTCTTAATTATTTCTTCTCCACTTTTAAGTCATCTAGCTAGTGTCTTGGAACTCTTTTGTCCTTATTTTGGATGAGCAATAGACAACCTAAAGTTAAATATTTTGAGAACCATATGCCCATCAGGAAAGAAAAAAAAGGTATTGTTCAGTCAAATTACGCCATTTTACAGATTACTCCAACCCTCATTGCCAAACTGAACTGAAGGCAATTGCAAAGATGAAAGCACTGGCAGTGGAAAATTCAATTAATAAGCCAAACAACACATTCTTGCCTGATATGGATTCAAGGTAATCAAACTTTTCAGTAGTAACAGGAGATCATGAACATAAAACGAAATGCTCTTACTATTGAAGAGATATCACAGTCCTTCCGAGATATCAACGTGTCTGATGTGGATCCTCCTCCCCTTCTTCGTCAGTGATCAGATTCCATTTCTTGTTGCAGATAACAGAATGAGAATGTTTCACTTCTCCAATTTTGACTTTATACAAAGAAAAAAGGTATAGTAATAACCATTTCTTGATTGCTGTAGCCATTTTGTTCCTTTGGGTCGTGGGTGAGTAATGAGTTGTTTGTTGGCTCTTAAGTAAAAACTGCACTAGTTTCACGCATACGAAACAAGGGAAAAATTTATACTGCGCAGGTTTCACTTGTATGAAACTGGTGCAATATGATTTCAACCAAATGAAACAGGGGAATATATAGGAAATAAATACTGCAGCGGATTTCTCCTTGAGAAAACAGGTGAAAAACGAGAGAAAGGAGAACTTTTCTTTTTTTTCCTAGATTTTCTTTCACAAATGCATTACACGATTAGGGTATATTTTTGCTACTTAAATTTTTCTTAAAACACGCTGAGAACTACATTTTCAGCCCTCATTTTTTTGACAGCTATCTTTGATTTTTCTACTAAAAACACATTACACATTAACTAACGGTGTTCAGAATGTAAATGTTCTTTCTTTAGTTTGATCCTTCATTATTTGTTTCCCATTTTTCAATGATTTAATTCTTTGAAATCATAAAGTGCTCTTCTGCTTGGTGCTGTTAAAGAAACAAACAAACTGATAGCAAAGACTCTTCTCAACAAGTTCATAATCTACTAAAGAATCTACATCTAGAAACTAGTTAATGTTTTGCAAACGAAGAGAGTCAAATCACAAAATACTAAAATGCGCACTGAAAAGAGACCACCTGGTGTGCTCGATTGCATCATCTTTTCGTTAATCAGATCGAGTACAATTACCAAACAAGTTCTTCAAAAGCCGAATTAGAGTAACCCTTGCTGCTCGGGGTTAGATGACAAGCACCCCTTGATTATTGTGGAAATTGGACAAAAAAATTGCAGTCAGAAAATTGGAATTCTTGAAGGAAAATTAGACTAGAAGTTGATTATTGTGGCCTCCGAGAAGCCTTCTTTGAGTGATCTTTCAGCTGACTTATGCAACACTGAAGACTCAAAATGATATATATCAACTACAGAGACCATGTCAATACTTGTTAAAAGTGAATCAAACTCGAAGAATAGTATTACAATGAAGGCTTAAACATTGATTGCAATGCATTCAAAATAGAGTTGAAATTCAAAGTCTCCAAATTGCCATCTTTGATTTCTCTTTCAGCTGATATGCAATGACAAAATCGATATTACTCCAAAAGTAATAGAATTAATAGGAGTAGAAGAACAACATTGTAAATATGAATGGTAGTGATCAAGCTAAATGAAAAATTACGAAGACATGACATAAGAGTTTGAAATCTTTTTCAATATTCCCAATTTTCAACAAATAAATCTCAATCAGAAACCATTCAGTATCCTACTCGTCATCAATAGTGATCACTTGACGTTCAGCTCTACTCTTATTTATCACTTCTAGCACATCTGGTGGAATTGCACATCTTAGAAATTGAACTTTAAACATTACTTTTACAAAGCTGATTTCCAAGAGTTCAAAAATTAGTGCATCACCAACCACTAAATTGTTATCATCCACGAACTTTCTCCAACTCGAATCAAAGCCTTTTGGTGTAGTATCCCCACATAATTTTACCTCCCACGTTTTGCCAAAGCATTTTATGATCGCTGGAACTGTTGTAGAAGGCAGTCTAGAATCCAAACTCGGTGGAAAGCTCTGCAAGCATAAAGTAAACAAACACAAAATCAGCTCCTAATTTTGTAAAATGAGCAATCCTCCGTACAAAGGATGATTACCACACTTTAACAGTGCATTAGTATTTGACCAGTACAAATAACTACTTTATACCTGTATATAATAATCAACCTTCACCATTTTCAAATATGGTAATAAGGCGAGTGCAAGAGAATAACATATTTGGAAAAATATATATATTAAAAACAAAAACAAATTACCATTTGATACGTAGGTCCCACGTGAGCTTTTGAGAGCTGCAAGTGATAAAAGGGAAGCTCCAAGAGAGGTGTAATTCCTTCCTCGTCCAGATGAGTTATATCAGGGATGCTCAACATAGGCTCGGGCTTTGATGTGCCTTCAACCTTCTGAAACAGATTACAGAGAGATGCTATGAGAGTTTTTAATTAGAAGCATATGGTGTACCCTACCTAGCTATGAATCAAAGTTAAGAAGCAAACACTGAAAATCAGCAAGGGAAGAGGAGGTAAAATGTCCGATAATTGGGTTTCTTCTTTGAGTTCTAACTAAATTATTTTTTATATTATATTACAATACTAGTTGGAATACAGAAGACTTCATTACAATCAATGGGAAGATTGTTCTCCTCGTTGCAGCTCCATTCTCCAAATCTTGCTCTTGTGTGTATTAGTCTTATAAACTGTCACAAATCAACTCCTGGTTTCTATTATCAGCATTGGCTTAATTACATTATTAAAATAAAAATAAAATTTTATGTTACGATTTATGATTATAGAGTTTCTTCATTTATTAAATCAACTTGTCTTTATTAACAAATATGGCATCAAAGAAGGATGCCTGAAATGATGAGTTCTTCAACACTTCTCTGCATTGTTAATTTGAGATATTGTCCTTAAACCAGAAGAACATGTTAAGCAACCATAGAACCAGGTAATGCAAGTGAACTAGCTTAAGAAGGAAGAGTTGGTAATTTGAGATATTGTCCTTTAAACCAGAAGAAAATATTAAGCAACCATAGAACAAGGTAAGTGAACTAGCTTAGGAAGGAACTTAAAAACAAACTATAAGGGTAAATACGCAAAATGAAATGTAGCTTTTGATGTAAGAAAAGAAAAGATAATGAAAATAGCAGGGAAAACATATAAGAGAAGACGACTTAGTTCAGGACACATAAACCTAAAGAAAGTTCATGCTAGTGATAAAATGTTGGTAGAATAGGTTAATTAGTCAGGATATATAAACCTAAAGACATAAAACTAACATGGTCCAGTTGGTTCTTCTCACAAAAAAAGCAATAAATCAAATGTAGAGCGCAAATAATATGTAACCGACTCAAACATATGGGACATAAGAAATTGTTATTTATAATAGGATCCTTTCACAAATCTTACTAACATTATCACAGATGATCAGGTGAGCATTTCTAGTTTCATATTTATTTAACACTTCAAAATTATTATTTACATACAGAAGAAACATGTTACTACTTCTCTTTATAAGCATCTTAAAAAGACGTTCGATCAAATATGGCCAATAGATTATCCTTCCAAGAAGTCAAAATCTTTACCCCATAAAAGTAGAAGTGTTAAGCGAAATTGTAAGAACTTTCAAGTATTTAAGTAAACAAATACAATCAACTTCTAAGTTTGAATGAACTTCTTAAAACAAGGAACCCTCCGTTATGTAAAATAGCTTCAAAGTTTATTCTATATATGTATTAGCTGCCTAAAAATGTTGCTTATCACAGATGATTACTACTCTAATAAGACCAATCATATAAATACCTAAAAAACTTCGTCATGAGAAAAAAAAAATTAGAAATTAAAGTAAGCAACTTTCAAAGGTTGCATCGTAAATAGCAACATTTAGAGAAGATGACTGACTACCTTAAACAAACAAGATCATTTTGTTTATTCCAATATCACATATCATACTAAAACATTTTCTAAAATGGAAATAAATTTAAAAATCTAAACTTTGAGGTAACTAATTACCAAGAGATGCGTAGGTTCGATGTTAGATTTTGAGTGCAAGAAGTCATCAGAGGGTTTCTCCACGAGAGGTGTACTTCCATGCTCGATTAAAGAAGTTGAAAAAGAGCTTAGCATAGGTTCCGGCCTTGGAGCATCATCAACCTTCTGTGCAGCAGTATTCGAGGCATCCATCTGAACGATATAACAAAAAGCTTTATAAAATTAAGAGAAAAAGTTAAAATTTTCGGTGAAGAGTGGAAAACAGCATGATTATTTATGTTCATATGCCTCGAATGTCACAACACTATATTTGCATGGTTTACAAGTGGATAAAGAAGGAACAATGAGCTGAATTGATTATATGAACTTAAAGCCACTACCTAAGGAAGGTAGTTATTGAGGAGCTATGATGCATTGATACCGAAAACATGTCAAACATGCCGACGCGCGATTTTTCAAAAAAGTGTGAAAATTCATTTAATAAAGTATCACATTTAATTTTATACTTATTATTGATTTATCTTGTTGAGATTTTTGTAAAAAAGAGTATCTATTTGTTATATTATAAGAACTTTGAGTTAAAAATATATAATACTATAAAGAAGAAAAAATGACTGATAGAGTGACCAAAAAGTGTCGGTGCGTGACATGACGTTATCTGACATGAACATGTCGCCCTAATTAATGTGTCCATGCAATCCAGCTGAGGAGTGGTGCACCTAAGGAGAAGGTTTTCGATACTCCAAAAGCTAGTGGTGGATACAAATCTCTTTGTGGGTGATTTAAGTCATTAATTCTTTCAGAAACCTCAAGATGTCAGAAAGACGATGAAATGCTTAAAACATATTGATGATGTAAATGTTCTATATGATATTAATTTTACCTTAAATGAAAAGGAAGATGAAATGGAAATTAAAGATTTGGATCGAGCAGAGTGTGGATGCATCTCTTGTGGATAAAAGTCATTACTTCAATGGATTTGTATTTGTATTTCTATGGGTGAATTGTCTATGTTTTAATCAATGGAGAATTCCTTCTAAATTCACTGGTTTATCAGTAGATTATTTATCAATACAAATACATTTTTGTAGACGATGACATGTTGGACATCAAATGTAGGATGCTCTAGGCATTTACACGTTATATCTCTCATTCGCTACAAACTAGTGATTGAGGTAATTATGAAATATCAGCTCTGTCTTTAAAAAATAAATAAATCATATTTTCACATTCAAGTTTCCTAAATTACCTTCTCTAAAACTTTGGAGCACAATATTTTATACCTTGAAGTTTACCTGCAACTCCTTATGTAGAATGTCCCAAGCTTCCTTAGCTGTTTTTGCATTGAGAAACATACGAAAGAATATCGATGAAACACCTCGTTGAATAATAGAAAGAGCCTTGGCATCATTTCTTCTATGTTCCCTTAATTTTTGCTTCTGTTCCGCAGTCAGCATCGCAGTCGGGTTGGGTGCTTCATACCCTTCTTCTACATATTCCCACAAATCTTCTGATATCAAAACTGTTCTCATTTTAACTGACCAATGATCAAAATTTTCTCCAGAGAACATTGGAATATAAATATCCTTTCTTGAACTGGACATCCTTCTCAAATGAAATTAGCTGTTGCGAGTAGCCTTCTACCCAAGTTCACACTGCTACAAAAACATTACAAAGAAGACCAAATAAGTTGAAAATATGCAAACAAGGGATCAATAACTCATCTTAATTTTGGATTTTTGCAAGTTCATAATTACTAAGATTTTCTCTCCTTCGTGTCTTAGTTACCTATAGCATGCAAAACTGGAAATTTCAGAAAAATAGTAAACAATAAGTTCAACATTATAGCGTTGAAATAAGAAATTGATAATTAATGAAAATCAAACTGGATTTGTCCATTAATGTCAAAAATCACCCTTTATTTCATGAAAATCAACTGAATTTTTTTTTTCTTTTTATAAGAGATGCTGTAAGCATGTGTACGCGAGAGAAAACCTATCTATCATGTTCAAAGCCACTCAGAATTGTAACAATTGATCGAAACTCAAATCAAGAGAAAATCAAATTCATCATTCACAACAATCAGATCGAATGTGATTTCAACATATAAAGCCCGTTTTACACTAATAAAAATCCTATACTACCTTCCAACTTTGTTGATGAAAAAGTCGAGTAGAAATCACTGCCGCACAAGATAAATTGGTGCCAAGGGATGATGAATGTGTCCCCCTTTTTCCTCTCCCCCAGTTTTTAGCGTAATTCCGATGAAGAAAACCTTAGCAGGCTGTTCCCCTTTGCTCTATGAATATGACTTGAACAGGCAACTTGGGTATGCATGCCTTTTAATTGGGCTTTACGAGGTTCCTTTTCAACTCTAATTCATTTTTCATTTGGGTCTCAGTCAATCAAACAGGGGAAATCATAGATGCATGCCTAATATATAGAGAGAGACTATATTATTGCGCGGGGTGGGTGGGTAAATTTTTTACTTTTTTTTCTTTTTTTCTGTGAGAGGGTGTAAGAATTTTGTGAGCTCATTCTTCTTTACAAATGGAATTTTTCTAATATATATTATTTCATTTTATAGTACTCAATTGTTTTATTAACCAATTTTACTGCATAATCCCATTAGAATCTCTACATTGTTGCATATGAAATTTTCCTTTTTGGAACCGTAACTGAAATTTTCAAGAGGCAAAGCAAATTGTGATATTAACTCCATATGCTGAAGACATGGAGATTAAAATTCAAATAGCAAATGATTATTACATACCAATTTTACTGCATAATCCCATTAAAATCTCTACATTGTTGTAGATGAAATTTTCCTTTTTGTCGAGAAACAAAGACAATTGTGATATTAACTCCATATGCTGAAGATATGGAGATTCAAATTCAAGCGGCAAATGATTATTACAAAGCAATTAACATTACTCGATTGTCGAAGAAAGGTTGCAGTGATGTCTTCATTGTTGTGCAATCTGAAATTTGATTCATCGGAATTATATTCCATACTTTTCCTTTACGGAGATTACATGTAATTGTATCAATTTATAACATATCCTAAGCTAATGCAACACAAAATAATTCACTTTATTTCATTTTGCTTCTCACAGATGATTACTACTCTATTAAGACCTATCATATAAATACCTAAAAAACTTCGTCGTGAAAAAAAAAAATTAGAACTTTCAAAGGTTGCATTGTAAATAGCAACATTTAGAGAAGATGACCGACTACCTTAAACAAACAAGATCATTTTGTTTATACCAACATCACATATCATACTAAAACATTTTCTAAAATGGAAATAAATTTCGGAATCTAAACTTTGAGGTAACTAATTACCAAGAGATGTGTAGGTTGTTAGATTTTGAGTTCAAGAAGTCATCTGATGGTATTCTTGATCCCCGCAATTAAATTGTATTGAAGTTCAAAATTCCGAATATGAATATGTCTCCGGCCGAAGTAAGAGAAAATGAAGAAAAAAAGTCATGCCATGCTATTTATAATCAAATTCTTGGAAGGAAGCAACTATAGTCATGTAGGAGGTGTCTAGGAGCGATTTTACCCAACAAAAATTGATTTTTGGGCACATCGTGAGGGCCCACTAGCAGCAATTGTTCAGGCCTGTTTCTTCAAAATGGAAGGAAATTGACCATTTTATCCTCCTGTGAAAGTTGTTTGAGTGCCACATTTCTCTCTCCTCAAAGTTGGTAAAAAGAGTGTAATGAGGAGGGCAAAGCTGGTAAATGGAGTTTGAGTGCCTGATTTTGTCCTGCAAAGTTGTCAGACATTTTTCAAAAAACAATTCACCAGCAGTTCATTTTTTGATACACAACTGTTCTTTGTTTACTATTTAGCCAGCCCAGACACCCCCTTAGTAAACAACCACCAAATCACAACTTAAGTTATTGCTTGAGTGACAAGTAGGGTGCGTTTGATTGCAAGGGTGGAAAATGGGTGGAAAGAAAATGTTTTACAGGAAAAAGATTTGCCTAGAAAATGTTTTGCAGGGAAAATCAATTCAAGTGTGTTTGATTGGTATAATTTTCCACACGGAAAATTTTTAAATTTTCTATTCGTTTGACTTTATTTTACATGGAAATTGTCCATTAAAGTGATATTTTTTTCCACAATTGGTTATAAAATTTGTTTCCATTGCCAAAAAGTAAAAAAAAAAAAGGGAAAAAAATTGTTTCTTAAAAAATCATTTTTTTCATCATAGTTTAGTGTTCGTTTGACTTTGTTTTACATGAAAATTGTCCATTAAAGTGAATTTTTTTTTTACCATTGGTTATGACATTTGTTTCCATTGCACAAAAAAAAAAAAAAAAATAAATTCCAGCCAGCCGGGAAAATATTTTCCCACCAAAAAGGCGGGAAAACATTTTCATCAAAAACCTGGAAAATGCACACGTGTGAGGAAAAGTAGGAAAATATTTTCCATGGAAAATTTCGCCTATCAAACAGCCAAAAAGTGGAAAGTGGAAAATATTTTCCTACTTCCCCGGAAAACACTGCCTATCAAACACGGCCTTAGTGTGATGGTTTAAGATTTATGTGTACCTTTATCCCCTAAACTTTGTCCATAATTTATGGGAAATATGAATCTTAAATCATGAGTACAATTTTTATCATAAAGTTTCCTTTATTAGTTGTTGGTAATTGATTATCATGAGTACTTTTAGATCTTTAATGTAGCACTTGTCTGAAGAACATATCATTTACTATTGAGGAACATTCAAGATGAAAGAATATGATTTAAGTAGTTTTATTAATATTATTTCTTTTACTTATGATATATGTACCAGATGTGGAAATAAATGCTACCTTTGTTAGAGCAAGAAGAGCAATCATCCTGAAATATTTTAATACTAGGTGCAAGCAACGTGCAATGCACGTTTGCTTAGTTTATATTTAATATTTTTGTTTAATAATTAATTTGTTATTAATAAAGATGTAATTTTTTTTGGTTAATTAAGGACGTGTCTGGGCGCGCTGCAAGGAGGAAGGAAAATTGATTATGTTATCGTTTTTTTTTTCAAACCTACAGCCCTACAGTGAGAGAATTAGTCCAAAATTGCGGCTCCCAACGGCATGAATTGTGTTGTCAACGGCTTGATTTCTGCTGAAAAGCAGAAACAGACACTCTATAAATAATTAATGATGTAATGTTTATATAATTGATAAATAATTAGATGTGTGATTTTGATATTGTGAGTAGGTTGGTGAGATTGAAGAAAATAAACAAAAGTAGACAAATTTGGAGAAAGAGCTAAATTGTAAGGGATCCAAAGTTCGGGGGCTAAAATGTAAATACTTAAAAGTTGTGCCGAATCTCACGATGAAGATTTGAGAGTGCTCGGAGTCAATTGGATAAAGGAAGATGTCAAGGGGATCGAATTTAGTCAAAAGATGATCAAAAATCAATTTCCAACCGAAAAGTTATGCTCCGGTGTTTTAGTCTTATATTGAGACCTATTTTTGGCATAGGAAATGATAGAATTGGAGAATGGTGTCTGAATTAAAGTTGTAGCCAGATGAGTTAGCTTTCCAACGCATTTTGCATCGCCTCAATAGGATATCAGAATACAAAGTTATGATAAAAACACTAAAGGAAGGTGCAGTTGCCTGTTTAAAACAAGAAATTCCGTTACATAGTCCGTTATATTGAGACCTATTTTCGGCATAAAAGTGGTCGAATTGGAGAATGATGTCTGAACCAAAGTTGTAACCAAATGAGTTAGATTCCAACGCATTTTGAATTGCCTCAATCGGATATCGGAATACAAAGTTATGATAAAAAACACTGAAGGAAGGTGCATCTGCCTGTTTAAAATAAGAAATTCTATTACATAGTCCGTTATATTGAGACATATTTTTGGCATAGAAAGTGATCGAATTAGAGAATGGTGTCTGAATCAAAGTTGTATCCAGATGAGTTAGCTTTCCAACTCATTTTGAATCGCCTCAATCGGATATCAGAATACAAAGTTATGATAAAAACACTGAAAGAAGGTGCAGCTGCCTGTTTAAAACAAGAAATTTTGTTATATAGTCCGTTATATTGAGACCTATTTTTGGCATAGAAAATGATCCAATTGGAGAATGATGTCTGAATTAAAGTTGTAGCCAGATGAGTTAGCTTTCCAACGCATTTTGAATCGCCTCAATCGGATATCGAAATACAAATTTATGATAAACACACTGAAGGAAAGTGTAGCTGCCTGTTTAAAACAAAAAATTCCGTTACATAGTCCGTTATATTGAGACATATTTTTGGCATAGAACATGATCGAATTGGAGAATGATATCTGAATCAAAGTTGTAGCCAGATGGGTTAGCTTTCCAACGCATTTTGAATCGCCTCAATCGAATATCGAAATACAAAGTTATGATAAAAACACTGAAGGAAGGTGCAGCTGCCTGTTTAAAACAAGAAATTCCGTTACATAATCCGTTAAAACAACAAATTCCGTTAGTTTTTCCGTTAGACCAACAAATTCCATTAAATAGGCACTTTTTATATATAGAAAGATTTAAACTTCTCAGAATCAGAATTCAATCAAACAATCCAATTTTGTCATGTGCTAATCAAACAAACCAACAAATATGTCAAAGGCAAAGAGAAATCAATCATATAAAACAAATAAAATTTGTGCCATAAAAGCAATGGTTAAGGATTCTCACAAGCTACATGATTGCAAAATAATTTTCACTTAATTGATTTCTAAATAGTTATTGGAAGAAGCATTCTTCGCTTCTTTTTCCGGGCCAGTCTATCTTACTTTATAATTTTCATGCATAAAAACACTAGCATTGTAATAAATATCAAAATAAGAGCAAGTCTCAAATGTCTACAATGTAAATAAATGACAGAGAAAACAATGAATGATAAAATGATAAGTTTCCATATCACAAAAATAGCAATGTCCATCCTACATCCAGCGAACACAACATATGAGAATCACAATTCTTGGAGATGCATAAGCACAGACATATACATCCACCAAATCGTGTTTATAACAAATTTTTGGAGTAAAGCAATTATAGTCATTCAGTACACAACTACCAAATCGTGTTTAACATAGTATCAACAAACTTCCTCACACTATTTCTCGATTCTTTTTCTCCTTCCCTTGGTGAATGGACTCCTGATAGATGTTGCAGGGAATCAAACATGATCGATCGGGGCCTTTTTGTGTTAAAAGCGTCGTCGCCTTCAAAGGGGAGCCGCCACTGGTATGTCCGTGACAGCGCTTACGTAGAAGTAGTATGAGTTATTTTAATTATCCAAATTGCCTAATAATAACATAACATAGTTTGCCAACATCTAATTATCCAAAATTATCCATTTTACTGTTCACAGAGGTACTGTTCACGTCATCAATTTTTTTTTTCTTTCTTGATTTGTTTGGAAGTTGACAATATCATATTATCTATCCAAAATCTGTTTATATTCATTCCATTCCAAAAATTCAAGAACCACTTATTGAATTTAAATATCACTAATCCAATTGTCCAATTCTTTTCTTGAGTCTTCTTGATTACACCAATATAAAGGACGGATTATGATTGGGGATTTATTTTCCAAACTCTGTGTTTTGTGGGTAGTACAGTATGCAGTCTGGCTATTGATAAGGAGTACATATCAGACTTGGCTAGTATCACGATGGTGAAAAAATTGAGATTACCTTTGCAACAACACCTTAGGCCTTATATGATGACTTTGTTGAAGGAGTGTGGGAAGGTAGATGTGACCAAGCGGGTTTTATTGAATGTCACCATTGGGAGATATAGTGATGAAGTTTGGTGTGATGTTGTTCCATTAAAATCGTTTCATATCTTGTTTGGGAGGCTTTGGAGGTATGAGAGGAAGGCTATTTATGATATGGAGAGGAACGGATATAGGTTTCTTCAGAATGGGGTAAAAATCACTCGGCTAGGTTGACACTAGAACAATCATTTGCAGATTGATAGAAGGTGAGAGTTGAGGCAGAACGGGAAAAGCAAGAGAGGGAGATGCCCACGCCTAAGGAGAACACCGGAGTTGAATTGCAGGAGGAGTCCAAAAATAGGGAAGTTGAGATGGAGGATAATGGATTGAAAAATGCAGTTGATATTGGGGAGAGTGGACCAATTAAAGAGAAACAAGAGCAGGCTGGTAATGCTGTTGATATTGGGGAGAGTGAACCAATTAAAGAGGAGGAGCATGAGCAGTCTGGTATAAAAATTGTAGAGATGGTTCAGCAAGAGAGTGAGAAAATAATAGAAGAATGTGTTGAGCAAATTGTTGAAAATATTGTGGGGAATGAAGAGCAGAGTTCCATTGTTAAGCATGATATGGTGGAGACGATGCATTATGAGTACGAGGACCCATATCTCATTGAAGGAAAGCTAACAAATTCAACCGTGTTTTGCTTAATTCTTTCTTTCAGTTTGATCATTGTACGTGGGAGTTCATACAACATCTATGGCTGATTGTGTTTGTACTGCAATACATCCATAGCTACAAAATGGATGGGTACCGTGTATTGATCCTATGCCATGGAGGGAAGAATTTTCCATTTGATCCAGGTGGTGCAGTGATGAGTTGTGTAGCAGGCTGGTTATCCCCTATGCGATCACAAGGCACGGATTCAGGACGAATCCTTTTCGAAGAGAGAGGGGATGATATGATCCGGGATAGGCAATCACTTGGTCGAGTTTTGGAGTCCAAATTGAAGAAGTTGACAAGCTAAGGTTCAAGTTTCGTGAATGGCTCGGGAGCCGAAACGAGTTAGATTCAAGGTTTGGAAGTATTTGGAAAGAAAACGAGCAGCGTAGATGAAAACGGGCATAACTTTCAGCTCGGTTGTCGGATTTTTGCCCATGAGTACATTCTGGAAATGGCACGAAATTCAGCATAAGGCTTCATGGGGTCATGATAGTTTTGGGCTTGTTATCGTAAAAAAACATGCTGAGAACAATTTGTCGAGAATTTTAATTTTACGCGAATTTCCTTATTTTGTTAGAATTTTAGTTTAGTTAAGATTCTTGTAATCATTAAGTGATATCTTCATTTTTCCATATTTTCTAGATTTAGTATAAATAGGAAACTTTATTTCATTGTAAAAAAGAACATTTTTGACATTATGAATTAAATTAGAATTCTCTCTTTTTGTTCTTGATTGAACATGTACCGAACTTATTAAGCGTCTGTTTGCCGGCCATTTTTCGAAGTGAAACGAATTTACACAACAGTAAAAAATTATAAACAATTGGCTAGAGTCTGACAACAAGATTCCCAATTTCAAACATTTCATCCACATATTTCCATTTTCACCCCTCACGGTAAACCAATTATTTATAAAATTCATGCAAAGTCTGACACCCTATTTCTGCCTTTTCAGAGTCTAACTGTACCTCCTTTCCCATTGTCATTATTATCCTCATTCCTCACTTCACCTAACCCCTGAATATGGGTTATATTACTCAACCAGTCAACGACTACTTGTAAAATTTCTTCAACATACTCTTTGCATTTTTGACTACAATTTCCTTTAACTTATCTGACGTCGACTTTTGTATTCTATCTTTGCATTTCCAAAATTTTGATTCTCCTTGGTGGAACCGTATACATTTCAACGTCAAGTAATGTTTCAATTATACGACAATTTTTGTAGCTCTCGAAACCGTAAACATTTATCAAACAATCCAAAACATGAAAACAAGGCTTTTTTTTTTATTTCCAAATACTGAAACCATAAACATGCGACATGGAATAAGTTACCCAATTTATCACACTACCGTAGTTCGTGCGCCATATAATCACGCAATTGCTCCCATGGCAAATCTTCCTCCGCCATTGCATCAACTTCTGCTGCCGCTTCGTCCTGCTCCGATGGGAGGTCTATTTCTACTTCGTCATCACTTTCCTGCTCCGCTCTACGAAATGCTTCGCCAGTACTGCCGTTACGCCTCAGATAATTATGCACCGCCATCGTCGCAACAACAACAGCTGTTTGCACAGGAAACGCGTAGCTCGGCATACGGTCAAGAATTTTCCATCGCTGTTTCAATACTCCAAATGACCTCTCGATCACATTCCTACACGACGAGTGATAAAAATTGAATCGTTCTCGTGCATTGCAAAATCTTCATCATCTACCCGTCGGCACCGTACGGAACTCCTGAAAATGATATTGAATATCCGATCCTTTGTACGGTGCCATATAACCCGGTCGGTGCGCAAATCCAGAGTCAACGAGATAGTACTTCCCAGGAGCAGGAACGGGAAAATTAATATCCGGATTATGTATCGCGTTAGCCAAAATGCGACTATCGTGCGTGTTCCCTGTATACCCCGGAAGCACGAAAGTGAAGCATAGGTTAAAATCGCATGCTGCAAGCACGTTCTGCGTTGGAAATCCTTTACGCCCTCTGAAATTCTCTCGCTCGTGACGCGGTAAGACGGCCCTCACATGCGTTCCATCAATGGCTCCAATACAGTCCTGATCACCAGTCAGACGTTAATATGTTTCACGTATTTGAAAAGAATGTAGCATTGTGACGACAAAATAATGACACATATTAGCACATAAGAGTAATAGATTCAAAGTCGTCACCTGGAACAATGGGTAGTCAACAGGGTCCGGATGATGATGTCCGACTCCGTAATTGTATTGTGGGTCGGGCTTGATAACATTTCCAGCGAATGTGACAACAGCTCGAAGCACTACTTTGAAATGGTGGGAGATCGTCTGCAACGAATGGCCAAAAAGTGTTTGCACCTGTCTGTATCCTTTCCCGTGTGCTAGGACGCACAGAAACATTCCAACCTGTTCGTACACATCGATATGAGTACTACTTTGGAGACCATACTCGTCGCGGAGCATGTGCGTGAAAGACGTGAACATACGTGGGTACATCTGAAACTCTTGAAAACACGTTTGTGGATATGCATGCAGATTTTGTAGCATGAATAGATGTCCGCTTCGTACATAAGGAAATTGAAATCTTGGTTCGTTTGATCGATGCAAATAATCACGAACCACAGCTTCGGAAATGCGACAATATCCAAGCCACGTTTCGATGTCCTCTTCGAGTTGTTGCACAACAACCTAGTCATCCGAAGTATCCGACACATCGGAGTTTGGTTCCAAGTTGCAATGCCGGAAACGATATTGTGACATGGGTGCTTTCGATAATGCACTAAGGAAACAATTACTTTACTGATAGGAATATGTTTTTTGTGAAGGGGGTTGCAAAAGGTGTTTTTGGTGTTCGGATATCTTCATTTCAATGAAATGTTCTAAGTCCTAAACTTGTATATATATTGGCCATTCATAGTGTTGTTCCCTCCATGAAAAGACAATTGTAGGGAATCAATTCACGTGTTAGATTTTTTTCCACGAAACGATTCGTGAGAGGAAAAGGTGATAGAAATGATGGATCAACTACTGAAATTTCCCATGCCCTAGTACAAGTGTGACATAGGGGTGAATGCCAAAACATGAAAAAAATAGTACGTGAACAGGTTTTGTTGTACCAACAATATAAAAACCAACAACAAATCTTTGGAACAGTCTGACATAAAACTCATGATGCAACAGTTAGAACAACAACTACTGAAAAAACACAACAATTGCACACAAACGAAATAACTCCAAAACGAACGACTAACAAAGCAAATGTAAATTCGCAACCGGTCAAATAATCGACTACCCATCAAAAGGAAGACGACGTGATGCACCGCCTTTACGTTCCTTGTAGTCGTCATAGGACCACTTCAACCAACGCATTTTCGTCCCCTCGTCTTTTGCAGCCTTCCATATGTCCCTATTTCCACGAATGCCTAGGAACGATAGGGCGAACATGAAAAGATCGCTGGTCCTATCGACAAGTCCAGTAGCATCGATCTCCGCGATGCAGTCCTCGACCGAAAGATCGTTTGAACTATGTCTCCGAGTGAACGACTGTAGTTCTGCGGACAAGTCAGCCATTCGATCTACTGACGTTGAGATAGCTCGTGCTCCGTATTTCTTTTTACCCTTTTCCAAACGCGATGTGGACTTACGCTTGCTACCACTTCGCCTGCTCGATCGTGACTTACGTGCAGTTGAATTTCCAATTTCTGGTTCATCACTGGACGAACTGCTTTCAAGAGGTACTGGCAATCGATCAGCTACTTGGTTGCTCACATCATCTTCATGCACGTTGAACCCACGTCGTGACAACTTGGTCGGGGTGAAGGCATACTTGCTAGAATCGAAGGTGTCACCAAACAGACAACTGTACCGATCATAAATTTCTCCCACGTCCTTATTTCGAAACCTCTCATACTTGGGGTTCTCCTGCGTAACACAAATGACAAAACAATTGTTCATGTACCTATTGGAAAAACACAACACTGACCACGTGTTTCAGACGAACGAGTGCACGACACAATATAGTCCATGATGCATTCAGTGGTCCAATATAATCAAAACAATTCAATGACAGACTCAAAACCAAATCAACATACATATGAACTCGAAGACATGCAACCATACTATCAAACGTGTGCAATGCTCGTATTAACAAACGAAAATTGTTATTAACCTCTCAGACAGTGTAGAAACTGAGAAATCAGTAGCAGTCCTATTGGCGTGCATTTTTTACTAATCAGTTTATGCACAACAAAAATTGTTATTAACAAACAATGGGTGAACAGATACATATGTTTCGTATCAACAGAACTGGAATGAATATTTTTAACCTTGATTTTACGATCCCACCACTCGTCATCAGCCACAATGCGATTACCGGCAGTTCGATCGTACTCCACGCCTGTGCAACGCAGTAGTTCGAACAACAACTTGTGATCGAGACGCATTTGCTGCAGGTGATTTCTCAGTTGGGAGATTGTCCAATTCTTGTTTGCCTTTTGGTTGAAAAGGGAAAGAATGCGGTCCCAGCCAGCCTTTGTGAAGCACTTGCCGTGACGATGACCTTCTGCTACAGCCAATTCACATGCAGCCATGAAAATTTGATGCTCCTTTACTGCCCATTTGGCCATTCTACGAACCGGCTCCTCCGGTTGCGAATCGATATGGTCTTCTCGTGGGAGTTGAGATGGGGCGGCTGTTGTGTAGCTCTGGAACATGAAAAAGGGCAGATGATTAGAGATGAAATCAAAGAGGTGGAAACAATAATTGGACATAGACACTGAGGAAAAAACGTTGTCGTTACCATGTGATGTGGATAGTTATAGTGATGCCCGGGGAAGCCGTCCATTTCGACGAAATCAACTCGTAGCTTGATGTCGGTGGAGGATCTGTACACAACCAGTCGGATACGTAGTGAATAAATCTGGTGGAAAGAATGCGGGAAAACCAGTAAGTACATATATAATACAAGGGAAATAGATAAAAAAAGGTAAGGGACACTGTACTACTGCCGGAGATTGAGTATTTCCGGCAACACGTCTTCGTCGTCGGAATCGATAAAACTTTATGGCGCAGCTCTTAAATTTTTTATATGTGAACGTTTTGGGGAAGCAGATCTTCGCTAAATGAAGATCTATGTTGTATTATTTCTCCTTCTCCGTCCGGGTCTGGCTGAACGTGAAATGCACAGTGCGTGTTGAGGAGAGAGATGCTTGGTTTGGAGATGTGATGTGGTTGGTGGTGGGGTTGAATGAGGGTTAGGTGAAGTTTTCCACGTACAGGGGTGTAAGTGGAAATATGTGGATGAAATGTTTGAAATTGGGAATCTTGTTGTCAGACTCTAGCCAATTGTTTATAATTTTTTACTGTTGTGTAAATTCGTTTCACTTCGAAAAATGGCCGGCAAACAGACGCTAAATATTGTTATATATGTGGCGTTCAACCCTTAGAACTTATCAAAGGATTAGGCACCCTTTGTGGCGTTCGTAAATCGAGGTTCGTTGGTTTTGTAACCAAGATGTCATTCAAACTTTGTTTTGTTTGGTTGTTTGGTTCAATAATTTGCAGGTCGAGATTCTACTGTCTACAACCTGAATTTGGATTTTCCCAACGTTTTCAATTAATTCCGCGATTTCCACGCCGATCCAATAACCAGGTTCGCGTCATTTGGTATCAGAGTTTGGGCTCCAGATTCAGATTCTATCTTTTCTTTTGTTTTGAGTATTTTGTTTTTGATCTTCGTGTCCGTCGTAAATTTTGAGTCTTTGATCCAAAAAAATTCTAATAAAATAGTCAAAAGTTGTTTTTGGGCTAACCTAGCATCCGAATCAACTCCCCCTTTTTTTGTTAGTTTTGTAGTTGAATTTCGAGTTTAAAAAAAGAAAAAAATTTACTGTTCACGGAGGTACTGTTCAAGACATCAAAAAAAAAAATTTCTTTCTTGATTTGTTGGGAAGTTGACAATATCATATTATCTATCCAAAATCTATTTATATTCATTCCATATCAAAAATTCAAGCATTTTCTTGAATTTAAATATCACTCATCCAATTGTCAAATTTGTTTCTTGATTCTTCTTGATTACGCCTACATAAAGGGTGGATAATTATTGAGGATTTATTTTTCAAACTCGGTATTTTGTGGGTAGTACGGTATGCAATCTGTCTATTGATAAGGAGTACATATCAAACTTGGCTAGTATCACGATGGTGGAAAAATTGGGATTACCTTTGCAACAACACCCTAGGCCCTATAGGATGACTTTGTTGAAGGAGTATGGGAAGGTAGATATGACCAAGTGAGTTTTATTGAATGTCACCATTGGGAGATATAGTGATGAAGTTTGGTGTATTGTTGTTCTATTAAAATCTTTTCATATCTTGTTTGGGAGGCCTTGGAGGTATGAGAGGAAGGCTATTTATGATATGGAGAGGAACATGTATATGTTTCTTCAGGATGGGGTAAAAATCACTCTAGTTGGGTTGATACTAGAACAATCATTTGCAGACCGATGGAAGGTGAGAGGTGAGGCAGAACGGGAAAAGCAAGAGAGGGAGATGCCCACACCTAAGGAGAACATCGGAGTTGAATTGCAGGAGGAGTCCAAAAATAGGGAAGTTGAGATGGAGGATGATGGATTGAAAAATGCAGTTGATGTTGGGGAGAGTGAACCAATTAAAGAGGAACATGAGCAGGCTGGTAATGCAGTTGATATTGGGGAGAGTGAACCAATTAAAGAGGAGGAGCATGAGCAGTCTGGTATAAAAATTGTAGAGATGGTTCAGCAAGAGAGTGAGAAAATAATAGAAGAATGTGTTGAGCAAATTGTTGAAAATATTGTGGGGAATGAAGAGCAGAGTTCCATTGTTAAGCATGATATGGTGGAGACGATGCATTATGAGTACGAGGACCCATATCTCATTGAGGGGGAAGCTAACAAATTCAACCGTGTTTTGCTTAATTCTTTCTTTCAGTTTGATTATTGTACGTAGGAGTTCATACAACATCTATGGCTGATTGTGTTTGTGCTGCAATACATCCATAGCTACATAATGGATGGGTACTGTGTATTGATCCTATGCCATGGAAGGAAGAATTTTCCATTTGATCCAGGTGGTGCATTGATGAGTTGTGTAGCGGTTGGTTATCCCAACGCGATCACAAAGCACGGATTCAGGACGAATCCTTTTCGAAGAGAGAGGGGATGATATGATCTGGGATAGGCAATCACTTGGTCGAGTTTTGGAGTCCAAATTGAAGAAGTTGACAAGCCAAGGTTCAAGTTTCGTGAAGGGCTCGGGAGCCGAAACGAGTTGGATTCAAGGTTTGGAAGATATTTGGAAAGAAAACGAGCAGCGTAGATGAAAACGGGCATAACTTTCAGCTCAGTTGTCGGATTTTTTCCCATGGTACAGTCTGGAAATGGCATGAAATTTTGCGCAAGGTTGCGCAAGCTCATGATACTTTTGACCTTGCGATCGCACAGAAACATGCCGAGAACAATTTGCCGAGAATCTTAATTTTACGCGAATTTCCTTATTTTGTTAGAATTTTAGTTTAGGTAAGATTCTTGTAATCTTTAAGTGATATTTTCGTTTTTCCATATTTCCTAGGTTTAGTATAAATATGAAACTTTATTTCATTGTAAAAAAAAACATTTTTGACATTATGAATTAAATGAGAATTCTCTCTTTTTGTTCTTGATTGAACATGTATCGAACTTATCAAATATTGTTACATTTGTGGCGTTCAACCCTTAGAACTTATCAAAGGATTAGGCACCCTTTGTGGCATTTGCAAATCAAGGTTCGTTGGTTTTGTAATCAAGAGGTTATTCAAACTTTGTTTTCATTTGGTTTCTTTGTTCAATAATTTGTGGATTGAGATTTTACTGTCTACAACCTGAATTTGGGCTTTCCCGATGTTTTCAATTAATTTCGTGATATCCACGCTGATCCCCGTACCCGGGTTCGCGTCAACTTGGGAAGTCTACAATCCATGTATAGTTATAACATTGGGGGTCTTTGACAATTGCCACTTAGGAAGCAACAAACTTGGAGCTGGTGGATCACGACACTCGCGGATTGGGAAGGTACGAATAAGACTCTCGATCGTGGAAGCTCGCCACATCTATACACATTCTTATCCTCTTCTTGTATTGCACCCATCAGGGGTTAAGAAAATGGGTGATCTCCAACTTGCAATTAGATTCACTAGCCTGTCCCTGGCTAACATGATATATGTTTATGGGCACCTTTTATTGCCCAAGATGCATTATTTACATCCTTTCACAGTCAATCAAGTAGACAACCTAAGATACCATGCTATGAATATTGTTGCTGTGAGGCTGATCGAGAAGAACCCCCATTGAGAAAAGAGGTGGTGGAGTACATGTTGGATGTTAATTCCCATATGTGGAGTATGAGAAGAAGCAATGCTAACTTCTTTCGAATCATATCACTTCTCTCTGGTATGATATCTGTGAATCGATGGTTTACTAGTGTTTGTCAGTGGAAGAATCTGATAACATCAGTTTTAGTCCATATTCTCTTTCTGATATTAATATGTTATCCCGAGTTGATACTCCCAACAGTCTGTCTCTACATGTTCATCATAGGACTATGGAACTATAGGTATCGACCAATGCACACACCTCATATGGACACAAAGCTTTCTTAGGCAAAAGCAGTACACCCTGAAGAGAGATTTCAGAGTCTACTTGGCTGGAGAGACCCGAGAGAAACAAGCATATTCATTCTATTTTGTCTTTGTGCATCAGTAGTTCTTTATGCGACTCCATTTTGAGTTGTGGCTTTAGTAGCGGGATTGTATATTCTACGACATCCCAGGTTTCGGAGCAAGTTACCATTTGTTCCAAGCAATTTCTTCAAGAGATTGCCAACTCGAACAGATAATATGCTCTAATACTCTATATCAAAGGCTTTTGATAATGTTTCACCTTTTCTGTTTAATTAATCTTTTTCCCCTATTAAAAGTTTGTTCCAATGAAATCATGTTATTCTTGGTTTCAAGTTTAAGGTCTGTCATTGTATTTACTCTACTTTGTAAGTAACCCACATACTATTTTTACCTTTCTAAATTCAATTAATAATGAAGAAATAAAAAAAACTTATATCATGAAGAAATATGGAATAGAAGAAAACGCTCTTCTAATGCTTTATTACGAGAAAGGCAAAGGCCTTAGATGGAGAAGCTTAACTACAAATCTGTCAATGATTCTCCATAATTATTTAAACGAACAATCCCTTAATTGAAGGAACAAATCACATAATTAAAGACTAGAGGGATAATAGGAAACAACCTTACTTATCCCTTTATTTTAAAAACAATCTAGTAGGAAACAAATCCCTATGAAATAGGAAATAAGAAACGGGAAATTTGTCAACACTTCCCCTCAAGTTGGGTTTCCAAGATTGAACATGCCGAGCTTGTTAATCTGTCTTTCGAACATCTTCCTAGCTAGAGCTTTTGTTAGTACATCTGCGACTTGATCACCAGTAGACACATAGGTTATGCACAGTATACCGTCCTCAATTTTTTCTTTGATAAAGTGTCTATCCACTTCCACATGTTTTGTCCGATCATGATGGACTGGATTGTGAGAAATACTTATGGCTGCCTTATTATCACAGTAAATCTTTAGAGGAAGAATTATTTTTATCTCCAATTCTTCAAGCAATAGTTTCAGCCATAGCATTTCACACATATCGTGAGCCACGGCTAGAAATTTAGCCTCAACACTACTCCTGGCTACAACTGTTTGTTTTTTGCTTCACCAAGTAACCAGATTGCCCCATACAAATGTACAATACCTTGAAGTAGACCTCATGTCTTAAATAGAACCTGCCCAATCTGCATTAGTGAATCCCTCGATACTTTTGTACTCATTTTTGCTGAAAAAAAAACACCTTTACCAGGCGATCCTTTGAGGTACTTTAGGATACGAAGTATAGCCTCCGTGTCTTCTTCGCAGGGGGCATGCATGTACTGACTAACAATACTTACAGTGAATGCAATATCTGGTCTGGTGTGGGAAAGATAGATGAGCTTGCTGACTAGTCGCATGTATCTCCCAGTATTAACCGAAGTTCTATCTTTCTTGTCTCCTAACTTTGTTGTGGAGTCCATCGGTGTGTCTACTAGTTTACAACCTAGCATTCCTATTTCCTTTAATAGATCCAAGACATATTTTCTTTGAGTGACTAATATTCCTTTCTTGTTTCTAGCAACCTCCATACCAAGAAAGTAACGTAACGGTCCAAGATCTTTTATCTCGAATTCAGCTGCCAGTCTAGTTTTCAATTTTCTCATCTCCATTGTATCATTTCCTGTCAAATTATGTCATCCACATAGACAATAAGAATTGTACTCTTACCATCTTTGTGTAGATAAAAAAAGGTATGGTCGATATGAGCTTGCTTATACCTTTGTTTTAAGACCGCCTTTGTGAATCTGCCAAACCAAGCCCTTAGGGATTGCTTCAAACCATAGAGTGCCATTTTTAGTCTGCAAACTTTCCCATTTTTCTTGTCTTTGTCGAATCCTGGTGGAAGATCCATGTAGAATTCCTCTTCCAAATCACCGTTGAGGAAGACATTTTTTACGTCTGTTGTAGATCCCAATCCAGGTTTGCCGTGAGAGATAGAAGTACTCTGACTGTATTGAGCTTGGAAACTGGGGCAAAAGTCTCGTTGTAATCAATACCATATGTTTGAGTAAAGCCCTTTGCAATCAGTCATGCTTTTTATCTCTCAATCGTCCCACTAGATCGATACTTCACAGTAAACACCCATTTGCACCCCACTAAAGCTTTCCCTTCAGGTTTCTCTACGAGACTCCAAGTTTGATTCTTTTCAAAAGCTTGTATTGCCTCTGTAACTGCCTTTTTCCATTCAGGATTCCTCAAAGCCTCCTGTATATCTTTAGGAATCTTCTCTTCTGACAGGTTAGTAATAAAAGCTTGGAGGGAAGGTGAATAATGACTGTAGGAAACATAATTGGAAATGGGATGCTGAGTAGAAGAACGAATTCTATTTTCTCAAAGCAATAGGATAGTCAAGGTCACTAACCTCAGGTGATGAATTCGGTTCTGATTCATGGAAAGGTTGTAGGTCCACAACATTCTCTATTCTTTGTGAAGCTTTTCTCCGAGAATAAACACGTAACTCAGGTTGCTATTGTGAATCTCCCCATTTCCTAGAGTTGTTAATGTTCATGGTAGACTCCAGGTCATTTGTGGCTGGTGTGGGTTCTTGGAGTAACAAAGGGAGAACATATTTCATACGAGATGCCACGTCAACAACAAGGTATGTAGTATGATTATTGATGGGGGTAGTTGTACCAATGTTGCTAGCACAATACTTGTTGAAAAATTGGGATTAACTATGCTAAAACATCCTAAGCCTTACAAATTGCAATGGTTGAATGAATGTGGAGAGTGTTGGTGAGTTTCTCAATTTGGAGGTATCATGACGAATGATGTGTGATGTAGTTCGTATGCATGCCGGATATATTTTGTTGGGGAGGCCATGACAATATAATAGGAAGGTGATTCATGACTGGTACAAAAAAAAGGTACAATTGTACTAAGGATGAGAAGTCTATGACTCTTACACCGTTGACACCACAACAAATGTATGAAGATCAATTCAAATTGAAAAGTGAGGAAGAAAAAAGATTGAGAGAAATGGAGTGAGATTTACCCTTTACAATAAGAGAGTAAGAGAGAAAATAGTGAGGTGGCTAAAAGTGAGAAAAAAGAGTATGGCCACAAAAGAGGAAAGAAAAAGAGTCTTGTGAGATGAGAGAAAAGTCGAAAGTGAATTTCTTTGTAGAGGAGAGTGAGTTGAAAATGGAAGTAGTTGAGAACTAACATATGATCTTGTTGGTTTATAAAGAGTCATTCATCAATCTTGAGGATCTAATACACCACTCCCTAGTTTGGCTACTTCTTTGTTGTAGAAATTCGAAGATGTGTTTCCGAAGGACATGCCTGGTGGACTACCACCCATTTGAGGCATTGAACATCAAATTGACTTTGTACCTGGAGTTGCATTCATAACAGGCTATCTTATCGGAATAATCCCGAGAAGACTAAGAAACTTCAAAGGAAAGTGAAAGATTTGATGAGCAAAGGATATGTGAGGGAGAGTGAGTCCATGTGTCGTGCCAGTGCTACTTATGCCAAAGAAAGATTGAACTTGGAGAATGTGTGTCGACTGCAGGGCCATCAACAATATAACAGTCAAGTATCGTCATCATATTCCTAGGTTAAATGATATGTTACACGAATTACATGGATCATACATATTTAGTAAAATTGATCTTAAAAGTGGTTATCATTGGATTAGAATGAGGGAAAGAGATGAATGAAAAACCACTTTTAAAATTAAATATGGGTTGTATGAGTTGCTTGTCATGCCATTTGGACTTGCTAATATACCTAGCATATTTATGATATTAATGAATCATGTTTTACGTGCATTCATAGGTAAATTCGTAGTAGTATACTTTAATGACATCTTGGTTTATAGTAAGGATCTAAATGAACATATAGGGCATTTACGATGTGTGCTTGTGGTCTTAAGGCAAGAACAACTTTATGCTAACTTTAAAAGTGCACATTTTGTATAGAAAATGTTGTTTTTCTTGGTTGTCATTAATACTAAGTGTATTGAAGTGGATGAGGTGAAAATCAAAGTCATCAAAGAGTGGCCAACACCTAAAAGCATAACCGAGATAAGGACTTTCATGGGTTAGCTAGCTTTTATAAGCATTTTATTGGAGACTTTAGCACATTTGCCACACTACTCACAAAGATTATAAAGAAAGGTGTAGGATTTCATTGGAGCGTTGAACAAAAACATGTTTTTAATACTATTAAAGATATGTAGTGTACCGCACCAGTTTTATCATTACCTAACTTTAACAATACTTTTGAAATTGAATGTGATGCCTCAGGAATCGGCATTGGAGCTGTTTTAATGAAGGAATGAAGGCCAATCGCTTACTTTAGTGAAAAGCTAAGTTGAAAAATTCTCAATTATCCTACATATGATAAGGAGTTGTATGTGTTTGTTCGAGCTTTGGAAACATGGCAGCACCACTAATGGCCAAAGAAATTTGTGATTCACACCGACCATGAGTCATTGAAGCATTTAAGGGGTCAAGACAAGCTAAATAAGAGACATGCAAGGTGGATGGAGTTCATCGAGACATTTCCATATGTTATTTGGTACAAACAAGGTAAAGAAAACGTGGTAGCGGATGCTTTATCAAGGAGGTACGTACTTCTAACGTCTTTAGGTGCTAAATTGCTAAGATTTGAATATGTTAAAGACATGTATGCTAATGATCCATATTTCTCTAATATATACGAATCATATGATAAGGGTGCTACGGATAGATTTTTTAGGCATGATGGGTATTTATTTCGGAAAAATAAGTTATGTGTTCCTAAGTGTTCAATGAGGAAATTATTAGTACGTGAAGCATATGGTGGAAGTCTAATGGGTCAATTTGGGGTTAAGAAGACCTTAGAGATGTTTGGTGAACATTTTTATTGGCCTAAGATGAAAGTTGATGTTGATCGGGTTTGTAGTAGATGCATCACCTGCACAAAGTCTAAATCTATGGTTCTACCTTAAGGTTTATATACGCCATTGCCTATTCATAGTGAACCTTGGGTTGATGTGTCAATGGATTTTGTGTTGGGTTTACCTAGGACTAAGAAAGGAAGGGATTCTATATTTGTGGTGGTAGGTATATTTAGTAAGATGGCTCATTTAATTTCATGTCATAAAATTGATGATGCCACCAATATTGCGGATCTGTTCTTTAAGGAAGTAGTGTGCTTACATGGAATTCCTAGAAGCATTGTATCGGATAGGAATGTTAAATTCCTTAGTCACTTTTGGAGGATTTTGTAGATAAGTTAATAACAAGCTACTGTTTTCTACTACTTGTCACCCACAAACGGATAGGCAAATTGAGGTCTTTAATAGGACAATGATACAATTGTTACGCACTATAGTTAATAAAAATTTAAAGAGTTGGGAGGAGTGTTTACCATTTATAGAATTTGTATATAATAGGACCACCATTATACTATTTCTTACTCGCCTTTTGAAATTGTATATGGTTTTAATCCACTAACACCTTTGAATTTAATTCATTTACCTGTGAAAGGAAGGGATAGTTTAGATGGGAAGAAGAATGCCGACTTGGTAAAATCACTCCATGAAATGGTAAGGTTGCAAATTGAGAAGAAAAATAAGCATTATACCTCTCAAGTAGACAAATGGCGAAAACGCGTTACATTTAAACCATGAGATTGGGTTTGGGTAAACTTAAGGAAATAGCGTTTTCCAGAACAAAGAAAGTCGAAGGTGCAACCACGGGGAGATGGTCCATTCCAAGTCCTTGAAAAGACCAATAACAATGCCTCCAAATTAGATCTTCCAGGTGAGTATAATGTTTCGGCTACCTTTAATGTCTTTGATCTTTCTTTCTTTTTTTGATGCAAGTACAGATTGGAGGTCGAATCCTTTTGAAGATGGAGGGAATGATGTGATCCATGATTCGAGAGCAAGTCAAGGCAAGAATTCGTTGATCGTTGAGGGAGGACCGATGACTAAGTCGCGAGCGAAGCAAGTCAAGGAAGCTATGAGATTGCTTGCTCAAGTCACGATGGACGAAACATTAATCACGGCAAGGAACGGGACAAGCTTCATGTTTGGCTTGGAAGAAGAAACAAGATTAATCAACTTGGTTTAAGCACCAGACAAGAGAGTTGAAAGGTGAAGCTATGCGACCGCATAGCACTCCTATGCATGCGGTTGCATGCATCCATACAGTGACCAGAGGGAGGCAGCCTACTAGCCTATGCGACCACATGTAACAAACCTATGCGTCCGCATAATCCTAATTGGGACGCGATTTTTCCAAATTTCGCTCAATCTTTCATTTGAGTTAAAACTCTATTTTGTGATATCTTTTTGCTATTTTTTTGGCTTAATTTCGTTTCTAACTAGGTTTTATGAGTTCCATATAAATAGGACTCATTATATTCATTCTAAAAAAAAAAGACAAATATTGCTTTCTATTTGTTCTTCAATCAATTAATTTTGAACTCATTAAGTTTATTTCTTGTGGCGTTCAAACAATTCGAGTAAGATTTTTGAATTTTGTAAGCACGGGGTCAACATATTGTCGGCAATTGTGTTGGCTCCTTTGTCCAATATTTTTGAATTAAACTTAAACGTTGATTTCTTGAATTTCTTGGATTGAATCAATCATGTGTGAGTTTTGTAACTGTTATTGTTACGTGGGTTCGCATCATAACATATGCAACACTGAAGACTCAAACAGATATAAATCAACTACAGAGACCATGTCAATACTTGTTAAAAGTGAATCAAACTCGAAGAATAGTATGACAATGAAGACTTGAACATTGATTGCAATGCATTCAAAATAGAGTTGAAATTCAAAGTCTCCAAATTGCCATCTTTGATATCTTTTTCAGCTGATATGCAATGACAAAATCGATATTACTCCAAAAGTAATAGAATTAATAGGAGTATAAGAACAACACTGTAACTATGAATGGTAGTGATCAAGCTAAATGAAAAGGGTAATGCTACATGTACACACACACTTTTACACAATCTTTTACACCTCTCTCACATGGAGGGGGGTCCACGATTATTTTATTATGTGTGGGCCCCCTTCCATGTGAGAGAGGTGTAAAAGATTGTGTAAAAAATTGTGTACACTTAGCATTATTCAAATGAAAAACTACAAAGACATAAGAGTTTGAAATCTTTTTCAATATTTCCAACTTTCAACAAATAAATCTCAATCAGAAACCATACAGTATCCTACTCGTCATCAATAGTGATCACTTGACGTTCAGCTCTACTCTTATTTATCACTTCTAGCACATCTGGTGGAATTGCACATCTTAGAAATTGAACTTTAAACATTACTTTTACAAAGCTGATTTCCAAGAGCTCAAAAATTAGTGCATCACCAACCACTAAATTGTTATCATCCACGAACTTTCTCCAACTCGAATCAAAGCCTTTTGGAGTTGTATCCCCACATAATTTTACCTCCCACGTTTTACCAAAGCATTTTATGATCGCTGGAACTGTTGTAGAAGGCAGTCTAGAATCCAAACTCGGTGGAAAGCTCTGCAAGCATAAAGTAAACAAACACAAAATCAGCTCCTAATTTTGTAAAATGAGCAATCCTCCGTACAAAGGATGATTACCACACTTTAACAGTGCATTAGTATTTGACCAGTACAAATAACTACTTTATACCTGTATATAATAATCAACCATCACCATTTTCAAATATGGTAATAGGGCGAGTGCAAGAGAATAACATATTTGAAAAAATATATATATTAAAAACAAAAACAAATTACCATTTGATATGTAGGTCCCACGTGAGCTTTTGAGAGCTGCAAGTGATAAAAGGGAAGCTCCAAAAGAGGTGTAATTCCTTCCTCGTCCAGATGAGTTATATCAGGGATGCTCAACATAGGCTCTGGCTTTGATGTACCTTCAACCTTCTGAAACAGATTACAGAGAGATGTTATAAGAGTTCTTAATTAGAAGCATATGGTGGACCCCACATAGCTATGAATCAAAGTTAAGAAGCCAACACTGAAAATCAGCAAGGGAAGAGAAGAGGTAAAATGTCCGATAATTGGGTTTCTTCTTTGAGTTCTAACTAACTTATTTTTTATATTATATTACAATACAGAAGACTTCATTACAATCAATGGGAAGATTGTTCTCCTCGTTGCAGCTCCATTCTCCAAATCAAACAAGTAGCCCCTATAGCTCTTGTGTGTATTAGTCTTATAAACTGTCACAAATCAACTACCGGTTTCTATTATCAGCATTGGCTTAATTACATTATTAACATAAAAAATAAAATTTTATGTTACGATTTATGATTATAGAGTTTCTTCATTTATTAAATCAACTTATCTTTATTAACAAATATGGCATCAAAGAAGGATGCCTGAAATGATGAGTTCTTCAACACTTCTCTGCATTGTTAATTTGAGATATTGTCCTTAAACCAGAAGAAAATGTTAAGCAACCATAGAACCAGGTAATGCAAGTGAACTAGCTTAAGAAGGAAGAGTTGGTAATTTGAGATATTGTCCTTTAAACCAAAAGAAAATATTAAGCAACCATAGAACCAGGTATTGCAAGTGAACTAGCTTAGGAAGGAACTTAAAAACAAACTATAAGGGTAAATACAAATGTAGCTTTTGATGTAAGAAAAGAAAAGATAATGAAAATAGCAGGGAAAACATATAAGAGAAGACGACTTAGTTCAGGACACATAAACCTAAAGAAAGTTCATGCTAGTGATAAAATGTTGGTAGAATAGGTTAATTAGTCAGGATATATAAACCTAAAGATAGGGGTGTCCAAAAGTCCCGAACCGAACCGGACCGAACCGAACCCGAACCGAACCGAGCGGTTCTTCACAAATTAAATACCCGAACGGGTACCCGAATCGAGAACCGATGGGTTTGGGTCGGGTCTAGACCAAGAACCGAAGAACCGAATAAGAACCGAAACTAAATAATTTTTTTTATTTTTTATATTGAATTAATTAAATTATTTTATTTTTTTTATACAAATTAGCAAATTAATTAAATAAATTAGATTATTTCATAATTTTAATTTTAAAGCCTGAATCATTTTTAAAATCCATTAGCGCATTTTAATTTGAAGCAAATGAATATACTTTATGTAGTTTTGCTGTAATATTAATATCTACTTTTTGGTATTTGTATGCATTGAATTAATCTTATTCGACGGCTAGTTATTTATATGTTTTTGAATTGGGTTACGTTAATTTGTAAAAGTTACGAATGAAATGTCATTAGTTGTATTTGTGTAGTGTTGCTGAAAATATTAAAAATTTTAATTATGGTACGGAACCGAACGGAACCGAACCGACCCGAACGGAACCGAACCGAACGGAACCGAACCCGAACGGTTCCATAATTATATTTGGACCCGACGGGTCCATTTATTAAATACCCGAAAGTTTTGGGTCGGTTCGAGTATCTTCAGAACCGAACCGAACCGACCCACGGACAGCCCTACCTAAAGACATAAAACTAACATGGTCCAGTTGGTTCTTCTCACAAAATAAAAAACAATAAATCAAATGTAGAGCGCAAATAATATGTAACCGACTCAAACATATGGAACATAAGACATTGTTATTTATAATAGGATCCTTTCACAAATCTTACTAACATTATCACAGATGATCGGGTGAGCATTTCTATTTTCATATTTATATAACACTTCAAAATTATTATATACATACAGAAGAAACATGTTACTACTTCTCTTTATGAGCATCTTAAAAAGAAGTTCGATCAAATATGGCCAACACAAATAGATTATCCCTCCAAGAAGTCAAAATCTTTACCCCATAAAAGAAGTGTTAAGCGAAATTGTAAGAACTTTGAAGTATTTAAGTAAACAAATACAATCAACTTCTAAGTTTGAATGAACTTCTTAAAACAAGGAACCTTCCGTTATGTAAAATAGCTTCAAAGTTTATTCTATATATGTATTAGCTGCCTAAAAATGTTGCTTCTCACAGATGATTACTACTCTATTAAGACCAATCATATAATTACCTAAAAAACTTCGTCATGAGAAAAAAAAATTAGAAATTAAAGTAAGCAACTTTCAAAGGTTGCATCGGGTAACTAATTACCAAGAGATGCGTAGGTTCGATGTTAGATTTTGAGTGCAAGAAGTAATCAGAGGGTTTCTCCACGAGAGGTGTACTTCCATGCTCGATTAAAGAAGTTGAAAAAGAGCTTAGCACAGGTTCCGGCCTTGGAGCATTATCAACCTTCTGCGCAGCAGTATTCGAGGCATCCATCTGAACGGTATAACAAAAAGCTTTATAAAATTAAGAGAAAAAGTTACAATTTTCTGCGAAGAGTGGAAAACAGCATGATTATATATGTTCAAATGCCTCGAATGTCACGACACTATATTTGCATGGTTTACAAGTGGATAAAGAAGGAACAATGAGCTGGAATTGATTATATGAACTTAAAGCCACTACCTAAGGAAGGTAGTTATTGAGGAGCTATGATGCATTGATACCGGGAACTTGCCAGACATGCCGACGCGCGATTTTTCAAAAAAGTATGAAAATTCATTTAATAAAGTACACATTTAATTTTATACTTATTATTGATTTATCTTGTTGAAATTTTTGTAAACAAGAGTATCTATTTGTTATATTATAAGAACTTTGAGTTAAAAATATATATTACTATAAAGAAGAAAAAATGACTATGGTAGAGTGACCAAAAAGTGTCGGTGCGTGACATGACATTATCTGACATGAACATGTCACCCTAATTAATGTGTCCGTGCAACGCAGCTGAGGAGTGGCGCACCTAAGGAGAAGGTTTTCGATACTCCAAAAACTTGTGGATGATTTAAGTCATTAATTCTTTCAGAAACCTCAAGATGTCAGAAAGATGATGAAATGCTTAAAAAATATTGATGATGTAAATGTTCTATATGAGATTAATTTTACCTTAAATTAAAAGGAAGATGAAAAGGAAATTAAAGATTTGGATCGAGCAGAGTGTGGATGCATCTCTTGAGGATAATTTAAGTCATTAGTTCAATGGCTTTGTATTTGTATTTCTATGTGAATTATCTATGTTTTAATCAATGGAGAATTCCTTCTAAATTCACTGGTTTATCAGTAGATTATTTATCAATACAAATACATTTTTGTAGACAATGACATGTTGGACATCAAATGTAAGATGCTCTAGGCATTTACACGTGATCTCTCTCATTCACTACAAACTAGTGATTGAGGTAATTATGAAATATCAGCTCTGTCTTTAAAAAATAAATAAATCATATTTTCACATTCAAGTTTCCTAAATTACCTTCTCTAAAACTTTGGAGCACAATATTTTATACCTTGAAGTTTACCTGCAACTCCTTATGTAGAATGTCCCAAGCTTCCTTAGCTGTTTTTGCATTGAGAAACATACGAAAGAATATCGATGAAACACCTCGTTGAATAATAGAAAGAGCCTTGGCATCATTTCTTCTATGTTCCCTTAATTTTTGCTTCTGTTCCGCAGTCAGCATCGCAGTCGGGTTGGGTGCTTCATACCCTTCTTCTACATATTCCCACAAATCTTCTGATATCAAAACTGTTCTCATTTTAACTGACCACTGATCAAAATTTTCTCCAGAGAACATTGGAATATAAATATCCTTGCTTGAACTGGACATCCTTCTCAAATGAACGGTTACTTTTAGCTTTTATTAGCTGTTGTGAGTAGCCTTCTACCCAAGTTCACACTGCTACAAAAACATTACAAAGAAGACCAAATAAGTTGAAAATATGCAGACAAGGGATCAATAACTCATCTTAATTTTAGATTTTTGTAAGTCCACAATTACTAAGATTTTCTCTCCTTCGTGTCTTAGTTACCTATAGCATGCAAAACTGGAAATTTCAGAAAAATAGTAAACAATGAGTTCAACATTATAACGTTGAAATAAGAAATTGATAATTAATGAAAATCAAACTGGATTTATCCATTAATGTCAAAAATCACCCTTTATTTCATGAAAATCAACTGAATATTTTTTTTTTCTTTTTATAAGAGACGATGTAAGCATGTGTACACGAGAGAAAACCTATCTATCTGTTCAAAGCCACACAGAATTGTAACAATTGATCGAAACTCAAATCAAGAGAAAATCACATTCATCATTCACAACAGTCAGATCGAATGTGATTTCAACATATAAAGCCCGTTTTACACTAATAAAAATCCTATACTACCTTCCAACTTTGTTGATGAAGAAGTCGAGTAGAAATCACTGCCGCACAAGATGAATTGGTGCCAAGGGATGATGAATGTGTCCCCCTTTTTCCTCTCCCCCAGTTTTTAGCGTAATTCCGATGAAGAAAACCTTAGCCGCTTGTTCCCCTTTGCTCTATGAATATGACTTGAACAGGCATAGGTTCTACTTGGGTATGCATACAGGTGTCAAGACGGATGGGCCGGTCATGACCCGTGAAAATCGGCCCGTGAAAACCCGGACTGCGGGTCGACCCGTGACCCGTGCGGGCGGTTCACGGGCCAAGGAGGTGTAATCCGCGGGCTTCGCGGGTTGCACCCCCACGGGCCGCGGTTAACCCGCGACCCGTAAAAAAAAATTGAAAAAAAAAATAAAACAAAAATTAAAAAAAGGAGGGGAGAGAGCCAAACAAAAAAAATTTGAAAAAATAAAAATAAAAAAAATTCAAAAAAAGGCGTAGCCTGCTGCATGGTCAATTTTTTTTTTTTTTAATTTTAACTAATGGTAATATAAATTTTCTAACGGTAATATCATCCCCTTCATCGATAAATTTCAATTTATTCTTACATTTATTTTTACAATACCCTCTCATTAATTATTATACATTTATACTTCATAGTTCATACTTGTTACACCCTTACTACAATTACAATTATTCAATTACAAATATCATCATCATCTTGATTATATTTCTTTCTTCTCGGTTCTCACTAGTCACTACTAAATTTTTTAATCCTACTATATTATGGATTCTCGCGATTCTTCTTCTCAAAATCCTATTTTCAATGATAGTTGCTCTCCATATGGGCCAAACCGGAAAAATTCTATATTTTTATAATTTTATTTATACAATCATACGGGTCAAACTAGAACGAACCGCGACCCGTGACCCGCATGGGCTCGACCCGGATGGGTCAGCGGGCGGGCCTGGGTTGTAGTCCAAAATTGTGGGCCGACCCGTAACCGACCCGGAACCCGCAGCGGGCGGGCTTTTTTTCACGCGGGCCGTTACCGGGCTCACATGTTGGCAGGCCGACCCGGCCCGGACCACCCGGATTGACACCTCTAGGTATGCATGCCTTTTAATTGGGCTTTACGAGGTTCCTTTTCAACTCTAATTCAGTCAATCAAACAAAAAAAAAAGAGTAATGTTATTCATCCCCAGTGGGGATGAAAACACAGTCTATGTGTCATTAAATGATAGGCTAAATGAAAGGTGAAATTAAATGATTTATTTAATTTCACATATCATTTAATGCCACATTAGCGCCACATAGACTGTGTTTTCATCCCCAATGGGGATGAATAGCATTACTCAAAAAAAAGGAGGGAGGCAGGGGGGAGGGGGGGGGGATCATAAATGCATGCTGAATATATATCATAAATCATAAATGCATGCTGAATATATATTATTTCACTGCATAGTATTCAATTGTTTTATTGACCAATTTTACTGCATAATTCCATTAAAATCTCTACATTGTTGTAGATGAAATTTTCCTTTTTGTCGAGAAACAAAGACAATTGTGATATTAACTCCATATGCTGAAGATATGGAGATTCAAATTCAAGCGGCAAATGATTATTACAAAGCAATTAACATTACTCGATTGTCCAAGAAAGGTTGGAGTGATGTCTTCGTTGTTGTGCAATCCAAAATTTGATTCATCGGAATTATATTCCATACTTTTCTTTTACAAAGATTACATGTAATTGTATCAATTTCTAATATCCTAAGCTAATGCAACACAAAATAATTCCATTTATTTCATTTTGCTTCTCACAGATGATTGCTACTCTATTAAGACCTATCATATAAATACTTAAAAAACTTTGTTGTGAAAAAAAAAATTATAAATTAAAGTAAGCAACTTTCAAAGGTTGCATTGTAAATAGCAACATTTAGAGAAGATGACTGACGACCTTAAACAAACAAGATCACTTTGTTTATACCAACATCACATATCATACTAAAACATTTTCTAAAATGGAAATAAATTTCAAAATCTAAACTTTGAGGTAACTAATTACCAAGAGATGTGTAGGTTGCTAGATTTTGAGTTCGAGAAGTCATCGGATGGTATTCTTGATCCCCGCAGTTAAATTGTATTGAAGTTCAAAATTCCGAACATGAATACGTCTCCGGCCGAAATAAGAGAGTGAAGATAAAAGTCATGCCATGCTATTTATAATCAAATTCTTGGAAGGAAGCAACTATGGTCATTTAGTAAACAACCACCAAATAAAATTTCTTAAATAAATTTCAAAATTTCGTTTATATATATATATATATATATATATATATATATATATATATAGAATCATTGCTGTCTCCTTCATTCAAATCCTTCTAACAATTGGCCATCTGAAGTAAGAATCACCCGTATTTTAAGAATAACCATTTTGTTGGTAAAGCCTTAAGAAGATATCAATCTTAATCTAAAATGCAGTACGAGTGTATGAACACCAACAAATGAATAAAGCAATCCCAAAAGCTTGCACCTATTGCAGAAAACCATCTTTAAAAATAAAATAAAATAAAATGAGGGAACAAAGAAAGAGTTCCTCACAACAGGCTATCAGTTCTTGCAGGCAATCTCCTCAAGAATGTTAACGGATAGCAGGGAAGCTGATCGCAAAACCTAGGATGCCTCATCGCATAAAACCCGATGATGATAATAATAGCTTTGGGAGGTGTTACATACAGTACGATAGAAGCAATCAAACAGAAGATAAGGAACAGAGCTGTAGTTCTAGGATCTCGCCAACTTAGTAGATTAGAAAACCTCTCCCCCTGAGTAGCCAGGTCCCCAGCAATAGTTTGAACCCTTGAGGCAATAACTCTTAGCCTATAGTATCTCATTTTTACTACATCACTATGCTTTTGAGAAGTTGGGAAGAAAGTATCGAACTCTTCATCTAGTTCATCCATGTGTGCTGTATCGGCTTGAGATAGCCTAATGTCCATGTGAGGAGGATGTCTAGGTCTCCCTCGGTAATTCCATGTTCCAATTAAGAAAATGTGTAGGAATATAGTGCTTAAAATCATCCATGGAAAACAGACCAATGTCGAGAACAAAATGTGCACAAGAATTGTAACGAAAGGATTCTTCCAAGTGGAGACATGATCAAACAATTTGCAAAATGCTATGATGCCAGATAGGATCCCAGCAGTTCTATAATGATTAGCTTTGCTTCTTCTTATGCTCTACATGTTCGAGCCCACATCGAGCATATACTCCACTACCTCTTTCCTCAATGGCAGCTCTGCACGGCTCAGCCTCATGGAGACAATTTGAGTAGCTTGATACCTCAAACTATCAATCTGGTGACTTGTGAGAGGGTGAAGGTAATGAAGGTTTGGCAACATTGGCTGCGAGTACATTTGTAGCAAGTCAAATACCGAACAACAAGAAAAACTCACAGCCAATTGAATGTCACCCATCTTCTTCATGCTACAAGGCGCCAACACTATAAGAGGGTACAAATGAGTGTAAACACGACCAGTCTAGATTGTAGGCAGTCGAATCCTCACCTTTCCAATTCTTGAATCCTTTACTCCTCCATTCTGTCCTTGTAGATGACAATTGTCAAACACACCAATTGTTATAATAGTACATGGATCAAAAACCTCCCATGTGTATTGCTCATCCCACATTGGATTAAAACTATTTATAATCATCCTTGTCCTAATCCATTTCTAACCATACTTGGCCACACAATAGGCATCTGCCATTCCTTGGCCATCCTTAGTCTTCATTGATGACAAGTTTTTGGCATTTAAAATTCCCAATTCGAGCACCCCAATGGGAGGCTTCCAAAACTGCTTAGCCACCGGCCTAAGATCACTACTATAGTGTGTTAACTCGTCAAGATCATGGTACCCGGCATCCAAAGTGATCCTCAATTGAATCCTGTAATTTAACTTGGTCACATTACTCTGCCCATCCCCTGAAACTGTATGCTTCTCAAGAATATACCACCTGCCAATAGGAGACCTGAAATTCAACCTCTTTCTACATCCTGTAAAGGTATCATGCACTTGTTAAGAATAGGGGTTCCATCTTAAAATGTCAATCTTATTAAGAGGAGTAATCCAATCCTCTATAAGTTGGTTTATGTTTATATCTTATTCGATGTGAAATTCTATCCTTTAACATGCCCCGCAAGATGGCTCGTTTGAGCAGACCAATCTTGAAATCAGTATGCTCACTTTTGGAGTCTTAGTCGGAAAGAATTGCTCGTTGAGCTTAATGGGCTCTGATACCATGTTAAGAATTGTTGTTCCATTTTAAAAGGTCAACCTTATTAAGAAGAGTAATACAATCATTTATAAGTTGGTTTATGTTTACATCTTTATTCGATGTGGGATTCTATCCCTTAACAGCACTTGCCATGACATTCATCCTTATTAGGCCCTTTTTTAGCCCCATACTCAAAACCAATTGTTCCTCGAACTGTTCTGCAACTACAAACGTTAAATCCTCATTCCACATTGGACATGTAGTCCGACTTTGAGAAACTTTAGTCCTCAACATCATATTCCCAATACATGCCTTCACAAAAATCTCATCTCCAGCAACTGCCTATTCTTGTCACAAAGTTGCAATTCTTGAAACTTGATCACATTTACTCTAAGATACCATAGCCAAGTGACAAATACACTTCGGACTTAATACTCGTGACACCATCACCACTGATGGCTGAGGTATCCAATTGCCACACCTCTGGGAATGTCTCGTCCGCTTGAGTCCCCAACCAAAAAGCTAGCATCAATTCTCCAGCCACCCTTTCTCCTTTTGCATTCTCCAACCTATACCATTGCAGGGCTAAAGGACTACCAGGTAGAACCATTTTCGGAACATCAATGATATCAACTACAAGCATTCCAATCAAATCATCACCAATTCTGGGTGTGTTTGATGGATATTTTCGACGAAAGAATGTATTTTAAATAGTGATGATGAAAAATATGTGGTTAAAAAGTAAGGAAAAGCTATTGATGTGATGGAAAATATTATTTTATTGAAAAATGTGTGGTTGAAAATGAGTTTTGAAAGAATGTATTTTTAGCCCCCGTTTAATCTACATTATTATCTCATTAAAATAAAAAATATGACCGTTATCCATCACATCAACATTTAAATTCAAAATTTCTATCTCTTATGTGGGCACCAATAATGGCTATATTTTTCATTCTCAAATAATTTGGCTCAAATAAGGCCTTAAAGAATGTGTATCAAACATGGTTTCTATCTTTTTCCTTAACCAATATCTCAATAAGCGAAACCTAAATTGGACCTGTCAAGATCAAAAAAGCTTGATTTCGCTACGGATTAGGCACATTACCAAAATGTTTAGTAATGGAAATAAATCCTCCAAGTTTGACTTGGAGAAACGGGCTTGGGCTACCATTCCCATCCTTTGCAGGCAACTCCTTGGTCTTCGCCGCCCTCACATACAGGTAGTCCATTCCCTCCACCAGATCAAAGGCGGTCCCTTCTCGTTCATTGCCGGATACCCTTCCACCACCGAGGCCGGGGAGGTCTCCCTAAAGTTGAAATCCTCTTCAGGGTTTGGATTTCTATTAGCATTCAGGTTCTGGTTTTGGCTTCTGCTTTGATTCTGATTCGTGTTTTGGGTAGCCATTTTGACAAAACCTACAATATTGCCTGTAACAAAAATAGAAAATGTTGAACAAGACTTTCAAAATGTGTATGATTTTCAAAATAAAAAATTTTAAGAGGCCTAAAAAATTGGAATTGATATAAAAGACTTAAAATAGAGCCGTACAAAATAGCAAAGAAATATACGTGGATTTGATTTTTTTCTAAAATTTTGGTAACTGGAACAGAATGCAAGCAAACCAACGGCTTTGAATTGATTTTTCTGAGAATCCAATGTTTGAAATTATTAAGAAAAACTCCGTAAAATCAGAAATAAAAACCATATACTTTCTTAGGCTCAAAGAAATAATAGTTAAAATTCGAAATTAAAGACCCAGAACCCTAAGAAGAAGAACACACAAATATAAGCGTGTCTATATAGGTGTGTATGCATAATGTATTTACTTACAGAACACAGCAGTTAGTGTTAGATTTGGAAAGATAGAATTATGATATAATTGATTTGGCAGAAATCTGAATTTTGTATTCAATCTTTTAAAATTAAATTGAATAAAACAGTACAATGAGATGTCCTTATTTATACAGTTGAAAGGAATCTTATCCTAACAAATTCACCAACTAAATTACATGCCACTAAGCAAGGAAAAAAATATGTACAAACGAAAAACAATCTAACAAACTTCCTTCTAGACTATTCCATTTGCTGCCTTATCATCAGTCCATGTTGGCATCTCTTCTTGCTGATTGAGCTCCAGCTGGTTCATATCCTCTTGCTGACCGAGTTGCAGTTGCTCTCCATCTTCTAGCAGCTTTAATAATCCCCCACAAGATGGAGAGTAAATATTCATTACTCCCATTTTGGATAAACAAGAATAGAGACTTTTAGAATTTAAGGCCTTGGTCAGGCTTGGACCTTGCTACCTCGATTCCCAGAAAGTACTTCAACCTTCCCAGATCCTTGATTTTGAATTTCTCATTGAGAGAAGCTTTGAGTTTACTGATTGAATCATGACAATTGCATGCCACTATTATATCATCGACATAGATTAAGATAGCAGTAAAATCATCACCAATTAGCTTAGTAAATGGGCTGTAATCCGCTTTTGATTGAGTGTATCCATGTTGAACAATAAAGTCAGACAGTTTTGAATACCATTGGCGTGAAGCTTGCTTCAACCCATACAAGCTATTGCGTAACTTACATACTTTGTTGCTACTGGTATTAGAGTAACCAGGGGGCAACTCCATGTAGACATCTTCATCTAAATCACCGTGCAATAATGCATTGTTGACATCAAATTGGCACAGATTCCATCCCTTCATTGCTGCCACTGCCAACAGAGTTCTGATGGTAGTTAACTTTGCCACAGGAGAGAAAGTCTCGTGATAGTCAAGCCCTTCTAATTGAGAGTATCCCTTTGCTACTAAGCGTGCTTTGAACCTTTCAACACTGCCATTAGCATTGAACTTGACCTTATATACCCACTTACATCCTATGGCCTCCTTACCAGGTGGTAGATCAGTTAGAAACCAAGTGTTATTAAGTTCAAGGGCCTCAATCTCAGCTTTCATTGCGGCACACCATTCAGGTGAGGTTATGGCTTCTTGGTAGGTTCTAGGTTCAGAGTAATTGTTATAGAAGTAGCAAAAACACGATGAGGGATGGATAATTTTTCATAGGAAATGCTGCTATTTAGAGGATACTTACTGCCTGAAGTGCCAATATCATTTCTGTTGAAGAACCTTTGGAATGGGAGAGGTGAAGAGACTTGTTGACATAGAAAGTCTTGTAGGTGAGGAGGAGTCCTTCGAATTCTGTTGGACCTGTGGGATAAGTGAGTAATAACATGATGATCTAACTCAAAAGACTCAATGGCTGTGTTGGATTCTGTGATGTCAAGATCAGTGCCTTTAGGGGATTCTACATAAGATGAATTCTTTGAAGTGTTATGCTCATTATCAACTGAGGGGGTCACAGGAGGGTCATTGGAGATGACAGGGTTCTGTGTAAAACTTAGAAGATCAAAATCAGTCAAGGAGGTATTGAAATTCTTGTTTTTTAATGGAAAAATCTCTTCATGAAAGATGACATTTCTTGAGATAAATACTTGTTCTGTTCTCAAGTCCAGCAGCCTATACCCCTTTACCCCAAAAGAATATCCAATGAACACACATTCCCTAGACCTTCTATAAAACTTTCGCCTACCATTGACAATAGTGGATGCATAAGCCAAGCATCCAAAAACCTTAAGGTGAGAATAGTTGGGTCTGACCTGGAACAGAACTTCGAAAAGGAGTTTTGTGAGTTAAGATTAGTGTTGGAGTTCTATTTATAAGATATACAGATGTTAGTATAAAATCATTCCAATACTTTAAGGGGAGTCCACTTTGAAACTTTAAAGCTCTTGCTACATTCAAAATATGTTGATGTTTTCTTTCTACGACCGCATTTTGTTCAGGTGTCTCAACACACGTTTTTTGATGTATTATACCCTTCTTTTTGTAGAAATTTGTCATGTTGAATTCTCCACCGTTATCTGTTCTAATAGTTTTAATCTTTGTTTCAAATTGAGTTTCACCATAGCACAAAAACTTTCTAAGGGAGAGGTGGAATCAGACTTAAAATTCAGCATATAGGCCCATGTACATCTACTAAAATCATCAACGATAGATAGAAAATACTTAGAATTATCTCTGCTGAATTCATTACAAGGCCCCCAAATATCACAGTGAATTAATTCAAAGCATTTCTTTGTTTTGTGGTGGCTAGAATTAAAAGGCAATCTATGTTGGTTAGCTAAGGGACAAATGGGACAATGACTGATGCTAGATGATGCAGGGATAAAGGTGTTTTCATTATGACTGAAATTAGAGTATGAAGAGTGACCTAATCTGTAATGCCACAGATTAAGCTCTTTATTATTCCTGATAACAGATGCAAAGGAAGTAGATAGATGCTTGAACTGATTGATGGTTTCTGTCATGGCAGAAGAGGAGACTTCCTTTCTCACCATGTGATATAGTCCATTCTTCACTTCACCCATTCCAATCGTTCTCCATGTCGAAAGGTCCTGGACATAACAACAGTTGGAGAAGAAAACAAGACAGCAGTTAAGAGTTTGAGTGAGTTTCTTTGCTGAAATTAAATTGAAGGTGAAACTAGGAATGCAAAGGACATTATGCAAAGTAATATTTTCTAAAATTTTCACAGTCCCCATATGTGTGGCTGGGACACTTTCACCATTTGGTAAGGCCACAGAGTGTGTCACTTTAGATTGAATGGATGTAAAAAATGAGATGGAATAGGTCATGTGATCCGTTGCTCCCGTGTCAAGAATCCATGGAGTTTCAAGATCATTTTCATTGTTATGATGAAATGTGGTTAAACTTAAAGGTTTACCAGACAATTTATGACTGAAGTTATCTGATAAGGAATGATTTGTGGTAACTTGGACATTGTTCTGATGATTTGCTGTTGGCTTGAGGAGTGCCATTAGTTGAGAATATTGCTCTTGACTTAATGACATCTGGCCCTTGTCTTTCACCACCACCTGATTACAAACCATATTTGCAGCTGATTTTCCCTTATCACTCAGCCTCTGCCCCTGTGGGGATCCATGAAGCTTATAGCACTTGTCGACTGAATGCCCAGGGATCTGACAGTAAGAGCATAATGGCTTGTTTGGATTTGCCTTGAAACACCTTTCAAGGGAATGGCCTGTGATTCAGCAATGAGAGCAATAATATATGTCCCTTTCTTTCTTTTGCCAGGAAGAACTTTGTTTTCCTCCCTCTTTAAAGTTCCTTTTGCTTAGAAAGGCCATGGGATCTGAATTGACTGAACCAATGTTTGATATTTCTCGCCTCTTTTCTTCTTGTTGGATTAAGGAATATACCTCATTCAAACTAGGAAACGGCTTAATCAGTAGAACCTGAGCCTTGATTTCTTTATAGGACTCATTCAACCCCATTAAAAACTTCAAGACCCAGTCTGTCTGCTGGTTTTCAATTACTATCTTCAAGCCACCACAGATGCAGCTAGGGATATTCTCATAGTTCAGTAACTTGTCCAGTAAGATCTTGAGTTTGGAATAATAAATACTCACAGTGTCTTGGTTCTACATCAGGGTAGTAATGTCCTTCTTAACTTCAAAAATGCGTGGAGCATTTTGTTGAGAGAAACGCTGCTCAAGATCAATCCAAAGGAGATGGGTTGTTTCAGCATATATGGTGCTGCTCTTGATATCAATAGCCATAGCGTTCTGCATCCAGGTGATGACAATGTTGTTGCATCTTAACCAATGTTCCATTAAAGGATCATTAGGATCTTCCGGCTCACATAGAGTGCCATCAATAAATCCTAATTTGTTTTTGATTCTTAGAGCTTTCTTCATCGACCGAGCCCATGAATAATAGTTATTGGACTCCAAAATATGCGTTACCAGCATAAGAGCTCCTCCATCGTTGCTGCTAATGAAGTAAAGGCTGTTGGGATGAGTTGGGTTATGACGAAGACCCATTGAATTTCTGTCATCAGCTGGCTGAGGATTTTGAACGGGATTTGGATTTGTGCTTGAATCAGTGGGTGAGTTCGACCCTTCCATTTCATGCTCTAATACCATGTTAGATTTGGAAATATAGAATTATGATATAATTGATTTGGGAGAAATCTGAATTTTGTATTCAATCTCTTAAAATTAAATTGAATAAAACAGTACAAGGAGCTGTCCTTATTTATACAGCTGAAAGGAATCTTATCCTAACAAATTCACCAACTAAATTACACGCCACTAAGCAAGGAAAAACAAATCTGTACAAAGGAAAAACAATCTAACAAACTTCCTTCTAGACTATTCCATTTGCTGCCTTATCATCAGTCCCTGTTGGCATCTCTTCTTGCTGATTGAGCTCCAGCTGGTTCATAACCTCTTGCTGATCGGGCTGCAGTTGATCTCCATCTTCTAGCTGCTTTAATAGTTAGTGGGACTTAGCAACCTCCACAGGCAGTGCCTGCGTGTGCATACAGAGAGTACACACTTATTTTGGGGTGGTAGGGGTTGGCGGAGTTTTCATTGGTAATTGAACTTTGACTAACGTCACGATTTACTCACCCAACTTTAAGAAGCTTCCTAATGGTCATTGAACTTAAGTCTGTTGCACTCCATCACTCACATGACGGATTCCATTTCTTGATTTGTCTACGTGGACGACGGAAAAATGATGTGGCTGTTAAATGTAGTAAACTAAATGCCAAGGTGGCCTTCAGCTCAGCAAATCGTGGTTTTCAACCAAACACTCCTTACCTATTAAGCTGTAATTAGATTGGTCTAAACACGTGATTACAAATAACAGCAAAATAGTTAAAGGAAAAGAATAGCATCTTAGACCAGCTTCACGTTGGCAACCAAGAGGGAAATTTAGCACAGAATCTCTCTGTTAATGGACTCTCTCCAAATGAGGAATGTTTCAATAATGCAACTTGTATTTTTATTCATCACAACTAAGCTATATATAGCCTTACAATCTTTTAAAATCAAAGCTAAAGATCAGGAAACAAATCAGAAGTACAACCAACAACTAAAGATTAGGAAACTAACGGCTAAAGACTAAGAAAACAGCTGAAATTATGCTCCACGTTCTTGAAGACCAAGTCATAGCATTTTATTATGGAACGGCTACAGGTGGATTTGCATCAATTTGTCATCCCCTGTGGAGAACTTGACTCTGGCAAGTTTTGACGAATATATGCACTGAATAGTTCTGTTGGAGATTTGTAAAAAAAGATTATCAACCAAAACCGTTATCATATATAAATCCAATTATCCATACTCCATGTTGAAATCAGAGAAAAGAATAAAATAGCGGAAGCATAAACATACCTTAATCCATATTGTTTGATTGTTGGCATGAATGAGTTATGATCTTCCAATTGATTGGTTGTCTTCTCTTGATTTTCACTCTGTTGATAGGGATGCAGAGAATCTCAAGAACACCATCAAATGGGGACCATAACCATATAAAATAATAGTAACTGAATAGTCATTATCTTTCAATTGTTTCAAATTGGCCCCTCATCAATTTAAAACAACATTCCGGTCTCTACACTATATTTCCATGAAACCTAATACTCATTAGTCAAAATTAACTTTAATGGATCACTTTGATTGACTAATATTCTTTAAACAATAGCACCACATATTTTAATATATTACATGTGTGGCCCCATATGTTGGAATTTTCCAACAATCTCCCACTGGGCCATACATGTAACCTCACAAATGTGCACAATCTTATGAGCTCAAAATTTTGCTATCATTATTATGTATATTATCAAACAATTTCATCCATTAATCATATTGATATAGGATCAAAGCGATTTTCGTCACATTTAACGTGACTAAATCCATCAATGGTCACATACACCCATACAACTAAATGACATAGATCAATCATGGGAGTATAGCATGGAAATTACATGTTATGTGATCCAAACATATCTATTTCCAACTGATTCAACCTTATTTCTTAAGTGAGATCAATACTGAAACTTTAATTAGAGTGAAAACTGAATTGAATACTTTATTTCTGAAATAAATAAAATATCCAGGGATAAAAATGTGTCTAAAATAGAGAACATTCAAATACAAACTTCCACTAAATTAGCATATCATCAAAAGATGTAACACTCATATGAGTATTATGCTCATTAAAGACCTTGGGTGGCAGCCATTTAGTAAACAGATCCATGACTATGGAGTTTGTCCTAATATACTTTATAGAAATCTAACCACTCTGATTTCTTTTCTTGACAACTAGGAACTTAATGTCTATAAACTTTGACATCATCAGGTTCCTATTGGAATACAAGACTGCTATTGTCAAAATGGTCTTTCAAATCCATCCAAAATATGCAGCCTTATGACTATATTTTGCAGTCACATTCCATTATCAGAATAAGAATATCCAATGATCTCCAATTGGTCTGATTTTCCTGAATGTGATCATGTAATTCTTAGTTCTCTATAGAAACTGAATAACCTCATGACTGCTTTCCAAATTTCCATCCTAGAGTTAATTAAATATTTGCCTAGCATTCTAACAGTGAATGATATATCCGAATGTGTATAAACCTGAGTATACATTAAATTCTCAATTGCTGAAGCATAGAGAATTTTGCGTATTCTTTTTTCTTTAAATTTATCCCTGGGGCATTAATTGAGACTAAACTTGTCTCACTTAGCAATAGGGGTATCACCTGAATTCCATATATGCATTTCAAATCGTTTAAGAACCTTATCGATACAACTCTTTTGTGGTAATTCAAAAATACAACAAGAACGATTCTTGTGTATCTATATCCTTAATACAAAAGAGGTATCATCAAGATTTTTTCATTTCAAAATTCCATAACAGAAATTTCTTGGTTTCGCGCAATAAGTTTATATCAATGCAGACAAGCTGTATGTGTATGTCATCGACATACAATACCCAAAAATATGCTAACTCCCACTGAACTTGTGATATCCACAATAATCAATTGAATTCATTTCAAAACCAAATGAGATAATTATTTGATAAAATTTGTGATACTATTTCAGGAAACCAGCTTAAGCCATAGATGGATTTCTTTAATTTGTAAACCATCTGATGTAACTTAAGATCAAAATGTGTCACAAATACCATAATTGTCCTAAAAGAGTCTTTCAAAGAAATCGGAGAAAAAATCTCTTTAATGACAATGTCTTCCTTTTGAGTAAAGTCATTTGCAACAAGACGAGCATCATAACTCTCCACATTACCCTTCGAATCCCTCTTGGTTTTAAATATCAAATTACAACCAATGAAGTTTGCACCTTCAGGCAATATGATGAGTTCCTAAACGTCATTGTTACTTATGAACTTTATTTCTTTATACATGACATCAATCAACTCTTTAGAATTATTCATTTGCATGGTTTGATGAAATTTGATTGATCAGTTCTTCTTTCGTCAATCTATGTCATCCTTATTTTCTTGGAGAAAGACTATAAAGTCATCCAAAATTGTCTTTCTCCTTTTTATAGTGGATTTCCGTAATGACATTTGTTCTTAAGGTTGTTGAATTTGTTTTTCTGGAACAATCTCTTGATTATGTATAGGGGATTTTGCAATGTAGTCATAATCCGAAATTACTTCTTGAACAAGATCTGGAGCAAGAATTTGTCCCTAAACCTGATCATTGTCAATTGCAGCAGAAGAAATATATATATATTCTTCATCTAAGACAAAATTTGTCAATTGCAACAGAAGAAATATATCTGTAAGTGTAGCAGATTGTTCAGTCCTTAACGCAAGGTCTAAGTTCATGCAGCCAAGAACGATCTGAACGTTCTCTTTTCAGGCCTTAAATGTTGGTTCTAGCATAGGAATAGAATTGATGTAGGCAGATATTGAAGAAGTTGATGGGTTAACTGAATAGAAAACTCATACTTAATTAATATGTTCACATAGGAATCCGAATTAAATAATTAATAAATTCAAATAATGGTAAACTCCATCACAAGATACCTAGCAAAACATTAATATCAAGTCTTTGGACAGTAATATTAATTGCAAATGGTACTATTGTTGTAGTGATCAAACATTGACAATAACTCCTATCAAATAACAAACTCATCTTTGGATTGATTTATTATTCACATGAAAATCTTATAATTGTCACACATTTATCACCACAGGTGCATTATGCAATTCGACCAAATATTGACATTCCTTTAGGTCGACCAATATTCGCATGAATTACACACACAGAGATTCCTTCTAATATTCGAAGTTAATTAATTTCCACAAAAAGAGGTTGCTTTGGCAACATATTACTTCATTTAATTCACTTTCGAATATTATATTCCCAAATGACTTTTGTACCAAATTTTGCATATATTGTTTATCTTGAAACTTTAGGGGCCTAATGTTAATAGTTCATAACTTTAGGGACCAAAAATTAATTATCCGAAACTTTATGGGTCAATAATTAATTTTTGGAAACTTTAGGAGTTAAAAAACTAATTATCCAAAACTTTGAGGATCAAAATTAATTAATTTTAAATTGAGGAGGTAAAATTTAAAATTAAAAACCTTTTGAGGCCAATTTGAACAAAATCAGAAACTTTGAAGGCTTTAATTGCAAAATTCAGAACTAAAATGGTCCAAATTATTTAATTTTAAAACTCCAGGGGCTAAATTATTTAAACCCATAACCTTAAGACCCAACTTACATAAACTTTAAACTTTAGGGGCCGAAATATTTAAACTCATAACCTTAAGACCCAACTCAAATAAACTTTAAAGTTAAAGGGCTGAAACTTTAAATACTTAACATTAATCTGAAATTGCAAACTAGGGCCTGAAACTTTCAAATTTACAGCCCATACCCCGCCCCCAAAACTTCCAAACAACTGTGAACCCTAAAAATTGAGAAATTGAGGAAGAGAAAAAGGAGGGGGGGAACCGTGGGGGTGGCGCTCGCCGGCACCGCCCTTGAATCTGGAGCATGTAGCGGCGCCCGCAACATACAGCGGCGCCTACGTCGCTGCAACTCCCTTGGGTACTGCATACGCAGCACATATCACAGTTGGTGCTGCGTACGCAGCACAGCAGTGCAGTGGTGCTGCACGCTACACAGCACCAGTTCTTCCCTCCGCCGGCGACCAAAATATATAATTATAGAGATTAACAGATCTGAAAATACCTTAAATTTTGAAAAAAGACTAAATCATTTCATAGGCCAAATTCCAAATAATAATAGGAAAGAAGATCGAAATAACCCAAAAATTCAAAATTTTTAAAATCTCAATTTCTCAAAGATTCAACAATGGAGTGGCTCTGATACACTTGTTAGAGATTTGTAAAAAAGATTATCAACCAAAACCACTATCATATATAAATCTAATTATCCATACTTCATGGTGAAATCAGAGAAAAGAATAAAATAACGGAAGCATAAACATACCTTGATCTATATAGTTCGACTGTTTGCCTAAATGGGTTATGATCTTTCAATTAATTTGTGGTCTTCACTTGATTTTCACTCTTTGTTGATGGGGATGCAGAGAATCTCAAGAATATCATCAAATGGGGACCATAACCATATAAAATAATTGTAACTGAATAGTCATTATCTTTCAGTTGTTTCAAATTGGTCACTCATCAATTTAAAACAACATTCGGTCTCTACACTATATTTCCATGAAACCTAATACCCATTAGTCAAAATTAACTTTAATGGATCACTTTAATTGACTAATATTCTTTAAACAATAGCACCACACATTTTAATATATTACATGTGTGGCCCCATATGTTGGAATTTTCCAACAAGTTCAGGATGCAAACGTTGCACTCTGCTACTTGCAGCTAAACTGAATCTGAACTCGGGCGATTTTTCCAACGTACCAAAAACTTGTAATACCCTCCACGACGTGTTGTCACAAATTGATGATCAAGTATTGGCTCAACCTCATCACGATGGGCTGTGCGTTGAGGAACACAAATATTAAGATCTGGCGGTAGACCTTGGGCTAAAACCATACTCCGATGGCAAATCAATAACATATGCATTTGGACCCAATTTTTTTTCAATTTTGAAGAGACATGCACGTCTGGCATGCAATTTATTATAACTTCCCGGAGTAAAACGCTCTGGTCGTAGTCGAATAAGTATTATGTCCCCTTCTTCGAACTATTTGTCCCTCCGTCGAGCATTAACATAACTTCCGTAGGCCTTTGTACGTAGGGTGATTCGGCGTCTAACTTCATCATGAGTATCTCACATATAATGGGCAAAATCTATTGCAGCTTCGCTTGGTCGAGTCGATATGTGTAGTGTATTTAAGTCTAATGGAGTGCAGGGTCAAAATACTTGGACTACTTCAAATGGAGTGCATGGTGTTGTCCGATTAACAGAATTATTGAAGGCAAATTCTGCTTTAGGCAATACCAAATCCCAACTAGCTACATGATCTATAACAAGGTTGCGCAATAAATTTCCTAAACTTAGGTTCATCACCTCGGTTTGGACATCAGTCTGAGGATGAAAAGTGATAGAAAATAATAGTTTTGTTCCCAACTTTGCCTATAGTATTTTCCAAAAGTAGCTTATGAATTTTAAGTCTCTGTCAGAAACTATAGTAGCTGGTAAACCATGCAATCTAACCATTTCCTGAATGAATAAAGCTGCAATTTTGGAGGCATCGTAAGTCTTGTGGCAAGGAATGAAGTAGGACATCTTGGAGAAACAATCCACAACTACCATAATTGAATCATGTTGCCGTAGAGTTTTAGGTAATCCCAAAACAAAATCCATATTAATGTCTTTCCATGGCATATTCGAGATAGGCAGCGGAGTATAGAGCCGTGTATTTTGTTTTGTTCCTTTGTTGACTTGACAGACTTAACAGCGAACTACCACTCTATGGATATCTCTTCTCAGTCGTTGCCAATAGAATCGATCAGCAACAAGGGCATAGGTCTTGTCATGACCAAAATGCCCCACCAACATACCACCATGGAGTTCTGTGATAATGAACTCACGGAATGAGTTGCGAGGAATACATAATCTCATCCCATAGAATAAATAGTCATCTCGCAGCAAATACTTGCCACTGGTTGTCTCTGGGTTGGTGGATAAAGTGGTCCAAATGACTCCAAAATCTACATCATCAGCATATTGGGACTTGAGGTCTTCGAATCCCGTAAAAGTAGCTGAAGAAATTTGAAACAAATGTGGTCTCTTACTTAGGGCGTCAGCCACTTTATTTTCGGTGCCAACTTTGTGCCGTATTACAAACTCAAACTGCTGTAGAAAGTCCATCCATCGAGCATGTTTTGTATTTAATTTATTTTTGGATTGAAGATGCTTCAAGGAATCATGGTCGTTTTAAAGAATAAATTCTCTATAAATCAAGTACGGGCGCCAGTTCTTGAGTGTCTGAACTAATGCATAGAATTCCAAGTCATAGACCGAGTATTTCCTACGAGTTTCATTCAATTTCTCACTATAAAAAGCAATGGGGTGGCCTTCTTGGCTTACTACGCCTCTAATCCCAACATGTGAAGCATCACAAGCTACTTTGAAGACCTTGGAAAAATCTGGTAGCTTTAATACTGGAGCTTGACCCAACTTCTCCTTGATCTCGATTAAAGCTTTATTTACTGCCTCTATCCATGTGAAATTTTTAGCTTTCAAACATTCTGTAATTGGATCCATGACAGTGCTAAAAGCACGGATGAAACGACAATAAAATGTAGCCAACACATGAAAACTCCGTATGTCAAAAGAAGTTCGAGGAGTAGGCCAATCTTGTACAGCTTGCAACTTAGCGAGGTCAACCTCAACTCCCCGATTAGAGATAATAAAACCCAAAAATCTGACCTTTGACTTCATGAATGAACACTTGCTTCAATTGATGAAAAGTTGTTCATTCATTAAAGTTGTTAACACTTGCCTCAAATGATTTTGATGGTCTTGTAAACATTTGCTATAGATAAGAATGTCATCAAAATAGGCAACCACAAATTTATCGAGATATGGTTTAAGCGCTTGCGTCATGACGGTCATAAAGGTGCTGGGTGCATTAGTTAACCCAAAGGGCATAACCAACCATTCATAGAGTCCATCTTTGGTTTTGAATGTTGTCTTCTACTCATCACCAGGGTGTATGCGAACTTGGTGGTAACCACTTCGAAGATCTATCTTCGTAAAAATAGACGCTCCACTTAATAAATCCAACATATCGTCCAAACGAGGAATAGGAAAATGGTACTTTATTGTTATCTTGTTAATTGCTCAGCTATCCACACACATCCGCCAACTATCATCTTTCTTTGGTGTAAGCAAGGCTGGAACAACGCATGGACTGATGCTTTCTCAGATGAAACCATGGTTAATTAAATCTTGAACTTGCCGATTGAGCTCCTCATGTTCAACTGGACTCATGTGGTAGTGTGGTAAATTGGGCAAGGTTGACCCAGAATTAAATCAATTACATGTTGCACATCTCGCATCGGTGGAAGTCGGTTTGGTAGTTCATTTGGCATAATATCTGAAAACTCCTTCAAAATTCTAGCAAGCTCTTGAGGAACCTGGCCATCTACTTGCTTAGCTTGGTGACTTACTAGCAAAATCACCATGTTCTCTTGATGTATGACATGATCAAATTGTCGCATAGTAAGTAAGGACGTAGTTTCTTTGTTTGACTCAAATTCAGAAATCCGAAAAGGATCCAAAACCAATTTCTTACCCTTAAAATTAAAAGAATAAGTGTTGGCATATCCGTCATAAGAAACCTATAGATCATACATCCATGACCTTCCTAACAGCATATGACAGATGGCCATAGGGATCACATCACACCAGGCTTCATCTGTGTACCTCTTTCCTAATGAAAATTTTACCAGGCAGCACAATTTAACTAGGACTGAATTAGTTTCATTAACCCAACTAATGTGGTAGGGAGTGAGTGTTTCTCAGTGTTCAAGCCCAATCGTTCCACTACATCTTCAGAAATGACGTTCATGCCGCTTCAGTTGTCAATGATAACATTAAGAGCTCGATCACCAGTCTCCATTCGGGTATGAAAGATATTGGTGCGGCACCATTCATAGTTGTCTTCTAGCTCCTTCTTTTGTCCTGTTAGCACTCGGTTGATGATGCAACTAGGTAAGTTAATTGCACCCAGGTGTTCCTCATCTTCATCCGTATTCTCATTGATTTCCATATCTTCATCTACCTTCCCTTTGTCCATCAACATTAAGTCTTTCTCACAAATATAAGCTAGCTTTCGATCTCGAGTAGGACATACCACTGCAAAATGTCCAAAGCCCTTGCACTTATAGCACCGCGGCCCTTCTCCCGTTATTTTTGTTTTTCCATTTTGATCACTTACCAGCCCTCCATTGGTGGGCTCACTCGGTATTGGTGGTTTCCCGAATGGTGAGATTGCAGAGCATCACATTCTAGGATCAGTAGACACCGTCTTCCTCCCACTTAAAGCCCCTTGTTGCTTCTCAATTTGTAATGCTAATTGGTAGGCTTCTTCTGTGTTAATTAATCGAGCATCTGTCATTTCTTTGCGTAGGTCGCCCCTTAGCCCTGTACAAGAACGAGCTAAAGTTTGCTGCTAAGTTTCTGTATTTCTGTTGCGAACGGTGAGTTCATGAAAGCGGTCTGTACATTGATCAACAGTCATCGGTCCTTGCCTTAGCTACAACATGTCTTCAAACATCATGAGTTCGTAATCGATGGGCAATCGGTGTGCAAGTTGCTCCAAGGTTACAGTAATATGTGTGGCCTGTTGCTGGAAATTAATTGTTTCTTCAATCAGGATAAATGCATTTGGTTTAGGGTTTTCTCAAGAGGCTAGAGTAGAAGCTAAAATTTACCTTTTTGGATTTTATATGTGAATTTAGGAATATTCTTTTCAATGTCTGAACAATCATCCAATAAATAGGTACTGATGCTACCAAAAATTGTACTTGTCGACTTTCGAGCTTGACGATTGAGAATGAGCACGAATGAGGTCTTTCCGTACCCGAAACAAAGGCGTCGAGGTGTGTCATCGTTGCCCCTCCGATACTTAAGTCAGAGAGAGAATTTGTGAAATATATGTGCTTAAAATTATGTAAAAAAAGTACATTAATAATGAATTGGAATGATGTATTTATAGACGTAGGTAGTGCAATCCTAGTATGATTGCTATGTTGAAATCCCTAGGAGTTCTACTGTGATTGGAAGTTGCAATTTAATTGGTTTTGCATTACCTATGTGTTTGATCAAAGATAGGACTCTGATGGTAGAATCCTTTCTGGATGAGGTTATATATTAACAGTAGGACTCTGTCTCCCTGTTGGATAAGTCTTAGCAAGGGGGAGTCGAGGGCTGCCTGGCACAAGGTTTTAGCCATGCTTTCGAGGAAGATGTATGACCCGAGAATTGACCACCCCGAAGAGGTATGACCGAGGAGGTCATGTGGCATTTGAGACAAAGTGGAAAGCTCATGCTCATGCTGTGGGTGTGCAGCGTCGCGACGCTGTGTGGCTGTGGCGGGCAGTGGAGGTGCTGTGGGTCTTCGATGCGGTGGTGCGTGCGGTGGAGGTCTTCGCTCGGCAGAGAAGGAACAGCAGACTGTTTTTTTTGTTGTGATTTTGCAGTGGCGTAGTAGTGGGTGTGTGGTGGAGGTGTTGTGAGTCTTCGATGCAACAGTGGAGGTCTTCGCTCGGTGGTGGTGCAGCGATTTTTTGGTTGTGATTTTACGGTGGTTTGTCTGTGGCGGATCTCTGTGTGTGGCTGTGGCTAGCGAATCTCTATGTGTGGCTGTTGTTGGTGGTTGGTTGTCGATGGTGTTATTGTTGGTCGGTGGTCGAGGGCGATGGAGGTGGCGGCGCTTCGAGCGAATGGGAAGAAGAGTTTCTGTTACCAACTATTTGGTCAATCTGTGACCAACTATTGGTGACGGTGGCGATGGCTGCGTCGGGCGGATGGGACGAAGAGTTTATGTGACCAACTATTTGGTCGATCTGTAACCAAGTATTGGTGGTGTTTTGGGATTGGGAGGACAGGTGTTTGGGTGTATGTGACCAACTATATCAATCTGTGACCAAGTATTGGTGGTGTAGTGGGATTGGGGGACAGGGATTTGGGTGTATGTGACCAACTATATAGTTATATGTGGCTAACTATTTAGGGTGTGTCTGTTAGAAATTTTCATCAGATTTTGAGCAAAAAAGTTACCTTTTTTTTCAACTTGTGGTTCCCACTTGTGAGAACATGGGGTCAACAATGGCTGCTGAGTTTAAAAATTAACGGTACAAAAATCCCTTTTTTGGTTTAAAAAGCTCCACCAGACACACCCTTAAATGTGACCATAAAATTTGTTAATCTGTGACTAAAAATATAATATGTGACCAACAAATTTTCTTAACTTGTGACCAATTAAAAATCTGTGACCTATAATTTTTTTCATTTGTGACCTCAAAATAATCTGTGACCAATTAATTTGATAAGTTGTGACCGAAAATTAAATTTTTAACTACTTAATAAGATATCTGTGACCTTGGAATCGAAACAGTTACCGGAATTAAGCGGCGGGCAACGGTCACCGAAAATTAGTCGCCGGAATTAAGCGCGGCCGGAGAACGGTCGTCGGAGTAGTCGCCGATCATCGGAATAGTCGACGTAGCAGTGGAGGTGGTGGAGGTAGAGGTAGAGGTGAAGGTGGAGCTGAGTCAATTATATTATATTACAGTTAAATATTTAATTTAATAAATTAATTGTAAATATATAATTAATTAATTCATGGAAATCTGAGTTTTGTAAATTTAAACCTTGGGGCTTGATTTTTTATTTGTGAAAGATAATCCATGACCCATGAATTTTTCTCAACTATTAAGTGCCTGTTAGAGAACCATTTTGGTAGGGGAAAAAATGAATAGTGATATTTTGGAAAATGTGTGGTTAAAAAATAGGGAAAAATCTTTTATATGCATGTAAAAAAATTTATTACGTGAATGTAAAGTTAAAAATAATAATGTATCAAATCATAAAATAAATTAAAGAATTTCAAACATATTGTTAAAAATAACCCTATATCAAATGGGGGTTCGGAGGCAACACCCCCGGCGAGAACGACCTACCTGATCAGGTCGCGGGGGTTCGGGGGCAACGCCCCCAACAGGGATCGACCTGCTTGATCATGTCGCGATGGTCGAAGGGGCAGCGCCCCTCGTGGGGGTTCGGAGGCAAGCGGAGAGCTCCGCACAAATGCAGAGCATTCACTCCGCAAAGTTTTTTTTTTTTTTTGATGCAATGAAAAAAAAATCATTCTTAAATCTAATTCATATCATTTTCCTAGGCAAGCTCATTGCCGTAGAAAACAACTTAATAGATTTACCATTTACCGACCAATCACTATCATACGAAACTTAGTTGCAATCAGTAATGTCGGAAAATAGCAATTTTAACATCCATCTGAACAGTGTATTCGAACATCCATTACAACAGTATGTTAAGTTATGGAATTGTTGAAGCTCAAAGCAACTAACAGAAATTGAAGAATGTTATTAGTGCGTATAACTCTGTTCATAACTGGAAATAAGATTCTAATGAAAAATATTAATATATTTAGCCTATCTACATATGTGAAAAACTAATAGAAATACATGAAACTGGCAAGCAAATTCTATGGTTTAAACAAAATTTCTTTTCAATGTCTTCTGGGAATATAGAATACACATACCTCAAGATGTCTATTCGAAAACTTCCATACAAGTTCAAATCAGGGAAATGTAACTTATATCGATTTAAACTGAAATAGTTGTTGTAAGTTGAAGCGGAGAAGGTGTGGGAGAAGTTGCAAACTGTAACGTATCTCTCAATTTTGTACAAACGATTACAACCCGAGAATTTTTTTTATTTTATTTTTTGCAGTTTCAATTGCTTTTCTAAAATCAACAATGGAATTGCATGTACAAAAAATCCTCGCAGTCTGTGGATATTTGATGTAACGAAGTTGGAATTGATGTTGTGGGCAAAACGTGTAAAAGAAATTGTCGTTTGTTTTTTGGCCTCCTTCAAGAGCAACGTAGGTATGTAAAGTCAACAAATGTGGGTATAGGTACAGTAGACGGTAGCTTGTCCAAGAGTAGTCAGTGGCTTGTCTAAGAAGAAATCAGATATTCAGAGGCAATATGGTAGAAAAAAGAATAGATATGGGGATAAACAAAAAATTTCAGTAAACAGTGGATTGAAAAAAAGGGTAGAAATGGGGTAAACAAAAAGCTTCACAAATGAACAATAAATGGTGAATTCCCTCTCTTAAGATAGTAAGGATTATACAAGTTTTAAATTGTTCATCTTTTATCACAATACTAAAGATTATATTCTTTATTTTTCATGTCAAGTATTCTTCCCTACATTCGCCAGCTTATACCCCATTTACACTAGTCTCCACATTTTTCTCATGGCACATTTCATCCTTGCTGATGGATAAGTTCACGTGAAAAGACAAAATTACCCTTAAGCCAAAATAAACAAAGAAAAAAAAAAGAAGAAAATGAAAAACTTATAGAGGAGATTCTTCTACTCTCTTGATGCTGTGAAATTTCAAATTCGCTGTTTTATATATGTAACTTGAAAACAGATAGTCCAAACTTAGAAGTTCAACATGTTCTCGAAATTGTCTTCCAGAAAGGATTATTTTTCAACACGTTATTCTTACTACCTGATTCGAATCACAAGATTTACTTCCCAGATAGAAGGGCATCAAGTTTGCGCTCCAGATGTGCTTCGTGATCTTCCAGACGACCCTTTATTGCACCATCTTCCCAGCAAACTAATGTTGGAACTCCTTTGAGCTTAAACCTCGAGTCAATTCTCCATGGGTGATGGGGATTCCTCCATGTAGGTCTATCTCCAACGTAAGCCTTCAGCAGTGCCACATCGTCTGGTGATGATTCAAACTTCTTGTATATGATGGGCTCAGCTCTCACACAATCTGATTAAAGAAAACCAAACAAACATATTTTTGTCATGAAGTGGGGGTGCAGAGAATCCTGAAACTTCAATTCAGATTCGTAATTCAAAACAAGGAGAGATAGGGAACCAAGAACTAACAGACTGCGCAACACTAATCTGTTGTGATCATTTGCTATCTAACTTAAGAAGAATCATTTGAACTTCAATAGAAATCCCATATTCCAATGTCTAAAAAAGCTCAATAGGGTACCAAGATATTTTACCTTTATGAGGCAAGACATGGGCCACAAGGCTTAAGCCTCAACCAAACCAACAAAATAATTTCAACAAATAATCACGTAAACAAAATTAACCCAATACCAGAATTAGGTAAAGCCTAAAAGTCTGCCATATCATCTTCAGGATCTTCAAGAAAATGATCAGGATATTTTATTTTCGTATTAATCTCTTCATAACTGAGTTTTTTCTTGAAATTTTTGCACATCCTCCACTTCTCCTTCACCTTCACTATAAATGCAGGAAAAGCAAACAAAAAACACGGGGAAATTGAGAAAAATATAAAAGGAGGAAAAAAAAAAAAAAAGAAGGTGAAGTACACATTGTAGGTCTCATCATCGGTCTTCTGCAGCAGAAAATGATCAGCTTGCTTGCTTCTTTTGCAGTATTCATGTTTCAGTATCGTGCTTACCTTCTAAAGGACCATCTAGGTAACATCAAGACTTGGTCGATGGAAAAGCAAATTGGAAGGAAGATATAAAACAAATGTCTTGCTTTCATTTCTGCGTTTATGAGAGATATTAGGACGGGGATAATATTTTAGTCTTTACCAGCCATCTTCTAAGGGAGAAGTTGAGAAGGGAATTAAAATTAAATAGCCCTTTCTTTCTGCCAAACATTTGCAGGAACACATTTTAAATAACGAGATTGAGGATAAGCAATGTGATGGAACGAATTGGAGAAAGAATCAGGGTTGAAATCACTAAAGGGCAAAGGCGCACCATTTCTCTGGGGGCAATGTGTAATCCCTGAGACGTGGATTGGGCATAAGCCCAAGGAGTTTCGACATCTTCATATATGATGAAATGCATAAGGAGTTAGAATTTATGATGAAGTGGGATCGCAAGGCAAAATAATGATTTCATGACAACTTTGGGTTTGTCCCTTTTTGGCGAATTAATAGTCTAATTTGAGTGGAAACGGGCAAATAATCACAACTCATCGCCTTCGGCCATGACGTACGTCGGATTTCGGACAGATTCCATCGTTTAGGCTCTCGATTACGCGTTTTTGCCGTTTATGGTAATTTTTATTTTGGTAATATCTCATTCAATAAAATTCGGATTTTGATTCCGTTTGTTGGAGGACGATCCTGAATATTAGGAGTTTCTATTTAAGTTAGAATATCGAATTTTTCCATTTATGGAAAAATATCGTTTTTTTTATTTTTATTATTTATTTTCCGAAATTTGCTAGGGTTTTGCTATTTAAACCATTGTAAGCCCTTCGAGACAGACATTATTGAATTGAATAAAAACTTTCGTGAGTTTATCTCATATTTGTGAGGTTGTTCATCTTTCCTATAATCTTCCGCTACGTCAATATATCTATTATAATGAAAAAATTGGAAAACAAAAGAGTAAAAGTTTTGTAGAAAAAATGCACTTGACAAATAAAAGATAAGCAACAAGGAAATAAAATCCATAATCCATAAATAGAGGAAAAGAAACCCCAAAAATAACTAAAACATCACTCCACAGACAAGCTTCTCCCAATCGCAGACAAAGAAACATAATAGAAGTTCAACTGAAAATAAAATTCATCAAAAATGCCTAATGTGGGATTTGGGATTTTGTATTTTCTCAATTAGAACCCTATCCAGTATCCATTCTTGCAATCAATTCGACAATCAAAACTATGTACATAGATTAAGAGATATTATATACATTTGGATTAATTTTTTACCAGGGCACCAGCTAAGATTGGTGGATGGGTCTTTGTCAGCCAAGAAGACGATGAAATTGGCTTTGTAGTTTGGCGATTCACTTGTAAATTTCTGAAAAACCTCATCAAATGTTGATATTGTTGCTTCCAACGTCTTCATCGGCATTTTCTTATCTCCTTTTCTTCTTGCAACTTTCAGTAGAGAATCGAATGCTGTCCTTGTGGCTTCTGGGATATATATAGAAGAAGATACGCAAGGGATATATTCAATTGATATTTTTAAAGGATTTTTTGGCATTTAAAAAGTTTTGGGTATTCAATTTAGATTTTTGAAAATTCTGTGAAAGTATTGATATATTTAATTAAAACTTTTAAAAATTACTAAAAGTCATATTCAATTAAAACATTTTAAAAGTATTTATAAATTTTGGGATATTCAAATTTTAATAACTTTTATAAAAATCTCAATGGTACTAACTTTTAAGCGAAAGTACTAAAATAAAATTTCAAAATTTGTCTCTCATTAATCACAAAATTTTGAGAAACTTTCATAAAAAATTAAAAATAATATATATATTTTTTTCAATATTTGTCATTCCTTTTCTCTTCTATGAATATTAGAGTTATGATTAAAATTTATTTTCTTCTATTGATTATATTAGTTTCTATTTTTCTTTTTCTCTATCTTATTGTTTATTTCTATTTTCTAGGAAAAAAAGTTAAATTGTATTCTTATAACTTTTTTTCATTCATTTTTTTGTGAAAAATATCTATTTTTAATTAAATTATAAAATTTATATAAACTATTTTATAATTAAAGTTGAGTGTATATTTTTTATTTATTCTTTAAGGGTATATAATATTAATAATACTGAATATTAAATTTATTTTTATATGTATCACTATTATTATTTATTTATTTAAGGTCTAAAATTTTTATTTTTATTTTAAATATTTTTTTTATTATATGGGTTGGGAAAAGGGAATCGTGAGAACCACCACCTCGTATATGATAATTTCATACTATTGCACTAGATCTATATGGATTCTATTTCATACGAACGTTTTCAAAAAAATTTTGAATTCTACAAAAGACTATAAAAATTTAAAAATGAAAGTCTATAAAAGTTTAACTTCTACTAATTCTATACAAATTTCGAAAAAGTTCACAAAATTCATTACTTAAAAAAAGTCCATCAAAATCTTCAAAAGTTTTAAGGGAAGAGTTCAAAAGTCAAGGATTAACTATACACAATTCAAAAATTAGGTTTTAGTTAATTAATTAAATATAATAAAATCACAGTTATATAATTAATGGTCACATATACATAATTATATGTCATATATCACATATTTTAAAATTAATTAATCACAGATTATTTCGAGGTCACACATCAAAAATTTTGTACGTCACAGATTATTTCGAGATTACAGATTTTTAAGTTAATTGATCACTGATTATTTTTGAATCACATATTATTAAATTTTTACGTCACAGTTGAGTAATTGGTCACAAATTACCAAACATTTGGTCACAAATTACTAAGCATTTGGTCACAGACTACCGTCACTACCACTATAGCCACTTTCAACCATCCACACCACGCCGCCACCGCCGCAACAGCACCAACAAAGCCACGACAACCACCTCCCCCCACTAATCACTTGCATATTACCTATTTTATAGGTCATAAATGTCAAACATCTCCAACAGAAACACGCCCACAACCCACACCTCCACCTCCACCTCCACCTCTGTCACCTCCCAACCACCTCCACTCCGCCACTGCTGAAAACCACATCAGCATGAAAATCACCTCGTCGCTCTAAATATCTTCGAGCAACAACAAAGCCCACACTCCACCACAAATCGCGCCCAGTATGAAACCAGAGTGGGAACAAGGCCCTGTCGTTGACGCACTGCCTTAGATCGGCCATCAAATATTGATATGTCATTTCCACTCACACAGTTCTTTCAAGAAATTGGAGAGATCTGCGCGCGATTGGGCTGTCTCGCGACGGTGAGGAAGATCTGTGCGGGTTGGATAGTAGCGGCGACGCCGCTGCTCGACTCTCCTGTAGTGGGCGCTCCTCAATGGCGACTGAGGGGAGGAAGAGGGTAGAGAGAGAGAGAGACGAGAATCGAAGAGGAGGAGAAATAGAAGAAAAATGATTTAGGTTTTATTCGGGATTATGGCTAGGGTTTTAATATATTACCTGATTTTTGAATAAATAAACTTTGCACCTGATTTTTAAAAAGCAATCTTTAAATACCTGATTTTTTGTAGTTTCCCAAATTTTAATTGAATACGCTCCGCGTAGAAGATCTCTAGGCCCAATAAGCAAAACATAAAGAGAAGTCCATAAAGAAGAGTTTTGGTCCTTGAAATAATTTATAATCAAGGCATTATTTAGGGCTCAACCCATTAATTTTAGAAATGAATCGACATTTCCCCCCATTGACTATAGAATAGTGATGGTATAGGGGTGGGATTGAATATAAAAATATATTCATTTTTTGTCCCATTTTTCATTTATTTATTTTAAAAGTAATGCTACTTATACATGATTATTTACAGTTTACTAAGAGAAAGAGAAGAAAGTTTGGAAGAGAAGAAAGAGACAAAAAAAAAAAAAAGGGAAAGACTGAAATTAGTTAAATTTTAATATAATGTTATGTCACTAATTTGTATATTAATCTTTAAATAATTATGTATATGTAACATTACTCTTATTTTAATATCATTTTTATTGAGAAAAAGTGGTGTGTAACCATTTTGAGCATGACATTTGATAAATTAGGCATCTTGGTTAATGGGAGAAGTGTTTTTTTCTTTTCTTTTTTCTTAAAACTAAAAACTGTTATTTTTATTTAAAAAAATATCTTTTCTATTGGTGGGAAATGGGCCGAAATTAAGGTTGTTGAATAGTTGAATGGCCAGTTGACTTTGTAGAACTTGTGGAGGATGAAATTGATGCTTTTAATAGTTGAAGGATCAAGCTGGAGCTATTGAATAATTTGAGGATTTTATTGATGCTTTTGTAAAGTTGAAGAATGAAGTTGACGCTATTGAATAGTTTAAACATGAAATTGACGCTTTTGTATAGTTGAAGAACCAAGTTGACGCTTTTTATAGTTGAAGGATAAAAATTAAACTTTTACATAGTTGAAGAACGAAGTTGAATCTATTGGGTGATCGAAGGTTGAAATTGATGCTTTTGTACAAAGGAAGGACTTGACAAAGATTCGTTTTAATTTCTTTTACTAGATTAATATTTTGTAGCTAAAATCTAAAACTTTTCTCTCTTCAATAGCCTACGCCATCAATTGAGTTGTTGGGAAAGCGCAAATAGAATTCCACATCTATTAGACATAGGGTAATTAACGGGTTACAAGGGATTTAGCTATTCCACCTAATTGGTTAAGGGCATGTTCTCTTTGCTGTTTTCAACCCATTTTAAGTTTTTCAATTTTCGAAAACACTGAAAACACGTTTATTTACCTATTTTCATAAACGAATTTCCAAAAACGAGTTTAAAATTTATAAAGAAAACGGAAAACGTCAAAAAAGTCGTTTTTGCTGTTTTTAGTTAAAATCAAGCCAAAACTTTATTTTTTTATTTTTGAAAACAATTTTTCAAATGACAAAAGAACGCGTTCTCAACAATCTCAAAATGGACACTCAAAACACAAAACCCAAAATGAATTCAAAACTAAAAACTGAAATACGAAAATAACAACCCCTAAACTTATTGTTGGAAAAACTGAAAAAGTGGGCTGACTTTGGCACCAATTTTGAGCGGGACCCGGTTCGCTATTTTGAAAAATGAAAGTTGATTTGTGTTCTCCTCCGTGAGTACATCAAAATCATATACTTACTTGTCAAAAATGATGCTCGGGTGAATGAGAAATTAAAGCTCAAAGTATGCCATGTGAAAGGAGTTTGTTGGTGGGAAAACTAAAAAGTTAAGCTTTGTCCCACATAGGAAGTGGAGGAAATTTAAAACCACTTTATAAAGGATTGCACTTTAGAATGGTGTAATCATGTGTAGCATAGAGGCTCTCTCCACGTGTGCGCGCAGGGGGGTGCAAATCTTGAACCGAAATTGGATTCGGAACTTGAACTTGTGTGCGAGCGCGACCTGCGTACACGAATGTCGGACCGAAAGGAGCAAAATTGGCCCCTTAGGAGTGTCCACGTTTTGCTACATTTTTTAATTTTTTCAATAGACTTTTGGTTTTTCAAAACTGTTGAAACTCCAAAACTCCTGTTGTAATTGCTATGAAATGAATGAGCAGGTTACAAGATCCTAAGCCTATATATATCTCGTTTTTTCCAGTCTTCAGTACACGAAATTCATCTGCATATTCATCTGGTCACAGTTGGAGTCTGCTTTCGTTTTACTTTCTGTTTCTTGTCTTGTTTGGTGATATTGGTGATATTGTTCGGGCACTGGTTCAGTTCGCTGGAGTACAATCTGTGGTGCTCAGATTATACTGTATCGCCGTTATATCCTGGGAAACGGACGCTCTGTTAAAACTCAAGCACAGACGGTGAGGAAGCGAATCTGTTTTAAGGAAACTGTGTGGAACACAGGCCTCGGGTTAAAAGTTTCCTGTCATTTAACTTCTGCGGTTATTTGCTTTTGTAGTTCTGCTTAAATCAACTGTTACACTTTACTGCAATTTAACATATATTGTCGAATGTATATTTGAATCCATTGTATTCAAAGTTATTGAATCTGCTACTGCGAATCCGGTATCCAATATTGAAACAATTTTCCTACAAGCTTAAAACAGATCCGTTGTTTCATTTGATTAATATTAGTTTATTGGAAACTAATATTTTTTGTTTCATTTTCAGAAATGGCAACCGAACAAACTAACATGGATGTAACCCAAGCTGTGGCTACTGGAAATCAGGCTGCGGGCTCTAGTTCTGTTGGGGCTCAGACTGTGGCTAGATTGCCAAGTCATGTTGTCAGCCAACATGTGGCTACTGTTCCGGTTAATCATAATGAAAAATCGGAGAAATTCAATGGCTTGAATTTCAAGAGGTGGCAGCAGAAAATGTTATTTTATCTGACCACCTTGAATCTTGCGACGTTCTTGACTGAAACTGCTCCAAAACTCAATGAGGGTGAGGGAGATGTTCAACCGATCAGTGCACTTGATGCTTGGAACCATTTGGAATTTCTATGCTGAAACTATATTATGAACAGTTTAGCAGACGTGCTATACAACGGGTATAGCACTATGAAAACTGCTAAGGAGTTGTGGGAGTCTTTGAACCGAAAATATAAAACTGAAGATGTCGGGGCTAAAAAGTTCATTGTCGGCAAATTCTTAGATTATAAAATGGTGGACTCCAAAACTATAATCAGTCAAGTGCAGGAACTCCAAGTAATTCTTCACGAAATTCATGCCGAAGGGATGGTGTTGAGTGAAACTTTCCAAGTGGCTGCAATTATTGAAAAATTGCCCCCTGCATGGAAAGATTTCAAGAATTACCTAAAGCACAAACGAAAGGAAATGAACGTAGAAGAACTAATTGTTAGACTTCGAATTGAAGAAGACAACAAGAGTTCCGAGAAGAAGTTGTTCAATCCTAGTGTTACTAAAGCCAACGTTGTGGAGCATGGTCAAAGCTGTAAGGCCTACAAAAATAAGGCTGGGTCATCCGGTGGTAAAGGGACCAAACTAGGACTTAAATGTGGAATTTCTAAAAAGAAGTTTCAAGGAAAATGCTTCAATTGTGACAAGGTGGGTCACAAGTCTTCGGAGTGCAGATTGCCAAAGAAGAAGAAAGAAGCAAATGTAGTTGACTACATGGCGCATGATGTGGAGGAGATGAATCTAGCAGCCATCATTTCTGAAATGAACATGGTGGGCTCTAACCCAAAAGAATGGTGGATTGACACCGGAGCTACGAGGCATGTGTGTTCTGATAAAGAACTATTTGCTGCTTTCGAAGCAATTGAAAATGGAGAAAAGTTGTTCATGGGAAATTCAGCAACTTCTGAAATCAAGGGACAAGGCAAGGTGGTTCTGAAGATGACTTCGGGGAAAGAACTGACTCTTAACAATGTGCTGTATGTGCCGGAAATTCGCAAGAACCTTGTGTCCGGGTCGCTTTTGAATAAGCATGGTTTTCGTATTGTATTTGAGTCGGACAAAGTCATTTTGTCAAAGAGTGGAATGTTTGTCGGAAAAGGCTATGTTTCCGATGGTATGTTTAAGTTGAATGTAATGGTTGTTAAACCAAAAATGAATAAAGTGAACTCTTCCGTTTATTTGCTTGAGTCTTCCAATGTGTGGCATGGTAGACTAGGACATGTTAACTATGATTCTTTACGTAGACTAGTTAACTTGAATTGCATACCCGCGTTCCATATTGATTCAAAACATAAGTGTGAAACTTGTGTTGAGGCAAAGTTGACAAGGTCATCATTTAAATCAATTGAACGGAATACAGAACCATTTGATTTAATTTACAGTGATATATGTGATTTAAAATTTGTACAAACAAGAGGTGGCAACAAATATTTCATTACTTTTGTCGACGATAGTACAAAATATTGCTATGTCTACTTGCTAAAAAGTAAGGATGAAGCGATAGAGAAATTTATTCTTTACAAGAATGAAGTTGAGAACCAACTTAACAAGAAAATTAAGGTGATAAGAAGCGATCGAGGTGGTGAGTATGAAGCACCATTCGCTGAATTCTGTGCACAACACGGAATCATACATGAAACCACCGCACCTTATTCACCGCAACAAAATGGTGTTGCTGAAAGGAAAAATCGCACCTTAAAAGAAATGATAAATGCAATGTTGGTAAGTTTTGGGTTACCTCAGAACATGTGGGGGGAGGCTGTGTTATCAGCAAATTACTTTTTAAATAAGGTACCCCGAAAGAAAATGGAAAAGACCCCTTATGAGTTATGGAAAGGAAGAAGGTCTTCCTATAAATACTTACGAGTGTGGGGGTGTCTTGCTAAAGTGGTTGTCCCAACACCAAAGAAGGTGAAGATAGGCCCGAAAACTGTAGATTGTATCTTTATTGGATATGCTCAAAACAGTAGTGCTTATCAATTTCTTGTGTATGAATCTAAAATCTCAGAGATACACAAAAACACGATAATGGAATCGAAAAATGTTTCGTTCTTTGAACATGTATTTCCATATAAGTCCAAAGAAGATGCAAACTCTTCTAAACGGACATATGAGACTATGACTGGAGATAGTCAGGACCAAGAATTAGAAGAGGAGGTTGAGGTTGAACCAAGACGTAGCAAAAGGAAAAGGACAGAAAAGTCTTATGGTCCAGATTTTCTGACCTATATGCTAGAAAATGAACCTCAAAGCTATCAAGAAGCTGTAAACTCCTCAGAAGGACCCCAATGGAAAGAGGCCATTAAAAGTGAAATAGATTCAATTTTGCAAAATCATACATGGGAGCTAGTGGATCTTCCTCCAGGAAGTAAACCACTAGGCTACAAGTGGATTTTCAAACGGAAAATGAAAGCAGATGGATCTATTGAAAAGTATAAGGCTAGATTAGTAATAAAAGGTTATAGACAACGAGAAGGCCTTGATTACTTTGATACATATTCTCCAGTAACGAGAATAACATCTATTAGGATGATACTTGCGATTGCTGCTCTGCGAAATCTTGAAGTACATCAAATGGATGTTAAGACTGCCTTCCTGAATGGAGATTTAGATGAAGAAATCTATATGGAACAACCCGAGGGGTTTTCATCTCCAGGGCAAGAAAAGAAGGTTTGTAAATTGGTGAAATCATTATATGGCCTGAAACAAGCACCGAAACAATGGCACGAAAAATTTGACAGTGTCATGATGGAAAGTGGATTTAAAATCAACGAGTGTGATAAATTGTTTACATTAAAGACACTGGAAATGGTTATGTCTTTTATGTCTTTACGTTGACGACATGCTTATTTTTGGTAGTGACAATAAGATGATTAAATCCACTAAAGATATGTTAAATTCAAGATTTGACATGAAGGATATGGGTTTAGCTGATGTTATACTTGGAATCAAAATTTCAAGAACATCAGATGGGCTTGCTTTAACTCAATCACATTATGTGGATAAAATTCTAGAGAAGTTCAGTAAAGATGATACTGAAATTGCTAGAACACCGATAGATACAAGTCAACATCTATCCAAAAACAAAGGTGAAAGTGTATCTCAAGTAGAATACTCGAGAGTTATTGGGAGTCTGATGTACTTGATGAGTTGTACAAGACCAGACATAGCCTACACAGTGAGTAAACTGAGTAGATATACGAGTAATCCAAGAGCTGATCACTGGAAAGGAATAGTAAGAGTACTAAGGTACTTGAGATACACTCGTAATTTTGGACTGCATTATACAAAATATCCAGCGGTCATTGAAGGATATACTGATGCTAATTGGATATCTGATATAAAAGACTCAAAGTCTACGAGTGGATTTGTGTTCACATTAGCAGATGCAGCTATATCCTGGAAATCCTCTAAACAAACAGTAATAGCCAGATCCACTATGGAATCTGAGTTTATAGCTTTAGATAAAAGTGGTGAAGAGGCTAAGTGGTTGCGCAACTTCTTAGAAGATATTCCAAGATGGTCAAAACCTGTGCCAGCAATTTGCATATATTGTGATAGTCAATCAGCAATTGGAAGGGCACAGAGTAACATGTACAATGGTAAGTCTAGACATATACGTCGTAGACACAATACCATAAGACAACTGCTCTCAACTGGAGTTATCACTGTTGATTATGTAAAATCAAAGGATAACATTGCGGATCCGCTAATCAAAGGGTTAAATAGAGAGTTAGTTGAAAAATCATCGAGGGGAATGGGACTTAAGCCCTTGAATGGATAAGTTAATACAAAGGAAAATCCAACCTAGTTGACTGAAGATCCCAAGATCTAGGTTCAAAGGGAAAACCTAATTGTAAAAACTTGATAGAACCACTGTGGGGGATATTACCTCATGTCCATTCCTATGATATAACAGTGATGCCCGTAAAGATGAAGGATAAGCAATAGGCTTTTAATGATTCTTATGCATCGAAATTCGAGCCAAGTAATGCGGGTTACTTGTAGTAAGAAATCACCTATGTGAGAGAGAAGTGGGGCCGCTTCTAAGGGAATTGTGTGGGACAAAATTCTTATGAACTCTTACAAAACCAGGCGTATGTTCATGGCCAAAACGAACATAATAATGAGAACTGAAATGTGTTAGGAAGAATCCTGTGTGGAGTATATCATCGTTTACATAAACGGCAGAACAGTTCAAAGACATCGCGTCTACTGGTCAGCTAGTAAAGTAAATATGCTTTTACAAGGGAAGGTTCAAAGGGTAACACCTACCTATCCTATGCAGGTTTCAACTGTTGAACTATATCACCTAGTCGTCATGTGTCACATTCATGTGTCGCTCCCAATTTTCATTCATGTGGGGGATTGTTGGAAAAACTGGAAAAGTGGGCTGACTTTGGCACCAATTTTGAGCGGGACCCGGTTGGCTATTTTGAAAGATGAAAGTTGATTTGTGTTCTCTTCCGTGAGTACATCAAAATCATATACTTACTTGTCAAAAATGATGCTCGGGTGAATGAGAAATTAAAGCTCAAAGTATGCCATGTGAAAGGAGTTTGTTGGTGGGAAAACTAAAAAGTTAAGCTTTGTCCCACATAGGAAGTGGAGGAAATTTAAAACCACTTTATAAAGGATTACACTTTAGAATGGTGTAGTCATGTGTAGCATAGAGGCTCTCTCCACGTGCGCGCGCAGGGGGGGTGCAAATCTTGGACCGAAATTGGCTTCGGACCTTGAACTTGTGTGCGAGCGCGACCTGCGTACACGAATGTCGGACCGAAAGGAGCAAAATTGGCCCCTTAGAAATGTCCACGTTTTGTTACATTTTTTAATTTTTTCAATAGGCTTTTGGTTTTCCAAAACTGTTGAAACTCCAAAACTCCTGTTGTAATTGCTATGAAATGAATGAGCAGGTTACAAGATCCTAAGCCTATATATATCTCGTTTTTTCCAGTCTTCAGTACACGAAATTCATCTGCATATTCATCTGGTCACAGTTGGAGTCTGCTTTCGTTTTACTTTCTGTTTCTTGTCTTGTTTGGTGATATTGGTGATATTGTTCGGCCACTGGTTCAGTTCGCTGGAGTACAATCTGTGGTGCTCAGATTATACTGTATCGCCGTTGTATCCTGGGAAACGGACGCTCTGTTGAAACTCAAGCACAGACGGTGAGGGAGCGAATCTGTTTTAAGGAAACTGTGTGGAGCACAGGCCTCGGGTTAAAAGTTTCCTGTCATTTAACTTCTGCGGTTATTTGCTTTTGTAGTTCTGCTTAAATCAACTGTTACACTTTACTGCAATTTAACATATATTGTCGAATGTATATTTGAATCCATTATATTCAAAGTTATTGAATCTGCTACTGCGAATCCGGTATCCAATATTGAAACAATTTTCCTACACTTTTAGGATGGAACCTCAATTCTTTCACAAGTAATATCAAAGACGTGTCTCACACTTCAAATAAGATTTAGGTGATCTAAACCCACTAATAATTATGTTAGGTGCAACAAATTGATTTATCTAATACTTTTTTTCTTTCGAAATATATTAGAAATTGATTTATCTAATCAGTAGCCTTAATAGTGAAATGAAATTAGAAATTGGAACATACTTTTATAGGAATCTGTATATGTAAATATGTTACTTATGAAATTGTACACAGATGCAATACTAAGAATAAATTAAATAAAAAAAATTACGTATACATTTCCTGAATAACTACTCGGGGCGTCTCAAAAATTTTACTAACACGAATGACAATAGGAGCGGCCCGAGCGGGACTCTGTGAAGCTACACTGCATATGTTACCATGTAGTATAAACACGTATAAGCAAATACGTCCATACTTTCTCTGTGTCACCTGCCATCCCGAATGGCAGCACACCTCTAAGAAGATGCGCGAATGCTGATATGTAGAGGCCTTGTCGAATTTCAAGGTATTTTGAAGAACTCGACTGTAATGCATTTGTCAAATACATCCTGTTTGGAGCTTTCTTCTTGACCTTTATTTATCAAAAGGATGCCAAATTTAGTTCCATGAAGTGTGGTACCATAAGGAGTCAGAAAGAGGAATGTGTCATTGAATTATTGCACATGCACTCTGGGACAGGATATTTCGTCACGTCCCTTCCTACTTTGCTCGTCCTTACTTCGGGCTGCCCCAATGATTCTCGGTGCAAATCCATTATAATGTTGTTGAACTCGTCTTCAGGGAGAGAAGAATTCATAAAGTATAGAAGCATCCGTCTTTTGTTAGGTGTGATGGTCTTTTTGTGCCCTGCATAGGCCCTCTGACCCTGTTTCAATATAAATCCCGAATAAGTTCAACCAATCCAAAGTAAGCGATAAAGAGTCGATAAGAAGTGATTTTGCAGATGATTAAAAGACAGGTGCGATACCTGAATGGCATGGCCCATATTTCCACCATGAGACACCATGAATACGTCGCTATTCTCAGAAACAATGTGATCGATAGCAGCCATTAATGAAGCTTTCTTTGCAAATGGTTCGAGCTCTTCCGGCAGGGCAAGGTCTTCCTTGTTAAAAAAATGAGGAAATTCTCTAGTCAAAGGTCGCAAAGCTTCTTTTCCACCTAATGGAATCCCTCCGGCCCAATAAATTCTTGTACTTTTTGGTGCTCCCAATGCTTTGAGCAATCTAAACACAGAACAACATATCACTCGGAAGGAGTCATCAGATCCTAATAGTTCCGTTAATGGGATTTTCGTAATTCATAAGCTTACCGTGTGACCTCCAAGGCATTTAAGGGGCAGAGACCGGCAAGTTTTCTATCGCGGTAGGTCATGTTATTTCTTGAAGTCAAGAGCTCCGGCCTGAACTTCCTCTCATTATTTATCATCACGTCATACTCACGGCTTAGACCAGGAAGACATCCTGTCCTCACCCATACATCCTTCTCCATACGCAGATGGAGAGCAAGATACAGCCCCTTGCTTCTCATCCTCTCTGTAATCTTGTTACCAAGTTCGCAGATATGTGGGGCGAATCTCAATGCGTGAAAAGCCACCTACAATTGGCAAGAGGACTCGATGAATAGATGCTAAATTTCAAGCAAATAGCCAAGTAGAAATTCCAAAGTTAGTACGGCTCACGGCTCAGTATGTAAATTGTATAAAGAGTACACCAACTACCTTGCATCGAAGCTTTTGAAGTTCGGAAGGAAGATCCTTGGAAAGCCTTGAATCAAGGCCACGTAAAAGTAATACGCCATCTCTTCTAAGCTGCAGGGTTCCCAAAAAATCAAACGCTTGAAATAAGATCCGTTACCATTCCCAAAAACAAAAACAAAACACTGCACAAATTACTTCATACTCATCAAAATTTCAAATAGGTCACTCATATTTGAGATGTCAAAATCTGAAGTTCATGTAATAATTTTAATGTTTTGGTGATTAATCCAACTGAGATGTCATAACGAGATTAACAATTCATGTCATTGATCATGTACTGAAGTTAACTGCCAATGACTCTTCCAGTTCATTCATATAATTTATAATCCATATTTTCTAAAATCAAGGCCATTCTGTTTGAGGAACAACACTCGTAACCATGAAAGAAACTCGAATACACAGGCATGGCGATGTAATCTCTTACTTGTTTAAGGTAGCGAGAGCGAATCCATTTGGGAGAAACATGAAGAGGGATCGTCTTCTCCTCCATATGCGTAGTCATCAAATGTGTCGAGGGAAGTGATGAAACTATTCGAACATCATTCGCCAAAACATTCTTGAAATGATCCAAATCAAAAATATCAGAAAATTCACTGCAATAATCACCAGAGAAACAGAACGACTAATCAATTTCCTCCACAAAGCTGTTCAAAATCATATCATTGATTAAATGCACCAAAATGACTTTTAGTTAAAGTGGAAGATAATATATATATATTATATATATATATATATATATATATATATATATATATATATATATATATATATATATATATATATATATATGACACAAGGTCAAATGGCATAAAGAGTATTTTGATGGCTGAAAAATCAAGAATTTGTCAAAAGAAGGAACCTTTCATCATCCCAAATGACATTGACTTGCAAGACAGGAACAACCAGAGCAGCTCCAAGAATTCTTGCAATCACTACAGCATCAACAATTTGATTCCTCTGCTGATTCATTCCACCAGAAACCACGACCACTAAATACTTAGTCCTGTCCTTCATAATTTCAACAGTTTCCTCTCTGTATTTTACACTGAAATCCAAACAAGGCCTATACCCCATCCCCTCAGGCTGTTTCCAAAACTCATTTTTATCATCTGTTTTTCCATTTTCCACAATTTTCAGCAGAGAACTTGACAGCCTAGTTGATAAAAATGTCTTTTCTTGACGAGTAAAAAGTGTGTTCTGTTTAAGAGGAGTTATGGGATCAAAGCTAAACCACATCTTCAACATACAAAGAAAACAAAGTACAAAAATCAAGAAAATCCAGAATCTTGGATTCTTCAAAATAGGCCTTAGCTTTGAAGTAGAAATGTGCTTTTTTTTTGGAAATTCTAGCAAAGACTCGAGTGAAGATCGTGAAATTGAGCTTATAATTTGAGAAGACACAGAAATATAACTCTGATGCTTCTTCCCTTTGCTCTTTGACACAGCCATTTCACACACAAAAACACACAAAGAGCCCTTTCGGCTTTAGACACACAAAAACGCACACGCTTTATATATTACAGTTTTTGGCGTTCTTAAAAAGATTTGGAGAGAGAAGGGATAGAGCGAGAAAGTGCGGGCGGTGGGAACGAGTTTAAGGGTAATTATCACGTCTCCAAAGTTAAAAAATTAATTGCAATTACAATTCTAATTTTTTAAAAAAGTGCAAACGAGTCCTCAATAAATTATTTAAAAACATTAATTTTTTTATTTCAGCGCAAACGAGTCCCAATAGAATTTATTTAAAAATTTTAAAAATTGAATAGAAATGATGATTTGCACAATCATATGTGTAATTAAGGGTGAAAATGTCAAAAAAAAGAAAAGAAAGGTATGAACGTTTTTCGCAATAAAGGTGAAAGATATGGAGATTATATACTAATTACCCTTTAAATGATTTATTTGGAACTCATTTGAGCTTTTCAAAAAAATTGAGAAAATGAAAAGGTATTTTCGTCATTTCACAATTTTTAATTGAGAAAATGAATGAAAATGACCTTTTGCGCAATGAAATATGGAAATAATGATGAAAGTGTCAAAAAAATGACCTTTCATTTTTAACTATATATTTACACAATAAAATATTTTGTACGTAAATTCAAAACATTTCTTAATTCTTTAATAACACATTTTTCAAAATTTCACTATTTAAAACAATAATTTTCCAAAAAATGACTACCAAACATGGAAGTGTTTTTGTCTTAAGGGGTACTGTTTGAATTGGAAAGCAAATTCTTTTTCATTTTCAAACTTGTTACGTGCATCAATTTGGTGGCTTCTAATCTTTGTTTGGAATTCTTTGTGCTGAAATGATGGTGAAAGGCAACACCGTATGAAGTGAAAAAATCTACGACAATGGAAAATTACTTTGTCTACGTATTTGTTGGTAACTGATTTGGTAATAATTGATAACGTGCGACTTCAGTAGAAAACATTAGAAAATATTAAAAAAAGGTATATTTACTATTAAAATAAGATTTATTAAGCACTCCATAGGCATGATTAATGGCCTATTGCATCAACAATGATATTATTTTAGCAACTTCAATTTTGACATGAATGAAATGTCCATTTCTTCAATTTGGACTAGTAAATTATCTCGCCATTTAGGGTATGTTCTCTTTATTATTTTCAAGTCGTTTTCTATTTTCGATTTTTCAAAATAGTGAAAACGCGTTCTTTTTTCTATTTTCAAAAACGCGTTTTTGAAAATAAGTTAAAAAAATTTATAAAGAAAACTCAAAACAAGAGGTGTTTTCAGTTATAATCAAGCCAAAATTTTCAAAACGCATTTTTAGTGTTTTCAAAATGCCAAAAAAAAAAAAAAAAAAAACACATTTTCAACAATTTCAAAATGATCACTCAAAAGTCAAAACACAAAATTCAAAACTCAAATTTTATAAAACTGAAACACAAAGAAAACAATCCCTTAATTTCTAAGGTTATGAAAACATCGTTATCGATAATATTTCGTGTATAAATTGATGATAGATTATTTAAAACCAGAATTTATAGTGTCGTGTGAATTTTTATTATAAACACCTAATTATAAGTACTGACATCTAACTGTACAAGTATTTGAATAAAATTTAATTGTATCCATATTAATATTAAGAATTAAGACGGTAATATCATTTTATAGTATTTTTTAGATAATAAAAATTGTGAGAGAATAATAAAAGTAATAAATGAAGGGCATGAATATTGGCTGAATTGAGCCATTGTTTGGTGGCCATTATTTTTAATTTTTTTTTAAAAAAAAGCTATTTTGAATAATGAATTTTTGAAGAATGTATAGTTATAAAATAGAGAAAAATCTTGAATTTACGTGTGAAATATTTTATTTTGTGAATGTGATTGAAAATAAATATATAAAAAAAGATTTTTTAAAAAAATGGGAGACAAACAAGGCTGAATAGGCCATGACTTTGTTCTTAACAATTTTTTTGTCACATAATATAAATTATAAAGCAATTAGTTTTCAATATTTTAAACCAAATTCATTTTTAAATAATAATTACTATAAAGTTGATGGATTTTACAATCTCAGAATTCCAAGCAGAAAGAGTTTCGATCTATGACCAAAACAGCTGTCAATTATACAGTGGACAATCTGTGTTCCATTGTTGTGCTTGGTTACACCAAACTCCAATTATCTTTTAGGCCAGGTTTGATACGCCAAATTTTCCAGGGAACTAGGAAAATAATTTTCACTTTCACTTTTTTGGCTGTTTGATGGGCGAAATTTTCTACAAAAAATATTTTCCTTCTTTCCTCCATACGTGTGCATTTTCCGGCTTTTTGATGAAAAAATTTTTCCACCGTTTTTGTGGGAAAAAATTTTCCAGGCTAGCTGGAAAAAAAATCTTTTTTTTTTTTTTTACAATGGAAACAAATGTTATAACCAATAGTAAAAATGTTTTTCACTTTAATGGATAATTTCCATGTAAAACTAAGTCAAACGAATACTAAATTTTGATTAAAAAAATGATTTTTTAGGAAACAAATTTTTTTCCCTTTTTTTTTTTTACTTTTTGGCAATGGAAACAAATTTTATAACCAATTGTGGAAAAAATTATCACTTTAACAAACACTTTCCATGTAAAACAAAGTCAAACGAATAGAAAATTTAAAAATTTTCCGGGTGGAAAATTATATCAATCAAATACACTTGAAATCATTTTCCTTACAAAACATTTTCTAGGCAAATCTTTTCCCTGTAAAATATTTTCTTTCTACCCATTTTCCACCCTTACAATCAAACGCACCCTTATATGTTTTTTAGGGATATTCCAAAATTTTCCTTTAGCATCAAACTTTGTTCAAACATTTTATTTGTATTATTCACGGTATCAAACCTTTTAAAAATTCACGCTTGGAGTCTAGATGGATGATTTTCATCCATTTAAAAATAATTTGACCTCTTTTGACCAATGTTTAAGGGGTAAAATGGTATTTTTATCATATAAAAAGAATTTTAAAAAAAATGGATGAAAATTCTTCTTCTCCAACCTTACACCCCCCCCCCCCCCCCCCCCCCCGAAAATCTATCCGTCGACACCATCGTCATTTCCACCACATTAGCCAAAGCAAAGTGATCAATAGATGGAGGAGTTGTCGGAGTTTTCACCTTAGGTGGAGGCTCCACTTTTTTGGGTTCTGGGGTCCGGACTTCATGTGACAGCTAGGAGTTTTCAAGCTCCGGATATGGGGATTTGGATGGTGGCACTACCATCCTTCCAGCTTCTGGAACTGGTGTTTCTATGGAGGCCATGGAAATTTGTTGTGGGATCTCATTATACGACAATTTACTCACATGCTTCTTGCCAATCACCTTCCGTCCAATTATAAACCCTCTGTTGAGTTCCAATTGTCTGACCTCCTCCACTTCGCACACGATACAATTTGAAAATTTTCCATTACACTCTCGAATAGTTAAAAATTAATGTTTATTACATTCTTTTCTCAAATGGCTGTAGTTGCTATTTTGTGGTTTGATTTGAGTTTCAAAATTTTGGTCGGATCTAAATTTTCCATATGTTTTGGTATTGCCCATGGCCACCATTAACGATAATTTGTGGGAACTTTTGCCGACAGCAATAATCATTAATGGTGGTCATGCCAGTGGAATTGGTAAGAAATGGTGGCGAATCTTGAGATTTTTTTGGAAGAGGCGATCGCCACGAAGGCAATGGTGGCGATGGCCGGCGAGTGGCGACCGTTTGTTTTGGTTTTGGGGTGGGGTGGGATTAAAATTGTCAAGTTACTATTTTACCCTTTTAAACATTGGTCAATTTTTTAAAATAGTCAACTAACGGTTAAATTGATAAACAACCATCTATTTGGACTCTGGCGTGAATTTTTAAAAGATTTTGTATTGTGAGTAGCACAAATAAAAAGTTTGAGCAATGTCTACTACTAAATAAAAGGTTTGGTATCTTGACTGCAATTTTCTCTTTTTTGTATGCCTATACTGCAGTTCAAAAAATATTAAAAAAAAAAAAACTTTCAAGTTATAACTCCATTTATTGTGAGAAGAAAATATATAACCATGTTTGATATGAATTAAAATCTGAATTAAAATTAAAATTAATTATTAATTTTAATAATACATTTTATGATATTCATAATTTATCAATTTTTATCAAAATTTATAAAAAAATAATAATTTTTAACTACACCAAACAACGCATAAGAATTTTTATTTGTTTGGTCGACAAAAATATTTTTGTAACTGTAAGCAAGGAAAAAGTGAATTTTCAGTAATTTAAGTGCATAGAATATTCATAAATAAGAATATAATAGGGCCAGTTGGCAATGTCAGCGTACATGCAGTCATATTTTTCAACAATTTCGCTATATGTACATCAAATTTGACATTTTTGTAAGGTGATATTTTTTTATACATTGAATCTAACATCACTTTAAACAATCAATTGCATAAATTTTAACATATATTGAAATATCAAATTTAATGTACACAAATAGTGTAGAAATAGTTACATTCATTTTTCAACTTGACAAATAATAACTTTTTGCTTCCGTGAAACCCAAAAAGGGTAAGATTCCATTGTGGGTCCCGCGAGGAATATGGTTACTCCATATTAGTTCAAAAATCGCCCCAACTAAGCGGGTGGGTCGTGTTTGGTTTTTGTCAATTCTCCAACTTGGAGAATTTGTCTAAATCGTGATTGTGTTTTGTGCAAGAAAAATAAGAATGTCACCGTCATCTATGCTATAATTAAAGTATACCATAAAAATATTTTATTAAAAGAATAAGACGTGAAAATAACTTAATAAATTTAATATTATTTGTATGTATGGTTTACCAAAACATTAATAAATATTTAAAAAGTCAAATTAGTTATAAAATGATTCAAAATAAAATCGGATTAAAATTGAAAAATTAGTCGTTATTGTTGACTTTTATTAGATGAGTGGGACCAAATAACGACCATATTTTCAATTTTAATTGAATTTTAATCAGAAACAAAAAGGCTCTAAGTTTATATATCAATTGAATTAAGTGAGCTCATAATGCCCATATTTGTGTAAAATCGGCCCAACTCAACTAATCGGGTGGGTCAAGTTTTGGTTTGCCAAATTTCCTCAAAACTCGGAGAATCTAAAATTGCCTTACTGGGAACAAGAAAAAGACTTGAAAATATTGAATCATATGAATGTCATGATTATAACATAATCGGTTAGGGGAAGTTAGCTCAAACGAGTAAGAAGAGAATACTAGTTCGACTTCATATATTCATTTAGAATTTTCATATGAAAAGCAAATAATTGTCGTGAAATTATTTGATAAACTTCTTTACACTCGAATCCTTTGCCAAGAAAATGCTACTTATAGGTAATATCATTAGAAAATTATCACTACTATATTAAAAGAGAGGATGGCAAAATCACTGTTCATTTTTGCACCCTATCTTTCACACTTGAACTGGTTGTTTGCTATTTTATTACGGACTAACATATTATTAGTCAATAAAAAACACACAAAATCCAAAAAAAAATAAACTTGCCTTATTAACCGACTTTTCATTTGTAGCCGACTTACTTTCCGATTAACATATTATTATATTATTTAGTCAATACAAAACACACAAAATCCAAAAAAAAATAAAGTTGCCGACTTACATTTCCCACCGTATTTTCTGTTGATATTTTATTACCGACTAACATATTATCAGTCAATAAAAAACACACAAAATCCAAAAAAAAATAAAGTTGCCTTATTAACCGACTTTTCATTTGTAGCCGACTTACTTTCCCGCCGTATTTTATGACCGACTAACATATTATTATATTATTAGTCAATAAAAAACACACAAAATCCAAAAAAAAATAAAGTTGACGACTTACATTTTCTGCCCTTTGCAAACTAACATATTATTTTAGTCAATAAAAAACACACAAAATCCAAAAAAAAATAAAGTTGCAGACTTACATTTTCTGCCCTATACATACATGCATGCAAATACATTTTCTACACAGATTCCTCTTTCTCAAAGAAAAGAAAAAAGATTTAACAAAAAAAAAAACCCTCTGAAAGAAAAGATTTAACAAAAAAAAAAAATTTTCTCGATTACTGGTCTGTAGTTGATTTAGTTGTAGACTAACCATCTTGAGGTCCGTCGCGCCAAAAAGAAGATCTCCGCTCTACCTTCTCGGGAAAAAAACTCCGGTGTAAATGCTCGTGCATCGAAGTAAGCAGAATTACTCTCTTACCTATGTTAATTGGGATATTACTGCAATCAATGTTCATTTTTCTTAATGAAAATTAGTGATTATAGTTACGTGATATATGGGATTATGTAATAGCACGTTTGTAAGTAGTAAAAAGAAATGAAGGAAATAGAATGAGTAGACATAACACAAAAATAATGCGCATTTGGTGTGTGGATAATAGTAACTTGATTTACGTTACTTTTAAAATGTCCTTTCCATAATTCCTGCAGCATTTTTTCCAAATCTTTTCTTCTTAAGTTTTCCTATTCCAACCAATTTAATTATTAATGCTCTTTTATAGATAGTGAAGAGACATAAGAATTCACGGTTTCTTTTCCTCTCGCTTAAATTCTTTTTAATGTTGTAAGGTTGCCTATCACTATATTCTTATTCTTGTTACCCTGTTGTCTTTGTGTTGCTGTTATATATATTTTATATAAAAAAGAAACATGAGACATCTATTACCTGTTTTGCTATTTTACTTCGTTTCATTTTATAACTTGAACTTTTTTTTATTATTTTTACAGATACTTTAACCATGTCTGGAAAGCCTACTATTCGTCATCCTAAAACTACAGCTGAATCATATAATACTTTCATTCGACAACAAGAAAATCAAAGACATAAAGATCGTCGACAGCGGCTTCAAACTGGATCCGTGGATCATCGAAAAAGAATAGCTAATCCTATTTTACCTATAAATAATTATTTAGGTGCGTCGTCGAAATCTACAATAAATAATTATGAATCTTCTACTTCGAATGATTTTACTACCAACGTTTCCAATGTTGAATTACAAGGAGATTTGCCCTGTTGGATATCCCAATTACTCCGTATGTATTACCAATATGTACTTATTGTAAACATTGTGGCGCCAAAAATTTTATAGAGAAAGTAAAGGATTTTGTTGCTCGATGGAAAAATTAAACTTTTTATTTCGATTCACCACCTATATTATTTAACTTGTTTACCGCTTCTGAGTAACCAACATGTTTAGAATTTAAAAAATTGGTAAGGGGATATAATAACCATTTTGCATTTACTTCATTTGGTGTAAAGTATGACAAAGAATTGTTCAAATCATATAAAGGTATATATACATTTAGAGTTCAAGGTCAAGTATATCACTATGTAAACGAACTTATACCTAAAAATAATAGACCTTGTTATATGCAATTATATTTTTATGATACAGATAATGAACTTTCAAATCGTATGAAAATTTTAGATGGTTTTGTTGAATCTACCTTGATGAGCTTAATTGAAATTCTCCAAATAAATCCATATTGTCGATTTTTTAGATCTTTGAGTGATATAACAAATTTACAAAGCTGCCAAATACATATAAGATGTCACCTGTGCCTTGATCAAAGAGTCTTCAATACACCCACAACGTCTCAAGTAGCTGCTGTATGGCTCGAGGATGATACAAATGTCAATGCTAACGTTCGTGACATTACTATATATGGACATTCTGGTGATTCTCATAAGGTTCATTATTATTATGGTTGTTATGATCCTTTGCAATACCCTTTACTTTTTCCGTATGGAGAACCCGGTTGGCATGAAGGTATTGATCGATGCACAAATCAAAGTAGAAATTTGCCGACTTTAGCAACTTTTGCTACCACAATTGCGTCTGCATCTGAAATTATCGAAAAAGAAGATCAAGGTTTATAATATATATATATATATATATATCTCTGTTTTTATATATTCCCTAATTATGCGTATATAAATATTATAAATCAATACTAAATTTGGCTTCTCATCATATAGTACTCAATGGAGCTAAGCATCGATCCCAGGTTTCTTGTCGAGAATACTATTCATACAAGTTACAAATCGTATGTTCGAGTAAGTCTATATTGCTTCATAGTGGTAGATTGTTTCAACAATATGTTGTGGATATGTATGTTAAAATTGAAACCACTAGATTAGACTATTTTCGTAATAATCAAAAACAGATACGTGCTGAACTTTATCAAGGTATTGTAGACAGTGTTCAAAACGGAGAAACAAGAGGGTACAAAATTGGAAGAAAATTTGTTTTACCTCAATCATTTACATGTGGGCCTCGAGATATGTTGCGACGATATATGGATGCAATGGCCATTGTACAACGTTATTGAAAACACTATATATTTTTAACTATAACATGTAACCCCAATTGGCCCGAGATTAAGCAAGAGCTAAGGCATAATGACGAAGTCCAAAATCGACCGGATTTAATCGTTCGCATATTTAGAGCAAAATTGGAAGAACTAAAAGATGATTTATACAAAAAAAATATTTTAGGTCTGTTATTGCTCATATATACATTGTTGAATTTCAAAAAAGAGGCCTTCCACATGCACATCTATTATTAATTTTTAACCGTAACCATAAAGTTTCATGTGCTGAAAATGTTGATAAAATTGTGTCGTGTGAAATTCCTGACAAAACCACATTCCCGCATTTGCATTCTGTTATTGTTAAACATAATATGCATGGTCCTTGTGGAAATCTAAATCCAGCCAATGTATGTATGGAGCTAAATAAAGGTTGTAAAAATAAATATCCCCGAGATTATTGTAGCACTACTATATTTGGTCATAATTCTTACCCATTGTATAGGCGTCGTGATACTGGTATTTATATTAAAGTTAGAGGTCAGATGTTAGACAACCAATGGGTTGTACCATATAATCCTTATTTAAGTGCAAAATATGACTGTCATATAAATGTTGAAGTATGTTCTTCTATCAAAGCCGTAAAATATTTGTACAAATATGTATACAAAGGACATGATCGTATTAATTTTTTAATTAACCCAAATGAACAAGAAAAAGAAATTGACGAAATCTCTGCTTATCAATGCGCAGGATGGATATCTCCACCGAAGCTATGTGGCGAATTTTTTCTTTCAATTTGGCCGAAATTTGTCCTCTTGTCTATTCTTTGCGATTGCATCTCGAAGACCAACACCAAATAACGTACAATGGGAACGATGATTTAACTACCATTGTTAACAATGAAAATATGAGACGAACAATGTTAACTGAATTTTTCGAATCAATGAAATTAATGAATTTGCTCGAACATTATTATATCGAGATTTCCCTACACATTTTGTTTGGAATACACATACAAAGATTTGGACTTTAAGAAAGAAACAAATTGTTGTAGGCCGAATTGTCACAGCAAATCCTTCTGAAGGTGAACGTTATTTTCTTCGCATTCTTCTTAATCATATTCGCGGGCCAACATCATTTCAATCCTTACGAACTTCAAATGGGGTAAGCTGCTACAACTTATAGAGAAGTTGCATTTCTATATGGTCTATTAAGTGGAGATAATCATTGTGAACAATGTTTATCTCGAAGCTATTCTTTATGAAATGCCATTTTCTTTAAGACGGTTGTTTGCCACAATCCTTCTGCTTTGCAATCCTACTAATCCAAAATTATTGTGGGATAAATTCAAAACTTACATGATTGATGATTACGTGCATGAAAATATATCCATTGACGCCGAAATACGGGGGCTACATGATCTAAACTCTATTTTAGAATCGTTGGGCAAAAATATTAACGACTTTGAAATTGTATCATTCAATGTAAATATAGACGAAAGTGAACGGTTAAAAAGAATGATTGCAGAAGAGACAAGTAATTTGATTGTTCAAAATGACAATGTTAATACAATAACTTTAAATGATAAACAACAATTTGCTTATGATACAATTATGAAAAGAATAAACTTGGAATCAAGTGGTGCTTTTTTTGTCGATGGTCCAGGTGGAACAGGTAAAACTTTTTTATATAAAGCGCTCCTTGCGAGCGTGCGTTCTAAAAATTTAATTGCTTTAGCAACTGCATCTTCCGGAGTATCTGCATCTCTCTTACCTGGAGGTAGAACAGCTCATTCAAGATTTAAAATTCCTTTAGACACAACTGGTGAAATTTGTTGTTCTGTTAGTAAGCAATCTCCTTTAGGAACTTTATTTAAAATGTCTAGATTAATAATTTGGGATGAAGCAACCATGGTAAATCGTTGTGCCATTGAAGCCGTAGATAAAATGCTTAGAGATATTACAGATTCTAATTTGCCTTTTGGCGGTAAAGTTATAGTCTTTGGAGGGGATTTTCGTCAGGTTCTACCAGTTGTACAAAAAGGAAAAAAAGAAGATATAATGAGAGCTTCATTGGTATTTTCCCATCTGTGGCCTTTTTTTTTACACTTGCCATTAGTTGAGAATATGAGGGCACAATTTGATCCCGAATTTTGCGATTACTTACTTAGAATTGGAAATGGAACAGAGCTTGAACATTCTTGTAAATGTATTAAACTCCCAGATAATATAATTTTACCATTTTTAGATGAAATTACATCCTTAAAAATTCTAATACATCATGTTTTCCCAAATATAAAATCATATGCTGATAATTTACATCTGATGTCAAATCGAGTTATTCTTACAGCTACAAACGAATGTGTTGATCATATTAACAACATATTGCTTGAAACTATTCCTGGTGACTTTTATACTTACTATAGTTTTGATGAATCAATTGACAAATCAGAACAACCCTTGCAAGAAGATTTTCTAAATAGTTTGTCCTCAAATGGTATTCCACCACATGAATTGAAGCTTAAAGTAAAGCGTCTCTAATGTTATTACGCAATATTAATCCATCTGAAGGGTTATGCAATGGAACACGTCTTATTTGTCGCAAATTTGAGAAAAACATAATTCTTGCTGAAATTGCTACTGGTGAATATTGTGGGAAGCATGTTTTTTTGCCAAGGATTCCCTTTATACCTCTTAAGAGCGATCAAAATTCAATTCCATTTAAAAGAACTCAATTCCCAATTAGGCCATGTTTTGCAATGACAATTAACAAAGCACAGTGGTCAAACACTTGACTTTGTTGGTTTATATCTTCCGTAATCAATTTTTTGTCATGGTCAGTTTATGTAGCCTTATCTAGAGCAAAAACAAGTACATCTATCAAAGTCTTACTTAAACCATTCAACAGTGATACTTTGCATACCACATGTACTAAAAATATTGTATACAAAGAAATCCTTTCATTTGTACATTCGTAAACCTACATTCTTTATGAATATTTTTTATCGTTCAACTTGTTCGTTATCGAATTGAATCAACTATCAACTGCTTCATAAAGGTTTTTGCTCTGTTTTAAGAAATTTAGATTTCCATGTATATTTTTACTTAGGCTGATAATCTTTTTAATTATTTAATAATCTAATATAATTTATCTTTTTTTTTCTCAGCCCAGGGGTGGATCCAGCACCTGGCGAGCACCCACGGCCACCCGTGCTGGATCCACCGGGATGTTCAGTTCCCGTCGGGTACAGTGTTGGTGGCAGGCGGAGCATCTGCGCAGCGCCTGCGAAGTGGAAAGTGCGAATCTATTGTAGTGATTCGGTGGACCATGTGCAAATTCGGGGATGACTCTCCAATCCCGAGGACCGAGGCCAAGCAAGGTACTCGCATCATGGATGCCATTAAATGCCAAAAGCACAGAGCTTCTTCATCTTGGGTGCGAGCGAGCAAGAGGGAAAAAATACACTGGAGAAGACACTGGTGAAAGTAAAAAGCATAAAAGCTGGAAGCTTTTGGGTATAAAAAAAAAGCCAAGGAAGAGTTCAAAAATGTCGCTCAAGACCTCACTGTACTCCATTTCTTATGGTAAAATAATAAATGAAATGGGTTTTATTTGAACTTTACTGTTTTGATTTATTTCAGAAAATATTTGGTGTTTGTTATTTGAGTTTCCATATAGAGAGTAAATTATACTTTGTCTATTTTTTTGCTCATGACCCTACCAATAAAAATGAATATGCTCGAATTAGTTAATATGTTTTTGCGCATGCCTACTATTATAGAAAAAAACAAATTTTGTTCACCGAACAATAAGGGAACACTTAAACACTCAAATATAAAATTCTCTGCAATATCCCTATTTTTTTCATCTTATTATTATTAATAAACATTAGTTATAATTATTTTACAATTTTTTTTAATGTTTACCTTTGATATATCTTTAAACATAATATTCAACAGCTATTTCGTGTTTTCGACTTTTTCTACTCGATTTCATCTTATTGTACCTATGTTCATCGTGTTTTGGATCTATGTTAATAGTACCTATGTTCATTGCTTTGTGATATTAGATTCCGCCTTCTTAATACTCTTTCCATTCAATATAATGATGGTTTATTTCTTCATTCCACCTTGCAAACTTTATCAAATTGTCATTACTATTCATCTTTCTCGGATTGAATTTACTAGAATTCATCTTCTACAATGATAGCGCTTTTGGCAAGATAAAGCAAATGAAATATAACTCTTCAAAAAAAAAAAATGTTGTGAAGCATAACAAACATCCCTTGAATATCTTTGCTTTGAAGAATTGATAGTTTGATAAACTGTCGAAATATTTACGACGTTGAGAACCACAAAATTAGTTTCGAGTTCACTTTTTGTCCTTCCTTCCATATTTTTTTATGCAATTAAATATTTATTTGTTCACATTTTTTTTTCGCATTATGTAATTTTAAAGATTATTCCTCCTCAATTGCCTTTTTCATCAGTGGAACAAATTTGTTTAATTTATTCTATGGATTTTTTTATTATAGGCTTTCATTTTGATTCTATGAAAGATTTGCACGACACAAAACAAACCTCCTGCTTTTATATATATGTGAGATGATACGAGACATTTTTCCTTATTGTGACTGCCTTCAAAATGGCTTCGCCTCCTGCAATGCTAGAGTTTTTGGCAAGCTAAAGAAAGGTTCAATTAAAAAAAATTGATACGGCATAATACACATTCCTTAGATATCCTTCTTTTCAAGAATCGATAGTTTCATAAACCAACGAAATTATTGCAACGTTAACAAACATCAAAATAGTTTCCAACTGATTATAGTTTAATTCAGCCAGATTATTTAATTGTAACTAAATTGACTATCGACTTGTATCTGGATTTTTCCACAAAGAGAAGCAGATATTTTACAATGCAATTTTACAATCCTTGATACAAATTATCTAAATTTCATTGCCAAAATAGATATTTTCCAGAAATTACTCGAATTCCATTTCCCAATAGATATTGTACCAAATCACCAATTGTTCATCATTAATTCCAATTCCCACAATTGTTCATCATTAATTCCAATTCCCACAGTAGATATTTTCTAAATGGAATAGATATTTTACTATTCTGTTGCTATAAATATAGTCTACCTCAACAGGTTTATCTTAGGAAAAAATACAGTACTTAAAATCTTAACATTGACCCAACCTCTACGTGATTTACTACTTCCGGTATAATTACTTTACACGAAAACTTGTTCTTCCTGCCTGTCTTCCTTTTTTTTTTCTTTTTTTGCTAACTTTTTTTCCTGCCTGCCTTCCTTTTTTGTTTTCTTTTTTTGCTAACTTTTTTTCCCCACATTTCAGTGATGGCTCAGTCTTATAAATTCATTCCACAAATCTCTGCTGAGAGAGCAATTGGTCACCAAAATTATAGTTTCGTGGAAGCAACCTCCTAAAACAGCCCGAAATTCAAATAGTCGTTATCAGAATCTTACTTTCATGGATTTACAAGTATAATGATACTATTCAGTGAATAAATTTTTTTTATTATTATTATATATATTATATCTTCTATTAATAAAATAAATATATTCATATATATTTATATCTTTCTTCACAACTAAACAGGGAAATAAAGTTATAGCTACAATGTACGACGCAAATATTACTGCATTAGATGATCAGCTCAAATTGGGAAAGACATATATTGTCTCAAATGCAGCCGTCAAAGATATCAAGAGTGAATTCCAAAGTTCGTCAGGAGAAAAAATTTGGACTATATCTGGAAGAACAAAAATTGAAGAAGTGGATGAGATCCATTTAAATTTTTTGTTCTCAACCTATGAGCTCACTTCATTTAATGAGTTACAGGAACACTTAGACAAAAATACGAGCATAAGTAAGTTTCCAATTTAATATTGTCTTCTTCCACATGCACATATACATTATATATTAAAAATACCTAAATAACTTCGTTCCTTTTATAGGTGTGATTGGTGCAGCCATAGATATACGTCAAAAACGTCTCATTCAAACGAGGTTTGGTACAGAAACTTTTTTACAAGATATTGTCTTAATTGACAATAAATTCCGTACTGTCGTACTAACCTTATGGGATACCTTCGTGGATGAAGAAGGTAATAAAATCCTCCAAAATATTGCAAATAAACCTATAATATGGGCCACAAATCTTAAAGTTTCTTCCTTTAACGGTAAGTCTTATCATCCATATTTTAGTTTTTTTTATTCACTGTTAAATAAAAATTACGATCTAAATATTCAAATTCATCAATCAGGCATCACTCTTTCTACTAAAGTCGCAAAGACTTTCTTCATTGACTTGCATTTACTTGTTGTTGCCGAATATAAAAATTGGTATTGTATTATATCTAACTTTCTTCACCATAAATATATATTTCGTAAATTTTACTAAATCGAACATGTACTTGTTTTCATAGGTGGAAAGGAATGCAGAACAACTGGATAAAATCATAACAAATAAACCGTTTGACCCGCCTAAATTTACACCTCCAAATAAATTTACGAAAATAGCTGATTTGTTGGGGATATATCTAGAAGTAATATTTATATATCTATATACGCATTTTTTATATATATATTTTTTTTTATTCATAGGATTTTTTGATTTAATTATATACACTTTTACATATTGGCAGGAAAAATTTTACTGGGTCAGTGCAACGTGGAAAATCAACACAAAAAAACTAACATTTTGGTACATGTCTGTACTAATTGTAAAAAAACATCCAATGCAAATTTCGCAGAAATACACAAATGTAGATTTTGCAAATGTGAACGGGCAAAAGCTGTCCCAAGGTAATCTATTTATATTTAAATGTTTTAATTTTAATAATAATTTGAATAAATATATTTTCCTAACTACAGTCTTTTTTTTCTCGCAGAGCGAATGCTTTGATTTCTCTTGAGGACAAGACAGGATCATTGGACGCAAGCATCATAGGACATGCCGCAGAAAAATTGCTGGAAACAAACGCTGATGTATTAATGAATTATTCTCCCGAAGTAAAACTTTCGTGCCTCAAATTTTCAAATATTATTTTCACAACAAAATTAAACCTATTTTTTATACGATATAATATATATTTCATTTGCAGACACCAGTTTCAGAATTGAACAACATCTTGAAGTTGGAAAGCGAAATGGAAGTATTGTTTTATCTTAAAGTGTCGGAGAAACGCCATTCCCCACCTGAATATCGATTTGAAATTGTCACATCAATCAGTGATGGCAATATTTCAACCACGTACCGATGATCGACTTCGTGACGAGGATGCGGAACATAGTGACCAATTCAAGCGATCTTCAAAGGATAAAAATATATCTCCAAGTTAGAACAAAAAGATCTCAAGAATCCATCAGCGAGATAAATAAGAAGAAAAGAAAATGATCAGGTCAATATCATCTGGCAACATGAATGGCAGTTTTTTGTAACGATAGGCAATCAGTTTTATGCAAAGAAAACAAATTGCCTATGCATATAAGAAATTGGGCAGTATCTTTTACGCCTGTGACCCAATGAATAAATGTTGTAATATGGTATATGTTTAGTTTTTGTACAATCGTAAGGCTTATGTAACGTTGATATATAGTTTATATATAGTTTCTTTTTAAAATAGCCAAGTTTAATATATGGTTGTTTTTAACATAGCCAAAGTTCATACATGGTGTTATTTTAATACGTAGTATACATGTTAAGTTTATGTAGCTAAAAAAATCTATCAAACCTTCCCTTTGCGTTAACGATTAGCATCGGAATATTTTTTCCCACAATTGTTTGTTTAAAAAAAAAAACAACTCAGTTCGTTAGCGGATGGAAAAGCAGTTTGAGGTGATAGAACTCTCCCCGTGCGAGTTCGTGCATGGAACTCCCCGTGCGTGCACGGGGAGTTCGAAACTCCCCGTGCACGCACGGGGAGATCGAAACTCCCCGTGCGTGCACGGGGAGTGGACAACTCCCCGTGCGTGCACGGGGAGTTCAAACTCCCCGTGCCCGCACGGGGAGTTCCAAACTCCCCGTGCGTGCACGGGGAGTTTCGATCTCCCCGTGCACGAACGGGGAGATGGACTCTCCCCGTGCGTGCACGGGAGTTCGACTCTCGTGCGCGCACGGGGAGATGGACTCTCCGTGCGCGCACGGGAGTATTGAACTCCCCGTGCGCGCACGGGGAGATTTACTCGTTTTTTTTTTTTTTTTAAACAACAGTTATTACTTATTTTTTGAGAAAAAATATATACTCGAGTATACATTATTTAATATCTTCATTAAATTTTTTTTTAAACTTCAGATTTTAAAACTACAATTTACTAATATATAATCCCTATTATAATAATACTTATAATACTACCTAAATATACATTATTTAATATATTTTAAACTCTAACTTCCCCTAAAAATTTTTTTTACCTAAATATACATTATTAATATTTTAAACTCTAACTTTCCCTAAAAAAATTTTTTTAAAAAAAAAACAATTATATTAATTTTACTTCCAATTTTAAAACTACATGAAAAAATATATATTCCAAACCTTCAAAATTCTTTTCAATAAATTATAAATTCTATAATCAATATACAAAAAAATTATATAATAATATTAATAATAATACCATCAACTTCCACCTACCCACTTCTCACCAACCACTTCTCACCTACCACTTCATTAACCCAACACACCTACACACAAATACCACCAATACTTCACTCATACATTCAACCACATTCAACCAAATACTCACACGGTTATAATTTCATCTTCCCAAATACACAAATTCTAAAACTCACATCCCAACTTCCTGCTCGCAAATTCAACACTCACATTCCAACTTTCTGATACAACAAAAAGGTAATTTTATCTAGCAAACCAACTTACTGTAATTTTATTCACAATATTTGATTAGATTTTTTATTTAATTTAATTTTCTAATTTACTTAGTGATTATTTATGGAATATTTTGAATTATACAATAATAAAAAAAAAAGTATACCATAATCTTAATTACTCATGCACAAATTAAAATAAAACAGTTGAAAGTTGAAAATCGACAAAATGAGATGTTGAACTAACAATAAAGATTACTTATTTATTGATTATTATAGTTTTTACATTAGATTCCCTGTCTTAATCTTGAGCAGTACAAAAGAATTAAATAGTCTTAATGTTGAGCAGTCTTAATCTTGAGCAGTACAAAGAAATTAAATAGTATTAATGTTGAGCAGTACAAAGGAATTAAATAATGAGATTATAGTGTCACCAATATTTTAGTTCTTCAAGAATAATATATATTGAGAACATGTTTATTAGGTGTTGGTTTTTTAAATTGAATCTTAGATTCAATATGTTTACAGTGTATTTCTAGGGGTTAGTTCTTCAAGAATAATATATATTGAGAACATGTTTATTAGGTGTTGGTTTTTTAAATTGAATCTTAGATTCAATATGTTTACAGTGTATTTCTAGGGGATTTGTAAAGGGGATTTGGTAAACTTTTGTTTAAAAAATTGCTGTCTGTATATAATTACTAAAATGAATATAGATTGTAATAATGTTAATGTTATTTTATATCATAATCTTCGGTTGGGAATTTTTTTATGATAATATTACTAATAAGCTATTTGGCTCGGCTCAACTAGGCTAAGTTTTTTTTACAGCCAAGCCAAATAGCTCGGCTCAGCTAGGCTAACATCTTCTTCTATTTTTGTTAGTTTTGTTTACAGCCAAGCCAAATGGCTTGGCTCGGCTTGGCTAACTTCTTTTTTTTTTTTTTTTTCCATTTTTTTACTTTTGATTAAGTATTTTAAGTTATAGATATTCGTTTTAAGTGATTTAAATTTGTTGGAAATGTTGAAATGCGTCCATGATAAATATAATGATAAATATATGATCGATAAATTTAAAATATCAAAATTTGAAGTGCGGCAATAAAAAAAATATGATCTATAAATTTTAAATATCAAAATAATTTTACATTAATTGTGAAACGTACAGTCGTGATTACTTATATTTTTTTCAATCTCAACCTCATTATAATGTCATTTTTTCGAATTTATTTTCTTACAATTTTTCGTTTTATTTGATATTTCACAATATGAATATCAATTTGGATCGATTTCAAATTTTTGAAAAAAAAACTTAAAATGTGATAATAATAATAAATATATTGTCGATTAAGTTAAAATATAAAAATGACTTTGGGCCATCTCAGCTAAGCCTTTTTTCTTTTCTTTTTTTTTTTTTTATGTTTGATTAGGTTTTTTCTATTTCTTTGGATTTATTAGCCTTTTTTTTTACAGTGCTCTTCCTGATTAATAACATACTTATTGATGATTTGTTTATACAGATGTCTTTGGAATATATCCTTCCTCCAAATGAATGGTATTCTGCTGGCATTACTCAATATTCCAATCATCAGTATCTCAGGAATTTTTTTGAGTTGATCAATGAAGAACAACAGGCTGAGATAATGGGTAGTAACTTTCATGCATTTATATGCAGTGTTTTTTATAGATCTGAAGAACAACAACAGTTTAGTGGTAAACTGGTTCATGAGTTTATATTACGCCTTGTGAATTGTGGAAAAAATTATGAAATCTGGGTTAAATTAAATGATCAACTGGCCCGCTTCAGTATGCTTGAATTTTGTCTTATAACAGGATTACCATGTCATGATATACCTTTAGAACGTGAACTTACTAACAATCGACTTAAAAATCAGTACTTCAATGGTATTAACAGAATCAAAATGACAATGCTATCTGAAGCATTTCGCCTTTGTCAAAACGAAGATGATAAATTCAAACTTGGTCTAGTGATGTTCGTAGAATGTGTTTTAAAACCTACGGGAAGATATATTGACCAAAAAACTTTATCTATGGTTGAAAACATTCATACATTCCTTGCATATCCATGGGGTCGACAAGCATATGTTGTTCTACTGAGGTCTTTACAAGCATCACATGTAGAAAGGGTACAGAGAATGCATCAAAATGAACAACTCGAATCCAAATATTCATTACATGGATATCCACTTGCATTTCAGGTACTATTCTTTTATTATATTGTTTTTCCTATTTTATATATAATTATATTCATCGATTTATAACTTTATATATCTAATATATATTTCCATTTATGTAAGTCTTGGATATATGAAGCATTTCCCGAATTGGCCGAAAATTTGAATGACCTAGAAGCAGAACAATACACATACCAAGGATGTACAAATGGAAGCCGCATAGAGTATTAACAGAAAATTCAATTAAACATTTTTTGTCAACTAATGAGGTATTCTACGTAATCATTACATTTCTTATCATTTTGTTATATACATATATTTACTTTTTGCATATACAAATACTTACTTTCTGCACTTATGAAAAAAATCAAAATAAATTTTTTATTTATTTTTATTACACTTACAGATTCAAACAAACATAATACTACAGCCCACGGCAGAAGAATTACAAACAATTTGGTATACAACTCTTTCAATGCCGGAAGACAACCATCATATCATACTTCATGGGATTCTCACAGGACAGTTAAACAATATCCCTGAAGAAGTTCATCAGCAACATACCATACCACCTATTCACCGTACTTCCATTTCAGATACTTCAACCTCCACTCATGTTAGCTCCAACTATCTTACAAGAGGAGAGATGGAGCAAATGCTAAACGCACATAGGCAGCAAATGATATCAGATATGTCTACTTTATGTGATAACATGAGAACAACCATTGTATCAGACATATCTCATCTACACAACAACTTAGAAACAACCATGGCACAACAATCAGATAGACAACAACGTCAGTACGAAACAATTTTTCAACGACAAGATGAATTGTTTCAACGACATGAAAAATTACAACAAGACTACAACGAAATCATACAATCTAGAATGCATCCTCAACATGATCCTCTTCATCATGATGCTTCTATTCATACAAGTCCTGTTGTACAGCATACATCAACGTTTGAACCCACAGAAGACACTACACAACAGAGAATACGACAAATACAAAAAGGGAAAAGCAAACAGTCTTCAATACCATTAATGAATTATCCTTTAGAAGACTACTCAACAGACAGATACTTAGCACTTACAAATTGGATTGCAGCAAATCCACCAAGGTAACCGCTCTAATTCTACTCCACTCTTTTACACATTGTTGAATTCATTTAATTCATCTCGAATTAAATTATAATTTTTTTCACAGCGCATTGTTGGATGATGGATCTAAAAATATGTACCCAAGAAGCATAATAGAAGCTATGATGGATATAACACAACCTATAACTACTGATGTAAGTAAACTGATTTACTATAATAAATTTAATTTTATATTTAATGCACATTATTTACATCTATTTTTTTTTATTAGATTCTTGATTTGGAGTTCAACTTGTTGAGGCAGTTCATAAACAACAATCCTACGTCCGTTTCAGAAGAATATGCAATTATGGATTTCAACTATGAAAACGAGTGTACTCGTCAGATGATAGTACAAATGCAAAATACGGACACAAATACCTTAACCGATGGACCAAATTTACCTATTCTACAAGACTATGTGAATGGCAATTTACCAATAAATGGTCGTCCATGGTTAAGATGCAAGTACCTATTAATTCCAAGTTCATATCCAGGAAATACATGGTATTTATACTGTGTAAACATTGATGAATTGAAAACATACGTATATGATTGTAGCAATAACAATCATACACCGGAGCAAGTTAGAGCACATTCAAAATCGGCATTTGCTATAACTACGCACTTCCTGATGCATCCAACCTTCAGGGCCCACAGATCCTTGAAGAAGAAAATTACAAAAAAAGACATAAAGTTGGAAATCATGCCGCATCAACCTTCAGCAAATAATGGGTAAGTATTTAAATTATACGCTATCTACTATACCATTTCATTCTCTGTTTACTATAATTATACATTTAACATACTAATTAAATTTTATTCTCACCTATCTTTTTCGTAGGCCAAATTCTGGAGTATTTCTACTTAAATACATAGAATGTTTAGTTCGAGGTTATCCAATAGAATCAATTTCTGCAGACAGAATGATTTCTTATAGGCGAAAGATTGCCTTAGATATTTGCTTCAATGATTATTTCGTTCATCCTCATTGACTCTTTCACTCGTGGATAATCATGTGAAGAAGATACTATTTATGGCCAATTCTGCCTGCATAACGTTTGATAACTTTCAATGCTACTTTTACGTTTCTCATTTTTACTTTATTTAGAAGCCTTTTCTGGCTTCTTTTTGCATTTATTTTATTGAGAAGTTTTCTCTCAATTGCGCTCCGGTGGCAGAATATGTCCACATGGATGAAGGCTCAAACGTCTGACAAATGGTCGTCGCCGATTATTGCTCGCCGTTACAATGAATTGAGTTTTCTTCTTTATTTTGTTGGATCGCCTCTTATTCCTCTTCAAGTACAGCTTGATCATTCTATCAACCGTCCGATCAAACATTCTTCCATTGTAAGAGTTTCTTCCAATTTACATCTCAAAAGATTGTATTAATTTTTGTGAAACTATTTTTCAGCACGTTGCTTCTTATAATTTTGCATCTGGTTCGTACTGTTCATTAACCGGTTTCACTAAAATATCCCTTACCACTTTTGCTCTGCCACAGTTTCATCACTCCACACCAAACCAAACCCTAAGCTAATCCCTTCTTCTTACACACACGCACCCATGTAGACACAAGACTTCGACGGCGGTCATATTGTGGAGGCCAATGGGATGGCGGTGATTTAGAGTTGCGATGGAGGTGGAATCGACGGGTCGGTGGTGGTCGAGTCGTTGATGATGTTGGTTGTTGTGGGTGGAGCCGACTTCTCTTAAATGGTATGTTCTCCTTACACACATACTGGAAATGAATGTAGGAAAATGAGGTGAAAATATGCTGTATCATTTTTGGTTTTTCATTTTGTAGTCTGGGTTCCCTAAAAAATAACATGATCTAAGCTTATTCAATTTCGTGGGGGTATAATTTGTGTTAGCCATTATGATTCTCTCTTCTTTGCGTCTGGAAAATCAAAAATTTATTGAATTACTATTTATATATTGTTTCGTGATATTTAGATTTTGTGATTTCGTTATTTCTTCATATTTCAGCTTTTTTTAATTCTAATAGCCCCCGCCTTGTAATAGCAATTAATTCATTATGTTATTTCATTTAGAAAAAGGGGTTTCCGTCAAAATCTAATTTTGACTGCTCAAACATGTGTTAATGTTAAAAGGCTGTTAATAATTTCATGTGCAAAGAGATTCAATCTACCTAAATTTGGAATAAAACTTATTAGTGCTTGTGATCTTTAGAGGCTTTGCTATTATTCTCATTGTTGTTGATATTTGGAGTGTACAAAATAAAATCTATTATTTTTTTATTTGGCATTAATGTAGATGCATAGATCAATTGATTTTTTACCTTGTGCTTTAAAATTTCTGTGGAGAGTCTATTCTAGCAGAATAGCTGTTTTAGTGGTCTGATTATCACTCTATCTGGTTTACAATAGATAAATCGTGGTCAAGCACAACAAAGGCTGCTAATTTGTGAAACCAGTTCGAAAATCGATTTCAGCATCGATGGAGTCTTCGTCCATAACCTTGGATTGTTGAAAGAGTTGTTGCAGAGTACACCTGCCAGTTCTACTTTCAACTTCAATTTTCTTGTTTAGTGGATTTGATGGCAATTGGGACTGCGTTTCCTTCTGCACATTATTTATTTGTTTAATTGCTTCAATGGATTCTATGGCAAATTCGACCACGTTTACATGTGTAGGAAGGACTAATCCCATCAGGCCCAAGTTGACAGACAGTAGATCCATTCACGCTCACCAAGAAAGGGAACATATTACAACTTCCTTCTGAAGATTAATCTTCGATTACATAATTCTCAAAGTTTTGTAACATGCTACTATATATTTCATTGTGACTGTGTATTGATGACAATTAGTAGATATTTTTTCTTTCTTATACATCATATTATCATGTCATCTATTGTTTATTTATATGATTTGTGAACTAAATTTTGCTTAAATGCTTTAGCATGAAGAATTGCATTTGATCACCTTGTTTTACAAATTTTTTTAGGTCTAATATCGTGTTATTTCTTTCATTAGAGGGATTTTGAGCTTTCTTCATTGCAGACAACGAAATTTCACCACAATGAGCGTTATTTATATAATTCACGAAATTCCACAACGAGCATTATTTATATAATTCACGAAATTCCACCACAACGAACGTTATTTATATAATTCACAAAATTCCACCACATTTAATACACTATCAATACTATAAAAAAAAATCAGCCCGTGCATTTGCACGGGCAAAGACTAGTATTGTTAAAAAAAAATTGGCAAGTCGAGCTAGCCCAATTGGATTGGGTTGACTTGAGCGTCTTACTAAGCCAAACAGGTTTACCCTTTTTCCATTAAAAAAAAGGAAGTAAAAAATAAAATTCTACTTAATTTTCTAAAACGCCAAAAGAAAGATTCATCAATACATCCGCAATTATACCCTGTTTGACAATCATTAAAATGAATTTTTTTCTTATACTTATTTTCAACCACAATAAAATATTTTACAAGTAAATCTAATTTTTTTTCTTACTTCTTAACCACAAATTCTTGAAGAATTCATTATTCCAAGACTCATTTTTCCAAAAAAAAAAAAACTCATTTTAATGGGTTAAATTTACCAATGGCTACCCAACTTTGTACTTAATGTCACTATGACCACCAAATTCGATTTTATTTCACCATAGCCACCTAATTCCATATAATGTTTCACCATAACCACCTAACTTCTATTCACAATTTTCACTAATTTTAAAAGAGATAAAATTGTAAATTTGCATTATATATATAAAATAAATTTTATTAAAAAAATAAAAGTTTTTTTAAAAAAACGTTTTTTTCAAATAAGTTTTTATTTTTCTAAGTAACGTTCTTTTTTTAAAATAAGATTTTATTTTATTTTAAAAAATAATAATTTTTTATTTTATTTTATTTTTTAAGGACCGTTTTTTTTAAATAACTTCTTATTTGATTTTATTTTTCTAAGTAACCGTTTTTTTTTAATATAAACTTTTATTTTATTTTAAAAACGGTTTTTAAATAAGATTTTATTTGATTTTATCTTTTTAAGTAAAGTTTTATTTTACTTCATTTTTTTAAAATAAGTTTTTATTTTGTTTTATTTTGTTTTAAATTTATTATATATATATATAATTGTGAAAAAAAGTTGTCATGGTGAAACGTTATATGAAATTGAGTGACCATGGTAAAACGATATATTAAATTGGGTGGTCATGGTGAAATAAAATAAAATTGGATGGTCAGACTAACACTAAGTATTATGTTGGGTGACCATGGTAAAACAAAATCAAATTTAGTGATCATACTGACACTAAATATAAAATTAGGTGGCAATTGATGGATTTAACCAAATATTAATGGTTGTCGAATGGGGGCTAACCCCTGTTTGACGTTCATTATTTTAAAATTCTTTTTGTGACGGATCATTTTCAACCACATTCACAAAAAAAATATTTGTATGTAAATTTAAAATTTTCTCTACTTTTTAACCACACATTCTCCTATGAACACTATTCAAAACTCTTTTTTATTATTATTTTTTTTTTTTTTTTGAAGTAATGGGCACCCAAGAGGGCTATATATCATATGCAATAATAACTAACTATTAGTGTTTTTCAAATGCATGGGACAAAATCGAAGTGTGTAAGTCACTTTCATTCACTTATCAAGAAACTTGCAATTATTAATCTATGAATGCAGAGGTTGCTTTGAGTCTTACATTTTCTGTTACCAATTCACTATCATTAAAAGTAAAAGGTTGTGCGAATTAGATTTATTATTATTATTATTTATTTATTTTTTGTCAAATTCAATTGTTTTTTAAAATTTATTTATTTTGTATTATGTGACACTTTCTAATATAAAAAATACAAATATATGTATAAATACAAAAATGAAACCAATAAGCTCCAATTCGGTATATGAATACCAAATAAAGAGTCTATTCATAAAATTACCACACATCCTATCCATTTGACTAAGATTGTCGTATGAAATTGTTGTTAAAGTGCATTGAGTCTTACATTCTAACAATTGATTTTTCAAATCTTTACGAAGAATCAATTTTACTAAGCCTATGTCAGGCTGAGGGGCAATCACTAAACCATTCGTCCATATTCCAAGTAATGCGACAAGAAATTTCGCTACGTTATAACCATTAGACTTGGTGGTCAAACGTGTATGATATTGTACATCTAATAATGAGTGTAAACAATAAAAAGAAGAATAGCTTCAGTCATTTTGAAATAAGGGTCCGTTTGATAGACAAATGTGGAAATGAATTTCAATTCCATGTTAGTTGGAAAATAAAAATTCACAAAATCTATAAGAATTCGTTTTCCATGAAAAGAAAGAAAATGTAGCTTAAAGTAGTTATACCTTGGAATTCGATTTTCATTTCCACGTTACAATCAAACGGCTAAAGTGAAATTCGTTTTTCTCGAATGTGACATTTACCATGGAAAATGTGGCAATCAAACATGGCCTAAGTGTTAGAACTTTAATAGAGTGTTTGATATGTTATCTAGAGAACCGTAACGTTTTATGTTTGTCTATTATTTTATCGAATCTTGTATAATTATGTATTCTAAAATGATCATAAGGACTATGATTTCCAATTATTGTCTAGTTTTAAATGTTGTGATTTGAGAACTTGCTGGAAACTTAAAATTGTAGTTTCAATTTTTGAAGTGATGGTAGAGTTTTAATCAAGAAAAGAACCTATGAAAGGTATAACTTAAAAGTGCTGTAAGAATCATCACACAAAATGATCAAAGTCCATTTAGTAATTGGGAGATTATAATTGAAGTTGGAAAAGTGAGAAAATTTCAATTGGGGTGGTACCATTGGGATCATTGATGAATTTTTTATTTTTTTTTTTACCTTGCTGGGTGGTTTGGCATCTCCCATAATTTTACATTTAGCCCTTTTTTATTTTAATTTTTTCGGAATCAATTTTTTTAGGCTCATTTCAATCACACATTTTTCAATAAATTAATTTTACACGTGTATTTATAATTTTCTTTCCTTACTTTTTAGTTACACATTCTTCTCAAAATTTTTTTTTTTCACAAAATCAATTGAAATATGCATAATAATAATATTGCAATCATTTAATATATTATCGTAATGCTTTATTGGGAATTGGTAGGGGGCATTATTTTGAGTACAAGTCACTCATATTTTATAGAGATATATAGCCTCAGTTTAAGCCTCATTTTTATAAGAAAATATATTTTGAAAAGTGAATTTTTTGGAGAATATGTGGTTGAAAAAGAAGAAAAAATATTCGATTTATGCATAAATTATTTTATAAGAGAATGTGAAGTTGAAAATGGGTTTTTGAAAAAATGAAAGTCAAACATAAGCATAGTCGATATTGAAGAAGTCAAAAGAGCTCAAGAAATAAAAACTCGTGACATTCCATGTGTACGGGGAGCCACAAGGAATATAATTACTATGGTTGCATTTTGTGTGCCAAATGCCCTCAATTGTTCTTTCATTACATGCTTTTATCGTAGTTCGTACGTTGTTAAGTTTATAGTTTTGTCTTAAAAAAATTAGTCGGATGCCACTGAAAAATATACTCTAGACACTATAAAAGAGATACAATTTATTTATTTATTATTTGAAAGAAAGTGGTAAAATCATTTGCAGTTCACACACCTGTGAGCACAAGAAGAAAAAAGATTGCTACGATGTTCTCTAATTTTTTTTAATACACAAAAGATTGTTATTCTTGAATGAATTACGATAATGAAAGTCAATACAAGAAAGTGGCACCTATTGATAATAATAAATTAAGAGAAGAATCATTAGAAAAGAATTTATGAAGCATTTATTTATAAATAGATAAAAATAAGCCATAAGTAAATGTATGATTTTGTGAATTTATTAAAGCGTGTAGTTGAAAATGAAGTTTGACTAATTTATAAATGATTTATAAATTTGTCAAACTAATTGTAAGTAATTGTTACCCGTATTTTATATTAAGAGAAAAACATCTTATCTGTTAGATATCGAAATATAAATCTAGATAAAAGGGCTTTGGCTACTTCTAATAAGGTTGGTATTTTGAGATTGAACCCTAATAAATATATTATCGGAACACGCTAAGCTCATAAGAGAAATTCTATCCGATTGACACAAAACGAGAACACGAATTTCACTATTGATTTGCTTAAATGGGTCATCATCTTACGGGTTTATTTAAAGGGATAAAGCACATATTGATTGAATTTTTAATTGTAAACTAACAAATAACGGTTTGAGTTGCTCCTCTTAATAAGACTAGTCTTTTAAAATTGAATTTCAAGTCTTGATAAGTTTTTAGAACTCATTAAGTTTAAATAAGCAATTCGATCCTATTAAGATTCAAATGAATACACAACTTTCTAAAGTTACCTGCTTAAATGAGTCATCATCTTGTGGAGACATGTTAAGAGATAACTATTAATCAGTTAAGAGCTTGTTTGGGAGAGATTTTTGGGGGAAGAATTGATTTTGAATAGTGATATGATGGGAAATGTGTGGTTGAAAAAGAAGAAAAAATTATTGATATGATGGAAAATATTATTTTATTGAAGAATGTGTGGTTGAAAATGAGAATTGATTTACCGTAGAAAAATCTAATCACTCCCAAACAGGGCCTAAATACTGAAATATAAATCAACGTATAAGAGATTTGATAATTTTCTTTAACAATGTTAACAAGAATGAATTGATAGAACTCGTTGAAATACAAAAAGGTAAATCAAAATTAACATGCACCTCTTTGTACATAATCCTATTGCAAAGGACTTCCAATGTTCTCGTGAAGCAACTATAATGTTTATTTAATTAATTACCAAACAATAATTTACCCGCTCTTTAATTAATTAGGTTTTGGTTTTAGCCATATTTCATAGGTTATAGTTGGCCATCCTATTCCAATGACATGCATTGTGCATCCATAAACACAAAAAATCTAAAAATAGAACTCTTCAACTTGATTTTTGTTTGGATAAGCCATAAAAAAAAAAAAGTAAATAAAAATTAGCCCTTTGTTTTTCTTTTTCTTTCCTTTTCCCAAGTGATAACTAAAAATTAATGTTTATTTAGTCCTGTTTGGTGGAGACTAAAATCATATTTTTATCATATTTTGATAAATATTAATGAAATGTGTGGTTGAAAAGTTGTGGATACCATAAAATATGTGGTTAAAATTAATTGTTAACTTTGACTTTGAAGGGTCCAACGACCCTAATCCACCAAATTCGACCAACCAATCAACAATGGGAAGGGATCCAATTGTTGAAGAAATTCCTCCGAATTTGAGCACCAAACTTGCAATAGGTGTGAATTCCAAAATCCACAATTTGGCCACTTCGAGCGGGACCCACCACATGGCACCTCCACCGTTGAATTCTAAATCATCTAAAGCCCCTATGGTGTCAATGTTGCCAGCCAATTTCATCGAAAAATGCACTTCCAATTTTGAGCCGCCAACTAGCGTTTCGGTTTAAGAGGGCGACCATTAGGTGGATTGGAGAGGAAGATTTGGTAGAGGTCACCTAACCTATAAATTTAGGCACATTGGTGTCTGCGATGGCGGTGGCTATGGCGGTCGGCAGCTGGTTGGAGTAATTTTTGTTTTGTGTAGTGAGGGGCTTGGGGAAGAAGGTGATGGGGTGGGTTGTGATTTTGTTTTTTGTTTTTTTATTTAACAGAAGAAATGTATCATGTCTAAAATGCTCTTAACTTTTTTGGGAGAAATTATTATATTTTTAATTTTGGGGGTTACGTGACGGTTTCTAAGGTCAAAGTGATGGAAACCGTTATTTTGGATTTGAGATACGATTTTTTTAAAGGCTTGGTACTTACGGTGACATAAATGAAATGTTTGGACAAAGTCTGTTACTAAATTAAATGTTTGATACTGTGACTGCAAATTTTCCAATATTTAATTGCAGTTAATTGGATTTTATTTTACTAACTACTTCAATAATCTTCTTGGTTTAATTTAATACTTTAATCCATATATTAGTGAATGAATTAATGTGCAAACTAATTCTACCAAACCCTACCTTAATTAAGCATGATAATCTCACTTTTAGGTGAACATTAGGTGTAAGACTTCACATTTCTACTCAACACCCCAATATTATAAATAGAGTTAATTGTCATTATTTTTGGTAATTGAACTATGATTAATTAAAAAGGGCGACGGTATTGAATTATAAAATAGTGCCCTTGATGTGAAATACAAAGAACAAGATTTTATTTATTTCTTCTTTTTCTTTTTCTTCTTTAATCTTAATTCAGTATATAAAATATCAAAAATGATTTATTACTCACAGTGGGCATGGGTTATAATGCCCACCGCGTGCATGGCAATATCCAATGTTGCCATGTGGCAACACCAGATGCACGCGACAACACTGGATGTTGCCACATTCACGAAAGGCATTATAGCACATACCCACCTGGACATTAGATCAAAGCTATATAAAATATATTCAAATTATTAATCGTTACTAATATCTGCTGCAATAAAAAAGTATAAAAATATAACATGTTTTTTACATATGCATACATAAAATGAAGCAGTTGAATGGTTAAAATTAACAAGATGAGAATTGAACTGACAATGAAGTTGGTGACGGGTATGGAATTTAAATTATCTTATATAGCACAAGCCATGGAACTATCATTTTCCGCAAAAAAATTGATCAAGTGATGTTACTCTTTTATATTTCTAGTCATATTTCTATTTCTATTTTTTGTCATTAAGAGAGTGATGAAGAATGCATCATTTTCAGCAATATTTTTAAACAAATGATGTTACTTCCAGTTTTTGATGATTTCCATTAGCGTCTTCGGGCCTAAATAGGGATCATAGCAAATACTTTCATGCATGCGTACGTGCACGCCCACGCTTCTTGACGTTTGGGCTATATGATCTTGAATATAAACGTTTGATCGAAATATATGTTCGATTATCAAATCAGTTTAGAACAAAGAGACCATAAATTAATTATGGTCTAAAAGCTAAATTAAGGGCTAAGATTTTAAGATTAAAAGGCTATGGGTCTATGTCCAATTAAAAAAGTGACTCAAGGAATTATTTATCTGGATCTTTGTGTGATGTGGTTAATCTTATCTGGCCCCTAGTTTGTATTGTTAACAGTTGTTCACGTAATAATCAGACGAAAATTTGTGTTCAAGTTTAGCATGGGGTCAAAACACAACCCAAATGATTAGTGTTCAACTTCTCTTTGTAGTCCAACTGTATCAGATTTAATTGTTGAAAGTATGTTGTTCATTCACATTGACTTTGTGCAAAATATAAAGATTCAAAATAATGAGTAAAATATCATACGCGTAGTAAAACTTATCAAGCTTAGCATCAAGCTAGGCTTGGCATGCTTTAGATAATAGACCAAGCTACGTCACGGAGCGTTCCCATTTATATCTAGGCTTGGGCGTATTTCAGAACCGAATTGAAAATTAACGGTTCTTTGATAATGGAACCATTTGTAGAATTGAAATCGAACCGGGGCCGGAACTGAATGTTTCTGGTTTGGTTCGATTTGATTCCAGAACCAAACTGTTGATGATGATGATGATGATAATAATAATAATAAGTTAATTTTAGTTACAAAAAAATTGAAAAAAGGGTTACTTAATTAACGGGATCATCAGAATTTATTTTTTTTAAAAAAAAAACCTAAAAAATTAAAATTGAAATCGTGTAATGGTTCCCATTCTCGGTTTTGGATCTAAAATCGGAATCAGAACCGATCGATTCTAGGTTCCAAATTAGAACCATTTGATAATATACTCAGAACGGAATCGAATCGAACCGTCATAAAAAGTTTAGTCTTCTTTCACTAGACGTCAATTGTATTTCAGACAACATGATTAAAACTTGATATAAATTCCTCTACAAGATACATTATTGTCTTTCTTGTTGAGCAAACACATTTTATAGGTTGGAAATAATTGTTCTACTCATAAACAAATGGAATGGCCCATTCACATTATGCCCATCGATATTGTACATAAACCTAAGTGACAATGTAACTAATTAATTGAGTCCCAATCAGGATCAGCAAACCTATGAAACCAATAAAAATTTATTTGTGGGTCATTTTAAAGACAATTTGTGTTAACTTGTTTTATTCTTAAAGTAATTATGAGGATGTTTGGGCCTGTCTAGCAGTACTTTTTAAGCGTTTATTATACAGTATATGCCTTTCGAGTATTTAAAAAAAAAAACATATTAGACGTATAGTGCACAAAAAAAACCAGTATCTATGTTTTTTTCATTCTAGACTCGTACTTGAATAAAGCTTAACGATTGTCTTTGGTTTACAACTTATTGAGGTCTCCCTTCTAGTGGCACATTGGAATTGGATTGAACTTTTCACTATATCGAATAGAACTAAATCAATGAGTAATGAAAATGAATTTATATAGTTGACTCTAAATTTATCAAACGCAATTTTAATTTATTATCTTTGTACATGACTTGAAATGGGCTCAAAAGATGAGAGAGAGTATGATTGGATGAGGGGAAAAATTCATAAATAAGGTGTATTCTTTACACCAATTCAAAAATCAGGTATATAGTTTGAAAATTCAAAAATCAGGTTTTTTTTTTTTATTTTTTATTTATGAAATAATAACTAATTAAATCAATTTATTATTAAATATTTAATTCTAATATAATATAATTAACTCATCCCACATGCACTATCCATACCGCTCCGAGGACTATTCCGGCGACCATTCTGACCACCGCTCTTCTCCAGCGACCGTTCCGGTGACTGCTCTGATTCCGGCCATTATTCCGGCGACTATTCCGATGACCATTCTGATCACAAATTTACAATTTAGGGTCACGGATTTCAAAATTAGTTGCTCACATATCAAAGTTTATAGGTCACACGGTCACAGATTTCCAAATTAATTGGTCACAAATTTTTAAATTGGTTGGTCATAGATTATTTTTGAGTCACATATTTTTAGGTCACAGTTGAGTAATTGGTCACAGATTACCAGATATTTGGTCACATACCATCAAATAGTAGGTCATATATAATCAAGTAATTGGTCACATATACCAAATAATGGTCACACACCACCGTCACCAATACTACCACCACCGCATCCACCCCGTCTTCGTCGCAGCTAGATCCACCACCATCCCCGTCACTGTTGCCACCACCAAACTCCCATGCCTCGACCCTTATCCACCAACAACACCATCACAACTGCATAACCGTACACAGAAACATTGTCAAACCCACCCACCACCAGATCCACCACCACAACAACCACCATCGTACCCACAACACAAAAACATTGCACACCGACAGAGCCAAAAACACTATACCCACAACACACACACACACATCTACCACCACCGCCCACTGTACCCCTAAACCGTACACAAACACTGCACACTGGCGGAGCCACCACCACCACCGCACCCACAACACACACACACACACACCTACCACCACCGCATCCAGCCACCCCCACCCTCTTACATCATCGATCCCAGTCCCAGCACCACCAAATCGTTGCACAACCATCGATTGCAAAAGCAACTCCAGTCGTCTTGCATCTTGTTGACGGCGTCGTCTTCTTACAGCGACGCCAGTATCACATCGGAACCGGTTCCAGATTTTAAAGCGTCGCCGCTACAGTGGCGACATCGTGAACGCTGCTGGCGAGGTGGCGGTGCATCCAGCATCGTGCATGACTTTCTTCCTGTGGGCAGTGCCGGTGACGACATTCTTCCTGTGGGCAGCCGATTTTGGACAGAGAGATGGGAGGGAGGGAGAGAGAGAGAGGGGGTAGTGAGAGAAAACAAATACTGAAAATGAATTAGAGTTTGTGTAAATTATTAGTATTATATTATTATTTAAATATTCAATTGATACCTGATTTTTGAATATACAAACTTTGGACCTGATTTTTAAAATGCTATATTTAAATACCTGATTTTTTGTAATTTCCCTTGAATGAGTACATATAGGACATTTTTTTCCGTCTCCAGCCCATGTGCATTTTAATCCCTCTTCTCTCTTAAATTTTGATCCATTTTGTCTGCCTCCATTGATATAAGGGCGCAGTATTTGGGCCCTTTTAACTTTAATGGACGACTTTATGTCCAACGGGGGTGGGTTTTGTAAAATTTTTGTCACATATTTCAATGTGACGTTAAAAGTAGTAAAACTCTCCTATTTGAATTTAGCTAGTGAAGAAATTTATTTTTTCATCTATTGAAAGGCATTTCTTGGTCTATCTGTAATGGCCAAGAAAAGATAATAACATTTGTTATTGAGAATGAGTAAAAGGAAAAAGGAGATACTGATTTGAGTCATTTGACAATAGGATTTGTCAAAATTAAAGTAAGGTAAGTATAATATTAAAAAGAGAAGAAATTTTTAACTCCCTCTTATTAACATTTTCCTTTTATCAATGAACAATGTTGTCTAGCCCCTGTTTGTTTGCCATTTTAAGGAAAATCTGACCGTTGGGAGGGATTTAGTCACCATTTTTGACCAATCTCTCTCATGGTGGGACATACAAATTTGAAAAAAAAGGTCAAAAACCTCATTTTTGTATAAAAATAATGTCAAAACAAACAGGAGCTAGTTTCATTGATACTTAACACCAGTATATTTGACAATAAAGTCATTGTCCACATTGTCCAATAATAATTATAATTCGTTGGATAAAGATACTTATATAGGTATAAGAGGTCAACAGACCCCCGGCATTACCAGGGCCGCATGGTTCTAATTCATTTATACGCATTAGACAATACGATAGTGACCCTATCGTTGCCACATAAATTGATACTTAATCCCAATAATGCTTAATAATGTTACTCTTTAACCGCATCTAATATTGATCAGCTTTGTCCTAATCAAGAAAGTACAACTCCAAAGCAGTCAAAGGAACTAGAAATCTATATAGAAGGTATACAGATTTTTGTAATCAACCTATATTTTTTACTCGACAAAAATTTCTAGGATCCATGGATGTTATGGATATCGTTCTAAGCAAATCCACAATGATTTGGTGGTCATTCTAACTAATTAAACCCGGGTTTAGTGTCAAAAATGAAATGATAAAATGATGCTAGAAAGCACACGTGTCTCTTTTCAGTGTCATTTCTGCTAATCTCTCTGGGCTCAAGCAGTAGAAATAGGCATTAAACAAAGGCCAAAATTTGTACACTAATAACACGGTAATTTTTCGATTTCATTCTAGAGTTGATATTTTTTCAAGAAACATTACAATACAGATGACCAAAATTTAATTCAACTCTCCAATTTCTTTCCCCTTTAAACAGTATAAAGCATTCCTATGCAATCTCTCCTTCTTCTAGCTCTTCTTCCATGAGGAAGTCATCTGGATTAGTTCCCCCAATAAGATCTGAATATATGTCGACCAAACCTTGCTCGAAATCAAAGTTCATATCCTCCTCAGGAATACCCAACTCCTTGCCTATATAGTACTCTTCTTCTTTCCACACACTTTCACCACTGCTTAATACTGATTTGACTTGCTCAACACCTCTTACCACCAATGGGCTATATACAGTCTCTTTGTATTCAGTCTCAGTTACCATATTTTCATATGAATGGTTCATAAGATCTGAAATAAGAGGATTTGTGGAGCCAGAGTCTATGATTTCTTCCTCCTTGAAAGCCACACCTTCATGACTTAGATAATCGTTGTCAACAGGCTTGTTAAGCTCAACTTTATTAGGAATCATGTCGTTGATGACTTCAAAATCACAGGTGTGTGACGGTAGAAAAACATGTATAACAGGGTACTCCAAGATCACTAAATTTTCTAATTGCTCGCGTATTGATGCCTCGGCGTTTAACTTGCGATAAGGTGATCTGGGCCCCTGCAGTACGACAAATTTAAATGTGGTATATCAGGCTAAGTATACTGTTAGACCATCAAAATAGATATGGAAACAAAAATACAAGATGTAAAAGCAAAGAACCTTTGGATATTTGCGGATGAAAAATTTAAGAGAATCAAGAGGCTCATCACAAAATTGCCTCAACTGGTGATTCCACGGACCATCTTCTAGATGTTTTCCAATCAGAGAGCACAGATTTGTATTTTCATGTATTCTGCAACACAATAGTTAGAAAACTGCTTCTTGTTATGTTGAAGTGTCACGGTAACTAAGTAGAAAATTTCCTAGAAGTCAGAAGATAATGCAAAATTTACTATTGAGAGTGGGAAGATTTCACAAGTATTCAAGTTGAATAACTACCTGAAGGGCGAGAAATGGCTGCTAGAGAGAGCAAAAAATGAAGGGGTGTCTACTACCTTGTTCATGGAAGTAGCGTTTTCAAAAGTTTCCAGGGATTACACCTCGAGGTGAACCTCTTGAGGCATTAATTAGGAGCCACAAAGCTTACACTGTGATTACCCTTTGCCAAAGCTCATGACGCCACATGGCTTAGTGAGGCACAAAACCTCTAGGCGTAAGCCTCAGGGCCACTAAGGTTTGTGCATCTTAGTTTTTTTGGGTTTTCTTTATGAGCCTCAGCTTTTAGAGCAGGTTTTTTCGTAGCTCCGAGAATTGAAGGGATTTTTAGGTATTATTGAACTCAACCCAAACCTAAAAACTTAAAAGAATTGGAGATTAGAAAAGACAATCAATAGGGAGCCCATGTGCACTCTAGCCTTCTACTCCTGCAACTGAAGCATGGTCCCCTCAACAAGTGAAGTTGGTATGCAATTACTACTTCATTAGTTTATTGTTTGCTACTCTGCTGATCCATAGCATAGGAATGCTTTTAGTTTATTGCTCAACTGGTCAGGCTAATAGTCTAGGAAGTTTTAAAAAGGTAGTATCTTGCACATTAAGTTTTTCCCTATCTGTAATGAAGGCATGTCGTCTACATGATATTACTTATCTATTGACGCTGATAAGATTGAAAGTGTTTCTGCTCCTAGAAGAAAGAGTATAAACAATTGTAATTGTGAAGGCACTCACCCGTGGTCAATTAACACAACATCAGTTGAACGGAACCGCCACTCAATGGTCCAAGATATGAATTTCTTCCTGGAAACAAGAATTAAATGAGTATACAACATATAAAACTGAATTCGAATGCATAAGAACAAAATTAACCAAAATACTGATAAACCTTCTACCACCATGAAGTCAAGATTTTGATAGTGCTGTCACCATCCATTTTCAAGTAAATGCATTGAAAAGTACAACAGAAGTAACAGGAATCTTGCAAGTCATTTGGATCAAAAAGCACATTACTCGTATCGAAAGCCTTGTTGCATAAACTGTTAGAAAAGTTCCGAGGTGAGCAATGAAAGATTAGGGTAATTTTCATTTAGTCAGTGCTGTTGGATTCCTTGTCCTGTGGTAAAGTTTTATTTTGACACTCCACTAACTTCTGCATAGTAAGATGCAGGAAACACATACTCCTCCATGAACTAACATACAGAGACACAAACACGCGGCCACATTGAATATTTAAATTGGCTCAGCCGTCTAATCTTAAAAAAACAGGCACATACAGGTAATCAGTTTCAATTTATAAATAAAAGTAAAGTCTATAAACAATGATTCATTTTGGACTTCATCTCCCATTTTATGATTCCCAGTTTTGAATTCCAGAAGAGAGAAATTCAAAGTTAATACTTCGTAATTTGATATTTTGTGAGGTTTCTTCCCATCACAGTTTACGGGGCTTCTCTATAAACAAAACATGTTACTCTTCCCATCTAATTTTAATTGCAAGGTTAAATTAAGTGCAAATGAAAGTTAACCTATCTGTATTGTGCGTCAAAAAGTCAAAACTACCCCCCTTGACCATTGATTTTCAATTTGGTCATTACTGAAATTTGAGGACGACAAACAAACATTTAGCATCCCACGATTTACATAGATGTATCGAATTGATGATCAATCTAAATCTCTAATCTTCTAAAAGAGCAGAATTATATAAGATAATCACCTATTGTTGTAATAAGTTTGATTCATTAATCTCTTTGACATCCCATTTGAAAGAAAAAGGAGTTTCGTCCTACGGCTTGCAGCAGCACTCCGAAGACTTTTAAGGGGAAATGGAAGCCTAAAATGATATTCGCCACATAACTTAAGTCTCGTCCTCTGGGCAGATTCAGCAACTCTCTTCACATCCTCGAGCATATTATAATCTAGTATGAAGAAATTGTCAATTATCAATATGAAAGTAGAAACTTCAAACTTGAAAATCATGGTTTAACTTTACCATTCTGGTAAAAATATAATCATGTATAATTTGATACTGCAAGCAACAAAAAAGACTACAAGGAATTACAAAATGCTACAGCACGAACTGTTACATTTGCTGGGAAAAAAATTGTCATTTAAAGCCAATATAATAATCTTGAAAACATACAACAAAGAGGCAAACTACATGAATTGCTAGGTGTCATTCTATTAAACCAAAATCATAGGTAGAAAACATGTATTATCAACTGTTGGTTAGATTTAAAATATACAAAACTTAGATAGTGTTGTACCATGAAGGCTGAACAACCCCCCATTCAAAAAATATAATACTGTAGTAACAGTACTAGTACGTCGAAAGGGAACAAAATATAGAAAAGTCCACAGCTACTTAGCTAACCAAACAAGCGTCTCCAGGGTCGAACTTCGAAGCACTTGTCTAACATATTCTGAAACCTATTAATAATGTCCAAATTAATGCTGGAAATAAACGGCAGACTGTAAAATCACTATTATCGTGCAAAGCCATGTGCAAGACAATCCACAATATATCACTAAAAGTTATCAAAATGGACTTCCAGAAATTGATTTAAAAAACTAACGGGAGAAGATTACGATCCATAAACTCGAAAATTCCACAAAACAAAACATCAGGGAATTGATTTTATCAAGACGATAATTCAAAACAGTACAGGAATTCCAAAAGAGAAATTATATAAAATAAAATAAAATTACCTGATAGAAGAACATTATCGTCGAATTGAGAGAGGGGTACAAAATTCGTGAGCGGCCTTTTACCAGTACAGCCAGTGCGTTGCTTGTGTGCTTTGACACAAGGGAGACTGCAGGAGCGGAGAGAGCATCCTGGGCACTTGTACTTTGAGGGGTTCGTTTTACACTCTTCACATGTGACTTCCTCTTTCTGATTTTTTGAATTAGGGTTTGCAGATGAAGGTTTTTCTGCCATTGCAGTTCTGCACCGAGAGAGAGAGAGAGAGAGAGAGAGAGAGGTAGAGGGTTTAGGGTTTACAGGAACCTATAAGGGGACTGTACAAGACGGCGTCGTGTTCCCTTTGGATTTTTGTTTTTTTTTTAATAAGGAAATAACCTAAAAAAATTTTAAGTTCCAGTTGATCATTTTTTTTCTTTTTCTTTTTTATTTTTTTTCATTCCAGAAATTTATGATTTTAGATTTTGACGTTTGATGTTGAAAAAATTGTACTATATATACATAACAACTTACATAATGATTTACCATCAAATAATGTGATAAGATTTAATTAGATTAAAATTTTATTAAAAAAAAGCATCTCCACTTATATTTTAACACATTATGTAAATAGTTATTTACAACGAGCATTTTTCGAGAATCTTTTACTTCCCACTGGAAAATGAGATAATTATCTAACAAATATTTTTTGTATAATGGTATACCAATCATATTTGGTGTACAACAAGTTTGATAGTTTACCCTATAGCAAATTGTCATTAGCCAATTTTAGAAAAAAAACTATCATAATTTTTTGAAAACAAATGCAATGTTAACAATGATGTCAAGGGAAGAAAGTACAAATGGCAAAATCCATTGGCATACAATATGTTACTAGTTTGGGTTATGCTATGAGTACATAGTCCATAACATAATGGTGCCTAGACGCTCCCCAATATGGGACTTCCATGTGTCCATTATGGACATCATTATGAAAAATGATATGTACACATTTCCCTACTAGTTTTATGGTTTATATATTTTCACAAAATAAAAAAAAACTAAAAAAAATCATGGTTCATAATTGTATTTTAAATGAATATCAACCTAATGAGAATTAGAAGATCTTCGGATTCCTTGACACTTCTAATTTGTGGAAGTATTCATCCTTTGTTTGGTCTCAGATGTGGACATAGACATTTTGAATTAGGAAGCACACGATCAAACTTTGTACAAATTGAATATTTTTTTCTTGATTTTTGAATAATACATATTTGACATGAGAAAATGCAGATTTATATTTAAAAAATATTTCTTCATTAATATTTTGCTCATCATTTTTATTTATTTGAATCACTTTATTAATATTTTGTGCATCACATGAAAATGCATATTTATATTTAAAAAATTTATAGTATATTTGAAAAAAGAATAATCAATTCAAGTAATTGAAAGGAAAACATATAACAAATATTCAATACTAATAATCAATCAAATAAACAAAATTCGTTAAATATAAATCAAATTGGATATAATCAGTTCAGACGCATTCTATATACACAATTTGATAGGAAAAAAATGCAAATTAGATTCTAATTAATTGAAAATTTGATTAAAAAGTGAAAATTTGTAGTAAATATGATAATTTGTAAATAAATTATAGACAAATTTTAAAAAAATAGAAGGGTTAAAGTTTTGGTACAAGACTTTTGAGAGAGAGGAGAGAAAAAAAAATTCAAATTTGTTGTGTTTTGCCCTAGTTTGGTGGGAAAACTTTTCAATAAGAGTGTGTTTGATTGACATGGAAAAATATATCCTAAAAAAGAAACTATTTTTCTTGTTTTGAAGAAAATAAAAATCTACTTTCCCCAAATAAAATGTTTTCCTTAAAAATAAGGAAAATAAGATATATTTTTAAAAGTTGGAAAATATTTTTCATGTAAAAAAATAATAATCAAACACTTCAAAGTTGGAATTTAGGTGAAAAACTGACATTTTTCATGGAAAATAAATGCAATCAAACACACCCTAAACTTTGATAAAAATTGAAAAGTTATGGATTCTATAAAATATGTTATTAAAATTAATTGTTAACTTTGATTTAAATTAAAATTTAGATTTCAATAGATACTAGGACTTACTCATAAAAAAAAAAAAAAAAAATCTCAAAAGTTGGGGATATCCCCGAGGACCCGAGTCCGCCAATGTTTGGTGCCCTTTTATTAAAATTTATCTTTTCTCAAATTTATTTTTAAACACGCATTTTTTGGAATTCGCCACTTTAATTTAATTTCCAATCACTTATTTTATCAATTTTTATTTATAATCTATTAAAAATCTGATTTCTAAATAATAAAAAAAAAGATTGGCTTAAATGGTTGTCAACTTCGAGAGCTATTTGAAAATACTCTTTACAAAAAGATTCGACTTAAATCCAGATTTTATGGCTTTCCGTCAAATTCATTCATTTCTTTGTTTGAGCCCTATTTTTCACATAAAAAAAAAAAAGTTTTGTAATAGTGATTTTTTAAAAAAAATATGTAGTCAAAAAGTGGGAAAAATTTTGAATTTACATGTAAATTATTTTATTAGAAGAATAAGTGGTTTAAAACGAGTTTGAAAAAAATAATAATTATTGAGAGAATGTGTCATCAAAAAATATTTTATTGCTTGTCGCCATATTATTTTTAGTTAAATAAAATTTCATAGCTAAGTAAGTTTCAAATTTCTGATCAAATCCCTGCATTTTGTTCTCATAATCAACGAAGTTTTTGGCCACATATTTCTTTCACACCTCCAAACAAGAACCAGAAGTATATTTTGAGTGCTTTTGGGGGTTTTGATTGGAAGTAATGACAAGTGTGATCTATGCTTCTAAACTTGCATAATGTTGATTTTGTGAGAGCATAATGAAGTGAATTGGAGATTGTAGGTAAAAACCCCATCACATTGAGACTTTTTGGGAGAGAAAAAAAAAACACAATTTTGCACACGGATTTGGAGGTTTTCGAGACTGAAGAAGAGGATGTCTTTGTGCAAGATTAATAATTTATTTTTTCCAGTGTTTTTTTTTTTTTCACGATTTCGTGATGTGCTCTAAGTCTAATAGTTATTTTTACCATTAAAAGTATTTATCAAACCTTTTTAGGAGTGGATGATGTGACCTTATTGGAAAACTTAGGGCATGTTTATTTTACCGTTTTCTGTTTTTTATTTTTCAAAACAGTGAAAACGCGTTCTCTTTCCTATTTTTGAAAATGCGTTTTTGAAAATAAGTTAAAAATTTACAAATGTTGTTTTGGATGTTTTCAATTATAATCAAGTCAAAATTTTCAAAACGTGTTTTAAGTGTTTTCAATCACGCCCAACCACCACCACAGCCACCCAACCACCACTGCACCATCGTGACCACCACTGGCCAATTTCCTAATCGGTGTTTGGGTTTCCCTTCAGTCCATTGATTGAATTTACGATTTACACTCTCAGTCAGAGGGATGTCTCCACACCAACTTTTGCATTGTTTATACTGGGTTTGAATTCAGACAGCCCCCCGACGAAGATTTTTTGTCAGAGCTCTAGCCGAGGGCCTTTCGTCCGCACATATCTTCCTCTTTGAGCACCCCATCTTTCCCCACTACCTCCTACAACGGCGACCAAAACCCTAACCCTAGCCCCAGCTCTTCCTCCTCCTCCATCTATCATGGCACCACCAACAGCCGCCACAACTCTTCCATTAAGAATTCCTGATTCGCCGTCTTCATTCTTTCACAACGCCAGAATCGCTATTGCCCTGATACCATCCGTCGTCTTCCTCCTAGACCTTGGTGGGACCTTGGTCGTTGCCACTCTCACCGTCGGCCTCATGATAGCCTACATCCTCGATTCCATCAATTTTAACTCTGGTTCGTTCTTCATTGTCTGGTTTGCTCTCATTTTCGCTCAAATCGCCTTCTTCTTTGGCTCCTCCCTCTCCCTCACATTCAATTCCATCTCCCTCGCTTTCCTTACTGCTTTACCTTGGGTGTTGGCCAATTTCCTAATCGGTGTTTGGGTTTCCCTTCAGTTCAGAGAAAGAGGGGAAGGAAAAGTAAATGGGTTTTCCTTTTTTTATTTTTGAAAATAATTTTTCAAAATGTCAAACAGAACATATTTTTAACAATCTCGAAATGGACACTCAAAATACAAAATTCAAAATAAATTCAAAACACAAAACTGAAATACAAAGAGAACGGACCCTTAGCTTTTGTGTGAAGTTGATTTTTGAGAAGCGATTTTGTGGAAAATGATTTTTTTGGAGAGTATGCAGTTAAAAAGTAAGAAAAACTCATTAAAAAAAATTCTAAAAAAGTGAATATTGTTTTTAGAATATGTGATTGAAAATGAGTGTTGGGATAATAATTTAAAAAAAAAAAATCAATATCAGATAAGGGCTTGATTTCTTTTATGACGTTCTTTCAACTCTTTTATCTTTTAATATTGTTTTTGCAACAATTCTCAATGCTTGAAGTAATTAACTATTATTCCATTCATTCGTGAACGATAACGAGCTAAGAAGTGAGTTATTTTTGAGACAAGTATTAAAATTGGTAGAAAGTAAATATACATTTTTGTTATTGTTGCGATTCTTAATTGATTTCCTTTGTGATTTAATGCGCTTAATTAAGGAATAATTCTGATTCACATAAAGATATATCAAACTCCTGATTTTCAATAATTAGAAGTTATTTTGGACATTAGGTAAATAGGTGAATATAGAAGAATATGTACTATCTAGCAACATATTTTGAGAAGCTGAAAAATAACAACTTTTCAGAATCTGCATTTAGCTTATTCAATTATCTATAAAATTCCATTTTAATCATAATTAATTAAAATAATTACTTTTTTTACTACATGGACTACGCTTTTATTTTACAATTTTATAAATTTTGAAAAATTAATAGATCTAAATTTTTGTAATTTATATTATTAGAATACATTGTTTTCAAAAATAGTTAATAGGCACTTCTCTTCATCTATGCGTAACATTTTTCGTCAAGAATATACACTGCACCAATCGTTGACATACATTTCACGTAAACAACACCAACTAGCGCCTCGTAATCTTGAAAGGTCCAGGGAAAGGGGGAAGCGGGAAGGTCCTGGCTTGTGCAGTCTAGCGAAGAAAGTCCACACTAACTCCTTATTTCAATTCGAAAACAAAAGGATTGAGGCGACAATAAAATACTCATTTGCATGCTTAAAGACTTCATCATGTTCCGATTCCCCACCATTATATAACTTTATTCTGTAATGATTTCAATTGGAGATTTCGCGCTTCAAAAAATCTTCAATGATACGACTATAATATAATAACTTGTGTCCCGAACCAAAAAGAATGTGCTAGGCCAGACTATTCTTGAACTGAAGCTATAATCTAGCAGGGGATACAAAAACTGATACTGCAATGGGGAGTCTGTCAAAATATGGCGAGAAGAAAGTTGAATGCCAGCATTAATTCTAGCAAAGCTAAAGATTGCCAGCAGAGCTAACACAATCAGCAATGCCAGCTACGCATCTATTCTAGAAGGATCAGCTGGGGAATCTGTGGTCTACCAATTCTGTTATGAGTGGAGCAATTATTTTTTGTTGAAATCTGTTGTACAGCTAGTGTAGAGTTTGTTAGGAATATTCTTTCTTTCAATTATATAAGTGCACTTCCCGTTTGTAATTCAATTAAGGAAATACAGAGCAAGAAGTTCTTCCTTCATTTTGTGTTCAATTCTTTTATCTTGCTTGATTAATTTTTGTTTTATGGTATCAGAGCCATAATGGCTCAAGAAGATTCTACCAGCACAAATCAAAATCAAAATGCACCTCCAAACACAGAGCAAGAAAATTTTACCAATACAAATCAGAATCAAAAAACATATACTCAAATCCAAACTCTACAAATCCATCCCATCCATGCAGTCCATATTTTATTGGTAACAATGATAGTTCTGGAGCATTACTAGTTACTCAAATGTTGGATTCCAGCAACTATCATTCTTGGGCGAGATCAATGAGGAGAGCCCTTAGAATCAAAAACAAGTTGGGCTTCATAGATGGGACTATTTCTGAACCTGCTGATGGAAACAGTCCATTAATGGACCCCTGGTTGCGTTGTAATGACATTGTCATTACCTGGTTGCAAAACACAATGTCAACAGATATCAAGTCAAGCACGCTTTATGCTGAAACGGCTCATCAGCTGTGGCTTGAACTTGAGCAATGATCGGCCCAAAGAAAATGCACCTTAATCTATAAACTAAAGCAAAATATCGTGGCCTTGCAACAGAACCAAGACTCTGTAAGTATGTACTTTTCAAAACTAAAGACTCTCCTTGATGAGTTGTTGAATTATGAATGCATCCCGAATTGTACTTGTGGAGGATTAAAAACAGTGGTGAATAATCAAGAGAGGGATTGGGTGATGAAATTTCTCATGGGACTTAATGATTCATACAAAAGTCTTAAAGCTCAAATCCTTCTGATCAAGCCCTTTCCCGGCCTTAATGAAGTTTATTCCATTGCTCAACAAGAAGAAAAGAGAAGGGAAATCTCTGTAGATACCCCTACTAATGACACTATGGCTCTCATTGCAAAGGCTACCACAAGAGATGCAGGAAGATATAACACAGTGCCTCAGAGGAAGTACTACTGCACTTTTTGCAAGGTGCCGGGCATTCTCTCGAGAGATGCTTCAAAGCCAACCCAAACAAACCGGTGTGTAACTACTGTAATATGCATGGCCACATAGCTGACAAGTGTTTCAAGTTACATGGCTATCCACCAGGGCACACGTTATATGGAAAGACTAGAATTACTGCATCTTCTGCCAATCAAGCAATCACTATTGGACAGCCTACTCAAGAGCAGCTAAGTAACAGCACCCAAATGCCTTTAACTCAAGAGCAATATGCTCAGCTAATGGCTTTGCTCAAACCACATAACAACCAGCCTTCTGCATCCTCAGCCAACCAAGTGAAAACCTGTATACCTTCTTTTACAAATGGAGTTGACATCCCAAAGATCTTTGGTATTTCTCTTTGTCTTTCTGTGTGCAACTCAAAACCAAAGGATGTCTCTGACATTGCTTGGATTATGGACACTGGGGCAACAGATCACATGATCTGTTCCCCAAGCTTCTTCACCACCATGAAGGCACAAATTAATCACTCAGTTGCCCTCCCAAATGGGGACTTTGTCAAAGTCACTCATATCGGAACAGTCAAAATAAATGAAAAGCTGATTTTACATGATGTTCTATGTGTACCCTCCTTTTGTTTCAATTTAATATCTGCCAGAAAATTGGCACAAACTTCGCATTGTTGCCTTATTTTTCTTCCTGAAACCTGTTTTGTGCAGGACCTTACCACTTGGAAGACGACTGGAATGGGTGAAGTGAAAGATGGCTTGTACCGCCTGATGCAAAATAAAGTTTACTCTACAGCCTTGGATGATGCCCGGCCTTTCCTAGCCAACAATTTCCCCAAAATAGCTTCTGTCACCAGCAACCAAGAAGACATCAGTATCTGGCACTACAGATTAGGACACCCTTCAGATTCCAGATTAAATTTTTTAACTCTTAAACATCCACCGAATGAAGCTGATACCAAAACACCTTGTCCTATCTGCCCTCTAGCAAAGTTGCATAAGTTACCTTTTCCCATCAGTCAACATAGGTCACAGAAATGTTTTGAAATAGTTCATTGCGATTTATGGGGACCTTGTAATGAAATAGCTTATGACGGGTCAAGATATTTTCTTACCATCGTAGATGATTTTAGCAGATGCACTTGGTTAATGTTGCTAAGGTTTAAATCAGATGATGCTGGTCTTTTACAGAATTTTTATACAATGATTGAAAATCAATTCGATTCCAAAATCAAAGTAATTAGGACTGACAATGGAAGTGAGTTCGAAATGAAACGTTTCTATTCTGAAAAAGGTATCATTCACCAAAAATCTTGTGTAGAAACCCCTCAACAAAACGCTATAGTCGAAAGAAAGCATCAACATATCCTTAACGTTGCAAGGGCCTTATTGTTTCAAAGTGGAATTCCATTGAAGTACTGGTCTGACTGTGTCCTTACTGCAGTTCACCTCATTAACAGAACACCTTCTCCGCTTCTCAAACATAAAACACCTTTTGAGCTTCTTTTCAAAACTAAGCCTACGTACTCTTACCTAAGAGTTTTTGGTTGTTTAGCTTATGCCTCTACACTTACACATAATCGACATAAATTTGATGCAAGAGGGAGGAAATGTGTGTTTTTAGGATATCCCTTTGGGATTAAAGGTTACAAGTTGCTAGATTTGGATTCAAACAAAGTTTTTATCTCTCGAAATGTTGTTTTCCATGAAAACATCTTTCCTTACAAAAACTTAGATAATATCAGTCAACCTTCTTTACCAACCTCAACTGAAAATCTATCTGATAAACCACCAAACATTGATATAGATTTCTCTATTGAGCAGAATTTTCCTACCCATGATCAACCTTCAGAGTTCATAGACCAACCACCTATTTTACTAAATTCATCTGATCAAGCTGCTTCTATAGAATCACCTCAGAATAATTCCACCAGTCCTCACTTACCTCGAAGGTCAAATAGAGACAGAAGACCACCCTCATACGTACAGGATTTTGTATGCCAACAAGCTCTTTCACTTCCCAATTCACAGGAGTCAGACAAGGAGGAAGGCCATGACAAATCAGGTAGTCCCTTTCCTTTATGTGCTACCTTATCATATCAAAGATTGTCTGATCCACATAAAGCCTTTGTAACTTCCATATCAACACATATAGAACCCAAAACATATGAACAGGCTGTTAATTATGTGGAATGGCGTGAGGCCATGAAAGCTGAAATTATTGCACTAGAGATGAATGACACTTGGGCTATGACTAAATTGCCTCCTGGAAAGGTTGCTATAGGCTGCAAGTGGGTGTACAAAGTTAAGTTCAATGCAGATGGGAGTGTGGAACGGTACAAGGCTAGGCTTGTGGCAAAAGGGTACACGCAACAAGAAGGGCTTGACTACCACGAAACGTTCTCACCCATAGCAAAACTAGTTACTGTGAGAACTTTGTTGGCTGTTGCTGCAATCAAGGGCTGGTTCCTACATCAGTTAGACATAAACAATGCATTCTTACATGGGGACTTAGATGAGGAAGTATATATGCAACTACCACCTGGATATTTCAAGGAAGATCAATCAAAAGTTTGTAAACTTCGCAAAAGTTTATATGGACTCAAGCAGGCCTCCAGACAATGGCATTCTAAGCTTTCCTCATTCATTATTCAGTAGGGTTTTCAACAATCCAAATCTGATTACAGCCTATTTACGAAGTGTACCAAGGATTCTTTCACAGCCATATTGGTCTACGTTGACGACATTGTAGTAACGGGTAATAGTATGCAGGTTATTGAGACTTTAAAATCATCTCTTGATGCCAAATTCAAAATCAAAGATTTGGGAGTATTGAAATATTTTCTTGGAATAGAAGTTGCACGGTCAGAAAAGGGGATTCATATTTGCCAGAGGAAATATGCTCTGGATATTCTTGCTGATTCTGGAACCATTGGAGCAGTACCAGCCAAAATACCATTGGATCAACACCTCAAACTCTCCAAAAATCAGGGAGAAATACTCCTTGATCCGTCTATCTATAGGAGACTTATTGGTAGGCTCCTTTATCTAACAATAACCAGACCCGACCTTGCATACTCGGTACAACTTCTTAGCCAGTATATGCAAGCTCCCAGAATCCCACACTTAAACGCAGCTCATAAAGTATTGAAGTATATTAAGTGAGCTCCTGGACAGGGTTTGTTTTATTCTTCTGAATCCAGTTTAAATCTCAGATCCTTTTGTGATTCAGATTGGGGGGCATGCCCAGATACAAGGAGATCCATCACAGGATATTGTGTTTTCCTCGGGTCATCTCTAATTTCTTGGAAATCCAAGAAACAAAACACTATTTCTAGATCCTCCGCAGAAGCCGAATATAGGGCCATGGCTAGTGTTTGTTGTGAACTGAGCTGGCTCAGATATTTGCTCAGTGACTTACAAATCGATCATCCTCAAGCAGCATCATTAGCTTGTGACAATCAAGCTGCTCTACACATTGCCGCTAATCCGGTCTTCCACGAAAGGACCAAACATATTGAGTTAGATTGTCATTTAATCCGTGACAAAATAGAAGAAGGTAGTATCGTTACTAAACATGTTAGTAGTGATACTCGGATTGCAGATATCTTGACAAAATCTTTGGCTTCAACATATTTTTATTCTCATTTATCCAAGATGGGAGTAGAAGACATCTACTCTCCATCTTGCGGGGGGCTGTCAAAATATGGCGAGAAGAAAGTTGAATGCCAGCATTAATTCCAGCAAAGCTAAAGACTGCCAGCAGAGCTAACACAATCAGCAATGCCAGCTACGCATCTATTCTAGAAGGATCAGCTGGGGAATCTGTGGTCTACCAATTCTGTTATGAGTGGAGCAATTATTTTTTGTTGAAATCTGTTGTACAGCTAGTGTAGAGTTTGTTAGGAATATTCTTTCTTTCAATTATATAAGTGCACTTCCCGTTTGTAATTCAATTAAGGAAATACAGAGCAAGAAGTTCTTCCTTCATTTTGTGTTCAATTCTTTTATCTTGCTTGATTAATTTTTGTTTTAAGGGAGACAAATCAATTTCTTCTATATTCCTCCACTCCTCGATTTGACTAAGTCAGATCCTTAAGTTGTATTAACTTATCCATCGCTTCATAGGCAAATATATATATTCCAAGTGAAAAAGGAAAGAAAATTTCAATTTCCATGTTAGTATCTACAATAGGGTTGGCAATTTTCCCCACCCCCGTGGAGCCCCGTCCCGAATGGGGCCAAAAAAAAAAAAAACCCGCCCCAAACGGGTTGGCGGGGGGCGTTCAAACAAAAAAAATATTGTTTTGGACATTTTTGTTTCGAGTGTTTGCTATGAATATTGATGTAGTTAATTTGAACATTATTTGTTTTGAATTTTAAATTTTTGAATTTGTATTTTAACTAGAAATTAATCAAAAAAAAAAAAAAAAAGAGGAAACAGGGCAGGCCCGTGCCCCGCCCCGTTGCTATCTCTAATCTACAATATACATGCAACAACAATAAATCACTTCAACAAACAACTAAATGTTGATTTAAAATATATAACAACTTTGAAGTAAATTTTTACCAACACTTGCGCTATTATTCTCGTAGTTCGTTCTTTTTCAGCACAACTATAGTTATTTCTCTTAATGGAATAGGAATTCCAAACCGAGCCATGATAAGTTGACTTTAAGTAGTATTGACCCGAACTTGAGAGTGTAAATCAATTAATTTAGAAAAATTCAACTGGATATGTAATACCTTCAAATCTAGATACCTAGACCTAGAAGTATTATCACTTCATCCTCTTTTTAAAATCATAAATGCAGAAAACGATTAAATTTTTATTTGACATAATAAGTATCAATGGCTATTTATTTTAAACTAATTTGTGGTCAACAAAATATAGAACAATTAAATCGAAATTTTAAAATTAATTGCAAAAACGAATTTCAACATTTAAATATGATAATACTAAGTCGGTGTCACTAGCAAGTCGTTACCTCGCATTATCTTGCCTTCATCGTCTGAAAATGGGAAGAAATAACGTGGGATGAGCTAACGCTCAGTAAGCAAACTTCATACATATGATGCATTATTATGATATGCATGTGAATTACTTCCAAATAAAAAGTATTTTTCATTATGTATCCCGTTTTCTTTTATTTCTTTAAAAATTTAACACATGACATTGTGAGCTCACTTGGTGTATAGTCAAGCCAATCAGAATGCAGTAGACAATTATTATCTGGAACCTGATCAAGTCCTACTGGTATTATCGCAAAGCATATTAACATTATCATTGAACATTGATCGGGTGCGCTGATTCCCCATGCCCCATTTCCGACTCACACTTTTGATGGTATAGACATACATCTCGTAATAAAACATTTGGGATACATATCGTTAAAAACATTTCTTGACTTATTGACATTTGGAAACTTTTTATTTCTTGAAACTTCATGTATGCTCACAAATGCATTGGCAAGCATGAAATATCATGTTTACATAATGACAACTTAAGCAACACGTTTATATATTAAACTATATGACGTCCAGATGAAAATAAGGAGATGTTTACTTTTTAGGAATTCTTAGAGATTTACTTTTAGAATGACAATAGGAGGCGTCCCGCGTCGCCTATGAAGTCAACGTACCTAAAGTCCTAGTCATTATCATTTATCTATTTATTTATAAAGTACAGAAAAATAGATTGTTAAAGATGTATCATGTTGTGGCTCTATATTCCTTTGCAACAGTATACTTGTACATAGATTTTATCGCCTCTCTTCAATTACTGAAGCAATGATGAATTATGTTAATTAACCAACTCCAATACTGATTAATAGCTAGCATTCCAAAGAAATATGGTATTAGCACCAACTTTACAATGGGACATGAAGGACATAACAAAAATACAGTGAACTTGTGAAAAATATCATTTCAAAAATTTCTGAAGTAACTGTAACTAAAATTTGAAAATCAAAACTTAATTCAATACACAAAATTAGTTCACTACTTATGCAATCCCATAATTCAAACACGAGCTTTCGTGATCGAAATTGCCAAATACTAAGACAATGATAAAGATAAACATTTTGATGTAATATGGAAGTTTAGGAAAATTAATTGGCTATAGAAAGTCAAAGATAAACATTGTTGACCCCAAAAAGTATTGCCAACAGATGCTGGACCCACTCTTGTATGCGTAAGCTTAATCCAACACGCTAGTGCCGATCGACGGTCATGATAGCTATAAAATCTGGACGTGGGAGGAGCTCAACAACACGAGACGTCACCGTTCGGCCTTCCAGCAAGATAAATGTAACACGATTGTATAAGAAACCAATCGATAAATAACAAGATTTGTAGTTGAAATATGCTGATAAACAAGAGAATAATATAGCTCCAAGTGGTTAGAATTTTATTCCGAATTTGCATTAGCCCCTTGTGTTACATGGTGGGGTATTTATAGTGTTACAAATCAAATGGTGGCCTTTGGATCAAGTTACGTGTGGCCTCATCTCCTCGGCCAAGACATCAAATCCAAACTATCAAGTTGACTCTCCTAACCTTACAAAGCATTAAATGCTCTTACATTGACAAGAGAAGACACAAATGTACTTTACACAAAAGTCACGTCAATCATTGAAATAAAGATCTTCATTATTGCTATATCTTTCCACGTGGATCTCCACTAGCTACAACAAAGGGGCCTCGGATAGAGCATGTCCACCGAACCGAGGCTATAGTTAACAATAATGGCCTCGAAACAAGTCAAGGCCTCGGAATGCACGTCGGAGATTAGGAAAATATACCCCTATTTAATTAAACTGATCCCTCTGCTAAAATATGGTGCCACGTGTCGCTTCCGGTTTATAACTCGTAACAAACATTTTGATAAAGATTCCTATAATTCTCGTTGACGTCCCCTGTCGATTTGGTGTAATATGGAAATTTAGGAAAATTAATTGGCTATAGAAAGTCAAAACAATGGAGTTGGAATTGAAACCGAAATGGTTGGACCGAAATTCAGTTGTTGGGGAAATTAAAATTTATGATTTATTGGAGTGCGTGAGGTTTTAAAGTAAGAAAATCCTGACTTTCATTTTAGAGGACAAAAATATGGTAATAGGTCAATTAAAACTCATCCAAATTTGCCATATTACCTAAGGGAACGCCCAAAATATTGACTTGCTATTAATTAAATCAAATATTGCTTAACATAAAGAATAGATTATGGCTCCAATAATGTGTAGATTAAATCTTTCTAACAATACTAAACCATATATACATATTATAAATTAAATTTAATGGGCAAGTTGATTGTTTAGGGTGTTTAAGGTACATTCCATTGTAAACAAAATAATTAGTCTCGACAAAGGTAGTTATCATAATTAAATTGTAAATGTAGCATCAGTGCAATTAATTTTGAAGAAGTTAAGAGTGCGGCATTACACGATACATGAGTATTATTGTTAGAACTTGATTACAGAGATTAAAGGGAGATAATGATGATAAAATCATGAACCTCCTGTTATGAAAAGAGAGAGAGAGAGAGAGAAAAAAAAAAGAAGATATAAGAAAAGTCAATAAACTTGTGTGTATTATAATAAGGCCCTGTTTGTTTCTGATTCTCAAATCAATTCTCAAATCAATTCTCATTTTCAACCACACATTCTTCAATAAAATAATATTTTCCATCACATCAATACTTTTTTCTTCTTTTTCAACCACACATTTTCCATCATATCACTATTCAAAATCAATTCTTCCTCCAAAAATCCCTACCAAACAGGCTCTAAAAACTAAAACTTTATATTTATAGGGAATGATTAGGGATACAATGATAATAATTTATAGTGTTGTAAGGGTACAATTGTCATTCCCTAATAAACTTACTATTTGCAACACTCTTCCTTGAATGATATATCACAAAATGTCTGCCTCATTAAAACATTGTTTATAAAAACCCAATAGAACAAAAAATCAAATAAAGGAAAAAGAGTACAATTATTTTGGAATAAATGATACCTCATTAAAATCTTGGTAAAAAAACTCAATAGAATAAATTCTAAGCGAAGGAAAAAGAGTACAACTACTAGCCCTGATATTGATCATTGAAAAATTTTGAGTCGAGCATTCCAATCTTGTAAACTAATTTTTTGAATGTAGATGTTGGCAGTGCTTTTGTAAATAAATCGGTCACATTGTCACTTGAGCAAATTTGTTTAATATTGATGTCGCCATTTTTCTGAAACTCGTGTGTATGCAAGAATTTTGGAGAAATATGCTTCGTCCTGTTACCCTTGATATAACCTCATTTGAGTTGTGTAATACAAACAACATTATCTTTATCCTGTCACCTTGGATATAATAGATCATGTTCCTCAACCATACATATTCTCAGCATGCTTTATGGATTGCAATAATTTATTAATGATTTTAAGATGTTGCTGTCAATGATTGCTTCACAAATCTCTATGATATAGTTGTTCATCCACATATAAACACGTATCTTGTTTGTGATTTAGCTTTATGTATGTCGAATAGATAACCTGCGTCTGCATATCCTACTAAAGCAGATATCGACTTTTGAGAATAAAATTATCTCAAATCAATAGTATCCTTTAGGTAATAAAAAGTATGTTTAACACCATTCCAATGTCTTTGTATTGATGTAGAGATATATCTTGCAAGGAGATTTACAGAAAAACCTATGTCTGGTCGAGTACCGTTTGCAAGATAAATTAATACTCCAATTGCACTAGGGTATGATACTTCAAGACCAATAATTTTTTTTCCATCTTCAAGTGGACAAAATGGATCATTTTTCACATCAAGTGATCGAACAACTATATGTAATGCCAATGGATGTGTATTATCGATATAAAATCATTTTAAAATTTTTTATGTATATGTAGATTAATGAACAAATATCATTTTGGAAAATGTTTAATCTGCAACCCGAAACAGAATTTGATTTTTCTCAAATTTTTCATCTCAAATTCATTTTTCAAATAATTTGTTATTTTGTTGAACTCTTCAAAAGTTCCAATTAAAGTTAAATAATCAACATAAGCTGTCACAATTGCAAATTCAATACTTGTTTTCTTTAATAAAACGCATGGACATATATCGTCATTTTTATAGCATTCATTCAACAAATATTCACAAATTGTTTCAATCCATCTACATATATATATATATATATATATATATATATATATATATATATATATATATATATCTCTCTCTCTCTCTCTCTCTCTGTGTCACTATCAAGTGAACCATACAAATAGGTAGTCATTACATTCATAAGACGCATATATCAAGCCTTTGTGACCCAGTCAAACTGATTAAAAATCTAAAAGTGATGGTGTCCATTACGAGAGAGTATATTTCCTCATAATCAATTCTTGGTATTTGTGAGAAACCTTGATCTGCGAGTCGGAATTTGTGTCTTGTAATTTCATTATTTTCATTTCTTTTTCGTACAAAAACTCATTTGTATCCAATAGGGATTACATTTTTAGGTCTAATTCAATTCCGCTTATATTGCTTCTTTCCACTTTAGCCAATCATTTCTATTTGACAGTTTTTAACAGATTGTGGTTCAGAATCCTCATTTTACATAATATCAAGAGTCACGTTAAAGGCGAAAATATTTGTCTATATCAACATTATTTCTTTCCTATAATTTATGCGATAATATATAATTTATTGAAATCTCATTTTTTCGGACACTTGTGGATTTTCAGGAACCATATTTTCAATATTTGATTGATCAATTTTTTCTAATGTTATTTCTTTTTCGAGGTATAGAGTCTTTTGAACCATCGGTCGACCACGCTGATGGAGTATTTGATATTCATTTGTTACAGTAAATTGTTCTGCAGGGACATCAATTTTTGCAAAATATTTTCTGCGATATATATGACTTTATCACTTTTCTTGTATTAACAAATACATTTGGTAATTGATTTGCAACTCTTTGCAAATTAGTGATTTTTTTAACCTCTTGCTCACAATGATTGTTGCGGGGATCAAAGTGAGATATAATTGTTTCATTTCAAGAAATTTTACCTTATTTATCAGGATGTAATTTTTTCCTCCCAAAATTGGAAAAATAATTTCATTTAAATGACAATCTGCAAAACGTGCAATAAATAAGTCACAAGTTACAGGTTCCATATACCTAATTGAAAAACACAAGATTCGACCTAACTACACCTAAAGGGGAGGTGATTGGGTGTAAATGCGGAATTCAAACTTTAATCAACAAGAAACAAGTTAATTATGTCTAGGTGATTAATTAAACAATTCGATTAGTCTTATATTTGAATACCACAGTAATATCAAACCAGTAAGAACAGCAGTAAACAATACTAGAATTGTTCACGGAGAAACCCAACTTGGGAAAAACTCTGGGCACTTTGTCAGTCAAAAATCCACTATAACCTTTTGATAAACTTAAAAACTACTAGCAAAGTTGATTACACAAGCTTTCTGATCTCCTGTCTGAAGTTTGAAGCAGCCCTCCTAGAATGTTCACACTAACATCAATCATGGCTCTTCTTTGTAAAGCAGTCCTCCTGGAATGAGCATACAAACTCTAATTCTGACTCTTTATGCAGTTTATCTCCTGTAGATCTTCCTAAGAACTCATCGTTCTTTAAATTCTTCCTTGATTTTTAATGCAGCAAAGTTGACGACACAATCTTTCTGACAAACCCAAGCAAAGAATGCAATCCGGTGTTTGATTTGATGAATTTGATGTTTTCAATATAATGATCGCATATATGATTGAAAGATTGAACTTGTGATCATGTAGGATGAATTCTCTCTAGAAAATAGTATGTTCAACCTCCCTTTCGTAGAATATGTGGCGCAGATTTATAGGTTGGACAGTTTAGGTAAAATGGGCCAAGTAAAAGTCTCGAAAATCGAAATTAGGTTTGGCCAAAAAATTACGACGCTTGACCTAGGAGAACGTTTCGCTCGAGCGACAGTGGAGCGAAGGTCGAGGTAGGATGTTTCTGCTTCATCCGCTCGAGCATGACTCCGCGAGCAGCTAACGAAAAACTGACGTGAATCCTTCTTGTTCCAAATATGAAACTCCAAACCCTAAGCTAACCTACCAACTATGAAACTTTACAATTTAGTCCTTAAACTTTTATAATAGTTCAAGTTGGTCATTTTGTTCACAAAATCGCTAATACAATATATAAACCTAACACTAATAATAGATAGTAAATCAAAACTCACATAAATCTTAAGTTTTCGTTGTGGACCCATTTTAGTCCGTTGCGAGGGTAAATGGAAACTTGAACAGCACAACATAAAACCCCTATGTGAGAAATATTAGGTTCATGACCAAATGCCAGTTGCAAAGGTGAATACTGATAATATGCAGTTGGTCTGATATGAATCAATGCCATAGCATGTAATATGACATGACCCAAACAGAAGTTGTTAGTTTTGTTTTCATAAGTAATGGTCTAGCAATAAATTGAAGACGTTTAATATATAACTCCGCTAAACCATATTGTGTATGGACATGCGCAACCAAATGTTCAACAACAATCTCAATTAACGTACAATAATCATCTAATGCTTGTGATCTAAATTCACTAGTATTGTGAAGATGAATAATTTTGATTGAGTAATCGGAGAATTGCGCTCGTAATTTTATGATTTGAGCAAGTAGTCTAGAAAAAACCACATTCTTAGTAGAAAGTAGACAAACACGTGAGCATCTAGTAGAAGAATCAATTAATGCTATAAAATAACTAAATGGTTCACATGGTAGGTGTGTTGGCCCACATATATTTCCATGAATCATTTCCAAGAAAGTTGGAGATTCAATATTGATTTTTGTAGTCGAAGGTCTAATAACTAACTTGTTTTGCTAACAAACCACACATAGATAATAATTAGGTAAACAAATCTTTTGGTTCTTTAAAGGATGTCCATGTGAGTTGTTTATTATTCGGCACATCATTATAACTCCTGGATGTCTAAGTCAATCATGTCAAAGTATATATTTTTTTGGATCAACAAACTTCTTGTTTGTGATGATATTTGATTCGACAATTTTTATAAATGTATAATACATGTCAGTTGGGAGTGCATGAAGTTTTTCTTTTATCTGCTTCTGGTCAGATACAAAAAAAGTTATGCAAAAAAATTCAACATTATTTTCTTGTATCGTCTCAATGTGATATCCATTGCAGCGAATATATTTAAAATTAATCAAATTTCTTTTGATTTTATTGAATAAAGTGTATCGTCAATATATAATTTTGTATTATTTGTTAAAATAATACAAGTTCTTCTGTAGCTTTCTACGATATTCGATGCACCTGATATCGTATTAACATTATTTTCTACTAATATTAAATTCATTTTTTTGTCTTGAAGAATAGTACGTGTAGTTGCACTATCAATGAAACAAGTATCTTGACATTCCATTGTGAATCTTCTCTAAACTTTGAAAAATTAAGTTTTCGTGTTGATAACGTGTTATGAAAATAGAGAAAAAGAGAGGAGAGAATAAAAGTCAATAAACTTGTGTGTATTATAATCAGAACCAAAGTCCTATATTTATAGGGAAGAATTAGAGATACAATGATAATAATTTTTAGGGCTGCAGGGATATAATTGTCATTCACTAATAAACTAACCATTTACAACACCTCCTACTTTTTACACATAAGTGAAAATCTATACTGTTAATTTGTGAGTTTTTGGTTGTTATCTTAGTTGAATTTTAATTTAGTAAAACCTTGTCTAACACTCTTTATTTTCTTCAAATAGAGGATAGGCTTAGTTAATTTAATCAATTAGTCATTGTGGCTCTTAATCCAAACTTAGCCCCGGATTGATTTCAATAAAATTAGATTTTTAGTAGATTTTTTATAAAAGTTAATAGAATGTGTGGATGAAAATAGGGATGACAATGGCGAAGGTCGGGGTAGCCATTCTCATTCTCCATCCTATCACATATTTTAATCTTCTTGTCCTATCCCTAAACTCGGGGGATGGTGCCCCGTTTACATCCCTTTTATTTTCTTAATATCTTTAGTTAGTGAAAATCATCATTTTTTTTTTTCATTTTGGAGATCAATCAATGTTTTATTTATTTATTTATAAATGACAGTAATTCTTTTCCTATGTGATCGAAAATTTATATCTTGAATGAGTTTTAAACGGACGAGTAATGTGGCGGGGATCTAGTCCCCCGTCTAGTCCCCCACCTGCGGGTATCAGATTGCCATATTCTTTTAACATCCTCGATGAAAAGTTGTGGGATTATAATATACGTGATTAAAAATAATTATTGATTTTGATTTAAATTTAATCAATTTTTTTAACCAAACGAAATAAGGGATTGATAATATCCGTCCATTATAAATCTGGACTCATAAATTTGTGAAATAGTGATGCGTCACCTTTTATCTAAAACCCATATATACGTCATTCACAATGTCTTAAAATTAACTTGCAATCAACTCTAGACTCAAAATTCTCATTTACTTTTACCTAATGGAATCATTCCTTGTAGATAAAAATTAGCATAATTCGTGTGGTGAGCAAGAATGACATGTACAAATTCCTTTTACTTTGTGTTCAAAAATAAAAAGAAACAAAGCTAAGAGCCCTTCAAAAAAAAAAAGGGAACAAATCGATCCAATTCACATAATCAATCTTTTGCCAAACGCAAGCAGATGGTGATAGTGGAACCGAAAGCAAATCTTCTTGAACACCCCTTTAGCCTTCTCTACACAGTATTCCGATCTCACTATACATAGAGCAATCAACCCTCCTCTTTTTGTTGGCCTCATTTTGTTCATACTTTTTGCTCACAGTCACAGATCTCATATAATCATCAGAATCTATAAGCACCCGAATCCAAGATACGCAGATCTAATACATTAGCTTCAGATTTTGCTACTTTTTACTAGGTACATCCGTCTCTTCTTTACAAATATTGTGTTTGATTCATTTTGTTACTGGTTGATTCATTTTGTTACTGGTTGAATTAGCTCTCAAGATTTTGAGGTCCCATTTGTTCAGTTCCCGCATTTTTACTATTGAATTGCAGTGTCCTTCAATTTTCCAACTTAAATCTTGCACCCACTTTAAAGATGTGTTCATTTACCTATTCAAGATTGCTTTATTGTTTTTCAAATGTTCTTTCGTGTAGATATGCGTGTATAACTTATGGTCTTCCTATTTGATTTGGTATAGTTAGAGTTAATATTCTGTGTAAAAGATGGACTCGTTCAGATCTTCTGTTAAAGGGATCTGGAATTCTTAGATAAATGATGGGAAAATCTTTCGAATGGCTGGGCTTTTTTTTTTGGTTATTTTCTTTATTGAGATTCAAGGAAAATTAGATTGAAGATATCAGCTCTTCTTGTCTGGGTGGTGTTATGTAGCAAATATCACTTCCAAGATCAAGAGTTCGAGTTGGTATGAACCCACACATTCAAAAAAAGGAATATTAGATTGAAGATATAGGCCCCGTTCGGGAGTGATTAAAAGCCAATTAAAATTGAAAATATGGCCGTTATTGGGTCCCACTCGTCTAATAAAAGTCAACAATAACGACTATATTTTCAATTTTAATCCGATTTTAATCCCTCCCATACAAGGCCATAATAAGGCTAGCTTCTTGTTGTTGTTTTTGCTGCTGCTGTTAATTATGGGCGTAATGCAAGGGTTTACTAGATACAAGTATCTTCTGCATCGGGGATTGTCGAGAGAATTCAGTCTCATTTGTTGTATTATAAAGAAAACTCCATATTCAGTGGTACGTGGATCAGTACTTTTATAACACAGGGCGTTCACCATTATTGTTCATGACAAGCATTAATTATAACATATGCTTATAGGTGTGAATTAGCATTGTTAATGCTAGTTTGCTAATTCTACATGTAATTTAGAGTTTAGATAGGAACGCAAAAAGGAAGTGACAAGAACAACAGTTTTTCATTGTTTCACCACGTCACTTAACAAGTCAAAAAACCAGGGACATCCACATTTCTATTCCAGGGGTAACTTGACGCAAAGTGTCTTCTTGGTTGATATAACACCAAAAGGTGATCAAAATTTGATTTCCCCTCCTTTGTTTCTTTTTTCCCCCTTTTACTCTTTTCAGATATTTTCTGGGTAATGAGGAAGTTTACAGCAAAACCAAACTAAAGGCTTATTTGCAACAAATTTGGGGTTGTGCTATGTGATTTGTTCATTGATACATCTACTAGAAGATCCAAAATAATTAGGTTGTGGACAACCTACAACAGTGATATGCTCCTCTATTAGATAGCCATAGAAACTAGAAAGCAAACAAATGGTGTATTCTTTTGTTTGTTATATAATTACTTTTAATGTGAAAACATTTTATATTTTTTTATAATTTTTTCATGAAACCGTACATTTTTGATACAGAAGAAGCATTATTCCTTGGACTCTGGCTCAATTTAATTTCATGTGGACTTTGACATATAATAATTTACTGCTTGTTGAGCATTATATAACCTTGGTGACTCCCCCTTGGAATTTTCAACTCTTTGTCTTTGTTTGGAAATAGACCATGTTTTACCCTTATTAAACCAATTTTCTTTTTTTGTTTTTGTGAAATGTGTCATGTCAAACAGAGAAACAGAAGAAAAACAAATTTTTAAATGTTTGTATCATTCGTCCACAGTACTTGGAAATATGTGGCTCCAGAGCTTGTTTATTGGATTAAGGCATATTTCCAGCATAGCAATAACTTTGTCTCCAATTCATTGTTCACGTATCGGCAATTTTCGAGTAGTTGGTATTAAATGCTGAGACCTTGAGAATAAGCTGTAATCATTACTTCATTCTATTTCAGACCCAACTCTAAATAATTGTTGATAACAATAGAAGCTTAATTTTTTTTCCAAATCATACGCAATTTTAGAAATAACTGCTATAAATTTTGATCCTAGTTAACTTGTTGGAGCATAGGATACCCAAGAATGGCTGATATTTGGTACTGATGCATCAAAACGTTGATGTTTGATAGGTAATATATAGAGATATTGATTAGCCTTAGCGGTAATGAAATGGGGATATTGATTACACATTGTGGAGCTCCCAACTGTTGCTAGAAGAGCTACGTAAGAGTACAGGAAATAAGATTTTCTAAACGCTCTTCAGCACTTCCCTGTTGGTTGCTGAGAATTTGTATCACTCTTTAGTCGATAATTCTTTGCCTGTTGAGCTTTATATAGCCTTGGTGACTCCCCTGGATTTCTCAACTTTTTCAATATATATCTCTTCGTTTGAAAGTAGACCATGTTTTCCCTGATTTTAAACCTTTTTGTTTTTGTTTTTGTTTGTTTGTGATGTGTAAAACGGAAATAAAGAAAAAAACTTCTTACTTTTGTGTCACTCTTTCACGGTATATGGAAATTATGGGTGTCCGGTGGTTGTGCTTGTCAAAATTGTATTAGGTAGAGTTCGGGCGCACCTCCAGTATAAATAGCAACAAGTTTGGCTCCAATCAGTTCATCATGTATAGGCTATCTACCGATAGTTTGTATTTAATACTAATACCTTAAGAAGAAGCTGTAATCATTACTTCATCCTATTTCAGACCGAGTTCTAAAATAACTGTTGATAAGTCGGTTCAATGTATACCCAATTTTAGAAATAACTGCTATAAAGTTTGATCCCAATTAACTAATTGAAGTATAGGTTACATAAGATTGATTGTAATGCATTAGAAGCATGTATTCGTTGTCTGTTTCAGTGAGTTTTAAACAGTACAATTTTAATAATTACTCCATTATTTCCTTAATTATACATTTTAAACTAAGTTTGGCTTGTATCGAATATGACTGCATTTTGCTTACTTTTGACAATGATATCATATTTTCAGTGGTCCAGATTTTTATATCACGGCTGACCATGTGGAGGTTCAAACATTTTACATCTAAAGAGCAAACTGGGATTGAAGGTCGTGTAATTGACATTGGAAATTTCAAAGTTCAGGTTCGTAATGTCATTGCAGAAGGTGGATTCTCCTCTGTTTATTCTGCTCGAGATGTAATACATGGTTCCAAGCAGTATGCACTGAAGCACATGATATGTAATGATGAAGAATCATTAGAACTAGTAATGAAGGAGATCTCAGTTATGAAATCACTTAAAGGGCACCCCAACGTTGTCACCCTTTATGCCCATACCATCTTTGATATGGGTCGAACTAAGGAGGCTCTCCTTCTCATGGAATATTGTGAGAAGTCTCTAGTTAATGTGCTGGAGAATAGGGGAGCTGGGTTCTTTGAGGAGAACCAGATCCTTGTAATTTTCAGGGATGTGTGCAATGCTGTCTTTGCAATGCACTGTCAGACTCCACCTATTGCTCACAGGTAAGGATTCATGATGTTTGTCACTACATGGTTTTATTTTAGATTCATCATCTTCCTAACAAGTTGTCACGTTCAGACTATTTTCAGGGATTGCCATAATTTCTGCCTCTATTGAGTTTTATCCTTTTAATCATGTCTATTTGAGCTTGTATTTGCTGAAGTAATGTATTTGTATGCAGAGTAGCGGTACTTATGTTTTGGGTCTGCAGAATAAGAATATGCTACAAATTTTTCTTCATGGATTTTTGTTTGGTTCTAATTCCAGTTCCCATGGTGCAAAAATAAGATTGTTATTGGACTTAAATGCTATTCTGAGATTCTAAATTTCTTGTCATATCTTATCTATTTATTACTTATCATTGCATTGCATTGCATTGTACAGAGATTTAAAAGCAGAGAATCTTTTGCTGGGATCTGATGGACTATGGAAATTGTGTGATTTTGGTAGTACATCTACCAATCATAAACGCTTTGAGAAACCTGAAGAAATGGGAATCGAGGAAGATATTATCAGGAAACACACTACGCCTGCATATAGAGCCCCCGAGGTAGATGAAGGACTATGTATCAAGATCATACTGTTATTTTTTATGGTACAGCTGTTGACTCCTCTCTCTTCTTTTTGTGGCTTAGATGTGGGATTTATTTCGAAGAGAACTTATAAACGAGAAGGTAGACATATGGGTAAGTTGACTCGTTCTTAGTTCCCTAGGAAAAACCAAAAAGTATCTTAGTGTGCATGAATCTCGTGCAAAATTGGTAAACATCCAATACTGAGCTTGTTAGTTTGCAGGCACTAGGTTGTCTCCTTTTCCGGATAAGTTACTTCAAGTCAGCGTTTGATGGTGAATCAAAACTCCAAGTTTTAAATGGGAACTATCGCATCCCAGATATGCCGAAATACAACAAGTCGATCATGGATCTTATTAGAGATATGCTTCAATCTTCTCCAGACGACAGACCAGATATCACGCAGGCAAGCATTTTGCTTGATTGGCCATTGATCTCCATGAACTTAGGTTAGTTGTAGATTGTTTGTGCCCGTGATAGTCGCAAGGGCTAAGCTCATATATGTGCTTACTAATTGCATTTATCTGTTCTTTTTTTGCAGGTCTGGTTTCGTGTTAATGGTCTATTACCTGAGGAGTTACAGAAGTCATTACCTGACAGACCTCCGGAATTGCAGCAACAGAGTACTGATGTGCTTGGAGGTGAGGACATTGATCTTGTTTTCAGAATTTAAGTGTTGAGATGTATAATAAGAACTTTTATTGATTCAAACATGCCAAGAGAATATGGGCAATCTGTGGTAAGAAAAAGTGTTTATCTTAGTTTTGTCTGCTAGCAAATCCTAACTTCAAATTTCCTATTAATTTTTAAATTCAACGATTCAATCTATGGGCTATATATATAATTATGCAGGTATGGCTAAGCGTTCGAATAAGTCTAATCCGATGCCTCGTAGAAGTCCACCACCTCCTCCCTCAACTGAAGTGCCTCAGAATGTATCAGCAGCTTCGAGTAATCGAAATACAGGTGGAAGCACAGGTCCTTTAGGTGCATTCTGGACCACTCAGCATGCCAAGGATTCAGTAGGCCTGGAGGAGAAAACCAGGCCCAAATATGATGAAGACTTAACCATCCATACATTGTCAGGACATGAGATACGTCCAGCTTCCCATGAAACCCCACAAAAAACTGAAGATCTTCAAAAGAATTCACAAGGAAGACCAGTCAATATGCCGGGGAACGGCCCTTCTCAGGACTTCAAAATAAATCTGTTCCCTGATGATTCAGACTATAATAACGAAAGATTCAAACAACCAAAACCAGATGGCACACCTACCTTTCAAAATGAGAGATTGAATGCTTTTGCTGCTGAATTTAGTTCTAATAAATTGAGTCCTAGTAGTGACGGTCAGAAATCATCAAAGGAAGAGATGTTAAAGGCTGAGGTAGAAATACTGAAAGAGCAGCTGTCACATGTGAATACGGAGAAGGCTGAGATAACGTCCAAATATGAAAAGCTGTCTGCAATTTGCAGATCACAACGACAAGAGATACAAGAACTTAAGCAAGCTCTTGCAGCAAGAACTGCTTCACCTAGTAGAGATGCTTCTAGAAACCTAGCAACGCCCGGAAGCCAATTATCTACCCCTACAGTAGTGTTCTTCCATCAACCTTAAGTCGTCTTTTCTTTTCATGTTCTAGCATGATTAACTTACATTTTTTTATGTTCATTATTGTTAAAGCAGAAGGAAAACATTGAAGGAACCGTCTTGGAACTCCAACAGGGTTTCTTTGATCGAAGATCTCCAAGCCCAGAATCTCAGCTGTGGCAGGCTTTCACTGATGTTCCCAAGCCACAGACTACTTCTTCGAACGATGCTCCTAAATCGGTTAGAACAAGAAACAATCACCAGAATAGACAGGCTGTGGAATTCAGTTCAGGTTCCAATACATGGGGGTTTGAAGCAGATAATTTTAAGGCTGTTCCAGCCGGTAGCTCTCAGGTAAATTTACCTGTTGGCGATCTGAATAATTCTAAACGCGTTGCAGAATCAAAGAACAAGGAAAGCAAGTTGGGTTCCCAACCTAGTGGATGGGCTGGTTTTTAGTGCAAACTATTTTGAAGGAAGATATCTATGCGATCAAAAAAATGATAAAAGTGGGTTGCTGCCATGATTTGTGTTGTTGTGTTTAATTTGTTTTGTGGTTTTGGTTACAAAAATAGAACACATATATATGATGCATCTTTTGTTGAAGGAAATAATGGCATGTTTGCACTTTTCTGCCATAAATGTTACCTTGTGGAAGATTAGGAACAATGCCCTCAACCAGTTAAATGTCACCAAGGATGTGCTTTGTGCACTTCTAAGCACGTACCTTTCGTAATTTTCGGGATGATGAGATTTTAGTTTAACAGACAGATGTGTCCTTAATTGGAAAGTAACAAATTCATCCTACCCTATTACATCATTTCATGCATGCCAATGTACCATTTTTTTCCCTATTTATTTGATCAATATGCAACATTTTATTGGAAGCCATTATGTTTCCATTTTCTTACAAAAAATTAGTTCGTGTTTGGTTAAAATTATTATTATTAACTTTTTAGGAAGAATAGTATTGAGTTGCACGAAATATTTGACTTTGATTGAATCGAAAAAATAACTTTTTAATAACTTTTAATTTTACAGGAGCAATTTTCATTTTCTTTAAGTTACAATTTTAAACAAATAAGAAGTTAGATTTTGATGGGTTTTAAATTCCTTTTAAATTCAAGCGTCCAAAATTAAAATTTTAATGAAATCCATTAATTATGTATTGAAATATATAGAAATAATTTCACTTGAATTTTTTTTTCAGCATTGTAAAATGTGTTTTGACACCCATTTTTTGAAGATAAAATTTTTTAGAATAGTGATCGATGGGAGAATGTGAGGTGAAAAAGTTATGAAAAGTCTTAGATTTGTGTGTAATATTATTTTATTGGAAGAATGTGTGGTTAAAATGAAGTACGAGAAAAAAATGAGAATGAAAATGAAGTAGAGAATAGGTGCCAAACATGGGCAAAATGTCATCGTCGAATTATTAAATATATATTTTTTTTTAAAAAATGAAGCAAAAGGTTCATTTTGACAAATAAATTTTGTTACAAATGGAGGAAATTAAGTGCTTGTTTGTCTCTCATTTTGGGAGAAAAATAGAATTTTGAATAGTATTTTTTGTGTGTATAATATTTTATTGAGTGAATATGTGGTGAAAATTGTTTACTGTAGCAAACAATGTTTGATAAAATGGATGACAAATAGGGGTTGAGATGAAGAATCATGAAGGTCCATTTTGACTAATAAATAGCTCATTATTTCAAAGGCTTCTTCACTGCAAAATAATAGATACGATTTATAATTCTTGTAAAGTATTTAATTTAACTTTTCCCTCTTCTACCCGTTAAACATGAACGATTCAATTCGTTCCCTTCTTAAAATATTGTTCTCATTTGTTTCTTCATTCATGACAATTACTTGAATCTTTGAGTTTTGTTCAATTCAACATACTCCAAATCCTGGCGCCATTTTTTAGTATTCTTCAAAGAATCGACTTCTTTAGTATTTTCCAAAGAATCAATGAAGAATCTTGCTATAAGTATAGGAAAATTATACAGAATGGGTACAGAAATTTGAAATTGAGGGAATATATTCAAAATGGGAAAAGGGAAAACAACAATACACAGACGGACATGATGCTACTATCAAATTCCTGTTAAAATCTGTGAGTTATTCCCCGTACTTGTAGCATTTTTCATCAATGAAACCCAAAACCCTTGGACAAGAACCCGAGATGGGAAAAAAAAATTGAAGCCTAGTCATTAATATCCATTAACATTAAAAACTATAGGAGTTATAATTAATTTTGTAGCATTGACTGTGCTGTTCAAATGTCTTGCCCTCATTAGGAACCTAGGTAATAGTACCCCGATGAAACAGCTCACAAATGAGTTGAATAGTACAAGTAGTCTACTAAACGTGGTTAAACTAGCGGAGACTCTTTGGAACAATTGGAGTAAGAAGTCCCCATTTGAGTGTATTATGGTTGACCGTCAAGTACATTAAACTTGACATAATGACTGGAGTTAGGCATAAAATGACTGCTTTGTCATTCTAATTATTGTAGCCCCCTTGAGCTTTATTTTCTCAATGGCTTTTGTGATTTAGTCACTAGTATGATTTAGATATTTAATCGCAAAATATCGAGTTCAGATTTAGTCCTTGTTTGTTGAGCATTATCTCTTTATTTTTAAACAAAATTCAAACGTTGCAAATCAAGTCAAGCCACCATTTTTGACTATTTCTCTCACAACTGGGACCCACGCATAGCCCCTAACGGTCATTTTTTTCTACTCCTCAACTGAATAATGCACTCCAAACAGGCATTTAAAGTGTTAATTAGGAAGTACCTAAGGGGACTCTTTAATTCAATTAGGGTGACATATTTCTTAACTTGAATATATGTTCGCTAGTTTGTTCATTCTAACTCCCAAAATACTAAGGTATTGGGGTATATATTGATCTTATTGGTGTATCAAAGTGCTTCGAGCTCACACATAGGATCCATTATATCAAAGTGCTTCGAGTCGAGCTCAATTTTCAGTTTGCAGAGCCTGGGACATAGGCTAGCCCTACACGGATTTTATGTCATATTTGTGAGCTCGGTTACATATCGTACATATCTTCATAGATTTTTGTAATTTAATTAAAAATATATACGAGAGCATATGGAATGGCTCATCTTGGCCCTACATGGGCAGGGGCCCATGGTTTGAGCATGGCTGGCCTCTTGATTAACGACCTATCCAGACTTGACTCATTGACGAATGGATCGAGCCATACTTGGGTGGTTACGGGCCGAGCCAGCTCCAACCTGTTACCATCCCTAATTACGAGGTAATTGCGAGATACACACATGAAGTATTTATCTTTGAAATACTAACAAAAATTACAATTCATGTTGTTAGTAGTGTTTTGGCCGTTTTGAAAGTCACATATAGTTCCATACTATATTAGAGTCCTTTCAAACTCCTAAGCGTCAGTTTAATTTAGTTAACAACTAGGGCAAACATTTATGAGCCGAGCCGGCTTCAATTTCTTAATGACCATCAAACATGCTGGAATCGACAAAGAAACATTGTCCCAAATGAATCGTGATGCCGCCTCCCTTCATAACCAACAAACCATTGTTTTTGTAGACATTATATTTCGTCACTTTATGCATAGTATACATCACAATTTTTCATCGAACACTCCAGGATCACGTATCCAATTTCGAGTGAATGGATATATCTCGTTTCATTTATGAGAAGAGTTCTTCGTAAGCTACGACAAACGAAATATTATGATGAAATGAGAAGTTCTTTGTAATCCACGAAAAACGAAATATTATGAGGTGTTAGAACAATTTGAATACAAATTCACTTTTAAGACTTCCCCATACATTCTCTCTTATGAAACACTATCAAATCCCATCTACTCATTTTCCCATGAGATGACAAGAGTTATAGCATTGAACCGTAAGCCTATGTTTCGCCTCTATTTTTTCAAATCTCATTTTCAACAGTACATTCTTCAATAAAATAATTTTTCCCGTAAACCCAAAATTTGTTCTTAATTTTTAACTGCACATTTTCAAAAAAATCACTATTCAAAAACATATTTTCCCCCAAAGTAGGAGCTAAAATAGGGGCTAAATATCTAGGACTAGTTTGCCCGAATTGATTTGTCTACTTGGTTGACCTAACCTCACATGAGTGTTGGACCGACGTGGGACCCGCATGAAATTAAAAATGAAAAAAAATGCTTCCCTCCCCCCGATATGTGTGTTCTGTCACACCCTCCCTGACAATGCAACTCGGTTGTTTTATGAATTATTTCTAGGATTATTGCTGCGACCTAGTCAACTATGATGGCACTTTTTGTAATCATATTGACATCATGACAACATTCCATCTCAATTATATTATTGTACTGACTGAAAGTCCCTTTTTTTTTTTTTTAAAGAATCTGTATAGGTCAAAGGATACAAAACAAAATTTTATGAATCCACCTTGAAAACTGACATATAAGCTGTTTGTGATTAATCATATTGCTTTATCTCAATTGGAATTTGCCTTAGTCAGGTTCATGTTTATATCAGTAAGATGCAACTTGGCCTAGTTGTCTGTCAATTTCCTCCCTATCCTTTTCCTTATTAAAAAGCATATACAAAGCTTTGAGGAAAAAAATTGCACATTTCTCGTTATATAGAACTTTCCTCGTTGGTTCAATCTCCTATTTCTTGGAGTCTTCTTGTCGTTTTGCACCGATTCTTCTATGATACTGTTGGGCAGACTTGTTATAAAGCACCAGCCTTTCGAGTTCATTCTTCGACCGTCTTTCTTTTCGTTTTTCTCGTCGGTAGCATAAAAATGAATAGTCGACAGATTGATGTTCGGCATGAATTTGGATCAGTCGATGTTGATGTTTCCATCCGGTTTGAGTCGCCAAGTTATGTAGCCGATCATAAAGTTGGCAACGCCTCGTCGTGTTGTCAAATGTTTAGGCCTTCGAATGATTTTGATTCATCACAAGAAGATGATGCCAATTTTCAACATAGAGATACTTTGCATTCCCTTGTGCAATCTTCTTTTCGTGGTAATCAAGTACTTAACTTACAGGAGAAGTCCATTGGATCCGTCTTCCAGCAGCATCAAAGCTCGACTCGTTCCTTTTCAAGCTTCGACAAAAATTACGAAGTCAGTAAATTAGTTTAACTCGACTCATACCTGATTTTTCCGTCGCTCATTTAAAACAATATATACGAGTATATTTTGACACGTGAAAATTTATTCCTATGGCACTCAGATTATGAAGCCAGATAGTTCCCAAGGGATTACATCTATTGTTTTAAACAACGTTGTTTCGCAAAAGCCAATTTTAAGAAATCGAACGAGGATTAGATGGACTCAGGATCTTCACAAGAAATTCATCGACTGCGTAAATCGACTGGGGGGTGCCAAAAGTAAGTAAAGCTAAGCACTTACTTGAAGCATTCGTAATAAAAATCAAATAATTACTTATGACACTGTTGAATTGGCTGTGTGCAGAGGCAAAACCTAAGGGTATCCTGAAGCTAATGAATTGTGATGGATTGACAATCTTTCATGTTAAGAGCCATTTACAGGTTTGCTAAGCTACTATACTTATATTCAGCCCAAGAAATTTCGAGTTTTCTATAATTTTTATCGTTTTATTTCCGCAGAAGTATCGTGTTTCTCACTACATATCAGAATCTACTGAAGGTACTGACTCTGGTGTAACTTGAACACAATACTGGTTGCCTTGGTATCTGTAAGCTTTCAGTAGTAGATATCGCTTAAAAACGATAATGAATGGTTTTTAACCACCTCGTCTGAAAGTTTATTTATTTTAATCGGTTTTCAACACACCCGTCGTACAAAGATAAGATAAAACCTCAAGCTGTTAGAGAGGGGAACATATTTATTTATCTTAGTCTTCGACAAATTGTTTATGGTTTTATCTATTTCACTAACGCAGGGAAAGGTGAGAAATCGATACGTGCATATTCAACACTACAGCTTGATGCAGAAACGTAAGATTTACATCCAATATCATTTTCTTACAAAAATTCAAGATTCTTGATAATGAATGAAAAGAGAAAAAATAACAATTTTATCTTCAGCTGATTTTCACATTCAATAAATTTGAAATTGACTACATGAACAATTATATGTCAATGGAAATCTATTCTTCTGCAATGACATTCGACTACATCAATTTTCTGGTCGACCACACCTTTGTCGAGAGATTGTTTTACTCTTGTTAAAACGACGTTTTCAGATATACTCGAGACTTTGTAAATAGACTTTTCTGTATGTAATGTATACAGGAGGATGCAAATAGTAGAAGCACAAAGGCTACAGAAAGATTTCCAAAGGCGCCTATACGAGCAATTGGAGGTTTGGTTTTGATCTCCTTTCGCTATTTCACTCATCCCTTCATTAATCCTTCAGCACTCATTTTTCACTCCATCTGTGATTTAGTGTCAAAGAAACTTGCAGACGCGGATTGAAGAACAAGCGAAGCAACTTAAGACAATGTTCGAATGGAAAGTGAAAACAACATAAGAAATTATGTTCGAGTGTATCACTGCGTAGACGGACAGGTTGTAATAATGAATCGATAAAATTTTCCATAAAACCTTTGAAGGCATTCTGATGCAACATGGAAAGTCTATTCTACGTGTAGGAGAAATTAAATCAAGTTTAGACACTATATAAAGAGGCTTTTTATTCGTAATAAGACAACTTGATTATTGAATACGAATACAAATCTTTCTATGATTCTCTCTTCTATTCTTCTCCTCTTTCTTTCCCTCTCTTTATTTGCTGGTTGTTAAATTGTTACCTTCCTCATCACATTCTTTTTCCTGAAACTCTATGAAGTTCCACAATTCTTTAACCAAATCTTCAACAGATGCAAGTCCTTAATGTCTACATTCTGCCTTTGATTGTTGTTCCTCTGCTGATGCGATTGTTGCTGTTGTCGAGGGCACCTTTCAATTCCACCACCATGGGGACCATACCATTCACTTCATTATACTGTTTATTGCCCCTATGTTTGTCATTTGGATCCTGATGCATATAGATACAAATGGGTCAGTGGGAGCAAGAATGTTTAGGAGCATTTCATTTTTGAGCAGAAGAGTCGTTTGCAAGTAGTGTTCGATCAATTACGTATTAATCAATATTTGATTGATTAGTCTGAGATTATTTGTCTCAATATTATGAAAAGATTGAGGTAGAAATGTGACCAAAAGATTGAGATTATCATTTATGTTAGTCACGATAGCAATTTTGTTAATTAAGAATACAAAACTTTATACTGGGCTTGCTTCTAGTATTTATTTTAAATTATAATGTTTTATTTAATTATGGTTTAATTTATATTTTGTTAGAAGCTAGGGGATTCAGGGGGAAATTTCAAGTGTACTTTGTTGATAGGTTTCAAGAAGGTTGGTTTGTTTGATTAAAAAATTAATAAAATTGTAAAAACTTCCTATAATTATTTGATCCAAATATTTATTTTCAAGAACTAATATTTTTGCACACTCAATACATCAATTGCTATTAGCGTGAGATGTATTCCTTATCGAGATGTCGACCTGTTGTTTGTGAAACCCAAATAACAAATATCATGACACGACTTAGAACAACTGCATCTACAAGTAATTATGTTTACAAACTTGATAAAGATGGAACAATTATGTCATTAAATAGAGGTGTCGAAGCAACATGACTTATTAGTTGCAGAATGCAGCAGTTGAAAAGTCGATAGAGAAGAATTGCAACGACAATGATACTACATATATCTTAATTTTAAGTGGTGAATGAATGTTAGTATAAATGAGTAAATATAAATTCGTTGAAAATCAAATTTTTTTTTTTATAACCGTGGATATCCGGGTCAACTTGCCTTCACCTCGACTAATTCCACGAGGCTCTGAAATTTATGGTCGGATACTCATCTTAGTGGTCATGAGGGGATTCGAACAGATGACCATTGAGGAGCAAACCCAATACCTGATCAATTGAGCAAGCACTCAAGATTATTGAAAATCAATTAATTCAAATTAGATCAGTATATATATTAATATTGTCTTTTTAAGGGATGCCAAAACTTGAAAGATAGAATATTCTCGTGTTTGTTACTTCAACAATATATGTTGAAGGGCAAAATTTTGATTTTGTCAATATTTATTGGATTAGTATCTCTTTAACCATTATCGGATTATTCGATATTTTTTCTAATCGAGTGACGGTGTGTGAAACCTATATAATCTTCAGTGTCTAATAGAGCGAAGAAAAACATTTAAAAACCAATTTGAAATTTCTTACAAACCTAAGTGACTATAGGTGAAATTAACTCATCATCCCCCCAGTACATACTACATGTACATTGTGGACCCCCTCATTCAAAGCTATTGAAAGCGGGCTATGGACTACCAGGCGAATGATAGTAGTGGTGCGTGATTTTCTTGTAATAGACATTAATGTGTATGTGAATTTGGAGTGGCTAGGGTTTATACTCGAGCTTTCAGTTTTTTTTAGTAGAGTTACTGAATTTTCTTGCCTTGATTTTATTACTGAATTTTCTTGCCTTGATTTTACAGTTTTTTTTAATGTGATTTTCTTGCTTGATTTTATAGCTTTCAGTTTTTCTTGCTTGAAAGCGGGCAATGGACTGCCGTTTTTATTTTTTTATTTTTTGGATTTTCAATTAGGCAGGCTATCTGCATTTATCAATTTGCAATTTTTAAACCTTAAACGAATAATTTTGTATTAACTCGATTTTTAGTTAATACAAATTCTTTGTTTAGGGTTTAAAGTTTATGCAAAATTCACAGGATTTTCATCTGTTTCAAACGCTACTTTTATCATTTTATAAATGATTTGTTACGCAAAATGTGCTTAGGAGAGAAACATCAAGGTTTGCTAATAGATGCATTTTCCATTAGAAGAATCATATGCATGTGCAATTCAATGCCGTTGTTCTTGTAAGTTTATGTAAGATTTACTGTACGAGAGCAATATTTTGATCTGATTATACCATGCGTTCATATACAAAATTTTAGTACTTGATAAAGGTTTCAAGTGGTATCACGTGTTTCAGAAGTTGAAATAATGAAACGGGTGGTAGAATATAAATGTGTAATTAGTTTTATGGTTAATATTGATCAAGTGCTACTCGTTAACGTACCACATCTCATGTATGGCCTTATTGATTATGAATTTATATTATCACCCATTTTTAAGGGACAGGTGTATCAAAGTAGGATTGCCTTGATTAGTGATAACATTAAATGGAAGTGGTTGAATATGGATATATAAGTAGTTTACCTATATGATGTATGGCTTTTTTTGGTTCTACTTTGTACTCATTTTTAAGGTTCTGTTGCACGTTAGGAGACGTATGCACCATTGCTTCTCTATTTTCTATTGCCTATGGTAAGGAGTAATTCAAATCGTAATGGACATTCCTGTCTTCTAGTGATCTCTGCATATCTTCAGAGAGCTACCTTGTAATTATTGGAAAGACGGTAAAATGGTACGGCCTCTCATGACCGCGTGTCTATATTTGCATCGACTTTGATAGTGATCAGTTTTTGATTATTAAATGCTAGATTACTCATTTATGCTTACGCAAAGTAGTGTTTCCTTTTTACTATCCTCGTCCTTTGTGATATGTGATATGACAAAGCCTTGGACAACCAGTTCGCCAGCTCTTTGTTAATTTTGTTCGTCTCTACCTGCTGCTCTCACTTTGAAAGATGTTAAGGCTGAAGCGATGTACCCACGCAGTAAATTGTCCATGGATATATGGATTGAACCACACTGTTGGAAAAAGATCTCCTCATATAATCAGTAAATTCATGTCTAACAGCTTTCTAGTCTGCACCATAGAAATATATATTTATTAGATGTCTCTAAGCTATGTAGAAACATAACTATGATACTCATCTCGCGGATTTATTAATTTCACCCTGCTCTTTGCAATTGTGAAAACTTTGAGTGATGCGTTGTTTCAATATTTCAATTTCCTAATTGCTTTGCTTTTGGTATTGATTTTTGCCACTCTGGCATTGGTCCAAAAATCAATTTTTTTCATATTTGCAATATTGATATTGGTTCGGGGACTGAAGATGATCTCCCTCCTCAAACTAGAATTCAAAGAGGTGGCAGCACTTCTGGGAATGGAAGGCCTTCTGTCGCTGGTTCTGTCCCATATCCTTGGATGTATGGTGAAACTGATATGGAAGACAAAATTCATCTGCTCGAGCAAGAAGCATATAGTTCAGTTCTGAGAGCCTTTAAAGCTCAAGCTGATGCCATTACTTGGGTACTTCTTCTCTCGTTGAACAAGTGAATCTAATATTAGCATATTTCTTATCAGGTTTTTAATGACTTCAAAGTAATATCATTTTTCTACAGGAGAAGGAAAGTTTAATAACTGAACTCAGGAAAGAGTTAAGACTGTCAAATGAAGAGCACAGGGAACTTCTAGGCAGGGTTAATGTAGATGAAACGATCCAAAGAATAAGGTTTTTCTATCATACAAAAACTTTCTCTCATTGGTTTTCCAATTTAGGGAAATGCAAAATGAACTATTTTCTTTCTTTTGATGTGCCAAATTGGGAATGCATTTAGGGAGTGGAGACTGTCAGGTGGCTTTCAACCAGGCATGCATGGTGCTGGTCAAGCTGTCCGCGGTTCGTTGCCCCCTTCTTTCCCAGCTTCTCATAGAAAACAATCCTTTGTCGGTACATCTCTTTTTCCCTCACAGTCAATTAACCCAGCGAACCAGCCACCTTCATCAGCTGTAAAGCATGGACCCATAATGGGGCTGAAAAGCCAACACCACAAAACTGTAAGTTAAAAAACTTAAATACCAACGTGGACCCTGCATCCCATTATGATTCTAATTGTTATTTCAGGGTCATATACCTCCTGGTGCATCTTCAATGAAAATTCAATATCCGTCCTCTATTTCAGCTGGAAGAGGTCAGTTTGGTAACCGTATTTCTTCAGGTGGCCTTACAGGAGGTTCATTTGATTCATTAATTGGAAGGAAAGTAAGGACCAGATGGCCTGATGATAACAATTTCTATGAAGCTGTCATAACTGACTATAATCCAGCTGAGGTTTATCTGAGTTGTAGTGATTCGGTGTACTTTCTATTTTGCCATTTAATGCTTATGGAGTCTCTTCACCATTTTCCAGGGTCGATATGCTCTTGCTTATGATATGGGCACTCCAAATGAAACATCGGAATGGGTCAACTTTTCCGAGGTAGATATATGCTTTATTCTTGTGTTATTAAACAATAAATTAACATTTTGAATTTCTTCCACATTAAGAATTTCTTTATGACTAAATTATTTGAGATTTACACATGTGAATTGCAATTCTCATGTTCACCAAAGTGACAGATGTAATATTTATCACTTGTTTTTTAGCTTTACGGCCAAGTTGCCAACCAGTGTCATTTGGCAACTTGGCCGTTACTTTACTTCATGTTAGAGATAAATTCAAGATGAATCTTCTAAAATCAATTCTCTGCCCCATTGTCTGTGATTTAAAAACATTTTTGTGGAGACATGGGTGAAATATTTGAGTTTGTGTGAACCTTCCATTAAGATTTATTACGACCAAGAGGTGTAATTGGTACGTTGAAGGGTCTTACAATCATTGATATACTTATATTCCATAGTTGATGCTTTATTAACACACTATAGTTTTAGGCAAGTGATGGAAAGAGAACACCTTAATCCTTTATTAATAACATTTAGATGATTGAGGGGGACATTTAAATCAAGAGGTGTGCACGGTATGCCAGAGCGTCTTGTGTTCATGGGTATATTGTTTATATTCCAAGTGAGACAATTTAGGTAAGAGCTGAAAGTAGAACTCCCGACTGTTATCATTTTCCTTTTTTTAATAGAATTTAAATAAAGCAAGGACACTTCTATGTCTCTTTTTGCATGTTATAGTTTAGGTGGTGGTTATGGGGAAATGTACCAAAGTGAACACTATTTTATGATGTCCACGAGTGGAAGGATAATACTGGTGGTGCTTTCAGAATATTTCTTTAGCAATGTTGAAGAAATATATCTTATCAATATAACTTAGAGAGTTGGCAATGATTTAGGAAAACAAACCTGATATTTAAGTTTCTAATGAAGTCAGTGACAGACCAGAAAATCTTGAACATAGAATTGAGCCATTGTTTGAGCCCCCTTTTTCAATAATATATATATATTTTTTCCAAACTCATTTTCTACTGCCCATTTTCTCAATAAAATAATTTTACACGTGAACCTAAAACTTTATTATATGATGAAATCTTTCTTTAGGAATTGTCAAAGATGTAATTATTGGTGGCATTTGATTTACCATATGATTAAAAGGCACAACAGGAATGAAATAGCCTCAGATTTGAAGGGAAAAACCATGATCAGTTTGGTTCAACCGAGAATTGACATCAAAATCTAAAAGAAATTTTGTTAGGTCAATTTGTAATCATAATCAAAATCATTTATATGTGACTTTTATAATCGTGGATAAAAAATGTAATATTGATTTCGAATTTATAAATAAATTCATACTTTGGTAATATAAGAAAATGACCAAAGATAATAAAAGATGATAACAATGTCTGTTTATTGTAGTTGAGCACATAATAACAACATCAAAGTATATGCTTTCAAGATAAAAATATAAATAGTACTAATCAAATAATAGGCGGTGGAATAAGGTCCGACAGGTAGGTTCTTTTAGCCTCAGAAATGATACTGAGCTTTGGAGCCTCAACAAAAAGGATGTTAGCTACTCGAACCACGTCTTGACTAGTTAGCCCTTAAATTTTTATTAGCTCCCCTGTAGAGTTATTTCTCCTATTTGTCCTCGTGCTAATACTCATGACTTATGTTTCACTTTAATGTCGTGCATGAGTAGTCGAAATGGGTCAATGGTATAGGCAATTCACAATTGTGCCTTCAAATTAACTGGAGGCAACAAGTCATTTTTTTTTTGGTTACATCCATTGTTTCGAAGAGAGACCCAAGGCTTACACCCAAGCCATGATCTTCTTGAGTTATAATGACTTACGCCTCAACTTGCCAAGGCTTATGCCTTAATGCGGCTCTGGGCTTTTGCTTGTTTTTCTTGCCTTTTTTGAGTTTTATATTACTGTAGTGCGTGTTTGAAGTGGGAGAGATGATTAGCTATCCAAATCTTCCACCGCCCTTTTCAGAAATCAATCACATTCCTGGATTTCAAATGCCTTGTGTTAAATACTCCTTGTTAGTGTGTGTATATCATCCATCTCTCCACTCAGTAAAGTGGTAACATTGGCATCAATGGGGAGCATGAAATCCCTCTGTATTGCAGTATCCAGCGTCCATTGAATAGCAATAAACTTGGCACATTTTATTCAAGTTAAAACACATCCACCAAAACCAAATTGAAGTAAATACATTGGAAATTATTTGCATCTTGCTGGACTTGACTGTTCGGTTTAAGATTACACCTTGAAGCCAATGGCTATCATGTGTTGATCGCTCACAACAAGATAACAAAAATTTGAGGGAGCAAAAACCTAAATGTTGGTGGAAATAGTTGACTTTTGTGTTCTACCTTCCTTTGACCTCAATATGGATAAAGGCTAGAATAGGATCTAGAGTTCCAAGACAATTCTATAGTCCTAAGGAAAGCATGACTTTTCCATGATGTATGATAAATTTGTGAAGTTAATTCAAAAAATTAAAAAATAAGTTGATAATTTAAATATTTCTGTTGTTCGTACATGCAACTGCAATCATGTTTCTATACATTCGGTGGATATCAGTTGAATTGATGACTTACCATTTCACTACTCGGAGAAAATTTGGTGGTTCATTTGATTCTGTTCATAAATTTCAATATTGGTCGAGCAATGCATTTTAATGAGGGATTAGTCATGCATTTAGTCATAAGCTAAGATATTAGCTTGACTTGAGATTCACTCACATAAAAGATCTTTTAGGGTCTTTTGTAAGAAGATAAAGTGATGGTTGTAGAACTTTTTAATTCTTAAGATCAACTCAAACTTGGTTTGGTAAGTTGTCAATAATTTACAGTAAAATATTTTTCAAGAAAAGAAAATAAACCACTTAAGCTATCCTTTTAGTTAATTGAATCTTCTTTGACACAGTTTTACCGTATATTGAAGTCTAGCTTATATATAATTTAATTGCTTGGGGCATGATATGCTGGTTATTAGATTGTTCTAGTCAGGCTTCCCTATCAAGCCATCGTATTCCTTGGTGACAATTACTTTTAAATGTTGTGATAACCATTTATGGGCGAACTATGTTATTTAATATCAAATGTTAGTTGTTGCTTTCTAGTTGGATCATTGGATTGGAAAATGTGGAGTGTTTAATGTCTTTGGAGAGTTTTTCTTGAATGTTTTACTTGTGATCTTCAGCAAATATTTTTTTGTGGAAGGTTTTTTATGATATTTTTCTCATCGACACAGCCAAAATGCTCGAATTTTTTGTGATTAAGATGACTTCTGTATCCCTAAGCTAAGACGTTCGATATGCAGTCTTCACCTGGCTCCCTGCAGTCCTGGGAAGTTGGGTGACAATGCTGGTAGATTATCGAACTGTTGTTTTTGAAACCACTATAAATAGTTCTTATGGTTTAAATGGATTTGATAATATGATATGCTTCTGCATTGTACCACAGGTGGACGAAAATAAACAAATAATTCATTGAATTTGATGGCTTGAAATGAAATATTGATGCAATGAAATTTAGTTACAAGGATCATTTCAAATCATACATCTTGCTATGAACTTGTACATATGCTTTATTGGGACAATGATATTCATCACCTGAGTCATCAGCGTCCCATACTTGATGAGCACGATGATGGTTTTTGCTCTCTGTATCTTGATTTTTGGTTAATATCACTATTTCACCCCATCCCTTGGTTTTTTATTTCCATCTCTGCTTTGGGTTTCAAGTGGTTGGAGAAGGTTGAACATATTAGATGCTGTGTGTTAATTCATATCTAGGTGACCATGTGCTTGTCTGCTGTCTGTTACCCATAATTTCTAGCAACTCGCAATATGTGGCAAAGGAAAATGATTTTGATGTTTGGTTTTCATTGATCAATAAGTAATGCATAGCATGCTTGTAGTATGATCACTTTCCATTTCCCCTCTACAGATTCCTCCTGGAGATATTCAATGGGAAGGTGAAGATCCTGGAAATTTCCATCATGGAAGTTATGGGTTGAATCGACCAATTGCGCGAGAGACTGCTCCAGGTGCAGGAAGAGGTAGGGGCATGAACAAAAGTCAATCTAGGAAGGATTTTCTGCCATCACAGAATAGCATTGGAGATGCAGGAGATGGTGTTATTGAAATTTTGAACACTGATGCCCTAATCAAGAAGGTGTACTTCAGTAATTGAGTATACATACATATTAACTTGGATGTACTACTAAAGATGGGTGCTAATTGCCTTGTAAATTTTTGCAGGTGGAAAGGTTTTTTAAGAATGATCATCAAGACCCTATGGACATAGAGAAGGCAAAGAAACTTCTGAAGGTTAGAAAGCACTTGAATTTTCGGTAATTAATCTTGCATAATTACTTCACTTCCAATTAGATCAGTTATTTTTTCTTTTGGCAAAACAGGACCATGAACAAGAGCTTACCAATGTCCTTGCAAGGCTTGCAAGTATATCGGACGGTGAAGATGGTAAGACTTTGGCGTACATTTATCTAGTTTCTGGTGGTGTTCATCAAAATCAATAGTTCTAAGATATAGCTCTAAAAATTTTTAATGTGTGGTCTAAAAACTAACTGGAAACTACATGAATTTATTTGATGTTAAGAATTTTTCCCTAATATCCAACTGGGGACAATAAACCGCTGTCCCCCCCCCCCATTTCTTAAAACAAATTTTTCCCAAACCAAATTTCAACCACACCTCATTGGATTCAACTTTTCAATCACATATTTCATTAATTTTTATTAAAATTTATTAAATTTTTTACTTTTATTAAACCAAACAAGGGCTAAATAAAATCTATTATATATTTGGAATTAGAAGTGGAGCTAGCACCCAGCGAGCTAGTACAGTCGCCTGTGCTGGCTCCGTCAGAAAAATGCTTTTCTTCCATATATTGAGAGGTTGCTAGACAGCCGCTCGTGCATGCTCATCTGGATCCACCCCTATTGGAATCCCCTTTTTTAATGGAGTTCGATTACCTTTTTAAACTATCTCGTTAAATGACTTCCGTCAACTGATTAATTGTATTGGTGATGAAATGTTTCCACTTTCGTGGTTTTTTTTTTGGCGTTTTTCTTGTACAGATGATGGCGATTTAGGACATGGACAGCCAATGGACTGAAATTGGCAATTTAATCATCATGGGAACAATTTGGACGGAAAAAGTGGTTTAGATGGTGGCAAGTAGGGTAGGCAGTTTAGGGATGCATCTAACAAACTATGAATGTGTTAAATACCTGATTGATCTTAGTTCAGCGTCGTATAATGCCATTTTTTGTATTGCATACTTGATACTGAATTACCGATGGTTTAGTCGTTTAGCATAGGCCAAATTGCTGTTGGGGTCGTAATTCATCCTCTACAAACACATCAGAGTCAGTACATTTGCGATTTTAGTGTAGTTGCCATCGAGGGGAAAAAGGGAAAATAATTTCATGCTGAGCTTTTGATTTGTAGTTTTTGTGTTCTTTGTTTGTGCTCAACTGGTTGGTACTCTGGGGCATGGGACAAAATGAGAGGCGACGAGGAATTTGTGGACGAGGAATTTGTGGTGGGGCGAATAAGATGAATTTTTTTTTATTTTTAGTTTTTGTTTAACCACCCTTGTACCCTTGAAACAATGTCTTACATACTAGACTTGAATAATAAGTTTCTTGAAAAGAAACTATCAATGGGAACTCATGTTACATAGATATTAAGAGAGATTGAATATAAACTCGTGTAAAGGGTACTCAAAGTGTTAACTGTAAAGGTCTATGTTTTGACATTCAAAGTTGTGCACAAATTAGAGTAAGCGATCTCAGGGCTTGATACACCAAATGGTTAACCCATTTGTAAAAATAAAATAAATGCCTCTTGCCAGAGCTATTATTAGGAAGAATCGAGTAAATTCAAAGCTATTTGATAGGCAAACTGGGGTTAAGCTTTGCACAAAGCACCATGAAACAGTCTAAATCAAAAGAATATTGGTCCTTTATCAGAAGGTGGTGGCTCGAACAATGGTGAGCGAGTTCATCACGAACAGTCACACATTGTGTGTTCTGATTGCAATATATTGTAGTTTTATTATCTGAATTATGAAAACTACGATGTCAGAGTGAAGTTTATACTCTGCTTAATTTACAAAAAAAATGATATATTTTGCTGCAAATGCCTGCCGTATGCAATCAAAATCTTTTAACCTTTAGCATTTCACCCAACTTCCATCTTCAATCCTCTGAAATGTGCGAGGCTGCTTATGAGGAAATGTTTCTCTCCAAAGTGGATGATGAATCAAGTAGTCACACTGCCTGGATAAAGAAACAGTTTCAACGTTAACTTCTCCATTATCCCTTTGGATATATGGTGACATTTTACACCAAAGCACTAGGAACACTCATAAAGAAGAATGAAAATCTGGGACATCAAATAGATATCTACTCCTTGAAGAACAACAAACAGCTTTAACAAACCAGAAATATACTTCAAAGGCGTATAAGTGTTATCAGGGGATGCAGCAGCAGATTTATGAAATCACAGCTCAGTCCACTATTAATATCACATGATTCAGAAGCATTCTATTTACTCCCATATGACTGATCTTGAGAATTTGTTGAATTCATAAATCAACGTAAATCATATGATATTGTAACTCAAACTTTGTGTATCCAACAGCCAATTCTTGAAAATGAGACAGCATGTAAAATATTGTGAAGCACAAATCTGTGCAAATGTGTATTCACCTTCTTTCATTCTCCACAAAATCTGGACTCTCAGCAGAAGGTGAAGTTGAACATCTAAGGAGGATTTCTGCATCGGAGAGTTCTTGAATTGCCATTGCTAAGTATAATTGGTGTGAGCTCCTATAGGGAAGAAAGGATATAACATGAATACAACTAGGGGATATTGGAGCTATGAATCAACTGTCAAAACAAAAGGCATTAATGTAAGGGTAATGCCATTTGTACACCTTTTTGTGTACACCATTTTTGACATTATCCAACTTGACAACAAATGATTGGACCAAAAAACTGTATTGTTTTTAAACTGTCCAATGATGTGTTGTCACGTGATAAAGTGTAAAACTTGGTGTACACCACGATGTACACCAAGCATGATTTTTAATGTAATTTTGGGCCATATGGATCATTAGCCAACCAACAAAAGCAGATTATTTTCAGCACTTCCACATCTGAGTCAGTGATGTATGCATAGGACCAACAGAAGCAGAGGTGCGAGAAAAAAACTCTACCAAGTGCATGGAGCAATGACAAATTGGTCGGTCTTGGTGTCATATGCCTCAAGCAACCTGCCATCCCAGTTGGGATCATCATAGCACGCAGTCACTCGAATTCTTCGAACCACTTCATCTGGGCATCTTGATGTTCTATCAAAGCTGGCTGGTATAATTGACCCAGTCGACGTGTCCACCTGATGGAAGAATTGTGATTGAAACTTGAAAAAACTATGGTCATACATACAGCTTAAAGTGAAAATATGTTTATCCAAAGTAAAAGATTAAAAATGTCCATCTTGTTATCAAGGATCCTAAAGACTAGAAACGACTACGTCTCAGAGATACTTTCACGTGTCCAAGAAAAGTGAACTCCACCAATACAGATACAATGCACTAGATGAGTTTTTGGGAGATTTTAATTCTTAAAATGGCCGCGTACTGTTTTATTTTTATTTTTCCCTGATACAACAATAATAATCCAACTGCTAATAAAAAGCACAAAAAAAAAAAAAAAATAATAAATATTGTTAAAATTTCACCCTGGATATTTTATTTTCAAGTATAATTGGACAAAAAAAAAAAGAAAAAGAAAAAGTTATGCAAGGCCAGCATGGTTAGCTAAGAATTTCAGCTTCCATTCTTGCAGCTTATCAGCAGGTAATCCTCCTCTACTGCCAAAATAAGGTGCAAAAATCCAGCTTATAATTTTAGCCAAACATGTTGATTTTATGCTTCCTGATAAAATAAACTTAAAATCTCTATCTGACATGAGTAACAATGAAAAAGGAAAGGACTTCAAAAAGTTGAAGCTAACCACAAATCCACTAAAGATGGGCAGTGCAGTTCCGTCAGGATCCCATCTGGTGTTATGCTGAAGAACATGGAGAGTTTGAATCTGAAATTTTTCATTCCTATTCCTCAGGGTTTCAATTATCTTGGCACACAAAGTATGTGAATATCCGTCCAATTTGGCACTACTTTTGTTAGCAAGATATTCATTCTGCGCAAAAATTCAAAAGAATTAACATTCTTTCCCTGAATGGCAACACCCTTAGGAAATCAAAAGCAAGGGGGTTTGGGCCAGACTTTAGACAAGGTATCATCATATCCGCCTATTAGATGCACCTGCATGAAACAACCTTGCATATGTTACAAGCCACACAAATGACCACGACTATGTAAGAACCAATCATCATCAAAACAATATAATCATACATCCAGCACGGTATCAGGATCATGATCTGCAACCAAAGATAACATCTGACTGAGGCCAATATCAACAACATTTGGAGTATCCATATGAGCAACAGAAACCCTGTAATAAGAAGCAAAGGTTACATAAGTAAAATGCACCACTAAATATTTAGTTACAGGAATCTTCTGCATACAGCATTTAACACTCACATTCCATGTTTTTGGTTACGGATTACAAGGCCCACACAGGTTGTTGCCTCATCAGTACCAACAAACTTGTTACAAGAAGGGAAATATGATTCGGTGTGATCAGTAAAAAGAAGTAAATAAAACATTTAAAGCAGAAATCTGCAATTATTTCAAAAAGAACTTCACGTTTTTTCTTTTGGTACAGAAAGTGTACTAAATTTTGCAATCAGTTCACCACATTTGAATCATAGTTTGTCCAAAACCATTTTAAAGCAAAGGTTAAAACAAATGTAGCAACAAGTTAGTATGAGAGAGATGACACTTATATTTATTCATTAGTTCTTGCCAGATATGGCATTCTTTCACAAAATGCAGAAGTATCTGCAAAAAGCAAAGTGAAGGACAAAATGCAGAGAGAAGCTTTTTAAGGAAAAAAGTGCAAGAGAATAAGGTTAAGAGTTAATTAAAATTGAATTTCGGAAACATCACTGACATTCCATAGAAAGATAATAGATAAACGGCATAGACAAGTTTAAATCCAAGAGAGCAAGATAAGAGCAGGCCTAGATGATGGTATCAGATATGTATTGCCTGCTAGAAAGAAAGAGTTGCTGAACCGTCAATGATAAAGTAGATATTCTATTCAAGACACACAATAGACAAGGCTTCAATAAAAACGAACCATAAGCATTTGAAAAAGCCTTTCATGAATTTCATAGTATGCATTTTTCTTGGAGTACTAAGATTTCAGGTTTTCTAAGTGTTGGGGTGTCTGTGTGAGAGACATTTTACTGCAAGGGGAAGGCAATACTATAAACCCGCTTCCAGATATTAACTGAACGAGAATGCTAAAATTTTGGATTCTTCAGCTATAAAAATTAAAATGCATATATGCCTAAGTCTTAACTTATAATTTTGAAGTTTGAACTAGTAGAATTTTAAGCGCTCAGAAAATAATTGTCAATTACCAACATATCTCCATGAAGGCATCACCATCTTCTAAGTCTTTAACTAATGTACATTAATTTATGCTCATTTATTTCCTTTCACCATCACAAAGTATCAACTTCCCTCATTTTAATAGAGTTGCAATAAAAGGGAGAGCTATATCTTATGCACTACGTAGCTGATTAGAATTTAATGGTAAATATGAAAAATGTCCAAGAGAGTAGCAGTATTAATTGAATGCATTAGCAATAACAAAAACAGAAAGCATCAAACAGCTAAGCTAGTGGATGAAGTTTTAGGATTTACTCTGAGTTCCTTAGTTTAGAGCATTGTTTTAAAAGCTCGTCTAAGCTTGGCTAGGCTTGAAGCTTGGCCTTGCCGTGCTTTATGTTTTTTAGAACACATGTTTAGAGCATTATATTTCAACTCTTGAACAGAAAATACAAACATACATCAATGAGTGCAGGGTCAACTGTTGCAAATTCCCTTTGGAAAATGTAGACCCATTTACTATTTCTATATGCTTCTGAACCAGAGGGTTCAGAAACTGAGAACTTTCTCTCTGGAAGAAATTTAAATGAGCTTGAGGCTGATACCAAAATGGGATGCTCCATCAAAGAAATCAACGTATGGGTTCCCTGTTCACAATTACAAAGATTGAAATTAAATAGCCAATCATAATGTTAGAAAAACAAAGGTAGCGTTAATCTATTAAATGATTCAGATAATCTTGTTACATTTATGTCATATGCCTCTCCAAAAGTCCTGAACACGAATAAACATGCAACTGCATTGAAGCATCTCTAGATAGAACTTTGAGAATGATGAATTGATGATTGAATAGGAGAGTTCATTTTCTAAGAAGGGCCCATAAGCTGGGGAGGGAAATAGGGATAGACAACGATGGAAGTTCAAATATATATGGATATCTAATGTGCCCAATCATTAAGGATTAAGGCTGGAATGACTTGAAGTTGGTATAAGTACTTTTTACATCAAGAACCTAGGGTATGGATCGCATGTCCACAGTAAACAACAACAGTATAACTAGCAGAATTCTTGAGATTTCCATAGCCTATTGGTGTTTCTGTTGTCAAGTGCAAGTATAAGAAGAATCATATGATGTTCACATGACTTAAATGTTATGATGTTAGATGGTGTAATTTATCCAATATCCCACACCCCTTACCCAAATCCATAGAACTTGTAGGATTATGATGCAGATCCATAAAAGAAGAGAAGGAAAAGGAGCACTGATTTCATTGTGACACATCATCGATTAAAGAAAGGAGCTGACTGCAGAAAGTTGCTTTTAAAATTTCTCGACTTGAGTTGGGTATAGTTCATAAAATATAGTGCACCAAATGCTTCAATCCTATAAGTCAATCCTATGCCAACAGAGATGGTCAGTGATGTGAAATTCACTGAAAATAAAGGAGACCAACATTCAATCCTCAAGTCTATTGCAGTATAGTCGGTGCACCAAATTGCAACAATCTTCCATACAGTGATCTCCTATAGTGTCAACAAAGTTTTCTTTAAATGCCCAACCCCTTGGAAAGACTCTGAAAGACATTTGAAAGGATTCTACAGTGTCTCAAAGGAACTCTTGGCATCATATTCTCTCCAAGTCTTTATGCTTGTTTCTCTGTAGTTATTTAGGTGCTGATTAGTGCTCAGATCTTGATGATCATCAGCTTACATCAGGGATCTGCATATTTCTTGGAAGAAACCTTGTCACATGAAGCTCTGAAAAGCAACATACTTTTATCCCTGAGCACCACTGAAGCAGAATATCGCACCTTAGCCAATGCAAAAATAGAAATGCACTGACCGCCAGGTTTATTGTGTGAACTTTGAATCTAGAAACTCAGAATTTCATTGATTTGGAACGAAAACCTCAACACTATTGCACTTAGTGCAATTCCAATTCAACACTCTAGGGACTAAGCATATCAAAATTGAATTATACTTGGTGAGAGACAAAGTGCTAGATAAAACACTCTCAATCAAATTTGTTTAGCTTATGATTAGATTTCCTTATCAAACTACTTTCAGCACTGCATTTCATTCTCAAAGCTAAAGCTCAGTGTCAAGATCCCAGAACTCAGTTTGCAGGGGTGATTCAGGAGGAGCTTAAGGGTACTGGGAATGGAAGAAAGAGTTAATTGGGTTGCAGCAGCTGGTTTCAATTCAAATTGGTGCAGTATTTTGTTCTTTAAAACATACACTTCTTTTAATTATTAGCACAGCCTTCTTCATTGTCCCTTTGTTTTATTTAGCTGTTTGGTTGTTTTAAAACCGTGCAAAAAATTCATATCATTGTATGGATTAGGTCCTATAAATTGTGGACTAATGCCCTGATTCGGGCAGATTCGGTTTTCAGCCAAATATGGCATTTCGTTATTTCTCTCCAATATGGTCCTTTACTGCTCTCTTTATGCTCTTCGCGGGTGCTCTTAGTCAAACTTATTCAGCTTATTATCAGATTCCTTATCAAACCAATTTCTGCACTGCAGTTCATTCTGCCAAGCATCATGGATCCCAGAATCCAACTTGTAGAGGACAGTTAGCCGTAGTAGTCTAAATTTTACTGTTTTATTTCTAATCTATTTACCGATGCAATTATGTTTTAGTAGAGCTGTTCTCCTGCCCATGGTGGAAAGTCTTATAATGCCCACTAGGAGAGAATCCAACGTTCGAACACGTTCGGTTCTCCTGCCACATCACTAGCTGGGCAGTCTTATTCTGCCCAAGGTGGGCTGGAGAACATTTCCATATGTTTTAACATGTACTATACAGTACATTTTTGGCACCTGTCATATAATTAAAGGAGAATGTTGTTACAGATTTCTCTAACCGTATAGAGATGTAATTCTCGAATCTGATGAACTAACAATTAAAATTTGCATATGATCCCTCCGTACCTTTCTGTTTATATCAAACAACAAAATAATCCACTAGAGACTATTATTTAGCCTAATGACAAGGAACCAATCCATTGATTCGTCGTTGAAAAAAGCTGAGTTCTGTCTGTGGGCTGTGATTGTGGAAAGTAAAAAGAACCAATCTAAGCAAAGGAAAGCATAACAAAGCTCTAAAGTTGAGTGGTACCTGGGATGATTCATCAGTTGCAAATGGAACTCCACCTACATAAATCATGATGATGATGATTCTTCTGATACAGAAGTAATTACTAATTTGGTTGAAAATTGGGAGATGGAATTGAAGCTAGGGCATAGGCATCTGAATGCTGTCACTTCTTCCTGACTTAGAGTCATCAAGTAGACTTTGTCGGAATAATTATTCGATTATTTTAATGAATTTATAAAAGGGTGGTCACACCACATCTTTTTTTACACAATTATGCTCCTCTGCCGGGCCTTTTACAGGCTTGACAGAGCAGAGCCTCTCACATGGGACCTGTCTCGTTAAAAAATCGAATAATTCTCCTTGTATAACACTTGCTTATAATATTGGATGACCTCTCACAAGGTTGCGAGCCCCACTCCCTTCTGAGAGGTTATCATCCAATGTTGTAATCCAAATGTTGTACATGTAGCATTCATCTAAAAAATCACTCCAAAAATACCTACCCCACCCTTATTTGTGTGTGTTCGGTGAACCCCTACCTGTACACCAAGCAAAACCCTTTTTTACAAATATACAACCACCCATTTTAATTATATTAGTACGTTCGAGTCCCATTTTATTGTAAAAATATATTTTGAAATAGTAGATAGATAAAAATGTGAAGTTAAAAAATAAAAAAAATTTAAATTTGCGTGTAATATTATTTTTTTGAAAAATGTATTGCCGTAATAATTTACTACTAGTTATTGATAATTAAATAAGGATAAATTAAAAATGTTTTTGTTAAAAATTACTTTTTCAATAACATTAAATAAGATATCTTAATTCGTGTGAAAAACAAAACAATCTATATAAATGAAACGAATGGAGTATAAAAATCTAGTTTGCCCTTTTAGGAAGTTTTCTTGATTTTACATGGATTTGGAAGGCCATTGGATAATTTTGATTTGATTACGGCCGTCGTGTCTTTATTTTCACATTTTCTACACCGCTCAAGAGTGACCTCATGGATTAAAGTTTATGCTAAGCACTCGAGGAGATTGAAAAACTAACGAGGGCAAAAACGATAATAGAGGAGGTATTGCATCATTTTTAAATGGGTACGACAACTATGAAGTTATTGCAAAATTACGTGCATCCATATTCAAAATTTTATCTTCAATACTAACGTGAATTAAAATTTGTCACATAAGCAAAATAGATCAATTCTTTTCATAGGGAAGACTATCGATAGTCATGCACATGTGTCATATATCTAATTCCATAAACCATTCATAGTGGACATTATTGATTAAAAAATTTAAGGAATTAGATATATGTCACATGGAAGGACTATCGGTAGTCCTCATTATAAATAACATTATTCTATTTATAAGGGTTTTGTCAAGTAGATGTGAAAAAAATTATAAAATGATTTATTTGATTTTGTTGCGCAAATGGTTTGTTTCCTTCGAATATTGACATTTACATTCATAACATTTCACTTAATGCGCAATTAGGGCTGGGCCCATAAACCCGAAACCGTTGATCTGAACACCGAACTGATTCGGGTCGAGTCTCGTCAATTTTATTTAAAAATGAGTTGGGTCGGTTCGGGTCGGTTCACAGTTTAAAACTTTGCAAACCGACCCAACCCTATTTTCCATTTCCCAACCCTAAAATCGTGTCTCCAAAGCCGTGAAATCCTCTCTTCAAAACCTAGCCTCCCTCTCCACGGATCTCCATCTTTAATCTGAAGAAAAAACTTCAGTCTCTCTTATTGCAGCTTTTCTCTTTGTTTTCTTAGACTCTATTTGTATGGCTTTTGACAGGGTTTCTATCTTCTTCATGAGCATCTAGAAATAAAGCAAATATACTGGCTTAAGAATGCAAGAAGCACACTGCAGGTGCCTAGGGGTGGGTGGAGTTGCTAGTACTTTACCTTGATTTCTTCATCTTTAGCATTCAAAGAGCATTCTTTAAACTCACAATACTTCCTCAAATTTATAACCTCTTTCTGAAGCCTGTCATACAAAAATCTCGATACTACGTCCCTGCTATTGCTGTTAGCACTATCCACATTCTTTGTCTCTCCATTGCTGCCAACTATACTATTTGCGTTCCCCAAGTCTCCAATTTCACTGCTGTTAAACTTCTCAAGATTCATAGTAGTATTTTTATTCATCTCTGCATTCTCCTTTTCACTGTCTATGAATTTATTTCGAGAAGCCCACAAACTCTTTTTCAACAAACTTTCTCTGGAAGGATCTTTCCTTTTCATACCGTCAACTGGCTTCATTTCTTGTTTAGCAGTCGGAGTTTGTTTCTCGTCTCTTGGCATTGATGAGCTTCTGTTCATTTTGAATAAGAACTTGTTTGGGAGAGATATTTGGGGGAAGAATTGATTTTGAATAGTGATATGATAGGAAATGTGTGGTTGAAAAAGAAGAAAAAATTATTGATGTGATGAAAAATATTATTTTATTGAAAAATGTGTGATTGAAAATGAAAATTGATTTACTGTAGAAAAATTTAATCCCACCCAAACAGGACATAAATTAGTAGCTCTGATTATGTTGTATAAATGATAAATATTATTTTATTAAAAATTTTTTATTGAAAAGGCAAAAGTATTATTTAATATTTAAGTCAATCAGTGCTTGCGAAAAAAAAAAATTAAAGTTGTACCCGACCCGATTCGAAGCGAGTTGGGTCGTGGAAGAGCCCAAAACCGAGTATGTTGGTCGGGTCGATTTTGGACCAAACTCGACCCAACCCGACCTAATGCCCACCCCTACTGTGGGTGGGGGAAATAGTTGGGGACGAGAAACATTAATATGTTTGTTACTTAGCCACATTTGCTAGCTTTTGTGGTCTGACTCTTCCAAGTTTTATAACAATGGTATCAGAGCAGACATCATGTCTTCTGGTCTCATTTACCACTTAGGGTGTATGGGCACCTGCTCGACGTGGACTTCAAGTCGGAAGCGTGGTGATTTTTCATGATTTTCAGTGGGATTTATGGGAATCTGAATCCTACATCAGAAGTATGGGCTTCCTTTGCGTGGTTTATATAGGCTTGGGTTCTCCAACCACATTGGCTAGCTTTTGTGGTATGGCTTTTCCAAGTTCTATAACAATGGTTGTAGCATGGAAGAATGGTACAAAAAATGGTGTAGTAGAGGAGGAGGAAGCTTTGCGTGAAAGAGTAGGATTAGTATTGGAACTGCAAATGAAACAGTGTCGTTTTATTCCCTGAAGAAAAGGCAAAAAAGGAAAGGGAACTTTGAAAAAAAACCCGAAAAAAAATAAAAAATGAAATGAAAAAAAATAGAAGGGGATTGAATTATTGTTGCATCTACAATACACTCCTTGTTGCCTTTTTGTTTTCTTTTATATAGTAGGGGAAACCTAAAGGATTTTGCTATTTATATACTGAAATTGACGTTTCGATGTACATCCCTCACGATAAAGGAGACCCACATCTAATAAAAAAATCGTGAACTCTAAGGGCTTGGCTTGTTGTCAGCCCCTTAAACGTTGACACGCGTAATAGCATGGGCATGTCTTGCACTCAAGTCGAAATTTTGAGGAATAATTGTGTTGATGGTGCACACTTCAGATTTTGGAGCAAGGAAAATACGGATTTCAATTTGGCTGATGTCAAAGTACTGCGGATTGGAAAAAATTGGCTTGGCAAGGCATGGACGGATCCAACTTAATGTTAGTGTACTCTAGTCCACAAATTCGTGTGTCTCGATTAAGCACATGTTTGACACGTGTTGGGCAGTTTTCGTGGTCCATACATGTGAAAAGCATGGACAGTTGTTGGGAAATGTTGTGGGAAGCAGTTTCTGGCAGTTCTAATCTTACTGGGTTGGTTTATCCCTTTGGAAGTTAAGGGTATTAACTGCACACAAATTTTGGCTTATATATTTTGAAGATTGGACTGATGAGACACAGTGTATTGTTGTGTTCTTTCAGTATTCCTTCATATTCTTGTATTATTGTGAAGTAATAAACGAGTTGGATTTTACCCGTAAATTTTGCGTTCCTTTACATTGCTGCCTTTATCTTTCTTTGTCTGTATTGTGCAAATTCGTGGGTTGATTGAGTGAAACCTCAGTGCCACATAGACAAAAATTTGACTAAGTATTTTATCAAGAACTCGTCAGTATGATACTTGTACACCCTGTGTACACAGTAGCAAAAGCCTACAGGTCAAACCTTTTTAAATTGAGGAAATTAAAAGCAGGCATTTAAGTTTACATATTCAAAAATCAGATCTAAATTTTATTTAATAAAAAATCAGGTATTACAAAATAATTATATATTAAATGTTTTCACCCAATTCAATTACAAACCCTAATTTTATTTCATTCTTCTCACTCTCACTCTCCCTCCCCATCTCCTTCTCATGCCTTCCTCTCTGTCAGATGTCGTCCCCGTCGTCATCGGAGCACCCGTCGCGGGAACCGCGCCGTCGCCACCACTTAAACAGGACCGCGCTACCTAATGAAGATATCAGAACCTCTGCGTGCGGAAGTGTAGGGACGGCGATTGAAATCTTCTTCGATTTGTGGCGTTTCTCAGACTATTTTCTGTGGCCCATGGTTTGCGCAGTAGCGGTGGTGGTATGGCTTGGAGATGGCGATGTTGTGAACGTTGCTGCCCGTGGCTCTGCTTGTTTTTGTTTTTTTTTTTTTTGGTTTTGATCGTTGGATGGTGTTTTATTTGGAGATAGGATGGTGTTTGTGTGGTGGTGGACTTCTTGATTTTGTTGGTGGGGTGGTGGCTTAGCGGGCGGCGATGATGAGGTTAGAGGTGGTGGCGGGTTTGTGGTGGTTGTGGCGTGGTGATGTTTTTGTTGTTGTTGGCGACAGGGATGATGGTGGATCTAGTGGCGGCGATAGGGATGGAGGTGGTGGTGGATTTATGATTTTTTTGTTGGATCTAGTGGTGACGATTTTGTTGGTGGTGATGTTGTGGTGTCGGTGGTGGTGGTGGTGCAGTTGTGGTAGTGGCGGCAGTTATGGGGTTGGCGTTGGATCTGGCGGCGGCGACGCGGTGGTGGTTGTTGGTGGGTGGGTGGAGATCTGATAGAGTTGATTGTCATGATTTTTGTTAGCAGTCCATTGGATCTGGTAGCGGCGATTTTGTTGGTGGTGATGTCGTGGTGTTGGTGATGGTGGTGCTAACGGCGGTAACAGTGTAGGTGGTGGTCGTATGTGACCCACTATTTGGTTACCTTGACCAGCTGTTTAACTGTGACCTTAAAATTCGATAATTTGTGACCAACAAATTTGAAAATACGTGACTAATTGATAAATTGTGACGTATAATTTTTTATTTATAACCAATGAAATAAACTGTGACATTAAAATTTGATAATTTGTGACTAACAAATTTGAAAATATGGGATTGATTGATAATTGTGAACTATAATTTTTTTTATCTATGACCAATAAAATAAAATGTGACCTATAAAATTTTTGATTTGTGATCTCAAATTAATTCGTGATCAATTAATTATTTAATACGTGATCAATAAATAAGTTGTGACCTATAATTATATACATGTGACCATTAATTATATAATTGTGATTTTACAATATTTAATTAATAAATAATTACTTAATTTTTGCATTAATTAAACTTAAAACCCCATTTTTGAATTGTGCACAGGTAATGCCTGAATTTTTCCCGTTAAAATTTTCCTCCAAAATTAACTCCCTCGAAAACCCAAGCTGTCGAATCCCCCGCCATCATCTTCGGCTTGGATCCGATGGCCCTCTCCACCCCTCCGCCGCCCCCTGACCCTTCCTCCACCACCACAACTCGGCCACCCTTCCCTGACCCCAGGCCCCCTAATTCCCATCCCCTTCCCTTTTATCCACCCCCGTCCAGACTACCTTTCAATCCCAATCCCAATCCCAATTACGCTCCGTTGCCAGTCCACCCACAGGATCCCGCGCAGTTTCTCTACCCCGTTGTCTCCTCCGGACTCGGCTTCGTTCCGGGACCGGGACCTCCCTCGAGACCGCCGTTCGTGTTCCCCCACCCAGAACCAGTTCAGTTGCAGGAAAGACCAGGTTATTCCGGACCGATTCATTTGCTTGCATCCGGACCTTCTTCTGCTGCTAATGTTGGTGGTGGAGTCATGCCTGGTGTGTTTAAAGGAATTCCAGTCTCATCTTTTCACCGTCCAAAGGTTTTGTTTTCTCTGTTTATATGCATTCTTGAATTTTGATGGGAAGTTTTTTAGTCGTTGTTTGGCCAAAATTGGTGGAAATCAACTGCACCGTAACTGAACCAGAAATGTTCATCACGGGATCTCATTCTCCAATTGACGTATTGTGATGTCAAATTATGGATTTGCTAGGTCCTGGAGACCATATGCACATGCATGATTACGAATTTACAGTCGAGTAGTTTAAAGGTTAGAGCATCACATAACACATGAAGTTAATACTTGAGAGAAGACATATTGATCTTAATCATATGACGTTCTTACACATTTCATCACTCTCTACAATTGATAATGAATTGAATCTTATTTTATTTAGTCTTGATGCTTGAGAGAAGACATATTGCTCTCAATTATACGAAGTTCTTAAGTATTTCATCAATTACTACAGTTATTATAATTTGAATGTTATTTTATTTATTTTTGAGAGCTATATGATCATCCAAAGTAGATATTTGTATGGCATCAATAATTCGGAAAAGCAAATTCCAGTTGTAAAATGTGATATTGCAATTACAAATTCTTCCATCAATCTGAGTGGTCATATGAAAAGTATCTTGAGTTGTGTGATAGAAATTTGGTAGGAGTAGATGTTCGCATTAATCAGAACTCTTAAGGTCAAGATAGAAGAACATATCTTGTAAATGTTGAAATAATATACAAGAGATAAAAGTCATGAAAGAAGAAGACAAATAAAACCCATATTTAAGTAAGCTTAAAGACCAATGTCAACTAGGGACCATTTTGGAGCATGCATGGATGTTCATTTGGGCTCTGTGTCATGACGAACATGTGAGATAGTGCAGGCTCATAGTTTCTTTTTCTCCTTCAAACTACTTTTGAAGATTGTATTTTTGTCTTATTCATTAAAATTTTCAATCCAGAAAGTTGCTATATAGTAGCATTTTTCTTCTCCAACCAAATGAACTGATGACCCCATGAGACATATTTTGGAGAACAAGTCTTCTTGAAAAATTCAACCTATATTCAATTAAGGAAAGATTAGTTAGTAATACTACATAAACACGTTTTTAGCATGATGCAGCCTCCTAAATTGCCTTTCCCATTCAATTATATGTGGTATTCCAGGTCAGTTCTTCTTCAACTTCAATCTCTGACAGTAACGGCCACAAAGACTTACGGTACTGTATTAACTTCATCCCCCCCACCACCACCCGTCTCTTTGACCTCACAAGTTATCTGGAAGTCCTGTATAGACATCCAGAAATGCTCATGATTTCCTTCTGCTTTTCTTGTAGGGATAGCAGTAGGGATAATACTTTTCCAGTTGTTAGAGAAAGGAAGGTAAATAACTGAATATCATTACAATATGTACATGTATATATCTTTGTGCAGTTGCTTGTGTGTTCGTAGGTAAGTACATGTAAATATTAATGTTGTTAGGATACTTAAGATTTCTTCTTAAACAATCTTTAAGAAATCAAAGGACCAGATGTTTGTGAAATCATAGACAATAACTTTCATTTAAATTATTCTTAAATTTTGATGAATTTGATGTTCTCATTTCAGGCCAAATATGCACTATTATATGATGTTTCAGCTTTATTTGTTGTATTCTCGTTGATGAAAATCCGTTTTATCTGTTGCAGGTCAAAGCATCTGATAGTGCTTCTCTTTACACCCTTTGTAGGTCATGGTTGAGGAATGGTTTTCCTGAAGAAATTCAGGTTTCCACTTGAAAATGCTTTTCTGACTGCATTGCATGTATGATGCTTCTTACTGTTTTTCATGTCTTTTTTTCCTTTTTATCCCGGCTGTTTCTAATCAGAATAACCCTCCATGTATCAGTCAGCCCCTGTCCCACTACCACTCACCCCATGCCCCAGCTGTGGCCCCATCCCAACTGTACCCCCAGTATCCCCTGTCGTTGCCTCCACCTCTCACCCTGGCGCTCCCACTCCCCAGCACTGCATCCTTCCCCAAAAATGAATCACGGTTATTTTCCCCCCAGCCCTCCATACAGTTAATACCTCTCTCCCTCTCATGGTCTTGGCCCAAACTCTGCCGCTGTGGCTGGAATTTTTTATCTTGTCATTTTCTTGTTGTATTTGATTTTTTATTTTCTGTTTAAATAGGAAAAATGGTATAATGGTCATTTTAGTGAAATATGACATTTTAATACCCAAAATGGATGCAAACTGTCCATTAGGGACCCACTTGCTAAAAAATTGTACTTGCTACATTTCGGGAAGGCTAGGGATCCTAGCCATAATTTTCCCCATTGTTATTCTGAATTCTTACTTCTTCTGCAGCCTCACCACTTGGATACTGTAAAGTCTCTTCCCAGACCTTTGCCCTTAACTCTGCTAGATTCAGATTCAACTGAGAAAAGGGAAGATAAAGAAGAGGAAAATGAGGTTGGTGCCTGAAATCAATGCTAGTGTATCTTTGTAAGAGTACGGTCATATCTCAAGTTATGGCTGGTTAAGTATCATACTCCCTCTGTCACCCTTAAGTTATCAATAGTTAATAGATTGGAAGAACATGCACATTTTTCTTTAAAAATACCTCTAACTTGGTGCACAAACCTTCCTTGGGTTCTTTAATGTATCCACAACTTATTTTGTGGTTTCCACGTGATTCTATGGAACGAGTTCATAAATTTAGTTACAGTTCATGTATTTAGCTTTAGTAGGGATGACTTTGCTCATGATACAATATATATAAGTTTACATTCACTTAATGTACCTATATCAAAGAGTTTAGGAGTCATGAAGTCTACTTATGGTCACATGTAGTTATGTTATCCCACTTGGACGAAAGATTACACAAGAGTCAACTTCTTGTGGATTCAAGAAATGACCACATAAGGTAGCACAATAAACAATTATTGTGGCAATAAGTCTCTGTGGATATGTGGTCCTGTACTGATGAATTTGAGAAGGTTATACCTCTTCATGAGTAAAATAATTATCAATATTGTTCACTTAAAGGTAGGTGTTGCATTGCATTCTAAGAGGAGGAAAACTGCAATTTTGGATGACTATGTTGCATATTTATTAACTATTATAATTTATGAATCCTGTCAGTCATTAGATGCAGCAAAAAACTTAATGTCATCCTTGAAAACGGAATATATTTGTGTATTGGTTGAATTATATACAGTGGACATCTTAAAACAAAAGGACATTTGAAGGATAATATTTTCTGATAATAGGCTATCTGTCTCTGTAGAAGGAAGTAATTTTATGAGGCTTACCTTCTAGTTTATTAGAAGATTCGATAGAATTCTTATGGCTTTAGTAATCGTTATATAGAGTGAAAAATCAAATGGATGTAGAAGTGAAATTTTATGATAAAATCTCAACAGAGAGATTTTCATGAGAAAGAAAAAAAGACAGCTAGTGTGAAAGCTATCAATGCTTCTCCATGGTTACTGAACTAAAAGTATATCCACTTGGAATAATTAACTTGCAAATTTTCTGAACATTGAATTCCCTTTTCTTTGTATATTCTAGCCTTGCCATGTGTTGATTTTGCTGGTTCATTGCTTGATAAACTGTGCATCTCTTCAAACCCAGGTATAGGTACAAATTGGAAGTTTTGTTCTCTTGGGATGTTACTTCTTCCTCTTGTTTAAAAAATGCCAGCAATTACTTACTTCGGTGCATCACTTCTAATACGATACCTCTCATTGTGACCTTCTAAACCACAAACTACATGTAATGGCTACCTGACCAACCCTCTTCACTTGGATTTAGACTGAGAAGGACCTTGCTCTTCAGGTTGTTCCCTTTTAATTTGTTTCATACCTTTTTTCCTGAACATACCAAGCTGATGGTTTGATTGGGAGGTCATCAACCTCACGCCACATCCGCTTTCCTTTGAAGGGATTTTATAATGCTCTCATAGCATTGAAGAAAAATCTCCACATTATAGAACTTATTGACATAACATGATCCTTTCTTTAATAAAAATATAACAAAGTAATGGTATGTGCACATGGAATGCCTGACAACTCCAACTTCCTACATGCACAATCTCATTGGAATTGATATGAACATAGTAAGAATTGATTTTTCATTGTCTTCCTAAATTACCTTATTAATATATTCACTTAAATTGTGGAGAAAAAACATCACATTCCAAATTTGTTGAAAAAAAGAGACTTGCTCTAATGACTGGGTAGTCTTTCCTTTGACCATTTGCATGCGTATTTATGCAAGCATAACAGTTCAATGACCATTTGGGAACTCGGTTTGTCACAATTGGATAAATTTAACGGCGTTGACATGTAGCATAGGATTTCCGTTGGCCATGTCAACAACTCCATTGAAATCGACTTCAATGATGGGTGGGTATCACTTTTAATAGTTTAGTGATCATGCGGAAAGAAATTGAAGTTAAATGACAATCTAGTAATGCAAGGGAAATTTCAGTGACAAATAGAAATAATTAACCCTACGTTCCACTAGAATGCTCTTACTACAGGTATAAATATGAGACTTACATTTGTATTCAAGTATGGAACATGTACAAAGAAAGGGTGAAATAATAGCAAGTGTCGTGCAATTTGTCTTTCTCACTTTTCATGAGTTGAATTTGTTCCCATTATCGTTATAGCTAACATAGTAGTACGGTTGGGCATTGTGGATAAATTTGGCAGATTGCAGCCTTTAATGTTTTATGGTGGTAGATTCAAATTGGTTGAATATAAATACACACCACTCACCTGGACAATCCTCAGAAGTTCTCATGTTTAAGAGTCTAATAATCTCTTTGTACGCCACTTTCTGTATGATTGCATGAGTAATATGTAAATACACTCGCATATGGGCTTCATGAGATATGATAATTAATTTCAGAGAAAAGTCTGAAATTGGAAATCCCAACTGCGGTGAGTTAGTTCTGTGGCGTAGTTGATTCCCTCTTCTTTAGTTTTTGAAGATCTGGATGTATGGTAATAGTTAACAGTTTTACAAGTATGTTCCAAATTTGCTTTCTTCTGTCATTTTCCTTTGTACTAAAGAGACAAAAGTACCATTGCTCGTGTTTAATTTCAGGATGAGGGATCTGTTGAGCATTTATCTTCAAATGAGCTTTTGAAAAGACATGTCAAGCATTCTAAAAGAGTTCGGTCACGGTAATTTGACTCTCCCATTCACATTTTTGGGCTCAATGCACCAATCATTTATTTCTTTTTAATACTTATTTTCTAGTTGAGGATGAATGTGGATGTTCACATGTTTGTTGAGAGCTTTCAAATGAATTTTTGTTTATTTGCAGTATGTGCTGCACTGCATAAATTCCTCGGTTATATTGTTTTGGCCCCCTAGTGGTGGGATGTTGTTTAATGCAAATACTTCTTAATATTAATTCCTTAATTATATTGCTCTGGCCTCAGTAGTGGTGGGATGTTTTTTAATGTCAATACTGAAATACTTCTTGTCATTGCCTTTTGCAAGAAACTGTGCTGAATTTTCTTTCTGAAAATAATTGTTTGTTGCATACTATTGCTTATTCATGATAAGTAATTTTGTTGCTGTTTTCTCTGCAAGGAAAGCCGTTGGAGGCATATTCCAAAAAAGAAATACAAAAAACATTCTTTGTTCAAAGCCTTCAGTTAGAGGCCATATTGTGTTTTCCTTTTTGTATCAAACATGTGCTACATATAAGTATGTAGGCTTTCTCCCCAATGCGGGTGACTTTTTGTTGAATAATTGCAATTTCGAATCATAAATTGTCGAAGTTACATGAAAAATTTGGGTGAATAGGTTTTTAAGATGTTTCTATGTCATGCCAAGAAGTGGGAATCTGCAACTGGAGATTATTCTGTTATCTTTGTCCCTTTGAAGGATTCTTTTTCTGTGTGGCAGGTTTGTAACATGCTCTAATTGAGGAAATTTTTTGAAATCAATCTCTGTTATTTTACGCTCAAAATATAGAATTAATCAGAATTTGATAATATTGATCGCTTCTGCAATGCCGTTGTAAGACCATCTTAAATTGAATATATTTCTTGGTCTTAGTTAATGTATATCATATACTTTGTGCATATATCTTGCTCATTTACGATATTGTTAACTGGATATTGGTGCCATGTACGCAGATTAAGAGAAGAAAGGCTCCAACGAATTATGAGATACAAAACCAGACTCGCTCTTCTCTTACCCACAGTGGTCGAGCAAACACTTCAAAAATGAATCCGCTGCAGCAAACTGAAAAAGCCTCGTCTATCTTACCCAATTAGCAATTTAAGATGCAGGTAAAAAGTGAGATAGCTCAATGTTTTGGTGCTTTAGAACTGTTCAGAGTCTCCAGATTTCAAGATTTTTCGTTTGCTTTTGATTCCAGTTGTTTCCTCTTGGTCCTGGATCTGTAGCTCTATGGTTTCTGAAATTTATATTTTGTTTCAAGTTGGTGTTAATTTGCCTAAAAAAACACATCAATAAACTTGATGCGGGCGGAAATAAAAATCGGAAGGTTCAATTAGAGGCACAAAATGTTAAAATGGATGGGCTCAATGGCTCAACAACAATTTTGGATTGATTGATGGGAAAAATACATAAATAAGGTATTTACGTATCACCATTTCAAAATTAAGGTTTGAAGTTTTAAATTTCAAAAATCAGGTTTTCATTATAATTTATTTAATAAATTATATATTTAATTAATAAATATATAAAGGTCACAAATCTATGCAATTTGATCACAATTCAAAAATTTTAAGGTCACAATTCAAAAATTTTATAGGTCACGATTTGTTCATCGGTCACAAATTAAAAATTTAAAAGTCACAATTGTTCATCGGTCAAGAATCACAAAATTTATAAGTCACACAACTTATTTTATGGTCACAGAACATCAAATTATAGGTCACATATTACTTTTATTGGTCACAAATTAATAAATTTGTAAGTCACAAATTATTTTTAGGTTACAAAATCAAATTTTTTATGTGTTAACTATTTTACGATCACAATTCAAAAATATTATAGGTCACAGTTTGTTCATCGGTTACAAATTAAAATTTTAAAAATCACAATCAATCAAATAATTGATCACAAACACCCACAACACCGACACCGCCGCCCACCACCATCACTCCAACAACCAAAACCAATGCCTCACTACAATCAACCACCTATAGCACCACCATCACTACCGCACTTCAACTACCACCCCAACAAAAAAATCTTCAGACCCGCAACCACCATTCCCACCCGCCGCAACCACCACCCAACAAAAAAATCCCCAAATCCACAACCATTACCTCATCCGCACAATTATCCCAACCTGTATCTACAAATCACCACTACCACCTCTACCATCTTCTTCACCTCTACCACACCCATCACACCACAAACCACCGCCGCCAACACCACACAATATCGCCGCCGCCGACGCCATCTCCGTCGCGCCCCCACCCTAACCCCAACCCACCACCACCCATCCAGAACCACCTCCTCACCAAAACACACAACCACCGCACCACTCCAAAACAACAGGACCTCACCACCACCTCCACGCCAAAACACAAAGAACCACCGCACCACGCCAAAACACACAGACCACCGCAACCTCATCCAAACCCCAAAAAAAAAACCTTCCAGATCGGAACCACCGCACCCAACCCCCACCATCGCACACCACCACCACCTGCGCCCGTCGAGGGGCCCACCATTACCACCTCAGCAGTAGCAGCCGCAGCAGCATCCAACCAATTTCAACCTCAACCAATTTCAACCTCCTTCGCCTGATTTTCATCAGAACCACCCCTCTGCTCAACCATTTTCGCCTGATTTTCATCAGCACCTCGCCTGATCTTCGACATTGACGGCGGTGGCGAGAAGAAGAGAGAGAGGCGATAGAGAGAGAGAAAGAGGTGAGAGATGAGAGTGAAGGAGAGGTGTGAGAGAATGTGATAAATGATTTTTTGAATTTTAGGGTTTGGATAATTATAATTTAGATATAAATTAATTAATATTTAATATTTAAAATGAAATACCTGATTTTTGTATAAATCAACTCCAAACCTGATTTTTGAATTGAAAATTTTAAAACCAGGGCTAGTTGTAATTTCCTCTTGATCGATTGGCCCCACATGTGAGCAACCCGATCCACCTTTACACTTGTGGGCCCAATGACAATTTCTCATCCCTTACAAATCAAATTTTGATAAAAAAAAATTACGAAATGTGCAATTGAAAAATTGTAGGTTTTGTGAAATGTACGATTAAAAATGATTTTGAAAAAATATTGTGGAAATTACATGGACTATATGGTTTTAAATAAATATTCAAAACATATAATCATTTTTTATTCCACAAATACTACAATGAAAAACAACTTTACTTCAAAAAATATTAATCAATTTAGGTAACTCATATCTCTCCATCAAACAAGCCCCTTTAATTCACCTTTAAATATTGCCAAAATCCCCAAATTTCATCTCCATCTTTAGGCAGAAATCGAAATCGCATCAATGAAAAATCCAAAATAAATAAATAAAAATTTCACACCCCGTAAATTAGCATTATTCATTTGATCTACCAGTACCTTTTTTTTCAATGATATCATAATCAAATTCATTATCCTCTTATCGATTTATGAAGATATTAAGAATTTGTACTTGTGGATCCGTACTTCTGTCCCAATTCCCAGTTCCGCTGGGCCAGAAAAAATGGGAAAGCAAAAATGGAGAAGTGACTCAAGATGTGTATAATTTTACTTCTTTTCTCTACTTTCTTCTTTAAACTTTATTGTGGAAATTTGAGTAAATAATTTCATTCCAGCATGTTGGTTATTTGCTTTGTTGGACTACATGTATGAATTATTTATTATTTATTAATGCTTTTTAACATGTATGTGTCTCAATGTTCATCATTCCAATAAATTGACCATTTCTGCATCAAAAACCAATGAATATGGATTCTACTTTTTAGTATCATATTAGGTGATATTTGATTGCAACGAAATCCATGGAAAATGTCACATTCGAAGAAAACGAATTCTACTTTGACCTTTTGATTGCAACGTGGAAATGAAAATTGAATTTCAAGGTACAACCACTTTAAACTGCATATTTTTTACTTTCGTAGAAAACGAATTTCTATGGATTTAGTGAATTTTTATTTTTCAACTAACATAGAATTAGAATTTCTTTCTACCTTTACCTATCAAACAGACCCTTATTGTATATGTCAAGTGTCCCTCGGTGTTATGAAATAATTAGCACATTAACCATGGTTAGCTGTCCCATATTGGTTTCAGGTAATCGAACTAAGATAATTAAATCTTTCGGTACTAAACATGTTATGGTTCACACCATGTGATGTCCGTCAAAGGTGTAACATTTCTCCGTTGACGATATGATCCCATATAAAATCTTGGAAAAAGGAAATGTAATATATCTGTACATCTGTTTGAAGATACATACACACTTCCAAATGTCCCACGCCTTTCGTTTTTGCCATTGAACTTTAATAAGCATCAATTCAGATTTAATTAGACTCTTACCCACACCGGAATTTAAATGGAATATTCGAAATAACATATATGATAGGAAGATTATGCACGATGACCTTTTTTTTTACTCACATACGAGTAATTACAAACTACACATTTTGGGCACAAAACAAATTGATTTTGAAATCCCCATACAATTATAGTATAATTTAATGCCGAGTGAGAAGTAAACTTTGATCGACTTGCCCGCACAACGTCTTTTTTAAGGTACTTATAATTTTAGTTACATAATTTCAAAATGGGAAAGTTTTGACTACGTTATTCTTAGGGTCCATTTGATTACAATGGTGGAAAATGGATGGAAAGAAAATGTTTTATTGGGAATTGATTTTCTTAGAAAATGTTTTATTAGGAATTGTAATTAATTGTGTTTGATTTGTATAATTTTCCATGGAAAATGTTGAAAATTTGGTGTCCATTTGATTTCGTTTTTTATGAAATTTGTCCATTAAAATGATAATTTTTTCTACTATTGAGTCCAAATTTGTTCTCATTGTCAAAAAAATTTTGACAAAAAAAAAAAATTTATCATATCGATTATCATTCGTTTGATTTTAGTTTGCACGAAAGTTGCCGATAAAAGTGAATTTTTTTTTACCATTGTATATAGAATTTGTTCTCATTTCAAAGAAAAAAAAAAAAAAGTGGAAAATGTTTTCCTACCTATTAGGTGAAAAAAACATTTTCCATTATTTGTGTATCAAGGGGTTGTACCTAGAAAAAGGGAGGAAAATATTTTTCGTGGAAAATTTCGCATATCAAACAGTCAAAAAAGTGAAAGAAGAAAATATTTTCCTACTTCCCTGGAAAACTCCGTCAATCAAATGGAGCCTTAGTGTTTTTTTATATGAAAGTCAGCATATAAAGAAAATAAATCTTATTTTAATATATAATTAATTGTTTTTATTCTGAGGTCAAACAGTGGCATAATATAATGAGATAGGCTACCACGCTCAGAACCCTTTTTGAAATGCAAGTCAATTTTGTACCTCAAATCATTATTATTCTAAAAGCTGAAGGGATAAGTATGAAGATTGTCAACGAGAATTGTTTAGTGAAAAGAAATTTAGCTACTCGACACTCCTCATATAATGCGATGGGAATTTTTTTTTTTTCCATAAAAAAAAGCTGGTATATAGAACTTTTGACAATGAAATGATGATAAGAGTTGAATCCAGAACTTTCACTGAATCGAATAATTTAGAATTTATTTTTTTTCAAACTCATTTTCAACGACACGTTTCATGGACCGCAACAATTTTCAAATTTTCAACTACACGTTTTTTCAATTCTATAAAATCTACTAAACATTTGATTTTTAGCCAAATCAAATAAGGGTTTTATGTAAATGGATAATGTTTGATTTAGAGTAATATCATATTTCTTGCGGAAGAGTCTCCTGAGGAACGTATCTCAATTAATATTTGAAAACTAATTGCCAAAAGAGTTATTCTTCGAATTAGAAGAAATACTTATATAAAATTAATCAGACGGGTCAAAATATTACTTTCTTATCTCAAATGCTCTTTTTGATTTTTCAAAGTCGTGCCAACCGGGCTCTTGATGGTGAAATTTATTAATAACTTTACGCGATTCATATTATTTGTATGTGGGGTGTCAATCAAGGTGTACACTTTGTGTGTACAAATAGTGTAATTCTACTTGTAAATGTCACATTTTATGATCTTTTCTTAAATAATTAAGGATACAAAAAATCATTGGTGATAATCATGCACACTTGATCATGTCGATCCTTGCTTGCTTGCGTGCGTGCGTGCCATAACGGAGTGGCTCTTGGAATGATTAAAGAAAATTTCGATTTTAACATCTTTTGACCGTGCTTAAACTTTTAAAAATGACCTTGTTCTAATTGTCACGCGCTCTAATTGATAATCTCAAGTTTTTAAATGAGTTTTGAGAATGACCTTTTTTTTTTTATAAAACATAGCTCATCTAAGAATCAACTCTAAACATTATCCGATCAAACATAATTACTAAAATCATATTATAGTCATCATTATGTAGTTATAGAAGTACAATTGTTACAATCATGATCAACATGGCGGGAACTCAGTAAAAACATCAACATTTACAGTTAAGAGATAAATCTCAAATCGAATAAGAATGAAACAATAAACAACAATTACGGCTTGAGTTACTTCTTTTGAGTTGTGCTATTTACTATATTGAAACTGCGAATTCCCATGTTAGAATTTTTCTAGATCCCATCTAGTAATACACATCGATATAAAACACAGAGCCTAAAGTGTGCAACTTATCCTTCTCTACTCTATTTCGTGGCTATCGAACTTGAACCCATTGAAAGTGAGAAAATTAGTTTTAGAGATTGAAATTATTATATAATGGTTATCTCTTGAAGCCATGAAATCAATATTGGATAGTAATAAATGGGGTTTTTCTACATGTACATCCGGGTTTACATCCTAGTGTACATAATGCTCATGTGACATTTCATTATTAGTTGGTGGAAAATATTCTTATTTTCCATCAGTCAATGATGAACTGTCACTTGAACATTATGTACACCAAGGTGTACATGTAGAATAATTCTAATAGATGGTATGGACATGCACATACATGTACCAAATTTTAGCCATAACATGCAAATATATAGACTACATTCATCATCATGAAAACCTAATGGACGTAATTTTATTCATTCTAAAGAACATGAGGTCAAGCCCATAAGGTAAACAATACCAATCGTCCAGTTATGATTACAATTAAGCGCCTGTTTAGGCGCAACTAAAATTACACAAAACTGACTTTGTTGGACCGTTGCCATTCAAATTGTGGGCTGGATGTGAGTAAACAAAAGTCAAAAATTGTGGGCGATTACTACAGCAACGGTTGGAATTGTAATTATAATTGCGCCCAGACAGACAATAAGTAAATGATCATCCAGACATGGTTAAGTTATAATTTAACTTATCCTTTAACAAACTAAAAGCCTTGTCAATATTTGCACATCATAAATTTCCAACATTCCAAACTATATATATATATATATATATATATATATATATATATATATATATATATATATATATATATATTGTATTTGTATTTGTAATTTATCCATTTATCCTTGACATGTCTCCGCAATATGGTAACTTAATTTGAGAATAGCAATTTTGGACTTTGTGGATTCTTTTGAGCATTAATTAAAACTAGATAATGAAGAATAAGATATCGTCCCACACTGTGTATTCAATCTATTAATGTCAACTCTAATCGAATAGTCAAGTCTTGATTATCAATTCTATCTCTTTATCTAATTAAACTAATTATTTTAATGAGCAACTATGTAAGCTTTCATAAGATTAGGTTAAACACACACTAATCAAGTTTAATTAGTCCACTTCAATATAATTTAACATTGCAACAATATTTACCAATTCTTGTTTATCAATGTTTCTACTTCATTTAATAATCTCTTTTGAATAAAATTAAGGCCTCGTTCGGTAGGGATTAAAATCCAATTAAAATTGAAAATATGACCGTTATTGGGTCTCACTCGTCTAATAAAAGTCAACAATAACGGCTATTTTTTCAATTTTAATCTGATTTTAATCCCTACCGAACGGGCCCTAAACATATCCTCTCATGTGACTTTTCTATTGTTGTAAAACAAATCATCGGATTGAGATATTGAAGTTATATGGTAAATAATAATGAAGTATATGATCAAGTAAAAGAATATAAAGACAAGAATATGATAGAGAAATTAAGAGATTTTATTGACTCAAGAATAATGGAGAAGAGAAAATTACAATGGATCCTATAATTCTAGTAATCTATTTTCTCACATTATAAAATTGTATAAAAGGCCTGGTATTTATAGGGAATAAGTAGGGGATGTCCAAACCCACCTAGTAGAGTTGTTGATAAAGTAGGATACCATAAAATTGAGTCCAAAACAAATTTCAGCTCCCAATAGGTTTCCAAAATAGAACTTCAACATAACATAGGACTCCAATAATATTCCAAATTTGAATTCTTCATGACGTGTACTTTAATTAGAATTCTTCAATTACTTCAACAAGGAATTCGGGTCACACTCAAATTTTAACATCTATATCTCTATGAAAGATGTGAACATAAAAGTACGCTTTAAAACGCTAGAACACCTATTAAAATCATGCAAGTCATAGCAATGTATTTCTATCCTCTATAGAATTCATATTTAGTTTGTAAGATATCACCCGAATTTTTGATATATGAAGAAAAAGTGAAGCACGAGTTCTTGAATCTTTTCAAGACTCCTTGATAAATCTCCAGTTGCACCTTCTTCTTCCTTGCCCAAAAACCAACATTGAATCTTCAAATGATTGAGTTATTGTATCTTGCCTTTTGATTTCTCCCAAAAGAATATTAATTGGCGTCTCTTGATTGCAAGATTTTATGTATTGTGTGATATGAGAGGTGTCTTGCAATGTTGGCTCATATTCTGTACTTATAGAGGCCAAAATTATGTTAAAGTTTGCGTTGTAATTGGGTTCCACTAAGTGTTTGATTCAAAATAGGAAACTGACACCGTCTGTCTAGAAATGGGTTGTGCAATCACACAGCAGAGTAAGTTGTACTAGCACAGCCAAATAGACGTATGTTCTGTTGTGGCCAAACATAAAGGCGTTGCGATCGCATGCCTCAACTTTTGCATGCCTCAACTTTGAGGTTCCTCCATCTTGGTCCCCAAGTTTCTTCCTTCTTCATCTCGAGTACTTTTTTCATGCAAGTTTATTCATTTGTCTTCCACTTTTATCCAATTGACTTCGTGTGATCTTCAATCTTCATTCATGGTTCGAATCAACTTTTGTATATTTGCACTTCAATCCATGAACTTTGGAATTCTTCCCTTTTTCGTCCTTCTTTGGCGATTATCCCTTCTTCTGATCAAAAGTCATTCAAACCTGAATAGATCGTATAACAATTGATATTTAACCAAATTAAGTAGTAATTTTATCAATTTGACTTTCAAATATTTACTTTATTTGACCCGAGTAGTGTAGAAATTACACGTGTCACATGACAATTCCTATTTTAAAAGGAAAATGGATTTGTTACAATTAAGAAAATGGATTCCTCTTGCATTTAGAAGACCTTTATTGGAAGATTTGTATATATACAATACATACAGTAAAACACGTGGATTGAGTATTAGAAATTCAGGGCAGCCAAGAATTGTTTGCATAGAGGGAGAGAAAAACTTTTAGAGAGCAGCCAAGAATTGTTTGCATAGAGGGAGAGAAAAACTTTTAGAGAGAAAAAGTGAAAGAAAAATTAGAAAAAAATTATGTGTGCTTATAGTGTACGGTGATTTTTCTAATTTTGTAAAGGGAAAAATTATGACAGTGAAGAAAATATTTTATTGTGAGATTTTTTTAATTAATAAAATATTTTTAATATGTGGTGGTTGACGATTTGCTGAACCATGTTAAAATCGTCGTTTTTTTTTCTTTTCATGGTCATTTTTCGTTTCTTTTTGATTGCATTTAGCTGTGTCAAGGAGTCGAGCCGAACTCAAAGATCGGGCTCAGCTCGAGCAAAAAAGAGTCGAGCTTTTTTTGGCCAGAGTCGAGCCGAGCTTTTTGAGGCTCAACTCGAGCTAAGGCTCGAGCTGAGCCGCTTGATTTTTTTTTCCCCCTTCTTCTCCTCCTCTTCTTGTGTGGAGAACTGAAACCTACATGTAGGCAGTGTCTTCTATTTTTTTAAAAAAAAAAATTGGTTCAAGCCACACGGGCTGGCTCGGGCTCAAGCCTTTGCCCCAAAATGGGGCCCGATGATTCTGAGCCACGAGCTGGCATGACTATGACCGAGCCATTTTGCTATCCCTGACTACATTCAGTGATATTTTTTTTTCTAATTTGGTATCAGAGTTCACTGTTCAAACTGTGGCATATTGCATAGAAGATAATGGCAAGTGTAAAGTTTGAGGTCGAGCATTTTGACGGAAAAATAATTTCAATATCTGGAAGTACCGTGCAAGATATTCTCCTACAACAAGGACTTTATAAGGTATTGGAGGCTAAGAGGACAAGAGGGATAAATGATGTAGATTGGAAAGAACTGAAAGTGAAGACGGTACCATCATATTGACTCTTGCATCCGAGGTAAAGTATTTTCTAAGTTATGGAAAACGTTAGAAGAGTCACATATGTCTAACTTCCAAACAAATAAGGTATATGAGAATAACGATGTTAGGGATCATCTGAACGAATTTAATAAGTCTGGGACAAAGTTACCTAAGGTTGATGTCAGGATTGAGGATGAAGATAAGGTGATAATGTTGTTGTCTTCCTTGCATAAGTCATATGAGACATTGGTGACCACAATATTAGTTGAAAATTTTACTTTGACAGTAAATGAAATTTTGACTGCTTTGTTAGAGACAACCAACGTTAAGAAGTCAACTGATAATTTGAATGCTGATCAATTTCTCTTAGCAAAGTATGGTAGAGAAGAATCGCGAGGAAGGAATTATAGCAAAAGGGACGATCGTTCTCAATCTCAGACAAGATGTGAAATGTTACTATTGTCACAAAAATGGACGTATTAGAAGAAATTTCCAGGAATTGAAGAAATACCTTGAAGCGAATGGTTGATGATGACTGTTATTTTGAAGATAACATTATATTTGTTGTTGATAATGGAAGTCAAATAAGCTCTTGGATTTTAGAATTGATATGTTCGTTCCATATGTGCCCCATATAAGGAGTGGTTTGAAGATTATAAGTCATGTGATTCGTGCAAGTTTATGATGACCGATAATGAGAAATTTGAAGTTAATGGTACGGACACTATAAAGATGAAGATGTTTGATGGAGCAGTGCACTATTGAGAGGTGTTATGAACGTCCTAATATTGAGGAAAAGTTTGATAAGAGCATTGGTTAAGTTGGATTATGAATATTTTGCACGCGCTAGTATAATGAATATGAAGAAAAGTTCTTCGATTATAACGAAAGGCAAAAGTGTTGGTAATTTGTATGGCTCATAGGGAAAAAAGACATTATGACGCTAGAGTAACACCGATGTGGAGCTATGATGATCGCATAAAAAAGGGTCTTTCAGTGTTGCCACATATTCTGAAGTGGCCAAGACGTGTTATATGACTAATAGCAAGAAGAATGATGATTGAAGTTCAAAGATGTTAAATTATAGAGTCATGCTTGACAAGTATTTGAATTCGGTTCTCTAACTTAATAAACAGTTTGGTTAGCTCGTCCTCTAAGTGATCCAATAGATCTCTTCTAATCCATTGTGACCTTTACTTTTAGCCCATTATTAGAGTGAGAGTTGCTACACTGTCAAAAAATTTTTAACATGCAGAGTGATAGAATACTCACACTAGGGGAAGGGCCCACAATTTTTTGGAAATTTTTTATTACAAGGGGTCCCACGACAATGTGAGTATCTGTCAAAACCCGTTTCAATTTTTTTCTGGCAGAACAGCTTTATTCTATTAGAGTAGGAACTTGGAATTGTTTGAATGTCTAAGACTAGTATCTAGTCAATGTCACAGGTTAGGGACCGATGATGTAATTTTCCGAAGTTAAGCCCATGTTTGATGGCCATTATAAAGAGAAATTAAGAGAAAAATGATATTTTGAATAATAATTTTTTGGAGAACATGGGGTTAAAAAGTTGATTTTTTTTTTTTTTGGAATTTACGTGCAAAATATTTTATCACGTGAATGCATGGTTGAAAATGTATATGAAAAATAAAAAAAAATTGAAATACGGAGAGTCAAACAGCTTGATTCCTTCTTTTCCAACATTAGAATATCAAGAAATTGACTATTTCCAAATGTTTTTACAAAGCAATGCCCAGTTGGAAATGTTTGTTCAAATCAAATCAAATCTAATTAGATTTTGTGATCATTATTTAATACGACTATATATTGCATTGGTTGTGTTTCGTATTCATATAACGTCGTCAGTTTTTACCGTTTCCTTGTCATTGAGGTAAAGTAATTAAAACTATTAGGCATTGTTTGATGCATTTTATTTATTAAATCTGCTTAATTTGCTCACTGTAATATTATTTACTTTTTTTTTTTCTCAAAATTAATTATGGACCTATTGTTCTAGAAGTCTTCTACCAAAGTGTATCTCTATAGGCTAGTTGATCCCCAGAACAGTGATTCCCATTAATTTACTTTATGGTTTGTTATATGATTATTTTCAACTATACATTCACGCAATAAAATATTCTGAATGTACTCTCGAAACTTTTTCCTTCTTTTTAATTCCACATTCTTCTAAAAATATTATTTGAAACTCTTTTTTTTTAATAGGGAGCCAATCCCATGGAAAATGGAATTTGTTTTTCATTTTTCCACTTTTTCTTTGTTTGATAGGTTTTTTTTTTCTAGGCAAGTGCTTTTCCTACTTTTCCTCACACACTCACATTTTCTTACTTTTCCTTGAAATCATGGGAAAATGATTTTACAGGTTTTTTTTTTTTTTTTTTACAATTAAAAAAAAATTATAGATACAATGGTAAAAAAATTTATCACTTTTATTGATAATTTCCATACAAAACAAAGCTAAACAAATGATATTCGGTATAGTAAAAAAAAATTGTAATTTTTTTTAATTTTTTGGAAATTGGAACAAATTCTAGACCCAATGGTAGAAAAAATTATCATTTTAATGGACAATTTTCATGAAAAACAAATTCAAACGGAAACCAAACTTTCAACATTTTTCAGGTGAAAAATTATACCAATCAAATACAATTAATTACAATTCCTAATAAAATAATTTCTAAGCAATTTAATTCCCTGAAATTCATTTTCTTTCATCCAATTTTTCAACTTTGCAATCAAACGAACCCTTAATGTAAATCAAACAGGAACCAATATGACTAAATATGTTTTAGGCCACTCCACACTTCTTGTCTGTCCAATGACAACTTTTCATATAGTCGTCACCTAACATGAAAATTTGTCACACAACCCTGGCAGATAGCCCTCGTTGCAATAGGGAGTTTGTCTATCTATATTTACCTCCGAGCTTCCCATAATGGAATGCTACAAGTAACGTATCTTTGTTTGCTTTTCACATCGTTCACACTCCTTGCTTGTAGACTTGAATTTTTTTTTTTTAAAAAAAACTTACTTTCATCCCTTGTCAATTTTCTTGTAGACCAACCAAACAAAGAAATATAAATTTTCCGTCGTTGTTCATTTCTCATTTATTTCACTCAATTTAATCATTATCCCACCAACCAAACATAGTGTGTATATAAATAAATAAATAAATAAATCTAGGTAACACAATTAAGAAAACTGTTGTAAGTAGGACCGTATTTAGAGTACAAGGTCCCTGCCCGGCCAGACACAACAGCTGGGATCGAGGCAAATTTTTTTTTTTTCTAATACATGTGGGGTCCGCCCAACATGTGAGAGGCCCGTAAGGCCTTGGTAAGAAGAAGCTCGGACCCCACGTGTGAGAGGCCTATAAGGCCTCGGTAAGAAAAAGTTCTGTACTCAGGGCATTGCTCTTGTAAATATGAACAGAACGAGTCCACCTACCACACCTTTTTTGTAATGGAAGTTTGTTACAATCTCAATTTCGTACCTCAAATCATTATTTATTTTAAAAGATTCTAAGGATAAGATGAAGTTTGAAATATGTCTATTGGTCAATCCTTAATTTTCAACAACACTACAAATTACTTTTTAGAATAAAAAATGTCATCTCCCGTGCCCTTGATTTACATCATGCTTTATCTTGTTCATTTTCTAACCATTTAAATTTTTAAATAATATAAAAAATTACTGCAGTCACCACGCTCGAATCCAAATATTATTTCTTATTTTCTTTTAATTTTTTAATTTAAATAAAATTTTTAAAAAATAAATAAGTAAACAGGGCCAAAAAAAAGTGATAATTTTAAATTAAATTGAAGATGTTAAACGAGAGAATTTCTTTTTATATTCATATCTTCAACAGAGGTAATACTTTAGATGCAGCAGATGATATTTGCATTAAGATATGGTTGTTAGTGATTTTTTTATTATCCATGTTGCTTATAATTATAATAAATGATTAAAATATAATTCATTAACAAATTACTTCTGTTGGGGTTTCATTTTCTACTCTTAAAATTCTATTTTTTTAAAATAAAAAACCAATTTTAACTATACAATATGACTTACTCACTTGTCAACTATTTGTTTCTTGAAAAATAAAATGAAACCCAAATAGAAACAATGATCATGCACGCTTGATGATGTAAATCCTTGCTTTTGTCACGGGATATGATACATTTTTACTGTAAACTATCCGACAAAAAAGGGGTAAAAATCGCACTTTATCAAATAAACTTTCCTCTTTTCAATTTCGTTCAAATTCACAAGTTTTTTACGCACTTGCTCCACAAGTAACTAAACGCGTAATGGATAACAACATCAACGGTTGAAAATAAGCACACTAAAGCCAACTTGAAAAGATATGAAGTTGATATCATTAATTATTCTGGTTATTATGGTTGTTTACTATTCAAAATTGCTTTTTGAAATGAAAGAGAGGAGAGAGATACAAACAAAATTGTTTGACAAATCATTGGATTAAATATAAATATTAGGATAGAATTTTGTATTTAAGTGATTAATTCCCAATAAAGGATAATGTGGTGGGTCCATGGTCGGTTGATTATTAAAATCATCAAAATCTAATTCACATTTTATGTGACCCCCTATCATGAACTATAAAATAGGGCAATGCATGTGACAACTATCATAAATTGGTGCTAAGTTGTTGGGTTAATCATGGGCAAGTGGTTGTCTTTTGGATATGGAAGTCCACAAAGTACTAGACAAGGATCATACGTGGGACTTGTATCATGTTTAGCTATGTTTGAAATTATTTAAGTAACTTTTTTATTTTGAAACATATTTTGGAAGTTACTTTTTCATAATTAAAAAGGGTTACTAAGAATGAAAGTGGAAAGAGAATTACTTTTATATGTAAACTTTTAAGCTTAGTCAAACATCTCCTTACAATTATATAACTCTATAGTTTACGCCCTAGCCGATATGAAACAACAATTGTTAGAGGTATGCATCGGCTCCAAAGTTATGTCAAGTGCTTTTTCCCTTTTATTTTATCAATACAGAGCTTGAGGAACTTTCAAGATAAACAATTATTTTCCTTAGGTATCTTTCGTTTGTTTTAACAAATACATTGAACCAGATAAAATTTGATACGAAATAGTGACACAGATACTATTTTCATAATATATTTAGTAAATTAGATTTGACTAAAAGCTCAATCTAAAAAAGGATGGACCGCATCCTTGGCAGCCCCCACCTGTCCTGTCTAAGGCCTTGGTGAAGGAGGTAAATCACAGGTTATGTCTCCAAGGATATAGGGTGGAAGGTTATTTATACACTTGTATTTACACAAAGGCCAAATTTATATTTCAGGATTCGAACCCTTGACGCGACAGTCTCAAACAAAACTGAAATTTTTCCAACCTTCCATTTTTACCACTTGGAGATGTGCCATGTGGGCATAATAAAAGCTCAATCTAATAACACTATAATATGGACATGAGGTATGAGTATATCAAAAGAATGGTGCAAAAAGTAGACGAAAAGAATTGAATAACTAGAAATGTTAGTTTGTGTACTAATAATTGGTGTTTATAAAGGGTACAACTAGCCATCACACTTTAGCGGACATCTTCATGAACACACTACCTTTTGTCCCCATTCACTTAGTCCTTTGACATAAATGATTCATTCACAATTAATGGGGTTTGAATGAAATCATTGAAAAGAGGGAACCCAATGGCACACCTTTTTGCCTTCAACCCGGGACAAGCCAATTTATCCATTGGAAAAATGCACCCACAAGACTTCCTCACCTAATAAATTTTAGAAAGTTGATTTTACTTAGGTTTTAAAATTTATATCGAGTGTGTCGTAGATGAATGATGTCAAAATGCACTTGACTTGCACATTTTCATGTGTTGTCCGTTCCAATTCAGCTAGCACTTCACACCTCCACCATATCCCTCGTATATCTCCACTTAGCAACTATTTCTCCTTCATCGTATCTATTTGGCTGGTTGCATTTTCCGTCTCCTCTCTCTTCCCAACCATTTTTTTTCCCCTTTCCCTCACGGGTCCTTTGAGTCCGATTCTCCGTGTCTATGATAACCTCCAACTATTGGCAATTTAGGGTGCAAGGGAAACGAACTCATTATTTTTTCGGTTATCTTTTTTATGGAAATAAGGCAATGATATCGTTTTATTAAGAAAAGAGTAATGCTACATAGCATTATTCTTAAAGAAATGATTTCTTATTTGTCGTGGAGACAACTTGCTACAAAAATGAAAAGTTACTATTAGTTTCACTAAAAACTGTTAAAGACCAACTTGTTCAAATCCCTAAAGATTGAGAACTTTATGTGCAATGTTTCCCGAAACCATCGATCAAGCACCACAAAATTTATGTTTTGAACTATTATTTCTTTTTATGTTCAACATATTTCGAAATTAATATTTAAAATTCATTTTTAATAATTAGCCCAGGTTAAAAAACATATTGCTCAAATTTCAAAATTTATTAAATTATTTGTAAGCGAATATTTAGGATATAGGAATGACAATAAACAATTAGAAGACAATTGTTCAATAAAACTGAATAAAAGAAATTGATAACATAATTGGAATAATTTCTTTTGTAATTTATTTGTTTCCAAGGAAATGAAAATAAGGGCTGGCTGGCCACTACACCTTTTCCTTACCAAAATATTTACTATTTTTCTAACTGGTATTTTCTTCCACAAAATTCACATAATATTATGAGCTGAAAAAATGCTCACAAGTGGATCACTACACCCTTAAACATCAAACCAAGGCCCATTCAAAGACAAACAAAATAAAAACAGATTTCAGTATATCTACACAATTCACATAGAAATTGAATTTTCCATTGTATTCATGAGGCTGCAGACTGGTGGTGGTGGGCAGGTGGTGGTGTTTGGGAGAAGGGATAAAACCTTGGTCTAGTCAGAGGAAATGGATTTATGGGTTTTGCTGTAGAGTCAACAGTGGTGGTTTTAGCATTCGTCGTCGTCGTGGTGTTGGTGGTGGCTGTAGTGGGGGTGGAAGTGGTGGCTACGCGTTCACAAGAGGGGCACATGGTGAGGGTGGTGGCCGGGAGTTGTGTGTAGAATGGATTTGAATTCTTGAGAACCCTCAATTCTTGCAACTCCTTGTGCAGCCTTCTGTTTTCTTCTGTTAGTGTCTCACAACACCTCTTCAAATACTCACAATCTACTTCTGTTTGCTTCAACTTGGTCCTGCATAAATTCACACACAACTGCATGAATAATCCAATATTAACTGAAGAGCGTCAAGGTGCAACTACTGAATAATCTCGTATTGACATGGAACTAATTTAGTACAAACAAACCTCGCTCTTCTGTTCTGAAACCAGACTTCAACTTGTCTAGGCCTAAGATTGAGCTGTTTTGCAAGTGCCAACTTTTGTTTCTGCATAATCCAAATGAAAATAGAACAAATTTGAAAAAATATGTATATATTTTTGTATTGTATTGGTTCAGTCCCTCTAATTTAAACTCACAGGATTAAGGGTGCTGTGTTCTTTGAAGCTTTCTTCAAGAAAAGCGGCCTGTTCTTTAGATAATCTGAGTTTTTTTCTCGTGTTTAAGCAGTTTTCATCGTCATCACTGGCTCTAGAAGACACTCTTTCTGTCTCTGTGACGTCGTTTCCTCCAAGATTTTCATTTCCATTATTTATATATATGCCAAAATTCATCTGAAATGGTGATCCCACACTGTTTGCCGATGACACCTCCTCTGCAGCCGTCACCGGAAGCCTGTTCACCTCCAAGTCCCTCGCCGCCGCTACAAGCCCCACGTTGCCCGATATTGAACCATTCTCTGAACTTCCTGGTGAGTTAAAACAAGAACCAGAAAAAAAAAAAAAAAAAGAAAGAAAGAAGATAAACCAAAAATCATAATAAATTAAAATCAGAAGTTTTTCCTTTAAGAATACGAGGAAAAATTATTAAAGAACCCACAATTCGCCTCAAATATTTGGTTACAAAAAGGAATACGAATTATCACCATTATCAGAAGTCCATGGAAGGGGTTGAATTTGAGATGGAGTTTGATGAGGAACAAGAGCACGAGAAAGAAGATCAAGCTGAATCGGAGTATTTTCCATGGAAGCCCTTGTATCTTCTGAAGTCTGATCATCATCACCACCATCATTTTCATGTGATCTCTCTTTAAGTTCTTGATTTCCACCATTTGTGTTGAGACCCAACTCCATGAAGAACCCAAAACCATTTTTCTTATGCTTTTCTGAGTCACCGTTCTTCGTCAAGAATCCAACTGGTTTTGAATCTTTTGATGCATCTCCTAAGCTTAAGCCCAACTCCATCTCTCATCAACGAGAAACCTAGAGAGAGAGAGAGTGAAGAGAAACTTTAGATTGATAGCACTAGAAAGAGTGTTTATAGAGAGATTCTATTAAATTTAGTTAATAATTATTAAATAATAAAAATGGCGTTTAAAATAATATATTTACATCTATACTCTAACCACTAATTTTTTTGGGTTATTAGAACCAAACGTCACAACGTATGGAGTTTATGTTGCAAAACGTCCTAGCCTTTTTTTTTTTTTTTTGCATTTTTATCTCTATTTCAACATTTCACTGCAAAAATTATCATTTTCATTATATTTTATTGTGAAATGACGAATATACTTTCATATTTAAATAAAATAAAAATAGAAGTAAAGTAAAGTAAACAACTAATTGTAATGATACTCTCAAATGTTTTTTTTGAAAAGTGCAAACGAGTCTAAATAAATTATTTTAAAAAATTAGAAATAATAATAATCATCTCACTACTCACTCAAATGCTAAAGAGTTTTGAAAATCACGCTTACTAATATGACTCGTTACTCAAATCAGTGTCGAAATCGACTGAAATGCTTTATGCTTATAGCAATGTGATCCATGGATTTTCGACTAGACTCACAGCGAAGGAAGCTTGGATCGTCGAGAACCGACTAGGGATTCTGTCAATTTTGCTTTCTTTTCCTACATTTGGTGATTGCTTTATCACCAAACATGATATTGAGGAATTTGGTGCTTTTATTTATTTATTTTGAAGATAAAACTTGTTTCTTTTGGTCCTTGGGTTCTGAAACAACACTAAAAAATTTTTAATTATTTTTTTTATGATGGTGGTGGAGGAGGGAGAAGGATGAAAAAGAAAAGGGAATTTTTCTTTTATTTCTAATTTTTAATAATTAATTTGGGACTCGTTTGCACTTTTTCAAAAAAATTGAAAGTATGATTATAATTAGTTCTTTATTTTTTTCTTTTTATTTTATTTAAATAGGAGGATATATTCATCATTTCACAACTTTTATTGATAAAATTTGATGAAAAATGATGAGAAAAAAAGATGATTTCCACAATGAAATATTCAAATTGATGTGCACTTTTGAGCGTTTGATGTGTGTGTTCGTGTTGTTTTATAGTTGGACAAATTGGATGAAAATGGAGTGGTTTGGAACTTGAAATGGAGCTATGATGATGATCATGGAAGGAGGTATGACATGAAGATGAGGGAAGAGAAGAATGAAGTAGAGAGAAGACCAAAAGGAGTAGCAAATAGAGAAGAAGAACAATAAAGACGAGGCAGAATGTTGGGCTCGACGCCCAAAAATACAAAGAAAACAAAAAAATTCAGAATGGTTGGTGCCAACCTTGGGCGCCGCTTCCCGATAAGAGAAAAAAAACTTGTTTTCTTAATTTTTTCTGCCCGGCCCAACCTCATTCCGTGTTAACATTTTAAGAGGCTATAAATACAAGTTATAAGACTTAATTGAAGGGGGAAATGACAACTTAGAAGACGAGGAAGGAGGGTCGATCTAGAGCATAAACAATAAGAGATTGGAGGAGAATTCAAGCATAAATGAGTTTTTTCTTATCATTTTTTTCTCCATGTTCTTTAATTTAGAATTTGATATGTTGTTTTTAATTATATGAGCTAATTTTAATATTTAGGGTTTGATGTAACTAATCTTGAGACATGTTGGATTCTTTTATAGTTAATTCAATCGATTGTTCCATTAATTTATTTGTGTTAATTCTTGCGCATTGCTTTCAATTACCTGATCAATAATTGAATGACTTGATACTTTAAATTTCGACACTCGAGAGAGAAAAATTTAGGTGTGATCTAAGAATGACACAACCTAGACAATTATAAGTTTCGAGAGAAAGTGTAATTCCTTTGAAGTTTATTTCATTTAAGAATCTTGTGTTTATAATTTCTATAGCACTAATTCGGAATAGAGATATTGGGATTAAAATATAGAAATAGGTTCTATTCGGCACTTAAGAGATGGAATATAGTTTAATTTGTGATTCTTGCCCATGAATTCAGGAAAAATCGATAGAAGTGACTATAGAAGTTGAAAAACATTGTTGAGCTTTCTCGCATTGTTATTCTCCTTTAAATTGTTATCTTTCCATTTGAATAATCATACAATCATGTTATTTTAGGATAAAAACATTGAATTGAAATTTGATTTGTCTAGATAAAGCAAAAACTAAAATAATTATAATACTTGGAAGGAATTAAATTACAATCTCTTTGGGTTCGTAACTCTATTATTATATTACAAAACTTGACACCGTACACTTGCAGTATAGTTCACGTTATAGAAAACGCGTGACAGGTAAAAATGCAAAAAATGCAACGTTAAAACGTTTTGCACAATGAAATCCACACATAGGGACTTTATGTGCTAATAAACCCAATTCTTTTAATGGGACGGTTCAGCCCCTGTTTGGCCCCCATTACATTAAATTACATTACATTAATTTTTTCTCTCTCTTCATCTCAACCATACATTCATCAAATAAAATAATAATACACACAAATCTAAAACTTTTCAACCACACATCTCCCATCAATCACTATTCTAAAAATTTTCAACCCCTCAAAAATCAACAATAATGGGGGCCAAACAGGGGCTCAATATGGTATTAGATAAGTCCCTATTTGATAAAAGTTAAAATCAAAATTTAATTCAAATCAAAGTGAATAATTAATTTTAATCACATATATAAAAAATATAACTTTTCAACTACACATTTTATCGATTTCTATAAAAAATTATTAAAATTTAATTGTCGTTAAAAATTTATTAAAATTTAATTTTACTCTTTATCAAACAAGCGCTAAATGATCTCAATTGCGAGCTTAAAGTTTGACGGTATCCATTAAATGAATTATTTATACATTAGACTTTAATAAAAAAAATAAAGTTGGCATATAGTAAAGAAAGAGAGGACAAGTAGTAGGAGTAGACCAAACACACAAATCAGGTGACAAGTCACTTTTTCAACTTTTCTCTTTTAAGCAATTAATTAAAATTATCTTGTTTTAAGTTTTGAATTAATTTCGATTATGAGTAGCATAAATTGTCTGTTTGACCGAGAAGCAACTCAGGTTGACAAGAACACACGTGAAAGTCCTATTTTATTTATTAGGGCAGGTCAGGTCCCTCCTTCAAGATTTTGGGGGACCTTAAATCTCATCATTATTGTACACATTTTTTAAAGGGTAATGCTATTTGTAATCGTTCACTGCAGCAGTCGTCCTATGTGACACATACATGATATGTAGTTATTTAATACATTAATGTGATAATTTTTTTTACCACATTTAATGCATCAAATACACACTTGACATGTGTGTGTCATATATGACGACTGGTGCAGTGAGCGACTACAAGTAGCATTATTCTTTTTTAAATAGTATGTCTTTATATTTTATTACACTATATATATATAGTATGGCAAGTGTATTTTTTTTTGATATGTTATTTTAATCATTTAATAATATTCAATTCTTTGATTCGAACGACAATTTTTTTAAAAAAGAAAAAAGAATTATCTTATATGTATCTTTTTCATCCCAACTTGGTACGACTATAATAATTACATACTAACACTAACAAATTAATTAACAAAAATTGTGTAGCATATTGGTTGTACGGTAGGCATTTAACGTGATACCATTTTAAATAAAAGGTTAGGAAGGCAGAGTTTGATTTGAATAAAACTTAAATTTAACCTATTTTAATAAAAATTAATGAAATATAATAATAAAGATTGCATAAAAAATATAATTAAAAATAAATTTTAAGAAATTACACCGTAGAATAGAGAAAAACATGGGAGTTTGGGTCAGTTGGAATAATAAGTGAATGATAAAGTAAAAGATAAGCATGAGATTGGACCCATGATGTTTAGGGCAGGCAAAGGTCAAATCGAATCTAAATGCTTTTTGATTAGTCCAAGAAAAAGCCACAGTTACTTAAAAGACTCTTTCTTAATCTCACGCTAGGTTCTGTTTGTTTTGCAAACCTTATTATAAGTGGAAATAGGATTAAAGATGAAAAATGTTATCTAGCATCACTACTGTTAGGTATTTATGTGACGAGTTCAATTAAATGAAATTATATTACCAGATTAAGTAGTCATGTCATTTTTTTTTGCGATGAAAAAATGTTATCAAGATTTTTGGGATGAAATTCTACTTCTAGCTAATAGGGTAAATGCTAAAATCCAACATGTGTACCGGGAGGCAAATATGGTAACGGATTTTCTTGCAAAGAAAGCAAGCGATGGAGAATCTTTTGAGTTCTTTCTTGGATTAGAGATGAAAAATGTTATTTAACATCACTGCTGTTACGTATCTACGTGACGAGTTCAATTAAATGAAATTATATTACCAGATTAAGTAATCATGTCATTTTTTTTTACCTTAAATTGCTATTGTAGCATCAACGATGCTAAATATCATTGCTCATTATGCAAATTCTTCTGTGGGCATACTATCACATAGACGGTTATGCTTGTTATAGTACCGAACATTATAGGTATATTTATGCCAACTTCTTGTCATTTTCCAACCCCTCAAATTTCTAAGTGAACTATACAAATAAACGAACAATAATTGACAAATTCTATTTCATATTTTTTCTAACTCAAAATCTTATTTCACCGACATGGGTAAGTAATTGAAGTTTTTTTTAAAGTAATGTTATTCAAAATTACTGGTATCAAGTAGACAAGTACCACTCTAAGTGACACTGCACGATAATATATTCATTTAAATGTAATGTTTCGTGATTCATCTTTTATCATTCGTGACTATTTACTTTGGTCTCGTGGCACTAATTGTTCTAGATATCATTATTTTTTCTAAAAGGTAGTGTGTCTGTTTCCCCATAATTCAAACCCCTCCACCCTGCAGTTTTTTTTATTTTCTTCTCTTTGAAAATATCGTTGTCATCATTAAAGGCCTCATCACTTTCAATAATTGCAATAATCCTAAAAGCGTGACATTTGCCTTTGACAACCCGTCTTTACAGGTAACTGCCGGTCACCCTAATTTCACGCTTTTCATATTATTAATTATTGTCTGCTTCACAGTACTCCAATTAACCATATACACCACCCAGTTAAAATATGACACGCTTGACAAATTACACTGATTTATCATAGTATATGTTTTAATCAGCGAGCGAAATTCCTCGCCTTGACAATATGCACAAAATTAAGTGATTAATGTCAAATTGACTACTTCTAGGTGTGAATTATTAATTTTTATAGGTTTTTTTTTCTTTTTTTTAATTTTTTTTATTTAAAGAATGTATAGATAAAAAGTAAGAAATTTTTTTGGGATAAATGTGCAAAGTATTTTATTGTACAAATATGATTATAAAAAATATGCTAATTAAATAGTTCTGAAATAATGATTGTCAAAACAGGGGCTTAATAATTTTTAGAATGATTAAAAATTTAAATTAACATTAAAAATAAGAAAATTTTATTTTATTCCTGAACTCGTAAAGCTTGACATTTCACTTCTATAAAATTCATAGTTTCACTTTTAAAACGTGTAAATAATTTTATAAAACTTAGTTAAACTTTTCATGCTTTACGTTTAACACGGTAATACTATTAATTTTTTGAAAAAAAATTAATTAGTCAAAATTCATATAAATCTACTAGGGACAATCGGGCGGGGAGGGCCATTACCATTCCCGGGGGCGGGGAGAGCCATTACCATTCCCGTTCTGCCGAGGATTTTCGGGAGGCGAGCGAGATAGGGCACAAAGTCTTTTAGGAATAGATGCAATTATTAGATTTTACAACTGCGAAGAACGGAATGAGTGGGCCACTAATAATCTAATGGAACTTAAAACAAATAAAGGACTGTTAATGAAACTAAATGGGACACCGATGTGTGCAGGCTGAAGGCCCTCCTACAATCAAAATTAAAATAAGAGTGTTACATCCCCGTGACATAGTTCAGTGGTGCAAATGATATGAGTGAGGTAGTTTCAGCTGAGTTGACAGTCGCAATGTGAGGGTTCGATTCCTACTTCTTACAAGGTATGAAATTGAATTCTTTGTGAGCACTAGTATGATAGCTCTTATACTCGGCCTGTTGAGGCACGTCCCACGATTTACCTCATCCACAATGCTCTAGGGGCGGGGCGGTGGGGGCCCCTCAAGGTTAGGGTTTAACCTTTTTCTTTTTAAAGTAAGAACGTTACAGTTGTGCTTCCAATACTACGTCAGAAAAAAGCCTATACAATTTGTTCATCCATAAAAACTTCATGTGATTGAACGACAAAAACATCAACCACGATGAACATCGATCACAAAAATCTGCATGAACCCAAGTCTATTTTATTGATGAAATTTGCTTAGATGTCATTCTGGGAGTCAAAAATATGAATTTGATTAGAATGAATTTGCTCCACACGAGACATCAAGCACTCGATCACCTTTATAATGTGAGACTAAACAAAAATGAAAACGTTAGCACTAACTGCATAATATTTATAACGTATTCATTTTGAAAACGTAAATCCGATAGAACCTCTATCGTTTTCTGCACTTCTGGCTTCAACTTTTTCGCACATAGAATGAACGAATTATTCGATGTGGTCGCATTGTTTACTATTTTCGATTTAACTGTGATTAATTTCACACGATCATCTTTTCGGACGGCACATTACGGTAGTGATACGCGTTCCCTTTCAGCTAATACAACATAGTATGGGAACGTTTCTCATTTTCGTTGGGCTACATCTCCACCAATTCTATCTGATTTCACAGAAAAATGCTATCAGATAACAATTGTAAAACTCTCACTGTTCTGATATTTTTTAAAAGCATTAAAAAATTTCTCCAACAAAGCAATCATCACTTGTGAATCATTGTTTGTCCGGTTGATGATACGTGAATATTGGTTTCTAATCGTCTACATATTTTCTTGGATAATGATGGAACGTACTCATAAGCTCATATTCGAAATTCAAGTGGAAAGCCGTACAACCCTTACACGATTGAGCATTCTTTAGGTACGAGAATGTCTTGTGGAACAACTCCTTACACCATGGGAAAGAATTCATGTGCACAGAATAGATGAAGCACATCGTGTCATCGTTGACAACATTAGGTTGTGTGGTGGTGTATAGGAACATGGAGATGAGGTAAAGAAAGCCAATCTTAGCAATATGTTCGTTTGGGGTATCTACGGATAGTTCCTTGAATGTATCTTCAACATTGTTCCTGTACACGCTCTTAATATTGCTGAAGTATTTATCTCTGATTTGGCATCCACCCAATTTGTAAAAATTGCATTGGTCATCGCCAACACATTTCAGTCCGATGACAAGACAAAAGTCGTTCATGGAAAATTTGAGTAACTTCCCATCCAGTTCGAACCACATTTCATCTTCATTTGGTTGTTTGACTTCCAACACGAGCGTCTTGTGTATAGCTCAATCTTTGGAAAATCACCTATTACGCTTCGGTCAGCTTTGCTTTCAAGATTGAAATCACGTCGTTCTTGAGGAACACGTTTATGGTGCCCTCAAATCTCCTCTCGGGGTGGATGATGAATTTGTAGTTCTATTATATGGAGATCAAGGATTCAATCACATCAGGATGTGTGACATAACACATTAAGATAATTAAATTGAAATTGTAACGAATGATGGCATGTAATATGCTTCATAACGTGGATAATGCCTTAAATTTTGGAGTGGGGTGCAATCCGACATGGTCATCTAAAAATGTAAATGGAGTGATCGGATGGACGAAGACCTATAGACACACTTTTTGTTAAGGGCGCATGTATTTTGTGCATTGTGCACATGGAACAATGTAAATAAAAATATTAGACCGTGTAATGTATATCATCTAATACTCTTAACGCATAACATATAGTTTAGAAAGTGAAAAAAAAAGTGCGTGTATGTAAATCGTGGCGCGTTCGTACATAATAGGGTTTTGGATTCATCTATGTACACGATGGTGAGCAACATTCGAAAAGTTCACATACCTACCCTAAATAAAAAGATAAATGCATAAGATAGCGGTAATACAATGAAAAAATTGTATCTAGGTTATGCTAACTTGATGGTTGGACACTACAACAAAAATAGCTTTTACGGCATATGTTTACGGCATGCAATTGACGCGTGCCGTAAAAATAGACTTTTTACGATGTGCAAAAAATGTGTGCCATAAATGATCAATTGCATAAAGTATTTACGGCGTACATTTTTTGCACGCCGTAAAAATTGATTATTTAATGCACGCCGTAAAAAAACCATTTTTCATATTATTTACGGCTGGTTGCTGTCATCGGACGAGACTCACATTCCCTTTGTTGGATGAAGATTGAACCCGTGGGTAATGCGTAATAATGCGTAATCTTCCAGGACCAGTTCCTAAACTTTCCTCGATGACATGATAAACTTACTGACGGTAGCACGCAAGGATGTAAAGAATCTACAATTACTGCTCTAATTAATTAAATATATTTTAAATAAAGTTTAAATTGAAAGTATAAAATAAAAAGACTTTGGACAGGTCTCGAGGAATTTACAGCGGGGTCCCCATCTAATCTGAGAGGGGCAATGTGATATGGGTCGAGGATACAGAATTTTGCCATTCCTAAAATCAATTTAAAGTTTCATCTAATTGGGACATTATAGAAAATTTAAAATATTGCAACCGAATTAAATATCAATCTTTAGTTAAATCGAAAATTGAGAATCAGACATGTTCAGGTTTGTTTGGCACAATTTGTTTGAAAATTATTTTTTATCAAACTTATTTTCAACCTCACATCTCTCAATAAATTATTTATGCACGTGAACCAATAATTTTTTCTATTTTTAACCATATATTTTCTAAAAATATCATTTTTAACCACTTCAGACAATCTAAACCAAGAAAAACACAACGACCAAACATTAGTTAAAATATAATCTAAGCACCCATTTGGTTTTGATAAAAATCATATTTCTAGGAGATTTTAATAAAATTCGATCTAATATGTAATTGAAAAGTTATGATTCTCATAAATATGTGATTAAAATTAATTGTTAATTTTAATTTTAATAAGTTGTTTTTAGTTGAAATAAAAATGAGTTACATATCACACGGCACCCGTGTTTGAGTCATATTTTTCCAAAAAAATTCATTTTTTTAAATCTCATTTTTTATTACAAAATTTTCAATAAAATATTTTTCCACACATTTTTTAAATTGAAATTTTTTAACCACACATTTTTTTTTAAAAAAATCATTATTCAAAAATACATTTGTTTTTTTCCCAAAATGGGGCTCAAACAAAGACTAATAATATATATAGATTTGATTTTCTGTCCACAATAGGCAAGATAAAAACTTTCGACTGTTGACATGCTAAGAGAATATTACTTACAGTTCTCTATGATTGTCGACAGGATAAAATTTCACACTACTGACGTAACAAAAGAACTTTCGATTCTCTGCAATAGTCATATATTCAGAAAGCCATAATTACAGTTCTCTCTATCATGTTAGCAATGAGGAACTTTTATCATATCCAACTTAGGAGGATATCAATTCTAATAATATATATATCAATTATGCTACATATATATTCTACTTGACATCATGGTTGACACTTCTTCCACATGGCACGATCATCTCTTTTGATTTCCCCAACAATATTTCACGACATTGTCTCGACTGTCACATAGGAAATTTCAACCAAAATATAAACAAAAATGATCATGCTACATGTATCGAATCTTTTACTTACTACTCATAATGAAGAAGGATATCACATTATCGAAATTTTTAAATACACGCGGACCCTGCATTTTATGTGAGAGGAAATAATCCATTATGTATATATCATGAACAAGGCTTGGTGTACAGTCTTGGTATACATTAACTTACACAGTCCACTCACATGATTGTGGGACCCACCTCATGTGAGTGGGCTGTGTAACTTCATGTGTACCAAGGCTGTACACATAGCCTTTTTCAGATATCATTATATACAAATGAATTAACCCAAACAAAAATATGCTCCTAGCATTATTGTATATATTATGTGTATATGTATGTACATTGGGAGCAATTATGCAGTATTTTCTGGGGACAAGTCTCCAACACTTGCAATCATTAGCGTTTTCTCCATATGTTTGGACCGTTTGTATAGATGGGGTCCATGAAGTGTCTCTTGTAAGGCAATTATTGTTCTAGTGATTGAGGCGAGTATGCATAATGTATTGTCTTGTCTTGATTCGCGACGGTCCTCCCACGCCTCATGTTATATTTATTTATATTTTTCCCTTCATTTTCATTTTGGTGCATAAAATATCTTTTTAATGTTATCGCTATATTATATTCATTCCTTTAAAAACTTATTTTTAAAATCAAATTATTTTTAAAATCAATAATTCGAATTTTAACAACAAGAAGATTGTCAACCATAATTATCAACAAAGATTGAACAATTTGATTAATTCAAACTCAAAATAGGAAAATCCAAAAAATGAGATGAAAAGATGGCTTGAATATTATTATTTTTAGTGATTAGTGATTATTTATGCAATTGTTTCGCGCGGGTAGTCGCTAACAATTAAAAAGAAATTCAGACGATTGTTTAAGGAACAAACCATTTGAGACAAATTCCCAAAAATGAGTGCTTTATTGATGAGAGTTACAATTGGAACTAAACAAAATGCCTCTAAGGGGCGCAAGCAAACGAGTACTGAAAGAAAGATAATTAAAATTAATATAAGAAATTAAAATTACATATTCTCTGTTTGAGAGTGTTTGATTGGGGGTCCTTTCCTCTATGTCTATTTTTTTCCTTTTATACTCCCATGACGACTTCTGCGTGACAAATCGCTTGAAAACTGTTATCCATTTTCTTCATGGTGCCTAATTTGTCGTGGAACTGCCATCTCTAACTGCTGCCATTACTTTTCGTTGTTCAACTGCTTTCAAAGAGGTTTCTTAAATCGTAGAATTTGATAATTAGTTCGATAACTGTCTCAGTAACTGCTATTCTGGATGACCACAATATTTCACATATTAGGATTTTGGGCGACTCGAAGGTTTGAGTGAAAACAAGGCTATCGCGCTGAGCGACAGTGAGACACTCCATTCGTCCAAACTGTGGGTGTCATGTGGGCTTGGGCGATAATGTTATTGTGTTCGTGGGCTCCTTCTGCACTTACCAACAACCTCATTTGGGCCTTTGTCCTAGGCCTCCAATTGGGTTTCACTATTTTGGCTATCCAATTTGGGCTGTATTTTTAGTATGTCAATAATTACCCCCTAATATGGTAAATTTAATACCAAGTATTAACTTATGTTATATTCACCTCGTATTTCCTAGGCAATATTTGAAATTTTTGAGAATTTCAATCATTGTTTCTTTTTTCAGTTTTAGAAGGTGTAACGTTACAAACAAGGATAAACCCAAAAGACGCGCCATTTCTTCGCCCACTAAACTACGTTCCTGTACTTCGCGCTTCTTCCCTGCTATTTTACTATTCATCTTCTTGTTTCTCCACTACATTTCAACCTTAACACAACTGCACTTTGCACTCAATGGCGTCTTCACAAACTCAATCTGATGATGTTTTTAGTTTAGAAAATTTCCGGAATATCCTTGCTAGGCCGTATGTAAATGCAAACTTCTTCGCATTGGCCAATGCTGACCTCAATGAATTCTACTTAGGTTCGTCATTCAATAATGCCGAAGCCATTGAACAGGTGGCGGTGGGCTAGTTGTTTACTTGTACCGGGGATCTTCCATTTCAGAACTCTTTGCCATTGAAGCCAATCTGCGATAAAGGTATTCGTACTTGGCCAAAACCTGATCCTAATTTTCGTAGATGACATGCACGTATGATGAATCATGGTCCCACCAAAGCAATTTTTGATAATGCTAAAATTTTGGACTTGTTAGAAATTACCCTTTCTCCCCCGACTTATGACCCAGTGCTCTTCCCAGTCGCCCTGAGTTTCTGGTCCTCTGAGTACAATTCTTTTATCTTTCCTCTTGGTCGAATGTCTATTACTCTAAGGGATGTTGGAGCCTTTGTAAATCTTCCACCTTTGGGCGACACCATCTTTCTTGGTATTTTGATTTCCAGTGTTGTCCCTCAATTTGACAAGAAAATTGCCTAATCTTATTCAAGCATGCAGGGCCTGCAGGGCCTGCCATTTCTGAGCCTACCCATGTTGAGCGTGTTGCTTTCCTTCATGTTTGACTTTGTAAATATATTCTTTGTGTCCACAACCTGAAACCCTCTTTGAGTTATATGCCACTGTCGCATGAATTAGCACGTGGCAGACCTTTGAATTTGTGCTTATTCTTTTTGGCCCCCTTTTATAGAGGCATGGCTTCCCTTTAATTCCAATTGAGGAATGGTGCGTTTCCTATTGGTAGTGGGCCCCTTTGAATAGCTCAATTGTGGTTAAGAGCCTATTTTCCACAACTTGGTGCTCCCCCATCTCCCCATTGAACAGTTAGCTGTTATGGGCTATTCATTCATCAGATGAGCCCTGTAAATATGTCCAGCATGGACGTTTTCACATTCTTTTATACTTTGAATTCAACACATTCTTTCTTTCCCTTTCCTCCACATCAAATTCCTTCATACGTACGGCCTCATTCTACCTTAACCGAAGTGAGCACCTCTTGATCTATTTGGATCCAGTTTTTGGTTGGGAGAGAACTGTTCCATGACATTGTTATAGGAACAAATGCCAAAGCATGGGTTGAGATATATGCTCCCTAATTTTTTGCTCGCCACTTGGTTTTGGCCAGACATGGCATGTCCCTCCTTGTTACTCTAAAAGCTTGGCAGAGCGTTTCCATATTATCAGCAAAACTGAAGCGCAAACCATTGACATTCGTAATAACCGTTTAGCCGAAGGTTTCTCTTTAGCCCCTTTCAGTTCTACCACTGTTACACATCCTCTTTTTGAACAGCTTTGGCCATCAGTGAAACGTAGACTATTTGCAACTAATGCTAATCGTGCCTTGCATTTGCTGGATCGGTCAAACACTTCCTCTGCCTCTCCTGTTGTGATCGCCCCTGTGTCCATTAAGAGTCCTATCTCGCTAGCTCGCGTTAAACGTTCTATTCCCCCGTCTTCTTCTCCTTCTGCTAAGACCATCACATCCAAAGGTACCTCCAGCCGCAAAACGGCCAGCCTCAGCATCCCCCATTTTGCAAGATGATGATGATGATGATGATGCTCCTCTCATTCTTAGGAGAAAGGTAACTGAATCTGTTTATTCACAAACATACTTACTTATGTACTAATGGTTTACCTGAATTCCTCAGAAGAGTTCAGCCTCCCCTTCGAAGGCTCCAGTTTTGGCGGTCCTGTTTCATCGCCCTCTGCAGAGGTTGCTTCGTCCAAATCAACTGATGAAGGGACTATGCTCAAAGACAAACCCCTAGTCCCAGAATTTTCATTGCAACCAGCAGCAAGATCACAGCCAGTAGAAAAACCATCTATTTCCCAGGCCGTCGACCCCCCAAGTGTTGAACCGAAAGGTAATACATATTCTAATGTTTTACCTTTACTTGTGCTTCTGGTTTTTATTTGTGGCAGACTCTTCCCGTCTAGACAAGGGGAAATCTTCACAGGTGGTGGAGGCAACTGCTGACATATCCCCTAGGATTTATGATACAGTAACCTTTTAACTCACTTTCATCTTCACTTTGCTCATCATGGCGAAGGTCTTTATTATTGGCCTCTTTCTTTGTAGGGTGGTGATGACATAGTGCATTGGAATAATTAAAGACACCTCTCCCTACTTCAACCAGTCATTCTTCTACTTCATCTTTTGCTTTTTCGGAAGAAAATATGAAGTCTCTGAAACAGTCGATATTCGAGTATATGTCTTTCATGGATATGGAAATTGGCCAGGCCAGCGCTGCTAAACAGAAGGATAAGTTTGAGTTGTTGAGTGCAAAGTTGACGCAAGCACTTACGCTCCCTTCGCTCAACGTTTCTGCCGACTTTAAAGCGACATTGATGGTTGTCCACTTTGATATCCTTTCCTTATTGGCCAAGCATACAGACTTAAAGGCTAGGAATACTAAATATCTTCCTGCTTCATCTGAAAGGGAATCTTTGCTGTTGGAGATTAACAAGGTTGAGGGCGAATTAAAAAAAATCTCTTCTGAAATTATAGTCAAAGATTCTCTGATGGTAAGCTTGGTTGCAGAGATGAAGGAGCTTCAGACGAATATGAGGGACTGTAGGGCGAGGATAGTTGCCAAAAAGCGCAATGCTTCTCAGGGAATTGAGCGAACCAAAACTTTGGTTGAGCATTATAAATACTAGATGTTGACGACGATTTTGTAACCAAGCTGGACATTGCTTCTTCTCAGCAGAGTGAAGATTAGGGAAAACTTAGGGAAAAAATACGTTCGGCTTGGGGTGAACTACAATTAAGACATCCAGTGCCTTAACTGTCTTCATGTAATTTCACGCTAAATGCCGTTGCGAATTTTTTATGTAACAACAGTTTTATCATTAATGAACAACTGTTTTATTTACTTGCGCATTTATTGACGTTGTCTTTAATCGTCAAACTCCTCAAGTATTTAATTGCTTTATGCTAAGATTCGCGTACATTCTTTCTCGGTATTCCCATATCTTTTCCCAAAACTTTGGGCCATTTGATTTAAATTATTATACACGAATGTGGCCGTCCATATTTCATCCTTTCGTCCAGATTCGCACTTATCATTCTCATTTTTATCCTTTTCTTCAAAAACTAATTTGCTGCCATCGTTTTGGCACTGCGATCATTCTCAAATAGAAATGGATCATTTGATCCACCCATTTGGTCATCGGTTTTGAGTTACCTTTGGTATGGGAGGTATAAGAAATATTCTTTGGCCAGCAAAATTCTTCCCATCGTCTCCACACCCCCCAGAAGGAGTTCAATGATGGAAGACGATTTTGGGTGACTTTCAGGCCACTTGCTGAGAATGTTTCTCAGTCTCCTTGCCTATTATTGCAACGATGCAATTAGAAAGGCGATTTTAAGGGTCCTTTTCTTCCTTGTTGCTTGTTGAGAATGCTTTTCAGCCTCTCTACTTGCCCTTGCAGCAGTATGATTAGGATGGCGATTAAGGTCAGTTCACCCTCTTACTTGGCGATCGATCGAGGAATTAGTCTGTTCTCAATTGTAGCTGTAAGAACATTCAATATTTTGTATTTCATGTTGTAATGGATATTTGATAATAATAAAGGACTTTGATTGAACGTACTTCGTTCCTACGTTATTCATCTATGGTTGTTTGACACAATATTGATTATACTTTTATTTGTTCACTTTCCCATAAGGAAGGAACATATCTTTTTAAATATTTGCCATTAATAAATCTCACGTGTTTGGTGCCATCCAAATCTTCTAAATGATAGACTCCATTAGGCAACACACTGTTTACTTTATATGGCCCTTCCCAATTGGGCGACTATCTGCCATATTTCGGGTCTTTGCTATCCAAAGGGAGTATTTTTTTCCAAACTAACTCGCCCAGGCTAAATGATTTGGCTATAATTTTTTTTATTGTAAAACTTAGCCATTCTTTGTTTCTGGACTCGTAACCTGTTTAAGACGTCCAATTTTAAATCGTCTAATTCCAACAAGTTTTAAGTTAGTGACTCAGCATGTTCACCATCGTTTACCTTATGTTGCAAACATACTCTAATTGACTGGATGTTGATTTCTATAGGCAAAACGGCCTCCTATCCATAAGTAAGTTGGAAAAGGGTAACCTTGGTACTTGACCGAAGTGACGTTCTATATGCCCATAGGGCTTTGTTTAGACATTCATGCCAATTTCTGGCATTGTCATCTATCATTTTCCTTATGATATTTTTTAGAATCTTGTTAGAAGATTCCACCTGTCCTTTAGATTGAACGTAATATGGTGTGGAGTTTACTAACTTAACTCCAAATTCGCCAAAAAATTCATTCACTTTATCTTCATTCAAGAAAGTTCCATGATCTACAATCAAAGTTTGTGAAATTCCAAATCTATAAATAATATGATCACGGATAAACTCTATGACACTCTTTTGAGTGATTTCTTTTAAAGGTGTCGCTTCTACCCACCTAGTGAAGAAATCGGTCGCAACTATAATAAAAGTATGTTGCTTGGATGATGGGGGATAAATTTTCCCTATCAGGTCTATCGCCTAGCTCTTAAACGGCCAAAGTTTGATAATGGGTGTCATATCCCTTGTCGGTGCTCTCTGTATTGGACTGTACTTTTGGCATGCTAGACAGCTCTTCGCGTATTGAATACATGATTCTCCCATCCTGGGCCAGAAATATCCACTCCTAATAATCAACCACCTCATCCTTTGGCCAGCTTGATGAGCTCCACATATCCCTTCATGTACTTCAGCCATGATCGTTCTGGCTTCTTGCAAACTTACACATTTCAGTAATATCCCATCAGAGCGTTTTTTGAACAACTCTTCATCTATCAATGTGTAATTTAGCGAACACAGTGTCATTTTTCTTTCACCTCCTTTATTAGGTCCTTTAAGGAACCTTTTGATAACTGTCATCCAATCTATTGCATCTTCATCTTGAATACAATGAATTTCTGTTCTATTCGCCCTTCTTTGGACTACGGGCAATATTACTCCATATTCACAAGGAGAATCCCGATTTAAAATTTTTGAATACCTCGAGGCCATCTGAGCCAACTCATTTGCTGTGTCATTATATATTCTATTGACACATTGAAGTTCTACTTGGTCAAATTCTTCCAACAATTCTTGGGCGATTTCATATTGATTTATAATGGAATCACTTCGGCACTTGAAATCACCGATTAATTGGTGAATTACCAATTGAGAATCGCCCCTAACAATCACATTCCTTACCTCCATATCTATCATTAATTCTAAACCCGCAATTAAAGCTTCATATTCAGCTTGCTTGTTGGTGCATATTCTATCCAAAGTGAATGCGAACTTGTAACAAATCCCCAAATGATTTATCAATGCCACTCCTACTTCGCGTCTTTAGAGGTCTTTGACCCATCGAAGTATAAAACCCAAGGTTTTATTTCAAATGAGTTAATTTCTAGCTTAATTTCCTCACGCATGTCAAAGTATGGATGATCGGCCAAAAGTTGGCTAAAACTTGATTTTTGATCGCCTTTTGGGATATGTATTGTATTTCGAACTCTGATAACGCTAAAATTCAAAGACCAATCCTTTGATATAAAATAAGGCGAAAGAACATATATTTAATCAAATTTACTTTAAAAATCAAATAAACGGTTACAAGCCGTAAATAAGCCCTTAATTTTGTACATGTGAAATACAATGTAAGACATAATTTTTCAATGGTAGATTAATTACATTCACATTTTGTTAACCGTCCACTCAAGTAGTAAATTGCAATTTCTTCTCCAAATTGGTCTTCTTGTGCCACCATTCTAGCTATTAATTCTTGCTCGGTCGATATATATATACTTTCATTAGTCGTCCTTAAATTGGTGACACCAGCACAATGGACTTGATAAATATGTCTTTAGACTTTCGAAAACCTTTTGATGCTTTTCCTTCCAAACGAATTCGTCTTGATTTTTCAACTTTAAAAGTGGTGAAAAAGCTTTAGTTCCCCATACACAGTTAGAAATAAAGCGTCTTAAAAAATTTACTTGACCTAAAAACCTTTGCAATTCCTTTTTATTCCTAGGAGATTTGGCCTCTAAAATGGCATTCGCTTTATTTTTGTCAAGTTCAATTCCCCTTTTGTGCACTAAGAAACCAAGCAAATTTCCTGCATTAACACCAAATGCACATTTTAAGGGATTCAATTTTAATTTATACTGTCTCATTCGCTCAAATGAACATCTCAACTGTTCAAAATGGTCTTCTTCTTTACTAGACCTGACTACTATATCATCTACATACACCTCGACAAACTTGCCTACCATGTTGTGAAAAATCAAGTTCATTACCCTTTGATATGTCGCTCCTACATTTTTCAAGCAGAAAGGCATAACCACCCATTCAAAACATCCTAAAGATCTAGGGCATCTAAAATCAGTTTTATATATACCATCCTCAGTTATATAAATTTGATTATACCCCGAATTCTCGTCCATGAAGGAATATATTATGTGCCCGACAGTTGAATCTACTGTAGGCATAGGATATTCATCTTTCGGTGTGGCCAAGTTTAGGTTTCTAAAGTCTATACATACCTTAAGCTTACCATTCTTTTTTAGTACGGCACAATATTGGACAACCACTCAACATATCTGACCGTTCTAATAAAATCTGCTTTTAATAATCACTCTATTTCTTTCTTTATCTCGGGAAGTACATGAGGAGCAAAACGTCTAGGGGTTTGTTTATGAGGTTTGAAATTTGGCTTGGTTGGTAATTTATGTTCTACTAAATTTCTATATAAACCAGACATATGTTCATATTCCAAAACAAAACAATCTTTGTATTCTCTTAATAAAACGATTAATTTATCATTAACCTCTTAATTGAGTATCTGGTTGACGAATGTTGGGCGATCTTCCCCTTCATTGCCAATATTCACTTTGACCAGAGGGTCTTGTGCTTGAACATATTCAGGTTTAGTGATCCTCAGCCGATACTTTGCTCCAATTCGAACACTGCCAATTTGTCTCCCAACGCTTTCAAAGCTACTTCCTCTTTCGTCTTATCTTTGCATTCTTTATTGAAAGCCATTAACTTGGCTTTGAAGGCTTGAATATTGGCCGTTTGCCTTTGTTGCTTACAACTCATTTAGAACTCTTTGATTATTTTCTTGCCAATTACTGGCTCCTCTAGGGCCACTATGTTTGACCTCATTTGATTGAACATATCTGTGAGCTCGTCTACTGAAAATGGTTCTTCGCTATGTGCAACAATCTGAGTTTCTTCTCCATCTTGGATTACTCTTACAGGTCCATAATTTCCCTCATACATGAACCTTTTTACGAAGTTTGCTTCTGCGACAAAAGGCCTGTGATCTTCTTGCACTACTTTTGCTTCACCCTTATCATTCCAGAAAACCAAGCATTGACGGAGTGATGATGGTATGAAGCGACTCCCATGTATCCAATCTCTTCCTAATAACACATTGTAACTGGTAGGACCATCTATCACGAAAAAGACAGTGGTCCTAGTAGTTGTCCCAACAGTTATGTTTAATGGCATAACCCCTTTAGTTGAAGTTGCTCATCCATTGAAACTCGTAAAGATGACTTCTGCTGGAATCATATCACCCTCCGTTTTTGCAACTTTCCTCATCATCCTATATGGGATGGTGTTTATAGCTGCTCCATTATCAATGAGTACTTTCACCACAGGTATGCCGTTAACTAGAGCATTAACATATAGTGGCCTCAAGTGTTTGGTCAATTTCATGGCTGGCCTTCTGAAAATGACATTTTCAACAGCGTCTATCTCCAATTCTTGCTTGTCTTCTGTTGAACTATCCTTTTGTGATAGGTCGACATGCAGTATGTCGCACTAAGCTTCTATTTCTCGAGCTTCCTTTCTACTACATTCCGTAGCTTCTTTTTCAATTACCCAACCGGTGGGAGGGGGTAATATTCTTGAAGGTGATCTATACTTTTCAGAGTGAGGTACTCTCTTTTTCCTTTTGGGTGTCTCGTACAGCACATAATAATCGAAAGAACGCCCAGATGGTTCCCCCAACAAGTCTACCTCATGAACTCCCTCTCGATGTAGTTGCTTCAATAGAGTATTACGCGATACTCCTCTCTTTTTCCTTTCTGCCTCCAGATCAATTTCTTCTTCGATATCTGTCATACCATCATCTTCTTCATCATTGTAGGCCCTTCCCGAAGTTTGGCCTTCTTCACATTCTAATACACACGCTTCTTCTTCGTTATCTTCTTTGTTCTTGAATTCATTAGCTAGTAAATAATTATTAGCCACGACGGGAGGTAACGTACCAAACTGAATAGTAAAGGGTTGATCTGGATATTCTTCATCTCTTTTGTCTCGCTCAAATTTTGATCTCCCAGAAGAACTATCGGCAAGTCTCCCATCGATTCGTCTGTACCAGTCTCTTCACTGTCTCCGATGACATTTTGATTGGCCACCTCGAGTATCTTAGGCGCCTTAGGACGTGCCAATCCCTGTTGTCGCATCATCATTCGTCCACGATTCAGTTGAAAATGCCGTTGTTGGGTTCTAGTCATCTCGTTGAAGGGCGTCGCCCTTCCTGCATTATATTGGAATGAATGCCATACGTTCGGTTGGCGAGGTTGCGGCCTAAATGTCCTCACATTATTTGTTGGCCTGAACTGCCTCTCAAAAGGTGGTCATCTATAGAATGACGTACCTCGTTCTCTAATTGGCTGCACGTCTGGAATAAAATCAGGGCGATAGTAATGATGTCATGTTCCTGAGCTTCCTATCTTTGCACTCATTTCTCCCTTGCACTTGGCACATAGGACGTCTTCGTCTTGCATAGGTTCCTTCCCTTTGATGAGTTCGAAAACACTAGGGAGTGGTTCAGAGTCCTCTTCTCCGTCATCTATGACCAATTTGAATTTTGACAACTTGTTTTTAAACCCAGTTGTCACCATATTCACTCTAAGTGGTCGTGGGAAAGGGTTCTCATCTACTGCGATCTTCTTCTTATCTTCGAACGTAATTCGTCCTGATTCGATGGCATCCGTAACACATGACGGAAAACCAAACAGTTGTTAGTCAAATGCGACTATCCATTATGCAACTTACAATATTTTTTACCTTTAACTTGTTCAGAGTTTGGCAACTTGTATTTATCGCTCAACTTTATCTGCTTATCCTTATATAATTTATCGAATATAAGGCCATCTTTGGTTACATCGAACGAGAATGTTCTAACCTTTCTACCTTCATCTTTTATAGGCTCATCTTTGCTCGACGTTATAGGCTTAGCCATTATAGGGCAAGTATATGCATCTCTTTTGATTAATTCGGCCAAACATATTTCATTTTGATCAAAGTATTGGTCATTAATGGTATGAACGTCAAAATTTGGGTCTCTATAATAAGTCCCCTTACTAGAATTTTTCATTTGTTCTTCTTCTCTTATTAATTGTTCATGCCTAATTACGTTTGCGCTCAATTGGAACAGATCTGAAAATTCCCTATCTTGAAACTTCTTTTTTAGATCGAACCTTAGACAGTTTTGAGCAATTTTGACAAATTCCTTTTCGGGCAGAGGTACAAAACACTTACTTCTTGTTGTTTTGAACTTTTGAAGGAAACCTTCTGCCCATTCATTTGACATTTGACGTAAGTTCGCCAAATCGACCAAGTAACTTCAGATTCAGTTTTGTAAAATTGAGCATGAAATAATTGTTCTAATTGTTGCCATATTTGAACAGAGTTCACTGGCAAGTTAATAAACCAGGAAAATGCTACTCCTATCAATGAATTCGGGAACAACCTCATTTTATGGTAGTCGGTTACCTCACCACTCTGCAGTGTGAATCGCCCTATGTGTTCTAAAATAGATACTTCTCCTAAACCAGTGAATAACGAGAATTCTGGCACTTTGCACCCTCTAAACCATGGATACGCTTGATCTACCCAATCAGGATATGGTTTCGTATAAGTTGGCCTGATAATAGGACGTACCCCAAGAGCAATTTGATCATGCACTATCTCCATGATTTGATTCCTCAACATGACATTGTGATCATATGGTATTCCTACGGGTTGGTTTAATGGTTGATTTGCTTGAGGCCTAACATTTGGTCCTTGGTTAGCAACAAAATTGCCATTATTTGGGCCATTGTTACCATTGAATTGAGTGTTTAAACAATCATTAACACGTAGGGCGTTCTGTCTATCATTTAGGATATTATCCCTTATAATTGAATTGCCTCCGAGGTTGGTAAACCCATTGCCACTATTTGAGTCGGCATCCCACTACCCCCCTGGTTCGAAGTAGATTGACCAAAGAGTGGCTCTATTCCTTGATTTAAATTTAAACCAGGAAAATTATGTGATGAATTATGTCCCACAATTGTCCTGGTTTGAAAGTAGTTTGCAACAGGCATAACTGGCTGACACATTTGGCCACCAACTTATTCATTATCTCATTTAGCATGATCAGTTGTTTGACCATATATCATAATGTGCATTCCCACTTTGAGTAAATCTTTTCATATTATGAATGTTTCGTAGATTTACTTGTTCAATGACATCTTGTGTGACTTCACCGAGCAATGCACGCGTGGTTCGAGGACTCAGCTCCGTCATTGGTTCATAACGACTGTGACTGCTTTGACTTTGTCCCTCTGTTCGTGGAGAGCTTTGCTATTCCTCATATTGCTCGATTACAGACTGGACTACTCCCTAACTTGCTGGTTCTTTATCCGAATGTTTATGAGGCATAATGCTTCACTTATTGTATCTTCAACACTAAACACCAAGGTTCCACTGAGCGTGCCAAATTGTTTCGCGCTGGTAGTCGCTAACAATTAAAAAGAAATTCAAACGATTGTGTAAGGGACAAACCTCTTGAGACAAAGTCCCAAAAAGTGGTGCTTTATTGATGAGAGTAACAATTGGAACTAAAAAAAATGTCTCTAAGGGGTGCAAGCATACGAGTACTGAAAGAAGGATAATTAAAGTTAATCTAAGAAATTAAAATTACATATTCTCTATTTGAGAGTGTTTGATTCGGGGTACTTTTCTCTATATTTATTCTTTCCTTTTATACTCCCATGACGATTTCTGCGTGACAAATGGCTTGGAAACCGCTACCCATTTTTTTCATGGTGCCTAATTTGTCGTGGAACTGCCATCTTTAACTGCTGTCATTACTTTTCGTTGTTCAACTGTTTTCAAAGAGGTTTTTTCAATCGTGGAATGTGATAATTAGTTCGATAACTGTCTCAATAATTGCTATTCTGGATGACCACAATATCTCACATATTAGGATTCTGGGTGACTCGAAGGTTTGAGCGAAAACGAGGCTATCGCGCTGAGCGACAGTGAGACACTCCATTCGTCCAAACTCTGGGCGTCATGCGGACTTGGGCGATGATGTTACTGTGTTCGTAGGCTCCTTCTGCACTTACCAACAACCTCATTTGGGCCTTTGTCCTGAGCCTCCAATTGGGTTTTACTCTTTAAGTTATCCAATTTGGACTGTATTTTTAATGTGTCAACAGCAATATAAGTGAAAGTTGACATCAACTTTAAGAATTGTTTGTGTAATTTGCTCTACGCTGTATCTTTCATCCTAAACAATGATAGAACTTGGGGTCTAACCATTTCTTCGACCGTGTTGCTCTGTCTTTTGCAAGTATTAGTGATACATAATTATTTATGCAAAATATGACAAAATTGACTAAATGTAATTTTCTAATCTAAACTGGAAATAGGAAAACCAGAAGAAAAGATGATTTGAACTTTCCCTTTTTTTTTTTTTAGTGATATGTTCATGCAAAATGAGGGAAAATTGATTGTGTTGAGACTAACAATAATTTTCTATTCTAAACTTAAAATTGGAAAATTCAAAAAATGAGAAGAAAAGATGGTTTAAATTTTCTTAATTTTTAGTGTAGATTAGAAAATTATTTTTAGCCCGAATAAAGTAATTTTTCCTCATTTTGCATAAATAATTACTTAGTAAAGTGACCAAAACACCCTTTTTATTATCACTTTATTGAAAATCTGATGTGATGACAACCACCCAATAAAGCTCTTGAAATAGGCAAAAGCCTTAAGTCTAGTCACAAAGGCAGGTAATGCGAGCACACGAAGCACAGAAATAATCTCTTCTTTTCTTTAGTGATTTTCCCTTTTTCCTTTTTGTGCAACGAAGAGACTGAAAATCAAGTTATTTTGTATGACAAGACTTCTTATTTGGACAACAACCAATCACTGAAGGCCTTTTTGATAGCACCCAATTTTCTAGGGAAGTTAAAATTCGTTTTTCATTTTCCACCTTTTAGGCTGTTTAGTAGGTTAAATTTTCCATCTAATTCATTTTCTACCCAATTCTTGGTTTTGAAGGAAAACCAATTTCCACCACATTGGTGAGAATAGGTTTTCCAAGCTACTTTTTTTTTTTTTTTTTTTGGCAATGAAAACAAATTCTATGGATAATTGTAAAAAAAAAAAAAAAAAAAAAATTCCCTTTAATGAAAAATTTATATGGAAAACGAAGTCAAACGAACACTAAAAGATCCAAAATTTCAACATTTTTCTGGTGGAAAATTATACCGATCAAACACAATTAATTACAATTCCCATTAAAACAAATTTTAGGCAATTCAATTCCCTGTAATTCATTCTTTCCACCCAAAATTCCACTTTTACAATCAAACAGATCCTAAGAGCAATATGCGTCGATTAACTGAAGATTAATAATAAGAATATTATGATTTTTCTATAATATCCCCTAACGACTTAAGTTTTCAGATGAAGTTGTTCAACAAGTTTCAACGCGTAGACAAATTCATATTCAATTGATTAGTATTTTCAACAACTGCTTTTTTATTACATTGGTACTTCTGTGCAAGCATTTTGAAAACCGTCCCACCACGGGTATTATGTTGGTGTCTTCTTCTTTGCTAACAACTCGACGTGTCAATATGCCAAAAATTTAGTGGCAGGGCAACCAAACGGGATGACAAATCCCAACTCACTACCCGCTACCCGAAAAAGTAACAAAATCTGGCAGTACACCTAAACCATTCAATTGGTGGGATCATAAGCCCAAAAACAGGGCAATTTGAGAATCAATAAAACTGTAAAACAGCGACGAATCAGTCACAAGATGGGAAAGAAAATACTTAAGCCTATAACAGTAATAAACTCCCGATATCTTATACTGTCCTTTAAATCCTGCAACATACTTGCACGTCTAAGGTCTTAAAAATGTCCACCAGAAGGTGGAGTGCACACCCATATCTCAGATGCTAAACTCCAAGTAGGCAAAGCATCGATCTACATGAAGCTAAAGTAGAAGAAATGACTTCTGTTAAAAAAAAACCATATACGAGGAATATAATTTAAATATTCCAACAGAAAATGAAAAGCGTTAAATGCCTGCAAAACTCGAGGTTCAAAAGGAAGAAAATAATGCAGATGGTACAGCTTTCAGTTTTTAGCTTTGTAGTTCAGTAAAACTAACTAGGAATTCTATATGGCAAAGTTCTTTGACACTGACACCTGCTTCTATATATGCTAACTATTTATAACTACTCTTCTGTAAGAATTCAGTTTTGTGAGGTCAATTCGACAAAGATATAGGTGGAAAGGCCTCCAGCTCAAGTGGTAAGAGCGAAGCCTTCCTAGGCTGATGACTTGGGTTCGAGCCTACTTTTGGAGGATGGGGTGAAATCCATCGATCCCCTTTAAAAAAATGAAATAAAATAAAAGTTCCAAATATAGATGGAGCTATTGATTAATCTTGAAAGGAAAACATTACTACTGATCCACAGTACCCACACAAACAATCTTTGCCGCTATTGTTTAAATTACCATGTATCTAATTGACAAAAATAACCAAAAAAAAAAAAAACTAAATGAACCTTTGTCGAGACCTCATTCGATTCATTGATATTGATGAATCAAATCTTTTGCAATCAGTTCATGACATGTTAATTTCAGTCTACCCATCCTTGTCTTCGTCCTAAACCATTCTATTCCGATTCCACTGCTCTTGTGAATGTTAGTTTTTTAGGTCTACCCAAGACATGAACCAGTCTTGGCGTCCCCTATATCATCCTTTATTGATCCTCGATAAAACCCATTCAAGAAAATTAAGAAAAAAATCAGACTACGTATGTATAAATTTTCATAGGGTGTAAATGAGCCGGTATATGGTCAGTTAAGTTTTCTGTATCTTGTCCCCAAATTCTCTAATATGAAGACATCAAAGGCTTCCAACGCACATGCACATCAATGTAAGAATGTAACCAATAATGTGTACTGGATGGGAAAAAGACACACACACAGGCACGCACAAACACTGAAAGTAGATAGGGTGTAAATCTCCACATAAATTCTTGAAGTGTTTGTTCCTTTGTGATGGCATGAGCATGGCAATGAAAAATATGTTTAATGACTTCCTTTGATATGGGTCAATACTTTTTATTGAGTAATATTATTCATCCCCACTGGGGTTGAACCCCAATCTATGTGGCAATTACATGACATTAAATGATAAATTCATTTAAATACAAAGTCAAATGACTCATTTAATTGAGTCTATCATTTAATGTCACATAATTGACACATAGACTGGGACTCAACCCCAATGGGGATGAATAGCATTATTCCTTTTTATTGAGCCCTTGTTTTAGCTCCATTTTTTTCAAAACTCATTTTTTCAAAACTCATTATTAATCACACATTTTCCTGTAAAATAAATTTACACATAAATCCAAAACTTGTTCATACTTTTTAATTTTACATTCTCCTAAAAAATTACTATTACAAACCCATTTTCCCCAAAAAATGGGGCTCAAACAGGGCTGAATAGATTCTTCAATGGGACAAGAAATGTACTTTGACATTCAATTTTTGACAGCTGGTGGAGAAAGGCCCACTAATCTAATGATTTTTCAAGAGAAAATGCTGACGGAAACCCATTTAATTGATCTTTAGAATTGTTTTTTCAAGGGATTCCAATGTCATAAATAACAGTGATTGTGACCGAAGAAGAGATGAAATGTTTATGATCTTCAGGTTCTGTGGGTCCATAAATAAAATTCCGAGACCTAACGGACGTCATCCGAATAAAATACCAATAGTCATCAGATTCATATGAACTAATGAGTAAACTATTATTTTTACGATCAACCTCTCTTGAAGTGGTTGAGGAAGTATAAATTATGGCAATCGCGCTTGGAAGTAGAATGGAACCTTAGCTGTTCTCACAAGTCATATAAGTTGTATAGCATCGAAGTATGTTTGATAAGCAGTTGGTTTGGTCGGTGGGGGCGATCTTAGCAAAAAAATCATGTATGGAAACGATGCAGGAAACTAGGGAATGGGTTGAGTAAACTCCCAAGACAAAACTTTACATAGATATGGCTTTGATTGGTCCTGGTTTGACTCTGATCGAAACGGAGAGCACCCGAAAATGTTAGGCACGCTATGGAAGGAAGAGGATACTAATAGAATACCAAGATGAAAATGTAAAGTAGAAGAAGAGATTCAAATGTCAGGGTTAATTAAGTAAATTACACAACGAAAATGACTTTCCGAGGAGGTCAAAGTAATTCCAGAAAGTATATCTATTAGGATGTAAAACAAGGTTTGTCAAAGACACAAGTATGACAGAACTTTTTTTTGGAAAGAATGAGTTTCCAATGGTAAATTTTTGGAGAATTTGCAGTTAAAAAGTAAAGAAAAATTTTGGGTTTTCATTATGAATATTATATTGCGAGAACGTGTGATTGAAAATGAGTAATGAGAAAAAAGTGTTTGGAAAGAAAGGTTGTCAAACAGACATAAAAGGCCAGTCAATTCTTTTTTGTTGAAAGAATTCTACCTTGTGCAAAAACCTATCTACCAACATAATATTCTGGAAAACGGGTGATATAAAACAAACGACGAGTAATTTAAGAACTATAATAAAATTATTGTTCAATATGAGTGTGTCAAAGTTACCATTTCTTATTCTGTCAGGAATCATTCAGCTCAATCTTCTCCTTCTAGATTCACGGGAATCCTGATTGTCTGCATTTGAAACTCTAGACAAAACTCTTCTTCTGCGGGTAGCAAAAGAAGAAGGTGCTGTGGGCAAATTGATTTCACTAGAAGTACTCATTGCCAGGATAGGTACAACAGTACTAGGAATATCCCTTGTTTGGGAAGAGGAGGAAATGGCTGCACTTGAATCTGGAGCCTGATGGTCTAATTGTATGACAGCAGAATCACTAGTAAGAGAATTATTCCCAATATCAACTGATGAACCCCGGGCATCACTCCATAAAAACCGGTTGTTAATAACTGTTTCAAGGTCCTCAACTAACCTTTCAGCATTACTCAAAGCAGAGGAAAGGGAAGACAGAGAAGCAGCTCTTTCAGATGGTACTCTTGAAACCCGCTGGACCCTAAGGTGGCGGCGGCTTGCTGCCTCTCCAGTTTGCACCTCTGGAGCATCAGACTCAAACCTGAAATTACGACTTCCGCCCTCAGTTTGATCCCCCATTGCACCAATACTAATCCTAATTCGCCTCAATGCTTCCTCAACTGGAACACGAGATAGACCGTTTGTCACTTGCTGCTGCCTCAAGCTCTCTACTCTCTGAGCTTTGGGCCTCGGAGGTATCTTCAAGCCGGATTCCAACTCAGCCACAGATTCACTATCCCCATTCCCATAAATAGGAATAACAGTGATATCAGATACCTCTCCTTTACAAACCGGACATTCCTTGGAAGTTGAATCAATATACGACACTTGATAAAAGCACACCCAACAAAACAAGTGACCGCAGCAAGTCAATACAGGTTCCCTTGCCACCTCCAAGCATATATTACAATCATAGAAGCTCCCACCTTCCTTATCAACCTTCTTAACATCGGAATCCATCTCCAAGGCCTTTGCGACCAAATAGGAACTACCCCTTTTACAACCTTTTCCCCTCTCAGCACTCCTTTCTATAACACCACAATCAATTCCACTAAGAGCATCTCTCTCACCATCCACATGTGCACCAGAAAAGTCGCTTATTTCAGCATTACGCAATTGGCGCCACCTTTGGCGCTGCCTAGCACGAGAAGTGACAGCTTCAAGCTCTCTAATCCTTTCCTCTATCCTACCATGGGTAGTTTCCAACTCATTCAACATAGATCCAAATCTCGAATCTGAATTCAGAGGTGGGTCCAAAGGTTCTAGGTTCAAATCAAGATCCACTAAATTTTCACCCATCAAATTGTTATCATCCATTACACGAACACCTCAAGACGCAAAACCTTCAATATAACACAAAAAACTCGAAAAACCCAAAGAATTAGGAATTAGAATTGAAAAATAAAATTTACCAAATTAGATGTTCAGAAACCAATTGAATTTTGAAAAAAACAAAGCAGAGATCTAGAAACCGAGAACTGCGAAAAAAAATTAGTCATTATGCGGGCAAATCAGTAAATGAAGAAAAGCAGAGATTTTTCCAATTCCATGTAGAAGGAAACAGAGATACAAGATTTTGAAACTTCATAACTACGGATTTTTTTGAGACATATAACGCTGCTCCATGGTTACCTTTCTTTTCTCTGTGTAACCTAATTATCTCGAGAGCAGAAAAAATAGGGGTTGATCACCGAGGAAATAGTAGGAAATAACCTTTTCATTCTTGCATAATTCCACAATGACCTTTGACTAACAAATAAAATAAAAAATAAATAAAAAATACTAAAAATATAACTTTTGTTGGAAAAAGTCCAAAACACCCTAACTTTATCAAAGGATCTCACTCAAAGATATGGGCCGGCTGTCACTTGGGCCACATACGGCCCAGATCACTAAATTTCACACTTAACAGCCGGCCCATATATATATATTTTTTTATTTTTTAATAATTTAATATAATAAATGGTATAATAAATTAATATTTATATAATTAAATATTTTACTTAATTTAATAAAAGTAATATAATTAAATATTTTACCCATTTCATTAAAATTAATATAATTACATAAATAATTTACGTAATTCAATAATTAAATATTTTACTTAATTTAATAAATCGAATATGAAATAAATATTTATAGAATCAAATATTTGACATAATTGGAAAAATTATATAATTAAATAATTAATTTTAATATGATAACTACTAATATCATTAAATAAATCATTTTAATTATTAAATATTATATTTTAACATATTAGCAACTTCTTCTTTTTTTCCTTTAAATATTATTAATAATTGAATAAATCGAATATGAAATAAATATTTATAGAATTTAATATTTTACGTAACCGAAATTTTCCTATATAATCCAATAATTAATTTTAATTTGATAATTACTAATATCATTAAATAAATCATTTTAATTATTAATTATTATCTTTTAACGTATTAACAACATCTTTTTTTTTTTTGCTTTAAAATTTATTAATAATTGAATAAATCGAATATGAAATAAATATTTATAGAATTAAATATTTGACGTAATCTAAAAAATTTATATAATTAAATAATTAATTTTAATTTGATAATTACTAATATTGTTAAATAAATCATTTTAATTATTAAATACTATATGTTAACATTTTAGCAACTTTTTTTTCCTTTAAATTTTATTAATAATTGAATAAATCGAATATGAAATAAATATTTATAGAATTTAATATTTTACGTAATCGAAATTTTTCTATATAATCCAATAATTAATTTTAATTTGATAATTACTAATATCATTAAATAAAAAATTTTAATTATTAATTATTATCTTTTAACGTATTAGCAACTTCTATTTTTTTTTTTTTGCTTTAAAATTTATTAATAATTGAATAAATCGAATATGAAATAAATATTTATAGAATTAAATATTTGACATAATCTAAAAAAATTTATATAATTAAATAATTAATTTTAATTTTAATTTGATAATTACTAGTATTATTAAATAAATCATTTTAATTATTAAATATTATATGTTAACATTTTAGCAACTTTTTTTTTCCTTTAAATTTTATTAATAATTGAATAAATCGAATATGAAATAAATATTTGTAGAATTAAATATTTTACGTAATCGAAAAAAATTATATAATTATATAATTAATTTTATATATTAAATATTATCTTTTAACATATTAGTAACTTCTTATTTTTTCCTTTAAATGTTATTAATAATTGAATAAATTGAATATGAAATAAATATTTATACAATTAAATATTTTACGTAATCGAATCTAATCTTTCATTTTTCAAATGTAAACTAATCTTTTATTTTTCAAAATGTAATTGTTTTTACTCAATTTAAAAAAATTCTGCTTGTTTTAATTTTGATATAAAAAAATGAAAGATTAGTTTACAATTTATATTTAATTAAAGAATTTTAGATTAATTAAAATATTGAAAGGAAAAAAATAAGAATTTGCTAACACATTAAAAAATAATATTTCATTTTCGTAATTATCAATTTAAAATTATATATTTCACTTTTTATATCAAAATTGAAACAAAAAGAAATTTTTTAATTATGTACACAATATATATTTATTTAATTACATTTGAAAAATGAAAAATTAGTTTACAAATTATATTTAATTAACGAATTTTAAATTAATTAAAATATTGAAAGGAAAAAAATAAGAATTTGCTAACAAGATAAAAAAAAATATTTCATTTTCGTAATTATCAATTTAAAATTATTTATTTCATTTTTATATCAAAATTAAAACAAAGGGAATGTTTTTAAATTAAGTAAACAAGCTATATTTATTTAATTACATTTAAAAAACGAAAGATTAGTTTACAAATTATATTTAATTAAAGAATTTTATATTAATTAAAATATAAAAGGGAAAAAATTTTGTTAACATGTTAAAAAATAATATTTCATTTTTTGTAATTATCAATTTAAAATTATTTATTTTATTTTTATATAAAAATTAGAATGAAAGAAAATTTTAAATTAAGTAAACAATATATATTATTTTTTAACATGTTAGCAAATTCTTATTCTTATTCTTATTTTTTTAAATATTTTTATTAGCAAATTTATCTTACGCATTGTACATATTCACTAAAGTGACGCAAAAATCAGTGTCATTTACGCTTTGTTCAACTTAAACAAATAATTCACTTTAATATCGATTTAACGCTTCATATGTTGAATTGAAAATGTCAAATGATCTTTGAATTGAATTTTTAGTACCATATCTTATCGAGATGAATCAACGCTTAGCGTGTTCGACATATCAAGGTACTCAAAAGTTGTGTCGAAACTCACAATGAAGATTCGAGCATGTTAAGGGTCAAATAGATATAACTAAAGATCAAAAGGAGTGAAAACAAATCAATTTTCCACCGTAAAAGGATGTCCAAATTTTTGGTTGGAGATTGAAATTCATTTTTGGCATAGTAAACGTTCGAATTGAAAAAAAGCTATTTCTAGCAAAGTTGTAGCATTTTGAATTATCTTTCCAACGCCTTTTAAATCGGCTTAATTGGATATCGGAAACAAAAGTTATGATAAAAATACTCAAACAGCCTCAGCTTAACAGCTGATTTTTTCAGATGTTAATGAGATTTTACCATTAACAGCCGAAATATAGGCTGTTAACAGCCGAAATTTCAGCTGTTAACAGCCGAAATATAGGTCGCTAACAGCCTAAATTCATCGTTATCAAATTAAATTCGATCAATGGGCCGAGAGATTTCGCTAATGTACCGATTTTTTCGCCATTAACATCCGAATTTTCAGTCGTTTGTGCTTATTATTTTTCGTAATAGTAGTTTTATTTGTTAACTAAAAGGGTAGTATTGTCTTTTTAACACAAACATGTTTTGTAATTGTTTTAGTCACTTAAGGGTGTTTTTGTCTTTTTATAGCAAATGGGTCATTTTGGGATTATTGTCAATTGAAAAAGTCAAAATGGAATTAGGGACCTTTGACTAGGTCATTTTGACAAGTACCCCGTTGATCACCTTATATGGGAATGGTATAATTCTTTAGAGCGAAGCGAGCGAGCGAGACAGGGGGTGGATCGAGGGTCGTGGTTTGGCGCAATTTTGGCCAGCAGATCTATAAAGAGGCATCTAACCTCGCTATACACTATTTGGGGCATAAAAAAAGTAAAAAACGAAAAAGGGAAAAATGGTTTAGGTGAAGAGTATAGTCAAAATTAGGACAGACGGTAAAACGACATCAACACAATGATTGTCGTAGATCAACAATCAATCCCTTGCTTGTTTATTAAAGAGGTTAGTACAATACATACCCCATCGCCAAATAACTGTTTCACGATACAAAATAATTTCAATTGAGAACGAACTAAAGGAATGGGCGGGATAGAATGTGATCGACTTTTACCTTAACAATAATAGAAACCGTATAATTTTAGACAGGGGCAGGGCCCGAGATGGACTACATAATAAAGATGGGAGTTGTTTTAATTGATTGTTTGCAATTATAGTTGTGAAGTTTCTCAAACAAAAAAATTCAAAAGTTGGGATACGAGAGAAATAAACTTTGCATATTGATATTGCATACCGAAAGGAAGACCTAATTGTTGGATAAAAGTACGAATGACAGCAATGAAAACCAAGAAAAATGGAGAAGAAGATGAATATGGATAATAATATCGAAACAAGACTTGATCATGAAATGAAATCGTTGTCCTCAAACAATATTTACTTCATTCTCTTTGCTTTTAAGGATTAAAATTAGCAAATAGTTTGTAAGATTTTCAAGCCTTGAATGAAGAACGCTAAAAGCAAAGTGATTCTTCAAATAGAACAAGTAAAAATATAGGAATGATTATGTGAAGTAACCAAATTTGACCAGAATATATAGGTGAATAATTAGATGATTTCATATATTTTAGAATGAAAACTAACATGTATTTATAGTTTTCAACCATTCCTACACAAATTGGTTTCAACACAAGAAGAAAATGTGCAATGCTTCACCATAAAACCACCAGAAAATTCGAAAAATCCAACCTTTACTACTATGCGAACGCATAGGCTATAACTATGTGGTCGCATAGTTATAACATTGCAGCCCCCAGAATTCCTTGCCAATATGACCTATGCCGCATAGGCCATTTTTGTGGTACCAAGGTTGGTTTTTCCTCTTCTTTACAAATTCATCCATCCATGGTTATTTCACGATTTCGAACAACAATACCAACAATCCCCCCACTTGTTCAAAATCAATGTTAATCACATAATCAAATATCAACACTTATGCATAATAGTTAGATATTTTTCGATTGGAATATAACCACAGTGTAAATCTCATAAAGCATTATCGAAATTTCAGGTAGTTATAACGCTTTGAACCAGTTATTTCTTGTGATAATACCGATGAAATCACACACACAAGTGTTAAATTTCCATAGGTTTCTCTAACTCGCTTAGTGCTAATATGACCTTACACTTATCATATTTCTTTAAACTTTTAAAGAGAGAAAACTTCAATTCTCTAATGAGGCGGCACCACCTCGAAGTTCACATAGGTGAAGTTCTTCCCGTATATTTGTTACTTTTAGGGATACTTGTACTTCGTACTGAACTTTATTAAGAGTTTTAATTATAACTCATCATTCTAATAGTAACAACCAACACTATTTATCAACGATAGGATTTAATAATTTTAATAGTTGAGATCCATCCACTTATCGAATGACTTCTTATTACCCATTGAACCTAAATATACTCGTTTAGTATATTTTGGTAGGATTGCTATCATTGGTGGATTTATTTAAGAAGTTTCAACCCTATCGTACTTGATGTCGATCTCACTAACTCTCTCATGAGAGGTTTAGTAAACGGATCTGCTAAGTTCTCACTAGACTTAACAAATGTAAGAGGAATTATTCCATACTTGATTAATTTCCTTATATACTCGTGTCTTAGACTCATGTGTCTAGACTTTCTATTATATACTTCGCTATAAGCTCGAGCAAGAGTAGCTTGACTATCATACAAGATAGGTATTGAAGAAATATCATTTATATCTAAAGGTATTTCATATAATAAATCTCTTAGCCACTTAGCTTATTTTTCAGTTTCGGCCAATGCTACAAACTCTGACTCTGTTGTTGAGTGAGTAATGTAAGTTTGTTTCTTAGACTTCTAAGAAACTTCACATCCTCCAAGAGTAAATACCCAATTTGAAGTGGACTTATTTTCTCCTGCACTCGATATCCAACTTGCGTCAATATATCCTTCCAGGATTTTACGAAATCTTGTATAATGTAGTCCAATGTTTTTGGTTATCTTCAAATAATCAAGAACCCTACCAATGGCCTTCCAATGTTTGGAATTTGGATTGCTAGTAAACCTACTTAGTTTACTCACGACAAATGCTACATCAGGTCTTGTACATTGTGCAGCGTACATAAGACTTCCAATTATACTTGCATATTCTATTTGAGCTATTGCTCTTCCATCGTTCTTTGTCAATTTGATACTTGGATCAAACCGGGTATTAGCTTCTTTAATGTTCAAATGTTTAAACTTATTTATCACATTCTCAACATAATGTGATTGACTCAATGTAAAACCCCCACTATCCTTTTTAATTTTGATACCAAGGATAGTATCCTCTTGTTCAAGATCTTTAATTTTGAATATTGAGGATAGAAACCTCTTCGTTTCTTTGATACCATCTACATTGTTGCTAATGAGTAATATATTATCAACATATAGACATATTATAGAGATTATATTATCACTAACTTTAGTAAATAGACATTTGTCTACTGAGTTGTGATTAAAATTATTTGACATTACTTTGAAGTCAAATTTCTCGTGCCACTTTTTAGTGGCTTGTTTTAATCCATATAAGGATTTGATTAGTTTGCACCTCTTTTGTTCATTTCTTGATAGATCGAACCCTTCTTGTTGTTCCATATAGACCTCCTTCTCGAGATCTCCATCAAGAATGCCGTATTGACATCCATTTGATGAACATGTAAATCATATATAGATACTAGTGCAAACAAGATCCTTATCGAGGTTATTCTAGCCACATGCGCATATGTGTTAAAGTAATCTATTCCTTCTTTTTGACGATACCCTTTAACTACTAATCTAACTTTATAGGTATTGAGTGTTCCATTAGAATTATATTTCCTTCTAAACACCAATTTACAACCAATGGATTTAGAACCCTTAGGTAAATCAACTATTTTCCAAGCATTGTTGAAATAATAGAATCCATCTAATAATTTATTACTTCTTTTCAAAATATACAATCTCTAGAACAAAAGGATTTGTTCTTGCAATATCATTCCTATCTCTCTCTCTCTCTCTCTACTAGGTAAAAATAAATAAGTTGGGAATCTAATTCATCCGATCCTAAACCTTTTTCTTTTCTAACTCTCTTACTTCTTCAAGGTTCACTTTCAACATCTCTTGTAAATGTATTTCCTTGTGATTCTCTATAAGTTGAAATGTCTACATAAGTTTCATTTTGAGAATTTCTTGTTGCCAATACATTCTCAAAGAACTCTACATCCCTTGATTCTATTATAACATTAGTTTCTAGGTTTAATAACCTATAGGCATTGCTATTTAAAGAATATCCCACAAAGCACATTTAATGCCTCTAGGACCTAATTTAGTTCTCTTAGGATCTATATTCTTATAGTAAGCAAGACACACCCACACTTTAAAATAATTGACATTTGTTTCCTACCTTTCCAAATTTCATATGGAGAAACCTTATTTTTCTTCGAAGGAATCCTATTTACTATATAACAAACATTAAGTAAGGCTTCACCCCATAAGTTATTTGGTAATTCAGAATTCAATAACATGACATTTATCATCTCTAAAAATGTCGTATTCTTCCTTTCATCTAAATCATTTTGTTCCAGTGTTCGTGGTGCAGAGCATTGATGTATTATACTATTTTGTTCACAAAACAAATTGAATTCATTGGAGAAGTATTCTCCACCTCTATCACTTCTTTTAAGTTTCATTCCTAATTGATTTTCAACTTCTGTTTTGCAAGTCTAACACTAAAAGTTTCATCCTTACGTTAACAAATACACATATGTATATCTAAAGCAATCATCAATAAATGTAATAAAATATTTATTACCACATATAGTTAGCATGCCGTTCAATTTACATATATCAGAATGAATAAGTTTAAATAAACATGTTGATCTTACTACACTATGAAATGATTTTTAATCATTTTAGATTTAATACAAGTTTCACATTTTTTTAATTTATTAATGTCACATTATATCAAACCATATTTAATCATTCTCTTCATGGTACTAACTCTTATATGTGCTAATCTACCATGTCATAAATTAAAAGAGTCAACAACATAAGTAAATGATTTGCTTTTATTAGAATTATCCTCAATAGTACATAGTTTGACAATTCCATCAATAGAATAGCCATTTCCAATAAAATACCCGATATGGATTAGTACAAGTTTCCCGGACTCAAATACAGTTTTAATTTCAAATTTTTCCAACAAAACTCCACTTGCTAAGTTCCTATTCATTTCTGGTACATGAAGAACATTGGTCAAAGTAATCTTCTTTCTCGAAGTGAATATGAGTTCCACATTGCCTTTGTCAATCACTTTTGATCTTCCCACATTTCCCATTTGAATTTCTTGACCATCGTCAATGCCATGATAAGTTTTGAAAAGAGAATTATTATAACAAATATGGATGGTTGCACAGGTGTCATACTACCATGCAGGAACTTTCCCTTGGACTACATTGATTTCACTCACCATAGCGATAATCTCATCAATGGAGTTCACTCGTCCTTCCTTCTTTGATTGTTTTCTATTCCTGTAATCTCTAGCACAGTGTCCCGACTTTCCACATACATAGTAAGGTACCTTGGACTTATTTTTTAACTTCCCTTGATCCTTTTTAGGATTAAGAGGTTTCACTTTCTTTTTGTATTTGTTGGTGTTATTAACATTATCCACGACATTGGCTTTCGAAGAGCTATCATAAGAATTTTCAGCCTTATATCTTGCCTTCAATTATTCCTCTATGCGAAGATGTTTTTGTATTTGTTCCAAAGAAAAATCTTCAAAATTATGAAGAATCGAGAGTTTAGCAATAATTGCTCCCACTTGGAAAGTTTCGGGAAATTCGATTTTCACCGCTTTCAGTTTGTTAACAATAACTTGTAATTCGTATACTTGAGGTAACAACGGAATGTTATCCAAAAACTTAAAATCAAAGTATTTAGAGATTAAGAATTTCTTTGTACCTTCCTTTTCAGCCTTAAATTTATTCTCAAGTGCGTTCCAGATTTCTTTTGCTGAAATGGTGTTGGTGTAGAGATCATACAAATGATTCGATAGCGCATTTAGAATGTGGCCACGACATATTAACTTATCATCTTCCCGTTTCTTTCATTCTGTACGAACTTCATCAGTCTCTTCTTCGGTTGCATCGGGAATCGACTCCAATTTTGGATCAAGAACATATAAAATCTTCAACGCTGTAAGGAGGAATTTCAGTTTCTCTTGCCACCTTGTGAAGTTTGCACCATCAAATCTGTCCAAGTGTACCAAGTCTTGATTCATCAACTTGATTGTTGCAAGTGTAAACTCCGTTTCCATCGCAGTAAAATAAGGAGATATCGTTTGAGAATGATGGATAAAAGTATGAATGACAACAATGGAAACCAAGAAAAATTGAGAAGAAGATGAATATGAATAATAATATCGAAACAAGACTTGATCACGAAATGAAATCGTTGTCCGCAAACATTTCTTATACATATGAGGAAAGAGGAAAAATGAAATCAATTAGTGCATGGTTAAAAATATTTTCCATTTCAGTTACACCTTTGATGCTCGGACTTGGCATTCAGGTCGGTATACTTGTGTCGACACGACACAACACGGTTATGGGTATGAAATATGGAGCAGATCCTTCAATTTTCAAGCGGGTATGGCAATTGTAATTAATTATGACATTTTCTAACTTTTATTTTAATTTTGTGCTTTTGTCATGTAAATTTATGCAGTTTTTGGTTTTTAGAATTTTAGTATAAATTTCTAACTGATTTCAAGTGACATGTTCTATCTTTTAACAATTTGTCACTTAATTTTTAATTAACTTTTTACATGTGAATTTCTAGAAAAAATTAAGTGTGAAAGACATATCTATGTTTCCGTGTCCGAAATTTTGACTATTTTTAGCTATGTCCTCTCATCCTACATTTGAGGAAAAACTGATTTAGTTCTAAATTTTTATAGAAACATTTAATTTTTCTGCTTCCAACAATTAAATGTTCAAGCATTTAGTTGTTTGATTCATTCACTTCTAGAGAATTGGATTTATCCATTTGTTAACATTTAATTTGTTTCATTCTTCAGTGGCATTTGTCCAGTTCTTAAGAATTGAGAGTTGATAGTTTTTTGGGTAATGGTACGAAATACATGCGGGTAGGATATTTTTTTTGCTGACTAGAAAAAACTTACTGGATGCGTTTTACATTTTTTTGAAGGGTTAGGTATGTGCTTTAGTTGATTTAATGCAATTATCCTAATTTTTATTGTATACTCAGATCCCAACGTTTTAAACAACCAAGAGAAAAAGCAGAAATGACAGTACAAAAATTATCCATTCTGTCTTAACATACACATGTAAGTTCCATCATAGCTCATTGATTTTATTTTATAAATGCTGCATGATATCCTTTTACAACTTCTTTGCTATGCATTTTCATTTTTCGATGCATGCTTTATTATTTAATGAATAAAATATTTTGTACTCCTGTAAACCTATAATCTTTATATATGTCAAACGTTTCTATTATCATGTATTGTCATGTTCTACATGCACGTGATGCTTTTAATTTTATTTTTGGTGTGCAGTAATATCAACTTTTAAAATAATCATCTTGTTAGACGGAGCATTAGCGAGTAATAATATGCTCCCAAAACTCTTGAATAATCCAATAAATCTTAAACTCCTTTTTTTTTTTTTGAACATCTACAATTTCTACACTAATAAAAACACAACAAATGCAAAATTCGTGCAACGCATGTGTCAAAGACTAGTATATTACAGAGGTGAAGATTGCTATACTGTACCTGTCCAGCAACGTGCATATTGTGAATGGACAATTTTGACTTTCAGTTAATCATTTTCTTCTCTGGGTGGATTTGGAATTGATTCATCAGCATAAAACTTTTTGCATTCACTCTTCAAGCTCGAATTATTTTTATTAAATTATAAGTAAACTTACAAAAAATTAAGAGAGAAAATTTACCTGTTGTCTTGCCAAATATATGCTGAGTTTTTTACATGTATGTATGATTAATTATATGAGTATGAGTTGAATGAAAATTACTTTCCCAATAAGGATCATGCTACATGTTCATGTTCATTTTGACCATTATCGGCTGGGAACCATCTTGTTTTTCCCTCCCAATAATAAAGCATTACAATTAGAATTACAAAAAGATTACCATTGAAATTTATTAGTTGTCATGTCAAATTAACTGGAATTTCTTTTGTATTGCCTATGTAATAATTAATCACAGATGTACTGATCAAACGAAAACTATAGCTTTCATGAATAGAGCATCAAGAGCCTTGGCTAAAGAATTTATTCTTGCACACATCTTGAACCTGCTCAAATTTTTTATTTTTCCAAAAATGAAGTATTCACAAATATGATAACTGTCTTGTGCGTAAACATTCACGCAAAAGCAATTATACTGTTGACACACAAAATATTCAGCCCAACTCAAATGACCCAAGAGAAGAAGCACATCTAGAGAGATCAGGGTAAAAGCCCAACCAGAAATGTCATTAAATATGATGAAAGCCCAAAAACAAAAGTACGTCGTCGCCCAAGTCTGCAGAATGCCTAGATGTTGAGCGAATGAAGTATCCCATAATCCCCCAGAGCGGAAGATCAATTGTCGCCCAAAAATGCCGAGTCGTCCAGAGTCCTAGCAATGACTAAAGCATGTTGTTTTCCAAAGTCACGATCTATGGCAGTTTGAGCACATCACAATTATGCCTCACGATTTAAGAGAGTTGATGGCAAGCAGTTATGAAGAGGACGTGGTGATAGGAGTTGCACACAGTAGTTATTGGCCAGCCGACCATGATGAAAGAAATGGGTAGTTACAAGCAGTTTCTAAACGATCAAAACTACACAAGCCGTATAAAAGAAAGAGGAAGACAACGAAGACAGCCCCGACAAAATTCACTCTCAAACAGAGAACGTGTAATTTACTTTTCTTAGATTAACTTTTAATTGCTTTAATTCCCTTGTACTTGTGTGCTTGCGTCCCTTGGAGGCATCTTGTTCGTGTCCAAACTGTAATCTTCATATTCAATAAACACCCATTTTTGGGACTTTGTTCCAAGAGGTTTGTCCCTTACACAATCGTCTGATCCCTTTTTAATTGTTAGAGAGCAAAAACTCGCGAAACAATTTGGCACGCCCAATGGGACCCTTGGTGTTTGAAGATGCAAAAAGAAAACATTATGCCTCATAAAAGTTCTGATAAAGCACCAGCAAGTCACGGAGAAGTCCAGTCTGTGATCGAGCGATATGAGGAGCAGGAACATTCTCCTCAGACAGAAGGACAGATTCCAAGCAGTCACAGTCGTTATGAGCCAATGACAGAGTTTAGTCCTCGAACCATGCGTGCATTGCTTAGAGAACTCACACAAGATGTCGTTGAACAGGTAAATTTACGAAACGTCCATAATATGGAAAAATTTACCCAAAGTGGAAATGTTCACTATGATAACATGGCCAAACAATTAAGTGCGTTAAATGATCTTATGAGAAAATTAGTAGGTCAAGTATGTCAACCAACTGTAGGAAGTCATTTCCAGACCAGGGCGATTGTGGGACATGTTTCATCACACAATTCCCCTGGTTTGAACCCAGGTCCAGGTTTAGAAACATTTTTTGGCCATTCCACCTCAAATCAAGGGGTTAATTGTAACGACCCGAATTTTCAAATGTAAATTTTATAACTTAAGTTGGGTCGCTACGACGTCTCCGTCCAATTTTAGAATTTATTTTACGTCCGTCGAATTGTCTAGCAAAACATTTAATATAATGATTCAAAAACGATTTTAAACTTAAAAATTCAATATTTTCCTTATTGGGTCGAATTTTATACCACATCGATTTTAAATTTCTCTTGGGCCAGTATTTCTTTTTGGCCCAAGTCTAAGCCCATTATCAGCCCAAATCAACTAACCCAATTCTGAAGCATAGGGTTTTAGGGCCCAACAGTATCAACCTAAAAACCATCAATTCTACCTCCCAAAAATTCACTCTCTCGGCTGCAAATACCTCACCAGAAATCTGAAGTTTTCAAGGTAGATTTCTCATGTTGGATCAATCTATTTTCTTTAATTTCATCATCATCTTCTTCTAATCCACTAACCCACTGCAACAGTTCATCCCTTCTCGAGTTTCATGTTGCAATTTCGAACCAATATACATTCTCGACAAAATCCTAGCAGGTAACTCATTCAAAATTAATTTTCAGTTTCTTTGGAATTCTATCATCACCATCCTTCTCAACATAGATATATATATATATATATGCACACACACATACGTATAAAAAAAATGAGGATGTAGAAAGCGAGATTGCAGAGTTTAAAGCTATAAATCGAGTTTCAAATTACCTACAACTTCAACCTCTTGCTCTCCATATATTGTTCTTACTTTGGACTTCCTCCCCTGACCTCGATTTTGGTTGAAAACCACCAAAACGTGAAAACCCATTTCGGACCCAAGCTTGTTTTCGAACCAGCAACACCTTCTCCGCATGAAATAGAAATTTGGAATGAATGCTAGGTATTAAATATGGAGAAATCATTTTTAATCCTCAAATTTGGTTAGAAAATCATTAAAATATAAGAAAACCATTTGAAATCCTCCGACTTGTAGCTCTCTGCGTAAATTGGGATTTAGGGATGGGGGGTTGGTTATAAATATGAGAAATTCATTTTTAAATCCTTAACTTTGTCCAAAAGTTTAAATTAGTCCCTTACTTGATTTTTATTCTTTCTTCACCCCTAAAGTTTATGTATTATTCAAGTTAATTATAAAATGTTTTCGAATTTTATTTTATTGGCCCTAAACATTTTAATTTTCATCATTAGACCCTTAAGATTTAAAGGATTTTCAAATTACTCATTTCCTTTACTTTCAAAAATTCCAATCAAGTCCCTAAAAGTTTTAAAGCATTAATTAGGACTCAGTATCCTAAATTATATTAATTTTGTCATTGCTAGACGAGTTCGCGGGAAAATTTTAAAGCACGGTAACATCACATCAGTTCAATTTCAAGAAATTTTCCAAGACTTTAAGGTGGGATTTACATTTAAACAATTGTGATTATTTTTATCCATGTTAATTATTGATGTGTGATTTTAATTGTGATAAAATGCTTATACATATGAAAAGGTTGCCAGGGACCGTAAATAGGTCCGGGATCGAAAGTGGGTCCTTGGGGGTGTTCCACAGTGCAAAGTTGTTATGCGCTTATACATGTTGTCAGGGACCGTAAATAGGTCCGGGATCGAAATTGGGTCCTTGGAGATGTCCCACAGTACATATTTCTACAGTATGTTGTATTGGTATTATATTCATAATTTAATTTCATGTTTAGATTTAATTTGGACTGATTGCTGTCTCCCCACTGAGTATAATTCGTTATGCTCACCCCAATATTTTCCACCATTTCAGGTTAAGAAGCTCGGCAAGGCAAGGCAATGAGCGGGGCAATATTGATTAAATAATAAACAATTTAATTTATAGATTTTTGAAATAAGTATTTTAATAGTTGGTTTCCATTTTGTCAATTAAATCTCAGGTTTTAGTATTTTTACAAATTTTGACACTTTGCTTATTTTATTTGGTATTGACACTTGGATGTGAGCAAATTATTCAAATGACATTTCAGCATTTATTTCTAATGTACTATAGTTGAGAAAAAAAATATTTACGCATTTTGGCATTTATTTAGAATCCTTATTTACAGGATATTTCGACCTTAGTAGCACCTTGTGTTTATTGAAAATTGGGGCGTTACCAACTGTAGGAAGTCATTTCCAGACCAGGGCGATTGTGGGACATGTTTCATCACACAATTCCCCTGGTTTAATCCCAGGTCCAGGTTTAGAAACATTTTTTGGCCCTTCCACCTCAAATCAAGGGGTTAATGGAGCGCCAAATTTGAACGGCGATAATGTGACTACCAACCTGGGGGGTAATCCAAACGTAAGGGATAATGTCCTGAATGGTGGACATAATGTACATCGTGTTAATGAGGGAGTAAATACTCAATATAATGGGTATAATGGTCTAAACAATGACACTTTCCCTACAATCAAGGACCAAATTTCAGGCCGCCTCAAGTAAACCAACAAGTGAACCAACCCATAGGAGTCCCATATGATCCAAATGCTTTACTGAGGAATCAAATTACAGAAATAGTACAAGATTAAATGGCTGTTGGGGTACGTCCTGTTATTAGGCCGACCTACACTAAACCATATCCTGATTGGGTAGATCAAGCGTATCCATGGCCTAGAGGGTATAAAGTGCCCGAATCTCATTGTTCACTGGTTTAGGAGAAGTATCTACTCTGGAACATATAGGACGATTCACATTACAGAGTGGTGAGGTGACTGACAACCATAAAATGAGACTATTCCCTAGTTCATTAACAGGAGTAGCCTTTTCATGGTTTATTAACTTGCCAGCAAATTCCGTTTAGACATGGCAACAAATGGAACAGTTGTTCCACGCTCAGTTTTATAAAACAGAATCTGAGGTTACACTGGCTGATTTGGCGAACTTACGTCAAATGCCAAATGAATGGGCAGAAGGTTTCCTTCAAAGGTTCAAAACAGCTAGGAGTAAATGCTTTGTACCCCTGCCTGAAAAAGAATTTGTCAAAATCGCTCAAAACTGTTTAAGTTTTAATTTAAAGAAAAAGTTCCAGGATAGGGAATTCCCTGACCTGTTCCAACTTAGTGCGAACGTGATTAGGTACGAACGTTTGATAAGAGAAGAAGAGCAAGTAAAAAATTCTAGCAAAGGGACTTACTACAAAGACCCACACTTTGGTGTTCATGTTATAAATGATGAATTTTATGATCAAACTGAAATATGTTTGGCCGAATTGACCAAGGGGGATGCATATACCTGTCCCATAATGGCTAAGCCTAGGGATGTAGCCAGAGATGAGCCTGTAAAAGGAGAAAACAAAAAGACCAGAAAGTTCTCGTTCGACGTGACAAAAGCTGACCTTATATTCGATAAATTGTATAAGGATAAGCAGATAAAACTGAGCGATAAACATAAGTTCCCAAGCCCTGAGCAAATTAAGGGTAAAAAATATTGTAAATGGCATAATGCATGGTCACATATGACTAATTATTGCTTGGTTTTCCGTCATATTTTACAGGACGCTATTGAGTCAGGACGAATCACGTTCGAAGACAAAAAGAAAATGGCAGTGGATGAAAATCCTTTCCCACAGCCACTTGAAGTGAATATGATGACGACCAATCTCAAAAATAAGTTTCCAAGGTTCAAGTTAGTCATCAATGATGAGGAAGACCATGAGAAACATGCCAGCGTGTTCGAACGTATTAGGGGAAAAGAACCCATGAAGAACAAAGAAGTCTTGTGTACCAGATATAAAGGAGAAATGAAAGCAAGCACTGGGAAACCGGAAGTATGGCAGAGTCATCATCCCCCTGAGTTTGTTCCAAACAGGAGGCAAGGCACATCGTTCTATAAAGGACCTCCTTTGGAAAGGTAGTTCAGGCCAGCAAGGCATGAAAGATCCTCAGACCACAGCCTCGCCAGCCTAATGTATGGCATTCATATCAGTATAATGCGAGATGTGTTATGTCGTTTAATGAAATGACCAGGACTCAACAAAGACGATTTCAACGGAATTATGGACGAATGATGAGACAACAACAAGAAATGTCACGTCCTAAAGCACTAAGAGTACTAGAAATAGTTAATCAAAATTGTAGCGCCCCGAGTTCTGTTAACCCGGATTGCCACGTCATCTTCTTTTGCCCTAATTTTGTCAATCAATTTTGCGGAAATAACCTAATTTTTAAAATCACATTTGCAATTGAAAACTACTTCGGCAATTAAAATACATTGGATAATTGTTCAAAATTTAAATATCGTGTTTTTGGAATAGTGGAAACGAAAATACGTTAACAGTGTTTCAATACATAAATTTGAAATCTTAATAATTTCGATAATCAAATTTTTATGCCACCACTGCCGGATCAATCTCGATCGCCTCCGAAGTCTGCAAATATTGTTAAAATAGCAGAATGAGTATTTCGAAGAAATACTCAGTAGACTCATCGCCGATAATTAATTTACAGAATAATTGAAAACACACTCATGCAATATACAATGTGATATCATCTTGGGCTCATTTTCTTGAAAATCATAGGCTCTTTAAAAACATGGGTTGTGGGTAGTCTTTCTTTCTTGTGCGGATGAAGCACATAAGTTATGCATAACATTCTTTCCTTATCTCATAAGAGATTCTTTCTTTCTTTCTTTCTCATGCAATTAAGCATATAAGTTATGGCAAGCATAACAATATCATATATCGCATATGACACATTCTCATCCTATGCATAAAGCATATAAATCACGTAATTCACATAAAGCATGCAATTATAATTTAAACTAATTAATGGTGGCGAGTCTACCTCAATTGTTTCGAGTTGCGTGAAAAGTGGAGCGGGAAAATAACTTCAAGCTCCTAATCGTTCGTACGTATCGTCTAGCCAAAAATAGGAAATAAGTTGGAATTAGTATTTCGAACTTTAAAGTTTTAAAGTGTTGAAATTAAGTTTAAGGACTTAATTGAAAATTATTGGAAATGAAATAAATGGCTTAAAATGATAAAATAAAGTTTAGGGCTAAATTGAAAGTTTATTAAATCTGAAAATAAAAGTTTAAGGGCTAAAATAGTAATTTTTAAAAGTTAGGGACTAAGCTGTAATTATAATAAAACTGAAAATAAAAGCTGAAAACTAAAATAATAATGTTTAATAGTTTAAGGACTAATCTGTAAATATAATAAAGCTGAAAATAAAATTAAAGGCTGAATTAAATAACTTATATAAGTTTAAGGACTAGACTGTAAATAAAATAAAGGTGAATATAAAACTTAAATGACTGACATAATAACTTATATAAACTGGGGGCTAACTTGAAAACTTTTAAACTGAAACTAACAAAGTTAAAAGTTAAAATCAAAGCATTTAAAATCTAGGGACTAAAATAATATAATTTAAAACTTGAGGGCTAAAATTTATCAATTGAAATTAATATATATATATAAACTAATCTATCCAAACTAAAACAAAACAAAACAATACATTTAAAACAAAATAAATACCTCTCTCTCTCGTCCAGAGAGAGAGAAGTCGACGGGGGAGAAAGGGGCGAAGCCCCTTCCTCGAATCTCGCCACCACCGGCCGGCGGTGGTGGCGCCGACCATAGGAGGTGATGATTGGGGTTTATTTTGAGTGTTTTGGGCGCACAATCGACGGCTAGGGCTCGCTTTTGTTCGGTAAAAGGTAAGTTGATATGGGTTTCTTGTTTTCGATTTTTGTGGAATGATTTGAGATTGGGTATTTGCAGTTGGATGGTGGTCGTGTGGTGGTGAAATGGATGTGGTTTGGTGATGATTTTGGGGTGAAGGTGGCTGTGGGTTTCGGGGTTGTGCTCTCGGATTGGGCTCGACTTTTGGACGGGTTGGTTGGTGGCTGATCTTGGGTTTAATAGGGGCTGTTGAGTGGCGGTTCGAGGTGGAGGAGTGGCGGGTTTCGGTGTGCTTTGCCACAGGTGGTTCGATTTGGGCAGTGAGTTTGGTTTGAGGTTGAGGTTGAGGTCTCGTTTTTGGGCTGTCGATTTGTGACTAACTTGGTGTTGTTCTTGGGGGTTTTGTTGGGTTCCTTGAGTTGGTGGTTCTTGGTGGCTGTGGTTGGTTGCAGCTTGGGTTTCGAAACTTAGGTTGAGGCTGCAGCTCGTGTGTGCTGCAACTGGGTTTGGATTCTTGATGGTTCAAGACTGCTGGAACGTGGGGTGGATGGTGCACTTGGTTTGCGATCGGGTTGGTGGGGTGCGATAAGTTGACCGCAATGGTGTTGTTTAGGTGATTGAATTTGCGATGTCGTGAGTGATGGTTGGGTGGCTTGCATTGTTGGTTTGGTGAGTTGGAGGTGGTGAGGTGTTGGTGATGGGGCATGATGACGGTTTGCAGCCTCGAATGTGTGCGACGGCTTAGGGTGGTTATGGTGGATTGGGTTGAGGCTGGGATTTGCAGTGTGGTGATTGCATTGTATTGATGATTACACTGTTGATGCTAGAAATGGATTTTCTAGCATCAATGGTGTTTCACCTGGAAATGGAGAGAAAGTTGGAGAGAGAGACAATTTCTTACCAAATATGATTTTGGCTGCGTGAGTAGTGGAAAATGGAGAGAGATGATGGTAAATAAAATAGGAATTTTTTTAGGGCACAAATCCCTATGTGCCACTTGGGCCTATTGGGTTGTAAGGAATCCTAAATGGATTGGGCCTAAACATCAATGTTTTGTGCCGACATAATTGGGCTTAAATGTAATGGACTAAAATAAATTGGGCTAAAAGAATTGAAATTCAAGGTGTTGGACTTATATAATTGGGCTTAAAATTGGGCTTATGTAATTGGACTTGAAATAAATAAAAATTGAATTTAAATAAAATAAATTGAAATTGATAATAAAATTATTATTCGAGATTGGATTTAATCGAATAGATTTGAATTAAATTTTATAACGGCTAGACGAACGTGCTATTTCTTAAAAATTAGGGTTAACGTCGAGCGACACGTTTTTTTTTCGAGAATTAATTTATAAAATTGAAAAGTTCGCGGTCGCTACAAAAATGCTCTCGAAGATAGTGAAAAGACTGGCACTGAGGAATCAATGGGAGAAATGCCAGAAAGTTCTTCTAGGAGGTCGAAGTTTGATCGAAGCAAAAGAGATGAAGAAGATGCAGAACCACCTCTTACAATCCAGTTCGGCACCTTACCTCCCGTCATGGCTAATAATTATCTGTTGGCCAATGAATTCAAGAATAAGGAGGAAGAAGGAGGAGATGAAGAAGAAGCATGTGTGTTGGAATGTGAAGGTGGTCAGACGTCTCAAGAAATATAAGGCGAAGAGGATGATGGTATGACTGATATTGAGGAAGAAATTGATCTAGAAGAAGAAAGGAGAAAGAGAGGAGTGTCGCGTAACACCTTGCTGAAACAATTGCATCGGGAAGGAGTTCGTGAAGTAGATTTGTTGGGAGAACCATTTGGGCGTTCTTTCGATTTCTACGTACTATATGGGACACCTAAGAGGAAGAAAAGGGTACCTCGTTCTGAGAAATACGGATCTCCTCCAAGGATACTGCCTCCCCCAACAGGCTGGGTAGCTGCTGGAGAAATATTGGAGAATGAATATAGTGCCCCACAGACAAGTACTCAACCCGAGGTATTGCAAGTTGATTTATCACAAGGGGATAAGTCGACAGGGGACAAACAGGAGGTGGAAATTGATGCAACAGAAAAGGTCGTCTTCAAAAAGCCCACTACAAAATTGACCAAACATTTAAGGCCACTTTATGTGAAGGCTTTGGTCAATGGCATACCCGTGGTGAAAGTGCTTATTGATAATGGGGCCGCCATAAATGCTATCCCATTAAAGATGATGAGGAAGTTTGCGAAAACAGAGGATGACATGATCCCAACAGAAGTCATTCTCAGAAGCTTCAATGGAGGAGCCACTTTGGCCAAGGGAGTAATGCCACTAGATATAACTATGGGTACAACTACTAGGACGACTGTCTTCTTTGTCATTGATGGTCCTACTAGTTACAATATACTGCTAGGGCGAGATTGGATTTATGGAAGTCGCTGTATACCATCATCGCTCCATCAGTGCTTGGTTTTTTGGAATGACCAAGGTAAAGTAGAGGTGGTACAGGCAGATCATAGGCCTTTTGTCGCAGAAGCTAACTCGGCGGAAAGGTTCATGTACGAAGGAAACTACGGACCTGTCAGGGTAATCCAAGATGGAGAAGAAACTCAAGTCGTCGCACAGAGTGAAGAACCATTTTCGGTAGAAGTACTCGCTGAAATGTTCAACCAAATGAGGCCAAACATAGTGGCCCTAGAAGAGCCAGTGATTGGCAAAAGGACAATCAAAAAATATTGATGAGTCGGCAACCAAAAGAGCATGTGGCCGAGATCCAGGCCTTTAAAGCCAGATTAGTGGCTTTCGATAAAGAATGTCAGGAGAAAATAAAAAAGAGGTAGCATTGAAAACACTGGGAGACAAATTGGCAGTATTCAAATTGGAACAAAGTGTTGACCAGAAAGTCAACAAGGTAGATTGCCTAGAAGAAGAAGTACCTGCAAGGGACATGGACGATGAAGTAATGAGGATCCACAAGCCTGGAAACGCTCAAGCACAAGACCCTTTGGTCAAAGTAAACATTGGCAACGTGGGAGAAGATCGCCCAACATTTATCAGCCAGATGCTTAGTCAAGAGGGCGAACAAAAGCTTTTGCGGCTCTCCTAAAGTTGAAAAATCAGGATGAACTCGTCTGGAAAGAAGAACATCAAAAGGCCTTTGATAGCCTAAAGACGTATTTGTTAAATCCGCCAGTGTTGGTGTCACCTATCAAAGGGCGGCCAAAAGGAATGAACATAAATTCAGGGGTCGGCCACGTGTTATTTCATGTGATATGGGCAAATAGCTCGTAGAAGGCTTCAAACTAGGGACGTAGAGGACATATTTACACAGCCAAACGTGAATGAAAGCTACACGCTCAGCATGGTTAGGTTCAGAAACAGAAGCAGTGTAAAGGTTTTGCATACTCGAATACGACTCAGTAATTTTCTTGTCAAACTTTGGTGCAGCACTCCAAAGGTGGGAGGTTTACTAAAGTCCCTACGTCCCTCAGGGTAATGGATATCGGGCTAAGAGGAAAAATAAAAGTATTATACTCTGAAGACCAAAAACTCAGCGCGATTGGAAAAAGTACTGAATCATAAATTGGGGAATGGAGGGTAATCTCCAACAAATCAGAAATCCGCGTATGATCAAAAAGTGCTTTTGTGGGCCCATGTTTTACCAGACGTGCATGCCAAAAACGAAAAGAAGAATCAGCTTTAGGTCAAGTACGAATACCTCGCTCCTGGATGGGCTTCAACGGTAGCGAGTTCAGAAAAGAGAGGTTTTCCGTGCAAGAGAATACTTGACCTACCGCCACTTTCTCCATCGACGCAGCATCATTAAACATTGGGCCAAGATAAAACTCATTCCGGTCTGGGTTAGCTGGTACAAGACGAGAAGGGTTTACATACGGCCTGGTGAGGAGGTTCTGGAAGTCTTCGAAACCAAAAGGGGAGTCCGAACGAGTTTGAGAGGTCGCAATTGAATGCAAAAGACGAGTTCGACTAAGTTTGCTTGAGAAACGTAGAGGAGAAGCAAAACGATGAACAGTAAAATAGTGGGGAGAAGACGCGAAGTATGAAGACGTGGTTTAGTGGTGCAACGAAGTGGCGCGATTTTTGGGTTTATAAGGGTTGTAACGTCACACCGTTCCAGACAATTAGAAGAAAGTGATGATTGAAAAACAGTAGAAATTTCAAACGTTGCTGGAAGACACGAAGATGAATATGGCGAATATTAAAATTAATTCCGCCATATTGGGGGGTAATTGTTGATACACAAAATATTCAGCCCAACTCAAATGGCCCAAGAGAAGAAATGACCCAAGAGAAGAAGCCCATCTAGAGAGATCAGGGTAAAAGCCCAACCAGAAATGTCATTAAATATGATGAAAGCCCAAAAACAAAGGTACGTCGTCGCCCAATCTTGCAGAACGCCCAGATGTTGAGCGAATGAAGTATCCTATAATCGCCAAGAGCGGAAGATCAATTGTTCCCCAAAAATGCCGAGTCCCACAGAGTCCTAGCAATGACTAAAGCATGTTGTTATCCAAAGTCACGATCTAAGGCAGTTTGAGCACATCACAATTACGCCCCACGATTTGAGAGAGTTGATGGCAAGCAGTTATGAAAAGGACGTGGTGATAGGAGTTGCACACGATAGTTATTGGCCAGCCGACCATGATGAAAGAAATGGGTAGTTACAAGCAGTTTCTAAATGATCAAAACTATCCAAGCCGTATAAAAGAAAGAGGAAGACAACGAAGATAGCTCCGACAAAATTCACTCTCAAACAGAGAACATGTAATTTACTTTTCTTAGATTAACTTTTAATTGCTTCAATTCCCTTGTACTTGTGTGCTTGCGCCCCTTCGATGCATCTTGTTCGTGTCCAAAATGTAATCTTCATATTCAATAAACACCCCATTTTGGGACTTTGTTCCAAGAGGTTTGTCCCTTACACAATCGTCTGATCCCTTTTTAATTGTTAGCGAGCAAAAACCCGCGAAACATATACAGAAGAAGAAGAAGAAGTAATGAGAGAAAAATAGAGGAGTGTCAACCCAACCCAACACCTCTCCAATGAAGCTGCATTTGTCCCCTAGGATATGCTCCTTAACTGAATTTTGGAAAAATATGTTGAGTTTTGAATTGAATCATTTATAATTTCATTGAACATCACTGTTCATGGTAACTACCGACGTTCCATTTTACTGATTTTCAGAAACTGCATAAATATATGGACATGAATACAGACAGAAGTAATCTCGTCCACTATCTATTATTACTTCTTTTGTCGTTAAGTTCGTGTAGCGTTATATTTAGCTTGCATCGTGTTGAACTCAATACATAAAATCTAACTCATAGGAGAAGAAATAACTCATCATATTGAATTATACTTTTGCAAGTATTATTGGAATTAGGAAAATGATGTTTGTACAGAAAATGTTTTTACAGAAAAATTACAGACACTCACATGGGGGTGGGCCCCATGTGAATTAAATATTGTCCAAGAAAATGGGCCCCATCCATTGTGTGTAATCTGTAGGTTGTCTGTGTAGGAATTTTGTATCCGAAATTGGTTGTGACCAATTGAAATGATTTAAGTGGAAATTCCTTGTTTGGTGAATGAGAAATTAAGCCAAACTTAAACCACTTAATACTTGAAATTAATGGAAAATTGTGTAGAATATTGTGGAATATTCTAGAGATGATGTAGATGAAAAGATGTGTCTTTTCATATGGAATATCATGACCTTTGGAGATCATGACTTTTGGTATGAGCAACTTCTAATAATTATATATATTCAAGAGATGTGTCTCTTGGTATGATTGTGTCTTTTGACAAGCATTTCCAACTACTATATATATGAATTCCCCATATGTTTGGATTACAACAACAAGAAGAAGAAACAAGAAACAATTTAATTGATAGTTACATATCATTTCATATTTTGCTTTAGTTTTGCATAAAACACTTTATAGAAGTGATTATTTCTTACATCAAAATCATGGTTATGGTAAAGAGGGAACTCCGTTCGAGTTCGTTGGTCTAAGCCATTTGGAGTGCTCTATGGTGACGTGGTCGTTGTATCTTGGGAGATGATTGCCGAGAAACCGTTAGCACCGATGCGGGGCAAATTCATTTTAAGGACAAAGTGTCAAACACTTGCCTCGACCGATCGCATCACTTGCATCTTATCTTTCTTCTTTCTGATTTCATTCTAATTTAATATTCAGATTTCGGAAAGTAACTAATATTCTTTTGATTTCATGCAAAATTTGAATTAAAGAATGATACGCGTTCAAGATTGGAAAGTGATGAATTCATATTCATATATTGGAAGTCGGTAATCACTATTTTGTCTTCTCAAATCAGATTTCGATAAATCGAATGATATTTCGATTTTACGATATGTTCTTGATTAATATAATATACATATTATCGGTGTAATATCTCCTACAATCTTAAGATTAAATTTGTCTAATTGTGCATATTAGATAGACAACTTATGTGGGATTTCTCATTGCCGGTATGCATGTTGTATTCAAGGTATATACTTGCATTTTGAATCTGGAATATATAAATGATTACCAATGGTTGTATACTTTAATTCTTGTTTGGAAAGAAATCATGAGATTTGTCACTTTATTTATTTGTTCATACCATGTCTCGACTCGTGAATGGATGCCATTAGACACTCTTATAGAAAATTGTTTCTATTTAATTCAAAGTCCATTAAGTGGCGTCTATTATCTAAAATCTGATTTTATATTCATGAAATGGATTGAACATTTGGTTTTGATAGTTACTTTGGTCTCAATTTGTAAACTGATTTGTGATGTCAGTTGCACGTGGAAGTTATGAATTTTATGTGCCAACCATTGTGTTTCTTCATGTATAAAACTGCTGTATTTAAATCTGCAGTAGATGCATGGTAATTAAATTCTGCATAAATATTATTTCATTATATGGTGCATGAAATAATGTATGTATGCATGTTACGGTAATTGAAAGATTGTGTCTTTTCATACAAAAGGCAGTTTATGACTTGCATATATGAATGGGCATAAGTGTTCCTTATGATTAAAATTATGTTTGTCGAATCATTGTTGGATATTTATCTGCTTTATTCATGCCACAAATTGAGAAATTATTATGTTGTTGTATGAATTTGTGTCTAACTGTACTGCCATCGTTTTTGTAAGAATCTCTGATTGAATTATCATGATGGAAAGATACTAGTGACCAATTTCTAGTGTGAAAAATTGTGTCTATTCAAGTTATTCTCTATAACATGAATTGCTAAGCATAGAGCTATGGGAGAAATCTAAAGTGTTAGATTTATGTGAAGAAAATATATGAACTTTCATAACTATTCTTTTGATCGGAATATGGTAAAACTAGTTGGTTAAATTTCATGTTGAAATTACACTAATTTTGATAGCCTCAAATAATTTGATGAAATTAATTGAGTTGAATCTATGCAAATTATGGTTGCATTCTAGCATGACAATATATGATCTTGTCACAATGGGTATTAAGCCGCCTAATCACGTGGTGGAAAAATTTACGGAATAATCTAGGATCATATCATATAAGAAATCAAGACTCTTGAAAATGATTATTTTTCGAAGGAAGTATCTCTTCATAGAGATTGATTCGAAGAGGTGTGTCCTTTCGTTCGATTGTGTCTTTTGAGAACACAACTATCGAACTAATGGATGATTCGTTCATTAAATTTGAACATGGTGAATAAGTATTATTTAACATGGAATAATACTATCTTGTGAAATGTCATAAATGTGATATGTTTGGAGAAGTTGCAAATCTTGTGAATCAAGATGTTTAGTCTTCTTCATTGTTGAATTTAACTTCAATATAAAACCAATTAAGTTGGTCTATGCTTGAAAAGTATTGTTGGTCTATGTAATGACCTTGATCAAATTGTGTGTGATCATATTGAAGATAGTTGGATTGAAGTACATTGAATACAATTTCAATGGAAGTAAATTGTGGGTTGATGACCACTATTTTGAAAGTACTTAAATTTTCACGAAGCATTCGATATGAAATTATCTATTCGATAAATGAATTGAACTACGAAAGAGTTGATGAACTCTGAGTTCAAGTACAACCCAAAAATGTGGGGATTAATATCAATGCTTGCGAACTTATATGAAAAGTTCAAGATTTGTGAATTCAACATTACTAGTTGCACATGCATTCCTAATTGAGGAATTATGGGGGTAACTTATATTAAAAGTTATGATTTTCTATACCTTATAATTATAAAAATATATCTATGAAGGTGAAAGGTAGAAAACCCTTATATTAATTATAAGAAAATTATACACTAAGTCTAAAGTGGATGAAATGTGATAAAAGCCAATTACAGCGTTTGTTTGGATATGCAAGATCAATTGGAATATTTGAAAAATATTCATAAAATTGAAATGCATTGTAATATTTTAATAATGATATTGAATACCCATGTTTTTGAAATCCACTAGTAAAAGTGATTGACTAGTGTACTGTGTGATAGAAATCCTTTAACATTGTTGTTTGAAATTTATAAAGCTTTAGATAAAGCTAGTTAGAAGCATTAGCTTCATGAGATGATTTCTTGATGGTGACATATTGTATCTATTAAATGAATCAATCGTTGGTTAGCTATATATTTGATAAGATATTAAGTCACATGTAATGGTAAGTCTAGACGTAAACATAATACCGTTAAGTAGTCGATCTCAATGGTATAAATTCGTGGTACCTTTAAGAGATTTACCAAGAGATCAAAAATACTGCATATCGAAGGGAATGAGATTAAAGTCTATGACGTAAGAGTCTTTATAATGGTAACCCTACCTTGTTGACTGGAGATCCCAAGATCTTGGTTCAAAGGGACAACTAAGTTATGAAGATTCCATGAAACATTTAGGAAATTATTCATACTCATTCCTATGATAATTAAAGTGCTTTCTGCTAAATGATTGAAGGTTAAGATATTCTTTTAATGATTCCCATAGCTTGATTCAGTCAAGTGGAGTATGACAGAATACTCTTAATAGGAGGTCATCTATATAAGTGTGAAGTGGGCCCGCTTCAATGAGAATTGTTCGAGACTAAAATTCTCTAAACACTTATGAAACCAAGAGTGATCCATGGCCAAAATGGACACAACCGTGAGAACCATGAACGGTTTAGGGAAGACATTGTGTGAGTACTGTTGTCTTGGCTTACACCAACGGTTGAATGGTTTAAGACATCACGTTCACCAATTAGCCAGTAAGTCCAATAGTATTTCATTAAGGGAGGTTTAAGACCAGAAGCTACCTTCTCTGATGCAGTGTTTTTTCCGCCCTCTATCTACTAGTGTCTGCATAGGCATTTGCATTGATTTTCATTCATGTGGGGGACTGTAGGAATTTTGTATCGGAAATTGGTTGTGACCAATTGAAATGATTTAAGTGGAAATTCCTTATTTGGTGAATGAGAAATTAAGCCAAACTTAAATCACTTAATACTTGAAATTATTGGAAAATTGTGTAGAATATTGTGGAATATTCTAGAGATGATGTGGATGAAAAGATGTGTCTTTTCATATGGAATATCATGACCTTGGGAAATCATGACTTTTGGTATGAGTAACTTCTAATAATTATGTATATTCAAGAGATGTGTCTCTTGGTATGATTGTATCTTTTAACAAACCTTTCCAACTACTATATATATGGATTTCCCATATGTTTGGATTACAACAACAACAAGAAGAAACAAGAAACAATTCAATTGATAGTTTCATATCATTTCATATTTTGCTTTAGTTTTGTATAAAACACTTTATAGAAGTGATTATTTCTTACATCAAAATCATGGTTATGGCAGAGAGGGAACTCCGTTCGAGTTCGTTGGTCTAAGCCATTTGGAGTGCTCTATGGTGACATGGTCGTTGTATCTTGGGAGATGATTGCCGAGAAACCGTTAGCACCGATGCAGGGCAAATTCATCTTAAGGACAAAGTGTCAAACACTTGCCTCGACCGATCGCATCACTTGCATCTTATCTTTCTTCTTTCTGATTTCATTCTAATTTAATATTCAGATTTCGGAAAGTAACTAATATTCTTTTGATTTCATGCAAAATTTGAATTAAAGAATGATACACGTTCAAGATTGGAAAGTGATGAATTCATATTCATGTATTGGAAGTCGGTAATCACTATTTTGTCTTCTCAAATCAGATTTCTGTAAATCGAATGATATTTCGATTTTACGGTATGTTCTTGATTAATATAATATACACATTATCGGTGTAATATCTCCTACAGTCTCTATATATTTTTCTGTACACTAAGCATCTCTCTTGAAATTATTCTTGATATGCGACTAAAGAGAATTATTCAAAGAGAACTATTCAGATGTATTGTGGAACTATAGTGCTGCGTGCAAGATTTTTTGCTTGTTGACAAAAGGTATGGGTACACAATTCCAGTAAATGTTCTTCCATTTCTAGCTCTTGATTGGTATCCATTATTTTCAAAATACATTTTTTTCTTTCTTATTTTTAACCAAACATTCTTCAAAAAAATAATATTATTTTCCTTATTTTTTAACCTCACATTTTCCAACAAAACACTATTTCAAAATACATTTTTGACAAAATGGGGCTCAAACAAGTGCCTATTATTTTGTTTTTATACTTATTCCACATCTTATCAGAAATGCTACGAGTGTAACAAAGTCATGATGCAGGTTGGAAACTGTTATTCTCACAATATGGGTAAACTTCGTTGAAAAGGAGAGTAGTTACATTTTAGAAATTCTTGCTTTAGAGGTCAGTTATCATAGCAGAGCACCTAAAAGTTACATCATTTAATGGTAATTTACATGCACACTTAGTGTAAGCCCTCAGATTTTGGGTGCCTTGTATGACATTTTAAAATTGTGCCCTTTCATATAGTTAAAAATTATATTAAAAAAATATATTCCAATAATATTATTTCATTTTAAAAATATGGCATTTAAATATTTGTTTATTTTTTTACATATCGCGAATAAGAATATTACAAATAAAGCTCAAAAACACCTCCCGAACTTCATAAAAATTCATATATGATCATCAAATAATCATCCAAGCCACTAACCTCTTCATGCAAGGGTGGGAGAGACAGAAATGACGAAAACAGATCTGAGGTTAGCTTTTCACTCTCCACTTTCTTCATTTAGATTTTGGACTGCTTATGATCTTGTTAGGTTGGTAATTGGTTAATGAAGTTAATTGAGGATTTGGGATTGGGTTGGTAAAATAGATAGTTTAAAATTAGAAAAAATAAATATATATTTTTTCAATAATATGTTAAATTAAAAAATTATTAATGTAATATAAATTTTTTTACTCTTTTTTCATAAATATTGTGCCCTTTAACTTAACAATAATAAAACTTTAAAACTTTAAAATTATTAAAATATTTTAAATATATAATTATATATATTTATACACCTATAACAAATTTTTTTTGTACTCTTACAATACTGAAGTCCTGTGCGGTCGCTCAGCTCTCGCACCATTAGGATCGCCTCTGTGCACACATACATGGATACAAGGGACACGAAAGAAGAATGAAATAAAGAGAATACATGATGGTGAACTATTAACTGTTTGAAAATCACGAACAATAACATGACAAATTTTGGTAACTTAACCATCTTAATATTACGATAATGATGATAAAATAGCATTCATTATGCTACGTTGTCACGTGTCAGTGCTAAAACAAAGAAAAAAGCTAATTGTACAAAAAAAGGTTGACAAAAAAGTTGACAAACCCTCACATGATTGTCGGCCCCACGTGAATAAAAAATTGAAAATAAAAAGTGGGCCCCCCACATTGTGAGGATTTGTCAACTTTTTTGTCAAACTTTTTTTGTACAAGTAGCAAGGTTGTAAAACTAATGCCGAGTTATTGAATCGTGCTCTGTTGGAAAAGCATGTCCTTGAATTGACACCTTTGAGGGGTCTAGGCCAAAGGATGACACATTCACATAGATAAAAGAAAATATAAGGGGTTCGCAACATCTAGTATTAAGGCTCTGTTTGTTTCTGATTCTCAAATCAATTCTCAAATCAATTCTCATTTTCAACCACACATTCTTCAATAAAATAATATTTTTCATCACATCAATACTTTTTTCTTCTTTTTTAACCACACATTTCCCATCATATCACTATTCAAAATCAATTCTTCCCCCAAAAATCCCTACCAAACAGGCTCTAAAAAAATCATTCTTTGTGCCATTTTATGTTTTTTTTTTTTTTTTATATCTATGATATAAAAGTATAATCGACTAATATTTTATGAATTGAGGTTTAATTTTTAATTTTTTGGCAATAGTCAATGCAAAGGAATTGACGGGGGCCCGCACAAGCGGTGGAGCATGTGGTTTAATTCAATGTAAAGCGAAGAACCTTAATTTGACTTAACACATACAACAGTGATTTTTCTAGATAAAAGCAACAACGTGCATTAAGGAACTTAATCGGCCATACTGGTATATGGGCGTGGTAGTTGTAACAAGGTTACATGTTCTAACAATGGAGATATCTTTGCTTGTGTGTATTGCAAATGCTCTCATGCCGAAGTTATACCATGGTAACTTCTATTTTTGAAACTTATATGGCTATATCTTATATATGAGAAAACAAAAAAAATAGATATACCCTTTAATAGTGAAGTGTTTCATTTTTACAATTAAACATAAGAGTTGAACCATATATATATATATATATATATATATATATATATATATATATATATATATATATTTTCAAACACTAGATATACTATACTTTTTCGATAGGGAAAAATGTGTAAATATATATATATATATACACACACACACACACATCAACCACTAATTTTTTTAATCACTACTTTCATTTTAGCAGAACACTGTATTAATGTCTCCTATCTCAGTGCCTACAACAATGAATGAAACACTGAATTGGCCCGAGCTTTGGGCTGTTATTAATGTCTCCTATCTCAGTGCCTACAACAATGAATGAAACACTGAATTGGCCCGAGCTTTGGCCAGCCCACGAGCCACATGAGCCAAAATACAGGTCGGCCCATATGTGAGCTCGTGCGGCCTGCTTTTTAAATTAATTTTGTATTTTGTAATTAACGATCAATTTATTATATATTCAATTTAAAAAAAAAATCGAAAAAGCCCATGAGTCGGCTCGACTCTGCTCGAGCCAAAGCATGGGCCAAGCCCTTTTGGGGACAAGCCAAGCTCAGGCTCGGCTCCAACCTTTTTGTCAAGCCAATACCAAGCCCTGACCTTGTGCTCGCGAGCCGACTTGGCCTGTTGCCACCACTATTTAATATGATGTACTCGAACTTTTAATACCTATAGATTGATGAACATAATGGAGATGAAGAGTTTACATTTAACCGTTCAATGAAAAGACATAATTCTTATAAAGATCATGCTAGTGGTACATCAATGTTTACATCGGGGGTTACACCCCCCTCACATTGGGGGTGGGGTCCACTCGAATAAAAATATATTATTTCAGTGGGGTCCCACCCCATGTGAGGAGGGGGGTGTAACCCTTGACGTAATCCACTTGATGTACAAGTGGATTAACCCTTCTTATAAATACATTCCTTGTCAATCAAGATTCAACTAAGTTCTATCCATAGTTTTAATAGGTATAAATATAACTACATTTATTTACAAAATCATACAAGAAATAGAAAAAGATTCAAGACGTGTTAATTTATTTTTCAGATATGCAGTATAAAACGTAAAACGTTCTAATGCAATTTCAATAGGTTTATTAGCACAAAACATCTCTACATTTGACTTTTAGTGTGTAAAACGTTCATATGTTTCAATTTTTTACACTATCACCCATATTTACAAGTTTTATTGTGGAAAACGTTATTTTCATCAATTTTTATCCAATTTCTTAATAAAAATTCGTGAAATGACAAATATACCATCTTAGTTAAATAAAACAAAAAGAAAATAAATAATAAATAAAGAATTAATTGCAAACATAGGCCCAAAATTTTCAAAGTTTTACAAATAAGTCCCAAAACCAATTAAAATAATAAATTTATATTTTACTATTGATTAAAATAGTAATCTATGTTTTATATAATAAAGCAATTAAAATAAAATAATTAAATCAAAAAAATTAAAAAACCAAAACCCAAATCAAAAGTCATCTACCCCACCCCACAACCAAAACTAAACCCAGGACCCCACCCCACCCCACCCCGAAACCATTAATTTCTTCATCGCCACCACCCATCGAGCACTTACATTTCGACCACAACCAACTCCAAACTGTTTGACAGCTTCTTTTCGGTAAAAATCAGCTCCAAACAACTTCCTCACCATCATTTCGACCACCACTCACTCCTCCAAATTTGTAGTCAATCCTCGCATCAATACCCATCCTTTTCAACTATCCACCAAATTACAAACGCTGAATTTTTCAACCTCAGCAACTGACATCACCACCCACATCACATCCATCGTTTCACTTTTCTCAAACCATCTTGCTGTGCCGGTCACCATTATCGCGACCACTAGGTGACAATTTTCTTCTCCACACCAACCCACGGTCATCTTATCCCTAATTAAAGCCCTAATATGGTTTTCTTCTCCATACCAACCAATGCAGAAAATACAAAACGTGGACAAATAATCAGTGATGTTCTTAGCCCCAAATAATCATAAGACTTGTCTAAATTAAAGGCTACAAGTTATGATTGAGATAAGACTAGAAAATTTGCCAAGTTTCTAAGAACCTTTTATGATGTCACATTAAATTTTAGTGCTTTATTGAGTGTTAATTCCAATATTTACTTCCAAGAAGTTTGTAAAATTGAGCAAAATTTGAGGAAAATGGGTGAGAAGTAAGATTATTAGCTAAGTAGTATAGCAAATAGCATGAAGATTAAATTTGACAAGTATTGGGGTAATGTTGATAAAATAAACAATATTTTGATTGCAGCTGTTGTGCTTGATCCTAGGTATAAGTTGGAGTTTGTTGTACATTGCATTGGTATTTTGTATGATTGTGTTAAGGTTGAAACAAAAAAAAAAACGAGGTCATGAAATTATTGTATGCTTTATATAACCAATACAAAAGATGGCATTGTTCAAAGAATGGAGCTAGTGGAAGTGAAAGTGTTGATGCAGAATCTAATAAAGGTGTCACTTTGTTAGACGGTGACTATGTAGGATTAGGATTAGGATTAGGATCGGGACCATCATATACGAGGACATACTATTACTAGTAACAAGCATTCATGAACAAATCGTCATGGGTGGGAGGACTTTTGCTTTACTTGTTTGTTATTGTTTTGTTTTGAAGCTGAAATAATGCAGTCAAATCCAAATTGATCGCCAAAATTCATATTAACTAATCTTTAATGTAAAAGTTTTTAGAATTCTACTTGAAATTTAAGCATCAATAATATTTTCTCCATAAAAGAGACATCTGTACCGAGTGCTTCTTAGTCTAATTTAAAGGATGAAATTAACATTATTAAGAAGTTGAAGGATTAAATTGAGGATCTAGAAAAGTTGAAGGATGGATTTTATGTTATTAAGCCCCCGTTTGGTGCACATTTTGAAGGTAAAAATATATTGTTACTATTGATGTGATGGGGAATATGTAATTGAAAAAGAAGGAAAAGTTGTTGATGTGATGAAAAATATTATTTTATTGAAAAATGCGTGGTTGAAAATGAGTAGAAAAATGAGATAAAAAATGTGGACCAAACAGGGCCTAAATAGTTCGAGGATGAAAATGAGGATATAAAAAAGTTGAAGAGTGAAATTAATATTATTAAGAAGTTGAAGGACAAAATAGATTATATTAAAAAGTTAAAGGATTAAATCTATGATCAAGAAAAGTTAAAGGTTGGATTTTAAATTATTAAATAGCTTGAGGATGAAAATGGGGATATATTAAATTTAAAGGATACATTATTGTATGACCAAATTGTCGACGGATTTTACAGTATTAAATAGTTTGAGGATGAAAATAAGGATATTAAATAGTTAAATGAGGAAATTAACATTATTAAGAAGTTCAAGGATTAAATTGAAAATCTAGAAAAGCTGAATTTTACGTTATCATACAGTTTGAGAATAAAAATGTGGATATGAAAAGTTAAAGGATTAAATTGACATCAATAAGAAGTTGAAGGATTAAATTGATGATCGAGAAAAGTTGATGGATGAATTTTACATTATCAAACAGTTTGAGGATGAAATTGTGGATATTGAAAATATAAATAATGAAATTAACATTTGTAAGAAGTTGAAAGATTAAATTGAAGATCTTGAAAAGTTAAAGGTTGGATTTTACATTATTAAATAGTTTGAAGATGAAAATAATAAGAAGTTAAAGAATGAAATTAACATTATTTGAAGTTGAAGGATTAAATTGAGGATTTAGAAAAGTCGAAGGATAAATTTTACATTATTAAATAGTTTTAGGATGAAATCGAGGACATCGAAAAGTGTAAGAGTAAAATTGAGGATCTAGAAAAGTTTAAGGATGGATTTTACATTTATGAAATAGTCCGAGGATGAAAATGAGGATATATGAAAGTTAAAGGATAAAAAAATAGCTTTATTATGAAGTTGAAGGATTAAATTGATGATTTAAGAAGTTTTGTAATGGTTGAAGATACACATTATTGAGAACATTAAGGATGAAATTGAATTTTTGTAATGGTTGAAGAATGGGGTTGATATTAAATTATAGTAGGATGACCAAATAGAATTTTTGTAATAGATGAAGCATGAAATTTATTTTAAATTGTAGTTGGATGACCAAATTGAATTGAAGTTTTAAAGTTTTAAAAAGTTGAAGGATGAAATTGGTTTAAAAGTATAGACAGATGACCAAACTAACGTTTTCAAAAACATAAAGGATAAAATTGCTTTTTTATTATAGTTGTATGACCGAAATGATTTTTTTTTTGTAAAAGTAACATTTTGGATGACTAAATTAAATGTTTATAATAGTTGAAGGATGAATGAACAAGAGCAAACTGAAGTTTAATCCTTATACTATTGGACAATCAGTTCAGTCATCCAACTATGTATTAAGAGCAATTATATCCTTATCTATAGGATAACTATAATTCGTACAAATAAAGAACAATTCCGTCCTTCCTTTTTGTGAAACTACCATTCTGTCCCACATCTGTAAAAAAGAACTATTTTATCCCTCAACTACTGGAGAAGATCAATTCGGTGATCCAACTATTATGAAGAGCAATTTCTCCCCCAACTATAGATGAAGTTCAATTTGGTGATCCAACTTTAGTTTAAAGTAATTTCATCCTTCTGCTATTCGATGATTACAATTCCGTCATCCAATAATAAATAAGGAGCGATTTTATCATTAAACTATTAGAAATATTCAAATGGGTCATCCCACTATAATAAAGACCGATTTTGTCCTTCAACTATGTGGGGAGTTCAATTCCGTCATCCAACTATTTAGTAAGAGCCTTTTCATCCTTCAGCTATTAGATAAGTTCAATTCAGTCATCCAACTATTTGGTAAGAGCCTTTTCATCCTTCCACTATTGGAAAAGTTTAATTCGGTCATCAGACTATTAGACAAGAGCAATTTCATCCTTTAACTATTGTAGAAGTTCAGTTCGGTCATCCAACTATTATACAAGAGCAATTTCATCCTTCAACTATTGCAGAAGTTCAATTCGGTCATCCAACTATTTTGTAAGAGCAATTTCATCCTTCGACTATTGTTGCAGTTGAATTCGTCATCCAACAATGAATTAAGAGCATTTGCATCCTTCCACTATTAGAGAAGGTCAATTCGGTCATCCAACTACTAGTCAAGAACAATTTCACCCTTCAACTATTTGACAAGATCAATTCGCTCATCCCACTATTAGACAAGAGCTATTTCATCCTTCAACTATTCTAGAAGTTCAATTCGGTCATCCAACTATTTGGTAAGGGCCTTTTCATCCTTCCACTATTGAAGAAGTTTAATTCGGTCATCCAACACTGAATGAAGAGCATTTAGATCCTTCAACTATGGGAAAAGTTCAATTCGGTCATCCAACTAGTCAAGAACAATTTCACCCTTCTACTATTTGAGAAGATCAATTCGGTCATCCCACTATTAGACAAGAGCAATTTCATCCTTCAACTATTGTAGAAGTTCAATTCGGTCATCCAACTATTAGACAAGAGCAATTTCATCCTTCAACTATTGTAGAAGTTCAATTCGGTCATCCAACTATTTGGTAAGAGCCTTTTCATCCTTCAACTATTGGAGAAGTTGAATTCGGTCATCCAACAATGAATTAAGAGCATTTGCATCCTTCCGCTATTGGACAAGGTCAATTCGGTCATCCAACTGCTAGTCAAGAGCAATTTCATCCTTAAACTATTGGAGAAGATCAATTCGGTCATCGAAGTATTAGCCAAGAGAAATTTCACCCTTCAACTATTTGAGAAGTTCAATTCGGTCATCCAACTATTTGACAAGAGCAATTTCACCCTTCAACTATTTTTGAAGTTCAATTCGGTCATCCAACTACTAGTCAAGAACAATTTCACCCTTCAACTATTTGAGAAGTTCAATTCGGTCATCCAACTATTAGAGAAGAGCAATTTCATCCTTCAACTATTGTTGCAGTTCAATTCGGTCATCCAACTATTTGGTAAGGGCCTTTTCATCCTTCCACTATTGAAGAAGTTCATCCAACATTGAATTAAGAGCAATTTCCTACTTCATCTATTTGACAAGATCAATTCGGTCATCCAACTATTCTTAAAGAGCAGTTTCATACTTCAACTATAGGAAAAATAAAATTCATCCCCCAACTATAATTTTAAAGCAACTTCATCCGTCAACTACTTAAAAAGATTATTTCGATCATCTAACTATAATGGAAGAGCAATTCTGTCCTTCGTCTATTGGGAAAGTACAATTCCATCATCCATCTAGTTCTCAATAGCAATTTCATCCGTCAACTATTGGAAAAGTTTAATTCGGTCATCCAACTTTAAATAAAGAGAAATTTCATCCTTTAACTATTGAAAAGTACAATTCGTTTCCCAAACTATAATTTCAGAGCAATTTCCTCTGTAAAAACTAAGGCTAATTTCATCCTTTAACTATTCAAAAAGAACAATTTCCATCTTTAACTATTGGAAAAGTTGAATTCGATCACCACAGCGATTCGAAAATTACAATTCGGTCATCTAACTATAATTTATTAGCAGTTCCGTCCTTCCGCAATTGGAAAAATACAATTCGGTCATCCAACTATAAATTGAGAGCGATTCCATCCTACAACTATTAGAAAAATACAATTCAGCTGTCCATCTATAAATTAAGAAAAATTCCATCCCCTCAACTATCAAAAAAGTTCAGTTCGGTCATCCAACTATAGTTTAAGAGAAGTTTCATCCTTCAACTTTGTATCGATAATTTCATCCTCAAACTTTTTAGTAATGTAAAATCGATCCTTTAACTTTCTTGATCATCAATTTAATTCTTCAAGTTCTTGTAATGTTAATTTCATTCTTCAACTTTTCAATATCCTCAATTTCATCCTCATTTAATTTTCTAATATCCTGAGTTTCATCCTCAATCTCTTTAATAATTTAAAATACATAATTCATCTTTTCTAGATCATCAATTTTAAGTCTTTCAATTTCTTAATAATGCTAATTTCATCCTTTAACTTTTCAATATCCACAATTTCATCACCAAACTATTTCATAATATAAAATTCATCTTTCATAATATAAAATCCATCAATTTAATCCTTAACTTCTTATAATGTAAATTTCATCATTCAACTTCTAGTATCTCAACATCCTTCAACTTCTTAATAATGTGAATTTCATCCTTTAACTTTTCAATATCCACAATTTCATCATCGATCTATTTAATGATGTAAAATCCATCCTTTCAATTTCTTAATAATGCTAATTTCATCCTTTAACTTTTCAATATCCTCAAACTATTTAATAATAAAAAATTCATCCTTCAACTTTTCTAGACCATCAATTTAATCCCTAACTTCTTATAATGTAAATTTCATCATTCAATTTTCAGTGTCTCAACAGCCTTCAACTTCTTAATAATGTGAATCTCATCCTTTAAATTTTCAATATCAACAATTTTATCCTCAATCTATTTAGTAATGTAAAATCCATCCTTCCACTTTTCTAGATCGTCAATCTAATCTTTCAATTTCTTAATAATGCTAATTTAATCCTTTAACTTTTCAATATCCCCAAACTATTTAATAATGTAAAGTTCATCCTTCAACTTTTCTAGATCATCAATTCAATCCCTCAACTTCTTATAATGTTAATTTCATCATTCAACTTTCAGTATCCTCAACTTTTCAATATTTGGAATTTCATCCCCAATCTATTTAATAATGTAAAATCCGCCCTTCAACTTTTCTAGATCGTCAATTTAATCTTTCAATTTCTTAATAATGCTAATTTCTTCCTTTAACTTTTCAATATCCTCAAACTATTTAATAATGTAAATTTCATCCTTCAACTTTTCTCAATCATCAATTTAATCCTTCAACTTCTTAGTAATGTTAATTTCATGAACATACACTTTCATCCTTCGTTTTTTTCCTCACAGTAAGATGAAAAATGGTGAAATTTTCATATTTGCTAATTAATATATTTTTATATTATTTTATCGTAACCATCGTACTTATATCCTCAATATTTTTCCCATTACATTCAACATTCCATTAATTATGTCGAGAAAAAAGTACATTCTATTAATTATTAGCACATTTGGGCAACACTTCCAAATGTATCAAGTGTTGCCTAAATGTCGAAAACTGCTCTCAATTAAACATGATATTAATTTTCTCTTGTACAAAAATAGAATTTCAATTTACACTAGAGATTGGAATGGAATGGCACTGGTCAAACTTATGAATTTCTGCACTCTGAAATCTGCAAAGATAATAAATTTACACGGTGTAATGGTCACCTTTTGCTTTTCAAACTTGAGAATAACCCATCTTCTCCTTGAAACATTTTGTTAGAATTTAAGTGTGACCTGAATTTCTCATTGAAATAATTGAAGAATTCTAATTAAAGTGTATATCAACAAAAATTCAATTTAGAATGCTATTGGAGTCTTATATCAAATTGAAGTTCTATTTTGGAAACCCATTAAGATTTTGAATTTGTTTTGAACTCGATTTTTTGGTATCCTACTCATCAACAACTTTATTAGGAGGGTTTGGACATTCCTCACATGTTCCCTATAAATATTAGGTTATTCTATATAATTTTATGAGTATGAGAAAATAGATTACTAGAATTATAAGACTCGTTGTAATTTTCTCTCTTCTCAATTATTTTTGAGTTAATAAAATCTCTTAATTCATCTATCATATTTATTGTCTTTATTATTCTTTTGCTTGATCAAATACTTTATTATTTTGTCATATAATTTCAACATCTCAATCCGGTGATTGGTTCCACAACAAGTAGTATCAGAGCCTAGGTTCAGCAGTTCCGCAAGAGCGTAGGGTTTGATTTGTTTTAGGTTTTTTTCGTGATGACTTCCATAAAGTATGACATTTCGCTTTTGAATCAGAGCATTAGATTATCGATATGGCAAGTTAAGATGCGTGCAGTACTCGCACGGCTGGATTTGGATGATGCGTTGCTAGGAAGTGACAAGATGCCCGCAACTTTACCGTGGAGGAGAAATTATGGAAAGATAAGAAGACAGTTTCTCACATTCATTTTCATCTATCGAATACCATTGTTCAGGACGTTTTGAAGGAGGGTTCATCAGCTGCTTTATGGTTAAAATTGAAGCAATTGTGCATGACTAAAAGTCTTACAAGTAAGTTGCATCTCAAGCAGCGTTTATACTCTCATCGAATGGCAGAAGGAGGATTATTGAAAGATCACCTAACTGTATTTAAAGATATTATAGCTGATTTGGAAACTTTGGAAGTAAAGTATGATGAATAAGATTTGGCATTGATCCTATTGTGTTCATTACCCGCTTCATTTTCTTCATTTAGAGACACGATTTTGTATAGTTGTAATACTCTTACCATAGAGAAGGTGTATGGTGCTTTATTTTCAAAAGAGAAGATGAAGTATCTGATTTCAGAGGCCAAAGATGGAAAAGGCCTTGTTGCTCATGGTAGTTCTAGAAAGGACAAATCGAAATCTAAGTTTAGTAATCAGATTTGTAACTTCTGCAAGAAGAAGAGGTACTTGAAGAAAGATTGCTACAAATTCCAAAATAAAGAAAGGTTAGCTGTAAGTCGATATAAGAAGCAATCAGAGATTTCAGGTGAAGTAGACCCCGCAGAAAACATTGTAAGTGAGGGAGATCTCTTGGCTATTTCTAACATCGAGTCTAAACCAGAGGAGGATTGGATTCTGGATTCAGCGTGTATGTTTCATATGTGTCATAATAAGAATTTGTTTACTACATATGAAATCGTTTTCAAATGTGTCATGGTCATGAGAGACAACATACGTTGTTGGGTTGTTGGAATTGGTACGATCAGATTGAAGCTATTCGATGAGACAATTAGAACACTTGGTCAAGTTCGATATGTTCCGAATTTGAAGAAGAATCTCATCTCATTGTCTATCATTGATTCAAAGGTTTATGAGTTCTTTGGTGGAGGTGGAGCTTTAAAGATTTGTAAGGGTGCTCAGGTTGTATTAGAGAGACATAAAATGTTTCAGTTATACTTCTTGCAAGGTCGTGCAGAATCTAGAAGAGTCAATCAGTACAGGTTCAGTACCATGGTGGATATTCAGTTTGGTACAATACCTTTTGAAGCTCGTAAAAGGGTTGAATTTGAAGAATACTACTCAATTGAGTTTATGAGATATGGGTAATGCCGCTTTGCCACCATCACCTGCAGTGCCATTGTATTCAATTGTTAAGGACGAACCAAATGGAAAAAGGTATGTGGATACTGATTTTGTTGAGCATGCTTTCAGTGTGGTAAAATGTGTACAATCTAACAATGAGCCTTCTTTAAAAACATTTGAGTTTGATTCTGCTTTGGGGTGTGTTACAGCCCATTTGGTAAATTTTTAAATCATTATATTTTTTGGAAATTTGAGGTAAGTTTGTAGAGCAGTGCTTAGATTCATTGGAAGATATGGAGTATTTTGTGTTGGTTGGAGAAATTATTTTTGGTCATTGTTGAAGAGTCGGTTCATTCCTTGCAGACAAATTTTCTTCTCCAACTACATAATATTTTGGAGCTTTGTTCATTGCAGTGAAATTTGTGTCAATGTGGAAATTGTTAGAATTGGTTGTAACCCGAATTCCTTGTTGAAATAATTGAAAAATTCTAATTAAAGTGCACGTCAAGAAGAATTCAATTTGGAATGCTATTGGAGTCCTATGTCAAGTTGAAATTCTATTTTGGAAGCCCATTAAGAGTTTGAATTTGTTTTGGACTCGATTTTTTGGTATCCTACTTTCTCAACAACTTTATTAGGAGGGTTTGGACATTTCCTATATGTTCCCTATAAATATTAGGCTCTTCTATATAATTTTATAAGTGTGAGAAAATCGATTACGAGAATTATAGGATCCATTGTAATTTTCTCTCCTCTCCGCTATTTTTGAGTCAATAAATCTCTTAATACCTATACCATATTTCTTATCTTTATTATTATTTTGTTTGATCAAATACTTATTATTGTGTAATATAACTTCAACATGTTAATCCAGTGGTTGGTTTCACAACACCTTTTGTGTGTGTGTGTGTGTGTGTGTGTGTGTTAAACTTCTTGCTTTCTTGATCCAACTCAACGCTAAATGTCTCAATCTCTTCCTATTATGAAGGTATTCTTTGCTTTTCTGCATATGCATGGAGTTGTTGATTTTCTTTTTGCCCAATGTCTCTTGCCAAGTGCAGTGATCCTTGCTTGAATTAGAAAATATATACTGTATATTGTTATAACATCATTTTAACTATGATTAGACAGAGCCATTGCCGCATGCTACACATACTCATGTGCCGAGTCCTAAAACAGCTCAAATGGAAGAGGATAACATTCATTATCTTTCAGGGAAGCCATTTTTCCATCTGGTTATAACAAAATCACATGTCAACTACCCCTTTCAATTCGTAAATACTCTTGCTTCCAATATGTTTGTTGCTGTTTATTCATACTAGAAGGGCTCCATGATTTGTTGTTTATTCATATTCGTTTAATGCTGACGGCGTCCTCCCACCAAATTTGTTCCGATGCTTCCTAGTGCAAGAGTCAGAGTAATTCTCAGACATGGTGACACGAACTGGAACATGTCTTACATTGGAGGCTGGGGCTTCCCGAGGTTTGACAGCAAGTGGAAAGCATCTGTCCTTGAAAATGAACTGAAGATTGGAGATGTTTGTGTCTTCGAACTAATGGAATGCAGCCGTACAAACCTCAGGTTCAAAGTTCATATCCTGAGGGGTGATATGCTACCTGAATTGTTAGCAAAGGTCAATTACTGCGGTAAGATAGCAGATGCTCCAATCGTGCTTGATTAGACTCGTTGGAACGAGCTCCTCTAACGAGTATCTGGATGTAATTAAATTAAATGTCTCATTTATGTACAGCTTTTGCTAGTTATTCAAAAGAACTCTGTGATGGATAGCACATCGATTCTAATCTCTTTTTGTTATCTTAGTAACAGCTTACTTGAGCTCATGGCTAAATTTGGAATGAACTGATGATTATATACCTACGTCCTAAATTGGATTTTTTTTCCCCTGAAAAAGCACTTTAGCTTGTTATCATTAGTATGATCGAATGAAAAATAATATGTAAGACAAGCAAACTTATAGAAGAAACTACTAAACATATGAGAATCATGTGGTTTTCTAGTCTTATGTTCAAGTTGAATAATTTTCAAAAACTATATGCTCTATCTTTTATCTGAAAAGGATTTGTTATACTCCATAAATTCGTACAAAGTTCTCTGCTAATAATAGTTCTGCATTTTTTCCCTATACCATATCGCTTATAAATCACAGTTCGAGATTAGGCTATACAATGAGATTCATTCCCTGACAATTAGGCCTATCATCTTTTCTTCTCACCTACATTTTCTCTATCTTACAAATCTAACTTCATTCATATGTTGTAAACAACTCAAAACTAGTTTTCTGTTTTTATTTTATGGAGTGCTCGTATCCAGCTTTCGTTTCAAGGAAAAGAAGTGAACTAGAAGCTAAATCGAACAAAGAGATACATCCCCGCCAAACAAATGTCTGAAAGTAGTAATTCCTTCCCATGCATGCGATCCTCCCATCCTTCAAAACAACTTCTTGCGAGTTTCCTATATTTCCTTCGTATACGAGAGCTGCAAGAAGACGATAGAGTAGAGATCTTAGATGGATGTTTGTTATTAGAATATTATGGTTGGCTCCGGTACTGCTATGGACAAACTGTGATAATATTAACAAAGTAAAGAGAGAGGAAAGTGAACAAAGTAATGGTAAAATAACGGGTTATCTTTGTTGGCTTTCTTCATTAATATATATAAACTTTACAAAGTGATTTAAGTACAAAAAGTCTTCCATACTTTACCTACTACAAGACATTGCATTTGACAACTTCATCACCATACCATACATAGTCCATAATTCAAAAATATACTACCAAACATGTATTAGTAACTTAGGGAATGATGATTACAAAAAACATAGTGGATTGAAAGTAAAAATGTCATGCTACACTTAACATTCCTCCTTGACATTTTTGCTAGAAACACTAAGAAGATCCCTTAGTGTTTCAAACTTTCCTTTCCCCAATGACTTAGTTAGGATATCAACAAGTTGGTCATCAAATTTGTAGTGTACCAATTCAATTTCTTTCATTTCTTGCGCCTCCCTGATTGAATAATATTTAATCTTGATATGTTTGGTTCTACCATGGAACACATGGTTCTTAACAATTACTGCTGCACTCTGATTGTCACAAAATATAATGGTAGCTTTATCTGGTTTATGCTTTAAGTCTTCCAGCACTTTCCTTAACCAAACAGCATGGTTGGTGGCTTCTGATGCAGTAATATATTCAGTCTTTGCAGTCGACTGAGCCACTGTTTTTTGCTTTGTAGAATTCCAGCACATGATGCTTGATCCAACATAGAATATATATTCTGATGTGCTCTTCATATCCTCTAGACTCCCAGCCCAATCACTATCTGTATAACCAGTTAACTCTCAGCTTTCTGACCTCCTAAACCAGATTCCTAATTCCTCCGTTCCTTTAACATATCTTAGGACTCTTTTAGCTACTTGAAAGTGCAATTCACTAGGCTGTTCTCTGAATCTGGAAATGATATTTGCAGCATAAGTTAAATCAGGTCTAGTTGCTGTGAGGTAGAGCAGGTAGCCAACAATACTCCTACAAACCTTTGCATCTATTTTCTTGGCATCATCATTCTTCAGCAGACTTGCATTCTGAACCAAAGGAGTTGCTACCGGTTTGCAATTATCCATACTAAATTTCTTCAAGATTTCTTTAGCATACTTCTTCTGGCATATGAAAATCCCTTGATCAGACTGATTGATCTCCATTCCTAGAAAGTATTGAATCTCCCCCAAGTCTGTCATTTCAAAAGCTTTCTTTAAATCAGCTATCACACCTTCAACCAATGTAAAGTTGCTGCCTGTAATCAATAGATCATCCACATACAGTGATATGATTACCGGATTCTTTTTCTCCTCATTTACATATAGGGTTTGGTCATTCACACTTTTAACAAAGCCAAGGCTACCAAGCCCTTGGAGCTTACTTTAATCCATACAATGCCTTCTTTAGAAGATAAACTTTATCCTCAATTTCATCAGTTACAAAACATTCAGGTTGTTGAATGAAGATTTCTTCATTTAAATAACCATTTAGGAATGCTGATTTCACATCTAACTAATGGATTTTTCACCCTTTTTGAGCTGCAATTGCCATCGGCAATCGTATTATTTCATACCTTGCAACTGGAGTAAAGGTATCTGTGAAGTCTATTCCAAATTGCAGTATATACCCTTTGAAAACCAGCCTTGCTTTTAGCTTGTTAACTGATCCATCAGGGTTCAATTTTGTTTATACACCCACTTAACCCTAATTACTTGCTTATTCTGAGGTCTATCAGCCAATTCCCAGGTGTAATTCTTTTCTATCATCTTGATTTTTTCTTCCATTGCACCCATCCGCTTAGATGATTTTGAGGCTTCAACAAAGCTTGTGGGTTCCACAATTACAGCATTACATCTAGCATAGACATCTGTTAGAGTTTCATTTTCACCCTGCCTTCATCTGATTCTGAATCATCATCATTATCATCAAGTTCCAATTCACCCTCATCACTTTCTTCATATTTGTTTTGAGGAATCACATTACTGGTTTTCCCTTTAACTACAGAGTTTGCATCCCAATTCCATGTGACATTTTCATCCACTTTAATGTCCCTGCTGGAGATTATCTATTTTTACTGAGGATTGAGCACCTTATAACCTTTGGCATTGTTACAATACCCAACAAGTATTCCAACTTTTGCTTTATCGCTGAGTTTGTCCCTTTTTGCATCAGGAACATGAGTATAACAAACACTCCCAAACACCTTTAAATGTGAGACTTCTAGTTTTCCATCATACCAAGCCTCATAAGGTGTCTTTTTCTCCAAAGATTTTGTTGCCAGATGGTTAAGGAGATAGACTGCTGTGTTGACTACATCTGCCCAGAATTCCTTGGGTACTTTTTTCTCAATCAATAAGCACCTAGCCGTCTCCATCACCGTTCTATTTTTCCTTTACTCACTCCATTCTACTGAGGAGAATAAGGAATTGTTAATTTGTGCTTAACACTTTCAGCCCTACAGAAATCATCAAATTGCCTACGACTGTACTCAGATCCATTATTAGTCCTTATTGCCTTTATATTGCATTCAATTTCATTCTCTACCATGTTTTTGAATATTGGAACATAGTTGCAGCCTCAGACTTAGCTTTTAAAAAATAAACCCAACACATTCTAGAAAAATCATTAATGAAGATGATGAAGTACATGCTGCCATTCAATGTGGTGATCCTCATTGGTCCACAGATGTCTGAATGCACCAATTCAAGCTTAGTTGTAGTCTTCCTTGACTGATTTTTTGGAAATGGTAGCCTGGTTTGCTTCCCAAGTTGGCAAACATCACATACATACACAATTTATCCTTGATTTCAGAAAAATTTTCTACCAAACTGAACTCATTTAATTGCCTCAAAGAATTGTAATTAACATGACCAAAAAATTTATGCCATAAGATAGAATTATCCAAGAAAAAAGTGAATGCTTGTGTGGTGATGTTTTTCCAATCAATAGGAAAAATTTTGTTCTTCGTTTCAACTGTCATTACTTCACTTCCAGTTTTATCTAGTATCGTGCATGCATTTTCCTTAAATATAATTGTATGGTTCTTTTCAAGTAATTGTCCTATACTAACTAGATTTTGATCAATCTTAGGTACATAAAGAACATCAGCCATGCGTTTCATACCTGCAGATGTCTGTACTTCAATTACTCCAATCTCCTTCACATCAACATAGTCTCAATTACCAACCTTCACCTTAGATGAGTAGGCCTTGTTCAATTCAATAAAGATACTTGAGTTTGCTGTTATGTGGTGAGTACATCCACTATCTAGTAACCAATTTCCTCCTTTGTCATCGGCCTAAATAGCTGTAAATAGGTGTTTGTCCTGCAGATCTTGCTGATTCTCTGCAATCTGAGCTCGCTGCTGTGTTTGTTTCCCTTTTTTGGTTTTGCACACCTTTTCAACATGGCCAAATTGCTTACAACTTCTACACTGGACACCAGGCTATACCAACAACATTTTGGAAAATGCCCATTCCTTTTACAATGAAGACAAGGTGTAAATTTATCCTCCTTATTGCAAGTTTTGCTGCCTTCAAGTTCCTTCTTCTTAGTCAGAACCTTCTTCATTCCAAGGCTCGTTTGACCTTTATATATTCCTTAACAAACAAGGCTTCTCCAATTTGTTCTTCTTGCCTCATCAACCTTCTTTTCTCTGTTGCTTGAAGGGCATTAACCAATTCAGCCAAAGTAATTGATGACAGATCTCTTGAATCCTAAAGTGATGATATCTTGGCTTCAAACTTCTCAGGTAAGCTGATCAGAACCTTCTCCACCACTCTTTCATTGGGAAAATCATCTCCCAACAGCCTAATCTGATTTACAACCTTCAACAACCTGTCTGCAAAGTCTTTTACCACCTCAGTTTCTTTCATTTTCAAGGTCTCAAACTCCCTTCTCAAGTTGAGTACTTGCATCTGTCTAGTTCTCTCAGTTCCTTGGAATTCCTCCTTGAGTCTATCCCAGGCTTCTTTTACCGTTTCACAAGTCATTATCCTTGTGAAAATAGCATCTGAAATAGCAGACTGAATGCAGGAAAGAGCCTTAAACTTCATGGAACATCTTCACTGTGTTGTTTGATTTGAGCAACCGTGGGGTTAGCTCTCAATGGTGGAGGTTCAATGCCTGTCTCGATTATCTTCCAAAGGTCATAAGCCTTGAGATAGGCATTCATCTTTGCAGCCTAAAAGTTGTAATTTTCTCCGTTGAAGGCTGAGGGTAGAGGTGCTAAAAAACCAGCTGATGTCATCCTATTTTCTATCAACTCTGTTTTCTCTGTTGATGGTTTCCCCTTTTTTTGTTACTTCAATTCTTCTTCCTTATTTTTGCAGTCCCTTTCTAAGAATTAGGGTGGCTCTGATACCATGTGATAATATTAACAAAGCAAAGAGAAAGGAAAGTGAACAAAGTAATGGTAAAAACAGGTTATCTTTGTTGGCTTTCTTCATTAATATATATAAACTTTACGAAGTGATTTAAGTACAAACAGTCTTCCATACTTCACATACTACAAGACATTGTATTTGACAGCTTTATCACCATACCATACATAGTCCATAATTCAAAAATATACAACAAACATGTACTAGTAACTCAGGGAATGATGATTACAAAAAGTATAGTGGATTGACAGTAAAAATGTCATGCTACACTTAACACAAACAACTCTGATGTATCGACACTACAGCAGAAAAATGAAACCTGAACTTTGTCCAATCAAGGATGTGGTAGCAATTAGTGCTATCTTGATCCTGATAAAGATAGCAGAAATAATGCAATTGTTGGAACAAGGGCTAAAGCAAGCCATCCTGTTCTCGCATAGCATACCTTTCTGAATAATAAACGCATTTAGTAATAGTACAAAGTATTGTATTCAGTATGCTAATTGTTTGTTCGAATACTTGCTCATGTCGGAAGTCTGGAGTAGTAGAAAGTAAGTGACCGAAGAACAAACAACCAGAATAGAGAGAAACTAGTGTGTTAACTTCTGAATTACATCCTAGTGATTTTGAAATTTGGCCTAGATTATTACTATAAAACAGCCCAATTGTTCCCCCACGGAAATATGCTATGTAATAAAGCCAGAAATCCCATTGATGAATGAGGAACCTAACCGAGTGTTCCTCTCTAAGCACAATCAAGTTGTCTTTGAATAACACATTGTTGCAGCTTCCTTCTTTCTGTTTTGAATTATATGAGCTACTATACAAGATATCATGGGTGAGTGGAGTCTCCATTTCCGTTAGATCTCTATGCACATCAAGATCGACATTATTGATCAGATTGAAGCTTGAATGGAGTGTTTCACTGGCCCGTTCCCGAGGATAGAGAATGCCAAGTGTAATCAATGGAAGGACTAAGAAAAACATTTCCCCACCTAAGAGTATACGAGCAATTGATGCATTCAGTGATACAAAATTTATAAGTAGAAGATAAACGCCCATGACAACTGCAAGTGCAGTTAGAGAAAAATAGCAGTCTTAGAACGGACAGCGTCAGGTGGATGAGCATCGGGAATATGTTGCCGGGCAATTGGAAGAAGAGCAACAAGTGACATGATAAGTGGAACAATGGCATTGAGAAGAAGATACAATGAGTTATCGTTAGGGTTATGGAATTCACAATGAGATTATATAGAGCTGCACTAACGCCATTGAAACTGACACTGGGTGACAAGGTAAGTGGCCTGTTAGCTGGAAAGTTTTTTATGCACAAAACGTGATACACTGTATTAAACTAGCAAATGCTACAACCAGCTAGGAAACACAATAGAAATACCTACAGAAGTTCAATGCTTCATCAGCAAGAAAATATCACAAGCAAATAGGGGATGCCTGAGCTAAAATTTGGCAAGAAAATCTAGGACTAAGGCATAGGATATAAGGCAATAAATAAAGACTTAAATAGTATATTTCGGGGAGTCGTAGTAATAAACTTAAAGAGGCATTGATAAGGTTCCTCCCACCGTCCCTCGCCCCCAACCCAATCCTTTTTTTGGTTGAACATAACAGGCCACAATGGAAAATCCCTGAACACCATCCAAATGCCTTTCCCATGTCCGAAGCTACAAACAAATAGTTCAACTGCACCTGGTTAAGGTTGGACAAAATTTTCGAACCAAACCAACCAAATCGAGAGTTTCTTCTTAAATTAAATACTCGAACGGGTATCTGAATCGAGAACCAACGGGTTTGGTTCGGTTTTCAATTCTAGACCAAGAACCGAATAAAAATCGAATCTCCTTAATTTTTTTATCTTAAATAAACCAAATTATTTTTATTTTTTTCTAAATAAAAACTAATTAATTTAACTCAAACCCAAAATATAATTTTTCCTATTTCTAATTTAAAGTCCAAGCCCAACTTAATCAAATTGACCTAAGCTTTACCAAAATCTCTTATTCCACTTTAGTGTCGTTCTAGAGAAATTAAATTGGAAGCTTGGTTGTGCATCTCTTCATTATTGTGAGATCGCTATTCTCCTATTCCTGTGATTTTAAATGCCAAATCTATGAAGAATATCACGGTATTAGACTACGTTATTTTATAAGAGCTAAAATTGAACATATCATTAGTTGAATTAATGTGCCATTGTTATAAATATTAAAAAAATTAATTATTGTACGAAAATCGGGAATCGAGTGAAATCGAACCCAATCGGTTCCATAATTAAATTTGGACCTGATAGTTCCACTTATTAAACCGAACAGGACCATGTATGGCTCTACACCTAGGATATGCCCATAACTGATTTCAAACTAGTCAAGTATGATGAAAAATTAAAATTTGTCCTTGTAAATGCCTGTTTTTAGATGCTTGCCACGAGTATCCTCCATTTTCTTGATTCACCCACTTGTGTTCGTGTGTGTGTATATATCAAAAAATGAAAAATGAAAATGATTTTAAAAGAGAGAATGGGATTTATAGCTAGTTTTTGATGAATCTTGAGAGGTTTTCTAGATTCTTATGAAGCCTTCTTTATGTGAAAATGGGTACAAGATAGTCTCAGTTAACAAAATTGTTTTCATGTTAATTCTCTTCGTACCAACTATTGTCGCTTAAACGGATTTTTGAGCAAAATTTCAATTGAGTCAAACTTCAATTTAGTTTTAGATTTTTGCATGATATCAAATCTTTTCTTCAAACTAACCGAAATTGCTAAATTGATAATTGTCAAATATGTGACCTAAATTCTGACGTTAGTTCGGGTTTCAGTTGAAAAACGAGTTAAAGAGATATCAACGATGACAATTGAAAGTTTGGAGCAACAACTGGGCGCTCGGGTGCCTAGGAGCCAAGAAACGGATTTTGGGACCAAAACTCAACGTCTGAGCACCATTGGTAGCACCAGGCTACCACTTGCTTGGAGCCAGGCTTCTGCTTGAGCACTGTGCATTGCTCGCATGGCACGAGTTTGCCGTTCGTGCGACAACTTTATGTGAAAAAGTTTTATTTTCATTTTTTGGCTTGTTTTTTATGCTATTTCCATCTAAAACCTATTCTCTTAGGTCTTATATATACTCTACAAATGTATGACTTTGTATGAGTTTTAGAGAGTTAGACAATATTCTAAATACAATATTCTTTGTATCTTTCTCCATATTTATAAATACTCTATTCCACTGCCAATTGTTCTTATGTTTTTCTAGTATTGTGATTGTTACTTTATATTGTACTATATAATCTCGTACGTAATTTTTAACAAGTAGTATCATAGTTCAAGGTTTGATTGGTTCGAGGTCTTGTTCTTGTGATGGCAAACTTGATGTGTGATATTCCGCTTTTGGATTACAGTGCTAGATTTTTGTTATGGCAAGCAAAGATGCAATCAATGCTTGTTCAAATGGATTTGGACAACACTTTGTTGGGATTTAATAAGATGCCTTCAAATTGGTCAATGATGAAAAAACAACGTAAGGATTGAAAGATCCTATCACAGATTCATTTTCATCTCTTAAATTATATCCTTCAGGACGTTTTGAAGGAAAAAACTACAGTTGCATTATGGTTGAAGTAAGAGCAATTATACATGATGAAGAGTTTAACCAAGAAATTGCATTTGAAGCAGCGTTTTATTTTCATCGTATGACGGAGGCACGTCATTAAAAAATCACTTTGCTCCCTTTAAAAAATTGTCACTAATTTGGATACCTTAGAGGTTAAAGTATGATGAAGAGGATTTGAGTTTTATTTTATTGCGTTCATTGCCCGCTCTATATTGTCGTTTAGAGACACGATACTATATATTCGTGATACTCTCATCGTTGAAGAAGTATATGATGCTTTGTTTTCAAAGGTAAAGATGAAGCATCTTGTTGGATCTGAGGCTCAACGAGAAGGACTTATTGTTCATGATGATTATGAGAGGGACAATTTAGTCTAACTTCAGTAATTAAATTCTTAACTACTGTAAGAAGTGGCACATAAAAAAGAATTGCTATAAGTTGTAAAAAAAAAAAATGGCTACAAATCAAAAGGGAAATCAACCAAGAATTTTAGGTAAAGCCGACATTGTAAAAAATTGAAGTGATTGAGAACTTTTGGTTATTCTGACGGCGACTCCAAACTTAAAGAAGATTGGATTCTGGATGTAGTTTGCACTCTTCATATGTGTCACAATCGGAATTTGTTTTCAACATATGAAATGGTTACGAAAGGTGTTGTGGTCATGGATAACAATGACTTTGTAAGATAGTTGGTATTGGAATGGTCACAATTAAAATGTTTGATGAGATGGTCACAACAATTGATGAGATGAGACACGTTCTAGATTTGAAGAGAAATCTTATTTTCTCGAAAACTCTTGATTCAAAAGGGTACAAGTACACTAGTGAATGTAGAGTCTTAAATGTTAGTAAATGTGCTCGTATTGTATTACAGGGATAGAGAAGGTCCTAGTTATATGTCTTGTAGTATTCTACAGAATTATTGGAGACCAATCAGTGCAAATTAAGTTTATTGGTGGATATTAAGTTTGATATAATACCATTGGAGTTTGGTTTGGAGTCTACATTGAAGAATACATTTCAGTCTAATTCAGAAATTCTGGGTAATGTCGCTTTGCTGCCACTACCAACTGTTCCATCGTATTTAATTTCTAGAGACAAACCCAGGAGAGATATTAGGCCTCCACAAAGGTACGGAGAAGCTAATTTAGAAGCGTATGTTTTAATAGTGATTGAAGGTAATGAACCTAGCAAAAAACCTTCTAAAAAGCAGTTTGTTGTGATGATTTTGTTACATGGTATGTTTCTGCTATGTTTGGTAATTTGTTAATTTGTTGCTCGTGGTGATAATTCGAGTCACTTTGGCACCCGAGGTAATTCTGTTGAGCAGTTCTTGGATTCAGTTGATTTTCAGTTATTGAGTTTGTCCCAGTTGGACTTCGTGGAATAGGAGGAGAATTTTTGGTTGGAGATTTTTTTTTTTTTTTTGTTGAAAAGCCATTGGTTTGTTCCTTGTAGTGGAACTCATCTCCAGATAGAGAATCTTTGAAGCTTTGTTCATTACAGTGAAATTTATGTCAATGTGTAGATTTGTTGAATATATGACCCAAATTCTGGTGTTGGTTCATGTTTCGGTTGAAAAATGAATTAAAGAGGGATCAAAGTTGAAATTTGAAAGTTTGGAGCAGTAACTGGGCGCTCGGGAGCCTAGACACCATGAAATGGATTTTGGGATCGAAATCAGCGCCTGAGCGTCATTGGCAGCCCTAGGCTGCTACTCGATCAGCAACCTTATTTGGAAATGTTTTATTTCCATTTTTTTGGCTTATTTTGTATCCTCTTTTTATCTAAAATATATTATTTTGGGTCCTATGTATTCTTCACGAATCGTATGGCTTTGTAGATTTGTTGAATATATGACCCAAATTCTGGCGTTGGTTCATGTTTCGATTGAAAAATGAATAAAGAGGGATCAAAGTTGACAATTGAAAGTCTGGAGCAATAACTGGGTGCTTGGGAGTCTAGACACCAAGAAATGGATTTTGGGATCGAAAATCAACGCCTAAACGCCATTGGCAGCGTTGGACTGCCGTTCGCTTGACGATAGGCTGCCTCTCGAGCAGCAACTTTATTTAGAAATGTTTTATTTCCATTTTTCTGGCTTATTTTTTATCCTCTTTTCATCTAAAATATATTATTTTTGGTCCTTGTATTCTTCACGAATCGTATGACTTTGTATAAATTTTAGAGAATTAGACAATATTGTTAAATTTTAGAGAATATTGTAAAAACAATATTCTTTGTATCTTTCTACATATTAATAAAATCTTCATTCCTCTGCTAATTGTTCTTATGTTCTTCTAGTGTTGTGATTGATACTTCATATTGTGTCATATAATCTCGTACATAATTTCTAACAATGATCATAATGTAAATCATAATAGCATGCTTTTATATATCATAATTTGAAGTAACTTACATGAATTAGAAGAAAAAAATCCCAAGATAACTAGATCAAATCATTTGCCTCATCCTCTACACGATTTGAGTACTCTCTTTGGTTTAAACTCAATCACAATGGGAAGAGTTCATATTCCACAATCAAAATGTCCTTCAAAGATGTTTGTTTTCCTAAGAACAAAATTTCAAGTCTTTTTTAAAGTATTGCATTTTCTATAAGAATATGCATATCTTTTTTTTCTTGCATGTAATGCAACTCCCACTCTCATGTATATAGGGAATCATGGAAGTTTTGAGTTGGTTGTGTGTAGTGAGCACATCTTTTAAATTCAGAGGATGACTTTTTCCTCCAACCTGTATAGACATTATGGGTTGGTTCAACCACATTGACTCGCATCCATTTTTAACATATTCCACTCGCACATGATGAGCTTGATCTGAAATTAATAACCATGAATTAGGCATGTCTCAAGGTCTAACTAACAAGGTTCATACTGACAAATGAATCATGGGACTCACGAGTAAATAGAGCATGCAATATGATACATCTATTAAGGATATACTGCAACTCTACAAGAAGAATAACATTTTTTACCATACCCTAAACTTATTTTCTAACATTTAATTCAAGTATTTTTTATTCGTCGATTAGCCAAGATCATATTTGAACATCACGTCACATGTTTTCACAATTATGTCCAAAATCCCAAAATAGTTAACACAATTGCCTGACCAGTAAACAGAAGTATGTTAGATAAAATAGCCTCTCTTTTCTACTCAAATAAGGTTATATATATAAATGTCAGAAACTTATAAATTGAAGAATAAGGATCTATTATTTCATTCCCCATTGGTCGTCAAAGCACATGTTGTAGCGCCCCGAGTTCCGTTAACCCGGATTACCACGTCATCGTCTTCTATAACTGATTTAACTAAAAAGTTTTGCGGAAAATAACTAAATTTCAAACTTCGCATTTATAACGGTAAAAATCTCGTCGACAACAAAACTCATTTTAATAACTTAAGAAAATTGATTAAACTTCAAATCTCGAGTTTTTGAAATACTGAAATAACAAAGTACATTAATAGCGTTCAAATACGAAATTTTCAAATATAAATAACTGAATTCATTAAATTGTTGCCACACTGCCCATCAATTACGATCGCCTCCGAAGTCTGCAAATATTGTTAAAATAACGGGGTGAGTATTTCAAAAAAATACTCAGTAGACTCATCGCCGATAATTAATTTACAGAATAATTGAACACATACTTATGCAATATACAACGTGATATCATCATCATCTTTGGTTCATTTTCTTGAAAATCATAGGCTCTTTAAAAACATAGGCTGAGGGTAGTCTCGTCTCGTGCATTTAAGCACATAAGTTATGCATAACATTCTCATCTTATCTCATAAGAGATTCTCTTCTTTCTTATGCAATTAAGTATATAAGTTATGGCAAGCATAACAATATCATATATCTCATATGACATATTCTCTTCTCATGCAATTAAGCATATAATTCACGTAAATTCACATAAGACATGTAATTATAATTTAAACTAATTAATGGTGGCGAGTCTACCTCAAATGTCTCGATTTGCATGAAAAGTGGAACGGGATGAAATCTCAATCTCCTAATTGTTCGTACGTATCGTCTAGCCAAAATAGAAAATAAGTTTGAATTAGTATTTCGAATATTTAAGGCTTTAAAGTGATAAAATAAAGTTTAGGGATTCAATTGGAAGTTATTGAAATTGAATTTGACAAATCTAAGGGTTGAAAATACTATTTTCAAAGTATTGGGGCTAAATGTGAAAAATATGAATTCTAGGGACTTAATTGAAAACTATTGAAACTGAAAATAAATGTTAAGGGCTGAAATTGAACTTCTATAAGTTATGGATTAAACTGTAAATTTATTAAAACTGAAAGTTGAAGTTTAGGGCTGAAATAGTAACTTTTAAAAGTTAGGGACTAAACTGTAAATCTCTTAAAGCTGAAAATAAAACTAAATGGCTGAAATTAAGCCTTTTCAGAATTTGAGGACTTAATTGAAAATCTTTTAAAACTGAAAATAAAACTTAAATGCTGAATTAGCAACTTTTAAACTTATGGACTAAATTGGAATTCATTAAAACCTAAAAAAAGAATTAAGGACTGAAATTAAAACAATTAAAAACTTGGGGCTTAAAAGATAATTTTCAAAAATCAAAATCAAATTAAAATTATACATTCCTCATTTCTATCTCTCTGTAAATCGAGAGAGAGAGAGAGATGACGGGAGAAGGGGGAGGGCTCGGCCCCTTCTTCGATTCAACCATCGGCGAGAGGCGACGACGGTAGCCTCAGCGCCACCGGGGTGTGGTGGCTTCGGGGTGTGGGTGGAGGCGAGTGGGAGGGAGTTGGTGCACGGACCGAGGCTAGTCCAAGGCTTGGGGTCGATTTTCATTTGAATCTCTTGGTGGTTCAAGCTCGAGAAATGGTTAGGGAAGCAAGGTAAGTTCATGGGTAATCTTTATTTTATTGATTGAGTTGGTTTGGAGTTGATTTGGGGTGAAATGGGGGCTGTCGAGTGGCGGCTTTGGTGTAGGTCTTGGGTGGTGTTGGTCTCGGTTTTGAGATAAGTGTTGAGGTTGGTGGAGTTGGCCAAAGTGGTGAGGTCTGTGGGTTGGAGTGTCTCGGTTTTTGGAGTTGTTGGTGGCGGGTTTGGTGGTTGGTTTTTGGGCAGTGAAGTTGAGGTCTCAATTTTTAGCTGTTGGTAGTGCAATGTGGTTGTTCGTGTGGTGGTGTGTGGCCGCCCGAGAGGGGTTGCAGGTGGTGGAGCTATGGTTTTGGACAGAGGCATTTTGGGAACGAAATGGTGTCTGAAATGTGGGAATGGATGACTGCAGCTCGTGTGTGTGCAGCAGCTTGGGTGGAAATGGTGGTTTTGGGTTGAGGCTGGTGTAGCTCGAAATTGGGTGACTGTGCAATGATGGTTTGGTGAAATGGCTGCATTGTGTGGCAGCTTGTGAGTTCACCGTTGATGCTAGAAATGGATGTTCTAGCATCAATGGTAACTCACAGTGAAATGGAATGGTGATTTCCTGTTGAGCAGTGAGTTGGTTTGCAGCTTGTGAATCTCTGGTTGATGCTAGAAATGGATGTTCTAGCATTAATATTGAGTTCACTGTAAATGGATTGAGGAACATGCTTGGAGAAGATAAGATTTTCTTACCAAATGGATTGCTTGGCTGCGTGAATTTCTGATGATGGGAGTAGAGGGAAATGTGATGAATAAAATAGTGGGATTTAGGGCACAAATCCCTAGGTGGGTAATTGGGCCAAGAATTGTTGGGCCTAGCATTTGGGCTGTAGGGTTTTCCAATTGGGTTTAGGTGATTTGGATTAAAATGATTTCCTTGTTGGCCTTGTATAATTGGACTTAAATATTGGGCTCTAAATATTGGACTTGAATTATTAAAATTGGATCCAAATAAAATAAATCCGAATTGAAATTAAAATGATTACTCGATATTGGATTTGATTCGAAATAATTTAAATTCATTTATAACGGCTAGACGAACGCGCTATTTCTTTAAAATTAGGGTTAAGGTTTAGCGACACGTTTTTCGAGAAATAATTTTATATTATTTAAAAGTTCTCGGTCGCTACACATGTAGTACGAAACATGTGCTATGGCATTTTCCCCCTTTTCTCAGGGCATCATAACCTATAAAATAAATACACCGCACAGAACTTAATTCAGGTATTCCTCAATATGTAATTTGAATTTTCCTTATATTTATTCATATAGAAAATCTCGATTGAATACTCAATTAGCAACTAAACATGTGTATGGATTGCAAAATCCATTTCGATCACTTATAGTAATCTCATCTTGGTTTGTCATCAAGGCGATTGGACCACCTATATAAAATGATCACTTTATTTTAACTCAACACATCCCAAAATGTCTGAGGTGAATGCTTGTATGAGAAAGTCAATCTCTACCTATTTGACATAATTTCTATGTGTACATGCAAATTACTAATCAATAATCACAATAAAAGATTATACTTTATATATACTCAAAGGGATTTTTTTAGGCATTTACAAGATGTATAACTAAATTCTATGTAATACTTGAGATTTAACGTGTTATAAGGACATCTCTAGGTATCAGTTTAGTAAGCAGGTCAACTATCATATAATGAGTAGACACTGTTACAAAAGGTGCTCAAGTCCTTGTCGTACGGATTAATCAGATTATTCCAATGCTTTATTACTTCTTTTTCCGCCCAAAAAGCTTTTTGAATTCCCGATAGAAAGAGATTTTCCTAAGGAAAATGCTTTTAACGTTGTCCCATCTTCCAAATATTTTTACGAATATGCTTTTTTATGCAAAAGTTCGATAGTCAGAAAGTGTTACATTCACCCTCTAAAAAAATATCTCATTGATTCATACACAATGTCAAGACCAAATTTTTATTTCATTTATCAAAAACTAAGAAACAATGGAAGCTCTACTTTGGCTTCAATATCAATTAAATGACACAATAGCCATAATCAAAACATTAATTAAGGTTCGATAAAATAATAAATTTGATTAATAAAATAATTAATTGAACCCCATTGGAATGTTTTCTCTTGATTGCAATCACAACTCATACTTCCTTGGTAGCCATTTCTCTATGGCTTCCACTTCCTGATGAGAAATAAAACAGATCGAGGTAGAACGAAGTATTTTATTCAATTGACTAATATAGAGAAAATAAATACAATAACTTTGCCAATACAATTATTCTATATTCCGGTAATACAAAACTTGTGAAAAAAGATGAAATACCACAAAGATAGAGGTGCATGCCAAACCCTAGAAATACTACAAAGATGAAAACAAGATAAAAAATCACGTGAAATAAAGGAAACAATATTTTCCCATTAAAAACTCATGGAAAGAAGAAATTACCCATATCCCCCAAACTCGACTAGGTAATATTCTTCAATATGGACCCCAACCAAATTCTAAAGGTATAATACCAAACTGAATCTCTACCATGGTACTAAATCTATGCTGATTTTTTCTTCACAATTTATGCCCAACCTTACAAGATATATAACTGGGACCTCTTCCATCCCTCAAATACAACGCGAACACTCTTCTGAACTCTCAAAACTCCACGTCCTCTAGAGATCGTATACCATTTTGAATCAAGAGTATTAAACGAAATGAAATTCTTCTTTAAGTTTGGAATATGTCGAATGTAATCACATGTTCTATCCACCAGATTCAATCTAATTCTATCAATACCAGCTACCCGATTGAGACACATATGGAACGCACAAGTTGTATCCAAAATTCACTCCTTGTCAAGTTTGGATTCTGTATTAGAAATCATCAAAACATCTCCATCACTTAAATAGTTCTCGACTATGTTGGTCTCATCTTAAATATTTGATTGCTTTCCTTGAATTGTAGTCAAAATATCTTTATTTTGTAATTTATCACAATCCCTCTTAATGTGTCATTTGTTCTTGCAATAATAGCAAATTTGATTACTGAAATTTGATCTTGACTTACACCTTTTTCGATCACCATGAACAATAAGGCCTTCTTCATCTCTGGCCTCAGATCTAAACAAATACTTCATCTTCTCTTTTGAAAATAAGGCATCATATGCATCTTCAATTGTTAGAGTATCAAGACTGTACAAGATTGTGTCTCTAAACGAAGTAAATGAAGTGGGCAACGAATACAAAATGATTAAAGGCATATATTCTTCATCATACCTTACCCATAAAGTTCCCAATTCAGCGACAATCACCTTTAATATAGCCAAATGATCTTCCAAAGATCCGTCTTCTCCCATGTGATGAGAACACAGCCTATGCTTTAGATGCAATTTGCTTGTCAGACTTTTAGTTATGTACAATTGCTCAAACTTCAATCACAATTCAACCGCTCTTTTTTCCTTCAAAATGCCCTGAAAAATATTGTTAGAGCGGTGAAGATGGATCTGTGAAAGTGCCTTCTGATCCTTTCATTGTTTTTCCTCTATCATCCAAGTTGTAGGCATTTTGTCAAATCCCAACAACGCATTATCTAAATCTATTTGCGCGAGTATAGCTCGCACTTCACTTGTCACAATGAAAATCTTGTATTGCAATCAAATAGCGAAATTTCATACTTCATGGCTGCCATCAATAAAAACAACCTCGAACAAATCACAATCAATAGCTATGATGTCACTTGATGGGAAATAAAATGGATCGAAATAATATATATGACGCGATATGAAGTATACGTTCGCAAACAAATAACAAGATAAAAAGTAAACAGATAACTGGTAAAGGAACGAAGTATTTTATTCGATTGACTAAAATTGAGAAAACAAATAAAATAACTGTGTCTATATAATTATTCTATATTTCAGTAATACAAAACTTGTGAAAAGAACAGTATTTATAGGGGTGCATGACAAACCCTAGAAATATCACAAAGATGAAAACAAGATAAAAAATCACGTGAAATAAAGGAAACAATATTTTTCCAATAAAAACACGTGAAAAGAAGGAAAAAACATTTTCTAAAAAATTCAGCCTAATTTGGGTAAAAAAAACCCCCAACACTTCCTAGTTCCCAGAGTTCAAGTTAAAGACACGCTTGATTATGGTAGCTTCGACAAGAACACCATTGCATGCCTTGCATGGATTATTATTCCAACTTGTAATCATCAATTGCTAACATAGACACTAATTCGGGAAAGCAAAGAAGGCAATTGCAAAAATAAAATAAAGACTTGTTTGGGAGAGGTTAAAATCCAATTAAAATTGAAAATATAGTCGTTATTGAGTCTCACTCGTCTAATAAAAGTCAACAATAACGGTTAATTTTTCAATTTTAATTCGATTTTAATCTCTATCAAACAAATTTTAAGTAGAATGCTAATTCCACTCCCCTATTAAGAGAAAAAATTGGCATTCAATAATAGTAGGGTCAAAATGAGTTGTAGCACCTTGAAATGATTGCCCCGTTAAAAGATGTGTTTGAAATGAGGGGGAATTTCAATGACAATCATTATAACTTCTCAAAGAACTACAATAACTGAAGTTACAATCACTGTAATTTTCGGAGCTTATTTTTTAATAAAATGTTAAAAAACCGGATTTTCCAAATTTTCACCTAAAAAACAGTGCAAGCCTAATTCCCTCTTGAAACAATTGTGCCTCGTTATATCATAGTCACAAAAATATCAAAAATATGTTTCCTCCTTTGGTTTCAAGTTGTAGGATTTTACCATCCCTATATTTTGTTTTTCTCCTTTTTTCATTTTATTATTTAAATTTTTTGTCATAATTATTTAGTATTTTAAATTTACTGCCCTATATGGCTATATTCAAAACATTAACCGCTTTCCAACAGCCATAAACTGCCATCTCTCCTTCTCTCTCTGTCTCTCTTTTTTACCTCCCATTTTGCACTCAAATCATACTCGTACCATAACTTTCCCTTCTCAATCACCAATCTGGCGGCGCTTGGTCCTGCACCAGGCGTCGCCACCACCACTACCGCTCCCTCCACCGCCAACGAAGTTCCAATGGCAGACTTGACTGCCATTGTTCCTTATCATGACCCTGGTGATGCTATTACCTTCATTGATCAATCATCGTTCTTAGTAGAAAACCCGACTCTCGGTCTCCCTGAATATCCTGATTGTGAACCACATACTGGATTCGATGACATTGTTGATGCCAATGATCCGTTTGTGGATCCAGTTGTTTGGGACTTGGGTTATGGGAATGATGAGAATCTGGTTTCAAATTATCTGGCTGAACCCTCTGAATTTCAAGGAGAAGGAAGTAGCCATGAGAATGGAAATAATGTTGACAGTAATGTACAAAATTCAGATTCTGTATATCCGATGCAACTTTCAGATTCTCTGGTCTTTGCATCTCCTGATAATTGCATTTGTTGTCAAATACTTCGTGAAATTACTCATGTTAATGGTGTGTCCAAATAAAGTGATATTTAAATATTTTCTGCAATTTTTTTCTCTTCCAATTCTGCACTTGTTGTTCAAAGACTTTGAGAAATTACTCGTACTAATGGTGTGTAGATGTAGAGTGAAAATGGGTTGATTTTTTATTTTATTTTTTTCCTTTACAAATTTTGTACGATTCAATTGGAATGGATTCTTATCACCCATTATTGTGTGATTTGATAGGCATAAGCATGAAAAGGCTTGAGATTCATGGAAGAGTTGGAATGGTCATTCATGCGATTCTCGAGAAATATGATTGTGATCCATCTTTTCAGAACCATGAGTTCAAAGTGTTTGAGTAAGTTCTTTCAAATTCATATGAATCATTTAGTTGTTGATTATCGATAAGTTTAAGTTTTTGTTTTCGCGTTGTATATATAGTTTTTGCACGAAAAGTATCCATAGTGTGAAAGAGTTTCTAGTTCAGTATTATGAAGATTGTAAAAAAGAAGGCTATGTTACGTTGCAAGATCCTCTCTCGACTTTCTACGAAGCCCTGTGTGTGGGAGTGAATGAAACTGAGAAATTTGACGATTTTATTCCATTATCTCCAGATGATCCAGGTTAGTCGAAATCTCTTGGTTCTAAAATGTAAATTTAATGTGCCATGACTGCATTTTTAGTTCGATTTTCTCACATGATTGTGATCATAGATACAAGCGATTACCAAATGAATCATCAAGAAATGTCGATGCAACATGAAGATGAAAGAAATATAGAGCAATCTACGAAGATCCCTCTTGCAGCGCAGGTTAGGCCATTCCATTTTCATTTCAAATTTCAGCGACTGGTGATAATTGACATGATTATGGCTTATCAATAGTTCCTAATCCAAAATCCTCCTTCCAATTCCAATTCCAATTCCAACTCCGTCAGCTTCTAGATATCTGTCAAACCTTTAGCACATCGACCATTTATCTGGACGATGAATTCAGATCACATTGTTACATTATCATGCTGATTATGATATAAACTTCATAAGTTTAGGGATGTATTTTAGGCCATAGATTACATTTCGCAGGAAATATACTATCATTTTCGTCCAATATGTAGTAAGCTAAACTTCCACTTCGAGTATATTGTAATTTCTCGTTGCTGATGAATAGTGCAGAGGGTAAGAACAGGAAACATGAAATTGAAGGACGTTATAGGATATTTTGATCATCCGATTGAAGATGCAGCCAGGAAATTGAATGTATGTCCCACAGTGATGAAGAAGATATGCCGCAGAGACGGCTTGCCAAGGTGGCCTTACAGAAAGGTTTCTACCTTCCTCGCACCCCACACGGCAACCCCTCTCTCTCGTTATTGAAAGTTCTTGTATTCTGAAACATGTTGTTCCCGGTTGATTTGCAGGTTAAGAGTATCAAGAAGAAAATATTGGAGAAAAATGAGATTTTAAATTCTGCCAGGGGTGATGAAGAAAGGGAACATGCTGAGGCAGATATACACAAGTTTCAGGAAGAACTTGCTAAGATTTATGGTATTCATTCATCGTAACTTATAATTTAATCCAGCAGAAGATAATGATTTTTTAAGTTAAAGAAAGTTGTTGATGTAAATTTTTATATCGAGCAGTAAATATTCTTGATTCCAATAGTTGGTAAATCAGGAGAGAAAGTATCATCTCTAACATAAATATTGTGCACAGAGATTAAAGTTATGTACGAATTTTGTTGCAGTTACTGGTGCAAATACATCTTACATGAATTTTATACTATCTAGGCATTCTCGTCAGACTAGACCAAGTCGACGTGCGTTCTCTAGTCATTCTCTTCGAATTTTCCGAAAAAATTCCCGATTAGAATTACTCAAAATTGAGACTAACTCAATAAAACTTTATCCCACGAACTTTAGTAACTTGTAACTATTATACATGAAGACATGTTTGCAGCAAAAAGGGGAAAATTACTAATGGATTAAAGAATGAGTAGACCTAGGAGTTTTAGTGAAGGCATGACTTAACTAAGAATAATTTTTTTTTTTTTTTTAGAGCAAACAATCGCAATATATTAATTCATAGCATCACATACTTCAAATGAAATTGAAAATGGAATACGACTCGTCATGAAAGTTTGAATTTCGAGAAATTATATTTTACCAACAACACAATCCTCATGTATTAATTATTCAGAATTAATTATCATACGACAATTCAACAGAATATTTGTAACTGTCTATCGGACTATTGATTAACCAAGAACACAATCCTCATCTTTTACCACCCTTACTAGTGAATCCAGATTGCTCCACGAGTCAAAATAAGAAGTGTGTATCGACATGTGCAATCGAATATTCAATAACAATCACAATTGATATACAATAATAATTGAATGCTTGTGATCTAAATTCACCAGCATATCAAGATGAATTGTCGTGATTAAGTAATCGAAAAATTGAGCTCGTAATTTTATAATTTGAACAAGTAGTCTAACAACATTTACATTCCTAGTGGAAAGTAGGCCGACATGGGATCATCTAGTTGGTCCACATAATGGGTGTATTAGCACACATATATTTCCATGAATTCTTTCCAAAAAAGTTGGAGATTTAATATCGACATTTATAATCGAAGGTCTAATGACTAACTTGTGTTGTAAACAAGAAATAAATAGATAATCATTAAGTAAAATAATCATCTGGTTCTTTAAATGATGTCTTTGTGAATTGTTTATTATTTGACGCATCATTATAACTCTTGGATGTCATAGTCGATCATGTCAAAATATAAAACTTATTGGGTCAACGAACTTCTGGTTCGTGATACTGTTTCATTCAACCATTTTTATAAATATATAATACATTACATATAGAAGTGCATGAAGTTTTTCTTTTATTTGCTTTTAGCCAAATACAAAAGAAATTATACAAAGATATTCAATAGTATTTTCTTATATCATGTCAATGTGATATTCATTGCAGCTTGATTTCTTGCACTTAATCTTCGATCCGAGCTTGGAAACTTCAAATCTTGTTGTAGAATACCTTGTTTGCCTCTTGCTAGACTTCTTCAATGATAAAAAATAATGTTCCTCGCTTTCTAGACCTTTATTAGGTTATAAAAGATGCTAAAGATACCAGTCCATACATAGTCGAACCAAGAAAAAGGAAACAAAATATTTTTCCCTGATTTCATATGAGATCGCTCCTAGTTGAAGGTGGGGCGTGCACCTCTAAGGCCTTATTGTGCTTCAGACGGTCATGGTACAGGTCCAAGCGTGCGCCTAGTAGAAACTAGAGCACGCGTGCATTTTCATCTCTGAGTAGCCATCAGTATTTTTATCATAATTTTCTCTTTCGATATCCAATTTAGACAATCCAAAGTAAGTTAGAAAGCTAACTCAAAGGGATACAATTATTCTTGAAATATAATTTTTCAATTTGAACGTTTGCTATGCTAAAAACGAGTCTCAATCTGAGGCTGAAAAATCGAAGCATAACTTTTTGAGCTGGAAATTAATGTGTGAGAGTATTTTGACTATATTTTAGCCCTTAACTTCTTTTCTCATCCAATTGACCCCTAGAACTCTCAAAACTTCATTGTGAGGTCTGACACAACTTTTGAGTATTTACAATTTAGTCCCCCAACTTTACACACACACACATACCCCATAATTCATCAAAATTATCAATAAATACTCTAACTTAAATGTCACACATCATTCATATAGATAACCATACACTAAATTCTATCAAAATCCCCTATTATTATTATTATTATTTTTTTGAAGACCTCTCCAAAAGTATATTCGAAACCAAAGATTATAAAATCATAGTCAACCACATTTATTCTGACGTTATAAAAATACCTACATGTCGTTTCAAACGTCATACAGGATTCCCAAAATATAATACAACTGAAGCCCCCCCCCCCCCCAAAATAACCCTGCAGGTCGTCATCCATGTACATCGAAATTCGAAATCCCATAAGAGCTCCACAGCTAGCCACGCTTTCTATGAAGTTCCATGCTCACCTACAAAGCAGGAACTACATAAGCTAATGCTTAGTAAGCAAAAATCATGCATGTCATGAGTGGGTAATAATAGTATATGACATTATGCCATGCTAAAGTTGCATCATGTTTAAACATTCATCAAAGTCTACTAGAAATAATCTCTTTTGAAATCTTTCATTTCATTGGGCCCTTGACCCACCTACTATGCACCGGATAGAGTTCTGCACAATATCAATATCAATAATCAAATGGCCAATATGACAATGACACCGGCTAGTGGACCATCCTCTCGTGACCACTAGAGGCTCATCTCCTAACTGCCCCTATGATCACCCAAGAAGTCTCCCACTAGGCAGCGCCAACAATCATAATATCATGAAGGCACGGTCGAGTGGTCCACCCTCCCGTGATCGACAAAGGCCCATCTCCTATCTACCTTTGCAATCACCTAGGAAGTATCACCCACAATACCAAAACATATCACATAAGCATATCTCATATGCATCGATGCCCTAGCAGTGGTCAACAAAACATTTATGAGGAAAACTCAATTTGAAACCATGTTAGGCATGCTAAATTTTCAACCGTAGACATACGTCGTACATGCACATGAAAATGCTCGTGAATGACATACTCAAAATAGATGTCAATGGATTCTGAAACCACACACTCAATAATCATATGATATACAATGGGCTCCTTATTAAAAGTATGTAAATATTCAACATTACTGTATCACAAATTCTATATTCTTGCATTGTAGTTGCAAATGAATTTTTACTTACCTTTCTGTTTTTGTGTGTGTGCGCTTCTACAAGGTGTAAATCAATTCTCGAAAGTCAGCAAATCACCTGTATTACCATTTAATATTAAACACAATCCCGTGCTACGTCCATTCATGCCAAAATACTTTAGATGCCATCAACAATTTAAGTTTATCGATTGCATTGCAAACTAGTCTCATAAATCACACTATTTCTCAAGTTCAATCATGAACGTCAACGTCATCCAATTGTCGTTTAACTACCCAGCACTTCTTAAAATGTATTTTCCATACCTAGGAGATAATTAATGGACATGTAAAGGTAGAAACTATGCAAACTATCAATTTGGACAGAAACTGTTTTCTCGTTTTAGTCGCGGCCATGTCCCGTTTCAAACATCTTTTTGCACCCTTAATCTCATTCAATCCTTCCCAAAATTTACACACATTTATATAACATATATATAAAGATAACCATGTCATGAAATTCACCACAAGTGCAGGTTTTTCAGTCTCAAGTTGAGTCCTTTTTATAGCACAATGAACTAGGCAGTTTCCGATGATGGTCTTAAGTTTCCAGTACTTATTATGCCACCAATCAGTTTCTGACATATTAAAAATTATTCTCATACCTATAACCCTTATATGAAAACATTCAAAGTGATACACATACGTTCCTTTCAAGATATAACATCAGATTGAAAGTTCTATTACTAAAATCTAGCAACAATAACTTTCTGTCCTTATTAAGTTAGCTCAAGTTCTTGCAACCAATTACCCATATTTTTGTCATCATTAAATCATCAAAACACCCCCAAAATGATCTTAATAAAGTACAGAGATTCAATAGGTTATAAAACTCTCAAAAACAATAAATATATACCTCAAAACAGTGAACAATTTCAGCTGTCTAGAAATTCCAGCTTTCTATTTTCTAACTCTCTTTGGTTCTCTTGCTTTCTCTTTCACTGGGTTCATTTGGGGATAAATTGGAGGGATAAAATACCTTAATATGGGGTATTTATAGAGTCCTAAAGGGTTGGGGTCATGAATCTTGCTTAAGGACTAAGGAACTACCTCATGCAGCCAGGTTGACATGTGTTAAGCAAGAGATGGCTTCATGCTTCATTATTTGACTTTTCCCTCATCATATTTGGATCTATATGTGACTAATAAGACATATACATATCCTATATGAAGTATCAAGGGGCTGGAAGACGTGGTGGAAGCCTTAATATTGAAGGAATTGGCTGGTAAAATGACAAGTCTCCCAACCATGAGGTGTCCAAGCATGAGGTGTTTTCTTGCAGCCATCCTTGACTCTTTCTTTCCCATATTTGGATTCTTATGTGATTAATAAGACATATTTCTATCCCATATAAGATTACAAGGCTTTAGAAGACGTGCTAAAATCCTTAAGGTTGAAGGAATTTGATGTTAACTTGATAAATTATCACATGCTAAGTAGGATGTGTCTCCTTCTAGTTACCTTCTGATCTTGTACCAATCCTTGGATTGTTTGTATAAAATTTAGGAATGATAAGTAACATATTTGAAGTCTTAAAGAGGTGGTAGACGTTGCTAATGCTTAAGAGTAAAGGAATCTACCATTACAAGGATAAATCAACAAGTAGGAGATGATTAAGCATGAGCTGGCCTCTTGGAGTTACAATCTGATTTTGTACAAATCATTGCAGGTAAAAAACAAGTATCCTTAGTTTATTTTAATGTGTTTACAATCCAATTTACTTGCCCTAAGATCCAAAATATTTTATAGCATTACTTCCTCAACCATTCATTTAATTACTTACCCGATTGACACCCGATTATCGGCCGATTTCAACAATTCGCACCTCAACATTTATAACGTCATATAAAACTCATATTACTATGTAGTGATCATGTTACTTCATGCTTCATGTTCTAAATATGTCAATTACTCATTTAGAGTTTATGTGACCTTGATCAACCGAATGGAAAGCTATAACCGTTATCGATACTAATTCTGCCCTTTCAAGATTCCAATTACGTAATAAGTCAATCTTCCACATCTAGATTAACCTAGCTTCTCTACCATTTCTCAATGTAAAATTTATTACCTAGGTCGGGGAGTCGAAGGCTAACACCATATAAAGATCATATGCTCTCAATAATCACATATACCATTTTTAAAAGAAAGCAATTAGGGGAATGGATGCAAATGACATTGTAAATAACATGCATGAATCACATTGGCCAAATATGTAACGTAAAGTTCGGGGTATTACATTAAAGGCTCATACAAGTGTACAAAATATACTTATCAAACACCCCCAAATTTGAATATTTGTTAGTCCTCAAACAAATTATAGTCTAACTCACAATTGGTTAGATAACCTGTTGTTGGTCTCATGATTGAAATTTTTGTGTCAATATGAAAAATAGTTTCAAAATCATATAGAAAAGTCAATCTCTAACCATTTAATGCAAAATTCGACGTGTGTGTATTTGAAGACTTATGTAACAAATCACAAACTCATACTTGGTTCAATTTCCGACCCTTTATGGTCAAATGCCTCATTTGTTTCACTCATGAGATACACACTCCCAAACTTATAATTTTTATTCATTTTTTCAAGGTGTGATCCTAGGCTAAATTTCAGATGATCATAATCCTCACTCTCTCTAGTTTGAATAAATTTCACTAGTAACACTCCAATAATTAAGGATTCACCTATATTTCAATTGCTTCAACCTCTAATACTCAACTAGGCTAATTATCTCTCATTAACGGTCTAATTTTTTCAAACAAATGTTTGGGGTTTAACCAAAGTATTTAGAGCTTCTTCTATTTCGTGCACTTACTTTTTTCAATTTTACTATGCATATTTTGTTTCATTCACTAGCTCAAACCTTTCTTGAAATTTTTTTTTTTTTTGAGATTTTCAATTTGGTGTCATCATTGGGATCTTTTAGGATAGCTTAAAAAATGACAGCTTTTTCCTTTATTTCATACTATGATTAGTGCAATACCCATTATTAAACACTTAATCTTAAAAATCGACTCATAACTCAAGATTTTCATCAATCTTCATTATATTGGCTTTAGACAATCCGCACAACAATTTCACACGTGGAATCCTTAATCATATTAATTTCTTCCTACACTAATTCAACCATCCCCAAACTATCCTAAAAGAGATTTAGGTATGTATGTAATAGTAGCTTTTCTTGGTTTTAGCACTAAATTCCACCACTTTCAAGCTATTCCAACATATGAACTAAAACATTCATTCATGATGCAAAAAAATACATGTTTCGAGTTCAATTAACATCAAGTTTTACGTAAACAAATTGCAATCAATCCTAACATGTCATATTTCCACAATTCTTAGTATATTAATGATGGTCAAATAGAAATGATTGGTCAAAATAAATAAAGGTCATACAGGCGAAGTTGAGTTCCTTAGAGAAACGATAAGCATTTAGACATGTAGTTCGAATGTTTGAAAATGTAATCCCTGTAGGATATGAGTGGATTTTTGTAAGGAAGAGAAATGAAATTATAATATACAAATCCTCGACTTGTAGCTCAATGTTTCTTATAAAGATCAGGAATTGATTATGTAGAAAACATATTCTCTCGTACTAGATACCACTACTTTTATGTTCTCAATTAATTTGACTATGTCACAAATGCTTGACTTGCACTTTATGAATGTGTTAACTGCCTATTTATATTATTTACTAGTGGAGGCACGTGCGATGCACGTGCATGCGTTTTTCTCCTTGTGCTTATTAGCGTTGGGACTGCATATGTACAATACAATCAATAGATGGAAGTAAAGTTATGAATGACATGTAAGTGAAGAAGAAATTCCTGTTTAAAAATGAAAAAGAAAGCATTTTGGATATTATAAGTACTTAAAACTAAAATGTTTGCAAATAGAGGACTGGCGAAATAGGAAACTGCTGGTAGAAAGAAAGAAAATAATAGAGTAACCATACTTCATTAGAACACACAAAAAATACTTGTTACACGATGAGCATTTCCCTGTCAATCATTCAGCTCCTTGAGCAGTTAACGTAATTATAAAGCATACAGGAATGAGGATTGGGGTCCAAAAGAAAATACAACTTCTCAATTTGAAATCCTCAAAGTGTAACACAGCAAGTGTTCCATTGGAAGCTATAGCCAAAAAAGACTTTATTCATCATGGTTCAAACTGCATCACAGGAGTTTTTTGAGGGCAGCTGCAGCTGCGTTTTTGTCTGCCACTATTTTTTCTGCTTTCTTGTTCGCAGTGTTGGGTTGCTCATCTGGATTTTGGAATAGAGATCGCTTAGCGGGTGGAGACTGAGGCAACACAATTTTGTTGGAAGGTGTAACGTCTTCAATATTGATTTTATCCTTTCCCTTGTTACCAGACACCATTTCTGGAGTAGCAGATGTTTCGGCTGGATCAAGCATGAATATTATTTCGTATTTGAACTCTGAAGAAGCAGTGCATTTTGTTGAGGGTGAGCCAGCAGCCATTGGAAGTGCTTTAATGTAAAAGATATGTTCATCCTCAATATCTATGCGAATGTCCTCATCATTAGATAGGATAGTGTCCTACAAACATGAGAGAATTGATTAGCAAAAAAATGGTAATGAACATATATTTTAGGGAGAAGGAAAATGACAAAGTTGAATAGAATTGGTACATTGGCATGCTTTTTCATGAGTACATTTGCAGGACAACCCAAGATTTTCTCAGCACATTCACCCATGACTGAAGCTTTTAGATTGCCTGTTGAATCCTCCAAGATTACATCAGCTCTGGCTCTGTAGTAAAAATAGATGTTAGTGAAACTGGAAATTTATGGTGGAAGAAAATGACGTGATAAGAACATTACTATCAACTTCGAATTGAATAAAAGAAATGAAGTGGTTGAAATTATTGTGTAGTGTGTTGAAGGATGAAGTGCGTACCTTGGAGATGCAATTGAGTTGCTAGATTTGCAAAATCTACAGGAGTACATTTCTCCTGCTTTGTTGGCATTGGAAACCCTGTTACAGTTGTTACATGACAGGTACCAGAAGCTTGTGTTCTTAGACTGAACGTGTGCCTTTGCTTTTACCCAGAAATATTTGTTCTTTGAAAGTACATGAAGGAAAGTTTAGTGAAGCTATGTGATCATATTGATGTAAAAAAAATAATGAAATGAATCTGAAACATAAGAATAAAAACATTACTTCGAGAACTGAAGATTGGATTTCCAGAATTTGAGTAAATCTGTTTGCAGCTGGAGGTGACAACTTTGAAGGACTTAACAAAAGATAGGCTTTCATTGCAGTGATTTCATTTAATCTTCCACTATTGTTGAGAGCCCTTTACGCCAAGAATTATAAGTAAGAGATAAGAGAAAAGAGTAAGTACTACAGCCTATTTTAGGTAATAGTTAGCTTTTGTGCGCTATTTTGTAACAGAAACGAACTGTGTTGTTTGCTTAGCACAACGTGGCATGGGATGAGATAAGGTAGCAAAATTAAACTAATCTCATATATGAATGTCATGTACGGGATGTGAAAGTTAAAGGTAAGCAAAATAGAACTAATCTGACATATGAATGTCATTTACAGGATGTGCAAGTTAATGTTCAACATTGGAAGTTACTAATGCAATATAATTATATAAAATACTGTATAGCTAAAGAAAGTGTGATATTGGAGACATGTTTTATTACAGGAATTCTATAAAATTAATACAGATGAAGTAAATTGGATTACTTACCATAATTTCATCTCATCCACTTCCTTAAATTTATGATCAATGAAGAAACAGCTGTGTGTTCTTGTGGATAGTGTCAGCCCTAAAAAAAAATCATACATTAGTAAGCATTCTATATAGCAAGAAGATGGTAAGATATTGGCAGCCATGTTCACTTGCAGGTGTGAAGTACTGTGATACAATTAAAGGTGAACTACAGGACAAATTTATTTGCAATGAGAAAGCATTAATATAATTACCGTTGAATGAAGATACTTTCAAGTGGAGTCCTATAAGCACTGGTTTCTTAGATATATTCTGTGCAATTGTAGAGCACTCCCTTTCAACAAAGGCATCCCACATTGTCAGTAGAATTGTTTGGAAGCTGAAAGTTTGGAGGAGTAATTACGACATAATATTGTTTTGTGTGAAATGTGACGTGTAAAAAAATGAATAAAGAAGATGTTATTAACTCCTTGTCAATTAGTACAACTTCCTGCACATATGTTTCTGAACCATCTCTCATGTGGATTAGACGTTTAGGGCGTAAGTCTATGGCAACTGCTAACACATCTGCAATAATAAATATAAATATTTAAGTAGATATTCATGTTTTGTTAGGGAAAGAGTGAGTTCTAAATGTAATAAAAGAAATTTGGTGAAATTAAAAAGGAAAAAGAGAAAGTAAGCTGTACTTAAATCTTTGTTTGTATCCATCACAGTTTCAAATTCCTTAAACGGGGTGAACTGGAAAGTGGAGAATAGTTGTACGCTGTGATCTTCATTTGTTTCTTCCACTCGAGTAGCACCTGAAATGGTCCATTGAGTGTCTCCATATGCATTTTTGTACCCTACTTTTGTATGTTTCACAGGTGCATTTGAGATTAAGTAGGTTTTTCCAATTTTGAGATCTTCTTTGAAGGCTGCAATATTGTTGTCCCATAGGGTAGCCTGCACCCTGTTACCCTGCAGTAAATGATTTGTAAGTGAGTTTTCTTTATTATAGAGATAAGTAGATAACTATATTAACTCTAATAATCTAAAAATTACAGATTCGGTCTAAGTTCACTTCTCAATATGTATACATAATAGTAACAGATGTTGTAATGGAAAGTGCAGAGCGATGTTGTTACCATAAAAAATAATAAATTCATTACCAAATGACGATTTGCACTAAAACTTACTCTTTCATCCATGAGGATCATGTGTTGGTATCTGGTCTGGCCATTTTGTGATAATTTTGGAGGTGCTTTTTCAGCAACTACAACTTTGGACGTCCAGTTTCTTTGGCCGGGGCTAATGTCAGTGATGAGACTGATTTTTTGATTCATGATGTTACTCTGTATTAGTTGGGTAGAAGCAAAGAGATGTTAGAAAAATGTGGCTGGTAAGTGAACACAAAACATACTTTACACTGCACCTTTTAAAAACAAATAGAAGTGTTTGTTTTTTAACTAAAACAAATAAGAAAAACATAGTATAGAATCTTGACATAGAATAGGATATGAAGAAACACAGCAATATTTTGTCATTTTTTACTTTTTGTTTCTGTTTCTATAAGCTATAACTTAAGTAGTAAAAAAAAGAACTTGAGAGGTAAGTGAGTTAAATAAGAACAAAAATATAAACCTGATAATCAAAACAAAACTGTGAAGAAGGAAGACAGAAGGAACATTTTTTGTGTTATGTGCGGATGGTTTAATAATATGTATTAATAAAACTTAGTAGTTAGAATGATTTTTTTAAAACAAAATAGAAGTGTTTTTTAGCTAAAACAAACAAGAGAAATATAGCCTAGAATTTTGATATAGAATAGGAAAAAATGAAGAAACACAACAGTAATTACTTTTCTTTTTCTTGTTTGTTTGTCTTTTTATAAGCTATAATAACCTTAGTAGCATGGAGATAAAAGGAGGGAAAAAACGAACTAAAGAACAATAATATGTTTTGAGTTAAACAAGAACAAAACTACAAACCTGATATTGAAGTAGAACCGTGAAGAAGGAAGACAGAAGCAATATTTTCTCTGTTGTGAGTGGTTGGCTTTATATAACAAGTAAAAAAAAACTTTGAAGTTATATAATTACTATATAGTACATGTTGTGATACTGTACCATAAAAAAGAAAGTAGAAATCTGTGGAAGAGATTTTTATATACACATCATATCAGATAGTACACTGACAAAGTGCATGGTATAAGTTAATGTGCAGTGTATGAAAGAGAAAAAAGTTTCTGCAGAAAGGTTGGCAGCTGAAAATCTGGAAGACAGAGAAAAGAATGGGCAATGCAGAATATATATTTATTTATTAGTAATTTCCTTCTAAAAGTAAATACAATGTTAGATATGTTGTAAACTAAATAAAACGTGATTGTTAGTAGATTTGACTATAGTAATATGTATCAATTTAAACTATACTTAAACGCTTTGGAAAATGAAGAAAAGAGTATAGTGATAAATTATAAAAAAAATGAAAAAGAAATACGGAAAAATAAAAAATGGATTTGAAAATAGCTTAGAATTTGATTTATTTATTATTAAAATAAATAGTGAATGAGGATACTAATTCATGCAAACATAAATTAAATTAGAAACGATAATAAAATTTAGAAGAATCGTACCTGTTCATTTGTGCTGAGTACTAAACCACTTACAAGAGCTATATAAGTTCTCTTGTTACATCAGAAATGGAATATAAAATATTAGAGAAATGATATTGACTATTACCTGTTCTTTTTGTTCAATAAATAAAATACCATAAGATTCAGATCTTGTCCATAGCTTCCCTAAGAAAATGCAGAAAATGAGGCTGCCTAAATTAAAACTCGAGTTTACTAATGACAAATTTGATGTAATCTGAAATTCTGGAAGGTAATTCTAACATCAAACACATAAAATATAAAACAATGACATTTGAAGAAATTATAATAGGATCTCACTTCAGGGAAATCAGCAAAAACTCATGTTGCTGAAGTGTAGGCCAAGTGAAAAATGATCAAATACCATTCAGTAATAGGCCATATGAGATAATTCGGTTTTTCAACTGTTCATAGAAACAATTTGATAATACCACATGGTTGAACTCATTAAATATATAAAATAAATTATAACCTATCATTAGAACGACAAAAATGTTTTTTCTTTTTGCTTACTGATGAAAAAAATCCAAAATCGAGAAAATCAATCAAAGCTAAAGATTAATCAAGTACCGTAAACCTAAACAATCATTCTTGACTGAAAACCTACAATCATCAATTAATTCCAAAAGATAAACCAAAAAGTTCAATCTTGGAAGCTTACCAAAAGACATCTTGAACAAGTCTAATAACATGAAAATTAAACACAACACACACTATGCACCAGATACATTTCCCGTTATTGATCATTGATTGCTAGGAATTGGACCATTATTTGATCAAATTGCAACTTGATGAAATAATGAGTTGAAATTGAATAATTTTTGGAGTCCTAAGGTCTATTAGTATGATTAAACCCTCAGAATGCTAAATAATCATCAAGGATGCTTAGTGGTCTTAAGGTCTTAAGGTCTATTGGCAAACAAAGATTAGACAAGAATGCTAAAAAATCAATAAATTATTTATCTAGAGTCCACAGTAGTTACCTTTCAATATCATCAAGGATAATTGTGCTTAGTGGTGACTTATAAGCATCCTTGAATACCAATCACAAAATGTATCAAATGACATAGCTCAACCCTATGCATACAAGTTACATTTACTTTAATGTTACCAAAATATATCTATCAAGCCAAAAGATTCTAGAGAACATTAAGAAGATGTACAGCCAAAATAGAATGAGAGAAAAGGAAATGAAGGTATACCTAGGGGGCACAAATCGAGGATTTATTAAAAAAAAAAACGATTAAAATGGTTTGGACATCTCTAGCAAATGATTCATATACCTGACGGCAAGTTTCTTGAATATAAGGCTTAGCTCATTTTATCTATAGATATTTTTGGAATCATATAAATGCTTTAAGATAAAAACAAGCAAGACATCCTTCACAAATTGGAGGAAAATTATGTCCAAACATAGAACCTTGACAATCTAAGCACATTTACTTCCTTTACTAAGCCGAATCATTGATTCAACAAATATCTAACAAACAAACAAATTGAAATCAGAAAAATATAAAAGAATAAGAATATGATAGGAAAAAATGAAAAAAATATATATATAAATGCTCAGCATGAGCATGAGAAATCACTTACGATCTTGACATATGGAAAATCGCTTTCAATACCAATAGTTGCTGCCATTGCAGTCTTGCCACTGTTACAAAGAAATAAAATTTAGAAAATTATAGGCAATAAATACATTGAATCCAAAATAACACAATATCTACCTGCCACTTGGCCATTCAAGAAGACAAGTAACAATAGGACTTCCTTGACTAACTTTAACTTGTTCAACCAAGAGCATAGTTCTTCTATATATGTGGTCATGCCGCTCACCACATTCCACTATGACATTAAGTTTGAAAGACATGATAAGTTGATTATCTCATTTTTCTGCTAGAAGAAATTATTATTAAATTTTATGGTAGTCAGATATAAACTCAGGAAGGGAGAAGCACCATATTAACAATTGCTTGGAAGACATGTTTGGAATATAGGGTGGGTTAGGGCTACCTAATGTCATTTTTGCATGTGAACAAAATGTGAAATGAACCAAGTAAACTGTAGAATATGGTAAAATAAAAAATAGAAGCTACAAGCTAAGATCTAATGATAAATAACAAGAAAAAGGATTAAGAGCGACATCTTCAGATAAGCAGCACAAGAAGGTAACGGTAAGTAGTAAGTGCCATATTTGAACATGGACGACATGGATTTCCAAGTTCGATCATGATAACATATGTAATGACTTGAGTGCAAGGATGTCAAATAAACAAACATATGTAAAGCAAGCAGATAAAGCTACAATCCATCATTACAACAAAGTTTCTAGCACATTAAACCCACTCATTCTTCTAGCACGATCAACCATAGTTGTCTATTTCCATCCAAACGATCCTCGATATTACTTACAAAAATATTCAAGCACATATATATCTATCAAGAACTTCCAGAGAAACATGAACCCAAATTGATAACTGGAAAACAACAATCCATTGTGATAAATGTCCTGTCCGAGTTATTAATGCGATGCAATCACATAAATAAGAAGCATTGAGATTAAAAAAAAAAAAAATCACCCATTGGCATATTATGCAGAGAACTATTTAACCATAAGAAAGTACCTAGTGTCCAAAATGAACAATTTGCCTTCACTGCTAAACTACAATTACAAATACCCAAAAGAAATTCAGAAATAAAAATAGAATTAGAAAAATATGTGAACGAACTTTGAAATAGTTCAACTACGAAACTCTATTCCAAGCATTGCACAGAACTCATCACAACATTACTTACCTAAGACATGGAGCTGGGCATTTATGGTTCCTACATCTGAGCTTCCGGTCACAAATCTGCATCTCCAAAGCAACAATACAATATTAAGACATCAGCTAGTATTTCAGAAACTTTTGGAACATAAAGAAGACAGCGACACAAACCTCAGAGCAGGAGGGCAGTCCCCATCACTGTTCTATTAATGTTTCAAATAAAGAACATTGATTTTAAACTGTTTTGATCTACATGCCACCAGAGCAAGAACTTGGTTGACTCTAATGTTAGCCCTTGCAGCCAACGTGTGAAAGCATTTCAAACAAACTTGACAGGGGTCAAAATGCCTCAGAATATGCCACGTTATGTGAGACAAAATACAACCGAATCGACGGTTCCAAGATTCTGGAAATAAAACACTCCAAGGCGCTCCGCGACAAACTAAAATTGGTGCAGCTCAATAAGATAAAAGAATCTCTTGTCCATGACTCTTTAGCTGCTAAAATTCTATATCCCCACGGAATGTGAAACCCCTTTTCCAAATAGCAAAATGGTATCTATATTTTTGGTTTCTTTTCGTACCAAAAAACCCGTTTTGCTACACGGACAGACAACAAAAAATAGAATATATATGACCAGAAAAGTATGGCCACCATAAACCCCAGCATCAAAGTTTAGAAGGTGCAAACACTTGCATATTTGTGTGTAAAATTGGTCATCTAAAGCTTCATCATTTAAGTTTTACAAAATATTGCAAAATCATTGCCCAATGTAAAATGTCAAAAATTTCAAATGTTCTAATTTCTTTTCTTCCAAAAACAATCCAAGATTTTATCTTTCTTTTTGTCCAAAAACAATCCAAAATTTTATCTTTCTAAATAAAGACCAAAAAATGCAAGCGAATCACATAGGATTCAATTAATCACAAAAATGGATAAACCCTTGATGAGTGGAGAATTTACCAGCATATGATTCAAACAGCAAAAGCCCTTTGGAAATCTAAAAAAAAGTGCACGACGCTAAAAATTGCTAAAAATATTTAATTCAAATGCATAATGCAAAATGAGATTATCGTGTAAATAGAATGGAGAAAAAAAATTGAGAATTATACCATAGTTAAGAAATCCTTAATTAAACACAATTACCCATATCTGATATTTTCCTCCTCCAAACTATAATAACATAAAAGATAATAATAGACATATGTAAGATCCAGAATCCAATAGACAGGGAAATAACAAAGAAATTATCAAATCGAATCGCTGCATCCCTGCATCTTGACCCATTGATTATCTAAATGGAAAAAAAAATGTGATGAACAAGTAAAAGAAAACACAAATCAGATCCAATAATCAATAAATAACAATTGAGATGATTAAGTGATAAGTGTATGGTGAGTGTATTAATCGATAGATACAAGAATTTTTACTGGATGTTTTAAAGTACAGCAAAAACATCAAATTTGCAATAACCAGATCAGAAAATTTTAGAAAACAATAATGATAAACCTATAACGAAAACTACAAGTTTCTAGAAAAACAGAAAGCAAAGATGCAAAGAAAAGCTCAAAAATAACTTATATGTTAAAACCCACATAACACCAATAGAACACTGCACATGTATGGAGGTATAACACAGCACCACCACCATTGACCCCAGTTATACTAACAACAAAAGATTAAAGATGGTAGTTAAATGAATTAAATCCAAAATAATCGGAAGACCCCACCTCGAGAAAAAAATTGAAGCAAAAAAAGTGGGTGTGTGAAATATTATAAAGCAAACAAAAATGTATGCCTCAACCACATAAGTTGCCACTCTTAATTCATGATCAATTCTTATCACATTTAGCATATAATCACGTAAGCTACTAAATTAAAGAAATGCAAGTAAAAATTAAAATCATGAGAAAGCTAATCAAGGATGATAGGAATACTTTGTCAAGAGCTGATAAATATTTTGTATTATTCACACTCAATCTAGCTCCCATTGGCTTTCTTCTTGCTGTTCCTAAAATAGACACACAAGAGTATCCACCCAACAACAGTCTTGTTCTATTTCCTGCACACTGAATCTGAACGAATTAAACATAAAAAATCTATGTTCTCATTTAAGATCTATTTCGTGAACAATCATACAAATCCCACTGGAGAACGAAAAATATACAGATTTGAACTTCAAAAAATAACATGATTACTGAAAAAAAAAAAAAATTGTGCATCAGAGAATCCATTCAAGTAAAAGAATGAGCATAACATTGTGTAAAACTAATCGCCAAACCTCGGACATTGTAAGCCCATACTCATTGGAATTCACCGACAGCCCGTGTAACGAATACTGGTAATCGACAACACACGAAGTAATCTGCAACAAGCATCGAATCTTACTAAGTGCCCAAAATGCAGAGTAAAATAGTAAATTAAAAAGAAAGCAGATAAGTACAGTAAAGAGGTCGCGAGAAGACCGAACGACGCCGTTTAATAACTATTGTGGGAGTTTTCAGGGTTGAGAGTTTGATAAGTGAGCGTGACGAAACCAGTGGAGGCGATCAGGTACAACGACGTCCTTGCTGCAACTCTTCCTCCTCTTGCCTTTGCGCGCCGGAGACACGGCTAATAAATAATTAAAGAGGAAATTACAAAAGGATTAGAAAATTACCGACAACCCACGAAAATGATGACTTCGAGACTGAAAAATACTATACCCACTTCGAAAACCTGCAAATTGAAGAGCTCCGGCCTCGGGCTCTTCAATTATTAAGCTCATTTTAACTCCTTCCTCTCCAACCGTATTTGTAAATTGGGAAGACTTTCAATATGTTTTGCAAGAAATTCTAGGAAATTTTAATATTTGGTATCTATATGTATATATATATGAACAGAAGAGTTGTGATTCCTAAAAAACAAATAATATATATGCAATCGATGACTATATTCAAATGGTAACAAAAAAGTCCTGTATATTACTTGTAGTAACTAAAAATAAAAAATAGCCTTTTTAGGGCATTACAAGAAATCAAAAACTAAAGCTTCAGAATAATTTATTACAATATTAAACATATACAGTGATAGATACAAACAAATTGGTAGAAATGATAAAAAAAATTATCTTTCAACAGAACAATCGAAATTGAGGTTCTGAAAATCATCCGAAGCACTTGCATGTCATTGCATTTACATCAGAACGTCCAAGAAAATACGAAAATGCACTCTCATAAATGACAAAGATAATAATAATGAATGGTTTAGGAAGATCTTTCCTACGATTCAGAATTAGTATGAAATGAATTTAGATTTATATTAATCCACAAGAATGTGAAAATTAACAGAGTTGACTCAGACATTCAATGGTATTAATTTAAATAAAAACCAGATTGCCTATTTAGGGCTTAAAGGTACTTTTGCTTTTGGATCTCGAAGAAATTTTTCGTTGAATATATGTTATCATCAACCATAGCGAACCAAAATAAGTACCTTTCCACTTCTTTGAAGTCTCCCTTTTTCTCCATTTCCTCCAAATATCTCATGTTGAAGAAGAAATCTGCTTCTTGTTCTAATATGTAATCACCATACATAAATAAACCATTAAAATCAACTAAAGTAAAGTCCACGAAATAGATTTCAACGCATAAAAATGAAATTCCAATCTTGGAAAGCAATTTTTTAAGTTAATTAATTACACTAATTAGTTCGGTAAGGATCACTCAAGGTATAATCGGCTGATTAATATACTTAGATCCAAATATCATGCAACTTTTTCTATGATCTTTTTCCTTAATTTTTCAATAACCAAAAAATTGAATTAAACCTAAAGAAATTTGGAAATTGAAACTTACCTATGTACTGTCGCTTTGAATCTCTTCATCTGTAACCTAAGATAAAAGCAGCTGGCCAAACATCAGAGTAACAAAAAAGGAAGGAAAGAAAAGAAAAAACCTTAAGCAACTAAAAACAAAATATTCACAATTTTCACAAAATAATTTTGTTGGCCATTATATGCCTATTCTGAATAAGGCTATTTAATTTTCTGGGAGTGAGAAATAACTTGTAATGACTAACAAAACAATAGCAAAATGAAGGAATAAATCAAAAGGAATATCACTCATGTTATTTGACATTGGGGATAATCAATTCATGAATGAATAACAAACCATCTTCCAAATGCAAATCATGTGGTTTGTTAAGGTCTTGTGAGAAGATGTTTCCAACAACAAATTGTGCAGTGTTTATACATATAATAGAAAGTTGATCTAGGATTTAGTAGTACATCAAGGAAAGCTCTTAAGAGTGAATATCTGTTTCATGATTGCAGTCTAGAATAGAAATATGCATGTATAGTATATTTCAGACGATGAACAGAGAAATTAATATGCCTTTTAAGATAAAAGTCACAACACAAGATAAGGAAGAAACTCAAAAGTGTGATGAAGCCTTACTTGAGGTTCAACGATCATGTATAAAGTCACAATTCCTTGCAGTGTCTGAAGTTCACAGCACTTCTTTTTCACATCATCACATAAATTGGATATTTTGCTTGCCAGAAAGTAAAGTTTCATCTGCACATGAATGAAAGAACGTGATTGATAATTCTATATTAGACTATTAAAAGGAGCAAGTCCTTTATCCATGGACAAAGTTATACACATAATTCTGCCACCTATTCTTCAAGTAACTCTGTAACCACAAGTAGATGATCTTTGAACTTCATTATGTGAAAGTGGCCTAAGAATTTGATTTGACAATAAATTCTAGTTCTACCAGTTTTATTGTTACATTGTGGCCAGCTAACATTGGGAAACAAAAAATATATTATCTATTAGAGCAGAGTTGTTACAATTTGTTCCGCATCAGAAGAAACAAGTGGGGACACTCAAACTTCTTTACCACCTTCCATATCGAAGAATTTCAATAACCAATGAAATGGACCACAAAGCTTATTCCAATAAATTACATTCCCTAACAATATGTTAATGAACAAAGTTGTAATAGAAGCACAAAATTAAGAATAAACAAGTTCAGCTATTCTGCCGACCACCCAGAAGCACCAAAATTAGAAAATTTGGGTTGGGGGGGGGGTTTACAAAGTACAGAGATAATCATTATTGCCTAATAATACTGTCTCTAATTTTAATTTTTGATGAAGTTCCCAATTCCCAAACTAAATCTCATAAATAACAATTCACAAATCAATTATCCATCACAAAGACAAACTAACTACACAAATATTGAATCACTTACAGCAAAGCTAATTGTTTTCAAGTACAGAAATGTAGGGCACCTTTGTAAACCAGTACAAATTATCCGGCAAATTATTTTTATGCAAATGTAATTACATAGAAGGAAGCATGAAATTTTACCAAATCAGGCTTGCATATATTATGCACAACAGAAGCGCCAGTGAGAAGTGACACTAAGACAACAACACACGACCATGCCAATGATGGAGTTCCCGTGGGTTGCTTCCCTCCAAGTTTCTTATTCATCTCTCTCTATCTCTCTTCGTCTCTCTAGTCACAGGAGCAGCAACTTCCCAGCTTCAATGACCCATGATTTGTTACCCAAATACGCGATCCAATGAGAACACAAGCTGCAGATAAATGAAATGTTTTAAAACCCATAATGAAATCGACGAAATATGTGTACATCCGTAAATAATTACAGGAAATTTCCACACACTACAAAGACAAAACAATAGAAAATGCACAAACCTATTAGATCGAAGATACAGGAAAGCTGGAGGTCGAGCTGTACGGAAGGACGATCTGAGTTCGACCACTTTACCGGAGGCGGAAGCGAAGGAAACCTAAGAAAGGAGAGGACACGAGCGTGCGAAGTGAAGCGATGCGATGAAAACGGTATCAAATTTTTACACACTACAAACACAGAACAATAGAAGATCGAAGCCACAGGAGAGCTGGAGGTGGAACTGTACGGAAGAAGAATCTGAGTTCGAACACTTTACTGGAGGCGGAAGGGAAAGACGAAAACGGTACCAAATGTTTACACACTATAAACACAGAACAATAGAAGATCGAAGCCACAGGAGAGCCGGAGGTGGAACTGTACGGAAGAAGAATCTGAGTGTCAACACTTTACCGGAGGCGGAAGGGGAAGAAATCCTAGGAAGGAGAGAACGAGAGGCGGAAGGGGAAGAAACCCTAGAAAGGAGAGAATGAGAGGAGCTCGTGGAGTGAAGGAAGTGACGAAGATATTTTTTCCTCTCTCTTTTTTGATAACGAGATTTATGTTGAAACGGTAACGTTTCTTTCCAAAACGGCGTCGTTTTAAGTGGACGAAAACATTCCAAAACGGCGTCGTTTTAAGTGGACGAAAACGTGAACAGTAATTTTAAAAGTGGCTCTTTTATTTGTTAAGGATTTGATAGTGACATACATATGTAAGTCCTTAAAGGACCTTAAGTTCCTGGAACAAATTATACATCCTCAAGAACTATGTTCTTAATTAAATCGTAAAGATTATCATAGGAATTGAAATAATTCGGACGCATGTGATATAATCGCCTTAACAAATATTTTTTGAAAGAGAGTTATAAAAATGACGATATCTACTCATGTGTTTTCATAAAACAACTATTTGATTTGCAATTATGATATTTTATGTTGATGATTTAAATTTAATTGGAACTTTTATAGAGCTCAACAAAATTGCAGATTATTTTAAAAATGAATTTGAGATTAAAGATTTGAGAAAAATCAAATTTTATTTTTGGGTTGCAGATTAAAAATTTACAAGAAAGATTATTTATTCATCAATCTTCATATACATAAAAAGTTTTAAAACATTTTTATATGGATAAAGCACATTCATTGACATCACCTATAATTATTCGATCATTTGATGTGAAAAAAGATCTATTTATCCACTTGAAGATGGAGAAAATTTTCTTGGTCTTGAAATACCATATTTTAGTACAATTTGAGCATTAAGATGTCTTGCAAATTGTACTCCACCTGGCATGGCTTTTTATGTAAATCTCTTTACAAGATATAGTTCTATATCAATTCAAAGGCATTGAAATGGTATTAAACACATTTTTCGTTTCCTGAATGGTACTATTGATTTGAGATTATTTTATTCTCAAAAGTCGGGATTGACTTTAGTGGGATATGCATCTGTAAAGGTTATTTATCTGATTCACATAAAACTAAATCACAAATGGGATATATGTATGCATGTTGAGGAACAACTATATCATAAAGATCTGTGAAACAAATTTTAATAGCAACATCTTCAAATCATTCGAAATTCCTGCGGGCTATATCAAAGGAGATAAGACAAAGTATATTTCTTCAAAATTCTTTTATACGTATGAACTTTATAAGATTGGTGATATAGATGTTCAACAAATTTGTTCAAGTGATAATGCTCAAAGATTTTCAATGATCAATATCAGGAAGAGTAGCTGTACTCTTTTTTCTTCGCTTAGATTTTATTCCGTTGAGTTTTTTTGACAATGTTTTAATGAGGAAACATTTATTTTAATACTTAAAAAATATTTGTACTTTTTTTCCCTTCATTTGATATTTTTTGTCCCATTGGATTAAAACCTTGTCAAATATTTTATAATGTGTGATTCAAGAGGAATGTGTAAATTATATTTTTATTAGTGAATGACCAATATATCCTTGAGGCCATATATTTTATGACTATTGTACTAGTCCTGATTCTTTCCTATATATATGTGAATTTTTGGTTCTAAATGAAATGGGTTATTTTATGTGTACACCACAAGGTGTACACAATCTTTTACACCCCCCCTCCCTCACATGGAGACGTTCCCACAAATATTTTACTATATGTGGACCCCCCTCCATGTGAGGGGGGTGTAAAAAATTATGTAAACTATTGTGTACTTCCCAAATGAAATACACAAAAGTTTATTGACTTTTCCATTTTCTCTATTTTATAACAAAAACATATTTTTCCAACAATTTCTCATTTTTTTGCTTCTCTTAATTACAAATCAACACACAAATTTTTGTTCAATTGTAGTAGAAAATGAACCCCCACAATATCCACACATTAATAATAATATGCATCGTGTAATATCAAGATAAAACTACCACAACTCAATAACCCCAACACATAGACCAACACTACTGAATATCATCCGCCATCAATTACACAGTCATTTATCAAGCAAAAATACGCTCTCCTTCTTTGTAAGGAAGAATAGAGCAACCACAAAATAAAGAGATGGATGTCAACAGAGACAAAGAAGAACAGAGAAAATGCTGAGATTACAAACAGATAAAATTGCTTCTTTGCAAGCCACCGGGATTTCCTATATCCTGGAGATAAAGATCGAACAGATCTTTTGCAAGGGGCACGACCGTAGGTAGAGTCCTCTATTAAAATCAATTGCATAGAATCTGGGATATTCTTCTTAGGACAATCAAAAATTGATAATCACCAGTAATTTGTTTCTTGATTTGTTTCCATTTATATAGGAATTTATAGTATATATACTCTAATTTAGGATCTAAATTATTCATTATTCTATATATTTCCCGTGATATCAATGGACAGAAAATGCAGAAATTCATTTTCATTTTCATATAGTATCAGAGCAACCACGTTTCTGAACTTTCTGTTTTCTTCTCCTCACACAAGAAATTTCATACCTTCTTCTAGCCAATACACATGGCAGGAAAAGGTAAAACCCAAGACTCAGCCAAGTCTAAGGCCATCAAGTTCGACAATCCAAACGATCCTCATTACCTTCATCATTCCGATCAACCTGGTCTTGTGCTCGTCACACAGCCGCTGAATGAAGAAAATTACAGAACCTAAGCCGTGCCATGTTCATGGCTCTCAACATTAAGAACAAAGAAGGTTTCGTCAATGGTACCATCTCACAGTAAAACAAATGGAACAAGAAATATAAATGATCAATGCAGCAGTAATTCGTCTGCTAAGTGTTAATTTCTCATTGATTGAATGGACAAAATACAAAGATATATATAGACAAAAATTACAACAAACTTGCTCATGTGGCAATAACAAATCTGTTACAACAAATTACAACTAATAAATGGAATCTATTTCAACATTTTCAGATTAGTGCTAGCACTCCTTTATTTCCGCAACCTTGGTGCTAGCATTTCTTCATTCCAGTAATTGCCAGCAGCTTTCAGTAGCTTCCAGCAGCTCATCTTCACAATTGAGTCTTCAACAGCCTCCCTCAAGGTGGAGAGTAGATATCTTCTACTCCCATCTTGGACAAATGCGAATTGAACACAGAGAAACACAAGGGCTTAGTAAATATGTCAGCAATTTGTAAACAGGTTCTTACATGCTTTGTAATAATGCTTCCTTCTTGTATTTTGTCTCGAACTAAATGGCAATCCAACTCAATATGCTTGGTCCTTTCATGATATACTGGATTGGCCGCAATGTGCAAAGCTGCCTGATTATCACAAAATAACTCAGCTGCCTGTGGATGTGATATTTGCAAGTCATTAAGTATGTATCTGAGCCAAGTTAATTCACAACAGGTGGCAGCCATTGCTCTGTATTCTGCTTCAGCAGATGATCTGGAGATGGTATTTTGTTTCTTAGATTTCCAAGATATCAGTGAGGACCCAATGAAGATACAATAACCTGTTATTGACCTCCTAGAATCTGGGCACGCCCCCCAGTCTGAATCAGTATAAGCCCTGAGTTGTAGATCTGAATTTGAAGAGAAGAATAATCCTAAGCCTGGTGCTCTCTTGATGTACCTAAGTATCTTTCGTGCAGCATTCATATGTGATGTTAGGAGCACTGCATATATTGACTCAAATGCACTTTGAATATGTTAGATCGGGCACTGGTAATGGTGAGATAAAGCGACCTCCCAACAAGTCTTGCACGTATGGTATTTGGATCAGATAGTATGTCTCCCTCATCTTTGGACAATTTGACATTGATCAAATGGAATCTTGATGAGTAACTCCAATCGTCACATGAATCGATAGGATATCTAGTGCATATTTTCTTTAGCAAATTTGGATACCTTTAAGCTGATCTAGCCACTTCTATTCCAAGAAAGTACTTGAGGTTTCCTAGATCTTTAATTTTGAACTTCCTATCAAGTAGATTCTTAAGAGAATCAATCACCTTTTCATTGCTTAGGCTATTATTATGTCATCGACATAAACTAGTATGGCGGTGAAGGAATCACTTGTACTCGATAAACAAAGCATGTGTCTGCCTTTGATTGTTGAAAGCACTTGTTCAACGATGAAAATCGATAGCTTGGAGTACCAGGCGAGCCTTTGTTTAGGCCATACAAACTCTTGTTGAGTTTGCAAACTTTAAAAGATCATTGTCATGTAAATCAGAATTACGATCAATAGAATATCCGGGGGAATTTCCATATATACCTCCTCTTCCAGACTTCCATGTAAGAAAGCATTATTTACATCAAATTGATGTAAATACCATCCCTTTGCATTGCTATGGCTATCGGTGTTCTTCTTGTCACTAACTTCCTTGTAGGAGAGAATGTTTCATGATAATCCACTCCTTCCAATTGGTATATCCCTTTGCCACAAGCCTCGCCTTATACCTCTCAATGGTTCCATCGCATTGAATTTAATCTTGTAAACCCATTTGCACCCTATAGGAACCTTCCCCGGATGGCAAATCGGTTGATAGTCCACGTTTTATTTAACTCAAGAGCATATATTTCATCCCTCATAGCTTTGCACCACACAGGGGTTTTGACAGCTTCTTGATAGGTAGTTGGTTCAGAATGAGTAAGAATGGATGATGCAAAATATTTATGATGTTTAGACAATTTATGATATGAGGCTGACTGAGATAGAGGAGAAGGAGTACACGGAATCATAGTTCCTTTCTTCTTGTCGGACGTTTGAGAGTGGGTGAGTGAGGCGGCTTCTTGTGAGATGAAATCCTGTAGGTAAATAGGTGTTTTCTTGCTTCTTTCAGATCTTCGAAACACGAGGGAATCATTGGAAGGTTCGGGTTGAACTTAGTTCGAGAATTGAGTTGATCGGTTTACGGGATTTCCATATTTGGATTAGATTCTGCTACGATTCTTACGGCAATTGAGGATTGAAAGCAGGAGGATAATCTAAATTGAAGTTAGTAGAGTTACGGATAGGATAGTTGAGTAGGAATAGGTAATTTTTGATTAAGCTTTGAACCATCAACATAGCTTTGATCTCTGTAATTTACGAAGGAAAAACATCTTCATAAAACTTGACATTTCTTGATATAAAAATTTTATTAGTCTCCGAGATCAAGCAATTTGTATCCCTTAGTTAGAAGGATATCCCAAGAAAACACACTTCCTTCCCCTTGAGTCAAATTTGTGCCTATTTTGTGTGAGTGTGGTGGCAAACGCTAAGCAACCGAAGATTCTGAGATTACCATATGCAGGTTTATTTTTGAAAAGGATTTCAAAAGGAGTTTTGTTATCTAAAATGGGTGTAGGAATTCTGTTTATTAAGAACACAGAGGTTAAAACAAAATCACCCCAATATTTCATAGGCAATCCGCTCTAAAATTTCAGAGCCCTGGCTACATTCAATATATGTTGATGCTTCCTCTCCACCACAGCGTTTTGCTGAGGTGTTTCAACGCATGAAGTTTGGTGTATTATTCCATTGTCAGAATAAAATTGTTTTAAGGCAAATTCTCCTCCATTATCAGTCCTAATAACTTTAATTTTGGAAGAAAATTGTGTTTCAATCATTTTGTAGAAATTTTGTAAAGCAGTTGAGGCGTCTGATTTTGATTTCAGCAAGTAAACCCAAGTGCATCGACTATGATCATCAACAATAGTAAGAAAATATTTTGATCCTTCATAAGAAACATCGGTACACGGTCCCCATAGATCACAATGAATTAAATCAAAGCATTTTAGAGCACAGTGTAAACTAACATTGAATGGTTTCCTATGAAGTTTAGCTAGGGGAGCGAGATATGACACGGTTTCATGGTGTGTTTGGGATTGAGGTTTTGATGAAGGTTGGTCAGACGGAGTCTAGGATCTGAGGGATGACCCAATCTGAAGTGCCACAGGTCATGATCCTCTTGATTAGCGATGCGAGATATGGTGATTTCTTTGGCCACTTACGGCATTTTACGGATCAAAGCTATCAGGGGAGACTTTATTTTGCACTAAATGGTATAAGCCTTGTCTCACTTCACCCAGACCAATCGTCTTCCAAGTTGAAAGGTCCTGCATGAAACACAAGTCAGATGAAAATATGAGGCAACAGCTTGATGTTTTAGCAAGTTTCCTAGCAGATATCAGATTAAAAGAAAATGATGGAACAAGAAGAGCATCATGAAGCTGCAGATTTTCTGTGATCTTAACATTTCCTATGTGAGTGGCAATGGTAATATCTCCATTAGGAAGTCTAATGGGGTGTGCAACTTCAGATTTAATTTTTGTGAAGCATGAAATGGAGCAGACCATATGGTCAGTAGCTCCAGTATCTATGATCCAAGGAGTGGATGAAATTCTATCTTTATCATCATGAGCTGTCAAGCATGTATAAGTACCAGAAATTTTGAGTGCATCAGTGTTACTTATGGAAGGGGAATTTGAAACATGATTGGCAGAGAAGGAGTGTGAACGATTGATTGGTGGTTTGAGCAAGGCCATGAGTTGAGTGTATTGCTCTTGGGTTAAAGCAACTTGGTTCCTGTCACAGACTTGTTCTTGTGTGGTTCTCATAGCATCTGCAGTTTGATCAGTAATAGCAGCATTGGCCTTCATCTTTCCATAGAATCTGTGACCTGGAGGATAGCCATGGATCTTAAAGCAATTGCTGATGGTATGGCCTGGCATCTGGCAATGCGTGCACATTGGTTTGTCTTTGTTGGCCTTGAAACACCTTTCAAGTGAATGACCAGAAATCTTACAAAACGTGCAGTAGTACTTTCTTTGAGCCACAGAATCCCTCTTCTCTCCTTCCTTCAAGTTGTTTCTTCTTACCATCATCCCCATTCCTTCAGAAATTGGAGCATCAGAAGAGATATCTCTTCTCTTCTCCTCCTGCTGTATGATGGAATACACCTCATTTAACTTGGGAAAAGGTTTTATCAACAGAATTTGAGCCTTAATGCTCTTGTAAGAATCATTCAGCCCCATTAGGAATTTCATTACCCAATCTCTTTCTTGGTTGTTGATAACAGTCTGTAGACCCCCACAGGTGCAATTAGGAATTGCCTCATAGTTCATGAGTTCATCAAGTAAGGTTTTGAGTTTCGAAAAATAAGTACTGACAGAGTCTTGCCCCTGCATCAATGTTGTTATTCCCTGTTTAACTTCAAAAATTCTGGGAGCATTTTGTTGAGCCGGGCGTTGCTCTAGTTCCAGCCAGAGTTGATGAGCCGTTTCTGCATAAAGTGTGCTAGCCTTAATGTCTACTGCCATAGTATTTTGTAGCCAAGTGATGACTATGTCATTGCAACGAAGCCAGTGTTCTAGTAGTGGACTATCAGCATCAGTAGGTTCACAGATGGTTCCATCAATGAAGCTGAGCTTATTTTTGATTCGAAGTGCCCTTTTCATCGATCTTGCCCAGGAGTGATAATTGCTGGAGTCAAGCATCTGAGTTACCAGAAGTGCTCCAGAGTTTTCGTTGGCTCCAATGAAGTAGGGGCTATTTGGAAGAGATGGATCATGGACATTTTGAATGGGATTTGTGTTTTGCTGTGGAACTTGGTTTTGGTTTGTATCAGTAACACTGGTTGTTTCATTATCAGCCATGCTCTGATACCATAAAACAAATGGAACAAGAAATATAAATGATCAATGCGCGATAATTAAATGCACGCTAAGTGTTAATTTCTCATTGATTGAATGGACAAAATACAAAGATATATATAGACAAAAATTACAACAAACTTGCTCATGTGGCAATAACAAATCTGTTACAACAAATTACAACTAATAAATGGAATCTATTTCAACATTTTCAGATTAGTGCTAGCACTCCTTTATTTCCGCAACCTTGGTGCTAGCATTTCTTCATTCCAGTAATTCCAGCAGCTTTCAGTAGCTTCCAGCAGCTCATCTTCACAATTGAGTCTTCAACACACAGAACTCCAATAGTGGAGGCACTGTGTTGCATTCCAACATGAACAGGTGGCACCTCGAAGGAAATTCTGCACATCTACCAAACTCAAAGGACAATGAAATTCCTCATGGGATTCACTCAAGTTTACATTCTTGTTCGAGGACAGATTCTGCTCATGGATCCACTTCCCATGTTAACAAAGCTTACTCCCTCAACCTTCAGGATAAAAAACAGCGACAAATATCGAAGGGAGGCACACCATTGGCCGAAGCTTCGGCCTTTCCTGTATAGAATTATCCACGAAACGCTGAGAGGACTTTCACACCCAAAAATCCTCTTTAGAAATGTTGAACTCGTGATAAAATTGGGCGCAGGCATGTCGAGCACACCTCAGATGTGATTATTGTCTACCTAAAGTTTATGCAACTTTACGGTTCGTAGAATAAAGGAAATGAGTAGTACATGCAATTCCACACAAGTAATGAAAATACTCGTGAGAAGATTGAGATGCCTTGTTAGATGACCATTGTATCAATTGGAGATTCCTTTACAACTTGCACAAGTTTATTGAACCATGTTTTGGGTTTTGTTTTATTTTCATTTGGCTCTTCCTATTTAAAATAATTATGTTTGTTCGACGATCTATATTAGCATTTTAGTAAATTCTATTAAACCAATCCAAGACATTGCACCTCCAAAAACTCTTAACGTCTCACTTGTGAAAGTACCGATTATATCAAAAACCTCTCGTTTTCAATTTAAGTTCTGCAGAAATTGGGAAGAATCGATAGTAAGAAACATGGTCTAACAAAATTAACAGAAGGCAAGATTACGACTTCAGAGTATAATCAACACAGTACAGTAGCGGGTCTACATATTTCGTTAGCCAAAGTCACGGCAGTGTTAGGATGCGAAAATCCAAAGTTGAAACTATACAAAAATGTCAAGACGCTACAACGGTAGGAAAGTTAAGGGCTTTCATTTGGCAATCAAATGTCACCACGATTGCGGAGTACCTCTCCGGATCTTCCGACGGAATGGTCTGCACGCCTCAATGCTGAGATCAACAGCGGCGGCAAGAGCCATAAAGATGGCTGCATCCTCCACACACGTTACATGTCGCATGGCTAGTTGCACCAACGGCTTGCTGCATTTCCCTTCCCCTTGCACTCTACAGCTCATTACAAATCCATCTACAACAGGACTCAGTGCTGCAAAGTCTCCACTACTCTGTGGACTTGGTAACGGAGTTGTTGCTGCTGCTCGGACCTGCCTGTCTGTATCTATGAAGAACTCCCCTCCCTTTTCAGCATTCATCAATCTCTCAGACATGAGAAGTTCACCACCTTCCTGCCCCTCTGACAGAAGGTGGAACCGGCAGCAGACATAGTCTCTGATGCCACGTTCACGCCATGCTTCTAGCTTTCCCCATGGGTGCCAGCTCTCGGGCTGGCATGCATCAGGTCGAACAATCAACCAAGCTCCTGGGTTGGACTTAGCCACCCAATCACAACCTGTTGACGGAACAAATGGAGTTGTTATGAAGGCTGCTGCAACGGCCGAGCCAGAGAGATCGTGTATCTTCACCTTCCAGCCTTTTCTCTCTCGTCTTTCGATATCCTGGTACACACCATCAGCTGAACTTGACCAGAAGGTGCTCAGTGGATCTACCTGGGATACCCTATAAATTTATACAGACACTAAAGAAATTAAATAGGGAAACTCTACATAGTCCATTAATGGCATGCAAATCACATAACCAGGAAAAATTAATCCCCTGTTTGGCCCTGAATTTCTATGACACTCATTTTTCCTCAAACTCATTTTCAACCACTCATTTCATCAATTTTTTTCAAAATCTACTGAAAATCTGATATATGGCTTAAACCAAACGGGGGCTAAAATTCTCTTATAACAAGTTCAGAACCTGAAAAGACATTTGTTTATAGAAAGGTTTGGATAAGTGGTCTCATTTACTTGGTGCTAACAATTTTTTCCAAAATAAACTATATCTTCCAAACGAATATTTAATTGACTATGAAAAGGTAAAATAAAGCAAGTAAATTCAATATCACCTGTCTCGACTAAATTTGCAACTAAAAATAGGCTGCTTGATGGTCCCTTGAAGCTGAACAATTTGGGGACTTAATTTAGTATCATCCTCAAACTGGAAGACATATCTTGGATCAGGGTCCAGCTTCACTCTCAAATGAAGCTCTGCTCCTGGTTTTCCACTCTCCTGCCTATTTTTGCCAATGCCAATCCAGCCATTAAAAAGAATAACTGGCTTTCCTTGACCCCATTCCGGACCCACTTCCAATTTGAACGTCCCAATTTGCTGCCTTTTGATACCAACACCACAATGGGAGCCCTTCCGACCTGTAAAAACCACTATTTCCAGACATGCATGAGACGTGTAGAAACATCCAGGCGCCAACATTGCTTTCAAGTCTGATTCTTCAAGATAAAAGCTGGAGGCAATGCTGTGAGAGTCGGGGTTCGTCTCAGGAGAGGATATTAAGGGAATTGTTGTTGTCTGCACAGGGAAGCCACGCAGGCGGATCTCACATATACACGAAGAAGAGAATGCATGAATATCAGATTTCGCTGCAGTTAGAGGTGTTCCGGGAATTCTGAGTCCTAGTGACCCAATTGACAACCTAATAAAAGCTTGAGGATCCATTCTTATCAGAAGTGCTTTTCCATTTGCCAAAAGCTTGTCTTCAGCTGATTTGAAAGTCTGTCACATTAACAACTGAATATCAGAGTAGGAGAAGTTGAATTGCTTATAATGGTCAAATTCAGTTCAATGGAAAAGTCTGCACTAAAGATAATATTGTGAAGGTGTGAGAGTTCAAATCAAAATAAGCAGTGTTAAAGAAAACATGAACAATGTTATCTTAGGCTTATCAAATATTCATGTCAGGAAGAATGTCGTCATGAGATATAATATTGTTAGAAAACTCTGAACAGTCGTTTCAAAGGCACCAAAATTGTTCAAGTTTTGCTCCACCTTCAGTATGATAAGAAGAAAGATGCACTACAAAACCAGCTGGATTAGCTAAAGAAAGGGCTAATGATCCTTGGATATACTCATTATCTTGCACAAATAGGAAATACAATAATGTTGTACATACCAGCGACATCTCGAACCAAAGTAATTTAACACTTAGATTAGGAGAAGTAACTCGAGATGATTCTTAATTGTTAAAATGGATCATACTTACACTTAGATTAGGAGAAGTAACTCGAGATGATTCTTAATTGTTAAAATGGATCATACTTATAGATAGAATGAAACTACTATTTAGGGTCACAGAAAAGGTTGCTAGCATCTTCCGATCAAAAATCCAGTCAATCATGCATAACTTGTTTAGTACGATTTATTATGTAATCAAGCGTATGGCAATAAATCATACCACAAATAGTAAGTCGAAAATCAACAAATGAAAGATACTACTATTTCAAAGCATTGAACTTGAATAGTGAATGAGTGAAGCCAAAGCAAAGAAGAAGACTTTCTCGTCCTGTTCATGTCAAATAATCTTCCAGTCCAAGACGGAATTTTAATTTACGTTGCACTATCTAGTTTATTCAATTTTCTAAGTCAATGACCATTTAACCAAAGAGAGATGTAATTCAGCAATTTCCAGAAGAGTTACCTGAACTTAAACAATAAAAGCAGAGCTTCATTTTTTAGAAATAATGAAGAATGATCTTTAAATTTAGAGAACATCATCTTAAGATTTGATTTCATAGCAAACAATACAATCAGGTTGCACAAGAAATAACTTGATCCAGCAGGAATGAAATTAAACAGTATATGCACGAAAACGTCGAAAAGAATCTCCAAAAGCTTGACCAACAACAGCTCGATTATGCTCTCCCTTGACTGGTTTACTTTTCCATTTTATTTGTTGACCTACAAGTTTGACAGATTGACAAATTCAAAGCAGGGATGGCAATATTTTTTTCCTGGGAAATCACTTCTGATTCATGAGAATTACTACAATGGCCGGCAATGAGCACAGCCGATTTTTACCTAAACAACAAAAATGCTTGCGTACAAATTTAACATAGCGACGAGTTTTCCGGAAGCAAATAGCAGGGTAGTAATCCCTTAGCAGCCTGTTCGCGTCTGCCACTCTTCCGCACAAGATTGAACATTTATAGCAGCCAATTTACGTGTATTTCTGTTTATCCCCTAAAAATCAATAAATAATATCAAAAGGAATAACATAAATTATCAGAAACCCTCCATCATTCTTTTCAACAAATCCTTTAATTAAAGTATTTAATTATCTTTTTCACTCTTTTCATGGAGAGGATCTATTGAGAAGCTTATTACATATTCTATATTCTCAAATTTTCAGTAGAATAAAAATAAATTCTTTACATCATTCAAGCTGCATAATTTTTTCTCATACGTAGAAGTGGCCCAAATTGAAAAATAAAAATGAGAACTGTCAATTACTTGCAAACCCACAAAATTGAACTCAAAAATTTTAAAAATAAAGAATTTAAACATGCAAAACAAAGTAAAAGTCACGCAAAATAAGAAAATTACATACATGCAAATACTGAAATACATTAACAGAATTATGCAAATTAAGCAACGAAACAAAAATGAATAATTAATTCAGGAACCCACCTTTACTATGAAAGCTTTTCCTTTAAAAGGCCACTTTTGGAGTTGGGTTATAAGTACTCAAAAATTCCTCCCTAAAAGTGGTGAAAATTCTCATGGCTTTCTCATTCAATTTTACCCAAAAAACAAGATTTCAATTTTCTTTGAGCAAAACAGAGCAAGATTCTAAATGGGTTCTCTCTATCTCTCTTTCTCCTTTTTCTGCAGATCCAAGAAAGAAAATGTGAATGAACAAAGATTGGGTTTGAAAAATAAAAGTATTAATGATTGTAAAGAAAAACCAAACACGTCTTCATAGAATTTTACATATAACAAAAAAGCATATGCATGTGTATTTCTGGGTTAGAAGTGTATATACACGCCGCTGATGTATATGTATGTATATGTATATATGTATTTAGCAGAGTGTCAACAGTTTGTGTGTGGGAGAGAGAGAAGGGAGAGAGTTCATTATTTGGAACAAAATAGGTGGAGAAGGTAAAGGAATATTGGTATTAATTTAATAAAATAGCACATTAAACCACATTTGTATATTAATTTAATTTGTGTATTTATATATCGGCAATGTTCCAATAAAGTCACCAAATTTTAGTTTTATTTCAAATCCAGACATTCGGTTAGATGGTGTTAATGAAATGATAGGATTTGCCTATGTCTATGGTAAAATTAGACGAAATGCCACATAGGAAGACGAAGTCGATTGCTTTAAATTTGACTAACTCAAATTTGACGGACTCACAACTCCATACCATGAAATATGTAGAGCGAAACAAATTTGGGAGAAATAGGCAAATTAGGGCTTCAAAAATCTTGCAAAATCAGTAATGAATGTTGCTCCAATCGCTTAGCTTAACATCCAAATAAGTATTTCTTGTCAATTGTGCTAACATTAATTAGGACTTGGAAAATCTTGCAAAAGTCAGCAATGAGAGTGTGTTTGGGACACATTTTTTTGAAAGAATGTATTATTGAATAGTAGATTGATAGAGAATGTGTGGTTAAAAATGAAGGAAAAGTTATTGATATGATAGAAAATATTATTTTATTGAAGAATGTGTGGTTGAAAATGAGTAGACGAATGAGAATGAAAAAAAAATAATGTGTACCAAACAGGGCCTGAATGTTGTTCCAATCACTTAGCTTAACATCCACGTAGGTATTCCTAATTTCTTGTCAATGGCACTAACATTAACTAACAAAGTGATCTTAATTGAAATAATTATGAAGTTTAGTGATTTGATTGAAACGTTTTAAAGTTGGGCGATCCATTGAAACTGTGCTCAAAGTTGGCTGACGTTCAATAAAATTTACCCTATGTAGTACCCCATCTAAAAGGCTATAAAAGTGAGGGAAATGTCTTTTTCTTCGTTTTTCTTGTTTGAGAGTTGGTATGTGTTTGGCTGCCATCATGTATTAAAAATAAATTTTAATAGTGTACAAAAAAAAATTATTAAAAAGCAATAATAAAAACTTATTTTTGATAAATTGTTAGAAATAAATATATATTAATTATTACATTGCCTGCATGTTGAAATAATTTTTTGTATTATATTTGATAGGTGCACGTTTTTATTATTATTATTATTATTATTATTATTATTATTATTATTTAAATAGCTATTGAGGAGATTCGATTACTGTATTTGTTATGACATATGTCAAATTATCTTTTTTTTTTAATTAAATAATGAAAAAAAAATAACTTTTACTGTGATGAAAATATTTGTTTATTCTCGAAAAATATTCTTTTTTCCATGTGAAAACTTTTTGTTTTGAAAAGTCCGGATGACACCAAAAAATAAATTGTTAAATCATAACTTTTATTGTTAAAAGTGAAATTTTCTTTCCAATTGGACGATGAAATAATCCCTTTAACCACAGTCTAACGCTGCCTAAAAGTGAGTTGGGAATTAGTCAATGAATAATTAATGTTTATTTATTTTATTTAATATATTAAATGGGTGGTATATTTTTATGTAATAAATTTATATAAAGAGTGGGACCCATGGGTGATTGGATACAGCTGTAACCAACGACGCTTCGTACAAAATTGAGAGAGGAGGATCGTTTTCAGACGCGCCTGTGGTATTGAGAACGACTTCTTCATATCCGTAACTGTATTTCTATTTCTACAGGATAAACATATTATAAACAACAATTTTTTTAGATGTTAGGGATGGCAAAAAAATCCGACAAACTCGATATCCGTGGGGATCCGTCCCGAACGGGGAGGGAAAAACCCGCTTAAACGGGTAACGGGGCGGGGATGGGACGGGGAACTATTTCCCGAGGCGGGGACGGGTAACGGGGTCCCCGCCCCGCCCCGTTAAAAAAAAAAATTTTTTTTTTTTTTTTAAGAATTCAATACTTTAAATGAACATTTTCGTTAGTTCTAATAGAAAATAACAACTAAAATTATTTGTTTAAATATAATGAATATGGACAATAAAAATAAATTATCAAAAACTAAAAAAGAAAAATTTAAACGGGGAAATCACCTACCCCCGCCCCGCCCCGCCCCGCCTTAAACGGAGAACGGGGCTGGGACGGGGAATGAATTTCTTAACGGGGCGGGGGACGGGGAGGGCATCCCCGCCCCGTTGCCATCCCTATTAGATGTACATAAAGAAATCCCACATAAATTTACTAGAACACTCGGTCCCGCACATTTTATTTTATTTTTTAAATACATGGTAAGGCCCACTCATCTGTGAGTATTCTGGTTCGCTTTCGTGGAATTCTTTCTGTACATGGGGTTTTAGTGATTGTCATATATTTAGAACTTGTTTGGGAGGGATTAAAATTGAAAATATAGTCGTTGGAGTTGACTTTTATTAAACGAGTGAGACCCAATAATGACTATATTTTCAATTTTAATTGGATTTTAATCCTTCCCAAACAAGCTCTTAGCCTTTGAGCCTATTTTTGGGCAAAAGAAATGCACTTTTGAATAGTATTTTATTGAAAATTGTGTGATTAAAAAGTAAGAATTTTTTTTTTTTATTTACGTGTAATATTATTTTATATGAAAATATGTGATTGAAAATAAATTTTGAAAAAATGAGGGTCAAACATAGATTTATATACACAAACATACATACCAATTTTGTCCTTGGGGTGGTCAAAGAGTTCGGGCCGCGCCGGTACTCTATCCAAAGCCTATATTTGTAGGTTCAAGGAATCGAATAGACGTCATACCAAATTTACAAGCTGAAAAAGATCGGTAAGTGTACGTCCTATATTCAGTATTCTAAAATGTGTAAAGTATAGATATGTGGTAAGGTGATGTCAAGTAAAAGCGAGCCTAAACAAGTTTAAACGAAATCTAAGCATAAGAAACCATAAAGCATGACTAAATGACATACTAATCTAAGAACACTTTTTAAACCATTGCATATATATAAAAGTATACAGGTTGGGCATGGCCGAACCCTTAAGAAAGGGCCGGCTTGTTGGTAAAGTTGTGTCAAAGGGTCGAGCTGGCCCTTTACCACCCCTAGTTGCCATCATTAAGAAATTAGGTGTTCAAGTAGTGGACAAGATTTAACAACGCTGAAAAAATGGGGAAATTTTTATTTATATTATTATCTTGTTCAATCTAATTTTACCAATCAAATACGTTATAGTTGTTTAAAATCTTTTGAGTCGAAATGAAATTTAAGATATGGGGCTCTAAATTTAATGTATGCATGCATGTATGTATGTATGTATGTATGAAATAGTTACCATTGTTTTCATGTGACTCTATTGCAATTATAATTTGAATAATATTCTTCATTATCATTGTAATCACCATGAGTTTAAGTGGGAGTAAATCTCATAATTCATTGTTTGAATGCCTTACAATTTTCATTTAGTCATGAATTAGAGGGTACACTACTACTTAAATTGATAATGAATAACATTACTTAATTATATATATAGTAGAATTAAAAAAAAAAATTTTTTTTTTTTTTTGACATAAGAACCCGCAGCTGCTATCGGCCACGGAGCCCCGACCACCCCGAAGGAGTGGAGGTCCGACCACTGTAAATGCACACTAAGTAAACCTGCTCCATGTGCAATAGCCCACAAACCACACATGAGAGATAAACCACACTAGGCAAACTCGGTGCGACAGACTCGATCAATAAAGTATTAGCAGGAGATTCGAACTCGTGACTTTTGATTTCCACGTACAAGAATAAAATGTTTTGTTATCATGTAGAGATGGTTAAGGCTATTTTCGCAAATAATAATTAAACTAATAGAATTTAATGTTGAAAATATCGTCGATAATGGCAGGCGGTATTGCCAACATTTATATTGTAGGTGATCATTGACACATCTCTCAAACAATTATGAACGATAATTTTGACAGTAGTTTCATTAACAAACAACCGTTTCAAGCACAAGAAGAAATCGTCAGTATCAATATTTTTTTGTATTTTTTTGGTACAATATAATTGAAATGACTTATAGATAAGTTATTTTTTTAAATTGTATTTTATTGTCCAAAAAAATTGGGTTAATTAAATCTATCAAATTATTTATGTATTTAATATTTAGCTAAGAAGTCCTTTTAATTACCAACTTAGTTTTTGTTTAACTAATATTTAATTTTTTTTATATTGTATTAATTATTTAATGATGGAAATTATATTGGTAAACTAAATTTATTTTCACCATTATTTCTTTTATGAACATCGGGATTTATATTAGATAAAGCGGTAAAACTGCTTGGTTTTCAACTTTTTTTTAGGAAATTTTAAATAAAAGGAAAATAAAAAAAGCATGATTTTAAAAATGGTGTAATTTTTGTTATTACAATTTACGTATTATTGTTTCATAAGCGTTAAGAACTAACATATTTTTTTATATCGTCTGTTAAAAATCGAAAAAAAATTCAAAATAGTAGCATAAAATTTGAAGTTTGAATAAATTAATTGCCCATTCTTAATTTGAAGTAAGATTGAAGGACCGTCAGTCGTGAAATCAGGTTTTTTTAAGACTAAAATGTTGAAAATGAATCAACTTGATTTTGTCTCTCAATACGTTTAAATATGTTCAGTTTCACAAGTTATATATTGTATCAATGCTAGGAGGCGACGAGGCAAGGCCAAACGTCCTCCTTCATATTCTTCTTTTCTATATTAGGTAGAAGACAATATCAAATTCCATTTCATTATTGAGGGGACAAAGAAACTCTTATAGTAGTAGATTTTGTGAAAGGAAAAAAAAAAAATTGTATTTCCACTTCATAACATTTATAAGGGTTTGTTTGGGTCAGATTTTAATCTAATTTTAATTTAAGTTAAAGTCAAACAATCAATATCAACTACATCTTTCATGGGTCCCACATCTTTTCAACCACACATTTCAAAAACTTCTGTCACAATCTACTTAAAATCTGATTTTAATCTACACCAAACACCCTCTAAGGAAAAACTATTTACGAAATATGCTTAAATGACATGCATTCATTATTGCCCCAATAATCACCATCAAGATACAGCAAATCTGTTTCATAATTGACCCAATAAATAAGTATAATCTCTTTTTTAGAGTTATGATCAAAAGATTAAAAAAAAATGTTTGCATAAGATTTTCCTCCAACTATTACGAGTAGTTGACAACATAAAATATTTTGCGTAACATGAAAAATATTGCTCTAGCATCTTTGATATAAAATACAATAGTTTCCACTTTATAACTTTTTCTCTTCAATTCCACTTCTTTTCCTGTTAGAGAAAGAACTTACAGAGATCTCTTTATGTTAATTATTTTCAAGTTCTTAAACATCTTCTGGGATTTTAATGGTGGACATGGAAGGCAAGATCAGCCATGCAGTTAATTGAACCAAAAATTGAAAAGGACTAATAGTCTAGAGTTGAGAGCTGTTGCTCAATTATAAATTGATGACAACTTTAATTTTTTCATGATAAGTCAATTTGCAATTGGGTAGACAACAAAAATGAACAACTCAATAAAAGTAATTCGCAATCACGAGGGCCTTGAAATATGATGATGAATATCATATTTGGCACTAATGATGATGAATATCATTACTCGTGCTAATAAAGTGTTCTCTTAATTTGACCTTCGATTTTATTGTGATAGACAAATTAGGACAAATCATATTAATTAATTAGCGGATGGCACATGCGTAGAGAAGATTAATGTAAGCTTCAATCACTATAGAGTTTTCGTCTAAAAATTATCGAAGCTGATTGGACTAATGTGTATTATAAAGTGGAATGAATTTTGAATGTGACATCGAAAACAAAAAGACAAATCCATCGAGGATCTTGATGATTTATCCAACATGCCACCACATGGGTTCTAAAGTAATAAAATGATAGAAACATATAGCCAATCCCAAAAATATCTCTAATATTTTGCTCTATAAAATATGTTGAAGACACAAGTTTGATGTCATGCATTACGTCACCCTCTACCCTATCTGCACATATTTTAGAGGAGTCGATTAGATTTCAATTAAGCTACTTCTACCCTTATTGTGTACATCTATGATAAGATGGCATGCAATCTGTCAACAAAGGTGTACATGTAGCAATTTTGATTGGGTTTCGGCTTTCTATGTATCCGGCTGCATTACAAAATAAAAGTTTACGGTTAATTTTCATTATGACACTTTTTAGAGGGAAAAAATGAATTTTGTTAACTATTTTTGAATTTGCAAATAATATTTGTTTATGGAATTTTATAATAAATATCATTCTTTTACAACGTTCTTTTTTTTTTTTTTTTTTTTTTTTTTTTGAGTAAAGTCACTTTACCCGAAAATGGTTGACATCTCGGGTGACCGACCCTCACATTGCGTGTGGGTCCCCACTAAACACTGTAAATGTAGCAGAATTCAAAATTCGAACTATTAATTAGGCAATGTAGTCAAACTAGGCAAGATGACGAGCATCTAGATAACTTTCTTGACAGCCTCGCCTAGATGATATTTTAATAAAATTGAAACTATGCCGCTATTTGACAATCATTATTTAGGTAAAAATGGTAGAGATTGTGCAATTGAAAAATAGAGAAAATTTTTATACCTACGTGTAAAATATTTTATTGTGGGAATGCGTGACTGTAAATGAGTATGTTAAAGAAAAAAAATTTAATAATGTTTGTCAAACTGTGGCAATTATTCTGTATGACTGAATGACGACATGTAATTAATTTTATGATTGGCGATGGCCAAAAATTATCTTATAGTGAAGTTTAATTATACATGGGATATGCCTATTTGGCTATTTGGGTGAGCATAAAAAGTTTACTTACAAGAATTTATTTATATATTAATAAGGAAATTTTGAAATAAAAAAAATTAATTGATAAAAAGATAAAAATAGAAAGTTATTGAATGTTTGAATGTAATCCAACGATAAGTAAAATTTTCTACTTATATATCTTTCTATATTATAAGTGGCTATGAAACGACAGTAACAGAAATTGTTCTTCCACACAGAAATTGTTCTTCCACATTTTCAGAAATTCGTGTTTTCCATCTTTTTCCATGTACTGCCGTTAAATTAAGGATGTTAAATTCCATCTACCACTAAGTAGCAATTAAGGCTGCCATTTATCTTCTGTCAGTTTAGGAAATGAAGAGGCTTGAGACTGTAATGGAAGAATAAGTAAGATGATAGACAATTACCTGAAATTCGAGAGACTTGAGCAGTTTACATTTCCAGCAGCAGATATTAGCCTAATAACAAGGTGATTTCCACTGAATTGTGAAGCTGAAAATCAGAATTTGCCTGAAATCCAACTGCAATCGACGTCCAGCTAATGCGCCATAATCGCAACCACAATAATTCATCCCCCGCCAAACCACGAAACCATCGTTTCCAACCCAAAAAACGACACCATCGACAGCCACAACCATCACCCCAAATCCACACCAACAGCCAGTCCACCCAAACTCAACAGCCCCTGTTTCACCCGAAATCCACCCGAAACAGCTGCAACCACCATCATTCATCCCCTGCCAAACCACGAAACCATCGTTTCCAACCCAAAAAACGACACCATCGACAGCCACAACCATCACCCCAAATCCACACCAACAGCCAGTCCACCCAAACTCGACAGCCCCTGTTTCACCCGAAATCCACCCGAAACAGCCTCAAGAACCAAGGAACAACAGGACCCTTGAACTGACCGACCTTTCCCGACCGTTTTCCAGCCAGAATACTACCGGAAAACCCGGAACCCGATCTAATTGCCTCTCGGACAGCGCAATGAAACCCTCCAAGCCACCTCCACCCACTTGCACTAGCGCCACCACGCGACGGTGGTGCCGACTCCGCTCCTGGCCGACGGTGGAGTCACCGTCGTTGGCTGCCCTCCGTCCCAGATTTCCCCTCTCCTCCTCTCTCTGGTTCGAATATTGGAGAGAGAGAGAGAGGGGGAGTGTTATATATATTTTTATTTATTTATTTTTTTTTGTAAAATTGCCCCTGAAGCCCAAGTTTTTAAAGTTGTTGGATTTGAGTCCCAAAGGTTTCGGTCATTTATGAATCTATCCCTGGAGTTTATGTTTTTCTTCAGTCAGTCCCCTAATTTAGAACATTTTACTTTCAGCCCTTAAATTTTGAAATACAGTTTCATAAATTTTCAATTAAGCCCCTGAACTTTATTTTTATTATTTTAGGCATTTATTTTAGTCCCAAATTTTATGTTATAGACAAAATAGCTCCCGAAGTTCTTATTTCCCACAGTTAGTCCACAAATTTTGAAAAAGTTTATTTAAGTCCTTAAAATTTTCAATTTTCACTTTGAATAAATTTTCAATTAAGTACCTAAACTTTATTTTATCATTTTAAAACTTTAAAATTTCGAAATACTAATTCAAACTTATTTTCTATTTTGGCTAGACGAAACGTACGGACGAATAGGAGATTGAGGTTTTCTACCCGCTTCACTGTTCACGGAACTCGAGAGAATTGAGGTAAACTTGCCACCATTAATTAGTTTAAATTATAATTGCATGTTTTATGTGAATTTACGTAATTTATATAGTTTAATGCATGGACTTTAAAATAGATAGGATTATAATCTTTACGAAAATTGTTGTATCACCGAAAGTTATCCGGAGAAATTTTTCGTGAATGTTTCAGACCACAAAAAACTAATAGAAGAACCTTGTAGATGTCATTGCAATCTATTTTCATCAAAAACTTGAGGAAAATTAACAACCAAAATCTTGAATTCAACAGTCAGAGTAAAATGAATTTGGTGATTACAGTGTAATGAAGAAATAAGTGAGGGGTAAATATTAATTCGTAATTATAAAACTATTTGAATTAATACCTTCGTAAAATTGTAAAAGCCATTTTCTGCGGATATTGCTAAACCATGTAAGGGGACCTTTGTCATTTGAAGACCTAAGGACAGTTCATGGTGTTGTGGCCCCAACATTTCGCGAGGCGGCAACAATGCATGGGTTGCTACAGAGAGACAGCAGCTTAGAAGATTGTTTAAACGAAGCGACTCTATATCAGATGCCTTCAACTTTGAGACGGTTATTTGCAACAATATTGGTTTATTGTAGTCCAACCAATCCGAGGGAGCTTTGGGAACGTTTTGAGCAAGAGATGTCAGCTGATTTCAAATCAACAGAAGATTCTATATCAAATGTAAGAACAAAAGTATTGAGGTCAATCTCATTTACAATTGAATCAATGGGGAAAGACATTAATTCGTACCATCTTCTTGATGACGACATTTGTTTCGATGAAGAGGAATATAGATCTAGAGAAATCGATGACGAATTGGCTGTTGAAATTCCAGAAGAGGATATCGCTGCATCACAATCTCTTAATAGTGAACAACAACATGCCTATAATGCAGTACTGGAAAAAGTATTTGCAAACCAAAATGCTGCATTCTTTGTAGATGGCCCAGGTGGGACGGGGAAAACATTCCTGTACAAAGCACTTCTCGCAACAGTACGATCAAGAAAATTAGTAGCACTTGTAACTGCTTCATCAGGTGTTGCTGCATCAATTCTTCCGGGAGGTCGAATGGCACACTCACGCTTTAAGCTTCCACTTGATACTGACGAAAGAAGTATGTGTTGTGTCAGCAAACAAAGTGCACTGGCAAACCTACTACGTGCGGCAAAATTAATAATTTGGGATGAGGCTCCAATGACGCGAAAACAACACATAGAAGCATTAGATAAAATGCTACGAGACATCAACGATTCAGATCTAACATTCGGTGGCAAGGTTGTTGTTTTCAGTGGAAATTTTCGACAGGTTTTGCCTGTCGTTCGTAAAGGAACAAGACAAGAACAGGTAAATTCCAGTTTGGTTTATTCGTATTTGTGGCCTACATTGATTAAGTTCCGATTAAAACAAAATATGCGAGCAAGACTAGATCCAGATTTTTCAGATTATGTATTACAAACAGGAAACAGAATGCCGCCGAACACAATCGATGAAACGATTAAAATACCAAACAGGATGCTTGTTCCCTATGATGATGATAGCACTTCTTTAGATCATTTGATAGAAGATGTTTTCCAAGATGTTCATGAATATTCAATAAATATTTCATCTATGATGAATCGTGCCATATTAACACCGAAGAACGGTTATGTTGATGAAATAAATGCATTGCTGATTCATAGGTTCCCAGGAGAAATACATCGATATTACAGTTTCGATGAGACAACAGATGCATCTGAACAATCAGTTATGGAAGATTTCTTAAATACTCTAACCCCAAACGGACTTCCGCCACATGAATTATTACTAAAGAAAAACTGTCACATCATGCTGATTAGAAACATTAATCCTTCAGAAAGACTATGCAATGGAACCCGTTTGATTTGTCGGGCTTTTGATCGAAATGTCATAGATGCAGAAATTGCAGTTGGACACCATATTGGAAAAAGAGTGTTCATTCCAAGGATACCATTCCTACCAAATGTTGAAGAAAATAATGGTTTCCCATTCAAACGAACTCAGTTCCCCATAAGATTAAGTTTTGCAATGACTATAAATAAGTCACAAGGGCAGACATTGGATTATGTTGGGATTTATTTACCTCAACCAGTTTTTTCACATGGTCAATTATATGTGGCTTTATCGAGGGCAAAGACAGCATCTACAGTGAGGATTCTAATACGACCACTGTCCACTGAACAACGTGAAAACAACACCACAAAAAATATTGTGTACACAGAATTGCTTACATTATCATGTTTCAATTAATGATATTCAGGTAACTATATTTAATTGTATACTTTTGATTTATTGTGTATTATAATATTTTCCTCCATATGTCTAATATTCAGTAATTTATTTCAGAGTCTTCATCAATTGCTTTAGTCGTTTATGAATTTAAACTAAGATCTGTTACACTTACGCATCTGATATTTCTTTATCAGAAAAGAGAAAAAATGTGGACGGTTCACACATCAATAAAGGATATCACTCCGAATACAAAAAACTGGAAGATTAAGATGATCGTTGCGGAGAAGTCACATAAGCGAACAAGCCCACGCACAACGGTGAAGTACCAAAATTTGACATTAATTGATCAACAGGTATGATATTCGTTACCCTATATTTTGTTTACAATAATCAATATCCTTTCAAATTAGAGGCTCTTAAATTATATCATATCATATAAAAAACATTAACTACGTTGTATTAATTTAACTCTCTTTTTACAACATATTTTGCGTAAAAATAAATAAATCATACGTAAATTATTTAAAAAAATCAGTACCTAAAAACAATCCACATAACTTTATATAATACACTATTAATCACAATTACTTTTATTCTTCGTACAGGGAAATCGACTAATCGAGTGCAGGCGGCAATGTTTGGCTCTGATATTGACCCTCGGACCGACACCTTAAAAATTTTACACTCATATTATATCATCAATGTATATGTCCAACTAGTGGATCCGAAGTACAAAATTGGAGAATATAAATATCAGTGGACTCTGAACTCAAAAAAAATAATAGAAGATGTTCCACAGAACGATCAACAAATAGATGCACCGAAATACGAGATCGTCCCACTCAAGGATTTAGAGACTCATAGAGAGTCGATTGAAGAAACAGGTAATTGCACTTCAATTCTTTTACAAATTTATTATCAATATAAATTAACATTTCATATTTAAATATTCAGCTATTTTAGCTGTTGCAATAAAAATAAAGCCAACTAAAGAGGTAACGACAACATTTGGAACGACAACAATTCAAGAGATATATGTTATCGATGAAAGGTAAAAAATTCTTATAACTTCTCATTCCCTTCAAATTCTAATTCCTATATTAATTCAGGAATACTTTATTAATTCTTTTAATAATTTCAATTTCGTAGCTTGAACCCCATATGTTTGACCATGTGGGGTCAATTTGTCGAAGACGAATGTCAGAAAATATCAGATATTATTGAAGAGAAGCCAATAATACTTGGAACAAAAATATCCATTGGCTCATATAACGGTATTTATAATAACAACAAATGTTACATATTCTTCCATACTGCATATACTTGCACTAAAATCGATCTCAATTTCAACAAAGGATTGTCTCTTTCATCACGTCCGACAAGTACCTTTATAATCAATCCTCCTCTTCCTCAGGCATCTGCAATGAAACAATGGTAATTCTCGTCAATTAAAAATTACATATTAATGCATTAATATTAGACATAATTATGTGATGTATGCAATTTACATGTATATTTCATTTCATTGCATTATTATTCTTTTCTGAATTTTAAGGGCGGAGAACAATGATTCGATAATCAAAACTATCATTGCAAGATCCTTCACATACACATCTACACCACATTCATCTGTTGGAATTTGGGAAATTGTGAAACTCTGCGATATTGCAGATTTTATTACGAGTTTACAACCCACACAGGTAAATATTATTTCATTGGTAATTCGACATAATATTTACGCAAACATTCATTCTAAAAATTCATTATGATTTAATATAGAAAGCAAAAATCTGGATAAAGGCGAAGATAAATGTGATTGAGTTTGCCCAAGTATTTTATTACATGTCATGTGTTGCTTGTAATAGAGGAACTGGATATAAATACAATGAAACCTTCGTTTGTATATATTGCAAGACCCAAGGGATCAGCAAACCACGGTGTGTATCTCACAATTTACATTCAAAATTGATGTCTTATTTCATTTATAATTCAACGACATTCCAATTCCAATTAATATATTCGACGCATTTTAAGTGCTAGAGTATATGTTGAACTGGACGACAACACCGGAAAGATTGCTGCTACTTTGTTTGGTGAAGTAGCAGAACAGACACTTGGTTGTTCAGCAGCAGAATTGATGGAACATGTTGGAGAGGTAACTCTTTATTTTTTCTTCAAAACTTCAATTACATTACAAACAGTTATTTAAAATATCTTTAAATTGGTTTTATATTCATTATGTGAACCTATCCAAAATTTATTTTGTAGGAAAATCAACCATATGTTAAAAGCGTTGCAGAGAAATTAGCCGAAAAAATCTGGAACCTTCAACTTTTTGTAGATCCAGAAAAACTGAAAGAGAAAAAATACAAACACTTCAATGTCCTCTCTGTTGAAACAGTGCAAGATGAGGAAAATGTTGGATCATCATCTTAGAAACAAAAATATCTCAAGCACCATTCAAAAAACTATTGAGCTATGTTTATTCATACAATCATTCCATACATTCGATTAATTCTCTTCTTTTAATATATCACGTGCAATTATTTATCAAATACATCAACAGTTACAAACATCTTTATTCACAAGACAAATCTTCCCAACCAAATCAACATAACATCAACTAAGCAAACGTGCATTGCACGTTGCTCCTAACTAGTGTGTGTATATATATATATATATATATATATATATTTGAAAATGTTGTATAAAACTAAAAGCTTACTCAATCGAAAGTATTGAACATTGTATGAAGACATGTCCAAAATGCCGTATAAAATACGTTTATTAGAAAAGAAGAGATCAATTGTCACTAGGGAATACAAAACAGGTATCAGAAAAATGGTCCCCCTCCCATGAATTGTGGTAACATCAGAAAATGAGTTATTTTTCTTCAAAATAAAAAACAAAAAAGAAATATACCCCAAAGCGAAATGTAAAATTAAAATAGCAACGTCATCTTTGTTTTTTTGTTTTTTTTTATCCCTCGAGGCCTTGGCAATATGCCTAATTTGTATTGTACATGTCATTTCGACGTCATTTCAACGATACTTTGAATGATTTTTGTTCAAAATTATTTTGATTGCTAAATGTTAGGGATGTGACTGCTACTTTTCGTAGGTGAGACATTCAAATGTGCCTAGCATGAAAAGGTTCGAAACCCTATTACTAGTTATTAATTAATAGATAAAATAGTACAATAGCAATGACATTCCTGCCATTTAGGTGTTATTAAACTTAAAGCTAGACAAAATTTTCGAATCAAATCGAACTGAATCTAATTAAATACTCAAACGTGTATCTGAATCGAGAATCGACGACTTTGGTTTGATTCTCAATTCTAGACCAAGAATCGAATCTCCCTAAATTTTTTAATTTTTTATCCTAAATAAGTCAAATTATTTTATTTTTTTCTAAAAAAATTTGTTAACTAATTAATTTAATCCAAATTTAAAATATGATTATACTATTTCTAATTTCGTGCCAAGATCAACTTAATCAAATTGACTTAAATTTTACCTAAATCTCTTATTTGACCGTAATGTCGTTTCTATCGTTCTATTATTGTGAACTCGACATCTTCATTTTCCTTTAATTTTAACAGTCAAATATATGGAGAACTGAACAAAGACATGCGTAAAAGATATCACGAGATTGAATTACGTTATTTTGTAAGAGTTAAGATTAAACATGTCATAATCGAATTAATATAACTTTGTTGTAAATATTAAAAAAATATATATATTATTGTACGGAACCCATGAACTGAATCGAACCGAACTCGAACAGTTCCATGATTAAATTTGGACTTGACGATTCTATTTACGAAATACCCGAAAGTTCGATTTTAGTTCGATTCGATTTCCTTTAGAATCGAACTGGACCGGACCGGACCGGACCATGTCCAACCATAATTAAACTTCTTGATTCATGTTCAATAAAATCATTTAGGGTGATGATAATAATCGTGAATGATGCTCATTCCGTCCCATTTATATAGACCGACTTTCCGTATTTTCTTGTTCCAAATTATATTTCTATTTCTTTATTGAGAATATATTTGTTTTGTTTGTTTGTTAATATACATTTATATAATTTGCATAATTATAACTATTTTTTCTCACTTAGTCCCTGTTCGGGTTCCATTTTAATGAGAATTTGAGAAAAAAGTATTTCGAAATAGCGATTTTTTGGAAAAAGTGTGGTTAAAAATAAGAAAATTTATGGGTTTACATGTAATATTATTTTATGAAAAAATGAGTGGTTGAAAAAATGCATTTTAAAATTAATGGAACACAAACAAGGGCTTAATCTTTAAATTGTACAGATTTTAATTTACGTACTCGTTGAAATCATCCAAATACATATACATAGTTCTCGGAGGGAGTAAAGTCGTTGATAATTAAATAAGGGTAAATTAGGAAAATTCTTGTAAAAACTGTTTTTTTAATAACATTAAATAAAATTTCTTAATTCGTGTGAAAACAAAATCAGTTTATATAAATGGGATGGAGAGACAATATTTTTGACAATCATGCGACATTAACATCTTTGTTGACATCAAGTTTGACACACTTGTGAGGTGATAGTTTTTTACATATTGATTTTAACAATATTTTAAACAATCAATGACACAAATTTTGATACATAGAAGATGTCAACGAAAATGTCAATCATAAGTGTACAATTAGTTTAATCCGTAAGCTATATATGGGATGACAGCTAATGTGCATGTAAAGTTAGCGGCGCGTTTGGGCCCTACAAATAACTAAACCGCACATGAATGCCTCCCTCACAAAAACAAATAAAGGCCGCAACTTGACTAAACAAAATTGAATTATAAAATTTAAAATTTTTCACACCATGTATGGTATGAGCCCTATCTAATCCATATTTTGAAAATCGAATCATATATCAACCTTGAAAAAGTGAAAAATCAATGCTCGAAACTAGTCGATTCCTAGCAACGATTTTACGAAAATCAGACATGTCCCTTATTTTCACGATTGAACTAGCATGATCATTAATTTACTTGGAGTTCTTATTATCACTGGAAATTGAATATGCACACATTTAGTGATTTAGGTGGGCAAGATCATAGCCGGGATTTTCTCATCTAACTTCATTGAATGTGGAACAAGTAATAATTCATTGTTCCTCGGATACCAACTCTTTACCTTGACCTTCCAAGTATGCTAATTTATTTAGGGCTAAATATATTCACACCACATTTCTCTGCGTAAAGTGTTCATAATATTTTTTAATTATTATCACACTTACATCCCCAAGTCTTTTTTGGTTATATTGTTATCTTGAGTCTTTCATCAGTTAGTACGTTTTATCTGTGATAATGATTTGTATCAAAAATTTCGTTTAGAGGGAATAAAATGATTTATTTACCCGTGTGATAAGCAAAAAAAAAGGACCAAAATTACGATTAAATACTTGTCCATCGTTTTGAAGTGATGAAAAAATTTTAGATGAAAATCGTCATTAAAGACAAGATTTACAAATTGATGAAAGATTAATAAGAATGAAATGAAAAAAGTTTAGAACATGAATATAACAATGAATAAAGATTAAGAATGAATAATACAAGTAAATGTGGTGTATTTATAAGAAAATATTGTGCGAATATAATTACCCTTAATTTTGTATTTGACTCGTGATCTTGAATCCCTCTCGCTCCAAACCCTCATTGCAGAATTTCACAAATAATAATAATAATAATAATAATAATAATAATAATAATAATAATAATAAAATTCTATACTGAATTTCAAAAATTCATTCTTATGGTCCACGTCTATGTACTGATCGCACATTAAAATAAAAAAGCAAAAGAATCATTAACAACTTGTATATATATCACGTTAAATTATGTAAATCGGAGTAAATATCTTTGAAGCATGCTCAGTGTAAACGACTCATAATTTTGAATTCAGACTATGTCATCCCTAAAGTGTGACAACACGAGATATGCGGCACCTTATTTGTTAGTGAGAAATTAGGATACATTGACAAATCTTGAAAGATATGCCAAAAGTGGAAAAATTGGATATGAAACTACAACTATATATTTCCCTTGATTGTTCTTAAGAAAAATGTCACCCTAAAATAGGATTTAGGAGTCTACAATAGAACTCACTAGACCATTGGGCCAACACAATTTTTTTCTTTTTCTTTATTATTTATTTAATAAGTGCTATTTACCTATTGCCCTTAAGAAAATGTTGATCATACGCTAATCACGTGCCTATTAACAGCCATTTGGACATATTCGTTCAAAGGGATTTGCACCGTTATATATAAAATGTTGAGAATACGAATGTCAAGATTTGAAGGTGAAGAATCCATTTGTACATAAACTTATAGTTATTGTCGACTAGGACAAAAATCTCTTAAATTTCTAAGACTCAACAAGAGTTTCTCATGGCCTTCCTTTTTTTTTTTTGATGACTTAGATGTCCAAGTTTCGCTCGACTAGTCCTGAGGAGTGGCGGCCTTCCTCCCTGGTTCACCACCCGAATTAATCTGGATGAGATCACATCTTATACACACTTGAGCCGAACATTAGGCGGTTCTCCTCGCCGTGGACCTCTGCTTTCCAATATAAGTGTTGTCTTCCAACTACCGCGAGAATTTGAACATTCGATACTTCGTAGAGAACCCTTCTACTTTACCACTGCGCTATGCCCGTGGGGCACCTTTCTTTTTTATTGAACTTACCATTGTGATGGTTTTCACATCTAATTTGAACCTATCCATTGAATCCAATGGTCATTGCTACAAAATTGGGAATATTTATTCAAGCATTAACAATTTACTTGTTACTTAATTTTGACTTGTGTAATGATTTAAGCCCAAATTTGTGGGCGAATTTTTAAAATGTTTGCTTTGATGGTATTATCTAGTAATTTTGTTTTCCGCCAAGCCCTCAGTCTTCTTGCTTGCATTCAATTCAGGTTACTTAATGTTTGCGACCGACCTTTATATTTATAGTTGGCTCGATTTTGGATCTAGGTCGATCGAATCAATATTTTGTGTATGCATTTAAAACAAACACGATAATTACACTTGAAGGGGGCCCATATTTCCAGACAATAAATCTTAATGTAGTTAATGAGTTCGTGTTTGGTCGGGCCAGACTCCGGCTGTCTGCTCCAATTCCTTTCCTTGGGGACATGGCTATTTATTGTTGTGAAACTGTAGTGTGGTGCCCTCACTGCAATTTGTTAAATGTAGACGTGATTTTGTGCAGCTAACGGATAAGCTCTCGGCCACCCCCACACCACTTATAGGATATTAGTAAATGTCAAAGATAAAATATCAAAAGTCAAAAGTCAAAATAACCACACAGCCGTTCCAACTCAACCACCCAACGAATCGATAGGGTCGAAGGATGTGTTGGGGGGTGGGGCCATTATGTGTTGAGGGTGTTTGACAGCTAAATCGCATTCCTCAACTTGCATTCCTCACTTCACATGAGAAAGAAGGATGAGAAGAGGAGACAACAGCACATGGAAAGAATTGATCATTTTTTAATAGCATGGACTTTTAGTTCCCACCTAAATTAGAACACTTATAGCTGATTATGAAGGGAAAAATACAAAAATCATATTAAGCCATGTCTCTCTTAAATTTAGAGTGTGAATCATTGAAATGATATAGTGTAATAAAGGTTAAGTTCCCATCGCTCAACACTAACTAATTTTCAGGAGAGATAATTAAAGCTAGATTTTACAATAATAAATCATCACAGTGACATCACGTTACTTGATCAAATAGACATCTCAATCCGAAGCCAATATTAGTTGTAAGCACTTCTATAAGGTATTGCGAGTGTCAAATGTTAGACATCTCAAAATCTATACAAGTCTTGCGAAAGATAAACCCAGTACAATCATGTCATAAGCTTCAGAAATCCAAGGAGTAAGTCCAGCATATAAACGGGAGAGCTTAACATAATATATCTACAAGAAGTATACAACCGAAAATAATCTCTCTTGAGGATTGTGTTCAATACAAACCCTATTGATTAATATAAACAAATTACAAGACTCAAATCTCTACCATCTGGATAGAACATAATCACATGGCACTCTATCTATAAATATAACCATCATCAAACCTTTGGAGGTAATGCATAGAGCTCAATTATATTTATTTATCAAAAAATCTTGCTAATGGGTCTTGACTTCTAAGTTATATTTTCTTATTTCAATAATGTAATAAGTTCTTGAAAATTAATTATGTTTATAATGAAATGTCAAACATCTAATTATGAAGGGTCGCTAATTATAAAATTAAACTATTTATTTCACAATCAACTGAATAATTCTTGGTTACATAACTTTCATTTGAACTTCGTAAATAAGGCCCATTACAAATGTAAAATAAACAACAGGCTCCTAGGCCAGACTATATCAAAACTGACTAAAGGTATCCGGATTAGACTATATCAAAACAGACTTGTCTCTAGGCTTTTCACATCATCTCTTTTTAGAATATATAAATGACATCTTTTCATTTGCTAAGAAGAGGTAATGTGCCGAAGCATTGAAAATGTATTAAAGGACCACAAGTTCAGGACATCACATATGAGTTTCGTATTAACGACTTAATACACCAGGAAATTGCATTAGTTGCTAAAAGAACATTGTCGATAGATATGGGCATATGGAGAAACTAGTGCAAAGGCAGCATCGGCTTAAGAAACAATCAAAAAATTTGGTGCGAATATACAATACTCTTGGATCAAGTAGAAGGTTTCAACAGGATAGCTGATTTGTCAAAAGGAACTGTTGGTCCGCCCATGACTTTCTCTTTACAATGCGAACATAAATGTCTTTCAACGGCAGATTGAGTAAGATCATTACTAGTCGAGGATGATGGGCGTAACAAAAGGAGGAGATGACTAACGATAAAAGATTGCACCAGGAATGTTTCTTAGTCATTTCCTCGAAAAGCAACTTCTTGTGCCATCATGCAAGAACCAGGCCTTTTAAACTAAGAATGCTGCAAAGATCACTGGCCCATGGTAGTTGGCATAGCAGTTCTGCAAGTAGACTAATCAGCTAAGAAGTCATGTGCTTCATGAAACAAAATGAGGAGCATATCACCCAGGATTTAATCAACTGCAGATACACAAAAACATGATCATAACAGAAAGTACAATACTTATGGGAGGAAAAACAAAACAAAAATGTACCTTTGCTTTTGATACATCCTTCTGTAAATTCTAGCACCTTCAAATTCAGCATGGATCTCTCGCTCCGTCCTTATTCCCAATGGATTATTCAACAACCATCCCTCAGTGTCACAGAGCATATTAGTGTAAATAGTGTTAACATGGACAAGTTTATCTAACTCAGCATCAAAATAGTTCCTCATGTCAATTGCCACTTCAAGGACATCTGATTGAATGAGTACCTGCCAACAGCTATAAAGCTTAAGGTAAAACGAACAAATATCTTTTTTGTTATAAACTTTTTAATAAGTTGGGGTATAATAGGACATCCCTCTCAATAACTATCGTATGCAACTATCTCGCATTCTAGTCATACGACTAGCTACTAGACTTGTTTTTCTTGTCATAAAGAAGGCCAGGAAGAAAGGAGGAAACAAAATAATAATAATAATGAAAGCAAGAAGGTGTTTCTGATTTATAAATCTGCCACATCCTCCAAACTTTCTTCTGTCTTAGAAAGTTGAGCTGTTGTGACATATCCCCAAGTCCATGGCATGGCAACAAGGTAACTTACAGATACATCTTGTCGAAGTCGATCAAACACTGCTCATGTTCATCTTGTGTAACATGTCATATATGTTCTTCAATTAGTAAACAAGAAAACATGGAGATTATTTATGATTTTTAAACAAACAAACCAAGTGAGCAGTTTATCCTGTTAAAATATTGATTTAAATACCTTAATTAAGTAATAATGCCTCAAATTATTTTTAAAAAAAAATTAAAGAAAGGATTAACTTTTATATTTGCTTTATACATATGAGAATGAAACAAGACGTCATTCAATTGAGTTGGAACACAAATACGAGTTGGGAAAAAAAGAAACTTATTTGTTCAATAAATACAGATGAAGGAAAAAGGACAAACATTTTAAATTCTTATGAACTGTACACAATCAAACATATAAGGCAACAATAGAACACAAGCAGATACGATGTCTTAGCTTAACATGTCGATTGTAACAGTGCTTTCTTAACAAATTCCTTTCTGTTATATATAAGAAATAGATCAGATCTCAATGTTAAAAAATGGTTATATTGAAAAGAGGATGTCGAATTCTGTACTACTATTGATACAAATGGTAAGATGGCAAATTATGAAAAGGTGATGGCGTCTTGTCTATAAGCTGCATCAACAGACTGGATCTACATATAAAACTAATACGTCATTCTACTTGACATCCAACTGTTCCTAAGGTCATGAAAGATCCATTCCCATTTTTTCCTGTGCAAGTCAATCACTGATTTGTTCAATGATGGCAGCCTTAAAATAATCCAGCTAAAGTACGTCACTTAAGGCATTTAAGTTCCAAGAACTCATAAAAACGCAATATCACAGAGGATCATACTCGATCAGTTTTATAACCAGCTTAACTCTTGAAGACTTTATGATGAAAAGTAGACACTAAATGAGGTTCTGAGCAGGTACCTGTCCACCAGGCATTAAACTGTCTACAATTGACTCAACAAGAGGCTTTTGCACAACCCTTCTTTTATGATGCTTCTTCTTGAAATGCGGATCTGGGCACTGAACGCACAAGTGAATACTCATTTAGTTCTAAGCAACAGAGCTGTCTTTGATGAAATTACTTTTCCTGTTAAATCTATTGTGGTTGATAAGAGAGCACTTTGCAACTTTCAGTATAAGGAGGGCACTCACCAAGATGGAAACAAACATCAATGGTCCAGGATATGTCGATACAAGTTGTTTGAAGGAGATCGTCGCATTAGCAAACATGAAATGTCTGCATTTAGACGGTCATAAGCCTATTCCAATATATTTGCAAAGCAAGGAAAGTAGTCTTTGGATATCTTACACATTTCTCATAGCAAGCTCATCTACCCAATAATTAGCACGTGTGACCAACTGCACAAGAAAAAAATATTAATGGATAAGAGAACTCGGTACTTATCTAATTCAATTTGTCACTGAAAGTAATATATATTTATTGTTCTTCAGTCGAGTAGAAGCATTCTTGAAAAACAGTAAGGATATTTGGTGAATACCTTTGGACGTATTTCCAATCCCAGATAATTCCTAAATGTGGGATTTTTTTTAGCAAGCCACAAAAGAAATCTGCCACTACCTGTAATTCTTTATATATTCAGTGTACTGTACATCAACAAGTTATGTCAGTTAAATGCAACATATAACCAATCATTTTTTATTTTTTATTTTTACCAGTAAATCTAATGCAATTTTTACATTCAACAAAATTTCATTCTCATTACATCTTCAAATATGGTAAATATTCATTTTCTTGATATATTGTTAAAGATAAGTTATTAGGCTAGCAACTCAGAAGTCACACGTCAGCGAGGACTCTAAGGGCTGTTCTCTTTGCACTGAAAATACGTTTACTTACCTATTTTCAGAAACAAATTTTCAAAAATGAGTTTAAAATTTACAAAGAAAACGAAAAACGCCAAAAAAGTCGTTTTTGCTGTTTTCAGTTAAAATTAAGCAAAAACTTTAGGCCCTATTCTCTTTTCTATTTTCGTGCCATTTTCTGTTTTCGATTTTTCAAAACAGTGAAAACGCGTTCTCTTTTCCGTTTTAAAAAACGAGTTTTTGAAAACAAAAAAAAAAAAAAAAAAAAATTGGCCTGAAAACTCAAAACGTCGACATTTTGAGTGTTTTCAAGCCAAAACAATGGAAAACCACAAAACAAGCAAAATGGCTCCCTCTTTCTCCAGTGTTAAGAGAGCCAAAAGATCCCCTGCCTTCTTCCTCGACAATCGACCACCACCCGCCACTGAGACAACTAGATGCTACTACCATTCGAACCCCTCACCTCCATCTTCAACTTTTTGTCATCACCTGGCCATGGAGTCGCCGAAAATAGCCCTAATCACCACCTAAAACCGCGCTACCAGTCACGGGTTTTCTCCATATTTCCACCCCCGTCGGACACCGTTTCGATCGCCGACTACCACCACTCCACTCCTCTCAATCAAGCGCATCCAGCACGACCATGGGTCACCAGCTTGCGAAAATTGATGATTTATTTTGTTTATCCCTCTACTCAATTTTGTCCTGAATCAAGGGAACCCTTCTGCTATCTTTCTCCTCCATTTTCTCTCTCTCCCTTCTCTTAGGTATGTGTGTATTCAGAGAATTTATTTACTCGTTTGTAGATTAACAATTGGCTGTGTGTTCATGGCTGATCCATATTTAAAAGATGGACTTGAGCAGAGGCAAAATGGGGTGATTGTTTGGATTTTCATAGTGAATTGGCATAGAATTGAGTTGACTGTGAGTATAATTGGGGTAGCTTCTGATGCAGTGTCAAAAAACTTAGGATTGTTTGAGGTTCTTCTAGCATTAACTTTGGGTTTGTTTGTGTATTATGCACGCATTGTTGTGTTTCTAACACTTGCAGGTTAATTTGGAAAACACAAAGACAAATCAAAAATTCGAGGAGAGAAAGCGCCAATTTCCTGGATTTGTCAATGTGTTCATTTTCATTCGTTTAATTGATTTTATTTTCTTCAGTAAAACTCACACATTATTTAGAGCTGCTTTACAACAAGATTGAGTATTCAAAAGTGATTTGTGTTAATATATTTATTCGAAATGTAACCAATTCGGTGACTTGACGGAACCTGTACTCATGAGCCCTCAAGTTTGGCATGTCATGAATTATGTAAAACTATGGAGTACTCAATTAGATACTTTTTAAGTTAAAGATTGATTTTAATTTTTGGTTAAAATCTTGGCATGTATATGAGATCATACTGTTGTTGTTGGCTAAACCCATTTTTCAGATTCCTTTAACTTAGAAATTAATTTCACACGTCCTTGTAGTTCTAAGCAAGAAAGGAAATTTAAAGAGTTCTACAGCCATTTCTCCAACTGTCCTATCTACTGAGGAATTTGAAAATTCATCCCCGGATCAAGAAACTGAAGCAGAAATTGAAGAAGAGAAATTTGATTGGTTTGCACAATGGTACCCAATGACGCCAATTTGTGATCTTGACAAAAGAAGACCACATGGGAAGAGAGTGTTGGGGATTAATATAGTGATTTGGTGGGATAGAAATGAGAATAAATGGAAAGTGTTTGATGATAGTTGTCCTCATAGATTGGCTCCATTGTCTGAAGGAAGGATTGATCAATGGGGTAGGCTGCAGTGTGCGTACCATGGGTGGTGCTTTGGTGGCTCTGGTGACTGCAAGTTCATCCCCCAATTTACTGAATTATGTTGTCTTAATTTCTGCTAGAACATTATATGTGTGGATGAGCAAGCAATGCCACGTAGATTTTCTTGTTATTCACATGGTGCCTGTCTCGTGTCTTTCTCCTTTTCTCCAGTCGTGTTATGGGAAGGGAAGTAGTAACCATGGCCTTTTTGTGGTGGGGCAAAGGGGAGACGTTCCATTACATTTCAGTTTCATATAGGAAGTCATGTTGTTGAGATCTATCTAGGTGTTCAGTGTTCACATCATTGAAATTCCTCTTTCAGAGATTGTATAAGAATGTTTGCTGCATACTGCCTTTATATAAATGATAGGAGTTCTGTTGGAGGGGGTTGAAATATGTGATTATTCATCCAACACAATCACCTTTGTGCTTTTTAGAAAGTATAGTAAGGAATTGATCTGTGTTATTATTCTTTTACTGCCAAACAGAAGTTTCTGAGGTTCAGATCAAGAATAAAGGACCAACAAAAAGGGCTGCTGGTACAATGAAGAAGCTTTTGTCTATTGTTACCAAGATATCTTGTGATGAGAATGGTGAGACAAAATTATTCCACTTCGTTGCTTAAAGAGAAGCTTTTGGTGTTGTAGAAACCATTGATCCATCAAAGCTGGAATTTATTTGTTTCTTGGTGTTTTTCGCTTGTATTGTGAAATAAAGTTGTTAATTATAATAAATCTTTCAAGGACGAGCACATTACACTCCAAACAGGATCTTATGTATAGTATCTATTCATTGTAAAGAACAATGGTGTATTTTAAGGATGCTTACAAGAATTAGTCACTATCTATCTCATATTGTGAAAGAAGTGCATTTACGTGGTCTTATGCCTCTTGACTACTTCGATCTATGACGTTGGTTAAGTAATTAATTGCCAAACTTGATTCGATATATGGTAATGGGGAGACGTCGCTTAAGGTTGCTAAGCTCACTCCAATGCCTCGATTTCATTTTTTGATTTTGTTGAGTGGAGCTAAAGGCAAACTATCCATGAGGCGTATCAACATAATTGATATTGTTAATCTTAATTTTCTTGCTCAAAAATCTGAAATTATATACATATAGTTGGAAAAAAAAATTTAAGATTCACCAACTTCATATATGTTATTTAATTAAACTATTAAAATTTATTGAATAATCAAAATTTTTGAATAAAATATTATAAAAAAAATTATCAAAATTTCAAAGTAAACGCGTTTTCCATTTTTATGTTTTCGGAAACAGTTTTTCAGAATGGCAAAAAGAACGCATTTTCAGAAATTTCAAAACAGACACTCAAAACACAAAACGAATTCAAAACTCAAAACACAAAACTGAAACACGAAGAGAACGACCCCTTCATTTTTTTTATTTTTAAAAACAATTTTTCAAAATGACAAAAAGAACGCGTTTTCAGTAATCTCAAAATGGACACTCAAAATACAAAATCCAAAATGAATTCAAAACTCAAAACTAACTGAAACACAAAGAGAACATCCCCTAAGCATCTACTGAATATCAGTTCAGTTCAGTTCACTAACATATTTAAACTGAAAAGAACCTAGTCACAACCAATGTTTAAATAGCCATAATTGGTACTAAGGCATTTTTCCAACACGAGGCAAGGCGTGAACCTCAAGGCATAAGCCTCACTATAAACCAAAAATATCAAAAAATTATTAAAATGAAAAATAAGCTCATAATAAATTATAAACAATCTTCAGAATCCATAATAGAATATTTTAGATTGTGATAATAAACAAAATAAAAACAAAAAAGAAACTATTATTTTAGTGGTAAGGTAGTGGACTATTTGCCAACACAATTTTTAATGTTTCAGTGGGCAGTCAGTATTCCCAAAATGGGCTAATCAGAATTTTCATGTTTTGAGGGCAACGCTAAAAGTAAAGTAAATTAGTCTAGAGAATTAAGAAGCACACACCTCACAAGCATTAAGGTGAGCTCTGATGTGTGTCTCACACAATCGAGGTGTATGCCTCCAAAAACTACCTCACAATCAACGCCTTGAGGCGTTTTTTGCTCGCCACACACTCGAATGGATCTTTTTAAACCATGGTCAGAACATTGAAAATAATGGAGCTAGCAAATTAGTGGTTGGTGAAACCTTTACCTTAAAATGGAAGAAACTTCAAGCACAAAAGAAAGGATAAAGAAAATTGGTTGCCTTGTGGACGGCACCCAGCCCCTGCCCAGCTTTCTGATATATACTTTTCCTCTTAAAAATTGAAAATTTCCCAAAAAAAAAAGGAATAAGATAAGGTTTTGCTGCCCCCTGCCCTCTTTCACTGAGCCTCATAGTTTCTAAATCATCCATTCCCCTTATAAAATAGGATTTTGTAGAAAAATGGACCTTCAGAGATTAAGCTTCGCGAAAACACACTCCTGCCTCTTCTCCTCTATCCCAGCTGAAATGTATTAAAACTTCACCAGTCTACATCTATAGATTCAGAAAATAAAACTGATCTATGGCACTTGTCAAAGTTGAAGATGAAATTAATCAATTAAAACAGAACTATAGTCACAGGAAATGTGGACTGCATGTTGCACCTTGCATTTTCATAATGCATTAATAATTACTCAAGATAATAAACTAAAACCAAGAATAGTCAATGGCTTGTTTAGACAAGGTAAATATCATTTTCTGATACCAGTGGAGTACCAATCCTTGAATAAACTATGCATAACAACATCAATTGCAAAGTGTTTTTCTATTGCACAAACCAGGAGCAAACCACAAACATAATAACTGAAAATGAGAAATAATAACTTTAAACAAGTGGGAAATAGAGCATAAACTGCAAAGATTGTTCATTACCACTCCCAATATCCACCATCAGTGGCAATTTTGCATCCTCATAGACTTCATTCCATTCTGGCGCCTCAGCAGGAATCTACCCATAACAATTGCAATGAATCATGTTAGTTTGACACAAACTTCCACATTTCAGAAACTAGTTGGCCTAATTGGGAGAAAAATAAACTGGCAAGTACAAACATGCTCGCCGATACAGAAATGTATCCACCTCAGGAGGGCACACTTGCACACTTGCGAGAAAAAACAAACACGTCTACCAAAAGCGAAATTACCATGAGAGAAGAACGAAGAGGATTAACATGCTGTCGGATTCTAACATGACCCACCTCCTGAAACAGCAACAATTAATCAACATTATTCTTGTCATATTTGATATTAGTATAAAGACAATAAGAAAAAAAAATTCCAACAGTAATAAATAAAATGCAGAATCGTGATTAATTAAAATTCAAAATTTCTAGTTCCTTTCCATTTTGATCCTAGCACCGAGAACTATCAATTAAATTCCAATTGATTCGTGAAGACGCCATTATTTGAAAATACAACCATGCAATGCATACATATGTACCTCGCAAAATTTGTCAGAGAGATTGAGGTCGGCATATTCCCGGGCCACGAGTTCTGGGCTTCTGATTTCTTGAAATTCTGTTACCAGCGAAGGCGAAGAGACGGTGGCTGCTGCAAGAGTACAGTGGCGGCGGCGGTGATGGAAAGGTGGAGGAAATGATAATGCGACGGAGGGCGGTGTAATGAGTAATAATTTTTTAACAACATTTGGGAATAGAGAAGTTGGAATGGCAGAAAGCATGAAGGCTCGAGATGTGGTGGAGCTGCTACTGTTTGGAAGAAGGAACCCTTGCTCTTAATTACTTTTTTTTTTGAGCAACTTAATTTTAAGTAAATATTCAGGAAAAATGGTAGCGGATGCCCCTAATCTATTATTCGTGTTGTATTTTCATCCTCAAATTTTTTAAATGGAGCATTTTGACGAGTGATAAGAACCTTCTACAGTTCTACTTTTGTTACACAGACGATCTCAAAGACGGTTTCTGTCCGAAGTAAAGTGAAACATGAAGGATATTAATTTTCGAGAACAAATTTCTTTGTTTCTATAATGTAGCATATTTTTGCCTTATCATTATTTTTTACCTAGCACATTTTCTAGTTTTGAGCCTCCCCCTCTTTATTTTTTATACTGTGTTTTGCACATCCATCCTTTTTACACACTTCCTAAGTTTTACACATCTGTCCATTTTCTTTTCTCTAGACGGTTACGTAGAGACTCGTACGTGTGAGAGCCTTCATAATATTTATACTTTCAATATTTATAGATATAGATAAACTCATATGGCATTCAACTCGAGAACCCAACTCTTTAGCACATCATTACTCCTCTATGGTTGCGTTGGTCAATAGTTTAGATAGAGTCAATTGCCACATCATAGTGCTTGGTTGTTACGAAACCCTATCGACTATTAAGTTCATGAAAACCCACCGAGTAGCCATGGCAAGCTTAACAAATCAAGACTTGATAATAAATTGTCAAACCCAGCATTCTAACAATTGTCATCTAATGTTGGACATATTTTAACAAGATCTTCTCTATAATAATAAGGAAAAAAAAGTTTCGTTTTTAATGGTTGTGAAATAGGGGCTTAGTGTTGAATATATATAGTGGAAATTACATTGAACCATGAACCAAAATTCTAGAGATCACAATTCAAAAATCAGGCTTAAAGTTTATTTATACAAAAATCAGATATTAATTCAAACTTTTAATATTAATAATAATATTATTAATAATCTATCCTTCACTTTCAATTCCAAACCCTAATTATATTTCTCCCTTCTTTCTCTCTCTAAACCTCTTACTCTTCTCTCACCCACGACCGCGGGTGCAACCATGGCAAAAATACAGATGGAAAAATATGGGTTGTCAATATTGAAACGATTGATAGTCACTGCGATACTATTAGCAGCATGGTGGTGACCGCTCGCGACGTATTTCGGTGAGGTTTTCTCGTCTGCGTCGGCATTTTTTGGTGGCAATTTCCGTGTGTGAGCAAGAAATTTGAGAGATAAGAGAAATGGCAGCAAGACTTGTGGTGTGTGGTGTACGAACGGCCTGTGCTGCAAACAGAGATGTCGGCATTTAAAGGGATCATTGATTGCTGGACTTGTGGTGTGTGAGGGAGAGAGAAGTATGGTGGATTGGGGAATACAGACAATTCAGGGAAGTCTCCTCTCTTTTTTTTTTTTAATTTTACATTGAGAACAATGTTTAATTTAAGTTTGTGGGTGTATTATAAATTGTGTTTAATTGCCTTGATTTATTTTTTTTTTATGTTTTGTGTGATTTGTGTGCATGAGAAAAAAATTTATTTTTTATTACACATTTTTGCATGTTTGTGTGAGTTAGATAGCCTTGCCAGCATTGTTGTATGTAATTGAGAACATGTGTTGGTTTATGAATTGTGGATAAGTTTTGAGTTAGGCCCCGTTCGGGAGGGATTAAAAGCCAATTAAAATTGAAAATATGGCCGTTATTGGGTCTCACTCATCTAATAAAAGTCAACAATAACGGCTATATTTTCAATTTTAATCCGATTTTAATCTCTCCCACACAAGGCCTTAATATTTTTGCTTATTCATGTGAAACGGAAAATATTTATGCACGTGGGTTGATTGTAACGTTGTACATGAGTAGGTTGATTCACGTTTATAGGTTGAAGTAGAGAACTTAGATGCTAAACACAGACAACCATTAAACAAGATTCACATCCCTAAACTAAATTTAGGATATTTGGATGATCGAACTTTTGTAGGGAGACATGGATGTAGATGTGGATTCCATGTGAGCTAAAATTTGTGTGAACTGTTTGAGACCAATATGATGAAAATTAGGTGAAAATTTTAAGTTAGATGTCGATTTTTGAGAATGAATGTTTAATAAGGGGCATTGCACTAATCATTGCATATAAAAAATTTGTGAACGATTATAATAATCTCATTGTGAAACATCTATTCATAGCCTTTATGACTTGAGTAATTAAGTCTGCAAGGGTTAAAAACCTGGTGCTCTAAAGTCATCTGATTTGGGAGTCATCGGCCTAAAACTCGCTATAGGTGTCATTTAGAAAGTTTAATGGAGAGATGTCCGCATAAATGGTGAATAAAAAATATCTATATCTGAAAAAGCAGGTACATAAAATAGAAAACAGACCACATATCATGATTAAGCCCCAAACACTTGTTTTAGAAAATTAGACCTTTGATAAGAGGTTAGTAACTTAGTTGATTCTTGGAGGTTGAAGCAGTCAAAAATAAGGAGAATCCGCATTTGTTGACATGTTGAACTGCAATTAGTAAAGCCTAACCAAATTTGAGTGGTGTAAAAAATTAATATTGAAATTTAACTTAGAATACACTCTTGGGAAGAGAAAATAAAATAAGTTTGGGGGTATGTGAATCCCACGAGCGAGGTAAGGAAATATTTGACTTTTAAGGTTGAGAATTGGATCAACTTATTATTGTACAGCGTTGCACTTGATTCTCCACACAGACAGACACACACACACCCGTTTTGCATCGAAGAGGTGAGAAATTAGCTTGTGCATTATAACTTTAAAGTGATTCGTGAAATTGATATTATATTTTCAATTCTGAGCTAATAAGGCAAGATATCTAGAATAATTGGTTTAAGTGATTTGGTTTGTTTAGTTGTGTTTGTGTGCTTGTTAACGATTTTCGTTGGTTTGGTGTTTGCTCGATGACTAACAAAATATTAAGTTTGGGGGTAATTGATTAGTGATATTTTACTCATGATATCAATGTCATTAAACTTGTTATTTGGTTAATTCTTATGAGTTGTTGATGTTTTAATGCGTGATTTTGATATTGTGATGTAGGTTGATGAGATTGAAGAAAATAAGCAAAAGTTGACAAAATTGGAGAAATGAGCTAAATTGTAAGAGTTCCAAAGTTCGAGGACTAAAGCGCAAATACTCAAAAGTTGCGCCTAACCTCATGATGAAGATTTGAGAGTGTTAATGGTCAATTGGATGAAGAAAGATGTCAAAGGGATCAAATATAACCAAAGAGTGATCATACATCAAATTCCAACCGAAAAAGTTTTGCTCCAGATTTTTAGTCTCATATTGAGACTCACTTTTGACACATTAAACAATCGAATTGGAGGATTGTGTTTGAAGCAAAATTGTAGCCCTTTGAACACATCTTGAATCATATCAATCGAATATCAGAAGAAAACGTTATAATAAAAATATTGAAGGAATGTGCAGTTTGTTATTTTACCCAAAGGCGCCCACTATTCTGAAAATCAGCAGCAAGCGCGGCGTCGGGCGCCGAGGCGCCGCTGGGTACGGGAAAAGTATTTTTATATTTTGGAATCTTTTCTTGTCCCAATTCAACCCTAATTCGTCCCTAAACTCAAAAACACTATAAATACAACATCAAAAACCTTATTTTAAGTGGGGATAATTGAAGGAATGCAATATTGAAAAGAACCAAGGAAGCAAGAACAACACGAAGGAAGAAGATTGAAGATCCACAATCCTAATTTTTTCTATTATTTTCCCTATGTTTTTTTAGATGAATTTTTGTATTTCCATAGATTATATCATGAGTTAAATTCATATTCTAGGGTTTGATGTAGCCAAATTTGAGATTGTGATTTGATGATTCCGTAGTTATTTCTATTTGACTTTCCCGCATAAATTTAATTGTGTCATGATTTTAAAACTTTCAATTACTTGATCAATAATTGAACGAGTAGATACTAGTCAATTCCGGCATTCTAGAGAGGGAAATTTAGGCGTGATCATAGGATTGACACAACGTAGGTTTTATGACTTTCGAGAGAAAGTGTAAAATCTATAAAACTTACTCCACAAAAGAATCGGATTTTGATAAATTCTAGCCTTTAATTCAGAATAGAGATATTGAGATTGAATTTTAGAATAAATTTCTAGCCGACACTCGAAAGAGGTGAGAGAAATACAATTGGATTCTTGCTTTTAAATATGAGAAAATTAATTGGAATAATTTCATATCATTGAATCATAATTAAAAGTTGGTGAAATAACTCCCTAAGCTTTCTCATTTTGAAAATTTATATTCTCCAATTTTGTCGTAGCATTTTAGCTTTGATTAGTTTAAAACAATCAATCAACCATTCATCAATTGTCTAGATAAAATAGAAGCGGCATAATTATAATACTTGGTGGAAATTAAATTACAATCTCTGTGGGTTCAACACTCTAACTATATTACTATATTACAAAACTTGACACCGTACATTTGCGGTATAATTCACGTTGCATAAAACGCTTGATAGGCGGCGATGGTGGCGATGATGCTGTTGGAGGGAGTGGTGAGGTGGTGGTCACAAGTGTTGGTTACAGTCACAAATTATTTGGTTGATTGTGACCATTAAATTGGTTAATATGTGACCAATAAACAATATGTGACCATGAAAAAGATAAATTGTGATCAAGAAATAATGTGTGATCTAAAAATTGTTAATTTGTGATCGATAATTTGAAAATTTGTGACTGTCTGATAAGTTGTAACTTATAATATTTGTGATTTGTGAGCGATAAATAAATTACAACGTATAAATTTTTGATTTGAAATCGATGAACAAATTGCGACCTATAAATTTTTTGAATTGCGAACGTAACATAATTTGTGACATATAAAATTTTTGAGTGAAAATTTGTGATTGCTTGATTAGTTGTGACTTATAATATTTGTGATTTGTGACCGATAGATAAATTGTGACGTATGAATTTTTGATTTGTGATCGATGAACAAATTGTGAACTATAAAACTTTTGAATTGTGAAAACAAAATAATTTGTGACATATAAAATTTCTGATTTGTGACCGAAAAATAATATGCGACTCATTAAATTGTTAATTTGTGACCAAATTGTATAAATTTGTAACATTAATATATTTAATTAATAAAATAATTAATTAATTTTAATTATTATCTGATTTTTGAAATTTGAAACATTTGTTCTTAATTTTGAAATATGTGAAACTTAACCTCTTAATTATGAAATTTTTCCATATATTAGGGATGGCAATTCGAACCTCTTAATTATGAAATTTTCCCATATATTATTGTCATTTTTTTTGTTTGTGGGTTTATGTTAATGTAGACATGAGACTTACGATTGGATTTTTGATTCTGATAAAAATATGTTTTGATGTTGAATATGTAATCCTACTCCGATAGGATACTAGAATGCAATGAAGAACTGATTTTCTATATTGCCATAAGAGTGTTTAAAAGTAATTTATCTCAACTTATTAATTATTTGAAGTTGTTTCTTTGTGCTTTTTGGGGTTTTTAGTTGTTTGAATTTATCTTAGGTTTGCACTGACTTATGAATTTCCTTATGTTAATTCTAATATTGCTTCTTGGAAATAGTTTCCAGTTATTTGACCATCCACATGAATTGATCTAATATATGTGATACATGAATTAATTAGATGTCTTGCCATGGGTCGGCGTCTTCTGTTCTGACTCCTCCCGCTTCAGTTGGAAGTGCTTCTGTTGAAGTTGGAGACGAGGTAAATGCAAATCCTACTCATATAAATTTAGGTGATGAAGTGGAGTCGACTGAGGAAATTAGAAAAAGAAAATTGACGTCTACAATATGGCAGCATTTCAAACTACAGAGAATTAATAACGTGCCCAAAGCAATTTGTAAACAATGCAAGAAACAATTAGGTGGTGAGTCAAAAAATGGGACAAGTCATTTACGTGCTCATTTGGATAGATGTCCCCTTCGAGGTTAGAAGGATGTCAAACAGATGTTTTTAAATCAATTTAAAGAACCCAGTGGTAGGACTGCAATGGGGCCATTTAATTTTGATCAAGAGAAAGGTAGGAAGGAACTTGCAAATATGATCATCCTACATGAATATCCTCTTTCAATGGTTGAGCATTCTGGTTTTAGAAAATTTTGTAATACAATTCAACCATTATTTAAAGTTGTTTCTCGTAATATCATCAAGGCTGATATCTTGAAAATTTATGATTACGAAGATCAAAAGTAATGGGCTTGTTAGAAGGGACCAATAGTAGAATAGCAGTCAGTACTGATATGTGGACATCTAATCAAAAAAGGGATTTATGGCTATCACCGCACATTACATAGACGATTCTTGGAGGCTTCAAAGTTGAATTTTGAGGTACAATAGTTTTATAAAATAGACTTTAAGCTACTCTTGTATATCTTCATCAATTTTATGTGATCTTACGAACTATTTTTCACCATCGATACAGATTTATATACGTCCCTTGCCTCCACACCGCTGATTCACTGTCTACTGTGTTAATGGAATGTCTATTTGACTGGAATATTGATCAGAAATTGTCGACATTGACTGTTGATAATTGCACTATGAATGACGCTATGATTAACATTATGTTAGATAAGCTTTCTCTTGGTTCTTTGCTGTTGAATGGTGAATTTTTCCACTTGCGGTGTTGTGCACACGTCTTGAGCCTGATAGTAAAGGATGGTTTGGATATCATTAGCTGATAGTGTTTCATATTGGTCAGCAATACCAAAAAGAGTTGAAACATTTGAGACAGTTGCACGACAAATGAAAATCCCTTGTGAAAAAAAGTTAGCGTTGGATTGCAAGACTCGATCGAACTCCATGTATCTAATGATTCATACTGCTTTACTTTATAAAGAACTTTTTCCTCGTCTAAGACAAAGAGAGCCTCAATACAGAAGTGTACCCAATGAGAGTGATTGGAACTTGGCTACGGAGATTTGTGTTAAGTTGGAGATATTTTATGAAGCGACTGAATTATTTTCAGGTACAAAATATCCTACTACCAATCTGTACTTTCCAAATATTTGTGACATAAAGTTGGCAATTTGTGATTGGAGCACATCATCTTGTGATGAAGTCAAATGGATGGCATCAAGCATGAAGGAAAAGTTTGAAAAATATTGGAGGGGCATGCATGGAATTCTAGCGTTGCAACTGTATTAGATTCGAGATACAAGATGAAACTAGTTGAACAATATTTCCCTCTGATCTTTGGAGATGAAGCGCAGGTATAGGTTGAAAAGGTTAGAGCATTTTGTCATAAGTTGCTCAAAGAGTACAAGAGACCACGTCATTCGACAGAAAATACATCTAATTCTTCATTATTTTCGCAATCAGAGTCGTCTACTACTATTGGAAAACATTCTCGCATGGCTGGTTTTGATACATTTGTTAGTCATTTTGTTACCGCTGATCATATAAAAACAGAGTTTGATGTTTTTCTAGACGAGCCAGTATTGCCATGGTGGATGGTTTTGATTTATTGATATTGTGGAAAGCAAGTTTAATACAATATCTGACTTTACAGAAGGTTGCTAAAGATTTATTAGCGATTCCAGTATCTACTGTGGCATCTGAGTCAGCGTTTAGTACAAGTGGTAGATTTGTGAGTCCACATAGAAATAGGCTTCACTCGAAGACTTTAGAAACTTTAATGTGTGCTCGGGATTGGCTTTGGACTGATATTCATGATATGATTTATTGTTTTATATTTGTTATTTATGCACTTTTTTTTATTACTAATTTTTTTCTCTATTGTGTGTAGAAAATTCTGCTCTTTCATCATAATTCGGAGCTTGTGCAAGGTTTAGTGAGGAGGACATTGACGAAGATGTACATTTTTTTTGTTTAAATCTTCAGTTAAAACCATTCTTGGTTAGGTAGTATGATTGTATTATTACTCTAATTACATTTCTTATTTACTATATAGGAATCAATTTTGAGTCTTGACTCTTGACCTATGCTAGTAAGAGTTGTGGTGAAAAATGAAGATTGACCTATGCTAGTAAGAGTCTTCACCTATGTTGATAATATTGTTTGTTAAATTCGAATTTTGCACTTGGAAGTTGAGATATTGTTTGCATTTTCATTTGAGATATAGTTTGCTAAATCGACTTAGAATTGTGTTTTTGTTTTTATTGACTTTTCTTCATAATTTTTTTTCAATTTGACGGTTGGAGTTTAGACTTATAAAAATATTTTATTTTCGTGGTTATTAACCGGATTGAACCGAAATACGAACAAATCTGAACCGAACCGACTTACATGGTTATGGTGCGGTTATGGTATGGCCAAAAAGTTGGTGGTGCGGTTATGATTTTGGCCGAATTGATTCCGAACTGAACCGTTGCCCATCCCTACCATATATATATTTGGGGTACTTACAAAAATACCCTTAAAATTAGGGATGTTTTGAAAAATTATATGAAATATTTTTAGGAAGTAAAAAATACTGTATAAAATGAAAAAGTGACACACTGTCACTTTTTTTTTATAAAAATTCTCACTTTTTTACTTTTTAAAAAAACTGACACAAACTCAAAAAAAGTGACAAAACTAAAAAAAAAGTGACACACTCTAAAAAAGTGATACAAATTCAAAAAAGTGACAAATACCAAAATATCATCATCCATTTGTGCATCACCAATAATCAAGTTCTTAAAATAATCAGCACGTCCATGCCAATCCATATGCTGATTATGTTAGGAAAATATAACATATAATTTCATTTTTCTTATCTTCTTAAAAAGTGATAAAAACTTAAAAAGTGACTAAAAACTAAAAAAAGTGACAAAACTTAAAAACGTGACACAATTGACGAGCAACTTTGACATCCCTAAATGGTAATGCATAAAATTAAATGACGCTGAAAAAGTGACACGCTGTCACTTTTTAAAGTTAAGCGTCACTTTTTTATTAAAAATGACATACAATGTCACTTTTATTAAAAATTGATGTTTGTCACTAAAAAAAGTGATAGAAATCAAGAAAATGACTTAAAAACGTGATAAACACTAAAAAAAGTGACAAAATTCAGAAAATGTGACAAATTTTAAAAAAGTGACAAATTTGAAAAACTGGCACAAATTAAAAAGAAGTTATACAGATTAAAAAGTGACAGACAATAAAAAGTGATAAACACTCAAAAAAAGTGACAAACTTAAAAAAAGTGACAAAACATTAAAAAAATTGACAAAAAAATTGACAAACACTCAAAAAAGTAACAAATAATATTTAACACAAATCATAACTTTAAAATAGGTCAAATGGATGGTTGATTTTCTTTTACATGTTATATGCTTGTGATTATGTTTCACTTCTATTAATTAACATATTTTGGATTTGAAAGCTATTCAATTAAGTGATAAAAATTCAATTAAGTGATAAAAATTCAAGAAAGTAATAAATATTAAAAAAAGTGACAACAACCAAATAATATTGAACACCAACTATAATTAAAACATTTTGACACCAACCTTGGCCATGACCCAATAGCTTTTTTTCCGTTCTTTTTAGCTAAGAGTATAATTTAATTTAATTTAATTGGTATAGTATATGATTGGGACTGACCAACCGTTAAAAGAAAGAATCCAACAAAAAATTAATTTGTGATCTTTGTTTCAATTCACAGCACTGCATTTATGCAATCTTCATTATAAAATTCCAGATTTACAACTACAAAAGGCAAAATTAAAAAGTAGTTATCATTTTTAGACTCCCGCTTTATTCAGCCCGGGATCTCCTTTCAAACTCATGATTGAATCTCCAATTCGAAACCGCATAGTAAGGAGTTTCCAGTTGACTTCCATACTGCCCAGGCTACCTAACCATTGCATTCCCAACACCATATTCGAGCTGCCCAACTTTGGGTAGGAAGTCCTCTACTATTGTTAGCCCCTGCATCTCCACCACGACTCCCCTGAAAATCCCCTTTCCTTTTACAGCTTCACCAAACCCCATGATAACTCCATAATTTGTAGTCGTCGCAGTTGGCAGATCCAACTTCTTGACTAGCTCCAATGAAATAAAATCGTTGGTTGCCCTACAATCACTTAGGACTGTTACTTCATGTTGTGCCGCTGTACCTTTAATCTTCATAGTTCCAGGTGTCCTCAAACTTACTACCAAATTTAATGGGAGCTCCACCCTTTTCGTCACCTCTACTAGCTGTTCCTATGTCGGTAGATCACGCTCTTCCTCGTCAGTATGTTCATCTTCATGTATCGACATTACCTTCAGCTCACGATTCTTACATTGATGACCTATGGCGTATTTCTCATCACACCGAAAACACAGGTCATTCTCCCGTCGCAGCTGCCACTCTGCATCTGACATTTTTTTTAAGGATATTCCAGGAGTGGAGTGGGTGTCCTTCCCCCATCGTCACAGATCGCTGAGGGAAGAACTCCGTTTTTCTTCCTTCCTTTCGATTTGGAGTTTTAGTTAGTAGTTTAGGACGTATTTATTACTTGTTTGAAAGATTTAATTAGATTAGAAGGGTATTAATCAAATTAGTTATTTTTACAGGGCACTGAGCCTAATTTTCCCTATATACTCCTGGTCTTCTTCACTTAAGAGGGGCCTCCAAACCCATACCACACACCCATAACCAAAAAAGCCCAAAGCCCAACACGCCTAAAGCGGCAGCTGCTTGTCGATTTCTCGTCCTCATTTCCTTGGGCAAAAACATTCTCTTATCCATTTATTTATCACTTTCTGGCAACCCATCACTCCTCTCTCCCGAATCTTCTCTCACAATTTTTTCTGTTCAGATTTTGTTCTGCTCTAACTCAATTGATTTTGGAAACCTGCTTAATTGCCTCATTTGTAAAAGCAGATTGTATTTGTGTATGAATAGCATGCTCACAAGTACATATCTGCTTATGTGTGTGTATTTAGACATTTAGGAGAAGGATGTCGTGTCTGCTGCCGCAATTCAGGTGCTTGCCGGACACTTTTTCGGTTAACTTCAAATCCCAGAATCATTTTGGCACTCATCCAGGTAATTCCTCCCTCTTTATGTATGTGCTTGTCGAAGTAAAGATATGGAATTTGCATTATTTATGAACTTGGATTGGAGTGTAGAAATTTAAATTTTTAGGTTTTGGAAAAGTTTTGAGTCTTGTCGGTGCTGCATTGTTCATGTTTGTGTATGCTAGTGTGTTTCCCGGGGGGGGGGGGGGGGGGGTGAGGGTTAGAGTGTACATACAGGTAAAGTCATTAATAAGAGGATTTGTTTTTAAAATGTTTAACCTCCCAAATTAATGGTCAATTTATTGCATTTTTTGGTCATCTGGTAAGGGTTCTATTATAGGAGTTCTTCCAGAGTATCAAGATTCTCCTCTCTCTCATTTTTTCCTGTCAATTTGTGCCCGCAAGAAATAATCTATCTACAAAACAGAGAGCATGTCAGATGGAGATAAATCGTAGCTTTGTATCTATTGATCATTTATATTTTTGGCATTTTAATGCTCATATGTTCCTTGATATGAGCAATCCGTAAAATCCGCTTTTATGGAAAATAATCTTATAAACTCTGGTAACATCACGAAAATATTGTATGAATCTGTCCATACCTTGGGCAATTGCAAACCTTCGAATCCCTGTATTCTCTATTTGTGCATTCCAATTGGTTGCAGACATTGGAGGTATGTCTCGTTGATGATCATTAACATTCGATGGATTGACTCTTGTCTTTCTAAGAATTAGATGGTATCGTTGAGTTTCTATTGACTGAAAATAAATTATTATGAGGTAGTTTCAATATAATAGAAATTTATCTGAATAAGATCCCAATGACTTTTAGATTCACGTTCAATTAAAAATACCACAAAACCATGACCGTTGTGACTGAAACTAAGTGTTTCTCCCAAAACTTAGTAAGAAGAATTTGCCAGAAAAGACAATCTTAAGCATGTAGTCAACACCTTCAATTTGTATTAAAAACATAAATTATTTGATAAAGCACTTTTTTTTTAATATTGGCCAGCGGTCCTTTCAACAGAACATCCAAATTAGAGATTGAAATCATTTCATACAGTGGTGGTGATAATGTTCCCGAGGACGTAGGCCTCTTATCTTGGATTAATTAGCTTTGTGTTCTTCGTAAGCATATAAATGAAACTTAATTGCAGAAAAAGACGATAAACAAGTAAAAGCACAATCACAACCTCCTAACCTCCTTTCACGTATCTCCAATGCACAGTAACACGAAAGTGCAATGACTAAACAAGCTAAATCTCGTTTCACCAAATGGAGAGCCTAGATTGAAATTTCTATAGGTATTGACTGTATAGTTCTTTGATCATTTAGATCCACATTTGTTCATTACAATAACATGTGAATAACTGTTAACTTTTCTTGGTACGAGTATACATGCCTGACAATCATTACAGGTTCCTGTCATCATTTTGCATTATAGAGGTTATATGTTTTACCTTTAAGTTTGTCTGATTTGCCAATATGCATCTCTAGTTTCACTTTTGTATGTCTCCATATACTAACATTATCTATCAATTTGTTTTGTGACTCTGTGTAGATAATGTTTTAAACTAAATGCATCTTTATCTGTACGAGCTTCCTTTTTATGTGGTTGTGGTTGAACACTACAAAATAATATTTATGGTCATTCTATTCATTCTCATGATCAATATGAGAAAGCACTTAATTATGATCTGCAATTAAATTATTTCTAATTGTGGAACTGCTCAATATTAGAACATCCTAGTGGTCACTGGTCAGGGAAGTTTCTAATGAAATGCAGAGTCCCAGGTGCAAGTAGAATTTGGATCTAATTTATATCATTGACTAAAATGCAGCAAAAAGTAGGGATCCTATTTATTTCCGGACACAATGTATCTTATCTACGGCAACAACCACAGTTCTCGAGTTAGAGAGGCCACAATTATCATCATTAGAGGCCATTTCAAATTCAGTTCCTGCCGACAGATCTTCGAAACCAACAGGAACTGCAGTGCTTGACTTGGAGAAGCTAAAATTACCCTCTTTAGATGTTCATTCCAACTCTATTGCTGCAAACAGACCATGGACGTATATTGGAGCAGTTGGTCCACCCACTAAGGTGAGAATTCAAATATGTACATGCTACCAAAATGAACGCTAGAAAATCATTGCATAGGGCTTGTATTGATATATCAGAATGTTTTCAGCTAATTATCTTGAAGTCTAGTAAAAGGAAAAGGCTATTACATTTTGTTGGTCATGTAAAGAATGGGTAAATAAGTGAGTTTAAATATCTTCTAACTCCTTTTTTTATCGTTCGTAAAGATAGAAGTTTTGTGTGAACTTTAATGTTTCAAATACACCACATTTCAGAAGAAAATTTTAGCGCTTATCTTTCACAATAATCTTCAAAGTGCATCCTGTAGTCCATATTGCAAAAGTATGCTTATTCAATCAACACATCCAATTTCCATACAACCCCTTTTGATCCCAATCTCGGCTTAAGAAAAGAGAAGAAATATAATAGGTTTTTTGTGGTTTTAAAAAAATCTTGTCACTTGCTTAGTCATTTGATGCTTTCATCTATCGTAGTTAACTTTAATTCGCATCCAGGCAAATCGTCAAGCAACTTTAGCTACAGAAACTCTTATTACAAGTGAGGAGGCTGTTGTAGCAGCAGCTGCAGCTGAAGCACTTGCTTTAGCAAAGGCAGCAGTCAAGGTTGCAAAAGATGCAGCCATGATGGTCAGTAATCGTACTGCCACGATGTCAGATTGCGAAACTACAGAAATCTTACCTGAAGTGGATAATTTATTGTTGGAGAGGAATCAGCTTGCTCATTTTGCAGAAAGAGTGGATGGCAGACAGTCTAAGGTTGCTGAAGGGTTGGGCAAAAATCATTCAGCTTCTTACCTCCTTACGAAATCTGATGTGGAGCCTAGTCACGAAGAACTCGAACTTCTTGAGGCTCAATTGTCCAAGAGTATAGCTGTGAGATCAAATCGTCAAACAGAGCGAAAAGCCAGGAGAGCTAGAGCAGCAGAGAAGGCAGCTGCTAATGTTGTGTCTGTGAAATCTGGTTCTACGTCCCGGAAAAAACGGGTTTTGCAGGATATAGATTATTCTGACCCATTGCGTTACTTGAGAGGAACTACTAGTAGTTCCAGGCTCCTTACAGCAGCTGAAGAACAGAAGTTGTCAGTAGGAATACAGGTACTTCAAGAAAAAAAATGCTTTATCCTTCTTTTAATTCTCTTTATGTTTACAATACATACCACTTTAACTTCTCATTGAGCAATACATTGTTCAATCAGTTAACGGGAGACCAAATACAGCATTGAAAACTTTGCAATGGGCCTTTCTATTTTTGTACTGAATGGAGCTTTTCCTTTCTTTCTTTTCCAACCCTGTCCTATTTTTTTACTCTTATGCATTTTTATTTTTCACCTTACCTCCAGCGTCAGGGGGTCGGGTTCTTGACAAAAATAAAGAGACAGTTAATTTGGTAAATGATAATTTTGGGTGAATAAAGAATGTGAACTGCATTTGGCTAGCATTTAGTACCATCATTATCAATTTTCTAGATTAATGTACTGTCAATCAATAATGTGTTGTACTTTTAACTTGCAAAGTTTGGCACCTTACTGTCCTATTCATGTGTGGATTTCCAATTAGTTCTAGACATCTCGTTGGTTGCATCTTTATATCCTGTGAAGTCTGGCACCTGATTATTCTCTTTTAGATGTGTATTTTCTTAGTTGTGGCAGCTGGTCTTAATTTCTGCAGTGGAAGAGGACTGAATAAAGGATATTTTAATCAAAAATTAGTTTTCTTTTAGTTCTTTATTGGGGGTCAGGGGCAGCAGTTGAAGTCCATTAATCAAGTGTGCTATTGGGAAGCGACTGCCAATTTATTTAAATGACTAATTTGGGTGTGAATAAAAAATGTGTTCAGCATTTGGCATGAGTTTGTATTCAAAGTTAACAATCAACTTTCTTGTAGTTTTCCCGATGAAGTCGGTGTATCAATAATTTATCTATCTTGATAACTTTTTTTCGAAAATTTTGGCACCTTGCTATTCTTTTTGGACGTGATTTTCTTAGTTATAGCTAGAATCTTAATTTACTTTCCAAATAATAAAAAAAAAGGAAATGGGTAAATGGCACATTCATCAATTCAAAGCTTTTTTGTTATAACATGGAAACATAATATTTCAGTATTTCTTTTTCCATCTTAGGAAAGTTACAAATTTCAACACTGCTTTGGAGGATTTTTATTTGAAAAATTTTGGTTCCCTGCTTTAAATATGCTTCCGAATGGACGGCTCAATTCCCATACAACATTCATGTTATAGGGCATAATATTACTTTCTTCAGTACTGGGAGAAACTGTTCTTGTCACTGGCAAATATTAGCCAATGTACACTTCACAAATTCCTGGAGGTCAGAAGTCTTGTGGGTTCTCCTTTCATCCTTCTCCCTCGTGCTGACACTTTACGAATCTTCTTGTCACTAATTTTTTTATCCTCTAATATATACCCATCATGAATGCAGGACCTACTAAAATTGGAAAGGCTCCAGGAGGAGCTCACAGAACGTTATGGGGACCAGCTTACTTCTGCTCAATGGGCTGCTGCGGCTGGCGTTGATCAGAAAACCTTGAGGGAGCGTTTAAATTATGGTATTCTTTGCAAAGATAAGATGATAAAGAGCAATATACGTCTTGTTATTTCTATTGCAAAAAATTATCAGGGAGTTGGGATGAACCTTCAAGATTTGGTTCAGGTAATCATTTTCTTTGTTGCTCGTGGTTATCTAACCTAAGGCGTTTCCTGCGATAAAAAATGTAAAATTGTTAGTTTGATGTTTGATTCCTTACTAACACTATATTTTTAACAAATTTTGCTCAGGAAGGATGCCGAGGCCTTGTTAGAGGTGCAGAGAAATTCGATGCTTCAAAAGGGTTTAAATTCTCCACTTATGCTCACTGGTGGATAAAGCAGGCAGTTCGGAAGTCTCTTTCTGACCAATCCAGGACAATTCGATTGCCGGTAAAATTCATTTCTTGCAAGTAGACTTACATATTCCATTTTTCTTGTCCTGCAAAGGAAGATTTTACACAATTATACATTCTTGAAAAAATCACCTGTTGTTCCATTTGGATGTAGTACAATTTAATTTGTGATTTTATCTGCACATACCAGTTTCACATGGTCGAGGCAACTTATAGAGTGAAGGAAGCAAGAAAGCATCTGTTTAATGAAAATGGTAGACAACCTGATAATGAAGAAGTTGCAGAAGCAACTGGGCTCTCAATGAAGAGGCTCAGTGCAGTGCTGTTGACTCCTAAAGCTCCAAGATCTCTTGATCAGAAAATTGGGATAAACCAGAATCTCAAACCTTCGGTAAGTCCAAGTTACCTTTTTTACCCACAAGTTCGTGTTCTCTTGCCACCACTTGTTTCCAATCTTACTTCATCTGGTTTTGTCAATTTCAGGAAGTCATTGCAGATCCTGAAGCAGAAACATCCGAAGACTTGCTTATCAAGGAATTTATGAAACAGGACTTAGCCAAGGTTCTGGATACACTAAACCCGAGAGAAAAGCAGGTGATTAGATGGAGGTTTGGCCTAGAAGATGGTAGGATGAAGACATTGCAAGAAATTGGGGAGCTTATGGGTGTCAGCCGAGAAAGAATCCGACAAATTGAATCCTGTGCATTCCGTAAGTTGAAGAATAAGAAAAGAACGAAACATTTGCAGCAATATGTGATGCCATAACACCTTTCTTGGTTTCAGATCATCTAGTTTCTTATAGAATCAACTTCCTTCTTGAGGCTCATTCATTATCTGGTTGCATTGAGAAATCCGAAAATCCTTCCTTTTTTTTCAGCTATAATATTACATCACGCTGAACTACAAGTAGTTTATGAATTGTACAGTTTGTGTTTAGTAATAAAATATTTCTTTGGTTGTATGTGAGAGAACCAATTTCTTATCAATTTGTTGTATCTCAGTTCTTATGCTGTAGAAAATGGGTCTTCAATTGCTCAAGTTGGCTGAACATACCCAACCACATGTTCTTTCGTTAATATGGGTTGATGGGATAAATTCAAAATCTAAGAATTGGTTTTGTGATCCATGGAAGTGTTTCCAGTTTTCGCGAATTTCAGGCAACAGACTGGAATTTTAACACGAGAATTTTAAGGTGGTTTTAATGATGAATGAATGCACCTCCGACTGTGGGAGTGCGATGGTTTGGATTTAAAAACATCTTCTTAGAAGCATGTTAGGTTGTTCTTCTGTTACTAAAAATTTATCGGGAGCATTACACTGTACTATCGAGAAAATCTTTGCCTCTCTCGTGTGCTTCTAAACTAAGACAAACATGTTAAGCTCGAACACCACTTTAACAATTTACTCCTTGTATGTATATTATCAAAACCAGTGTATAGAGGTGCTTGTTTTTGGGAAGTTGAATATTTGATAGTATTATTAAATGGCTTTGGTTACTTGAACAAGTTGTCCAGGTTTCGCAACTCATCAATTAAGAATGCAATCTAGTATCGTTGCTGTTACAACACTAGTTTAGATGTCATTATGTGATGAATACTATTATTTATAGTGAAGATTACTGATAGTTGACTTACGCGACATACACGTGACAGTTTGTTATTTGATATATGAAATAATAAAAAATTATTACATTAATACATCAAATAATAAACTACCACATGTATGTGGCATAGAGCGATTATTGATAGTCTTCACTATGAATATTATTACTCTTGTATGATATATTCAATTAAGATATAATTATGGGATTCATTTAATTGTATCTCCTACTTAATGTCACTTGGTACTACTTATACTGTGTTTTAACACTAACATCAATCATCATCATGTTGCTTGGGATCTTGGATTTGCCCAGCAGCCTTGTGAGTCGTGACACTTGCTAATCCCACTTTGTTTTAGTAAAGGATTATTCCAGACTCTGCCAAGGGACCCTAGTATATGACCTATAGATGTCCCCTTCACAGTGTGTACACATAGCATAATTCTTCAGTAAAATGCCCTCCCGGGACATAGCTCAATAGCGCAAAGGACATGAGTGAAATAGTCTCAACCGAGTTGACAGCCGCAGTGTGAGAGTTCGATTCCTGCCTCTTACAAGATATGAAATTGGATTCATTATGGGTACTAGTATGACAGCTCTTGTACTTTGACCTGCCGATGCATATCCCTCAATTTACCTTCTTCACAATACTCTAGGTGTAGGACGGGGCGGGGTTCAACCTTTTTTTTTTTTAATAATTCTTCATTAAAATATATTAGATGACTGGGAAAAAAGTTCCTCGTCAGTCTCAATTTAGCGGATTATTCTGCTTTCCCAAGGCCACATGAGCCCTGGACAAATAGCAGGGTCCCATTAGAATGAAACTATTTTGCCAGAAAAATTTGACACTTTTATTGGCATCCTCTCACATTGTGGTGAGACCCATATGAATTAAAAAAGAAAAAAAAAAAAAAAATTCCCCAATCGAGAGTACTTTTCAGTATGCCACCACCATACACAAATTTCAGAGCAGGTGACTAATTCTTCCTAACATGACATACAAGGCTACATTTCAAGCTGCATCGTAACCTTTTCACTTTGCTATTTGAACTAGTTTCTCAGTGATGTTGCTCCTAGAAGATTATTTAAATCAGGAATACCAATTCAATGGATCAATCACATTTTAAATGAGCATAACAAATATGAAGTGTAGTAACTACAGGCACAGCAACTGAAAATTTGATATGCCACTCGTACAAAAAGTAAATTACAAAAACAGCCTAGCTCTTTGGTATATTTACCCCAACAATCTTTGCCGGAGTAATGCGTAGTAGATTTCCTGGCTTACCAGGAACAGCACCTTTGATCATAACAACGTTAAGTTCATTGTCAATCTTGACAATCTTCAGCTTCCGAATCTTCCTCTTAGTGCCTCCCATTCTTCCAGGCATTTTCTTACCCGGGTACACACGTCCAGGAGTTGTGCCAGCACCGATAGACCCAAGTTGTCTATGACTCTTTGACCCGTGAGTCATAGGACCTCTTTTGAAGTGATGTCTCTTGATTCCACCTGGTACCAGAATCCAATAAGCTTCGAATTAATTTCCAACTCTATAGACTATAAGAAACAAAACGCATAAAAGATACCCCCTGTTCATCTGTGTTTATGTATAAGCTACAAAAAGGGATAGAATTACAGGAGCATGCTTACTCGATACTAGGCAACCATCCATTAGCAGTTTCTTAGGAGAAAAATAAATGGTAGACACTGTTAAGCCTAATTTTAAATCATCGTTCTATCACTGCATACAAATAGGTTAAACTGGCATCAACGTAGACCTAGAGATCTGCTATTGATTTCAAGTTTTTCTTCGTTCCAACTCCTTGCGTAGATAAAAACCATAGTGATACCTAATCAAGATTTTTATTACAAATCAATGGCAATCTTGTCCAGTAAATGAATGGATTAACATATTACAAACCAAAGAAAGCCTCATCTACGAAAAAAAGAAAAGAAAAAGACTACACCAACAAGGCATGTGAGCTTTAGACTCTTGCAACCTTACCATACTGATTGACAACATGCCAATTTTAGAAGATTTAAACATATATATAAATTGATACCTTGAAATCCCTTCCCAATGGTGGTACCCGAAACATCAACCAGATCCCCCTCCTTAAACAATTCCTCAACCGCAAGCCTCTGATTGGACTCAAACCCATCAACAGACTGGAGCCTAAATTCCTGCAAGTGGCGCAGAGGGATAATCCCGGACTTCTCCAGATGCCCCATCTCTGGTTTGGTCAGTTTTCTATCCCGGACTCTCCTATACCCAACCTGAACCGAATTATAACCATCAGTGAGCTCGGTCTTGACCTGAGTAACAATGTTGCCCTCCCGGAATCCGACTACGGTTACCGGGACTACATTCCCGGAATCTTCAAAGAATGACATCATGCCTAGCTTTGTGCCCATTACACCAATTCCAGCTTCCATTGATGCAGAGATGAGTGGGGTTTGCTTTGAAGCGTTGGCAGAAAGGGAGAGGTTGGAGAGGCGCTTAATGGGGAGGCGGAGGAGGAGGGAGGAGCGGAAGGAGGAGGAAGAGGCATTGGTGGCGGAGGCCGTGGGGATTGTTGGGGAGAGGGAAGAAATTGACATGGTTTGATGAGAAAGTTGGATGATAGGGAAAACGGAGAGGGGGGAGAAGGCTCTCTTATCCACTGCTGCACAGTTGGAGCTGGGATCTGTTGCGGTCGGGTGTATGGACCTCCACATAATAAGAAGATATCCAAGTGACTCCTATTTTTAGTTTTTTTTAAAAATATATTTTACAAAAAATTAAAGAGTAATTTTTCTTAAAAATATTTGTCTCTTTATTTTTAATAGTTATATTATTTTTTCCTATATGTTATATCCACCAACTTCCTTTGAAATTATTATATTATTTTTCACCATTTTTTTGTATATACTATTTACTTGAGTTAATATATGAAAGTATGAAACATAGAATTTGAAATATTTTAAATGCATTTAATTGTAAAGAGTGAATTTTGCTATCTACTTGAATGAAACTCATATTCAGCGATCCGCATGCCACCCACCACTACTAGTGATAGCCCTTGAAAGTTTATAATTTTATTTTATTTTTTATAGAGGAATAAATCAACGACAAAGCTCGATGACTCCCCAGTACACCGGAATTACAATGAATAGCATTTTTAATTTAGCAAGTGCTCGAGCAACTTCATTTGCTTCACGTCGTGTAAATGCACAAATAAACTCGATATGTGGTTCATCGAGGATGATATTCGCAACAGGGATGCCTTTCTTGTTGCACGGATTTTTATTTTTTCCCTCTTTGTTCTTTTCAATAAACAGTAAAGAATTGATCTCTAACTTCTACTAACCAAAAGAAAATTTCAGAAAATCCATTATTTGATTTATTGTAATTAACACATAATTTTGGCAATCGCAATAAATTATTTCATGTAATGAAGCAACAGACATACTGTAATCTTGTAGAATATGAGAGCTTCACCATTTTCAATCAATCGTCAGTTATAGAAAGCATACAGCTTAACCAACAAATTTGCTAATCCAATACTCATCAGGCATTGATCCGTCTTCTGCTCAATAGGAGAAGATTAAATTAACAAGGCCAATAATTTATTTCTTCTAATTCTAACTGGTATTTTTCTCTTTTGCTTTTTGAAGGCTGAGAAAACCTGATTATCTAGAAAAAAATGAAGAACAAAATTTAATACAACAAACTCCCTTATGCGTTAATTCATAAAGATCCTCCTCCAATGTCTCCTTGGCTTGTAATAATCTGAAATGTATAAATTTCATTGAAGTTTAATCTATTAAACGCCGTAAACCATAAAATTGCTAGCCATGGTCTAGTTTCTGATTTCGTACCTTATTTTCAACTACCGAGTCATCAGGAATTACTATTTTCATTCCTGGTCTTGCTTGTATAACAACCTTTCCCTGAAAACAGTACACCAACATAAGAAAAAAAGTGTCAGAATGTCTACTTTTTATGCTAGGACCCTGAGCTGAAAGTAAAATTGCTCTGGTTTCATGGTAAGCACATAAAATAGTCTTCCAATCTCTATATCATCTTTTCCTGTGGGAGGCAAGGCTAGATTGGCTGGCGAATTATTGGGCCGAGTTGGATTTGAACCATATAAACATATTGCCAATGAATTTTACAGTCTGTCTCCATTAACAAATGGTCTTATTGGTAATACATGATCTACGTCCTTTCATAGTAGGGGAATTCGATTCCCTGCCTGCCTCCTTGAAAGAGAGGTGTCGTAAACAGCTAGATGATGGGGGCTGACTTGGCCAACCGCCCTCATACTATGATTATGGTATGAACAACTTAAGAGAATCACATCTTATTTGATGATACTTCACATAAATCTAAAAGGCTGTGGGTATTTCGCTAGAGGGAAATGATATGAATAATTAGAACTAGATCATTAACTACTAATAGTAACCAAAAGGGATCGTTTACCCTCTATCTTTCTATTTGTATTTTCCAAATCTAATTTATAGCTGAGCAGTGTTACAAAAATTCCTAGTAATCTGATGTAGTCATACTGGATTATGGGTAAATTGGTCATTTTCAACCTAAATTAAACATATCTCCCAACTCAGTCTCTGAGACTTGATTATATAAGCTCCACCAACTGAAGGTTTGAAGCCGTAAGTGCATCATGCAGTTCATGCTTTCGAAAAAATAAGAGGAATCTCATGACAAGAGTTCTCTCTTTCTTTACACTAATGATTTGGACGTTGCAACTTGAGCATTTTCTAGATTCCTTTTTTTTTTTTTTTGTGAAAAGGAGTTCTGTTTTTTTCCTTTTTTAAATATTGCCACTCATTCTCTATTTTCAGTTTTGAAAAACGGTATACCACAACTTAAATGATGGTCCATTCATATGCAAATTAAAAAACACTACTCTATCTTTAAAATTTCTAATACCAAAATCATGATCAAGGGTCATTGTGTAAATGCACCAAGAAAAAAAAAAAGCACAATGCCCCTATAGAGCTAAAGAAATCATGGAAAGGTACACAATACGTGCATCCACAAATGCATACCATGATCCTGGCTATCTCAATATTTTTATGGATGTGGAAGAGCACGATGAGCATCTTAACGCTGCCAATCATGGCTTCATAGTAATTTGCTTAAGATGGCCATACTGCTCGGTCATGAAGTAGATGAACTGGATTGTCATAGTTTTAAACTAGCTAATTTATTCAGTATTTATCTAAGTTGGCCAAGAAAGAGAATTATCAGTAAATATAAGATTTTAACATGTGTCATTAACTATGGAAATTCTACAGCAGGAGAAAATTTGCTACCTTGAGAGTTATACCGGTTCCAAACCACACATCACCAGTCACCTTCAAGCTGACAAGTCCAACAACACTAGGAATGGACTTGAAACGAGTCTGGAAATCATTGATCTGAGAAGGGAAAAAAAGAAAAATTGTAAAGCTCTAATGGAAAATGAAGCAGGGATATTGAAAAGTAAGGCAACAAGTTCCAAAAGCTTTTTACATCATCAAATTCTGGTCCTAGTTCAATTATAGGATCGGCAAGATTTACTCTGGCTGTATTTCGAGTCAGAATGCCATCAGTAAAGGTGTATAAATCTGACTGCACAAGCACACAATGGTTACAAATATGACAGGAAAAGCATATGCAAAAATGATAATATTAAAGCTGGAACTAGTATAACCTGTAGCAGAAGTAGATCGGATGTAGCTTCAACTGGAAGATATCTCGATTTAGGAACATTTATAGCAAATGACTGATCAAAGAGCTGAATCACACACACAAGTGGAGACATTAATAAGGAAAAAGAATACTGCAACAGAGTGATCACTCGAGAATGGAATCACATAATAAACACAAAAAACCAAGATACAAAGACGCCACGCTAAAGAAGACTGTCATCAACTACTTCTAAATAGATCAATTATGTATCTATACATTAATTGCACAATAAAACTATGTTACCTTTGAAATGGTCAAAGACTCTTTTGCCGCACGTCTTTGCACAAGTGTTTCAATAAAGTTCATATTCATCCACCTATACAAGATTTAGATTGACGAGGAATGAACAAAATAGCATCTTTTTCCTGGAAAAAGAAAAGAACAAGGCACAAAATTTCGCAAGAGCAATAACTTACATTGTATGAGTGAATTTCAAATTCTTCTTCGGCATTAGGTTCTAAGAGAATAACACAAATCACAATAAAAACAAATATCAATTAAATAGTGCAAATTTGATGTATTGGAATACCAAAAAAATATTTACAGAAGCATTTTGCCCAAATATGGATATAATCAGCAACATAATTTCCATGTCAAAGCTTGCAGTTCCAAGAGTAAAAATAAATACTACAAATTTCAAGTTACCATATTGCCAAGCAATGGAAAGTATGAATACAGATATAATTTCATGATACAAATATGTCAATTAAAATTTTCAAGATAAGAAAATTTTTTGAAGCTGAATAGTTGATATCTGTAAAGAAATCAAGTAATTTATCACTTTAAAGTCATTTTAAATGCCAATTACTAATAGTTGTTAGAAACATGAATTCTATTTTGAAAAGTAAATATAATTGTTCTATACAGACATATCAATTCAGTACGCATTGTATCCCTGCTATATCCAAAGTTTCCAGACAGCAATTGAGTATGCTTGAGTATCTGATGCAAATCCAGGTATATAGACATTATAGAGGGGGATTTTAAGTTGGAGTTAAATATTTATAAGGAATCCTTAATAAGTACCTCATAAGCATAAACATACTGAGCTTAAATGGCCTGACTTAAGCTATAAAGCATTAATTAAATATTACTAGGCACCATTCGCTAAGTTTTCTGTTACTATAAAACAGAAATAAATTGATATATTCCTACAATTGCCCTTTTAACCAAATGTTGGGAAAATCATTTCAGAGAAAATCCTTTTAAGTCGGTATTAGTGCTTATCCATAGATCTTATAATGGTGGGTTCAAGTTCCTAGACAAGTACTTCTGTAATAGTCTAAGCTTTAGGTCTCCATTTCAACATATTTTTTATGTTTAACTAACTAAACAAATTTCAACTAATTTGAAAAAAGAACCCTCTTGCAGCCTCAGATTAATTTAAAAAAATAAGTTTTGCATGGAGATGAGATTTCTAAGAATGCATAATAAATGTAAATCATAACCAACCTCAAACTCTTCTTTAATAGATGAAAGGTTACTTTCTTCTGATTCAGAGGATTTAGGCATCACCTGAAAACTATGACAACTTAGAAACAGTTACCAACTTAAAGACCAAATAAAATGAAGCCTTTTGTGCTTACCTCCACACAATACTCGATATTGTTTTGAATCAAATGGTTTAAGATTTCTACAATATGCATTAAGAAGCTCAATTATCAGTAGTGACTGATTAATATATAAGAGATTCCAGGAAACCATGTCATATATGATCAATGAAAATTGAATATCATGCAATGAGAATAATTAGAAGCCCATAATGAGGATACTTGGATCAACAATATGAGCAACGTTATCTGAATTCAACACCAGGATATACTCTTTGCCCTGTTGAAAAAAGAAAGCTCATCACATATTATATGTTTATGCCTTAAACAAGTAAGCATAAATGGTATTTCAAACTTTTGAGCAAATAATGTTCAAAGACCCAGGACAGAAAATTCTACCTGAGACAATAGTACATCTATTTTTCCATCATTCATCAGAGAGGAGAAAACCTCAGCAAGGTTTATAGAATCCCTTCACAAGAAAATGAGTAAAATAATTAAAAATTGGGGATGTTTGAAGATACCCAGTTGATTCACTATAGGAAAGTCATAAAAGGTGAATTACTAGTGTGTACACACAAGATTTCAGCACAAAAGTACTAGAATTTTAAGAGAGAATGACATCAAGAATTTTTCAATTAATTCACAATAAGATTCACAGGGTCCAAGACCTTATAACACGTTACTTAGAAATTCAAATATGTTCACAATAACACAAGGGTTTTTCTTTTGAATAGGTTGGAAAATAACATACATTCCATCATGGTCATCCAGTTTTCCAGCTGACACTGGAGGAAGATCACGGACATTTCCTTGGTGGTGTTGGCTCTGGAAAAAAAAAGTTATCAGCTTCCCAAACTTCAAATCATAAATAAAGTCCATTAATAAAAGCCAGTTTCAGATTCTGAATGCATCAAACACACATCCACACAAGAGCATCAATATACAGAACCTGGACAAGAGAATGAATGTTCTTATCAGAGTGCCTTTCCAAGACCTAACATATAACAAGAAGCAAAAATCAGCTACCAATAAAATTAATTTCCTACGACGAATATATACATATGTATACATACATTCATGTGTATTGTGAGTATAAAGTTACCTTTAATACACCGTCATGCGTATTGGGTGCATTCACCAAAAGCAGTGGAATGACACATCCAAACTTGGAATTGAGAGACTAAAAAACAGTAGACCATTTTTAAGTATATAATAAAAAGTACTGAACATTAGAGTGCACAGAATATAGACCAAAGAAAGGAGAGAAATATCACCTCAATTTGATTGAGAATCAAATCCAGACATGTCAATCCATCACAAACTTCCACAACGGACCTGCATAATACATTTTATGGGAAGCTAATAAGGCAGCTGATAGAGAAGGGTCATACATGGAGCATGTAAAGTCACAATTAGACATTTGGCATTTAAAGTTTCATATACCTGTCTTTTGATACAAAAAGAAGCATGTCTAAAAGAACTCCGTTGAAAATTATTCGTACAAACTACTAATAATTTTTTTCAGTGCTTCAATGCTTTGATAAAATGTCCAAACCCCGATATTTGTAAAAAATACAATAAGGACACTCAATCACATACATGGGGAAAATAACATATTTTGGTATGGTCAAGTACAAACTACTAATAACATTTTTCAGTGCTTCAATGCTTTGATAAAATATACAAAACCCACTAGATATTTAAATAATACAATAAAGACACTCAACCACATATACGAGGAAAAAAACATATTTTGCTGTGGTCAAATATTAGTGATTTACGAAGCCAATATGTGGGCTCGTAAATTAGATTGCATATGAATAAAAAATATGTTTCCAAAAGCATTATGTAAATATTTACAATTCTTTCCTGCAATTCAATCTATTGTTAGGTTTCCTGCATATTAATCTATTGTCAGGAGCTAGATATGTAGATAATTTTATTAAGCATGTGGATAAAGCGCGTACATGATGAGGTAAAGGTACATAAGAGGAATAGAGATGTCTAGATGTTTCTGCACACACGTATGTATACGTGTAAATCAGCTTACTGTTGAATGCTAAAGGATGCAAGATAGCAAAAATAAGAGTTTCTATTGCACTATTATAACCACGAACCATGTACAAAATGCATACGAAATTAAAAAAGTAATGGACGAATGAGTCTCTATATATGCACATATTGTGTCTAAAGTCGTGTTACAAATTTGAAACCCTGCTTCTAAAAAACAAATTCGCAGCACAATTATCTTGATGCATGGAAGATCAACTGCTGCTTTTTTTCCCCTTTTTTGTTTATTGTTTTTCGCTTTTTTTTTAAAATAGAAATTTCAATTGCTTCTGATTGCACTAGCCATTGAATACCCTGAAGCAAGAAAAATGCGACAGAACATGAAAGGGATATGAATGTTTCAGAAAGATGGGACTGAGAAACATTCATTACTTTCAGTCAGGGATAGTTTGATGAAAGAATGGGGTAGGAGAAAATCTGAAAGTAGATATATATAGTAGTAAATCATGTGTTTGCATGTAAACGATAGTCTTCATTGAATAACTAAAGTTGCAACCAGAAAATTTGGGCAACTTATCTTCATTTGAAATATTGCATGTCCAGCTAAAATGCAAGAAAATCCTGATCCATTTAACAGTATAAAATATAATTTATCCTGGACAGCTTAATTTATATAAAGAATGTTTTGAATGAAATATAAAATAGCGAGCATAAAAAAATGAAAGGTCCAGCACTTCACCTTCCACATCCAAAAGAAGCCGTGAACAAATAAATTAACTTTTTCCCCAGATACTAGAACGAATAAAGATTATCTTGCTGTAGCTTTTTTTATTTTTCTCAGAAAGTCCAAATTATTATTTTTCTCAGCAAGTCCATTTTAATCTAAACAGTTATCTGATTGTAGTTTGTTAATTTAATTTTTCATTTTTTGGCTGATAAAGTTAGATTAGTATCCGAAATACAAACACAAATCTTGTTCTAAGACTAATTTAGCTTGAATATTGCAGTAGTACTGGAGAAATTAATTGATATTGACCTAACTTCATTAAGACTTGCGGCAGTTTCTAAAGACGGTTGAATACTGAACTTCATTAAGACTTGCTGCAGTTTTTAAACATGGTTGAATCTATATTATGCATGAGTAGAGGTTTTTAACTCCAAAATGAATGTGCACTCTGCTTTAATGAAGCATACAACTGACTGTGCAGTGTGCATTATGTGCTTAAAACCAAGAGGCTTGGCATGTCAACTCACTTCTACTTCAGTGTTTCGTCAATTAACTATAAGCCAATTGTGATTTAGGTGCCAACCAGGTAGCACTATCAGCAAAGGGATTCTGAAGCCTTCCTCTTATTAGCGCAGAGTAAGTGTTCTGAGAAATAGTTTATACGGGAACACAGAAAAAGAGGAAATCGATTAAAGAAGAAATTTGGACATTGCTTCAGTATAGATGAATTTATATTTCAAAAAGGACAAAACTAAACTTCATTTTCAAAATTATACTGTATACCTAATTAAGCCAACAGCACAAGTATCAGACAGTAGATTTACTCTCTTCTCAAATCATATGGTCCAAACCTAGTTGTATCAAGTGTCCAGTATTGTCAAAAAATGAAGCCAATCCTTTACAAGCATATAAGATATCAATTTCAAGAAATATTACAGCAATAAATGAAGTGGCTGAACCACCATGCCAGTTCAACTAGTTTTGGCCTATGAGCTATTAACCGTTCTGGTACATATTAATATAAATTTGAGTCGCAAATATACTTACTTGGGGCCATGAAAGCCCATCTTTGTCCCCAGGCTGCCATTGAACTTCAATACAACAAGTTTGTCCAAAATCTGCTTAGTTTCCAAGATATCTGCAGAAATGGAAGAACTCATAATGACAAGTATATCAAAAAGGAGCTAAAAAGCGGTAAAGATATAAACAGCATACGTCATGGTTGTTCTTTTATTTAGTAAGAGTATTAAGTCAAGTTTGTGCGGAATGAGACCTCAAAATGTATGAATATTAAGAACCTGTACCTCTAAAAGTTTACAAAAAGAAATGACGTATTCAAGATATTACTAATTTCTTAAAGATTAACTAGTAAGATTCAGAAAAAACTTCATTAAAGCTTAAACGAACAATATAACATTGAGCGCTCAAGGACCAACGACAGAGGAAGCCCCGCACAAGAGGTAAGTGTGCAGCCTATCATCTGATAAGTACTCTTTATGTACAAAGATTAGTTAAAAATAGGGAAATACTGACAAATTTGGTTTGCAACATTTAGAAAAAGTAATCTAGTAACATAAGCTTTTGTTTTTTTTTTGATAGGTAATCATGTAATTTTATAAATGGTAACATAAGCTTTTGTTAACAGCATGAACAGATGAAAGTTTGTTAAGCTTATATTAAAAGAATGAGATATTACATGCATAGTTTGAAAAAACGTAAATGGGTGTCATGAGGCGAGACGTAAGCCTCAAAACGTTTTGAGGCGTAAGCCTCACCACAAACAAAACATGTGCAATCTGCCGAACAGAACAGGTGCAATCTGACATCGATGCACTGAACAAGAAAAAAGCAAAGTAAAGTCTAGTGAAACAATTTTAAATTGTAAGTCATTAGAAGAAGGCAGAAGCAAAGGAGAAAAGAGACATAGAAGCAGCACTTGAGGATCTCTTTTAAGCGAATGATTGAAGATAAATTTTCTGACTGCCGTTTAGTTCTGGGAAGATTTCTGACTGCCGTGTAGTTCTGGCCATTTAGGAAGATTCATGTCCGCCATGTAGAAGGATTTCTGATTGCCTTTTGGTATTTTAGATATTTTAATATTTTGTTTGGCCCAAAATGTCTTTTTAAATGGCCCTTCTCTTTTTTAAAGAAGGCATTTTTTAATTCCTTATCAAAAACTTGAAAAACACATACTTCAAATGAGGCGCACGCCTCATTATTTTTGCCTCAGATGTAGAGGCGTGCGCCTCATTTTTTTTTGCCTCACAGATTGAGCCTCGAGGCACAAAAGCTGCGCCTCACAGTGAGGCAAGCCTCAGTAGGGTTTTTTCATACCATGATTACATGAGCAAATACAAACTACTCATAGCAGTTTCAAAACAATCCCAGCTACAACATACTTTTGTCTACAATGAAAACAAAGAGAAAAAAAAAAGAATGTTTTGTTTAGGCTGTGGGAGGACAAACATTACTTTCATCCAACTATTACCTTCAGGAGCGGGTTGCAATTTCTCGTAAGGAAGAACTGAGATTTTGTCCTTTGTAGCAGTCTTGTCAATTTGTTGAATTTCATCTCTTCCACATGCAATTTCCATCAGAACAAAAATATAAGTAAGATTCATTACAAGTAAATGAAAAAATTAAACTGGTGGTAAGATTAACTAAAAAAAGGAGTTTCATATCAAATATTAAACTCACTCACTCTTTATGAATAGAAAAAGAATCACTTGCAATTAAAAACTACGAAATATTGTGAGGTGAATGGACAACTATAATAAACAGTAACTAAAGAATACAAACAATCTCTGCAATCATACTAACACAACTTAGTACAGCATTCTCCACAAAAATCATGAAAGAGTACAGAAATCATTGTAATCCTCAGTTATGTAAATGTAAATGCAATGTGATGAGCTCATCGGCAAAATCAGAGTATTGATGAAATAGTAAAAAACAAACCAGTCTACCAGATTGCTATCAAAAGAATATTCATATTCTGAAGCCATAATTACTCGATAAATTTTATAGAAAAAACAATGCAGTAGTATTATAATAAAAGCTTAACTACTATTGTCCAGTCATGAATGGAGGAAACCGAAAAAAACACATGTTTACAAACTCACACGAGTCACAATAATCTAAAACCCAAGGAACTGATAATTAATAATGTTGAAGCAGTACGAAATCAGTAGGCCTAACCTACCAACCTCAACAATTTCTACAGTATATAACTCGAAAATTTAGCATCCAGCAGAGCAAATAAAACTACTATTAAGGCGATAATTCTCATACCGTGTTCTGTATTTATCCTCCTTCTCAGTCAATGCAGCCTGAGACCTCTTCTGCTCGTACAAAATAGTTTTGGTGATCAAATTACAGAACAAGTACACAAACTGCACAGAATCATTAGCCGGCACAGGGTATGTAATCTTCTCATAAATATCGGACGGCATACTCGAATCCACCAGCCCAACAATGGGAATCTGTAGCCTAGACGCCTCCTGAATCACTGAGCTTTTTCTCTCCGTGTCAAAAATCACAATACAATCCGGCGCCTGAATTGCACCAAGGTTCAACTTTTTATTTCTGCCACGAAACTTTTTTGGGCTCGAACTGTTTGTTAAAAAGCCTCCAAGACGCCACGTGGTGTCGTTCTTGATCCCAACGGTCTGGGTCATCTGGGCAACGATTTCATCGAAGAGAGAGTTGGTGTTGACGAAAAGGAACCGCGCATTGTCACGGGCCAAGTGGCCGATGAAATTGCAGGCATTTCGGAGGCAAATGAGGGTCTTGTCGGAGTCTATAATGGACATGCCATTGCGGGTCCCCTCAGAGAAGATCTTGAAGTGGTGGGCCGTCACACGACGGCCGAGATGGGCGTTTGTGCTCAGCAGTTTCTGGATTACTACTGAATGGATCGTCATTTTGGGAATTGAAATGAGGATTTTTGAGGGTTTATGATTCTGATAATATTGGGGGTATAAGAGGGAGGAGGGAGGTGGAGGGTTTAAGCAGCGGCGATGTCACGGGGAAACGATATACCGGAGAAAGTCATTACAAGGTACAGGTGATGCTGCATGAGGTACAATAAGAAGATTAGCAGAAAAAGTCCTCAACCCTTTACAAGTAATACAATTAGATCCCCAAACTTCAAACCGGATTATTTACATCCTAACATTAAATTTTGTTAACACGCGAACGACTTCATCCTTATTTAAAATTAACAAGCCCAAACTATATTAGTGGCATGAGTGGGAAAGTTAAAATTTTGTAATTGTTTATAAATTGTAGATCCCAAAAAATGTGTAAAAACTAATAATTGAATAGTAAGTAATGAATTTTATCAAATATGTGAATAAAAAACTAGATTAAATTAAAGTTTAGGGAAGATTAGGGATGGACTCTCCAACATTTTACTTGGTATGGTATAAGTTCTCAACTTTCAAAGTTGAAGTTTCGGATCTTCTACCTATTTAAATTATTCAAAATTTATTTTTTCTCAAACTCATTTTAAATAATTCATTCTCTCGATGAAATAAACTTGCACGTGGATCCAATAACTTTTCAATACTTTTTAATCTCATTGTCCAAAAAAATACTTTTCACAAAATTTATATAAAAAACCTCTAAATCTATAAATTTAAGTACCACTTGATTGAAACTGTAAATTTGTTGAATCTCATGCGACTTTTAATTGATTTAAAGCTAGAGGGTAAAATTATCAAACTACTTAAAAATTCGCTCCAATTCAAATGAGATTCATGTGCAATTTTAACGTACGTAGAGACTTAAATTCACGAATTGAAATTTAAATCACGAACTACAATTTATCCTAGAACCATTAAGGCATCTCCAATGCATTGTATTAATTTCTATGTAAGCGATAACCAAGTTGAAATACTAATAGTATACTTGACATTGATATCTAAAGAATAAACACGTGTCTAGAATTGATTCCTATTTGGTTTATCTACAATCCAATAGTAATGTTTAAATATTCAAATCACATTTAAATTTGCATAGAAAATATAGATCTATGCAGCAAATGACACTTTCGTTTAGTCACCATACATAACAGGAGATTAGAGATGACAAAAAAACTCGTTCAACCCGAAACTCGTGTTGTCCCGCCCCGAACGGAGCGGAGATTACCCGCTTAATCGGGTAAATGGGGCGGAGACGGGGCGATGTTCATTGCTCCAAAGTGGGTAAGGGGGCGGGTACGGGAATCATAGTCCCCACCCCGCTACCCGTCCCGTTTAAAGTTAATTTTAAATTTAAGGTTTTTATCAAATAAAAATAATATATTTATTATATTTTTAGAGAGAATATAAGTTGTTTATAACAAATTAGTAAAAAAATAATAATATTTACTAAGTAAAAACATAAAAAAAATAAAAGCAAAAAATAAATAAATAAAAAATAAAAAGAAAATAAATGAGACGATAAATGGGGCAGAGGCCCCGCCCCGCCCCGCCCCGCCCCACCTCTATCTCGCCTCGTCCTGCTTTAAACGGGTATGGAGATGTGACAAGGTAATAAAAATACTCGATGGGACGGGGTAAGAACGGCCGACTCGTCTCATACTCGTTCCGTTGCCATCCTTACAGGAGATGTGAATTTAAACGGAGTTTTAGCCCATGTCTATTTTTTATTTTTGTCACTTCAGTTTGATAGTCTTTATTATCTTGCATTAGATAGGAATTTTTGTGGACATTGTTCATTTTTCAAGAGAATTGAGTAGCATATGAGTTAGGAGGAGAAGTTCATATTTTTTTTCTTAGATATTTGACTTAGGGGGAGTCGAAGATATTTTTGACTAATTCTTGGTTTGAATTTTAATATTGATATTGGGTGTTAGTGTTTTGTCAATGTCGATACTAATATTCCATATTTTATTTCTAAGTTATTGATGCATGTAGTATTACATGTTTTGGTGTTACACATGTTGTACTAGCATTGCTTTATATGACTTAGCTATATTTTTTATTGTCAGTTTTCATTTACTTTTCACGTGATATTGTTGTTTTCATGTGTTTCATAAAAACATGCATGATAAGATTTGAATTGATGTTTGGGAATTGAGTCTTTAGATAGATTGTTGTTAGGTTGTTTTGATTTTGACTTTGAAATAAAAGATTTTGTCACGGAATGTCAAATGAGGATTTTGTTGTGTCCTAATTTGAATTGGCTATATTTGTAACCAAAATCATGGTTATTAGAGCGGTAATTAAAGTAAAAAGAGTCGAGATTGGTAGAGTCTTAAAAAGGAGGCGAAGACATTCAAGACAATCAAGAAACGGAAAAGACGATCGCTCGCTGCGCACCAAGATGGTGCTTGAGTGCCCATAGCAAGAACGCTGACGCTCGCTGGCCGCTAGGCGGACCAGCTGCTCGCTAGGCGCCAACCGAATGCTCGAGCGACTATTTAACTCGAGAACAGTCCTGATTCGATTTTAACAGTTTTTTCCAATTATATTTCACCCCAAACACTTCTTATTATAAACATACAACTATAGGTCCATCCCAAAGTGTGTTGTATGATTATTTCATAATAGAGATCATATTATTGAAGATTCAAACACATCTAAAGATCTCTAGGTTCAACCACTTGATCATTGATTCATAAATGCATCCCAAACATTATTTTATTATTGATTGAGCTATATATTTAGTCAAGAGATTATCTTTTGAAGATCAATTACATATTCCAATATTCTCGTCTTAGCCACATATCAAAACACGGAAAGATCTAAAGATCAAATGCCAAAAACCCTACTTTAACCTATATGCCTTTAGAGTTCTGAAATTGAAGAAGAGACGCTTGGAGTCCAAGCACTCTGGAACAAGTTCGTTTGTGGTGATCAAGTGGAGAGAAAAGTAGTTAAGAGTTTTGAAAAGTGTAGGTTGAACAAACGAAGGGGTTCTTCGGTGAAATACAAAGTTGGGTGGTTAGAGTAAACTAAGGTTTAACAGTGTTTGGACCAATTATAAGTTAACTTTTCTAGTGGATCATTTAGGCATGGTTTGCCTGGAGGTTTTTGATTCCCGTGAAGAGTTTTTCAAGGGGTTTTCCTTGTCATCAATTTATGGTGTTATTTACTTTTAGGGTCCTTGTGGTAGGCAACGTGGAAATGAATTCAAATTCCATGTTAATTGGAAAATAAAAATCCACAAAACCCATATGAATTCGTTTTTCATAAAAACAAAGAAAATACAGCTTAAAGTGGTTGTATATTGGAATTCGATTTCCATTTTCACGTTGCAATCAAACGGATAAAGTGAAATTCATTTTCCTCGAATGTGACATTTTTCATGGAAAAGTTTGCAATCAAATAGGGCATTACTACTTTAATCTGAATGTTTATGTGATTCTTTAATTATGATTTAATTGGGTTAATAACCTTAATTATCTAGATTAATCAATAAATAGTGACTTTTGCTTTTTATCGTTGGTGGTTTTAATTCCGACTATTTGGGTCGAAATATAATTCCCAAGGTATGCATGAATGAGGATAGGTCATTATATTCACGTTTCATACTCTAAAAGAATGCTTGAATAGATTTTTGTGTTATGTATGAGAAAAAAAAAAGAATCTTTTTTTAATGTTCTTTAAACTAATTTCATAACTTGTTTTTCTTTGTTTATGCTATGAAGTATGAAGGAAATACTTGAAAGGCATAACCTGTATTCGAAGAACCTTGAAAAGATGGAACAACCATTTCTTGAGTTTTAGGTAATTTTCTTCTTTTGCACTTCTTATAATATGTTACAACATTGTATGAATGTTTAGCCCAAGCAACTCAAGTTGTGTTTTCACCCCTTTATATAATTTGGATGCTCGTTTTTTCCTTTAAACACTGAAAGAATAAGGTTATGTCGTGCAGCTGGTCGAGGACAGCAACCACTCTAACTTAAGCAAAGAAATTTCTGAGAAAAGCCATCAACTAAGGTATATGTTTAAGAAATATTATTTTCTTAATTAATTTCTATTTCATATTTTTGGTGCAACATGGAGTATTTACTATTAACAGGCACATGAGAGGGGAGGAGTTTCAAGTTTATGTATTGAATAGTTGCAGCGTCTGGAGAGGTCACTTGAAGTCGGATTAAATCGTGTAACAGAGAAAAAAGGTTGTGCCTGCCTTTTTGACATTGTGCCGATTCCATGATATATAGTTCACGTTTATAGACTTGTTGGTTGACAAGGTATATCGTTCTTATGATAGGGTGAGAAAATTATGAAAGAAGGGTATGAAGAACCCAACCTGAGATGCTGACTAAGGAACAGACGAAACAATTGAGGAAAAATACAAGAAATGATGCAAAAGCTCTTTCTAAAATTAATGAGGTGTTTAATCAAGATTTTTCTCTAGTGTTAAGCGATGAAATCCCAAATCGAATAAAGATGAAAACATAGACCAACATATAAGTATTTGTGCTACTCTTCTTAGAGCTTGTTTGGGAGGGATTAAAATCAGATTAAAATTGAAAATATAGCCGTTATTGTTGACTTTTATTAGACGAGTGTGACCCAATAACTGCCATATTTTCAATTTTAATTGAATTTTAATCCTTTCCGAACGGGGCCTTAATATGATTTCTGTTAGGTTTTATTGTAATTGGCAAGTTTGTGAACAAAAAAGATTGAAATTAATATGATGTAAAAGTCAATGAGTAAGTTGCAATTTGTATAAATTGAGTTGGATAGGTTTTAAGGTTCGAGTATAAAAAGAGGAGAAAAACGGTGCCGTAATTTCGCTAGCTTATCGCCATGTCTTTGCTTAAGGGGCAGAAACAGAAACATCGTCGCTCGCTTGCCACCTTGTTCTCGCTCGAGCAACAACCCGTCGCTCGCCTGTCGCTAAGCCCTCGCTTGAGCGATAATGTCTCCAGAAAGTTTTAATTCACGTTTTTAAGGATTTTTATCCGGCACATTCAACTCTAAACCTAGTATAAATACCAGTACGCCTCTGAACTTTTTTCTAAGGTTGAACATTGAGAGAACACATATTGCTTCATATCTACTTCATCAAATTCATTCATAGCTTTCAACCTTCCTAGTTTGATGGTGAAAACATCAAATCTACTTAATCCAAATACCAAACTGCTTATTCCTTAAACATTTGTCAGAGTTTTGAAGATCAATAAAAGGTGACTGAAGTTTCAGTTGTTGGAGAAATCGGAGTTCTTCATTGATCCAAATGAGATAGACGAATTCATAAAGTTGGGAGCAGTGCAGGGGCACGCAATCTAGGAGTGCTTTGAAAATAACGGTCGACAGTTGGTGCAGGGACACACAATCCAGGAAGGCTATAGGAATTACAGTCAGGAAGTCAGAAAGTACTAGTGGTAGTCGTGTCTGACGGACTTTAAGTTTAAATTCGTTTACAGTGGATTTTTGACTGCAAAGTGCCTGGAGTTGTTATCCAAATGGGGTTTCTCCGTGATCATTCTGTGTATTATTTACTGTTTTCATATAATTACGGCAGTTCAACATAGACAAATTGGATCGATTGATTAACTATTTAGAGATAATTAAAAGTAACTTGTTGCTATCTAATTATTAGTTTTTTAGTTCCGCTATTCACCTATTCATCCTCCTCTATGTGTAATTTGGGTCGACCATCATAATTTCAATTGGTATCAGAGCCATAATTCGATTCCTAACCCATAAATTAATCTAGATAAGTCAGTCACTATTAATGCCTTCGGTTTTTGAAGGAAGCAACTATGCATACTGAAAGGTTTGAATGAGAGCATTCTTTAAATCTTTAGATGAGTGTATCTGGCTTAGTGATGTGAATTGTTGGGTTGCACCTAGTTCTACCGTTAATAATGAAATAATCCCCACTCCCACTGCTAATTGGATAAGGGCGAACTTAGATGAATCCAACTGGAATAGTAAAGGGCTTCATGCCCTATTTATGGTTGTGTCTGCAGATGAGTTTAGAAGAGTGTCGATATGTGAAATTGCAAAAGAAGTTTAAGATATTTTAGAGACCACACACGAGGGAACCAAAACCGTCAAAAACTCTAAACTACAGATGTTAACCTCTAGGTTTGAAGAAATTAGAATGAAGGACGATGAATCGTTCGATGAATTCTACGCGAATTTTAATGGCATAGTAAACTCTAGCTTCAACCTAGGTGAGAAAATTGCCGAGTCCAAAATAGTTCGAAAAGTCCTTAGATCCGTATCTGAGAGGTTTAGACCTAAGATTACAGCTATTGAAGTTAGTAAGGATTTAGATACTGTTAAGATATAGGAATTTGTAGGATCGCTTCAAAACTATGAACTCACCATATCTCAACCAAAGAAGGTTAAATCCATAGTCATGAACACCATTAGGAAAGAAGAGAGAGAGAGAGAGAGAGAGAGTCTACTGACGTTGAGACCTTTGGGAACGACGAAATAGCTTATTTCTTTAAGAAATTCCAGAAAGCGATAAGGAATAAGAGAAAACATCAAGAAAGGAAAAATGGTGTCCCTAGTAGATTCTCGAAAGATAAGCGTGATAAGAATAATCCTAGGACTTCTTGTAAGAAAACCTAGTTAGTTAGATGCCATGAGTGTCAAGGTTTTGGTCACTATAGGAATGAATGTCCTAACTTTAAGAAGAATTTGAATAAAGGAAAGGGTAATGCATTAGCAGTGACTCTGACTCATAATGAATCAGATTCGAGTGTTCAGAGTGATACCTCTGCGGTGAGGATGAACAAAACTTTATGGCTTTCACGTCTATAGCTAATATTGAATCTAATAAGGAAAGTGAAAATGTGGTAAATGATGAACATAGTGAAAACTCTGAGGAAGACTCTAAGAATGAGACTGATATTCATGAGTCTTATCGATAGCTGTTTAAGGAGAGTCTTAAAATCAAGAAGGTCAATAAAACTGTACTAGAAAAGGTTAATGAACTTGAAAGAGAGAGATAGATAGATACTCATAGATGACCTTCATGACTCAACTAAAAATCTGAGTGAGTTGAAACTTGTTAATGAGAACTTGGAAGCTAAAGTTAAATCCTTACCAAGTGACCTAGAAAAATCTAATACTTAACTCCATTTCTTCATGAGTGGTACTCAGAAACTCGATAATATGTTAGGGATGAACAAGCTTGCTGGAAATAAGCATGGTTTAGGATACGTTCAAAATGGCAATACTACTGCTAGTGACCACATTTGTCCTAGCCACCAATAAAGTTAGGAATATTGCTAATCCTGAACCCAAAGGTAAGAATGTTTTAGGGTCGAGGCCTACTAGACAACGTAGGTCCGATCATCCTATAAATCAATCATGTCACAATTGTGGTGTACTAGGTCACACAAGACCTAGGTATCATAAACTTGATACTAGAAGTAGAAGTCAGGATATCTCGAGCAAGATTAACTTTCTCACCAATCAGGTTAGTCACTTAACTGAGATGATGACTCAATTGACTAGGATTACATCTGCTTCTAAGAAGGTTTAGATTAAGAAAAATATCCTTCCTAGGTCTAATGAACAATTGAATTGCTATGTTGTCTACATTGCACTTAAAGCTCAAAATAAATCTATGTAGTATCTTGATAGTGCGTGTTCTAGACATATGTGTGGTAATAAAGCCTTCTTCTCTACTCTTGATGATTGGAATGATGGTATGCTTATTTTTGGAGATGGGGCTACTGTACCTATTTTAGGTAAAGTTACCATTAATATATCTGGTTAAACAGCTATCTCAGATGTGCTTTATGTGAAATGTTTAAAGTTCAATTCGTTAAGCATTAGTCAAATATGTGACACTGATTTTGATGTTAGTTTTGTCCAGAAAAGGTGTACTATGTATGATTCTACTGGTAACGTTGTCCTCGAAGGTATAAGAACATTTGAAAATTGTTATGGAGTTCTTCTTAATCCCAACTATGTGTGTAGCAGTACCAAGATTGATGTAATTGAACAGTGGCATCAACGCCTTGGTCATATGAACTATAAGATTTTGTCTAAGCTAGCTAAGAAGGAACTTATTAATGGTTTACCTAAACTTGAAAAAATTGAAAACACTCTATGTGGACCTTGTCAATAAGGTAAACAAATTAGAGTAAATCATAAACAAACTTCTAAAATCTTGACAAACAAACCCCTAGAATTAATCCATATAGACTTAATAGGACTATCTAGGACCGAGAGTCTTGGTGGCAAACGCTATATTTTGGTTGTGGTAGATGATCTCTCTCGATATACATGAATTGAGCCATTGAGAGAAAAATTTGAGGTATTCTGTCTTGTCATTTCATTGTAGAAAAGGTTTAGAAATGAGAAAGATTTCACTATAACTAGAATTCGTAGCGATCATGGAAAAGAGTTTGAAAACTCTAATCTTGAGAACTTCTGCTTGGATGAGGGAATCCAGCATGAATTGTCCTCGCCGATCACTCTACAACAAAATGGAGTAGTTGAGAGGAAAAATCGTGTACTTCAAGAAATGGATAGATCCATGCTTCATGGTAAGAGACTAGCTATGCATTTCTGGGGTAAAGCCATCAACACTGCGTGTCACATAATGAACATGGTTTACCTTAGACCTAAAACTGATAAGACACTGTATAAGATCTGGAAGAGTGAAAGGCTTACTGTCAAGTACTTTTGTGTGTTTGGAAGCAAGTGCTATTTTCTAAGAGATATAGAGAATTTGGGCAAGTTTGATCCAAGAGTGATGAGAGAATTTTCCTAGGATACTCTAGAAATAGTCGGGCCTATAGAGTATACAATTCTCGTACCCAGGTTGTGATTGAATCCATCAATGTTGTAATAGATGATGCTTGTAGTGAAGGGGAGATTGGAGGAGATTAGGAAGATTTAGATCACTCGAGTGTAGATCCCGTCACATTAACTGAACCTAAAGAAACTTCAATTTCTAATCCCCACATGCTTCTAAAGGGCTAGATACATCAACTAGGGAGTTTTCACCCGATGATAAAACTAAATCTTTTAATGAACTTTCGTCTAGAGCTAAGTCTAATCATCCTAAGATTAATATTATTGGGGATTTAGATGAAGGGATGAGACTTCGTAAGAGGCATTTAAACAACCTGACATTTGCTAGCTATATGTCTCAGATTGAGCCTAAGAAAGTCGAAGATGCCCTTAGTGATGAATGTTGGATAAATGCAATGCATGAGGAGCCAAATCAGTTTGTGAGAAACAGTATATGGTATTTAGTCCCTAGGCCTGATAATTGTAATGTTATAGATACTAAGTGGATATTTAAGAATAAAATCGATGATCAAGGTACCTTAACTAGGAACAAGGCTAGGTTAGTTGCCCAATGATATACTCAGGTTGAAGGAGCTAATTTTGATGACATGTTTGCACCGGTAGCTCGACTTGAATCCATTAGAATTCTTCTAGTTGTTGCTTGCACTTTAGGATTCAAATTATATCAAATAGACATTAAGAGTGCCTTCTTGAATGAAATACTTCAAGATGAAGCTTACGTTGAACAACCAAAAAGATTTATTGATCCTAAGTTTCAGCATTATGTCTATAAGCTGAATAAAGCTTTATATGGTCTTAAACAAGCTCGTAGAGCTTGGTATGATGGACTAACTGCATATCTCGTGGAACATGATTTTTCAAGAGGTGGTGCAGATAGAAATTTATTCATTAAACACATTGAGGAAACCATCACCATAGATCAGATTTACGTTAATGACATCATTTTTGGTTATCCTGTTGATTTTCTTGCTCATAATTTGATGAATACATGAAGCAAGGATTTGAGATGAGTATGGTTGGAGAATTAAATTACTTTCTTGGTTTCCAAGTAAGACAAACTGATGATAGGTTGTTCATATCTCAATCGAAGTATGCAAAAGACCTTGTTAAGCGTTTTGAACTCGACAGCAAGAAACACACTAGAACCCCAATGAGCACTAGTGTCAAGTTGGGTAATAATCCTACAGGTAAGAGTGTTGATCAGACACTATACATAAGTAATGATAGGTAGTTTACTTTATCTAACTGCAAGTAGACTTGACATAGCCTTTAGTGCTGGGGTATGTGCTCGATTTCGAGCTAATATTAAGGAATCCCATCTGAGAGTCGTGATACGTATCATTAGATATGTCAATGGAACCATAGATTATGCAATACTGTACTCTCGGGATGCTAATTTTGACCTTACTGGCTATTTCGATGTCGATTGGGTTGGAAATGTCGATGATCGAAATAGTACTTTCAGAGGCTTTTTTCTGTTGGAACTATTCTTGTAGCTTGGATGAGTAAGAAACAAAATTATATCCCATTGTCCACGGTAGAGGCGGAATATATAGCTATATAAAGTTGCTGCACTCAACTGCTTTGGATGAAGCAGATGTTGAGTAATTATGGAGTTGAACATGGTATTATGACTGTATTTTGTGATAACACTAGTCCCATTGATATTTTCAAAAATCCCATTCAACACTCTCGAACCAAACATATTGATATACGACAACATTTAATTCGAGAGCTTATAGAGAACCGTATTGTAACTCTTGAGCACATTTGTACAAAGAACCAATTAACTGACTTATTTACCAAATCATCAAATGGTATGCGATTTGAATATCTTAGGAAGGCTATTAGTGTCTGCGTACCTCTTTAAGTAGGTACTTTGGTGCATGTTCGTGTTTTATCATTGTGTGACATTGATTTATGCATGCATCATATTTGTTTATTTGTTTTCTGGAAAGAAACTCATACATATTTATTTTATTTTATTTATTATTTCTTGTGTGTTTGACATTTTTTTGTGTGTTTGGTGCATTCATACTTTAAAATAAAAAAAATAAAAATAGAACATTGAAAAATAAAAAAACGGAAAATTGTTTTTACATCATAATATATAATATACTTGAATTTGTTTGTTGTGATCAAGCATGTATTTAATCGATGAGCTGTAACATAGTTTTCATTGCTGACTTAGGTTATTATGGAGTACTTAATATATGTGTTTTCATGTATCATCTGCACTACACACACTATAATATTGTTAGTAGGACTCAACCGCATGTGTGAGATTTGGGATGGCAATCACATGTTAGTAATGTGACTTTGAACATGAATTGACCTTATTTAGTCTATCCCAGGTAATAAAAGCTCAATATCTTATGTTCTTCTTCGGAGCCTATTTGACTCGAGCAAGCAACAACCAGAAGAATTCTAATGGATTCAAGTCGAGCTACTGGTGCAAATGTCTCATCAAAATTAATTTCTTCAACCTGAGTATATCTTTGGGCAACTAACCTAGCCTTGTTCCTAGTTATGGTACCTTGATCATCGATTTTATTCTTAGATATCCACTTAGTAACTATAACATTGCAATCATTAGGCTTAGGGACTAAATACTATACATTGTTTCTAACAAACTGATTTAGCTCCTCATGCATTGCATTTTCCTAGCATTCATCTCTAACCGGCCTATAGCTCGCTACAAGGGTATGTTTAGTCGCTTAATGGAGAAGAGTCTGCACTTAAGATATGAAAAATAATAATGAACTTAAAATATTGAAAGATGTGAAAATAAAATTTCCGCAAAGCCAGGGAGAAAAGAAAATATCCATACAAAATGAGCTTTTCTTTATATGTTCTAATGTGCTTTAACTTGTTTGACTTTCATAATAGAGAAATACACTTATTGACAGTGATATTTAGCATGTTTTTTTATCACAAAATTAAGGTTTGGAGTCCTACTTACAAAGAATTAGCGACACTTTACACATATGGGTCACTTATATAATTTACTCTATTTTAACTTGAACTAAGTATGTGGGAAGGTTTACTGTGTGCATTGATTATACGAGTGCATGCTAACAACTGCATTTTTGAGTTAGTATATGTTACTGTTTTAAGTTTTTAATTATCGCCCCTCTTGTCATTTGTGACAAAAAGGGGGTGTAGTAGTTATTCTTTTGACTTATGTTTTTGGTTTGAATTTTGTTTTGACATTAAGATTTTGACGTACTTAAAAATTTTGATTCAGAGGTAAATGATATTTTCGTTTAGCTAGATTAAGTTTTGACGTTTAGCGATATCAATGTTTTTTTTGGTATGTTGGTTTACATTGATATTGCATCTTAATTTAGCTAGTATGACTTATGATTAACTGTTTGAATTGTGTTTATCCATATAATTATTTCACGTGTTTTTACACTAGGTATTAAAGTTGTCTGTTTCAGGAAACAAGTTAGACAAAGGAAAATCACATTTTAGCCAAGACAGTTGATTTTGGGAGTAGTTGTTTTTTTGTCTGTATTTTTACTACATTGACTTTAGATTTGTAGTTTTGTCATAGAATGTCAAAGGGGGAGCATGTTAAGGTTCATTGTAATTGGCAAGTCTGTGAACAAAAATGGATGAAATTGATATGATGTAAAAGTCAATTAGTAAGTTGCAATTTTTATAAATTGAGTTGGATAGGTTCTAAGGTTCGAGTATGAAAAGAGGAGAAAAAAGAAGCCGTAATTTCGCTAGCTCATCGCCATATCTTCGCTCGAGTGGTTGAAACACAAACATTGTCGCTCGCCTGCCGCATTGTCCTCGCTCTAGTGACAACCTGTCGTTAAGCCCCTCGATCGAGCGACGTGTCATCCAGAAAGTTTTAATTTTCGTTTTAAGGCTTTTTATCCTGGCCATTCAACCCTAAACCTAAAGTATTAATACCAGCACGCCTCTGAACATTTTTTCTAAGGTTGAACATTGAGAGAACACATATTGCTTCATGTCTACTTCATCAAATTCATCTATAGCTTTCAACTTTCGTAGTTTGATTTGTTCTTGATGGTGAAAATATCAAATTCACTTAATCCAAATACCAAACTGCTTACTTTCTAAACATCTGTCAGAGTTTTGAAGATTAAGGGAATGTGACTGGAATTTCATTTGTTGTTGGAAAATGCGGAGTTCTTTGTTGGAAAATGAAAATGCGGAATTTCATCTCTTGCCTAGGTTCGGGCTCGAGCATTGGCTCATGTTCGGCTCCCCTTCAGGTGCAACCTTAAAGCGGTACTCAAAGTACATAAAAAACATGCCACAAATCTCACGCAGAAGGTGTCATACTCTATTTCCACATTAGGGGACACTAGAGCATCCATGTATATGCTATGAACTACCTCCGCATAGTCTCTTCGAAAAGTCGAGAGTAAGTGATGGATCGACCGGCGATTACATGTCACATAGCCATGCTGTATGGCCCGTTCACGTACGACATTCAGCTGCTCAACGTGTTGGGCAATTGTCCAATCAAGTTCAGGCCTGAAGCGGTCATAATCTCTAATGGCTTGTTCTGCGACACTGATTACATTTCACTAATTGGTGCCATGTCCTAAACCAATTATGCAAAGTCCAATTAGGCGGGGTTATTCATCTCTCTTAGTTAAAATTACGAGGACGTAAAAATTTAAAAACTCTTTCAAATTATGCTCGAACTCGTCTTTCTTTCTTTCTAATTCGGATACACTTTCTTTCTCTTTCTTCTAAGTCTCATAAATCATTACAATAGGTATCCGAAATAAAATAACGATTAAACTTCAAAAAAAAAAAAAAAAAATTCTCTACCTTCGGAGTCGGATGATCGAATGATGACAGTGGCAACTTTCATTAATGATAATTAAACAATGTAGAATGCATCTTTGAAAATTTCTCTTTTTGAAAATTTGTCAGTCTACATAAACGCAAACTGGCTCTGATACCAAACTGTAACACCCCAAGTTCCGTGAACCCGGAGTGCCACGTCATCCTCATTCGTCTTGAATTAACTAAAAAAAATTTGCTAAAATAACTGAATTTTAAACATCAGATTTACAATTGTAAAACCTCGTCGGCAACAAAACTCATTTGATTAATTTAAGAAAATTGATTAAACTTTAAATCTCAAGTTTTTGAAATAACTGAAATGACAAAGTACGTTAATAATGTTCAAATACATAAATTTCAAAAAGTAAATAACTTCATCCATTAAATCGTTGCCACCACTGCCCATCAATACCGTCAGTCTCCGAAATCTGCAAATGTCGTTAAAATAATGGAATGAGTATTTCAAAGAAATACTCAGTAGACTTATCACCAATAATTAATCTACAGAATAATTGAACACGTAATCATGCAATTTAAAATCATGCAGAACATCATCATCATAGGCTCATTTTCTTTAAAAATCATAGGCTCTTTAAAATCGTAGGGTGTGAGTAGTCTCGTCTCGTGCATTTAAGCACATAAATTATGCATAACATCATCATATTATCTCATAAGAGATAGTCTCGTCTCATCTCATGTGTTAAAGCATATAAATCATGCCAAACATAACCACATCATTTATCACATAGGAGATATTCTCGTCTTATGCATTAAAGCATATAAATCACATAATACATGCAATTATAATTTAAACTAATTAATGGGGGCGAATCTACCTCAATTTATCTCGAGTCACGTGAAAAATGGAGCGGGAAGTAACCTCAATCTCCTAATCGTCCGTATGTTTCGTCTAGCCAAAATAGAAAATAAGTTTTGAATTATTATTCTGAAAATTTAAAGTTTTGAAGTGATAAAATAAAATTTAGGGGCCTAATTGGATATATGTTAAAACTGAAATTTGACAAGGACTGAAAATAATATTTTCAAAATAGTGGGCTAATTGTGGGAAACAAGAATTCTAGGGACTGATTTACTAATTACTGAAACTTTGGGACTGAAATAAATAACTTAAAATGATATAAATAAAGTTCAGGGGTTTAATTGGAAATTTATGAAACTGAAATTGAAAAGTTTAAGGACTGAGGTTAACCCATTATGAAATTTGGGATCGACCGGGGGAAATCAAGACTCCAGGGGCTGATCATTTATAACTGAAATTTTTGGGTCTAAATTACGTAACTTTTAAACTTGGGGGCTTAAGGGGTAATTTCTAAAAAATCAAATATATACAAAAATATCTCTCACTCTCACTCTCTCTCTCTCTCTCACATTTCGAACGAGCAAGAGAGGAGAGGAGAATGACGGGAAGGGGCTCTCTGCCCCTTCCTCTGATTCCGCCACCGGCCGAACGGTCGGTGGCAGCGCCACCGTCGCGTGGTGGCGCCGGTGCGGGGTGGAGGTTGTGAGGGTTTTGGCGTACGAACCGAAAATTATGAGGCTTAGGGTTCGATTTTCATTTGGGTTTCTTGGCGTAATCCGGTTGAAAAATGGGTTGGGGACTAAGGTACGTTCATGGGTCTTCTTATTTCTTGGTTTTTGTGGTGGATTTTGAGTGAAGTGGCTGTCGATTTTGGAGGTGAAGGAGTGGCGGTTTGTGCGTGTTTTGCTACTGGTGGTTCGTGGTTGCAGTCTGTGTGTGTTGTAATCGGTGTTGGCTTCGAAAATGGGTGGTTGGAGTTGTGTGTTTGCAGATGGGTTTGGGTGACTGCTTGTAGCTTTGCAGTTTGGTGGTGTAATTCGAAATTGGGTGATAGTGGTTTGAGTTTGCAGTGTCATGAGTTTTGGTGTTGTTGGTGCTAGAAATTGATGTTCTAGCATCAACATGAGTTTCCAAATTTGATGTTGTTGCTGCTAGAAATTGATTCTAGCATCAACACAAGTTTCCAAATTTGAGGGAGATGAAGATTCTTACCAAAGGTGACTTGGCTGCGTGAATAGTGAGGAGGGGAGGAATGAGTAGGCTATATGAACAGTAGAAAATTAGGGCACAAATTTCTAGGAAACTAATTGGGCCAAGAAGTTGGGCTACAAGGATTTCCTTAATTGGACTAAAATAATCAAGATTTGGACTAACATAATTGGACTCTAAATAATAAAATGTAGTACTTGAAATTATTAAAATTTGGATTTAAAAATGATAAGGAATTTGATACTTTAAACTATTCGGGATTGGACTGGATTTGAAATAGATTTAAATTTGCTTTTAAATGGCTAGACGAACAGGCTTTTATTTTTAACGTTTGGGGTTAAAACTTAGCGACACTTTTTTCAAGAAAATATAATTTTTATATTATTTAAAATTTCTCGATCGCTACATGGACTACTCATTGTAAAAGGTCAACTTTGTTAACAAGAATAACTCAAATCCTTATAAGTTGATCTATATTTTAATCTTTATTTGATATGGAATTGATCCCTTAACATGTCTCGTAAAATGATGACTCATTTGAGCGAATCAATTTTGAAACTTATGTGGTCATTTTTAGTCTTAATCGAATCAAATTACTCGTCTGAGTATAATGAACTCTGATACTATACTAAGACTTGAGGTTCCATCTTAAAAGGTCAATTTTATTAAAATGATTGCCCAAATCCTTATAAATTGATCTATATTTTCATCTTTATTCAATAACACCTATTATTCTCAATGCAAAAACAGTCAAGGAAGCTTGGGACATTCTACATAAGGACTTTCAGGTAAACTTCAAGGTATAAAATATTGTGCTTCAAAGCTTTAGAAGGTAATTTAGGAAACTTGAATGTGAAAATAAATTTTTTTTTTTTTCAAAAGAGAGATATGATATTTATTACCTCGTTCACTAGTTTGTAATGAATGAGAAAGATCATGTGTAGAAAATGTAAGTGTGATACCCTAGATCCAAGCAACTTTGAACATAAACACTTTTAATATATAATTGATACATTTCATTTATGACATATCTATTATTTAATTGAATTAATTTTTTAATAAATTAAATAATAGAACCCGTAGATTCAAGTCTCGATAATTTGTTAATCATAAGTAATTGTAATTATGAGATACAAATTACATATGATTGAATCTTAAATCATCTGTGATAGTAAGTAATAGCGATACAGATATTGTTATTACGGATAGACCATTACGTGTGACATTTTCTTACATGTGAAGTAAGTAGCCGATCTCATAAACTAAAGTGAGGTGACACTTAAATGAACATGTGGATGTTTTGTTATGGAACGAAACATTGAAGACTAGATGGAAAGATTCCGCATGGATAACTATTTGAGTGGTAGTGGTTAATCTCTAACGTTTGGTAGTGAAATCGATCATTTGACTTGAGGTCATCATAGTACCTTATATGAGGAGAGTCATACTTTGGTGATTTTGGATGTTGCTCTGTCAATGGTCACTAATACATCATCATTAGGGTATGTCAAGAATCATATGAAAGTTGTGAATAATCAATAGATGATTTGTCACTCTTAAATAATAAAAGATTGTGATCTATATTTCATTCAAATAAGTTGATAATGAAATCCTTGGCCAAAGTGTACTCATAAGTTTAAAAAAGAATTTTCGACTTACATCGACTTAAGTGAGATGAAATATATGATCAATAATTGAGATTGATACATATCCATATCTCGCAATTGATCGGATCGTATTGACTAAAGGATTATAGTTTCATGGAACGAACAAGTTTGAATTTATTATACCACGTGACATTTTTCGTCACATGTAATACCTTGACACATTGCTAGATGTCAATCTGGAACGACGGTTGTGAACTAATGATAAATTAAAAATGAGTATTCTAATTTATCGATTTTGATTAGATCAAACTAATAATTCACGTCGTTAACATCGTAATCGAGAACCTAATGAGTTGCACACAAAATGAGAATCAGAAGAATGAAATTCACTAATTAATTAATTAACGAGTGCTGAACAACTAATTAATTAGGTTGCTTGTTAATAGGCTTGGATTAATTAATTAATGGACCAAATTTATTTAAGCTAGTAAGATTTCAGAAAGAATAGAACACAATTCATTTTTCTTGCTAGCACAAGAAAAAAGAAACCCTATTCTCTTATTTTTGTTCCTTATGTGGATTTCTATTGGAGGCTGGACAATTGGACAGCTGTGAATTGCAAATCGTGATTGTTCGTGTTCAAAATAAGCAAAATAGTTTGTAGAATTCAACAAAGGTATATTTTCTATCACGATTTCTATCTAAACACAAAGCAGATCCATGGTAAGAATTGAAATTATTTTTATTTTTCGTTCTGCATGATTAAGTATATTCCCAACAAATATCTAGAGCATTAAATTTCATACATTTTATTTCCAGAATGCCGTCGTCTATAAAACTGTATTTGTATTGATATATAATTTACCAATAAACCAATGAATATAGCAGGAATTCTTGATTGATTTAAAACATAGATAATCACCCATAGGAATACAAATACAAATCCATTGAACTAATGATTTAAATTATCCAGAAGAGATGCATCCACAATCCGATTGACCTGAATCTTTTGTTGGATTTAAGGACTGTAAAATTAATCTCTTTTGGAGCACTTACATATTCAATATCTTTTAATCATTTGATCCCCTTTCCAACATTTTGACGGTTCTGAAAGAACTAATAACTTAAATCATCCAAAAATAGATTTTTCTCCACACAAATCTTTAGAGTACCGAGAACATTCTCCTCAGGTGCACCACTCCTCAGCTATGTTGCACGAGTGGTGCACAGACACTTTTATTAAGGTGATGTGTTCGTGTTTGATATATGTCGATATTGACACTCCTCAAAAATTTTGCCATAGTCATTTTTCTTTCTTTGACACTAGTAAAATATAGTTTTAGCTCAAAGTTCTTATAATATAACAAATATGCACTCTTATTTAAAATATTTCAACAAAAAACATTAACAATAATTAAAAAGCTAAAATTACACTATATAAACGAAGAATTTTAAAACCACGAGTCTTGTTGGTACTTTTTTGAAAAATCGTACGTCGGAGCTTCCGACGTGTGTCTATGCATCATAGTTCCTGAGTAACTACGTTCCTTATGAAGTGGCTCTAAATTCATATAATCAATTTCAACTCATTGTTCCTTCTTTATCCACTTGTCAAGCATGCAAATATAATATCGTGATATTCGAGGCACATGAACATAAACCTCAATAAGTTCTTTCAAAATTGACTATTTGTTCCTCTGTAAAGCATGAAAATATAATGTTGTCACATTTGAGGCATATGAATAATCAGACTGTTTTCCACTCTTTGCCGAAAATTGTAGCATTTTTCTGAATTTAATAAAAACTCTTTGTTATTTTATTCAGATGGATGCCTCGACAACTGCTGCCCAGAAGGCTGATAATGCACCAAGGCCGGTGCCTATGCTAAATTCTTCTTCAACTCATTTGCTTGATCATAGAAGTACACCTCTTGTGGAGAAACCCTTCGATGACTTCTTGCACTCAAAATCTAACACGGAACCTACATATCTCTTAGCAGGGACGGACGCAGAACTTTAAAGTTGGGGGGGGGGGGTACAATCGAACTTGCAAAAAAGTTGGAAGAAATTATACAATCGAAAATTTACGTCCAAAAAAATAATACCACATGTAATTTTGCATCTGAAAATTTACATGGGAAATAACTTTTTCGGATGTAAAATCTCGAAAATTTTTAAGGGAAAAATTCATTTCTCACCCCCACCTCCACCACCCCCCGCTCCGGCGATCGCTCCGGCGACTACTCCAACGACCTCTCCGGCGACATTTCGACGACTGCTCCGATTCTGGCGATTTCTCCGGCGACTACTCCGATTTCGATGACTATTCCGGTGACCGTTCTCAGCGACTGCTTCGATTCCATGTCACAGTCTAGATCACAACTCAGGTTACAGTCCAATTCACAAGTCATAGTCCAGGTCACAGCTCAGGTCACAAGTCACAGTCCAAGTCACAACTCAGGTCACAAGTCACAGTTCAGATCACAACTCAGAATTTTGTTCATAGTCACTGGTTATTTTCAAATGATCACATCACAGGATACAAAATATTTTTGCACATGGCTCAGATTAATATTTAGTCACAAATTGTCGAATTTTAAGGTCACGATTAATCCATTATGCGATCACAATTAGTCCATTATGCGGCTCTAATTGGTCACGAAACATAACACAGATTCAAACAATTGCCGCCCGCACCTCACCACACTACCACAAGCACCCCACCATCGATCCCGATCCACCACCGTCGCCATAGTCACCACCAAAATCACCGCCGCCTCCGACGACAACACCATCCCCTCAAACAAATCAACAGAAAAACACCACCGCACCAGATCGCAAAGTACGGATCAAAAACCAAAAAACTCCCAAAATTTCAACCACCAGATAGATTAATTTAGTCACCACCAACATCTTACCTATCACCCAATGCCATGACCGCCACCCCCGACACCGTAAAGTACGAATCAAAAACAAAAAAACTCCCAAATTTTCAACCACCAGATAGATTAATGAAGTCCATGGAAAATTTCAACCGCCAGATTGATTAATGAACTCCCAAAAGAATTAAACAGTGCTTATAGATACAAAATTTCATCTCGTAAGAAAGAATGCCATGGAGATGGTAGATTAATGATTAATGAAGTCCACCCATACACAGTAGATCTGCACGGTTTGGCACCCGAAGCAACCGGTGGTGGTACTGCAGTCACCGCCGATGAACCTTCGCGACCTGCAGATGGCGCAGATCTACAACGCCGTCACCTAGCCGACCACAAATGGGCTGGGTCTATGTCGCCATGGTGTAGTACTGCAGTCGTCGCCGATGAACTTCGCGATGCTGTTGCAAATTAGGGAGAGAGGAGAGGAGGGAGGACGCCGGCAGCTACGAGAGAGATAGGGTGTGAGGGAGAGGAGTTATGCTGAAAGGTGAGAAATTAGGGATTTAAGTTGGGGCGGGGCGGGGCGGGGCGGGGCGGGGCGGGGTTTTTATAATATTAAATATTTAATTAAATATAAAAAAAATTGTATCAACCTATAAAACATCTGACTTTTGAAAATAAAAACATGAAATCTGATTTTAGAATTTGGATTTTCAAAAGTAGGGGAGGGTGTAATTTCCACAATTTTTAATGTTATATTTCATATAAAATTTCATAATAAAATGATAAAAATTATATTGAGAAATTTGTATTGCAAAAATAATAAGTGTTAATGAAATAATTGAGTTTTTTTAATAAGTCTCACGTTTAACGTATTTTTAACTATTTTCGATATCTGTTTGGACTATTCGATATGCCCATAATGTAGTTCTCGAAATAAGCTTTGAGAAGACATAAGCAATTTGTAGATTCGATTATCGTACGATCGTCGGAGAATTTTTAAAATTAGCATGTTATCGAAATTCAAATTTATTGTGATTTTGCCCCTGTTTGGTGGAGATTAAAATTAAATTTTTAGTAAATTTTGATAAAAGTTTAACAATTATGAATTTCATGAAATATGTTATTAAAATTAATTGTTAACTTTGATTTAGATTAAAATTTAGATTTCAATCGATACCAAACATAACTTTTAAAAAAAAAAAATCTCAAAAGTGGGGGGGGGGGGGGGGAGGGGGGGACGTGCCCCCCCAGGACCCCCCCGGGTCCGCCCGTGTCTCTTGGTAATTAGTTCCCTCAACATTTTGATTTGAATTTATTTCTATTTTACAAAATGTGGAAGTTTGATATGTGATATTGGTACAAACCAAATGATCTTGTTGATTCAAGGGAGTATGTCACCTAGTCTAAAAGTTACTTGCTTTTTACTGATGCAACCTTGGAAAGTTGTTTACTTTAATTATTTTCTACATGATGGAGGGTTCCTTGTTTTATGAAGTTCGTTCAAACTTATAAGTTGATTGTATTTGTTTACTTAATACTTTCAAAGCTGTTAGTACAATTTCTCCCAACACTTCTACTTTTAGAGGGTAAAGGTTATGACTTATTAGGATGATATCTATTTTGTGTTGGCCAAATTTTTTGAACATCCTTTTTAGATGCTCGTAAAGAGAGGCAGTAAAATGTTTCCTCTACATGTAAATAATAATTTTTAAGTGTTATATAGATATGAAACTAAGCCCCCGTTAGAGCCCCATTTTTTCCAATTTCTCATTCTCATTTTTTCATTTTGCGGGCCCCACATTTGAAATTTTGGTGAGTTGTTCCAGAAACTTTTTGGTGAGTGAACCGTTGAAATTTGGCTGGACAAAAATACCCAGTTTTTCATCCACTATTTACCAAAATATCTACTATTATTACCCACATATTCTACTTCTTTGAACCGTTAAAACAAGGGTAGATTCGGCATATTCACAAATTGTCTGCCAACTTTAGAAAAGGCTGTACGAAGTCAGGGAAATAATCAGAATTTGTACTGTTGAAGCCGTCCAAAAACCAAGAAAAATGAGAAAAAATGGGGAAAAAATGGGGCTCAAACGGGGGTTAAATATGCTCACCTGATCATCTTGATAATGTTGGAAAGATTTGTCGAAGGATCCTGTTATAAATAATTTTTTATGTACCATACCTTAGGGTCGGCTACATATTATTCCCTCACTACTCCATTAGATTTATTGCTCTGTTTCTGAGAAGAACCAAAGTAACCAAACTGGACCATGTTAGTTTTAATGTAGCTTGATTTTATGCGTTCAAGTTTATATGTCAAATCATGAACTTTCTTCAGGTTTATATGTCGTGACGAACTAAGTCTTCTTCTCTTATAATGTTTTCCCTGCTATTTTCATTATCTTTTCTTTTCATACATCAAAAGCTACATTTCACCATACTTCATTTGCATTGTCTGGTTCTATGGTTTCTTAATATTTTCTTCTTGTTTAAGGACAATATCTCAAATTAACAAGACAGAGAAGTGTTGAAGAACTCATCATTTCATGTGATCCTTCTTATAACTTATGTAGTTGGCTATTTTTTTTTTTATTAATAATAACCTTTGAGTTTTATTGGTAAACCCTCACTTGTGGCGGAGGAAAACTGTGGTTACAATTAAGCCCCTGTTTGGCTCCCATTATTTGGCATTTCTGATAGTTGAAATTTTTTGGAATAGTGATTGATGAGAGAATGTGTGGTGGAAAAGTAATTTTTATTATGGTTCCTCTAGTTTTTGGTATGATCACTGGATGGGCCAGCAAAGTTTGGAGGAAAAGGGATTAGAAGTACGGGATCCTTCGCTGAAAGTTAAAGACTTATTTTCTGATGGAAAATGGGATAGGTCACGGCTGCAGGAGCTAGTGGGGACAGATCAGGCATCTGCCATTGAACATTCTGGGATTTACTTGCGGTCTGGTCGTGATTGTTATGTTTCGAAACCCAGTAAAGATGGGTTATTTTCTACTAAATTTGCATGGAACTTGATCCGTACAAAAGGTGAGCTTTGCTCATGGTCAAAGTGGTTATGGCATTCGAGGGTCCCTAAGCGAATGTCTTTTGTTACTTGGCGGTCCAATAAAAACTGTCTTCCAGTTGATGATATCATTCAATCTCTTGGCATTCCTTTCGTATCAAAATGTGAATGTTGTATAGAGCCTGCAGTGGAGACTTTGGATCATGTTCTATGTTCAGGAGAGGTGGCCACTAAGGTATGGAACTACTTTGCTCTTCATTTCAATTTACGCATGCCTCAAGTCAATTCTTGGAGAAGCCGTATGAAGCTTTGGTGGTCTTTTGCACCTAAATCAACTCAAATGGGCTTTCTTCGTGGTGTCTTGCCTTTGGTAATCACCTGGTCTCTCTGGACAGCACGGTGTGCTGCTCGCATGGAAGGAATAATTTTTGATTGGAAAGGAGTTGTGTGGAAAATTAAATCTTTCCTGTCTACTTGTGTTGGACTGATCCACAAGGTGAAAAGACTTTCAGACCGAGATATAGTTTCTCTTCAATCTCTTAACTGTCCTATTATATTTCCAAAGCCACCACAGGTGCAACTAATATCCTGGAAAAAACCCTCTGGTCACTTTGTTAAATTGAATGTTGATGGGGCGTCTATAAGGAATCCTGGACAAGCTGGTGGAGGGGGTCTAATACGTGATGCAAAGGGTACTTGTTGGGCAGGTTTTGCGCATCATTATGGACACACCACGAACACGGTTGCGGAATCTCGAGCTCTTCTTGATGGCCTGAGAATGTGTAACGAACTTGGATTACAAAATGTGATGGTGGAATCGGATTCAAAAGTTGTGGTTCAATGGATGGAAGAACGAGCTTGTTCCTTATGGGTCCTCCAAGATTTTTGGGATGAAATTCTAGTGTTGGCTAAAAGGGTAAATGCTAGGATTCAACATGTGTACCGGGAAGCGAATATGGCTGCGGATTTTCTTGCGAAGCAGGCAAGTGATGGACATTCTTTTGAGTTCTCTCGTGGTGATTCTGTGCCTCCTCTTCTTTTTGGTATCTTACGTATAGATCGTTGGGGATTACCGCATATTAGACGTTAGTTTTGTTTTCTGTCTTTATTTTGATGTTGGACTATTGTAATTACCGCGTTCTTTGTTTTCACATGTAACCACGGTTTTCCTCCGCCACAAGTGATGGTTTTTTAATAAAATTCTGGAGGTACCGCCCTCCTTTAACCAAAAAAAAAAAAGTTTTAGATTTGTGTGTAATATTATTTTATTTGATGAATGTGTGGTTGTAATGAAGAGAGATAAAAATTTAATGTAATGTAATTTAATTTAATGGGGGCCAAACAGGGGCTAATTATGAAAAGCGAAAAGAAGGCAAATTACATTTATCTAAACGAATGCAACCAATTGTAGAAACTGGGAACTAGAGACTGATTCTAAGAAATCCGAACGACCTTGAGATCCAAGACGCGCTAAAGAATCTGCTACCTGATTGGCTATTTTACTTGATGCCACATATGTAAATTAAGAAAAAGTTGATTTAATAAATGAAGAAACACTATAAACATAACATAAAAATTTTGGTTTTTATTTTAATTGTGTAATTAAGCCAATGCTTCTAACCGAAACCAGGAGTTGATTTGTGACAGTTTGAGATTAATTCATGCAAGAGCAATAGGGGCTACTTGTTTCATCATTTGGAGAATGGAGCTACAACGAGGAGAACCAAAGAAGTCTTCTGTTTTTCAAGTAGTATTGTAATTTAATGTAAAAAATGAATAAGTTAAAACTGAAAGAAGAAACTCAATTATTGGACATTTTATATCCTCTCTTTGCTTGCTGATTTTCAGTGTCTGTTTCTTAATTTGATTTTGTAGCTAGGGTCCATCATATGCTTCTATATATTATGGAACTCTATGGCATCTCTCTGTGATCTGTTTCAGAATGTTGAAGGCACATCAAAGCCCGAGCCTACGTTGAGCAGCCCTGATATAACTCATCTGGACGAGGAAGGTATTAAAATTCTTTAGGGGCTTCCCTTTTATGACTTGCTGCTCTCAAAAGCTCACGTCCAACCTATGTCAAAAATGTTGTTCTCTTGCAGTCAACTTATTACCATATTTTGAAAATGGTGAAAGTTGATTATTTTATATAGTAATTTGATACTGGTCAAACACTAATGCACTGTTGCAGTTTGGTAATCATCGGTTGTACAGAAGATTGCCCATTTTACAAATTAGGAGCCGATTGTATTCGTTTGATGCTTGCAGAGTTTTCCACCGAGATTGGATTCTGCACTGCAGTCTACAACAGTCCAGCGATCATAAGATGCTTTGGAAAAACATGGGAGGTAATATTCTGTGGGGGATATGACACCAAAAGGCTTTAATTCGAGTTGGAGAAAGTTTGTGGATGATAACTTATGCTACCAAAAATCGTACATGTTGACTTCCAAACTTGACGATTGAGAATGAGCACGAACGAGGTCTTTCGGTACCTGAAACAAAGGCGTCGAGGTGTGTCCTCGTCGCCCCTCCGATATTGAGTTAGAGAGAGAATTTGCGTAAAGATATGTGCTGAAAATTATGTAAAAAACGTACCTTGATAATGAATTGGAATGATGTATTTATAGAGGTAGGTAGTGCATTCCTAGTAGGATTACAATGTTGAAATCCCTAGGAGTTCTAACGTAATTGGAAGTGGCAACTCAATTGGTTTTGTGTCATCTATGTGCTTGGATAAGAATGGGACTCTGATGGTGGAGTCTTTTCATGATGAGGAAACATATTAAGAGCAAGACTCTCTTTCTCTTTGGTTTGGATAAGCCTTGACGCGAGGGAGAATCCTAATAAGTCGAGGGCTGCACGGTACGAGGTTTAGTCGTGATCTCGAGGAAGATGAAAGGTCGAACGAACAAGTATGGATTAGTCAAAATCAAGAAACCTAATTAACAAAACATAAACATAAAGTGCAAGAATAAAGAAAATCAACACAAGAATTTTTCGGTCATAGCCCCAGAGGTTCGACGACCACTTCTAATACCTAATCCCCTGTTGAGCATCCATTATAAATGGATAAAGCTCTATTGAACTATAAAGTCAAAAACCGGTAGCAAAGATACAAATATGTTCAAGATATTACAAGAACCAAGTCACAGAGACTTATCTTTGGAGAATCACATAGATCGAACTATTCTCCACCTAGATCTCACTCCAAACTACTTCGATCAGACACAGAAGTCTACAACTCTCAAGAATCACTCAGATTCTTATATCAGAACACTCAGTTCAACACAGTAAGCCTTTGATCTGAACTATTACAGATTCTACCTACTAATATCATCAAGAATGATGAACCCTAAATCACGAAGAAGAAAGGGATTTCAGAAAAGAGAGAGAGCGTTCAAAGTCTTGAGCAAGAGAAAAGTGATTCCAATCGTTAAGTCAAGTGAGTATATCGCGATAGCAGTTTCTAGAGCTCCATCCAATGACCACCAGAATGCCACGTGTCACAATCCAGTTGAATGCACCCACTCAAAGAGTTGTCATATGAAAAACACGACTTTACTTAATTTTGGAAGCACACTTTCATTCACAGCCAGGTCCAGGGTTCGAACTTAACAATCTCCACCTTGCTTTCAAAATTAGCCAATAGTGCAGCCAGAAGCTTTATCATCAGTTTATAATTTCATTTGCTCCATGTGTGTATGATCAATGCAGAGAGTCAACAGATAATGACTTTAAACAATTTATGAATTTGTTTAAAGGTATTACTTTTGTTCCCATATCAGCAGGATTGTTTAAAGTAGCTATCTTTCCAATCTTAAGTAATCCTTTAGAAATAACATCTCTTATAAAATTGTATTTAACATCAATATGTTTCATTCTATCATGAAACATAGGATTCTTACTTAAGTGAATAGCACTTTGACTATCAAAAAATAAGATAGGATTTGAATCTACAAAACCAAGTTCATTCAAAATGCCATTCAACCAGATGCCTTCTTTAATGGCATCAGTGGCAGCAATATATTCTGCCTTAGTGGAGGATAGAGCAACTCTCTTTTGCAGTTGAGATTTCCAGCTTATAACAGTACCCCACAAAGTAAAGAAATAAGATGAAGTAGATCTCCTATTGTCTCTATCTCCAGCAAAATCAGAGTCTGTATACCCTCTTAAAATTACTCTCTCTTTATCCATTTTAAACATTAAAACTAAATTAGATGATACCTTTAAATATTTCATTAGCCATTTTAAAGCTTTCCAGTGGCTTTCACCAGGATTTCCCATAAATCTGCTCAAAACACTAATACCATAAGCTAAATCAGGTCTAGTACAAATTATCAAGTACATAACAGATCCAATAACATTAGCATAGGGAATTTTAGACATTCTATCAAATTCATCTTCAGTTTTAGGAAAGAAATCAGATGAGAGTTTAAAATAATTTGCAAGTGGTAAAGATACAGGTTTACAATCAAACAGATTGAACTTTTTCAAAATCTTGTTAACATAATCATTTTGATTCAAGAAAAGAGATCCATTTTCTACATTTCTGATAATATGCATACCAAGAATTTTCTTGGCAGGACCAAGATCTTTCATATCAAATTCTGATTTTAATTTGCATTTGATATCATCAATTTCAGACTTATTAGCACAGCAAGAAGCATGTCATCAACATAAAGGACCATGTACAAAGAATTTTTGCCTCCATCTCCTTTACTATTAAGGCAAGTATCATAATTGCTTCTATTAAAACCAAGTTTCAAGACAGACGAGTCAAATCTTTTATACCATTGTCTTGGAGCTTGTTTCAACCCATACAAAGACCTTTTTAACAAGCACCTTTAACATAATTTAAAGGTTGTTTCATGTAAATCACTTCATCCAATTCACCATATAGGAATGCAGTTTTTACATCAAGTTGATCAAGTTCCCATTTAAATTGGGCAACTAAGGCAAGAATGCATCTAATAGTAGTATATTTAACTATAGGGGAAAAAAATTTCATCATAGTCAACACCTTCTTTTTGTGTAAACCCTTGGCAACAAGTATAGCTTTGTATCTAACTTTATTTTTGCCACCTTTCCCTTCCTTTAGTTTATAGATCCATTTACAATCAACCAGTTTGTGATCCTTAGGTTTATTAACCAATTCCCAAGTTTTATTTTTGTACAAGGAAGCCATCTCTTCTTCCATAGCCTCTAACCACAATTTAGAATCTTTAGATTTTAAGGCTTCATAGTAGGAATTTGGTTCAGAACCTATTTCTTCCTAGAAAGTGAATAAGGACACAAAATCATCACTGTTAAATCTGGCAGGAGGTCTGATTTGTCTTCTCTCCCTATCTCTAGTAAGTTGATATTCATTAGGAGGAACATCAGAAGTGTCAGGTTGGTCATATTGGCTTATTTCTGTTTCTATTTCACCAATATGACCAACTTCTACCTGTTCAACATCAGTATTGTTTAAGTGTTCAGGCTCCACCTCAATTTGAACATCATTTTTGGTCACATTTTCAGTTTTTCCTCCAAACATGGCATACTACATTCATTAAAGACAACATCACTTCTAATGATAACTTTGTATCCCTTTTCCTCTTTTACCCACAGCTTGTAACCTTTTACATTTTCAGCATAACCTAAGAACACACACTTAAGTGATCTAGGTTCAAGTTTTCCTATATTCTGATGAGCATACGCAGCACAACTAAATATTTTCAAATAGGAATAATCAACAGAACTTTGAGTCCATACAAATTTAGGCACATTAAAATTTAAGGCACTAGTGGGACTCCTATTAACAAGATATGCAGCAGTTTTAACAGCTTCTCCCCAAAATAATTTGGGCAAACCAGAGCTTAAAAGCATGCACCTAATTTTGTTCAATAATGTCCTATTCATTCTCTCAGCAATGCCATTTTGTTGGGGAGTATAAGTCACAGTTTTATGTTTTAGAATGCCATGAAGTTTACAGAAATCATTAAACTCACATTTGCAAAATTCAAGACCATTGTCAGTTCTTAAGATTTTAATTTTCAAATCAGTTTGGTTTTCTATCTGGGTTTTCCAATCCTTAAAGACATGAAAGTTTCATCTTTTGTTTTTAACAGGAATACCAAGATTTTTCTGGAAAAATCATCAACTATAAGTAGATAATACTTAAAACCTGACAATGTAGGTATAGATGTAGGACCCCAAAGATCTGCATGCAAATATTCTAGAATTTGCTTAGTTTTGTGAGTACCAGTGGGAAAAGGCAATTTTACTTGTTTACCAATCGAACATTTTTCACAGTTTGAAAATTCACCAATGTTATGTTTCCCAAATACCCCTTTATCTTGTAAAGACTTTAGACCTTTCTGTCCAATGTGACCGAGTCTATCATGCCAAAGTTTGGCAAGATTAAACTTTTCATTCAGAGCTGCAGCAGTTAGCCCCATTAAAGGTTTAGCATTTAGAAAGTACAAACCATGTCTCTTTGGGATAGAAGTGATTTCATCACTACCCCTAAAGATTTTTATATGTCCTTGACCCAGTTTAATGTCAAACTCCATGTCATCTAACATACCTAGAGACACAAGGTTTCTCTCAAGTTCAGGAACAAATCTGGTGCCTTTTAGAAGTAAAACTCTGCCATTTTCTAAAAGAAGTTTAATAGTTCCAATTCCTTTTACTTTACAGGTCATGTTGTTTCCCATAATAATGTGCCCTCCTTTCGTTTTTTGAAAATCCAGAAAGTAGTTCTTGTTAGGGTACATATGAAATGAGCAACCTGAACCATATTAACAAGAACCAGACCATTGTCTTGAAATTTATCATAGGTCATCACAACATTACTTTCACTGGGTTTCTTTTCTTTCAAATCATTTTGTTTCTTAAAATAGTCTTTTGAAAAATGACCTATTTTACCACAATAGTAACACTTCTTTCCTTTTGCCTTATTCTTGGATTTGTATTTATCACTGCCTCTTTTTCTGAAATCATTGGGGGATTTTTGAGTGAAAATTAGATTTACCAAAACATTGCCTTTTATCAAATTTTTTTCCCCATTTTGATTATTAACTTTTTCAGACTTAAACTCAAGATTTCTATTTCTAAGAGCATTAATAATAATATCAGTGGAAATGCTATCTCTCCCATATTCAAGAGCATTCTTTAAGTCTCTATGTCTGTCACTAATGGAGTTTAACAGGACCACAACCAACTGTTCCTTTGAAAGTTTTTTATCACAGTTTGCAAGGTCTTGGGTCAGTTTGGTAAATCTATTTAGATTTTCTTCTAAGTCAACAGAATGATCAATTTTGAAAGAAAAGAACCGTTTTAGCAAAAAACATTTATTTAGAACAGTTTTTGGCTCATATTTGACATTTAATTTGGCCCAAAGATCTGCTGCAGTTTTAGTCTCACCAATTGTTCTGATCACATTGTCAGAGAGGTAGAGGAAGATAATACTCCAGGCTACTTCTTCTAATTCAGTCTTTTTAGTGTCACTCAACTGTTTAGGCCAAGAACCATCCAAGGCTTTAGCACATTTCATTTGCATTAAAACAGCTCTCATCTTCTGACTCCGCATATTAAAATACCCAATCCCATCATATTGATTTAATTCAAACTTAGTGGTAGCCATCACATATGTCAAGAAAATAGGCACGTATAAATCAAGTTATAATCAGAGAAGCACTCAGGCAAAATACACTAAGCTGATGTACAAATAGACATCAATAATGCACATAAGTTTATGTATCCAAACAATGAACAAATATTACACAGTATAATAGAAGAACCTAAACAGAGATCACAATTCCTAGACTTAACAGAAGTTCTTCAATCAAGATCCTCCAATTACACCTCAGTCCTGAGTTTATCTTAGATTCCCAAGGCCTCTTAGGAGCCTTTGGACAAAGACAAATCTCAGTAGGGTAATTGAGAAAGGTAAAGTAGGAATTAGAATACTACTTTAAAGAAGTATAGGAAAGATCTCACCAAGTAAGTGTAATAAACTCAGATTCCTTCAGTAAAGTTCACACGGTTTGGAATAGATTTCAGATACACAGTTTACTCGATTGTTCGGTATCAAGATTCAGCAAACCAGGCTCTGATACCACTGAAAGGTCGAACAAACAAGTATGGATTAGTTAAAATCAAGAAACCTAATTAACAGAACAGAAACATAAAGTGCAAGAATAAATAAAAAAATCAACACAAGAATTTTTTGGCCGCAACCCCAAAAGTTCGGCGACCACTTCTAACGCCTAATCCCCTGTTGAGCATCCATTATAAATGGATAAAGCTCTGTTGCACTATAAAGCCAAAAATCGGTAGCCAAGATACAAATATGTTCAAGATATTACAAGAACCAAGTCACAGAGACTTATCTTTGGAGAATCACACAGATCGAACTATTTTCCACCTAGATCTCACTCCAAACTACTTCGATCAGACACAGAAGTTTACAGCTCTCAAGAATCACTTAGATTCTTATATCAGAACACTCAGTTCAACTCAGTAAGCCTTCGATCTGAATTATTACAGATTCTACCTACTAATATCATCAAGAATGATGAACCCTAAATCACGAAGAAGAAAGGGATTTCAGAAAAGAGAGAGAGAGAGCGTTCAAAGTCTTGAGCAAGAGAAAAGTGATTCCAATCATTCAGTCAAGTGAGTATATCGCGATAGTAGCTTCTAGAGCTCCATCCGACCACCAGAATGCCACGTCTCACAATCCAGTTGAATGCACCCACTCAAAGACTTGTCATATGAAAAACACGACTTTACTTAATTTTGGAAGCACATTTTCATTCACAACCAGGTCCAGGGTTTGAACTTAACAGAAGACCTAGTGGCTGAGATCTCCAACCTCGAGGAGATATGGCCGAGGAGGTCATGAGGCATTGGAGCCAAATTGGAAAAATACTCCTCGGGTACCATGCTCAAGCACCACCAACATTGGGATAATCAATAAAAATCTAGTGGTTGGTGATGTACTAATTTTTGAGCTCTTGGAAAGCAGTTCTGTAAAAGCAATGTATAAAGTTCAAATTTTAAGATGTACCATTCCACCAGAACTACAAGAACGGATAAATAAGAGAAGAGCTGAACGTCAAATGATCAATATTGATGACGAGTAGGATACTGAGTGGTTTCTGATTGCAAATTTTTTGTTGAAAATTTGGAATATTGAAAAGGATTTGGCGTGTTCGAACTCTTATATCATGTCTTTGTAGTTTTTCATTTTGCCTGATCTCCACCCTTAATAGATACAATGTTGTTCATTTATTCCTATTAATTCTTTTACTCTCAAAGTAATATTTGTCTTAATGACAAATTTTGTTTGAATATCCTTTTAAGATGATCCTTATTGAGTTGAATAAACGTTAGAAGACTCCCAAGTGTTCATTATCAATTGAGATTCTCATGGGGACAATAGACATTCTCAAATGACCTCTTCGTCACATGAGATGCAAAGGTTGTATTATTATGCCTCTTAATAATAGTAATAACTAACATTGTTGCTTACGTGTGTAGTTGAAATTGTAAGGCCCAGACCACATCACGATGTGAGTATTGAAACAAACAATAATCTCAAACAGTAAAGTAAACTGTAGAAATTAAAGAATGAACACAGAGAATTGTTTTGGCCGTAGCCCCGGAGGTTCGGTGACCGCTTCAAACACCTACATCCCCCGTTGAGCATCCATAAACAGGAATATGCTCAGATGCACTAAATCAGCCACAAAAATGGCAACAAAGGTTACAGAGAGTATAAAGAAAGGATATGAGACTTATCTCTCAAGGTACATCAACAGATAGCCCATGAATCACTCAGAAAACACCAAGAACACCTTCGAACATACACACAGTATTACAACAGAGGACTTCGACCACAGCCTCTCAATATTCACACAGAATATTACAATCGAAGGTAGATCTAACTATTACAATACTCTAAATCAAAGATTTAGAGTGAATACAGGCATCAAGAATCAAACCCTATCCCTTTTCTTCGTTTTCTCTCAGAGAGCAGGAAACCCTAGAAGACTCTCGAATAATGATCGAATGCCAGAAGCCAGAAATATCTCAAGCCCAAGTATACCAACCGTCCAAGCATCAGACGGTCACCAGTGAGCCAAGTGTCATCCATCCAGTGAAGTTGTCAACCAAATAAGAAAGGCGTGTATTGTAAACACGACTTCCATCCAAAAATTGAGAGCACACAAGATGGGCCAGGATCCGGCCCAACAATCTCCACCTTGCTACCAGATTTTTGGACCATAAGTGCATCCAGGAACATAAACACAGTTTATATCATTTACTCTAAGTAACAACATCAATATCACAAAGAATCAATGGAAAGAAATTTAAGACAGTTTAAAAACTTGTTTAGAGGTATCACTTTAGTACCCATATCAGAAGGATTATGCTGAGTTGCAATCTTTTCAATTTTTATCATGCCTTTAGAAATGACATCTCTAATGAAATGATATTTAACATCAATGTGCTTAGTTCTATCATGAAACATAGAATTTTTACTAAGATGAATAGCACTTTGATTGTCAGAAAACACAGCAGTTTGGGTATCAACAAAACCAAGTTCAGATAATAAACCATTTAACCACATTCCTTCCTTAATAGCATCAGTAGCAGAGATATACTCTGCTTCAGTAGATGATAAAGCAACAATCTTTTGTAATTGAGATTTCCAGCTAATGACAGTCCCACATAAGGTATAAAAATAGGATGAGGTGGATTTCCTATTCTCTATCACCAGTAAAATCAGAATCAGTATAGCCCTTTAACAGCACTCCATCTTTATTAGATTTGAACACTAAGCCTAAACCAGCAATACCTTTCAGATATCTTAATAACCATTTTAGAGCATTCCAGTGATCTTCTCCAGGGTTACCCATAAATCTACTTAGTACACTAATGCTATGAGCAAGATCAGGTCTAGTGCAGATCATTAAGTACATAACAGAACCTATTACGTTAGCATAAGGTATTCTGGACATTCTAGCATATTCTTCTTCAGATTTGGGACAGCAATCAGAAGACAATTTATACTGGCTAGCAAGAGGTAAAGATACAGGTTTACAGTCATGCATGTCAAACTTTTTCAGCACTTTCATCACATAGTCATGTTGGTTCAAAAACAACAGATCTTTTTCTTTATTTCTCTCAATATGCATGCCCAGAATTTTCTTAGCAGCACCCAGGTCTTTCATGTCAAATTCAGATTTAAGCTTCAATTTAATAAACTCAATTTCACTTTTATCACAGCTAGCAAGAAGCATATCATCTACATATAAAACCAGATACAGGGAATTTTTACCTCCATTACCTTTGCAGTATATGCAGGTGTCATATTGACTTCTTTTGAAGCCAAGTTTCAGCACAAAAGAGTCAAATCTTTTGTACCATTGTCTAGGAGCCTGTTTTAAACCATACAAGGATTTCTTTAACAGACATACAGTATTTTCAGAGTTTCCTTTTTCAAAACCAACAGGTTGGCGCATGTAAATAGTTTCATCAAGTTCACCATACAGGAAAGCAGTTTTAACATCAAGTTGATCCAGTTCCCATTTAAATTGAGCAACAAGGGCAAGCAGGCATCTAATAGTAGTATATTTAGCTACAGGAGAAAAAATTTCAGTATAGTCAATGCCCTCTTTCTGAGTAAAGCCCTTAGCAACTAATCTAGCTTTGTACCTCATGTTATTACTCCCACCTTCTCCATGTTTGATCTTATAGATCCATTTACAATCTATAATTTTCTGCCCTTTGGGCTTTTGAACCAGATCCCAAGTTTTATTTTTAAACAAAGAACTCATTTCTTCTTCCATGGCATCTTTCCAATGCATTTTATCTTTACAAGATATGGCCTCATCATAGGAGTTTGGTTCGTTTTCAAATTGTTCTTGGAAAGTAACAAGGAGACAAAATTTTCACTGTCAAATCTGGTGGAAGGCCTAATCTGTCTTCTCTCCATATCCCTTGTGAGTTGGTACTCATCAAGAGGCAGAGTTGAAGAGCCAGATTGGTCAGTAACACCAGTTTGATCAGTGTCACTTTCAGGTACAGGGACATCATCTAGTTCTGAGTTTACAGTAACATTTTCAGAAATACTTTGATCAGAACTAGATGACTCCACCTCAATTTGAACATCCCTTTCAGTTAAAACATTTTCTTTTCCCTCAAGGCAGGGCATCAAAGACTCATTGAAGATAACATCTTTTCTAATAATAACTTTGTAGCCCCTATCAGATTTAATCCATAGCCTATAGCCTTTCACATGATCATCATAACCCAAGAAAACACATTTAAGTGATCTATGTTCAAGTTTACCCACATTTTGATGAGCATAGGCAGCACAACCAAAAACTTTCAAATAAGAGTAATTCACAGAACTTTCAGACCAAACAGCTTCAGGAATAGCAAAGTTTAAAGCACTAGTAGGACTTCTGTTTATCAAATAAGCTGCAGTTCTAACAGCTTCACCCCAAAACATTTTCGGTAAACCAGAACTTAAAAGCATACATCTGACTTTGTTAAGCAAGGTTCTGTTCATCCTTTTAGCCATGCCATTTTGTTGTGGGGGTATGAATTACAGTTCTATGTCTCACAATGCCATGGTCTTTATAGAAATCATTGAATTCATTATTGCAGAATTCCAAACCATTATCAGTTCTCAAGATTTTTATTTTCAAATCAGTTTGATTTTCAACTTTAGTTTTCCATGCTTTGAAAACAGAAAAGGTTTCATCCTTGGATTTCAGTAAATGAACCCAAATTTTTCTTGAGAAATCATCAATAATCAGCAAGTAATATCTAAAACCAGATAGAGTAGACACAGAAGCAGGGCCCCACAAGTCAGCATGTAAGTACTCAAGTTTTTGTTTTGATTTGTGTGTGCCAGTGGGAAAAGGAAGTTTCACCTGTTTACCTATTATGCATTGTTCACAAGAACCAAAATCACCTATGTTTAATTCTCCAAACAATCCTTTTGCTTTTAAACCCTTTTTGCCAATGTGACCAAGTCTCTCATGCCAAAGTTTTGCCAAGGTAAAGTTTTCAGAAATAGCAGAAGCAGTCAATCCCAACAAAGGTACAACTTTCAAATAGTACAGCCCATGTCTCTTAGGGGATGATATGACTAAGTCACTTCCCTTAAGAATTTTAATGTACCCCTTTCCCATATTAATGTTAAACTCCATGTCATCTAACATGCCTAAGGACACTAAGTTCCTTTTCAGATCTGGGACAAATCTGGTTTCCTTTAAAATCAGAGTATTCCCATTTTCTAAAAGTAGTTTAACAGTACCAATACCACTTATCTTGCAGGCATAGTTATTTCCCATTATAACTTGCCCTCCTTTGGTTTTAGTAAAGTCAATAAAACAGTTTTTGTTGGGGCACATGTGGAAAGAACAGCCTGAGTCAAGTATCCATTCATCACTCAGTTTCTTTCCTAAACTTGCAAGTACAAGACCATTTTCAGTTTTGGCTTTATTTAGAGCAAGTACAGTATTTCCCTCTTCCAAAACTCTTTCTCTAGATTTATTTTTCTTTTTAAAACAATCTTTAGCAAAATGACCAAGCTTACCACAATAGTAGCATTTTTTCCCTTTGGAGTTATACTTGGTCTTGTTCCTTTCAGTCCATTTTTTACGGTCTTTAGAAAATTTTGCATGATAATCAGATTTTGTAAAGCCTTTTGCTTTTGATAACAAATTTATCCCAGTATGACTAGTACTTGACTCAGCCTTAATTTCTTGTGCCTTGTTTTTTAAAGCATTGATTATAATATCAGTACTTAGATCATCTCTTCCATATTCTAAGGCAACCTTAATGTCCTTATACCTGTCACTTATGGAGTTTAATAGGACTACAGTCAATTGATCTTTTGAAAGTTTTTCATCACAATTGGCCAAGTCTTGGATAAGTTTAGTAAATCTGTTCAGGTTTTCATCCAAATCAACTGCAGGATCCATTTTGAAAGAAAAGAATTGTTTTAAAAGAAAACATTTGTTTGGAGTAGACTTGGTCACATATTTGGCATGAAGTTTGGCCCACAATTCAGTAGCAGTTTTAGTTTCACCAATACACCTTATCACATTTTCAGATAAGTATAAGATAGTACTCTAAGCAATTTCATCAAGTTCAGCCCTTTTGGCAGGAAGTAAATCAGCAAGCTAACTATCATCCAAAGCTTTAACACATTTCATTTGCATTAAAATAGCTTTCATTTTCTGACACCACATGTTAAAATCAACTTTACCATCAAATTGACTAACTTCAAATTTTGCAGAGGCCATGTTCAAATAATTCATACACACAGGCTGAAAGCAATTATCACAGTATGCAAAGGATTAGCAGGTGTCATAGAATTATCACAGTAATACACAAAGTATAACAAGATTATCAGACTGCAGGTATCAGTGAAGAGTAAGCAGATCAAGAATTTAAAAAATCACAATGACAGAGATCACAGACACTGTTTCTCAAATCACTCCAGCAAGATTTTCCAAGAACACACCCAAACTTGATTTATCTCAGATTCCCGGAGCCTCGCAGGAGCTCCTGGACAAAGATTAGTCTCAAGGGGGTTTCAACGGTGTTTGGAAAATCAGGGGTATGATTAAGAAACACAAATTTAAAAGTAGACTTTTAAAGATTTAAAAAGATCTCACCAAGCGAGTTCAAAAACTCGATTTCTTTTGATTTTATTCAAGAGCAGACTCAAACCCTTTAGGATCTGAAGTAGACTGCCTCCTCCTCAAAAGATCCAGGTAACTTGTTTACCAGCCCAAGCTCTTATGCCACTGTAAGGCCCAGACCACAACACGATGTGAGTATTGAAACAAACAATAATCTCAAACAGTAAAGTAAACTGCAGAAATTAAAGAATGAACACAAAGAATTGTTTTGGCCGTAGCCCCGGAGGTTCGGTGACCGCTTCAAACACCTACATCCCCCGTTGAGCATCCATAAACAGGAATATGCTCAGATGCACTAAATCAGCCACAAAAATGGCAACAAAGGTTACAGAGAGTATAAAGAAAGGATATGAGACTTATCTCTCAAGGTACATCAACAGATAGCCCATGAATCACTCAGAAAACACCAAGAACACCTTCGAACATACACACAGTATTACAACAGAGGACTTCGACCAAAGCCTCTCAATATTCACACAGAATATTACAATCGAAGGTAGATCTAACTATTACAATACTCTAAATCAAAGATTTAGAGTGAATACAGGCATCAAGAATCAAACCCTATCCCTTTTCTTCGTTTTCTCTCAGAGAGCAGGAAACCCTAGAAGACTCTCGAATAATGATCGAATGCCAGAAGCGAGAAATATCTCAAGCCCAAGTATACCAACCGTCCAAGCATCAGACGGTCACCAGTGAGCCAAGTGTCATCCATCCAGTGAAGTTGTCAACCAAATAAGAAAGGCGTGTATTGTAAACACGACTTCCATCCAAAAATTGAGAGCACACAAGATGGGCCAGGATCCGGCCCAACAGAAATATATCATCGAAGCATTTGTCATTGCATATCAGCTGAAAGAGCACTCAAACACGGCATTTTGGAGACTTTGAACTTCAACTCTATTTCGAATGCATTGCAATCAATGTTGAGCCCTAATTGTCATACCATTCATTGAATTTTAGTTGAATATATCATTTTTTAGTCTTCAGTGTTGGATGTCAGTTGAAATATTTCTCAAGGCTGGCTTCTCGGAGTCCACATTCAACTTCTAATCTAATTTTCGTTTCAGAATTCCAATTTCCAAACTGCAATTTTTTTTAAAATCCAATTTCCATAATATTTGTTGCTGTAATTTTCATGAGTTGGTATAACTCACTATGTTAAATGTTGGCAATTCAAATCCTCTTGCTACCTGAGTGTGGGGTTGGAGAGGTGTTGTGTTCTAACCCCTAGGAGAAGAAATTAAAAATTTTATTTAATTTGTAAAGGAAAATTACGCAAAAGAAATTTGGGTGGTTTCTTAATAGTTACAATGTTGTTCATTTATAAATACAAGTTATTTTGTTAATTTGATAAATTAATTTACTGTACATCATTATAGCGAGGGTAAGGCCCGAAGGTTAAAGTATTGATTTCGTTCTCATTTGTATCGTCTGTCATTTCTCATGTTTTCTTTGTTTGTGTTTTTACATTGGATATGCTTGTTGGAAAATTCCAACATATGGGGCAACATATGTATATATATTAAAATGCGTGGTGCTATTTTTAAAGCTTAATCAATAAAGTGATCTATTAAAGTTAATTTTGGACTAATGGGTATTAAATCTCATGGAAATAAAGTGTAGAGACCAAAACAATTATTTTAAATTGATGAGGGACTAATTAAAAGAACTGAAAGATTATAACTGCATATTCGGTTATTATATCATGGGTCATGGTTCCCAATTGAACGTGAGTTTTTCCATCTCTCTACATCCCTATCAACATAGAAAATTCCTAAGGGACTACGTATCAATTGTAAGATCATAATACGTTCAAGTAATCACATCTATGGATCAAGGTATTCTTCCACTTCTAATCTTCTTTTTGATTTCAACATGGAGGATTTATATTCATGTGAAAGGGTTTGATAGAAAACAAAACTCTTTTCAATTTCCACAAGTGGTATCAGAGCTAATTCATGTTGAATCATTAAGAATCGAAATTTTTAATTTCATTCTTGTGAGAATTTCATTATTTTCGAATTTAGAAATTCGGATTTATTTTTGTGAAATTTGAAAATTATTGAGTCAGTTTTCCATAATTTTAGATTTCAGTTTTTTTTAAAAAAATAAATAAATTAGGCCGCCGCGTGTCGATGCTTTGTGGCACGCAGCCGGGTGCTCCTAGCACCCGCTGCGCGATGAAGTCACCGCTGTGTATTGTAGCGGCGCCTGTCGCTGTTGTTGCTACAATAGTAGTAGCATCAGCTGCTTCTTCAGGCGGGCAGCGCTCGCCACTGCAACTGGAAGCGGCGAGCGCTGCTTCGGTTTTGGGGGGGGTGTCGGCGCGGCTCCGCCCCGGGTCATGAAGAGAGACAGAGAGGGAGAGAGGCGGAGGCACTGATTTGTCGTGGAAAGTGAGCATTATTGGCGGTGAAGAATTGCTGCTCCATCGGTGTTCAAATGAAAGGTTTCCTAAATTAACACAATTAATGGGAATTCAAAATTACAATTAGTCAAGATGAGGTTAATAACATGCGAAACATGGCAGAGTTAATAGTTTGTTCGTCCTACGGAAAATCAAGAGAAAGCCCCATTCATCTAGGAAGAGTATTTTTTTAATGAAATTTTGATTATTTTTATAATTAAAAAAAGGGGAGGGGGATGCATCATTGGGGCTTCTCAAAGACTCAAACAGGGGCTATATGATATGGCAATTTTTTTATTTTCAATTTCCTTTTTTGTTCCCTAAAGTAACTCAAATAAAAGGACAATAAATTTTGTGTTTAAGAATATTTAAAATATTACAAATTAATTTTTATAACATATAAAGTATTTTGATCTTCTTGTGATTGAGAAGTTACGTGATTCTCTAATTATATTTTGCTATTAAAATATAATAGAGGAAGAATATCCAATGTAAAAAACACAAACAAAGAAAACATGAGAAATGATAGACGATACAAATGAGAACGAAATCAATATTTTAACCTTCGGGCCTTACCATGGGAAGCCTCATGTATGTCATGCTTTGCACTAAACCGGACATTTGTTTTGCTGTGGGTATTGTTAGTTGTTATCAGTCTAATCCAGGATCGGAACATTGGATGGCAGTGAAACATATACTCAAATATCTTCGGAGAACGAGAGACTATATGCTCGTCTGTTCAGGACATGATCTGAATCCTATTGGGTATACTGATTCCAATTTTCAATCCTATCGTGACTCTAGAAAGTCCACACCAGGTTCAATATTTATACTGGGAGGTGGAGCCGTGGTATGGAGGAGTATTAAGCAATCTTGTATTGCCGATTCCACCATAGAGGCAGAGTATTGTGAAGCTGCTAAAGAGGTTGTATGGTTCAAAAAGTTTCTCTTGGACCTTGACGTGGTACCTTTGGTAATTGAACCCATAACACTTTATTGTGATAATAGTGGAGCGGTTGCCAATGCCAAGGAACTAAGGAGTCATCAGTGTGGCAAGTACATCGAGAGGTAATACCACCATGTTAGAGAGATTGTTCATCGAGGAGACGAAACGGTTAGCAAGATTGCATCTGCAGATAATCTTGAGGATCCTTTCACCAAGAGTTTACTAGCTAAGGTTTTTGATGAGCACTTTAAGAAGATGGGTATTATTGATATGTCGCATATACTTTAAAAGGGCAAGTGGGAGATTGTTAGTTTGATGCCCTCTTATAGTAAGTATATTGTAACGACATTATGAATTAATGTTCTATTATTTGTGTGTTAGAATTTGCGACAATAATCTAAGGTTCCATGATCATATGAAATAACAAATTGTATGGGTATAGTGAGACACAATTCTTTATATGATCAAAATATGTCGTTCACAATCGGTACATGAAGTTGGACGTTTTATGTTGATAAGATTGCATTGTTCTTATTGATATTTGTCTAGATTTGGGAATAAGAACAATAACATGTTTCGAAGCACGTTGAACAGGACCGCGTGCATGACTCATTTGTGACCGCTCGAAATGAGACGCCACTCGATTATCGAACAAGTCACCTAAATCCTGAACAAGTAATGTAATGTACCTTTAATTGCTAGTTCAAGTTCTTTGAGGTACCAATGAGTGATGTCTTAAATTAGAAGATCAATCTCCGTACTTTGGGAATCTGGGCGAAGTAGTTAGAGATGATATACATGCAATAATGGAATCCGTTAATTATCATGATGAGACGATCGTCACTCTAAGATATTTTCTAAAGGGAATTGAATCTGAGCTTAGTAGTCCGACATGGTAGAGTAAGCCGGAATTAATAGATATATCTCAATTGGTCAAGAGTTGACCCAATTAGAAATATCTATTGGAGTTTGAGCCTTGCGAGTCCGGTTAGATCCATATTTTGGCTCCAATAAAGGTGTGTGACTTAATTGGTCTACTACAATAAAGTCCAAGGATACTTGTGCAAATATGAAACCCTAATGGTGTGTTATAAATATGCCCTTTAAGGGCATATTTACCAAGGTTAGGGTTTTAGTCATTTTCATTCTTTCAAAGTGAGTAGAGGCACCTAAGAAGCACAAGGGAGAAGATCTAAGGGAGGAAGCATTTGGTTAGGCCATTAAAAGCTCCTTCAAGGTTATCATCTCACCCTTTACGTGTTAGGATTTAAACAAAAACGTCATATGATCTCAAGGTGATCTAAGATCCACCATGCTTTTGGGTTGAATCGTCAAAGGAAAATTAATTTCCTTTTTGTGATGATTAAATATCCCCATTCCAACATCAAGTACTGTTCATTTTGGAGTACCCTTTTTCACATGTGAACCGGTTTCTTACTGTTAGTTTCCTTAAAGCAGCCCTTTGATTAATAGACCCTGTCGAGCTTCAAAACGTCTCTCTTTTTCCTCTATTCACAACAAATTCCCTCTCTGACGCCATTTCCCGCATTCACAATAATTTCTCCTACTTCCGGGTCAAATATATTTCTCTAGTTGCATTGTCCCTCACTCTCTCCCTTCTCTTTCACTACTCGTATTACTGGCCCTACTTGCTGCCTGGATCTTCCTTGTACCTATTTCGGCCTTCGTTATTGGGGGACGTACGTTTTCTGACCGTACAATTCTGGGGATTTTGGTGCTATTCACCATAGTTGTGGTGGTTCTCACCAGCGTTGGGTTGCTGCTCATCTCGGCCTTGGTTGTTGGATTAGCTATCGTTTGTGCTCATGGTGTGTTCAGGATGCCGGAGGATTTGTTCTTGGACAATCAGGACTCGTCCAACGCTGGGTGTCTCTCGTTCCTTGATGGCGCTGCTTCTTCTGCCGCCACAGCAGCTGCTTCGGCCATCACTACCAGGGTACAATTTTACTGATAATCTAACGTGAGGTAGTTTTTGGTTTGAATTTCAGGATTTTTGACTCATCTCAAATAGTGGCTCAGTCCTAGCAATTTTGGAAAAGAACAGGATGTAAGCAACACAAAAGTTATTAGAAATTAATGCAAGAAAAATTTATGCTTGACAGACCAACTATTGCAAAATGCCAAATATATGTACACTATGCATGCAGACCAGGGCACTCAGGTTGACTATGATGGATTGGGTTAAAGCAATGTGAAATTGTATTGAGTTAATATGTATGTCGTATGAAATGTAGAGTCAACAGTGCATGAAGTGAGTTGCAATATACTATTTAGACTGCCTTTGACATTACAATGAATGGTTTTCAAATCAATTTTTATAATCTATCTTGAACATGTTGACCGGAGGGTTACCAAAGCATAATGTCTCTATTAATTGATTGATTCATATTTGATTATGTGCTTTGTGTTACTATATGCTTTTTAATGATAAAATAAAAGTGTTCCATGTTCTTGTTCATTTTAATATTTTTTGAAGTTATAATTTATGATTCTTGTTGCATTGATAGATTTAGACATGAGCGTTATAGGAAGCCAAGACCTCATGGCTCAGACCAAGTGAGATTCATGCCATACTCTATAATTACAAGTATTTCAGCATTAATGTCAAGCCAGTGAATTTGCCAAAAAGTAATACATTTGTACGTTTATGTTTTTCCATGTCATTTCTGATTGATTAAAATGAATTTTATTCGAAGGGTTCCATTCTTGCTTCTAAAGCGGCATATATGTATGTTAGGAAAATTTATGGTAGGTTCTAATTTATAGCTTATTTTGATTTTATTGCAATGAAACAGGTGGCACAATTGTATTGTTTGACCATAAAAAGCTGCGGAATTTTCGAAAATATTGCCATATCTGGAAGAAAAAGGATGGACGAACTTTCAAATAAGCTCATGAACACTTAAAAGCAAGGGCTTTGTTAAGAATAATGTACCGAATCGATACCACTTGATTAGTAAATAAAGGAACAAATATAATATAACAATATGAAAATCAAATAAGAACACAATATTTTCGCGGTAAAATTATACCACAAGCATAAGAGAAGTATTTATTAATGTCAATAATAGAGAATTACAAATTATTGTGTAGAATGTAAAGATTAACTCAATATATGTTGTACACCACGTATATATAATATTAAGATCTCTAACTTACTAGGAGAGTATAGTACAATGAATAGTTCAATATAAGGAGAAATCCCAATCCAATGGGTAAAACCAATAATGGAATATTTGGTATGAAATATGAGTGAAAAACTGCCAAAAAACGAAATTAAAATTGTGTCCGCATAAGTCCGTTGCTTGAGCGGCAGTCTAACAGCTATTCGATATATTTGTGGAATGCTCAACACCTAATCAAAAGGGAGAAAAATGAGTAACAGAGTTTGATTTTACGAATGATCAGATGTGCAAATTGATATAATGTTGATGATAAGAATGAGAAGAAATAAAGTTGGGAACCGTCATTGTAATTAAAATGTGTTGCAGTTAATAAAAGTTCTGTAGTGAATATAATTACCTAAATCTGAAATTTTATTGTATTTGCAAGATCATTAATGTCAAAATATTTTTCATGATTATAGATTTTAATAATATGCAAAACATGCATTATTAATTATCAAATTCTCAAAGGTTGCTAGTTTCTGCTATATAATTATGAGTAAGAATACAAATAATCTGAAAATTTGAGTACCAATATTGCCTTTTTTATTTGACACAAACAAGTAGTTCAAAACAGATATCATTTATGCCTATTCATTAGACCTACAAACGTTTTGCAATGACTAGTAGAATATCTATTAGTCCCTGTGCTGTTTGACTGGCTTGATTGATCTGTGGAGGTTCTTTACTATTATCACAGATGCCAACATCAGTTAAAGCACCCAAGGCATAGGTTTGTAAATTGCGTATATTAAATTTGTCAGAAGCTTTAAGAAGAGGCCGGCATGCTTTCAGGATATCGAGTGCCAATTGAATGACTTCTATACATTTACTAGCTGCTGGTCCCTTACCAATTGATTTAACCACTTGTAGGGCTGCTTTGGTCCCTTCAAGGGCTTTATCGAGTGCTATTGGACCTAAATCTCAAGGGTTTTTTGCACCATGGGAACGAGGATCTGACCTCAAAACCTGATTACATAGATATGGATTACTACTGGCGGAGCAAATGTCATTAACTAACTCAGCTTGGCAACCACATAGGAGTATAAATGCAAGAGAAACCAAAAGAAAAGATTTGGATGCCATTTCTTGGGTTTTTGGAGAAAAAAGTCTCTCTTTCCTTGGCATAAGATGTGCTGGACCAAGTCCTTATATTCTACTAATAGACTGCAAAATATATGGAACGAAATCTCGTTCATGCAATTTGGAAAATATGAACAATCTAATGACAAGAATCTGATACTAAATTGATGTAATTTGGTAGGTCAAATTCCCAAGATTAGAGAGAGTTATTAACTCAAATATCCGTGAATTGTCTTTCATTTGAGTGTCATTTCATAATTTGAATGTTGAATGGACAAATCCTATTCATCATTAATTGTGATTATCAACGTTTAGATGACAATTGGCCATAATTAATGGTGAATATCACTATTCTTTTGAATTGGTGTGTATAATTGTACATGTTCGTTACTCGTTCAATCTTAATGCGGAATTAAAATTAACAATTAATAAACAACAAGTCACTTTTAATTGTTTCTAAATAGTTAGTCAATCAATTCAATATTCCTAAGATTTGAATGCCTCAATTATATAGAAAGTAGTAAATAACACAAATATGATGACGGAGAAAACTCTTAACTGGGTAAAAACTATGTGACCAAGTCAGTAGTTTCCACTATAAACAATGTGAACTTAAAGTATGATCCAACTTAGAAAATCCACTAGATTCGCTGATTTAATTTCTGCAATCTCCAAAATCCACTGGAATGTGCTTCACTCACACCTGGTTTCGATTTTCTGGAATTGTCTATCTCATGTGGACCACCAAGAATGCCTTGTTCTTGTACTCTTCATGTGCTTGCTATCCGAACTCCTTCAATCTTCAGCAACTCTGAAAGTTATTGAAAAAGTACATTCCTGAATATGAATTTAGGAAGTGAGTGTTTTGGATTCTTCAATTTGATGTTTTCCCAAAGTGTGGTTGAATGATCTCAAGAATTAGAAGGATAAATCACAAATGATGAATGTTTTTTTGGATCTCTAAAGAATGATATAAGGCAAAAGAATAATAAAAACCACAAAAAAAAAAAAAAAAAAACAAACAAACGTGCTTAAGTATTTATAATAAAATGTAGTTAGGTAGTCTAGGCCCATTAAAACTCTTTAAAACACGAACTAGGGTTTCCTCAAGAAACACGGTCGTTCGAGTGATAGCTCGACGACATGCAAGCAATAACTGAGCAGTCGTCAGTATTATCACAACATTCTCTCCTGATGTCCGATTAAGGTGATTCAAAATGGTTGGAAAACTAACTCAAATGGCTACAATTCGTCTAGAATAGCCTTATCTATATTCCAATGTTTTCTATGTGAAAAATGCATTGCAAGTTGCGGTTGAGAATTTGGAGCATAATTTGTGCGGCTCTTTGACACTTTTTAGACTTGTAATTGCATTCCCTTGATCATATATGATCTTCTTGGCATCTTGGACTCCTTTAAGGACTATACTACCAACCATATAACTCATTGACTTTTATAACGATTTTATAAAAGTCCATTTGTCTAAAGAATTGCCAACTCTCTAGAAACCTAACAAACTTACTCTTTGGTATTATGTGACAAAACTATACAATATAAGTTAAGGACGTAAAATTAAAACTAATCTACCCAAACTAAAACTCAATTTGAATGTCTGTCCTGTGCATTCCTTGTCAAACCTATTTTCTGAAATCAACAACTCAGATACCCAGTGTAAAAACACGTGATACATGAAATATGACAATTAAAACCAACTATCATAAATGTGCTAGCTAATTGAAAAGTAATACTAATGTTAATCAAAACAGCAATTGAAACATTAATATCATCAAACATCAAAACTCAACAAGCTATACATTATGATATGGAGTGCCAAAAAATATATCAATAATCTCTCTCACTTACTCATATCTCTCCTAAAATGCCAAATGCAAAAAATTCACGCCCCTATTAAATTTAAATTCAAATTCGCCCGAAATACCTTTTGTCCCCCCCTCCCCGCTACCTTTTCTCTCCCATTTTTTTTTTGTCACAAATGACGAAGAAAAATAAATAAATAATATATAACAACTCAAATACGCAGTTGATAGCATGCACTAGCATAATCAATGATTAGTAAACTTCCCTCACACTCAGTTCAAGTCTAAATGGAGTAAATTGTATAAGTGACTTATGTGTGTTAAATGTTACTAATCTCTTGTGAACAAGACTCCAAACCTTAAATTTGTGATAAAGAACATGCTAAATATCATTGTAAATAAGTTGATTCCTCTACTAATGAAAGTCAAACTAGAAACTGTATATTAGGATCTACACATAAAACTCATTTTCACGTATATTATTCTTCCCCCGACTTTAAGCTTATTTTTTCGCTCAATTTACTTTTTTCTTTTCAAATTCATCACACTTCTCTTCACTTTTTAACATTTTATGTGTACACTCTTCTCCATTAAATGACTAAGATGACCCATGTAACGAGTTTTGGGCCGATGAGCCCATGTCAATTGACCATAGGACATCAAGTTATGAGAAACCCTTTGAGCTTAATTACTCGAATCAAATAGGCTTCGAAAAATAGTACAAGACAACACACATTTTATTTTACTTTTTAGGGGAATTTCCTAGAGTTTAGGTCAACCAAATTGAGGCCAATCCATATTCAAGGTCACCTTACAAACAGATGACTGCCATCCCAAATCTTACACACGCGGTTAATACTCATCACAAGATCATAGTGTGTGCAATGATGAAACATATACTAAGTACTCCACATAAACCTAAGCAAAGTAATGGAAACTATGCTACAACACATCAATTAAGCTCATACTTGACAATACACATATTCAAGTAAATTATATATTATGTTGAAGAAAAAATTCCTCTTTTTTATTTTTCAAATTTTCAATTTTTTTAATTATTTAAAAAAATAAAAAAACTTAAAAACAAAATAACAAAAATAAAATAAAATTGAGATGCATGCTATAATAAATGAAACACAATGATAAAGCACGAGCATGCATCAAAAGTACCTAATCAGTTAGGTAAACAAATGCTTACCTTTAAGAGCACCGTATCTATCTTAAAATTTTTCAGATCACTCTTTTTCACCCAAACTTTCTTAGTGGAAGAATTAATCCTAGTTAACTGGGTCATTAACTCAATCAATTAACTCACCTGACTAGTAAGGAAGTCAATTCGACTATCAAATTCCTGATTTTTGTTTCTATTTAAATTCTGACGTCTATTTCTATTCAAGAATTTATGAAACTTAGGCCTTATATGTCCTAATTCTCCACAGTTGAAATAAGTAGGAATAAATTCAGTCCTCGGACACCTACATTCTTGGCCGTGACACTTAGGTCTTATGTGTCCTACCTTACTGCAATGGTGACACGTAGGGATGAACCTAGAAGCAACTCTAGGTTTCAAGTTTTGAACCTTAGGCTATGAGGCAGGTACAAACTTATTGTTAGAAGATGAAGTAGTATGATAATTTGTTTCATTATCGTCAAAATCTCTTCAATTCCCAATTGGTTTGCTCAGACCTATTATATTATCAATTTTTTAGATCCGCTGGAGAAAGTTTGAAGTTGGAAATTTGATTTTTCGACATCACTCGTAAGAGATTTAACCTTAACATCTAAAGATTCTTTCTCAACTCTTAATTCATTCAAACATCTAGTCGACTCCTCAAGTTTGGCTATAAGGCTATCTTTTTCTAATTCAAGTGCATTAACCTTTTTAAGCACGACTTTATTCACCTTCTTAATTTTAATACTCTTTTCAAATAATTGTTCATGAGCCTCCTAAAGTTCCATATCACACTCAGATCCCGAATCATAAACTAATTGACTCATCAAGATAAAATTTTGGGTCAAGGATCGCTATTAGACTCTGATACCACTTGTTAGTTACTAGTTCAACCCTAATGCGGAATTAAAATTAACAATTAATAAGCAATAAGTCAATATTAATTGTTTCTAAATGGTTAGTCAATCAATTCAATTTTCCTATAATTTGAATGCAACAGTTATATAGAAAGCAGTAAATAATACAGAATATGATGACGGAGAAAACTCTTAACTAGGTAAAAACTACGGGACCAAGCCAGTAGTTTTCACTATAGACAATGTGAACTTACAGTATGATTCAGCCTAGAAAATCTACTAGACCCACTGATCTAATTCCTGCAATCTTCAAGATCTGCTAGAAAGTGCTTTACTCATACCTGCTTTCGATCTTCTGAAATTGTCTATCTCATGTGAACCACCAAGAACGCCTTATTTTTGTACTCTTCATGTGCTTGCTGTCCAACCTTCTTTAATCTTTAGCAACTCTGAAAACTATTGAGAAAGTATCTTCCTGAATATGAATTTAGGAAGTTGGTGTTTTGGATTTTTCAATTTGATGTTTTTCCAAAGTGTGGTTGAATGATCTCAAGAATGAAAATGACAATCACAGAGGATGAATATTTTTTGGATCTCTAAAGAATGATATGAGGCAAAAGAATAATGAAAATTACACAAAAAAGCATGCAAAGGCTTGAGTATTTATAATAGGGGTACTTACAAAAATACTCTTAAAATTAGGGATATTTTGAAAAATCATATGAAAGGTTTTTAGGAAGTAAAAAATATTCTGTAAAATGAAAAAGCGACACAATGTCACTTTTTTACTTTTTTTAAAAAAGTGATACAAACTCAAAAAAAGTGACAAGTAAAAAAAAGTGACACACTCTCAAAAAGTGATACAAACTCAAAAAAAAGTGACACAAACTCAAAAAATGTGACAAATACCAAAATAACATCATCCATTTGTGCAGCACCAGTAATCATGTTCTTAAAATAATCATCACGTCCAGGCCAATCCACATGCATGGTGATTATGTTAGGAAAAAATAACATATTATTTCATTTTTTTTCTTTTTAACAAGTGACAAAAACTTAAAAAGTGACAAAAACCTAAAAAAAAGTGACACAATGTCACTTTTATAAAATTGACGAACAACTTTGACATCCCTAGATGGTAATGCATAAAAGTAAGTGACAGTGTTAAAATTTTACAAAAAGTCAAGCATTCAACTCCTATCTTCAAACTGCCTAAAACGATTTTCTTTTCAACTAATTTTCACTTTTTTTTTAGCACAATTATAGAAACTCAGAATCACAAATAACTTTTGTTTAAGTTTTTAATTTCAGGATTCTTTTTCCATTTTCTTTTGATCCCTCATGTTTGGGAGCTCGAGAAATGATAAGTGCATTTTATACATTTATCTGGGCTCCAAATTATGATATTTTGTGGTTTTTTTAATGATATTATAGCCTAATTTATGATATAATGTGTTATTAGGTGAAACTCGATGGAAGATGAAGAATTGGAGAAAAGAATGCAAAATTAGCGAAAAGAGGCAAGATTCAAAGTTTGGGGACTGAAGTACAAATGCTCAAAAGTTGTGTCGAACCTCACGATGAAGATTCGAGAGTAGTATGAGTCAATTGGATAAAGGAAGATATCAAATGGATAAAATATCGTGAAAATATGATCACACATCAATTAGGATTAAAAGAGTAATGCATCGATTTTTAGACTCATATTATGATCCATATTTGATATAGTAAATGATCGAATTTGAAGATGATTTCTGAAGAATAGTTGTAGCCCTTTGAGTTAGTTTTCCAACTCATCTTGAATCACCTCAATCGGATATTGGAAGAGAAAAGTATGACAAAAATACTGAAATAGACGCAAAGTGAACAGCAACTTAGCGCCCAAGAGCTACAAACATAGCGCCCATGTGCCCAAAATAAAATTTTTAACAAGGCGCTGCCCCATGGCGCCTAGGTGCCGCCATAGATTTTAGATTTTTATTCTTTGGGCCGTGAAAACCCCACAAAAAAAGACTCTAAATTGGCCAAGAACGTAGAAGAAAATATAAATAGACCTAAGGAGACATGTATTAAGGGTTCCCACACATTGAAAATGGGGTTCCCACTCATTGAAAAGAGGGTTCCAAACATTGATAAAGAGGGATACAATAGGAGATCGAAGAGCCCAATTCAAAGAAGATAATCATCACGGGATTCGAGTTTAAAGTGTTGATTGAAAGTGGAAGAAGATCTTAGTGCAAGATTTAATTCATTTCTACATCTTTATAACAATTCGGTGATGTATTCCATTACTTTTAGTGTTTATTTCTATATTATGAACAATTAAATTTCTTATTGGGGCAAACAATGTAATCTATTTGACCCTTAGTTCTTTAACTCAAGAATTCTGTGTTTTATTCTTCCATGTGTTGATTTTATTATGATTGCAATACATTGAATTACTTGATCAATAATTTGATGATCCATTGAGTTTCTTACGAATCGAGAGGTGAGTTTGAGACATAGAACGTGTAATAAAATCCGGTAACGAAGTATAACGTGTAGAGATACTTATACCTAGTACTGCGGTCGTTATATGAATTCCTAGTGACATAACTCGTTTAACTAAGGGTAATTCGCTTAGAGATATGGAATTGAATTAATTAAATAGGCTTAATGAGAACTCGAGAGGGGTAAATTGAATACTGGAGGAGAATTTGACCGAACACTACATTAGGTTAAAATCTGAATTGGGAATTAAGGTGATCATTAGATGAAGTTGTTTTGCCCTAATATATCTTACATACATGAATCTTTGATCTACTTGTATTTGTTATTTCATCATAATTTTCATTTGTTTTAGACATTTAGTTTATTTTAGAAAATCAATCTTCACAACTATCACAATCCTTTATTTGTTTGTCTTTTATCAAATAGGAGTTAGGAAAAGTAGGTTAAGACTAAAGTATAGTCCTCGTGGGAAGGATAATCCGGATTCAAAGGTCCACTTTACTATTTGTTACGATATCGTACACTTGCGATAGAAAAAACGCAACAAGTTTTTGGAGCGGTTGCTGGGGACTATTTACTTTTACTTTTAGTTTATTTTATTTTTAACTGTTTTTAATTTTATTTGTTATTTTCTCTTCTTTGTTTTCTTTTTTATATCATTTAACTAACCCCTACAGTTTTAATCTATCTTGTGTTGGTATTTTCTCTTTGTACTTTTCAGATATTTATCAACATTGATAAAGTAAAAAAAAAAATTGCAATGACAAATCTCTACATGGATTGTCAAGATACACTTGGAGGATATCCAAGTTGTGAAAATTGTTACGAGGTCCATTGTACTAGGAAATGCATGTTCTCTAGTTTACACATGCCGAAACTTCTGAGATTTCGAAAATATTTGATGTGTAGAAAATAAGCAATTGAAAAATCTAATGAAAAGTACACGCTCGTGGGAGATTTTGTGCCTGACAATTGGGATGAGGACATCAAACTTGTGGGAGATGGTCCTCCCCTATTGAATGAGAAGGTACTTGCACGGTACTTTAGAACTTGCCAAGTTGGATGAAAACGATATGCTCACGGGAGATTTCATGTACTGGGGAGGATTTCAATAATGGGGGTACAATCCACTTCAAGGGGTCATCAAGACTGACTTCTCATTGTCCGTGGATTTAGATTGCGGACCTAACACTCCACCCGATGAGAGTTCAACAATTGAAAAAGAGTAAAAAACGAGTGAAGATTTAATCACAATGAAGCTAAATGAGGATTTGACAATCAATAAGGAGGAAATCAACTCATATTTTTCCCACTTTGATTGTTCGCAAATTGATTTTGTGATTAGGCCTGACGAGGAAATAGAAATCTACATAGTTGAAGTTGAGTTAGATGGAATAGACAAGTCCTATTATGTTGAAAATGGCAAGGAAGAGGTGTTGAGATCAAATGAAAAGTGGATCAAAGCCATAAGAAGAAAAATGGACAAGGCATCAAAAGCCTTCTTTAGGTGCCCGTGATCAGCTGCCGTAGAGTCGAGCTCTTGGGAGGTAACCCAAATTTTATTCCTTTTTATTTATTTATTTAGTTTTAGGATAATTTAATTTATTTTAAGTTTATTTGGAACTCATCAACCTTACCCGTTTCCCCTTAGGTCTTTGATAAGTTAGTTGGATGTTAGAGTTAAGTAACACATGTTCCAGTTATTTGATCTTAATGCCTTATTTGAGTTTTCTGGAACATGACATTTAAACCAACATTGACCAAGGAGCCAACTGAGTAATATGAAAGCTAGCCATGGAATTACACGCCATATCAGGGGAGTCTCTTCTTCACATTCTTCCCCACCCCTTTATATACGGATTTATGATTAAAGATACTGAGAACAATATCTAGTTTAAGTTTGAGGGTGGAAAATATGAGTTTTCATTGTATTTTTGTGTTTTTGTGTGCTTTAATATTAAAAAAAAATTGAAAAATTTCAAAAATATTTTCTTTTCGTATGCTTGTGTGAGTTAGTTGGCCTGGCTGGCAATGATGAATATATTGAATTATAAATTGATTTATGAATGATAAATAAGTTGCATGCTTAGATTAATTTTTGCTTTTCTATGTAAAATTTGATATATATTGAGCACATGAATTAAGTTAAGCATTGTGTAAAAATAAGTTGATTTCATAATTGGATAGGTTGAAATAGTGGACCATATATGCTAAACCCAAAACCACTATATTCTACATTTTTGGACCAAATTTAGAACAGTTTGGGGGGATTTCACCGTTGTAGGAAGATATTGAGACAAATAGGGATTCTATGTGTGAAATTAAAAATCTTGTGTGGATTGTTTAAGGTCAATAGAATGCAATTTGGTGAAAATCTTAAATTAAAGGTTGGTTTACTTGGATAAGTGCTTAATGAGGGACATTGAACTAATCAAGGCATAAAAAAATATTTTATTTGAAAATTTCTTTTCGTAGCTTTTATGACTCGAGCAATTAAGTTTGCAAGGGTCTTTAAAACCTGGTGTCCTATGGTCATCTGACTTGAGAGTTATCGGCCGAAAGCTTGTTACATGGATCATTTAGAAAGTTTAAGGATAGAATGCCTCAAATAAAGAAAAAATTATTGAAATAAAAAAAAGATTGAGAAAAAAAATTAGAAAAATCAGGTGCATGAAACAGAAGACGTACCAAATGCCTTGGTTATATCTCAAACACTTAAGGAAATTCAACTTTTAATAAGGGATTATTAGCCTAGTTAAGTCCTAGAGATTGAAGTAATCAAATTTAATAGAGAATCCTTATTTATTGACATATTGACTTGCAATTAGTGAGATTTACCTAAACTAGAGAGGTGAGAACAGTATAACATTCAACCGTAGTTCACACACTTGAAAAGAGCGAAAATAATAAGTTTGGTGGTGTGTGAATCTTACGAGTGATGAAAGAACATATTTGACTATTGAGGGTCGGGAATTGAAACAACTTATGAATTCATAATGCTATTTTTAATTCTTCACACACACACGTCAATTTTTCATTGGAAAAGTAAATTTTAAGTTATGTAGTGTGATTTTGAAGCTGTGTATAAATTTGATATTATGATTTCAATCTTGAGATGAAAAGCCAGGTTAGCTAGCTAAATCATTTTGCATTGCTTGATTGACTGACCACTAATTGGGTAATCAGCATTGTATGTTCGTTGTTTGTTAAGGTTGGTTACAGTTTTGTTTGAGGACAAATAAATGTTTAAGTTTGGAGGTGTTTGATAAGTGCATTTTATACATTTATCCAGGCTCCAAATTATGACATTTTGTGGTTCTTTTAATGAGATTATAGCCTAGTTTATGATATAATGTGTTATTAGGTGAAACTCGATGGATGATGAAGAATTGGAGAAAAGAATGTAAAATTAGCGAAAAAGAGGCAAGATTCAAAGTTTGGGGACTGAAGTGCAAATGTTCAAAAATTGTGTAGAACCTCACGATGAAGATTTGAGAGTACTAAGAGTCAATTGGATAAAGTAAGACGTCAAATAGATAAAATATCTTCAAAATATGATCACACATCAATTTAGGATTGAAAGAGTTATGCATCGATTTTTAGACTCACATTGTGATCTATATTTGACATAGAAAAAGATCAAATTTGAAGACAATTTCTTAAGAACAATTGTAACCCTTTGAGATAGATTTCCAACGTATCCTGAATTACCTCAATCAGATATCGGGAGAGAAAGTTATGACAAAAAATACTGAAACCGACGCAAAGTGAACAGCAACTCAGCGCCCAGGCGCTGTGCCCAAAACAGAATTTTTAACAGCAAGGCATTGCCCCGTAGCGCCTAGGCACCGCTACAGATTTTAGGTTTTATTCTTTGGGCTCGAAAACCCCACAAAAAGACTCCAAATTGGCCAAGAACGTAGAAGAAAATATAAATAGACCTAAGGAGACATGTATTAAGGGTTCCCACACATTGAAAATGGGGTTCCCACTCATTGAAGAGAGGGTTCGAAACATTGAGAAAGAGGGATACAATGGGAGATCGAAGAGCCCAATTCAAAGAAGAGAATCATCACGAGATTCGAGTTTAAAGCATTGATTGGAAGTGGAAGAAGATCTTAGTGCAAGATTTAATTCATTTTTACATCTTTATAAAAATTCGGTGATGTATTCCATTACTTTTAGTGTTTATTTCTACATTATGAACAATTAAATTCCTTATTAGGTAAACAGTGTAATCTATTGAGACCCTTAGTTCTTTCACTCAAGAATTCTGTGTTTTATTCTTTCATGTGTTGATTTTATTATGATTGTAATGCATTGAATTACTTGATCAATAATTTGATGATCCATTGAGTTTCTTACGAATCGAGAGGTGAGTTTGAGACTTAGAACGTGTAATAAAATTCGATAACGAAGTATAACGTGTAGAGATACCTATACCTAGTACTGCGGTCGTTATATGAATTCATAGTGACATAACTCGTTTAATTAAGGGTAATTCGCATAGAGATATGAAAGTGAATTATTTAAAGAGGCTCAATGAGAACCCGATAGGTGTAAATTGAATACCGTAGGAGAATTTGACCGAACACTACATTAGGCTAGAATATTGAATTAAGAATTGATGTGATCATTAGATGAACTTATTTTGTCCTAATATTCATTATGTATTCCAATTTTCTATCAGTCAGTGTTTGAAATCTTTTTTTACTTTTCATTAGTTTTAGGTAGTTAGTTCATAAAAGAAAAATAATTTTCACAACTTTTACTATACTTTATTTGTTTACTTTCATCAAATAAGAGTTAGAAAAAGTAGATTAAGACTAAAGTATAGTCCTCGTGAGAACGATAATCCGGACTCAAAGGTCCACTTTACTACTTATTACGATATCATACACTTGCGATAGAAAAAACGCAATAAAAAACTTAAAAAAAAGGAAACCTAAAGCAATTAGGCAGACAAATCTTCTTCCATATGCAAATTTTCTCTGGATAAAAGCAATCCATTCACATTTATTAACAAATATTTGTGCATATATAAGTACAACAACAAAACAAACAGGTGCACGTTAAAATAACCACCTATATTTATCAATTTGAATGTGATTCCAATACTTCTAATCATCTATACCCCTAATCGCCATCGTCTTTGAAGAAATTGACAAACTTGTGCCTCTTGTTCTCTTATCAATCTAAAATTCCTATTTCAACAAATAAGCAATCATATTTCACAATCTAATACTAGAAAGGGGAAAAAAAGAATTTAAACAAGCAAACCTTTGTGCACTGTTGAAGGGTTAGGTCTGCAGAGCCTAGAATATATATCTTTTTATGGTAATCAAGCCTTGATCAGGCAATTTACTTAATATAAAGAGATAGTTGGAGGGTAATTTGAGGACCTAGATGAAATCCGTGGAGGCGCCCTGAAAAGCCCAGTAGATCCGTGCTAGCTTGGCAATCTCCGACGAATCCAAGTAGGAGATGGATGATAGGTGCACCAATATGGTAACAAGATTGGTGAGCAAGCTACAGAGGGAAGTTCGAGGAAGGGAAAGGCAGTGAGAGTTAAATAATTGGGATAGTGAAGGACAGCTTGAAAGAGGAGGCTAAAATATCTTTCTTTATTGTACCGTAATTAATACGTACGAAGAAAAAGTTAAAAGGTCAAGTGCATTAATCAATTTTAGTGCTCTAAGGCCGGACCAGACCTAATTTTCCCTTTATAATAAAAGGTAGTTAGGTAGTCTAGGCCCATTAAAAGTCTTTATAACACGAACTAGGGTTTCCTCGAGAAACACGATCACTCGAACGATAGCTCAACGACAGGCGAGGAATAACTGAGCAGTAGTCAGTATTTTTATCACAACATTCTCTCCGATGTCCGATTAAGGTGATTCAAAATGCGTTGGAAAGCTAACTCAAAGGGTTACAATTCTTTCAGAAGTAACTTTATCTATATTCCAATGTTTTCCATGTGAAAAATACATTGCAAGTTGCAGCTGAGAATTTGGAGCATAACTTATGCGGCTCTTTGACACTCTTTAGACTTGTAATTGCATTCCCTTGATCATATATGATCTTCTTGTTTTTGGCATCTTGGACTCCTTCAAAGACTATACTACCAACCAAATAACTCAATGACTTTTATAACCATTTTATGACAGTCCTTTTGTCTAAATAATCGCCAACACACTAAAAACCTAACAGTACAAAATTTAAAGATTAATTAATTCGAGGCGCACAAGATCTAGAAAAATAAATAAAATGGATACTCTTGTGTCATTGGAGTTGTCCAGGATCACAAGTTATTCTCCACTCGAGTGGGATACTGCATGGAAATTGTTATTATGTCCTCTTCAGGCAGACACGTCTTGTTCTTAAGAGTTTTGGGACCATTTTGTTAATTTTTGTACACAAAGTTTGAGCCATAAACCCGAACACATATAGGACTGGGATATTTTTCCAGCCATTTGTGTTTGTTTTCAAGTTCTGTTTCAGAGTATGCTATTATTTTTGTCCCCCTGTATGCAAGCGACAATAAGCCAATAAATTGACCCCTATGTGACTCAGTGACAAGCTTCAATCATCAAGAACAGCACTATCTTAGGCAGATAATACCAATGAATACACACTTGGGTACCTGGAGAAGCCTCTGCATTTTCTCAGTGCCATAACAAAGTTACAGTTGCAGAAGCGTCTAGTTTGACTGGTGACGTCTCTCAGTTAGAGCAGTTTATTAGTGAGAATGTAAATCCTTAATATCGTATGCCAAACAGATACTCGCAAATATGATTTGCTTGTTTGCGAAAGATAATCGTCCAGTTTCCTTGTTGCTTAATCATACTGGTGCAGGAATTTATTGCCTTGTTGCTTTATCATACTGCTTAAAATCTAGTAAATATTATTTGTTTCAAAATATTTTTCAGTATGTTGCTTTTTCCTCTGTAGGAAGTTACTTATTTTGAAAGTAATTATTGAATTATTGAGAAAGAATTATCTTAACATATTCTACATAATCTCTTCCTCAAAATATAACTATTGTCCATATATAACTTTTATTTTCACGATCTATATACTTGGTTGAATTATTGGAAATCAAATGCATAAATCATTATAATTACAACATATACTATAGGAGATAACCATTAATTTTTATAGACCATAACCTTGTTAGGAATTTATTTAACATGAACAGTGGAAATTAAATAATTTTTCAATTCTCACCATAGATTTTTTTTTTTTGTGTGTTTGGATAGAAACTGTGTTTAGAATAATAGATTTGATGAATTTTGCAAACTCTTTTGCTGATTCTCGAACATGAACAATCACGAACTGCAATTCACTGTCTAATTGTCCAACCTCCAATGGAAATCCACACAGGGAACAAGAACGAGAACGAGAACGAGAACGAGAACGAGGGTTTTTCTTTTCTTGTGCTTGTTGTAACACATTATGTAAATAACTTATCCACATTGCTTGCTTATCAGATAAGATGTAGCATTTCATAAGTAAGAACACCTATCAGCACACTCTTCTCGTGAGGATTTGCACATGGTTAGATTCTTTCTGTTGTAGTTTGTTAGGCCATCCTTTTACTCTTTTACCCCTTATCTTCCTTCTATATATTTGTACTATTGCTGATGATAATGATAAGGTGAATTTACTGATTCAATTGAATCTATCAGTTCGTCATCTTCAATTCATTTACATTATCTTCTCCTTTTTACAAATTACATTCACCTACAAAATCTTACATGGTATCAGAGCCATGACAACTATTGCTAAGATGAATTCGGCTACCAATGAAAACTCTACTGCTGCCCAGAATCCTGATCTTTCCGACCATTATAAGTTGGAGAACTCAGACAACCCAGGAGCTGTTCTGGTGACAGAATTATTAACTACAGAAAATTATTCTACTTGGTCAAGAGCACTCCGGCGAGCCATCAGAGCCAAAAACAAACTTGGTTTTATCAATGGAGCATTGCCTAAACCTGAACCAGGCAACCCCTCTTTTGATTCTTGGGAAAGATGTAATGACATGGTTGTGTCATAGATCCAAAATGCCATATCTCATTCTCTCAGATCCAGCGTTGCTTTCATGGATGAGGCAGTTGAGGTATGGACAGAGCTTAAGGATAGGTTTACCTAACAAAATGGACCTAGGATATATGAATTAAAGAAGGCATTGGCAGATCTGGAACAAGAAGGAGATCCTGTGAGTATTTATTATGGAAAATTGAAAACTATTTGGGATGAATTATCAGTTTATGATCCCATTCCAGAGTGCAGTTGTGGGCAATTGAAGGTGCTAGTAGACAGACACCAGCGTGATTGTGTGATTAAGTTCCTAATGGGGCTGAATGAGACCTATGATAACACAATGGCTCAAGTGATGATGCTTGATCCTCTTCTACCAGTCAACAACGTGTTTTCCTATATACAGCAACAGGAAAGACAGAAACAAATCACCACTACTACTGTGAACAATGAATCAATTGCAATGGCCACCATAAAAGGCTATGATAGCATATTCACTAACTATGGAAAACCGAACTTCTCTGGCAAAAAGGATAGACTATATTGCTTACATTGCAAAATCCCAGGTCATAGCCTGGATAAGTGTTTTAAGGTTGGAAATACAGAGCCACCTATCTGTACACACTGCAATATGATAGGACATACTATGGAGAAATGCTTTAAGTTACATGGTTATCCTCCAAATCATAAATTATACAAAGGGTAGAGAAGAGATGGGAGTTTTGCAAACCAATCAAGTGTGCTGGAGGAAGACAATGAGAGGCCAGTCTCTTTAACTAAGGGAGAATATCAGGAATTCATGGCTTTGCTTCGATCTAAGGATAGTCCACAGACCAGCCATTCTGTCAATCATGTGAAGACTATCGACCACTCAAAAAATAATCCACAAGCTGACTTATCTGGTAACACCACTTGTTCATTTATTGCACCCACATTCTCTCAGAATTCTGCTGGTATACCATGGATCATTGATACTGGCGCAACAGATCATATGATCTGTGATACCACTCTTTTTACCTCCACCAAAACAAGAGCCACTTTCTCAGTTAAATTACCCACTGGAGAAGTGGTTCCAGCTACATACTCTGGAGAGGTCCAAGTTACAGATTCTATACTCCTAAAGGACGTATTATATGTCCCTAACATTCACTTCAACCTGTTATCTGTCAAAAAATTAACACAGCAAATTTCTTGTTGCCTGATATTCATGTCTAATACTTGCTTTGTGCAGGACCTTTTGTCTTGGAGGACGATTGGGAATGGTGAAGCCTGGAATGGACTATATCGACTCAGGCAGCATAAAGTCCCATCCACAGCCTTAGTATCCAACCTATCAGCTCTTAATCTTAGACAACATTTTTCAGCTACTTCTATTTCTGAATTTGATGTTCAACCACACCTGTGACATTATCGATTAGGACACCTTTCTGATTCCAGATTGAAACTTATTACTGATGCTTCTGTTGTTTCTCATTTCAAGAATGATAATAAAATTCCTTGAATTTTCTGTCCATTAGCAAAACAACACAAGAGTCCTTTCCCTATAAGTTCACATAAAACTAAGCAGATTTTTGATGAAATCCATTGTGATATCTGGGGGCCTTGCTCCACAACTGCCCACGATGGATCTAAACACTTCCTTTCAGTGGTAGATGATTTTTCAAGAGCTACTTGGGTATATTTACTTAAAAGAAAATCTGATATTTGTCATTCAATTAAGGCCTTTATTCAAATGGTGGAAAATTAGTTTCAGATTTCAGTTAAAACATTGAGGAGTGACAATGGACCTGAGTTTAGGTTGACAGAATTTTATAATCAAAAAGGGATTATCCACCACAAAAGTTGTGTTGAGACTCCTCAACAAAATGGCATAGTTGAAAGAAAACATCAACATTTATTGAATGTTGCACGAGCCTTGAAATTCCAATCAGGATTACCACTATTTTCTGGAATGAATTTATTCTCACTGCCACATATCTGATTAATAGAGTTCCCACGCCATTATTACAAAACAAATCACCTTTTGAAATTTTGTTTAAATGTGCACCTGGATGGATACTCTCACCTTAGAATTTTTGGGTGTCTTTGTTTTGCTTCCACCTTGACACATGGAAGAAGAAAATTCGACCCTAGAGGTCGCCAATGTATTTTCTTGGGATATCCTTTTGGGGTGAAGGGATACAAAGTATTGGATTTACAGACGAAAACCATATTTATATATAGAAATGTTGCATTTCATGAAGCTCATTTCCCTTACAAAACATCTGAAAAACGTGCTGGTAATACTGATTTTGTATTCACCAAACCTCTCCCTGACATTTCCAATTACACTCATGAACCAACATCTGATGTAGTACCTGATTTATCCAGTCCCAATATACCGATCAAACCATTTCTAATGACCCTGGAATTACTGATGATGGTCCTCAAACATCACCTATCTTTCGAAAATCTACAAGAATCAAGAAAGCACCCCAATACTTGCAAGATTTTCACTGCAACCAGGCTGCATCCAGTCAACAATCCCAATCTTCTCCCAAGGCAAGTTCTCCAATCCCTGCAGGTAAGGTTTTTCCACTATCTAATACAATTTCCTACCATAAGTTGTCACCTCAGTTCAAGGCTTTTTCAAATTCCATTTGTACTCATTTTGAGCCTAACACCTATCATCAAGCTGTGATTGATCCTAATTGGTGCAAAGCAATGAATTCCGAGATAGGGGCCTTTGAGTTAAATAAAACTTGGACCCTCACTGATCTCCCACCAGGAAAAATAGCAATTGGGTGTAGATGGGTGTACAAACTAAAGTACAATTCGGATAGGAGCATAGAAAGACATAAGGCAAGACTTGTAGCCAAATGATACAACCAAAGGAAAGGAATAGATTTCAATAAAGCCTTTTCACCTGTTGCAAAGCTTGTAACAGTCAGATGTTTGCTGGGAATAGCTGCAGTAAAAAAATGGCACTTAAAACAATTTGATGTAAGTAATGCCTTCTTACATGGGACTCTACACGAAGAGGTTTACATGCAAAAACCTCCAGGATACACAAGAGGAACCTCCAGCCAAGTTTGCAAGCTGTTGCGAAGCATCTATAGCCTAAAACAAGCCTCAAGACAGTAGTATTCCACATTTCCAGTAGCACTTATGGAGTTTGGATTTTCTCAATCAAAGGCTGATTATAGCTTTTTCACCATGGTCACAAATCACTCTTTTACAACCCTACTCGTTTATGTAGATGATATTGTAGTGGCTGGATCCAATTTAGAGCAGATAAACACAATTCAGAAGTTCCTCAGTAGCAAGTTTAAAATCAGAGCACTAGGTGACTTAAAGTATTTTCTGGGACTGAAAGTTGCAAGGTCCAGCAAAGGAATTGTGATATCCCAACACAAGTACACCTTGGATTTATTGGCTGATGTAGGGATGCTCGGAGCAAAGCCAGTAAAATTACCCATGGATCATAACCTAAAGCTGGGAAAGAACACAGGAAAGGCCTTACCTGATGCCACACTATACAGAAAATTGATCGAAAAATTGATGTATTTATCACTGACTAGACCTGATATATGTTACGCCATTCAGAACCTCAGCCAGTACATGGAAACGCCTACTTACACACATCTTGCTGCAGTCCACAAGGTAATCAAGTACTTGAAGCTTGCTCCAGGGCAAGACATTCTACTTTCTTCTTCATCTTCATTGATTCTTCGAGCCTTTTGTGACTCTGATTGGGCAGCCTACCCTGATTCTCGAAGATCAGTAACTGGTTATTGTATTTTTCTTGGTGATTCTTTGATCTCATGGAAGTCCAAGAAACAAACTGTAGTATCTCGTTCATTGGCTGAAGCGGAGTATAGATTGATGGCTAGCACTTGCTGTGAAATTACACGGCTGAAATATATCCTAAAGGATCTTCAGGTTCATCATTCACAACCTGTAACCTTACACCGTGACAATCAGGCTGCATTGCACATTGCCTCCAACCCGGTATTCCGTGAAAGGACTAAGCATATAGAATTGGACTGCCACTTGATCAGAGACCAAATCAAATCTGGATGCATTTCTATATCTTATATTCACACCCAATCACAGTTCGCAGACATGTTCACCAAAGCATTGTCTTCTGTCACCTTGAGGGCTCACCTGTCCAAGATGGGAATAGAAAACATCTATTCTCCATCTTGAGGGGGGCTGTTGGAACACATTATGTAAATAACTTATCCACATTGCTTGCTTATCAGCTTATCAGATAAGATGTAGCATTTTATAAGTAAGAACACCTATCAGCACACTCTTCTCGTAAGGATTTGCACATGGTTAGATTCTTTGTGTTGTAGTTTGTTAGGCCATTCTTTTACTTTTTTACCCCTTCTCTTCCTTCTATATATTTGTACTATTGCTGATGATAATGATAAGGTGAATTTACTGATTCAATTGAATCTATCAGTTCGTCATCTTCAATTCATTTACATTATCTTCTCCCTTTTACAAATTACATTCACCTACAAAATCTTACAGTGCTAGCAAGATTAATAATGATCTGTTCTATTTTTCTGAAACACTAATGGCTTATTAATTTAAGTCCAAGTAATTAAATTCGGTCCATAAATTAATTAATCTAATTAATTAATTTGTGCCTATTAACAAGCAACCCAATTAATTAATTTACAACACTTGTTAATTAATTAATTGGCGAATTTCATTCTTCTAGTTCTCCTTTTGTGTGATCCATCAGGTTCCCGATCACGAAATCTAAAGACGTGAATTATTATTTTGATCTAATCAAAATTGATAAATTAAAATATCACTTTTAATTTATCACCAATTCACATTTGTCGTCCCAAATTGACATCCAACAATGTGTCGGGCAATACACGTGACGGAAAATGTCACGCGTCACGTGGTATGACAAAACCAAATTTGTTCGTTTACCGTAAAACTATAATCCCTTCGTCAGTATGATCCGATCAATTATGAGATATAGATATGTGTCAATCTCAATTATCGATAATATCTTTCATCCTACTATTAAGTCAATATAAGTCGAAAACCTACTATTAAGTCAATATAAGTCGAAAACTCCTTTTCGACTTATAAGTTCACTTTGGCAAAAGATTTCATTATCAACTTAACTGAATGAAATTTATATCATAATCTCTTACTATGTAAAAGTGATAAATCCTCTATTGATCATTCACAACCTTCATATGATTCTTGACATACCCGAACGATGCCGTATTAGCGACCCTTGGCAAAGCAACATCCAACATTACCAAAGTATGACTGTCCTCATATAAGACACTATGATGACCTCATGTCAAATGACCAATTTCACTATTGAACGTTAGAGATTAACCACTGACACTCAGATAGTTATCCATGTGGAATCTCCCTAACGGGTTTTCAATGTTTCGTTCTATAACAAAATATTCACGTGTTCATTTAAGTGTTACCATACTTAAACTTGTGAGATCAGCTTTTTACTTCACAAGTAAGAAATACACAGACGATTTAAGATTCAGTCATATGTAATTTGTATATCACAATCACAACTCCTCGTGAATAACAAATTACTAAAACTTGAATTTACGGATTCTATTATTTAATTTTTTAGAATATTAATTCAATTAAATAATAGATCTTGCTATAAATTATGCATCGATTATATATATTAAAAGTGTTTATGTCCAAATTTAATTGGACTTAGGGCATAACACTTACAAACCTAGCAAAAAATGTTTAATTTTCAACAATAATTTTTTGTCATTGATTTAAACATTTCACGACTTTTTGTTAGGAAAGTTTTCACTAGAAATATGTGGGAAAAGGAATTTATATTACTGTAGATGCTCAAAACCTAGTGCCAGTGATGATCTAATTCGTGTTGAATATGCCCTAGTTATCAATGAACTCTGGTGCAATTTCTAGAGAAAGCAATTTTGCTTATCATATGTAGGAATATGTACGTTAGTACAGTTTTTTTGTCATTTTGTATCTCACTGAGGAAGAAATAATTAAGAAAGAGCTAACCATAGTAGCCATTATGTTGACACAAAGAAAATCTTCATTATTCCAGGAGGCATAATCCTTGGGGTTTCTTATGTTGAATTGTGACCCAAATTCGATTGGTAATTAGTGTTTGGTTTGAAAAAAGCTTTAAAGAGGTCAAAATATGGGTAAACGAAATTTGGGTTAGAGATTGGGAGCCCAAGCACTCAATTCAGGGAGCCTAGGTGCCAATCGAGTGTGAAAATCGAATTTGGAACAGAGACTTAGCGATTGAGCGCTAGGACGAACATGTGCCTACCACTCACCTACTGCGAGAGTGCAAGTGCGCCCTTCGCTACGTGTGAGCTTTGCTGCTTGAGCTCCGGTGACATTTGATCCATGGCGCGTTTCACAATTTGACGAATTTATGTTACTCTTTTCATCTAAAACGATATTTTTAAGGTTTGACATGTGCTCTCTATATATTTTGCTTTTCATTGTAATTGAACACAAGTTGGAAACACAAAATCATTATATTCTCTCATCATATATTGAATTTTCCTTCTCAGCCCGTAATTTTTTCCAAATAAATTCTCGTGTTTGTTACTTTTATATTGTTATATTTTTCTCGTCTTTTTCATAACAAACTAGTATCAGATCGATATTCGTTCAACTCAGTTCGAGGTTTGATTTTTGTGTCGACAACCATGAAGTATGATATTCTCACTCAGATGGATTTTGATGATACTTTGTTGGGATTTGACAAGATGCCTTCAACTTGGACGTTGGAGGAAAAGCAGCGTATGGATCGAAAGGTCCTATCCCAAATTTATCTTCATATTTCAAATTAGATTCTTCAGGACGTTCTTAACAAGAAACATGCCACTATGTTAAGGTTAAAATTGTAGCAACTTTGCATAATAAAGAGTTTGATCAGTAAGTCACATTACACTTGAAGCTACTATTGTATTTTCATTGTATGTCTAAATGTACGTTGCTTGAGGATCATTTGTCCGTTTTAAGGAAATTGTGGCTGATTTATAAACTTTGAAGATTAAATATGATAAGAAAGATCTTGAATTGATTTTATTGTGTTTATTGCTCACTCCATATGTCTTTTAGAGACACGATCTTATACAGTCGTGATACTCTCACCATTGAAAAAGTATATGATGCCATGTTTTCAAAGGAGAAGATGAACCGTCTTGTTAGATCTAAGGCTCATAGAGAAGGCATTGTTGTTTATGGTGGTGATGTGAGGGACAAATAGAAGTCCAATTCCAGCAATAAATTTTGTAGTTACTGCAAGAAAAAGAGGCATATTAAGAAGGATTGTTATAAGTTGTAGAATAAGAAAAAATTAGTTGCTACTAATCAGAAGGGAAAACAACTAGAAAATTCAGGTGAAGCCAGTGTTGTACCAGATTGGTACAATGATGGAGAACTTTTGGTTATTTATGATGGCGACTCAAAATTGGTGAGGATTGGATTATTGATATAGCTTGCACTTTTTGTATGTCTCCTAATTGGGACTAATTTTCAACTTATGAAATAGTTTCAAAAGGTGTTGAGGTAATGTATAATAATGCATCATGTAAGATAGTTGGTATTAGAAGGGCCAAAATTAATATATTTGATGGAACTGTTAGGACACTTGGGACATGTTTTGAATTTGAAAATAAACTTTATCTCATTGAATACTCTTGATACAAAAGGGTACAAATATATTGGTAAAGGTGGAGTCTTGAAAGTTAGTAAAGGTGCCCGTGTTGTGATGAAGGGTAAAGAATGTCCTAGTTATATGTCTTGCAAGGTTCTATAGAATCTTTAGATACTGATAAGCAAAAGTTAGGCACTTATGTGAATTGAGTTTGGTACAGTAGCGTTGAAATTTGGTTTAGGGTCTATATTAAAGAATACATTTCAGTCGTGTTCAAAAATTATGGGTAATACCGATTTGCCACCCACAAGCGGTGTCAAAGTATTCAATTGTTAGAGATAGACCCAGGAGATATGTTGGGCCTCCACAAAGGTACACGGAAGCTAATTTAGTTGCTTATGCTATAAATGTGGTTGAAGGTATTGAGTATAGTGAAGACCTTTCTACAGAAGCAGTTAGTTGTGTTGATTTTGTTACGTGGTAAGTTTTAGCCCTATTTGGTAAATAATGAGTTATTTGAGATCTTGTTGCTTGTGGGGATAATTCGAACAACTTTGACACCCAAGGTAATCGCGCTGAGCAGTGCTTATATTCAGTATATTTAGTTATTAAGTTTGTACCAGTTGGACTGTGTGGAAGATGTGGAGAGTTTTGTTACAAAATTTTAGTTGAATAGTTAAGTTCTATTCGTTATAGTGGAATTTGTCTTTAGGCGGAGAATTTTTGAAATTTCATTCATTGCAGTGGAATTTGGGTAAATGTAGAGATTTATTGAATTGCGATCCAAATTCCATTGAGAATTAGTATTTTGATCGAAAAAGGTTTTAAAGAGGTTAAAATATGGATAAAGGAAATTTGGGGCAGAGATTGGGCAACCAGCGCTTGGAGCCAATGGGGTATGAAAATCGGAGGAAGCGGTGCCTGTCACTCGCCTACCATGAGCTTGGGTGCTCGAACACCGAGCGTTGCTGGCTACGCTCCAGCTTTGCCACACAAGCTCCGATGTTATCTGGCCACTGGAGGAAAATAATTTTTCGGGCAGTTCTAGCAAAAAAATTGGAGGACAGCCAGAGAGGTGAAGCAAAATGGAAGGCAACAAAAGGAAACCAAAGTCAACAAAATTAGGATTAATTCAATAAAAATCTTCCGGTGGATTTATTTAAAGAGTTTAGTTTGCTACCAATGTTGTGGGCAATAGTCACATATTTTTTTTTGGAACAAATCAACCCCAAATGAAACACAAATCCAGCAACAGGAGGAAGAGAAAATCATGGAGGAGCCAAATCATATATTTAAAATCTATCACTAAGAAAAAAGCATTGGGCTGGAATCTCCAATTTTTGAAAGAAACATTGAAGTCACCGCAGCCAGAACGCGATGAATAGATGTGCCACCACGCCATTGCTACAAGTAGCCACTATCATGTTCAGACAAATAATTTGAGCAACCAAGCAACACTACATAGGGATGGCAAAAAAGCTCGTCAGCTCGGAAAAAGCCCGAGCCGAGGCTAATAATAAAAAAATCGAAACAGGGAAAAAAAATAATACAAAAATATTTTTTATGCAAACTGGCCGCAAGTTCTGAGGCATTCCAACTACTTAAAAATTGAATAGATTCTGGAAAGATTTGGAATTTTATTGATGCTGCAAGCTATTAAAAAAAAAATTGCAAAAGTATCTTGGGGCTACGCGTATAAATTTTTTTTACTGCTTCCTGCTGAATTCCAATGTTATGGAGAGCTAATGTCATGTAAAGGAATTGAGGCAGTCAAAACCATTGTGGCTGCTGCAATACTGTATGCAGCTATATCCTTCAGTCACATTAGTTCGGGCACCACCAGTGTCAATGTCGTACCTCAGCTGCTGGAATATATTCTGTCGACAACAGCAGTTCGTTCTGCAATTGGGATGATGACAATAAAGGACAGGATGCTCATTTGATCTTGATATTTTGGGTTTCCTTGTTCGGTAATATAGGCTAACCCAACTTCAATCATTCGCATCTGTCCAGCAGTGGCTGGTTTGAATCAGCTAGTACAGTCTCCAGCTGCAATCAGTTGCACAGATAGTGTTGCACCAGTGCTTTGTGTGACCAATCAGCTTTCCGTTGAATATTCAGCTCAGTCAAGTGTCTACTATTTGTCTTCCACAAGTTGAAATCACTTCGAAAAACTAAGAGGGTGCCATTTATTTGGCTTCACCATTACCCAGTTCCATTTTTGGGTTCCACGAGCTTAGCGTGGAATTCTCCTATTCATAGGCCCTCTTGATCATCATCTCTATTTTCAAGGCAAGCTCTAAGAACTCGCATGTCCAAGGCTAGCATGTAAGATCTTGCATTATTGAAGGTGAGCCCATAAGTCCTTGCTCATCGAGGCTAGATCGTGGTTCTCTTATTTATGGAAGGCGAGTCTTAACTCGTTGATTTCTTATTATAACAGTCGGTATCTTGGAGTCCTCATTCCTTGAGTAAAGGAAGAAGCGACATGTTTTGGCATCCTCTTTCCTTGAATAAAGGAAGAGGAGATAACTCGAAGTATTTGCTCTTGAAAAAGAAGCATCTTTGTGGCTCTAGCCAAATGTGTTTGCCCTTGCAAAAGATGTCTTTCTTGAATCAAACACCATGGAGGAAGCCCTTGACAGGGATGTGCTACTCCCATGTAAGGATGTCAGCTTATCATAGCTACTTATGTTCAGAGTATCGCCTCCGCTACTCATTTCCAAAACATCGCCTCTGTAAATTACGTCAGATCATCTCCTCTGCCACTTATGTTTAGAGCATTGCCTCTGCTACATATACATTCAGAGCATCGTCTTTACTAATGTTCAGAGTATCGTCTTTGCTACTTACATCCAGAGCATCACCTCTGCATTAGCTTATCACAACTACTTCTATATTTAGTCTTGTCTCTGTATCAACTTCATCACAGTGACTTATATTTCAAGTCTGGTATATTAATATTCAAGACAGACTTCAGGGACTATTGTGATACTTGTATTTTTGTATCATTACATTATTATTTAGTACTGCTAGCATATGCATTATTGTTGCCAAGTACGTACTTCACATTACTGCTAGCATGTCATGACACTATTTTCTCTACGCTAATACATATGTCAAGTTATCTACATTATCAATAGATTGCTTCAGTATAGCACTTTGTGCAAGCATATGACTGCTATATTACATGATAAGCTCTCTGCATATTATATCATGAAGAAATGTGATGTCATTATTCAATTGATCGCCAGGAGTAATTTGAAGTATATATATATATATATATATATATATATATATATATATATATATATATATATATATATATATATATATATATATATATTCGACTTATAGTTTTGAGACAATTCATAAGTCCTCACCTATTTGGGATCGAAACATATTTTCAAGGTGGTTTGTAAGCCCCCATTTATTGGAGCTACTCATTTTTGAGGTAATTTATAAGATCTTGCCTACTCGACAACTTATATTTTGAAGTCCAACCCGCACATGAATGTACAACTCAGACTTGGGGGACTATTTTTACACCTATAAATTACGTGGCATGCTTAGACAGAGGAAGTCTCATATATGCCGACGTGGCATCGACTATTCAATTGTTTGGACCTATTTAATTAAGCTATTGCATATTGGGCTTGGATTTAGGCCCATTTCATTAGCACCCATTTGACCCCGTCTCATTTCTCTATATATAGGCGAGTCCATTCACAATTAAAGATATGATTTGTAACCCTATCCAAATCCCCTCTTCTGTCTATGCACTCGTATTTCTTTCATCCAGTAGTTGATTTGATCGTCGGATTGCAAACGGCCGTCGAACTTTTTTCTCGATCGGTGACCTTTGCCTCCTATTGGGGTGTTCTAGTGTACAAGTGATATCTATATGGAGGGGAGGTGAAAGAGATTCTGTTGTCACATTTTTTGATGTCAAGAATACCTGTCTTCTTCCCTTCCTCCACCTGTTACAACGCTATTATTTAGCTTTGAAAATCATGATGGAGCTTTATACAAATTCTATGGTTGAACTGAAAACTCCTAAATCGCGTATGTCTCCCTATTTGTGAATCGTCGATTGGTCCACTCGGTAAACTGGCTTTCCATTTTTACATTCTTGTACTAGAAAGTCCATGAGTGAGCTGGCTATTAGGTTTGGGATTACCATGTGGGGGCAACCATTGTCCATTGCTAGAATTTAGGAATTATTTACCCTACTTTACGTATTAATACCTTCTCATCATATTTTCAAATCATTTGAACTTATTTGCAATGTTTTTGTAGCATCGTGACTTGGGTTGAAGGCTACTCTGCAATAGCTAATAAAAGCTAAAAGATATTGTTCGTTTGAGAATGATATCCAGAACGAACAATATCCAGTTCAAGCAAGGATATTTATGTTCCAATGTTCTCTGAAGAACATTTTGATCATTAGTCAGTCAAAATGAAAACAGTTTTGATGGGAATATGTAGAAGAAGGGTATGAAGATCCCAACCACACTTTGATGCTGACTGTGGAACAGAAGCAACAATTGAGGGAAAATACAAGAAATGATGCAAAAGCTCTTTCTATAATTCAAAGAGGTGTTTCGTCAAGATTCTTTTCTACTATTCTCAGCGCAAAAACAGTTGAGGCAGCTTGGGACATTCTACGTAAGGAATTTCAAGTAAACTTCAAGGTATAAAATATTGTGCTTCAAAGCTTTAGAAGGTAATTTAGGAAACTTGAATGTGAAAATATTATATATTTTTTAAAAGAAAGATCTGATATTTCATAAATTACCTCGTTCTCTTGTTTGTGGTGAATGAGAGAGATCACGTGTAGATACCTAGAGCATTAAATTTCCTACATTTGATTTCAAGAATGTCGTCGTCTATAAAAATGCATTTGTATTGCAATATAATTTACTAATAAACCAATGAATATAGAAGGAATTCTTGATTGATTTAAAACGCAGATAATCACCCATAGGAATACAAATACAAATCCATTGAACTAATGACTTAAATTAACCAGAAGAGTGAACTGAGAGTTCATGGATAGATTGATGCTAACTTCTAGTCAGACTAGAATAATAGCATATCTCAAATAGGATATTGGTTTACTCTTAGGCGGTGTGTTGTAAATGTTCCAAATAGGAAATAGCCGTTGATTCAATAATAGAAGCCTTATACATCATTGCTTTACAAAGCAACAAAAGTTGTGGTCTAGATCGGGAAGTTCATTAATGAACTTAGAGTAGTTCCTAATATTGTTGATCACGCGCTTCTACATTGTGATAACAATGGAGCCATCATGCAAGCGAAGGAACTAAGGTCTCATCAATGATCTAAGCATGTGTTAAGGCGGTATTATCTCATCGAAAAGATAATACAATGAAATGACGTAAAGAAAGAACGAATTCCTACAAGTTATTAAATTGCAGATCCACTGACAAAGAGTTGTCGCGAGATAAACATGATCGTCATGTTGACTCTTATGATATAAGTGATTGGAACTAGTGCAAGTGAGAGTTTGTAAGTATTATGCCCTAGGTCTAATCAACTTTGGACATAAACACTTTAAATATATATAATCGATGCATATGGCAATATCTATTATTTAATTGAATTAATATTCTAATAAATTAAAAATAGAATCCGTAGATTCAAGTCTTGGTGATTTGTTAATCACGAGGAGTTGTGATTGTGAGATACAAATTACATATGATCAAATCTTAAATCGACCGTGGTCGAAGGAATAACGAAGTACGGATATCGTTATTACGGATAGATCATCGCGTGTGGCATTCTTACTTGTGAAGTAAGTAGCTGATCTCACAAGCTAAAGTGTGATGACACTTGAATGAACACGTTGATGTTTTGTTATAGAACAAAACATTGGAGACCCGCTGGGAGATTCCTCATGGATAACTATCTGAGTGTTAGTGATTAATCTCTAATGTTCGGTAGTGGAATTGGTCCTTTGACTTGAGGTCATCATAGTACCTTATATGAGGACAGTCATACTTTGGTGGTGTTGGATGTTGCTATGTCAAAGATCGCTAATACAGCATCGTTCGGGTATGTCAAGAATCATATGAAGGTTGTGAATGATCGATAGAGAATTCGTCATTCTTAGATAGTAAGAGATTGTGATTTACATTTTATCCAGTTAAATTGATAATGAAATCCTTGGCCAATGTGAATCATAAGTCGAAAAGGAGTTTTCGACTTACATTGACTTAACAGTAAGATAAAAGATATGATCAAAATTGAGGTTGACACATATCCATATCTCATCATTGATCGGATCATATTGACGAAAGAATTATATTTTCACCGTAAACGAACAAGTTTGGTTTTGTCACACGACGTGACATTTCCCGTCATATGTATTGCCCTGACACATTGCTAGATATTAATCCGGGACGACGAATGTGAATTAGTCATAAATTAAAAGGGGTGTTTTAATTTATCAATTTTGATTAGATCAAAATAATATTTCAAATCGTTAGGCATCGTGATCGGGAACCTAATGGGTTACACACAAAAGAGAACCAGAAGAATGAGATTTACCAATTAGTTAATTGACAAGTGTTGGACAATTAATTAATTGAGTTGCTTATTAATAGGCTCGAATTAATTAATTGGATTAATTAATTCATGGACCGGATTTAATTAATTTGATTAATTAAATATCGGACTGAGTAAAGTTTAGAGATGGGCCAACCCACTTGGGCTTATATTAATAAGCTGTTAGGGTTTGTAAATTGGATGAAATTTTCATTATTCTTGCGAGCACAAGAAAAGAAAACCCTAACCGACATTCTTGTTCTTTGTGTGGATTACCATTGGAGGTTGGACAATTGGACAGCTTGGATTGCAGATCGTGATTATTGGAATTCGAGAAACAGCAAAGGAGTTTGCAGAATTCATCAAAGATATTATTCTAATTACAGTTTCTATCTAAACACATTACAGATCCTTGATGGGAATTGAAAATTGTTTTATTTTCGCTGTGCATGATTAAGTAAATTCCCAACAAAGAGATGCATCCACACTCCGATTGATCTGAATCTTTAGTTTCCATTTCATCTTTTGTTAGATTTAAGGACGGTAAAATTTATAATCTCTTTTGTAGAACTTACATATTAACATTAATCTCTTCTTGAGCACTTACATATTCAATAGCTTTTAATCATTTCATGCCCTTTCCGACACGTGGACCATTCTAAAAGAATTAATAACTTAAATCATCCAAAAATAGGTTTTTCTACACCACGTCTTTAGATTATCGAGAACCTTCTCCTTAGGTGCACCACTGCTCAGTTGTGTTGCACGAGTGATGCACAAACACTTCTATTAGGGAGACGTATTTGTGTCTTGACACTAGTAAAATATAGTTTTAGCTCAAAGTTCTTATAATATAACAAATAGGCACTGTTATTTAAAATATTTCAATAAAAAAAATTAATATTAAGTATAAAACTAAAACTATACTACGAAGAATTTTAAAAGCACTTATCTTGTCAATACTTTTTTGAAAAATCGTATATCGGAGCATCAAACGTGTGTCTATGCATGATAGCATCTAAGTAACTATGTTCCTTATGTAGTGGCTTTAAATTCATATAACTAATTTCAGCTCATTGTTCCTTCTTTGCCCACTTATAAAGCATGCAAATACATTATAGTGATATTCGAGGCATATGAACATAAGCCTTCTTTATTCACTTGTAAAGCATGAAAATATAATGTCATCACATTCGAGCCATATGAACATAAATAATCAGTCTGTTTTCCACTCCTTGCCAAAAATCCTAGTTTTTTTCTGAATTTCATAAAACTCTTTGCTATTTCTTTCAGATGGATGCCTCGGCAACTGCTGCCCAGAAGGTTGATAATGCACCAAGACCGGTCCTATGCTAAACTTTTGTTCAATTCGTATTATTTCGTCACTACTCCATTAGATTTATTGCTTTGTTTATGAGTAGAACCAAAGTAACTAAACTGGACCATGTTAGTTTTAATGTAGCTTGATTTTATGTGTGCAGGTTTATATGTCAAAGCATGAACTTTCTTTAGGTTTATATGTCCTGACGAACTAAGTCTTCTTCTCTTATGTTGTTTTCCCTGCTATTTTCATTATGTTTCCTTTTCTTACATCAAAAGCTACATTTCACCGTACGCATGAAACCTGGTTTATCCTCATAGTTTGTTTTTAGGTTCCTTCTTAAGCTAGTTCACTTGCATTACGTGGTTCTATGGTTGCTTAATATTTTCTTCTTGTTTAAGGACAGTATCTCAAATTACCAAGGCAGAGAAGTGTCGAAGAACTCATTATTTCAGGCGACCCTTCTTACTTAAGTAGTTGGCTATTTTACTTGATGCCACATTTGTTAATAAAAGAAAGTTGATTTAATAAATGAAGAAATGATAAAAATCATAAATCATAACATAAGATTTTAGTTTTTATTTTAAAAGTTTAATTAAGCCAATGCTGATAACAGAAACCAGGAGTTGATTTGTGACAGTTTGACACTAATCCATGCAAGAGCTATAGGGGCTACTTGTTTGATTTGGAGAATGGAGCTGCAATGAGAAGAACTATCTACCCATTAATTGTAATGAAACCAACTAGTATTGTAATTTAATGTAAAAAATGAATTAGTTAGAACCGAAAGAAGAAACCCAATAATAAGACATTTTACCTCTTCTATTCGCTTGTTGATTTTCAGTGTTTGTTTCTTAATTTTGATTTTGTAGCTATGTAGGGTCCATCATATGCTTTGTTAGAAATGGGAAGAGATTATACGACACGATATGAAGCAATGATCACAACAACAAAAACACAAAAAACAAGAGTTTAATTTAGCAGAGGAATTGAAGATTTTTTTCAACTATAATGGAGAGGTACAATACAATAATATTGTGTTCCTACATAATTCTAACTTGTAATAATGAAAAGACTATTATTTATAGAGGTACATATCAAACCCTAATAATAGCCGTAAACATGGAAACTAGGTCAAAAAAACGTGAAATAAACAAAACAAGCAAAATCTGGATGATAGCGGGGCTAGAGCAGCAGGAGCTCACCAGTCGAGTGGTAGGCGTGCAGCAGGTTCTCTGCTGAAAATTCCATCTCCCCGCTCAAGCTTCCAGCTAGCGGTAGGCTAGTGCCATCAATCCCTTTTTTCTTCTATGGACATTTGGGTCACAAAACCAACATGCTTCTATTATGGAACTCTTATAACATCTCTCCGCAATATGTTTCAGAATGTTGAAGGCACATCAAGGCCCGTGCATATGTTGAGAAGCCCTGATATAACTCATCTGGATGAGGAAGGTATTACACATCTTTTGGGGCTTCCCTTTTATGACTTACTGCTCTTTAAAACTCACGTGGAACCTACTTATCAAATGGTAATTAGTTCAGATTCTTAACGTATGTATTATTTCAAAAATGTTGTTCTCTTGCAGTCAACTTAATACCATATTTTGAAAATGGTGAAGGTTGGTTATTTTATATAGTAAAAAGTAGTTATTCGATATTGGTCAACTACTAATGCACTGTTGAAGTGTGGTAATCATCCGTTGTACAGAGGATTGTCCATTTTGCAAATTAGGAGCTGGTTGTATTTGTTTACTTTGTGCTTGCGGGGTTTTCCACCAAGATTGGATTCTGCACTGTCCTCTACAACAGTCCCAGCGATCATAAGATGCTTTGGTAAAACATGGGAGGTAAAATTCTGTGGGGATATGACACCAAAAGGCTTTGATTCAAGTTGGAGAAAGTTTGAGGATGATAACAATCCAGTGGTTGGTGATGCACTAATTTTTTAGCTCTTGGAAAGCAGTTTTGTAGACGTTATTTAAAATTCAATTTCTAAGATGGGGCCATTCCACCAGAACTGTAAGAATGGATAAATAAGAGAAGAGCTGAACGTCAAGTGATCACTATTGATGAAGAGTAGGATACTGAATGGTTTCTGATTGGAAATTATTTGTTGAAAATTTGGAATATTGAAAAAGATTTGGTGTTTCATTCTTATGTCATGTCTTTGTAGTTTTTCAATTAGGCTGATCTCCACCCCTAATACTTGCAATGTTGTTCTTATACTCCTGTTAATTTTTTTACTTTCAGAGTAATATTTGTGTTAATGACCAACTTTATTTGAATATCCTTTTACGATGATCCATATTGAGTTGGATAAATGTTAGAAGACTCCCAAGTGTTCATTATCAATTGCGATTCTCATGGGGACAATAGACATTCTCAAATGACCTCTTCGTCACATGAGACTCAAAGGTTGCTGGATCAATTCCAATTCCACACATTATGTTGGTGATGTTATGCCTCTTGATAGAGTATATAAGAGTACATTTTTAATGTTGATTGTTCATGATTATTTGCTAATACATAAGCATATTTGGGATTATTAATGATATTTTTTCTATAGTTGAACAATGGCCAATTCTAATGGAGGTTTTGATAATTTTATTGTAGAAATGAAGCAAGACATAATAAAGCCCAAGGCCCAAAAGATCTCATTTCAAGTGGGCTTGATCCAGCTGAAGAAGAAGAAAAGAGAGACGGAAAAGGAAGGGAGCAAATCAACAAAGAATTTTGGGGTTAAAAATCAATCCCGAAACTGAAGCTTCTCTGCGCTGTCTTCAGTATTATCGCCATATCTCACTCATCCGACATCATATTGAGCTGATTCAAAAGGCTGTAGAAAGCTGATTTAACGGGCTACAATTTATCCTGAAATGGAAATTTTGAGATTTCCACGTTTTCCTGGCGAAAAATGGCCCACAATATACGGCTGAAAATCTGCAGATTTGGGGAGGCAGATTCGGGATTGATTTCGGTTTCCTTGTTTTGTTGGCTGGAGAGATAGAAAGGAGGGGAGTTTTTGGCCAGAACAAGGTGGACAAGAACGAAGGCTGAAGGAGGACGAACAGAGGCTGGAAGACACCGAACAGAGGCTGGAAGTTGACACCAAATAGAGGAGGAAGTGGACACGAGAATACGGGAGGCTGAAAGGCAACTCCAAAACACAGGAAGCAGAATTTTCTGAGTTTTTTACTTCCTACTCTTTCAATTACTTAATGTCAAACTATTTTATGGATTTTTTCATCAATTTTAGCATGAACTAATTTCTATTTTCTAGAGTTTGCGATGTAGCCTAACTATGATTATGTGAATCTTTCTTACTTGAATTAATTAGTATTGGTTCTCATTGTTGAGTATTTCATTCTGAACTTATTGCTTGTGAATGATTGATCACCATTCACATGAGTTGGGATTCAATTTGTGACTGAGAAGTAATAATTGTTTCAGCCTTTGTTTGAGATACCACAGGGACTCTGTAAGATAGAGATATCTATGGACTTGTGTAATCTTTATGGGTTTCTTTCTGTTCGTAATGAATTTTGATTGGGTTTGAATTTTCACGGAGATGTAGAAAATTGCCTTGTTGAAAATTGCCTTGTTGAGATATTTCGTTAATGTTTGAGAAAGATTAATGAATAAATTTGAGATACTCGATTATCAACATTAGGGAACACTTATAATTAATTCAATTAGGATATTCGCATATGATTAGTTATGGTGAATCGAAAACTCTAGAATCTTGTTTTCCTGAATTTAATCTGCTTGTTTAAATCTTGTCATTTTTTTTTCTTTTACTTATTGGTCCAACAATTCATTCATATTCGGGTTGTCAAATAGATCATCATTTAATAAATTTTGATACTTATTTGTAATTTTTCATTCCTCGTGGGACGATACTCTTACTCATTCACTTTATTACTTGTTACGATTCGTGCACTTGCGATTTTAACCAACACCTCTTAATATTACAAATAACATTGTTGCTTACGTGTGTAGTTGAAATATATCATTGAAGCATTTGTCATTGCAAATCAGCTGAAAGAGCACTCAAACATGGCATTTTGGAGACTTTGAACTTCAACTCTATTTCGAATGCATTGCAATCATTTTTATTCACTTCTAACAACTATTGACATGGTATTTGTACATGAATATATCATTTTTAAGTCTTCAGTGTTGCATGTCCGATGAAATATTACTCAAGGAAGGCTTCTTATCCCAAAGAGAAGAAATTAAACATTTTACTTAATTTATAAAGGAAAATTACGCAAAATAATTTTGGGTGGGTGGATAAAAGCACATATTTGGCTACACATGAAAAACTTACCAACACTTACAAGTTTTACTATATATAATGTTTTATTTAACAAAGTAAAAAATAAAATTATTACCAATAGCAAATTTTATTGTGTGAGTCTCCATTACAATGAAATTTTATTAATAGGAAATTTGAAGAATACATTGTGATTCATTTTTAAACCAATGAGATTCTTGAGCAACTTAACGTACATGCACGAGTTGCGCCAATCACTTGTATTTAGAAATAGAAGCCTCATCCCTTTCCAAAGTTCCGGTACATCATTATAGCGAGGTTGAGGCCCGAAGGTTATAATATTGATTTCGTTCTCATTTGTGTCGTCTGTCATTTCTCATGTTTTCTTTGTTTGTATTTTTTACATTGGATATTCTTCCTCTATTATATTTTGATAGCAAAAAATTAATTAGAGAATCACGTAACTTCGCAATAACAAGGAGATCAACATTTTTTATGTGTTATAAAAATTAATTTTTAATATTTTATGTATTTTTAAACCTTTTATTTGAGTTACTACAGGGAACAAAAAATTGCCAAATCATATTGCCACTGTTTAAGAAGTCAGAATGATGCCTCTTTTATTTATTTTTTTAAATTGCAAAACCAACAAAATTTCATTAAAAAAAATGATTTCTTAGTGGCTTTGACAATTCATGATAGATAGGTTCTATTTGTTTGTGTTTTTTATATTGGATATTCTTCCTCTATTATATTTTACTAGCAAAAATTAATGTGCTTCATTTCATGAGAAACAACCATAATTTCTCATTAATAAATCACCATTATAGAATTCTAAACTAAAATAGATTTTTGCATCTCTTGATTTACACAATAATTCTTCATATATATAATGTTGCAATCATTTTGTTATATGTACAACTAAATTAGTTTAACCTAATTGACGAACATTATAATGTTACTCCAGAGTTTTGTAAAGGGACGAGGTTTCTAATTCCTAAATGCAAGTGATTCGTGCAACTGAAGTGCTGTGCATGAGAAGTTCTTCAAGCAAATCTATTGTTTAATTATGAATTACATTATATTCTCCAAGTTTCATGTCAAAAAAAATGTAATCGAGTCATATAAATCAATTCTTAGGCACAATGGACTTCTAAATGAGTAGTATATTAATGTTACATAATATTTTCTAAAAATAAATGAAAAATAGTACATCTTTTAAGCTGTAAGCAACCTGCAACTATAACAAATGAAGAATCAAGAAAGTGACTTAGCATACAAAATTCTTCAACTGTGACGAACTTAACAAGGAAACAATTTCAATCCACAATCTTTATAACGAAGCATTTTAATCAATAACCTTTTTGCATAAGTAGTACCAGTGGATAGTTTTCGTCCAAATCTCCCTTGTCATAAAAGAGTCTACCCATCAAGTACTGTTCATTTTGGAGTACCCATTTTCACACGTGAATGAGTTTCTTACTATCAGTTTCCTTAAACCAGCCCTTTCCCTCTCCGTAGAAGAGCTGCTCCCGATTAATAGACCCTGTTGAGCTTCAAAACCTCTTTCTTTTCCTCTATTCACCTGACACCATTTCCCGCAACAATTTCTCCTACTTCTGGGTCAAATATATTTCTCCAGTTAATAATAGTAGTTAGAATTTAAATTGTTATGGTTTAATACTCATAGTTTAAGTTTCACATGTGATAAATTTTTATGTGTTTAGCTTTAGCCTTTGGTGATGTTTTAAAAAAAATTACCGGTCTAAAAATTCACATTTTAAGAGATTTTATGTTCGACTTATTGTTAGAGTTTTGTTGATTTGTGTAATTACAAAATTGAAAGGCTTTGTCAAAAAGATCTAATCAGTCTAAAAAGAAATTGGGATTTAAGCGGTTCGTTGTGACCCCCTCCTTATTTTGAAGCCTTTTGATTGCGCATTATTCAAATTAACGAGATGAAATACAATATTTCAAACATTTCAAAATTAAAAAAAAATTATTTATTTATTATTATTTTTTTGAAATTTCATTTTTTAGAAAATCCTATTTTTGGAGATTGCAAAAAATGCAATATTTTCATAAATATTTGGAGTTTACGTATAATGTGAAAGTTAAAGTCTTAAACATGTAACGAGATGAAAAATATTGTATTTCATCTCATAATATAAAGCAATATGTTTATGAGTCATCTTGCTTTATATTATGAGATGCATAATCATGTTTACTTTGCATATTTTATTAGTTGTTTAGGGTGCGTTCTCTTTTCTGTTTTCGGGCCATTTTCTGTTTTCGATTTTAAAAAACGAGGAAACGCGTTCTCTTTACTATTTCCGAAAACGCATTTTCGAAAATGAAAATTCTTTTTTACACTGAAAACGAAAAAAGGCTTTTCAGCCGTTTTGGCTGTTTTTCAACAAAATAAAGCAAAAATGGAAAACGCGAAAATGAAGTTACTGTTCAGTCTCCCTTCCACAATTTTCTCATCTCACGGTTTCTCTCCTCCAACGTCGATGACCACCACTGCACTACCACTGCCACAACCAGACATCTCTCCATCTCGCCACCAGAAAGACTCAAGCACCGCACAAATCGCAGATTGGAACCAGAAGCAAAATAAAAATAAGTCGCACCCAACCACCGCGCAGCCAAAAATCGCACCACCACCACAGCCAAATTCGTACCCAACCACCGTTCACAGAGAGAACCAGAAGCAAAATAAAAAAGAAAAGGGAGAAAAGGAGTCGCACCCAATCACCGCCATAGCCAAAATCGCACCCCAACCACAGCCAAATTCGTAGCTAATATCGCACCCAACCACTGTTCACAGAGAGGGAAGGGGAAGAAGAGAGAGAGACTCGACGGTGAGGATGGGAAGAAGGCAGAGAGACGCGATGGAGGAGGGGAAGAAGAGAGAGACGAGACGGAGAGAGAGAGAGAGATAGGGTGGAAGAAACACGGGAAATGATTTGGGGAAAAAGAATGCGTTTTCCATTTGTAGTTTTTGGAAATGATTTTTCAAAATACCAAAAAAAACACATTTTCAACAATTTCAAAATAGACACTCAAAACGAATTGAAAACTCAAAACAGAAAACTGAAACACGAAGAGAACGTTACATTAAATTTTCACAAATTATGTGAGTATTATTGATGCAAACACGGAATGAAATATATGGTCACTAAAAGTACAAGCATAATTGAAGTTATACGTGTCACAGGATTAAGACTTGGAAAGTAACTAAAAAGACTGGAAATAGCCCCACATACCTACAACGTGTTGAAATTGCTATCGAGAGATACATAGATTACGAAGTAAAATGGGAGTGAACATTTCTAGGACTCATAGAGATTAGAGATAGTTTTATTTACTCATTTAGCCAAAGTTTATTTGTTTATCTAGGGAATTTTTTTTTTTTTTAAAAACCAGATACTATATTCTAAGATTTTAAAGTTTTTACCATTAATATTATTATTAATTTCTGCGTTATCAGATTTTCCTAAATTAAAATTTTATTTGTGTTAAGAAAATGTCGAGACAAAAACAAAACCAAGCAACGATCATCAGGGATTTGTTGAGAGCTGTACAAGATTTGGGTAGACAACAAACACAGGCGGTTTCCCAGAATGCAAATGTTAACAACATCAATTCAATTGTGGAACAATTTCGCCGCTACAAATCCCCAACCTTCGATGGCAAGGCAAACCCATTGGCAGCTGAGGAATGGAACAAATCTTCAAACATCTTTCTTGTACTGATGCTCAAAAGGTATTATGTGCAGAACTCATGTTGGTTGATGTTGCAGGCCACTGGTGGGAATCAACATCGGGCACTAGAATAGAATCTCAACAACATGCTCTAATGTGTTCCAATTCAAGGATGAAGTGATGGGAAAATACTTCACAACTCTGAGAGACCGAAAGGAGACGGAATTTCTCCAACTGAAATAAGGAAAGATGAAGCTTGAGGATTATGAGAGAAAGTTCGAACAACACTCTAGGTACGCACCACACCTAGTAGACATGGAACCAAAGAAAGCAAGGAGGTTCGAACTGGATTTGCGTCCCGAAATTGGTGGGATAATGGCATCCTACCAATTCACCACCTATAGTCGGGTTTTACAAACTGCTCGGGCAATCTCAAATAGGTTAGAGATTGACCAAACTTCTCAGCCCGAGATCAAGCCTTAAGGAAAGCGGAAACGAAATGGGTCTAACAAAGAAAAAGGAGAAGTACAAAACAAGAAAGTCAACTTTGGATCAAGTTGTGGACGAGTTGTTTCGCCCTATCCAAAGTGCAACAAAACACATAGGGGTGAATGTCTATTTGGGAGTAATATATGCTATCGATGCAATAAGTTAGGTCATATTGCTAAAGATTGCTAGGAAGTCCCCTAGAAGAAAAGTAATGAGTAAGAAAACAAAGGAAAGGCTAGAGTTTTTGCTTTAACTCAGGATGGGGTAACGGAGGACCCAAACGCCGGTAATTTTGAGGGCGAAATTTTTGTAGGAGGGGAGATTGTAACACCCCGATTTTTTTAAAAATATAATTTAATTAGTTTACATGCCATATTTTATATTTTTATATAGTTGAATGACTAAAGTGATATATATATTAACTTCAATTTTGGGCTAAAATTTTAAAATATTGTTAAAGCGACGAAAAGTATATCAATATGGCTCTCATTGGAAATCTCATTTTTAATCATGTAAATGAGGCCCGAGAAAAAGTTATTTTGGATTAGTTAGAACCAAAATATTGAAGTTTATAGAAGTTGTTATTATTAGTATTTAATTTAAATTAAATATCACCAACTTTTAAGATTGGCTTGCACATATGCTTTAGTTTGGATACAAACGAATTCTTGTGTGACTTGTATTTTTATCCCAACAAGTACATTGTCACGATAACTCTACTTTTGACTAGGAATCTTTCTATTTAAATATAATACAACTCTATCACTTCGATTGTGATAGGTATTAAATATGTATTTTATACAAATTCAAATACATGTGTCATAATATGATTTGTTTTATCAAGATTCAATTCCTATCTAAGTTTGATACAGTTTTTATCCCATCACAATTGTACTATGAATCAATTGCTATTTTTCAACTATAAATAGTGTGCAATTGTCCCACAATTCACCACCAAAGAAATTTCACACTCCAGCTTTCATAAGAAGCAGCTGTAAATTTCTAGTATTTTTTTTTATCAAAAGCTCGTTTGATCAATCAAGGTAAGATATGTTTTGTGCAAGTGGTATGTTTTCGTATACTTTTATGTTCAATAATTTATCTATGAATTGCCAGTGGACTTTCGGGTTCGATTTAATGGAATGTGAACTCTTTTGAGTTCTTTATAAGGAAATGTGAAATCTTTTGGGAATTCAAAATGAGAAATGATGAATATCTCGCTTGATTACTGATATATCCATAAAGAGAAACGTGATATGAATTGTCTATGTTATTGTTATATAATTACGTATGAAAACTGTACGTATCTTACTAGGTGTTTTTAAAATACTCACTCCCACAAATTTTTACAGGCTAGATCGAGTCGATTGGAGCTGTGGCAGGATGGTGCAGTGGACTGCAAAGAGATTTCGACATACGAAAATATTAAGTTTTACTGCCTTTAAATTTAGTAGTTTGTTTTGTTCAATAACATTAATATTGAATTTATTAGTTGAGAATGTTTAAATATTTTTTTCTAAGACACGATTTTATGATTCAAATTTAAATTTATGAATGTTCCAATATTTTGTTTATTAAAGAATTTTATCGTTTCGTATTTTAAGTAAATAAAAGTAAATGAAATAAATAAAAGGTAACACTTCAAGATGTATGGAATTTTGGAGCATTACACCTAACAAGCTTCCCCTTTGGCATTATATGAGAAACCAAAGTCAAGGTAGTAAAAATACAGACACAAGACAACTACTACTATCAAACTAACTGTCTTGATTGAAATGCGCTTTTTCTTTGCACTACACCAAAAATCACCTTTTGCAACGGCCAAAAACGTTGCCAAAAGTCATTTGCAGCGTTTCAGCGTGTGTTGCGGTGAGCAGTGTTGCCGTTGAGGGAAGAGATACGGCAACGTTTAAAAAACGTTGCGAAAGGGAGCTTTGGCAACGTTTAAAAAACGTTGCGAAAGGCACTTTTTGCAACATTTCTTTATAAAATGTTGCTAAAACTCAATTATACTAATCAATTGCAACATTCACTTATCAAAATATTGCGATAGACCCCTTTAGCAACACTTAACTATTAAATGTTGCCTTTTATGTGTTGTAAAAGCTCATTTTTGGCGTAGTGTTGTAAACCTGTTTCCTGAAACAGACAACTCAATACCCAGTGTAAAATCAAGTGAAACATTAATATGGACAAACACAATTCAAATAGTTAATCATTTGTCATACCAGCTAAATTGAGATGCATTGATTCATACAAGCTAAATTAAGATGCAATATCAATGTAAACCAACATACCAAAACAAACATTGATATCACTAAATATCAAAACTTAATATAGCCGAAACAAATATTATATACCTCCGAATCAAAATTTTAACATTAAATGTTAACTTAAAATCAAAATTTTTTTAAGTACATTAAAAACTAAAAGTTTCAAACTACCGATCAAAATATCTACTATACTACTCTACATTTTTGTCACAAATAACAAGGGACTGATAATTAACATACAATAACCTAAAAATGCCGTTGTTAGCATTCATAAGTATATGCAATGGACAATAACCTTTCCCACATATGTAACTCAAGTTAGCATGGGGTAAATTGTATAAGCGACCTATATGTGTAAAGTGTCACTAATCCTTTGGAAGTATGACTTCAAACCTTAATTTTGTGAGAAAGGACACGCTAAACACTACTGCCAATAAGTGTATTCATCTACTTATAAAAGTCAAACAATTTAAAGTACATTAGAACCTATACAAAAAAGCTCATTTTGTATGAAAATTTTCTTTTTTCTCACTGACTTTGTGCATAATTTATTTTTACAACTTTCAATATTGTAAGCTCATTATTATTTTTCACATCTTAAGTGCGGCTCTTCTTCATTAAGTAGCTAAAATGACCCATGGAGCGAGCTTTATGTCGATTAACCCAAGTCACTTGACCAGGCACCAGGTTATGAGAAACCCCACAGACTTAATTGCTCGAGTCAAATAGGCTCCATAGAAGAACATAAGATATTGAGATTTTTATTAGAGAGGATAAACTTGAGCTTATGTCTAATAAATAAGGTTAATTCATGTTCAAAGTCACCTTACTAACATGCGATTGCCATCTCAAATCTCAGACACGCGGTAGAGTCCCACTAACAATATCATAGTGTGTGCAGTGAAGATGGTACAAGAAGACACCTATACTAAGTACTCCATAAATAACATGAGGCATCAATGGAAATTATTTTACAGCTCATCGATTAAACCCATACTTGATCACGACAAACAAATTCAAGTATATTGTATATTATGTTGTAAAAACTAAGTCATGCATTTTATTTTTCAATTTTCAATTTTTTTGTTGTTTTACTTTAAAGAATGAATGCACCAAACGCACAAAAAGAATAATAAAAAAATATGATTCATGAAATTTCTACCTATAAAACAAATAAACAAATATGATACATGCATAAATCAATGTCATACAATGCTAAAGCCCGAGCATGCACCAAAGTGCCTAATCAAAGAAGTACATGGATGCTCTTACCTTTAAGAGCACGATCAATCTCACAACCTTTCTAGTCACTCTTCTTAACCCAAACCTTCTTAGAAGTAGAAGTGATTCTAGTTAACTAGGTCATCATCTCAGTTAAGTGGTTAACCTGATTGGCGAAGAAGTTAATCTTGCTTGAGATATCTTGACTTTTATTTCTAGTAGCAAGTTTATGACACCTAGGTATTATGTGTCTCAGTGCACAATGGTGACAGGTGGGAATAAACCTAGGTTCAAACCTGTTCAGAAGTTTTGCTGATTTATAGGACGATTGATCTTATGTTGTCTAGTAGGCCTCGATTCTAAAATATTTTTGCCCTTGGGTTCAAAATTAATAGTATTCCTAACGTTGTTGGTGGCTGGGACGAAAATGATCGTGGAAGTACTAGCAGTAGTATTACCATTTTGAACGTATCCTAAATCGTGCCTATTTCTAGCGGCTTGTTCATCCCTAAAAGATTATCGAATTTCTAAGTACCATTCATGAAGAAATGAAGTTGAGTATTAGATTTTTCTAGATATCTTATTAAGGATTTAACTTGAGCTTCAAGATTCTCATTAACAAGTTTCACCTAATCCAAATTTTTGGTAAAATCTTGAAGGTCACCTAAGAGTTTTTTTTTTCTCTTTCGAGTTCATTAACCCTTTTTAGTACAACTTTATTGACCTTCTTGATTTTAAGACTCTCTTTAAATAGATGTCGATAAGATTTATCAATATTAGTCTCATCCTTAGAATTCTCGCTTTGTTCATCATTCTCCACCGTTTAACTCTCCTTATCATATTCAATCTTAGCTATAGATGTGAAAGCCATAAAATTTTGTTCATCTTCACCGCCAAAGGTACCACTCTGAACACTCGAATCTGATTCATCATCACACAAAGTCACTGCTAATGCCTTATCCCTTCCTTTATTCAAATTCTTCTTCAAATTAGAACATTCATTCCTATAGTGACCAAACCTTGACACTCATGGCATCTGACTAACTAATTTTTCTTACTAGAAGTCCTAAGGTTATTATTCTCACTCTTATCTTTCGAGAATTTACTCGAGACATCATTTTTCCTATCGTGAGGTTTTCTTTTATTCCTTATCGCCTTCTGGGATTTCTTAACAAAATAAGCTATTTCATCGTCCCTAAGGATCTCCGTGTCAGTAGACTCACTATCTTCTTCCCTAATGTTGCTCATGACTATGGATTTATCCTTCTTTGGTTGAGAAATGGTGAGTTCATAGGTTTGGAGAGATCATATGAGTTCCTTTATCTTAACTCATCTACGTCCTTACTTTCTTCAATAGCGGTGATCTTAGGTCTAAACCTTTAAGGTAGGGATCTAAGGACTTTTTGAACTTTTTAGACTTCTCACCTAGGTTGAAACTTGATTTTACTATATCATTAAGCCTTGTATAGAATTTATCGAACGATTCATCATCCTTCATTCTGATTTCTTCAAACCTAGAGGTTATAATCCGCTATTTGGAGTTCTTACCAGTTTTAGTACCATCGTGTGTAGTCTCTAAGATATCCCAAAACTTTTTAACAGTTTCACACATCGACGCTCTCCTAAACTCTTTTGTAGACACAGCCAAAAACAGAGCATGAAACTCTTTACTATTCCAGTTGCAATCAGCTACCTGATCTGTGGTCCAAAGACTAATGTGAGTGGGTGTAACAATACCAGCAACAGTGGATGAAGATGCAGTCAACCGTTTTGTACACCAATCCAAATATCTCATTCAATGCTTTAAGGATTGCTCTCTTTCGAACTTTCCATTACGCATAGTTGCTTTCGTAAAAAAATGGAGGCATGGATAGATATGACTCATCTAGATTAACTTATGGGTCAGGAATCGAAATGTGGCTCTGATACTAATTGAAATTACGAGATTCGACCCAAATTACATCTTGAGGTGGTGAATAGGTGATTATTCGGAATTAAAAATTAATAATTAACTAGCAACCACTCACTATTAATTATCTCTAGATGGTTAATCAATCAAATCAATTTTTTCTAAATCAAATTGCCACATTTATATGAAACCAATAAATAAACAACTAGAATGATCACGAAGAAACTCCAACCGGTTAAAAACTTTAGGCACTTTGTCAGTCAACAATCCACTGTAAACAAATTTTGAACTTACAGTCCACCAGATACGACTACCAACTTCAGTTGCAATTTTCAAACCTCTCTTGGATTGCGTGCTCTACACCAACATCCGACTTTATGAATTTGTTTATCTCCTGTGGATCAACAAATAACTCCGCATTCTCCAACAATTGGAACTCCAGTCACCTTCCCTTCACCTTCAGAACTCTGACACATGTGTAGGAAGTAGCAGTTTGATATTTGGATTGTGGATTTGATATTTTCAATGCCAAGAACAAATCAAAACCTGAAGGTTGAAAGTTTGTTTGATGAAGATGATATGAAGTAGTATGTATTTTTCTCAATGATCAACCTTAGAAAATGATTCAGAGGCTTGCTGGTATTTATAGTTTAGGTTTAGGATTGAATGGGATGGATAAAAAGCCTTAAAAACATGAATTAAAATTTTTCGGGAAACTCTGTCGCTCAAGCGAAAGTTGGGCGAGAGGCAAAGGACAGTGTATCGCTCGAGCGAAGGCAAGGCGAGAGGTGAGCGACTATGTTTCTATTTCTGTCGCTCGAGCAAAGTCATGGCGACAGTCTAGCAAAATTGAGGCGCCGTTTTTTTCTTCTTTCCCTTCTTGAACCCTAGACCTAATACAACTCAAATAATAGTATTTGCAACTTACTCCTTGACTTTTACAGCACATTAATTTCAGTCCTTTTTGTTAACAGATTTGCCAATTACATTAAAAACCTAACACGATCTTTCTATCAATTGGTACTGGATCCTTTCTGTTCGGGAAGCTGAAAGACAGAGTGACATATTAGGAAGAGAAATTGTATGAAAGAAATAATTGTAATATATACGTTTTCATTGCATTTTGTCTCTTTTGGAGTTTCTATGGCTTTGTATTGTTCTTACTAGGATTGAAACCACAGTATCAAGGCCAATTATGGGTTGGGACCAAAGGGAAAATAGTGTAGATTTTAACACATTTGAAAACAACGACAAGAATTTTTGTGTATATGTATGTGTGTTTATATATGCCTGTGTCTAGGGGTGTCCAAAAGTCCCGAACCGAACCAAACCGAGCAGTTCTTCATAAATTAATACCTAATGGGTACCCGAATTGAGAATCGATGAGTTTGAATCAGGTCTCGGATCTAGACCAAGAATCGAAGAATCGAAACTAAATAATTTTTTTATTTTTTATATTGAATTAATTAAATTATTTTATTTTTTCTAAACAAATTAACAAATTAATTAAATAAATGAGATTATTTTTTTAAATTGGGCAACGTTAATTTGTAAAAGTTACGAATGAAATGTCATTAGTTGTATTTATGTAATGTTACTGTAAATATTAAAAAATTTAATTATGGTATTGAACCGATCGGAACCGAACGGAGCCGAACCCGAACGGTTCCATAATTATATTTGGACCCGACGGTTCCATTTATTAAATACCCGAAAGTTTTGGGTCGGTTCGGTTCTCTTTAGAACCGAACCGAACCGACCCACTGATAACCCTACCTGTGTCCGTATATGTCATATGTGCATGCAATGACTCTTTTGACACATTGTTTTTGTTGTAGGCCACATCTATTTCTGGTTTGCAATAGTTTTTGTAGAACTTATATAGGCACTCATTTTTTATTACCTCCAAACATTCATTTCCAATTATTGAGGGATGAGGGTCATATCTTGGTTTCTTCAGTTATTTGTGCCCTTGTCTTTTGATTAGAAGATAATAGAGAAGCCAGTAGCGGTGGAGATCATTTGGTTGACCTGCATTGTGACTCTACTACTATAGATCGTGATTTTTACTTAAACGTGTTTCCGTACTTCGTCCAATCAAAGGATTTACTAATATGCAGGGGCGGACCTGGGGGCTTAAAGGGGCGAGTGCCCCCACCCCTCCCCCCCCAAATTTTTTTTTTTTGAATTTTTTTTTTTTAAAAATATGAAAGGAAAAGGAATCAACATTCATTTCAAACCAATGTTTTCTCTCGCCCGATTCTCCTCTTCTCATTTTCTCTCCTCTTCTTCATTGTAAAATTAAGATTGTATATTGTTAAATGGATACGAGAATGGTTGTGATAATACTAAATGACTGAATAAGAATAGTTCAAAACTTCAAATCTCATTTATCTTTGTTTAAATGATTTATAGTTACTCTCAAAAAGTGGAAATTGCATTACCAAATGAAAACAGTGAAAAGTCTGTCTCCACTCTATAGCCATTTCAAGTTCAATTGTGACAAAGAATTCTAAGATCTGACCCAAGGAAAAAGCTAGTAAGCAAGGCTTTCGTGAGCTATAGTGCTGAAACCAGTACTAAACGAAATAATTAGTGTAAAATGATTGTATACTTGGATTAGATCAATGAATAGGAATAGAAGAATTCTTAGTTGAATTTAGTTACGTTCTTGTAATGCATGAGATTCACGAGTGAAATTCTCAGTTGAAGTGACATTTTTAAGGAAATTTCGAGAGCCTTTTAGCCTAAGAGAATCTAGTCCGACTGAATGTAATCAGAAGAAAGAGTTATGCAATATGATTGAACTTGAATGAGCAAGGATTGTTTCTCGGGTATTTGATGCATCGAAAATAAGTATGGCTTTTACCATTTCCTAGTCCCTTGTTGATTTACTTGTTGCATCTGTTAAATAAGTTTCAGAATTTAAGAAATGTACATATAAATCTGTGACTTGGATTCTATCAAAGTTTGTATAGCTCTTGATGACCAAGATTGTATACTCAATTTCTTTGTTGATTTGAATTACGAAACTACATTAAATTTTTCTCTATTTCCCACTTTAATTATGGAACATTATCAAAATATGAGAACATGTAGAGAAAAATTGTAATAAAATATCTCTTACTTTAATTTTTTCGTCTCTTTTTGAAAGTCTGATTGTGCCCCCCCAACATAAAAAATCTGCGTCCGCCCCTGCTAATATGCAAATATTGACAACCTGTATGGTGCATCAAACTCCGCCAATAACTTATGTTGGTAATAGTTGCAACTCATTCTATTTTCCCATTTCTTTTGTAAACATTATAAATTAGTTTTATGGTGCTGCATCTTCCAGTGCAAGTTAAAATTAGTAGTTATAAACATGGTATCATATACTTCCTTTTCCGGATGGATTAAAGCATGTTCTTCAATGATTTCAGGAGGCTAACAAATTACTCCGACCCACAAACAGAACTCTAAAAATAATGGCCATAGAATTTACTAAGTACCAGGTGAAATTCACAACAAACTCTCAAACTGAGATGTTTGCTAAATCTTGATGTGGCTATTGTTTTTTAAATTTATAAATATACTATTATCCATCGTGGTTTATTATTTCTAAACATGTTTGTTGGTTATTTTGATACCAAATGAACCTCGGAAATATGATGAATACTGGGGTTGGAATTATTCACTAGACTTTTCATAAGTAAATTAATGAAACACTTTATGTATTGTGTCAGAAATCACACTTGGTAGCCCAAGTTACAAAGAAGAACCAAGACCACTCTACTTCTTGACCCATTACTTCACCTATAATGTGGTGTATTTAAATGGAGTCTCTCCTTTGAGTTGAGACACAACACACGGCTTCCTCTTTCTTTTGACATTGGTTGTGCCTCTGACATTTCTCTTGGGTGCTTCTCTTCATGTCCTTTAGCCTTTGTCTCCTGCCCTTCTCAGGGTTGTCATATCTGCTCCATCCTTTGTCGGTTTTGTAGCAGTGACCTGATTGCCGGATTGAGTTTCTGCCCCGTTTCTGTCTGCTCTTGCTGCCTTCCAAGTGTAGATTCTCTTGGATGGTTTTGGGAATTTGTTGTGGTCCATTGGAGTGGGTTACATTGGTCTAATTTGTGTGGTGCTGCTATGTGATTTTCGACTCTTGAACTGAGCCTCGATCAATCCGTCTTGATGCCAATATCATTGGAGTATTGATAGGGGAGTTCTTGTTTCAATTTACTTAGATTAATTCCATTATTTACTTGATAGATTACTCACATTTTTATTATCTATTAGGTGAATTTCTCTACATTGTTGAAGTCAATGTTGACTTATTCATTACAACGCAAACAAACGTAGACATTGCTTCCATCTCTGTCATTCCGGGAACGACACGTGGTCGGGTAATTGGTAACCTAATTAGCATCATATCTTCTATATGTGTGTAGAATCATGAAGGGCCTATCCAATATGATGATCATAATATCTATTATCTCAATAATGGGATTTTAGTATGGTCTTTTTATATTTTTCTTCAAACCATTTTTTAAGTTGCATACACCTGTCTGATTTGCATTATCATATAGGATATATCTTCACATTTCATATGCCGATTTCATCGGGTTTAGCTTGTCAAAGTTTTGACTTTCTCTCCTGGTTTACTATTATTATCCTTTCACTGCTCTTTCTGACTGCTAAGCTTTACAATGATCTTTGGTGGAATGTCAAAAGGTCCCAAGGCTTTGAGGCAGCTTGTAAGATACAGCAAGGTGAGTTCCTCGTTTGGATTTCTCTCATCTTGTCATTTATGTCGATAATAGCTCTATTTATATGGAAAACAGCTCAAAGCTTGGCAGAAGGTAAGAAAATGAAATTTTTTTAACTTGTCCTTCCTTTGGACAGGGTATTCAACTGAGGATATACGTGTGAATGGCCCAAATTCAAGGCTATAATTCCAAAATGGCCTTTGAATGGCCTTTGACCATTTTAACATTCAAAAATACCTAAAATACCCTTAAAATAAAAAGTTTTAAAACAAGTCATTTTAGTCCTTAAACTTTAAATCTAATTCTGGATTCGACAAAATTGTTTGCCCCTTGCAATAAAAAATTAACTTTTCTTCACCATCAACTCTTTCCACCTATCTTCAGTCGAAAAATTTGATATTGATTAATAATTTTATTTTTGAATTTTTGCATTTTAGGAAACTCAATTTTAAATGGTATCAGAGCCCTATATCTTGGGGAATTAAAGATATTAGAGAATGGAAGATAATAAAGAAATTTGTATAGGATGGTACGTTAACAATTCTACTGAATATTTAGATACTGATAGTTATATTCAACATCTTGTTAATAAATCAAGAAACTTGATTGAAAAAATAAAAGACTTAGATAGTCTTAAAATAAAGAAAAAATTTGAAAAGAAAATTACTTTTCTTTTAATAGATTTTGATGAAGTTTTAGACGAAGATATATGATATCTTGTTAAAATGCCTATTCTTATAGAAATGAAAACTTTAAAAAGAATACAAAGAGTTCTTAATAATGAAATTAGGAGAATTGAAGAATTAGATACCTAAGAATCATGGAAATTGAAAATTCAGAAAATTTAGAAACTGAAGTATACGAAGGAGTAGAGGGATATGTCTTAAAAGGAAAATTTGATTGGGAAAAATTTAGAAAAATTAATAAAGCAGAATTAAGTCTAAAAGCACGAGGAGAAAATAAATTATTTAATATTTTAGGATCAGCATTTAGAAGAAAGAAGTTAGTATCATGAATTAGAAAAAGTCATAGATATTAAACATACACAAGGAAAAATAAAATTAAATCTTATAACAAAAAGAAATATTAATGAATTCCTAGGAAAATTAAAACGAGAAAAAATATCTTATATTTACCTTGCTGGAATACAAATAATAATAAAATAATGTTTTAAAGAAGGAATTAATAGTCCTATAATACTTAATCTACAAGATGAAAGATGTATAATCGTAGAAAATGAAAATTTAGGAATAGTAAAAGGAAACTTAGCCTATAAAAAATTAAAATTTACTTGTTATCCAAGATATTGTGTGCATATAAATGATAAAAATTTAGATGATTGTCTTAGTCTACATTTTAAGATGACTAATAAAATATTAAAAGATGATAATAAAGTCTTTACTATATTATATCAAGGATTATATTGTTATACAAATAGTAATTATGGAAATATATATAAAGAAAAACCTTTTATAGAAATTGACGAAGAATTTAGGGATATAGGAGAAGCAATCTTACCTAGAGAACAAGACATAGAAGAAATAGAAAATTTTGAGATAGGATATGATGATGCTATAAGTATTGATCAACCTATAATACCAAAACAAATAACATATAAATAAAATAAAATAATTATTGATAATAATACAGTAAGACATAGTATTTCAAAAATAATACAAAGTAAAAATAATAGTGTTTATGGAATTAAAGGAAAGTTTTTTAATGGAAATAAATGGATAAATGAAATTAAAATACTTATTGATACTGGAGCAAGTCAGAATCATATTTGCTCTCTTATTGATGAAGAAATTAAGAAGAAAAAAGTTGAACCTTATAGTTATAAAGATTTTGAAGGAAAAATAAACTCTTGTGATATCATAGGACAAGTACAAATTAAATTAGGAAATTTATTATTAAGCATAGAATGTTATATTGATAATAACATGAATTTTGATGAACATCCAATATTATTAGGAAATTCATTTTTAAATAGTCTTGATAATTATAAAATAGACAATGAAGGAATTCTTATTATACATCAAGGAATAACTACATATTGCCCTAAAGGAAAATGAGTAGAGAAATAAAATTCTCAATAAGTGTATATATACAAATAACTGTATTTGAATAAAAAATAACTACTTGTGCTCTAATTGATACAAAGAGTTTGAGATAACTGTCTTTAAAGAATTTTTATTACCAAAGTGGATTGAAAATAAACAACAATTAACTCTACAAGGAATAACTGGAGTAAGAGAATCTTTAAAATATAAAAATGAAAATATAGAAGTTATAATATGATCTAAAATTGTAACCATACGAAATGTTTACCAATATAATATTAATGATTGTGATATCATTCTAGGAAATGACTTTCTACAACAGTTTAGTCAATATAGTTAAAATATTTATACTATTCAATTAAAAACATCATGTGGACATTTACTAAAAATTGCTAGAGAATTTAAACCATTTAGAGTTCAGCCAGCTCAGCGTGGTGAAAAAATAGAATTTATACCAAAATTACTCAATTATTCAATTAAAACAATTACTCTTGATCAAATAAAAGATCTTTTAGCTAAAAATTATTATGAAAACCCACTTGAAAAATGGGAAAAATAAAAAACAACAGCTAAAATAGAACTATTAGAACCAACAATCATTATTAGAGTCAAACCTATGCTCTATAATCAAGAAGACAAAGAAGAATTTCAAGTACAAATTCAAGAACTTCTTAATCAAAAACTTATAAGGCGAAGTAATAGCCCTCATAGTAGCCCAGCTTTTATGGTTAGAAACCATTCATAGATAAAAAGAGGAAAACCTAGGATGGTAGTAAATTATAAAGAACTTAATAAAAACACTAAATTTGATGGATATTATCTACCAAATAAAGAAGTATTAATAAATATTGCCAAAAACAAAAAATATTATTCAAAATTTGATTGTAAATCTGGATTTTGGCAAATAAAACTAGAAGAAAATAGTATACCATTAACAGCATTTAGTACCCCTCAAGGACATTATGAATGGATAGTTATGCCATTCGGATTAAAAAATGCACCACAAATTTATCAAAGAAGAATGGATGAAGTTTTTAAAACCTATAATTTTCTTATTGTTTATGTTGATGATATACTTGTTTGCTCAGAAACATATGAAGATCATCTTAAATATCTTAGAATTTTTGCTACACTTTGCTCAAAAGAAGGTATAATACTTAGTCAGAAAAAAGCAGAAGTAGCAAAACATGAAATTGAATTTTTAGGAATGATAATAAATAGTGATGGAATAAAATTGCAACCTCATATTTCAGAAAAAATAATTTTATTTCCTGATAAATTAGAAAATAAGCAACAAATTCAAAAGTTTTTAGGTTGTCTTAATTATGCTGAAGGATTCATAGAAAAACTTGCAGAAAAAAGAAATAAACTTCAGAAACTATTAAGAAAATCAAATAAATTAGGTTGGAATGAAGAACATACTCTTTGTGTTAAAAATTTAAAAGAAAATTGTAAAAATTTACCTAAACTTAGACTTCCTGATGAAAAAGATAAATTAATAGTTCAAACCGATGCTTCTGATTTATATTGGAGTGCTTTATTAAAAACTGATTTAAATGAAATTTGCAGGTATACTAGTGGAACATTTAATAATGCTGAAGTAAATTATTCGACCAATGAAAAAGAATTATTGGAAGTCGTTAAAGGAATAAACAATTTAAAATATTTTTGTTACCCAAGGAATTTAATGTTCAAACTGATAATACTCAACTTAACGGACTAGTAAATAATAAATTACCAAATTCACCTCAACATAGAAGATTACACAGATGACAAGTATTATTATCTTTTTATAATTTTAAATTTGAATATATTAAAGGAAAATATAATTTATTTGCTGATTTCTTGAGCAGGAATCATGAATATGGAAAAGATTGAAGCATTTACAAAGGAATTACAAGATCTTTTAACAGATTTTTATGCAGATTATCTTGCTATTCAAGAAGATCATCTTGATATTCGACAAACTTTGTGTGATTTATCAAGCAAAGTTGTTAAAAGTGAAAAAAGATTGAAAAATTGAATGATAACAAGGAAAAAATAGTTGAAAAATTGTCAGAATGTTTAGACTTTTTTGCAAATTGTAGCCAGGAGTATCCTCCTTTAAAAGGTGAATACAGCCGAAAGGCTAGTCACATCCCATTTCGGGAGATTAATACATCCACCTCGAGTGGAGAATCAAAATTTAAGAGAAATGACTCTCTTACCTCGCAAGAGGAAAAAGTCATAAAAAAGGATCCACAACAACTACCTGTCAGTATGGACAAATTGTTGGAAAAATTTACAAGTGGAAAAGGAGCCGCTGAGTCTAGTACTCAAACATCCTTATCAAAAGGCCCATTGGAACAGCCTACTGTTATCAGTGAATTCCAAAAAGATAAAAGAGCACCGATTGGTGACCTTAAATCACCAAAGGGAATAATTGCTACTCATCACATCAGAGCTAATCTACATCCAATGGAAAAGGAGTATTATGAATTTTCAGAATGGGTATATAATTTCAGAGAAGGAAGTTTTCTATATTTGACAGCCCTTCCAACGGCGATTTATCCAAGGATCAGTGCAGTTCAAGGAGCAGATCCTAATATTGTTCGAAAATTGGCAGCATTCGGATTTTTAGATCGACTCTTCCCAGGGATAGATCTAAAAGAAATTGAACAGTTTGACAAAGAATTTGTTAATTGTGTTAAAAAATTCAGTGATAAACAACCGATTGAACTGAGATTTTACACAATTAGTCCTGAATATAAAGAACCAGAGTGGTATGGAGAACATCATCTCATCACAATTCGGAAAAATAATGGAAATCCACTCAAGGAGATCCAGATTTTTAAAGAATTACCCACTATTAATAGAAAATGGATGATTTACAGACGAGCTCTCGGAATAAAATCAGTCTGCTCAACAATGCAGTTCTTTTTTGGAGAAAGATACATGGTCTATGGTATGAGCAATAATTGGATCCTTATCTGTAGAGGAGATAAAGAATCAAAAATTCTTGAAGAAAAAATCTGTGGAATTATGAACGATCAATTCTCTGGAAGTGAAGAATGTATTAAAGAAGCCTGCCGACTTATGGGATACGTCCACAAGTAAAGGACGATCAAGAAAAACGTGACCGACATCACCATGTGAACTTTGAAGATAAAAAGACAGCTGTCAAAGCTGGAATCAAAAGAAATTGCCGACACTTGAATAAAGACAACCGACAAGCAATTAATATTTTCAACCACATTTGAAATTAATGTACTTTTTACTTTTGTGTTGTAAAAATCTGATTGGCCAGAAGCTTCTCGGTGAAGTGCGAGCCTTTCTATAAATTGAGACTCCTCTCATTAGAAAGGATCATCGAAAATTAGCCATCTGAAATCTCATCCTGAACTACCATCTCAAACTTTCAACAATGATCTTTGTAATCATTCTCGTTAGAGAGTAGAAACCACTCTTCGGAGTATCAATCTTTGTAAAAATCCTTGTATAATAGCTTTCCAGCTATCTTCAGATCAATAAAATCTTCGAGTTTGAAATAAATCTTTTATTACGCTTTGAGTGTTGTTCTACACAGTGAGTATGTTTGAGAGTTTTGAGTGCCTTTGTGTCCATTTTGCTGTGATGCTGTCGGACTTTGGCCAACTCTTGTGACGAAGGTGACCAGGAACATATAACATTCTTGCTATTTGGCGAAGCGTGGTAAGGCCCTTATTTTAAGCTACAAGGAAATTTATTGTCTGAAAATTTGCATGAAAATTATTATATAAGAATTCTTATGAGATTGTATACTTTGAAGAACTTTTATCATGGAAAGTTACGAATTTTATTATAGAACTGTACCTTTTAGATATACTAATAGTATTGATTATAGTCACATGATAGAAATTTCAGAAACTTATGATAGTTATACTAGAGGAATAAATTTCATAAAAAGAGATAGTAGATATTATGAAAAATGTCTTACAATTGTATCATTTGGACTAAAAGAAAAATTGCCTAAAGAAATAATAAAAATGATTATATTTTTTTGGTTAGATAGTGAAAATAGTGAAAGAACTTTTGAAACTATAGAACAGCATATAAGTTATAATGAAGTTTCTGAATTATATGATTTTGATCTTAGTTTTGACGATATAGAATAAGAATATGCCTGGAATAACTAGAAAATTTTGTGATAATAAAATAAAAATCTTAGAAGAACATATAATAACTGACAATAATCGTAGAGAAATAGAAAAAGAAATTTCTAATTGGAATAAAATTAAAAGAGAATTATTAAGGAATGAAATTATAAGAGAATTAAAAAGAGAAGAGCAATTTAGAAGAGAAATAAGATAAATGATAAATAATATAATAATTAATTCCTTAAACTTACCAGACTAATATGAGTTTACCAACAAAAATAAGATTTGATAAACAAGAAATAGAAAATATTAGATTACCAATAGAAAGTTATCAAACTAAAAAATGGAATACAACTCTATTTCAACCTTTAAGCTCATGGGGAAATACAGATGAATGGTTAAATATGACTACAAATTGGACTAATGCATTTTTATGGCAACAATTAGGACAATTAAAATCTAAAGATATAGAAGCTATAGACGAAATAAATAATATAGATCCAAAAGATGAAATAGCTAAAGAAAGATTAGAAGTTTTGAGCAAAAATATGTCTAAACAATTTAATAAAATAAAAGAACAAATTAATAATTTAGAAATACTTGATGAAGCTAAACTTGAAGAAATTCAAAATCAAATATCAAAAATTGCACAGAAAAATAGTATTAACAAAATAGCAACTTTAGAAGAAAAGATAGATATTATTAATTACAAACTTGATATTCTATTAAATAAATTAGGATTTGAAATTGAAAAATCATCTTATAAAAAACCTAAAATATGAGTATGAATGATAAAATTAATTTAATTGAGAAAAGTATAAAAACAATCGATGAAAAAATAACAAGAATTGAAATAGGTTACGAAGAAGAAAAAGAAAAACTACAAAATAACTTTTTAAGAATAGAAAATCTTTTAAATAGAATAATAGAAAATCTAAATAAAGAAAAACTATTTAAACCAGATTATGCCAAAGAACTTAAAGAAGTCAGAAAGAAAATTGAAAAATATGAAGAATTAATAAAACTTATGGAGTATTAAAAGAAGATATAGAAAGATTATTGATTGATCTTAGAAAGTAAGAAGAAAATCTTATAGAAAAAGAAGAAGGAAAATTAATTATAGAAGAACAATGAACGAAGAAATGGAAAATTTAATATTTGACTTAGAAGACTTAAAAATTTGTGAAGAAATAACTAAAAATCATATGGTCGGAAAAACAGGAGGACCACGAGCAGTTAAACAAGAAGAATATGGAGAAACTAGCACAACTAGATATGAAGCAGAAATAGACCCTAGAAGATATGTTAATACAAAAGTAGATTTTAAAACTACCAAAGAAAGAATGTATAGAGACCAATTTAAACCAGTATTAAGAGAATCAAACCCAATGAAAATTGCAGGTTCATATTTAAATTTAGATTGTGAATTAGATGTTAGAAGAGCTATAAATGAATGGAGTACCAATATGATAGCACACTTTAATTATAATCGCAGTAATACAGATAATAAAAATAGAACTGAATATTTATTAGCAACATTTAAAGGAAATGTATTTAATTGGTATAGAGGATTAGAAGAAACAACAAAAGGTATTTGGAAAGATAGTATTGAAGCAGGATTTGGAATTAGTATAATAGAAGGAATAAATAGAGTTGCTACAAGAATTTATAGAGAATTTGCTGGAGAAGACTGGGTAAATGAAAGTACTAAAGCTAGATTAGAAGAAATAGAAGATGCTAAAAACAGAATGGAACATTTACAAATTTGTAATATGTGTTACCTCAATGAATATTGTTGTGAATATAGTAAATATTATTATATGATGTTTGGAAGTGGAGCTGATAATAATTATTATAAGGAAGTTTTTATTAGAAAATTACCACCACCATGGAATAGTTATTTTCAAAATAAGATTAAAAAAAAAACAATTAGGAAGAAATGAAGAAGGATATACATTAGGATTTATTATAAGAACTATAAAAGACGAAATAAGTATTATGTGTAGTAATCAAATGATTTATAAACAATCAGGATTTATACAAGATAGGATTTGTTGTAGAGATATCGAAGTATCAGGAAATTGGGGATGTTATGATTATAAAAGAAAAAGAAAAATAAAACCCAAGAAATATAAAAAATATAATAAGTTTAAAAAGAAATATTTTAAACCAAAAAGAAAATATTTTAGAAGAAAATATAAACCTTATAATAAAAAACCATTAGATAAAAAACGATGTAAATGTTGGAATTGCAATGAAGAAGGTCATATTAGCACTGAATGCCCAAAAAAGAAAGTTAGAATATTAATTACGGACTTTGAACAAATTAGAGATGAATGTGAAGAAGTTGATATTGAAGAAATAGAAGTAAATGAAGAAATATTTGAAGAAAAATCAGATTTAGAAGAAACGTCTAGTGATGATGAATAAAAACAAGAATAAAACTAATTTCGAAAAAATTATAAAGACTGAGGACTTGATCTGCAATAAATGACCCATTTCATTAAGGGTAAAACTGACTTTTTAATAAAAATCTTAAAAAGCCACTATTCACAGGCTATTTTGAATACTCCCCCTATTCAACTTCAAGATTACTGTGGAAACTCCTGTAAGTGCATTCCAACGGATGTTGTTCCACATGCTGTTCGTCTCTCTTTCTCTCTATCTACATTTATTGCCAGATACTGATATGGTGTTAATTAATGACTGACTTATTAGAATATAGAATTCGGCTGTGGCACAAAATGTACCTGTGGAACTGGATCACATAACCTTGATTCGTTAATTGGTTAGTGTTGGCCAGTAGCGATTGGAGTGTTATTTAATGATGTGTGTCAATACCTGAAAGATAGGATTTTCTATTGTTTGTATGTTTCAGGGACTTTTCCAAAAAATAGTTTCCATAATTCCATTTAATTTTTGTTTATGCGGACGAGCTCCAAAATTCAACTAGAATAAATGATTGGGTCACTTCTATGAAAATGCCAACTGTCTTCAGGAAATTGATGACTTTTCACTCTCAAGTAAAACTCAAATTTGCCTAATATTTCCTACTTTTCTTTTCTCCTGATTTTGATTTTACTTTATCATCCTGTCCTAACAAATTACTCCAACCCACATACAGAACTCTAAAAATAATGGCCACAGAATTTGCTGAGTACGAGGTGAAGTTCATAACAACCTCTCAAACTGAGATGTTTGCTAAATCTTGACGTGGCTATTGTTTTTGATATTTATAAATATTCTGTTACCTGTCATGGTTTATTATTTCTAAACATGTTTATTAGGTATTTTGATATATACCAAATGAACCTCGGGGCAATGGTGAATATATTTTGCTAAAATTATATACCGCACAGGTAAATAAAGTGGATGTTGAGTCCGAGTCGATCCCTCGAAGATTTTTTTTCACAATTACGCAATAATTGATTCAAATTAACAATAAAAATACACAATCAAATTTTTGAAGTTTGAAATGAAAATAACATAATTTTAGAGTTCAATTAAACTAATAATGGTGAAAGTGCTAAGATTTTGGATTTTAAATGAGTTGGGATTTACGATATCACTTAACCATAGTTTCATTAATATGTCAATAAATCGGAAATGCAAATCACCCATTTACAATGTTAGACCCAAATTTTCAATTTTAGTTAGTTATTTCTCTCAAGCGAAAATAACTCTAGTAAGTTGGTTTTACTCACTATATCTCTATGTTGATAAAAACACAACGAGCTGCATTAAACGGTAGTAAAAATAACTCAATAAGTCACCCAAGGTTAGGAGTATATCTCTATCTCATAAAATAACCTAGGACATTAATTATTTTGGTCCAAAATCACAACGATCTATCAATAATTGCGCAAACCACCTAACCCAATCATTTATTTGCCACATAAATGATGAAATTTAAACACAATAAAATATGCACAAGAACAATGGCAATATTAGCATTAAATGGTAAATATTGATATTAATGAAACTTAGGTCAAGCTAAATCATAAATCTCAACTACAAACACGCCCATTGCACAACATAAATAGAATATGGAAATAGAGATGAAATCCTTTACAAAATGAAGGAGACAATGAAAAGATAAAAGATAGTAGAAGAAACCCGTCCCTTAAATGTATTCTTGAAGAAATGAAGGGTTAAAATCTTAAATCTTCATTTGAAATCCCAAATTTTGCTTTGTATTTGCGTATTTTCTCCCACAATTTTATTCTCCCTCTCAAGCCTAGGGTTTAAGTGCGTAGGAAGAGATGATGAGAAGTATCCCCCTCAAAATGGTTAAAATAGGCATTTAAAAAGGCCAAAAAAGGGTCCCAATTAATTAAAAGAATGGCCCCTGAATTTTGAAAACCAAAATAAAAACCTCCCAAACCGGTAGCCAGCGCACCTAGAAGCTGGTGCATGGCGGTTCTCCCACGGCACCCAAAACTTGGCGCCTTGATGTTGCTGGGCACCACTTCAATTTTTTTCCTTTTTTGTAGCTTTAGTCGTCCAAGTAATTGCACATCCAATCCCTCAACTTTTATATTGTACATATTGGTCCACAAATTTTGCTTTCCTTTCAACACGCCCTTCCAGAAAATTGCAATCCAAGGTCCCCAGACCTTCATCACTTGTACATTTTGGTCCCCAAAGTCATATTTTTGTGCAATTTAGATCTTTTTTCCCCTTCCTTTAGCTTTCTTCTCTATAAAAGCCACAATTACACAATTGTGAATAGGAATTCCCTTAATTTCATCAATAATTATCTCATTAAAGTAGCTAATAAGTGTGTAAAAACACACTTATCAAACACCAGCAAACTTAAGTTCTTGCTTGTCTCGATCAAGGTTAACTCTTAACACAATCTACAATAAGTTATAAGGACCAACAATCTTAGAGAACTTGTCAAAATATTCATGAGTGTAAAATTGTGTAATCAATTCACAAATATGTTTTCAAATTATACAACCAAAATTAATGCAAGCTTGTCCAATATGTGAGTGTATGTGTGTGCATAGTCATTTTTAATCTTCATTTAAATTAGGAAACAATTATCAAGACAAAAATTTTCAAATTACCTCCAACCCGATCCTTTGTTGTCAAATATTTCCTTTCCCTCTCATGAGATCCACACTACAAAATAGCTATTTTCACACTTTCTTCCCCCGGGTGTAAATCTAAAGGTTGTTCTTACGTCACTCTTTTCTTTTCTCGCTCGCATTTGGTTGGGTCTAACTTTTACTCTAGTTATGTGATGATCTACTAATGAGTGCTTTCACATTCAAGCTTATACTAAACAATTCAAACCTACTAGTTATCTAAGCCCGAATATAAAACGGGATTGCATCCACTACACTAAAAAACACCTTTTGTAGCGGCCAAAAAATGTTGCGGTAGACCTTTTGCAGCGTTTTAGCGTGTGTTGCAGAGGTCGGTGTTGCTGTTGAGGGAAGACTTTTTGCAGCGTTTATTCATCGTTGCGGTAGACCCTTTTGCAGCGTTTATTCATCGTTGTGATAGACCCTTTTGCAGCGTTTTTTAAACGTTGTGGTAGATTCTTTCACAGCGTTTATTCACCATTGCGGTACACCCTTTTGCAGCATTTTTTCAACGTTGCGATAGACCCATTTGCAGCGTTTTTTCAACGTTGCGATAGACCATTTTGCAACATTTTTTAAACGTTGCCGTATATTTTATTTATTTATTTACTTTAGGTTATATATTTTAATTGATCGACAAAATTGAAAATGACACTTTGTGAACAAAATTTGGAATTGTACAAGATAATTTCATTATTAATTTTTGAATCAATACAACATTAGAATGTAATACAATACAACATTTGGAATAAAAATTTAAATATAATAGTCCCTACACGCAAAACTGAAAGCTCCAACTTTGACTGTTCCAATCAGAAAGATCTTCTCAATACATAATTTCTCAATAATTTATCTACTTCATATCATTCATGGCATGTAGTTGTTCGTTTTCATCACCAAACCTCACAAATTCATAGCACTTATCTTATCCGTAACAACCTTTGCACCCTTGACAAAGGAGAAATTGGCCCTAAAAGTTTCTTGAAATATGTAATCAGTTACATCAGCCGCCAAGTCTCCGACAAAAATTGTGTATTCCGGATTATCATCATGCTCTTCACCCGCTCCCATAGATGCCCAGTTCAACCTGAATGTTTGCTCAGAATTTGGCATTTGAGTGCCATTGTATGTCATTAGATTTCTCTCTGCAGTAGTGTGACTAACAAACTCGATAAAGTCATAACCTTCTGATTGGCCAGTTTGCTTGTTGCGGATAACTTTAGCGGAGACCAACTGAAGAAGTATATTTGAATAGATAACTTCTGTGTTTTTATGAACTGTAGAATTAATTGAACTAAGAATTGTTGTTCCTGTCAATGAAACAGTTTTGGCAATGAAATTAATAACCTGGCCAAAGTGTTTTCACAACATTTAGATGCGAATATACTTAGAATCAGAAGATGATTTGAATTGATTAAAACAATAATATACTCATCAAGGATATGAAAGGATTGATTTGGAAGAGCCAAAGGAGGTTTTGAAGTCCAGGTAGAGCTCAAGTTACTCAACATTCCACTTGAGTGATAGAGTGTCTCTGTAAAACCAAATAAAAATCAATTCAAAATGTGTTATTCCAATTCATCATGTTGCCCAATTATTTTGAAATATGTAACAATTCAGTAAGTTCTTGATGCATTACAATTAAAAGATCATATTTTTAACAGAAAGTCAGCAAAACTGAGTGTGGAAAACAGAAAATGGTTGTCGTTAACATAAAAGCTAAAGCAGAAACACAAAACAAATCAGAACAATTTTAGTCCAGAGAACCAGGACTTCATCTACATAAACTCAAGTGGAGCAAAACGTACCACTCATGTAGTTATTGCCGCTGAATCCCTGCCAAGATGTAATGTCCCAGATTTTATATTCTTAATTTGGTTGGTATAGTCCATTTAAGAAATAAATTATGGAATTTCGGCCCATTTAGGGTTACGAAAGTACAAGCCATAAGTTATTTATAAGCCCAATACTTTAAGACATTAAGTTTAAGTAAATTTGATTTCAAAGATTTAATGAATAATTGGGTTGCCACAATGGTCATCTGCATGGTATTTTCTATTGGCCACCCAGGTTCGAATCATCATGCAGATGTTTTTATGAAGTATTTTATAAAATTATTTGTTGGGCTTAAAACTCTTCAAATTCCTAGTTAAAGACTCAATTTAACAAGATTAATGATAATATAACTCTTCCATTTAGTTTTCCACTAAAAATGGAGGTTACAAGAAGATGAAAAACATTTTTTAACTACACCTTTCCTCAAATCCGAAATTACACTTATTTTCTCTAAAAAAAAATCTTTATGTTAAGTAAAGTTTGAAAGAATAGAAAGGGTGTGAAGGAGAAAGTGCATACTTTGATCAAGGAAAAAGATTTTCAAAAGAATAGGAGAGGAGCATATTTCTAAAAGTTCTGATACCGTCGGGAAGCAACAACAATCATCCAACATTATACTTTCAAAAGCTTTTAACAAAGGTAGGTAGAGGTGCAAGTGTTTGTTTCGTTTTCAAATTATGATTTTCGTTAAAAGTTTGAATGAATTGGTGCCTTCGGGTATGGTGTTACGACACTACTATAGTTTGAATGATCATTCTCCGATTCTATGCGTTATGTTAAATCATAACTCCACAGAAATTGGATTTTGCCGGAAATCCATCTACGTGCGACGGTATGAATCTATAGTTCGAAATTTTATAATTTGTTAACGAAACGCACCGATGACATCTATTGAGTTTCAAACTCATGGGTTAATTCCCTCTCTACAGGTTGATTTGATATGATTTGCTTGGGATGTGGATGATGGTAAAGAATGATGCAACGTGCTATGGGGAAGCCGGTGATTTAACGTTTTAAATTTGATTATGAAATGTTTACGTTATTTTAAATAGATTTCTATGAAATGTCATATTTGGAACTATTCTATCACATTTCTTTATGAATAAGTTGTGTTTAAAGGTAGGTATGTTTCATAAAATTTGCTTGCAATTCACTGTTTACAAAAAAAAACCAAGTGTTGGCAATTTAATGTTGCTGTTTCATTATATTTTCAGATTCTGCCTTGACTTTAAAAATTCATAACTTAATCATTACTTGGAATTTTTCAATAAAATGAGTGGTATTTGATAGCTTCATAAGTTAGCTACTAAATAAATTTGGAATCATGTCAATCCGATGTTGGTAGAATTTTAAATGTCACTTAGAGTAAACTACGCCGGGTAATATTGCTGTTTTCCAGCTTCTGCCCTTGGATTTGAAAATTCAGAACTCGATCGTTACTTGAAATTTTTGGGTAAAACCAATGGATTTTGACAGTCTCATAGGTTAGCTACTGCGTAGTTGAAATCATGTTGATTTGATGTGTGTAGAATTTTATATATCACTTTAAGTAAACCGCGCTGGGTTACCTTCCAAACTATGTCGTTGCGAGGTATTGAAAAAAATATTTTTATACCTCGTATGTTGCCAAAGGGAGTTGATTTTTGGATATGTTATAGTATAAAGGGTTTCCTACTTCACTATAAAATTTCATGAAATTTCGGAGATGTTAGCTATGCAAAAGAATTTATTTTTGACTACTGCTGTTGAGATAGAAAGCCAAACAGCAACATTCATTTTTTTTTCCTCACTTAGAACTTCACGTCAGTAAATGGATACATGCATGGGAATCATTCTAAAACATTTTTTTTTATGTGGTTCTAGTATTGAATTATGTTGTACAGAATTAAATAAGTCTTGAATTAAATTCTTAAATTAAAATTTTATACTCTCCGCTTAAGGTATCGTAACTTATTAAGTTTACGACTAAAGTAAAGTGAGTCTTGTAACATTTTGACCCATGCGGGTCGGGGCGCTACACAAGATATAGTCCATCCATCACATTGATAACCCAAATTTTCAGTATGGCTACCAGCAACTAGAATTTTGCTCACTTTCTTTGGCAAGGGTAATACTGAATCGTTTTTGTGATTTCCTAACGGGCTTCCCTTGCCAAATTTTTGTGTGCCTGTTACATTAGAAGATTTTAGACCATTGTTTAAACTCAGAGAACTGAAACAGGGAGTTTATCCAGTATAGATATTTACAGCATATAGCAAGCATAACTTATAGCATTAGAAATAAGATTGACTAGGTTCAGAGAAGAAAAATATTAACTTACCTGGCTTCCAACCTCATTCTAATACCTTATACAAAAAAGGCCTCGGTAATTCGCCCACTTCAATTAGCAGAGCTAGTAATACTAAGAAAAACCTTAAACTAGTAATGGCACCTCTCTCGAATGCAAATTAAATGAGTGTGGATATTACCATTTTAAGACCCTACTTTGAACTGAAGTTTATCCTTTAGAAATCCAGTAATCAATTTGTTGTTTGCGTGCATTTTTTTACCGTTCCAGCTAGAGTAGTCGATTCATCTATACCCTTGGTTGTTCCTCCATCACCAATAAAGTGCTTTGCACAAGCTGCTACCTTGTTCCTGACAAAAAAGAGGTAAATAAGTTGCCAGGAAAAGTGGTAGTCTCAAATTCAAAGTCTAGCAAGTTATAAAGAAGCAGCTACGACAATTGAACCTTTAAAATTTAGTCTATCTATCTCATAGATATACCTCGCCAGTCAAAGCAAAACAACTGTATATATATTTCTCGTCCATCCAGTACTGCAGATCTCCAATCCAGAGGCTCCTGATACCGTCATCGGCTGGAGCCTGAGCCGTAGGCGCAACGTCGTACTGCTGAGGCTGTGGTTGTTGTGTCGGCGCAGCCTGTGGTGGTTGCTAGTAGTAGTACCCAGCCGTTGTCGCGGCTGTTACGGTGGAGGAACCTGGTACTACATTTGTTACGGCTGCTGTGGCATCCACTGCTGGGTCTGTACTAAAGAGGTGGAGCCATGGGTGATGGAATCATAGAGTTTGATGGCTGCATCGTCGTCGGAACCCTAGGTTTCAATAGAGGAGAGACAAGTGGCTGTAAACGAAATCCAAATATTTCGACTGAGTTATGAATCCACGACGGAAGACGGCTAGAAGAGTAGGTTGAGCAGAAAGACAAATGAATTGGGTATCTAACATTTGTAAACCTAACACTTTGGGTGGACGAGTTGGGTTAACCCGGTCCACAATTAAAATTGGCCCAACTCAATTCACCTAATCCCCTTTACCTTTCGCAACGTTTATTAAATGTTGCAAAAAATGTCTTTCGTAACGTTGAATAAACGTTGCAAAAAGTGTTTTTTGCAACATTTAATAAACGTTGCGAAAAGTTTGATTTTTGCTACGTTTATTTAACGTTGCAGATGATCAGTTTTGGCAACGTTTATTAAACGTTGCAAAAAACACTTTTTGCAACGTTTATTCAACGTTGCAAAAAGTTGATCTTCTGCAACGTTTAATAAACGTTGCAAAAAATCAAACTTTTCACAACATTCAATAAACGTTGTGAAAGACACTTTTTGCAATGTTTATTTATAAAATGTTGCTAAAACTCAATTATATTAACCAATAGCAACATTCACTTATTAAAATGTTGCGATAGACTCCTTTAGCAACACTTAACTACCGAATGTTGCCTTTAATGTGTTGCAAATGCTCATTTTTGGCGTAGTGATCATATCAATTTCTTTTTTTTTTCTCAATCAAATTTCATGTTTTGCCTCACTCCCTTAAGCTTTCTTTTTTAACATTGTAGCGAGCTTTAGGTCAATAGCTCACCGGTAGTTTAGACCAAAGGGTATCAGGTTTCAAAATTCTCTAACGGGCTTAATAACTCGAGTAAAAAAACGCTATGAAGTGAGACCTAAGATTCAATAAGTGCAATATCATTCTTTCATGCACAACAAAACTAATGGGCTTAGATCCGTAGCACATGGTCATTACGTAGCTTATATTTGGAAAAAGACACTCCCCACATTTTTTTTTACATGCATGGAATCAACACACTTCTAGATAATATCTTTTACCGACTCGACCCCTCCCCCAAAAGTTATCTCATCGTATGGTGAAGTGATAGAGAATATAATGCATGTGAATAGAAGTTTATGTACAACTCACAACCTAATTCTTCCAATTCAAGAATTATTCCACCAATCAATATTTTCACATCTAGACAACAATCAATTATGACTATTGTGCTCAAAGTAACATAAGATCTCACATGAACAAGCAAATTCTCAAAATTGAGAAAAATAACATGGATGAACATAACTTATGAATTAATAATAATTTTAAACATCAAATCAAATAATCAAAAGCCGGCAAGGCTAACTAACATGTCAATACCAACACCAATATAAGCACCATATCTCATCAACACCCCAAACCTAAATTACACATTGTACTCAAGGTGTACAAGAATAATATAAAACAAGGAAAGAGGGCTCATGAAACTTCCCCGATTGAATGTTTGTTGACTGATGCTTGTCATGACCTTTTGTCTCATGATGTTGTGTACTATATACCCTCAAACTTGTTGAGATCTGATGGTTGCTAGTACTTCAAAAATTTTAACCTACAAAGAAAATGGTATTAAGTGAAAAACGTGATAACAAAAATATTAATTACAATTAACTATCAAAATAGTATAATGGTAAGAAAATTGGGTTGCCTCCCAAACAAACGCTTGTTTTAAATTCTCTAGCTCAACTTTTGGGCCATGATTACTCCGGTTTGTCAAGAAGAATGGGTGACTTCTCTTTCTAAAAATCACCTCCAAAGTATGGTTTTAGCCTATGCCCATTAACTTTGAAGTTCTCCCTTTCTTCATGATAAAGCTCGATCGCTCCATATGGAAAAATTTTAGCCATTGTGTCCTGACCATCTAGAGTGGAGTTTTTTGGGGAATAAACGAAGTTGAGAATTATACAGAAGAACTTGTTGCCTAACAAAGAACTACCGCTTCAAAATGTGTTTGTCATGCCATTTCTTTGTCTTTTCTTCCCCCATTCATCATGTTCATTCAATTGAAGCATTTTTTTTTCTCTCCAGCCAATTTATCATCAAAATTTAATGAATTAATTACCCAATAAGCCCAATGTTCGAGTTCAACTAGGAGATGACAAGCTTTCTCAAATAAAAAGGTAGTAAGGAGACGTACCAATGGGGGTATTGAAGGCGGTGTTGTAAGCCTATAATGCATTCTCCAATTTTTTGAACCAATCTTTTCTTGAAATGGTCTCCATTAATTCTAGAATCCTCTTCAACTCCCTATTCAAAATCTCAACTGGGCCACCGGCTTTGGGAAGATATGGGGTAGCCACCGATGTTTCGCTCCATACTTGGTCAATAGTGAATTGAAGAGGTAATTGCAAAAATGATGATATTTTATTGTTTTTTGGATGGATCAGTGCCTAATTTTTTATTTATTGCTTTTATTAGAAAAAAAAACTCATGCTTGGATGAAGAATTGGAGGAAAGAATAAAAAGGGCTAAAATGAAGCAAATCCAAAGTTTGGGAATTAAAGTGCAAATACTAAAAAGTTGTGATGGACCTCATTATGAATATTCGAGATTAATAGCTGTCAATTGGATGAGAAAATAAGTGAAAGGGATGAAATATAGTCAAAGTATTATCAAACATCAATTTTCAGCCGAAAGAGTTATGCGTTGGATTTTCAATCGTAGATTGCAACCCATTTTTAGCATAGCAAAGATTCAAATTGGAGTAACTGGTATTTTTAGAAGAATTGTATCCCTTTGAGTTAGCTATCCAACACACTCTGAATCACCTCAATTGAATATCGAAAAAGAAAGTTACGACAGAAATACTAAAAGCTGCTTGGGACAAGCCTAGGCGGGTGCCACCTCCACTTCTGTGACGCTTGACGCTGCCTAAAGGGTTTAGGCGCACACACTAGTTTGCACTAGGCTTGCACCTCAGTATAAAATGGGAAAAAAAATCAAAATTTTCTTATTTTTCGTTTGGAAACTATTCAATACAAATTTTTTGGCATCCTTTAAATACCAAAACTTGGAGAACCTCCATTCAACCAAATTTTCATCATATTCTACATATTTTGGAGGCGAAGAACAAATCTATACATCAATTCAAGGCAAATTGTAACGACCCGGGTCCCACTTAACGGGCTGTCCTGGCCGTTAGATCGACGACGTACTGTCCTCACTGTACCAACATGGGTCTTTTCAGCATGCTTTGTCCTCGCTCGCACGCTCCCCGAGAAAACTTCCCAGAGGGGTCACCCATCATAGAATTGCTCCAAGCCAAGCACGCTTAACTGTGGAGTTTCCAACGATGGACTTCCGGAAAAGAAGGTGCACCTTGTTGGTATGAGTAGTACCTATCAAATCTCTTAAACTTTCTTAGTCTGGGGTATTACACAAATCATCCAAGAATTCTGAAGATTCATAGCCCGATTTCAAGATTTGAGCAAAAAACGTGGATTTTTCCTACTTCTTCCATCTTTCTTATTTTCGTGTGATGTTTTTCTAATTATTCTTGTGTAATTTAATTATAAGAATGTTAGACTAAGTTTTTCATTGTATTAGATGAATGATGGACCCTATTGTTTGTTTATTTTAATTCATGACAATTAGTTAAGTAGTTTTAGATTTTTCTCGATTGGTTTTATAATCTCATTGAACTATTTGATTGTTTGATCACCAATTAGATAGTAAGTTGCTTGTTGTAATGTATGAATACTCATAATAATTTTAGAACGCATCAAAAAGCAACACATGGATAATATGTATTAGCTGTGCGATAAATCCTGTGAATCGATACATGTTTTTCATATGAATTCGGACTATTAATATGGTCAGGTCGTGTTAAACATATGTTTAATATATCTTGGAAAAGAAATATTGAATAAAAATGGATTATCGATTGTTTTGAATGCATGAATTTACTATATTACGAATTAAGAATTGAACTAAAAGGCAATAGGGGGATTCATGATTCTAATATAAACATTCACATATTAGATAAATACTTTATTTATTTTCTTAGCTTAGGATTAGTATAAATAACAACCAAATCACCTCTATTGTGTTACAAACATTGAATTCAGTATTACTTATCAACGATAACATACGCTTGTGGGCTTCAACGTGACACTTGATTTACAAAAGTTGCTCATCGGGGAATACATCATTTATCTTCCCATTACCTACCACCTCTTTGGCTTGCTCAAGCCTAGACAAATAATTGACAACAACATTTTCGGTCCCCTTTCTTATCACAATTTCCAAGTCAAACTATTGTAGATGAAGAACCAATCTAATCAACCAAGGCTTGGCATCTTTCTTCACTAGCAAATATTTGAGGGCCGAGTGGCCGATGTAAATAATCACCTTTGAGCCAATGAGGTAAGAACGAAAGTTATAGATGCAAATACTACACTAGCATTTCATTTTCGGTTGTAGCATAATTCAATTGGGCATCGGTCAAAGTTTGGCAAGCATAACAAATAACATGCAAGATTTTGTCTCTTCTTTGTCCCAAAACTGCTCCAATGACATAATCACCAGCATCACACATAAGCTTAAAGGGAAGACTACAATTCGGGCTATAATAATATGAATTGTGATGAGTTTCACTTTAAGAGTGTTGAAATTATGGAGACACTCTTGAGAGAAATCAAAAGCAATGTTCTTCTCAACTAAAGAGCAAAGTGCTTTGTGATATTTGAGAAGTCTTTAATAAATCTCCTATAATATCCGACATGTCCCAAAAATCTCTTTATGCCTTTCATCGAGGTTGGCTGAGCCAAGTTCTCAAGAACTTGGATTTTGGCATTGTCGACCTCAATCCCCTTTCGTGAAATTTGGTGGCCAAGTTCTATGCTTTCTTGAACCATGAAGTGGCATTTTTCTCAATTAAGCACCAAATCACATCTTGTCAATACCTTCCCTAAGTTCTTCAAGCATTTATCGAATAAGGCTATAAAAATCGAGAAATCATCCATGAACACCTCAATACATTTCTCTACCAAATTGGAGAAGATAGCTATCATGCACCTTTGGAAAGTGGCGGGTACATTGCAAAGACTGAAAGGCTTTTTCTTATATGCAAATGTACCATAAGGGCAAGTGAAGGTAGTTTTCTCTTATCCTTTGGGGCTATTGGAATTTGATTATAGCCCGAATTCCTTCGTGATCACCGAACCTTCCAACACATATAATCAAGATTTTCTCCGGCCCCTTAATACAACTTAGACACCCTTGCTAACTTCCAGAACTCCACCTCCACTGGTATTCATGTACCCTTTTGTATCAAGAGTACTAAAAAATATCAGATTTACGTTTATACTTGGAACATGTAGAACCTGGCCAAATGTTCTAATTGTCCCAATTAGCTTATTGATTTTAACGTTACCAATCCCAGCTATTTCACAAGGCTCATTGCTTCCCATCATCAGGGAATCCCTTGTAACTATATCATATGAAGAAAACCAATCCCGATTTGAACACATATGAAAAGTGCAAGTTGAATAAAAAATCCAATCCTCGTCAGTTGAATAAAAAATCCAATCCTCGTCAGGTTTGGAGTCACCTTCAGTAATCGCCAACAAATCTCCATCACCGTTATCTTCTACAAGATTAACATTACCGGAATATCTAATTGTTCATCTTGATCTGTAGTAGAAAACATCTTCCGCCACTCATAGCAATCTCTCTTCATTTACCCCTTGTTGTTGCAATTCCAAATGACTATACCGATATTGCTATCCTTGACTCTGCCCCTTCTATGATTACATGTCTTCCTCTCATGAACAACAAGACCCTCTCAATGAGCCTCAGAACCGACGACCAGATGCCTCATCTTCTCCTTAGAATAACTCGCATTATATACCTTGTCAATTTTAAGAGTATCCCGACTATAGAGAATTGTATTTCTAAAAGTCATATATGAATACGGCAACGAACATAAGAATATCAGACTTAAATCCTCTTCATCATACTTAACCTCTATCATTTCCAAATCAGTAACGATTTCCTTGAACACTGATAGATGACCTTCCAAAGATCCACCTTCCGTCAACTGATGAGAATACAAGCGCCGTTTCAAGTGTAACTTACTTATCAAGCTTTTTGTCATACAAAACTACTCCAACTTCAACCACAATGCAGCGACACTTTTCTCCTTTACCACATCCTGAAGAATTTCATTAGAAAGATAAAGACGTATTTGAGATAGGGCTTTCTGATCCATATGTTGTTTCTCCTCTGTGGTCATTGTTATAGCCATTCTATTAATCCCCAACAAAGCATCATCAAGATCCAATTGAGTAAGAACCGCTCGCATCTTGATTTGCCACATTGAAAATCTACTGTAGTGATCCAAAAGCGGAATTTCAAATTTCAAAGCTGTCATCCCTAAACAATCAACCTTGTTCCAAACTCGCTTTAATAATCAATTTGGACGTCCCCAGAAATCTCCAAAAAAATCTTTGCTGATACCACTTGTTATAAAGCAACCGGATATTAAAAACGTTTTGATATCACTTGTTTAGAAATTGGCCAAATAATTAAAGACGAAAAATATGAAATTTAATGGATCACACAACAATCAAGAAAATTGTGGAAGAGGATATTATTATCGCCTAGGCGCTAGGTCTCTAGTTAATATTCCAAAACATATTTATTTGCCATCCAAGAGTCATTTTTTCGAGCCAAATTACTAATTATTATTGAAATTTGATCTCCACAACTTAGGACTCTACAAACCCAAGTACCTTAGACTTCCTCCAATCAACTAAATCCCAAATCACATAGAATCCAATCAACCATGACTTCTAAACCAAGATCAAACAAGCTTCCTTCATGCAACGAACTTCTAAATCACATAGAATTTTTGTCATAAAATGTAACAGGTTATTGGCAGTTGCAAGAGGAAAAGTAAATATAATCGGATTTCACAATATTTACAAGCCATCAGGAGGAAGACCAAGACGTGAATTTCATAGAGCTTGGCCCATGTCTGGTGAGAGTTTGATGACTGATGCCATTAAATTTGTGCAGAGAAATTATTCTAATCAGTGGAATGATATGATTGAGTTATCGAAAAATTTGTCAAACAGATTTTAAAGAGGTTGAGGAGAAACACGATATTTTAGAAACTACTTATGCTATGACTCATTCATGATATCGCCTATCTTCTTCGGGATCCCTTTGTAAAGTTATTGTTCCTTGTCACGACAATTTGTTCACTTAGAAAAGGCATCGTGGTTGAAGCAAAGAGAAGTTTGGCATGTACAAGAGATGGTGGGCCTGCAGCTAGGGGCGGAGCCACAAAAATATGTTAGGATGGGCTGAAATTTAATTTTTTTTCCAACGAACTTGTACCATAAAAGAACTTGTATCATAAAAGATATTCTATACCACACCAGATTTAGTTTAAAAGGTTAAATTATGATACTCATAATACTGTGAGTCAGAATATATTTTTGGATACTCATAACAAAGTTCTAACATATATATTTATAACTAATAAAATTAAATATATAGCATATTACTTATTTTTTATAATAACATCCATTTCATGGTTGAAATAAATAAATTTTTAAACAAGTATAAATATGTATACATTAGAAAAAAAATTAAGTACTTTTAAGTTTAGTCAAACCTGATGCATTTCATACTATTCAAATAAGTCATTCTTTAATCAATAAAATTATTTGTTATATAATAGATTAATTTGATTTTAAGTGAACTCTTTAATCTTAGTCATATATATGTGTGTGAAATAAAATATCTAATTTAGTAACTAATTATTTGTGTATTATGAATATGAATAAAATAAATATGTAATTGTTGTAGAGTCTAAAATTAAATTTGAATAATTGAACATTGGGCTTTGGTTGGGAATGAAGTTAGTTGGGCTAAACTTAAATTTTGAATGGGCAAAATTTTTATTCTATTTGATTTCCATCATGAATTTGGGATAAATTTTCCACTTTTAGTTTTTTACAAGCCAATTTGCTTTTGGTATAGCCCATCCCAGCCCCCCTCTCCATCTGCCTCTGCCTACAGCTAAATACCCAATAACATCAGGAAATGATGAAGCTAATATTCTGTTTGAAGTTCCCAACATATCTGGAAATGCATGTACTTGCTTGGAGGACCAGAGACTCATCAAGATAACTATACAAGTTCCCAAAGCTTCAGCAACGACGAACCTCTGGAAGAAGGCTGATCTGGATGTGGTAGGAGGGTTTAAAAAATCCAGAATGATGTCTGAAATGAAAGTGATTCCCTCGTATCAACGTCATTCAAATTCTGAAGAGTATTCCGTAGAGGAAACAGGTAGTGGAAGAATTGGCTCGGCTAAAATAAGGGCCCGTTCATTTCACTTAAAGAAAAAACCCTAGAACAAATAAACAGAATTATACAGTTCAAACTTCTGAAGCATACCACCTCTTTTCCTCCAAATTTTGAGTAGCTACTTTCCTAGCATTTTATTCAGCTGACCAGGCCTCAAGTTGGCATGAGGTTAATGTCTTACCTGTCTCCATGAAATGATCCAGGCAATTTTGCTTCAACTCAGAAGCAACAGGACTCTTAAACTCAGAGATGAAAAGTGTAGTATTACGACACTTGCATAATATCCTGCCCCTTGTAATCAAACCATCTCTCATAACATAATTTTTAGCTTCTATAACTGGAAAACTTCATTTATGGAAACAACACCTGAATGAGTTAGCCAGGATAACATAGGTCTCAATTTAGAAGCCGTCCACTTCTTTCCCATCAAATTCTTTGCACCTTGTTAATGCTTCTCGCAGGCAATCTGCAACTAACTTTTCGTTTCTTGTGCTTCCTCAAAGGCTTGAATTTGCAGGCTTTAAATATTAGTTATAATTAATCTAAACTTTAGTGCTTAACTCCTAATCTAATTATGCTTGGCCAAATCCGATTTCATTATGATGGGCTGTGATGCCATTTATTTGATAAATCCATCTGGTCCACTAGGCAATGATGAAACTAGACTAAGCCCATTTGCTGGAATTAGTTTCTTAGCCATTGCCTGATAACACAGTGAAATTGGCCCAATACCTGACCCAATAAGACGGACACGTGTACTGCTCTGGACCATTGATCTTCAGGTGAATCTACGGTGATGGATTTGTGTATTTAAGGGGCCTTAAGAGTCACTTTATTCACATTATTCATTTTGCTTTCTTTGTGCGAAGCTTCTGGCTTCTTTGCGTGTTTTGTCTCTTCAGTCCCTCTTTTGATTCTTTGTGTATTGATCAAAACTTCTGGTTTTGTTCATAAATCTTTGTGATTTGATTTTTAGTGAGTCTTCCATTGAGGGATTTGAGCCGTTAGATCAATTGTTATCTAGTAGCTGTTGTGTTCAATTCTTTAAGGTTTTGGGTATTTGTGACCGTTTATTTTGTAGAGAAGGGTACAATGTTTGTTCTGAGCCCTATGTGATAATCGATGTCTTGGTGTTGATGAACTTTGGGTGTTCTTCGTGTTGATTTCCTGCTTTCGTTGTGTTTTGGCTCTACACATTATATTTAGGCTTATCACCAATTTTCAGGATAAATTTGATTAGAATGCATGAAAGATTAGTAATTCCATTTTCACTAGGAGACTATGCCTATTTATAACCCATGTCGACATCAACTTCATCTTTCATACTCATCAGATTTATTTACAAAATAGTAGACACACTATGGCCACCAGATTTTTATCTCTCATGTCTCACTTTTGTACATAAAATTATAAATTTTCAACCCAAAACCCGGAGAAAGTGTACGTGCATACACTTATAGTCCATAAATTTTAGTGAATTAAACGAGAGGATCGAAGATTTTATCTTCTTTTAAAGATTTTTTCAAACTTCACAGCTTTTCAATAACGAAGTAAGAAACTTCACTTGCAAGTGGTTCATTTCCTTATGTTTTTATATATTCAATGAAATATGCATGAATTGTTGGTGGACCATCGAGTTTAACCTAACATAACGTGAACTCTTTTGGGTTATTTATAATGACAACTCCTCTTGGAATCTGAAAGGAAACAAAATGCGAAATCCTTCGAGAATTCAAAATAACTCATAATGAGTGCCTCGCTTGATCACTGAAATACTCCAAATGAAATGTGATATGAACTATCTATTTTATTGATTTATTTAATTGTATATGAAAGCTGCACGTATATTACTGAGTATTAAATACTCACCCTTACAAATATTTATAGGTTATTGTTCAAGTATATCGGATATGTGGCACAAAGGTGATGCGTGTTGCCAAAAGGACTTGAAGATATAAAAGTATTAAGTTTTTCTATTTTTCAATTGATTATTTAGTTTTATTTTTGTTTAAAGACATGTTTATTTCGTAAGGGGGTTATTAATATTTTCGTTTCAAATAAATACAAACTCCATGTTTTGATTGATATTTACTATTGAAAATAGAATAATTAAATCTTTTTTAACTATTTTGCATTTACCTGAATAAACGTTTTAGTAACAATGTAGGATTTGTAAAAATTGGGGGTGTTACATGTTTCCGTGTGCACTTCTTGCTTTTTTGGGCTTTTATCGAGTATATGAGTATTGGTCTATGGGGTAATTAAGTTTTTTGACTATTCTATACATCATTATTCAAGTTGGGCATGTGGATAATCTAGGAAACAACTTGAGGGGAGAGTTAAATTTATAGATGTTTTGTATGAGTTAGATTTCCATATATAGTTATAATGAATAGATGGTTTGTATGAGTTATATTTTCAAATAGAGTTAATTTAGATTTGCAGATGTATATAGTATATGCACACATATTTATATATACAAAATTGAGTGAGGCATCCTCTAATGTTGTGCCTGAGGTGCAGGCCTCGCTCACCTCGGTCCAAAACTGGGCATCTGTATAAATAACCTTTGAATTTGATGAATGTACAATAAATTCAGCCCAAATTTGAATGGATACAAATGTCGTAGTGTATGCTTGCCACATGTTCCTTGTATTGAGTCCTATTCGGTCATCACAAAGCCCTTTACTTGTGAGTTTTCGGGCCCGTTAAAAAGGGTGATAAAACCAATCATTTCTTCCTTTTCAGCTTTCCCATGGATTTTTATTATCTCGAAGCGTTACAATTCAAAATTCTAATTTCCGATCTTTAGGAACCTAATTTTACCGCAGTTTGAATGAAATGCGAAGTGAGTATCTTCTTTTATCAATATTTCTCTTTTTAATTATTTGTTTCTATTCTTCTGTTGGCTATTTGAATTTGGCGATGGGAGCTACGAAATTTGATGAAAGATTTGGTTTTGATTTTGGTTCATTTATAGATTTTGGTTCGAAGTGGAAGTTTTTGAGGTGGATTTTTCTCTAATTTATGGAAATTACTTATTCTGATGAATGGAGTTTTGCGTAGCTTGGTGTTTATCTGTTTTGTTTTCCTTTACTTTTGGCTTGAATTGCTCAGATTGAATACTTGATTTTTTGAACTTTGCCTGTAATTTTTAAATTTGCAGATTCAGGGGCACTTACATTTGTAAATTTAGATGCACAACCTAAGATCTAGTGGTATGTCTCAAGAAGATTCTTACACTGCTTGTAATGCCATAACATGTCTTTTACTTGAATCAACAGGTGATATCAACTGAAGGGAAATGTCAATCTGAGCCATGGTTCTGAAGCTTGTGGAATGGGCTGTATGTATAGCAATTTCTTTGCCTGCTTCTCAAGAGGCCATGAATGCAAGCTTCTAGTGATGGATCCTGCTATCAATGTTGAAGACCAGTGGGATATCATCTACCTGCCAAGCCTCGACAGAGGGACTCCTGCTTCCTGAAACAGGATGACAATGAATTATCAATGCCGATGGGTGATTGGCAGATGCAAGAGGAAAAGTAAACATAATCGGATTTGAGAATATATTTACATGCCATCAGGAGGAAGACGAAGACGTGAATTTCACTGAGCTTGGTCCATGTGTGGTGAGAGTTCGATGACTGATGCCACTAAATTTGTGCAGGGAAATTATTCTAGTGAGTGGAATGATATGATTGTGTTATCAAACAGATTTTAAAGAGGTCGAAGAGAAACATGATATTTTAGAAACTACTGCTATGACTCATTTATGATATCGTCTATCTTCTTCGGGATCCCTTTGTAAAGGTATTGTTCCTTGACACAACAATTTGTTCACTTAGAAAAGGTATCGTGGTTGAAGAGAAGAGAAGTTTGGCATATATAAGAGATGGTGGGCGGCGTGGGCCTGCAGCTAAATGCCCAATAACATCAGGAAATGATGAGGCTAACATTCTGTTCGAAGTTCCCAACATATCTGGAAATGCATGTACTTGCTTGGAGGACCGGAGACTCATCAAGATTACTATACAAGTTCCCAAAGCTTCAGCAACGACGGACCTCTGGAAGGAGGCTGTTCTGGATGTGGTAGGAGGGGTCAAAAAATCCAGAATGATGTCTGAGATGAAAGTGACTCGCTTGTATCAACGTCATTCAAATGCTGAAGAGTATTCCGCAGAGGAAACAGGTAGTGGAAGAATTGGATCGGCTAAAATAAGGGCCCATTCATTCCATTTAAAGAGAAAACCCAAGACCAAATAAACAGGATAATACAGTTCAAATTTCCGAAGCGTACCACCTCTTTTCCTCCAAATTCTGTTCATATATCTCATCAACTGACCTGTTTTGAGTAGCTACTTTTCTAGCATTGTATTCAGCTGACCAGGCCTCAAGTTGGCATGAGGTTAATGTCTTACCAGTCTCCATGAAATGATCCAGGCAATTTTGCTTCAACCGAGAGCCAGCATGGCTCTTAAACTCAGAGATGAAAAGTGTAGTATTACGACACTTATATAATATTGTGCCCCTTGTAATCAAACCTTATCTCATAACATAATTTTTAGCTTCCATAACTGGACAACTTCATTTAGGGAAACAACACCTGAATGAGTTAGCCAGGATAACATAGTTCTCAATTTAGAAGCCGGCCACTGCTTTTCCATCAAATTCTTTGCACCTTGTTAAGGCTGCTCGCAGGCAATCTGCAACTACCTTTTCGTTTCTTGTGCTTCCTCAAAGGCTTGAATTTGCAGGTGGACCATCTCTCGGAAGATCTGATGGTTTTGATTTTTATAATTAGTGAAATCAAGAGATCATCATTAGGATAGCAAGAAATGATGATGATAATCCACAGGAGGAAGATTGCATGTGAGCAGCCTTAATTGGGGTGCAAAGAATTCAGTGGAACAGAAGTGGTTGGCTTCCAAATTGAGAACTTTGTTATCCTAATTAACTTATTCAGGTGTGTTTTCACTAAATAAAGTTGTTCAGTTACGGAAGCTAAAAATTATGTGATGAAAGATGGCTTTATTACAAGGGGCAGGATATTATGTGAGTGTTGTAATACGGCACATTCCATCTATGATTTTAAGAGTCATGCTGGTTTCAAGTTGAAGCAAAATTGCCTTGATCTTTTCATCGAGTCGTGTAAGACATCAACTCATGCCAGCTTGAGGCTTGGTCGCTAAACGTAAGGCTAGAAAATTAGCTCCTCAAACTGGTCAAGTTGATGAGATAGATCAAAATGATGATAGTCGCGGGCTGTCGTGATGTCGGTGCACTTGTACGCTTTGCTAGCTGTCATGTGCGTTTCATCAGGCTTTCTTGTTTGAAAGGTTTGTTTTGCTTTCTCTTCTGTCCAATAGTTTTCAGGTTCATTTTCTACTTTTATTAAATTTTAATGTACTTTCATAATATTTTTAGATTTTTTAATTACTGGAAAGAGTGCAATAATTTGTTTCCAAGCACACTCTACTGGTAACGTGCGTCTAGTTGCCGAGTTTTATCAACGTCTAAGTATGGAAATGCATTAAGAGGTTTGTGGTCAACTTGAGCCCTACTGAAACTCAAAATCATAATTTTGTTGGAACGAAGCAAATTGTAAATGTTCCTCGAATTAAGAAAATGAACCTTTTTTTACAGTGTTTCTGGGTCTCTTGCTTCCAGTGCAGCGTCAGTAATCCGAGTTCAATTGTTACTTCAGATGCTTAAGTGTTTGAAGGCCAGGGAGCTCATTTTAAGTGTTGTGGAGACATGGACGAAGGGCTTTGAGCAAAACTAACCTCATGCTTTTTTCGGGATCCTTATGGCTGAAGAAGCCTGTGTCAGATTACCACAAATCAATAAATGGTGAGGGTTCTTTGTATTTGATATTTTGTCATCCTAATTAAAAGAGCACGTTTGACGAAGCTTAAAAGTAAAACTTAAATAACATACCTAAACATGTTTGGAAAGTTAGTTAAGGCAAGCATCCTCTTTATAAATTTCCAATTGTTTAGTATGTAGTATCACCACTTTCTAGTAACATTTTCCTGAGTTGCTAGTTTTTTTTTTTTTGGTTTTTTGTTATGGTTTTTTTTTGGTAGTTCTCATTGGGTGGCTTTTCGTCAGTTGTTGATTGGATTGTTTTTGTGAATTCTTAAAGTTTCAAACCTTAAAATGCTGCTTGGAAAATTTCCTGCTACAGATGTTCTTGGCTTACTTTTCGGTTGATTGTGGACGTGCATTTAGGGCTTCTACAATGTTCAAAGATTCCTCACCCTTTTGTAGGTGTTGTTTTTGTAAGTGATGTTTTTGCATGTTGTGTAACATCCCAAAATTTTATAAAATAAGATTATTTAGTGATAAGAATTTTGACCTAGACACCTTTCATGTATGAGTATGACATGTTGAGACACTAAGTTCAAAATAAGCGTTTGACGACAATAATTTATTTGGGTCAAATAGTTAATTTTTGAAGAAGTTGGAATTATCATATCAATATTAGGCTCATTGGGTAACTCATATTTAATCATGTATATTAGGCTCAAGAAAAGTTAATTTAAATCAGACGGGATCAAGTTAGAGACAACGAAAGAAAGTTATAATTAAATGAAATTTAAAAGGAATTAGTTCTATTTGATTAAAAAGGTTATGGCAATTGATGTTACAGTATATTTTAAATATTAGTTATAATTAATGTTATAAATTACAGATCGCAAGATAATGACGATAATGAAATAAAGATGCGGTAAATAAGAACTCGTGAATTTTAGAACACGATAATTCACTATAATGAATAGTTTTATGTTTACAATATCAATATTTCAATAATCTCAATTGAAATCTAAGCTCTTTTGAATGTTTCTTTCTCTTCTCTTATTGTATACATTACAAGTCGTGACATAAATATATATATATATATATATATATATATATATATATATATATATATATATATATATATATATATATATATATAAACCTGAGAGATAAATTGTAGGAGAATAGGAGTCCAAAATTGCATAAAAAAGGAAACGGGCCTGGGTTGGATGAATAGTCGCTCGAGGGACAATGGCAGTAACAGGTGTGAGACGAACTCTTGGGTTGTTTTCCACCGGGCTCGCTCGAGCGGCGAGCTACAGCTAGGATAGCAAAAATGCGACGACTTTTTCCTCCGGTCCATAATTTTGATATCTTCAAGACCACTCCAATACCCACTAGAATTTGGGTTAAACAACAACAAATCTCCACCTTGAACCAAATTCCATCACAAGGAATTTCAAGTCACAACTCCATCAATAAACACCACTCTTTCTCTTCCAAACAAGCCCGAATGGACTAAATAATTGACAAACACCCGCTAACTTCAAGCAATGTTCAAACTTAAGAATAGGAAGTTGTTTTGTCATCATATCAGTAGGATTATCACTGGTATCAACCTTGCTCCCTAAGATATCACCACGAGCAATCACATCACGCACAAAATGATACCTCATATCAATGTGCTAAGTCCTCTCATGAAACATCTTATCCTTAGTCAAGAAAACACTCTGACTATTACATAATACTGTAGATATCTGCAAGTCTTCACTAATTTTACCAATCAATTCCCTCAGCCATATAGCCTTCTTACATGCCTCTGTAATGGCCATGTATTCTACTTTTGTTGTAGACAAAGCTATTGTATTTTGCAACGTAGCTTTCCAACTGATAGCACAGCTTCCAAGGGTAAACACATATTCTATAAGTAATCTCTTATCAAGATCCCCTACATAATCTGAATCCACATAATTGATGACTTTATTTGAATTTCTACCACAATGCAAACAAGCATTTGAAGAGCCCCTCAAGTATCTGAAGATCCACTACATTGCTTTGCAATATTCCTTGCCAGGATTAGCTATGTATCTGCTAACTGCACTAACTGCATGTGCTAAATCAGGTTTTGTACAAACCATAATATACATGAGCAAACCAATTGCTCTAGAGTAAGGAACCCGAGACATATAATCAATACCTTCATCTGACTGCGGACACAAGTTAGATGATAGTTTGAAGTTGGCAGCAAAGAGAGTGCTGACAACCATAGCTTTCGCCATATTGAATATTTTAAGAACCTTCTCAATGTACCCCTTTTGACTCAAATACAATTTTCCATCCTTTCTATCCCTCAAGATCTCCATTCAAAGATTTTTTTAACTGCACCCAAGTCCTTAATGTCAAACTCCTTGCTGAGTTGTAATTTTACTCTTCTGGCATCTACTTTATCCTTGGCTGCTATGAGCATATCATCAACATATAACAACAAATATGTAGTTGATCCACCACTTTCCTTTCTGAAGTACATACAACTATCATAATTACATCTATCAAAACCATGAGTAGTCATGAATGAATCAAACCTTTTATACAAATGTCTCGGTGACAGCTTTAATCCATACACAAATTTCTTCAACAAGCACACATAGTCTCCCTTCTCTGAAGCCACGAACGTCTCTGGTTGCTGCATGTAGATGTTCTCCTCAAGTTCTCCATGTAAAAATGATGTCTTGACATCTATTTCCTCAAGCTCCGAATCATTCTTAGCCACCACTCTAAGTAAAGCCCGAATAGAACTATGCTTCACAACTGGTGAGAACACATTTGTAAAATCAACATCCAAAATCTGACTGTAGCCTTTTGCCACCAATCTAGCCTTAAATATCTATCATCTTCAATCCCTGATGTACCTTCATTTATTTTCAACACTCATTTACAACGAACTACCTTTTTACCTTTAGGAAATTTTACCGAGTCCCAAGTGTTATTTTTGCTTAATGACTCCATCTCCTCCTGCATTGCATTCATCCATCTGCTAGAATCACAGTAATTGACTGGCTTTGAATATGTAATAGGCTCCTCTGTAGAATCAATGTCTTCAGCCACACTCAATATATAAGCTACCAAATCTGCTTCTACATAGTTCTGTGGAGGTCTATCCTTAGCCATTGAATGCTGTGGTACTGGTGGTGTAGGCAAAGTAGGCAAGATATTACTTTCTGTCAACCCCGAACTAGACTGATCTATAGTAGAATGTTCTGCAACCTCTGATTATTCCTCTGAACTAACTTCCAACTCTACCTGAGTTGAATGATTATGTTCCTCAATTTAAATAGAATCCCCAAGAGGTAAACCACGAACCACAGTAAGTTCATCAAATATTACATTCCTACTAACAACCATATTTCTAGTCTCGGGACACACAATTTTCTTGTTTGAACAATTTTTTTTTGTTTGCCTTTTTTTTTGTATCCAATGGTTTTCGTGTACCTTTTCTTCTTTTATTAAATTTTAAAGTATTTTCCTAATATGCGTCTAGTTGTCGTGTTTTGTCAATGTCTAAGTATAGAAATGCTTTAAGAGGTTTGTGGTCAACTTGAGCCCTGTTGAAACTCAAATCATAATTCAGTTGGAACAATGCAAATTGCAATGGTTCCTGGAATGAAGAAAATGATCTTTTTTCACAATGTGTTTCTGGGTCTCTTGCTTTCGGTATGCATGTTTGTAATCTCGGTTCGATTGTTACTTTAGATACTCAATCAATTGAAGGTTGAGAAGCTCATTTTATCCGCCATTCCCAGCATATAGTGGAGACATGGACAAAGGGTTTTGAGCAAAACAGACATCATGGTTTTTCCAAGATCCATATGGCTGAGGAAGCCTCTGTGTCATAATAAAATGGTGAGGGTTCTTTGTATTTCATATTTTGTTCATCCTAATTCAAAGAGCATGTTTGGTGAAGCTTAAAAGCAAAACTAAAATAACACACCAAAACATGTTTGAAAAGCTTTCAAGACTAGAATCCTCTTTATCACTTCCCAACTGTTTAAGATGATCTCCACTTTCTAGTAACATTTTCTTTGGTCGCCAGTTTTTGTCAGTTTTTGGTCGGGGTTGTTTGGGGTTGTTCTGATTGGTGGTGTTTGGTCGGCTGTTGATTGGTTTGTTTCAGTGCATTTTTGAAGTTTCGAACCCAAAACTGCTGCTTGAGAGATTTCCTGCTACAAACAAAGTTGGATATTTTGCAACCTCTAGCTTTTATTTTGTTCTCTGATGTTGTATTGTGGCGACTGTTTTTCTTCTCTTTCTTTGATTTTCCTCGTAGGTCATGACCTTCCAGGATCTATTTTTTCTCATGCACAATGCATTTCCTTGGTTGACCCAACACTTTGGTTGGGCCTAGGTATTGTCTGACCCATTTACTATTTTTTGTACCAGATACCCTTCAGCAGCCTTTTATGAGTTATGTGCAGCCCTTCGTATTAGTTGGCCCATCACTCCAGGTTCTGACAAATCAGATAGATATCTTTTGCCACTCACTACTGATTCGTGACAACTTTCTATCTTCGGGTTCTGCGGGAGGACTACATCTACAATGAATAAAACCATGTGCATGCAAGAGGCATGTTCTTGGCTTACTTTTCGGTTGCTATGGACGTGTGTTTAGGGCTTCTGCAGTGTTCGAAGATTCCTCACCCTTTTATAGGTGTTTTTTTAATGTAATGTTTTTGCACGTTGTGTAACATCTTAAAATTTTATAGAATAAGATTGTTTATTGAGAAAAAATTTGACCTAGACACCTTTTATATATGAGTTTGACATGTTGAGGCACTAAGTTCAAAATAAATTTTTGACAACAATGATTTATTTGTGCCAAATAGTTAATTCTTGAAGGAGCGAGAATTACCATGCCAATATTGGGCACGTTGGGTAACTCATATTTAATCATGTATATTAGGCTAGAAAAGTTAATTTAGATAAGACCGAACCAAGTTAGAGTCAACCAAAGAAAGTTACAATTAAATTTAAATATTAGTTATAATTAATCTAAACTTTAGGGGTTTACTCCTAATCTAATTATTCTTGGCCAAATCCAATTTCATTATATTTAGGCTAATCACCCATTTTTCTTGGATTTATTTATTTAGCATGCATGAAAGATTAGTAATTCCATTTTCAATAGCACACTATGCCCGTCCGAACCCCAAGTTGCGCCAACTTCATCTTTCATACTCATCAGATTTAGTTACAAAATTCATACACGCTATGGCCATCAGATTTTTATCACTCGCGTCTTCATTTTGTGCATAAAATTATAAAATTTCCACTCAAAAAACCGTAGAAAGTGTACATGCATACACTTATAGTCCATAAAGTTTTCAGTGAATTAAACGAGGAGATCGAATACTTACTTTCGTGTCAGTGTTCATTATTATTCAGAGCTAATATGCACTGGGGATTAAGTTCAAATCTCCCCTATCAAGACTCTCTTCTTCCTTAATTTCAACAATATTTTCATAAGAAATATATGAAAAGTATTTCATTGAAGCACGTGAAGGATGTGGAATTAAACTAATTATAAAGCAGTTCAAATCATTGATCATGAAATCAACACACCTTGTTCCGAATTATCATATTAGAAGTATAAATAAAAAATCAACAAACTTAAACTTTTTGGGGAAATGATTTAGGATTTATTGGTGTTTTTGAAAAGTCAAAAACTGCTTTCGAGATTAAGAAACTATTTTTTGAACATTTTTGGAAAGTTTCTGTAAACACTTTCTCTAACTAAAAAAACTTTTAGAAGCAGATAGTTTCTTTAGAAAACTCTTACACAAGAAATAGAAACAAAACGGAAATTCTGTCAAACGTCCTTACTGTGTTTTATAAAAGTTCTCAGATTGAATACTTAGTTTTTTGACCTTTGCCTGTGATTTTTACATTTTCAGATTCAGGGGCACTTACATTTGTAATTTTAGATGCACAGCCTAAGATCTGGTGTTATGTTTATCTCTTACCTAGTGAGTTTAAAATGGAAAGTACACTGGTGATATAATGTAGATTTTAGTGTATTTACTTGTCTTAGGCATTGTAAGTTTATGGTAAATTAGTGTGACACTTGCAGATTCTGTTATGTGGCATTATCATTGCTGTATTACTTTTTGCAAGACTCGAGATTTCACCTATTATGTTATAATTGCTATTGAAAGAATACTAGAGATATTGCATGGCGAGGTCAACAAATATGTTACTTGAGCAATGGGATTGAGGATCTGTAAGATGGTTTTGTGGGGTCGGTCAATGAGCAAAGGATTTTCGCAAGGTGTTCTTTAGAAATGACACAGTCGGTAGTACACAATGCGCTGTTAACAGTGGTAAAGGATGTGTTGTTACTGGTTCGGACTATAATGATCAAACAGGACACATTTCTATGCTCCATAGTGGAAACTCTTCAACAACGAGTCAAGATGATTGCTTTGATACGAAAAAAGGATTCAAGGGGAAAACTCCACTACAATGTCTTAGAGAACTTAACTTCACGAAATCAAAGTAATCATGAAACAAAATTAGCTGTTGAAATTCATCCAAATAGGAAAACTGATTTAGGGGATAACTTGAATGTCTGTCAACGAAGGAGTTGTTACAGTTATGTCTAAGGAAGATTCTTACACTGTAACAATATAACACATCTTTTACTTGAATCAACTGGTGAGGGGATTATATACCGTCATTATAAACTGAAGGGACATGTCGAACTTGGCCAAGTTTATGAAGCTAGAGGAATGGGTTGTATGCATAGCAATTGCTTTGCCCTCTTCTCAGGATGCTATGCATGCAAGCTTCTAGTGATGGATCCTGCTATCAATGTTGAAGACAAGTGGGAAATCATCTACCTGCCAAGCTTCAGCAGAGGGACTCCTGCTTCCTGAATCTGGATGATGAGGAATTATCAATGCTGATGTTAGGTTGTCGCTCAAGCGAAGGCGAGGCGACAGTCGAGTGATGAAGTTTCTATTTCTGACGCTCGAACCAAACCTTGGTGAAAGTGAAGCGAAAATTCACGTCATTTTTTCTTCTTTCCCATTCTGAACCCTAGACCTAAAATATCATAACTTTCACTAATTGCACACTACTACTTGACTTTTTACAACATATCAACTTTAGTCTTTTTTGTTCATAGATTTGCCAATTACATTAAATACCTAACAAGCTCCCAATTTGCATTTTGTGACAAAACTACAATCTAAATCAAGGCAGTAGTAAATTAAAATTACAGACTGAAATCAACTGACACAACCAACAACTTCCTTGAACGAATTCTGCATTTCATTTTTCAATACCTATTTCCTGAAATAAACAACTCAAAAAATACCCAGTGTAAAATGTATGTGAAACAGTATTAAATGTTAAAATAGTTCAAGCAGTTTACAGTGTAAAAGTGATTTAAGCAATTAATAACTCATAATGCAAATTTCCAGTTTCATATTATATGCTAAATTAAGATGTAATATCAATGCAATCCAACATACCAAAATGAAACATTGATACTACTAAAACATCAAAACTTAATCTAGCAAAAATTGAAAAAATATCATATAATCAAAATCAAATGTTTTAGATACATCAAGTAGATAAAAACATACTGTTAAAATATCTACTCTATACACATCTACTCCCCATTTTGTTACATGACAAAGGGTGATCAAAAACTAATTTGCATCGACAGCATCGTCAGAATCAACCCTCTCATCTGAAGCTGCATCATCATCCCAGTGACGATAAATCCATCGAAGTCCACGCTGAAGATATTCAACAGCACCTTGAAAGCGTAGTAAACTCAATAGTGTGTCGATCAACTATAGCCCGTGGCTATGTAAGCTCTGCCATCATCCGAGCATCCTACTCGATCAAGACGGTCATCTGCCTAATAAGAGCAACAGACGGGTCAATGGGAATAGACGCAGAAGGTGGAATAGACTCAAAAGGAAAAAGAGCAGACGTTGATGTCGAGGGAATATCAGTGGGTAGAGGAATAGAGAAAGTAGAAGGGAAATCAGATGGATCAACAAGAGAAGATCATCAAAATGATCAGCTGGCACAGTCTGATCAACTAACTTAGCTGGCTCAGAAGAAGCATGCGACCTACTCCGAGCAAAAGTGGTGTGGCCAATTGGTCAAGAAACTCTCCGAGGAACCCCCTCGGGAAAACTAATGCCTAGCGTTGACACAAGACGATAAATAAGACAGGCATAGGGAAGTCTCACCCGAGTCCATGTGACATGAAAGGTACGCAAGATCTGCTGACACATGAAAGTAGGCAGATTAATAGAGTCGCCATGCAAAAGGGTGTATAATAATTGTGCCCTCTCCATAGGTAAAGAAGAGGTATACGATACTGGCCACAGATTTGTGCACATAATGCGCAATAAAATATTTCGATCAGTGGGAAAAGAACCATATGCATTGCACCTGGACCACCCTCCAACGGTGTGTGAAACACCGTGGAATAAACGAGAGAATCCGATGGAAGTGTCTCAATAGTTAGATAAGGAAAGACTCGATGTGATATCGGGAGTGATCCTAACTGCCTACCCCGAAGGAAAACCTTAAAATTCGAACCGCTAACATTATGAATGTTAGCGTAGAATTCCTAAACAAGAAGAATAGAAGGAGTGGTCAACTCCACAAATAAAGGTTCCCAACCCTGAGAAATGAAAATGGTAGCGAGGTCGGGTGACAGGTCAGATATAATGACCTCGCACTCAATCAAAACATGTCTCAATGAAAACTGTAACCCTAAAGTATCATGTGCAATGGCAGAAATAAACCTAGACCTAAAGAAGTGGAGGTACCAGGACTATGAGTGACAATATGAGCTCTTTGAGGCAGTATCAGAAATGGTGAAAACCAATATATCAATACTACGACCGAACAAATGAGATGTATGAAACGCATGAAAGCATGCAAAATGAGGTAAAAATGCATATGCAATGCACTTGTGAATGAATGCACAAAGAGATGCCGTGAAGCCTAGACGTAGGTGACGTGAAGACATGATGTATGTCATGATTGCATGCCGCAGTGACGTGACAACCCCACATGGGGCCAACACCAAAACGAAACCAAAACTATAACTAGAACTAGTGAATCTGTGTGCCCTGCGAGGATAACGGAAAGCAAACGTCACACTCCCAATCTCTAACTAGACAATTCAAAACAACACATCTAAAACGACTAACCGTAACACGATCAAATTTGGGTACAATGCAACTAACACAATCACCACTCCAACCAAAAACACGACCATCACAAACCATCAACGACCCACAAATCAAACAACACAAAAGGATCGACAAGACAAACTCACAATCAAGCAAAAATATACCGAAAATGAAAACTAAGCACCCAATGTCTCCAAAACTCCAATGCTCAAATCATCAACATGCAATGAAGCATCAAAACAAAATAAAAAAAAATGGAGAAAATCGTGGGAAAAAGTCCAAAAATTCAATTTTCGTTGCAAAATTATGAAAAATGATGACATTATATGTTAATCAAGAAGAATATGAAGTGTAAATGCCAAAAATGTAAAGAAACAATAGCAAAAATCTAACCATTCCAAAATAATTGCAAAAACAAAGAAAAGAAAAAAAAAGTTTAAGCCATGCACCTTCAAAGAAAGTGGAATCAATGAATTTGGACCACAAAGAGTTGATTTGAGATGATGAGAGCTTGCTAAAACTTTCAATTTGACGTGGGTTGGTGAATTTTGAGAGAAATCAAGAGGAAAAATGAGAAGAAATGCGAAAAACCTTGAAAAATAACGATAAAATTCAAAAAGACAGCATGTCGCTCGAGCAAGGATCGAGCGAAGGAGCTTTGGCTTCTATTGCTCGAGCGTTGCTTGGCGAAAAGTTAGTGAAAAACTTATTGACAAAAATAGCACTGGATTTTTGAAAATTAAGAAAAATAGCATTTTTTAAAATTAAAGAATTAACCATGGACAACCAGATGAACTCAAAAAAAATGCATGTGCTCACAAGAGAAGCATTATCTATAAAACTTTCCCACATACTCAATCTAGTTCAAAACACAGTAAAGTGTATAAGAGACTCACGCGTGTAAAGTGTCACTATGTTCTCGTGAACATGACTCCAAACCTTAAATTTGTGAGAAAGGATATGCGAACATCATTGTTAAATAAGGATTTTCCTCACTCATGAAAGTCAAACCCATACAATTTTTTGGAACTGAAAATGAGCTCAAGTACATAAATTTTTTTTTTCTTCCCCTGAATTTAAGCATATAATTTTTTATGTTGCTTTCTCAAATATTGCATTTTATGTGCAAACTCATGTCCATTAAGCAACTACATTGACCCATGTAATGAGCTTTAGGCCAGTTAAGCTAAGTCAGTTGACCATAGGCACTAGGTTATGAGAACCCCTCGGGCTTAATTACTCGAGTCAAATAAGCTTCGAACACAAGTATAAGATGAACCAAACTATTGTATATTTTATTTTATTTTTAAATAATACAGGGAGATACATCATGAGTTAAGGTCAACTAAATGTAAGTCAATTCACGTTCAAGGTCACCTTATCAACAGATGATAGCCATCCCAAATCTCACACATGCGGTCCAGACTCACTCATATGATCACAATGTGTGCTGTGCAGATTGTACATGAAGAAACTTATTCTCAATACTTCATATTAAATCGAACCAAGTAATGAAAATGATAGTACATAACAGATAAATGCACACTTGGTCACAAATGCAATGTTTAAGAGCACCATGAACCGTCTAGAGCAAAAAAAAAAAAAAACATTTTATTTATTTATTTATTGTTAAAAAAATATCAATACCTGAAGAAAATAAATACAAACCGAAATAAAACAAAACACAAATAAGTGAGATGCATGCACGAATGAATGAACTCAATAAATTGAATATGCATGCACGTAGAACCATGGATGCACTTACCTTTAAGAGCATGATCGGTCTCACGACCTTCCAGTTCACTCTTTTTAACCCGAGCTTGCTTAGAAGTAGAAGTGATTTTAGTTAACCGAGTCATCATCTCAATTAAATGGCTAACTTGATTGGCGAGAAAGTTAATTGTGCTCAAGACATTCTACTTATCGACAACAACCTAGATCTTGTGTGTCCCAGTACGCCACAATGGTGACAGGTGGGAATAAAACAAGATTCAAACCTGCTCGACGGTTGTTGTCGATAAGTAGGACGATTGACCCTACGTTGTCTAGTAGGTCTCGATTCGTGCAATTGGGTTCAAGATTAACAGCATTTCGAGCGTTGTTAGTGGCTGGGACGAACGTGGTCTTGGATGTACTAGCAATAGTATTAACATTTTGAACATAACCTAAACCATGCCTATTTCCAGCACGTTTGTTCATCCCTAGCAAATTATCAAGTTTCTACGAACCACACATGAATGATTGGAGTTGAGTATTAGATTTTTCAAGATCATTTGTTAAGAATTTAACTTTGGCTTCTAAGTTTTTGTTAACAAGCTTCAACTCACTCAGGTTTTTGATAGAGTCCCAAAGGTCACCTATGAGTTTTTTTTCTCTCTTTCGAGATCATTTATCACTTTCAACCTTATCAGATTCAATCGTAGATATTGATGTGAATGCCATGAAATTTTGTTCATCCTCACCTCAAGATGTATCACTCTGAGCACTCGAATCTGATTCATCATCACTCAAGATCACTGCTAAAGCCTTACGTCTTCCTTTATTTGAGCTCTTTTTCAAGTTAGAAAATTCATTCCTATAGTGACAGTAACCCTAACATCTATGACATCTAACAGATTGAGTTTTCTTAATGGGAGTCCTAGAGTTATTTTTCTCACATCTATCTTTCGAACATCTATTAGGGATTTAATTTTTATGTTCTTGAGGTTTTTTTCCTATTCCTCATCACTTTCTGAAATTTTTAATGAAATAAGCTATTTCGTCGCCCCTAAGCGTCTCAGCATCAGTCGACTCACTAATCATATTCATGGCTATGGATTTAACCTTTTTAGATTGAGAAATAGTGAGTTTATAGGTTTGAAGAGATCCTACGAGTTCTTCAATTTTAACTGCATCTAAGTCCTTGCTTTCTTGAATCGTGATGACTTTAGGTCTAAACCTCTCAAGTAGGGATCTAAGAACTTTTCTAACTGTCTTTGACTCTAGAATCTTCTCACCTAGGATAAAACTCGAATTAACTATATCATTCAGTTTCGCATAGAATTCATCGAACGATTCATCGTCCTTCATTCTAATTTCTTCAAACCTAGAGGTTAACATCTACAGTTTAGAATTTTTAACAATTTTAGTTCCTTTGTGTGTGGTTTCTAAGATGTCCCAGACTTCTTTTGCAGTCTCACACATTGAAACTCTCCTAAATTCTTCTGCAGGCACAACCATGAACAGGGCATGAATGCCCTTACTGTTCCAGTTACGCCTAGCTAAGTCATCTTTAGTCCATAATGAAATATCAGTGGCTGTAATTACACCAGCAACAGTAGTTGAAGGTGGAGTCCACTAGTTTGAACGCTAATCCAAATACGTTCATCCAAAATTTTAAGGAAGGCTCTCATTCAAACTTTTCAATAAGCATAGTTGCTTCCATCGAAAAATGGAGACACGGACAATGACTGACTCATCTAGAATTTATTAAGGGTCTGAAATCGAATTAAGGCTCTGATATCAATTGAAAATATGTAGTTTGACCCTAACAACACCTTGAACGGGGTGAATAGGTGGTTATGCGGAATTAATAAATTAGTAACAAGTCACTAATTGATTATTTCTAGATGATTATGCAATCAGTTCAATTAACCCATGTTTGAATACCACATAATATAAAAATAGTAAACAAGGCACAGTATGTCCCACTGCATGCAAGTGACAGTAAGCTAATAAATTGACCCCTTTGTGACTCAGTGACAAGCTTCGATCATCAAGAACAGCACTATCTTCAGCAGATATTGCCAATGATTACACACTCAGGGTACCTGGAGACGCCTTTGCATTTTCTCAGGGCCAAAACTAAGTTACAGTTGCAGTCATGCAGAAGCATCTGGTTTTACCGGTGACTTCTCTCAGTTAGAGCAGTTTATTAGGGAGAATGTAAATCATTAATATCGTATGCCAAACAGATACTTGCAAGTATGATTTTCTTGGTTGCAAGAGATTATTATCCAGTTTCCTTGTTGCTTAATCATACTGGTGCAGGGATTTATTGCCTTGTTGCTTAATCATACTGCTTAAATTCAAGTAAATATTATTTGTTTCAAAATCTTTTTCAATATGTTGCTTTTTTCTCTTTAAAATGTCACTTTTTTTTAAAGTAATTACTGAATTATTGAGAATGAATTATCTAATATACTCTACATAATATCTTCCTAAAAAAATAACTATAGTCCATACATAACTTTTATTTTCACGATCTGTATAACTTGGTTGAATTATTGAAAATCAAATGCATAAATCATTATAATTACAACATATACTATAGAAGATAACCATTAATTTTTATACGCCATAACCTAGCAAAAAAATGTTTAATTTTCAACAATATTTAAAAAAAAAAAAACACTTCGTGACATTTTGATAGGAAAGTTTTCACTAGACGTGTGGGAAAAGGAATGTATAATACTTTAGACGCTCAAAATCTAGTGCCAGTGATGATCTAATTCATGTCGAAGTTGACATAGTTATCAAAGAACTCAAAGGCAACTGCTAGAGAAAGTAATTTTGTAGCATATGTAGGAATAGGTTTGTTAGTACAGTTTTTTGTCATTTTGTATCTTAGTATAAGAAATTTTACTTTCAAAAACGAAAAAAATTTGATTTAGCTAAGAAAAGATTTTCAAAACTAAAATTTTCATTGTGAAAAGGTAAATAATTTTTTTCTTTTTGTATCTATGAAAAGGTAAATATGTTACAATTTAACAGAGAAAAGTTCTTAAAGAGAAAAGTGTCGCTGCGTTGTAGTTGAAATTGGAGCAACTTTGCATAATGAAGAGTTTGACCAGTAAGTTACACTTGAAGCAACGCCTATATTGTCATTGCATGTCTGAAGGTTCGTTGCTTGAAGATCACTTGAACATTTTTAAAGAAATTGTGGCTGATTTAGAAACTTTGGATGCTAAATATGATGAGCAAGACTTGGATTTATTTGATGGTGTTTACTGCTCGTTTCGTATATGTATTTTAGAGACACGATCTAACACAGTTGTGATATTCTTATCATTGAAGAAGTATATGATGCTCTATTTTTAAACAAGAAGATGAAGCGTCTTTTTAGATCTGAGGCTCATGGAGAATGCTTTGTTGTTCGTGGTGGTAATATAAGGGGCAATTCAAACTCCAATTCCAACAATAAAATTTGTAATTATTGTAAGAAAAAGGGGAATATTTAGAAGGATTGTTATAAGTTATAGAATAATGAAAGTTTAATTGTCGTTAATTAGAAGGGAAAAAAACTAGAAAATTCAGGTTAAGCTACTATTTCAGAAAATTGGTACAATGATGGAGAACTTTTGGCTATTTCTGACGATAACTCCAAACCTGATGAGGATTGGATTATTGATATAGCTTGCCTTTTTATATGTGTCCTAATAAAGATTCATTTTCGGCATATGGAATAATCTCAAAAGATGTTATGGTAATGGAAAATAATGCACCTTATAAGATAGCTAGTATTGGAATGGTCAAAATTGAGGTGTTTTACGGAATTGTTTGGACATTTGGTGATGTTGGACATGTTCCAAATTTGAAAAGAAATCTTATCTTTTTAGTACTCTAGACTCAAAAAAGTACAAATACATTGGTGAAGGTGGAGTCTTGAAGGTTAGTAAAGGTGCTCATGTTGTGATGAAGGGGTAGAGAAGGTCCTTGTTATATGTTTTGTAGGGTTCTACATAATCTTTAGATACTAATCAATAGAAGTTAGGCATTCAGGTGGAGTTTGATTTTGGTACAGTACCATTAGAGTTCGGTTTAGGGTCTATAATAAAGAATATAGCTTAGTCGAGTTTGATGGGTATGAAGAACCCAACCCGACTTTGATGCTGACTGCGGAACAGAAGCAACAATTGAGGGAAAATACAAGAAATGATGCAAAAGCTCTTTCTATAATTCAACGACATGTTTCATCAAGATTCTTTCCTACTATCCTCAATGCAAAAACAGTTAAGGCAGCTTGGGACATAAGGACTTTCAGGTAAACTTCAAGGTATAAAATATTGTGCTTCAAAACTTTAGAAGGTAATTTAGGAAACTTGAATGTGAAATTATGATTTATTTTTTAAAAGAAAGATCTGATATTTCATGAATTACCTCGTTCACTAGTTTGTAGTCAATGATAGAGATCACATGTAGATACCTAGAGCATTAACTTTCATACATATGATTTCTGGAAAGTCGTCGTTTATAAAAAAAATGTATTTGTATTGAAATATAATTTGCTAATAAACCAATGAATATAGAAGGAATTCTCGATTGATTTAAAACACAGATAATCATCCACAGGAATACAAATACAAATCCATTGAACTAATGACTTAAAATTATTCAGAAGAGATGCATCCACACTCCGATTGATATGAATCTTTAGTTTCCATTTCATCTTTTCTTTGATTTAAGGACGGTAAAATTAATATCTTTTGTAGCAATTACATATTAAAATTAATCTCTTTTGGTGCACTTACATATTCAATATGTTTTGATCATTTCATTCCCTTTCCGACATCTCTAACTTCCTAAAAGAATTAATAACTTAAATTATCCAAAAATAAGTTTTTTTCCACGACAAGTCCTTAGATTATCGAGAACCTTCTCCTTAGGTGCACCACTCGTCAGCTGTGCTGCACGAGTAGTGCACGAACACTTCTATTAGGGTAACGTGTTCGTGTCTTGACACTAGTAAAATATAATTTTAGCTCAAAGTTCTTATAATATAAAAATAGGCATTCTTATTTAAAGTATTTCAACAAAAAATAAATAATAAGTGTAAGACTAAAATTCAACTATAAAGAAGAATTTTAAAAACACGTGTTGTGTCGTACTTTTTAGAAAAATCTTACATCGGAGCGTCAGACATGTGTCAATACATCCTAGCTCCTAAGTAACTACATTCCTTATGTAGTGGCTTTAAATTCATAAAATCAATTTCAACTTATTATAAAGCATGAAAATATAATATCGTGACATTCGAGGCATATGAACATAAACCTTCTTCATTCACTTGTAAAGCATGAACATAAATAGTCAGTCTGTTTTCCACTCTTTACCGAAAATTCTAGCTTTTTCCTGAATTTCATAAAACTATTTGTTATTTCTTTCAGATGGATGCCTCGACAATTGCTGCCTACAAGGTTGATAATGCACCAAGGCCGCACGTATGCTAAACTCTTCTTCAACTCATTGGATCGATGATAATTGTTTTTTGTATACTTATTTAGGCCATTAAATTGGAGTATTTGTTAGTGATTTAGATGAGTTCTAGCTTAATTAGTTAATTATGTTTGTTAGGTTGAACTCAATGTTAATTGGAGGAATTGAAAGAAAAGAAAGGAATGGAAAACGGGCAAAACCGAAAGAAATCCAAAGTTTGGGAACTAGAGTGTAAATATTCAGTAGTTGATTCAGACCATAAAATGATGATTGAAGATCACATATAATCAATTGGATGCAATTGGAGGTCAAAGGAGTGAAATATACTTGAAGTATTTTCACATATAAATTTCCAACCGACGAAGTTATGCTCCGAATTTTTAGCCTCAACTTGAGTTCCAGTTTTTGGATAGCAAACATTCGAATTGGAAAACTCATACCTCTAGAAGAATTGTAGCCCTTTAAGTTATCCTTCCAATGCACTTTAAATTACATCAATCAGATATCACAAGAAAAAGTTATGATCAAAATACCAAAAGCTGCTCATGGACAATACAGCAAAAATCAGAGTGCGTTCGCGAGCAATTCTTGGCTCACGCGCATGACACCAATTTTCTTGAACCAAGAGTAATTCAATATTCTTGCGCATGAGTGGTAACTATACATGCACATGCCCTGGCAAAATTTTATGCTAACAAACCCATTTTTTTTATTTTTTCTTATTCAAAGTCTTATTGGTAACACCTTTGGGACGATTTCTTGACCTAAATTCAACCCTTATAAATAGAGAACAAGGGCTACCCATTGAAAAGCCCTCTCTTGCCTCTGCAAACATAATAATACCATCAAATTCATCAAGAACAAGAGGCCAATTCATCACTTTTGAGAGAAAACACCAAACCCTAGCAAGGAATTAAAGTCAATTATATCAAGATTTTGAAAATTCAACCTTGGAATTGAAGATCAACATTTTTTGCATTCTATCATGGTTTGGATGATATTTTTCTATTATTTTTCTTGTAATTTATTTAAAAACATACTAGGCTAGATCCATTTTTATATTGGATATTTGTTATTTATTTCGACTAGTAATTTAGTATTTCTTGTGTTTCTTGATTAATTTTGTAAACCCATTGCATTATTTAATTGATTGGCCACAATTAGATAATTCGTTGTTTGTTATAGTGTTAGGAGACTCACAATAAGTTTAGAAAATGGCAAAATTAAGTAATCGTATAGATAATATAAACTTTAATGCATTCTACTCATTTGAATTCTGGCAAGGAATAGATTCGGGTTAGATTTAATTTTTTTGGAAAAGAAAAATTATATATCATAGCTTTATCGATTGTCAAGAAGGCATGAACGGAACTAGATTACAAATCAAGAATTGAAAAAGATAGCAATAGACGAAAATCCAATACAATCATCCATAATTTGATAAAAACTAAACTTCTACAGCTTTCTTAGATTAATTTAGAATAATCATAAAAATCAAATCTCCTTTGTTTACATAATTTGAATTCCATTAAAAACTAGTAAAGTTAAACTATGATACTCTCAACTCAATGAATCTATTACTTGTCAATGATTCCATAAGCTTCCGGGTTTCGCACGAACAATTGATCATGGAAGTATCAAAATCTAACAATGAACCTACATTCTCTTGGTAATTAGTTCCCTCAAAATTTTGATTTGAATTTTATTTCCTTTTTACTAAATGTTGAAGTTTGATATGTGATATTGGTATAAACCAAATAATCTTGTTTATTTGAGGTAGATGTTAGCTTGTCTAAATGTTACTTGCTATTTACTGATGTGAATTTGGAAATTTGTTCACTTCAATTTTTTTAATTTTTTTATACGAAGTTTTTTTAGGTATTTATGATAGCTCTTAATCGAGTAGTAATCATCTGTGAGAAGCAATATTTTTAGGCAGCTAATACATAAATAGAATAAACTGTGAAGCTATTCCACATGATGGAGGGTTCCTCACTTTAAGAAGTTCATTCAAAGTTAGAAGTTGATTGTATTTGTTTATTTAATACTTTCTCAGCTGTAATTACAATTTCTTCCAACACTACTACTTTTAGGGGATAAAAGTTATGACGTAGTGGGGTGATATCTATTTTGTGTCGGCCAAATTTGTTTGGACGTCCTTTTTAGATGCTCATAAAAAGAGGCAGAAAAATGTTTCCTCAACGAGTAAATCTATTCCTCCCCATTGGTGTTAAGAACCAGTCTAGGTGACAATTACATGGCATTAAATGATAAATTCACTTAAATGCAAAGTCATATGACTCATTTAATTAAACTAATAAAGTATAAACACATATAGTGGTGCTTGAGCACCAGTGGGGATGAATAGCATTATTCGTTATATTTAAAAAATATTTTTCGAGTGTTATACAGGTATGAAACTAGAAATGCTCACCTGATCATCTGCGATAATGTTAGATAATTTTGTCAAAGGATCCCGTTATAAATAACAATGTCTCATGTCCCCGTACCTTTGGGTTGGCTACATATTATTTCGTCACTACTCCATTAGATTTATTGCTTTGTTTGTGAGAAGAACCAAAGAAACTAAACTGGGCCATGTTAGTTTTAATCTAGCTTGATTTTATGTGTTCAGGTTTATATGTCAAAGCATTAACTTTCCTTAGGTTTATATGTTGTGGCGAACTGTCTTCTTCTCTTATATTGTTTTCCCTGCTATTTTCATTATCTTTTCTTTTCTTACATCAAAGGCTACATTTCACCATACGCATGAAACCTGGCTTACGCTCATAGTTCGTTTTTAAGTTCCTTCTTAAGCTAGTTCACTTGCATTACCTGGTTCTGTATATGGTTGCTTAATATTTTTTTCTTGTTTAAGGACAGTATCTCAAGTTACCAAGACAGAGAAACGTTGAAGAACTCATCATTTCAGGCGATCCTTCTTACTTGTGTAGTTGGCTATTTTACATGATGCCACATTTGTTAATAAAAAACAAGTTGATTTAATAAATGAAGAATGATATAAATCACAAGTCATAACATAAAATTTTATTTTTTATTTTAATAGTGTAATTAAGTCAGTGCTGATTACAGAACCAGTAGTTGATCTGTGACAGTTTAAGACTAATTCACGCAAGAGCTGCAGGGGCTACTTGTTTGATTTGGAGAATGCAGCTGCAATGCGGAGAACTATCTACCCATTAATTGTAAAGAAACCAACTAGTATAGTAATTTGATGTAAAAAATGAATTAGTTAGAACTGAAAGAAGAAATCCAATAATCAGACATTTTACCTCCTCTTTGCTTGCTGATTTTCATGTTTGTTTCCTAGTTTTGATTTCGTAGCTATGTAGGGTCCATCATATGCTTTGTTAGAAACGGGACGAGGTTATACGACACGATATGAAGTATTGATCACAACAACAAGAACACAAGAAACAAGGGTTTAATTTGGCAGAGAAATTGGAGATTTTATTCAACTATAATGTAGAACAACAATACTGTACAATTCTAACTCGAAGTAATGAATTAACTTGTAAAGAAGAGTCTACTATTTATAGGGGTACATGTCAAACCCTAATAATAGTCCTAAAGAAGGAAACTATGTCAAAAAAAATCGTGGAATCAACAAAACAAAGAAAACCAGTAGCGCTCGAGCACCAGTCGTGCGGCAGGCAGGCGACAAGTCCTCTGCTGAAAATTTCGTCTCGCCGCTCCAGCATATAGCTAGTGGTAGTGTTGTAAATTGGAATGCTCTGATACCAATTTATTGTGAAAAAGGGATAATTCCGGACTAATCCAATAAATTGTTGGAGAAAGTAAGAGATTATAGCCACAATATGAATTAAAGAACACAAGAAAAATGTAATTTTGTAGAGAATGGAGATTTAATTATAATATGGAGAAATAGTACAATGATTGTGTTTACAATGTTTCTAACTTTTTACCAAATCATATTGAAAAGCCAACTATATGTAGCGAACAAATAGGAGATATCCAAACACTCATGGTAGAGTTGTAGTAGAAGTAGAATACAAGAAACGGAATAAAAAACGTAGGAAAAAAAACATGAGAAACAGCGTGCTGCTGACACCTCGAGCCGGCACTAGGATACCGGCATTCTAACCCAACTTTATGCTGGTGGAGCCTCGGTGCCCATCTTTGTCCCAATTATCTTCCAAGGATGTTTCAAGTCCAACACAAATTCCAACTCCCAATCGCTTCCAAATAGAACTTCAACTATAATTTGCCAAATAGACTTCAAATAGGATTCCAAAAACATTCCAAATAGAATTTTTCTTAATATACACTTTATTTTGAACTCCCAATTATTTTCAACAAAGAATTCGGGTCACACCCAAATTCTAACAATCTTCACCTTAACTCGAATTCTACTACAATGAACAAAACTTTAAAAATTGTCTACTTGGAGAAAAATTCCACTTCAAGGAATAAACTTAAAATCTTCAATAAAAAACACAAACGAAATTCTCCATAAAAAAACTAGGGGAAAAAGTGATCTAATGACCACCAAACAAGGTTGAAACAAGTCATGTAATAGAATCACAATTGTGTGCATCAAAATAAGGATCTTGGCTAGAATCAACTCCCTTAAATGCATTCAAAACATCAACTAAATCAGTAGAATTGTACCTATGTGGAACCATGTGGCCAAAAATGGGTCTATTACTAACAACTAAATACATTGACATCGTTGATGATGTTGGCAAGGCGGATTTATCCATAACTTCTAAATTCAACTGAGATGTATTCTTTAACGAAGACCCCAAATTAGTCTCTAACGGTACAAATGCAAACTCTAAATCCACATAAGTTCTTAAAATGTGCTGAGTACTCGAAGATTCTGTATAACACTACAAGATATGTAAATGGAATTTTCTATGTCCCATGAGTACAATACAGGCTCCTTTCGTAACCTTTGGGACTCCACCTTCAATAGTGTACATATACCCTTTTAAATCAAGAGTACTTAAGGAGATAAGATTTTTTTCAAATCAGGAACGTGTCTCACTGAATCAAATGTTCTAACCATCCCATCAAATATCTTTATTTTGACCCGACCAATACCAACTATCTGGCAAAGTGTGTTATTATCGATTATCACAGCACCTTTTGAAACTTCTTCATACGTTGAAAACAATTTCCGATTTGGTGACATATGAAAAGTGCAAGCTGCATAAAAAATTGAAGCCTCATTAGGTTTGAAGTTGTCGTCAATTCAAAGTTTTCTTCATCATATTTAACTTCCAAAGGCTCCAAATCAGCGACGATTTCCTTAAAAGAAGCTAGGTGATCCTTAAGAGATGTATTTTCTATCATACGATGAGAATATAAATGTTGATTTAGATGCAATTTGCTAGTAAGACTTTTCTCATACATAATGCTCCAATTTTAACCATAATGCAACGGCTGAATTCTCCTTCAAAACGTCGTGAAGAGTATTATTTGAAAGATGAAGATGTATTTGAGATAGTGCCTTTCAATCCCTCAGTTGTTTCTCGTCCATAATCCAATTTGTGGACATCTTGTCCAATCCCAACAACACATCTTCCAAATCCATTTGAGTGAGTACAGCTCGCATATTTATCTGCCACAAAGAAAATCTTATATTGCAATCCAATAGCAGAATAATATACTTCATTATTGCCATCATGAAAAACCTCAATCTTCCCGAGATTCAATACCAAAGTTTCTGATACCAGTTTGTTGTAAATCGGAATGCTCTAATACCAGTTTGTTATGAAAAGTAGATATACCAAATTAATCCAATACCAAATTGTTGGAAAAAACAATATGAAATAAAGATCACAAGAACAATGTAAACTTGCAAGTAATGGAGATTTTATTATAATATGAAGAAAAATACAAAGCTTATGTATTTACAATATTTCTAACTTCTTACTAAATCATAATGAAGAACCAACTATATATAAAAAATAAATAGGGGATGTCCAAACCCTTATAGTAGAGTTGTAGTTTAAGTAAAATGCAAGAAACGAAATCCAAAATAGAGTAGGGAAAGAGAAAACACGCCAAACAGAGTTGTGGCGCCAAGGCACCCGTCTCTGTCCCAATTATCTTCCAAGGATATTTTTCTTCAAGTCCAACACAAATTCCAACTCCCAATGGGCTTCCGAATAGAATTTCAAGTAGAATTTGCCAAATAGACTTCGAATAGGATTCCAAAAACATTCCAAACAGAATTCTTCTTAATACGTACTTTAATTTGAACTTCCAATTATTTTCAACAAAGAATTTGGGTCACACCCAAAGTCTAACAGGTAGGCTAGCGTCGTCAATCCCTTTTTTCTCCATGGACCCTATTTAGACATCTTCAAGACAGAAGACAAAAAACAACGCAAATCCTAGATGAATTTGGGTCACAAACCCAACATGTTTCTATTATGGAACTCTTATAGCATCTCGCTACAATCTGTTGAGAATGTTCAAGGCACATCAAAGCCCAAGCATATGTTAAGCATCCCTGATATAACTCATCAGCACAAGGCATTACACCTTTTTTGGGGCTTCCCGTTTATGACTTGCTGCTCTCAAAAGCTCACGTGGCACCTACATATCAATTGGTAATTGGTCTGGATTCTTAATGTATGTATTATTTCAAAAATGTTGCTATCTGGCAGTCAACTAATTACCATATTTTGAAAATGGTGAAGGTTGATTATTTTATATAGTACAAAGTAGTTATTTGATACTGGTCAAATACTAATACACTGTTAAAGTGTGGTAAAAATCTGTTGTACTGAGGATTGTCCATTTTACAAATTTGGAGCTGATTGTATTTGTTTACTTTATGCTTGCAGAGTTTTCCACCGAGATTAGATTCTGCACTGCCATCTACAACAGTCCCAGCGATCATAAGATGCTTTGGTAAAGTATGGGATGTAAAATTCTGTGGGGATATGACACCAAAAGGCTTTGATTCGAGTTGGAGAAAGTTTGTGGACGATAACAATCAGGTGGAAAGGTGATGCACTAATTTTTTAGCTCTTGGAAAGCAGTTCAGTGGAGGTTCAGTTTAAAATTCAATTTCTAAGATGTGCCATTCCACCAGAACTGCAAGAGTGGATAAATAAGAGGAGCTGAACATCAAGTGGTTTCTGATTCCGAATTATTTATTGAAAATTTGGAATATTGAAAAAGATTTGGTGTTTCAAACTCTTATGTCATGTCTTTGTAGTTTTTCTTTTAGCCTGATCTCCACCCTTAATAGTTGCAATCAACACAATTCCACACATGCTGTTGGTGACGTTATGCCTCTTAATAATACAAATAACATTGTTGCTTATGTGTGTAGTTGAAATATATAATTGAAGCATTTGTCATTGCATATCAGCTGAAAGAGAACTCAAACATGACATTTTGGAGACTTTGAACTTCAACTCTATTTCGAATGCATTGCAATCAATGTTAAGCCTTAATTGTCATAATATTCTTTGAATTTTATTCACTTCTAACTTGGTCTTCGTAGTCGAATATCATTTTTAAGTCTTCAGCGTTGCATGTCAGTTGAAATATTACTCGAGGAAGGTTTTTCGGAGTCCACATTAATCAACTTCTAATCTAATTTTCGTTCTAGAATTCCAATTTCCAAACAGCAATTTTTTTAATCCAATTTCCATAATATTAGTTTTTGTAATTTTCATTAGAATAACTCTCTGTGTTAAATGTTGGCAATTCAAATCCTCTTGCTACGTGAGTGTGGGTTGGAGCGGTGCTGTGTTCTAACGCCAAGGAGAAGAAATTAAACATTTTATTTAATTTGTAAAGGAAAATTTCGTAAAATAAATTTGGGGGGGTGGATATAAGCACATATTTGGCTACACTTGAAAAACTCACTAACATGTAAAAGAGTAAGTTTTACAACTTATATTGTCATTTAACAAAGTTAACAATAAAATTATTATGTTTGAATTTGCATGTGACTCGAATTATTTGTTGAAGATAATTGGGAGTTCTAATTAAAGTGCACATTAATTAGAATCCTATTTGGAATGCAATAGTGAAATCGTATTCAAGTTTACGTGGCAAATTTTAATTGAAGTTCTATTTGGAAGCCCATTGGGAATTGGAATTTGTGTTTGACTTGAAGAAGACTTTGGAATAAAGAGAAACACCTTTGGAAGTTTTTTTCTGGACAAAGACGGGGCATCTAGGCACTGGGTTATAGCGCCCAAGCGTCGCCACACAAATTAGGTAGAATAGAGAGTGGCGCTGGCCCTGTTTCGTTCGCGCAAGATTTTTTTTTTTTTTTTCATTTTTCATTTTAGACTCCATTTTTGGCATTCTACTTCAACTACAACTCTACTATGATGGTTTGGACATTTCCTAATTGTTTCCTATATATTGTTGACTCTTCATTATGATTTAGTAAAATATTGTAAACACATAATCTTTGTATTCTTTCTCCATATTATAATAAAATCTCCATTCTCAGCAAATTACTTTATTCTTGTGATATTTACTTCATATTGTGGCTATAATCTCCAATCGTTTCACAACAAACTGGTATTAGAGCGTTTCAGTTCCTAACAAAGTGGTATCAGAGCTTTTGGTATTGAAATTCTTACGAAGATCGAGCTTTTTCGTGATAGCAACAATGAATTATGATATTTCGTTATTAGATCGCAATACAAGATTCTCTTCGTGGCAAGTAAAGATGCAAGTATTACTTGCTCACATGGATTTGGACGACGCGTTGTTGAGATTTGACAAAATGCCCACAACTTGTACCACGGAGGAGAAACAATAGAGGGATCCGCCCTATCATGGTGAAGAATCTTACTAGAAAATTGCATCTGAAGTAACACCTATATTCTCATCGTATGACAGAAGATACATCTCTTGAGGATTACCTAGTTGCTTTTAAAGAAATCGTCGTTGATTTGAAGACCTTGGAGGTAAAATATGATGAAGAAGACTTGGGATTGATTTTTTTGTGTTCATTGCCCACCTCATATATGTCTTTTAGAGATTCGATTTTATACAGTCTGGTTCTCTCACAATCGAAGAAGTCTACGATGCTCTATATTAAAAGGAGAAGATGAAGCATCTTGTAGCATCTGGGGATCATGGAGATGGTCTCATAGTTCATGGAGGTCGTTCAAGGGACAAGTCAAAATCTAACTTCAAATTTTGTAATTATTGCAAGAAAAATGGGCATAGAATAAATTAAAGTTAACTGCAAATCAACAATCAGAAACTTTAGGAGAAGCAAGTATTGAAGAAAACCCTAGTAGTGATGAGAACTTCTGCTTATATCTAGCTACAACTCGAAACCTGATGATGCTTGGATTTTGGATACAACTTGCACTTTTCAAATGTCATCCAATCAGAAATTATTTTCAATATATAAAGAAGTTTCAAAAGGTGTTATGATGACCGGTAATAACAAATTTGTCAGATAGCTGGTATTGCTTGGGTCAGAATAAAGATGTTCGATGAGACTGTTAGAATACTTGATACAATAACACACATTCCAGATCTGAAGAAAAATCTTATCTCCTTAAATACGCTTGATTCAAAAGGGTACAGATGCATGTTGAAGGTGGAGTTCTATAGGTTATCAAAGGTGCTCGTGTTGTTCTAATAGGGCAAAAAAAAATTCCATTTGTATATCTTGTAGGGTGATACAGAATCTTCGAATATTCAACATATTTTAAGAACTCGGGCAGATTTAGAGTTGGCTTCTATACCATTGGAATCTAATTTGAGGTCTTCATTTAAGCATAGATCTCAGTTGGATTTTGCAGATATGGGTAAATCCGTCTTGTGGACGGTGTCATCGTATTCAATTGCTAGAAATAGACCCATTTTTTGCCATAAGATTTTACATAGGTACAATTTTGTTGATTTTGTTGTTGGTTTGAATGCGGTTAAGGGTGTTGATTCTAACCGAGATCCTTTTTTGATACATTCAGTTGTGATTTTATTACAGAGCTTGTTTCAACCTTGTTTGGTGGTCATTAAATCACTTTTACCCCTATTTGGGGTAGCAGAGATGAATAATATTTCCAGTTGGAATTATTGATGTAAAAGTTCGTTTGTGTTTTTCATTGAAGAGTTCAAGTTTATTCCTCGTAATGAAATTTGTCTCCAGGTGGACAATTTTTTCAGTTTTTTTCATTACTGCGGAATACATGTCAAGGTGGAGATTGTTAGAATTTTGGTGTGACCCAAATTCTTTGTTGATGATAATTGAGAGTTCTAATTAAAGTGCACATTAATTAGAATCATATTTAGAATGCAACTGTGAAATCCTATTCAAGTCTACTTTGTAAATTCTAATTGAAATTTTATTTGGAAGCCCATTGGGAGTTGAAATTTGTGTTGGACTTGAAGAAAACTTTGGAATGAAGAAAAACACATTTTGAAGTTTTTTTTTTGGATGGAGATGCCTTCTAGGTGCTTGGGCGCCACCACACAAAATAAGGCAAAACAACCGGTCGCGGCAGCGGCACTGCCGTGTCCACAAAGTGACGCCATGGCGCTAGCCCCTTGTTTCGCCTTTGCACAATTTTTTCTGTCCTTTTCCATTTTGGACTCCATTTTTGACATTCTATTTCAACTACAACTCTACTACGATGGTTTGGACGTTTTCTAATTGTTTTCTATATATTGTTGGCTCTTCATTATGATTTAATAAGAAATTAGAAATATTATAAACACATAATCTTTATATTCTTTCTCCATATTATAATAAAATCTCAATTCTCTACAAATTATTTTATTCTTGTGTTCTTGTGTTTTTTACTTCATATTGTGGCTATTATCTCTTATCTTTTCACAACAAAGTAATATTAGAGCATTTCAATTTTCATAACATACTACTAACAGGAAATTTTAAGAATACATTGTGATTCATTTTCAAACCAATGAGTTTCTTGAGCAACTGCACGTACATGCACACGAGTCGCACTAATCACTTGTATTTAGAAATAGAAGCCCCATCCCTTTCCAAAGTTCCAAGGCACATTATTTGCTAATTTGCTAAATTAATTTGCTGTACATCATTATAGCAAGGGTAAGGCCCGAAGGCATATTATTGTTTTTCGTTCTCATTTTTATTGTCTGTCATTTCTCATGTTTTCTTTGTTTGTGTTGCTTACATTGGATATTCTTTCTTTATTATATTTTAATAGAAAAAATTAATTAGAAAATCACGTAACTTGGCAATCACAAGAAGCTCTACATACTTTATGTGTTATAAAAATTAATTTCTAATATTTTATGTATTTGTAAACACGAGATTTATTGTCCTTTTAATTGAGTTACTCTAGGGAACAAAAAGGTAATTGAAAATAAAAAAATTGCCAAATCATATAGCCCCTGTTTGAGAAGCCACGATGATGCCCTTTTTTTTTTCCTTTAATTACAAAACCAATCAAAATTTCATTAAAAAAAATTCTTCACTGATGAATGGGGCTTTCTCTTGATTTTCCATAGGACGAACAAACTATTAACTCTACAATGTTTTGCATGTAACTCAACATCATCTTGACTAGTAATTTTGAGCTCCGATCAATTGTGTTAATTTAGGAAATCTTTCATTTTAATATCAAAGGAGTAGCAATTTTTCACCGCCATTTATGCTCACCACTACAACAAAAACAATCTATGGCAACGTTTGAAAAATGTTGCCGTAGGCCTTTTGCAACGTTTTCACGTGTGTTGCAAATCAAGGTGTTGCCGTAGAGTAGATCACCTACGGCAACGTTTTTAAACGTTGCCGTAGGGGCACGTTTAAAAACCGTTGCCGTAGGTGCACCCTACGGCAACGTTCCACAAACGTTGCCGTAGGTACGTTGCCGTAGGGTGCACCTACGGCAACGGTTTTTAAACGTTGCCGTAGGGGAACCTACGGCAACGTTCCACAAACGTTGCCGTAGGGGCACCTACGGCAACGTTTAAAAAACGTTGCCGTAGGGGCACCTACGGCAACGTTTAAAAACCGTTGCCGTAGGTTATGTTACAATGTTGAAAAAAAAATATCCCACAATTATGTAATTTCCAACAAACCTAATAATAATAACAAAACAAAATACAAAACAAAATGCCTGAAAATTTTACATAATTCTAATAAACAAAAATAGTAAATATGATTAAGTACAATATGCTAACTTCATTAGCCTACTCCGAAAGTTATAAAAACAGTCACAATTGACCAAAAAAATATTACAAAATATTGGATCAATATCTGAGTTTGCTTATATAACCAACAAGCTATCCCAAAAATAAATGGCCCAAACTGTCAAAGACTTCTTGAAATTACATTGTTGTGTTCCTCTTCATCCGTTCTCAACACAGAAGCTAATCATAAAATCATACGGACATAGAAATGGACCTGCAGCAACACATTGAAGGACAAAATTATTTACCAAAATGAAGGAAAAAATTTACCCAACAACAAAAATCACCAAAAAAAAAAGAAGAAGCAAATAAGTTCAATGATTATAAACGAAGTTCATACAGAATTCACTTCACGAAAGCATTAAAATGAAGTATTCACCTACTAAGATCTTTCTTCATATACAAGTTCAAGCATCAGAAAGTCTAAAAAGCACAAGATTGGTTAATTAGTACCACAATGGCGTTGCCCCGATCTAGTATTCAAGTCAACTCTCCTCAAAAGGAATGAATCCAATGCCAATGTAGTTCACAACAAAAGAATCCCAACACATCTAACCAATGCCACTACAGTTCACAGCAAAAGAATCCCAACACATCTAACCAGAGTTCACAGCAAAAAAAGTAGTAGAGCAAGAAAGCAGAACAAACAAGACCATGGAAAATGGAGAGTTAGTCTAAGGTCTAATCACAGTCAAGAAGATTTATCCAATAAAATAAAATCTTTCCAAGAAACATACCTTCATCACAAAAGTCTAATACTACTCTTTGGCCACGCAACAGTACTTCCTAGGGCTTCACGAAGAGTTCGAAATTCATCTGTAGGTCTATATAAGGTCAAATGATCCATATACACTTCCTCAACCCAAACCTTCCAACAGTCTCTTCCGAGTGGCAAGTGATGCACCCTTGCACTTGGGTCTGTTGTTGCAATTCGAGCTTCTGCTACAACTTCTTCATTTTCAAACATGTACCAATGCAGCAGTTGACACCTAGCATTTTCCATGCATGCAACACCCCCTACGACACCACTTCCTTTGGTAGACTACAAATTCATAGTAAATAGAAAATGTAATATTTTTATTAGTATACTCCAATCTAATTTTATATTTAATAAACTTGTAATAATGTTGAATACAAAAACCTGAGGAGTAAAACCATTTGAAGTCCCATCCTCCACATTCTGAAAAATGATACAAAGATTATACATTATTCTACATAATAAGTTATATTATCACATTATAAATAATGGTCAAACGTTCTAACCTGTTGACTTAACTTGAGAAGTGCTTCAACCTTTTCTTCTAAGGCTCCCATCCTTTCCGACTGAGTTTGTAATTGGCTTTCAAGTTCTCTAACTCTCCCATTACTTTGAATTTGTCCATACACTTTTGATGGTACAATTCCAAACCCAAGTCCCCGAACTCTTCCATGACGCTCAGGACCTAACACTCGAGCAACAGCATCATCGCGGATAGAATCTTCTGCTGATGTATTAGAAATTGATTGAGCACAATCTTCAATCTTTGTCTGCACTCATATAATTTTCCCTTTTATACTAACAAGTGATATAATACAACCTATTATTCGACTATGAACGTTGAAATAATAAACATACCAAAGTCTCCAATCGCTTCATTTATTGGTTTTCCATCCTTCCTAAGATGTCCATGAGTCCAGACTTTAGTTCTCAACCCTTTGATATTTGGATTTTTTTCCCTCTGCAATGCAAATCTAATAATTACATGTACTAGTATGGTAGATCGTCAAGTAAGAAGAGTAAATATATTTGTAATTGTAATTGTACCATTTCATGAGCCATACGTGAATAACCCTTTCGACCCATAGTGTGGAGAAGCTTCTGATTAGTTCTCAAATTGCTAAACTTGTGGCTCTTTTCCTATTAACAAAACGAAAGTATAATATCAAAATAATGATAACATTTTTAAGCTTCATACCAGATATTTACTTACATGAAATTCCGCAGAAAGAGTATCCTCGACAAATTTCTTCCACACTTCTTCAGAATTGATATTCTTTGGTCTAAGAAGGGCAATAGTGCGTGCTTTATTCACAGATGATTCGACTTGAGTTCTGATTTGTTTTCTCATCCTTGATTTGAATGTCCTCCAATACTTTCCCATATATTGAAATGTTATTCTTTAATGACAATCACTCACATTGAACCTTTGCTGTATTCATGCACAAAAATAAATTTAATACTGAAATCTGATATTGTCATTAATAAGGAAATAGAGCCATAACCAAATACTCTTCAAAGGTAGTTGAGAAGTATACCTGTACAAAATCCCAAAGTTCGATTTTGGTCTTTTCTTCCACCGAATGCCAATCTTTGCTTACAACGGGCACATGTTCTCGTACCATAGCTCCAACTATGCTAGCAAATTTAACTGAGTTGTGACCAACTACTTGCCCATATTCATTAAATTCGAGCTCCATCTTCTGATAATTCTTTTCAGGAATCATTTTCACTTGGGTTGGACCCCTTTGCTTTTTCGACACATTTATATTTGCTGGTGGCGTGTTTTGTTCATCATTAATTGGAGTAGATATAGTATGTTCTGATTCGCCCGAAGTTCTTAGACGTTTATTAGTCTTTCGAATTGCAGTGGCAATTGCAACTATTCGTCGTTTAGAACTCTTCGATGTTTGTTTCGTTGACTTTACGAATGCAATGAATACAAAAGATAAATGTAATTATTTTCGAAATAATCTAAATATCTTGCGTATTATAGGAAAAAACAATTACCTCATCTTTGTCCATTGTAACAGATCTATTCCGCACTGTCCCTTGCTTCGAAATATTATTTACAGACATAATAAATATCTGCAACATCAAAATAAATTAAACGCGAGATGGATGGACATGGTAAACATTATCTATTTCGTAACAATCATAATATTTCATTTGTTGCATATTAAAATATAATATAAATAAAAACACTATAAACACGAACGTTACCAAAGTAATCTACGCATCACATAATACACCTTCGACGTCTATCCTTGCATAATTCTCATCCTCATCAAGGTTGTCTGTAATTAACTGTGAACCCAACCCTAATGGAATAGTTGCCTCGTAAGTAGTATTTTCTGCCAAAGGGTATGCAAGAAACTCTCTTGGTGGCGCTTGCAAAACAACATACCAACTAGATGTGTCATCCTCCCTAGAATAAAACACTTGTTTCGCCTGTGTTGCTAAGATGAAAGGATCATTTTCAAATTGCATGTGTCCCTCGTTAAGGTTAACCAAAGTGAATCCATCTTCTTTTTTTATTCCATTCAAGATATTTGCCCAATCACATTTGAATATTGGAAGATGAAACGTGTTATAATCAAGAACTATCACATCACGCAAAACTCCATAGTATTGAACTTGCCCAACTACATGTGCATTATCTTTTACACTAGATCTACAAATGGTTGTTGCTTCAACTAAAATGCCACTATTTTGACGAGATTTTTCTGCATCTTTAGTGTGAAACCGAAGACCATTTATGACAAAACTAGAATATGACATGGATTGACGTCTAGGACCACGTGCTAGCCACTTCAAATTGTTCGAAACATTGTCCGTCAATAGCTGACCTTCAATCTGTTTTTATGTTCAAAATGTTAGATGTAAAATAATTAATAGCACAACTAAGCAGGTGTTATGTATTCCAACCTTATCAGTCAACCAGGCAGCAAATGAATCAATGTGCTTCTTATACAGTAAAGACTCATTTATTCCTAGTCGTCTGTCCCTCTTAAGTTCATGCATATGCATCCTAAGGAACAAAATCCCAATATTAAGTCAAATAAATATATACGGTCGAATGTTATAAATTTATTGAAGTAGATATTCCATAACGTACTCTATGTATGGTTGAACTTCTGTACTATTTAGCAACACATAGCGATGAGCAACTTTCAGAATCTCATCGGAGAGTACAATAGGCTTCCCTTTAGAAATTGTACGCCCTACAACCAAGAAATCACTGTCATATTCTTCATTACGTGCAGGCTTAGAGCCTATTTCCGCTGCTTGTGTTATGTATTTGCTACAAAACATCGCATTTTCTTCCACAATATATCGTTCAGCCATGCACCCTTCAGGTCGTGCACGATTAATAACATACCCTTTCAACACTTTCATATACCTATACAAATGTAACAATCTAAAAAGTTAACCAACCGATGTGATAATAAATTTAACTTTAGGGAAAAACTTGAAGAAGCATTACCTTTCAAATGGGTACATCCAACGATAGTGTACTGGTCCACATAAGCGAACTTCTCTCCCAATGTGGATTGTTAAATGTACCATTATATCAAAAAAGGAAGGCGGGAAATACCTTTCCAACATGCATAAAGTTTCTGCAACATCCTCCTCTAATTGTTCGATCTCATTTCTATCCACCACTCCTTGACATATTTCATTAAAAAATGAACATAATTTCAAAATGGAATTCCTCTGACCTTTAGGTAGAAGTCCTCTCAACGCAACTGGTAATAATTGTTGCATTAAAATGTGACAATCATGAGACTTGAGTCCAACTATCTTACATTCTTCCACCGAAATGCAATTTCCAATATTAGATCCATAACCTTCGGGTAATCTCAAGTTAGCAAGCCTTTTACAAAATATTTGTCTTTCTGCACGTGATAAGGTATGAGGAGCAGTAGGTAGGTAAAATTTATTTCCTCTACTCTCAGGATGTAAATCATGCCTAATGTTCATAGCTTCCAAGTCCTTGCGAGAGTTAATGCCATCTTTGGATTTTCCTTTGACATCCAAAAGTGTATTAATGATACTGTCACATATATTCTTTTCCACATGCATCACATCCAAATTATGACGTACAAGTAAAGTCTGCAAATCAAACATCAATTTTAGTTTTGGTATTATAGGAAGTAGAAGTATTTAAATATTACAATAGTTACCTTCCAATATGGTAGATCGTAAAATATAGACTTCTTCTTCCACGTTACATTAGATTGAGTTGTATTCTTCTTCCTCTTTCGCTTACCATTTTTTCCCCAATCATTTGTAATAGTCTCAACTTCAACAGAATCATCTTCACCATTTTTTATCTTCGGCTTAATACCAGTTTCAATATGTCCATTGAACCAACTTCTTTTCATGCGAAATGGATGATTAAAAGCGAGAAATCTTCTATGTCCCATGTACGCAAACTTCCTACCATGCTTCAACCATAGTGAACATGTGTCTTCACGACAAATAGGGCATGCAATTTTCCCCTTGACGAGTGCCATCCAGGATATGTTTCCATATGCAGAAAATCATGTATTGTCCACATCAAAATAGCTTTTAAATTGAATGTAGACTTTGTGACTGCATCATACATCTCAACTCCATCACTCCATAACAACATTAAGTCGTCTACAAGTGGTGCCAAATAAACATCTATGTCATTACCTGGTTGCTTTGGTCCCGGAATCAATAAACTCAGCATCAAGCTTTCCTTTGACATGCATAATGAGGGAGGCAAGTTATATATAGTTAAAATTACTGGCCAACAACTATATTTAGAACTAAGATCTTTGAAAGGATTAAACCCATCAGTAGCAAGACCTAGTCTAATATTTCGAGGATCTAATGCAAAATGTGGCCACCTTCTGTTAATCATTTCCCAACTTAATGAATCAACTGGATGCCTAATTTTACCGTCTGAACTTTTATTACTTGAGTGCCATCTCAGTTGTGTTGCCATCTCTTCTATTCCGAACATCCTCTTAAGTCTCGGTATTATAGGAAAATAACGCAACACTTTTGCTGGAGTTTTTTTCTGAATTTTTTTAGTCCGTTGGTTAACTTTCCATCTTGAACAACCACATTTTGGGCATAACTCAACTTGTTCGAGCTCATTCCTATATAGACAACAATCATTCACGCAAGCATGTATCTTCTCATAGCCAAGATCAAATGTATTGACAAGTTTTTTCATCTCATAAAATGAGTTTGGAAGTGTATTATTCTCTGGCAACATGTCTCCAACAAGATTTATGAGTTCATCAAAACCAGTGTCAGATAAACCATGTGAAGCTTTAAGCTTAAACATAGCAACTGAAGCTGACATCGTCGTGAACGCCCTACAACCAGGATATAAAGGCGTTTCAGCATGCTCAACTAAACTTTCAATCTCTTCCGCTCTTCCATCAGGAGGGTTTTCAGGATCTACATCATGTTGTGTATAGAAGTCCTTAAACATCCTATGTGACTCGAGATTTTCTACGTTGAGCAACTTTGATCCACTTGCTTGTTCTCCATGAAATATCCAGAAATTGTATGTAGGATCCAGACTGTATCATAATGGTGATGCATTAGATTTCTACACCTAACACAAGGGCATACTATCATTTCTGAATTGCAACTTTCACGAGCTCGTTCAACAAACTTTTGGGCTCCATCTCTATATTGTTCTGAAAATCTACAAGTTAAACTTTATGATCATTATACGTTACATCTTGTTCGATTGATATCTAGATCTGCAATATTTAATTTTAGATGATAACCTGGATAAGTGTAGCCACTCTTTGTCCATTGTATGTAAAGATACTATTCAACACTGAACAAGAAAAAGATATATTACATAAGAGAGAGAAGTCATATGAACCAGAATATATATGCTATGAGAATCTACGTGGTGCTATTCTTTGCACAAATACGGCAATTAATTCATTGACGCACAATCCTTGAGATGATTTGAATACTTTCTCACAAGTCTCACATTGATACTTTTTCTCACTGAGTTGGCAGCAGCAATTATCAGAGATAGATGCATAGACTAATAGGAAAGGTTACTGGGGATTTAGAGTCAGGGGCGGAGCCAGGAATGTTTCCCAGTGCGGGCAAAATTTAATCAAAACCGGACTTTGAGTTTTCGGTCATGGATATAATGATGGTAAAAATATAAAACAACATTACGACAACACTAAAAATGATTATATCAATTAAGAGGGGCAAAAAAAATCAAGAGATATGAAACATTTCAGCCATCTTCATGATATGCAAGTTATAGAAGAGCCAAGCGCAAACAAGGATCGCATATGTATTGGTTGTAATCTACCATTATTTGGTTCTTGTTACACTTGTTGAGGCTGCTATTTTAACCTTCATAAATTCTGTTTTGAGTTGCCACAATATGCTTAATTTAAATCACACCCTAAACACAATGGATTCACCTTATACAATTGCTCTGTGCAATTTCAATCTCCATGCCACAATCTACTCAATTTAACTACTAAAAAATTGTGATTAGTATACTATTTGGTTCAGTAATTGCAGAAGTTGTGAATTGAGGCTATTAATTAACATCCATTTTACCGTCTGCCATCTCAAATGAACCCTCATCTAGTCATCTTACCTTATCCCACTTTGCACGCTTTTCGCATTTGAATTTCCTTAATAATTTGTTCTTGTTTTCAATTCAAATCCAATTGGTTTTTGTGTACTTGGTAGATTTCTTGATTCTTCCATTTATTCATATATGTTTGCCTATTTTCAATTAAGACCCCGAACAGATTTTTTTACCAATTACCAGCATTAGAAGGAAAAACCCAAAATCCATTACCATATTTCCATTGATGATCCATTAGACTTTACACAAACAGTCAGAACAATCAACTTTACTGGGCAATTCAGAGGACAAATGAACTCACTCACAGAGGCAAAGGCAAAGGTAACTCACCCACATAGGCAAAATAACTCACTCACAATTTCAATTTCAATTTAACTCACTCACAGATTCAAATGTTAACATCAAAGTCCTAATTTCAATTTCAATTTCACATCAACAATTCATTTATTCCACCGGCAGAGGTAACTCACAAAGGCAAGGCAAGGCAGAGGTAACTCAAGTCTCACTCGCAGAGGCAAAATAACTCACTCACAATTTCAATTTCAACTTCAATTTAACTCACTCACAGGTTCAAATGTTAACAGCAAAGTCCTAATTTCAATTTAACATCAATGTCCTAATTTCAAATGTTAAGAGAAAAAAAAAATGATTTTTCGAGTTCTGAAAACTGAAATAACAGAAAAAAACTGCAACATAACAAACATTATTCACCTTCTTGGCTTCTTTTTCCTGCTGCATAACAAACCTCGAAGTGTTGATTGTCGAACAAAGCTTGAAGCCCTCGAACAAGCAGGGGCGAAGTCGAAGAGGGGAAACACGGACAGAACACAGATAAATCGGGTGGAAGAAGAGGAGAAGAGGGGTGGACTCGAGGCGGGCCAGGCGGCGATGGCAGAGGCCAGGGGCGAGCAATGACGGAAGAGCGGAGGAAGATCGAAGGAAGAGGGAGAGGAGAATTGAATTGAAATTGATTTTGCCCCATTCCAAACGAACGAGAAGAAAAGGTTGCTATTGGGCTTGGGTTTCAACTTTCAACCTTGGGCAGTTGGGCTGGGAAGGTGGGTTAAATAAAAAAAAAAAAATTGGCCCAAACAAAAAAAAAATCGGCTGGGAAGACCTTTAGCAACGTTTTCTCCAACGTTGCGAAAAGTAGACCTTTAGCAACGTTTGCGAAAACGTTGCGAAAAGTAGACCTTTAGCAACGTTTTCTCAAACGTTGCGAAAAGTCTCCCTTTTCGCAACACTTGCCAAACGTTGCGAAAAGTGAGACCTTTCGCAACACTCAACAAACGTTGCGAAAAGGGGTCTATTGCAACATTTTTCTAAAAAACGTTGTCAAAACTCATTTATACTAACCAATGGCAACATTCACTTACTAAAATGTTGCCAAAAGACCCTTTTAGCAACATTTATCAACAAATGTTGCCTTTTTAATGTTGCGAATGACTCTTTTTGTTGTAGTGCACTTTCCATGACAAATCAGTGCCTCTGCCTCTCTCTACCTCTATCTCTACTTGTGTTTCTGTTTTTCGGATATCAAGAGTGTTATGCATAAATAATAGAAAGAGGGTTTGGAGTAGACACATCATCCTTATACTCTTATTTGTGAACTGTACACCCAGATACAAATTGTGTTCCACCTCACTATGCTTGTGTTTGATCTCATTTTTCGAAAATAATTTTGTAAAAGGTAATTTTTAAGAATAAGAAAAAGTTTTAGAATTATGTGAAAAAAAATTAATTGTGAGAACATATGGTTGAAAATGAGTTTGGAAACAAATGATTTCAAAGTGGTTTTGACAAATCATGATAGATAGGTTCCATTTGTTTGTGTTTTTTGTATTGGATATTCTTCCTCTATTAATGTGCTTCACTTCATGAGAAACAACCACAATTTCTCATTAATAAAGGAATTCTAACCTAAAATAGATTTATGCATCTCTTGATTTACACAATAATGCTTTATATATATAATGTTGCAATCATTTTGTTATCAATTAAAATCTGAAAGAAATGAATATGTAATTCTCGAATTGATTTACTCAGCTAATTACATTGTGTTACATACATGAGGTTGGTTGCAAAGAATATTCTAGAATAAGTAACAAATTCAACAAATTTAACAGATGTTCAACAAATTGATTCTAACTCCTAAATATCAGGAAGTGCCAAATCTGCTGTTGTCCTTCCTTTATTCTCGATAGCCAGCTGGAAATAATTCTAACTCCTCCCTTCAAGGTGGAGTGTACTCAAGCACTCCAAGCTTGTCTCTAAGAAGTTGGAATCTAGAGTGTGACATAGGTTTTGTCAAAACATCTGCTGTTTGATCTGATGAAGGAATGTATTGAATTTGCATCTGATTCTCCAATACCTTATCCGTCACAAAGTGTGCATCTAATTCTACGTGTTTGGTATGGGCATTATACACAGGATTAGATGGTAAGGCACTAGCACTTTGGTTATCACACCATATAACAGGAACTGAAGGCTGGGAGATATCTAATTCGCTCAACAAGGATTGAACCCAGGTTATCTCAGCAGTGCAATGAGCTAAAGCTCTATATTCTGCTTTTGTACTAGAACTTGCCACTACATGCTGTTTCTTAGAGCTCCATGATACTAAATTATCACCAAGATACAAACAATATCCAGCCGTCGACCTCCTATCATCTGGACAAGAAGCCCAGTCACAATCTGCGAAGTTAGTGATGTCGAGGCTGTCATTTTTCCTGATGGTTAGTCCAAAGCTCAAGGTTCCTTTCAGGTATCTGAAAACCCTTTTAAGAGCTTTCCAATGTTCATCTGTTGGTGCCTGAAGATACTGACTCAATCTATTTACTGCAAAGGTTAACTCTGGTCTGGTATGGATCAAATACTGAAGTCCACCTATAGCACCTCTGTAAAGAGTAGGAACGCTCATTGGTTGTCCTTCAGTTTTAGAGATTTTCTTCCCAACAGCCATAGGTGTGACGCTAGCCTTCAAGTTTTCATACCTAAACTTCCTCATCAGCTCAGTTGCATAGCTAGTTTGCCTAAGATGTAAGCCAGTTGCATCTCTTGTTACTTCAATTCCCAAAAATTTCTTTAGCTTCCCCATATCTTTAAGTGCAAAGCTATGGTTAAGTTTGTCAATAAATTCTTGCAGGTGCTGACCATTATTACCTGTAATAATAATGTCATCTACATATATCAAGACAAACAAAATGTCAGTTTCTTTTGCCAAGAAAAATAAAGAGTTGTCAGCTTTGGATTGTTTGAACTCCCATTCCAGCAAGGTCTATCTTAGTTTGTCATTCCAGGCCCTAGGAGCCTGTCTCAACCCGTACAATGCTTTCTTAAGTTTGCACACGCGACTAGGATGATTTTTGTTGGTAAATCCTTGTGTGGCTGATTCATGTAAACCACTTCCTTTAGGCTGCCATTGAGAAAAGCATTGTTAACATCCACCTGTCTGATCTCCCAGTTCTTTGACACAGCAAAAGTCAAGATGATCTTAAGTGTTGCTGCCTTAATTACAGGACTAAAGGTTTCACTGAAATCGACTCCAGGGTTTGAAGAAATCCTTTAGCCACAAGTCTTGCTTTATGCCTTGTAATCTTCCCATTTGCATTAAGCTTCAGCTTAAACACCCATTTATTGCCTATGACTTTCATCCCAGCCTCAGGTGGAACTAAGGTCCAAGTATCATTCCTCATGAGGGCATTGTATTCTTCCTTCATTGCACTCCTCCAACTGTCACTGGTCAATACCTCACTAGCATCAACCGGTTCAACTGCAGCCAGTTCATCTGCTCTCTCACTTACATAGATTTTTGGCTTAAAAATCCCAGCCTTACTTCTGGTAACCATTCGATGACCAAGGACCTGAGGTAGATCTCTTTCCGGTAAGATTGTTTCACTTGCTGCACTATGAGTTTCAGATTTAACAAGTTGAGTTTCTGCCATTTCATTGCCTGCTACCACTTCATTATTCACTTCATCCCCTACTACAATCTCATCAGTCTCAATTTCAGTTTCTCCAGTGATAGAATCAGGTGCAAGAGTTACCTTAGGTTGTATTGTAGAAGCTGAGTTGCATTTTGAGATGTGGTATGACTAACAGAATCAATGAAGGGGAGATAGTTCATGCCAAAGTCACAGGTCTGGGGTTGAGCTCGTTTGTTCAGAAAACCAGACTTGAATGGAAACTCAAGCTCGTTAAATATAATGTGCCTAGAAATGTAAACTCTGCCACTAGGACTTAGACGCTTTTAGCCTTTGTGAGTGTCTCCATAACCAAGATATACACATTTCTGGGAATGAAAAGCAAACTTATGTTTTTGGTAGGGTCTCAGTCATGGAAAACAGGTGCAACAAAAAATTTTGAGTTGCTTGTAATCAAAATCATTTTTGAACAAAGTTTTGTAGGGTGATTTGTGGTCTAATACAGAGGTAGGCAGTCTGTTAATTAGATAGGTGACTGCCTTAAAAGATTCCCACCATTAGTAGAGTGGCATTCCAGCCTGTGCTAGGAGTGTTAGTCCAATTTCTGTGATATGTCTGTGTTTGCGTTCAGCCCTACCATTCTGGACTAAGGTATAAGGGCAAGAATGCCTAAGTTCTATACTGCACTCAATGGCCAGTTTGCCAAAATTTCTGAACTCCCCACCCCAATCAGATTGTAAGGTTTTAATTTTCCTATCTAACTTATTTTCAACAAGTTTTTTGAACTGGGTAAAGGTTGATAAAGCTTCTGATTTATGTTTCATCAGATAAATCCATGTATACTGGCTATGATCATCGACAAAGATAATGTAGTATCTAAAACCTGTGGTTGAGTTTACAGGAGCTGGTCCTCAAACGTCAGTGTGAATAAGTTCAAGTGGATTAGATGCATGAGATAATGAAGTGTTAAAAGGAAGGGCATGAGATTTCCCAATTTTGCAAGAGTCACAGAAATTAGGAAATTCATTCGTTTTAAAGATTCTATTACAGGAATTCAAGACTTGACTCAAAACGTGATTCGAGGGATGTCCAAGCCTTCTATGTCAAATATCTAATTCTAAAACTGAGGTTTGGTTAACAGATGACGTAATATCATGACTAGAATGAGTTACATAACACTGATAGTTATTCTGGTGGATTGACTCGAGTGAGGTTCTTTCTGGATTGAGGATTGGTAACTGCAGCTGGTACAATCCGTCCTTAAGTGTTCCTTGCAGCAAGATCTTCTTCGTCTAGAGATCCTTCACAACACAGCTAATAGAAAAAAATTCCATGAACACACGGTTATCATTAGTGAATTGTGAGACACTAACTAGGTTCCTTCTAATTGAGGGAACATGTAAGAGTTTGTTTAATTCAAGAGGTCTATTATTCAATGCAGGAATAACACCTTTTCCAAAATGAGCAATATGTAATCTATCACCATTTCCAACAACTCTCTGCCTTTATATTTTTCAATCCTATTTAAGTTACCTTTGTCTGATGTAACATGGTTACTCGCCCCAGAATCAACGAACCAAGCTGGATCTTCATGCCCACTTGGTGATGCTGCATAGGCTGATGGAGTTGGATTCAGATTTTGCTGTCTAGAGTTACTAAGTTTTCCTCCCATAATCTCATCGTACTTGTTATAGCACCAGCTAGCTGAGTGATTACTTAGACCACAGATTTGGCAAGGTCCCCTGATTTCATTCTGCCTTCCAGTTATGTTTCTATTTCTGCCCCTTGTTCTTCCTCTGAAACTTGAAAACCTGCCACTGCTGGCTCCTCTAAAACCTCTGCTAAGGCCTGAACCAGCACGATGTGCTATCTGAATGCTTGACTGATTTATACTTAGTGAGGTGAAGTTATTCCTCACTTGATTCAAGTGTTCCAGTCGACTCTCAAAGGTCATAAGCACTGATGAAAGTTCATACCAGGAGATGGTTTCTCTACTGGTTATCTGAACCACTATTGGTGTATATTCCTCATCAAGACCAGACAAAACTTGTGTGATAAGGTCACTTTGATCAATAACTTTTCCCACAATCTCCAGGTTGGCAGTCAGCTGTTTGATGGAAGTTAGATATTAATCCATTGTCATAGATCCCTTCCTGATTCTTTGTAGCTCACCATTTAAAAACATCACACGAGACTTGTTTAATATACCAAAGCTTTCCTCGACTGCAATCCAGAGTTTGCTTGAAGTATTGCAACCCATAACTTTCATGGTGATTTCTGGAGTCATGGATGAATAAATCCATCCCATAAGTAGCTGATATGCCGAGTTCCATTTCAGAAACTCTGGATTCTGGATCATCTCAACTGCTTCTCCCTGGCCGATTGTAGTTTGAGTGGCTAGAAATTCAGGTGGACACTCCTTTGTCCCCAAAAGATATCCCTCAAGATTGTGCCCTCTAATTACGAGCATGATCATATTCTTCCATAAAAGGAAATTGTTTCTGTCAAGTTTTACTGAAGGAGTCTGTGTGATGTTCATTCCATGTATCACATTTTGGCCGGCTGCTGCGTGTGCAGCTGGAGCTGTATTAAACTCAGATTGATTGCCAGAACCAGTGTTGGCCATGTTGGCTCTGATACCAAATTAAAATCTGAAAGAAATGAATATGTAATTCTCGAATTGATTTACTCAGCTAATTACATTGTGTTATATACATGAGGTTGGTTGCAAAGAATATTCTAGAATAAGTAACAAATTCAACAAATTTAACAGCTGTTCAACAAATTGATTCTAACTCCTAAATATCAGGAAGTGCCAAATCTGCTGCTGTCCTTCCTTTATTCTCGATAGCCAGCTGGAAATAATTCTAACTTTATCTGTACAACCAAATTGACGAACATTACAATGTTACTCCAGAGTTTCATAAAGGGATGAGGTTTTTAACTCCTATATGCAAGTGATTCGTGCAACTCACATGCTGTGCATGAGAGGGTCCTCAAGAAAGTATATGGTTTAATTTTGAATTACATTATATTCTACAAGTTTCATGTCAAATAAAGTTAATTGAGTCGTATAAATCAATTCTTAGGCACAATGGACTTGTAAATGAGCAGTTTATTAATTTTACATAATATTGTCTAAAAATAAATGAAAAATAGTACATCTTTTAAAATGTAAGCAACCTGCAACTAAAACAAATGAAGAATCAAGAAAGTGACTTGGCATAAAAAATTCAACTGTGAAGAACTTAACAAGGAAAGGATTTCAAACCACAATCTTTATAACGGAGCATTTTAATCCATAACCTTTTTGCATAAGTAGTACTAGTGGATGGTTTTCATCCAAATCTCCCCTCTCATAAAAGAGTCTACACATCAAGTACTGTTCATTTTGGAGTAACCATTTTCACATGTGAACCGGTTTCATAGAGCTGCTCCTCGATTGATAGACCCTGTCCAGCTTCAAAACCTCTCTTTTTCCTCTATTCACAACAAATTCCCTCTCCGACGCCATTTCCTGCGTATGTAACAATTTCTCCTACTTCTGGGTCAAATATATTTCTCTAGTTGCATTGTCCCTCACTCTCTTTCTACTCTTCCACCCTCTTTCACTACTCATATTATTGTCCAGATGACTCAGACCAAGTGAGATTCATGCCATACTCTGTAATTACAAGTATTTTAGCATTTATGTCAAGCTGGTGAATTTGCCAGAAAGTAATACATTTGTATGTTTATACTTTTCCATGTCATTTCTGATCGATTAAAATGAGTTTTATTTGAAGGGTTCCATTCTTGCATCTAAAGAGGCATATTCGTATGTATTTGGGATGAAGTGGGTTACGAAAATTTATGGTATGTTCTAAGCTATAGCTTATCTTGATTTTATTGCAATGAAATATGTGGCACAATTGTATTGTTCGACCATAAAAAGCTGCGGAATTTTCGAAAGATGGCCATAACTGGAGGAAGAAAAAGGAGGGACGAACTTTCAAAGAAGCTCATGAACACTAAAAAGTAAGGGCTTTGTTAAGAATTATGTACCAAATCAATACCACTTAGTTAGTAAATAGATGAACGAGTATAATATGGCAATATGAAAATCAAAGAAGAAAATAAGATTTACGTGATAAAATTATACCATGAGCAGAAGAGAAGAATTTGTTAATACAAATTATTGTGTAAAATGTAAAGATTAACTCAACGTGTGTTGTACACCATGTATATATAATACTAAAATCCCTAATTTGCTAAGAGAATATAATACAATGAAGAGTTCAATATAAGGTGAAATTCCAATTCAATGGGTAAAACCAATAATGGAATATTTGGGATGAAATATGAGTAAAAAATTACCAAAAAAATGAAATTAAAATCCTGTCAGGATAAAACCGCCATAGAATTTACTGAGTACCAGGTGAAATTCACAACAACCTCTCAAACTGATATGTTTGCTAAATCTTGGCATGGTTATTGTTTTTGAGATTTATAAATATTTTGTTATCTTTATTATTTCTAAACATGTTTGTTGGGTATTCTGATACCAAATGAACCTTGGAGCGATGATGAATATTCATGGCGGAATTATTCACTGGACTTTTCGTAAGTCAATTAATGAAACACTTCATGTGTTGAGTTGAAGCGGAATTATTCACTAGACTTTTCGTAAGTCAATTAATGAAACACTTCATGTATTGAGTCGAAAACCACAATTGGTAACCCAAGTTACAAAGAAGGACCAAGACCACTCTACGGCTCGACCCATTACTTAACCTATTATGTGGTGTATTTAAATGGGGTCTCTCCATTGCGTTGAGACACAACACACGGCTTCCTCTTTCTTTTGACATTGGTTGTGCCTCTGACATTACTCTTGGCTGTTTCTCTTCGTGATCTTTAGCCTTTGTCTCCTGCCCTTCTCTGGGTTGTCGTCTCTATTCCATTATCTGTCGATTTTGTACCAGCGTCCTGACCGCCGTGAAATAACGAGGTTCGACCCAAACTAGACCTAAAGAGGGTGAATAGGTGATTATGCGCAATTAAAAACTTAATAATTAATTAGACATAAGTCACTATTCATTATTTCTAGATGGTTAATCAAACAGTTTAATTTTTCCTATGTTAAAATACCGCAGTTATGAAAGCAATAAACAAACACAAGGAATGATCGCAAAGAAACCCCAACTATGTAAAAACTCCGGGTACTTTACCGGTTAGAAATCCACTATAAACGAATTATGAACTTACAGTCCGCCAGAACACGACTATGACTAGTACTTTTTGACCTCTTGACTGTAATTTCCATAGCTCTCATGGATTACGTACTTCTGCACCAACTCCCAGCTGCAGTTTTCAAAGCCCTCTTGGATTGCACGCTCCTCCAGCAACTCCCGACTTTATGAATTCGTCTATCTCCTATGGATCAACGAAGAACTCCATGTTCTTCAACAACTGGAACTCTAATCACCTATGTCGTGATGACATGCCGTCAAATATACACTCAAATGGCGAATTGCATGATGAAACTTCATGAAATGAGTCCAAATACGAAATTCAATTGATGAAATTGAAGCAAAAAATGAAAGACCCAAAAAAATGCAAAAAATCGAAAAATGTTGGGTTTTCTAAATTTACCTTTAAAATATGCGAAAATGGATGAAATCTGGAATAATCAACCAAATAATGAATGTTATAAGTGAAAGTTAAGATTGAAGGCTGGAATTTTATATGGGTGTAAAGATTGGAGAAGAAAAATGAGATTAAAATGAGGAAATTCCAGAAAAAATGGGAAAAAGAACGTTATAATTCAAAAATGCAGGCTGTCGCTCGAGTAAGAGGTGAGCGAGAAGCATCTACGACAAGCTACCGAAAATGTTTTAATACAAATAGCACTGAAGTTTTGAAAATATTGAAGAATAGCACCCTTTTTAAAAATCAAGTCTCATACATACAGATGAACTCAAAAATGAATTTGTTCACAAGTAATGCATTATCAATAAAAAAATTTCCCTCGTACTCAATCAAGATCTAATGGAGTAAAGTGTATAAGTGACTCATGTGTTTGAAGTACCACTATTTTCTCGTGAACATTATTCCAAACCTTAAATTTGTGAGAAAGGACATGCGAACATTACTATTAAATAAGTATTTTTCCTTACTAATGAAAGTTAACCCCATAAGATTATTAAGACCTTAAAATGAGCTCAATTTCACGAATATTTTTCTTTTTTCCCATGAATTTGAGAATATAATTTTTTATGTCATTTTTCCCAAATATTGTATCTTATATGCAGACTCTTGTCCATTAAGTGACTGAACTGACACCTGTAACGAGCTTTAGGCCGTTTAACTCAAGTCAATTGACCATAGGCACCAGGTTATGAAAAACCCCTCAGGATTAATTACTCAAGTCAAATATGCTTCGAACAAGAGTATAAGATGAACAACCTCTTTTTTTATTATATGGGGACTATATATGAGCTTAGGTCATCTAAATGAAGATCAATTCACGTTCAAGGTCACTTTACCAACAAATGACGGTAATCCCACACATGCGGTCCAGACTCATTCACAATATCACAGTGTGTGCTGTACAAATGGTACGTGATGAAACATATACTTAGTACTCCACGTAACACCTAACCAAGTAATGGAAACAACAGATCAGATGAATGCGTACTCGATCACAAATGTTATGTTTAAGAGCACCATGAAATGTCTAGTAGCACAGAAACAAATTTTTATTTTTTTTCTAAATAAATAATAAAAAAACGTTTAATAAGTAAAAAAATATAAAACGAAACGAATCACAAATAAGTGAGATGCATGCGAGAATGACTGGACTCAATGAACTGCACATGCATGCACCTAAGTACCTAATTAAACAGGTACATGGATGTTCTTACCTTTAAGAGTATGATCAATTTCACGATTTTTCAAGTCACTCTTCTTAACCTAAACCTTCTTAGAAGTAGAAGTGATTCTAGTTAACCGAGTTATCATCTCAATTAAGTGGCTAACCTAATCGGCAAGGAAGTTAACCTTGCTCGAGACATCCCGACCTTTGCTTCTAGTTGTGAGTTTATGGCACCTAGGTCTTGTGTATCCCAACGTACCACAATGATAGCAAGTGGGAACAAACCTAAGCTCAAACCTACTCGAAGGTTGTCATTGTTTTATAGGACAATTGATCCTACATTGTCTAGACAACGTAGTGTAAATCATCCTACTTATTAGCAACAACCACCGAGCAGGGTTGAGTCTAGGTTTATTCCCACCTGTTATCATTGTGGTACACTGGGACATACAAGACCTAGGTGTCGTAAACTCATTGCTAGAAGTAACAATGACTCGATTAACTAGGATATCTCAAGCACAGTTAACTCATTGCTAGACCTCGGATATCTCGAGCATAGTTAACTTCCTCGCAAATGAGGTTAGCCATTTAATATAGACAATGACTCGGTTAATTAAAATCACTTCTACGTCTAAGCAAGCTTGGGTTAAAAGAAGTGATCTTGAAGGTCGTTAGCTTGGTCATGCTCTCAAAAGTGAGAGTATTCATGGTTCTTCGTGATTCAATCCTTAGGTGCATGCACATGTAGTCCATTGAGTCTTTCATTTGTGCATGCATCTCATTTGTTTGCATTTTTCTTTATTTCATGTGTATTTGTTTAGTTTTGAAATTAATTTTTTTGTTATCCTTTGAATTTTTTTTAGCTCTACACGGTGTATGATGTTCTTCAACATTGCATGTGTGATCGAGTATGTCATTATCACTGTTATTTCCATCACTTGGTTCGATTTTCTATGTAGTATTGAGTATAGGTTTCACCATGTAACATTTGCACAGCACACACTATGATGTTGTGAGTGAGTCTGGACCGCATGTGTGAGATTTGGGATGGCCGTCACATGTTAGTAGGGTGACATCAAACGTGAATTGACCTATATCTAGATGACCTAGCTCATGATGAGTCTCCCAACATTGTGTCTTAAAAATTTTTTTTACTCACATGTTTGATTCATCTTATACTTTTGTTCGGAGCCTATTTGATTCAAGCAATTAAACCCGATGAGTCAATTTAGTCGCTTAATGAACAAAATTCTGCTCATAAGATGTAATTCATGAGGATAGCAATTTAAATATTACATGCTCATCTTCAGGGAGATAAAATAAACTTGTCGTGTATTTGAGCTTGTTTTCAGGTCCTAACATTACGTTTGGATTTGACATTCATCAGTAGGGATCATACTCATTTAACAGTGATGTTAGCATGTCATTTCTCACGAATTTAAGGTTTGGAGTCAATTTCACGAGAAAAATAGTGGCATTTTACACACATGAGTCACTTATACACTTTACTCCATCGTGAACTTCATTGAGTACGTGGGAAAGTCTTTATTGATAATGCTCGAGTTGTGAATGTATGCATGGTTGTGATCATCGGTCTGACAAGAGTTTTATTTACCCAATTTGATTTTTTTTTCGAAGTTAACAAAAATATATATTTCTATATTTGTTCAATTTAAGTATTATTTAAAAAAAAATTTGATGCTATTTTTCTTAACTTTTCAAAGTGTTGTTTCTGTCAATTGAAGAATTTTGGTACTATTTTTCTTAATGCTTAAAATTGAAGTGCTAATTCTATCAATTGAAGACTTTTGGTGCTATTTTTCTTAATTTTTGAATTTGGGGTGCTATTTATGTCAATTGCACTTTCGCTAGCTTATCGCTAGAACTCGCTCGAGCGACAACAGTAGAAGCTGCCTCACTCGTTTATTGTTTGAGCGAAGCTCAAGCGATAGCCCTTTATTTTGAATTTTAAAATTATTTTTTAAGGGTTTCAGGCATTTTTTACATTTTTTCCCTTGATTTCTCCACATTCTTCATAACTCAAGTCAAAATAGTAGGTTGCCCACTCAATTAACACTTCAAATCCTTCATTGAATGTGGTATTTCATTCAAACATCAATCTTCAAAGGTAAATGTTATTTTTTGTGGTTTTTCGCTATTTTTACAATTTTTGTTAAATTTTTGCATTGTTTGGCCATTATTGAGTGAATGTTTGACATTGCACGATGTATGTAGGACCATGATAGTTTATCAACAATTTTGCACGATTTTGGAACTCACATTGAAGTTCTTGGATGTTTTGGACATAATTTTGGCATGATTCATTGTGCATTGTAGTTCATTGAGTTAATTGGATGCATTTGTGTGTTGATTGTGGTGTTGGTGAGTGGTGATTAGAGTTGTGAACATTTGGATGGTTGTTTTGGAGTAAATTTTGGTTTAAAGTCGAGGTTGTTCGTTGGTTGATCAAACTTGGGCATGCGAGTTTGGCATAAGTGGTCATTTGTTGATGTCGGATTTTTTGATTGGGAGAGTGTTTTTGTGTTGGTTGTGCTTGGTTTGGCATCATACGGTGACGTCACGTCACCACGTCATGTCGTTACATCACTCAATCTAGGCATCGCGTCCCTATGTCATGAAGTCACATCCCTACGTCTAGACATCACGGTACATGTCATGTCTACACGTTACTTACGTCTTGGCATCATTACATGTCGTCATTCGTTCATGTTAGGACTCGTTGCATGATTATAATATTTACCTCGTTTTGCACATATTCATGTTTCTCATGCATATCACGCATTAGTTTTGGTTTTATCGACATTTTAATGTTGTGTTTCCATTCTTTCAGATACCGTCTAAGAGAGCACACACGACCCCTTCCACTCCTAGTACCTCCACTGGCTACAATAGGTCTAGGTTTATGTCGACTGTGGTCCAAGACACTTTTGGGTCACAGTTTTTTCTTCGCCCCGTTCTCTTTGAGCGCGAGGTCATTTTATGTGACATTTTCCCCAACCTCGCCGCTATTTTCACTTCTTGAGGTTGGGAGCCTCTTTTAGTTGATCTAGTATCCCCATCGAGCCTCCTTATTCACGAGTTCTACGCTAACATCCATGATGTTAGTGGTTCATCGTTTAGGGTTTTTCTTTGGGGTAGGACAGTTAATATTACTTCGGACATTATTTCCAGTCTTATTCATATTCCCCAAGTAGTCCACTTTTTTTTCCTATCTTACTCCTAATTCTCTTCCGACTGACTCCTTAGTCCGTTTGACCGTTGGAGGGAGGTCCAGGTACAATCTACACAGGTTCTCTTCCGACTAAGGGCCAGATTCTGTTGCGCATTGTGTGCACGGATTTTTTAGCCTGTTTTCCATACTTCTTCATTACCGATAGAGAAAGCACATTTTCTTTATACCCTGCTCAATGGCGATTCCATTGACTTGCCTTCATTCATTTGCTAGTAGATTTTGAGGGCTTTCCATACCGCGGGGATTCAGGTGGGACTTTCCTATTCCTGTCTAATTTATCAACTTGTGATAGCTTTAGGTGTTAGTTTCCCTTATAGGGTATCGAGATAGGTTTCCCGGTCGATTGGCCATATTACCATAGCTTAGAGTAGGTCTCATGCTTCTTTTGAGCCAGAACAGCTTGTTTATCCGACTGTGCTGGCTGATCCTACCGATGACCTTATTTCTTTTGACCCCCCAAATTTTCCATCATTTTCTATTGCTCCTCCGCCCTCTGACATCCCGTAAACTTCGAGTTCGGCCCTTCCTCCTTCTGCGTCAGTTCCTTCTCTTTCCGAGTCAGTCCCTTCTGCTTTTGCTCCCATTGACCCTTCGGTTGCTCTCTTGGGACAAATGATCGTGTTGATCGGGCAGCAGGCTCGGATGATGGCGGAGATCACACAACTGCGTGCTACTGTTGATAGACACACTGTCGAGTTCACTATACTTCGGGGTGCTGTTGGATTCTCCGTCATTGGGGGTGATGATGCTGATTTCGAGGAGATGACGGATTTCGATGATGTTGCTGGTGCTTCCTAGTTCTAGGCTTACCCTTGTCATTGTGTAACAAAAAGGGGAGCAAATATTGATGTAGTAGTATCAATTTTTGTTGATAGGGGAATGGTAGATAGTAGATATTTTTGTATACTTATATGATGTATTTATTTATCTACTCTCTGGACGTAATTAAATCTTTGGTGTGTATATATATATATATATATATAAGTTTGGTGTTTTAGTAGTATCAATGTGTCTTCTTGGTATGTTAGGCTGCATTGATATTATGTTTTGATTTAGCATGCATGATTGAAACTGAATAACATCATATGGTTCTAGATTGCCTAAATTATAAACTGCTTGAACTGTTTATTACACATTTCACACTAGGTGTTGAGTCATTTGTTTTAGGAAACAATAGTTCATTAAAACTACAGAATTGTTCAAGTCAGTTAATTTGTCGTAGGTTTCGAGTCTATACTTTATTTTTTGATTACTGTTTTGACTTAGTTAGTAGTTTTGTCACAGAATGCCAAATGAGGAGTTTGTTAGGTTTTCGATATTTTGTAATTGGCTATTCTGTAAACAAAATGACTGAATTCTATTATATTTAAAAAGTCAACGAGTAATGTGAAAATATGGAGAAATAGGATTTTTAGGTCTAGGGTTCGAGAATGGAAAACGGAGGAAAGCAGAGCAGATTTTCGCTAGACTGTTGCCAAGGTTTGGCTCGAGCTACAAAAACAGAAACATCGTCGCTGGACTGTAGTCCCTCCTTCGTTCGAGCAACATGCTGTCGCTCGACTGTCGCTGAGATAAACGATTTCACAAAGCTAAGAGTTGCTGCAGGAGAGCAGAATCCAGGAGAGCTTTGAAAACTGCAGCTAGGAGTGGTGCAGAAGTACAGAATCCAGGAAAGCTGTTGGAATTACAGTCAGGAGATCAGATAGTACGTGTCATCCTCTGACTGGTAGATTGTAAGTTACATATCATTTATAGTGGATTGTTGACTAGTAAAGTGCCTGGAGTTTTTCCCAGTTGGGTTTCTCTGTGATCATTCTAGTGTTGATTTACTTCTTTCGTTATTGCATATTGATTAATCATATAAACTGCGATATTCAAACTTAGGGCTAAAATGACTTGCTTGTTTAATCATCTAGATTAAAATTAAAAAGTGACTTGTTGATGTTTAATTTGTAAAATATTTTTAATTCCACATATAATACCTATTCACCCCCCTTTAGGTATTGTTAGGGTAGAACTGCGCAACTTTCACTAAATAAATAAATAAATCCAAAAAATGGGTGATTAGCCTACATATAATGAAATTGGATTTGGCTAAGCATAATTAGATTAGGAGTAAACCCCCTAAAGTTTGGATTAATTATAACTAAGATTTAAATTTAATCGTAACTTTCTTTGGTTGACTCTAACTTGGTTCGGTCTTATCTAAATTAACTTTTCTAGCCCAATATACATGATTAAATATGAGTTACCCAACGTGCCCAATATTGACATGGTAATTCTCGCTCCTTCAAGAATTAACTATTTGGCAAAAATAAATCATCGTCGTCAAAAATTTATTTGAACTTAGTGCCTTCAACATGTCAAACTCATATAGAAAAGGTGTGTAGGTCAAAATTTTAATCACTAAACAATCTTTTTCTATAAAATTTTGGGATGCTACAAACCGTGCAATAACATTACATAAAAAAAAACACCCACAAGAGGTTGAGGAATCTTCGAACACTGCAGAAGCCCTAAACGCACATCCATAATCAACCGAAAAGTAAGCCAAGAACATGTCTCTTGCAAGCACATGGTTTTATTCACTGTAGATGTAGTCCTCCAGCAGAACCTGAAGATAGAAAGTCGTCATGAATCAGTAGTGATTCGTTACAAAAGATATATATCTGATTTGTTAGAACCTGGAGTGATAGGCCAACTAATACGAAGGGCTGCACATAACTCATAAAAGGCTGCTGAAGGGTATCTGGTACAAAAAATAGTAAATGGGTCAGACAATACCTAGGCCCAACCGAAGTGTTGGGTCAACAAAGGAAATGCATTGTGCATAAGAGAAAATAGATCCCAGAAGGTCGTGACCTGCGAGGAAAATTAAAGAAAGAGAAGAAAAACAGTCGCCACAATACGACATCAGAGAACAAAACAAAAACTAGAGGTTTCAAAATATCCAACTTTGTTTGTAGCAGGAAATCTCCCAAGCAGCAGTTTTGGGTTCGAAACTTCAAGAATGCACTGAAACAACCCAATCAACAGCCGACCAAATGCCACCAATCGGAACAACCCCGACCAAAAAATGACAAAAAAACTGGCGACCAAAGAAAATGTTACTAGAAAGTGGAGATCATCTTAAACAATTGGGAAGTGATAAAGAGGATTCTAGTCTTAAAAACTTTTCAAACATGTTTTGATGTATTATTTTAGTTTTTCTTTCAAGCTTCGCCAAACATGCTCTTTGTAGATGGTTTTATTTTGAATTTTGTAATCACAAAATATATTATTACAAAAATCCTTAAATTGAAGATTATATGTAATGAACTAAACTATTTACATTGTTGTAGTGCTAATTTGTCAATTATCAAATTTGTAATTTTTGACTATTTAATGAACAATTTTAATTTATTGTTGAAATAATAATGACTGACTAATTGATAAGAATTTAAAAATAAATGTTAAATAAAAATAACCACCACATTAAAAAAATTATAAATCAATTAAAATCTATTAATTCTAAACTATAAGAGAGGGATATAGTTGGAATAAACATTTATTGTAAAGTGGAAAGAAGGGAAAAATGAGGTTATTGAAAATCCTAAAATTATACAATAAATTCAGCCAAAACTTCAATGGATACAAATGTCGTAGTGTATGCTTGCCACATGTTCCTTGAATCGAGCCCTTTTCGTTCGTCACAAAGCCCTTTACTTGTGAGTTTTTGGGTGATAGGGTGATAAAGACCAATCATTTCTTCTTTTTTAGCTACCCACGTATTTTTACTATCTCTAAGTGTTACAATTCAAAGCTCCTAATTTCCAAATTGGAGAAACCCTAATTTTATTGTAGTTTGAATGAAAAGCGAGGTGAGTTTTTCTCTTTTATCAATAATTCTCACTTTAATTATTTGTTTCTATTATTTAACTATTTCATATGAAGAAAACCAATCCCGATTTGAGCACATATGAAAAGTGTAAGTTGAATCAAGAATCCAATCCTCGTCAGATTTGGAGTCACCGTTAGTAATCGCCAACAAATCTCCATCATCGTTCTCTTCTACAAGATTAACATTACCGGAATATCTAATTGTTCATCTTGATTTGTAGTAGCAAACATCTTCCACCACTCATAGCAATCCCTTTTCATTTGCCCCTTGTTGTTGCAATTCCGAAAGACTATACCGTTATTGCTATCCTTGACTCTGCCCCTTCCATGACTACATGTCTTCCTCTCACGAACAACAAGACCCTCTCAATGAGCCTCAGAATCAACGACCAGATGCTTCATTTTCTCCTTAGAATAAAGCGTATTATATACCTCGTCAATTTTAAGAGTATCCCGACTATAGAGAATGGTATTTCTAAAAGTCATATATGAAGACGGCAACGAACATAACAATATTGGCCTTAAATCCTCTTCATCATACTTAACCTCTATAGTTTCCAAATCAGTAATGATTTCCTTGAACACCGATAGATGACCTTCCAAAGATCCACCTTCCGTCAACCGATGAGAATACACGTACTGCTTCAAGTGTAACTTACTTATCAAGCTCTTTGTCATACAAAGCTACTCCAACTTCAACCACAATGCAGCGACACTTTTCTCCTTTACCACATCCTGAAGAATTTCATTAGAAAGATAAAGATGTATTTGAGATAGGGCTTTCTGATCCATATGTTGTTTCTCCTCTGTGGTCATTGTTATAGTCATTCTATCAATCCCCAACAAAGCATCATCAAGATCCAATTGAGGAAGAATCGCTTGCATCTTGATTTGCCACATTGAAAATCTACTGTTGTGATCAAAAAGCGGAATTTCAAATTTCAAAGTTGTCATCCCTAAACAATCGACCTTGTTCCAAACTTACTTTAATAATCAATTTGGACGTCCCAAGAAATCTCCAAGAAATCTTTGCTAATACCACTTGTTATAAACCAACCCGATATCAAAAACGTTTTGATATCACTTGTTGAGAAATTGGCCAAATAATTAAAGACGAAAAATATGAAATTTAATTGATCACACAACAATCAAGAAAATTGTGGAAGAGGATAATTTATTATTAGCGTCTAGGGGCTAGGTCTCGAGTTGATATTCCAAAACATACTTATTTGTCATCCAATAGTCATTTTTCAAGCCAAACTCCTAATTATTATTGAAATTTGATCTCCACAACTTAGGACTCTACAAATCCAAGTACCTTAGACTTCTTCCAATCAACTAAATCCCAAATCACATAGAATCCAATCAACCATGACTTCTAAACCAAGATCAAACAAGCTTCCTTCATGCAACGAACTTCTAAATCACATAGAATTTTTGTCACAAAACCTAACAGGTTATTGGCTGTTGCAAGAGGAAAAGTAAATATAATCGGATTTCAGAATATATTTACAAGCCATCAGGAGGAAGACCAAGACGTGAATTTCATAGAGCTTGGACCATGTGTGGTGAGAGTTTTGTTGGGGCAAACAAGTCCCACATCGGTTGTGGGAAGAAAATAAATCCACTATATAACCTAAGTGGGCTACTCCACCTATTACCAATTGGTTTTGGGATGGAACCTCACTTGGACCTGGTGGAGTGGGCTTGGGCTTTGGGTAATTGCTCTCAATAATTCCCTACAAGTTTGATGACTGATGCCATTAAATTTGTGCAGAGAAATTATTCTAATCAGTGGAATGATATGATTGAGTTATCGAAAAATTTATCAAACAGATTTTAAAGAGGTTGATGAGAAACACGATATTTTAGAAACTACTTATGCTATGACTCATTCATGATATCGTCTATCTTCTTCGGGATCCCTTTGTAAAGTTATTGTTCCTTGTCACAACAATTTGTTCACTTAGAAAAGGCATCGTGGTTGAAGCAAAGAGATGTTTGGCATATGCAAGAGATGGTGGGCCTGCAGCTAGGGGCAAAGCCACAAAGATATGTTAGGATGGGCTGAAATTTAATTTTTTTCCAATGAAATTGCTATACCACACCAGATTTAGTTTAAAAGGATAAATTCAAGATACTCGTAATAACGTGAGTCAGAATATATTTTTGGATACTCATAACAAAGTTCTAACATATATATTTTTAACTAATAAAATTAAATATATAGCATATTACTTATTTTTTATAATAACATCCATTTCATGGTTGAAATAAATAAATTTTTAAACAAGTATAAATAACTATACATTAGAAAAAAATTAATTACTATTAAGTTTAGTCAAACCTGACACATTTCATACTATTCAAATAAGTCATTTGTCTTTAATCAATAAAATTATTTGTTATATAATAAGTGAACTCTTTAATCTTAGTCATATATATGTGTGTGAAATAAAATATTCAATTTAGTAACGAGTATTCCGTAGAGGAAACAGGTAGTGGAAGAATTGGCTCGGCTAAAATAAGGGCTCGTTCATTTCACTTAAAGAAAAAAACCCAAGACCAAATAAACAGGATTACACAGTTCAAATTTCTGAAGCATACAACCTCTTTTCCTCCAAATTTTGAGTAGCTACTTTTCTAGCATTGTATTCAGCTGACCAGGCCTCAAGTTGGCATGAGGCTATTGCCTTACCGGTCTCCATGAAATGATCCAGGCAATTTTGCTTCAACTCAGAACGAGCAGGACTCTTAAACTCAGAGATGAAAAGTGTAGTATTACGACACTTGCATAATATCCTGCCCCTCGTAATCAAACCATCTCTCATAACATAATTTTTAGCTTCTATAACTGGACAACTTCATTTATGGAAACAACACCTGAATGAGTTAGCCAGGATAACATAGGTCTCAATTTAGAAGCCGTCCACTTCTTTTCCATCAAATTCTTTGCGCCTTGTTAAGGCTTCTCGCAGGCAATCTGCAACAAACTTTTCGTTTCATGTGCTTCCTCAAAGGCTTGAATTTGCAGGCTTTAAATATTAGTTATAATTAATCTAAACTTTAGTGCTTAACTCCTAATCTAATTATGCTTGGCCAAATCCGATTTCATTATGATGGGCTGTGATGCCAATTATTTGATAAATCCATCTGGTCCACTGGGCAATGATGAAACTGGACTAAGCCCATTTGCTGGAATTAGTTTCTTAGCCATTCCCAGATAACACAATGAAATTGGCCCAATACCCGACCCAATAAGACGGACATGTGTACTGCTCTGGACCATTGATCTTCAGCTGAATCTACGGTGATGGATTTGTGTATTTAAGGGGCCTTAAGAGTCACTTTATTCACATTATTCATTTTGCTTTCTTTGTGCGAGGCTTCTGGGTTCTTTGTGTGTTTTGTCTCTTCAGTGCCTCTTTTGATTCTTTGTGTATTGATCAAAACTTCTGATTTTGTTCATAAATCTCTGTGATTTGATTCTTAGTGAGTCTTCGATTGAGGGATTTGAGCCGTTAGATCAATTGTTATCTAGTAGCTGTTCTGTTCAATTCTTTAAGGTTTTGGGTCTTTGTGACCGTTTATTTTGTAGAGAAGGGTACAATGTTTGTTCTGAGCCCTATGTGATAATCGATGTCTTGGTTTTAATGAACTTTGGGTGTTCTTCGTGTTGATTTTCTGCTTTCGTTGTGTTTTGGCTCTCCCCATTATATTTAGGCTTATCACCAATTTTCAGAATAAATTTGATTAGAATGCGTGAAAGGTTAGTAATTCCATTTTCACTAGGAGACTATGCCAATTTATAACCCATGTCGACACCAACTTCATCTTTCATACTCATCAGACATATTTACAAAATAGCAGACACACTATGGCCATCAGATTTTTATCTCTCATGTCTCCCTTTTGTACATAAAATTATAATTTTTCAACCCAAAACCTGCAGAAAGTGTACGTGCATACACTTATAGTCCATAAATGTTTAGTGAATTAAACGAGAAGATCGAAGATTTTATCTTCTTTTAAAGATTTTTTCAAACTTTACAGCTTTTCAACAACGAAGTAAGAAACTTCACTTGCAAGTGGTTCATTTCCTTATGTTTTTATATATTCAGTGAAATATGCATGAATTGTTGGTGGACCATCGAGTTTAACCTAACGTAACGTGAACTCTTTTGGGTTATTTATACTGACAACTCCACTTGGAATCTGGAAGGAAACGAAATGCGAAATCCTTCGAGAATTCAAAATAACTCATAATGAGTGCCTCGCTTGATCACTGAAATACTCCAAATGAAATGTAGTATGAACTATCTATTTTATTGATTTATTTAATTGTATATGAAAGCTGCACGTATGTTACTGAGTATTGTCAAATACTCACCCTTAAAAAAATTTATAGGTTATTGTTCAAGTATAACGGATATGTGGCACAAAGGTGATGCATGTTGCCAAAAGGACTTGAAGATATAAAAGTATTAAGTTTTTCCATTTTTCAATTGATTATTTAGTTTTATTTTTGTTTAAAGACATGTTTATTCCGTAAGGGGGTTATTAATATTTTCGTTTCAAATAAATACAAACTCCATGTTTTGATTGATATTTACTATTGAAGATAGAATAATTAAATTTTTTTTAACTATTTTGCATTTACCTGAATCAAAGTTTTAGTAACAATGTAGGATTTGTAAAAATTGGGGGTGTTACATGTTATTTCCGTGTGCACTTCTTGCTTTTTGGGGCTTTTATCGAGTATATGAGTATTGGTCTATAGTGATAATTAAGTTTTTGGACTATTCTATACATGATTATTCAAGTTGGGCATGTGGAATACTAGGAAACAACTTGAGGGGAGAGTTAAATTTATAGATGTTTTGTATGAGTTAGATTTCCATATATATTTATAATGAATAGATGGTTTGTATGAGTTATATTTTCAAATAGAGTTAATTTAGATTTGCAGATGTATATAGTATATACACACATATTTATATATACAAAATCGAGTGAGGCCTCCTCTAATGTAGTGCCTGAGGTGCGGGCCTCACTCACCTCGGTCCAAAACTGGGCATCTGTATAAATAACCTTTGAATTTGATGAATGTACAATAAATTCAGCCCAAATTTGAATGGATACAAATGTCGTAGTGTATGCTTGCCACATGTTCCGTGTATCGAGTCCTATTCGGTCATCACAAAGCCCTTTACTTGTGAGTTTTCAGGCCAGTTAAAAAGGGTGATAAAACCAATCATTTCTTCCTTTTTAGCTTTCCCATGGATTTTTATTATCTCTAAGCGTTACAATTCAAAATTCTAATTTCCGATCTGAAGGAACCTAACTTTACTGCAGTTTGAATGAAATGCGAAGTGAGTATCTTCTTTTATCAATATTTCTCTTTTTAATTATTTGTTTCTATTCTTTTGTTGGCTATTTGAATTTGGCAATGGGAGCTATGAAATTTGATGAAAGATTTGGTTTTGATTTTGGTTCATTTATAGATTTTGGTTCGTAGTGGAAGTTTTTGAGGTGGATTTTTCTCTAATTTATGGAAATTACTTATTCTGACGAATGGAGTTTTGCGTAGCTTGGTGTTTATCTGTTTTGTTTTCCTTTACTTTTGGCTTGAATTGCTCAGATTGAATACTTGATTTTTTGAACTTTGCCTGTGATTTTTAAATTTACAGATTCAGGGGCACTTACATTTGTAAATTTAGATGCACAACCTAAGATCTAGTGGTATGTCTGAAGAAGATTCTTATACTGCTTGTAATGCCATAACACGTCTTTTACTTGAATCTACAGGTGATATCAACTGAAGGGAAATGTCAATCTGAGCCATGGTTCTGAAGCTTGTGGAATGGGCTGTATGTATAGCAATTTCTTTGCCTGCTTCTCAAGAGGCCATGCATGCAAGCTTCTAGTGATGGATCCTGCTATCAATGTTGAAGACCAGTGGGATATCATCTACCTGCCAAGACTCGACAGAGGGACTCCTGCTTCCTGAAGCAGGATGACAATGAATTATCAATGCCGATGGGTGATTGGCAGATGCAAGAGGAAAAGTAAACAAAATCGGATTTGAGAATATGTTTACAAGCCATCAGGCGGAAGACAAAGACATGAATTTCACTGAGCTTGGTCCATGTGTGGTGAGAGTTCGATGACTGATGCCACTAAATTTGTGCAAATTATTCTAGTGAGTGGAATGATATGATTGTGTTATCAAACAGATTATAAAGAGGTTGAAGAGAAACGTGATATTTTAGAAACTACTGCTATGACTCATTTATGATATCGTCTATCTTCTTCGGGATCCCTTTGCAAAGGTATTGTTCCTTGACACAACAATTTGTTCACTTAGAAAAGGTATTGTGGTTGAAGCAAAGAGAAGTTTGGCATATGCAAGAGATGGTGGGCCTGCAGCTAAATGCCCAATAACATCAGGAAATGATGAGGCTAACATTCTGTTTGAAGTTCCCAACATATCTGGAAATGCATGTACTTGCTTGGAGGACCGGAGACTCATCAAGATAACTATACAAGTTCCCAAAGCTTCAGCAACGACGGACCTCTGGAAGGAGGCTGTTCTGGATGTGGTAGGAGGGGTCAAAAAATCCAGAATGATGTCTGAGATGAAAGTGACTCGCTTGTATCAACGTCATTCAAATGCTGAAGAGTATTCCATAGAGGAAACAGGTAGTGGAAGAATTGGATCGGCTAAAATAAGGGCCCGTTCATTTCATTTAAAGAGAAAACCCAAGACCAAATAAACGGGATAATACAGTTCAAATTTCCGAAGCGTATCACCTCTTTTCCGCCAAATTCTGTTAATATATCTCATCAACTGACCTGTTTTGAGCAGCTACTTTTCTAGCATTGTATTCAGCTGACCAGGCCTCAAGTTGGCATGAGGTTAATGTCTTACCAGTCTCCATGAAATGATCCAGGCAATTTTGCTTCAACCGAGAGCCAGCATGGCTCTTAAACTCAGAGATGAAAAGTGTAGTATTACGACACTTACATAATATTGTGCCCCTTGTAATCAAACCATATCTCATAACATAATTTTTAGCTTCCAAAACTGGACAACTTCAATTAGGGAAACAACACCCGAATGAGTTAGACAGGATAACATAGTTCTCAATTTAGAAGCCGGCCACTGCTTTTCCATCAAATTCTTTGCACCTTGTTAAGGCTGCTCTCAGGCAATCTGCAACTACCTTTTCGTTTCTTGTACTTCCTCAAAGGCTTGAATTTGCAGGTGGACCGTCTCTCGGAAGATCTGATGGTTTTGATTTTTATAATTAGTGAAATCAAGAGATCATCATTAGGATGGCAAGAAATGATGATGATAATCCACAGAGAGGAAGATTTCATGTGAGGAGCCTTAATTGGGGTGCAAAGAATTCGGTGGAATAGAAGTGGTCGGCTTCCAAATTGAGAACTTTGTTATCCTAATTAACTTATTCCGGTGTGTTTTCACTAAATAAAGTTGTTCATTTACGGAAGCTAAAAATTATGTGATGAAAGGTGGTTTTATTACAAGGGGCAGGATATTATGTGAGTGTTGTAATACAGCGCATTCCATCTATGATTTTAAGAGTCATGCTGGTTTCGAGTTGAAGCAAAATTGCCTTGATCTTTTCATCAAGTCGTGTAAGACATCAACTCATGCCAGCTTGAGGCTTGGTCGCTAAACGTAAGGCTAGAAAATTAGCTCCTCAAACTGGTCAAGTTGATGAGATAGATTAAATGATGATAGTCGCGGGCTGTCGTGATGTCGGTGCACTTGTACGCTTTGCTAGCTGTCATGTGTGTTTCATCAGGCTTTCTTGTTTGAAAGGTTTGTTTTGCTTTCTCTTCTGTGTCCAATAGTTTTCATGTACATTTTCTACTTTTATTAAATTTTAATGTACTTTCATAATATTTTTAGATTTTTTAATTACTGGAAAGAGTGCAATAATTTGTTTCCAAGCACACTATACTGGTAACATGCATCTAGTTGTCGAGTTTTATCAACGTCTAAGTATGGAAATGCATTAACAGGTTTGTGGTCAACTTGAGCCCTATTGAAACTCAAATCATAATTCTGTTGGAACGAAGCAAATTGTAAATGTTCCTCGAATTAAGAAAATGAACCTTTTTTTACAATGTGTTTCTGGGTCTCTTGCTTCCAGTGCACGTGTCAGTACGTTACTTCAGATGCTTAAGTGTTTGAAGGTCGAGGAGCTCATTTTAAGTGTTGTGGAGACATGGACGAAGGGTTTTGAGCAAAACTAACCTCATGTTTTTTTCGGGATCCTTATGGCTGAAGAAGCCTGGGTGTCAGATTACCACAAATCAATAAAATGGTGAGGGTTCTTTCTATTTGATATTTTGTCATCCTAATTAAAAGAGCTTGTTTGATGAAGCTTAAAAGTAAAACTTAAATAACATACCTAAACATGTTTGGAAAGTTAGTTAAGGCAAGCATCCTCTTTATAAATTTCCAATTGTTTAGTATGTAGTATCACCACTTTCTAGTAACATTTTCTTGGGTTGCTAGTTTTTTTTTTCCGGTTTTTTGTTGTGGTTTTTTTTTGGTAGTTCTCATTGGGTAGCTTTTCATTGGTTGTTGATTGGATTGTTTTTGTGAATTCTTCAAGTTTCAATCCTTAAAATGCTGCTTGGAAAATTTCCTGCTACGGACAAAGAGACATGTTCTTAGCTTACTTTTCGGTTGATTGTGGACGTGCGTTTAGGGCTTCTACAGTGTTCAAAGATTCCTCACCCTTATGTAGGTGTTGTTTTTGCACGTTGTGTAACATCCCAAAATTTTATAAAATAAGATTATTTAGTGATAAGAATTTTGACCTAGACACATTTTATGTATGAGTATGACATGTTGAGACACAAGGTTCAAAATAAGCGTTAGACGACAATAATTTATTTGGGTCAAATAGTTAATTTTTGAAGAAGTTGGAATTATCATATCAATATTGGGCTCAGTGGGTAACTCATATTTAATCATGTATATTAGGCTCAAGAAAAGTTAATTTAGATAAGAAGGGATCAAGTTAGAGCCAACAAAAGAAAGTTATAATTAAATGAAATTTAAAAGGAATTAGTTCTATTTGATTAAAAAGGTTATGGCAATTGATGTTACATTATATTTTAAATATTAGTTATAATTAATGTTATAAATTACAGATCGCAAGATAATGACGATAATGAAATAAAGATGAAGAAAATAAGAACACAAGAATTTTAGAGCACGATAATTCACTATAATCAATAGTTTTATGTTTACAATATCAAGATTTCAATAATCTCAATTGAAATCTAAGCTCTCTTGAATGTTGTATGAATGTTTCTTTCTCTTCTCTTAATGTATACATTACAAGTCGTGACATATATATATAAACCCTAGAGATAAGTTGTAGGAGAATAGAGTCCAAAATTGCATAAAAAAAAGGAAACGGGCTTGGGCTGGATGAATTGTCACTCGAGGGACAGTGATAGTAATAGGTGGGAGACGAACTCTTGGGTTGTTTTCCACTGAGCTCGCTCGATCAGCGAGCTAGAGCTAGGATAGCAAAAATGCGACGACTTTTTTCTTCGGTCCATAATTTTGATCTCTTCAAGACCACTCCAATACCCACTAGAATTTGGGTTAAACCACAACAAATCTCCACCTTGAACCAAATTCCATCACAAGGAATTTCAAGTCACAACTCCATCAATAAACACCACTCTTTCTCTTCCAAACAAGCCCCAATGGACTAAATCAATGACAAACACCCACTAACTTCAAGCAATGTTCAAACTTAACAATATTAAGTTGTTTTGTCATCATATCAGCAGGATTATGACTGGTATCAACCTCGCTCACTACAATATCACCACGAGCAATCACATCACGCACAAAATGATACCTCACATCAATATGCTAAGTCCTCTCGTGAAACATCGTATCCTTAGTTAAGAAAATTGCACTCTGACTATCACAGAATACTGTAGATATCTGCAAGTCTTCACTAATTTTACCAATCAATTCCCTCAGCCATATAGCCTCCTTACATGCCTCTGTAATGGCCATGTATTATACTTTTATTGTAGACAAAGCTACTGTATTTTGCAACGTAGCTTTCCAACTAATAGCACAGCCTCTAAGGGTAAACACACACTCTATAAGTGATCTCCTCTTATCAAGATCCCCTATATAATCTGAATCCACAAGCATTTGAATAGCCCCTCAAGTACTAGAAGATCCACTGCATTGCTTCGCAATATTCCTTGCCAGGATTAGCCACGTATTTACTAACTGCACTAACTGCATGTGCCAAATCAGGTCTTGTACAAACCATAATATACATGAGCGAACCAATTGCATTAGAGTAAGGAACCCGAGTCATATAATCAATATCTTCATCTGACTGCGGACACAAGTTAGATGATAGTTTGAAGTTGGCAGCAAAGAGAGTGCCAACCTTAGCTTCCACCATATTGAATATTTCAAACACCTTCTCAATGTACCCTTTCTAACTCAAATATAATTTGCCAGCCTTTCTATCCCTCAAGATCTCCATTCAAAGATTCTTTTTAACTGCACCCAAGTCCTTAATGTTAAACTCCTTGCTGAGTTGTAATTTTTCTCTTTTGGCATCTACTTTATCCTTGGCTGCTATGAGCATATCATCAACATATAACAACAAATATGTAATGGATCCACCACTTTCCTTTCTGAAGTACATACAACTATCATAATTACATTTATCAAAACCATGAGTAGTCAAGAATGAATCAAACTTCTTATACCACTGCTTCGGTGATAGCTTTAATCCATACACAGATTTCTTCAACAAGCACACATAGTCTTCTTTCTTTAAAGCCATGAACGTCTCTGGTTGCTACATGTAGATGTTCTCCTCAAGTTCTCCATGTAAGAATAATGTCTTGACATCTATTTGCTTAAGCTCCAAATCATTCTTAGCCACCACTCTAAGTAAAACCCAACTAGAACAATGCTTCACAACTGGTGAGAACACATTTGTAAAATCAACATCCAAAATCTGACTGTAACCTTTTGCCACCAATCTAGCCTTGTATCTAGCATCTTCAATCCCTGACGTGCCTTCATTTCTTTTGAACACTCATTTACAACTAACCACCTTTTTACCTTTAGGAAATTTTACCAAGTCCCAAGTGTTATTTTTGTTCAATGACTCCATCTCCTTCTGCATTGCAATCATCCATCTGCTAGAATCATAGCAATTGACTGGCTCTGAATATGTAGTAGGCTCCTTTGTAGAATCAATGTCTTCAGCCACACTCAATGCATAAGCTACCAAATCTGCTTCTACATACTTCTGTGGAGGTCTAATCAATCTGGGAGGTCTATCCTTAGCCATTGAATACTGTGGTACTGGTGGTGTAGGCAAAGTAGGCAAGATATTACTTTCTGTCAACCCCGAACTAGACTGATCTGTAGTAGAATGTTTTGCAACCTGTGACTGTTCCTCTTAACCAACTTCCAAATATACCTGAGTTGAATGATTATGTTCATCAGTTTAATCATAATCCCCAAGAGGTAAACCACGAACCATAGCAAGTTCATCAAATATTACATTCCTACTAACAACCACATTTCTACTTCTGTTGTAGACAAAGCTACTGTATTTTGTAAAGTAGCTTTCCAATTGATAGCATAGCCTCCAAGGGTAGCTTTCCATTTGTAAAATCAACATCCAAAATCTGACTGTAGCCTTTTGCTCAATGATTCCATCTCCTCCTGCATTGCAATCATTTATCTGCTAGAATCACAGCAATTGACTGGCTTTAAATATGTAGTAGGCTCCTCTGTAGAATCAATGTCTTGAGCCACACTCAATGCATAAGCTACCAAATCTGATTCTACATACTCTTATGGAAATCTAATATGTCTGGGAGGTCTATCCTTAGCCATTGAATACCGTGGTGCTGGTGGTGTAGGCAAAGTAGGCAAGATGTTACTTTCTGTCAACCCCGAACTAAACTCATTTGTAGTAGAATGTTCTGCAACCTCTGATTATTCCTCTGAACCAACTTCCAACTCCACTTGAGTTGAATAATTATGTTCCTTAGTTTAATCAGAATCCCCAAGAGGTAAACCATGAACCATAGCAAGTTCATCAAATATTACATTCCTACTAACAACTATATTTCTAGTCTCGGGACACACAACTTTTCTTGTTTGAACAATTTTGTTTTTTGCCTTTTTTTTTTGTATCCAATGGTTTTCGTATACCTTTCCTCCTTTTATTAAATTTTAAAGTATTTTCCTAATATGCGTCTAGTTGTCGTGTTTTGTCAACGTCTAAGTATAGAAATGCTTTAAGAGGTTTGTGTTCAACTTGAGCCCTGTTGAAACTCAAATCATAATTCAGTTGGAACAATGCAAATTGCAATGGTTCCTGGAATTAAGAAAATGATCTTTTTTTCACAATGTGTTTCTGGGTCTCTTGCTTTCGGTATGCATGTTAGTAATCTCGGTTCAATTGTTACTTTAGATACTTAAGCAATTGAAGGTTGAGAAGCTCATTTTATCCGCCATTCCTAACATATAGTGGAGACAGGGACAAAGAGTTTGGAGCAAAATAGACATCATGGTTTTTCCAAGATCCATATGGCTGAGGAAGCCTCTGTGTCATATTACCACGAATCAATAACATGGTGAGGGTTCTTTGTATTTCATATTTTGTTCATCCTAATTCAAAGAGCATGTTTGGCGAAGCTTAAAAGCAAAACTAAAATAACACACCAAAACATGTTTGAAAAGCTTTTAAGACTAGAATCCTCTTTATCACTTCCCAATTGTTTAAGATGATCTCCACTTTCTAGTAACATTTTCTTTGGTCGCCAGTTTTTTTGTCAGTTTTTGGTCGGGGTTGTTCTGATTGGTGGCGTTTGGTCGGCTATTGATTGGGTTGTTTTAGTGCATTCTTGAAGTTTCGAACCCAAAACTGCTGCTTGGGAGATTTCCTGCTACAAACAAAGTTGGTTATTTTGCAACCTCTAGTTTTTATTTTGTTCTCTGATGTCGTATTGTGGCGACTGTTTTTCTTCTCTTTCTTTTATTTTCCTCGTAGGTCGCGACCTTCCAGGATCTATTTTCTCTCATGCACAATGCATTTCCTTGGTTGACCCAAAACTTTGGTTGGGCCTAGGTATTGTCTGACCCATTTACTATTTTTTGTACCAGATACCCTTCAGCAGCCTTTTATGAGTTATGTGCAGCCCTTCGTATTAGTTGGCCTATCACTCCAGGTTCTGACAAATCAGATATATATCTTTTGTCACGAATCACTACTGATTCGTGACAACTTTCTATCTTCGGGTTCTGCGGGAAGACTACATCCACAGTGAATAAAACCATGTGCTTGCAAGATGCATGTTCTTGGCTTACTATTCAGTTGCTATGGATGTGTGTTTAGGGCTTCTGCAGTGTTCGAAGATTCCTCACCCTCTTGTAGGTGTTTTTTTAATGTAATGTTTTTGCACGTTGTGTAACATCCAAAAATTTTATAGAATAAGATTGTTTATTGAGAAAAAAAATTGACCTAGACACCTTTTATACATGAGTTTGACATGTTGAGGCACAAAGTTCAAAATAAATTTTTGACGACAATGATTTATTTGTGCCAAATAGTTAATTCTTGAAGGAGCGAGAATTACCATGTCAATATTGGGCACGTTGGGTAACTCATATTTAATCATGTATATTAGGCTAGAAAAGTTAATTTATGTAAGACCGAACCAAGTTAGAGTCAACCAAAGAAAGTTGCAATTAAATTTAAATCTTAGTTATAATTAATCTAAACTTTAGGAGTTTACTCCTAATCTAATTATTCTTGGCCAAATCCAATTTCATTATATTTAGGCTAATCACCCATTTTTCTTGGATTTATTTATTTAGCATGCATGAAAGATTAGTAATTCCATTTTCAATAGCACACTATGCCCGTCCGAACCCCAAGTTGCGCCAACTTCATCTTTCATACTCATCAGATTTAGTTACAAAATTCATACACGCTATGGCCATCAGATTTTTATCTCTCGCGTCTTCATTTTGTGCATAAAATTATAAAGTTTCCACCCAAAAACCCGTAGAAAGTGTACATGCATACACTTATAGTCCATAAAGTTTTCAGTGAATTAAACGAGGAGATCGAATACTTACTTTCGTGTCAGTGTTCATTATTATTCAGAGCTAATATGCACTGGGGATTAAGTTCAAATCTCCTCTATCAAGACTCTCTTCTTCCTTAATTTCAACAATATTTTCATAAGAAATATATGAAAAGTATTTCATCGAAGCACGTGAAGGATGTGGAATTAAACTAATTAAAAAGCAGTTCAAATCATTGATCATAAAATCAACACACCTTGTTCCGAATTATCATATTAGAAATATAAATAAAAAATCAACAAACTTAAACTTTTTGACGAAGTGATTTAGGATTTATTTGTGTTTTTGGAAAGTCAAAAACTGTTTTCGAGATTAAGAAACTATTTTTTGAACATTTTTGAAAAGTTTTCTGAAAACACTTTCTCCAACTAAAAAAACTTTTAGAATCAGATAGTTTCTTTAGAAAACTCTTATACAAGAAATAGAAACAAAACAGAAATTTTGTCAAACGTCCTTACTGTGCTCTATAAAAGTTCTCTGATTGAATACTTAGTTTTTTGACCTTTGCCTGTGATTTTTACATTTTCAGATTCAGGGGCACTTACATTTGTAATTTTAGATGCACAGCCTAAGATCTGGTGTTATGTTTGTCTCTTACCTAGTGAGTTTAAAATGGAAAGTACACTTGTGATATAATGTAGATTTTAGTGTATTTACTTGTTTTAGGCATTGTAAGTTTATGGTAAATTAGTGTGACACTTGCAGAATCTGTTATGTGGCATTATCATTGCTGTTTTACTTTTTGGAAGACTCAAGATTTCACCTATTATGTTATAATCGCTATTGAAAGAATACTAGAGATATTGCATGGCGAGGTGGGATTGAGGATCTGTAAGGTGGTTTTGTGGGGTCAGTCAATGAGCAGAGGATTTTCGCAAGGTGTTCTTTAGAAATGACACAGTCGGTAGTACACAATGCGCTGTTAACAGTGGTAAAGGATGTGTTTGTTGTTACTGGTTCTGTGCTCCATAGTGGAAACTCTTCAACAACGAGTCAAGATGATTGCTTTGATGCGAAAAAAGAATTCAAGGGGAAAACTCCACTACAATGTCTCAAGAGAACTTAACTTCACGAAATCAAAGTAATCATGAAACAAAATTAGCTGTTGAAATTCTTCCAAATGGGAAAACTGATTTAGGGGATAGCTTGAATATGTCTGTCTACGAAGGAGTTGTTACAGTTATGTCTAAGGAAGATTCTTACGCTATAACGCTATAACACATCTTTTACTTGAATCAACTGGTGAGGGGATTATATGCCGTCATCATAAACTGAAGGAACATGTCGATCTTGGCCAAGTTTATGAAGCTAGAGGAATGGGTTGTATGTATACCAATTGCTTTGCCTTCTTCTCAAGATGCTATGCATGCAAGCTTCTAGTGATGGATTCTGCTATCAATGTTGAAGACAAGTGGGAAATCATCTACTTGCCAAGCTTCAACAGAGGGACTCCTACGTCCTGAATCTGGATGACGAGGAATTATCAATGCCGATGTTAGGTTGTCGCTCGAGCGAAGGCAAGGCGACAGTCGAGCGATGAAGTTTCTGTTTCTGACGCTCGAACCAAACCTTGGCGAAAGTGAAGTGAAAATTCGCGTCGTTTTTCCTTCTTTCCCATTTTGAACCCTAGACCTAAAATATCATAACTTTCACTAATTGCGCACTACTCCTTGACTTTTTACAACGTATCAACTTTAGTCTTTTTTGTTCATAGATTTGTCAATTACATTAAATACCTAACAAGCTCCCCCTTTTGCATTATGTGACAAAACTACAATCTAAGTCAAGGCTGTAGTAAATTAAAATTACAGATTGAAATCAACTGACACAACCAACAATTGTCTTGAACAAATTCTGCATTTCATTTTTCAATACCTATTTCCGGAAATAAACAACTCAAAAAATACCCAGTGTATAATGTATGTGAAACAGTATTAAATGTAAAAATAGTTCAAGCAGTTCACAGTGTAAAAGTGATTTAAGCAGTTAATAACTCATAATGCAAATTTCCAGTTTCATATCATATGCTAAATTAAGATGTAAAAGTGATTTAAGCAGTTTTAACTCATAATGCAAAATTTCCAGTTTCGTATCATATGCTAAATTAAGATGTATTATCAATGCAATCCAACATACCAAAACGAAACATTGATACTACTAAAACATCAAAACTTAATCTAGCAAAAATTGAAAATATATCATATAATCAAAATCAAATATTTTAGATACATCAAGTAGATAAAAACATACTGTTGAAATATCTACTCTATACACATCTACTCCCCATTTTGTTACAAAATGACAAAGGGTAATCCAAAAACTAATTAGCATCGACAGCAACGTTAGAATCAGCCCTCTCCTCTGAAGCTGCATCATCATCCCAGTGACGATGAATCCATCGAAATCCACACTGAAGATACCCAACAGTACCCCGAAGCATAGTAAACTCGGTAGTGTGTTGATGAACTATAGCCCGTAGCTATGTAAGCTCGCCATCATCCGAGTATCCTGCTCAATCAGTACGGTCGTCTGCCCAATAAGAGCAACAGACGGGTCAATGGTAATAGACGCAGAAGGTGGAATAGACTCAAAAGGAGAAGGAGAAGACATGGATGTCGAGGGAATATCAGTGGGCAAAGGAGCAGAGAAAGTAGAAGGGAAATCAGATGGATGAATAGAGAGAAGATTATCAAAAGGATCAGTTGGCACAGTTGGATCAACTGACTCAGTTGGCTCAGAAGAAGCATGCGACCTACTCTAAGCAAAAGTAGTGAGGCCAATTGGTAAAGAAACCCTTCGAGGAATCCCCTTGGGAAAACTAATGCCTAGCGCTGACACAAGACAATAAATAAGACATGTATAGGGAAGTCCCACCCGAGTCCTTGTGACATGAAAGGCACGTAAGATCTGCTGACATATGAAAGTAGGCAGATTAATAGAGTCGCCATGCAAAAGGGTGTACAAAAATCGTACCCTCTCCATAGGTAAAGAAGAGGTATACGAAATTGGCCACAGATTTGTGCACACAATGCGCAATAAAATCTGTCGATCAGTGGGAAGAGAACCAGTGCGCATCGCACCTGGACCACCCTCCAACGGTGTGTGAAACACCGTAGAATGAATGAGAGAGTCCGATGGAAGTGTCCCAATAGACAGATAAGGAAATAATGGGTGAAGAACCTTAGGAATATGAACAAGACTCGATATGACATCGGGAGTGATCCTAACTGCCTACCTCGAAGGAAAACCTTAAAAGTCAAACGCTAACATTATGAATGTTAGCGTAGAATTCCTGAACAAGAAGACTAGAAGGAGGGGTCAACTCCACCAATAAACGTTCCCAACCCCGAGAAATGAAAATGACAGCGAAGTTAGGTGACAGGTCAGACATAATGACCTCGCGCTCAAACAAAACGTGTCTCAATGAAAACTGTGACCCTAAAGTATCATGTGCAACGACAGAAATAAACCTAGACCTACTGAAAGAAGTGGAGGTACTAGGACTATGAGTGACAGTACGAGCTCTTTGAGGCAGTATTTGAAATGGTTAAAACTAATATATCAATACTACGACCAAACAAATGAGATGTATGAAACGCATGAAAGCACACAAAACGAGACAAAAATGCATATGCACTGCACTTGTGAATGAATGCACAAAGAGATGCCGTGAAGCCTAGACGTAGGTGACGTGAAGACATGATGTATGTCTTGATTGAATGCATCAGTGACGTGACAACCCCACATGGGGCCAACACCAAAACGAAACCAAGACTATAACTAGAACTAGAGAATCTGTGAGCCCTACGTCAATAACGGAAAGCAAACATCACACTCCCAATCTATAACTAGACAATTCAAATCAACACATCTAAAATGACTAACCGCAACACGATCAAATGTGGGTACAATACAACTAACAAAATCACCACTCCAACCAAAAACACCACCATCACAAACCATCAACGACCCACAAATCAAACAACACAAAAAAAAATCAACAAGACAAACTCACAATCAAGCAAAAAAATACCAAAAATGAAAATTAAGCATCCAATGTCTCCAAAACTCCAAGGCTCAAATCATCAACATGCAATGAAGCATCAAAACCAAAAAAAAAAAATGGAGAAAAATCGTGGGAAAAAAGTCCAAAAATTCAATTTTCGTTGCAAAATTGTGAAAAATGATGACATTATATGTTAATCAAGAAGAATATGAAGAGTAAATGCCAGAAATGTAAAGCAACAATGGCAAAAATCGAACCAGTCCAAAATAATTGCAAACACAAAGAAAAGAAAAAAAAAAGTTTAAGCCATGCACCTTCAAAGAAAGTGGAATCAATGAATTTGGACCACAAAGAGTTGATTTGAGATGATGAGAGCTTGCTGAAACTATCAATTTGACGTAGGTGGGTGAATTTTGAGAGAAATCAAGAGGAAAAATGAGAAGAAATGCGAAAAACCCTGAAAAATAACGATAAAATTCAAAAAGATGGCATGTTACTCGAGCAAGGGTCGAGCGAGAAGCGAGCGAAGGAGCTTGGGCTTCTATTGCTCGAGCGTTGCTTAGCGAGAAGCTAGCAAAAAACTTATTGACAAAAATAGCACTGGATTTTTGAAAATAAAGAAAAATAGCACCTTTTTTAAAAAAAAATTTAAAGAATTAACCATGGACAACCAGATGAACTAAAAAAAAAAGTTCATGTGCTCACAAGAAAAGCATTATCTATAAAAGTTTCCTACATACTCAATCTAGTTCAAAACAGAGTAAAGTGTATAAGAGACTCACGCATGTAAAGTGCCACTATGTTCTCGTGAACATGACTCCGAACCTTAAATTTGTGAGAAATGATATGCGAACATCATTGTTAAATAAATATTTTCATCACTCATGAAATTCAAACCTATACAATTTTTTGGACCTAAAAATGAGCTCAATTACATAAATATTTTTCTTTTCTCCCCCTGAATTTAAGCATATAATTTTTTACGTCGCTTTCTCAAATATTGCATCTTATGCGTAGACTCATGTCCATTAAACAACTACATTGACCCATGTAATGAGCTTTAGGCCGGTTAACCCAAGTCAGTTGACCATAGGCACTAGCTTATAAGAACCCCTCGAGCTTAATTACTCGAGTCAAATAGGATTCGTACACAAGTATAAGATGAACCAAACTATTGTATATTTTATTTTATTTTTAAATAGTACGGGGAGATACATCATGAGCTAAGGTCAACTAAATGTAGGTCAATTCACGTTCAAGGTCACCTTATCAACAGATAATAGCCATCCCAAATCTCACACATGCAGTCCAGACTCACTCACCAGATCACAGTGTGTGCCGTACAGATTGTACATGAAGAAACTTATACTCAATATTCCATATTAAACCGAACCAAGTAATGAAAATGATAGTAAAGAACAGATAAATGCACACTTGGTCACAAATGTAATGTTCAAGAGCACCATGAACTGTCTAGAACAAAAAAAAAAATATTTTATTTATTTATTGTTAAAAAATATCAATACCTAAAGAAAATAAATACAAGTCGAAATAAAACAAAACACAAATATGAGATGCATGCACGAATGAATGAACTCAATAAATTGAATATGCATGCATGGAGAACCATGGATGCACTTACCTTTAAGAGCATAATCAATCTCATGACCTTCCAGTTCACTCTTTTTAACCCAAGCTTACTTAGAAGTAGAAGTGATTTTAGTTAATCGAGTCATCATCTCGGTTAAGTGGCTAACCTGATTAGCGAGAAAGTTAATTGTGCTCGAGACATCTTGACTTTTACTTCTAGTCACGCGTTTACGACACCTAGATCTTGTGTGTCCCAGTATGCCACAATGGTGACAGGTGGGAATAAAACAAGATTCAAACTTGCTCGACGGTTGTTGTCGATATGTAGGACAATTGACCCTATGTTGTCTAGTAGGTCTTGAACCAAAGATATTCGTGAAATTAGGTTCAAGATTAACAGCATTCCGAGCCTTTTTAGTGGCTGGGACAAACGTGGTCTTGGATGTACTAGCAGTAGTATTACCAATTTGAACATAACCTAAACCATGCCTATTTCCAACAGGCTTGTTCATCCCTAGCAGATTATCAAGTTTATGCAAACCACTCATGAATGATTGGAGTTGAGTATTAGATTTTTCAAGATCACTTGTTAAGGATTTAACTTTGGCTTCCAAGTTTTCGTTAACAAGCTTCAACTCACTCAGGTTTTTGGTAGAGTCCTGAAGGTCACCTTTGAGTTTTTTTTTTTCTCCCTTTCAAGATCATTTACCTTTTCAGTACCGTTTTGTTGACCTTTTTACTCTCCTTAAATAGTTCACGATAAGATTCGTGAATATCAGCTTCATCCTCTGATTTTTCACTCTCTTTATCACTTTCAACCTTATCAGATTCAATCGTAGCTATTGATGTGAATGCCATGAAATTTCGTTCATCATCACCTCTATATGTATCACTCTGAGCACTCGAATCTGATTTATCATCACTCAAGATCACAGCTAAAGCCTTACATCTTTCTTTATTTGAACTCCTTTTCAAGTTAGGACATTCATTCCTATAGTGACCGTAACCTTGACATTCATGGCATCTAACAGATTGAGTTTTCTTAATGGGAGCCCTTGAGTTATTTTTCTCACGTCTATCTTTCGAGAATCTATTAGGGACTTCATTTTTACGTTCTTGATGTTTTTTCCTATTCCTCATCACTTTCTGAAATTTTTAACGAAATAAGCTATTTCGTCACCCCTAAGCGTCTCAGCATCAGTGAACTCACTGTCTTCTTTTCTAATCATATTCATGATTATGGATTTAACCTTTTTGGGTCGAGAAACAGTGAGTTCATAGGTTTGAAGGGATCCTACGAGTTCTTCAATTTTAACTGCATCTAAGTCCTTGTTTTCTTGAATCGCGGTGACTTTAGGTCTAAACCTTTCAAGTAGGGATCTAAGGACTTTTTTAACTGTCCTTAACTCCAGAATCTTCTCACCTAGGTTAAAACTCGAATTAACTATGTCATTCAGTTTCGCATAGAATTTATCGAACGATTCATCGTCCTTCATTCTAATTTCTTCAAACCTAGAGGTTAACATCCACAGTTTAGAATTTCTAACAATTTTAGTTCCTTTGTGTGTGGTTTCTAAGATGTCCCAAACTTCTTTAGCAGTCTCACACATCGAAACTCTCCTAAACTCTTCTACACGCACAACCATGAATAGGGCATGAATGCCCTTATTGTTCCAGTTACGCTCAGCTAAGTCATCTTTAGTCCATAATGAAATATCAGTGGGTGTAACTACGCCAGGAATAGTAAATGAAGGTGGAGTCCACTAGTTTGAACGCTAATACAAATACGTTCATCCAAACTTTTAAGGAATGCTCTCATTCAAACTTTCCAATAAGCATAGTTGCTTCCGTCGAAAAACGGCGACACGGACAATGACCGACTCATCTAGAATTTATTAAGGGCCAGAAATCAAATTAAAGCTCTGATATCAATTGAAAATACATAGTTTGGCCCTAAAAACACCTTGAAAGGGGTGAATAGGTGATTATGCGGAGTTAATAAATTATAATAAATTAGTAACAAGTCACTAATTGATTATCTTTAGATAATTATGCAATCAGTTCAATTATCCTATGTTTGAATACCACAGAATATAAAAATAGTAAACAAAGCAATAAACAACGCACGGTATGTCCCACTGTATGCAAGTGACAGTAAGCTAATAAATTGACCCCTTCGTGACTCAGCGATAAGCTTCGATCATCAAGAACAGCACTGTCTTCAGCAGATATTGCCAATGATTACACACTCAGGATACCTGGAGAAGCCTTTGCATTTTCTCAGGGCCAAAACAAAGTTACAGTTGCAGTCATGCAGAATCATCTGGTTTTACCGGTGACTTCTCTCAGTTAGAGCAGTTTATTAGGGAGAATGTAAATCATTAATATCGTATGCCAAACAGATATTCGCAAGTATGATTTTCTTGGTTTCGAGAGATTATTATCCAGTTTCCTTGTTGCTTAAATTCAAGTAAATATTATTTGTTTCAAAATATTTTTCAATATGTTGCTTTTCTCTTTAAAATGTCACTTCTTTTGAAAGTAATTACTGAATTATTGAGAAAGAATTATCCAATATACTCTACATAATATCTTCCTAAAAAAATAACTATAGTCCATACATAACTTTTATTTTCACGATCTATATAACTTGGTTGAATTATTGAAAATCAAATGCATAAATCATTATAATTACAACATATACTATAGAAGATAACCATTAATTTTTATACGCCATAACCTAGCAAAAAAATGTTTAATTTTCAACAATATATTTTTTTTTAAAAACACTTCGTGACATTTTGATAGGAAAGTTTTCACTAGATGTGTGGGAAAATGAATGTATGATTCTTTAGACGCTCAAAATCTAGTGCTAGTGATGATCTAATCCATGTCGAAGTTGACATAGTTATCAATGAACTCAAAAGCAAAAGCTAGAGAAAGTAATTTTGTAGCATATGTAGGAATAGGTTTGTTAGTACAGTTTTTTGTCATTTTGTATCTTAGTATAAGAAATTTTACTTTCAAAAACGAAAAAAGTTTGATTTAGCTAAAAAAAGATTTTCAAAACTAAAATTTTCATTGTGAAAAGGTAAATAAATTTTTTTCTTTTTGTATCTATGAAAAGGTAAATATGTTACAATTTAACAAAGATCCTGATTGTCCAAAATTTAAATATGAAAAGGAAATGCTTATGTTGCTTCTCCTTCTGGTATATTTATTGCCTTTTAGTAAATAAAATGTTTATGTTTAGATATGTAGGGCTGGGATTTGGGAATATTGGTTTTATATTCGTTTACATTTGTCATATTTGTGGAATGCTTAATGCTTGTTAGAGTAATCTGTCAAAGTGACGTAATTTACTAATGGGCATATTCTTTCCAAAATATTTAAGGGGTCTATTTCTCATCAAAAATAAGGAAAAAGGAGTTTCAAGACAGCTAGATGACTTTAAAGTGGAGAAGAAATAACTAAGAAGGGGCTAACCATAGCAGCCATTATGTTGACACATAGAAAATCTTCATTATTCCAAGAGGTATAATCCTTGGATTTTGTATGTTGAATTGCAACCCAAATTCCATTGGGAATTGGTGTTTTGTTTGAAAAGGCTTTAAAGAGGTCAAAATATGGATAAAGGAAATGTAGGGCAGAAATTGGAGCCCAGGCACTCAATTCCGTGTGCCTAGGCGCCAATCGGGTGTGAAAATCAGATTTGGAACAAAGATTCAATGCTTGAGTGCTAGGACAAACTGCTGCTCACAGCTCACCTACCGCAAGCTTGGGCGCTGGCACACTGCTCAAGACGCGGGAGCTTTGCTACTTGAGCGCAGTAGTTATATTATCGAGAACCTTCTCCTTAGGTGAAATCATCCAAAAAAAAAATTTTTCCACCACAAGTCCTTAGATTATCGAGAACCTTCTCCTTAGGTGCACCGCTCGTCAGCTGTGCTGCACGAGTAGTGCACAAACACTTCGATCAGGGTAACGTGTTCGTGTCTTGACACTAGTAAAATATAATTTAGCTCAAAGTTCTTATAATATAAAAATAGGCACTCTTATTTAAAATATTTCAACAAAAAATAAATAATACGACTAAAATTCTACTATATAAAAAAAATGTGTTGTGTCGTACTTTTTAGAAAAATCTTACGGCGGAGCGTCAGGCGTGTGTCAATACATCCTGGCTCCTAAGTAACTACATTCCTTATGTAGTGGCTTTAAATTCATAAAATCAATTTCAACTTATTATAAAGCATGAAAATATAATATCGTGACATTCGAGGCATATGAACATAAACTTTCTTCATTCACTTGTAAAGCACGAACATAAATAGTCAGTCTGTTTTCCACTCTTTACCGAAAATTCTAGCTTTTTCCTGAATTTCATAAAACTATTTGTTATTTCTTTCAGATGGATGCCTCGACAATTGCTGCATACAAGGTTGATAATGCACCAAGGCCGCGTGTATGCTTAACTCTTCTTCAACTCATAGGATCGATGATAATTGTTTTTTGTATACTTATTTAGGCCATTAAATTGGAGTATTTGTTAGTGATTTAGATGAGTTCTAGCTTAATTAGTTAATTATGTTTGTTAGGTTGAACTCAATGTAAATTGGAGGAATTGAAAGAAAAGAAAGGAATGGAAAATGGGTAAAACTGAAAGATATCCAAAGTTTGGGAACTAGAGTGTAAATATTCAATAGTTGATTCAGACCATAAAATGATGATTGAAGATCACATATAATCAATTGGATGCAATTGGAGGTCAAAGGAGTGAAATATAGTTTAAGTAATTTCACATATAAATTTCCAACCAATGAAGTTATGCTCCGAATTTTTAGTCTCAACTTGAGTTCCATTTTTTGGATAGCAAACATTCGAATTGGAAAACTCAGACCTAGATGAATTGTAACCCTTTAAATTATCTTTCCAATGTACTTTAAATTACCTCAATCAGATATCACAAGAAAACGTTATGATCAAAATACCAAAAGCTGCTCAGGGACAATACAACGAAAATCGGAGTGCGTTCGCGAGCAATTCTTGGCTCGCGCGCATGATGCCAATTTTCTTGAACCGAGAGTAATTCAACATTCTTGCGCGTGCGTGGTAGCTATACATGCACACGCCCTGGCCAAATTTTGTGCTAACAAACCAAATTTTTTATATTTTTTATTCAAAGTCTTATTGGTAACACCTTTGGGACGATTTCTTGACCTAAATTCAACCCTTATAAATAGAGAACAAGAGCTACCCATTGAAAAACCCTCCCTTGCCTCTGCATACATAATAATATCATCAAATTCATCAAGAACAAGAGGCCAATTCATCACTTTTGAGAGAAAACATCAGACCCGGGCAAGGAATTAAAGTCAATTACATCAAGATTTTGAAAATTCTACCTTGGAATTGAAGATCAACATTTTTTGCATTCTATCATGGTATGGATGATATTTTTCTATTATTCTTCTTGTAATTTACTTAAAAGCATACTAGGCTATATCCATTTTTATATTGGATATTTGTTATTTATTTGTAATTCAAGACTAGTATTTCGTGTTTCTTGATTATTCTTGTATACCCATTGCATTATTTAATTGATTGGCCACAATTAGATAATTAGTTGTTTGTTGGAGTGTTGGGAGACTGACAATAAGTTTAAAAAACGACAAAATTAACATATGTGCAATAGATATTAGAAATAACATTTATCATAGATAATATAAACTTTAATGCATTCTAATCATTCGAATTTCGGCAAGGAATAGATTCGGGTTAGATTTAATTTTTTTGGAAAAGAAAAATTATATATCATAGCTTTATCGATTGTCAAGAACGCATGAACAGAACTAGATTACAAATCAAGAATTGAAATAGATAGCAATAGACGGAAATCCAATACAATCATCCATAATTTGATAAAAACTAAACTTCTACAGCTTTCTTAGATGAATTTGGAATAATCATAAAAATCAAATCTCCTTTGTTTACATAATTCGAATTCCATTAAAAACTAGTAAAGTTAAACTATGATACTCTCAACTCAGTGAATCTATTACTCGTGAATGATTACATAAGCTTCCGGGTTTCGCACGAACAATTGATCATGGAAGTATCAAAATCTAACAATGAACCTACATTCTCTTGGTAATTAGTTCCCCCAAAATTTTGATTTGAATTTTATTTCCGTTTTACTAAATGTTGAAGTTTGATATTAATCTTGTTTAGTTGAGGTAGTATGTTAGCTTGTCTAAATGTTACTTGCTATTTACTGATGTGAATTTGGAAATTTGTTCACTTCAATTTTTTTAATTTTTTTATACGAAGTTTTTTTTAGGTATTTATGATAGCTCTTAATTGAGTAGTAATCATCTGTGAGAAGCAATATTTTTACGCAGCTAATACATAAATAGAATAAACTGTGAAGCAATTCCACATGATGGAGGGTTCCTCATTTTAAGTTCATTCAAACTTAGAAGTTGATTGTAGTTGCTTATTTAATACTTTCACAGCTGTAATTACAATTTCTTCTAACACTTCTACTTTTAGGGGATAAAGGTTATGACGTAATGGGGTGATATCTATTTTGTGTTGGCCAAATTTGTTTGGACGTCCTTTTTAGATGCTCGTAAAGAGAGGCAGAAAAATGTTTCCTCTACGAGGAAATCTATTCATCCCCATTGGTGTTAAGAACCAGTCTACGTGATAATTACATGACATTACATGATAAATTCATTTAAATGCAAAGTCATATAACTCATTTAATTAAACTAATAAAGTATAAACACCTATAGTGGTGCTAGAGCATCAGTGGGGATGAATAGCATTATTCGTTATATTTGAATAATATTTTTCAAGTGTTATACAGGTATGAAACTAGAAATGCTCACCTGATCATCTGCGATAATGTTAGATAATTTTGTCAAAGGATCCCGTTATAAATAACAATGTCTTATGTCCCGTACCTTTGGGTTGGCTACATATTATTTCCTCACTACTCCATTAGATTTATTGCTTTATTTGTGAGAAGAACCAAAGAAACTAAACTGGGCCATGTTAGTTTTAATCTAGCTTGATTTTATGTGTTCAGGTTTATATGTCAAAGCTTTAACTTTCCTTAGGTTTATATGTTGTGGCAAACTGTCTTCTTCTCTTATATTGTTTTTCCTGCTATTTTCATTATCTTTTCTTTTCCTACATCAAAAGCTACATTTCACCATACTCATGAAACCTGGCTTACCCTCATAGTTGGTTTTTAAGTTCCTTCTTAAGCTAGTTCACTTGCATTACCTGGTTCTATATATGGTTGCTTAATATTTTTTTCTTGTTGAAGGACAGTATCTCAAGTTACCAAGACAGAGAAATGTTGAAGAACTCATCATTTCAGGCGATCCTTCTTACTTGTGTAGTTGGCTATTGTACTTGATGCCACATTTGTTAATAAAAAACAAGTTGATTTTATAAATGAAGAATGATATAAATCACAAGTCATAACATAAAATTTTAGTTTTTATTTTAATAGTGTAATTAAGTCAGTGCTGATAACAGAAACCAGTAGTTGATCTGTGACAGTTTAAGACTAATTCACGCAAGAGCTGCAGGGGCTACTTATTTGATTTGGAGAATGCAGCTGCAATGAGGAGAACTATCTACCCATTAATTGTAAAGAAACCAACTAGTATAGTAATTTGATGTAAAAAATGAATAAGTTAGAACGGAAAGAAGAAATCCAATAATCAGACATTTTAACTCTTCTCTTTGCTTGCTGATTTTCATGGTTGTTTCTTAGTTTTGATTTCGTAGCTATGTAGGGTCCATCATATGCTTTGTTAGAAACGGGATGAGGTTATACGACACGATATGAAGTATTGATCACAACAACAAGAACACAAGAAACAAAAGTTTAATTTGGCAGAGAAATTGGAGATTTTATTCAACTATAATGTAGAACAACAATACTGTACAATTCTAACTTGAAGTAATGAATTAACTTGTAAAGAAAAGTCTACTATTTATAGGGGTACATGTCAAACCCTAATAATAGTCCTGAAGATGGGAACTATGTCAAAAAATGCGTGGAATCAACAAAACAAAGAAAACCAAGATGACAGTAGCGCTCGAGCACCAGTCGTGCGGTAGTGATGCAGGAGGGTCCGAGTTAGATGCTGAGTTGTCAGATAACACGTTAATGGCTCTAAGGTATCACGAGTTGGCAGATCGAGGCAAGGATGGCAAGTGATCGCGTAACTTTGGCAATTAAGTCGTGTTTCGGTAATTTGGCCATAACTTTGGCTACGGTTATCCGAATCGCGATCATGACCACAATCCGGAAAGCTCGTTTCGGCGCGCACATCGTGGCCACCCAGCTATGCTTGGTGTGTGCCGTTTTCATCCTCAAATTCAGCTGTTTTCCCTTCTGAATTGCTATTTTAAGTTATTTTTTGCTATTTTTGGTAATATTTCGATTGCACGTTAGGAGATAATTTTTAACCCGATTTGGGCTAGATTTTTTGCAGAATACTTATTTTATTCCATATTTTCGTTTGGCGTGATTTTTGGAATTTTGCCATTTTTGATAAAATTCGGATTTCGGCTATAAAGTCCGACTTGTGGACTTATTTTCATCATTGCGTGATATAATAAAATTCTCTAAACTTCAGAGACGTTTTCTCTGTGTTTTTTTGGCGTTAATCTTGTGTTCTTCCCTGTGAATTTGCTGGTAGAACTAGCCTGCAGAATAATCACTATTCTACCCGGCATCAGTTGGTATCAGAGCTTCAATCTTCTTCCTGGGTGAGATTTCATCAGTTCCAATGGCTGGAGGACGTGGTCGTGGTCGACGTGGGCAGGTTCCGATTGAGGAAGTCCAACACCGTGATCGTAATATTCAGGATGCCACGATTGAAGATTTGCAGAGGCAAGTTGCAGAATTAACCCAGCGCCTCGCGGCGCCCGATTTGGAGGACCATGAGATCTCCGAGCCCGAGTCTGATTCTGCTGTTTTTGAAAATCCCTACCACCAACGTGATCTATTTCCGGAGCATCGTGGTCGGGATGAGCGTTATAGGGATCTCGGTTTTCGAGTGGATCTGCCCGAATTTTCTGGTACGTTACAGGCTGAGGGATTTATCGACTGGATAAATGAAGTGGAACATATCTTTGATTACAAGGAAGTGCCTGATCGTGTGAAGGTAAAATTGGTTGCCATCAAACTCAAGGGCAGGGCGTCTGCCTGGTGGGAACAGTTGAGGCGTTCACGGGATAGGCAGGGAAAATCCAAGATCGCTGATTGGGAGAAGATGAAGAAAAAGATGAAGGGTCACTTTCTTCCCTTCGGTTATACTCAAACCTTATTTCAACGACTTCATATGTTGAGGCAGGGTTTGAGATCAGTTGATGATTACACAGAGGAGTTTTACCAATTGGTAGCCCGGAATGACTTATCTGAGACGGAGGAACAGATGGTAGCACGGTACTTGGGAGGGTTGCGCTAACCCCTGCAGGATGTCCTCAGCTTTCACTCACTGTGGACTATGTCGGAAGCATATCAGTGTGCACTTGCTGTTGAAAAACAGCAGAACAAGAGGCCAGTTCTTAGGAACGATCAGAACAATCGACCAGTTCGCCCTCAGGATTCCCATCCCGTCCAACAGATACCGCAGGGTAATTCTAATTCTTCTATTAAGTGTTTTCGTTGTGGTGAACAAGGACATAGGGCTACTGATTGCATGAAGCTTGCTAGTCAAAAGGGGAAAAATTTATTGATTGAGGAGGGCGTGGTAGATGAGACTGAGGAGATTGGAGAGGCTATATATGACGATGATGATATTGATGATGTGCTGTATGGAGATGGCCATGAGACTTTGGTGGTTCGTAAGAGTTTACTGACTCCCCGGGGCGATTCAGCAGACGATTGGTTGAGGACCAATATTTTCCACACGACCTGCACAGTTGCTGATAAAGTCTGCAAAATAATCATTGACAGTGGCAGTTGTGAGAATGTAGTGTCCGATGAGGCTGTCCAGAAATTGCAGTTAAAAACTGATCGTCATCCCAAACCATACAAGTTGTCGTGGCTGAATAAGGGCAGTGAGGTAACCGTAGATAGGCGATGTCTCGTCTCTTTTTCAATTGGTAGCAAATATTTTGATAATGCTTGGTGTGATGTTGTGTCAATGGATGCATGTCATGTATTGTTGGGTCGGCCTTGGCAGTATGATCGCAGTGTTATCCATGATGGACGGAAAAATACATACTCCCTTAGCATCAAGGGAAAAAAGATTGTGTTGGCACCCCGGCGTGAAGGGCCCTCTCCTACTCCGGTAGTGAACAACACTAATCTACTTTCTATGTCCAGATTTTTAGAAGAGGTTGAGCATGGGGATGTGGTATATGCTCTACTGCCTTACGGGGATAGTACAGTGATGTTAGTGGAATCTGAGTTCCCAGTAGAGGTGCAGCAACTACTAGCGGAATTCGCTGACCTTATGCCAGAGGATCTTCCTCCTGGACTACCGCCTATGAGGGACATTCAGCATCAGATTGATCTTGTTCCAGGATCGAGCTTACCTAATCGACCTGCATATCGCCTCAGTCCCAAGGAGGCTGAAGAGTTACAGCGGCAAGTGGTGGAGTTATTGGAGAGAGGTTATATTCGCGAAAGCATGAGCCCTTGTGCAGTCCCTGCGTTGCTTGTGCCGAAGAAAGACTGTTCATGGCGTATGTGTGTTGATAGTCGAGCAATAAATAAAATTACTGTAAAGTACAGGTTTCCAATTCCCCGTCTAGATGATATGTTGGATCAATTATCCGGCTCAACGATCTTCTCAAAGATTGACCTGAAGAGTGGATACCATCATATCAGAATAAAGCCTGGAGATGAATGGAAGACAGCCTTTAAAACGCAACACGGTTTATATGAGTGGATGGTCATGCCTTTTGGGCTATCCAATGCTCCCAGTACGTTCATGCGGTTCATGCACCAGGTCTTACGACCTTTTATGGGAAAATTCGTAGTGGTTTATTTCGACGATATCCTCATTTATAGTCCGACGCGGGCCTCACACTTTGATCATCTTCGCGCTGTTTTTGAGATGCTGAGAAGGGAATGCTTATTTGTTAATCAGAAGAAGTGTTCATTTTTCACTACTTCTGTAACTTTCCTTGGTTTTGTTGTGTCTACTGATGGTGTTCATGCAGATTAGTCAAAGATAGATGCAGTTTTGGAATGGCCTAAACCCAGAAACTTGCACGATGTCAGGAGCTTCCATGGGTTAGCCTCATTCTATCGGCGGTTCATCAGAAACTTTAGTACTTTGATTGCTCCTATTACAGAATGTCTTAAGGGTCGTGATTTCACATGGTCTGAGGAAGCAGAAGCCAACTTTCAGTTAGTCAAATAGAAGATGACCGAAGCACCTGTCTTGGCACTCCCTGATTTTGACAAGGTGTTCGAGGTCAATTGTGATGCATCAGGCGTTGGCATTGGAGGTGTTCTGAGTCAGTCAGGGCGGCCGATTGCTTTCTTCAGCGAGAAGCTCTCGGGATCCAAGAAAAACTATTCCACCTATGACCTAGAGTTCTATGCCATAGTTCAGTCCCTAAAACATTGGAGTCACTATCTGGTACAGAGGGAGTTTATTCTATTTACTGATCATGAGGCCCTGAAGTACATTAATGGTCAACATAAGCTGAGTAGAAGACACGCCAAGCAGGGAGCCTAAATCAGGAGTTCACCTTTACACTCAGGCACCAAGCAGGGAGCCTAAATCGCGTCGCATATGCACTGAGCCGTCGTACTATGCTCCTCACCACTACTAATACCAGAGTTACAGGCTTTGAGACTTTTCCAGATATGTATGCAGATGATCCTTCCTTCGGCAGTATATTTCAAGAGGTAACTAACGGTCATCATCATGATTTTGTTTTACATAATGGCTATCTGTTTCGTGGATTACAGTTGTGCATTCCAGATTGTTCATTGAGGCAGCAAATTATCAGTGAACTTCACAATGAGTGGCACTTTGGCCGAGATAAGACATTGGCCCTTATCTCTTCTGACTTTTATTGGCCCAAGTTGACAAGTGATGTTGCACATTATGTGAACCGTTGTTATATTTGTCAGCGGTCTAAAGGAGTTCTCACCAATGCTGGCCTGTACACTCCCTTACCTGTTCCTGAAGCTCCTTGGGTTGATGTCAGCATAGATTTTATGTTGGGCTTACCCCGTACCCAACGAGCCGCGGATTCTATCCTTGTTGTGGTGGACAGATTTTCGAAGATGGCCCATTTTGTAGCTTGCAGGAAGACTATGGATGCTACTCGGATTGCCCACCTTTATTTTCGGGAGATTGTGCGTTTACATGGTATTCCTAGATCTATTACTTCAGATCGTGATACCAAGTTCATCAGTCACTTCTGGAAGAGTTTGTAGGGACGGCTGGGGACACAACTAAATTTTAGCAGCGCCTATCACCCCCAAATCGATGGTCAGACTGAAGTAGTGAATCAGAGCTTCGGCAATCTTTTCTTGTTGTTTGGCGGTGAACTAAGCTGAAGCAGTGGGATTTAGCGTTACCTCAAGCAGAATTTTCCTATAACAGGATGACAAATAGAATCGCTGGCTTCAATCCATTTTAGATTATCTATGGTCAGAACCCATCTGGGGTGCTGGATTTGGCCCCTATCCCGCGTATAGGACGTTTCAGTCTTAAGGCAGATGAGATGGCAGAGCATCTTCGGGGTATCCATGAGCAAGTGAAGTTGGCAATTTATGAGAACAATACCAAGTACAAAGCTCGGGTTGACAGTCATCGTCGTCAGGTTCTTTTTGATGTTGGTGATTTTGTTTGGGCTGTTTTAACGCGTGATCATTTCCCTGTTGGTGAGTATAATAGGCTTAAGGATCGGAAGATTGGGCGTACTACAGAAGATCAACGATAATGCTTACAGGTTGCATCTTCCAAGTCACTTGAGGGCCTCTGATGTCTTTAATGTGAAATACCTCAGTCCTTGTTTTATGGATTCTGATGACACTACCCCGAACTCGAGGACGAGTTCTTTCCAACCTGGAACATGAGAGTCCGAGTCAGATGCATGAGAGTCCGAGTCAGATGCTGAGTTGTCAGATAACAGGTTAATGGCTCTAAGGTATCACGAGTTGGCAGATCGAGGCAAGGATGGCAAGTGATCGCGTAAGTTTGGCAATTAAGTCGTGTTTCGGTAATTTGGCCATAACTTTGGCTACGGTTATCCGAATCGTGATCATGACCACAATCCGGAAAGCTCGTTTCGGCGCGCACGTTGTGGTCACCTAGCTATGCTCGGTGTGTGCCGTTTTCATCCTCAAATTCAGCTGTTTTCCCTTCCGAATTGCTATTTTAAGTTATTTTTTGCTATTTTTGGTAATATTTCGATTGCACGTTAGGAGATGATTTTTAACCCGATTTGGGCTAGATTTTTTGCAGAATACTTATTTTATTCCATATTTTCGTTTGGCGTGATTTTTGGAATTTTGCCATTTTTGGTAAAATTCGGATTTCGGCTATAAAGTCCGGCTTGTGGACTTATTTTCATCATTGCGTGATATAATAAAATTCTCTAAATTTCAGAGACGTTTTCTCTGTGTTTTTTTGGCGTTAATCTTGTGTTCTTCCCTGTGAATTTGCTGGTAGAACTAGCCTGCAGAATAATCACTATTCTGCCCCGCGTCAGGTAGGCAGGCGACAAGTCCTCTGCTGAAAATTTCGTCTCACCGCTCAAGCGTCTAGCTAGGGGTAGTGTTGTAAATTGGAATGCTCTGATACCAATTTATTGTGAAAAATGGATAATTCCGGACTAATCCCATAAATTGTTGGAGAAAGTAAGAGATTATAGCCACAATATGAATTAAATAACACATGAGAAATGTAATTTTGCAGAGAATGGAGATTTAATTATAATGTAGAGAAAGAATACAAAGATTATGTGTTAACAATGTTTCTAACTTCTTACCAAATCATATTGAAAAGCCAACTATATGTAGGGAACCAATAGGAGATATCCAAACACTCATGGTAGAGTTGTAGTAGAAGTAGAATACAACGGAATCTAAAACGGAGTAGGAAAAAAAACACGATAAACAGCGTGTTGCTGACATCTCGGGCCGGCACTAGGGTACCGGCATTCTAACCCAGCTTTATGCTGGTGGAGCCTCGGCTCCCATCTCTGTCCCAATTATCTTCCAAGGATGTTTCAAGTCTAACTCAAATTCCAACTCCCAATTGCTTCCCAATAGAACTTCAACTATAATTTGCCAAATAGACTTCAAATAGGATTCCAAAAACATTCCAAATAGAATTTTTCTTAATATACACTTTAATTTGAACTCCCAATTATTTTCAACAAAGAATTCGGGTCACACCCAAATTCTAACAATCTTCACCTTAACTCGAATTCTACTACAATGAACAAAACTTTAAAAATTGTCTACTTGGAGACAAATTCCACTGCAAGGAATAAACTTAAAATCTTCAATAAAAAACACAAATGAAATTCTCTTTAAAAAAAATTTAATTACTACCCCAACTAGGGGGAAAAGTGATCTAATGACTAGCAAACAAGGTTGAAACAAGTTATGCAACAGAATCACAACTGTGTGCATCAAAATAAGGATCTTGGCTAGAATCAACACCCTTAACTGCATTCAAAACATCAACTAAATCAGTAGAATTATACCTATGTGGAACCATATGGCCAAAAATGGGTCTATTACTAACAACTAAATACATTGACTTCGTTGATGATGTTGGCAAGGCGGATTTATCCATAACTTCTAAATTCAACTGAGATGTATTCTTTGATGAAGACCCCAAATTAGTCTCTAATGGTACGGATGCAAACTCTAAATCCACATAAGTTCTAAAAATGTGCTGATTACTCGAAGATTCTCTATAACACTACAAGATATGTAAATGAGATTTTCTATGTCCTATGAGTACAACACGGGCTCCTTTCATAACCTTCGGGACTCCACCTTCAATAGTGTACATATACCCTTTTAAATCAAGAGTACTTAAGGAGATAAGATTTTTTTCAGATCAGGAACGTGTCTCACTGAATCAAATGTTCTAACCGTCCCATCAAACATCTCTATTCTGACCCGACCAATACTAACTATCTGATAAAGTGTGTTATTATCTATTATCACAGCACCTTTTGAAACTTCTTCATATGTTGAAAACAATTTCTAATTAGGTGGCATATGAAAAGTGCAAGTTATATAAAAAATTCAAGCCTCATTAGGTTTGAAGTTGTTGTCAGACATAAGTAGAAGCTCTCCATCACTGCTAGGATTTTCTGCAATACTTGTTTGCCCTAAAGTTTCTAATTGTCGATTTGTAGTTGACTTTGATTTATTCTACAACTTATAACAATTGTTTACCAAGTGCCCTTTTCTCTTGCAAATAATTACAAAATCTAAAGTTAGATTTTGACTTGCCCCTCGAATAACCACCATGAACAATAGACAATCTCCATTATCCCCAAATGCTACAAGATACTGCATCTTCTCCTTTGAATATAGAGCATCGTAGACTTATTCGATGGTGAGAGTATCACGACTATATAGTATCGTGTCTCTAAAAAACCTGTATGAGGCGGGTAATGAACAAAACAAAATCAATTCAAAGTTTACTTCATCATATTTAAGCTCCAAAGGCTCCAAATCAGGGACGATTTCCTTAAAAGAAGCTAGGTGATCCTTAAGAGATGTATTTTCTATCGTACGATGAGAATATAAATGTTGATTTAGATGCAATTTGCTAGTAAGACTTTTCTCGTACATAATGCTCCAATTTTAACCATAATGCAATGGCTGACTTCTCCTTCAAAACATCGTGAAGAGCATTATTTGAAAGATGAAGGTGTATTTGAGATAGTGCCTTTCAATCCCTTAGTTGTTTCTCATCCATAATCCAATTTGTGGACATCTTGTCCAATCCCAACAACACATCTTCCAAATCCATTTTAGTGAGTATAGCTCGCATCTTTATCTGCCACAAAGAAAATCTTATATTGCAATCCAATAGCGGAATAATATACTTCATTATTGCCATCATGAAAAACCTCAATCTTCCGGAGATTTCAATACCAAAGTTTCTGATACCAGTTTGTTGTAAACCGGAATGCTCTAATACCAGTTTCTTGTGAAAAGTAGATATACCAAATTAATTCAATACCAAATTGTTGGAAAAAATAAGATATTATAGCTACAATATGAAATAAAGATCACAAGAACAATGTAAACTTGCAAATAATGGAGATTTTATTATAATATGGAGAAAAAATAGAAAGCTTATGTATTTACAATATTTCTAACTTCTTACTAAATCATAATGAAGAACCAACTATATACAAAGAATAAATAGGGGATGTCCAAACCCTTATAGTAGAGTTGTAGTTTAAGTAAAATGCAAGAACCGAAATCCAAAATAGAGTAGGGAAAGAAAAAACACGCAAAACAGAGTTGCGGCGCCTAGGCACCTGTCTCCGTCCCAATTATCCTCCAAGGATATTTTTCTTTAAGTCCAACACAAATTCCAACTCCCGATGGGCTTCCAAATAGAATTTCAACTAGAATTTGCCAAATAGACTTTGAATAGGATTCCAAAAACATTCCAAATAGAATTCTTCTTAATATGTACTTTAATTAGAACTTCCAATTATTTCCAACAAAGAATTTGGGTCACACCCAAAGTCTAACAGGTAGGCTAGCGTCATCAATCCCCTTTTTCTCCATGGACCCTATTTAGACGTCTTCAAGGCACAAGACACAAAACCACAAAAACCTAGATGAATTTGGGTCACAAACCCAACATGCTTCTATTATGGAACTCTTATTGCATCTCGCTACAATCTGTTGAGAATGTTCAAGGCACATCAAAGCCCAAGCATATGTTGAGCATCCCTGATATAACTCATCAGCACAAGGCATTACACCATTTTTGGGGCTTCCCTTTTATGACTTGCTGCTCTCAAAAGCTCACGTGGCACCTACATATCAATGGGTAATTGGTCCAGATTCTTAATGTATGTATTGTTTCAAAAATGTTGCCATCTGGCAGTCAACTAATTACCATATTTTGAAAATGGTGAAGGTTGATTATTTTATATAGTACAAAGTAGTTATTTGATACTGGTCAAATACTAATGCACTGTTAAAGTGTGGTAATAATCTGTTGTACAGAGGATTGTCCATTTTACAAATTTGGAGCTGATTGTATTTGTTTACTTTATGCTTGCAGAGTTTTCCACCGAGATTAGATTCTGCACTGCCATCTACAACAGTCCGAGCGATCATAAGATGCTTTCGCAAAATATGGGATGTAAAATTCTGTGGGGATATGACACCAAAAGGCTTTGATTCGAGTTGGAGAAAGTTTGTGGACGATGAGAATCAGGTGGAAGAGTGATGCACTACTTTTTTAGCTCTTGGAATGCAGTTCTGTGGAGGTTCAGTTTAAAATTCAATTTCTAAGATGTGCCATTCCATCAGAACTGCAAGAGTGGATAAATAAGAGAAGAGCTGAACATCAAGTGGTTTCTGATTGCGAATTATTTATTGAAAATTTGGAATATTGAAAAAGATTTGGTGTTTCAAACTCTTATGTCATGCCTTTGTAGTTTTTTATTTAGCCTGATCTCCACCCTTAATAGTTGCAATCAACACAATTCCTCACATGCCGTTGGTGATGTTATGCCTCTTAATATTACAATTAACATTGTTGCTTGTGTGTGTAGTTGAAATATATCATTGAAGCATTTGTCATTGCATATCAGCTGAAAGATAACTCAAACATGACATTTTGGAGACTTTGAACTTCAACTCTATTTCGAATGCATTGCAATCAGTGTTGAGCCTTAATTGTCATAATATTCTTTGAATTTTATTCACTTCTAACTTGGTCTTTGTAGTCGAATATATCATTTTTAAGACTTCAGCGTTGCATGTCAGTTGAAACATTACTCGAGGAAGGTTTTTCGGAGTCCACATTAATCAACTTCTAATCTAATTTTCGTTCTAGAATTCCAATTTCCAAACAGCAATTTTTTTAATCCAATTTCCATACTATTAGTTTTTGTAATTTTCATTAGAATAACTCTCCGTGTTAAATGTTGGCAATTCAAATCCTGTTGCTACCTGAGTGTGGGGTTGGAGCGGTGCTGTGTTCTAATGCCAAGGAGAAGAAATTAAACATTTTATTTAATTTGTAAAGGAAAATTACGTTAAAGGAATTTGGGTGGGTGGATATAAGCTCATATTTGGGTACAGTTGAAAAACTCACTAACACGTAAAAGAGTAAGTTTTACAACTTATAGTGTTATTTAACAAAGTTAAAAATAAAATTATTATGTTCGAATTTGCGTGTGACTCGAATTATTTGTTGAAGATAATTGGGAGTTCTAATTAAAGTGAACATTAATTAGAATCCTATTTGGAATGCAATAGTGAAATCCTAGTCAAGTTTACTTGGCAAATTTTAATTGAAGTTCTATTTGGAAGCCTATTGGGAATTGGAATTTGTGTTGGACTTGAAGAAGACTTTAGAATAAAGAGAAACACCTTTGGAAGTTTTTTTCTGGACAAAGACGGGGCATCTAGGCACTGGGTTATAGCGCCCAAGCGTCATCACACAAATTAGGCAGAATAGAGAGTGGCGCTGGCCCCTGTTTCATTCGTGCAATTTTTTTTTTGTCATTTTTCATTTTAGACTCCATTTTTGGCATTCTACTTCAACTACAACTCTACTATGATGGTTTGGACATTTCCTAATTCTTTCCTATATATAGTTGACTCTTCATTATAAGCTAGAAATATTGTAAACACATAATCTTTGTATTCTTTCTCCATATTATAATAAAGTCTCAATTCTCTGTAAATTATTTTATTCTTGTGATCTTTACTTCATATTTTGGCTATACTCTCCAATCGTTTCACAACAAACTTGAAGACCTTGGAGGTTAAATATGATGAAGAAGACTTGGGATTGATTTTGTTGTGTTCGTTGCCCGCCTCATATATGTCTTTTAGAGATTCGATTTTATGTAGTCTGGTTCTCTTACAAACGAAGAAGTCTACGATGCTCTATATTAAAAGGAGAAGATGAAGCATCTTGTAGCATCTGGGGATCATGGAGATGGTCTCATAGTTCATGGAGGTCGTTCAAGGGATAAGTCAAAATCTAACTTCAAATTTTGTAATTATTGCAAGAAAAATGGGCACTCGGTAAACGATTGTTATAAGTTGCAGAATAAATTAAAGTTAACTGCAAATCAACAATCAGAAACTTTAGGAGAAGCAAGTATTGAAGAAAACCCTAGCAGTGATGAGAACTTCTACTTATATCTCGCTACAACTCGAAACCTGATGATGTTTGGATTTTGGATACAACTTGCACTTTTCAAAATGTCACCCAATCGGAAATTATTTTCAATATATAAAGAAGTTTCAAAAGGTGTTATGATGACCGGTAATAACAAATTTGTTAGATAGCTGGTATTGCTCGAGTCAGAATAAAGATGTTTGATGGGACTGTTAGAACACTTGATACAATGGCACACATTCCAGATCTGAAGAAAAATCTTATCTCCTTAAATACTCTTGATTCAAAAGGGTACAGAAGCATTGTTGAAGGTGGAGTTCTGTCGCTTATCAAAGGAGCTCGTGTTGTTCTAATGGGGCACAAAAAATTCCATTTGTATATCATGTAGGGTGATACAGAATCTTCGAATATTCAACATATTTTAAGAACTCGGATAGATTTAGAGCTGGCTTCTATACCATTGGAATCTAATTTGAGGTCTTCATTTAAGAATACATCTCAGCTAGATTTTGAAGATATGGATAAATCCTTCTTGTGGACGGTGTCATCGTATTCAATTGCTAGAAATAGATCCATTTTTGGCCATATGATTTTACATAGGTACAATTTTGTTGATTTTGTTGTTGGTTTGAATGCGGTTAAGGGTGTTGACTCTAACCGAGATCCTTTTTTGATACATTCGGTTGTGATTTTATTACAGAGCTTGTTTCAACCTTGTTTGGTGGTCATTAAATCACTTTTGCCCCTATTTGGGGTAGCAAAGATAAATAATATTTCCAGTTGGAATTATTGATGTAAAAGTTCATTTGTGTTTTTCATTGAAGAGTTCAAGTTTATTCCTTGTAATGAATTTTTCTCCAGGTGGAGAATTTTTTCAGTTTTTTTCATTGCTGCGGAATTCATGTCAAAGTGGAGATTGTTAGGATTTGGGTGTGACCCAAATTCTTTGTTGATGATAATTGAGAGTTCTAATTAAAGTGCACATTAATTAGAATCCTATTTCGAATGTAACTGTGAAATCCTATTCAAGTTTACTTGGCAAATTCTAATTGAAATTTTATTTGGAAACTCATTGGGAGTTGAAATTTGTGTTGGACTTGAAGAAAACTTTGGAATGAAGAAAAACACATTTGGAAGTTTTTTTTTTTTGGACAGAGATTCCTTCTAGATGCTTGGGTGCCACCACACAAAATAAAGCAAAACAGCCGGTGGCGACAGCAGCACTGCCGTGTCCACAGAGTGATGCCACAGAGCTAGCCCCCTTTGTCCTTGCACAATTTTTTCTATCCTTTTCCATTTTGGACTCCATTTTTGACATTTTATTTCAACTACAACTCTACTACGAGGGTTTGGACATTTCCTAATTGTTCTCTATATATTGTTGGCTCTTCATTATGATTTAATAAGAAATTAGAAATATTATAAACACATAATCTTTATATTCTTTCTCCATATTATAATAAAATCTCAATTCTCTACAAATAATTTTGTTCTTGTGTTTTTTACTTCATATTGTGGCTATAATCTTATCTTTTCACAACAAAGTAATATTAGAGCATTTCAATTTTCATAACATATTACCAACAGGAAATTTTAAGAATACATTGTGATTCATTTTCAAACCGATGAGTTTCTTGAGCAACTGCACGTACATGCACATGAGTTGCACTAATCACTTGTATTTAGAAATAGAAGCCCCATCCCTTTCCAAAGTTCCAAGGCACATTATTTGTTAATTTGCTAAATTAATTTACTGTGCATCATTATAGCGAGGGTAAGGCCCGAAGGTTAAATTATTGTTTTTCGTTCTCATTTTTATTGTCTGTCATTTCTCATGTTTTCTTTGTTTGTGTTGCTTACATTGGATATTCTTTCTCTATTATATTTTAATAGCAAAAATTAATTAGAAAATCACATAACTTGGCAATCACAAGAAGCTCTACATACTTTATGTGCTATAAAAATTAATTTCAAATATTTTATGTATTTGTAAACACGAGATTTATTGTCCTTTTATTTGAGTTACTCTAGGGAACAAAAAAGGAAATTGAAAATAAAAAAATTGCAAAATCATATAGCCCCTGTTTGAGAAGCCACTATGATGCCATTTTTTTTTTTTCCTTTAATTACAAAACCAATCAAAATTTCATTAAAAAAAATACTTCACTGATGAATGGGGCTTTCTCTTGATTTTCCATAGGACGAACAAACTATTAACTCTACAATGTTTTGCATGTAACTCAACATCATCTTGACTAGTAATTTTGAGCTCCGATCAATTGTGTTAATTTAGGAAATCTTTCATTTTAACATCAAAGGAGTAGCAATTTTTCACCGCCATTTATGCTCACTTTCCATGACAAATCAGTGCCTCTGCCTCTCTCTCTCTCTCTCTACCTCTATCTCTATTTGTGTTTCTGTTTTTCGGATATCAAGAGTGTTATGCATGAATAATAGAAAGAGGGTTTGGAGTAGACACGTCATCCTCATACTCTTATTTGTGAACTGTACACCCAGATACAAATTGTGTTCCACCTCACTATGCTTGTGTTTGATCTCATTTTCGAAAATAATTTTGTAAAAGGTAATTTTTAAGAATAAAAAAAGTTTTGGAATTATGTGAAAAAAAATATATTGTGAGAACATATGGTTGAAAATGAGTTTGGAAACAAATGATTTCAAAGTGGTTTTCACAATTCATGATAGATAGGTTCCATTTGTTTGTGTTTTTTGTATTGGATATTCTTCCTCTATTAATGTGCTTCACTTCATGAGAAACAACCATAATTTCTCATTAATAAATCACTAATAAAGGAATTCTAACCTAAAATAGATTTATGCATCTCTTGATTTACACAATAATGCTTTATATATATAATGTTGCAATCATTTTGTTATCTGTACAACTAAATTACAATGTTACTCCAGAGTTTCTTAAAGAGATGAGGTTTTTAATTCCTAAATGCAAGTGATTCGTGCAACTCACGTGCTTTGCATGAGAGGGTCCTCAAGAAAGTATATGGTTTAATTTTGAATTACATTATATTCTCCAAGTTTCATGTCAAATAAAGTTAATTGAGTCGTATAAATCAATTCTTAGGCACAATGGACTTGTAAATGAGCAGTATATTAATTTTACATAATATTGTCTAAAAATAAATGAAAAATAGTACATCTTTTAAACTGTAAGCAAAGTGCAACTAAAACAAATGAAGAATCAAGAAAGTGACTTGGCATAAAAAATTCAACCGTGAAGAACTTAACAAGGAAAGGATTTCATCCACAATCTTTATAATGGAGCATTTTAATCCATAACTTTTTTGCATAAGTAGTACTAGTGGATTGTTTTCATCCAAATCTCCCCTCTCATAAAAGAGGCTACACATCAAGTACTGTTCATTTTGGAGTACCCATTTTCACATGTGAACCGGTTTCATAGAGCTGCTCCCCGATTAATAGACCCTGTCCAGCTTCAAAACCTCTCTTTTTCCTCTATTCACAACAAATTTCCCTCTCCGACTCCATTTCCTGCGTATGTAACAATTTCTCCTACTTCTGGGTCAAATATATTTCTCTAGTTGCATTGTCCCTCACTCTCTTTCTACTCTTCCACCCTCTTTCACTACTCATATTATTGTCCAGATGACTCAGACCAAGTGAGATTCATGCCATACTCTGTAATTACAAGTATTTTAGCATTTATGTCAAGCTGGTGAATTTGCCAAAAAGTAGTACATTTGTATGTTTATACTTTTCCATGTCATTTCTGATCGATTAAAATGAATTTTATTTGAAGGGTTCCATTCTTGCATCTAAAGAGGCATATTCGTATGTATTTGGGATGAAGTGGGTTACGAAAATTTATGGTATGTTCTAAGCTATAGCTTATCTTGATTTTATTGCAATGAAATATGTGGCACAATTGTATTGTTCGACCATAAAAAGCTGCGGAATTTTCGAAAGATGGCCATAACTGGAAGAAGAAAAAGGAGGGACGAACTTTCAAAGAAGCTCATGAACACTAAAAAGTAAGGGCTTTGTTAAGAATTATGTACCAAATCAATACCACTTAGTTAGTAAATAGATGAACGAGTATAATATGACAATATGAAAATCAAAGAAGAAAATAAGATTTACGTGATAAAATTATACCATGAGCAGAAGAGAAGAATTTGTTAATACAAATTATTGTGTAAAATGTAAAGATTAACTCAACGTGTGTTGTACACCATGTAAATAGAATACTAAAATCCCTAATTTGCTAAGAGAATATAATACAATGAAGAGTTCAATATAAGGTGAAATTCCAATTCAATGGGTAAAACCAATAATGGAATATTTGGGATGAAATATGAGTAAAAAATTACCAAAAAAATGAAATTAAAATCCTGTCAGGATAAAACCGCCACTTGAGCAGCTGTCTCACGACTGTCGAGAGGTGGCCTGCTGTTAGAACAGTCGCCTCATGGTAAGCGAGCGCTGGAGCTCCTGTTTTGAGCGCTCGAGCAAGATCATGGCACCAAGCGAGCGCCAGTTCGACATTTCCTTCTCCAATTGCAATTTGGACTCCTTCAAGTCTTCTTCAAATTTAACACAAACTCCAAACTCTCAATTGAATTCTAACTGGAACTCCCAAATATTCTTCAACTAAAATTTCCAAATAGACTGCAAATAGAATTCAGTCACTCTAATTCTAAGAGGCTTACTACCCATGAATGTGTTATACGGTGCCAAAAGTTTTTTTATATGTTTTGGTGGTTACTTCTTTTTTGGTATATCTTATGTGTACTGATTATCTTGGATAAAAATGAACCCTCTTGGCTTCAACTTGAACTTATAAATACACTCATGTATATTATCTTATCCAATTCAATTAGTTTGTGACATCTACAAATGATTGTTGAAGCTCATTTGTATTACGGATTCCATCAATTTGCACTACGCCAAAAAATGGCTTTTGCAGCGGCCAAAAAATGCTGCAAAAGACCTTTTACAGCATTTTTTCCAAGTGTTGCGGAGGTCGGTGTTGCCGTTGAGGGAAGACTTTTTGCAGCGTTTATTCACCGTTGCGAAAAACTCTTTTGCAGCGTTTTTTAAACATCGCAGTAGACCCTTTTGCAGCGTTTTTTCAACGTTGCGGTAGACCTCTTTTTTTTTTTTATTACAGTTATGGTAATTGACCCACAAAATAAAAAATAACACTTTGTTAACACATTTTGGAATTGCATAAAAATTGATAATTTCATTTTAAATTTTTTAATCAATACAAAATTCGAATGTGATACAATACAACCTATTTAAAAAGGAGAAAGACAAACAATACAATTGTTTCATCCATCATTCCACTAACTAGATTGCTGGAAGAAGTAGAGACATAAAATATCATCCTCAAATGTGTGTTCTACAAATTCCTCCGTGCTACTCTTCAGGCAAAGGCTGCCAAAATTGTATAACCCACGAAAATAAACCATTATGGAAATCAACAAAATAGGAACTAGAAAATAGATTTATTGTAAAAACCCAAATAAGAACTCACTAATTGAATAATGGGGAGGGTTTATTGTGACCTAGGACTAGCACAGACACCTTAAGCTTCTTCACTTGGCTCATGAAGGAACCCAACTTTGGACCTTGGATCATTAATGCTTCTACTTCAACCTTACAATAAAAAAGAAAAAAAAAAATTTAATTAGATGAGAAAAAAATTGCACAAGGATGACAAGGAAATAGGCTCCTTGAGAATATTCTGTAATAACATTATGAGACGAGTTTAGGGAGTTAATTGGGTCTGAACCTATTGACAGGCATAGGCTCCTTGAGAAGAACATTTGACCGCCTTTGATGTCTGTAAATGTTTTAACATCCTTCCATAAAACTGCTACATAACTATTTTGTTGATTGTAATTATAAAGTTGAAACCACTTGAGAGATCCACCTCAGACAGAAAATTTACATCTAGCTTTGCTATGAACTATCTTAACAATGTTTTTCGACAAATATAAAAGTTGCAGAAATCCCTTAAAACAAAAATGATACTGAAAAAATCCATTATTATTTTCATATGAAATTTAACAATTTTGAATAAAAAAATGTTTTATATATACATTGCTAGAACATTTAAAATCATATGGTAATACTTACAAATTACCCTCTCTGTCATTATTTCTTTTTTCAATTCTTTTGGGGCATAAGAAGAACTTGAGCCAACTCCAGGGGTTCCTATCCCACCCAAGCTATCAACATACTTCTAAAGCGTAGCAGCGCCCATTAGCCTGAAAAAGTTATCAACATTTCAAAATCAGACGGAATTACTGAATAATAACACATTATTCACATAAATGAGAAATGGAGAGAGTTCAATCATAATGTCCAAATCATACACTCTTATTTTTCAGATTTTGGCTTTGCATCTAAAGCTCTTCTGAAAAATAAACTATTCAATGTTGCTCATGCGAAAGAAATTAATGCCTTTAACTTTGCTTTTGAATTTCCATTGCTACATATGCAAAAACACATTTCCACTACTTCCAGATACAGAATTCCTAAATTTATTTGCATTTGATTCCAATTTAAAATAACCCAAAACATGTTTATAAGTTTAATGTTCTACTTTTGACACTTCATAATCCAGATGCCAAATAGGGATCAATGTCAACTAAATCAAGAAACTACTGTGCAAGATTTTCAGACAGAAATGAATTACTAATTCATCATACATCTTCAAGAGATGAGAATGCAAATACTGTGCTTTCTATCTCCCACCCGTAAGTACTACATGTTCATCAGCCACCCCAAAAGTGTAACTTTTTTTATTTTTACAGTGCATAGAGTCCTTTTGACAATTACTTCACAGTTTCAACAACAATTATTATAATCAAATGAAACCTAGTATTTTTAGTCTCAATTAAAGCTGCCCACCTATTATAGTCAAGATAACAATAAATGAAGATCATCCTCAAGAAAAAAATCACCAAAATTACACGAAATGACAAACATTGAACAACCAATCTGTTTTCCGTCAAGAATCGAACCAAGAATGTGAACAATAACAGTATCAATAACATAAATCACATTCAAAACAAAACCATGAAATCAAAATCCCAAAATCCTGTACACATACATATAGAAATATGACTCGTGCAGTCGAAAATATGAAGAACTCCAGCAAATAGAGAAAAATTTTACCAACTAAAATGATGAATCCGACCAATAGAATATGATTTTTACTATAACAAGCCTTAGGACATCAACCATGTAAATGAAAAATGAAACAGGATAATTCACCTTTTCTCCAGCTCCTCCTAGTCGCCCAACTCCCCGCAACACGAGGAGGCCTCTCTCGTCGGCGACTGCCATCTTGGTAGTGGAAGAAAATGGTGGATTTGAATGAAAGAGCGAGAAACAAGAGGAAACTGGTAGAGGAAAATGGTGGATGAGAGGCGGATACGAGATTAGGGCTAACGTTGATTGGGCTAAATAATGGACTTCTCTTTTCGCAATGTTTTTTAAACGTTGCAAAAAGTCTTCAATAAACGTTGCGAAAAGTCACTTTTTGCAACGTTTATTTAAAAGTTTACATAGACCCCTTTAGCAACATTCACTCACCCAAACGTTGCAATAGACCCCCTTTAGCAATATTTAATGAATGAATGTTGCCTTTTAAATGTTGCAAAAATCCATTTTTCTTGTAGTGTTGCAACCTCTAAATCTTCTCCATGTTTACATATACAAGACCTGTGGTGCTTTTTACTCCAATAGAAATGGAAATAGAAACCCAGGCATGTTGGATGGGTGACCAAAATGAAGTAATTGTATCGCCTGGAGGATCATGGCTTGATTGAAAATATGGCAACAGGAAAGGGAATTATGAGGACGATTGAAATCCGTTTTCCCTGGATTTAATTTACTTCATTGGGTGATGGCTTGGAGCTATAGAGCCATCATTTATTTCTTATGTGTAATCACATACACTTAGTTAAAGATGAGTGATATTACTGCACTTCATGGACTTTCTGTCATCTGTTTACTAATTTCTGGCAAAAATCTTGACCCCTTTTCCTCTTTCACCGACAAATGTAGAAGTACTCTTAGGAATAGCTAGGGATATGCTAATATTTTTTGCTCTTTCTTTTTGGAATTTAGTCATGTTCTAAAATTTGACACTTAACGCTTCAAATAATGTTGATTTTCTAACTTCCCAAATATTTTACTTTCAGCTATGTGACCGTTGTCATTTTCCAGTCCTCTCCTCTTTGAATATATAGTTTTATTTTTTCAGAGAGGTGTTTGAAAGTATTAATTCTTTATTCACGTTCAAAGTTTCTCGATTGATTGCAATGTGTTAATGCAGTTACTGCTAGAAAGTATCCCAACGATGTTTCAAAATAACAGAATAGCTGATTCAGCTTTTGGGGCTCCAATAAAGTTTTGAGATTTTTATACACATATCTATATATACAGTGTATCTTTTTTGTTTTTACAACTTTTCGAGTTGATTTGTTTGTGGTAAAGAAGTATTAAATGTGGTACATAAGTGCTGTATGCTACTCTTCTTGATTGCTCCAGTCTGCTTTCTATTGAATTTCATACTGGTCACAGGCCAACAGAATTTAGAAGGACCTAGAAGATTGCCTTCATCCGAAATGGCACTGAGGTGGAGGTGGCTGGAGCACATGCTGAGTAGTTAGATTATATTCCATTTCAGTTATTTGTTGTATGATTAATGAACAATATTTTTTTGACACTTGTATAGGTTTGTCACATTATATTGTATATATATATGTCCAGTTGTATTCACCAAAAACGCAATGAGAAAGTATTGAATGAATTCCATTTTCTTTCTCTATCAAATTGGTTTTCTATTTTCTTCCTTCTTTTAGCAACATTAGCTGATTAATTCCTATATGGTATTAGAGCAAAATTGCTGAAAGTGAAGAAAACAGCGCTTCAATTCAAAATCAAATAGCATCTCAAAACTCAAACTCAAACCCAAATCAAAATCCAAATACACACAATCCATTTCTTGCCAGCAGTCCATATTTCATAGGGGCTAATTAAAACTCTGGTGCTTTGCTGGTCACTCAAATGCTTGATTCTATTAACTACCACTCTTGGGCAAGATCCATGAAGAGGGCTCTTAGGATTAAGAACAAATTGGGTTTCATTGATGGGAGCATTTGTGAGACAACGGATCTCGATAGCCCTTTGATAGAGCATTGGCTTCGTTGTAATGACATTGTCATTACCTAGCTGTAAAACATGATGACAATGGACATTAAGGCAAGCACCTTATATGCAGAAACAGCGCATCAGCTGTAGCTTGAATTAGAGCAACGCATTGCTCAACAAAATGCCCCCAGAATCTATGAGGTCAAGCAAGGGATTGCAGCACTAATGCAGGGTCAAGACATGGTGAGTACTTATTTTTCAAAGTTGAAAACATTGCTTGATGAACTGATGAACTACGAATCCATCCCCAACTGTACCTGTGGAGGGCTGAAGTGAGTGGTTAGCAATCAAGAAAGAGATTGGGTAATGAAATTTCTCATGGGACTCAATGAATCTTACAAGGGTATCAAGACTTAAATTCTACTGATAAAACCACTTCCCAAGTTGAATGAAGTGTACTCAATAATCCAGCAAAAGGAGAAGAGAAGGGACATCTCTTTTGATGAACCTGCCAATGGAGGAATGGCACTGATGTCAAGGAGTTACCCAAAAGAAGGGGATAAAAGAAATCTGGGGATCCAAAGAAGGTATTACTGCACCTTTTGTAAGATGGCAGGTCACTCATTGGAGAGATGTCTTAAGGCTAATAAAGATAAACCAGGATGCACACATTGTAAAATGCCAAGCCACAATATAAGAAATTGCTTCAAAATTCACGGTTATCCATCAGGCCACAAGTTCTATGGAAGGACGCAAGCTAATGCTACTGTTACAGATCATGATGTTCACTCTATGGAGCTTGCACATGAGCAGACTGGTAACAAGGATCAAGTCAGTTTGACTCAAGAGCAATATGCTCAGTTGATGGCTTTACTCAAACCACAAACCAATGAATCTCATCCACTCTCTTCCAAACATATCGATACATCCAAAATCTCTAGTATTCATATGTCTTTATTACCTGCAATACAAAGAATAAACCAGTTGCACCTTGGGTTATTGACACAGGAGCTAGAGACCATATGGTCTGTTCAGATTCTTTTCTCACCACCGTTGAGTCGAAAATCACCTAGTTTATTATTTTGCCTAATGGTGATGTAACATTAGCAACTCACATAGGGAATGTTAGAGTCACAGATGACCTGATACTTTATGATGTCTTATGCGTGCCAACCTTTTTTTTAACCTTATATCTGCCAGGAAACTTGCTCAAACATCCAAATGTTGCCTCATTTTCTCTTCTGATTTGTGTTATGTGCAGGACCTTTCAACTTGGAAGACGATTGGTCTAGGTGAAGTGAGACAAGGCTTGTATCATTTGGTGCAAAAGGAAATTCCCTCTACAAGTTTGGTTCAAGATCTGCTAGAGTTTTTTGATCTCTGGCATTTTAGATTAGGACATCCCTCAGATTCCAAGCTGCACCTAACCAATTTACATCATAATCTTAAGACAAAAGATGCCAAAACACCCTGCTCTATCTGTCCTTTAGCTAAATTACATAGGCTACCTTTCAATATTAGTCATCATAAGACAGAAAATTGCTTTGATTTGGTTCACTGTGATTTTTGGGGACCATGTACTGATGTTTCTTATGATAGATCAAGATATTTCCTCACCATTGTTGATGAACATAGCCGATGCACTTGGATTTATCTGTTGAAACTTAAATCTGATGTTTCTATTACTTTGCAAAACTTTTACACCATTATTGAAACACAATTTCATTCCAAAATGAAGGTCATAAGAACTGATAATGGGGAAAATTCAGCTTAAAACAATTCTACTCTGAAAGGGGGATCATACACCAAATTACTTGTGTGGAAACTCCTCAACAAAACGCTATTGTTGAGAGAAAACATCAGTATATTTTAAATGTAGCAAGAGCATTGAAATTTCAGAGTGGATTGCCTATATTTTATTGGAATGACTGTGTTCTAACAGTAGTCTTTTTGATAAATAGAATATCAACCCCCATTCTTGGCAACAAGACACCATTTGAAGTCCTTTTTAAAGCCAAAGTATGCTATTCCAACCTTAGAGTATTCGGTTGTCTTGCTTTTGTTACCACACAAGCACACAATAGGCACAAGTTTGATTCAAGGGCAAGAAAATGTGTATTCTTAGGGTATCCTTTTGGAACTAAAGGTTACAAGTTGCTAGACTTGAAAACCAACAAAATTTTCCTGTCAAGAGATGTAGTATTCCATGAAAGAATATTTCCTTACAAAATGACCAATGCTGAAGCTGGTGATCTATCAACTAACATTCACAGATTACCAAACCCTGCAACCTTAGCTTTTTCTCAACCAGGGAAAATTGTTTTTAATCATCCTACTTATTCCAATTCCCAATCGCAAGAGAAGCCAATACAAAATCCTGACCAAAGCATAGAATTTCTTAGAAACAAATCAACCCATTGATGAGCATTTAGATGAGTCTGAAGCATCACCTGATGTCATAAGAAACCTGCACATTCCCAGAAGATCAGACAGAAGTAGAAGGGCACCAGCTTACCTACAAGATTTTGTTTACCAACAAGTATCCTCACACGCTCATTCACAGGATTTTTGCAAGCAGAAAGGTATTACAAAGCCAGGTAGTCCATTTCCATTATCTGCAACACTTTCATATCACAGAAAATTTGAGAAAGATAAAGCCTTTATCTCTTCCATACTCACACAATCTGAGCCAGCTACCTATCAAGAAGCTATCAAAAGCCCTGAATGGTGTAAAGCTATGCAGGCTGAGATAAATGCCTTTGAGTTGAACCAGACTTGGACTATGACAGATTTGCCACCTGGGAAGGATCCTAGGATGTCGATGGGTCTATAAAGTAAAGTTTAATGCTGATGGAACAGTTGAGAGGTATAAGGCAAGGCTGGTGGCAAAGGGATACACTCAGCTAGAGTGAATTGATTACCACGAGACGTTCTCACCAGTAGCAAAATTGGTAATCGTGAGAACGTTGCTTGCAATTGCAGCGGTAAAAGGCTGGTATTTATACCAATTCGATATGAATAATGCATTTTTGCATGGAGATTTGGAGGAGGAAGTCTATATGCAAATGCCTCCTAGTTATCATGTGGAGGAAACTTGAAAAGTATGCAGGCTTAATAAAAGTTTGTATGGCCTAAAACAAGTATCTGGACAATGGTATTTGAAGTTGTCTGTCTTTATCATTGGTCAGGATTTTTTCAATCCAAGGCTGATTACAAGAAGCACAGTTGATTCATTTACAGTCATATTGGTATACGTAGATGACATAATAATAGTTGGAGATAATGTTGAAGTTATCAATTCACTTAGAGCATCACTTGATGACAAGTTTAAAGTTAAGGAATTTGGAAACTTGAAATACTTCCTTGGGATAGAAGTGGCACGATCAGTAAAAGGAATTCAAATCTGTCAAAAGAAATATGCACTGGATATTCTGGGAGATTCGGGAACTATTGGAGCTACTCCAACCAAAATGCCACTTGATCAAAACATGAAATTGTCCAAAGATGAAGGAAAACTTCTTCCTGATCCAACAATGTACAGAAAAATGATAGGAAGGTTACTCTATTTGACAATTACCAGAACTGATATCTCTTATTCAGTCCATCGATTGAGTCAATATATGCAGACACCTAGAATGCCGCACCTGAATGCAGCACATAAGGTGCTTAGATATGTCAAACGATCACCTGGCCAAGGACTATTTTTTTCTTCATCTTCTGATTTGCAAATTAGAGCCTACAGTGATTCAAATTGGGAAGCATGTCCAGATTCTCGAAAATCAGTAACAGGGTACTGTGTTTACATTGGTTCATCATTGGTATCCTACAAATCAAAAAAAAAAAAACAAGGATTCTAGATCCTCAGCAGAAGCAGAGTACAAAGCTATGGCTGCAATTTGCTGTGTGCTAACATGGCTCAGATTTGTTCTTGATGATTTGCAAATATCTCATCCACAACCGGCTGAGTTATTCTGTGACAATTAGGCAGCCTTACACATAGCGGCTAATCTGGTATTTCATGAAAGGACCAAGCATATTAAGTTGGATTGCCACCTAGTGCGAGATAAGATATAAGAAGGAAGCGTTACTACAAAACATGTTAGGACAGGTGCACAAATTGCTGATATTTTTACTAAGTCTCTCGGTTCTGGCATTCTCTATTCTCATTTATCCAAGGTTGGAGTAGAAGACATCTACTCTCCACCTTGAGGGGGGCTATTGAATTTCATACTCGTCACAGGCCAACAGAATTTAGAAGGACTTAGAAGATTGCCTTCATCCGAAATGGCACTAAGGTGGAGGTGGCTGGAGCACATGCTGAGTAGTTAGATTATATTCCATTACAGTTATTTGTTGTATGATTAATGAGCAATAGTTTTTTGACCTTTACATTGGTTTTGCACATTATATTGTGTGTGTATATATATATATATATATATATATATATATATATATATATATATATATATATATATATATATGTGCAGCTGTTTCACCAAAAACGCAATGAGAAAGTATTGAATGAATTCCATTTTCTTTATGTGTCAAATTGGTGTTCTATTTTCTTCCTTCTTTAACATTAGCTGATTAATTCTTATACTTTCTTGGTGATGAAAAAGTTCTGGTGGCAAACTTCTCAAAAATCAGAAAATGTTTTGTTTCATTGTAGTCTATCCGCATAATGATTTATAATACCATATTGTGTTATTTTACACCAAAAAACTACAACCAGCACTACAACAAAAATAGTCTACGGCAACGTTCGAAAAACGTTACCGTAGGCCTACGGCAACGTTTGACCGTGTGTTGCAAAATCAAGTGTTTTCGTAGAGTGGGAGGTCTACCGCAACGTTTGGCAAACGTTGCGGTAGATGGCTACCGCAACGCTTGGAAAACGTTGCGGTAGATGGCTACCGCAACGCTTGGCAAACGTTGCGGTAGCCATCTACCGCAACGCTTGCCAAACGTTGCGGTAGCCATCTACTGCATGGCTACCGCAACGTTTGGAAAACGTTGCGGTAGATGGCTACCGCAATGCTTGGCAAACGTTGCGGTAGCCATCTATCGCAACGCTTGCCAAGCGTTGCGGTAGCCATCTACCGCATGGCTACCACAACGTTTGTCAAACGTTGCCGTAGGTCATTTTACAATTTTTTTAAAAAATTTGCATAATTAATTTATTTGATTTCCAACAAACCTACTGAAACAAATGCTTACAAATTAGTCGTATGTAATCAAATGTTACATAATTCTAATAAACACTAATAAGGGATATGATTCAATACAATATGCTAACATCATTAGCATACTCAAAAGGCTAACATCATTACCCTATTCAAAAAAATTGCAATCACAGTTGACCAACAAAAAAATATTACAAAACATTCGATTCATATCTGAATTTGCTTCTGTGACCGCAGGTTGTCCCAAAATTAATTTCACTCCCTGCATATGACAAAAGTAATAAGGGTATAATTAGCATGTAAATCAACTACTAACAATACGCAATGTCAAAAAATATCAACTCTCATCAACGCCTTATACAACAACAATATGCTAGCTAAAGAATATCAACATCCAACAACATGTTAGCTAAAAAAAATCAACAAGACAACTTTGACATGTCCTAACTGTGACTAACTTTTATGAAAATTTTGACAGAGTTCCCCTGTAATGCAGACTAAAACCACCTGAACAATAGGCAATACCATCAAACCAAAAACATATAATTTAAAATAGGGTACACCAGCCCTTCAAAAGTATATTATAGCTAAAGAACATCAACATTCAACTAAAACATGCTAGCTAAAGAACATCAACAAATACCAAATCTCAGCCACAACTTACTTCTACAATATGCTAGCTAAACATCAACATCCAACAATATGCTAGCTAAACAACATCAACATCCAACAGCAGGCTAGCTAAAAAACATTGACAAAATATTACATTGACATTTCCTAATTGTGACTGACTTTTATGAAAATTTTGACAGAGTTCCCCTGTAATGCAGACTAAAACCACCTGAACAATTGGCAATACCATCAAACCAAAAACATATAATTTAAAATAGGGTACACCAACCCCTCAAAAGTACATTCTCGCTAAAGAACATCAATATCCAACAAAAACTGGCTAGCTACAGAACATCAACAAATACCAAATCTCAGCCACAACTTCATCCAACAATATGTCAGCTAAATAACGTAGACAAAATATTACATTGACATTTCCTAACTGTGACTGACTTTTATGAAAATTTTGACAGAGTTCCCCTGTAATGTAGACTACAACCACCTGAACAATAGGCCATACCATCAAACCAAAAACATATAATTTAAAATAGGGTACACCAGCCCCTCAAAAGTACATTCTAGCTAAAGAACATCAACATCCAACAAAAACTGGCTAGCTATAGAACAATAGGCAATACCATCAAACCAAAAACATATAATTTAAAATAGGGTACACCAGCCCCTCAAAAGTACATTCTAGCTAAAGAACATCAACATTCAACAAAAACTGGCTAGCTACAGAACAATAGGCAATACCATCAAACTAAAAACATATAATTTAAAATAGGGTACACCAGCCCCTCAAAAGTACATTATAGCTAAAGAATATCAACATTCAACTAAAACATGCTAGCTAAAGAACATCAACAAATACCAAATCTCAGCCACAACTTACTTCTACAATATGCTAGGTAAAACTTGTACACTTCATATATATTGCTCATGAACATTAAAAATGAGAAAATGCAATTCCCCGAAATAGAAATAGATTCACATACCTTCATCAAAAAAGTCTAATACTGCTCTTTGGCCAAGCAACAGTACTTCCCACGGCTTCGCGAAGAGTTCGAATTTCATCCGTAGGTCTGTACAAGGTCAATTGATCCATATACACTTCTTCAACCCAAACCTTCCAACAGTCTCTTCCGAGTGGCAAGTGATGCACCTTCGAACTTGGGTCTGTTGTTGCAATTCTCCCTTCTGCTACAACTTCTTCCTCCTCAAACATGTACCAATGAAGTAGATGACACCTAGCATTTTCCACAACTCCAATACCTCCTTGGACACCACTTCCTTGATGTGACTACAAATTCATAATAAATAGAAAATAAGTTGTCTGAGTGAGTTCATTATATTAATTCATATTATAAAATTTTATGTATTTAATCAATTATTTATATTTTGTTGGGCCATTATAAGTGTAGCCGTGACTTCTAAACTTGATTATTGATTGCTAGTTGAGTGGATATCTACCTAATTTGGTGTAAATATGTTAACTGTAAGAGGAAAATCATAACTTAGATGCATTTGGAGAAAAGAAAAGCAATTTGGAGTTAAGTGAAGTTGATTCAAAGCAACTAAAGATCATTCGAAGCAACTAAAGATCAATCGAATTGCATTTGATTAATATAAAACATTAGTAGAGCTATCGGAGTAGATTCACAAGTTTCATAAGCTAAATAAAATATTTGAAAAGTTTAAGGACTAAATTTCAAACTTTCAAAACTCGCATCCGATCAATTACTGATAATTTTTGAAAGATGATGATAAAAATATAAGAATTTAAAGATGAAAGACATATGGTACAAATAAAAAAGGACTTGATGGAAACAAGCAAAAGTATAAGCCCATGTGATCGCAACACATGAGGTAATCCGACAAAAAAGATTTGATTTCCTAATTTGATTCAATATTTTCATTTAACCTTCAAGACATCAACTTCTATAAACATTTTAATAACTACGTTATTAAATTGAAGTTTTGTTTCATGACGACTAACTTACTAAAGTATATGTAAAGTTATCAAAGGGTGCCGCAGTGTACATTTATTCATTTCTTCGCCATGTTAACTTTCACATATAATTTTCAAACTGAGGATCAAGAAACCATACGACCAAAGTCCACAATCAACCAAAGCCAACAATAGACCAAAAAAAATACATTTCCTCCGACTTTGTAAATTATAAAACCTAGCCAATACATTTCCAAAAAATATTTTCCAAACATAGCCAATTTCAACTCAACAACTTCAGCGATATCTATTCAGGCCTCAGTTCTTTCATTTACGCAAAGCTCTAAATCCCAAATTAAATTCAAACTGAGTTCACTAAAATTGCTAGGGAAAATACATTAAATTCAGCTAAAGAACGAATCTTTGAGATTTAAATGAGGAAACAGACAAATGGGATGGCGAAATTGTTAGAGAAACAATGGTATGTAATCGAATCAATTTTATTTATTTTTATATAGAGAAGTACTCACCTGATCTAAAATTGACCTAAAACATTGAAGAAGTGAAACCGTGATTGGTATTAGGGTTCAAAAACGATTGGATACACTATAGAAGTATAGTGTGTGAACTGTAAACCGACAATTTTGTGGTTGGTATTTTCATCCACAATTTAATCCCTAGCATACAAGCCTCAATTCCATAATAGACGACACAGAAATGGAGCAAGAATTGAAAATAGAAAAATAACCAATTTCATTTCAAGACTCAAGCAACGTTTGCCAATAATCTAATTGCTAAACAAATTAAGAAAATACCTAATCTGGGAGGAGGAGAGAACAGAGAGGGCGCTGCAGACAGGGGTGGAGGTTCGCGACTTCGCGTTATGGTGGTGGAATGGGTTTTGTTTGTTGTCGCCTCTTTGCCCACTGCTGGCTTCACGGTGGCTTCGCACTCGTCAATCGTCACTGCAGGTCGCTGGAGGAAGAGTCAACTGCAGACGGAGGGCGAGGTTCGCGACTTCGCGTTGGTGGTGGAAAGGGTTTTGCTTGCTCTCGCGTTATGGTGGTGGGATGGATTCTAGAACAGGAGCTATAGTGGAATTGATTTGTGGTTTCGGCAGAGCTTGACGGATTGGGGAAGAAGATTGTCTCCTCTGAACGCGTTCGGTGGGTATATACAGGTTATGGATTGGGCCGGGGGTTTGGGGGTTTATGGATTGGGCCGGGGGTTATGGATTGGGCCGGTAAATGAGTATGGATTGGGTTTGAATTGAAATGGGTTTACGGGTCGATTAATTTTGTTTTGAAATATTGGATTGGGCCTTGTTTGTGGGTACGTTGTTGGGTTTGAATTGAAATAATCACTTTTCGCAACGTTTGCTGAGTGTTGCGAAAAGTGAGACTTTTCGCAACACTCAGCAAACGTTGCGAAAAGTGAGACTTTTCGCAACACTCAGCAAACGTTGCGACTTTTCGCAACACTCAGCAAACGTTGCGAAAAGGGGTCTACTGCAACATTTTTCTGAAAAACGTTGCTAAAAGTCATTTATACTAATTAATGGCAACATTCACTTCCTAAAATGTTGCCAAAAGATCCTTTTGGCAACATTTATCAACAAATGTTGCCTTTTTAATGTTGCGAATGACTCTTTTTGTTGTAGTGCAGATTCTCTGTTGAGAATTTAGCCTGGTCCAGGTTTTTCTTTTGTTACATTTCTATTTTGTCCTTTTTTTCAAGACATGAGAGGATTATTTATCTTATAGCTAAACTTGAACTTCAAGATTTGTACTATTTACCAGTCACTTAAGTTTGCATAGCTTTTCACTTAATGATTCTGACTGCGTTTCGATTTATCACCATATACTGTTGGAATAAAATTCTCAATTATGCTTAGTTCACTTCGGCTTACATGCTTACTATATATATGCCATTGTGTAATACTCTTTTTTAATGGAGTTGTTTAGATGCTTCTACATTTTTCAATTTTCATAGACCTGAGTACAATGATCTGTAACTACAGAATAATATGTTGATAATTTTGTTGTTGGAGTCTTGCCATCAATTGGCACTGGATCCTTTCTGTTCGGGAAGCTGAAGGACGGAGTAACATATTAGCAGGAGAAAATGTATGAAAGAAATAATTGCAATATATACGTTGTCAATGCATTTTGTCTCTTTTGGAGTTTCTATGGCTTTGTGTTGTTCTTACTAGGATTAAATTGAGAACCCCAGTTTCCATTTATGGGCTGGGACCAAAGGGAAAATAATGCAGATATTTTAACACATTTGAAAACAATGATGAGAATTTCTGTGTATATGTATATGTATGTGTGTTTATATATGCCTCTGTATGTAGATGTGTGTGCAATAACTCTTTTGACACGTTGTTTTGTCAAAGGCAACATCTCTTTCTGGTTTGCAATATTTTTGTAGAACAACATATACAGGCACTCAGTTTTTTATTACCACTAAACATTCATTTCCAATTATTGAGGGCCGAGGGTAATATCTTGGTTTCTTTAGTTATTTGCGCCCTTGTCTTCTGATTATAAGCTAATAGAGTAGCCAGTAGCAGTGGAGATCATTTGGTTGACCTGCATTGTGAGCTCTACTACTATAGATAGTGATTTTTACTTAAATGTGTTTCCGTACTTCATCCAGTCGAAGGATTTACTAATATGTAAATATGAACAACCTGTATGGTGCAACAAACTCCGTGAACAGCTTATGTTGGTAATAGTTGCAAGTCATTCTATTTCCCGTTTCTTTTATAAACATTGTAAATTAGTTTTATGGTGCTGCATGCATCTTCAGGTGCAAGTTAAAATTAGTAGTTATAAACATGGTATCATATACTTCCTTTTCCAGATGGATTTAATCATATTCTTCATTTGATTTCAGGAGGCTAACAAATTACTCCAACCCACATACAAAACTCCAAAAATGATGGCCATAGAATTTACTGAGTACCAGGTGAAATTCACAACAACCTCTCAAACTGAGATGTTTGCTAAATCTTGGCATGGTTATTGTTTTTAAGATTTATAAATATTTTGTTATCTTTATTATTTCTAAGCATGTTTGTTGGGTATTCTGATACCAAATGAACCTTGGAGCGATGATGAATATTCATGGTGGAATTATTCATGGGACTTTTCGTGAGTCAATTAATGAAACACTTCATGTGTTGAGTTGAAGCAGAATTATTCACTAGACTTTTCGTAAGTCAATTAATGAAACACTTCATGTATTGAGTCGAAAACCACAATTGGTAACCCAAGTTACAAATAAGGACCAAGACCACTCTACGGCTCGACCCATTACTTAACCTGTTATGTGGTGTATTTAAATGGGGTCTCTTCTTTGCGTTGAGACACAACACACGGCTTCCTCTTTCTTTTGACATTGGTTGTGCCTCTGACATTACTCTTGGCTACTCTTGGCTGCTTCTCTTCGTGATCTTTAGCCTTTGTCTCCTGCCCTTCTCTGGGTTGTCGTCTCTATTCCATCGTTTGTCGATTTTGTGCTAGCGTCCTGACCGCCGTGAAATAACGAGGTTTGACCCAAACTACACCTAGAGAGGGTGAAGAGGTGATTATGCGGAATTAAAAACTTCATAATTAATTAGACATAATCACTATTCATTATATCTAGATGGTTAATCAAACAATTTAATTTTTCCTATGTTAAAATACCGCAGTTATGAAAGCAATAAACAAACACAAGGAATGATCGCGAAGAAACCCCAACTATGTAAAAACTCCGGGTACTTTGCCGGTCAGAAATCAACTATAAACGAATTATGAACTTACAGTCTGCCAGACACGACTACGACTAGTACTTTTTGACCTCCTGACTGTAATTTCCACAGCTCTCATGGATTACGTGCTTCTGCACCAACTCCCAGCTACAGTTTTCAAAGCCCTCTTGGATTGCACGCTCCTCCAGCAACTCCCGACTTTATGAATTCGTCTATCTCCTATGGATCAACGAAGAACTCCATGTTCTTCAACAACTAGAACTCTAATCACCTATGCCGTGACGACATGCCGTGGTGACGTGACGTCACCTCGTGGTGTCAACACCAACGGCAACATAAAAGACATCAACAATCCTAACGTGAGCAAGTATGTGAATGGAAATCAACTAAGTGATAATAAGTGTAAATAAAACCGAACATTATACCGTAAACGTGGTGCGAGCAATCTAGGCAAAGCGCCCAACCAAGTTGGCAAAAAAAAAAAAACAATGCCACATGCTTGCTAAACTATGTAGAAATCAAGAAATATGCACTCAAATGGCGAATTGCATGATTAAACTTCATGAAATAGTCCAAATACGAAATGCAATTGAAGAAAAAAATGAAAAACCCAAAAAAAATGCAAAAAATCGAAAAATCTTGGGTTTTCGAAATTTACCTTTAAAATATGCAAAAAATGGATGAAATCTGGAATAATCAACCAAATAATGAATGTTATAAGTGAAAGTTAAGATTGAAGGCTGGAATTTAATATGGGTGTAAAGATTGGAGAAGAAAAATGAGATTAAAATGAGGAAATTCCAGAAAAAATGGGAAAAAGAACGTTATAATTAAAAAATCCGGGCTGTCGCTCGAGCAAGAGGTGAACGAGAAGCATCTACAATTAGCTAGCGAAAATGTTTTAATACAAATAGCACTGAATTTTTGAAAATATTGAAGAATGGCACCCTTTTTAAAAATCAAGTCTCATACATACAGATGAACTCAAAAATGAATGTGTTCACAAGTAATGCATTATCAATAAAAAAATTTCCCACGTACTCAATCAAGATCTAATGGAGTAAAGTGTATAAGTGACTCATGTGTTTGAAGTGCCACTATTTTCTCGTGAACATTATTCCAAACCTTAAATTTGTGAGAAAGGACATGCGAACATTACTATTAAATAAGTATTTTTCCTTACTAATGAAAGTTAACCCCATAAGATTATTAAGACCTTAAAATGAGCTCAATTACACGTATATTTTTCTTTTTTCCCGTGAATTTGAGCATTTATTTTTTTTATGTCATTTTCCCCAAATATTGTATCTTATATGCAGACTCTTGTCCATTAAGTGACTGAACTAACACCTGTAACGAGTTTTAGGCCAATTAACTCAAGTCAATTGACCATAGGCACCAGGTAATGAAAAACCCCTCGGGCTTAATTATTCAAGTCAAATAAACTTCGAACAAGAGTATAAGATGAACCACCTCTTTTTTTATTATATGGGGACTATATATGAGCTTAGGTCATCTAAATGAAGATCAATTCACGTTCACTTTACCAACAAATGACGGCAATCCCAAATCTCACACATACGGTCCAGACTCATTCACAATATCACAGTGTGTGCTATACAAATGGTACGTGATGAAACATATACTCAGTACTCCACGTAAAATCTAACCAAGTAATGGAAACAACAGATCAGATGAATGCATACTCGGTCATAAATGTTATGTTTAAGAGCACCATGAAATGTCTAGTAGCACATAAACAAATTTCTATTTTTTTTCTAAATAAATAATAAAAAAACACAAAACGAAACAAATCACAAATAAGTGAGATGCATGCGAGGATGAATGGACTCAATGAACTGCACATGTATGCACGTAAGTAACTAATTAAACAGGTACATAAATGCTCTTACCTTTAAGAGCATGATCAATTTCACGATCTTTCAAGTCACTCTTCTTAACCTAAACCTTCTTAGAAGTAGAAGTGATTCTAGTTAACTGAGTTATCATCTCAATTAAGTGGCTAACCTAATCGCCGAGGAAGTTAACCTTGCTCGAGACATCCCGACCTTTACTTCTAGTTGTGAGTTTATGACACTAGGTCTTGTGTATCACAACGCACCACAATGATAGCAAGTGGGAACAAACCTAAGCTCAAACCTACTCGGAGGTTGTCGTTGTTTTATAGGACGATTGATCCTACATTGTCTAGTAGGTCTCGATCGAAAGACATTCTTGCCCTTGGGTTCAGGATTAACAATATTCCAAGCTTTGTTGGTGGCTGGGATGAGCGTTGTAACGCCCCAAATTCTAGAAACTCGAAGCGTTAAAAGTCTTCTTAATTTGAGCTCTTTAATGTCAACCAAAATAAATTTGAAATAAAAAAATTTGAAGTTTGAAATATATTATAAAAATATGATATAGACTTAGAAAATTACGATAAAATTTGATTTTGGAAAACATTCGGAAGAAAATCAGCAATATCAATAGCGCAGCAACGGAAAGATAAAAATTGTTTAACCTAGCAAACGTCGACTAAAAATCATGAAATTTTAAAGTAATTGTCTAAGTCTATATAGACAATTATCTCCCATCATATTTTAATAATATATTTCAAACTTCAAATTTTCCTTATTTGAAATTTATTTTGGTTGACATTAAAGAGCTCAAATTAAGAAGACTTTTAACTTCGAGTTCATAGAATTTGAAGCATTACAACTTGGTATCAAAGCATGGTTTATTTTCTGTAGACTTGCATTAGAAATTATGTCACATATAAAGTTGATCAAATTTTTTAAATAAAAATCCTGAGAATTGTGTCTGCCATAGCCACGCTATGCCATTTTGAGATAAAGAATGTTTTATAAATATGCTTATATTATGTGATGAGCACGAGGAAGTTTTTTTCAAAATACAACATTTGAAATATATGTATGAATATCAGTATATGTTGGAGTTTGAATACTTTTGTAGAAATCATTATTGTACTAAGTACTTTTGAGAACGTGACCAGATTAAATGGTTATTTAAGTCCTCGAAAATTAACTAAAACTTATTAGATACCCATTAATTGGACTTCGAATAATTGGTATGACAGAGATGGTACGGATTAAGAAAACTTGTAGGAAGACGAGTTTATTGATGTTTCGTCGATATGAGATCGTGAGGCAATATGAAGAGTATTGGTAGAATCCAGCACACAATATGGCCCAGCATATTTAGGAGATGTCAGTAAGGTGGAGGGAGGTGAGGCAACTTGGCCATATGGTTACTGGTCGTCATGCCACCCATCTCCTTATTGATACCTTGCCAGAAGAGTGGATAGGGGTGGCCTAAACAATCTATAATTATTTATGAGAAGTTGCTATGCCTATCTTGCCTCGAGAGATTGATTATAAGGCTTTCAGTGTAGAGCTGATCGAACATTGGGAATTGGTCGGACTTGCGATTCCCGAGGACGATAGTATACCTACTGAGATATACATTCGTGAAGATGCACATCCACCTATTTTTGAAGACGAGGCGTAGCCTTCTTAGAAACCTAGGGTTCATGGAGGATAGATTAGTGGTGATGATGGCAATGATGAATAAAAGGAGTGGAATTTTAGTAGATTTTATTATGTTTAATAGTGGTTTATGTCTAGTAGGATTCCTTTGATTTTCTGTTGATTAGCGTCAGACGCTCTTTTATTATTTTGTATTCCTCTTGAATGATTCTTTTGAGATAATAATACAAGAAGTTGAGCTGAAAATCTTATTCCAATTTTGTGCAAGTATCGTTGACTTTTCTAAGTGAGATTGCAATTATTCTGGTATATAAGAATATGGCGCAAGCAACAACAATTAGAGAGTTAAAGCGAGAGATCGATGAGTTGAAACAGGCCTTAGTTGGTCAGGCTACACCTTCAAAATCGTAAGCTCCACTAGTTGCCCAGGCACCACTAGCACTACCAACATACCCGACAGTACCGGCTCTTTCGATGGTAAAACAGTTTCGTAGGTATCAACCCATTACCTTTGATTGTAGGAAAGACCATTAGGCAGCCGAGGAGTGGTTGCATACTATTGAGAATATCTTTCGACACATTTCTTGTCCAGAAGATCAAAAAGTATTATGTACCGAGTTTATGCTGATCGAAAGAGCTGGTCATTGGTGGGAATCCTTATAATGCACTCGCATCGAAGATGAACAACGTAATCTAACATGGACTCAATTCAAGATGGAGCTAACAGAAAAGTATTTTCCGCAAGCTCTATAAGACCATAAGGAGGCAGAATTTTTAAGACTGGTACAAGGAGATGTGGAAATTTCTGAGTATGAGCGTAAGTTCGAGGAATTGTCCCGATATGCCCCACACCTTGTAAGTACTGAGCTCATGAAGCAAAACGTTATGAGATGGGCCTATGCCCAAAGATCAGGTATACCTCATCGTGGTGAATGCTTGTAAGGGAAGAATGCCTATTTTCGATGTGGTAAGCCAGGATATATTGCTAAGGATTGCCCTATATTTACTCAAAAAAAGGAAAAAGCACAAGTTTTTACAATGACTTAGAAGGATGTAGCAAACTCAAACATAAAAGTAGGTATTTTACTGATATCTACTATACCTGCTTATGTACTGTTTGATTCAGGATCTACTCATTCTTTTGTATCAACGTCTTCTACTATTCTTTTGTATCAACGTTTTTCACTGCTAAATCTAGTATTACTTGTAATAAGTCAGAGAATACACTAGGAGTTAGCATTCCTCCAGGCAGAACATTAAATACAAATCAGTTAGCTAAGTAGGTAAATCTTGAAATTGAGGGAAAAACATTAGAAGCTAATTTGTATCTGATAGAGATGAATGACTTTGACTTTCAGAAACCAAGAGAAGAATGATTTTCTTTCCTAAGAATAAAGACCAAAGCCCATCTCCAATTGGTATCTACCTTGCAAGCCAAGAAAATGTTGAGAAAAGAAACATCTCAAGGGTTTCTAGTTAACATCTCAGGAGAAAAAAAGCAACAATGAAGATTGAGGATGTACTAGTGGTACAAGAATTTATAGATGTGTTTCCAGAAGATCTACTTGGTACCCCTACCAGATAGACAAGTGGAGTTTATAATAGATCTGGTTCCTGGAGCAGTAACAGTATCTAAAGCTCCATACAGAATGGCTCCAAAGGAACTTTAGGAGTTGAAAATTCAGTTACAAGAATTGTTATATAGTGGCTTTATCCAACCAAGTGTATCTCCATAGGGGACACTGGTGTTATTTGTAAAGAAGAAAGATAGAAGTATGAGAATGTGTATCGACTATTGGGAGTTGAACCATTTGACCATCAAGAATAGGTATCCTCTCTCGAGAATTGAGGATTTGTTTAATCTAGCTAAGGTATTTTCCAAGATCAACTTGCAATCTGGATATCATCACTTGGGTTAAGGCTAGTGATATACCCAAGACAGCTTTCAGAACTCGTTATGGACATTACGAGTTCACAGTTATGCCGTTCGGGTTAACAAATGCTCCAGTAGTATTCATGGATTTAATGAATCGTGTATTTCACCAGTATCTAGATCAATTTGTCATAGTCTTCATTGATGACATTTTGATTTACTCCAAGAGTAAATATCAACATGAGAAACATCTTAGAATAGCATTAGAAATATTGCGCGAGGAAAATTTATATGCTAAATTTAAAAAGTGTGAATTTCGGCTTCAGTGAGTTGGATTCCTCAATCATGTAGTTACTGCCCAAGGAATTGAAGTAGATCCAGTGAAAGTGGAAGTGGTAACTAATTAGAAGACACCGACTAATGCTGGTGAATTTCAGAGTTTTATGGGATTGGCTAGGTACTATCGAATATTTATAAAAGGATTCTCCAAAATAGCTGGATCAATGATCCAATTGACAATGAAAGGAGTAAAGTTTCAATGAATAGATAAGTGTGAGCAAAGCTTTCAGGAGCTAAAGCAGTGATTGATTACAACACCAGTGTTAACCATATCGGAAGGATTTGTTATATATAGTGATGCATCCAAGGTAATTGAAGCAACATGAGCAGAATTACCCAACGCATGATCTAGAACTTGTGGTGGTAGTTCATGCATTAAAGATATGGCAACATTTCTTATATAGAGGAAAGTGTGACATTTACACGAATCATAAGAGTCTCAAATATTTCTTCACATAAAAGGAACTAAATATGAGATAGAGGCGATGGTTGGAGCTAGTAAAGGATTATGATTGCACTATTTATTACCATATAGGTAAGGCAATGTTGTTGCTGATGCTCTAAGTAGAAAGTCGATGGGACAATTGGCATCGTTACCTACTATTCAGATAAGTTGATCGAAGACTTGGAAAATTTGCAAATTGAAGTGGTTACAACACCAGAGCAAAGTAGTGTTTGTTTAGCAACTTTGGTGGTTCGACCAACTCTCAGAGATTGAATCATAGAAGCACAAGGGAAAGATCCATTTTTACAGAAGATCAGGAAAGACACTGGTACCGATAGCAGAAAGGATTTTGGAATAGCTTCAGATCAGCACTAATGTTTAAAGGAAGAATTTGTATGCCTAAAGAGGGAGTTTTGAGGAAGGAGATATTAGAAGAGGCTCATTTCACCCCGTACACCGCACATCCTGGTGGTACAAAAATATATCGTGATCTTAGAGATACATTTTGGTGAAGGAATATGAAAAGAAGTATAGGCATATTTGTAGCAAAATACATAGTGTGTCAACAAGTTAAAATAGAACATCAAAGACCAGCAGGGTTGTTAAATCCATTAGAGATACCTGAATAGAAGTGGGAGAAAATCGCAATGGACTTTGTGGTAGGATTTTCGAAGTCAACAAGAGAACACAATGCTATATGAGTAATAGTGGATCGTCCAATGAAGTCCGCTCATTTTCTTCCCGTAAAAATGACATTTAGCCTAGATCAGTTGGCATAGTTGTATTTTAGAGAGATTGTAAGATTGTATGGTGTCCCCATCTCTATTGTGTCCGATAGAGATCCAAGATTTACGTCTAAGTTTTGGAAGAGCTTACAAGGAGCTATGGGAACGAAATTGAATTCCAGTACAGCGTATTACCCTCAATCCGATGGTCAGTCTGAAAAGACCATTCAAACTTTGAAAGATATGCTAAAAGCCTATGTTTTGGATCTAGGAGGTAGTTGGGAATCATAACTACATTTGGTGGAATTCACATATAATAATAGTTTTCAAGCAACTATTGGAATGACACCGTATAAAGCTCTCTATGGTAGAAGATGTAGATCACCTGTTCATTGGGATAAAGTTGGAGAAAAGAAAGTTTTGGGACTAGAGATCATTGAAAGGATAGTTGAAGCCATTGATAAGATCTATACTCGGATAAGGCAGCACAAGATTGACAAAAGACCTATGTTGATACAAAAAAAAAAAGACTTGGAATTTGAAGTTGGAGAGAAAGTTTTTCTAAAATTGTCACCTATAAAGGGTGTACTTAGGTTCGGAAAGAAAGGCAAACTACAACCTCGTTATATTGGACCTTTCGAAATACTTGATAGGATCGAAAAATGCGGCCTATCGATTGGCTTTGCCGCTCGAACTATCGGCACTTCACAACGTATTTCATATATCGATGATCAGAAAGTATATGCATGATCCTAATCACGTGGTCAATTATCAATCCCTGGAAGTACGGAAAGATTTATTGTATGATGAATTACCGATTAAAAGACTGGACCAAAACGTACACAAATTACGAAATAAGGAGATTCAACTACTCAAAGTGCAATGGAGTAATCATGGAGTAGAAAAATCTACTTGGGAAAGAGAAAAGAAGTTAAAGACAAATATCCGACACTGTTTATTTACTTTGTTAACTTAATAAAGTTTAGGGACCAAGGATGAGAATTTAAATTTAAAAACCCAATTCATTTCATTTTCTTCAATCATACTCACACACGTTTTCATAGTTTGGGTGAATAGTCAAGACATTAAATCTCATAATTGGTAAGCTGAAATGTTGCATTAAACCACAAATTATATTCATATACATTTAACAATTGTACAAACACACGTATAACATAAGGAATGAAACTACAATTAACCAATTCACCCATTTTAAATTCTCTTTAATTGGCAAGTGATGAATGCAACTGTTTTCTTACCTTTCATTTCCAAACTACACACTTTCTAATATATGTGAAATTTATACACTTTGAACAAAAAAAAAAAAAATTGTCAAGTAAGGGAAAGAAAAGTGAAGGAGATTGTTTAATGGCATGGGTTGTATTCAGCAAGCAATATTTACGTCCAACTTCATCATTTCAAAAGCGTCAAACGAAGGTAGGTAGAGGTGCAAGTGTTTATTTAATTTTCAAAGTATGATTTTTCGTTAAAAAGTTTGAATGAATTGGTACCTCCGGGTACGGTGCTTCGACACTACTGTAGTTTGAATGATCGTTCTCCGGCTCTACGTGTTATGATATTTCTATAGAAATCGGACTTTGCTGGAAATCCCTCTACGTGTGACGGTAAGAATCCATAGTTCGAAATTTCTAATTTGATAATGAAATACAGAGTTTCTAACTCATGGGTGAATTCCCCTCTTACATGTTGATTTGATATGCTTGGGATGTGGATGATGGTAGAGGATGATGCAACATGCTATGGAGATGCCAATGACTCAACGTTTTTAATTCAAATATGCAACATTCATTTTTTTAACAGATTTTTATTTGATTTATATGAACATCATATGTGGAACTATTCTAAGAACATTTTTATAAATAAGTTATGTGTTAAAGAAATTAACTTACAAGTCACCATTTACCACAAAAGAAAGTATTAACGATATAGTGTTGCTGTTTTTCTAAATTTTCAGCTTCTGCCCTAGAATTCAAAAATTCATAACTCCATCGTTACTTGAAATTTTTCGACATAATCAGTGGTGGTTGATAGCATCATAGGTTAGGTACTGAATAAAATTGGAATCCTGTCGATCCGATGTCGGTAGAATTTTATATGTTCTTTAAAGCAAACTGCACTGGATAGTGTTGCTGTTTTTAGCTTCAGCCCTTGACTTTAAAAATTCGTAACTCAATCGTTACTCAGAATTTTTGGACAAAACCAGTCGAATTTGATAGCCTCGTGGATTAGCTACTGAATAAATTTGAAATCCTATCGATCCGACATAAACTGCACTGGGTTACCTTCTAACCGAGTTGTTGATGGATTTTGAAACATATTTTAATACTTCATATGTTGCCAATGGAAGCGGATTTTTGGATATGTCATAATATAAAGAATTTCCTACTTTACTATAAAATTTCAAGAAGTTTCGTGGTCGATAGCTGTGCAAAAGAAATTATTTTTGAAATTGCCATTGAGATAGAAAATAAAAGTAGCAACATTTTTTTTTTATTTCATGTCAATAATTGCATATACGACGTGTTAGTTGCATATACGGTAAGTTGTATATATGGTATGCTGATTGCATATTTGGTAAGTTGCATATACGGTAAGTTGTATTTATGGTATGTTTGTTGCATATCCGGTAAGTTTCATATACGGTATGTTGTTGTAAGTTGCATATCCCGTATGTTTTGATCGGTTGCATATCCCGTATGTTGCATATACGGTATGTTGCTTTATAGTTAATTATTTAATTAAGTCTATGGTCTACGGGTAAAGTAAAGTTATTCTTGTGACATTTTGATCCATGCGGGTCGGGGCATTACAAACATACTTTATATGTTACTAAAAAAAATTTCAATATTGTATAATTCTTTTATACAAGAAATTTATTTTACACTTGTTTGAGTTACTATAGGAAAAAAAATGAAAATCGGAAATAAAAAAAAAAATTACTTTCCAAATCATATAGTCCTTGTTTGAGAAGTTCCAACGATGCTTATTATTATTATTATTATTTCCGACAAAACAAATGAAAATTTCATGAAAAAATTCTTCACTTATAAATGGGATTTTCTCTTTATTTGCCATAGGACGAACAAACTATTAACTTTATAATGTTTTACATGTTACTCAACCTTACCGTGACGTGTTGTAATTTTGAGTTTCGATCAATTGTGTTCGTTTAGGAAAACTTAAATTTGAACACAAAACCTTCACTTTCCACCACAAAACAATCCCTCTGCCTCTTTCCCCTTCTATCTCACTCTGTTTTTTTTTTTTTTATCAGCAAGATTGTACTGTATAAATAATGAGAAAGAGGGTTTGGAGCCGAGAAATCATCCTCATACTTGTATCACAAAATGTACTCTCAGATACAAAGCCTGGTCCATCTCACTATGCTTGTGTTTGATCCCCTTTTTAGAATAATTTTGTAAAAAGTAATTCTATTTAAGAATAAGGAAAAGTTTTGGAATTACGAATAATTTTTTTGCCGAGAGAATGTGCAATTGAAAATAAGTTTGACAAAAAAAATGATTTATGAGTGGCTTTGATCAATTCATGATAGATAGGTTTTCTTGCTTGTGTTTTTTTATATTGGATATTCTTCCTCTATTTAATTTTTAATACCCATTGTTCTCTATTTCATGAGAAACAATTATAATTATCAATTGGGTAATTGCTGCCAAACAACCTCCAACATGCAATGATGTTTAACGATTGGATTGATTTCATATGCTTGGCCATGTTTTGAAATGTTAATCAACACAACAATTGATTGGCTCGACCCTAAAACAAATTGGGCCATTGGAAGCAACATTATAATTAATGGTTGCTCATGGCCCCTTCATTAGTTGGACGTCCCTTCTAATTGTATCAGCCAACGTCACCTATCTTGGCCCATCTTGCATTATCCCTAATGTTATATATACCCATTTGGCTTGTTGAGAGAAACCCTGAGTTCAGAATTTGAATGGAGGGCAGGCATTTTTTTCCTTCATTCCTCTCCTTTGTGCCGTGTGTAGTGACCTAAAATCTGCTACCTTTTAATCACTTCTTTTGTGTGATCATTGCAGCCACCATTCTCCCTTCATGGGTTATTCAATTGGGCAACCATAGTTATCCTTTGTGGTGGGTTGAGCAATCGATTGTTGAGGTGTTTGATAACAATCAGTTACACGGTCATATACCCGAGTCATTTGGGAATCTGATTTCACTGAAAAATTTGGATCTATCCAAGAACAATCTCGATGGTGCAATCCCCAAATCATTGAAGAGACTAGAGTACCTCGAGTATTTCAATGTTTCATTCAATGATCTCTGGTGAAATTCCAAATGGATGGCCTTTTAAGAAGTTCACGTCAGATTTTTTTGTAAGAGAATTGTGTGGAGCATCTCAATTTAAGGTTAAGCGATGCAAAGATAATACAACTAGATTATCAAGCAATACCAGAATTTTGAAGTACATTTTACCATCAATTGCTGTTGTATTGAGTCTGGTCATTACTGTGGTTTATGTAATTAGACGCCGTAGCAGAAGTACAATTCTACCAGCTCACTCTACTTCCCCCATCACCGTCAAGAGGATTTCATATCATGAAGTTCTAAATGCTACCGATAATTTTGGTGAAGAGAATCTTATTGGCAAAGGTAGTACTGGTTTAGTGTACAAGGGAATATTTCGAGATGGAATGACAGCTGCAATTAAGGTTTTTAATCTAGATTTGGAAGGTGGAAACCAATGTTTTGATGCTGAGTGCCAAATATTGCGTAACATTCGTCACAAAAATTTTGTCAAGATAATTAGTAGTTGCTCTAACCTTGATCTTAAAGCCTTGGTGCTGGAATATATGCCTAATGGAAACCTTACAAAATGGCTATCCTCGAGCAACTATTTCCTAAATGTGGCTCAAAGATTGGAAATAATGATAGATGTGGCGTCTGCACTCGAGTATCTACATTATGGGTGTCCCTTTCCGATTGTCCATTTTGATCTGAAGCCCAACAACATACTTTTAGATGAAGCTATGGTTACCCATGTTGGAGACTTTGGCATTTCCAAGCTTTTAACAGAAGACCAGAAAATTTCAATTAAAAAGACATTGGGCACCACTGAATATATGGCTCCAGGTAAATGATTCTGTCAACTACTTACACATATATATATATATATATATATATATATATATATATATATATATATATATATATATATATATATATATATATATATATATATATATATATATATATATATATTGTTAAATGCAATACACTGTGTTGAATTAAAATTTATGTTTAGACCCAATTATACGGAATTAACAATAAAAAGCAACGAGTCACTATTTATTGATTGCTAGATAATTAAGGTTAATTAATCCAATTAAATTAATCCTAAGTGTCAATAAAATAAAACAATGAGATCAAAAGCAATAAATAACACTAAAATTGACCATGGAGGAAAATCCCAAACACAGGATATAAAAACCTTTGAACAAACTTGCCACTAAAATCTACTAGAAAAGTTAACTTACAATTACTCCAAACACTACTAAACCTTAGTTAACTCTGGCTACTTAACTTGTAAATCACTAAGAAACTCCTTTGGTTGTGCACAATCGCGCTTCTTAGAACTTTGAGCTACTTTTTTCTTCGTCTGGATCAACAAGAGTGAACCTCGTTCTTGAGTGCCGGAACTCCAAGCACCACTTCCCGAAACTCTTGAAATCTAAAGGCTGATTGGCGAAGGTAGGATTTTGTTTTGGTGTTTGATCTAAGTTCTTTTTGTGTTTTGATTGTAGGCTGAGACAAAAGATATTGGAATATGTATTTGGCTTTCAAATAACTAACTCTTAAATTAAAACAATGCTCTACTAATGATGGGATAATGTTTGGGATCAATTATATGAAACTATGATACTTGGGTTGAATCAAGAAATCAAGAGTGAGTGTTTGATCTTCAATAATGAGATCTCTAAGAAAATATCACTAGGCTTCTGAAGCTCGGTGTATAAAAGAATTTTGTAAAAATATGCTTTATCTTATCTCCTTTTATATAATCTCATTTGAGCTGTCTAATGCAAGTTGCATTATCTTTATACAATATTGTTGGGCTATCTTCTGTTGAAGATAATTTGTATAATACTTGGGTATGGTGGGACATGTTCTTGAGCCATTCACATTTTCGACTTGCCTAATTGGCCTAATGCACACAACTAACATTTGGTTTAATAAACATGTATACCCATGAATTATGTGAAAAATAATCATTGGTCCATTAGTGAAAAAAGATAACCATGACTTGAAAGAAAATAAAGAGAGACGAAAGAAAGTAAAGAAGTCAATAGACTTTTGTATATTTTATTGAGAATCAAATCTCAATATTTATAGGAAATAATTAGTGTTACAAGAGATACAATAGTCATAAATTCATAATAACATGTAGGAGTATAATGGTCATTTACAAAGAAACATATAATTTACAACATACCATTACGCCAAAAAAGGCCTTTTACAGCGGCCAAAAAACGCTGCAAAAGGCCTTTTGCAACGTTTTATCATGTGTTGCAAAGTTCAGTGTTACCAAAGAGGGAAGAGATACGGCAACGTTTAAAAAACGCTGCAAAAGATCTTTTTTGCAACGTTTAAAAAACGTTGCAAAAGACCTTTTTGCAACGTTTTTTCAACGTTACGGTAAGATCCTTTTGCAGCGTTTTTTAAACGTTGCGATAGACCCTCTTTGCAGCGTTTTTTCAATGTTGCGGGTTTTTTTTTTTTTAAATATGGTAATTGAGTAATTGACCCAGAAAATTAAAAATAACACTTTGTGAACACATTTTGGAATTGCATAAAAATTGATAATTTTATTATAAATTTTTGAATCAATACAAAATTCGAATGTGATACAACACAATCTATCTAAAAAGGAGTAAGATAATTTCACATGCCGTACAAATACATTATTCCTTATTTGACGCCTCTGCAAAATTGATTATGCAATAAAGTCAAATATCAACAATTGAATTTGACGACTCGTTTTTCTTCTTCTTTCTTCTGCTTCAAGCCTGGATGAAACAAGAACATGAGCACTTTCTTCAAGCACTCTCTGCAGTATAGTGAGCATTTCTTCGGGAGATTTTGGTCCCTCAACCTGCACAAATTGAGTAAACCAGGTAAACAAATCAATATTGTAATTAGCAGACCATATCTGTCTCTAAGAGAATAAAATTTTTCCAAATGATTTGAGATATCTCCCCTTGCTTTGATTTTCATTTTAATTTCTCAAACAAGATACAAATATATGGACAAAAAAGACCATCTAAACAGTAACAAAATTTCATTAAAAGTTACTTAAGACTTACTAGTATTATCTTAAAAAAAAAAGTTCCAAAATCACATATTTGACATAATAAGTAACTACATTTAGCAGGTAGTAAAACGGGTTCTCAAGTATAATTAGAGTTTCTGCGTCTATATATTATTATATACAAACACAGAGACTCCCCGGAAAAATAAAATGGATTACCTTAATTAAAAATATGCTTTTAGCTGTCCAAGGGGGGGCATTAAACCCTTAAATTAAATAGTTCAAGCAAATTCCAAAATTGGTCGTCCATGACTATCTGCTTTGAAAGAAAATAGAAATTGTAGTAATACTGTATCGTATCTGTGTATGTCTCCTCCTCGCCATAAGAACTGATAGACGGCTTGATCCAGATCCGACCTTCATTATTATTTTGTTTTGTCTAGGCTTTAGGACTACTGAGGTTCTTGAGATCCCTTTCAATCAAGTACGCATACACGGAATGAAACTTCTTGTGACTAAACCCACTCCTATAGCTAGCCAAGCATATGTAAGTCACATTGGTTAAAACAAAACGCAGTGTGGGAGAACTAGTGACATATGATTAAGGCATGGACGTATTTAAACATGACTTTGCAGGAAAAAAAGTATCTTGAAAATTCACTGCAAACAGCAATGCACACAGATGGTGAATGCTAAAACCTCGCAAGGCTTTCTTTGACTCTGACAGTTGAGTTATCATGAAAATAATTGCTGCAGCAATTGATATTGGGCTCCTCCTGCAAGAAAACAATAACAAGAAATGTGAACACCGGAAAAAAACAATTGATGAACTAGTAAAAAAAAGTATATTTTCCTGGATTCTGCATGCTTCACTTTAAAAGAGAAATTTACATTTATTTTCCTGGTCTATTTATAAACAGGACATGGAACCAGTAAAGCACAGCAACTGAGAAATTTCTTGATTCTGTGCCAAACAATGTGGCAATTTGAATGCACGGTTACATGGTAGAATGTTATGAAACTGGAAGTTCCCGTCAAACCATTAAAGAAACAAATAGAGGAGAGATGGAAGATAATATATCGCATACCTTATATCAAAGTCCCCTGACTTCTTGACAGTTTCTTGGACAGCTTTGATTTCTTCGTGGCTCATACCAAGATTAGAACAAAAACGCCTCAGATAAAAAATAAAAATAAGATGATAATGAGATTAATTGAATGGATATTGAAGACTAGCTACTATACACGGATCTAGGAGAGACGTGGAAGTTATATGAAAGATCTAATTATGCATCTTGTCTCAAGCTATGTTATCATCACAACAAACTCACCAGATAATCCCCAGCGTGTATGGTACCCATTTCAATAGATTCACCCATCTCAACCTTCAATTGTTTCACAATAAATTCTTTCGCTCGGCCAATATCTTTCTTTGTTGCTCCATTTACAATAGAGCATATTTCTATTTGATAACCACAGGTCAAGAGGAGTTCCAACACGGGTTAAGATTAAATGAAAAGTTATCTAAATGTTCAAATGATTATAGGTAGCACCTTTTACAGTGCGCGGTTTGCCTTCTTGCCGGCAAGCAATGTAAATGCAGGCAGCCACTATAGCATCCAAATTTCTTCCTCTTGTACACTTCTGATCCTCCAACCTTTTATATATTTCACTGGCCGGATCCTTCAAAAGAGGTTAGCATCTTACGTGAGACTAGGAAATATGACAACTTACAAGACGTGTGAACATGTAAAGTTTAACAAATGGTCGCTTCTAAAGTCTAAACAGAGTGACAGCACCAGTAAATTTGCTTCATTATATGAAAATTATATAATTGGAGTAAATATTTTCTGTTAACATACATGTAATGAGAAGAAAACTTGTAATAGTCTCGAGTGGACAGATTGTATATCTCATCAGCAACCACCACAAGATGCAAGATCATTTTTCAGTTGCACAAACTAATTTTTGTCAGTTGAGACAAAGCAAGAACATTTAGTGACAGGCGAATTTTGCTGATGACAGTACATTAAAGGTCAATTTTGCTGCAAAATCTGCATCCAACAAATTTGTTCTATTGAGTAGAGCTAAACCAAAACTAAATTAATTTTTTCCTGCAAAATAATTTTTCAATCATCGTCAATCGTCAAGCATCGAGCAAATATAACAGTAACATGCCATTTTACATTAAGAAACAAAATGAAACCCTCACCTTACTCCAATTTAGGGCTTCGCAGAAACCTTCTTGAACCCAAACTTTAAACCTAATCCCATAAAACACTGCGACAATCTTCAAAACAATCATTATACGCATCAATCACGAAAACAAATTAAACAAAAAAACCCCTCCGAAATCAAGGATCGAACATTACAGAGGTCCATATAGATCCCAAAGTCCTTGCATTCCCTTCGACTTCAGTCAAAGCCTTCCTCGAGCTTTCATGTCCTATTTTTGCTCCTCCAAATCGAAGCCCAAAACCATCCCAAAAAAGGGCCGCGCCACCACCAGAAACCGCCCCTGCTAGTGCTGAAACGGAGGCCGAGATTTTTGATTTTGAAGGTTTTGGGTTTGCAGTAAAAGAGAAGACTTTGGGTTTTGTGAGGGCGAGGAGGTTGCGGTTATGGGCGGCGGGGAGGCAGAGGGCGGGGTTGGAATGGTGGTGAGAGAGGATATTGATTGGGTTCCGGTTTGTGTAGGTTTGAGAGAGAAGAGCCATTTTAGATGAATGGAGGGGGAGGACCGAATATAAGGGTTGGGTTTGGGTTAATCTGATTGATTTAGTTTTCAAACGTTCACCTTTCGCAACGTTTAAAAAACGTTGCAAAAGTGGACATTTTGCAACGTTTAAAAAACATTGCAAAAAGTGTGACATTTCGCAACGTTTTTTAAACGTTGCAAAAGAAAATTCTTCCGCAACACTCAATAAACGTTGCAAAAAGGGGTCTATCGCAACATTTTTCTAAAAAACGTTGCAAAAACTCATTTATATTAATCAATGGCAACATTTACTTACCAAAATGTTGCCAAAAGACTCTTTTAGCAACATTTATCAACAAATGTTGTCTTTTTAGTGTTGCAAATGGCTATTTTTCTTGTAGTGTATACACGTAATTATTAACCATTATTTTGCATGCTAACAATTTTAGTGTATTAGTATTGGTTCTCATTTATTTATTTGTCATTTATCATTTCACTTGTTAGTTTGATCACATATACCAATTTTGTTGAGTATGGATCTACTAGATTAATATCGACTATGGTGGATGTTTATAGCTATGGGATTATGCTCGTGGAGACATTTACCAAAAAGAAGCCAACATATGATATGTTTGTTGGAGAGTTCACAATGAGGAAATGGGGGTTCGAATCATTCCCAGATGCTATAATAATGCAGATAGTGGATGTTGATCTAATGAATGCAGTTCAAGAGAATATTGGAGCCAAAGAGAGCTGCTTTAGATCAATCATGGGACTTGCACTAGAATGCACGGTTCATCGGCCCAACGAGAGGCTCAATATGAAAGATGTTCTAACAAGGCTCGAGAAGATCAAAACCGAATTTTGTAAAGCATAATACTGAGGTGGATTAAGAAGAAGAGGTTTGTTTCTTAATAAGATTTGCTTTTTCTATCTCATAAGAACACAAAAAGGTCAATATTTGAGCTAAAATTTTATTAATGAAATCAAAAATTATTTTTAATTTTAATTATCGTAGAATCCAGCCGTCATATTGACTACTCATTAAAACATACTTTGTTTGGTGATTAAATAATTTTTTGAGGTTTTATGCATTTGGTTAATCTGCTGTGAGTTGCTGCTGTGTAAGAAAATCTTGATATCATTACACGGGTGATACTGATGAGTTGATAAGCAGATGTAGCATTTTCTTTTAATTCTAAATTATTATTTTAGTAAAGTTGCAATGTTCTGTTTTATTTTGTTTCTCATGAAATTCTTTTTTTCTTGGTTAACATTTTCCAATGAAAAACATTGTCTTTTCTTTGAAGGAAGGAGCAGACCATCTTGAAGAAATAAGGAGCGTTTCTGACTGCTATGTTGGATTCAGGCTATTCTCAATTGTCAGAGTGCCTCAAGGCTTACCTTTATACAAATAACACTCATCAGTCATTTTGCAATCTGTCTTTTAGTCATTAATAAGTAATTTTTCACACACTGGTGAAGAAGTGAATTGTGTTTCTGTTTCTGTTCATCTCTCCTCACGTAAGGAGTAATTCCCTCCGAGAGACGTGCTTATTGTTGTAAAACAAACTAGATACCAGAATTGCTCTGATACACTTGTTACGAAACAACCAAAATATCTCTTGTTAGAAGAAATATTAATATGCCCGGACCGTTGTTAGAATTGTTGGAAATACAAGAATTATGTATTGTTTGAATACCACTTGATGAAACCAATCACCGGAATGAATTGTTGAAGTTATATGGGAAATAATGAAATATTTGATCAAGTAAAAGAATAATAAAGACAAGAAATATGACAAAGGAATTAAGATATTTTATTGATTCGAGAATAATGGAGAAGAGAGAAAATTACAATAGATCTTATAATTCTAGTAATCTTTTTTCTCACATTATAAAATTGTATAGAAGAGCCTAATATTTATAAGAAACATGTAGGGGATATCCAAACCCTCCTAATAGAGTTGTTGATGAAGTGAGATACCAAAAAATTGAGTCCAAAACAAATTTTAACTCCCAATGGGCTTCCAAAATAAAACTCTAACTTAACATAGAACTCTAATAACATCCCAAATTGAATTATTCTTGACGTGCACTTCAATTACTTCAACAATGAATTCGGATCACACCCAAATTAACATTTATAATGGTATTCTATATGAAAACACCTTGTGAATCAAATATCTTTTTTTATTCCTATTGCTTGTGAATCAAAGATCTAACAGGGCATTAAAACAGAAAGCCAAATGCCAAAAATTGCAAACAATCAAATTAATAACCGAATAATTCAGAAAATCATAGTTTATGTTGAATTATCAATGATAAATGAATTATGTTTCCTTTCATTTCTTGACTTTGGAAGGCCTCAAGCTCTCAACATAGGGAGACATTCCCACGGCGAGACATGTTTATATTGGTATTCTGTTGGAAATTTTTTCGAATCTTTAATAATTTTGTTCCATAAGGATTTTGGAAATTTCATATTGATTTTGTTGTGTCTTGTAAACGAGAAACACTAGAAATTTTTGTTGATGTGAACAAATAATTTACTGAAATTCACTAACCATAAAGATGTTAAAAACGCACCAACAAATTCAAACACATCTTATAATTTCCTGTTGATCTGTGGGAATATCAATAAAACTAAACATGGAAGACTATTTGATTTAAAGAATAACAAAAACTGAACAAAAATTGGGACAATAGCCCCATATGCATTATCTTTTTGTTCCGTGTACAGGCATTCTTGTACAACCCTAAATTAGTAAGGGAACTTCTGGCTTTTAATTGTGCTCGTACTTTTAAAGTCACTTTTATTACACGAGTTAGGATTTCATTGTCAACTCAAAAACAAAACAAAAGTATATGTCTCTACTCTGCAAGTCTGCAACAATCTACATCTCGAACAAAAGTATGTTTATGTTGTCAAAGAGGGGTCATATACTATGGTTACTGCCAAAACCGTCTGCTGTTGCCACTGGGTATTGTTATTGAATACCTCATCTTTAATAAGAATCTTGTCACTGCGAATTGCTAAAGTGCATTATTACTAACTGTTATGAACGTAGTGAAATGAATTCTGGTAGACGAAAACCCATATCATTTTGCGGAAATAACTTGTAGGGGTAAAATTGTTTGATCAAATTTTTTGTTTGCCAGAATCATTGGTAGGGATCAATTGGGTCAACTAATTTTTGATTTTGTTTTTGGTAGCCTAAAATTAAAGATAGTTTGTATGGATGGAGATTTTTTTTTGAGCATATTTTAATTTTTAATTTGATTTTCACATATTTTGTGGATAATATCTTGGAGGAAAAATGGTTGAATTGATTTAAGAGTGAAAACTACCAAAAAGTAAAAAAATTAAAACAATCTGAGGTAATTTTCAGTATATGCACTGATTTGAGATGGCCCGGACATTTCAATTTGATTGCTACCCACTATTGAAATTGAAACTTCATATACATATAAAATTCTGAAAAATACCCGAGTGAAAATTAGTAACATTGAAATTCTGAAGAGGTAATTATGGAATGTTATTTTATATTTATATAGTCTCCCTTTCATTAACTATAGTCTCCTAGTTTCTAGGAAGCAATGCCTAGACAACTTAGTAACATCTTAATGTAGCACAGTACAACAATGGTGAAGATTGTTGAAGTCATAAGATAACATCTTAGGTAGCAAGTTTCCAATTGGATCTGAGCTTCTTCTTGGATGCAAAAAAAAAATGTTGTCAAATTAATGACTCATACAATCAAAAGAAAGAAAAAGTAGAAATGAAGATGAAATGAGGTATGCCGTAGAAAATTTCACTTGTGCGCTGGTGCCAACATGTTTATTGGACGTCCGTCTCCTAAGATACAATGCTTCTTTCAAAGTCGGTATTGCATTACACCAACCTTGCGTGTTGAACCAAAGTATTGATTGTATTCTTCTCAAATGAAATAGACAAACTAAAATGCTCGGACGAGATTTTTTACTAGAAAATAATAGACAAACTAAACTGAAGAACCACGTGATCAAACCCCTTACAGTTGTAACACTGCACACTAGACATATCATGAGGTTTGAATTTCCCTTAAGCCACATATGCAACTGGAACTGGTGCTTCATAATTTTGTTGTTGTTACAAAGAGGTACGAGTGATAAGACGCTGCTCCCCCCTTAGTAAGTCATCCAAACAACCATCCAAGGTTGGAATAGATTCACGATTCATAAGACTGGACCTAATAGATTCAAATTTAGTTCACAATTTCATCACAAATTGATCCCTCTTGGTGACTTCTTGCACAATTGTGATAGCCTCCAACTTGTCAGGTGAGACCGAAGCATAGGTGATATCTGTGTGTTTAACCCAAAGATTAGTAAAACCCGAATAATATTCTTCAATGGAACACGAGTCTTGAGAAAAATACGCCAATTCAAATTCCAACTGAAGTCGTTGAGCAATATTGCTTTGAGTGTAGACTTTTTTGAAGAACACCCACATAGTATGAGTTGACTTACAAGGCTTGAGATTAAGAATAATCTGCACATCAACCAATCCAATGATCCAAGCCATAATCCGAGATTCTTTAGTTTTTCGGGCAAGATACTTCTCATTATCCTTCTTGTGATAAGCATGCGGGAGACTTCCATCAATATGTCCCCACAAGTCATCTTTGCCTTCAACCAATAATTGAAAATGAGAGGCCCATGAAAAATAATCTTTTCCAGTAAAGCGAAGGCAAACTGACTCATTCTTCAAGAAGCCCATACTGAAACTGGATCAGGACATGCTCGCTCTGAGAAATTGCAATCAGATGAAAAACATGACCTTGGCATTTCCTCTGATGAACAAGAGGGGAGACAACTATGGAATCACAACCTTTCTGTTCAAGAAGCCAAGACTCAGACAGAAAACAGAAATGGTAACTTCTTTTGCAATCCAGTGTAATGCAAGATTGTTGCAGAACTAAAAATGTTCCACTAATGAAGTGCTTTTGTTTTCAGGAGGTAGCCAACTTGAAGTAGTTTCTTGTACAGAGGCCAATGAGATGTATACCGAGACATTTTTTGTACATGCTCACTTTGAGCATATGCAATCACATGAAAAACAAGACCCACCCTGACATTTCATCTGCTGAGCAGGAAGGCAGAAGACTATGCGATCATGATCTGTCTGTTCAAGAAACCTGGACCAAGACAGAAACCAGAAACGATGACTGTATTTCAATCAATTGAAATTCAAGATTCATCAAACCTTTTCCACTAACAAAGTGCCAACTTGAAGCAGTTGCATGTACAGAGGCCAAGGAGATGTACACCTGGACGGAAAAGCAATTATTTGTAAATGTGGAAAGCAGTGTATTAGATAGACAAGTATGTTCCACTCGGATTAATGATTTCTTGAATGGCAGTTCAAAATTAGTTTTTTTTTTTTTATTCGTCTTACTGTAAGCAATTTTTCTTCTGTTAGAATTTACTGATTTCTCCTACTCGATCCCCCTCTCTTGCTTGCTTTCTTTTCATACCTATTTGACTAGTTTTGTCAGAATTTATGCACTTCCTTGGTATTAGTTCTTGGATTCCCAACTTAAGAGGTCAACCGCAGAGTAGAATCCTTCATTGTTGGTTTGTGTTTTTATATGTAACTGATGTGAGATTATACCATTTAACGTGCCCTAACAAGATTGGTTCAATTTTTGAAACAATTTTGGAATCTCATGTTTTGAGCTTTGATTTGGCGGATTTAATGGCCCGCTCGAGTATTATGAGCTCTGATTTTGGGTTTTACCTTAAAAAAAGCTTGAGAAGAGTAGTCTAATTCATATGTTATTGGTTAGTGTGTTTATATATGACTCTGGTCAGCAACAATGTATTCGTTGGATTGATACTTATAAAAACAAGAATTGCAAGAGATTTTTTTAATAAAATGCCATGTCGATCTTGCCTTAGAAAAAAAAGCTTCAATTTCAAAAACCTCATTTAAAAATCTCAATCCAGTAGGTTTATGATATAACCCTTTTTCACTTCTTTAAAGTTCTTGATCTTCCATCCTCATCGAACTTTTTTATCTTGGTCTCTATCGTGATTTCATGGCAGAAATTTGGTTGTCAATACAAACACAATAAGCCCCTCTTGGTGTCTGTGACTTGGGATAGGTCTGGCACTGCTAGTGGAGAGGTGGTTTCTGATGGGAGGGGACAAAAAAGGTACAAAGTGATTGGCCTCGTAGGCATACCAACCGGTTTTGGATCCGCAGGTCGACAACAAGCCTTGCAGAAGACTTGGTTTGCCTATGATCATAGTGCCTTCCATGATAGCCACTAAAGTCAGCTCGATACACTTCTCTTTGCCTATATAACATGAGAGATACTTACGACCACATACAGTCCTACGTGGTACAAACGTCTAATGAAGAGTCGCCACCTCATTTGATGGCCCGCCTCACCTAATGAGGTGAGGCCACTTGGGGCTTGAGTTTCTCTCTTTCTACATCAAGTACTGAGGTGGCCTCACCTCATTGGGTGAGGCTGGGCCATCTAATGAGGTGGTGGCTTCTCAATAGACAGCCGCACCAAGTAACACGGTACGACTATCCCACCCAAGTGTTTCTCGTATAACACATACACGAAGAAAAAATTTGAAAAAAAAAGTTGTGTGTTGATTTATGGAAATATTTGGACTTTGTATTTTTTTGTTTTATTTGATTGGCAATGAATAGATTTATTTTTCCTGTATTAATGGTACATACATGACTGATTTCTGTATTGATTAGATATTTTCACTATATTTTTTAGAATAATTATATTTTTGTACGAAATGATGAAGATAACTTTAACATCCACTACCACTCTTAGTACACATTTTATTTATTTCAACAAAAAAGCTATTTGTACAGTCATTAGTGGTTGACAACACTTACAACACACTCACATTAGTGTGGGCCCCACCAATTAATTAACACACTCACATTAGTGTGGGCCCCACCAATTAATTAATTGGTGGGGCCCACACTAATGTGAGTGTGTTGTAAGTGTTGTCAACCACTAATGATTAATGATTGTACACCTAGAATTGTTCTTATTTCAATGGAGGATTTATTATTTTCACTTTAGAGTCTATTGTCATCCTCAAAAATTACATGGCATGCACGTGGCGGATGGAGCCCACATTGGTCAACTAGGCATCAATTAATTATGTTAATTGGATTGGATTGAATGAATCAAGTAACCTTGTTTTGGGCTTAGGCTTGGGCCCAATCCGTTAGACCTACAGCCCATTTCTCTTTCCTCTGTATATAGGTCAACTCACTATTATCCATTATTTTTACAGAGATCAATGATGGGAATTTTGACCACTATTCATAATACTATCATGAGCTCGCGACCTTCCACGAACCTACGCCACTATCGGCGAACATTTTAAAGGGAAGCCTTATACTCAAATATGTAACTTCAATATTTGGAAATATTTTTAGAAGACTTTGCAGATGTGCTGACATGGAATAAGAACTTTGCAAATGTGTGGTACCAAATTGTTGTCAAAAAGGGATATGAATAAACTATAGTCCATGATGGACGTAAATAAATCATCAAGGGGATGGGAGTAAACTCATAAGTGTGTCACATCCGAGAGTAATCCTACCTTTGTGATTGGAGATTCAATACGATAGAAACAACCTGCACTATGTGACTCATAATAATACTATATTATTTCATCACTTTCCTCTTTTTAATTCCTATTGTTTGTGAAATCCAAGATCAAACGGGGCGTTAAAACAGAATGCCAAATGCCAAAAATTGAAAACAATCAAATTTTATTTCAATAACCAAATGAGTCTGAAAATCTTATTTAAATGATTCAGAGTATAATCACAAATTGAGTTAATAATAGAAACAAAATCTTGAAATAAGAAGAATAACAAAATAACTTCTGATGCAATAATTCTTTAATAGTTTTCAGATAAAATAATACCATGTGCATTTCAGTCCCTAAATCAAGAGGGATTGGACATGAAGACCCATTATTTTACCCCCTTTTTTGAAAGACGTCTCAAATCTAGATGTGATGGCCAGAAACTGACCCATTGACAGAGAATTAACTAGGTTTTTATTTCACATGGGCCCTGGACAAATAGGGACGCGAAGTGGCGCCCCTATAGCTGGGGACCATGGACGTGTGGCATGATTGTTTATTTAACCTTAGGATAGTGATGCTACTCATGGAAATTATCCATTATATTGACATATTTTAGTATTATATGATAGTTTTAGATTTTTTTTCTTTGGTTAAGGTTTTACGTAAGATAGTTATTCAATTAATATCTTAGATTAGAGTTTTTATGGTGATATTTAAATTTTTTCTTACAGAATACTATTCCATTTCACAGTAGAAATAAGATAATTAGAGTCTTTTAAAAGATGCAATTTAATGAAAATGAAAAATTGAGTGCTCTCAATTATATGTCCAAATTCTCGTTTTCCTATGGAATTAACAAGCCTTTGATACCTATATTTCTGGTATTCATGAGTGAATGAATACGAACTAGAACATTGTTTGTTATTTCCATGTTGTTACGCTTCCGTATACACTATTCTATATTAGATTAATCCATATAAAAAGATGTAGTCCTGTAAATTGGAACACATAGAGAATAAAGGTTTTCTTTATTCATATGTATTAATCTTTACAAATCACAATATATAGAATACAAACAGGAACTAAATAAGGCAACTATTTAAACATGGAATGAAGAAATTTTCCTAATCTAAATAAGGCAGTATAATTATACAGAATCAATCCAAATTTTAGAGATTAATTCACGAGATTTCTACACTCCCCCTCAAGTTGGATCATAAATATTAACCAAGTCCAACTTGCTAATGAAATCCCCAAAATTTTGTCGTGGTAGTCCTTTGGTAAAGATATATGCAATTTGTTCTTTGGTAGGAATATAGGTCATGCATATAATCCCATCTTCAACTTTTTCTTTGATAAAGGGTCGTCCACTTCTATATGTTTGGTTTGATCATGTTGAACTGGATTGAGGGATATGTTGATAGTCGATTTGTTATCGCAGTAGAGTTTAATTAGAAGTTTTACCATAGCCTGTAATTCTTCCAATAATTGTTTTATCCACGGTCCTTCGCATATTCCTTGTGCAACTGCCTTGAACTCATCTTTGGCACTCTTCTGGCTAACACATTCTGCTTCTTGCTTCTCTAAGTTACCAAATTTTTGCAAACAAAGGTACAATAACCAGTAGTTGATCTCTTCTCTAGAACCAGCCCGGTCTGCATCAATCCAGACATCTACTACTTTCCTTTCATTTTTCTTGAAGAATAGTCCCTTTCCAGGGGTACCTTTGAGATATTTGAGGATTCTGAATATCATTTCTAAATGAACTTCCTTTGGAAAGTGCATATGTTGGCCTACCGCACTAATTGCAATGTCAGGTCTAGTGTGAGAGAGATAAATTAGTTTACCGACTCGTTGTTGATATCTATCTTTTTCAACTGATTCTCCCCCTCCTATCTCCATTGGTGTGTCGCTTGGTTTACATCCAAGCATGTCTATCTCCTTTAGAAGGTCAAGGATGTACTATCATTGTGAAACACTGATCTGGCCACTTCCATTCTTGGCCATTCCCAAGAAGTAACGCATATGTCCCAAATCCTTTACTTCAAATTCTGTGGCTAAGCTTTTCTTAAGTCTCTCCATTTCTACTAAATTATCATCATTCAGTGTAATATCATCAACATATAAAATTAAGATTGTTTTCGTCCCTGTGTCAGATAGTTGGTAGAACATAGTACGATCTGACTATCGTTGCTAATATCCTTGACTTTTCAATACTTTTTGTAAATCTGTCAAACCACTCTCTTGGTGACTGTTTGAGGCCGTACAGAGATTTTTTGAGTTTACACTCCCTATTTTCTTCATTACTTTTACAAAACCCTGGGGGTAGCATCATGAAGACCTCCTCTTCTAATTTTCCATTTAAGAATGCATTCTTAATATCAAGTTGTTGAAGAGGCCAATCCAAATTTGCTGCTAGAGATAGGATCACCCGGATAGTATTCAATTTTGTACAGGGGCAAAAGTTCTTATGTAATCAATGCCGTAAGTTTGTGTATATCCTTTTGCAACAAGACGAGCTTTGTATCGTTCTATAGTCCCATCGTCTTTGTACTTCACATTAAAGACCCATTTGCAACCGACAAGTCTTTTTCCTCTTGGTGACTCTACTACATCTCAAGTTTTATTTTTCTCCAATGCTCGGATTTCTTCCAAAATTGCTTCTTTCGATTTGGGTATAGTCATGGCCTTCTAAATATTCTTTGGAGTTTCAATGCTATCATGGTTATGAGAGAAGGTGTGAAATCTTGCAGAAAGATTGTTATATGAAACAAATTTTGAGATAGGATGGAGAGTACACGACCTAGGGTATTTTTTGAGAGCCATAGGTAGGTCACTTTTTGAGAATTTGACATTATCTGAATGAGCCTCAATTGAATTTGGAACTATCATCGGTTCTAATTCTTTTGACACTTCGGGTGTGAGGTCTTTATACATTGATTTTGGCTTCCTCAATTAAACTAATATCTCCTTGTTAGTTTGTTTTCCTTCATCTCCCCTCGAGTTTAAGTTTTCCTTTGTAGATGGCATGTTAGGAAAACGTGGAGTGATTGATTCAGCATGTCGGATAGGTTCGGTTTAAATAGAAAAAATAAAGTCTAAGAATTGATCCTTACCCATGAACCGATCTTCACTCAAGTTCTCCCCATGAAGATAGGATGTTTTAAAGAGGGGATTCATTCGAAGAATGTGATATCCATATTAACAAATGTCTTTTTCATGGATGGATCATAGCCCTTGTAGCCCTTTTGGGTAGATGAGTATCCTATGAAGACACATTTAAGTGACTGAGGATCAAATTTACTCTGAGAACGAGGATGTACATGGACGAAAGCAGTACAACAGAATACTCGGAGAGGTAAGTTCAAATTTAGGTGGGAACTTGGAAAGAATTTCTGAAATATTTGGTGGGGTGATTTGAATGAGATGATTCAACTGGGCATTCTATTTATGAGATAGGTAGAGGTTAATATTGCGTCTCCCCATAAATTTTTTTATGGTGTACATTAATTCACGAGGTACCTCTAGGATGTGTCTATTTTTTCGCTTAGCAATCCTATTTTGTTAGGGAGTATGGACACAAGAACTTTGATGAACTATTCCCTTTTTTGGAGAAATTCTTTCAAGGCAGTATTAAAATATTCTGTGCCATTGTCAATACGTGAAACTTGAATTTGTGTTTGGAATTGTGGAATGAAAATTTATGAACATAGTTCGAACATCAGACTTTTCTTTTAGCAAGTAAACCCAATATAGTCTAGTATGATCATCTATAAATGTTATGACCCATTTTTTGCGAGTTCGACTAGGGATGCGTAAGAGACCCCATAAATCGCCGTGAATTAAGGTGAATGGTTTAGATGGTTTGTACGTAGATTGTGGGAAAGGGCTACGATGACGTTTTCCTAGTTCACAATATTCACATTGGAGATTAAAAATCTTTTTTCAGGAAACAGGGAAGGAAATACATGACGTAAATACTGAAAATTGGGATGATTCATTCTAAAATACCATAACAAAGGTTCGCTATCATTAGAAGAGAAAACATAGTCACAAGTTGCAATTTGATTTTGATTACTCACATCTGCCTCATCAAGTAGTAAAACCCTCACATTCCTTAGCACTGTCAATCATCTTCCCCAATAATAGGTTGCAATTATGTATTCTAAACAACAGTCTTCTCATGGACATATTCCACAAGAAATTCTTCCACTGTCAATTGCCAATGCATTCCCTGATCTCTAAATTCTGTCTTGGTTGCAATCGAGTGGAGAGATTTTGCCTCTGTTTCAAAATTTTCTAGGCTTACTAAGTTGAATAGTTACAACTCTTTCGGCGGACGAGTACCCATGAATCTTGAGAATTCACAGAACCTACAGCATCTAAGATTTGATGATCATCAGTTGACAAATGATGCTTCAATGCTTGAATTGGATTTTCTTCTTTCATTGAAAAATTGTAGGAAGTTGAATATCTTACTGATGGGATACAGTTCTTTTCACGGAATATTACAAAAATCCTTGGGTAATTTGTCAGCATCATCGTATCTTTCAATGCCTATTATTGTAGATTTAAAGGTATCATTCCAAATGAAATTGGCAATATGAGCAACTTGATCGAGTTAGAAATTCAAGGAAATGAATTGACAGGATCAATTCCATGGTCATATACGTGAGTCGTTTGGTAATCTGATTTCATTACAAAATTTGGATCTATCCATCAACAATCTCTTTGGTTAAATCCCTGTGTCACTGAAGAAACTTATGGACCTTGTATATTTCAATATTTCCTTCAATGAACTCAATGGTGAAATTTCAAATGGAGGGCCTTTCAAGAACTTTACGTCAGATTTTTCATAGGAAATAGAGAATTGTGTGGAGCACCTCAATTTAAGGTCAAGCCATGCCAAGGAAATACAACTAGATTATCAGGCAATACCAGAGTTTTGAGGTACAATTTACCATTAAATATCGTTGTATTGAGTCTGGCCGTTAATCTGGTTTATTTTACCATATAATTTATGATTTTTTTAGAATACGGATTCATTAACTCTTGAGCTCAAAGTTCTGGAGAATTACAGTATTTTGCTTACATGTTTTTTTTTATTCACATTATACGCTTTTCATGAGATGAATTTAGCTGTACTATGTTCAGTTTTCATTAGAAAACTTATCATCTGATGTCCATGGTTGTTTTATGTCTTGGCTCTATCCTTGAAGAGAATTTGAGTGTTGTTTTTTTATCCCTGCAAGCCATTGAATCTCGAATTATGAAGCCCTTTCATGAATCCATCGTAAAGATTGAGTTTATGATCTGATTTTGTTTTCTTTATTCATCTTTCTACATGTGCTCAACATGGTGTATGATGTGGAGCAATCAGGTGATTTTTGACATTGATAAGAAATACGTAATGAGACAAGTGAGAAGAAGAATACGATATACTCGCAATGAATGTGTCCACATGTCTAGAGGGTCATCTAGATTGTGTTGAAGAAGTTTTACAAATAGGGTTGGGAGAATGAAGTGGTTCGACACTAAGACCCCCTTACTAGAGAAAGTAAACTTAAAAAAGAGTGGTGAAAGAAAGAGGACGTTAAGAGAAGCGGTACCACAAGTATATAATGCAGAATATTCGACGAAAGAAAGAGGCCTTATAGAGGCAGGGGTGCCAAAGCCTAGATCTCCAAATATAAAAAAAATATCTTGCTAATGTTGAAGCAAATGTCAGTATGGTAGTTGTTCTTGTCTCCAGGTCTGGAAAAATGTGCCTAGGTATCATATTGATCAAATGCTATTCCTTTTTTTGATGTTTCAGAGTGGATCTTTACCTTGTTGAATCAGATATGCATTTGCTTAGTTGAATCAAACATGCATGTCAAGTTAATCTCTTGTTTTTGGAGCTTTTACCAATACGGGATCGCTGCCCCTATATGCTTCGATCACATTCCTTCGCTTCTTGCCTTTAGGTTTTGTCAACTTTCCTTCTGATTAGCTCTTCCCTTGGGTTATGTAGCAAATTTAAAAGTGCTCTGTGCTAGTGTAAAAAAATAATGTCATCTATGTATCCGAAAGCTTTATTCCTTTGATTTCCTATTAATAGGCTTTACCCCGATAGGATTTGTATTGGTATATCGTTCTGATAAATTTTCTTGTGCATCTTGTTTTGGGTACAATACACTTATAGTCCAGTCCAGTGACAATATCCATTTCTTTATTGGCTTTTGAGTCCCTGGTCAACAGCCCAACCATCTTTGTGTCCAAAATTAACTGAAATTTTAGGCTTTTGGACAATCAAGCCCATTATGTAGATTCTCAACATTAATCAAATAGTTGATGTGGTGTTGCTCGACAATTTTTTGACATCAATAGAGAAGACAAAGAATAAGAAGGGAGAGAGAAGAAAACATATAAGCTGACCAACTTTGCATTAACATTTCTAGAAGGTCGTTTTGAACAAGTTTGAAAGAGTTGGGAGAGAAGGCGTGTTGGAGAACTCAATGAGTAGGGATTGAGTTAACCACCACATTGACTAGGAATTATCTTAATATGGGTAAAATAGATTTCTTTCAAATAATAATTTTTAAGTAACATGTCTAGAAAGCTTATAATTTTTAAAACTGGACTGTTTGAAAAGTGGCTACTCTAAAAATAGCGTGAACCGATTTATATAAAGGAAACGTTAGATAAACGAACTAGTTAAAGATCAGTTGAACCAATTGAAAACCGATCGAATCCGTTGGGTTTGAGCATAAACCCGATCCGGTTTCACTAAATTCCTTAAGCGGGGGTGGAGCTAGAAGAAAATAATTGTGAGTTCAAATTTCATAAAGTTTTAATTGTGGGGTCTAAATTTAAAAATTATGAGGAAGTTTTTGAAAATCTTTAAAAAAGCCCTGGACAAAATAACATATTTTAAATTTATTGTGGGGCAAGTGGACCCCATGGTAAATCCAACACCGCTTCGAAGATAAATTGAGTAATATTGAAGCTTAATGATAAGGCTGGGCTGGTTCTGCTTAAATATGAATCGATTTTGGTTATTAAAATCAAGAACAAACAGATTCCAATATGTTACTGTTAGCGAGAATCAATATATCCAATTCACCTCACTTTTATTTTTAAATATATCATTTGGTATGGCATTAAGTATATTGGGTTAAGCCTATTCAAGATTCTAGCAGTACAAGTAAGATTTTGGTCATTTACAACTTTTTTTTGAAGTTAAAACGTGAACTTGCCTTCCCAAATTGCCAAACGTTCAGCAAAGAAGGGTGAAAGAAAACCCGGAACCGACTTCACAAAGGCAACACAACTTAGCAAATATTGTTCCTAACCCCCCTCCAATCCCAAAAAAAAAATAAAAAATATCCTTCCAATTCGTTGGGTCAGACAGTACTCACTAACCACTTATGGAAGCTTATTACATTTTCGTTTTTTTTAAATGATTTGCTGATTTAAAATTTTTTCTTAATATTGTTATAGAACAGGAACGAAATTGGAACAACAAAAGTTCCTTTTTGTTTCAATCTTTATTAGACAATTGGGTGATCAATGAGACAAACATTGATGTATTTTTGAATTGAGAGAAACAAAAAATACGAATGAGACCGTACTAAATGATATACAAATTAGAGAAAATTAGTACATAATAATAAAATATCGGCTCGTACATGGTCAAAGAGAGCATCGGTCAACACAGTCCTAGAATCTCCATTCAGGCCAACTTCTATTCCTAAGAGATCATCATTTTACTCAAGAGGACAGAGGCTACTTTCAGGACATTGTTTGCACCGGTCTCTCCTCGTAAGTATCCTTGTTGTAATCATATATAGAACAAGAGTTGTAGAGATGTCTATAAGAAATATTAAACACTTCTATTGAACTTGTATACACTAATCTACATAATTTAAATTAAGTGTTCTTAGTAACCATAAAAACCTTTATTGTGACTGTTACAAAAAATAATCTTTCTTTTGTAATTGGAAATTAAAGTTGTATTGTATGAGATTAAACCGTTCACAATTTACATTTAAAGTTTTGCAAACTTCAAGCTACGTTTATTTGCTTAAGAAAGTCTTCACATTCTACTAGAAAATATGGGTATATTGATGGACAATGAAATCTCTAGAAGATGATTATTTCTTTTGGGATTATTAGAAGAATGCAACTTTCTTTTGTGGAAAAACTTCCAAAATTTCCACAACAAAGATAAAGAAAAATCTCTGCACCCAATGGAGTATTTTTTTTCTAGTTTTGTAGTCAAGCAAAGTTTGTTTTATTTATGGAAAATTGGAGTCCATAATGGTGTAATTTTTCTACTTTTGTAGTCAAGCAACGTTTGCTTTATTTATGGAAAAATTGGAGTCCATAATGGTGTGATTTTTCTAGTTTGTAGTCAAGCAAAGTTTGTTTTATTTATGGAAAAATTGGAGTCCACAATGGTGTAATTTTTCTAGTTTTGTAGCCAAGGAAAGTCCATGATGGTGTAATTTTTCTAGTCTTGCAGTCAAGCAAAGTTTGTTTTATTTACGGAAAAATTGGAGTCCATAATGGTGTAATTTTTCTACTTTAGCAGTCAAGCAAAGTTTGTTTTATTTATGGAAAAATTGGAGTCCATAATGGTGTGATTTTTCTAGACTAACATGTAGTCAAGCAAAGTTTGTTTTATTTATGGAAAATTGGAGTCCATAATGGTGTAATTTTTCTAGTTTTGTAGTCAAGCAAAGTCCGTGATGGTGTAATTTTTCTAGTTTTGTAGTCAAGCAATGTTTGTTTTATTTATGGAAAAATTGGAGTCCATAATGGTGTAATTTTTCTACTTTTCTAGTAAAGCAAAGTTTGTTTTATTTATTGAAAAATTGGAGTCCATAATGGTGTGATTTTTCTAGTCTTGTAGTCAAGCAATGTTTGTTTTATTTATGGAAAATTGGAGTCCGTAATGGTGTAATTTTTCTAGTTTTGTAGTCACGCAAAGTCCATGATGGTGTAATTTTTCTAGTCTTGTAATCGAGCAAAGTTTGTTTTATTTATGGAAAATTGGAGTCCATAATGGTGTGATGAGCACCACTCCCTTGAGATAACCCGATGTTTTAAAATTAACAATCCATTATGTTCTAATGTTCAAGTATGAATCAGATGTTAATTTTAGTAACGGGAGATAACATATTAATTAACCCTGAAAGTAAATTGAAGTTCAATGATTTGATTGAGACAAATCAAAGAAGAGTGACCTAATTGAGATTTTCAACTAAGTTCAGTGACTAAAATGCAATCGACTTTATAAGTAAAGTCATAAATGACAAAATATCCAAGCAAAGTAAGCCCCCGTTTGAGCCCCATTTTTTCTCATTTCATTACATTAATTTTTTCTCTCTCTTCATCTCAACCACGCATTCTCAAATAAAATAATATTACACACAAATCTAAAACTTTTTCACTACACATTTTCTCATCAATCACTATTTTACAAATTTTCAACCCCAAAAAATGGGGGCCAAACATGGACTAAATAAGAAGCCCATGGCTTCATATTCGGCGAGGTTTTTCTTTAAACTCCTCCATTTACCTCTAAAATTTACTAAGTCAGACAATATTCACTAACAATTTATAGCAGGTTATTACATTTCCCTTTTTTTTTTATTGTAAATGATTTTGAAATTTTTTACAAGAAATATAACAAACGAACCCAATAATCAGTGTTTGTGGTTGATAATTTTACTAAGGGCCTGTTTGATAGGCCCTTTTTTTTTCCCCCATTTCCCACTTTTACCATGTTCGATAGTCAAAATTTTTCATGGAAAATATTTTCCTCCCATCCCCCACATGGCCCCTTTTTCCATGCTTTTGTTGAATTGGTTTTCCCACCACTTTGGTGGGAAAATGGTTTCCAATTTTTATTATTTTTTTAATGTTTTGGCAATGAAAACATATTTTATGGACAATTGTAAAAAAAAAAAAAATATTCCCTTTAATAGACAATTTTCATGGAAAACAAAGTCAAACGAATACCAAAAGATTTAAAATTTCAACTTTTTCCAGGTGAAAAATTATACCAATCAAACACAATTAATTGACAATTTCCAGGAAAACAATTTTAGGCAATTCAATTCCCTATAATTCATTTTCTTTCCACCCAAATTTCACTTTTGCAATCAAACGAACCCTAAGTGATTTGATAAACATTTACTAAGCCAACATGTGCTTTATTGCATTTTTGTCGTTTTAATGTTTTCTCTTTGAAGTTTTTTTTTTTTTTTAATAGTAATGTAACCAAATTGAAAGTCTTTCGTTAGACAATTGGGTGATCAAGGAGACAAAATTGATGCATTTTTTGAATTGAGCCACCATCCACGAGGATACAATTTATACTAAGAGGAAAAAAAGCAAAAAGTTCTAATGAAACTGTACTAAATAACATGCAAAGTAGAGCAAACTAACAGAGTCTAATACTAGACTCATAACTAAAGTTAAAACATGTGGCACTAGATCACATATGCTTTGTTTCATCGTTCATGAACCAAGACAACTTCAGTCAAAACAATCCTAGAAGCTCAATTCATGCACACTTCTATTCCTAAGAGCCCATCATTCTACTCAAGAAGAATTTAAATTAATTGTTTTTAGTAACCATTAAAACCTTTCTTCTGGCTGTCGAAAAAAAGAAAAAGAAAAAGAAAACCTTCCTTCTATAGATGGAAATTCAAGCTATATTGCATAAGATCTAACTGTATAGGATTTAAGTTTAAAATTTTGCACACTTCAAGCTACTTTTATTTTCTTAAGAAAATCTCCACGCTCTACTAGAAAATATGAGGTATTGGTGGACAATGAAATCTTTAAAAGTTAATTATTTCTTTTGGATTATTAGAATAATGTGACTTTCATTTGTGGCAAACTTGCACAGTTTCCACAATAAAAGATAAAGAAAAATCTCTGCCTCCAATGGAATAATTTCTCCAGCTTGGAAGTCAAGCAAAGTTTTTTTATTTTTTTTATTTTTTTTTTATTCTTTGGAAAAGTGGAGTCCATAATGGGGTGATGAGCACCACCCACTTGAGATAGAAGCCCATGCAACTCTTAACATAAATTACCTTGTTCACTTATCTTGCAGGAAGCTTTTATTTCTTTGCATATATATACACACACTTATATCAAACTCCTCATTACAAGCCCCCTTCCACTTTTCTTTATACATTTCAAATTATCCATGGGACAGAATGTGATGTTTACGTTGCTGGCAATGCTTTGCTTGCAAATTGACATTGTTGCATCTCTGAAAAGCTCCACAGATGAGTATGCTCTTCTATCCTTCAAGTCTCAAATAACTTATGATCCAAATAATATCTTGGCTAAAAATTGGTCACAAGGAACGTCGTTCTGTAATTGGGTTGGCATTACTTGTGGCAGTAGACATCAAAGAGTTAGGGACTTGAATCTAGCAGATATGGGTGTAGGAGGTACTATTGCCAAAGAAATTGGTGGACTCTCTTTTTTGAGATCCTTGATTATTAGCAACAATAATTTTCATGGATTTATCCCCGACGAAATTGGTAATTTAAGCCAGCTTCGAGAAATAGAGATGCAGGACAATGAGCTAAACGGTCCTATTCCAATAAGTCTTGGATTTCTTGAAAATCTACAGAAGCTAAATCTGTCCAATAACAGACTCTATGGGGAAGTTCCTAATAGGATTTTCAACCTCTCTTTTTTGATGGTAATTAGTTTAAGAAACAATAGTCTCTCAGGAAGTCTTCCTACAGATATCTGCAATAATCTTCCAAATATGGAGAGGCTAAGTATTTCTTATAATCAAATAAGTGGTAACATTCCTCCAAGCTTGGGAACATGCAGGAAGCTTCAACTACTTTCTCTGATGTACAATAATTTTTCTGGAAGCATTCCATTGGAAATCGGAAACTTGTCAAAGCTTCAAAAACTCTCTGTAGCAGGAAATAATTTGATAGGTATGTTTAAAGTGGTTTTCATATACATAAATCTCCCAAAACATAATGTTTTCCAAAAAACATTGTGAAATTGAACAATATTGTTAATCATTGACATCGTAGATACTTCTTACATTCATAGTGACCTGTATATTGTTGCCTATTGAATACGTCATTTTACATAGCTACACAAAAAATTAAGTATGTACTTACCCCACAAAATCTCAATGTTCTAAAATGGATTAAGTGTGTCTAGATGCCAAGGCTAAACTTCAAACTTTTACTAAGATTTATGCCAAAATTTTAAATTAAAAATTGTCATATATAAAAAAGATTTTTATTGCTGATGGAAAATTGTAATGAACTTTACCTATGCATTTTACACACTTCTGAAAAATGTTTTTCAGCATGTATGGTGTTTTTCAACTAATTATTAGAAATACATTGTAATGACATCATATCCTACGTACCCAATCAGTTAGGGATTGTTATATATGTGGCCTATATAGAGTGGAAAACAAGTTTACTGTATCAAAATGACCGATGTCGGAGAGGAGCGGAGTGAGGGGACGTAGGCACATCGTCAAACCACGTTAAATACTTGTGTTGATTTCTCTATTGTTTTGCTCTTAAAATCCAACAGGGATGAAGATGGATACCATTAGAGGCTACCCTAATCATAATATTAAGTCAATATTTTAGAATCTTTTCAATATTAGTCAACTTGTTTACTAAATAATTTAGTATTCTAAATTAATTTATACATTTTTCATTATAAAATCATCCTTATTTTAATAATATATATTAGAACCACCAAAACTTGAATTTACTTTTTTTCAATTATATTTAACTCTTTACAATTTCAGTATTATTATTTGATAATAACTTTTTGAAATTTAAAATATTTGACTCCTAAAATGTATTCAAAGGGCATGTTTGGATCCATCCAATTCAATTGTTGGTTTTGTTCACTCTTTCATTTGGGGGTAAATTTGAACTTAGTAATTATTAAGAGGGATTAATTACCATGTGTCTGTTTTATGTGATTTTGAGGAATTTTTTGGAGACTCACTTTCAACCATCTTCAGAATCTCTTCTCTACTATCAATATCCCTAGGGATAACTAATTATTATGAAAGTTTGCTAAAGATCCATGCAGCCAAACTAAGATGTTTCGTGGAGAGATACTTCCAAATCTATTGCAATGCAATGAACTTCAAACTATTAACATATTTGATAATGAATTAAGAAGTACTTAATTATTGACTTCCAAATGAAATTGGAATCTTATCAGCACTTCAAGAATTAGGTTTTATAACATTGACTTTATGAGTACTTAATTATCGACTTCAAATTAGTTCGTACTTTTTTTTTCTTTCATTAGATCTATTTCATATGAATTTAAAATTGATATATTGAAAACTACATGCTTAAATGGTTGACAGGGAGTATTCCAACTGAAATTGGAAACCTATCGGCACTTGTATTTTTGAATTTAGGGTACAACGGTTTCAGTGGTACGTAAAAAGATCTCCTGAACTCATTTTATATATTAAATCCGTTTCAATTCTTACATATATAGCATTTTCCAAATAATTAAATACATCGTAAGTACCCAATCAGCATGGGATGAAGATGGATACCGCTAGCGGCTATAGCCTCATTATAATAATTAGTCAGTACTTTATAATTCATTATTAATTGGATTTAGTTTACTTTTAATTTGCTACATTGAGGACATTGGATGCAATTTCAGTTACGATTAATGATTAGGTGTTTTTTTGTTAGCTGCAAAGATGAGCTTTGTAAACTGGAATACTTTTATTAGAAAATTAAAAAGTAGTAAGAGTTTTTCATCTAAAATTTCCACCTAAATTGGTATTAGATATACGTAATGATTTTTCCATCTAAACCAACTATTTGATCACAAATCAACGAATTGTTGATATTTTAAATTCACAAGCATTGTATAAATGGACGTGTTTGCTCTGCATTAGCTAGTTTATTTTATAGTTTAATATTCTAAATTGTGTGATACATCATTCATTTGTCATTCTATAATCATTCTTATTTTAACAATAAAATTTAGGGCCAACAGTATTGGAATTTGAAAGCTTTATATTTAAATTTAATTATCTAATTCCAGTATTATGATTTGATAATAACTTTTTGAAATTTTAAATAGTTGGCTTCTGGACTTCAATTTTTAATATCTTAAAATGTACTCGCGGAAACATTCCATATGAAATTGAAAACACATCAAAACTTCAATATTTATTTTTGGATTCAAATATCTAAAGAGGTATCTATGTACTTAATTATTAGTACTTCCTGCTTTCGTTAATTTGAGTGCATTGACAAACTCCAGAGTACTCCGCAATACAGGTAAAATTCCGCATTCAGTCGGCAGTTTATCAAATTTGAAGAAATTGAGGATATCTAATAACAATCTTCAGGGTCAAATACCAGATTCCATCTTCAATCTCTCCATGTTACAAATACTCGATTTTAATAACAACGGTATCTCTGGAAGTCTTCCATCATCAATAACCAATGGGCTCCCTAATCTAAAAGGTCTCTATCTTTGTTGCAACCAACTTAGTGGAGAAATTCCTGCATCTATTTCAAATTTCCCTGAGCTCACTTCGTTGGACCTTAGTGACAACTCATTTAATGGTACGTAACTAGATCTCCTAAACTTATTTTGTACCAAAACTCTAAATTTAAAATGGTTACATATAAAAATTATTTATGCTGATGGGAAATCTAATAAACTTTGGGTTACCACCTAGGCATTTTACACTTTTTTGACAAATGCTTTTCAGCATGTATAGCATTTTCATAATAATTATTAGATGTAAGTCGCGCAAAAATAACTTCTTCAATATATAATCATCGACACCAAATTAGTTGGTACTTCTTCTCTTTAATTAGACGTATGTTGTGTTAATTTAACATTTGATATTTTAAGTTCTACTTGTTTGGATTGACAGGAAATATTCCAAATGAAATTGGATATATTAAGATTTGAGGTTCATCTGTTTCAATGATACATAATTAGATCTCCTAAACTTATTTTATATATTGAATTCAAAACTTCGAACTTTTACTAGCCTAAATGGACTAGGCATAAAAAATATAAAGTGTGGTTAGGCAGCAAGGTCCATCTTCGTGCTTAAATGTGCATTTTAAAATACTGTCTAAATCTATTTTAAGTTTTTTTATTTAGTGTCCTCGCTAAGATTTATACCAAAATTTAAAATTGTCAAATATAAAATAGATTTTTGTTGCTGATGAAAAATTGAAATGAACTTTTGGTTGCCACCGATGCATTTTTCACTCTTCTGGAAAATGTTTTTCAGCATGTATGGTGTTTTTCAACTAATTATTAAAAATACATTGTAATAGCATCATATCCTACTTTTCCAATCCACTTGGGATGAAGATGGATACCTCTAGAGGCTACCCTAATCATAATATTTAGTCAATATTTTAAAATCTTTTCATTATTAGTAAGATTAATTTTTAAATTTGTTAGTTTGAGGACCTAGGATGCAATTTCAGTTAAGCTTAATGATTAGGTGTATCTTTGTTAGTTGCGAAGATGAGCTTTATATTGTGGAGTATTTTGATTAAAACATTATAAAAGTTGTGACAGTTTTTCTTTTACAATTTTTGACTGCAAATGCTTTGTGTGGAATCAACGATTTGTCATCTAAGATTAATTATTCCATATTCTATTGTGAATCAATAAATTATTGATTTTCTAAAATTCGCACGCATTTTAAGAATTAGTGTGGTTTTAAATTTATTCTTTATTCTAATATATTTTTCCTTTTGCACAGCATCACCTTGTCTAAATAATTTAATATTCTAAAATAATTTATACATTTGTCATTATAAAATCTTTCTTGTTTTAATAATATATATTAGAACCACTTGAATTTCGTTTTTTTCAATTAAATTTATCTCTTTGTAATTTCAGTATTATTATTTGATAATAGCTTTTTGAAATTTAAAATTTTGACTCCTAAAATGTATTCAAAGGGCATGTTTGGATCCATCCAATTCAATTGCTGGTTTTGTTCACTCTTTCATTTGGGGGTAAGGTTCAACTTAGTAATTATTAAGAGGGATTACTATGTGTCTGTTTTATGTAATTATGAGGAATTTTTTGGAGACTCACTTTCAACCATCTTCAAAATCTCTTATATCTATCAATATCCATTGGGATAACTAATTTTTATGAAAGTTTGCTAATGATGCAACCGATCTAATTTGTTTCGTGGAGAGATACTTCCAAATCTATTGCATTGCCATGAACTTAGAACTATTAACATATTTGATAATGAATTAAGTACTTAATTATCGACTTCAAATTAGTTGGTACATCTTTTCTTTCATTAGATCTATTTCATATGAATTTAAATTTGATATATTGAAACCTACATGCTTAAATGGTTGACAGGAAGTATTCCAACTGAAATTGGAAACCTATCAGCACTTGTATTTTTGAATTTAGGGTACAACGGTTTCAATGGTACGTAACGAGATCTCATGAACTTATTTTATATATTAAATCTGTTTCAATTCTTACATGTATAGCATTTCCAAATAATTAAATACATCATAATAACATCAAATCGTAAGTACCCAATCAGCATGGGATGAAGATGGATATCTCTGGCGGCTATAGCCTCATTATAATAATTAGTCAGTATTTTATAATTCATTATTAATTGGATTTAGTTCATTTTTAATTTGTTGGATTGAGGACATTGGATGCAATTTCAGTTATGATTAATGATTAGGTGTTTTTTTTGTTAGCTGCAGCTTTGTACACTAGAATACTTTGATTAGAAAATTTAAAAGTAGTAAGAGTTTTTCTTCTAAAATTTCCACCTAAATTGGTATTAGATGTACGCAATGATTTTTCCATCTAAACCAACTATTTGATTGCAAATCAACAATTGTTGATTTTTTAGATTCACAAGCATTGTATAAATAGACGTGTTTTAGGTTCATTCGCCATTCCTTTTGCACTACATTAGCTTGTTTATTTAATAGTTTAATATTCTAAATTATGCGATACATCATTCATTTGTCATTCTATAATCATTCTTATTTTAGTAATAAAATTTAGAGACAACAATATTGGAATTTATAACCTTTATATTTTTAATTTAATTATCTAATTCCAGTATTATTATTTGATAATAACTTTTTTGAAATTTTAAATATTTGGCTTCTGGACTTCAATTTTTAATATCCTAAAATGTATTCACAGGAAGCATTCCATATGAAATTGGAAACACACCAGAACTTCAATATTTATATTTGGATTCAAATATCTTAACAGGTATCTATCTACTTATTAGTACTTCCTGCATTCATTAATTTGAGTTCATTAACAAATTCTAGAGTACTCACAATACAGGAAAAATTCCTCAATCAATGGGACATTTATCAAATTTGAAGGAATTGAGTATTTCTGACAACAATCTTCAGGGTCAAATACCAGATTCCATCTTCAATCTCTCCATGTTACAAATACTTGATTTTAATAACAACGGTATTTCTGGAAGTCTTCCATCATCGATAACCAATGGACTCCCTAATCTAGAAGATCTCTATCTTTGTTGCAACCAATTGAGTGGAGAAATTCCAGCATTTATTTCAAATTTTCCAATGCTTACTATATTGGAACTTAGTCACAATTCTTTTATAGGTACGTAACTAGATCTCCTAAATTTATTTTATAGATTAATTTATTTCAATTTGTTATATAGTGTCTTAACAAAGTTTATACCAAAACTCTAAATTTAAAACGGGCATATATAAAAATTATTTGTGCATTTTACACTCTTTTGACAAATCTTTTTCCAGTATGTATGGTGTTTTCATGATAATTATTAGAATTAAATCGCTCAAAAGTAACTTCTTATATAATCATCGACACCAAATTAGTTGGTACTTCTTCTCTTTAATTAGATATATTTTTTGTTAATTTAATGCTTGATGTTTGAAGTTCTACTTGATTGGATTGACACGAAATATTCCAAATGAAATTGGAAACCTATCAGAACTTAGTGCATTTAAGTTTGAAGTGCAATCATTTTAATGGTATGTAATATATCTCCTAAACTTATTTTATATATTGAATTCAATTTTCTAAAGTGGATTAAGTGTGTCCAGACGCCAAGGCGAAACTTCAAACTTTTACTAACATTTATACCAAACTTTAAAATTTAAAAATTTCATATATAAAAAAAGATTTTTATTGTTGATGGAAAATTGAAATGAACTTTAGGTTGCCACCTATGCGTTTTACACTCTTCTGAAAAATGTTTTTCAGCATGTATGGTCTTTTTCAACTAATTATTAGAGATACATTGTAATAGCATCATATCCTACGTATCCAACCAACTTGGGATGAAGATGGATACCTTTAGAGGCTACCCTAATCATAATATTTAGTCAATATTTTAAAATATTTTCATTATTAGTTGGATTAGTTTTGTCCTATTTGTCAGTTCGAGGACCTAGGATTCAATTTCAGTTAAGCTTAATGATTAGGTGTATCTTTGTTAGCTGCAAAGATGAGCTTTATACTGTGAAGCACTTTGATTAAAACAATATAAAAGTTGTGAGAGTTTTTTTTTTTTACCGCAAATGTTTTGTGTGGAGTTAACGCTTTGTCAAATAAGATTAATTCAGTATTCTATTGCGAACCAAAGAATTATTGATTTTCGAAATTCGCACGCATTTGAAGAATTAGTGTGGTTTTAAGTTTATTCTTTATTCTATTATATTGTTCCTTTTGCTCTGCATCACCCTGTTTACAAAATAATTTAATATTTTAAATTAATTTGTACATTTGTCATTATAAAATCATTTTTATTTTAATAATATATATTACAACCACCCATACTTTAATTTGATTTTTTCAATTAAATTTAACTCTTTATAATTTCAGTATTATTATTTGATAATAACTTTTTGAAATTTAAAATATTTGACTCGTAAAATGTGTTGAAAGGGCATGTTTGGCTCCATCCAATTCAATTGCTGGTTTTGCTCGCTCTTTTATTTGGGGTTAAATTTCAACATAGTAATTATTAAGGGGGATTACTATGTGTTTATTTTATTTTATTTGAAGGAATTTTTTGAAGAGACTCCTTCAACCATCTTCAAAATCTCTTCTCTGCTGTCAATATCCATTGTGATAACGAATTTTTATGAAAGTTTGCTAAAGATCCATGCAACCAAACTAAGATGTTTGAGTTCTTATACCTTGTAGACATCAAGTTTCGTAGAGAGATACGTCCAATTCTATTGCACTGCCATGAACTTCAAACTATTAACATATTTGATAATGAATTAAGAAGTACTTAATTATCAACTTCCAAATGAAATTGGAATCTTATCAGCACTTCAAGTATTAGTTTTGATAACAATGACTTCACAAGTACTTAATTATCGACTTCTTATTAGTTGGTACTTCTTTTCTTTCATTAGATTTATTTCATATAAATTTAAATTTGATGTATTGAAACCTATATGCTTAAATGGTTGTCAGGAACTATTCCAAATGGAATTGGAAACCATTCAGCACTTGTATATTTAGATTTAGCGCTCAACCGTTTCAGTGGTACGTAACAAGATCTCCTGAACTTTTTTTATACATTAAATCTATTTCAATTCTTATATGTGTCTTAACTAATGTTGATACAAAAACTCTAAATTTAAATGGTCTCATTTAACAAAGATTTTTATTGTTGATGGAAAATTGAAATGAACTTTAGGTTATTTTACACTCTTTTGACAAATGTTTTACAGCATGTATGGTGTTTTCAGCTAATTATTAGAAATACATCGTAATAACATCATATCCTACATACCCAATCCACTTGGGATGAAGATGGACACCGCTAGAGGCTACCCTAATTATAATTTTTTTGTCAATATTTTAAAATCTTTTCACCATTCCTAGGATGCAATTTTAGTTAATCTTAATGAATAGGTGTATCTTTGTTAGCAGCAAAGATAACATTTGTACTGTGGAGTATTTTGATTAAAGCATTATAAAAGTTGTTAGAGTTTTTCTTTTACAAAATTTTTGACCTCAAATGTTGTGTGGAAGGAACGATTTGTTGACTTCGATCAATTATTCAGTATGTGATTGCGAATCAACGAATTATTGATCTTCTAAATTCACATGCATAGAATTATTGTTGTTTTTTGTTTATTCGTTGTTTTCGTATATTGTTCCTTTTATCCTGTATCACCTTGTTTGCTAAGTAATTTAGCATTCTAAATTAAATTATACATTGCCATTCAAAAATATTTTTTATTTTAATAATATATATTAGAGCCATCATATTTGATTTTAATATTTTTGTATTTAATTAAATTAAGCACTTTACAATTTCAATATCATTTAATAATAATTTTTTGAAATTTTAAACATTCGAATTTTGGATTTTAATTTTTAATACCATAAAATGTATTTACAGGAAGCATTCCATATGAAGTTGGAAACTCATCGGCACTTCAATATTTTTATATGGATGCAAATATCTTAACAGGTATCTATCTACTACATGTTAACTTTTGGTATTCATTAATTTGATTGTGTTGACAAACACCAGAATGCAGGTGAAATTCCGCATTCAATTGGCAGTTTATCAAATTTGAAGATTTTGGATATGTCCAATAATAGTCTTCATGGTCAAATACCTGAATCCATCTTCAATCTCTCCATGCTACAAATGCTTGATCTTAATACCAATAGTATATCGGGCAATCTCCCATCGTCAATTGCCAATGGGCTCCCTGATCTCGAACTTCTCTATCTTGAAGGCAATCGATTGAGTGGAGAAATTCCTACCTCTGTTTCAAATTTTTCTAAGCTTACTAGCTTGGATCTTAGTTACAACTCATTCAGTGGACAAGTACCCATGAATCTTGGGAATTTACAGAACCTACAGAAGCTACGATTTGATAATAATGAGTTGACAAATGATCCTTCAATGCCGGAATTGGATTTTCTTATTTCATTGAAAAATTGTAGGAATTTGAAGATCATATGGATGGGATTCAATTCTTTCAATGGAATATTACCGAAATCCTTGGGTAATTTGTCAACATCTGTAGAATCTTTCACTGCCGATTATTGTGGTATTAAAGGTATCATTCCTAATGAAATTGGTAATATTAGCAGCTTGATGGAGTTAGACCTTAGAGGCAATGAATTGACAGGAACAATCCCTGAAGCATTGGGTCAATTAAGAAAATTGCAAAAGCTGAGACTTGATTTCAATAAACTAGGGGAGTCGGTACCTTTCAACCTTTGCAAATTGACAAATCTATATTATCTAGGTTTGAGGAATAATAGGCTTTCTCAACATCTACCAACTTGTTTAGGAAATCTTACCGCTTTACAAGAAATTTATTTAGATTACAACTCATTGACTTCCACTATCCCATCCACACTTTGGACTAACAAGGAAATTCAGATTTTGAGTTTAGCTTATAATTTGCTGAATGGGTCACTGGCTTCAGAAATTGGAAACATTGAAACCATAAGAGAGTTAAATTTATCAGGAAATCAGTTTTCAGGTGATATTCCAAGCGCCATTGGGCAACTTCAGAATTTGGAAAATCTAACATTGTCGAACAATCAGTTACATGGTCGTATACCTGAATCATTTGGGAATTTGATTTCATTGAAAATTTTGGATCTATCCAAGAACAATCTGTATGGTGCAATCCCCAAGTCATTGGAGAGACTAGAGTACCTTGAATATTTCAATGTTTCATTCAATGAACTCAGTGGTGAAATTCCAAATGGAGGGCCTTTTAAGAATTTCATGTCAGATTTTTTTGTAGGCAATAGAGAGCTGTGTGGAGCATCTCAATTTAAGGTCAAGCGATGCAAAGATAATACAACTAGATTATCAAGCAATACCAGAGTTCTGAAGTACATTTTACCATCAATTGCTGTTGCATTGAGTCTGGCCATTACTGTGGTTTATGTAATAAGACGTCGTAGCAGAAGTACAACTCTACCAGCTCACTCTACTTCCCTCATCACCATCAAGAGGATTTCATATTACGAAGTTCTAAATGCTACCGATCATTTTGGTGAAGAGAATCTCATTGGCAAAGGCAGTATTGGTTTAGTGTACAAGGGAATATTTCGAGATGGAATGATAGCAGCAATTAAGGTTTTTAATCTAGATTTGGAAGGTGCAAACCAATGTTTTGATACTGAGTGCCAAATATTGTGCAACATCCGTCACAGAAATCTTGTCAAGATAATTAGTAGTTGCACTAACCTTGATCTTAAAGCCTTGGTGCTGGAATATATGCCTAATGGAAACCTTACAAAATGGCTATCCTCGAGCAACCATTTCCTAAATATGGCTCAAAGATTGGAAATAATGATAGATGTGGCATCTGCACTCGAGTATCTACATTCTGGGTGTCCATTTCCGATTGTCCATTGTGATCTGAAGCCCAACAACATACTTTTAGATGAAGATATGGTTGCCCATGTTGGAGACTTTGGCATTTCCAAGCTTTTAACTACAGACCAGAGAATTTCAATTACCAAGACGTTGGGCACCATTGGATATATGGCTCCAGGTAAATAATCAACTACTTATATACATTGTTAAATGCTATACACTATGTTGAATTAATATTTATGTTTAGACCCAATTATGCGGAATTAACAATAAAAAGCAAGATTACTCATGCTTATTCCAAAGCATTATTATTTTTAGGGTCTGGATCTATTATTCATTCAATGGAAACTATCATTTGTCACTTCTCTTGATTTCCCACCCACCTACCTATCATGTATCAGTCTCCTGAAGCTCCCCCGCTTGGCTAGTCACTGACCGAAGGAGAAAGACTAAGACAACTCTTTTCGGGTTATGCCATAAAGAAAGACGTGTCTCCTTGATCGCTTAGAGCCCCCGAGTCACTATTTATAGATTGCTAGATAATTAAGTTAATTAATCCAATTAAATTAATCCTAAGTGTAAAAAAAATCAGATCAACAACAATAAATAACACCAAAATTGACCACGGAGGAAAATCCCAACCCAGGATATAAAAACTTCTGAACAAACTTGCCAGTAAAATCTACTAGAAAAGTTAACTTACAATTAGCCGAGACATTACTAAACCTTAGCTGACTTTGGCCACCTAACTTGTTTGGTTGTGCATGGTCACACTCTTAGAACTTTGAGCTAGTTTTGTCTTCGTGTGGATCAACAAGAGTGAACTTTTTTCTCGAGCGCCCAAATGTCAAGCACCTCTTCCCAAAACTCCAGAAATCTAAAGGCTAATTGGCAAATGTAGGGTTTTGTTTTGGTGTTTGATCTAAGATCTTTTTGTGTTTTGATGTGTAGGATGAGGCAAAAGATATTGGAATATGTATTTGGCTTTCAAAGAACCAACTCTTAAATTACAACAATGCTATACTAATGATGGAATAATGTTTGGGATCGATTATATGAAACTTGGGTTGAATCAAGAAATCAAGAATGAGTGTTTGATCTTCGATAATGAGATCTCTACGATAATATAATGATTTAATACACCTTGGGACGTTCACGAGGCTGTATATTTATCATGGAGGTGTTTGGGATGAAAAGGGAATAAAAAATAAGTGTTTTATGCAAACTAGGAAAACTGAATTACGATCCGCCACTCAAGCACCTAGGTTAGCTCTAGGGAGCAGTAGTTAGTGTTTTCGTCATAACTTTTTCTCCAAATGTTTATTTGAGGCGATTAAAAGTGCATTGGAAAGTTAACTCAAAGGGATAAAATTCTTCTAGAAATACCTTTTCAAATTCAAATTTTTCTATTGAAAAATGTGTCGCAACTTGTAGCAGAGAATTTGATGCAAAACTTGTACAATACTTTGACACTCATTTGACTTCTAATTGCATCCCATTGATCATATGATATGTTCTTGAACTTCTTTGACTACTCCAAGGACTCTATCAATCCCAAACTAGTTTTACTATGAAATGGACTCAATAAATCCTATTTTGACTTTGATTACTCCTAATACAATTAGGACATGATTTTGACTAAGGAAATTGCCATTTACAAATTTGGAAATTACAAAATTGGATCTAACACGTTGTTATAAAATAGAGAGAAAAGAGAAGAAATTAAAGAAGTTCCTAGACTTTGGTGTATTTTATTGAGAACCAAAGTCTCATATTTATATAAAAGAATTAGAACCGTTAAAGATACAATAATCACAATAACTTGGGCTATAAGGGTATAATCGTTATTCAAAAAAAAAACATATAATTTACTACACTCCCTTTGAATGATACATTACAAAATATATGCCTCGTTAAAATCTTGTGTGATAAACACCTAGTGGGACAAAAAAAAATCAAACAAAGGAAAAAGAGTGAAGTTATTTTTGGAGTACTAAAAATGAGTGCTGTCTCATTAAAATTTTGGGAGGAAAACCTAGTGGGGATAAAACCTAAAAGAAGGAAAAAGAATGCATCTACTCCCATGATCTTGATCGGCGTAAATCATTGGTCAATGCATTCTTATCTCGTATACCAATTTCTTAAATGTAGATGCCAATAATACTTTTGTGAATAATCAACCACATTATCACTTGAGCAAATTTGTTGAACATCGATATCACTAGGCTTATGAGGCTCAGCATATAGAAGAATTTTGAAGAAATGTACTTTATCTTGTCTCCTTTGATATAACATCCTTTGAGTTGTCCAATGCAAGTTACATTATCATTATACAATATTGTTGGGCTATCTTCGGTTGAAGATAATTTACATGATACATTGATATGGTGGGTCATGTTCTTCAACCATTCACATTTTCGACTTGCCTAATTGGTCTAATGCAAACGACTAACAATTGGTTTAATAACATGTATACCCATGAATTACGTGAAAAATAATCATTGGTCCATTGGTGAAAAAAGAAAACCACGACTTGAAAGAAATAGAAAGAAAGAGAGAAGAAAGTAAAGAAGTCAATAGACTTTTGTATATTTTATTGAGAACCAAATTTCCATATTTATAGGAAAGAATTAGGGTTGCAAGAGACACAATAGTCATAAATTCATAATAAATTTCCATATTTATAGGAAAGAATTAGGGTTGCAAGAGACACAATAGTCATAAATTCATAATAACATGTAGGAGTGTAATGGTCATTTACAAAGAAACATATAATTTACAACATACACGTAATTATTAACCATTATTTTTCATGCTAACAATTTTAGTGTATTATTATTGGTTCTCATTTATTTATTTGTCATTTATCATTTCACTTGTTAGTTTGATCACATATGCCAATTTTGTAGAGTATGGATCTACTGGATTAATATCGACTATGGCGGATGTTTATAGCTATGGGATTATGCTCATGGAGACAATTACCAAAAAGAAGCCAACAGATGATATGTTTGCTGGAGAGTTCACAATGAGGAAATGGGTGTTCGAATCATTCCCGGATGCTATAATGCAGATAGTGGATGTTGATCTAGTGAATGCAGTTGAAGAGAATATTGGAGCCAAAGAGAGCTGCTTTAGATCAATCATGGGACTAGCACTAGAATGCACGGTTCACTGGCCCAACGAGAGGCTCAATATGAAAGATGTTCTAACAAGGCTCGTGAAGATCAAAACTGAATTTTGTAAAGCATAATACTGAGGTGGATTAAGATGAAGAGGTTTGTTTCTTAATTAAATTTGCTTTTTCCATCTCGTAAGAACACAAAAAGGTTAATATTTGAGCTAAAATTTTATTAATGAAATCAAAAACTATTTTTCATTTAAATTGTTGTAGAATCCAGTTGTCATATTGACTACTTTTTAAAACATACTTTAATCATTTCTCATAAGCTTATTATATCTTTCTATTATAGAAAAACCTGAAAATCATTTTTGGCTTTGGCCACTGTTTTATGGCATGTTGTTACTGTCTTGTGGCCGTGTAAACTGTACTGTAATGTAATTTGTTTGGTGACTAAATAATTTTTTGAGGTTTTATGTATTTGGTTAATCTGCTGTGAGTTGCTGCTGTGTAGGAAAATATTGATATCATTACACGGGTGATACTGATGAGTTGATAATCAGATGTAGCATTTTCTTTTAATTCTAAATTATTATTTTAGTAAAGTTGCAATGTCCTGTTTGATTTTGTTTCTGATGACACTCTTTGTTTCTCAGTTAACATTTTCCAATGAAAACGTTCTCTTTTCTTTGAAGGAAGGAGCAGACCATCCTGAAGAACTGAGGAGCGTCTCTGACTGCTATGTTGCATTCAGGCTATTCTCAATTGTCAGAGTGCTTCAAGACTTACCTCTATACAGATAACACTCATCAGTTATTTTGCAATCTGTCTTTTAGTCATTCATAAATAAATTTTTCACACACAGATGAAGAAGTGAATTGTGTTTCTGTTTCTGTTCGTCTCTCCTCACTTAAGGAGCAATTCCCTCCAAGAGATATGTTTATAATGGTATTTGTTGACCTCGAAAAATGGCTCGGACACGTGGCCAACAGGATAGGTCTTCAAGTCAGCTCTTCCTGCACACGTAGCACGCCGTTAGTCACTCGTGGCCTCTCCCGGAGGGGGTGGGAGCGGCCGCAAGCACTCCGACGGTCAAGTCAGTTTTATATTCAACCGGAAAATGGTTCGCCGACGGTGGAACACTCGCCGGGAAGTGGTTGATCAAGTGTGTATAAATATATTGAAAGTCTTTTAGAGTTAAAAAGACTAGAATACCAGGATTAGAATGGGAACCTCTTTTCATTATGGAGAGGGGGTATTTATACTAAGTATGGGAAGAGGAGAGCCATTGGATGAGAGGACACGTGTTGTCAGATCCTCAAGGCTCGTCACATCCTAGGGGTCACTCTGTCCCTCCATAGGTCGACTGGCATTGAATGTTCCAGCCATGGGCTGCTGATTTGACCGTTTGAGAACCTGCCGCACGTCCCATCAGTCAGAGATTTGACTTTGGGAAGATCTGTACAAAAGATCTTCGTAGAGGCGAGGTGTGACAGGTGAGGCGTTGCAGCGTTGTAGAAGCGGAGTGCGGGCCTTTGCATCCACTGTGTTCTTGTGGATGAGTCCGGTTCGTTCGCTGACGCGTTTTCAGTTCGTCCTTAGTGCAATCACCTCGGCATGTACAATCAGTTTAGTTTTTGGGTCAAGCACCTCGTCCGGCACGTGGCTCGGGCCACGGGTGTTGACACGTGGCGGGTGAGGTGGCGGGTCTGACACAGGCCCGTAACAATAGTCCCGCAAGTCCGTGTATGAATATTTATATAATACAAGGATTTTCAACTCCGAGCTGGAAGGCACGGGGGGGAGTCGTTGGTGGTGGTAGTAACACAGGATCCCGCTATGGCCGAGGTGAAAGGGGTTGGCAACTCTTGGTGGAGCTGTTGCAACACTGCATTCTGATGTGGCCGAGGCGAGATGGGTTGGCAGCTCTTGGTGGAGCTGTTGCAACACTACATTCTGATGTGGCCGAGGCGAGATGGGTTGGCAGCTCTTGGTGGAGCTGTCGCAACACTACATTCTGATGTGGCCGAGGCGAGATGGGTTGGCAGCTCTTGGCGGAGCTGTTGCAACACTACATTCTGATGTGGCCGAGGCGAGATGGGTTGGCAGCTCTTGGCGGAGCTGTTGCAACACTACATTCTGATGTGGCCGAGGCGAGATGGGTTGACAGCTCTTGGTGGAGCTGTTGCAACACTACATTCTGATGTGGCCGAGGCGAGATGGGTTGGCAGCTCTTGGTGGAGCCGTCGCAACACTACATTCTGATGTGGCCGAGGCGAGATGGGTTGGCAGCTCTTGGCGGAGCTGTTGCAACACTACATTCTGATGTGGCCGAGGCGAGATGGGTTGACCTTGAACCTTGTGCTAATGATTTGGAAACCTTCGTACTTTCCCAAGGCAATCATGGGGAGGCGTTCGCTTGCTTTCAAGGCACGCCTCCCTTGGCATAAATGATAATAATGACGACGGCTCCCTTTACTCAAGGCGACGTCCTCACACCAAGCGTGTGGCCCACCGCCTCATCAAGGCCGTTAATTCAAATGACCATTGATTTGGACGGAGATCCTTGCATTTGAGCGTTGGATGGCTCGACCAGTTGTGCTTAGGTTGATCCAACGGTTGGGGTGAGTTTGGAGGGCCTATAAAAGGCCCATCTTTCTCATTTCAAAACCTTCATTTCGCGAAAATTCTGAGGTTTAGAGAGCATTTTGCGATTTTTCTTTCTTTACTCTGCATTTTACGGAGGTCCTCACAATCTCCCGTGACCGGAGCTATTCCGGCAATCGACTTCGTGAACTCCGGCAGCCGTTGAACTAGGTAACAGGGCTTGATTCGGCTTCCTTTCTTTTTCTCCTTTTTCTTCGAATTCTTCCAAGAATCGGTCATGGCAAATGAACAGTCGGTGAGTACCTCGGGGAGTGAGGGGAGGAGAGGTGAGGGGGATTCTGGGTTGATGGAACCGGTATTGGTTTCTCCGGACGAGCTGAGTAGGGCCATTAGGCCGGGGAGAATATTTGGAGAAGACCACCTCCCCCGTGGATACTTCGGGTGCAATGGGGGGCTTCGCTTATCCTTCCAGCGTCACCAAGGAGGTTCTAGAGAGGTGTAGGGTCGTTTTCAGGATCCCAGATAACATAGATTTAATAATACCCGAGCCTCATGAGAGAGCTTGCTATCCGAGGCCGGGGTGTGTGGCAGTAAGTGAAAACCTCTTGAGGGCGGGGTTAAGACTTCCTTTCCATCCCTTCTTTAGGTTAGTACTCCGATCCTATGGGTTGGCCCCGACCCAGCTGAACCCAAACGCGTGGTCCCACATGGTGGGAACGTGGATACTTTGTCGCCGGGCTATCATCGGGGTGGACATGCCGTTCAGTGTGTTCCACTCTCTTTCTTGCCGAAGTGCGTGCGGGGGAGGAGAGGTAAGGGTGGTACTACTTGGCACCCTGGGGATCGCACGCCCCGTTTGTGACTGGGCTGCCCACCTCCGTTAAGGGCTGGAGGAACTCTTGGTTCTGGGTTGCCGGGAGGTGGGACACCATGGAGGGCGATCCCATGGCGCCTCTTACCATTCCCACCACATATTCCACTTACAGTAAGTTTCTTTCCCGAGTTGACTCTACTTCACATTCGCTCATGTTTTTAATATTCGTCTTTTGCAGGATCTCTGCAGAGGTGTGAGATTTCTGAGGAGGAGTGGGATATCATAAGCCACCTCTACCAGCTACCTCCGAAGGAGAGGAGTTACAAAGAAATTATCGACAAGAACACGCACTTTACCACTCACGGGCTGATGTCGACTCGAGGTAAACACCTAAGCTCGGTTCTTTGTTTGCTCTATTTTTGTGACTAAGTGCTCATTCGTTAATTCTGTAGGAGACTTTGAGAAAAAGAAGGTGCCCAGGCACGACTTTGCGACAATCCGACGGAGTGTGGCGGAGCGAAGATCTTTGAAGACGAGTTCGGATGTATATAAGAAGCAGTCGGAGCGTCTGCTCGCGCTCAGTAAGGCTCCCCAGCCTTCTGCGGAGGCCGAGGCGGAGGAAGGAGCCCCCCTCGTTAGAAAAAGGAAAGTCGGCTCGGTAAGGCCCCCCCCGCCCCCTTCCAAGGAGACCCCCGCCGCTCGCCCGGGGTAACCGTGGCGGCCCGTCGACCATCCCTCGAGCCGTAGTGCCTATCACCGCCTACTTCTCCGAAGGCCCGGCCAAGAAGAAAATGAAGAAGCACATGTCCGCCTCGGCCCGGTGGTAAGGCCACCGACTTCTTGGGGAGCCGAGACGAAGACCTCTACGAGGCTGCTAGAGATGTCGCCCCGAAATCGCCTCTGCCGCACGGATCCATGGGAAATACTTGGACCGAGGATCGGCAAAGGCACGCCGCCTCGTGTGATATTGAGGATCCGCGCGCGAATAACGCTTGCGTTGCGGGCGCTAAGTGTGGGCGCCGGCTGCCGAGGATCCGGTCCGAGGCCTCCGCAAAAAGGAATGAAGAGCTTGAGGAGAAGCGTGAAGGCTTCGGGTCCTGGGAGGCCGAGGTGGCCAAGGCGAAGAAGGAGGCGGAGGAGGTCGAGGAAAAATGGATAGCCGTCTTGCTACTGCAAGGTGGATTCGGCAGAGATCCGGGTGAATAATCCGAGGAACGAGCTCCACGAGTCCGTCTCCCAAGTGGCGGCCACGACCAAAAGAGTTGACTGTGCCAATGATCACCGAGAGGATCGCTTCGGATGCTCCGCCGAGGCCAATAAGCGAAGGCCGAGCTAAGGACTCGTGCGAGACCCAGCGGCGAGATCGACTCGTTGAGGTCCGAGGCGAAGGCGGCTAAGGAGGCGGCATTGAAGACTATAAGGCGAATTTTGACAAGACGCCCGAGTATGACGACTTCGCCAACTTCGGGCTTCCTGGGCTGCTCGGGAGGTGATGTCTCGCTCGCGCGAGAGTCACCCGGGGTCGGACCTTGGCCCCATCGAGGAGGAGTTCGGTGGGCCCTATCGGGGGCAGCTGCGGCCGAGGAGCCGATTGAGGAGGAGAGGAGGCCCCCCGGAAGAAGTGGGAGAGGGGGCAATTGTAAATATAGATTGAATGTGTAACGGCTTCGGCTCATATTTGATAATGAATTTTATTTAGTCAAGTGTTGTTGCCTCTTTTCTTCTTGCTTGTTTCATTGTTTCGTTGAACAGCTTTGAACAAATGACACATCGGATATAATCACTTGGTAACATGGAAGAAGCCAATGAATGATAACACATCGGACTTGCTCGACCGCTTAATAAAATGGAAGATGCCAATGAACAAGTAATAACGCATCGGACTTACTCAACCACTTAATAAAATGGAAGATGCCAATGAACAAGTAATAACGCATCGGACTTACTCAACCACTTAATAAAATGGAAGATGCCAATGAACAAGTAATAACGCATCGGACTTACTCAACCACTTAATAAAATGGAAGATGCCAATGAATGAGTAATAACGCATCGGACTTACTCAACGCGTGAATGCTGCTTTGTCCAGGATGGCACCCACACCACCTCTGGCTTAAGCAGAATATCTTGGGGTGTACCCTTTGAATGGGCTTGCACATTGCCAAGCTCGTTTGATTTGTGCACCCGCCTCGTCCAAGATGGCACCCGCACCATCTGGCTTAGGCAGAATATCTTGGGGGTGTACCCTTTGAATGGGCTTGCACCTTGCCAAGCTCGTTTGATTTGTGCACCCGCCTCGTCCAAGATGGCACCCGCACCATCTGGCTTAGGCAGAATATCTTGGGGGTGTACCCTTTGAATGGGCTTGCACCTTGCCAAGTTCGTTTGATTTGTGCACCCCGCCTCGTCCAAGATGGCACCCGCGCCATCTGGCCTAGGCAGAATATCTTGGGGGTGTACCCTTTGAATGGGCTTGCACCTTGCCAAGCTCGTTAGATTTGTGCACCCCGCCTCGTCCAAGATGGCACCCGCGCCATCTGGCCTAGGCAGAATATCTTGGGGGTGTACCCTTTGAATGGGCTTGCACCTTGCCAAGCTCGTTGGATTTGTGCACTCCGCCTCGTCCAGGATGGCACCCGCGCCATCTGGCCTAGGCAGAATATCTTGGGGGTGTACCCTTTGAATGGGCTTGCACCTTGCCAAGCTCGTTTGATTTGTGCACCCGCCTCGTCCAAGATGGCACCCGCACCATCTGGCTTAAATGAGAATATCTTGGGGTGTACCCTTTGAATGGGCTTGCACCTTGCCAAGCTCGTTTGATTTGTGCACCCGCCTCGTCCAAGATGGCACCCGCACCATCTGGCTTAGGCAGAATATCTTGGGGGTGTACCCTTTGAATGGGCTTGCACCTTGCCAAGTTTGTCTGATGTGTCCATGCGAGAACTAAGTGAACATAACATCCGTTTATTTGATTGCAATATTTACAACAGGACACATCCCCTACTGATAATATTTCCTTAAGTGCTCAATATTCCAGGGGTGAGGCATCATTCTCCCATTCAGATCTTCGATTCTATAAGTTCCAGGCCTGATTTCTGCAACCACGCGATAGGGTCCTTCCCAGCTTGGCCCCAAAGTCCCTGTGCCAGGATCTCTGGTTGAAGGGAAGACTTTGCGAAGCACCAAGTCTCCAATGCGAAATGTCCTCTTCTTCACCTTGGCGTTATAGTAGCGCATCATTTTTCGTTGGTAGGAGGCGAGCTTAACTTGGGACTCGTCCCTCTTTTCTTCGAGAAAGTCCGGCCTCAAGCCTCCTCGACTCATCATTCATCACCTCATCGAAGTGGAGGCGGCGGGAGATGGGACGCCAACCTCCACAGGGGCTCATAGCCTCGGCTCCATAGGTCATAGAAAATGGAGTCTCCCGCCAGTGCTTTTGCAAGTGGTCCCGATGGCCCATAAAACCTGTGGAAGCTCGTCGACCCAAGCGCCCTTGGAGACGTCCGGCTTTCTTTCGGGCGAGCTTAATGGTTTTGTTGACCGCCTCGACTGTCCATTTGCTTGGGGATGATGGGGCGTGGAAAAATGCTTTACGATTCTAAGCTCATCACATAGATCCCGGACTTTCTTGTTGTCAAATTTCTTGCCGTTGTCAGACACTAGGGAGTGAGTTATGCCGAACCGGGAAATGATGTTTTTCCAAAGGAACTTCGTGGTATTGGCATCAGTGATCTTGGCTAGAGGCTCACTTCCACCCATTTGGTGAAATAATCAATGGCGACTATGGCGAAGCGAGCATTCGCTCTTCCTTTCGGCAAGGGGCCAATAAAATCCACTCCCCATTTGGCGAAAGGCCAGGGGCTTGATACCACTGTGAGCTCTTGAGACGGTTGCCTCTGCACATTGGAGAAGCGCTGGCACTTGTCACATTTGCGCACGAATTCAGTGGCGTCCCTTTTCAGGGTCGGCCAGTAATATCCCTGCCTGAGTATTTTGTGGGCCAAAGCTATTCCACCGGAGTGATTTCCACAAACACCTTCATGTACTTCCCTGAGGATGTAGTTTGCTTCTTCCCCTCCTGTACATCTGAGAAGGGGGGAGGAGAAGCCACGCTTGAACAGAATATCGTCCTGTAGGATGAAGTGCGCGGCCCTTCTTCGGAGCTTCCGAGCCTCGATTTCGTCTTCTGGCAAGCTTTGCTCTTTCAGGTAGGCCAGTATGGGTAGCATCCATGGTGGGGTGCTTTCAATCCACATTAGTTCCTCGCCCCCCTTAATAGATGGTTCGGCCAGGTGTTCGATGGGAATCACCTTTAGAAGCTCCGAATCCTTGCTGCTGGCCAGCTTTGATAGGGCATCGGCGTGGCAATTCTCTTGGCGGGGCACTTGGATTAGCTCAAATTTTTCGAAGTTGGGCAGGGAATTCATGACCAGCTTCAGGTAGGCCGCCATATGCTTGTCCCTGGCGACGAAGTGGCCATTGACCTGATTCACCACTAACTGCGAATCACTGTTTGTAACCAATCTTTTTACTTGCAGTTCCTTGGCGAGCCGGAGTCCGGCCAGGAGAGCCTCGTATTCAGCCATGTTGTTGGAGGCCTTAAACCCGAACCTTGCACGCGATTAAACCCGTGCCCCTCCGGACTTTCTAACACTATACGGCTCCGAGCTCCGTTTCTCCGGGACGAACCGTCGACGAAGAGACTCCAAGTGGGAGTGCTCTGCGGCTCCATGTCCACCTCGACGTCGGGGTCTTGGTGAACTCCGCGACGAAATCGGCCGCGTCGACCCTTGATGGCTGTCCGGGCGCGTAGATTATGTCGAACTCTTCGAGCTCTACCGCCCACTTCGTAACCTTCCCGAGGCGTCCTGGCTTCGCAAGACCTGCCTTAGTGGGAAATTTGTCAAAACATGAACGCGCGTGGGCTTGGAAATACGGCCTCAATTTTCGAGAGGCGATGACCAATGAAAGGGCCAATTTCTCCATATACGGGTATCTCACTTCGGCGGGGAGCAAGGCTTTGCTCACATAGTATATTGGCGGTTGGTGCGCCGCTTCTTCCCATACAAGAACCGAGGTGATTGAGCTTTCACGGCTGCTAAGTACGGCAATAAGGTTCCCCTTCCCTTGGCTTGCCGAGGAGGGGTGCTCGCCCCAAGTAGTTTTTCAACTCTTGGAACGCCGCTCGCACTCCGGAGTCCATTGGAACTTCCCGCCTCCTTTGAGGGTTTTGAAAAGGCGGGCACTTTTCGGTGGCCCTCGAGATGGAAAGCGATTGAGTGCGGCTAGTCTGCCAGTTAGCCGCTGCACTTCCTTGGGTTTCTGAGGCGACCTCATCTCGATTAAAGCTTTAATCTTTTCTGGGTTGGCTTCTATTCCCCGTTGATTCACGATGTAACCCAAGAATTTTCCGGAAGCCACGCCAAAGGCGCATTTTAACGGGTTCAGCCTCATGTGATACCTCCTTAGGTTTCTGAAAGCTTCAGCCAGGTGTTCGATATGCTCCTTAGCCACGAGGCTTTTCACAAGCATGTCATCAACGTAGACCTCCATCGTTTTGCCGAGCTGACCGGCGAACATTTTGTTGACTAACCTCTGGTAGGTTGCCCCAGCGTTCCTTCAGGCCAAAGGGCATCACCTTGTAACGTAAAGCCCCTATCGGTGATGAAGGAGGTGCTTTCTTCGTCGCCCGGGAACATCGGTATCTGATTGTAACCCGAATAGGCGTCCATAAAGCTCAACAATTCGTGCCCAGCAGTTGAGTCTACAAGTTGGTCGATCCGTGGGAGTGGGAAGCTGTCCTTTGGGCAGGCCTGATTGAGGTTTGAGAAGTCGATGCAGACCCTCCATTTACCGTTGTGCTTCTTCACAAGCACAGGGTTCGAAATCCACTTCGGATAGTTTGCTTCACGAACGAAACCGTTGTTGATGAGTCTCTCCCACCTCCTCTTTCAGGGGCCTCATACCTTTCGGCGTTCAACGCCCTCCTCTTTTGTCTATGCGGAGGACAGCTCGGATCGACCCGCAAGCGATGGCAGCTAACCTTGGGATCTATACCAATCATGTCCTCATGCTTCCATGCGAAAACATCGGAATTTTGTCGAAGGAAGCTTTTCAGCTCCTCCTTTATTTCCTTATTTAATTCTTTTCCGACCTGCAGGACCTTGGAAGTGTCTTGGGGATCTACTGGGAACGTTTCTAGTTCCTCCATTGGGGCAGCTTGCGATTCCGACTCAACCTCCCTAGGGTCCAGCTCCTCTAGAGCTGTTTCAGATCTGGCCTCTGCCATGATTATATCTCGGGTCGGAGGTTGTTCAGGGGCCTCCGCCATTTCAGTATCCAGCACCATGTTGACTCGAGGCCCGCCTTCCTAAAGGAGTTAAGATAGCACTCCATGGATCCCATCTGGTCGCCTCGAACGGTTGCGATCCCTCGTTCGGTTGGGAACTTCATGCAGAGGTGATGGATGGATGTGACTGCCCATAGTTCCTTTAGGGCAGGCCTCCCCAGGACGCCATGGTAGGCGGATCGGCGGTCGACCACTAAGAACTCCATGAAGTGATGCGCTACCTGGGGTGAGGTTCCCATTTCGACGATAAGGGTGATTTTCCTCTGGGAGTAATGCTGTCCCCAGTGAACCCGTAGAGAGGCGAGCTCATAGGTGTTAGCTCGTGATCCACTGCCATTTTATCAAAAGTTGTGCCAAACAGGATGTTGACTGAGCTGCCATTATCTACCAGCATGCGTTTCAGCCCGTTGCGAGCCACCACGGCTCTGACTACTAGGGCATCGCAGTGTGGGAAGTGTACCGAGCGTCTTCTTGAGTGAATGTTATGGGTTCAAGAACCCTTCCACCTCGTGATTGGTTCACCAAGTAGTCGACCATAGGTGGGGTCTTCGCCTCCCCGGTATAGTTCCTTCCGAGCATTTTTTGATTCGCCTCCTACGTGAGGTCCTCCAATAATGGTGTCTATCTCACGGATTGGTTCTTTGCTCGTTTGAGGGGGCCGAATCTCTCCGGGCGTTGCCCGCTCCGGGCCTTTCCCTGTCATCGTTCCTATGACTTGGGGAGTGCCGCCTCGTCTCGCCCCTCCTTGGGGGACTGCGCCTTGGATCATTGCCTTCATAGTTGTGTTCCCTGTTGTTACGAGGGTTGCTTGCAGGTCTTCCTAGGCCTGCACAATCCCTGGTGTCATGACCATAATGGCGATGAATGGTGCAATAAGGTCGCGTTTCTGGGGGCCTATCTCTAGGCCTTCCTCCCCTTCCCCTATTTCTAGAGGTGGAGGGTCGTCCCGTAATTTCTGGCGGGGTTGCTCGCGCCCCGCATTTTCGTAAGCCAAGGTGGGAACCGCATTGAGTGTTGCAGTGGCTAATGCTTGTCCCGAGGTGGGGGCCACCGTGTGCCCAGCTTGAGTCCATTGTTGGCTCACTATTTGGGAGGTGGGCCCCCTGCCTATCTGCCTCTGAGGTGGTGGAAGGCCTTGGGCAGCCCTGTTCCTGTGATCGATCATCTCTTCGTTGACGATCTCTACTTTCATCATTTCCACCAGCTCGTCATATGTCGAAGGGTTCTTGCTTCGGACGTCCCTCCAAAACAGTGTGTTCATGTTCAGTCCTCCTTTCAGAGCTGAAAGTGCTTCCTTGTCCGTGACCTGCTCGCAGTAGGTTATCTCGTCAGTAAAACGAGCAAGGTAGTTTTTGGGTTTCCCATGCCGCTTTGCCTCATATCTTGCAAACGTTGAATAGGCGCCTCTCCCTCTTTTTTTAGAGAGGTATTGGTTCAAGAATGCCTTTTTCAGATAAGGCCAACTCCGTATTCTGAGTGGTGCCAACCTACTATACCATACCTCGGCAGAACCGCCAAGGGTCAGGTGGAAGGCCCTGCATTTCAGAGCTGGCGAGGCTCCCCTGAGGCTCATCTGTGTTTTGTATTTGTTGAGGTGTTTTTCCGGGTCGCCCTTCCCTTCGTACTTTGGGATCTTAGGAGGAACAAAGTTGTGAGGCATCGGAAATGTGCGAAGCTCCCTGGAGAAGGGCAGATTGTCATCATCATCATCGAGCTCATACGACCTACAGGGTTCGTCGGAGTCATTGCCATCTGCCTGCTGCCGAGGTGGAACCTGAGCCGTTTCAGCCACGTTACCCCAATCCATTTGGCTTCGCCTCTCCGCCTATTTCTAGGCGGAGGGGGCTTGGACTTCTTGGCTTTGTTCGTGTCCCATTTGGTGGGTGGTTTGCGGCGGGGTTGGTTCCTATTTCTAGGTGCCCGTCCGATCCGATCGAAACACTAACGGACCTCCGAGGCCGCTCATATTCCGGGGGGAAACTCTCTCCCGCAGGGTCCACCGAGCCGGAGCGGCGGTGTAATTCGAAGTGTCCATTCCCACATCCCTTTCCACGGGGCCTCTCCTTGAGGGCTCACATGGGTTCTCTGCTCGGATTCCGCCTCGGCCCGTCTACGTCCCCGATTGCCGCGGTGAAGCGGGGCTCGAAAACCGCCTTGGTTTTGCACTTGCATGAGTAGTTCTTGCATGGCTGCATTACGAGCCGTGATGGTTCTCATGTTAGTGGCCATACGGCCACTTCGGCCAAACGCGCTCGTTCTGTTTCTACGGTAGCGATGATGGGGCCTTGTTGCGTAACGTTGGCTCGGATGATCTCTTCTTCGTAGACATCCCTTGCCCTCGCATTATCACGTTCATGGAACTCATGGTCCGAGGCGGCTTTGAAAGACTCTTTCTCAAGAATCGACCCCTTTTCAAGGGGGGAAATGCCAACCGGGCGTTTTACAATTTTTGTGGGAGAACTCGTGGTTAAGTTATTTCCCGCGTACGGCGCCAATCTGTTGACCTCGAAAATGGCTCGGACACGTGGCCAACAGGATAGGTCTTCAAGTCAGCTCTTCCTGCACACGTAGCACGTCGTTAGTCACTCGTGGCCTCTCCCGGAGGGGGCGGGAGCGGCCGCAAGCACTCCGACGGTCAAGTCCGCTTTTATATTCAACCTAGGAAAATGGTTCGCCGACGGTGGAACACTCGCCGGGAAGTGGTTGATCAAGTGTGTATAAATATATTGAAAGTCTTTTAGAGTTAAAAAGACTAGAATACCAGGATTAGAATGGGAACCTCTTTTCATTATGGAGAGGGGTATTTATACTAAGTATGGGAAGAGGAGAGCCATTGGATGAGAGGACACGTGTTGTCGGATCCTCAAGGCTCGTCACATCCTAGGGGTCACTCGTCCCTCCATAGGTCGGCGGCATTGAATGTTCCGACCATGAAGGGCCGTCGATTTGACCGTTTGAGAACCCACGCGCACGTCCCATCGAGAGATTTGACTTTGGGAAGATCTGTACAAAAGATCTTCGTAGAGGCGAGGTGTGACAGGTGAGGCGTTGCAGCGTTGTAGAAGCGGAGTGCGGGCCTTTGCATCCACTGTGTTCTTGTGGATGAGTCCGGTTCGTTCGGCCGCGCGTTTCGATTCGTCCTTAGTGCAATCACCTCGGCATGTACAATCAGTTTAGTTTTTGGGTCAAGCACCTCGTCCGGCACGTGGCTCGGGCCACGGGTGTTGACACGTGGCGGGTGAGGTGGCGGGTCTGACACAGGCCCGTAACAGTATTCTGGATGAAAACCCTGTGTGATTCCTGCTGGGAAAAAAAAAGCAAGTTTTCATCTCTTTTCCTCTTTTTTTATTCCTATTGCTTGTGAATCAAAGATCTAAGAGACCTCAAAACAGAAAGCCAAATGCTAAAAATTGCAAACAATCAAATTAATGACCAAATAATTCAGAAAATCGTAGTTTATATTGAATTATCAATGATAAATGAATGGCGTTTCCTTTCATTTCTTGACTTGTGAGGGCCTCAAGCTCTCAACATAGGGTATTTTCTGTTGGAAAATTTTTCGAATCTCTAATAATTTTGTTCCACAGGGATTTTGGAATTTTCATGTTGATTTTGTTGTGTCTTGAAATGAGAAACACTAGAAATTTTTTCTGATGCGAACAAATAATTTACTTGTTGAAAGTAATAATCGATCACCAAGGTATTCCTGGATCAGTATATTACCGAATCAACACTACAATGTATCAAACCCAAAACCATAAACCACTCCCAAACCGGTCGCTTTCTTGGCTTGCCCACTAAGGACACATGTAAGTAAGGCACCAAGCACGGATGCAGCAATGTTTCTCAAAGGAAGAAGGCAACAATTAACATTCACTCACACGCAGCCAACACAGAAAACGGGGGCAGCATATATATGATAGCCCAAGACTAGCTTAACCAATAGGGGGGTGAATTGGTTATTAAAACTTTTTCGAAAAAGTAACTTATAATCAACAAGTAATAACTAGATAGATTGATTCAAGTATCAAACACAAATATGGAAGCAATAAGTGAAGAGGGATACAGAGTGCAAACAATGTATTTGTGGAGTTTCGATCCAATGCAATGATCTACATCCCCCGTTACCAATCTCTCTGATACGTGCAATGCCAATTTTAATATGTTGATTGACTTGTGGTGCAATCTAACCCTTTACAATGCTTCCGATGACTTACAAGCAATGAGCATCAATCCTTTTACAAACGTTGAGCTTTCTGGGACCTCAAATTGACCCACAAGTTTAAAGAGAATTGAATTTACAAATGGAAGACTTCTCTCTTAATAAATGATAGGATAACAACTAAGTACCAAGGGAGAAGTAAGCTAACACTTTAATGAATAGCAATGAGTGAAGCTCAAGTGTTAGGTATAGAAAAACTTTGTTGTGTTAAATGATTTTCAAGAATTGATTTGATCAAAAGTTTTTCCAAACAAAATGATTAGATAATAATAAATAGGATGAGAAATCAATGTTATTATGCTCAAAAGAATCTCATTTTAATACACTTAAGTTGTTGTGATAAATGGTAAGTGAGTTGATATTTATAGAAGTCAAAAACGTGAACTTCTCTGTCCAATCGGACGACTCCTACCAGACGTCCACCACTGTACCGGATGACTGAACTAGCCATTGGGCGTCAGAAATCAGAACGTTCAAAAATTTGACAGTTGAGCTGCCGAATGTCCGCCAAGATCGAAAATCTCATATTTTCTCTTTTCTTGATTATTTTGCAAATGTAGATCTTTTAGGAACATTTTCAATTAACTTTTTCAAATTAAGTGTCATTGAAAAAAAATTCAAAAATCAAGTGAAGGTTTTTGTCACACCAAAAATAATTTTTATGCGAGTGTTTTTGTGCATAAAAGATTAACTTACGAGCTTGTAGTGATTCATTGCTATGAATTAAAGTATTTTACCTTTACATATGAATTTGAATCATCTAAGTCTAATATCTTCGATAGATTTGGCGAGAGTGCACGTTTTGTTGCTCGATTTTTAATTCGATTGTTTCTTATGCAAGTGCTTGATTACCAAGTTCGATTGTGAATGCTCGATTTCCACCAGGTTCATAATATGTATCATTGATGACTTAAATAAAAATATTATAGATAAGACTAATTTGTTTGTTATAATCAAAACTCAAAATCAATCATAGGTCAACAATTTTCCCCTTTTTGATTATGACAAACAAGATGATTTGAAATGTAAGATATGAACAATTTAGAGGAATATACATTATCGTGTAATTCTTGTTCCCCCTATCTTTTACAATTAGATAACCACACATTTAAAGTATGAGTTTTCCCCATTTTTCATATATTGATATCATTGTAAAAATCAATTGTAAATCATGCATAATCATCTCTATTTTCATGCATTTTCCCCTTTTGGCATAAACAAAATGCATAAGGCAAAGCATGGATAATAATCATAGCATCAAGCAAGAAAGAACACAACCACAGACAATGATGTTTCGAAATTAAGCTTGGGATTTAGATAAGTCAAAAGAACATAAAGATAATCTGTAATTGTAATAAGAGCGAGATCTACGGTTTCGGAAGAGGTGGTGAAGGAAAGAGTGCATAGAAGTGAGTGTAGAATGCATTCTGCTGAGCTTACATGTCTGCCTGTTGTGCTTGAATAGCATTCTGTTGACAGAAGAGGTAAGAGAATCAATACGACCATTTAGGAGGTTGTAGTGATCCTCGGTAAATGTGAAACCACTAGATGAAGAACAAGGTGCACTAGTGATAGGAACATCGTGAGTCACTTGTGGGACTTGTGGTGAATCATCATTATCATCATCATCCCCATCACCTTCAAAAGGTAGAGTCGATGGACCCAAGGTGGGGTCAAACCCTTTTGTGTGTGCCACCCATTGACAATGTTCTTTTACTATTTTTATTTTCTTGAGGGTTTGAATTTTATGGTGTCTGTAGGGCGAAGTTTAATAAAAATCTCGTCGTAAAGTGGAATGTCAAAATGTTTAAAAATTTTTGTAAGAAGCATTCCGTAAGGCAAAGCTTTAAGATGAAGTGTGGAATGCACAAGTTCCATGAGACCTAGGGCAATAGTTGGAAAGTCGAGTTTTCGGCCAACAAAGAAGGAATCGAGGACAAAAAGATCAAAAAAGTTCACCTCGTCTCGTTGACCCTTTCGGGGATGAATTACATTTGTAATGATGTTTTGTAAAACTTTACATGTAAGTGTTAGATGATTTGCACTAATTTTCGTGATATTTTCAAAGTTCTTTCCGGTTACCCGACGACATGCTTCGGAGGGGTTGTACCCTTCAAGAGTTGGATGTGTTTTATGTAGAAAAATTTGAGTATCACACGGCTCAAGCTCAAGAATTTCACAAATGAGAGCTTTGTTGACGGTGATACAAACATTTTTGATTAAGCATGAAAGTTCATCCGAACGAGGTGAAATGACTATTTTTGGTAAACTTCTTTCATAAGACAAGGATAAACATGCTCTTAAGAGTAGCAACCGACACCCAACCCATGTTTCGAAATATTCTTCAATATGAAATGCGGGTGCTTCAATGGTAAAATGGGGCAAAATCAACATTCTTACCTATTAGAATGGGTGATTTTTCAAACAGGTTTACCGGTACCTCGGGCTCCATATCAAATTTCTCGTTGGATGATGGTAGAGGAGATCATCGCACCGTACTTTTGAGTCTCTTTCCCGTTCTTCTAGACCCCAATATTGTAGAAATAAGAAAGAAAATGGTTGGACCTTTATTGAGAAAAGTGAGATTTTGGTAAGAGAAAATTTGAAATAATTCGAAATTGGAAGATGAGAAGTAGTAGATTCAACGATTTTGATGAAAACTGGGGTAGTAGATTGAAGATTTGAGTGTTTTAGAGTGTGTCTAGGGAGAGAAAGATGAGAAAAGTAAGAAGAAATGGGGGAAAATGGCTCGAGTTCGCGAAACCAGGGTTTTAAAAAGCCTAGTACCGAACGTCCAGTTGTCAGAGTAAAAATTCTTTGTCAAACCGGACATGTTAACCGAACGTCCAATTAGCTCATCCGCTTGTCCCCCCTCCCCCCCTTTTTTTGATACATTAAATATGGTATACATAAAAATAAGGTAATCTTAATTAATTACTTTAAATTCATCAACAATACCTATGCCCCTTCTAATATGTAAGAAACGATCGAGAGCTAGAGGTTTTGTGAAGATGTCGGCCAATTGATTTTCCGTGTTTATGAAGTCTAGCACAATGTCCCCTTTTGAACATGGTCTCTAAGGAAGTGATGTCGAATCTCAATATGTTTCTTCCTAGAGTGCAAAATAGGATTTTTAGATAAGTTAATACGCTAATGTTATTACACATGATGGGGGTATGATCAAAAGATAAGTGATAATCACTAAGAAATTGTTTCATCCATAGAACTTGTGCACAACAACTTACGACTGAGATATACTTTGCCTCTGCGATAGATGGTGCTGCCGAGTTTTGTTTCTTGCTAAACCATGATACAAGTACAAAGCCTAAAAATGGCAAGTTCAGCTAGTGCTTTTACTATCGATTGTGCATCCGACCCAATCGGCATCCGAATAGCTAAGTGGATCAATGTAAGTGCCCTTAGGATACCAAAGTCCTAAGGTTCTAGTGCCACTAAGATATCTAAAGATTCGTTTTATGGCCTTAAGATGTGATTCTTTAGGAACTGATTGAAATCTAGCACATAGACATACACTAAACATAATATTGGGTCTACTTGTGGTTAAGTAAAGAAGAAAAGAGATTCCATCATATTAACGGCCAATTGGTACCAGGATTCAACTTAAGTCTCCCATATGATAGAGGTCTTGGGTTTGAATCCTGTGGGACACGTCAGAAAGCCGTGAGGGGTAAGATGGGCCTAGGCTCTCCCAAAGCGGACAGTACATACGATATGATGATGACTCCAGCGCGAGGTCGGGTCTTTACAAAAAAAATGTGCGTTTTTTGTAATGACCCGCCTTGCGCCTCAGAGCCTTTCTCATATAGTATGTATTGTTCTCTTTGGGAGAGCCTATGTCCATGTTACCCCTCATGAATTTATGACGTGTCCCCTAGGATTCGAACCCAAGACCTCCATCATATGAGAGACTTAAATTGAATCCTGGTATCAACACTAACAATACCTAGAGGGGGGCTGAATAGGTATGTAATGCGGAATTAGAAATATTTTTACAAATTAAATAGTAACAAGTCACTTTTTAATTCTTTTCTAGATGATTCAACATTCAAGTCAATTTATCCTAAGTTGAATTACCGCAGTTGTATAATAAACAATAAATAGTAAAGCAATAAATCAAACACCGGAATGATCATGGAGAAACCCAACTGGGAAAAACTTCAGGCACTTTGCTAGTCAACAATCCATTATAAACGATATGTAACTTACAGTCTACTGCCTAGACGACGACACGTACTATCTGATCTCCTGACTGCAATTCCAATAGCTTTCTTGGATTCTGTGCTCCTGCACCACTTCCAGCTATAGTTTCCAAAGCTCTCCTGAATTCTACTCTCCTGCAACAACTCCTAACTTTGTAAAATCGCTTATCTCATGTGGATCCATGAAGAACACCGCGTTCTTCACAAACTGGAATTCCAGTCAAACTTCCTTGACCTTCAGAACTCTAATCAGATGTAGAGGAAAAGCAGTTTGGTATTTGAATTGTTGAACTAATGTTTTTTCTCACCAAAACTCTCACAGATGGAGGTTGAAAGAATCAAATATGAAGGAAACACTCTGTAGCCATTCTCTCTATGTTCAACCTCATGAAACACGTTCAAATATGTTTTGGTATTCATAGGTAGGTTAGAAAAAAGAATAGGCCATGAAAAAAGCCTTTAAAAAGTGAAATAAAAATTTCCCGAATAAAGTTGTCGCTCGAGCCAGGGTTCAACGACAGTTGACCGACGGACTGTCGCTCGAGCGAAGTAGGTGCGACAATCCAACGACGAGGTTTCTGCTTTTTGTGGCTTGAGCTAAACGTTGGCGACAGTCTAGCGAACCCTAGACCTAATAACCCTATTTTCAACGTATTTGTACATTACTCCTTGAACTTTTATAATATATCAATTTCAGTCATTTTGTTCACAGAATCGCCAATTACAAATATTCTAAAATGAAACAAACTCCCCATTTGGCATTCTATGACAAAACTACAATCTAGGTCAATGTAGTAATTAAATGAAAATTACAGACTCAAAAATGACTTAAACTTAAATCTGTCTTGAACAAAATCCTCATTTCTTAGTACTTGTTTCCTGAAATAGACAACTCAAATCCCCAGTGTAAAATGTGTGGAAAACAGGAACAATAATAAATATAGTTCAAACAGTTTAAGTGTAAGAATCATTTAAACATTTGTAACTCATAGCTAAACTCAGACATAGTATTAATGGAACCCAACATACCAAAACTAAACATTGACACTACAAAAACATCAAAATCTGAATTTAGCGAACTGAATGAGTCAAAAATCATTATATATATATATATATATATTTCAAAAGGAATTACATCCAGATAGTAGATAAGTAAATACATCATATAAGCATAAAAATATCTACTATTTACTCTCCCCCTATCAATAAAAACTAATATGACTGCATTCATATATCTACTTCTCCTTTTTGTCACACAATGACAAGGGGTAAGCCTAGAACTAGGAGGCACCGGCAGCATCATCGAAATTTGTCCTCTCATCGAAATCAGCATCATTGTCCCAATTACGGCAGATACATCGAAGTTCACGCTGAATATAGCCAGTAGTACCCCAAAGTGTAGTGAACTCGGTAGTGTATCTATCAATGGTAGCACGCAGCTATGTGATCTCCGCCATCATCTGAGCCTGCTGCTCGATCATCACGGTCATCTGTCCCAAGAGAGCAACAGAAGAGTCAATAGGAGCAGACGCAGAAGGGACTGAATCGGAAAGAGGAAGAATTGACACCAAGGAGGAGGAGCCGAAATAGATGTGGATAGGATATCAGAGGGCGGAGAAGAAAGAAGGAAAATCGGAGAGGTCAAAAGAGATTGGCTGGCTCAGAAGAACCATGAAACCGACTCTGGGTGATGGTAGTATGGCCAATAGGCCAAGAAACCCGCCGCGGAACCCCCTCAGAAAAGCTAGCTCCTAAGGCTATGACCAACTTAAAAATAAGGTAAGCATATGGCAGCCCTACCCTCGTACCTATCATACAGAAAGCCCTCAAAATCTGTTAGCATATGAAAGAAGGCAAATCAATGGAATCGCCATACAGAAGGGCGTATAGGAAACATGCCTTCTCCATCGATAATGATGAAGTGTGAAACAGAGGCCAAAGATTCGTGTACACAATGCGTAATAGAATCTGGCGCTCAGTCGGAAGAGATCCAGTGAGAATAGCATCGAGACCTCCCTCCAACAGTGTGTTAAACACAGTCGACGGACTAAGAAGTCCGCAGGAAGGGAATCGGGAGTAAGATAAGGAAACAAGGGATGGACTACTCAAAAGGATAAGACTTGAAATAACGTCTGGAATAATCTTAACTACCCTATCCCAAAGAAAAATCCAAAAAGAAGAACCACTAACCTCATGGATGTAAGCATAGAACTCCTAGATAAGAAGGCTTGATGGGGGTACTAGTCCTACCAGCAAAGGCTCCCAACCTCAAAAAGTAAACATGGCAGCTAGATCAGGGGATAAATCAGACATGATGACCTCGCGCTCGACCAAAACAGGATGCAAGGAAAACTACGACCCAAAAACATCTTGGGCGACAGCAGATATGAACCTCGACCTAGTAAATGAAGTAGATGTACAAGGGGTGGAAGGGGTCGTGCATGCTATCTTAGGCGACATTTGAAAGAATGGAAAAACAACGTTAAAACCTCAATAAAATCAAAGCTAATGCGCGAGATGTGTGAGATGCATGAATGTACGCAAAACGAGACAAATATGATAATCATGCAATGAGTCCTAACATGATGCATGACGACGTGCAAAGATACCAAGACGTAAGTGACATGACGACATGATGCGTGCCGTGATGTCTAGACGGAAGGACATGATGCCAAGACGTAGGGATGCGATGCCTAGATGGAGTGACATGACGTGGTGATGTGAAGTCACCGTGCAATGTCAAACCAAGCACAACTAACACAAAAACACTTCCCCAATCAAAAACCCGACATCAATAAACGACCGCTTATGCCAAACTCGCATTCCCATGTTCGAGCAACCAATGAACAACCTCGACTTGAAACCAAAATTTACTCAAAAACAATCATCCCAACGTTCACAACTCCAATCACCACTCACCAACACCACAATCAACACACAAACACATCCAATGAACTCAAAAAACTATAATGCACAATGAATCATGCCAAAATTATGCCAAAAACATCCAAGAACCTCAATGTGAGTTTCAAAATCGTGCAAAATTGATGATGAACTATCACATGATCCTAAACATGCCATGCAACATCAAACATTCACTCGAGAATGGCCAAACAATGTAAAAATCCAACGAAAATAGCAAAAAACCACAAAAATTAACATTTAACTTTGAAGAATGAAGTTTGAATGAAATACTACGTCCAATGAAGTAATTGAAGTTTTAATTGAGTTGGCAAGCTTCTATTTTGAAAAATGTGGAGAAATCAAAGGAAGAATTGAGAAAAATGCGTGAAACCCTTGAAAAATAGCTTTAAAATTCAAAAAGACAGCCTGTCGTTCAAGCGATAAGCGAACAAGACAGCTTTTGCTGCTGTCCCTCAAGCGAGTTCAAGGATAAGCTAGCGAAAGTGTAATTGACAGAAATAGCACTCCAAATTCAAAAGTTTGAGAAAAATAGCATCAAAATCCTCAATTGACAGAATTAAGACTCCAAATTTTAAGAATTAAGAGAAATAGCACCAATTTTTTTTTATAAAATAAGGCTTAAATTGAACAAATATAGTAATATATATTTTTATTAATTTAAAAAAAATCAAATTGGGTAAATAAAGCTATTGTCAGATCGATAATCACAACCATGCATACTTCACAAGTCGAGCATTATCAATAAGGACTTTCCCACGTACTCAATGAAGTTCACGATGGAGGAAAGTGTATAAGTGACTTATGCGTGTAAAGTGCCACTATGTTTCTCGTGAAACTGAATTCAAACCTTAAATTTGTGATGAAGGACATGCTAACATCACTGTTAAATAAGTATGACCCTACTGTTGAAAGTCAAACCCAAATGTAATGTTAGAACCTGAAAACGAGGTCAAATATATGACAAATTTATTTTCTTTCCTTGAAGATGAGCATGTAATTTTTTATATCACTACTCTCGTGAATTACATCTTATGTGCAGACTCTTGTACATCAAGCGACTGAATTGACCCTATAACGAGCTTTAGGATGTTAACCCAAGTCAGATGACCATAGGCACCAGATTACGAGAAACCCCTCGGGCTTAATTGTTCAAATCAAATAGGCTCCGAACAAAAGTACAAGATGAATCAAACATGTGTGTAAAATTTTTTTGTTATTACTATTTTTTTTTGTTTAAGAAACAATGCAGTGAGACTCATCACGAGCTAGGTCATCTAGATATAGGACAATTCACATTCGAAGTCACCCTACTAACATGTGACGGCCATCCCAATTCTCACACATGTGGTCCAGACTCACTGACAAGATCATAGTGTGTGACGTGCAGATGATACATGGTGAAACCTATACTAAATACTCCATAGAAAATCGAACCAAGTGATGGAAATAGAGTGTAGATCTGATAAAGACATACTCGATCACACATGCAATGATGAAGAACATCATAAGCTATCTAGAGCCATTTTTAAAAAAAATAAAATAATAAAGAACATCAATATCAAAAGGAAACACATACACACAAAATAAAACAAAATGCAGATAAATGAGATGCATGCACAAATGAATAGACTCAATGGACTCCATATGCATGCATCTAAGGACCAAATCACGATGAGCCATGAATGCTCTTACCTTTAAGAGCATGACCAAAAACTCACGACCTTCCAGATCACTTTTCTTAGCCTATGCTTGCTTAGAAGTAGAAGTGATTTTAGTTAACAGAGTTATCATCTCAATTAAGTGGCTAACCTGATTAGCGAGGAAGTTAACTGTGCTCGAAATATCCTGACTTTTAGTCCTAGCCACGAGTTTACGACACCTAGGTCTTGTATGTCCCAGTGTACCACAATAGTGACATGTAGGAATAAACCTAGAATCAACCCTATTCAGTGGTTGTTGCCAATAAGTAGGATGATTTATCCTACGTTGTCTAGAAGGTCTCGATCCTACATAATTCTTGCCCTTTGGTTCGGGATAATTAATGTTTCAAGCTTTGTTAATGGCTGGAACAAATGTGGTCTTAGATGTACTGGCAATAGTATTACCATTATGAACATAACCCAGATCATACCTATTTCCAACAGGCTTGTTCATCCCAAGCAGAGTGTCCAGCTTCTACGTGCCACTCATAAACGATTGAAGTTGAGCATTAGATTTATCAAGATCAGTAGTTAATGATTTAACTTTAATTTCAAGTTTTCATTAACCAGTTTCAACTCACTCAATTTTCTAGTCGAGTCCTCAAGGTCACTTAACAGTTTTTCACGTTCAAGTTCAAGCTTGTTCACCTTTTTCAAGATGGATTTATTGACCTTCTTAATTTTGAGACTCTCCTCAAATAATTCATGATAAGACTTATGAATGTCAGTCTCATCATCAGACTCTTGTTCAGACTATTCACTCGCATTCTCTCTTTCAACCTTCTCAATCTCACGATCAGATTCGATTGTAGCAATCGAGGTGAAGGCTATGAATTTTTTATCGTCCTCACCACCAAATGTCTCGTTCTGAGAAATAGTCTCTGACTCCTCATCATTCATGGTCACAATTAAAGCCTTACGACGTTCCAAACTCGAACTCCTCTTCAAATTAGGACATTCACTCCCAATGTGACCATACCACTTGCACTCATGGCATTGGACATATTGAGATTTCTTAACGGGAGTCCTAGAGGTGTTTTTCTCATGCCTACCTCTTGAGAATTTACTAAGGACTTCACTATTTCGCTCCTGTGGCATTCTTCTATTCCTCATCACCTTCTGGAATTTTTTAACAAAATACACAATTTCGTCGTCCCTAAGGGTCTCAGCATCAATGGACTCGCTTTCATCTTTTCTAATGGTGTTTATGGCAATAGATTTAACCTCTTTAGGATGAGAATTAGTGAGTTCGTAAGTTTGAAGTGATCCTACGAGTTCTTCAATCTTAACAGCGTCTAAGTCCTTACTTTCTTATATCTCAGTCACCTTAGGTCTAAACCTTTCGAGTAGTGATCTAAGAACTTTTCTAACGATTTTGGTCTCGGGTAGGGATCTAAGAAATTTTCTAACAATCTTGGGGATCCTTTCAACTAAGTTAAAGCTAGAGTTAACTATATCATTCAGCTTCACATAAAATTCATCGAACGATTCATCGTCTTTCATTCTAATCTCTTCAAACTTAGAGGTTAACATCTATAGTTTAGAATTCTTAACAGTTTTGGTACCCTCCTGTGTGGTTTCTAGAATATCTCGAACTTCTTTAGCAATTTCACACATCGACACTCGTCTAAACTCTTGAGCAGATACAGCCATAAACATGGCATGTAATTCTTTTCTGCTCCAGTTGCATTCATCAAGATTAATTTTAGTCAATAGAGATATGTCAGTGGGTGTGACTATACTAGCAACAGTTGTTGAAGGTAGAGTCCACCCATTTTGAATGCTAATCCAAATACGTTCTTCCAAAAATATAAGGAATGCTCTCATTAGAACTTTCCTATATGCATAGTTGCTTCCGTCAAAAAACGAAGGCACGGATAATGACTGACTCATCTAAATGTTACAAAGGGTTAGGAATCGAATTAAGGCTCTGATACCGATTGAAAATTACGCAATTCGACCCTAACAATACCTAGAGGAGGGTGAATAAGTATGTAATGTGGAATTAGAAATATTTTTACGAATTAAATAGAAATAAATCACTTTTTTATTCTTTTTTTAGATGATTCAACATTCAAGTCAATTTATCCTAAGTTGAATTACTGTGGTTGTATATTAACAATGAATAGTAAAGCAGTAAATCAAACACTGAAATAATCACGGAGAAACCCAACTGGAAAAACACTTCGAGTACTTTGCTAGTCAACAATCCACTATAAATATGTAACTTACAGTATATCGCCTAGACGACAACACGTACTATCTGATCTCCTGACCGTAATTCCAACAGCTTTTCTGGATTATGTACTCCTGCACCACTCTCAGCTGAAGTTTCCAAAGCTCACCTGGATTCTGCTCTCCTGCAGCAACTCCTAGTTTTGTGAAATCGTTTATCTCCTATGGATCCATGAAGAACACCATGTTTTTCACAGACTGGAACTCCAGTCAAACTTCCTTGATCTTCAGAACTCTGATCAGATGTAGAGGAAAAGTAGTTTGGTATTTGAATTGTTACTGATGTTTTTCTCACCAAAACTCTCACAGATGAAGGTTGAAAGAATCAAATATGAAGGAAACACTATGTAGCCTTTTTCTTTCTATGTTCAACCTCATGAAACATGTTCAAATATGTTTTGGTAATTATAGGTAGGTTAGAAAAATGAATGAGCCATGGAAAAAGCCTTTAAAACGCGAATAAAAATTTCCCGAATAAAGTTGTCGCTGGAACGGTGGCTCAGTGACAGTCGAGCGATAGACTATTGCTCAAGTAAAGTAGGGTGACAGTCCACAACGAGGTTTCTTCTTTGTAGCTTGAGCCAAACCTTTGCAACAGTCTAGCGAAAATTCTCGCTGTTTTCCTATTTTTGCCATTCTCGAACCCTAGACCTAATAACCCTATTTTCAACTATTTGCACATTACTCCTTGAACTTTTACAATATGTCAATTTTAGTCCTTTCGTTCACAGAATCGCCAATTACAAATAATCTAAAACCTAACAAATTCTATATTAATTAACATTCACGTTAATCTGTGTATCATATTTGCCATTCATCTTCATTTATGTTTTTAATTATAATTCTAATACTCACATTCAAGTATGCATTTCAGTATCTACGTGTGTGCATAATAATTAACATTTTATTTTGAGGGGCTTGCATTTCTCTTATATTCAGATTAAAAGGATAAATGAAGGGTCATATATTACTTTCACGATACTTATAAAACATTTTAGAATAACATACAATGCATATTCACTCTAACTAGTGGGTATAAATATGTGGACTTATAGTCCACTAAAAGAACATTGGACTTAAATAGACCACAAGTAAATATCCATTTCCAATATTTATGCCCCCTTTTATTAAGTACAAATTTATTAGACTCAAACACCATTTTGATTCACTTTGTAGTGAGCATAGAACCTGAAATCAGAACCTTCCTAATTTTTGGGATATGCCCAACATTGTTCTGCGCCAACTCTTTTCCAGAAGTAAATTTCAGAATGACCTTTCCAATTCTTTCTATCTTGGATGAAGTTGAATTTCTCATATAGAGATGTTTGTCATGATCCAAATTCTTGTACTCAATAAATAAACCATTGCCTACATAAATGTGATGAGTGACTCATGTATCCACTCATTAATCCTTGGCATTTGATACCAAGTTAACTTTGGATACAACTGTGGACAAGTTGATATTGACAATGTCTACACACATATTTTCTACTTTTATTATGTTTGCCTGGAGAGGTTTATTCTGCTATGCATCATTTTTCTTGCTACGATGGTCTTTAGCACTATGTCACGGCTTTTCACAATAATAACAATCTCATTTGAAATGTTTCGCATAATTCCTCTTTCTTTTGTCTTTAGACGAGCTATGATGGTCTCTTTTTTTTTTTTTTTTTTGCTTTTATACCCAGAGTCTTCAATCGTGTTAGCATTTGCTTCCATGTTTCGCATATAACTTCTCTTTTCTGTAGCCCTGTTGTCTTCTTCAATGTGAAGTCGAACAATCAGATCCTCTATTGTCATCTCTTTGCTCTTATTCTTGAGATAGATTTTGAAATCTTTCCATAGTGAAGGTAATTTCATAATCATAGCAGCAATTCCATGCCTTTTGCCTCAATATCGTGAAGAATTATTTGCATTTCTTGAACTTGACTCATAACCATCTTTAAATCAACGATTTTGAAATCCAAAATTTTATGATGACAAACTTCTTCATCCTGGAATCGTGAGTTTTGTATTTTATTTTTTTTCAGGAGATTCCATCAGTTTCTTAGGCATCTTGTAGGAATAAACACATCGTATAATGTGTAATCCAAGCCGTTGAGAATGTAATTTCGACATAGGAAATTTTCATGCTTCAAAGCTTCAATTGTTAATTAAGTGTTTTTTCAGTAGCATATTTATGTTTGTGCGTGGTATTCTTCACACAGAAATTTCATCAAATTCAGTATAGTCAAGTAAAAGAGCATCTTTTGTTACCAATATTTAAAATCCGTCAGTTGAAACTTTTTTTGACTTTTCATGTTGAGATGTTGGCGGCATGACAAACAGACTAGATGCAAAAGACAGTACAATCACTTCACTAGTTTGCTCATTTGAACTAGTCGTTTTTCTGTAAAAGGACATTCACATAAAATTCAATCAATATCACAATATTGAAATCACGTAATAAAACAATTAATGACTCGTATAATCAAAAGAAAGAAAAAGTAGAAACGAAGCTTTGAAAATCTCCTCAAGATAGATGTCGCTTTTGCACTGGTGCCAACAAAATTATTAGACGTTGTCTTCCAGGATACAATACTTCTTCCAAAGTCGGTATTGCACTATACTATATCTTAGGAGTTGGACCAAAGTATTGACATAACTAAAAATAGACACAAACTTAAAATGCTTGGATATAATTTTTTATTTCTGAAAAATAATTCGAACGAAATTTTATTTTAGCAAAATAAAAACACTAGAATTTTTTAAGGAGAGGAGATAATTTAAAAATCAATTGATATTGAATTAATTTGGTGTAGGAAATATGGAAATAGGGGTTACCATCTATAGATTTTCAAGTGGATTTTCGAATGGTTGCATCTTTTGACATAAATTAATGTGGACCATTAGATCGCACATTTTCTTATTTAATCATCTAGATCGCATCCTATTAATAGTTCCTGAATTTCGATTATGTACCTTTTGGAATAGTCACACCCAATCTGAAATATGATGACTTTTATATGTACCTTTGCATTTGAAAATATGTGACTATCGCAACTATTGGAGACCTTTCATAATCAACAAGAAAACGTGAAGGTCTCAATGGTGATGCGAAATAAATCGTTGATTAAAATGAAGGAGAAAGAGATTGAATTTGATTTGACAATAAATAAGGGCAATTCTATGTAATAAATGGTTATGATCATAACCCTGATTGTAGTGATTATAACTAACTAATATCCTAATGTAACTAACTAAAATAATTAAAATTTTAAACGTATTAAACCAATTGAAAAAGTCGAAATTAAGGAGGATCTACAAAAACAGACATAACTTTCATCTTGATTGTCAAATTTTCATCCATTAGTACGATTCAGAAGCATCTTTCGATTTTGCACAACTTTTCGGGTGATGGTGTCAAAATTTTTTGGATCAAATTCCATCGTTTAGAGCTTCGTTTTTGTATTTTTCTATTTTTAGTCAACCTAAGGGTAATTTCATCATTTTAATAGTTTTTTTTAGTTTTAATTGGGTTTGTTTATCAGTTTTTTAGTTCTATTTAGATTTGTTTTGAAATTTTCTAGTTTATTTGAATTTGTTTGTAGAATTAGAATCTCAATATGATTAGGAATTGTTTTGAGTCTATAAATAGGTACTAGGAGTTTGTAAATAATACATTTGATTATTGATTAATAAAATATTTCGGTTTTTCAATTAATTGGTGAATTTCATTATTTATTTGGTTGATTTTAAATATTTATCATGCCCATTTGAGCGAAGTTTGAGCAAACATCCGTTTGTGTGTTATGAACAAAAAATCTTTTATTATTGTTCACATTTCCATCTTGTGTCAAGTGGTATCAGAGCGATAGTTGTTGATCAAAGTAAGGCTTTAAAGAGAATTGAGGCGAGGTTTGACGCGATTGACACTAAGTTGCAAGGAATGTGCAATCAACTCAAGGACGTGGATACTTAAATCTTGGAGGTGATAATCCTAGGCAACAACCATCTATTGAACCTGTTCAGGTTGCTGTTCCTATAAATTCAGCCCCGGTTCTTTATCATGATGATCATAATGACTATAATGGTTACAAAGTCAAAGCGGAGATTCATGTCTTCAATGGGAGTTTAGATGATAAGGATCATAAATATGTCGAAGATAATAAAGAAGAATACATCGATGAAGTTTGTGAAGAAGAACAATGAGATCTTGTGTATACTGTGTAGGAAATTTGATGTTCACCCAAAAAGGAAAAGTTGACTATGTAAGAAAATCTTTCAATCCAAGTGTAGAGTAGGTAATTCTACTTGCAGTCTAATCATAGATAGTTACAATTGTGAAAGTCTGATTGTCAAGAAGCTATTGGATCATCTGAAGCTGCCAAACGAACAACTTACAACCCCTTATCAAATTGGTTGGATAAAAAAGGGTCCATCTATTAACGTGACACGGATTTGTAAGATTGATTTGGATGTCGTACATAAGGTTAGAGAGAATACATACAAGGTTAAGTGGAATGATAAAAACATTACAGTTACACCAACATGGAGGATACAGAAAGCTTTTAAAGTGGAAGGGAAAGCTTTTCTGGCTATTACAAGATAAGATAGTGAGTTTTCCTTCAATGAGCCTTTATATTTGTTTTAAAGTGGAAGGGAATAATGGGGAACGATTAAAAGAGAATCCTAAATCAATTGAAAATGTCAAAAATAAGGAGGTTCTATGAAAACAGGCATAACTTTCAGTTTGGTTGTTGGATTTTTGTCTATGAGTACAATTCGGAGGCATCTTTCGATTCTGCACAACTTTTTCGGATGACAACGTTCAACTTTCAGGGTCAAATTCCATCATTTAGAGCTTCGTTTTTTCATTTTTTTTCATTTTTTTTTTTGTATTTAGTTAGTTTAAGGGTAATTTCATCATTTTAATAGTTTTATATTTTTAATTGGATTTTTTTTTCAGTTTTTATGTTCCATTCAAATTTGTTTTGAAATTTCTTAGTTTATTTGAATTTGTCTATAGAATTAGAAGTTAAATATGATTTGGAATTGTTTTGATTCTAAAGGAGTTTGTAAATAATACATTTGATTCTTGATTAATAAGATATTTCGGTTTTTCAATTAGTTGGTGGATTCTAAATATTTATCACGTCTGTTCAAGCGAAGTTCGAGCTGACACCTATTCATGTGTTATGAACAAAAAACTTTTATTATTGTTCACGTTTCCGTCTTGCGTCAATTTCATTACAATAAGATTAGGAATTATAATTTAGGTTCAATATGAAACCTGCATATTTTATTAAAATAATGGGGAGTTGAAATTATTGATTGCTTTGTATTATAATATGGTTCATAAAAGTTTATAATATGTTCTGCACATTATAGTATATTGCATAATTAGGTAATTGTATAGATGTTGCTTCAATTTTATTCTGTTAGCCAGGTGTCCGTAGTTAGTTAGGGTACTCTTCTATATACTTGTAGCTATGCATTCATTGAAGGTGAGATAATTGAATGAGAAGAAATTCAGCAACACACTCTACTGCAGTTCTCTCTCTCTCTCTCTCTCTCTTTTTTTTTTTTTTTTTTTTTGCATTCTTTTATCATCTCCTTTCATCCTCAATCACTTGCATGGTATTAGAGCCTTTTGGCAACTAATACTCAAATAAATTCCTCTGCTACAGAGAATACAACTCCATTTATCGAAGCACCTGATAATTCTAACCCTTTTTAATTAGAGAACTCTGATAATCCTGGGACTGTGCTGGTCACAGAACTATTGACTGTAGACAACTATTCAACTTCGTCATGGGCTTGGGAGCGATGCCATGACATGGTGGTGTCATGGATTCACAATGCCATGTCTCCATCACTCAGATCAATCAAATCTCAGCAGAATGGGTCTCGAATCTATGAACTAAAGAAAGCCTTAGCTGATATTGAACAAGAAAACGATTTGGTGAGCATATATTATGGTAAGATCAAAACTATCTGGGATGAATTGTCGAAGTATGAGCCTATTCCCAAATGCAGTTGTGGAAAATTGAAGGTGTTAGTTCATAGGTATCACCGTGACTGTGATTAAATTTATGATGGGATTGAATGATATCTATGATAACAAATTATGATGATGGAACCCATTCCCGTAGTTAACAAGGTGTTTTCGTATATTCAACAACAAGAGAGGTAGAAACCAATTATCTCAACCAATGTAATAATGAAACTGTTGCAATGATTGCTAAGCAAAATTTTGGGGGTAATGAGGTGTGGTTGTGGAAAGAATTTCTAATGAAGAAAAGGAGACCCTATTGCTATAAGATCCCTGGACATATCCTCCAAAACTACTTTAAAGCAAGTAATGTTGAGGCACCTATTTGTACACACTGCATGTAACGACCCAAAACTTACCCTTTGAGTCATTAAATATGTATCGTAAAATAAAAACTTAACTTTCATAACAATATAGCTTTTGTCCAAATAACAATAATTGAAAAAGAAGAATTACTAAATCATAAAAGTAAAATAATAAATTGTTCAATAATATATTTATTATGCCAACAGAGATAAGTTCCAAACTCCAAACCTTCAAACTTCAATTACTAAAAGGGGCAAATCATAAATAATGAGATAAAACCTAATAAGTGAGCCACATAAATCGTAACTCATATTTAAAATTTAGGAACTCTTAACATACTTAGGGAGACACGTGTATTAGAAATCGAACTTAGGTGGCCATAATCCCCGTACATAATCATAACATATATAGGGAGGCATGGGAATTAAGAACCGTACTTCGTTGCTATAATTCCCATGCATCTAAACTCCGGTCCTTTAAACTTAAACATATAAGACCCATATCATATACATAAATCTAATTCCGTATTTTAAAGTATGAAAAATGATTTAACATGCGAAGAGATTCGTAGTAAATACGTAGAGGAGAATTTAACTTTTTCAACAAAGCCGTAAGTTTTGTGTGAACGTGAGTGTGATTTATGTGTAATATTTATATGTGCATTTAGGAGTACCAAAAAGAATGTATTATAATGGTATCCCTATAATTACGCACTAAATAAGGTAATAAGTTATACTGTATAAAATTATACCTATATCTATTTACACATATGGTAGTTTACTTATTTAAAAAGACATATTTCTCACTTATCTTTTATGTATAGAAATTATCTTATACATCTATATAGAAATTTACTTAATTTACACAATCAATTGTAATCAGATATAATTATATACAAATATATACACATGTAATTATATATATATATATATATAGGCCCAGGGACAGGGAGATGTAGTGCAATGAGATGGAAATAGTAAAAGAACAAGAGATTGAAGTAAAAGATAATTTTATTGATAATTGAAAATAGTATTACAAGGATATTGATTCAAACTTGAGATGTAGAGAAAAATAAATACTCTCTACTTTTCACGCTCTGTCTAAAACCTTAGAATGAGCACATACTTATACTAAGATTTGGGACTTGAAATTACATTGAATTGAAAACAAGAATCTTTGAAAAGTAAAGGTAAATCAAGATAAAAACTTTTGTCTTCCACTTGTCTACCACTTTTGACCATCTTTTGAGAAAGTAGATGCCTTCTTTTGATAAAGCAAATACTTGATTGCTCATTTGACTTCTTTTCATTTCTTTTGAGAAAGTTGATACCAGATATCTCCCTCTTTCCCGGCTTTTTGAATTGAAGATTGATCTTTGAGTGTCGGTAATGGAAGGAGAAATAATTTGTTTGCTGGTAAGCACATTTTGAACATGAGATCCTTGGCCTTTTGAGAACGATATCTTGAAAGTTCATCCAAATAACTATGGCCATGTAGTCATTTGGTATTTAACTCTTGGTCAAGGAGATCGTCAATATCAAACCCATAACAATCATCTTCGTTGTCATAGGCATGATCTGATTCTTCACTTGAAGTGATGGATTTTGATTTCTTTAAGTTGCTTCTGCTAAATTTGCAATTTTCTCCGAAATTATTGAAAGTTCTTCTGGAGATTTACATTGATTAAGCAGAGCAATTAATCTTGATTTTTCTGTCAGAAAGTCTGCAGATTTTTCTTGTTCTTTCTTTGAAGGTTGACCAATGTTTCTTTGTTCTTGAATTCATGAATCAATTTCTTTTGGGCAACAGTTTGTCTCATGGAATTTTGACCACCATTTGATTTTGAAAGGTCGGACAATTCTTTTGACATTGAATTCACTGCCTGGGTCTTGAATCAATTGAAAATCCCAGCAGAAAATCCATGAAACTTTGAGATTGTGGGCAAATTGAAACAAAAGATTTTCTTGAGGCTTTAAAAAGGTTTTTGCCTCTTTTTTGAAGTATTCGAATCCTTGAAGAGTAAGACTAGGTAAAATTGTCTCTTCAAGTCCAAAATATTCGAACCATGTTTGAAACCATTTTGGAAAATTATTTGAACAATTCTGGTTAAAAAGAATAAACCAGGAGTGCGTTATAGGTCTAAAGTAGAAAACGTTAGACCACGCATTGATGTAATCAAAATAATTGAAATGAGATTCGATTGAAGCGTTTTTTGAAAGATTCATTCGCTTCTCATTTCATGGGTCGGTCCCCCAGTCTTCGTAAGACCATACTCTTTGAATTGAAATTTTTGAAAAATCAATATGCTCTTTGTTTTGAGCATTTGGAGTGTGAGTAATAATAGCTGATCCGGTTTTGACAAGGATCGTTTCATAGTACTCACAAGATTTTTTGATATTTGTGGGAAAAAATTGAAATTTTTCTGGAAAAATATCTTGAAGACATTCATCGAAACCTGTGTATCGATGAATCCATGAGGTTTCTATTTCACAAATAGATAAATATCGATTTTTTGTGAAATATGAAAAGGTTCTTTGAGAAGGGTTGATTTCTGGAAGTTTTCTAGTTCCTAATTGAAGAGCTTGTCTGAAATTTGAAGGTGTTTGAGCTTTTCTTTGTGCTGGATGGGTAGGAATTTTTTAAGCAAGGGTTGTTTTTTGAGAATTTTGAGATGATGATCCTTGAGAAAGAAAATCATCGATTGAAGGCGAAGGATTTTGAAGGTTGTTTGAAGTTTTCTTCTTGTTCTTCTGCTTGACAGTTACAAAAGAACTCATTTTTTTTTCATTCTCTCTTTCTTTCTGAAGAAATTCTCTTGTGAGGAAATCTGCAAGAAAGTTTGAGGATCCTTGTATATATAATATTTGGAAATCAAAACAAGACAAAATTGCTTGCCATCTTGCAAAGATTTGTTTTGAAACAAGATTTTTCACATCTTTTTGTAAAACGTCTTTTGATGTTTTACAGTCTGTTTTGAGAATAAAATTTTCATTGATCAAATCATCTTGAAATTTAGATATGACTAGCACGATAGCTAAAATTTCTTTTTTGATAGTAGAGTAATTCTTTTGAGGACCTGACCAGACTCCTGAGTGAAATCTGACCAATTGTTCTTGGTTTGTTTGGGAAGACACCTGTTTGAGGACCCCACCATACCATACCCTATGTCTGACGCATCTGTCTCGACAATAATGGATGCACTTGGGTCAAGGATTGAAAGGCAAGGAATGCTTTTGATGGCTTTTTTGACTTGATGGACTGCAAGGGTACACTCGTGACTCCATGGGTCAGGGTGCTTTTTCAGTCTTTTAAATAAAGGGGCACATAGGATTCTTATCTCTTTGACAAAATCTCCTACGTAATTGACGCATCCAAGAAATTTTTGAAGGCTATTTTTGTCTAAAATTTCATCAGGAAATTTGCAAGTGAAATCTAGACTTCTTTGAATTGGTGTAAGTGTTCCTAATTGAATGTTATGACGAAGGAACCTTATCCTAGTTTGACACAAAACAATTTTCTTGGCCGAAACGGCTAAACCATTTTGTTTGATGACATGAATGAATGTATGCAAATGTTTGAAATGCTTTTCAATACTTTCAGAGAAGATTAAAACATCATCAATGTAAGTAATGATAAAACCTTGAAAAGGATTGAAAATATCATTCATAATCTTTTGAAATTCAGAATGAGCATTTTTGAGACCAAAAGGCATGACATTCCATTCGTATTGTCCGAAAGGAACATTGAAAGCAGTTTTGTATTTATCTTCTTCTTTAATTTGAATTTGCCAAAATCCTGACTTCAAATCAAACTTGGAGAAGGTAATAGCTTTGAATAATCGATTCAGAAGATCTTTCTTCTGAGGAATTGGATAACGAATCCATTGAAGAGATGAATTGAGTGGTTTGTAATTGATAACGAGTCGAGGAACTCCTCGTTCAATTTCCGCAGAATTATTGACATAAAAAGCAGAATAGCTCCAAGGCGATTTCCTTGGTCTGATAAGCTTTTTATTGAGAAGATCTTGTATTTCAATCATACAATGATCAAGTAATTCTTTATTCATTTGAATAGGACGAGATTTTGTTGGAATATTGGATTCTTGAAAATCTGGAGTATATGGAAGGGAAACAATATGTTTCTTCCTATCCCAAAATGCATTTGGTATAGTCGAACATATTTCTTTTTCAATTTGTTTTTGAAAATCAAATTTTTTTTTAATAATAGAAGAATCTTGTAATCTCTCCCCGATTTTTTGAAATCGAATTTCTTCTTGAAGAAATTGGATATGATTTTTCTTGAAATTGATATTGTTAAGAATTTTTGAAATAGAAGCTCCTTTTAAAGTATTGATATCTTTAAAAGAAGGGGGATTAGAAAATTTAAAAACAATTTTCTTTCCAAAAATGTTTGTAGTAAGTACTTTAGTATCAGCTGTAGAAGGATAAATTTGAACCAAAAATGGAGTACCAAGAATAATTTCTTGATCTAGATCTTTGACAAGATAAAAAATATTTTTTAAACAAATATCTGAATGACAGACATGAGCTTTTGAAAGTTTGTATTGAATATCAAGTTTTTTACCACTCGCTCCGTAGAGTCGTTCAGTAGTTTTTTCAAAATATTTTGTGGGAATAAGACCTTCCCGAATACAATTTTGATCAGCACTAGAATCAATTAAGACTCGATGATGAATTTTGAATTCTTTATTGATGACAATAGTCATATTGCAATACCATTTTTGAAGTGAAATTTGTGAAATTACATTGACCTTTTCTTCTTCAGTGAGTGGATGAAAAGATCGATGAGATTTTTTGCTAGATTTCGAAGAATGACGAGATCTAGAACTTGAAGAATGTTTGGATTTAAAACTTTGATGAGAAGTATCACTATTTGAAGATGATTCAAAAAAGTTATCTTTCTCAAGTTTATCAACTTGAAGATGAACAACTTCCATTTTGACATCACGAACCTATTTTTCAAGGTTGGAAATTTGAGATTTCATGATATTCACTTCTGCACAGAGGTCAGAGGTAGATATCACTGATTTTGGTTTTTAAAAACGATTGAGAACTTCTTGAAGATTGAAAGCTTTAGGAGAAGATGTTGAAGGAAGAAGCGAATTGAATTTGCTTTTCAGTTTTTGATCAGGGATTTGATCAATGATTTCTTTGATGAGTTCTTCTTCTTTTGTAAGAACATTTATAGTTTTGCAACCACAAATTTCTTTACTTTGAGAAGAGGATGAAGATGACTGTGAACTTTTATCAGAATCAGAGGATTCTTGATAAACTTGCTCAAAATCAGAATTTGAAGAATCTGATTCAGAATTAACCAGATTGAGAAGTGCAAGTTTAGTTTCTTCATCACACTGAAGATTACTAATCTTACTTTTGAGTGGACATTTATTTGAATAATGACCAGATTTGTTACATTTCCAGCATGTAACATTGGAAGTTCTTTTTCTAAAAATTTTCTTTTTAGAAGAAGATTTTGGAAAAGATTTTTGAAATTCTTTCTTTGGAAAAGAAGATTTTGAAAAACGATTTTTTCTTTGAAAAGAGTTTTGTTTTGGTTTTGATCTTGAAGGAGGAATGATTTTTTCAAATCCATATTGTTCGCAAAATGATCCAAGCTCTTTACGACCTTGAGATCTTTCGGATTTGAGTTTGGCTTTGAGTTTGAGATCATTGCAGAGTGATAATCCTTCTTGATTGACAAAACTTATGATTTCACCATAAGTAAGTTAATCGAAGGAGATTGATTGTTGTTGAAAATATTGTTTGATAGCGTTCTTGACTCTTTCTGCAAAGAGCTTAGGAAGACCGGAAATAAATCTTTCTTTCCAGTATGATTGATCACAATCACGTCTAATAAAGACACGAGTAAGAAATATGTCTTTATACCAACGGAAATCTTGAAGAGTTAGACAATTGAGATTCATCAGACTTTGAGAATTTCTCTCTTGAATGTCTACAGGAATTCCGACGAAATGTTTGATAATGCTAAAAACCATATGAGCGAAGTTATCATTGCTTCCATCATGGGGTTTAATAGCATTAGCGATTTCAGTTCTATCTTCTTCATGAAGATAATTGAACCACCAGTTTTTTAGTTGTCCTGAAAAGCCGTAGATGATATTGTTTGAAGCTATATGATGATCAATTCCTTTACATAAATAGGCATTAAAGCAAATACCCATATTTTCAAGTAATTAAATGATTTGATATTCAGATAATCCATCGATGCACCATTCAACGATAGCATTACCATCATATAAAAATGATTTTTTGATTTTTTCTTCAAAAAGAAGATCAGGAGGAGATGGACGAGGATAATATGTTGGAAGATTTGATTTTTGAAATCTTTGTCATGAAGCTTATTGATTTGCAAATCAGTTTCTTCATGAAATTGAGACTCAATATCATTGATAGCAGTTTCAATGGTATTGATGTTTTTTGAAGAAGTGGACAATTTTGCAAATTGAGAAGCAAGTTCTTTGAGAACATTTTCTTGAGTATTGAGCTTCAGAGGAGGAACATCATGAAAATGATAAATAGAAGAAGCAGAAAAATCAATATTTTTCTTCTTCTTTTTATTATCAGAAGTTTGAGCTTCAGAATCAGAATTAATTTCAATTCTGTCGAGTTGAGAACAAATTGATTGAAGAACAACGTTTGAATAATTGTTTTGAGATAAAACCTTTTTGAGATCACTGGCAATAGCCATAGTATCATCAGGTCTCTCGATTTTCTTGAAGGGAGAAGCAACTACTTTAGTAGTGCCATGTTGAATTGCAATTTCTTGCAAAGGAGGATGAACAGACTGTAAAGTTTTTCCATCTGGAGTATTCCAAGCCTTTTTTGAAGATGAATGAGTTTGAATGGTTTGTGATTTTGAAGAGAAAATCTTTTTTGGAGATTTTTTGAAAACTTTGAAATAAGTCCATTCATAAAAACTTTTATCTTATTGGGATTCAAAGAATTCATCCCAATAAGACTTGATCCTTTGAAAAGGATTTCTTGATCAAATGACGGAATTTTTTGACTTCTAGAGGTTGATCAGTCTTAAACTCATTTCTTCTATCAATCTTAGAAGAAATAACATTACATTGACGATCAAGTCGCTCAGATTAAGGAGGAATCATATCTGAAAAAGTTGGAGAAGTAGGAGGTTCTACTTCTTCTTCTTCTTTCTCAGATTCATTTTGATAAAAAGGTTTTGGAATTTTTGGATTAAAATTGACACCTTTGAGTGAAGATGCTGAAGATCTTACAGCTTGAAAAGAACTTTCTCTAGATCTATCATCAGATCTATAAGAAGAAGATTTTTGAAGAGTATTCGAAGATGATGGTTTATTAAAGATTACTCTAATATTACCATCAGGTAAATACATGATTTGTTCAGGAATTTTCTTGACAGATGGAGGGATTGGGTTTTGAACATTATCAAAATCCCAAGCAAGAAATCTATCTTGAAGATTCCAAGGAATACGTTTCGGAATAGAAATGTTTGAATGAAGAAGATTGACCTCAACTAAAAGACTCTCATCTTTTGGAGATGTTCTTAGAGCTCTTATGTTGAATTGAGTGTTCAGGAGCTTATAATATACTCTGTATATTAAAGCTCTTGAAGTATCATCAATTTCAAAGTTTTTTGTTTGAATACGAAGGTTGAGAGTATTCAAGATAGCACCATCTTGAAGACTAACGGCAAAATTTGGATAACAATTTGAAAATATTGGACCACTTTCGAGATTTGACTCGAGCATGGAGAGTAATGAATGTTCAAATCTTAAGAGTCTTTTGTCTCTTAAAGTAATGAGAATTGGAATATCAAGACCAAGTCGAAACAATGGCTTGACAGCAGTTTGAACAAGTCCAATATGAAGATATTGAAACTTCTTGCGATGAGCTTGAATATATTCTTTTGAAAGTAAATTGATTGAAGTAATTTGTTTCTTAATAGGAATAGTTTGCTCCAAAGTTTTGATAACATAATTTTGAGTAAAATCAAATTTTCCTATTTCATAGATAGAACTCTTGTCTACCTTTGGAATAGTCCAATTTTGAAGAGTTTGCTCAATTTTTGCAATTTGAATTTCTTTTGAATTAAATTCATTTGAAACAGATTTTTGATCAATTTTTTCTTTATCAAAAAATTTTGACATACTTGAATCTTTTGAGCTAGAACTACCATCATTTGAACCACTACCTTTAGTGAACCAATTAGACATGAAAGATATAATTGAATGATGTTATGAAAACAGTAATCTTACCACTGTAGACACGATGCTACAGGAAATACGGATGTTTGACCAAAGCCTACAAACGGGACCACCCTAAACGCCTACCCTGGCTGATACGGGCTGACCAACGTCTATTCAGCAGACATCCATGGCTACACAACAGTAAGACCTTTGACACTGTAAGGACAATAGTTTGACGCAGTTTTCACACAACACTCTCTTATGGCTCTGATACCAAAATAGGCCCAGGGACAGGGAGATGTAGTGCAATGAGATGGAAATAGTAAAAGAACAAGAGATTGAAGTAAAAGACAATTTTATTGATAATTGAAAATAGTATTACAAGGATATTGATTCAAACTTGAGATGCAGAGAAAAATAAATACTCTCTATTTTTCACGCTCTGCCTAAAATCTTAGAATGAGCACATACTTATACTAAGATTTCGGACTTGAAATTACATTGAATTGAAAACAAGAATCTTTGAAAAGTAAAGGTAAATCAAGATAAAAACTTTTGTCTTCCACTTGTCTACCACTTTTGACCATCTTTTGAGAAAGTAGATGCCTTCTTTTGATAAAGCAGATACTTGATTGCTCTTTTGACTTCTTTTCATTTCTTTTGAGAAAGTTGATACCATATATATATATATATATATATATATATATATATATATATATATATATATATATATATATATATATATATATATATTCTTAATTTATGTTTCACTTATATTAGTATTTACGTATTCTGTATCAAAATCATTGCCATATATAAATCTGTAGTTAGGAAATTGCACATGTAGTCCCTCCACTATTGGTCAATATGTAATTTGGTCATCTAACTTTCATTCTCTTACACAAAGGCCTTAATTTCATAATTAATGATTACAAAGGATTTTGGGGAGGGGGAGGTGGCGGGGTATTACACTGCAACTTGACTAGACACATTATAAAGAGGTGTTACAAGTTACATGGTTATCCCTCAAATCACCAGTTGTACTATTCGGGAAAAGGGAGGAGGAAGTTTTACGAACCAGGATACCACTATGGAGGAGGACAGTGAAGAACAAGTCAATATCAAGAGCTCCTAGCTTTGCTTCAATACAAGGATGCTCCTCACTATGCCAACCAAATTCAGACCATTAACCACTCCAAAATTAATTCTCAGTCTTCCATGTCTAGTATACATATTTGTCTATCTATTTCACACACACACACACACACTCGTGATCTTCAAATATCCCATGGATTATTGATACTCATCATTTTCGGTAAAGTTGCCTAATGGAGATATGGTCCCTGTAACGCATAGCGGTGTAAATTAAGGTCACTAATTCATTATTCCTTTAAGATGTACTTTGTGTTCATGCATTTAGCTTCAATTTATTATCAGCTAAGAAATTGGCACAAGAACTTCAATGCTATCTATTTTTTCTATCTGATGCATGCTACATACAGGGCATTTTATCTTGGACAACAATTGGGAATGGTGAAGTTTGGAGTGGCTTATACAGGCTCCTGCATGAAAAGGTGTCTCCCACGGCTCTGGTGACTGCTTATCAGCTTTTACCCTCAAGCAACCTTTCTTTCTTAGGAGCATCTGTAATAAATTTTGACATTCAGCCACATTTGTGGTGTTATCGTTTAGGTCATGTTTTGGATTCTAGATTGAAACTTATATCTTAGTTCTCAACACAAAAATACAAATTGTACTCCTTGTTTTATTTGCTTATTAGTCAAACAGCATAGATCAGCTTTTTCTATAAGCACTAATAAAGCCAAAAGCACTTTGAACTCATCCAATGTGATATTTGGGGTCTATGTCCTGTCATGGCTCATGATGGCTCCAAATACTTCCTCTTGGTGGTTGATGATTTTTCACAGACCACTTGGGCGTATATGCTTCAGAGAAAATCTGATACAACTCATTTCATTAAGTCTTTTATTAATTTAATTGAAACTCAATTTCAAACCACAGTGAAAATCTTGAGAAGTCATAATGGTCCCGAATTCAATTTAAAAGATTTTTACTCTCTTAAACGGATTATTCACCTTAAAAGTTGTGCTGAGATCCCTCAACAAAATGGGATTGTTGAAAGAAAACACCGATGTTTGCTAAATGTGGCTCGGGCTTTAAGATTTCTATCTGGTCTTTCTCTATTTTGTTGGAATGAATTCATACTTACAGCCATTTATTTAATAAACAAAATTCGCACACCTCTTTTACAATCTTTCCTGATGTAAACCATCTTTCCTGACCCCTTACCATCACCAGACCCTGCATCCAGCCCACCTGCTACACACTCACTTGATCATGCCATACCATCCACTTCTACGCCTATTGATTCTCTCCCTATGCCATCATCTAATCTACCTCCTTCACCTCCTGTGCTCTGCAAGTCTACTAGAATCGAAAGATCACCCCAGTTCTTGCTGGAGTACCACTGCCAACAGGCCACCTCATCTCAACCTCTCCAATCCTCTGTTAAGAAAGATCATCCTGTTGCAGGTACTGCTTTACCCCTCTCCAGTACTCTTTCTTATCATAGATTAGCAAGCTTTCTCATCATGCATTTGCACACATTTTGAACCGAACACTTATCATGAAGCTGTGAACAATCCTAATTGGTGTAAAGTTATGAGCTTAGAGATAGACGCTCGAGTTAAATAAGACTTGGACTCTCACTGATCGTCCACCAGGGAAGGTGGCAATTGGTGCAAATGGGTTTATAAATTGAAGTACCACTCTGATGGTAGCATTGAAAGGCACAAGGCCACACTTGTGGCGAAAGGGAATACACAGAGGGAAGGGATAGACTACAATGAGACAGAGTTCTTGAGGATGATTCATATATTTTTTCTTGATGTTGTATGTAGGGCTACTAAGAAAGTTAATGAGGTAGACAAATTGAAGTCTTTGTTGAGCAGTAAGTTTAACATGAAAGATTTGGGACCGGTTATGAAGATTTTTGTCATGGAGATCAATGATATGAATGGTAGAAAAAAATTATGGGTATCTCATAAAAATTATTTGAAAAAAGAGTTGGAGAGGTTTAGCATGTCTGATGCAAAGCCAATGGGTACACCATTGGCAAATCACTTCAAATTGTCTAGTAATTAGTGCCCTAAGAATGAAGAAGAAATTGCAGAGATATCAAAGGTGTCTCATGCCAATGCAGTGGGATGTTTGATGTTTGCAATGGTGCGTACCAGACCAGATTTAGCACCTGCAGTCAATGGGGTGAGCAAGTACATGGTTAATCCCAAACAAAGAGCATTGGAGAGTTGTGAAGTGGATTTTTACGCACTTGAGAGGTACAATGGAGTGTGGGATCATGTTCGAGAGACAACATGATGATGTTTTAGTTCAGGGATACGTAGATGCAGATTATGCACGTGACTTGGATGACAGAAGGTCCTGTTGGGAAATTTCACACCAATTTCCCTTTTCTACTTAACCCGCAGGATCTTTTATTGTTCAGGAGAATATTAGCAAACAAGAAAAATAAAGAATATAACGCACAAATTTAAACGGACCGTCAAAACTTTTCCACTATATGAAAAATTATTACAACCATATAGAATTTCACTCACCAACCCAATCCCAAAAAGTTACAAAAGAAAAATTAGACTCGAACTTTACTGCACCCACTTTTGTGCCTCAAAGCTACTGCCAATTCTGTGTTTGCATATACAATCTCCTGTGCGTGTGATTATAATATTTCAGCAACCAATTGCAAATATATATAATGTCCACAGCAGCCAACCTTTGACTTTCTTGTATATATAGTTCAACACCTGGCAGCCCTTTTCATTCTCCAACCGCCTATTTTTCTTTCTTTTTTCTGTCACAGGTCACGTACCAAAATAATGGAATCCTTCCATTATTTATAGGACCGAATAACCAAGTAGAAGAGTTTAATTCAAACTCAAATAATGACTCCAAAGTCGACTATAAATTGGAGACCAAATTCTAACAGGATTTTGCCATCAACTTAAATTAGAAGTCTTCTATATAATAAACACCTTTTATTATTTGTAATAGGAGTCTTCAAACTTTTGACTTTTGAGGCAATTATCCAACAATCTCCACCTTGCCGAAAATGAGTCAAAATCTTGCCATCTCTTCTACAACTTTGAATCACAATACTTTGGGAAAAACAGGTAAGCATTTGCCACACTTTGACGGCCCCATACTCCACCATATGAGTATAACCACTCAGAATAACCTCCGAGCATTTCATCGGCTACATGTCGAAACAACCCTGCTGATAGTTATGGTGCAACTCTCCCACTGACTTTCCAAGAGAGCTCATCAGCCATCGACACTACAACACCACCACATACCCACACACCTTGCATCAAATGTCAGTCAATGCTATGAGCAGATATGCTGACCCACGCCAGTAAGAACACATCCTCTATCATGGCAACATGCCATGAGGACGTTCTTATCTTACTTTACAGCGCATCAAGCACGTCCTCCTCCAACAAGAGAGACGCATTGTTCGAACCCGAGCAATTAGCCGACCCTGCTCTACTTTTTGGACAATTCCTCTTCACGTGACCAGTCTGACCGCAGTTCCAACAAGTTGCCTTTTTCTTCATGAAGTTTCCCCTCTTCCCCTTTTCAGTCACAAACACCGCATTGTCAGAATGAATATTCTGACCCGCCAATCTCCTTTCTTCTGAGATTAATTTGCTTGTCACTTCTGCGAAACTCACAGTTTCCTTCCCATACATCAAGATCGGCTTGATGTGTTCATAGGTAGACGGAAGAGACCAGATGAGGCGTAATGCCTTATCCTCATCATCTATCTCCACTCCAATAGCTTCCAGTTCTGAAACAATCCCATTGAGAGCACTCAGATGGTTTGAGATTTTTGTACCTGTCTCCATGCGCAATAAATGAAATTGCTCCTTCAAGTACAGCCGATTTGAGATGCTCTTCATTTGATATAGTTCTTCTAGCTTTTCCCACAGTTCCTTTGCAGCAGATATTCCATGAATATTTGCAAGAACATTTTTAGCCAGAGAGAGACGTATCATGCTTGCAGCCTTCAAATCCAATTCCTCCCAATTTTCATCGCTCATACTGGATTCAGCTTCCTTGTCAGAACTCTGGGTTGGTTTTCCTTTCAAAGCCTTGTGCAGTCCAGCTTGAATCAATAAATCCCTGACCTGTACTTGCCACAAGCCAAAATTGATTCTCCCATCAAATTTCTCAACGTCATATTTCAACGACATATTTTTTTCTGTTGCTCCACTCCGAACCACCTGACGCTCTGATACCACTTGTTAAGAAATTTCACACCAATTTCCCTTTTCTACTTAACCCGCAGGATCTTTTATTGTTCAGGAGAATATTAGCAAACAAGAAAAATAAAGAATATAACGCACAAATTTAAACGGACCATCAAAGCTTTTCCACTATATGAAAAATTATTACAACCATATAGAATTTCACTCACCAACCCAATCCCAAAAAGTTACAAAAGAAAAATTAGACTCGAACTTTACTGCACCCACTTTTGTGCCTCAAAGCTATTGCCAATTCTGTGTTTGCATATACAATCTCCTGTGCGTGTGATTATAATATTTCAGCAACCAATTGCAAATATATATAATGTCCACAGCAGCCAACCTTTGACTTTCTTGTATATATAGTTCAACACCTGGCAGCCCTTTTCATTCTCCAACCGCCTATTTTTCTTTCTTTTTTCTGTCACAGGTCACGTACCAAAATAATGGAATCCTTCCATTATTTATAGGACCGAATAACCAAGTAGAAGAGTTTAATTCAAACTCAAATAATGACTCCAAAGTCGACTATAAATTGGAGACCAAATTCTAACAGGATTTTGCCATCAACTTAAATTAGAAGTCTTCTATATAATAAACACCTTTTATTATTTGTAATAGGAGTCTTCAAACTTTTGACTTTTGAGGCAATTATCCAACAGGTCCCATACAGGTTATGTTTTCACACTTGCAGGTCGGCCTATATGTTAGAGATCAATGTACATGGCAACAACTGAGGAAGCCAAGGAATTATTGTGGCTGAAAAGGCTTGTCAAGGAGCTTGGGATCAAGCAAGATGAAATAAAGTTGTATTGTGATATTCAGAGTACCATTTTCTTAGAAAAGAATCGGATTTCTCATGCAAGAACCAAGCACATTGATGTGAGATTTCATAAGATATGGGAGTTGGTTATTTCAGGAGAATTATTGCTAGAGAAAGTGCATATGTTAGAGAATACAGCAGACATGTTGACAAAATCAGTCACAATCGATGTAGTCAAGCATTGCTTGAATTTGTTTAACATCTCTACGTGTTAGAAAGGATGTGTCCCAACCTATTGGTCCCAAATGGTGTGTTTTCCCCAAGTTATGTTTGCTTTAGTGTTGTCTCCTAAGGGATAAATATTTGCCAAGGTGGAGATTGTTGTACATGTGGCTCATATAGAGTGGAACACAAGTTTAGTGAATCAAAATGGTCAATGTCGGAGAGGAATGAAGCACACCAAACGGAACGGAGCAAGTGACGGTATCGGCTTTGTAGGTTTAATTCATTATTTGTTTGCCAGGGATACTGAATAGGTTGGGGATGCAAGGACAACGTCCTGCTGTATGGTATAGGTGTTTTTTTCTTGTACGGGCCCTAAAGTCTTTTATGGGCTTGGGTTAGGTTCAATATAAGTACTGATGATATAACCCTATTAGTTATACTGAATAAAAAATCTCTGCTTCACTCCTTGAGGACGTAGCCACGTCGTCGAACCACGTTAAGTACTTTTGTTGATTTTTCTATTCACTTCCCTATTATTTTGAGCTTAAAATCCAACATTGGTTGAACTAACCACTGGGTATGCCCTAGGGTTTTGTGTAACCCATCTACTATATTTTCTACAAGATACCCTCCGACAACGTTTTCCCAGTTATGTGCGGCCCTTCGTATTAGTTGACCCAGCCCTATTATACTACCCGAGTCCAGAAAAATTAGATAGTCTATCATTTGCCGCTTACTCCTGATTTGTAACACCTTTCTATCTTCGGGTCTTGTACAAATATTACATCTACGGTGGATGACGTACCTTCCCATGCCTTTTGACTCCCTAGTTTGAAAACCCAATCACCAATGACCCTTTTCTATGCACATGAAACTTTTACTAGCTATGTGTGCAAACCATCAGCTTACCAGAGACACTTCTTGGCTTACTTTCGGTTGATTGTGGATGTGCACTTAGGGCTTTTGTGTTCAAAGATTCCCCACCCTCTTGTATATGTTGTTATTTGTATGTGATGTTTATGCATGTTGTTTCCATGTGAGCCTCTTGGTTACAAGTCTTTCGTTGTTCTTCTGGTTAGCATATGAGCATTGGTTTATAGGGGTCATTCAATTGCTAGTGGTCAATTTTACACATCATGATTCAAGTTAGGCATGTGGGATATCAATGTGCCAAATTTAAGGGAGATTTTGAATTTATAAATGTCTTGTATAAGTTAGGTTTCTGTATTTAGTTAGAATATATAGATGATTTGTATGAGTCAGATTTCTTTTTTTAGTTACGAATTATATGGGAATAAAATTGTATAGGTTTCCTAATCTAAATAGGACAAGTTTAGATCTTGTATAAATAACCTTTGAATTGGATGAATATACAACAAATTCAGCCTAATGTTAATGGATGCTTATGTCGTAGTGTATGCTTGCAACTTGTTTCTTGTATGGAGCCCTATCTGGTCACAAAGCCCTTGTGAGTTTCTGGGTCTTTTGAAAAAGGTGATAAAAACCCACAATTTCTTCCTTTTTTTTAGTTACCCAGGGATTTTTACTATCTCTAAGCCTTACAATTCAAGAATGTTCTAATTTCGGAATCAGAGGAACCCTAATTTTATTGCATTTTGTGGTGTTTTTTCTTTAACCAATTTTGTAAATTTTAATTTTTTGTTGCTATTTTTTTGTGGGCTATTTGAAATCGGCGATGGGAGCTACGAATTTTGACAAAAGATTTGATTTTTATTTTGCTTCATTCGTGGGTTTTGATTTGGAAATGGAAGTTTTTGAGGTCGAATTCTCTGAAATTTTTGGAATTTGCATATTTTAACAAATGGAATTTTGTATAGCTTGATGTCTAACTATTTATCTTTGCTTGTGTTTTTTACATTTACAGGTTCAAGACCACTACATTTGTAAATTTAGATGCACACGCCTAAGATTTAGTGTTATGTTTATCTCTTATGTAGAGAGTATAAAATGGAAAGTACACTGGTGATATAAAGTAGATTGTAGTGTCTATACTGGTTTTAGGCGTTGTCGTTTTACGGTAATGTTTTGTAACTGTAGTAGATTCCGTTCGGTGACATTCAATTGGGAATTTTTTTTAGGAGTCAGTATTTCATCTTTTATGTGCTAATAGCTATTGAAAGTATACTTGAGATATAGTAATGGTGGGGTCAACAATTATGTTATCTAGCAATGAGTTTGAGGATCTGTATGATGATGGTTTTGTGGGGGTCAATCGATGAGCAAAGATTCTTTTAAAGGCGTGCTTTAGAAATGACAATGGCAATAGAGCATGATGTGTTGTTAACAACGATAAAGGATGTGTTGTTACTGGTTCCGACTATTATGAGCAAATAGGACATATTGTTGGGAAAATACTTTACCATCATAACGATCGTTCATGTTGGATCATCAAGAATTGGTAAACTGAAGGGAAAGCGTAGTTGAATCAAACATGGTTATCGCAATGGATGAATCATGCGATTTTAGTCTTTCAGATCAACACGCAGTTCTTTATTTCTCTCTAATGATTGGAGTCAGAACAGAATGAACAATTCACGTGTGATCCGGGGACCATAACTTTATATATATATTAACGGTCCATTAACCTAATTCGACCCATTATGAAATTAGAAACAGGCTTGATCTCTGGACATATAAGCCCATACTTTAATTACATGCTTCAAAGCCCAAAATATGAAACCTTATTAGATCACTTTAAACGGGCTTAACCAAAATTGATAGTCTTTAATTTAATACACAATATTTCACATATAAGCTCACATGTTCGATTAAAATCCTTACACATATAGCTCTGCTCCATTGTAGAAACTTGTCGACAATGAGTCAAGATGATTGCTTTGATGCGAAAAAGAATTCTAGAGGAAACTTCCACTACAATGTCTCCCAGAAAACTTAACATCATCGAATCAAAGTAATCACGATGCAAAGTTAGCTATTGTAATTCTTCCAAATGGGAAAACTGATTTAGGAGATATCTTGAATATATCTGTCAACGAAGGAGTTGCTACAAGAATGTCCCAAGAAGACTCTTACAATGTTTGTAACGCTATGACACATCGTTTAATTGAATCATCTGGTGGGGGGTTATATATGCCGAGGTTATGAAATTAGTGGAACGGACAGACTATCTTTCAATAGATATGACAGAAGGAAGTTGTAAGTATAGCAATTGCTTTGCCTGTTTCTCAAGAGAGCCATCCATGCAAGCTTCTAGTGGTAGATCCAGCTATCAAACTTGAAGACAAGATGAGAAATCATCTAATTGCCAAGCCTCTACAGAAGGACTCTTATTTCCGGAAACAGGACAATGAATTATCAATGCCAAGGGAAATAAAAAATGCCCCTGTTCCTCTTCTCTGCAAACACATTAATCACTTACTTCAAGCTGCAAGGTGGGTGATTGGCAGATGCAAGAGGGAAATTAAATACAATGGTGGAGAATATGTTTACAGGTCATCCGGAGGAAGACCGAGACGTGAATTTCATAGAACTTGGTCCAAGTGTGGTGAGAGTTTGATGGCTGATGCCATTGATTTTGTGCAGAGAAATGATTCTGAAAGTTACTATTTCGACCCAACTAACCCCTAGACGGGGGTTAATAGGTGTTTATGCAGAATTTAAATTTACCAATTCATAATTGCAACAAGTCACAGTTATTAATTAAGCCAAATGAATTCACATGCACAACTATCCTATGTTGAATTACTGTAGTTAATAAATTATTAAAAAATAAATAACACTAGAAAATTGATAATAGAGAAAACCCTTAATTTGGTAAAAACTCTGGGCACAAGCTAGTAACAATTTACTATAAACGAATAAACTTACAGTACTGTCAGACTCGACTAAGCCTGACTGTAATCACCAAAGATATCCTGAATTGCGTGCTTCTGCACCAACTCTTGACCTTCTAAATTCGTCTATCTCCTGTGAATCATTGAGAACTCTAGTTCTCCAACAACTAGAACTCCTGCCATCTTGATCTTCAGAACTTTGGCGGTTTAGTGTTTGGTTTATGTGAAGTTGATGTTTTTCAATGCAATGATGAATTCAATATGCAGATTGAATTCTAGGAATGAGATGGAAAATGTAATCTCTTGTTTCTCTCAATGTTCAACTCATGTTTTTTCGAATGGTGGAGTCCATATATATAGTGAGAGGTTTTAGAGAGTATGGGCTGAATAAAAACTTTGAAAACGCGAATTAGGTTTTCTCGGGATACACTGTCGCTCAAGCGAAAACTTAGCGACAAGCAAGCTACGGTGTGTCGCTCAAGCGAAGTCCGAGGGACGCAACTTCTTTTTTACCACTCGAGCATCTCGAGCAACGCAACTTCTTTTTTATCACTCGAGCATCAGTTGGACATTAGGCTAGCGAAATTGCGGCGACTCTTTTCCCCTCGTTCCATACTCGAACCCTAGGACTTCTAACTTACCACTTGACACTTTGACTTTTAAAAACTCTTTTACAGTAATAGTTTTGTCAAAAGATTGCTAACAACTTTAAAACCTGATAGATTCTAAGAGGTGGAATGATATGATTGAGTTACAAAAAGATTTATCAAACACATTTAAAGAGGTTGAAGAGAAACATGATATTTTAGAAACTACTTCTGCTATGGCTCATTTCCGATGTCGGCTGTCTTTTTCTGGATCACATTGCAAAGGTAAGTGCTCGTTCACATAACAATTTGCTCACTCAAAAATTGTATTGTGGTTGATGCAAAGAGAAGTTTGGCATATGCAAGAGATAGTGGACCTGCTGCAAAATACCCAAAAATCTCAGGAAACAACAACACCAATATTCTGTTTGAAGTTCCCATCATTTCTGGAAATGCATGTACTTTTCTTGGATGATCCGAGACTCATCAAGAAAACAATACAAGTTCCCAAAATTTCAACAAAGACGGACCTCAGGAAGAAGGCTGTTCTGGATATGGTAAAAGGGTTCACAAAAAATCCAGAAAGATGTCTGAAATGAAAGTGACTAGCTTGTACCAACTTGATTTAAATGCTCAAGAGTATTCTGTAGAGGAATCTAGTAGTGGCAGAATTGGATCAAAGAAAATAAAGGCCCGTCCACTTCATTTAGCCAGAAAACACAAGAATAACTAAACAGGATAATAGAATTCTTAATTCAGAAGCAGATCACTTCTTATCCACCAAATTCTTTTGATCTCTCATCAGCTTGACCTCTTCAAGGCAATACTCTCCAGCCCAAAAAACCAACATGACTCTTAAACTCAGAGATGTAGAGCACAGCATTGCAACACTTGCATAATATCCCGCTGCCAAATAGAGAAACCATCTTTCACCACATCGTTTTTACATTCCTTAAATGGACCACTTCATTTAGCTAAACAACACCAAAGCGTAATTTCCAGGATAAGACAGTTCTCAATTTAGAAGACGACCGTTTCTTTTCCACCAAATTCTTTACACCCATGTTCAGGCTCCTTACAAGAAATCTGCAACTGCCTTTCCGTTTCTTATTCTTCCTCAGAGGCTTATTTGTAGGTGGACCTTCTTGGAAGATCTAATGGTTTTGCTTTGTATAATATGTAAAATCAAGAGAATATCATCATTAAGATGGCAAGAAATGATGATGATAATCTCTTGATTTCAGATATTATAAAAAACAAAATCATTAGATCTTCAAAGAATTGGTCCACCTGCAAATCCAAGCCCATGAGGGAGCACAAGAAACAAGAAGGCAGTTGCAGATTTCTTGTAAGGAGCCTTAACAAGGATGCAAAGAATTTGGTGGAAAAGAAGTGGTCGGCTTCTAAACTGAGAACTATGTTATCCTGGTTAATTCATTAGGGTGTTGTTTCTCTAAATGAAATTGTAAGTTACAGAAGCTAAAAATTATGGATGAAAGATGGTTTGATTACAAGGGGCACGATACTGTGCAAGTGTTATAATACAGAATTTTCCATTTTGAGTTTATTATTCATGCTTGTTTTGGGTTGAAGCAAAATTGCCTCGATCGTTTCATCTTGTATGGTAAGGCATTAACCTCATGCCAGATTGAGGGCTGGTCACTAGAAAAGTGACCCCTCAAACTGGTCAAGTCGATGAGAAAGATCAAAATGATGATAGTTGTGGGCACTGTGGCGATTTGGATGAACTCATACGCTTCGCTAGTTGTCCATTTTCATTTCATTGGGCTTGCTTGTTTGAACTGGTTTGTCTTTTCTTTTTCTTTGTATCTAGTGGCTTTCTTGTACGTTTTCTCCTTTCATTAAAATTTCAAAAAAACATTCCTAATATTTTTCAATGTTAAATTACTGGAATGCACTCAAGCATTTGTTTCAATGCACACACTTTGTATAACATGTGTCTAGTTGCCGAGTTTTATCGATGTCTAAGTATAGAAATGCACTAAGAGGTTGTGGTCAACTTGAGCCCAAGTGAATCTCAAATCTTAATTCAGTTTGAACGAAGTAAATCGCAAATGTTTCTGGAATTAAGAAAATGAACCTTTTTCTACATTGTGTTTCTGGGTCTCTTGCTTCTGGTATGCGTGTTAGCATTAATCCAGTTCACTCTTTGAAGGTCAAGAAGCTCGTTGTATCTGACATTCCCTGTGTAATGGATACATGGATCAAGGTTTTTGATCAAAATTAACCTCATGGAGTTCCCAGGATCCTTATTGTTGAAGAAGGTGTCAGATAACGGCATATATATAAAATGGTGATGATTTTTTGTATTTGAAATTTTATTCATCATTGTTTAAAGAGCATTTTTGGCTAAGCTTACAAGTAAGAATAAGTTAACATACATAAACATGTTTGAAAATTTAGCTGATGCAAGCATCCTCTTTATCAATTTTCATTGTTTAAGAAGTAGGATTTCTTCTTGCTAGTAACTTTAACAAATAATTTTGTGTACCAGGATCGAATGATGCTTGAACTTCAGGAATATTGAATGGTCCTAGTGAAATGGGTTATTTAACAGAGAAATTTCAACGATGCAACCTGGACAAGTTTGTGAGAATTGTTTGTCTACTCTCGTCTCCAAAACTGAGATAGTAACTGTACTTCGTGATTTGGAGGAATTTTTACCGCGTGAACCCCCATGATGAATACATTACTCTGTTTTTAATATTATTTGAGAGCTTAGCTCCCTGAATGCAGTTACAAGTAACTTAACAATTAGGTAAAGATGGCTTATATACCTGTCGGGTGGTATTATTTGTCTTTTCTTTGACTTTTGTTGCATGAGAAGAGGTGCTTATAAGTTTAGCCTAAGATGCTAGTTCGATTGGATTACTAATAATCCGATAAGTTAGAGACTCTATTAAAATTTCCAAGTATCACCCAGAAAATGTAAATTTGTTTTAGTTATATATTAATTGTTTCATTAATATAAATATGATATCAATTATTTCTGATTTTAAATATTGCTAGGTTTATTACGAATTACTAATATTAAGTTATTTTATGGCTTCGATAAGAAATTGAAGCATAAATTTGTTCTATCCTTTGTTTTGCTTCATCACTCACTCTTTCGTCTCTGGATCTTCGTTTGTTAAGAATCTGTAATTGTATCGATTTTATATATCTACGTTGAATTATTCTACTCAATGTCATGTCAACTTTGCCTAGCACAATCAGAAAAAGAAGTTTCAATTCTAAAAACATCCCTAAAAAATTTCAAGCCGGCAGGTTTATGATCCAACCCGTTTTTCCTTCTTTATATTACCCAAAAAAAAATCCATTATCAATAAAATGGAAAATGACCCCAAAATTATTTTATGCGCATCTGTCTTCCTACAACTGCAGATCGAAGTTCTTGTTGAAAAAATGAAAATGAAAGAAACTGAAAACTAAAAGGATAGAGCCTGCTGGAATGCAGGGAAGAAGATGAAAATTATATTCAATCAACTTAAGGATTACAATGCATATAATAGCTCTATTTATAGAGAAAATTCTAACAATCTAACAAACTAAGAAGAATCTAGAATAGGCTAGAATGAGATGTTGAAACGGATCTGGAAATGAGCTGGAGTAGAGCATGTAGAACGTGTTATGTTGAAGCTGGAAGGATCTGGAAGGAGCACATGTGCTGGACATGTGAACTTGTTGGCTGAGCTGGAGGTGCAATTAGAACAGTTCTTGATCTACTATCTCCTCAATGGACTTTTAGGTATTATCTTGCGCTTTACCGTGATTTCGTGGCAGAATTGGGGGGTATAAATGTGAAAACAATAAGCCCCTATGGGTGACTTTGGATAGGTCTGCTAGTTATAGTGGTGGTGTTGGTGATAGCGGACAGGTGTTTTCTGATGGGGAGCAAAAAACGAACAAGCATAATGAGCTTTGTAGGCAGACAAACCGGGTGGTTCGGATCCGTGGTGGACGAGCTATGCGGAAGACTATGTTTCCCTCTTATCACAGAGGCCATCAAAGTCTTTACTTGTACACTTTTCATTCCAGTTTAATACTGTTATCGATTTATGGAAATATTTGGGCTTTTTGTATTCGCTTATTTTATTTGTATAAAGAATTGTTTACACTGTGTTAATGGTATATCCATAATTGGTTTCTGTATTGCTTGGATATTTTGACTCTGTTTTTGGGAATAAATTAATTTCAATATTAAATGAAGGAAAAGAGTAACTATAATCTCTACTATCAGTGCACACATTTAATTTATTTGAATGGAGGATTTATAATTTTGACTGTGGAGTCTATCAAATTTAGAAGAGATCCCAATGATCCAAGAAACCTTAATCACCATTCTTGCCACATGTTACTTATTTCGCTTCATGCTTGCCACTTGTTCCTTGTTTCAAGCCCTATTTGGTCAACATAGAGCCCATTACTCGTGTGTTTTTAGGTATGTGAAAAATTGTGATTTGAACATGCTGTCGAGCTGTCCAAAGATTATCTCTACCTCTAAGCATTACAATCGAAGATGCTCCTAATTTGGGAATCGGAGGAACCCTAATTTTATTGCAGTTTTAATGAAGACACGAGGTTTTTTTTTTTATTATTTATCATTTTTTGTCTTTTCATTTTTACGTTTTGATTTGTGTTGTGGATTATTTGAATGTGGCAGTGAGAACTAGGAATTACGACATAAAGATTTTATTTTGTTCGTGATTCATTTGTGGGTTTTATTTGGAAATGGAGATTTTGTGGTTGGATTTTCTGATATTTTTTCCTGAATTTTGTATATTTAGAGGAATGAAGATTTAGTTTCTCACATTGAATACTAAACTTTTTGATCTTTGCCTATGATTTTTAAATTTGTAGATTCAGGCGCTTTTATATTTATACATTTTAGATTTACATGCTTAAGATTTTAATGTCAGGGTAAAAAGTCTGCAGCATAATTAATTACAAGTTTGTCGAAAAAGTTATAAGATTACAAAAATAGAGTTTCGCCAATTTATTAGCAATTATATACTTAGCCAAAATCACGCAATAAGTAGAAAGTTTAGATGTTTCCAATCGTGGAAAGGGATTCTAGATTGCGTAACCGTTGTAGATTCTGTTGATGGCATTTCAAGTGTGAATGTACTTTTCTTGAGCGAGTCAGAATTTAATCTATTATGTTCTAACAGCAATGGAAAGAACACGGGGTGATTGCTTTGATGTGAAAGAGGATTCATGGTTAGAAAAAGGTGCTCAAACTGCTCAAGTTGATGACACAGATCGAAATGATGATTGTTGTGGGCGATGTGGAGATGTAGGTCAACTGATATGCTGCGATAGCTGTCCATCTGCATTTCACCTAGCATGTTTGTTTGAGCAGGTTTTTCTTTGCTGTCTTTTGTTTCCTGAGGTTTTCATTAACTTTTCCTCATTGCATTAAAATTATAAGTATTTACCTAACATTTTCTTGTTTGATTTTAATTACTGGAATGAGTGCAAACATTTGTTTCCATGCACACACTTCAGTTAATGTGTGCCTGTACCTACGAACAACGTCCTGATAGATGACGCCATTGCGAGTTCTTAATTCTAGTTGCCAGATTTATGGATGTCCAGTATAGATATGCATCCAGAGGTTTGTGGTCAACATGAACCCCGCTGAAACTCAAATCATTATTCAATTGAGCCTGGACAAATCTAGTGTACCTGATCTTCTCCATGCAGATTTTTGCATAAATAGTTCGAGTTAGAGAGTTTGGAAGAGGTGTTCTCCATACTCATTTTTCTGGAAAGAGGCTTGATCTTTGAACAAGGCGATTGATGTTTCTTGTACAACTTGAAACTGATGCATTGATAATTTATTTATTTGTATTTCTTTAACAATTGGGTGTTTTTTCTTTATATTCAAGCTAAAACACACATGCTTTTAGAAATCAAGGATTTTGTAGTTTGTGTTAGCTCAACTATGGTTGCCAACTCCATGAAATATGACTTTTTGTGTCATTGGATTTTACATGTTCACATGTCCTGCTTCGCATGTTGGCAAATGAGTATTTTTTAATTAAATTTGGGTCATCCATAGTTATTTTCTTTTAGCTTTTTGCTTAATTATCTTTAACTGTCTTCGTTTAACACTGTATTAATTGTTTAGCCACTATATGGTTGAGTGAGTTATAGACATTGAAATTTATATAAGGTTACGTTTGGAGCGAAAGCAAATTTAGTTGACTCATGGACTCTTGAAAGACGTTGCAAGCCCACAACTCACCAAAAGTATATAACATTGGGCAATAAGTAGACTCATGTAGCTGGGTTGGACTTGCACTTGGTTCATTGTGAAGTGGAGATGGCAATGGGGAGGGGATTTTTGGAAGGCAAGGATTAAAATTCCAATTTATCGCCCCGTTTAGTTATTTATTTATTATTATAAATACATTTTATATTGAAAAATGTAAAAAATAAATTAAATTAAAAACATTTGGGACGGGTTTGTGAAATTCAGGCAGGGCAATGCACGTCTGATCGGGTTGGGAGCAGAGATGGGAAATTTTCCCGTCCCTAATTTGAAGCTAATTGAAAAATAATATAAAGAGTTAAAAAAGTCTTCAGGTGTTCAAGCTTGGCTTGTTAGTAAAATCCAATCATAGTTGACTTGAACAAAACCCAAATAGCCAAACTTAGTTTAAAGATCGTATATGATGGTTTAATGCTCAATTTGTTTTGGAAGCATACAATCTTGTTCAAAAGGATCTTAGAAACTCTTCCAAATCAGTTTTAAGCTTCAAATTTTGTTTCTGAATTTTGTGGATCAAATTATTATTATGGTCGAAAACAAGATTCATTTGGTCGAACCTTGTAGGGCCAAGATCATAAATGTAACTAAACCAGGTGTACACTTTTGTATGACTAGTGCTTGATCTATTTAAAAAATGGACTGAACTTAGAATATATACCTATTTGGAAGATCAACTTGGGGAAATTTTTACTTGTTTCCTTATTTATTATTGGTGTGTTTGAGCCTCATTTTTCGAAAAGAATGTATTTTGTATTATTGATTTTTTTTTTAAATGTATGGTTAAAAAGTATGAAAAAATTTTGGACTTACATGTAAAATTATTTTATGGGAAGTATGGTTGAAAATGAGTTGGAGAAAAATGAATTTTTATAGAATTAAATTTACTCTATAAATCCCAAAATGGTATTGAAGAAATATTTAAACGATATCACGTGGTCATATCTAACAACTTCAACTCTAAGATCAAGTAGTTCAATAAGGTTCAACAAAATTTTAGATCAAGTGGTTCGAGTCTCATATTTTTTTTAATTCAAATAAAATTTATTCAGAAATCCTCACTTGTGGTGGAGGAAAGAGAATTGTGGCTACAATAATCCAAACATCAAAATAAAGATAGAAAACAAAACTAACGTCTAATATGCGGTAATCCCCAACGATCTGTATGTAAAATACCATGAAGAAGAGGAGGCACAGAATCACCATGAGAGAACTCAAAAGAATATTCATCACTTGCCTTCTTTGCAAGAAAATCTGCAGCCATATTCGCCTCCCGGTACACATGTTGAATCCTAACATTTACCCTTTTAGCCAAAACTAGAATTTCATCCCAAAAATCTTGGAGGATCCATAAGGAACAAGTTTGTTTTTCCATCCATCGAACCACAACTTTTGAATCCGATTCCACCATAACATCTTGTAATCCAAGTTCATTACACATTCTCAAGCCATCAAGAAGAGCTCGAGTTTCCGCAATCGTATTCGTGGTATGTCCATAATGATGTGCAAAACCTGCCAAACAAAAACCCTTTGCATCACGTATTAGACCCCCTCCACCAACTTGTCCAGGGTTCTTTATCGACGCCCCATCAACATTTAGTTTTAACAAAGTGACCAGTGGGTTTCTTCCAAGATATTAGTTGCACTTGTGATGGCTTTGGATATATAATAGGACAGTTAAGAGATTGAAGAGAGCTTATATCTCGGTCTGGAAGTCTTTTCACCTTGTATAGCAGTCCAGCACAAGTAGACAAGAAAGATTTAATTTTCCGCGCAACTCCTTGCCATTCAAAATTAATTCCTTCCATGAGTCCGGCATAATACACATACAATTTATTTAAATGAGACTCGATCAAGTGGTTCAAGTCTCATTTAAATGAATAGTACTTGTATTATGCTTCGTTGAGGAAAATAGCCATATTTTAAAAGACCATCCAAAACCCATCAATCTGTCTAGTTTTATGAAAACTATTGACCTGCTTCCAGTTTCGCTGTTTTAAATTTATGAAAACCGTGAGAAAACCCATCTTTAGATTTTTTGCAAATTTATGAATAAATTATTTATTTAATTTTTGAAAATCAACAGGGGACCCGGTTTGGCTCCGAGTCAACCCTTTGACGTTTTGATCCTTTTTTTTTTCTTTTTTTTTGAATCAATTTCTAAAACATTGCATTAAATATGAAAATGCAATGATGCAAATTCAGTCAATAGATAAAATCGACAATGCAATGGATGGAGGTTTCTTCACTTGAATTAGCTTCTTATGCGTCGGTTGTGAATATCCTTTTTACCAGATATAAGCACAAGAAGAGTTTTTAATCAATGAAATATTATGATCAAACATAATATCATACATTCCATAAATTTTAGATCTTCCCAAATTATTATTAATTACAACTTGGCCGACTTTATGAGAACACATTCATAGCTTACCTACTTTATGACCTTGATCATGGATATTGTAGGTGTCTTGGCTGAAATTTCAATGACATAGTAAAAATTGTAGAATAGTGAGGGGACTTATAAATAACAATCATCCTATAGCTATAACAACCACCAAACTCACCCTTTAAAATTGGCTTATAATGGTGTGATTCCCAATAGGTTTTAAACCAATGAACTAAGTCTTAGCTTAGCAGTGTAGGATACTATTTACATTCCACCTCTCTTTTTAGAACCAATGTCCATGACAGCCATATTCATAGTTAGGAGTAACCAGTCTTTTACTGGAAGTGGCTTTCCCCAGGTCATCCCTTCGGCATCGAGGGTCTTTCCCAGAAGGGTGCACCTCTCTTTGAGAGTTACCCTCCACCCTTGGGTCCTTCTATTGCGTGAGGAAATATTTTTAATGGTCTTTAAAACATTTAATAATTTATTGGTTGATGGTAGCTCGTTTTCATAAAAAATCTTATAATTTCACTATTGTACAATTAACATAAGAATTGCCATTCTTCGTTAAAATGAATTTGAGTGAATGTGTAACTTTCCTCTGTATGGTCCCATTGCACAAAAATAGGTCTTCTATATCTTAAAAATGCACTAAAGAAAAACTTTTGAAGAATTTTTGGGGTTACACCTTAATAGTGTTCATCCAAACGAAGCGAGCACCAAGCATTAAATGTTAATTCTTAATTAGTGACATCTTTGTGGTTGTTGTTTATGGAAAATTCGCCTATTTCGGATCAGCATGTAAATTTCTCTTTCTTTGAAATTTGAAACCGAACATTTTGTCTAAAGAGTTGTAAAATGTGTTAAATTTATTTATGTGCAAGATTCATCTTATTCATGGTATAAATGCACTTTCTTACTGGGGAATTAATTGGAGTAGAACATGTATTCTACATAGTGGGCCAACAATAGAAGTGCTAGGCTTATTTTCCGGTTTTCAAGCCTCTTTTTTCCTCTGCTGTCCTTTTTCATTATAGATCACTTTAGAGATACAGAATCATGTACAAGGAACTCAAGCTGCTTTATTCTTTTCTCCAGGTGCTGCCTGAAGGAAGCTGGTATTGTCCACAATGTTGTTGCCTGATTTGTGGGGATGTGGTCAATGATAAAGATGCTTCACAATCTCAAAGCTTTTTTAAATGCTCACAGTGCGAGTATAAATGTAATTTTTCTCTGAATCTTTGAAGGGTTGTTATATCGGATTTCATGCAAATCAGGGACATGAAAAATAGGCTAGGGCTTGGTTTAATCCACCTTTTAACATCTACGAAATATAAGTGAAATATTTTTGTTAGAAATTAAGGACGAGATTATACTGCACAATATGAAGTAGCAATCACAATACTAGAAGAACACAAAAAATTTGGCTGAGGAAATGAGAATTCATTATAATATGGAGAAATAATACGTAGATATTGTATTTACAATATTGTCTAACTTATTCTAAAACTCAGACAAAGTCATATGAAAGTCGTACAATTCATGGAGTATATATAAAATCCAAAAGAATATGTTTTAGATGGAAAGGGGACTAAACATGAGTAAGAAAAACGGAAACAAAACGTTTCAAAATAAGGCTGATGCAGTGGCAGCCTCGCGCCAGGCGAGCAACGCGCGGTGCTTGAGCGATAGCCTAGCACCAAGTGAGCGGCAAACCAGCGCTGCCAATGGCGCTCAAGCACTGAGTTTCGGTCCCAAAATTCGTTTCTCGGCGCCTAGGCATTGCTGCTCCAAACTTCTAATTGTCAACTTTGATCCCTCTTTGACTCCTTTTTCATCCGAAAGACAAACCAACGTCGGAATTTGGGTCACATATTCAACAATTTCTATACTTGTTTATGAAATCCAAAGAAGCTAACTTTTTAATGCTTGAAAACAGATCATGAGACATGCATGCAAGGGAAGGGCTTGAAATTTGAATTGGCCTCAGATACTTGGTTCTGTGGAGAATTGTGTCAAGAGGTAAATCATGGGTTTCCTTGAATGAGTTCAGTTGAATATATCTAACAGCCTTGTTAAAAAAAATTATTAATAATAATAATAAAAATAAAATAAGTAATAAAAAATTATTGCATATTGTAAGTCAAGGTAAATAAGTCAAGTATTGTTTCTTCATGTGGCTTCCCTCTAATATGAAATGAGCCACTCTTTCATATTTTTTGTTTGTTTATTGATTTGAAACTTTTCTAGATCAGTCGTGAATTAAAAATACATTGTCGGTAGTTCTGTTTAGAAGCATCACACACAGGCAAGCTTATATATAAGTTCTGGATAGAACTCGGTGATTTGATATGAAGAAATCCTCTCTCATTCTCAAGTTGCCATTTTATTTTAGTGACAAAGATTGTGGGATGGTAAATGTTTGCCTTTTTAGTTATTGCTTTATGAGTTGTTAGAGATTTATTATTTTTCCATGTGTGCTAGTACTCTACAGCTGAAAACACTGTGATTCCCAGTTTTACATCTAACATGCGTCTTATGGGCTCTTTTCTCGTTCAACTTCTCCCCAACAAAGTACCCATTCATGTTTAGGAGTTGGTAATAAGCTCGTGTTGCTAGATTCTGCTAGCACTAAATTGATTACTTGTGATATATATTTTAGACTACATTGAAGAGGTTGCAGCAAGGATCAAGGCCATGCATAAAAATCTTGTAGAAATTTATTAAAGAGATCAGTATCCTAGAAATTTGTAGTGCTGACCAATATATTTAGCATAACCATGACTTGTAATTACATAAACTCACATTCCGGAGGATCAAATGGCGATTTTGTCAGAGTGGAAGTCTACGTGTAAGAAAATGAAATGATCTTATAATGTTGTCCCAATGGGAGTATAGTATTCGAAAACAGACCAGTCTAAATCTCTGTTTTTGTTGAAAGCAGGTGATGACATTGGTCAGGGAAAAGATGTAGTTTCTAGAAGGTGTAAATAGTGAGATCTTATCAATAAATTTTAGGCAATTAACCACGGACTTTTTAGATATCTGGCCTTTGTCATAAGTGAGAGTGAAAAACAAAAAAAATGAACTTGTTCCTCTTTTTAGAATGTGTGTTGTTAATGCGGAGTATTATTATAATTGAAAATTTACATTTTTTATAAAAAAAAGGGTATCATTTTTATTTCCATTACTGCTCCTTGTTTGGAAGATACATCTATTGCAGTATTTGGCTTTTATTTCATAACTGTAATGTTTTGATTCTGTTGGTTTTAATTCCCTGTGCAGGTATACTCAGGTCTTCAGTCTCGCATTGGGGTGATAAATCATCTTTCTGATGGCTACTCTTGGACACTTATTAAGTCCATTCATGGCGAGCACAAAGTTCATTCTGATAAATGCTTTGATGCTTTGAAGGAAGAGTGCAACTCAAAGCTAGCGGTTGCAATCACGATTTATGAGGAATGCTTTCTTTCTATGGTTGACCCAAAAACAGGCATAAGCATGATACCTCAAGTCATGTACAACAGGGGGTACTGCTGCTCTAGAAATCCTTTTGTTTTGTGCACTTACACATACCTTGCTTTTTTTTTTTTCTCTCTCTCTTTATTTTTTTTTTCCACCACCACTTGTTGCACCATCCTAGGTTTTTCATTTTTCTGGTTTTAGATTCACTAAGTTAGCAATCACAGAAATATATCTATGTTTCAGAAATCAACTCTTACAACTAAGTTCTATCCCCTTCAGATCAATTTAGCAATCGCAAGCAATTGTTGTTCTCACAAATAAATAGTCAGAGCATTGCCTATAATCCATATTCTGATTATTAGAGGTTTATTATTTACAGCTAATTAGTGTACTAGTTTCCTTGTATAGCCTTGTATCCTTATAGCTTTGTAATATTCTATATACTAAGGAGAATACGCACGAGAAATTCATTCCGCAAAATTAGCATGGTATCATGGCCCTAAAATTACCTTCTCGAGAGCGTGACTTTTTTGTTTTAGCTAAGGTTTTTGTCTTGCAGAAGGACTTTGTACCCTGTTCATCGTAATTGGCGCCTCCTGTGGTTGCTACTCGTGTTTCTAACGCCGAGTGTGGTCAGTTGTTCCCTCATCGTAGTCGTCGTCTGTGTTCGGCTCTCAGTTCATCGTAGTCGACACAATCTATGGTTGGAATCGCTTTTCAAGGCCTGTCTGAGGGTGTGTTGTTAAAATCCAAGAGAAATGTTGATCCGAAGTCTGTTTAATCAACCAAACAAACATCAACCGAAGAGGCTCCGACCCACAACTTTAATAATCTGGTTACCACTAGTTTTCACCCCCACAAAAGAGGAAGATAGTGGTAGCAATATCACAAAAGGATGAAGAAAGGAGGTGCAATGATTGAACTCTCAAACGAACCACCAAGAACTGCTACCTCACCATTTCTCCTCTATTGCGCACACACATCCCACACGGCCACTATATATATTGGTTAATTAGGTCACCAAATATGGGCCAAGTCAAGTGGACAAACCAAAGTATTGGTCTCCAACAGAATGGCTAATATTAAAAATAAATGGGCTAACTAATATCACCATCCAACTCAATAACTTGGGTCATCCATGAATATTGGGCAATGAGCAACATTAACTCAATTAAGGTGCTTTTAGTTGCATCAAGTGGTTTTTAGATTGAGCCATCACTAAGGTATCGATATAAATCATCCAACATCGGTTTGACATCATCGCCCATGATTTATTGGGTATCAAAACCCAACAAATTTCCATCTTGATACCCAACCTACAAGCAATCAAAACACAAAGTTAATACTTGTATAATCAAGGTAACCAATAAAATTGGGATCAGAAACCTTACCTCATGTTTAGGACCCAAAACAGATAACATACATGTTCCATATGCTCACTAGTGATAAGGTCAAGAACACCCAAGTAGAAGCAAATATTCACAATAATCAATCAAGAGCAAATAAACATACGATGAAAATATAACATAAGGTAACACACAGATCTTTTCAAAACGTATTCGCACAGAACAACATATTAACATCAAGTTAATCAACAAATGGCCAACACATATACAACAAATGCATACATGACCCACGAAAAGATCTCACCACACTTATCCTATCCCATTCCGTGTTGCTCACACCTCGAGAACACATATCTCCTTTCATCTCCTCCCATGCTCATTAGACCGACCACTCAACTCTTGTCTAACTGGTAAACCATAATAGATCCTAAGTCCACGGGATAATTCTCTATTACCATAACACTTCTACCAACCTAAGTGGATAATAGGTCTCCACCTAACAGAAGTGATATAAGTGTTCCTCTCACACTACACTTGTACTGGGTCTTTCACAGATAAATGATTCCAACATTTAGTTACAACTCCATTCATGATCCAAATGTCACACTACACATCCCTCGTACAAACCACCAATATACCCCTAGACATCTATACTCCACATTACCAAAAGACACACAACATACTGCTAATGCATCTCAAACTAATTATGGCAAAAAGCAACGCCTTTGGCGACCAGAAAGGTTAGAGCTCAATTTAAATTGACCCACTGATGCAGGGGAAGATTATAGGAAAGACAAAAATCCACACAAAAAGAATTTCAGCGAAAAGAAATTCAAGAAAACTTTATTTCATTCAAAACTGGATTGCCTCAAAGGGCTTATAAGGTTTAAATAGCGAAAAACCTAAGAAAATTCGGAAAAATTACATAATAATGAGAAAATATAATTTTTTCCAAAAATGGAAAAAATTGAGATAACGATGGATCTTGATTCTTCTAATCACCAGGATCATCCCCCAACAAACGAAAATTCAATCCGAGTTTATTTGACAAAGATATTGCCAAAATAAAAACTATCATAAATGACAAAAACGCTTAATTGAAGGCCTAAACGAAGGAATCTGCCCAAAATCCGATGTGCTTCAATGCCAAAGGCCCTGAATTGTGATCATTGGCTCGTTTTCAATCTAATCAGACTAACAATTCACCAAAAAGGGACAAACCCGAAATTAAATGGAATTATTATTTTGTCTTCATCATTCTCCCCGGGTTGAGAAAAATTCGCCCTCGAATTTGATGGGGAAGAAATCTCATCATCATCAGAAGTATCACCATGTAATGGAAGCTCTGGCAGCAATCCATCTGGAAGCTCTTCTGGGAAGTCCTCATGAAACTCCTCTAGCAATGGCTGAACCCTATGAGTGACCTCCTGCTCACTGTCAACTGACTTTTCCACCAGCACATACACTACCCCATATCCTTCCATATTTTTCTCAAACTTCACTCTGGTCAGTAAATTGGCCCCATCCCTAACTGTTTTTACTGAGCCCTTATCTGGAAGCAACACACTTTTCTTTTCCCCAATAGTACACGTCGACTAGAAGAGATTAGTACGCAACCAGTCAATGTTATTTTCCAGGAAAGTCGGAAAACTCCGCCTCACCACCAATGCCTGACCCACATCACCAACCAAAAACTTCTCCTTCTCTGCTGCTTTTTCTACACCTTCACTGTCAAATACAGGGGGACTGTAATAATCAAACTCTTCCTCATTTATTGCTTCTTCAGTGTTTTCATTGTCAAATACAGGCGGACATTTATAATCAAACTCTTCCTCCTATGTTGCTTCTTCAATGTCTTCATTGTCAAATACATGCGGACCTTCATAATCAAACTCTTCATCCTCAGATAGATAACATTGGTGGTAGGGATTTTCAAAAACAGCAGAATAAGAATCGATACCAAAGACCTCACGATTCTCCAAATCGCACGCCGCTAGGCGCTGGGTTAACTATGCAACTTGCCTCTAAATATTAAGATCATGGTGTTGGACTTCCTCAATCGGAACCTGCCCAGACGACCACGACCTCCAGGCGCATGTTGCTGCGGCATAAGTGCAGCAACTTGTTGTGTCAGCAACTCCACTTATTGACGCAGCTGTGTAATTTTATCACGTCTATGTACCTCATCTACTAGGGCTTCACAAGCTTCTTGACGTCTTCTTGATGGCATGGTGAAGGATCGACTTCGGCTCTAATACCAACTAATGCATAGGAAGATTATAGGAAAGATAAAAATCCATACAAAAAGAATTTCAACGAAAAGAAATTCAAGAAAATTTTATTTCATTCAAAACTGGGTTGCCTCAAGGGGCTTACAAAGTTTAAATAGCGAAAAACTTAAGAAAATTCGAAAAAATTATATATTAATGAGAAAATATTATTTTTTCCAAAAATGGAAAAAATTGAAATAATGACGGAACTTGATTCTCCTAATCACCAGGATCATCCTGCAACAAACAAAAATTAAATCCGAGTTTATTTGACTAAGATATTGCTAAAACAAAAATTACCATAAACAGCAAAAACGCTTAATTGAAGGCCTAAACGACGGAATATGTCCAAAATCCAATGTCATATGTTGAGGCTGAGTTTGAGATCAGTTGACGATTACATAGAAGAATTTTACCAGTTGGTCGCCCGGAAAGACTTATCTGAGACGGAGGAACAGATGGTAGCACGGTACTTGGGAGGGTTACGCCAACCCCTGCAGGATGTCCTCAGCCTTCACTCACTGTGGAGTGTGCACTTGCTATTGAAAAACGCAGAACATGGAGGCCAATGCTTAGGAACGATTAGAACAATCGACTAATTTGCCCTCGGGATTCCCATCCCGTCCAACCGATACCATATGGTAATTCTAAACCTTCTATTAAGTGTTTTCGTTGTAGTGAACAAGGGCATAGGGCTACTGATTGCAGGAAGCCTGCTAGTCAAAAGGGGAAAAATTTATTGATTGAGGAGGACGTGGTAGATGAGATTGAGGAGATTGGGGAGGCTGTGTATGACGATGATGACAGTGATGATGTGCTGTATGGAGATGGCCATGAGACTTTGGTGGTTAGTAAGAGTTTACTGACTCCCAGGGGCGATTCAGGAGACTATTGGTCGAGGACCAATATTTTCCACACGACCTGCACAGTTGCTGATAAAGTCTGTAAAATGATCATTGACAGTGGCAGTTGTGAGAATGTAGTGTCTGAGAAGGCTGTCCAGAAATTGCAGTTAAAAATTGATCGTCATCCCAAACCATATAAGTTGTCGTGGCTCAATAAGGGCAGTGAAATAACCGTAGATAGGCGATGTCTAGTCTCATTTTCAATTGGTAGAAAATATTTTGATAATGCTTGGTGTGATGTTGTGTCAATTGATGTATATCATGTATTGTTAGGTCGACCTTGGCAGTATGATCATAGTGTTATCCATGATGGATGGAAAAATACATACTTCCTTAGCATCAAGGGAAAAAAAGATTGCGTTGGCACCTCGGCATGAAGGGCCCTCTCCTACTCCGGTAGTGAACAACACTAATCTACTTTCTATGTCTAGATTTTTAGAAGAGGTTGAGCATGGGGATGTGGTATATTCTCCACTGCCTTGCGGGGATAGTGCAGTGATGTTAGTGGAATCTGAGATACCAGCAGAGGTACAGCAACTACTAGCGGACTTCGCTGACCTTATGCCAGAGGACATTCCTTCTGGACTTCCGCCTATGAGGGATATTTAGCATCAGATTGATCTTGTTCCGGGATCGAGCTTACCTAATCAACTTGCATATTGCCTCAGTCCCAAGGAGGCTAAAGAGTTACAGCGGTAAGTGGTGGAGCTATTGGAGATAGGTTATATTCGCGAAAGCATGAGCCCTTGTGCAGTCCCTGCGTTGCTTGTGCAGAAGAAAGACGGATCATGGCATATGTGTGTTGACAGTCGATCAATAAATAAAATTACTGTAAATTGCAGGTTTCCAATTCCCCGTCTGGATGATATGTTGGATTAATTATCCGGCTCTACGATATTCTCAAAGATTGACATGAAAAGTCGATACCACCATATCAAAATAAGGTCTGGAGATGAATGGAAGACATCCTTTAAAATGCAACACGATTTATATGAGTGGATGGTCATGCCTTTTGGGCTATCCAACGTTTCCAATATGTTCATGCGGTTTATACACCAGGTCTTGCGACCTTTTATGGGAAAATTTGTTGTGGTTTATTTCGATGATATCCTCATTTATAGTCCGACACGAGCCTCACATTTTGATCATATTTGTGCTGTTTTTGAGATGCTGAGAAGGGAATGCTTATTTGTTAATCGGAAGAAGTGTTCATATTTCACTACTTATGTAACTTTCCTTAGTTCTGTTGTATCTACTGATGGTGTTCATGCAGATCAGTCAAAGATAGATGCAGTCTTGGAATGGCCTAAACCCAAAAACTTGTACGATGTCAAAAGCTTCCATGGGTTAGCATCATTCTATCAGCGGTTCATCAGAAATTTCAGCACTTTGATTGCTCCTATTACAAAATGTCTTAAAGGTCGTGATTTCACATGTTCTGAGGAAGTAGAAGCCAATTATCAATTAGTCAAACAGAAGATAACCAAAGCACCTCTCTTGGCACTCCCTGATTTTAACAAGGTGTTCGAGGTCAATTGTGATGCATCAGGCGTTGGCATTGGAGGTGTTCTGAGTCAGTCAGGGCGGCCGATTGCTTTCTTCAGTGAGAAGCTCTCGGGATCCAAGAAAAAATATTCTACCTATGACCTAGAGTTCTATGCCATAGTTCAGTTCCTAAAACATTGGCGTCACTATCTGGTATAGAGGGAGTTTATTTTATTTACTGATCATGAGACCCTAAAGTACATTAATGGTCAACAAAGCTAAGTAGACGACACGCCAAGTGCGTGACGTACTTGCAGGAGTTCACCCTTACACTCAGGCATCAAGTAGGGCGCCTAAATTGCATCGCAGATGCATTGAGTTATCGTACTATGCTCATCACCACTACTAGTACCAGAGTTACACTCTATGAGACTTTTCCGTATATGTATACAGATGATCCTTCCTTCGGCAGTATATTTCAAGAGGCAACTAATGGTCAGTTTTGCATAATGGCTATCTGTTTCATGGATTACAGTTGGGCATTCCAAATTGTTCATTGAGGCAGCAAATTATTAGTGAACTTCACAATGAGGGGTACTTTGGCCGAGATAAGACATGGCCCTTATCTCTTATGACTTTTATTGGCCCAAGTTGACTAGTGATGTTGCGCATTATGTGAACCATTGTTATATTTGTCAGCGGTCTAAAAGACCATTGCTGGCATGTACACTCCCTTACCTGTTCCTAAAGCTCCTTGGTTCGATGTCAACATGGATTTTGTGTTAGGCTTACCCCGTACCCAACGAGCCACGCATTATATCTTTGTTGTGGTTGACAGATTTTCAAAGATGACCCATTTTGTAGCATACAGGAAGACTATGGATGCTACTCGGATTGCCTACCTTTATTTCCGGGAGATTGTGCGTTTGCATGGTATTCCTCGATCTATCACTTCAGATCGTGATACCAAGTTCATCAGTCATTTCTGGAAGAGTTTATAGGGACGGTTGGGGATATAACTGAATTTTAGTAACGCCTATCACCCCCAGACAGATGGTCAGACTGAAGTAGAAAACCGGAGCTTGGGCAATCTTTTGCGATGTTTGGCAGGAACTAAGCCAAAGCAGTGGGATTTAGCATTACCTCAAGTAGAATTTTCCTATAACAGGATGACAAACAGAACCACTAGCTTCAGTCCATTTCAGATTGTCTATGGTCAGAACCCATCTGGGGTGCTAGATTTGGCACCTATCCCACGCGTAGGACGTTTCAGTCTTAAGGCATGGCAGAGCATCTTTGGGGTATCCATGAGCAAGTGAAGTTGGCAATTCATGAGAACAATACCAAGTACAAAGCTTGGGTTGACAGTCATTGTCGTCGGTTCTTTTTTATGTTGGTGATTTTGTCTGGGCTGTTTTAACGTGTGATCGTTTTCCTGTTGGTAAGTATAATAAGCTTAAGGATTGGAAGATTGGGCTTTGTGAGGTACTACAGAAGATCAACGATAATGCTTACAGGTTGTGTCTTCCAAGTCACTTGTGGACCTCTGATGTCTTTAATGTGAAACACATCAGTCCTTGTTTTATGGATTCTGATGACACTACGCCGAACTCAAGGATGAGTTCTTTCCAACTCGAGGCGACTGATGTAGGAAGGTTCGAGTCAAATGCTGAGTTGTCAAATAATACGTTAATGGCTCTAAGGTATCACAAGTTGGCAGATTGGCACAAAGATGGCAAGTGATCACGTAACTTTGGCAATTGAGTCGTGTTTCGGTAATTTGGCCATAACTTTGGCTACGGTTATCAGAATCACGATTATGACCACAATCCAGAAAACTCGTTTCTGCACACACGTCGTGGCCATGGAGCTATGCTTAGTGTATGCCATTTTAATCCTCAAATTCCGTTGTTTTCCCTTTCGAATTGCTATTTTTAGTTAATTTTTGCTATTTTTTGTAATATTTCGATTGCATGTTAGGAGATGATTTTTAACCTGATTTGGGCTAGATTTTTTGTAGAATACTTATTTTATTTCATATTTTCGTTTGGAGTGATTTTTGGAATTTTTTTTTTGTAAAATTCGAATTTTGGCCATAAAGTCCGGCTTGTGGACTTATTTTGATCATTGTGTGATATAATAAAATTCTCTAAACTTCAGAGACGTTTTCTCTGTGTTTTTCGGCCTTAATTCTTTGTTCTTCCCTGTGAATTTGCTGGTAGAACTAGCCTATAGAATAATTACTATTATGTCTGGCGTCACTCACGTACCACAAGGTTACTCCAATGCCAAAGCTCAAGAAATTCGCAAAGGATTGGGTGAAAGTGGCACTTAAAAAGAGAATAGAAGAAAAAGATGGTTACACCATAACACTCACAAAAGGGGCTCACAAAGAAGAAGAAGATAATCGATACATGGCTGCCTCACATAATCTTACAAATCGAACTGACTTACAAAGATTAAGGAGAAAATGGATGTTCTTCTTTCTTCTCAATACCACATTCTCTCACACTACTCAAAGAGTAAAATGGAGTACGCTACAGATCTCAATCCACTATGCATGGAAAAATATTACACAAAGTAATAAGATCACTCTAATTTATGCAATTACACACATCAAACATATTGAAAATGTAACATATCAACATTGCAATAGAATTAAGTGATCATACATGCAGAAAGGATTACACACAAATACACATACAATAACCAAGTTTACTCTCAATAAACCTCACATAGGTCATAACTCAACCCAATGGCAACATTTGTCTCACGTCTCTCCTTATCTTTTCTGTTATTATCATTCATAAGACAGTCTGTTTCACCATGTCAAAAATTTATTGCTGTTAAAATACATCTTACTTTCCTCACTTGCATTAGACCTACATTTTCCATCAGAAGTTTTATAAAAAACATATTGTTTTGTCAAATTGAAAAATCACATTTTTCCATTAGAAAATACACAACTCAAATTGTGTTGTCATTTTACCAAAAATGCTCAAAACACAAGATACAACAAATAACGACCACAAGGAAAGTACTGACACAATTTACACAAAAAAAATTCCTAAGGTCAATGCAACTCTAATAATGAAAAACTTTAATTGGCAACAAATTCACAAAGAATTCAAGGCAAATAATTAACAAGTAATTTTTAGGTCTAGTAACAGGCAATGGTTACCCCTTCATGGTAACCCCAATTCTAAGTCACCTCACAAGATGACTTTTAATGCAAAAAGTAAATTGTTATCCTATACGATAACCATAGCTACAATAATAAAATGGAAAGAAAACAATACCGAGTACACCACATCTGAAGGCCCGTAAATATCGAGAGATGTAAATTCACTACTTTAGGATTGCCACTAGTTGCCCTAAAGCTTCCAACAACCGCGGCAACACAAAATGGCACCCAGCACCCAGACATCGAAAGGAAAAATCATCCAAATTTGACTGTATAGCCTAAAATTGAAATCCAACAACACCGCAGGGTCCGTCTTATTGTCAGAAACTTTCTGTCTTTTGATGCCGTCATCAAAATCCAGCTCACGCGCCAGTACCAGAGTCCCACGCGCTGTTATCGACCACTATGCACTCCACCTCTAGCTATGCCTCCACCTGCTAAATCCACCAATGGTGTCCATTTTTCCAATAGCCACTAGTTTGGCTAGAAAACAAAAAATCAGTTTCGGTAATTTGAAGAAAAATCCCAGTTTTTCGTCCCTATTATCTGCCTATTTTCCAGCCTCAATTTCTACATGTTCCAACTGGTTTTTGCCCCAAAAAATCACAGATTTCTCAACAACACAAGCTCTGATACCATTTGGTGTTAAAATCTAAGAGAAATCTTGATCCAAGTTCACTTTAATCAACCAAACAAGCATCATTTGAGGAGGTTTCGACCAATATCTTTAACACTCTGGTTGCCACTAGTTTTCACCCCTACAAAGGAGGAAGTCGGTGGTAGCAATATCACAAAGGGAGGAAGAAAGGAGGTGCAATGATTGAACTTTCAAATGAACCACCAAGAACAACCACCTCACTATTTTTCCTCTACTGCACCAACACATCGTGCACTGCTACCCCCTCCCCCCCCCCCCACACACACACATATATACATGGCTTGGTTAATTAGATCACCAAATATGGACCAAGTCAATTGGACAAACTAAAGTATTGGGCCTCCAACAAAAGGGATAATGTTAAGAATCAATGGGTCCACTAATATCCCCATCTAAGTCAATAACTTGGGTCATCCATGAGTGTTGGGTCACGAGTAAAATTAAATCAATAAAGTTGCTCTTAGTGGCCCTAAGTTGTTTTATGGTCGAGCCATCACTAAGGTGTATATATAAATTATCCAAAATCGGTTTAACATCATCACCCGGGATTTATTGGGTATCAAAACCCAATAAGGCGTTTCTATCTTTTTCATTGTGTATACATTGTGTCTATGGTCAGAGCAAGCTGTCTCATGTCACCTCTGTGTGTTATTCAATAGTTCGTAGTGTTGGCTACTGGGTTTAATTGGCTTGGGTTGTTTGTTTAATTGGGCTTGTTGGCTGTTTTTTAAAATTAGGTTTGGGCACTTGGTTGTTTGATTTAATTTGTTTGACAGGTTTGTTTGATTGGAAATAATTTATTTAGTTGTGTTGTGATTAATTTATTGGCTGGACTATACACGATTTCATAGCGTCAACTAAAAATAGTGACTACTTTTGTATTCTCTTTACTGGCAAGAACTTCTCTTCATGGGCATTTCACTTTCGGTTATTGATCGAAGGAAAAAGACGATTTGTGGGGACATATTAATGGAAATCTTTTGCATCCTGATCAAGGGAAAGACGAGGAGAAGTATCTTGCCCAAGGATTCTCGAATTATGGTTTGGATAAATGGATCTCCTGATGCGGAGATTGTTCTTAATATGAGGCCTTACAAGTCAGATTGTTTCTATGTGTGAGTATTTGAAGAAAATCTACATTCAAAGCAACAATGCTCAGCCTCGAACAACCCACTTTCGTTTGTTTAATTATTATTTTTCTTCAGCAGTAAAGAACGGATGTATCTAGCAAGAACTACAAGTTTTAGTTTTTCGCTCTACTTCCCCTTCAGATATTATTTTATGTTCTTCAGAATTTAGCAATCACAGGTAATTGTTGTTCTTACAAATAAATAGTCAGAGCATTGACTATAATCCATATTCTGATTATTAGAGGTTGTTAAAGAATGACCCAAATTCCATCTTGTATTTATGGATTTGTTGAAAGTCTAAGAGGTCAAAATATGGACTAAAGGAGTTTTGTAACAGAGATTGGGTGCCTAGTCCAAGCGCCTAGGCGGCAACCGGGTTGAAATATTGGTTTTGGAATAGAAATTTAGCGCTTTGGTGCCATTTGGAGCATATGCCACTCGCTTGCTGTAGGGTTGGGCAGGGCACTTGAGAGTTATCCTAGGCACGAACCTGGCCACTAGAGCGGCGGCCATGTTATCAGGGCAGATTTTGTTCACGATTTTTTATATTTTTTTTGATACTCTTTCTACCTGAAACATATTATTTTGAATTGTATAAATACTCCACATGATTTTGGCTTTGTATAACATTTTAGACAAGTTAGCGTAAAGTTGCTTTTTTGGCTATGATTTTCGTCTAGCGGAAGCACTCTGCTCCCTATTCATCATAATATGCCTCCAGTGGTCACTACTCACGTTTCTGACGATGGGTGTGGATAGTTGCTCCCTCATCGTAGTCAGCATCTGTGGTCGGCTCTCAGTTCATCATAGTCGGGCCTCGCATTTCAAGCATCGTCTGAGGGTGGTTCTCTCTTTACCGGCGTGTATACATTGCGTCTGTCGTCGGAGCAAGCTGTCTCGCATTGCTTCTATGAGATATTAGTAGTTCGTAGTGTTGGTTGTTGGTTTAATTGGCTTGGGCTGTTTGTTTAAATAGGCTTGTATAATTAGACTTGTTGGCTATTGGTTTAATTGGCAGTTGGCTGTTTGTTTAATTGGGCTTGGGCAATTGGCTGTTTGATTTAATTTGTTGGGCTGGTTTTTCTGATTGGGCAGAATTTATTTAGTTGGGTTGTGATTAATTTATTGGTTAGATTGTACACAGTTTCATAATGTCAACTAAAAAAAGGGACTCAATTTGTATTCACTTTACTGGAAAGAACTACTCTTCATGGGCATTTTACTTTCAGTTATTGATTGAAGGAAAATGAGATCTGTGGGAACAAATTGGATTCTCGAATTATGGCTTGGATAATTGGATTTGCTAATGCACGGATTGTTTTTAATCTCAGACATTACAAGTCAGCTCATTGTATGTGGGAGTACTTGAAGAAAATCCACACTCAAAGCAACAATCTTCTGTGGCTTCTTTTGCTGGAGCTTGAATTGGAAAAAAATTTCCCAAGATTCTCGCTCCATTGAAGAATATTATAAACTTGTTCTTTTTGCTTGTAGTAGATGCTACGTGATGTGCATGAATACATTTGAAATCTGTATGATGTGCTTATTGCTTGTAGTAGATGCTAGTAAACCATTATGCTCAAACTAAATTAAGCTGTTTGAGAACCATATTGTACTCATTTTAACTGCACTTGCTATTCAGACTTTATTTCCTCAACTAAGCAAATCGATTTTGAGTTTGCTCTCCCCATTTTACCTCACTTTTTTTTTTATCAACATTCGATGATAACTTAAATCTAGAACTGAAAACAATGTTGCTGTGTTTCTTTCAGATCAGAATTCCCACGTCTGAACTATGGTGGGTTCTATACTGTGGTTTTGGAGAAAGATGCTATCGTGATGTCTATAGCATCCATCAGGTAAACTATGATGTATGATTTGTATACATTTTTTCAATATACTGTCTTTGAGTACCTTTCAGTCGTGCTATCATCTCCCATCTTAAAGTTTACTTAGCAAACTCTAGCATTCTTACATCTATTATCACATACTTCTTGTTGCTTCCTCGTTGTGGGTGTTAAAAGAAACATTCTAAGTTGTTTCAGTCCCAAAAGTTCTAAAGCCCATATTGACAACTTCAATTTAGTATAGTATGATGGATCTCGTTTTTATAAATCTTATTTTCTTCTGTGGCAATTAGGAAGCCCTTCAACATTCTTGTTTAATTTTATGCAAGCACAATGTGTTTTAGGGAGAAAATATTACTGAAACTTCAAGACAAGTAGTCTTAGTAATATTGTCAAAGACCTTCAAACTGACACGTCTTGGTTGATTTTGAAACCATACAGCAGTTTTAATTTTTATTTATTTTTATTCTATGGACATCTTTATTTATTTTATTTTTTTGCTATAGATTTTATCTACTCTGGCTCTTCAATTATTATTTGTCCTTTCATGCTATCCCAAGTAATTCTTCAATATTTGTTTAATTCGTTAATTGTGTTGCTTTTCATTACATGTAAATTTGCAATATTTTTTATAATGTGATATTTGACCTTGATGCAGAATCCATGGAGTTAATGTAGCAGAGCTTCCTTTAGTTGCAACATCCAGTAATTACCGTCGAAAGGGACTGTGTCGGCTCCTTATTGATTCTATAGAAGAGGTGATTTATCATCACCATTCATAATGCAATGAGTTTGAGAAGCATTCATTCTCCACTTTGATTGTTTACTAATTTTTCATGTTGTATGCACGTGTGTCTAACAAAATAGTCTGCACCATATTGGGTGGTTGCTAACCTATGTTTTTGTAACAAATATCCAACGAATAAACTAAAAACTTGAAGCTTGACTGAATTGGAATGAAGCAAATTGCAAATGTTCCTGGAATTCAGAAAAGGAAACTTGGAGATGTCTGGTTCAAAACAGATAGCAAATATGATAGCATGGAGTTGAGCTTCTCAGGGGCATTCACCTTTTGATTAGAAAGATTTTTTTGGTTGGAAAATCTCTCATATTGAGGGTTTCTTAGGTAATTGTATATCTCAGCGCTCTGTAATTTGGACTGTTTCTTAGTGTTGGTGAAGTACCAAGAGTAATGTTTCACGATTTTTTCAAGCTTTAGCGCAAAATCTTTTGTTCAGATTGTATTTCGTTAAATGTAAAGGTAGATTTTCCCAATCAACTGAGGGAATTTCCCAAAATTTTCGCATATTATTTTTTACATTTCGTTTGTGTTTATTTGGCTTGGTTCATTGTGTTTGGCATATTGTGAAATTTTCTTTATTCATGGGAGCACATCCTAAATGGAATCTGAATTTTTTTATTTTTTATTTCATTTCTATCTTCACACAAACATCTACCATATGTTCAGTTGTTATTTCTAAAGAGTCATGAACAATTTTGACAATGAGTGTCTGTTCCTACTGCTTCTGTATCAATGTTAGTAATTTCAGTTCAATTGTGGCTTTAGATGCTAAAGTCCTTGAAGGTCAAGAAGCTCATTGTATCTGCTGTCCCCAGCGTAGTGGAGACGTGGACCAAGGGTTTTGGCTTTGAACCCTTGGAATACGATGACAGACATAGTTTGAGCAAAGTCAATTTCATGGTGTTTCCAGGATCTGTATGGCTGAAGAAGCCTTTGTGCCAGAGAAACATGGATTCAGAAAATGGTGAGGATTCTTTATATTTAAGATTTGTTCATGCTTTTTGAAGAGCATGTTTGGCTAATCTTAAAAGTGAGAAAAAGTAATACACCTAAACATATTAGGAAAGGAAGCTAAGGCAAGCATGCTCTTTATAACTTTTCTATTGTTTAAAATGAAGGATCTCCTCTTTCTAGTAAGATTGAGAAATAACATTTGTATATCAGGACCAAAAGATGCTTCAACTTCAGGAGCAAATGAATCTGGACCTGCTCACTCTCAGAATTTGCAATCACGTGAGCAACAAGATCCCGGTATTTCATCTGATGAACAAGAGGGCATACGACTACGATCAGGCAAGATCTGTCTGTTCAAAAAGCCAAGACTGAGAAAGAAATCAGAAACGGTAACTGTATTTGCAATCTAGTGAAAAACAAGATTGTCGCACTTTCTGACTTTCAAGACTAACTATGTATCGTTAATGAAATGCTTTATCTTTCAGGAGGTAGCCAACTTGAAGTAGTTCCTTGTACAGAGACCAAGGAGAGAACCACCTAGACAGAGGCAATTGTTTGTAAATCTGTATTAGACCAGAATGTAAAATCAACTTCTTAACATGAAATCAAAGCTGCAAACGCATTTTGAATGACAGTTCAAAATAAGTTTTTCTTTCATCTTATTGCAACGATTTTTCTTCTGTTTCACTAGTTTTCTCTGCTTTTATATACCCCCATACAAAGAAGAATAATGCTATTCAACAGCAGTGATGATGGTGATGAACAGCAGCCAGCCGGAATGGTGTTAGTGTCAGATTATTCAATAAATAAAAATGCGTAACTTCATTTGACAATATGGTAGCGGTATCACTACCCCATAGACCAATGTTCATCATCACAATATGATTACTGAACTAAGAACCACACCACCCCAACCTCCCTACACGCCTGACAGTGGCATCTAAAATGCCTCTTTTCTGTCTTTTTTATTAGGAGGGATGTTTTCTATTTCAGTATCCCAAGGATTTTTTCAATAACACTTCTACTGTGTTGATGGAACATAATAACTATAAGGAGATTAATTATAATGAAACCCAAACAAGCATATTAGTAATGAATCCCACAAAAGGGGCTTACTGATTGGAAAAAAATCATCTTGTTGATTTTTGTTGTATTACTAGTTTTATCATTGAGTACATTTATTAGTTACGGTCAATAAAATAAAACTATACTTTTATGCCATGAATTTGCTTAGTTAGATATGAAATTAGATCACCAAAGTTGCTCCCCTGTCAAGTTCCATGCTCCCTATGGTTTTGTTCTATCCAATCTTCTCTAATTTCAACTATTGTCATACTTAAAAAATGTAAACAAACTTTGGATCATAGTTTGATACGAATTTACAGTACAGAGTTAGCTTTGAAGAATAAACTGAAATGTACAGAATTCAACACCATGTAACCAGAAAAAGAAGCTTCAATTTCAAAACCTCAATCGAAAATCTCAATCACTGGGTATCTAATCCCTTTTTAAATTCTTTAGATTACCCAAAAAATCAAATATGAGTGAATTGGAAAATTCTACTCAAACCATTTTGTGCTCGTCCATCTTCCTACAGCCACTGATCAAAGTTCTTGTTATTATCTCCTCATTTGACTATCTTAGGCGTCATCGAGATTTAGCAGCAGGTTTTATTTTTAAGTACTTAATTTGTTAGGGGTATTTATGTATTTGGCGAGAATAGGGTTTTTTTCTTAGATTTCTAGTATTTAAACTCTCATGTAGCTTTATCGTCATTTGGTTGTTTATTAAATAAAATTTGGTTGCTAAATGATATAAAAAAAAAATTGTTGACATCCAGTGACTAATTCATTGTTGCTGATGACTACATCAACATAAAGGGAAACCTTCTTCGACCAATGTTCTTAGCTAGATCTACGCATTTAGTGATCAAGTCTTGGACGTTGTAGGTTTACCTTCTACGACCAAGGATTAATTGGTACCTAGATCTATGCATTCACCGTCCAAAATTTGGTCTATATTATTATAACCTTATCGACCAAACGTTGGTTTATGAAAGGTGAGCTTTAGCGGCCAATTTTAAGGTGGTCACTTAATCCTTAATGCTATGTACATAGCGACCACTTCAAGAGAAATGTAAGGTTGCAGAATGTTGAAGCTTATAGCCACCATAGTGAGTTGGTCACTAATCTCCTTCACCGACGATGAATTAGTGACCAACCTTCGACACGATTGTTTGGTCAGTAAATACATTCAGTGACCAGAATGTAGATTTTAGTGACTAATTTGTTTGGTCGCTGGAAACGTTTTCTTGTAATATTTGAGATTCTTCTCATAATAATATCAATTTTTTGTTTTCTTGAGAATAAACGAATTTTTAATTACCGAATTCCCAATATTCATACAATCAATTTTTAAATTTATCGGTGCAATTCTCGCTTTGCTATTGTACCAGTTTGTATCAGTTAGGTGTCCTTATTTAGTTAGGAAATGATACGAGAAGAAAATGTATAGGTTTCCTATTCCAAATAGGATTAGGGTTTGCATTTCGTATAAAAACTTGAATTGAAGAAATAATACAATAAATCAAATCTATATTTCAATTTCGTAAGAAAGCGAGTTTGATCTCACTTAGGTTAAACTTGAAATTGCTTCCGTTCTCCATGGAGCGGCACAATGTTACTCGTCCGGCCAAGTTTTTTTTTTTTTTTTTGGTTTTCTTGCAGAAATCAATTTTGGTTTGAAAATTAGACTTCTAGATTAGGGTTACGAATTGAGCCCTTAATTGCTATTTAAGAACCAACAAGGAGAATAATGCAAAAAAATTAATCAAGCCGGTTTTAATTTATTTTAATCAATCGTTTTATTTTTCATGTACTTGATTGTTAATTTAGTTAGGGATATTTACGTCTTATGCGAGAAAAGTTTCTTCCTAGATTTTTAGTATTTAAACTCTCATTGTAAGTTTATTGTCATTTGGTTTTTATTAAATATGAAATTTATGAGTTTGACCCAACTAACACCTAGAGGGGGATAAGTAGGTGTTTGTATGCGGAATTTAAACTTGTTAATTGAGAACAGTAGAAAATTACAATTATTAATTTAATCTAGATTAATTCACATGCAATATTATCATATGTTGAACTATTACAGTTGATATATTGTATGAAAGTAAACAATACCACGAAATTATTGACGGAGAAATTCCCTCGCGAGATAAAAACTTCGAGTCCAAGCAAGTAGTATCCAGTAGACTTAATACTTCAAATCCAAGCCAGTAGTATCCACTGTTTAGACCGACTAAACCTTGGTACTTTCTAATGTCTTGTCTGTAATCACCACGGCCCTCTTGGACTGCGCTTTCCAGCTCCAGCTCCCAACCTTTTATACCTTGTAGATCACACAAGAACTTAGGTTCTCCTTCAATCGGAACTCCGGTCACCTTTCTTGATGTTCAGAACTGACGATTATGCGAACGTTGGATTTTGGTGTTTTGATTATATGAATGTGATGTTTTCAATAATTTTGGTTGAATCGAGGAGATTGAATAAAATGTAGGATGTGATAAATGTAATCTCTCAGATAAAATAATATTCAACAGAGTCTCTTCACGAAGTGAGACTTGAGTATTTATAGTATTTAGGTTTAGGGGTAGTATAGGATAGGTAGGATTACGGTGAGAGTCCAGGGATAGCAAGAGTCCAGCGATAGGCAAATGCTAGGAGCTCCGCTCGAGCGATTGGCAAGCGAATGCGTTTTTGTTTTGGATGCAGGCTAGCAGAAATCCAAAACAAAAACTCGACAACTTTTTTTGCTTGTTCAAAACTAAACACAACAAAATTTGCTCAAACAATGCGCAACAAAATATGTTGATCAGTCGAAAGGGATCCAATACGAATTGTAGTCGATCTCCCTCCCAAAGGACTGTTAAAAAGTGTTGAATGGACAATAGAGTCCACGGTGAGGATCTCAACTGACAAATATGGGAATAATGGGTAGATAATCTGGGGAATATGGATAATATTGGATATGATATCATTACTGATCTTAAGTGTCTTATCCCTAAGAAAGACCCTAAAACTCAACCCACTAATATCGTGAATATTAGCATAGAACTCTTGGACAAGGAGACTAGGCGGAGGAGACAACCCAACAAATAAAGGCTCACATCCACTCGAAGTGAAGACAGTAGCGAGATTAGAGGAAAGATCATAAATGATTACCTGACGCTCTACCAGTACAGGGCACAAGGAAAACTGATTTCCAAAGACATCCTGAGCAGTAGACGAGATGAATCTCGACCTACTATAAGAAGTCGAAGCACTAGATGTATGTGTGGTAGTCCTCGCTCTCTTAGGCGGCATCTGTGACAAGTTTGCAATACAAACACATCAGTAGATGCAACTAAAGAGACTATATATCGCGATGAAAAACTAACTAATGATATTCAAAAATGCACGTTAAATGAGGTAAATAGGCCATACACATGCTAAACGGTACAAAAGTTGCCCACATACACAAAAATCTAGACAAACATGTCATGAGCATGTAAACCGATGCAAAACTGTATATTTCTCGCAAAACAAAGCAAAACTCTCTAATTCACACAAAACAATTTAAAATTTTCCAATGCACGCAAAATGATGCAAAACGATGTTAAGATAAGTGGTGCGCATAGGTAACTAAGTGACGTGAGACGTGGACAAAGGTGTCATGGTGCTCTGACGCAGGGGTGATGCGATGCCTTGACGTCGTGACACGGCACCTTGACAACGTAACGCAGTGCCTTGACGTCGTGAAAATAGAGGGCAACCAAGTGTGACATTTCGTCCACACTAAATTCAAAGCAAACTTCGCCAAAAGTACAATCGAAGGACCAAAATGTGTGCAAGTGTGAGAATGTGCAATGTTCATGAAATATGATACCAAGCCGACGAGGAACGTCAAAGTGTCATTTTATCGAACACGTAGCATGCAGTGACAACTTCTTAATGCACAACAAGCTTCCAACCAAGAAAAAATTACCACATTCAACACACCATCAAGCCAATATCTAATTCTATTCTATCCTATCCTCCATAAAAAGTGAATCCAACTCAAGAAAATAAAATGTGAAGAACCCTAATTGCAATTTTAAGCTTCAAACTTGAAAATTTTTGGAGATAAATGATGCAATTAGGCATGAAAACACATTAACATCACCTAAACTTGAAGTGTATATGTATGAATTGATGCAAGAATCAAAGAAATCAAAAACCCCAAAAAAATCTAAAAATGCATAAGTTAGGGCTTTTCGTTTTACCTTCAAAATTCGTCGAAATTTGATGATAATTTGAGATTATGCAACTAAAATGTTGATGCAGGACATTCAATGAGTGAAGGAAATCAAGTAATGGAGATGGGTTCTAAGAAATTGTGAGAGAACATAGCAAGAGAGGAGAGAAAAGGTGGAAAATTGAATTCTGGGATGAAACGATTTAATTTAGAAATTGGCCCATCGCTTGAGCAAGAGTCGAGTTCTAGGTGAGTGAAAAAGCTTTTGCTTCTGGTGCTCAAGCGATAGCTCAGCGTGAAACGGGCGAAACCTTATTGACAAAAATAGCACCTTATTTTTGGAAATTTTCAAATATAGCTTTTTTTAAATCACGACATGCACTTCAACATATATGTTAACTGAAAATGCAATTGATCACAAGTAAGACATAATCAATAAATTGAAAAACTTTCCCACGTACTCAGATCAAGCTTAAATGGAGTAAAAAATATAAGTGTTTCATGTGTGAAAAGTGCTACTAATTCCCTATGAGAAAGACTTCAAACTAAAATTTGTGAAAAGGATATGCTAAAAATCACTGTAGAGTGAGTATTTTCTTCGATTAATGAAAGTCAAACCCACTAGGACTTATTGAACAATGTTGCTCTTATTTTCGTATAATTTTTTTTTCGTTTCTTCCCCTGAAGTGAAGCATATATCATAATTTTAATTTTTTATTATTAACATCTTATGTGCTGACTCTGCTTCATTAAACTTTCTTTGGACCGATGACTCCAAGTCAGTTGACCATATGGCATCAGGTTTTGAGAAATCCCGCATGCTTAATTGCTCGAATCAAATAGGCTTAATTGCTTAAGGAAATATACGAGCTTAGGTCAACTAGTTAATGGTCAATTCATGTACAAGGTCACCTCACCAACAAATAGCTGCTATCTCAAATCTCATACACGCGGTTAAGGCTCACTCACAAGATCATAGTGTGTGATGTGCAGATGGGACATGAAGAGACCTATACTCAGTACTCCACATTAAACATAACCAAAGCAATGAAAACTACATTACAATTCATCAGATGTATGCGTACTCGATCACAAAAGCATATTCAAGTACACCATATGATGTTAAATAGCCAAAAATATTCTTTTTTTTTTTAAATGAATGAATCGGGTTAACCAGAATGAATATATAGAGAATGAGAAGCATGCTAGAATGAATGAACTCTATGAACTGTACATGTATGCACCTTAGTACCTAATTAAAGAGGTACATAGACACCAACAAATTTCCTAAGAAACTCGAACCTAAGACCATCTAAAGGCTTGGTAAATAGGTCAGCTAATTGATTTTCTATAGAGATGTGTCAAGAGTTACGACATAGGTCTCTACAAGCTGTCGAATAAAGTGATGTTTTATATCAATAAGTTTAGTCTGAGAATGTTGAACGAGATTTTCGAAAATATTAATAGCACTTGTGTTATGATAAAACACAGTCATAATACTGTAACGACCCGGGTCCCACTTAACGGGCTGTCCCGGCCGTTAGATCGACGACGTACTGTCCTCACTGTACCAACATGGGTCTTTTCAGCATGCTTTGTCCTCACTCGCACGCTCCCCTAGAAAACTTCCCAGGGGGGTCACCCATCATAGAATTGCTCCAAGCCAAGCACGCTTAACTGTGGAGTTTCCAACGATGGACTTCCGGAAAAGAAGGTGCACCTTGTGATATGAGTAGTACCTATCAAATCTCTTAAACTTTCTTGGTCTGGGGTATTACAATCACCCCCCGTTAGACTCGCGACGTCCTCGTCGCGCTTGATCCATCTGAGGATCTGTTGCCAGGCGTTGGGATTCTAGAGGTGGCTCCTACGAGTTCAAGAGGTGGCTCCCGTCCTATGGCGTAGCACTTTGTCCCGCATAGCACTTAGTTCCCGATTTCCGACTGGCAAACGGCTCTGATACCATTTGTAACGACCCGGGTCCCACTTAACGGGCTGTCCTGGCCGTTAGATCGACGACGTACTGTCCTCACTGTACCAACATGGGTCTTTTCAGCATGCTTTGTCCTCACTCGCACGCTCCCCTAGAAAACTTCCCAGGGGGGTCACCCATCATAGAATTGCTCCAAGCCAAGCACGCTTAACTGTGGAGTTTCCAACGATGGACTTCCGGAAAAGAAGGTGCACCTTGTGATATGAGTAGTACCTATCAAATCTCTTAAACTTTCTTGGTCTGGGGTATTACAAATACCATGTTCAAATCCATAATCACTCAACATCTACTTTATCCAAAGTAGTTGAGTGCAACAACTTCTTGCAGCTATATATTCGACCTCTGTCGTACATATTCCCTACCAATTTCTGAATTTCATCACAATCATAGCACCTTTCTTTACTAACAAGGCCCCACTCTCTGACTTATAAGAATAGACACCGGTGTCTAAAATACCTACGGATATTAAGTTCTTTCTAATTCTGGTACATGCCTAACATCACTTAATGTCCTTGCCACACCATCGACCATTTTAAATTTTATGGACTCCATTCCAATGACCTTACATGATGCATCATTACCCATCAGAACATGTCCAAAATTTCCCGAATGATATGAATCAAACCAATCCCGGTGAGGTATATGTGACATGAATAGGTTGAATCGAGTATCCAAGAGTTATGTAATTTGTTAGAATCACCTGCATAGACTGATAGCATATCTCCCTCTTTCTGCAACACTAACCAAGTTTGAGGACACATTATCTTTCCTTTCATCACCTTGCTTCTTATTCGAATATTCCCTTTTAAAGTGATCCATCTGATAGCACTTGTAGCACTTGACGTTTTTCTTTTTAGATTTTTAGACTGCGATCTCGTATTCCATTTATAAGAACCACCTCTATCCTTCTTTCTCCCATGATCTTGGTAACCCTTCATGATCAACCTATCACAATTTGAACTTTCGCCAGTATGCAGTTTCAGGAGGTTGTAGGCCAATAAGGCTGATGTGACTTCCTCCAATTCGAGAGTCTCTTTACCCCACATCAACATGGTCACCAGGTTGTCGTACGAGGAAGAAAGAGAGCACAACAATATCATTGCCTTGTCTTCGTCATCAAATTTGATTTCAAGTCACAACAAGTCGCTGATAATTTGATTCAACACATTTGTGTGTTGAATCAGATATGTACCCTCCAGCATTTTGAGCTCGTATAGCTATTGCTTGAGGTGTAGCTTGTTCGTGAGAGACTATGACATATAACGACTCTCCAATTTCAGCCAAACTTTCATAGGAGATTCAACGTCCATGACGTAATACATGATCTCGTCTACCAAATAGAGCCGAATTGTACCCATTGCTCATGCCTCAAGATTTTCCCAATTGACATCTGACATACCCTCTAACTTTTTCCCAGATAGTGCCTTCACCATCCCTTACTGTGCTAACAAATCCTTCACCCTTCGCTACCATAATCCAAAATTCTCTGTTACGTCGAACTTCATCACATCAAATTTTGCAATTGAAGAACTTTCCATCTAGACCTTGCTCTGATAACAGTTGTTGGATTTTAAGCACAAAAGAATAGAGAAATCAACACAAGTACTTAACGTGGTTTGGCGATGTACCTACGTCCACAAGGAGTGAATTAGACAACCTATGTGCACTTAGGGCATCTGCAATGTTCAAAGATACATCATCCTCTTGCGGGAGTTGTTATTGTATATGATATGTTGTCGATTTTATATCTCATAAGTGTACGAATTTTAACGAGCAATAAAGTGAACATAAAAGTTTAGATATCGTTCTCACGAGGGCGTTAAATTATTCCTGATTTCAATTTGACTGAATACTAATAGTAGTAATTTTCTTCTTTTTTTTATTTTAAAGTGAATTTTTTAATGATGGTTTAAGCGTTGGAATTCACGAGTTCATAATAGTTATCTCCTTAATCTCAATCACAAATTTTTATAACATATTTAATTTATGTTAATTATAAATGCCTATAGTAATCTAGATAAACCTTAGTTAAACACGTTAAATCTCTAAAAATTCATGTAACGGTCGCACCAACTAAAAAAGGATAGAGGGGGTTCTTACACCATATATTTATAACATGCATTTTCAACACTTTTTTAGGAGATTCCGATATGGGATATGAAAGACATCATCAAAGTTTTGTAAAACACTCTCTAGTCTACCCTTGTGAATGATTTTTCAGTTATAAAAGTTGAATAAATTAAAAAGGTGGGTCACTCTATTTGAAAAAAAAAAGGGGAAAATCATGTTGGTGAAAATTATTTCTCTTCAAATAAATTTCTTTTTTCATTTCCAATCCAATTTACATGATCTATAATTATAATTTATTTCGATGACATAATAAAATACTATAAAACTATTAAATAATTCACCATATGACAAAATAAAAATTAAATATAGCCAAATTTAATCATTAAAGGGTGCTTTTGTCTCTACATATTATTTAAGTTGAAAAATTAGCTTCTTTTTTTTTTTTTCAATTTTGTGGTATATAATTCTTTATTTATTACTAGCGGTTCAACCCCAATTTGACTTTTCTACCTTGAACTTTTAAATTTTTTTGGTCAATATCCGGGTCAATTTTCAAAATATTGGTAATTATCTCTCACAAATCAATGAATTAGTGGCCAATGAATCCAAGCATTAAGAATAGAAGTAAATATACATCAATTAGAGATTTAATTTTTTAATTAAAATTAAGATTCAAAACTAGATTACAATCATTCATCTTAACTAATTACTTAATTATACATCATGAGAGAAAATAAAACAAAAAAGAATAATGTACTTCACCGAATTTTAAAGAAAAGGGGGAAAAGATAAATATCTTGCACCAAGATTCCGCGGCTTCTTGTAAAATCCTTGAAACCCTACTTTCTTGATTGTTATCTCCTTTTGGGTTCTTTTTTCTTGTTATTGATATGCATGTTGTGTCCAAAGAGGCTCTTTTGACTTGTATACTATATGTATAATGAATTTCCCAAGTCACAACTTGAATATACCTGTATAATGAAATCCTACAATTCTTCTTTAATTGTTGGACTAATGTATGTATTTATAGGACAAGAGCAAAATCCTTGTTGAACTTGGTTTTCACAAAGAATTTGAGAAATAAAAGAAAACAATTCCCTTATTCAATTGAACTCCCTTTCTCATGTAACTTTAGTCATTCATGTTCTAATATTTGTAATTAATTCCAAAATCATTAATAATTTATCCGAGGCAAGTTTCAAAAATTTTCAATTTGATTCTCAAACTTTTCAAAGGCCGATTTAACTCTCGAGACCTATGAGTTTTTCAAATGCTCCATTAATACTTTCAATTGATCACTTGCAATCCGATTAATCTTCAAGTGCTTCAAATCAACTCTAATTAAGCTCCAAATAGCCTTTTTTCACATCAATTGTATCGTGTTGGGATCTTTCCAGTAGTTAACATAAAATATACAAATTAAGTAGATAATCGCTCAATTTATATATAATTAAATAAGAATACAAACCCGAGTAAGGACATAAAATGCACTTATCATGACTTTTTTGCACTTTATTTCTGTTTGGGCTTTATGCTTATGAGCCTTTTGTTGTTGGGCTTTTATTGAGCGTATGATGTTGGAACCTATTATGTAAATTACTTATCGTACTTGTTAGCTTATCTGATAGGTAGTATGGTAGTATAGTTGAATAAACTTATCAGCTAGCATTGTAAATATCCCATAAGGAGGAACACCTATGAGGCCACCACCTGCTCGTGAGCTGTCCACATGATTCGATGTAGAAAGATTCCCTCTATTATAGTTTGTTAGGATATTCTCTTTACACTTTTACTCTTTTCTTTCTTCTATATATTTTGTACTGATGAAGATAATGTTTATCAAGGTGAATTCACTGATTCAATCAAGTAATCCGTTCTTCATCTTCTTCATTCAATTACATTATTTCCATCTTTATAATTTATATTAATCTGCAAATTATTACATGGTATCAAAGCTTTGACAACCATAGCTGATATGAATTCTGCTACCAATGAAAACACTACTGCCGTCCAAACTCCTGAGCTTTCCGACCACTGCAGACTAGAGAACTCAGATAACCCAGGAGCTATTCTGATGACAGAACTATTAACTACAAAAAACTATCCTACCTGGTCGAGGGCACTCCGGCGAACCCTCAGAGCTAAGAATAAGCTTTGGTTTATCAATGGAGCATTGTCCAAACCTGAACTAGGGAGCACCTCTTTTGATTCTTGGGAAAGATATAATGACATGGTTGTGTCATGGATCCAAAATGCCATATCTCCATCCCTCAGATCCAGTGTTGCATTCATGGATGAGGCAAATGAAGTTTGGGCAGAACTCAACGATCGATTTATTCAACAAAATGGACCCAGGATATATGAATTAAAGAAGGCATTGGCTGATCTGGAACAAGAAGGGGATCCTGTGAGCATTTACTATGGGAAACTGAAAACTATTTGGGATAAATTATCAGTTTATGATCCAATCCCTGAGTACAGTTGTGGGCAATTGAAAGTGCTGGTAGACAGACACCAGCGTGATTGTGTGGTTAAGTTCCTAATGGGGCTGAATGAGACCTATGATAACACACGGGCACAAGTAATGATGCTTGACCCTTTACCACCAGTAAACAAGGTGTTTTCTTACATACAACAGCAGGAAAGGCAAAAGCAAATCACCACTACTGATGTGAACAATGAGTCCATTGCAATGGTAGCTAGAAGAGGCTATGGAGATAACAGAAGCTCTACTTATGGAGATCGAATTTCACTGTAAAAAAGGACATAGAGTATTGCACTCATTGTAAAATCTCAGGCCATAGCATGGACAAATGCTTTAAGGTTGGAAATACTGAACCTCCTATATGCACATATTGTAATATGATAGGACACACCATGGAAAAATGCTTTTAAGTTACATGGATATCCCCCAAATCACAAGCTATACAAAGGGCAGAGAAGAGATGGGAGTTTTGCAAATCAATCAAGTCTAGTGGAGGAAGACACTGAGAAACCAGTCTCTTTAACTAACGGAGAATATCAAGAATTTATTGCTTTGTTTCGATCTAAGGATGATTCACAAACCAACCATTCTGTCAATCATGTGAAGACCATCGATCACTCAAAAATCAATCCACAAACTGATCTATCTGGTAACACTGCTTGTCTATCTGTTGCACCTACATCATATCAGAACAATCCTGACATTCCATGGATCAATGATACTGGTGCAACAGATCATATGATCTGTGATGCCACCCTTTTTAGCTCCACCAAAGCAAGGGCCACTCTCTCACTCAAATTACCTACTGGAGAAGTGGTTCTAGCTGTATACTCTGGAGAAGTTCAAGTTACAGATTCCATACTTTTGAAGGACATATTATATGTTCCTAAATTTCATTTTAACCTGCTATCTGTCAAGAAATTAACACAAAAAATCTTTTGTTGCTTGATATTTATGTCTGATTCTTGCTTTGTACTGGACATTTTATCTTGGATGACGAGTGGGAAGGGTGAAGTCTGGAATGGACTGTATCGACTCCTGCTACACAGAGTTTCATCCACAGCTTTAGTAACCAAACTATCATCTCTTAACCTTAGACAATATTTTACAGCTACTTCAATTGTTAAACCTGATGTTCAGTCAGCTACCTCAATTACTAAATCTGATGTTCAGCCACATATATGGCATTATCGATTAGGACATCTTTCTGATTCCAGAATGAAGCTCATCACTGATGCTTCCATTATTTCTCATCGCAAAAATGATAATAAAATTCCTTACATTATTTGTCAATTGGCAAAGCAACACAAGAATCCTTTCCCTACAAGTGCACATAAAACTAAATAAATTTTTGATGTGATCCATTGTGATATCTAGGGCCTTGCTCCACAGTAACCCACGATGGATCCAAGTACTTTCTTTCAGTGGTAGATGATTTTTCAAGAGCTACATGGGTCGATTTACTTAAAAGGAAAGCTGATGTTTGTCATTCAATTAAAGCTTTTATTCAAATGGTGGAAAATCAGTTTCAAACCTCAATTAAAACATTGAGAAGTGACAATGGCCCTGAATTTAAGCTAACATAATTTTTCAATCAAAAAGGGATTGTTCATCACAAAAGTTGTGTGGAAACCCCTCAACAAAATGGCATCGTTGAGAGAAAACACCAGGATTTATTAAATGTCACAAGAGCTTTGAAATATCAATCAGGACTGCCCCTATTTTTCTGGAATGAATTTATCATTACTGCCACATATCTGATAAATAGAGTTTCCACACCATTATTGCAAAATAGATCACCTCTTGAAGTCTTGTTTAAATGTGCACCTGTATATTCCCACCTTAGAGTCTTTGGGTGTCTTTGTTTTGGTTCCACCTTAACAGATGGAAAAAGAAAATTCGATCCCAGGGGTCGCCAATGTATTTTCTTGGGATATCCTTTTGGGGTAAAAGGATACAAAGTGATGGACCTACAAACAAGAGCCATATTTATCTCTAGAAATGTTGCATTTCATGAAACTCATTTCCCCTATAAAATCCCTGAAAAACTTGTTGATAACAGTAAATTTGTATTCACCAAACCACTACTTGACAGTACCAATTACATTTATGAAGCAGCACCTGATAAAGTGCCTGACTTACCATACCACAATATACCTGATCAAACCATTCCTGATGACCCTGGACTTGATAATGATGATCCCCAAACATCACCTATCCTCTGAAAACTACAAGAACCAAAAAAGCACCACAATACTTACAGGATTTTCACTGTCGCCAAGCTGCATCAGATTCACAATCCCAATCTTCCCTTAAGGCAAGGTCTTCAGTACTTACAGGTAAGGCTTTTCCACTATCTAATACAATTTCCTATCATAAATTGTCACCTTAGTTCAAAGCTTTCTCGACCTCCATTTGCACACACTTTGAGCCTAACACATATCACCAAGCTGTAAATGATTCTAATTGGTGCAAAGTAATGAATTCAGAGATAGAGGCCATTGAGTTAAACAAAACTTGGATCCTTACTGATCTACCACCAGGAAAGAAAGCAATTGGATGTAGATGGGTGTATAAGCTAAAATACAATTCGGATGGAAGCATAGAAAGACACAAAACAAGGCTTGTGGCTAAGGGATACAACCAAAAGGAAGGGATAGATTACAATAAAACCTTTTCACCTGTTGCAAAGCTTATAACAGTCAGGTGCTGGGAATAGTGGCAGTCAGAAATTAGCATTTAAGATAATTTAATGTGAGTAATGTATTCTTACATGGAGTCCTAAACGAAGAAGTTTACATGCAAAAACCCCCCAGGTTAAACAAAAGGGACCTCCAACCAAGTTTGCAAACTGTTAAGAAGTATTTATGGCCTGAAACAAGCCTCAAGACAGTGGTATTCCACATTATCTGCAGCCTTATAGAATTTGGGTTTTCTCAGTCGCAGGCTAATTACAGCCTTTTCACTATGGCCACAAATCACTCCTTTACAGCTTTACTTATCTATGTAGATGATATAGTAGTGGCTGGATCCAATTTGGAGCAGATAAGCACAATTCAGAAGTTTTTCAGTAGCAAGTTTAAAATCCGAGCACTTGGTGACTTGAAGTATTTTTTAGGACCGAAAGTTACAAGGTCTAGCAAAGGAATTGTGATTTTCTCAATGCAAGTATACCTTGGATTTATTGGCTGATGCAGGGATGCTTGGAGCTAAGCCAGTAAGACTGCCTATGGATCAGAACCTAAAGCTGGGAAGGAGTACAGGAAAGGCTCTACCTGATGCAAATTGCCATCCAGAACCTCAGCCAGTACATGGAAATGCCTACTTACACATACCTTGCTGCAGTCCACAAAGTGATCAAGTATCTGAAACTCACTCCAAGACAGGGCATTATATTTTCCTCTTCTTCTTCATTGAATCTTCGAGCCTTCTGCGACTCTAGTTGGGCAGCTTGCCCTGACTCTCGAAGATCAGTAATTGGCTACTATATTTTCATTGGTGATTCATTGATCTCATGGAAACCGTAGTATCTTGCTCATCTGCTAAAGCGGAGTACAGATCAATGGCAAGCACTTGCTATGAAATTACATGGCTGAAGTATATACTTAAGGATCTCCAAGTTCAGCATCCTCAACCTGTAATATTACACTGTGACAATCAAGCAGCATTGCATATTACCTCGAACCCGGTATTTCACGAGAGGACTAAGCATATAGAATTAGATTGTCACTTGATCAGAGATTAGATCGAATCTGGATGCATCTCTATGTCTTATATTCACACTCAATCACAGCTCGCAGACATGTTTACCAAGGCATTATCCTCTATCACCTTAAGAGCTCACCTGTCCAAGATGGGAATAGAAAACGTCTATTCTCCACCTTGAGGGGGGCTGTTGGAACCTATTATGTAAATTACTTATCATACTTATTAGCTTATCTGATAGGTAGTATAGTAGTATAGTTGAATAAGCTTGTCAGCTAGCATTGTAAATATCCCATAAGGAGGAACACCTATGAGGCCACCACCTGCTCGTGACTGTCGGCATGGTTAGGTGTATAAAGATTCCCTCTGTTATAGTTTGTTAGGATATTCTCTTTACACTTTTACTCTTTTCTTTCTTCTATATATTTCGTACTGATGAAGATGATATTTATCAAGGTAAATTCACTGATTCAATCAAGTAATCCGTTCTTCATCTTCTTCATTCAATTACATTATTTGCATCTTTATAATTTATATTCATCTGAAAATTATTACATATGAGTATTGGGCTATGGGGTTAATTCAGTTGCTAGTGGATCATTCTAGACATGATTATCCAAATTGGGTAAGTGGATTATCTAGGCAACAACTTGACGGGATATTTAAAATTTATAGATGTTTTGTATGAGTTAGATTTCCATATTGAATTAGAATGTATATGTTTTTTGTATGAATTAGATTTGCCAATGGGATTAATCTAGACCTTGTATAAATAATCTTTGAATTGAATGAATATACAATAAATTCAGCCTAAATTTCAACAGATACAAATGTTGCTTGCCACAAGTTCCTTGTATCAATCCCTATTCGGTCATAACAAAGCCCCATGTTTTCCTTTACTATTTAGATGCCCACGGATTTTTACTATCTAGAAGCATTACAATTCAAGACTGCTAATTTCCAAATTGGAGGAACCCTAATTTTATTGCAGGTTTGAATGAAAATGCGAAGTGAGTTTTTGGCCTTTAACAATATTTCTTTTTTTCATTATTGTTTCTATTCTTTTGTTGGCTATTTGAATTTTTTGGTAGTGGGAGCTACGAGATTTGACAAAAGATATGGTTTTGATATTGGTTCATTTATGGGTTCTGATTTGGAAATGGAAGTTTTTGAGGAGGAATCTTCTCTAATTTTTGGCATTTGCTTATTTTGAAGAATGGAGTTCTGTGTAGCTCTAAAGTTTATCTGATTTGTGTTCCTTTACTTTTGGGTTGAATTTATCAGATAGAATACTTAATTTTTTTTTACCTTTGCCCATGATTTTTACATTAACACATTCAGGGGTACTTACATGTGTAAATGTAGATGCACACGCCTAAGATCTAATGTTATGTTTATCTCTAACCTATTGAGTTCAAAATGGGAAGTACACTGGTGATATAAAGTAGATTGTAGTGTATTTACTGGTTTTTAGCATTGTAGTTTTATGGGAAGTAGTGTAACACCTATTCGGTGGCATTTCAATTGCAGATTTACTTTTTCCAGGGCTCAGCATTTCATCTATTATGTTCTAATATCTATTTAAAGAATAAATGAGATATTGTAATGGCGGGGTCAACAAATATGTTATTCAGCAATGGGTTTGAAGATCTGCCCGATATTATGGTTTTGTGGGCTCATTTGATTACCAAAGGATTTTTGTTAAGGTGTTCTTTAGAAAAGACAGTGGCAGTGGTACATGATTGCATTGTTGTTGGAAAATAAACCAAATTAGTGATAACTGATGAATTCAATAATCATTTACTAAACTTTATTTTAGTGTCTACAGGCATTCCAATAACTGATTGAGTAAGTTGAAGAGTCTTTTGTGTCCTATAAATTAGAATGTGATCTGCAGTAATTTTTTTTCAAGGTAATAGAATTGGGTATTTCTAATAATATACTTCCTAACTTTTCTTGCCTTCAAATAGGTATCAGAGCCAGAAAACATTACCAAAATCCAGTATACAACATTACTAACATCTTGGAAAGGAAAATCATGGCAAATTCAAGTAATCTGGTGTCTCTTATTATTCGTTTCAATGGGAAAGATTATGACTATTGGAGTCACAATATGAAAGTGTTGCTGAAATCTATGAAGCTCTGGAATATTGTTGATGAAGGTTTTAAAGAGCCGGAGACAGAAGATGGAATGTCTCAAGCATAAAGAAATGCCTTGAATGAAAGGTGAGAAAAAGATAGTAAAGCCATTTTCCAGATTTACCAGGCAATTGAAAGACCAGTGTTTGAACGAATTGCAAAGGCTGAAACTTCAAAGGAAGCTTGGGAAATTTTCCAGACAGCACACCTTGGAGAAGAGAGAGTAAAAAAGCACAGGAGTCCTTCACTCCCTGATCAAGCACTCAAATCTCAAATTTCGGGAGGCTTTACTTCTAATACTTTTAGAGGAAGAGGATGATCTAGAGGTCGAGGGAGAAGCCACCATTCTCGTGGAAGAGGAAGAGGATTTCAAAGTGGTGGAGAGCTCAAAGAAGAAGTAAATGATGATCACACAAGCAATTTTCGAAGAGGTCGAGGCCAAGTATATCAACAAAGAGGTAGAAAAGAATTCCTTAAATGCTATTACTGTCATAAGACTAATCATAAAAGTAGTGATTGCTGGTATAAAGGAAAAGAATATGTTGAATGCTATCATTGCCACAAACTTGGACATAAAAGCAATGAGTGCTAGAACAAGAAAAATGAGGATAAAGTGGGAACTAGTTTCATTCATAAAAATGATAGTGTGAGAAGTACACTTCTAAAACTTTGTTATTAGCATGTGAAAATAATCAAAATGATGAAGTCTAGTATCTAGATAGCGGTGCTAGTAAGCATATGACTGGAAATAAAAACTTGCTTTCTAAGTTGGTAGAATCAGAATTAGGGCAAGTCAAAGTTGTTGATGCTAGAGCCTTTGCAATTAAAGGGATTGGAGATATAACAACTGAAACTAAGACAGGAAAGCATGAAAAGATGTCAGATGTTTATTATGTTCCTAGTTTGCGAAGCAATCTATTAAGTGCTAGCCACCTTTTAAAAAAGGGTTATGAGATCAATTTACATGATAAATTGTGCATTTTGACTAGAGAAAAATCAAATTGTCACAAAGATCCCATTGGCATCAAATAATCTGTTTCCTATTCAGCTAAAAGTTACTAATATTGCTTCTCATTTCACTAGCACGAATGGCGAAATTTCAAAACTATGGCATGACAGGTATGGTCATTTAAATTATAGAGCTTTGAAATTATTATCAGAAAAGAAAATGGTAGATGGTCTTCCTCAGATTGATCAATTGAATGAAGTTTGTGGGGCCTGTCAACTTGGAAAGTAACATAGAAGTCCATTTCCACACAAGTCATCTTGGAGAGCCAGACAACCACTACAGCTAATACATTCGGACTTGTGCGGTCCAATTCCAGTTTTATGGTTTGGAGGTAGCAGATATTTTATCTCTTTCATTGATGACTTTAGTAGAAAAATCGGATTGCTTTCAAGCTTTCAAAGATTTTAAAGCTGAAGTTGAGAAGATTTCTGGATTTTCTATTAAGACATTAAGAACTGATCGTGGGACCGAATATCTTTCAAGGGACTTTGAAAAGTTGTGCAGAAATCTTGGAATAAGACATGAACTAACCGTACGGTATTCGCCACAGCAGAATGGAGTTTGTAAAAGAAAAAACCGAACCATTATGGAAATGGCAAGATGCATGCTTAAAAGAAAGCAACTACAACGAAAACTATGGGCAGAGACAGTTGCTTGTGCAGTATATTTGATCAACAGGTCACCCTCAAAAAGCTTGAATAACATGACTCCTCATGAAGCCTCATATGGTTATAAACTAACAGTTTCAAATCTTAAGATCTTCGGTAGTCTTGCTTTTGCCCATATACTGGATGCTATAATGAATAAATTGGATGATAAAGCTCGAAAATGCATTTTTTTTGGAATCCGACCACTTCTTTTCCATCAAATTTAGAATCCGACCACTTCTTTTCCATCAAATTTTTTACATCCATGTTAAGCCTTCTCACAAGCAATCTACAACTAGTTTTTCGTTTCTTGTGCTCCTCAGAGGCTTGGATTTGCAGGTGGATTGTTTCTCGGAAGATCTAATGGTTTTGCTTTAGATAATAAGCGAAGTCAAGATATCATTATCATTAAGATGGCAGTTGCATGCATCCTACCACGGCCTGCACACGTTGCTATTTTCGTGTGCCTGCGTCCCTGCCATGGCCTGCACACTGTGCTTGAAAAACATCATGATGCCTGACATGGCCTGCACACGATTCCTAAAAGTACCTAAAAAAACCTTAAGATACCTGATATGGCCTATACAAGATCCTGCCTTTGAGTACATGAAGGTGCCTTCGTGTGCCAGCGTCCCCCTCATGGCTAGCACACGGTGCTCCCTACGTCCCTGCCACAACCTACACACGTTGCTACCTTTGTGTGCCGGTGTCCCTACCACAGAATGCACACCGTGCCTGGAAAAACCTCATGATATCTGACATGGCTTGCACACAGTTCCTAAAAGTGCCTTCGTGTGCCTGTGTCCCTACCATGGCCAGCACACGGTACTGCCTTTGTGTGCATCCATCCCTGCCCCAACATGCACGCATTGCTGCCTTCGTGTGATTGCGTCCCTGCAATAGCATGCACGTGGTGCTGCCTTCATGTGCCTGCATCCCTGCCTTGGCCTACACATCGCGCCTGAAAAACCTAATGATTCCAGACATGGCCCCTACTTGATTCCTGAAAGTGCCTGAAAAAACCTTAAGATGCATGATATGGCCTGCAGATGATCCTGTTTTTGTGTGCCTGAAGGTTCCTTCGTGTGCCAACTTCCCTGCAATGGCCAGTACATGGTACTGCCTTTGTGTATGAAAATGCGTGTGAAACCCATTGGATACAAAAGAAAAATCAAAAACAAACATGTTCAAACAAGAAAGGCTGGGGAAATGCACAAGACAACTAGAAAAGCATACACGTTCAACAACATCACCACAGCCTACAGCTATCATCATTTTGATCTATCTCATCAACTTGACCAATTTGTGGAGCTACTTTTCTAACCTTACATTTAGCGACAAGGCCTCAAGCTGGCATGAGGTTAATTTCTTTTGAGACTCAATGTGATTTTGCTTCAACTCAAAACCAACATGGCTCTTAAAATCGTAGATGGAAAGTACCGTATTATGACACTTGCATAATATCTTATCCTTTGTAATCAAACTTTCTTTCATCGCATAATTTTTAGTTTCCGTAATCGAACAACTTTATTTACCAAAACAACACTAAATGAGTCAATTAGGATAACACAGTTCCCAATTTTGAAGCCGACCATTTCTCTTCCGGCAAATTCTTTGCACCCCTGTTAAGACTCCTCACAAGCAATCCGCAACTACCTTTTCCTTTCTTGTGCTTCCTCATAGGCGGGATAGCATGTGGACAAATTCTTGGAAGGTCATATGGTTTTGTTTTAGATAATAAGTGCAATCAAGAGATTATCATCATCATTTCAGGCATCATGAGGTTTTTCCAAGCACGGTGTGTAGGCCGTGTCATGGACGCATGCACACGAAGGAAGCACCGTGTGCTGGCCACGGTAGGGACACAGGCAACTGCCATCTTAATGATGATGATGTCTTGATTTCACTTATTATCTAAAGCAAAACCATTAGATCTTCCGAGAAACAATCCACTTGGTATCCCAGCCTATGAGGAAGTACAAAAAATGAAAAGGCAGTTGCAGATTGCTTGTGAGTAGTCTTAATAGGGGTGCAAAGAATTTGGTGGAAAAGAAGTGGTCAGCTTCAAAATTGAGCATTGTGTTATCCTAATTAACTCATTCAGTGTTGTTTCGCTAAAAAATATGTGATGAAAGAAGGTTTGATTACAAGGGACAGGATATTATGCAAGTGTCATAATACGGTACTTTCCATCTACGATCATGTTGGTTTTGAGTTGAAGCAAAATCGCATCGATCTTCTCATCGAGTCTCATAAGAAATCAACCTCATGCCAGCTTGAGGCCTTGTCGCTAAATGTAAGGTTAGAAAAGTAGCTCCACAAATTGGTCAAGTTGATGAGGTAGATCACAATGATGATAGTTGTGGGCTGTGGTGATGTCAGTGAACGTATATGCTTTGCTAGCTGTCTTGTGCATTTCATCAGGCTTTCTTGTTTGAACAAGTCTATTTTTGCTTTTTCTTTTGTATCCAATGGGTTTCATACACATTTTCTCCTTTTATTAAATTTAAAGTACTTTCCTAATATTTTTAGATATTTTAATTACTGGAAAGAGCGCAAGCATTTGTTTCCAAGCACACACTACTGGTAACGTGTGTCTAGTTGCCGAGTTTTATCAACGTCCAAGTATAGAAATTCATTAAGAGGTTTGTTCCTGGAATTAAGAAAATGAACCCTTTTTTCACAATGTTTTTGGGTCTCTTGCTTCCAGTGGGCGTGTTAGTAATCTGAGTTCAATTGTTACTTTAGATGCTTATGTCTTTTAACGTCGAGAAGCTCGTTTAATCTGCCATTCCCTGTGTATAGTGGAGACAAGGACAAAGGGTTTTGAGCAAAACTAACCTCATGGTTTTTCCATGATCCATATGGCTGAACAAGCCCGTGTCAGATTACCACGAATCAATAAAATGGTGAGGGTTCTTTTATTTGATATTTTGTTCATCCTGATTCAGAGATGTGTTTGGTGAAGCTTGAAAGTAAAACTAAAATAACATACCAAAGCAAGGCACTCCTGTTTATCATTTCCAATTGTTTAAGATGTAGTATCTCTACTTTCTAGTGGCATTTTCTTGGGGTTTTGGGTTGTTCAGATTGGTGGGTTTTGGTCAGCTGTTGATTGGGTTGTATTTGCGCTTTCTTGAAGTTTCAAACCTAAACTGTTGGTTGAGATTTCCTGCTACACACAATGTTGGATGTGCATTTAGGGCTTCAGTGTTCGAAGATTCCTCACCCTCTTCTATGGGCTATTTTTGTATGTCATGTTTTTGCACATTGTATAACATCCCAAAATTTTATATAATAAGATTATTTAGTTATAAGAATTTTGACCTAGACACCTTTTATGAGTTTGACATGTTGAAGGACTAAGTTCAAAATAAGTTTTTGACGGCAATAAATTTATTTGGGCCAAATAGTATATTTAGGGAGGGGCTCGAGAAAAGTTATTAGATAAGACATAATCAATTTAGAGCCAACCATAGAAAGTTATGATTAAATGAAATTTTAAAGGAATTAGTTCTCTTTGGTTAAACAGGTTATGGTAATTGAAGTTAAAGTATGATTTTAAATCTTAGTGATAATTAATATAATTCAACGACGTGTTTATTTCATAAGCGGGTTATTATATTTTCGTTTCAATGAAATACAAAGCCCATGTTTTAATTGTTATTTACTATTGAAAATAGAAAAATAATTTTTTTTATAGTTTTCGCACTTGCTTAAAGAAAAGTTAAGTTTTAGTAACACTGTAACGTTCGTATAAATTGGGGTGTTACGTGTTGTTTCCGTGTGGGCTTCTTGCTTTGAGCCTTTTGTTGTTAGGCTTCAGAGGCATCCTCGAGCCGAAGGCAATGGTTGGGAGCCTAAAATAATAAAACATAAAAAATCTTACATGTTTACCCTAATTATTTATATAATTTAAGATCTTTCCATAATTCCTTTAGTTCAAACTCTTCATTTAAATTTAGGGAAAATTCATGGATCAGGTTTTAAGTTTCACCAATGCAAAAATCAGGTTTTAAAATTTTTTTAAAATAAGGTCACAATTATATGCATTTTGGTCACACATATCTTATTAATTATTTAACAATTAATTTTCGACCACAACTTATCAAATTAATTGGTTACAGATTATTTCGATGTCACAATTTATAGATCATAATTGACTTCATTGGTCACTGATCAAAAAATTTATAGGTCACAAATTTTTAATTGGTCACAAGTTAAAAAAAATTGTAGATAACAGAGATTACATTTTCAAATTTGTTGGTCAAACATTATATTTTTAGTCACAGATTGTCGAATTTTGAGGTCACAGTTTAATAGTTAACCACATATAACCGTATAGTTGGTCACATACACCCAAATAGCCGTCCCCCAATCCCAATCCACCACCAATACTTGGTCACAAATTGACCAAATAGTTGGTGATAAATACTCTTCGTCGTATCCTTGTTGCCACCGCCGCCATCACAACCATCCACCAACAATAACACAAACAACAACCACCACCCAAACCACCACAGATGAGGCCAAACCACCAACAACATATCCGCCAACACACAGCTACATACCAACAACAGCCAACAGCTACACACACATATCCGCCACCAACAAAAGCCAGACACACATCAGCCACCACCAACAGCCACTCACACGGATCCGCCACCTCTCTGATTTCCTCAACTACGATCTGCCATACACCCATGGCAGCGTCACCGTGAACGACGGCAGCGTCGCCGCGCTGAACTGCAATAGCATCACGACGCTGCTGCCGTTCAAAGTAGTGTCGTCATGACGCTGCAGAGATAGACGAGGGAGAGAAGGGGAAGGAGGGAGAAGAGAGGAGGAGGAAAGTAAGGGAAAGAAGGGAGCGCCGCCGTAAGGAAAAGAATGGGGAAGAGGAGGGAGGTGCGAGGGATAGGGGAAGGGAGTAGAGAGATAAATTAAGTTATCAATTAGGGTTTTAATATAGTACCTTATTTTTGAATAAATAGACTATATACCTGAATTTTAAAAATCAATCTTTAAACACCGGGTTTTACGTAATTACCACTTAAATTTAAGTATGATTTACTTAAATATTTAATGTTGCTAGGCTTGTAACAAATTATGTATAAGGTCTCATAATAAATAGTCATTGAGGGCCTCAAAATTCTTAGAGTCGGCTCTGTTGGGCTTCTATTGAGTATGAGTATTGGTCTATAGAATAATTCAGTTTTTAGTGGACCATTCTATACATCATTATCCAATTTGGGCATGTGGAATATCTAGGCAACAACTTGAGGGGAGATTTGAATTTGTAGATGTTTTGTATGTGTTTGATTTCTATATATAGTTATAATGTATAGATGATTTATATGAGTTAGATTTACAAATAGGATTAATTTAGATCTTGTATAAATAATCTTTGAATTGGATGAATATACAGTAAATTCAGCCGAAATTTCAACAGATACAAATGTCGTAGTGTATGCTTGACATATGTTCCTTGTATCGAGCTCTATTCGGTCATCACAAAGCCGTTTACTTGTGAGTTTTCGGGTCTATTGAAAAGGGCGATAAAAACCAATCATTTCTTCCTTATTTGCTGCCCACGGATTTTATTATCTCTAAGTGTTTCAATTCAAGACTCCTAATTTCTGAATTAGAGGAACCCTAATTTTATTGCAGTTTGAATTAAATAAGAGGTGATTTTTTTCCGTTATCAATATTTCGCTTTTTAATTCTTCGTTTCAATTGATTTGTTGGCTACTTGAATTTTGCAGTGAGAGCTATGAAATTTGGCGAAAGATTTGGTTTTGATTTTGATCCATTTATGGGTTTTGATTGGGAAAGTAAAGTTTATAAGGTGGAGTTTTATCTAATTTTTGGAATTTACTTATTTTGACAAATGGAGTTTTGTGTAGCTCGGTGTTTATCTGTTTTTTTCTTTAACTTTTGTGTTGAATTTCTTGGATTCAGTACTTAGTTTTTTGACCTTTACATGTGATTATCACATTTGCAGATTCAGAGGCACTGACATTTGTAATTTTAGATGCACAGCCTAAGATCTAGTGTTACATTCATCTCTTACCTAGTGAATTTAAAATGGGAAGTACACTGGTGATATAAAGTAGATTTTAGCGTATTTACTGGTTTTAGGTGTTGTAGTTTTATGGTAAATTAGTGTAACACTTGTAGATTCTATTATGTGGTATTATAAGTGCGATTTTACTTTTCGCAGGACTCAACGTTTCATCTATTATGTTCAAATTTCCGAAGCATACCACCTCTTTTCCTCCAAATTCTGTTCATATATCTCATCAACTGACCTGTTTTGAGTAGCTACTTTTCTAGCATTGTATTCTGCTGACCAGGCCTCAAGTTGGCATGAGGTTAATGTCTTACCAGTCTCCATAAAATGATCCAGGCAAGTTTGCTTCAAACCAGAACCAGCATGACTCTTAAACTCAGAGATGAAAAGTGTAATATAACGACATTTGAGTAATATCCTGCCCCTTGTAAACAAACCATCTCTCATAACATAATTTTTAGCTTCCATTACTGGACAACTTCATTTCGGGAAACAACACCTGAATGACTTATCCAGGATAACATAGTTCTCAATTTAGAAGCCGACCCCCTTCTTTTCCATCAAATTCATTGCACCTTGTTAAGGCTCCTCACAGGCAATCTGCAACTACCTTTTCATTTCTTGTGCTTCCTCAAAGGCTTGAATTTGCTGCTGGACCGTCTCTCGGAAGATCTGATGGTTTTGATCTTTATAATTAGTGAAATAAAGAGATCATCATTAGGATGGCAAGAAATGATGATGATAATCTACAGAGAGGAGGAGCCTTAATTGGGGTGCAAAGAAGTCGGTGGAATAGAAGTGGTCTGCTTCCAAATTGAGAATTTTGTTATCCTGATTAACTTATTCAGGTGTGTTTTCGATAAATAAAGTTGTTCAGTTATGAAAGCTAAAATCTATGTGATGAAAGATGGTTTTATTACAAGGGGCGGGATATTATGCGAGTGTTGTAATACGGCGCATTCCATCTGTGATTTTAAGAGTCGCGCTGGTTTCGAGTTGAAGCAAAATTTCCTTGATCTTTTCATTGAGTCGTGTAAGACATCAACTCATGCCAGCATGAGGCTTGGTCGCTAAATATAAGGCTAGAAAATTATCTCCTCAAACTGGTCAAGTTGATGAGATAGAACAAAATGATGATAGTCGCAGGCAGTCGTGATGTCGGTGCACTTGTATGCTTTGCTAGCTGTCATCTGCGTTCCATCAGGCTTTCTTTTTGAAAAGGTTTGTTTTGCTTTCTCTTCTGTATCCAATGGTTTTTGTGTACCTTTTCTACTTTTAATAAATTTTAAAGTACTTTCCTAATCTTTTTAGATTTTTTAATTACTGGAAAGAGCGCAATAATTTGTTTCCAAGCACACACTACTGGTAACGTGCATCTAGTTGCCGAGTTTTATCAATGTCTAAGTATGAAAATGCATTAAGAGGTTTGTGGTCAACTTGAGCCCTACTGAAACTCAAATCATAATTCTCTTGGAACGAAGCAAATTGTAAATGTTCCTGGAATTAAGAAAATGAACCTTTTTTTACAATCTGTTTCAGGGTCTCTTGATTCCAATGCGTGTGTCCGTAATCTGAGTTCGATTGTTACTTCAGATGCTTAAGTGTTTGAAGGTCGAGAAGCTCATTTTATGTGTTGTGGTGACACATGGACGAAGGGTTTTGAGCAAAACTAACCTCGTGCTTTTTTCGGGATCCTTATGGCTGAAGAAGCATGCGTGTCAGATTACGACAAATCAATAAAATGGTGAGGGTTCTTTGTATTCGATGTTTTGTTGATCCTAATTAAAAGAGCATGTTTGACGAAGCTTAAAAGTAAAACTAAAATAACGTACCTAAACATGTTTGGAAAGTTAGTTAAGGCAAGCATCCTCTTTGTCAATTTTCAATTGTTTAGTACGTAGTATCTCCACTTTCTAGTATAAATTTCTTGGGTTCCTAGCTTTTTTTTTTTTTTTTTCAGTTTTTGGTTGTGGTTGTTTTTGGTTGTTCTGATTGGGTGGCTTTTCGTGAGCTGTTGATTGGGTTGTTTTTGTGAATTCTTAAAGTTTCAAACCCTAAAATGCTGCTTGGAAAATTTCCTGACAAAGAGACATGTTCTTCGCTTACTTTTCAGTTGGTTGTGGACATGCGTTTAGGGCTTCTACAGTGTTCAAAGATTCCTCACCCTTTTGTAGGTGTTGTTTTTGTATGTGATGTTTTTGCACATTGTGTAACATCCCAAAATTTAATAAAATAAGATTATTTAGAGATAAGAATTTTGACTAGACACCTTTTATATATGAGTTTGACATGTTGAGACACTAAGTTCAAAATAAGTTTTTGACGTCAATAGTTTATTTGGGTGAAATAGTCAATTTTTGAAGAAGTGAGAATTATCATATCAATATTGGACTCGTTTGGTAACTCATATTTAATCAGTATGAAATTTAAAAGGAATTAGTTCCATTTGATTAAACAGGTTACGGCAATTGATGTTACAGTATATTTTAAATATTAGTTATAATTAATCTAAACTTTAGTGCTTAACTCCTAATCTAATTATGCTTGGCCAAATCCAATTTCATTGTATTTAGGCTTATCACCAATTTTCAGGATAAATTTGATTAGAATGCATGAAAGATTGCTAATTCCATTTTCACTAGGAGACTCTGCCTATTTATACCCCATGTCGACACCAACTTCATCTTTCACACTCATCAGATTTATTTACAAAATAGCATACACACTGTGGCCATCAGATTTTTATCTCTCATGTCTCCCTTTTGTACATAAAATTATAAATTTTCAACCCAAAACCCGTAGAAAGTGTACGTGCATACACTTATAGTCCATAAAGTTTTAGTGAATTAAACGTGAAGATCTACGATTTTATCTTCTTTTAATAATTTTTTCAAGCTTTACGGCTTTTCAATAATGAAGTAAGAAACTTCATGTGGAGGTGGTTCATTTCTTATGTTTTTATATACTGAGCGAACTGTGCATGAATTGTTGGTGAACCATCGAGTTTAACCTAACGTGACGTGAACTCTTTTGGGTTATTTATAATGAGATCTCCTCTGGGATTCCAAAAGGAAACGAAATGCGGAATCCTTCAAGAATTCAAAATAGTTACGTAATGAGTGCCTCGCTTTATCACCAAAATACTCCAAATGAAATGTGGTATCTCCTTTGAAAATGTTTGCTTTTCTTTCTCTTCTGTATCCAATAGTTTTCATGTACCTTTTTTACTTTTATTAAATTTTAAAATACTTTCCTAATATTTTTAGATTTTTTAATTTCTAGAAAGTGCGCAATAATTTGTTTCCAAGCACACACTACTGGTAACGTGCGTCTAGTTGCCGAGTTTTATCAACGTCTAAGTATGGAAATGCATTAAGAGGTTTGTGGTCAACTTTAGCCCTACTGAAATTCAAATCATAATTCTGTTGGAACGAAGCAAATTGTAAAGAACTCAAAGGGAAAGAAAAAAACATCACATTTTCATTCAAAGAGTGGTGCAAGACATAGCTAGAACATATATAGCCATCATTCTATTACATCACAAATGTTTTTTATCCAATATCTATTTTACCTACTACCACTTTGCTTATATGACAGCCTACTCATTTCCCTGCAAGATCATACTTGCTTAACTTATAAAATAAAACTTAAGCTAAGACTTAGTACGTCAAGAATATAGGAATAATAACAACAAAAGTATCAATGCTAAATATCGATACTGCTCCTTAAGACTTTTGTTGGAAACACCAAGGTATCTCCTCAATGTTTCAAATCTTCCTTTGGACAATTATTTAGTAAAGATATCAACTTATTGGTCCTCGGTGTTGCAAAGCATCAACTCCACTTCCTTCCTATCTTGAGCTTCTCTTATTGAATGATACTTAATCTTTATGTGTTTTGTTCTTCCATGAAATATCGGGTTTTACACCATTGCCACATCTAATTAATTGTCACAAAAGATGGTTGTGGCTTCCTCATTTATGCTTTAAACCCTTCAACACTTTCCTTAGCCAAATAGCTTGATTTGTGGCCTCTGAAGCTGCTATGTACTCTACCTCTACAGTAGATTAAGCCACATTTTTCTCCTTCATGGAATTCCAGCACACTATACTTGAACCAGCATAAAATATATAGCCTGGGGTAATTTTCATATCATCAACTGAACCAGCCCAGTCAATATCTGTAAATCCAGTTAGAAGCAGCCTTTCTAATTTCTTAACCAAATTCCCAGCTCTTTTGTTCCTTTCACATACCTCAGCACTCTCTTTGCTGCCTGGAAATGAAGTTCACTTAGCTCTTGCCTATATCTAGATAAGATGTTGGCTGCAAATGTAATATCAGGTCTCATAGAAGTCAAGTATTGTAAGCATCCAACTATACTTCTATACATTTTCTCATCTATCCTCTTGGTTCCATCATCATTTATCAATTTCAAATTCAGAACCAATGGGGTACTTACTGGCTTGCAATTCTCCATGCTAAACTTCTTCAGCATTTCTCTAATATATTTCCTTTGACACACAAATATACCATATTGAGTTTGAACCCAAGTCTGTCATCTCAAATTCCTTTTTCAATTCATCTTTCACTTGCTCGATCAATGTAAAACTGCTACCAGCAATTGAAAGATCATCAACATATAATGAGATGATGATCATCTCTTTCTTCTCCTCCATCATCTCCTCATTTATGTACAAAATTTTCTCATTCATACTTCTCAAAAACCCAAGCCTGCTCAAATGTTTATCAATTTTGCTATACCAGTCTCTTGGAACCTGTTTTAAACCATACAAGGCCTTCTTCAGAAGATATACCTTCTCATCTTTCTCAGCAACTTGGAAACTTTCAGGTTGTTCAATGAATATCTCTTCCTCCAAGTGTCCATTCAGAAATGTTGACTTCACATCTAATTGGTATATCATCCAGCCTCTATGAACTGATATGGCAAACAATAATCTGATGGTTTCATACGTTGCTACTAGTGTAAACGTGTCATTAAAGTCTATACCAAATTGTTGAGCATATCCCTTTACTACCAACCTGGCCTTGAGTTTATTCACTGAGCCATCTGGATCTAGCTTCGATTTATACACCCATTTCACTCCAATTACAGGTTTATCTTTTGGTCTGTCAACCAGTAACCAAGTTTCATTCTTCTCAATAATGTTTAACTCCTCCTTCATTACAACCATCCATTCTTTTGAGTTTGCAGCCTCAGCAAAGTTTGAAAGTTCCAGAGTAGCTGAATTGCATCTAGTATATATGTCTGCAGTGGTCTTGTTTTCAGAACAACATTCTCAGAATCAGATTCACTATCAGACAGTGCCTCTTCTTCATTAACTTCAGCATCACTTGTCTGAGGATTTGCTTTTGGAATTTGAAGTTGATTATTTCCAGTTGATTCCCAGTTCTATGAGGCTTCTTCATCCACTTTAATATCCCTACTAGAAATTATTTTCTTGCTTTGAGGATTGAAGACTCTATAGCCTTTGGCATTGCTGTAGTAACCAACTAGAACTCCAACCTCAGCTTTTTGGCTCAACTTATCTCTCTTCACTTCAGGTATGTGACAGTAACAGATGCTCCCAAACACTTTCAGATGAGAGACATCAGGCTTTATTCCATACCATACTTCAAAATGAGTAGTTTTGTCCAATGATTTTGTAGGCAATCTGTTGAGCAAATACAGTGCAATATTCACGGCTTCTGCCCAGAACTCCCTTGGAACTTTTTTCTCAATCATCAAGCATCTAGCCATCTCCATAACTGTCATGTTTTTTCTTTCACATACATCATTCTGCTGTGGAAAGTATGGAATGGTTAGCTGATGTTTTATCCCCATTTCTTCACAAAATTTGTCAAATTGGCTACAACAGTAGTCTATTCCATTATTTGATCTGATGGCTTTGATTTTGCTATCACATTCATTTTCCACCAAACTTTTGAACTTCTGAAACATACTTACATTCTTGACATATCGTCAATGAAGAGAACAAAATACATGCTTCCATTCAATGTTGATGTCCTCATTGGTCCACAAACATCTGAGTGTATCAGCTCAAGTCTTTTTGTAGCTCTTTTTGCTTGATTTTTAGGGAATGACATCCTGGTTTGTTTTTCAAGTTGGCATACATCACACATACAATTATCATGACTGATTTCAGGAATGTTCTCAGCTAATCCTAATTCATGCATTTGTTTGAGTGAAGTATCATTAGCATGTCCAAACCTTTTGTGCCATAAAGAAGACTCAATGACAATGCCTATAAGTTCCTGATCACCTACATTTTACCACTCTAGAGGGAAGCTCCTATTTCTCATGCCAATAGTCATTACTTCCTAATTTTCTGAATCAAGTATAATGCATCCCTTATCTTTGAATAAAAGTGTATAATCTTTATCAATCAATTGACCAATACTAATCAAGTTCTGATCAATATTTGGAACATATAAATCATCAGAAATATACTTTGTACCTGTGGAAGTCTGCACAAAGATTACACCAACACCTTTAACCTCAACAAACTCTATATTCGCAACTTTAACTCTTGATCTGTATACATCATTTAACTCAACAAAGATGCTGAGATTGGAAGTCATATGATGAGTGTACCTACTGTCCAATAGCCAAGCTTCATCATTACTACAGACCTTCTGGTTCAATACTGTGAACAAGTGTTCTTCCTACTGGATCTCTGTTACCTGATCTTGTTGTAGTTCTTGCTTTTCCTTCTAATTTTTACAGACCTTTTCAATGTGACCAAATTGCCTACAAGCCCTGCATTGGACTCCTGGCCTGAATCAACACCATTTAGATGAATGTCCTTTCCTCTTGCAGTGTAGACAAGGTGGATATTTTCTTTACCAGCTCATTTTTGGTTCTCAGATTCCTTTTTTCATTAGATGGTTTCTTAACAGCATAGCTCGTTTCAACTTTGTGCTTCTCCTTAGCAGATAAGGCTCCCTCAACTTGTTCCTCTTGTCTTATTAATCTACTCTGCTCTGTGGTTTCAAGGGCATTAACCCTGGAATCTTCAAGTGAAGAGATCTTAGCTTTAAACTTTTCAGGTAAGCTAATCAAGACCTTCTCTACTATACTTTTATCTGGAAAATCATCACTTAATAGCCTGATTTGATTCATTGCCTTTATCAACCTATCAGAGAACTCTTTAACAGATTCTGAAGCCTTCATTTTCATAGTTTCAAACTCCCTTCTCAGATTCAGTACCTACATATGCCTGGTTCTCTCATTGGCTCGAAATTCCTCCTTTAATATGTCCCAAGCTTCCTTTGCTATTTTACATGTTATAATCCTAGTGAAGATAGTGTCTGAGACAGCTGATTGGATGCATGAAAGAGCTTTAAACTTCTTAGCAACTTCCTCACTATGTTTCTTCAGTTGTACAATAGTGGGATTTGCTCTCAATAGAAGGGGTTCAGCACCGGTTTCTGTGATCTCCCAAAGGATGTAAGCTTTCAAGTATGCCTTCATCTTTGTAGACAAGAAGTCATAATTTTTTCATCTAAACACCGAAGGTAAAGGAGCTGTAAAGCTATTGGAAGCCATCACCCTTACGCACAAATCACTCGGTTGGTTTTATGAAAGGTCCTTTATGGTTTTCTCTCTGGTATTTGCCTATCTTTCTTGCTGCGAGTTCTAAGGCCAAAGGAGCTTTGATACCACTATTGCAATATGAACTCAAAGGGATAGAAAAAAATCACATTTTCATTCAAAGAGTGGTGCAAAACACAGCTAGAACATATATAGCCATCATTCTAATCATCACAAAAGTTTTTTATCCAACAACTATTCTTACCTACTACCACTTTGCTTATATAACAACCTACTCATTTCCCTGCAAGACCATACTTTCTTAGCTTATAAAATATAACTTAAGATAAGACTTAGTACATCAAGAATATAGGAATAATGACAACAAAAGTATCAATGCTAAATGTCAATAGTTCCTGGAATTAAGAAAATGAACCTTTTTTTACAATGTATTTCTAGGTCTCTTGCTTCCAGTGCGCATGTCAGTAATCTAAGTTCAATTGTTACTTCAGAAGCTTAAGTGTTTGAAGGTCGAAAAGCTCATTTTAAGTGTTACAGAAACATGGACGAAGGGTTTTGAGCAAAACTAACCTCGTGCTTTTTTCGGGATCCTTATGGCTGAAGAAGCATGTGTGTCAGATTACGACAAATCAATAAAATGGTGAGGGTTCTTTGTATTTGATGTTTTGTTGATCCTAATTAAAAGAGCATGTTTGACGAAGCTTAAAAGTAAAACTAAAATAACGTACCTAAACATGTTTGGAAAGTTAGTTAAGGCAAGCATCCTCTTTATCAATTTCCAGTTGTTTAGTATGTAGCATCTCCACTTTCTAGTAACATTTTCTTGGGTTGCTAGGTTTTGTTTTCTCGGTTTTGGGTTGTGGCTGTTTTTGGTAGTTCTGATTGGGTGGCTTTTCGTCGGCAATTGATTGGATTATTTTTGTGAATTCTTCAAGTTTAAAACCCTAAAATGCTGCTTGGAAAATTTCTAGACAAATAGACATGTTCTTGGCTTACTTTTCAATTGATTGTAGACGTACGTTTAGGGCTTCTACAGTGTTCAAAGATTTCTCACCCTTTTGTAGGTGTTGTTTTTGTATGTGATGTTTTTGCACATGTGTAACATCCCAAAATATTATAAAATAAGATTATTTAACGATAAGAATTTTGACCTAGACAGCTTTTATATATGAGTTTGACATGTTGAGACACTAAGTTCAAAATAAGTTTTCAACGACAATAATTTATTTGGGTCAAATAGTTAATTTTTGAAAAGTGAGAATTATCATATCAATATTGGGCTCATTGGGTAACTCATATTTAATCATGTATATTAGGCTTAAGAAAAGTTAATTTAGATCAAACAGGATCAAGTTAGAGCCAAAGAAAGAAAGTTATAATTAAATGAAATTTTAAAGGAAATAGTTCTATTTGATTAAACAGGTTATGGCAATTGATGTTACAGTATATTTTAAATATTAGTTACAATTAATGTTATGAATTCTGAATCACAAGATAATGATGATAATGAAATAAAAGATGAAGAAAATAAGAACATAAGAATTTTAGAAGAGGAGAATCCACGATAATCAATAGTTTTATGTTTACAATATCAAGATTTCAATAATCTCAATTTAAATCTAAGCTCGAGGGACGGGGTAGCAACACGCGGGCGACGAACTCTCGGGTTGTTTTCCACTGGGCTCGCTTGAGTGGCCAGCTAGCACTAGGCTAGCAAAAATGCGGCGACTTTTTCATCCGGTCCATAATTTTGATCTTTTCAAGACCACTCCAATTTATACTCCAATAGCCAATAGAATTTGGGTCAAACCACAACAAATCTCCACCTTGAACCAAATTTCATCACAAGGAATTCCAAGTCACAACTCCATGAACAATGACCACTCATTCTCTTTCAAATAAGCCACAATGGACTAAATCAATGACAAACACCCACTAACTTCAAGCAATGTTCAAACTTAGCAATAAGAAGTGGTTTTGTCATCATATTAGCAGAATTATAATAGTATCAACATTGCTCACTACAATATCACCACGAGCAATCACATCATACACAAAATGATACCTCAAATCAATATGCTAAGTCCTCTTGTGAAACATCTGATCCTTAGTCAAAAAAATTGCACTCTAACTATCACAGGATAATGTATATATCTAGAAGTCTTCACTAATTTTACCAATCAATCATCTCAACCACATAGCTTCCTTACATGCCTCTGTAATGTTCATGTATTCTACTTATATTGTATACAAAGCTACTGCATATTTCAAAGCTTTCCAACTGATAGCACAGCCTCTAAGGGTAAACACATACCATGTAAATGATCTCCTCTTATCAAGATCCCTTACATAATCTGAATCCACATAACCGATGACTTCATTTGAATTTCTACCAAAATGCAAACAAGCATTTGAAGAGCTCCTTAAGTATCTAAAGATCAACTGCGCTGCTTTCCAATATTCCTTACCAAGATTAGTCATGTATCTACTAAATGTACTAACTACATGTGCCAAATCAGGTCTTGTACAAACCATAGTATATATGAGCGAACCAACTGTACTGGAGTAAGGAACCTAAGACATATAATCAATGTCTTCATCTGACTGCGAATACAAGTTAGATGATAGTTTGAAGTGGGCAGCCAGAGAGTACTGACAGCCTTAGATTTCACCATATTGAATCTTTCAAGCACCTTCTCAATGTACCCCTTCTGACTCAAATATGATTTGTCAACCTTTCTATTCCTTAAGATCTCCATTCCAAGAATCTTTTCACTGCACCCAAGTCCTTCATGTCAAACTCTTTGCTAAGTTGTAATTTTACTTTTCTAGCATTTGTTTTATCATTGGCTGCTATGAGCATATCATCAACATATAATAACAAATATGTAGTTGATCCAGCACTTTCATTTCTGAAGTACACACAACAATCATAATTACATCTATTAAAACCATGAGTAGTCATGAATGAATCAAATCTCTTATACCACTGCATCGGTGACTGCTTTAATCCACACAAGGATTTCTTCAACAAGCACACATAGTCTTCCTTCTTTGAATCTATGAACCCCTCTGGTTGTTGCATGTAGATGTTCTTCTCAAGTTCTCCCTATAAGAATGCTATCTTGACATCCATTTGCTCAAACTCCAAATCATTCTTAGCCACCACTTCAAGTAAAGCCCGAATAGAACTATACTTCACAGCCAGTGAAAACACATCTATAAAATCAACACCCGGAATCTGACTGTAGCCTTTTACTACCAATCTAGCCTTATATCTAGCATCTTCAATCCCTAATGTGCCTTCCTTTCTTTTGAACACCCATTTACAAAGAACCGCATTTTTACCTTTAGGTAATTTCATCAAGTCCCAAGTATTATTTTTGCTCGTTGACTCCATCTTCTCCTACATTGTAATCATTCATCTGCTAGAATCACAACAACTAACTGGCTCTGAATATGTAGCAAGCTCCTCAATGGAATCAATGTCTTCAGCCACACTCAATGCATAAGCTACCAAATATGCTTCTCCATACTTCAGTAGAAGTCTAATCTGTCTGAGGTCTATCCTTAGTTATTGAATACTGTAGTGCTGATCATGTAGGTAAAGTAGGCAAGGTATTACTTTTTATCAACCTCGAACTGGACTGATCTGTAGTAGAATGTTCTGCAACCTCTGATTGTTCCTCTGAACCAACTTCCAACTCCACCTAAGTTGAATGATTATGTTCCTCAACTTTGTCAGAATCCCCAAGAGATGAACCACGAACCATAACAAGTTCATCAAATACTACATTCCTACTAACAACCACATTTCTAGTATCGGGACACCACAACTTATACCCCTTCATACCTGATTTATACCCAAGAAAGATGCACTTTCTAGACTCAGGTTCCAACTTCCCATTATCCGAATGAGCATAAGTCAGACACCCAAAAATTTTCAAATCAAAATAGCAAGAAAGTTTACCAAACCATACATCTCCAGGTGTCTTTTTATCAATGGCAACTAAGGTGAGCAACTAATCAAAAAACAAGTTTTAGTAACAACTTCAGCCCAAAAAGACTTAGGTAACCCAGAATTTGAAAGCATACAACGAACATTTTTCATCAAGGTTCTGTTCATCCGTTCTTCCACACCATTTTGTTGAGGAGTTCCAGGTACTGTCAAGTGTCTCAAGATGCCTTCAGCCCTGTAGAAGCTATTGAATTTATCTGAGTAAAACTCCAACCCATTATCAGTGCATAGGCATTTCACTTGCTTTTCAGTATGCTTCTCCGCCAACGTTTTTCACTCCTTAAAGGCCCCAAACACATCGCTCTTCCACTTCAAGAAGAATATCCAAACATTCCTGGAGAACTCAACAATTACTTTGAACAAGTAACAATAGCCTCCTTTAGATGGTACCCTAACTGGTCCCCAAAGATTTGAATTGATATATTCAAATATTCCCTTCATGTTGTGTCTTTTTTTAGTAAATTTGACACTTCTATTTTCCAAAACTCTATTTTACTGGTCTTCTGTCCATCAAGAAGTCTCCTTCTGCTCAGCTCCGCTATCTCATTCTCACTCATATGTCCGAGCCACATATGCTAATTTTTTGTAACTTCATCATCTGTGAAAGAAGTAGAAATTGCTGCATCCCCAATTACTGTGGAACCGTACAAAATGTATAGCTATGTAGAGTTTTTATGCCCCTTTATGGCAACAAGAGCACCATAGCTCACCTTCAAAACTCCACCTTCAAAATGTACAGCTATGTAGAGTTTTTATTCACCTTCAAAGCTAGGTAATCCTCATCTTCTCCTTGATAATAAAGCATCATAGACCTCTTTTATGGTGAGAGTATCCTGACTATAGAAAATAGTATCCCTAAAAGTCACATATGATGGTGGCAGCGAACATAACAATATCAAAGTCAAGTCCTCCTCGTCATACTTAACCTCCAATGTCTCCAAATCAGCCAGGATTTCTTTGAACATAGTTAAGTGATCATCCAATGATGTACCTTCAGACATCCGGTAAGAATACAAGCATTGTTCAAGTGTAGGTTGCTGGTCAAGCTCTTTGTCATGTAAAGTTACTCCAACTTCAACCACAATGCAGCATCACTTTTCTCCTTAAGAATATCATAAAGAACCTGATTCGAGAGATGTAGATGAATTTGAGATTGGGCTTTTCGATCCCTACGTCGATTTCATCCTACATCTAAATAGCAGGCATACTATCAAAGCCAAGCAAGGCTTCCTCCAAATCCATCTGCGCCAACACCGCTCGCATCTTCACTTGCCATAATGTAAATCTCATGTCTCTATCCAACAACGAAATGTCATACTTCATTGTCGCCATGTGGAATAGTAAACATGGCACTCTGATACCACTTGCTATGAATTCCAGATCATATGATAATGACGATAATGAAATAAAGATGAAGAAAATAAGAACACAAGATTTTTAGAGGGGGAGAATCCACTATAATTAATAGTTTTGTGTTTACAATATCAAAATTTCAATGATCTCAATTGAAACCTAAGCTCTCTTGAATGCTGCTCTTGAATGTTGTATGAACGTTTCTTTCTCTTCTCTTAATGTATACATTACAAGTCGTGACATATATATATATAAACCCTAGAGATAGGTTGTAGGAGATAGAAGTCCAAAACAGCGTCAAAAAACAAAACAGGCCTGGGCCGAATGAATCTGTGGCTCGAGCGACAGGCGAGTGAGATATCAACTAATGCCAGCTTGAGACTTGGTCGCTAACTGTAAGGCTAGAAAATTAGCTCTTCAAACTGGTCAAGTTGATGAGATAGATCAAAATGATGATAATCGTGGGGGCTGTCGTGATGTCAGTGCACTTGTATGCTTTGCTAGATGTCATTTGCATTCCATCAGGCTTTCTTATTTGAAAAGGTTTGTTTTGCTTTCTCTTCTGTATCCAATGGTTTTCATGTACATTTTCTACTTTTATTAAATTTTAAAGTATGTTCCTAATATTTTTAGATTTTTTAATTACTGGAAAGAGCGCAATAATTTGTTTCCAAGCTCATACTACAGGTAACGTACGTCTAATTACCGAGTTTTATCAACATCAAAGTATGGAAATACATTAAGGGGTTCATGTTCAACTTGAGCCCTAGTAAAACTCAAATCATAATTCTGTTGGAACGAAGCAAATTGTAAATGTTCCAGGAATTAAGAAAATGAACCTTTTTTTACAATGTGTTTCAGGGTCTCTTGCTTCCAGTGCGTGTGTCGGTAATCCAAGTTCGATTGTTACTACAGATGCTTAAGTGTTTGAAGATCGAGAAGCTCATTTTATGTGTTGTGGAGACACATGGATGAAGGGTTTTGAGCAAAACTAACCTCATGCTTTTTTCGGGATCCTTATGCCTAAAGAAGCCTGTGTGTCGGATTACCACGAATCAATAAAATGGTGAGGGTTCCTTGTATTTGATGTTTTGTTCACCCTAATTAAAAGAGCATGTTTGACGAAGCTTAAAAGTAAAACTAAAATAACATACCTGAACATGTTTGGAAAGTTATTTAAGGCAAGCATCATGTTTATCAATTTCGAATTGTTTAGTATGTAGTATCACCACGTTCAAGTAACATTTTCTTGGGTTGCTAGTTTTTTTTTTTTTTTTTTTCAGTTTTTGGTTGTGGTTGTTTTTTGGTTGTTCTGATTGGGTGGCAAAACTAAAAAAATGTACCTAAACATGTTTGGAAAGTTAGTTAAGGCAAGCATCCTCTTTATCAATTTCCAATTGTTTAGTACGTAGTATCTCTACTTTCTAGTAACATTTTCTTAGGTTGCTTGTTTTTTACTTTTTTTTCAGTTTTTGTTTGTGGTTGTTTTTGGTTGTTCTGATTGGGTGTCTTTTCGTCAGCTGTTGATTGGGTTGTTTTTGTGAATTCTATTAGAAAGGATATTGGGTCTAACTCAACCTAACAAAACCGGCTTGTTAGGGGAGAATTGTCCTCACCTTATTAAGTGGATCATGTTAATATTACCAGCCAATCTGTGATTCTAATATGTCCCCTCACGCATTGCGTGGACCATGCCAAACAATTATGAACAAATCAATATTGGGTGCACCCAACATTGCAAAACTGGACATGTTCTGATACCATATTAGAAAGGATATTCGGTCTAACTCAATCTCACAAAATCGACTTGTTAGGGGAGGATTGTCCTCACCTTATTAAGTGGATCGTGTTAATATCACCAACAAATGTGGAATTCTAATAAATTCTTCAAGTTTCAAACCCTAAAATGCTACTTGGAAAATTTCCTGCTACAGACAAAGAGACATGTTCTTGGCTTACTTTTCGGTTGGTTGTGGACATGCGTTTAGGGCTTCTACGTTGTTCAAAGATTTCTCACCCTTTTGTAGGTGTTGTTTTTGTATTTGATGTTTTTTCACGTTGTGTAACATCCCAAAATTCAATAAAATAAGATTATTTAGAGTTTGACTAGAAACTTTTTATATATGATGAGTTTGACATGTTGAGACACTAAGTTCAAAATAATTTTTTGACGACAATAATTTATTTGGGTCAAATAGTTAATTTTTGAAGAAGTGAGAATTATCATATCAATATTGGGCTCGTTTGGGTAACTCATATTTAATCAGGTATATTAGGCTCAAGAAAAGTTAATTTAGATAAAACTGGATCAAGTTAGAGCCAATGAAAGAAAGTTATAATAAATGAAATTTTAAAGGAATTAGTTTCATTTGATTAAACAGGTTACGGCAATTGATCTCACAGTATATTTTAAATATTAGTTATAATTAATCTAAACTTTAGTGGTTAACTCCTAATCTAATTATGCTCTGCCTATTTATACCCCATGTCGACACCAACTTCATCTTTCATACTCATCAGATTTATTTAAAAAATAGCATACACACTATGGCCATCAGATTTTTATCTCTCATGTCTCCCTTTTGTACATAAAATTATAAATTTTCAACCCTTAACCCGTTGAAAGTGTATGTGCATACACTTATAGTCCATAAATTTTTAGTGAATTAAACGAGAAGATCGAAGATTTTATCTTCTTTTAATGATTTTTTCAAGCTTTATGGCTTTTCGATAACGAAGTATGAAACTTCGGGCGCAAATGGTTCATTTCCTTATGTTTTTATATATTGAGTGAACTATGCATGAAATGTTGGTGGACCATCGAGTTTAACCTAATGTAACATGAACTCTTTTGGGTTATTTATAATGAGAACTCCTCTGGGAATCCGAAAGGAAACGAAATGCGAAATCCTTCGAGAATTCAAAATAATTGCGCAATGAGTGCCTCACTTTTCACTGAAATACTCCAAATGAAATGTGGTATAAAATCTCTATTTTATTGATTTATTTAATTGTATATGAAAGCTGCATGTATCTTACTGAGTATTGTCAAATACTCACTCTTACAAAAATTTATAGGTCATTGTTCAAGTATATCGGATATGTGGCACAAAGGTGATGTGTGTTGCCAAAAGGACTTGAAGATATAAAAGTATTAAGTTTTTCTATTTTTCAATTGATTGTTTAGTTTTATTTTTGTTTAAAGACATGTTTATTTCCTAAGGAGGTTATTAATATTTTCGTTCCAAATAAATACAAACTTCATGTTTTGATTGATATTTACTATTGAAAATAGAAAAAATAATTATTATTTTTATCTATTTTGCATTTACTTGAATAAAAGTTTTAGTAATAGTGTAGGATTTGTAAAAATTGGAGGTGTTACACGTTGTTTCCGTGTGGACTTGTTGCTTTGTTGGGCTTTTATCGAGTATATGAGTATTGTTCTATGGGGGTAATTAAGTTTGGGAACAATACATTTCTAAGGTGTTTACTTTACTCCTTTTCAAAAATACAAAAACAAGTTCCAAATTTCACAAATCAAGTTTTTTAATTTTTTATTTATGAATTAATGAATTATTAAATCAATTTATTATTAAATATTTAATTCTAATATAATATAATTACTCCACCACCCCTACCACTCCGGGGACTATTCCGGCTACCGTTTCGGTCACAACTCGTCTCCCACGACCATTCCGACGAATGCTCCAATTCCGACGACCATTCAGATGACCGTTCTGCCGCCACTTTGTTCCGGTGACTACTCCGATTCCGGCAAGTGTTCCAACTCCGGCGAAAATTTTTAGGTCACAATTCAGAATTTTCATAGGCCACAATTTGTATACTGGTCACAACTTAAAAATTTAAAAATCACAATTTGTTCATCGGTCATAAATCACAAAATCTATAAGTCACAATACTTATTTAGGTCACAATTTATCAAATTATTGGTTATAAATTAATAATTTTTAGGTCACACATCATGTATTGGTCACATTTTATCTAATTGATTGGTCACATATCGTTTGTTGGTCGCCAACCAACCAAATTAGTGGTCACAAACAACCAAATTATTTGTACTCACCACCAATATCATTTGTAACCACCACTTCGCCACCGCCTCTACCAGCAGCACTATCAACATCTTACCACTGCCACCAACCACTGCCAACACCACCATCGCCAACAACCACACAAATCATTCACGGCCATATCGTAACTTCTGCAGATCGCCACCAGATTCGCCAACAGCTCCAGATTTACTGCAAAACCACCTCACCGCCACCAATATCGACCACCAACATCACCAAATCCACCTGCCCCAAAAACCACCTCCACCACCAACCACAAATCCACAATTACCAACACCGCACAATCACCAACTACAAAATCATAGATCCACAATTAGTGTAACACCCCAAAACACGGAACAACAACAAAATCGTAGCCAGATCCACCATAACCGTCGCCAGATCCGCCATAGCAAACTCAAAAACTAAAAAAAGAAATTACGTATCTACGTCGCCCAATTCAGAACGATGAAGGAGATGTCGAATGAAGGAAAAGCTCTACGCATCACAACCACCATACCCATCCAATAAATCAAACTCGAAACTAAAAAAATAAAAACAAGAAAAAACATATCCACAGTGGCGGGGACAGTGGCTGGTGAGGAAGAGGGGAGAAGACAGAGACGAGAGGGAGAGTAAAGACGAGAGAGGGAAATGAGTGGAAGAAGAGTCTACGTCGTGGAGGCTTCGGCGTTGAGAGATAAGAGGAGATGAGGCGACTGTCGGGGTGGTGAAAGAGAGAGAAAGAGGAGGGAAAAATTGGTTCAAATGATTTAGGGTTTGGTTGGGTCAAATTATTTTATTGTATAATTATATAAAATAAAAATAAAAAAAGGTTTTTAAATTATTAATTAAAACCTGATTTTTGAAATGTTAAACTTGTGATCTTATTTGTGAAATTGGAAATCTAATTTCAAGTCTAGGTGTAATTTCTTCATTAAGTTTTAGACCATTCTATACATCATTATCCAAGTTGGCCATGTGGAATATCTAGGCAACAACTTGAGGGGAGATTTAAATTTATAGATGTTTTGTATGAGTTAGATTTCCATATATAGTTATAATGAATAGATGGTTTGTATGAGTTATATTTAAAAATAGAGTTAATTTAGATTTGCAGATGTATATAGTATATACACACATATTTATATATACAAAATTGAGTGAGGCCTCCTCTAATGTTGGGGCTGTGGTGTGGGCCTCACTAGCCTCGATCCAAAACCGGGCATGTGTATAAATAACCTTTGAATTGGATGAATGTACAATAAATTCAGCCCAAATTTCAATGGATACAAATGTTGTAGTGTATGCTTGCCACATTTTATGTGTATCGAGTCCTATTCGGTCATCACAAAGCCCTTTACTTTTGAGTTTACGGGCCCGTTAAAAAGAGTGATAAAACCAATCATTTCTTCCTTTTTAGCTGTCCCGTGGATTTTTACTATCTGTAAGCGTTACAATTCAAAATTCTAATTTCCAATCTGAAGGAACCTAATTTTACTACAGTTTGAATGAAATGCGAAGTGCGTTTCTTCTTTTATCAATATTTCTCTTTTTAATTATTTATTTCTATTCTTTTGTTGGTTATTTGAATTTGGCGATTGGAGCTACGAAATTTGATGAAAGATTTGGTTTTGATTTTGGTTCTTAATGGAAGTTTTTGAGGTGGATTTTTCTCAAATATTTGGAAATTACTTATTCTGACAAGAAACTGAGCCTGTTATTGCACACAATCAAAGATCATGGTGTATATTTCCTCACAAATTGATTGGTATTAGAGTAAATGATGGTGCAAAAAACTGGCAAAAACCATTGATTTTCAACTTGTAATTGCGATTTTCAGCCAATCCAAAAGTCAGGTAGAGAATCGGAAGGCATATTCTGGCTCCTGACATTGAGGTGAAGGCAGACGTTTAGCGCGTGAACCACCAAGCATGGCGGCGTGTGAGGCACGTGTGCAGAAACTGAAGCAGTGCGTGGCAGATTTTTCAACGAGGTTGTCCGAAGATAGATTGCTCTTGGAGGCTCTGCGACCTGCTGGTGGTGTTTGTTTTCTATTTCGGGCAATACGTTGTTCCTCGACTGTTTTACCCTTATCATTCGGGATCCGAGTTTTGTTGATTATTTTACTGCAGTTACCGAATGGTTTGGGGTGAATAGTGGTAGCCCTAAAGCAATAAAATCCACATCTCTCCTTATTTACATATCGTCGGATTGGTCCGCTTCTTATCATTTTTACATTCTTGTAATAACAAGTTGGCTAATAGGTTTGGGATTACAATGTGAGATAATCATTGCCTTTTGCTGGAATTTACAAATTATTTACCCTATTTTATGTATTAATCCATTCTATTCATATTTTCAAATCATTTGAGCTTATTTGCAATGTTTTTGTAGCATTGTGACTTGGGTTGAAGGCTACTCTGCAATAGCTAATAAAAGCTAAAAGATATTGTTCGTGAGAGAATGATGTCCAGTTCGAGCAAGGATATTTATGTTCCAATGTTCTCAGAAGAACATTTTGATCATTGGTCAGTTAAAATGAAAACAGTTTTGATATCGTAAGATTTGTGGGAATATGTAGAATGAGGGTATGAAGAACCCAACTCGAATTTGATGCTGACTGCGGAACAGAATCAACAATTGAGGAAAAATACAAGAAATGATGCAAACGCTCTTTCTATAATTCAACGACGTGTTTCATCAAGATTGTTTTCTACTATTCACAATGAAAAAGCAGTCAAGGCAGCTTGGGACATTCTACATAAGGACTTTCAGGTAAACTTCACGGTATAAAATATTGTGCTTCAAAGCTTTAGAAGGTAATTTAGGAAACTTGAATGTGAAAATATGATTTATTTTTTAAAAGAAAGATCTGATATTTCATAAATTACCTCATTCAGTAGTTTGTAGTGAATTATAGAGATCACATGTACATACCTAGAGTATTAAATTTCCTACATTTGATTTCCAGAATGTCGTCGTCTATAAAAATGTATTTGTATTAAAATATAATTTACTAATAAACCATTGAATATAGACGGAATTCTCGATTGATTTAAAACACAGATAATCATCCACAGGAATACAAATAAAAATCCATTGAACTAATGACTTGAATTATCCAGGAGATGCATCCACACTCCGATAAGATAGTTTCCATTTCATCTTTTGTTTGATTTAAGGACGGTAAAATTAATCTATTTTTTAGCACTTACATATTAACATTAATCCTCTTGAAGCACTTACATATCAATGTCTTTTAATCATTTTATTCCCTTTCCGACATCTCTACCTTTCTAAAAGAATTATTAACTTAAATCATCCAAAAATAAATTTTTCTCCACCACAAGTCTTTAGATTATCGAGAACCTTCTCCTTAGGTGCACCACTACGTACTTAGCTGTATTGCACAAGTGGTGCACGAACACTTCTATTAGGGTACCGTGTTCGTGTCTTGACACTAGTAAAATATAGTATTAGCTCAAAGTTCTTATCATATAAAAATAGGCACTCTTATTTAAAATATTTCAACAAAAAAATTAATAGTAAGTATAAAACTAAAATTCTACTATATAAACAAAGAATTGTAAAGCAAGTGTCGGTATTTTTTTTAAAAATCGTACGTTGGAGCATCGGACGTGTGTCTATGCATCCTAGCTCCTAAGTAACTACGTTCCTTTTGTAGTGGCTTTAAATTCATATAATCAATTTCAACTTATTGTAAAGCATGCAAATATAATATCGTGACATTCAAGGCCTATGAACATAAAGCTTCTTCATTCACCTGTAAAGCATGAAAATATAATATCTTCACATTTGAGGCATATGAACATAAATAATCAGTCCGTTTTCCATTCTTTGCCGAAAATTCTATCTTTTTCCTGCATTTCATAAAACTCTTTGTCATTTCTTTCATATGGATGCCTCAACAACTGCTGCCTAGAAGGTTGATAATGCACCAAGGCCAGTGCCTATGCTAAACTCTTCTTCAACTCATTGGATCGATGGTAAGTGTATTTTGAACACTTATTTAGGCCGTTAAATTATAGTATTTGTTAGTCATTTGGATGAGTTATAGCTTAATTATGTGTTAAATATGTTTTTTAGGTTGAACTCAAGGAAAATTGAAGGAATTTGAAGAAAGGAATGGTAAATGGGCAAAACCGAAAGAAATCCAAAGTTTGGATACCAGAGTGTAATCATTCAGTATTTGATTCAGTAAAATGATGATTAAGGATCACATGTGATCAATTGGATGCAATTGAAGATTGACGGGGTGAAATATAGTTGAAGTATTTTCACATATCAAATTCCATCCGAAGAAGTTATGCTCCTGATTTTTAGCCTCAACTTGAGACCCATTTTTGAGATAACAAATGTTCGAATTGGAAAAATTATACCTCTAGAAGAATTGTAACCCTTTAAGTTATCTTTCCAATACACTTTAAATTAATTTGATATCTGAAAATGTTATGATCAAAATACCGAAAGCTGCTCAGTGACAATACTGCGCAAATCGGAGCTCATTCGTGAGCTATTTTTGGCTTGCTCGCATGGCACCTATTTTCTTGATCTGAGAGCAATTCAGCATGCCTGCATGTGCGCGGTAGCTATACCTGCATGCGCGCCCATGCCAAATTTTCTACTGATGAGCCAAATTCTTTTTTTTTATTATTATTATTCAAACTCTTATTGACAACAATTTTGGGACAATTTTTTGAGCTAAATTCAACATTTATAAATAGAGAACCACAACTACACATTGAAAACCCCTCTCTTGCCTCTTCATACACAATAATATCATCAAATTCATCAAGAACATGAAGCATGTTCATCACTTTTGAGAGAGAACATCAAACCCTGGGAAGGAATTAAAGTCAATTACATCAAGATACTGAAGAATTCAGCCTTGGAATTGAAGATCGACATCTTTTGCATTCTATCATGATCCAGATAATATTTTCCTGTTATTCTTCTTGTAGTTTATTTAAAAACATACTAGGCTAAATCCGTTTTAGTGTTGAATGAAGTTTAACCCTATTTGTTATTTATTTCTAATTCAAGACTAGTAATTTAGTGTTTCTTGCGTTTCTTGATTAATTTTGCATACCCGTTGCATTATTTTATCGATTGACTGCAACTGGATAATTAGTTGTTTGTTCTAGTATTGAGAAACTCACAATAAGTTTAAAACGTGGCAAAATTAACATATGTGCAATAGATGTTAGGAATAGATTGGGGTCGTGGTTAGAATATATTTATTTTTTCTTGAAAAAGAAAAGTATATATCATAATTTTATCGATTGTCAAAAATGTATGAACGGAACTACATTACAAATCAAGAATTGAAATAGATAGCTATAATCGAGCAGTAGTCATATGTGAGAAGCAATATTTTTAGGCAACTAATACATGTATAGAATAAACTTTGAAGCTGTTCCACATGATGGAGGGTTCCTCATTTTAAGAAGTTCATTCAAACATAGAAGTTGATTGTATTTGTTTATTTAATACTTTCACAGCTGTAATTACAATTTCTTCTAACACTTCTACTTTTATGGGGTAAAGGTTATGACGTAATGGGGTGATATCTATTTCGTATTGGCCAAATTTGTTTGGACATCCTTATAGATGCTCATAAAGAGAGGCAGTAAAATGTTTCCTCTACGAGTAATGCTATTCATCCCCAGTGGTGCTTAGCACCAGTTTAGGTGGCAATTACATGGCATTAAATGATGGATTTATTTAAATCCAAAGTCATATGACTCATTTAATTAAACTAATAAAGTATAAACACATAGCCTGGTGCTAGAGCACCAGTGGGGATGAATAGCATTATTCGTTATATTTAAATAATATTTTTCAAGTGTTATATAGGTATGAAACTAGAAATGCTCAACTGATCATCTGTGATAATGTTAGAAATTTTTTTCAAAGGATCCTGTTATAAATAACAATGTCTTATGACCCATACGTTTGGGTTGGCTACATATTATTTCCTCACTACTCCATTAGATTTATTGCTTCATTTGTGAGAAGAACTAAAGAAACAGAACTGGACCATGTTAGTTTTAATCTAGACTTCTTCAATGGTGAGAGTATCATGACTATATAGTATCGTGTCTCTAAAAAATATGTATGAGGTGGGCAATGAACAAAACAAAATCAATCTCAAGTCTTCTTCATCATATTTGACCTCCAAGGTCTCTAAATCGGCGACAATTTCCTTAAAAGAAGCTAGGTGATCCTCAAGATATGTACCTTCTAGCATACGATGAGAACATAGATGTTGCTTCAGATGTAATTTGCTAGTAAGACTCTTTTCATACATAAGTGCTCTAATTTTAACCATAATGAAACGGCTGACTTCTCCTTCAAAATGTCCTTAAGAGTATTATTGAAAGACCAAGATCTATTTGAGATAATTCATTTCAATCCCTCGTTGTTTCTCCTCCAGAATCCAAGTTGTAGTCATCTTGTCAAATCCCAACAACACATTGTTCAAATCCATGTGAGCAAGTACGGCTCGCATCTTTATCTGCCACAAAGAAAATCTTGTATTGCGATCCAACAGCGGAATAACATACTTCATTGTTGCCATCACCAAAAACCTCGATCTTCCCAAGAATTTTAAAACCAAAAATTTCGATAGCAATTTGTTGTAAACTGGAATTCTCTAAGACTAGATTGTTGTGAAAAGCAGATGATACCAAATTAATCAAATATCAAATTGTTGGAGAAAATAAGATATTACAGCCATAATATGAAGTAAAGATCACAAGAATACAACAATGTAATTTTGCAGCGGATGGAAATTTTATTATAATATGGAGAAAAAATACAAAGCTTATGTATTTACAATATTTCTAGCTTCTTATTAAATCATAATGAAGAGTCAACTATATAAAAATAACAAATAGAAGACGTCTGAACCCTTATAATAGAGTTGCAGTTGAAGTAGAATGCAAGAAACGAAATTCAAAACGGAGTAGGGAAAGAAAATCATGCTAAACAGTGTTGCATCGCCTAGGCACCCGTCTCCATCCCAATTATCTTCCGAGGATGTTTTTCTTCAAGTCCAATATAAATTTCAACTCCCAATAGGCTTCCAAATAGAATTTCAACTAGAAATTGCCAAATAGATTTCGAATAGGATTCCAAAAACATTTTAAATAGAATTCTTCTTAATGTGCACTTTAATTAGAACTCTCAATTATTTTCAGCAAAGAATTCGAGTCACACCCAAATTCTAAGAGGTAAGCTAGCGCCATTAATCCATTTTTCCTCCATGGACCCTATTTAGACGTCTTCAAAGCCCAAGACACAAAACAACGTATATTGTAGATAAATTTGGGTCACAAACCGAACATGCCTCTATTATGGAACTCTCATAGCATTTCTCTGAGATCTGTTTCAGAGTTGAGCATCCCGATATAACTCATTAGCACAAGGCACTGCACCTATTTTGGGGCTTGCCTTTTATGACTTGCTGCTCTCAAAAGTTCACACAACACCTACATATCAATTGGTAATTGGTCTAGATTCATAATGTATGTATTATTTCAAATGTTTTTCTCTTGTAGTCAACTAATTACCATATTTGGAAAATGGTGAAGGTTGATTATTTTATATAGTATAAAGTAGTTATTTGATAGGGGTCAAATACTAATGCATTGTTACACTTTTGTTGTCATTAGTCCTGTATTTTTGATGTACTAAACTCTAGCTTAAGTTAAATTTTACAAGCTAAGTAAGGTAAGGTGCTATAGTAATATAGCAGCTGTCAAATGTGTCAAGTGGTAGTAGGTAAGAATAGTGATTGGTTAGACGCTTTTGTGAAGTAAAAGGAAAATGCCTTCTATATATGTTGCGACTGGTTTTACTCATGGTTTGAATGAATGAAAATTGATATTTTCTCCATCCCTTTGATCTCATATAACAACAGTGGTATCAAAGCTTAAAAATTTGATCTTAGAAAGGTTGGAAAAAGTCTGAAAATCAGAGCAAAAAATAGAGTGTTCTGTGCAAAACCAGTAAGCAAGTAGCAAATCCAGTAAGCAAGAAGCAAATCCGGTAAAGAACCTGCAGAACCGGTATCTTTGAGCAAATCCGGTAAGTTCTTTGCAAATTCGGTAAGCTTTGCTCTTCATTTTTTTCCTTTCATTTTGAGCAAATTCTTGAGGAAAAAATGAGTAAGGAACTTTCACTAGCCAAACGTGTGAGTGAGTGAGAGTGATGGCTTCCAGTGGTTTCACAGTGCCTTTGCTCTCAGTATTTACAGAGAAAACTATGACTTTTGGTCTGCGAAGATGAAAGCATATTTGAAGGCATACGACCTCTGGGAGATCACATAAACTGGGGCTGAACCTCCACCATTGAGAGCAAATCCCACCATTGCACAACTGAAACAACATAGTGAAGAAATAGCTAAGAAGTTCAAGGCTCTTTCTTGTATCCAATCAGCTGTCTCAGATGATGTCTTCACTAGTGTTATAACCTTTGAAATAGAAAAGAAAGCTTGGGATAGATTAAAGGAGGAATTTCAAGGCAATGAGAGAACTAGGCAAATGCAGATCTTGAATGTAAGAAGAAAGTTTGAAACTCTAAAAATGAATGATTTAAAATCTGTTAAGGAGTTCTCTTATAGGTTGATGAAGGTGGTGAATCAAATCAGGTTGTTAATGATGATTTGCCAGATAAACGAGTTGTGCAAAAGGTCCTTATCAGCCTACCTGAAAAGTTTGAAGCTAAGATCTCCACTCTTGAAGATTCTAGGGATTTGTTTGTTATCTCATTGTCTGAACTAGTTAATGCTCTGCAAGCCACAGAGCAAATGAGAGCAATAAGGCAAGAGGAATGGGTTGAAGGTGCCTTACTTGCTAAGGGAAAGAATAAAGCTCAAACGAGCTATGTTGTAAAGAAAACAACTAATGAAAAGAAGGAAGCTGACAACCAGAAATGTGCTGGTAAATGGGGTAAATATCCACCATGTCCAGATTGCAAGAGAAAGGGACATTTACCAAAGTAGTGTTGGTTCAGGCCAGGAGTGCAATGTAGGGCCTGCAAACAACTTTGCCATGTAGAGAATGTTTGTAAAAACCAAAAGGAAAAGCAGGAACCACAGCAAGCCTAAGTTTTAGAGAATCACCAGCATGAAGAACATCTATTCACAGCTTTGAACCTGAAGGTCTGTTGACGCTTGGTTATTGGATAGTGGTTGCACCCATTATATGACCTCCAATCCTAACATCTTGTTGAGTTGAATGACGTATATAGATCAAGAGTTAAAGTGTGGAATGGAGAGTTTGTTGAGGTCAAGGGTGTTGATGAAATCTCTGTGCAAACTTCTACATGTACCAAGTATAAATCTGATGTTTTATATGTTCCAAACATTGATCAAAATTTAATATGTGTTGGTCAATTGATTGAGAAAGAATATATGTTGGTATTTAGATATAAAGGATGCACTATACTTGATCCTAAAAGTCAAGAAGTAATGACTATTGGCATGAGAAATAGGCACTTGCTAGAACTGTTATTGACTCTGTCTTATGGCATAAAAAGGTTTGGTCATGCTAACTACTCTTCACTTAAACAAATGCATGATCTGGGATGAGCTGAAAATGTTCCTGAAATCAGTCTTGATAACTATATGTGTGATGTATGCCAACTTGGTAAACAAACCAGATTATCTTTTCCAAAGAATCAAGCAAAAGGGGCAACAAAAAGGCTTGAACTGATACACTCAGATGTCTGTGGACCAATGAGGACAACAACATTAAATGGAAGTAAATATTTTGTTCTCTTCATTGATGATATGTCAAGAATGTGCTGGGTATATTTCTTAAAGATGAAATTAGAGGTATCAAGTGTGTTTTCGAGGTTCGAAAGTTTGGTGGAAAATGAATGGGATAGCAAAATCAAAGCCATCGGGTCTGATAATGGAACAGAGTACTGATGTAGCCAATTTGACAAGTTTTGTGAAGAAATGGGGATAAAACATCAACTAACTATTCCCTATTCACCAAAACAGAATGGATTATGTGAAATAAAGAATAGAACGGTTATGGAAATGGCTAAATGCTTGATGATTCAGAAGAAATTTCCAAGGGAGTTCTGGGCAGAAGCTATGAATACTGCAGTGTATCTACTTAATAGATTTCCTACAAAATCATTAGATGAGAAGACTCCATCTAAAGCTTGGTAAGGAACTAAACTAGATGTTTCTCATCTGAAAGTGTTTGGGAGTCTCTGCTATACACATATACCTGAAGTAAAGAGAGATAAGTTGAGTCAAAAGGCAGAGGTTGGGGTTCTAGTTAGGGATGTCTGTAGGTTGGTTCGGTTCGGTTCTGAAGAGAATCGAACCTACCCAAAACTTTTGGATATTTAATAAATGAACTGTCGGGTCCAAATATAATTATGGAACAATTTGGGTTCAGTTCCGTTTGGTTCAGTTCCATACCATAATTAAATTTTTTAATATTTACATCAACACTACATAAATACAACTAATGACATTTCATCCGTAACTTTTACAAATTAACGTAACCCAATTCAAAAACATATAAATAACTAGCCGTCCAATAAGATTAATTCAATGTATACAAATACCAAAAAGTAGATATTAATATTACAGCAACACTATATAAAAAATGAAAACGACAACGGATAACATAAGAATTATAAATCAAAAATCCTCTCCTAGAAAAGAAATTCATACCAGATCCCTATTATGGAAGTTGAACACAATTATAAAAACAAAATTTGTATAGTTCTTAAATAGATGCATAAATGGGTACCTAATTTAGAAGTGTTGGACGGGGGCTCTGGAAATTTTGCTAAGGGTTTTAGGAGAGAGAAGTGGTCTTAGAATTTTATCTCATTTGAAAGCTTTAAATGAGCAAATTCGAATAGTCATGTAGTCATGAGCAAATTAGAAAGGGCTAATGGGTTTTAAAAATGATTTAGGCTTTAAAATTAAAATTATGAAATAATCTGATTTATTTAATTAATTTGGTAATTTTTTTCGAAAAAAATAAAATAATTTAATTAATTCAATATAAAAAATAAAAAAATATATTTAGTTTCAGTTTTTATTCGGTTTTTGGTCTAGACCCGAGACCCGACCCAAACTCGTCGGTTCTCGATTCGGGTACCAGTTCGGGTATTTAACTTATGAAGAACAACTCGGTTCGGTTCGGTTCGAGACTTTTCGACACCCCTAGTTCTAGTAGGCTACTGCAGCAATGCAAAGGGGTATAGAGTCTTCAATCCTCATACCAAGAAGATAATCTCTAACAGTGACATTAAAGTTGATGAAGAAGCCGCTTGGAATTGGGAATCAACTGGTGACAGTCAACCTCAAATTCTAAAAGTAACACCTCAGATAGATGGTGATGATATCAATGAAGAAGAGGCAACATCTGATGGTGAGTCTAATTCAGAGAATATTGTTCGCAAAACAAGGCCACTTGCAGATATATATATATATATATATAGTTATTACCTAAAGAAAGATTTTGAAACATTGAGGAATTGCCTTAATGTTTCCAACAAAAGTCTCAAGGAGGAGTATTGACATTTAGCATTGATACTTTTGTTGTCATTAGTCCTATATCTTTGATGTACTAAACTCTAGCTTAAGTTAAATTTTACAAGCTAAGTAAGGTAAGGTGCTACAGTCATATAGCAGCTGTCAAATGTGCCAAGTGGTAGTAGGTAAGAATACTGATTGGTTAGACACTTTTGTGGTGTAAAATAGGGCTGGGCAAAATGTCCGAACCGAACCGGAACCGAACCGAGCGGGTTTTCTTAACTTAAAAACCCGAAGAACCGAGAACCGAAGAACCGAAAAATTTTGGTTCGGTTCTCGGTTCTAGACCTAGAATCGAAGAACCGAATAAGAACCGAATTTTTTTTGATAAATCAATTTATTTTATTTTTTCTAAACAAATTAACAATTTTTTGTTTTAACTATTTGATATATATATATATATATATATATATATATATATATATATATATATATATATATATATTCCTTAACCTAACACGGGTTTAATTTTGGGCTAGTTTGTAGTTTTGTTTTTATTTCCTATTGGACTTAGTTTAGATTGGGTTTGATTTCAATCTTGGGCTAGGCTTTAGTTGATATTTTAGCCATTCATGGTTGGGTTTAGGGTTTAGTTGTTAAGATCGAACTTCGTATTTGTATCTACTTCTTGTTATTAAGCCCTTGTTTGGCCAGCATTCTTGTGAAGAAAAAATGAAGAATTAGACCATTTTTTTCAAATTAGTGGACCCCTCCCTCTCACAAGTTGGTCAAATATTTTGGCTGACCCCATGTCTAACGGTAAGAAAATTTCTAGAAATGGGAAAAAAATGCCCTCCAAACAGGGGCTAATATTAGTATCTACTTTCAGGTGTATTTATGTAGTATTATTTTAAATATTAAAAAATTTAATTATAGTACGGAACCGAACCGAACCGAACCCGAACGGTTTCAAAATTATATTTGGAACCGACGGTTCCATTTACTAAAGAACCGAAAATTTCTGGAACCGAAAAAAATCGAACCGAACAGACCCGCGCCCACCCCCTGTAAAAGGAGAATGGCTTCTATATATGTTGCAGCCTGTTTTACTCATGGTTTGAATGAATGAAAATTGATATTTTCTCCATCCCTTTGATCTCATATAACAACATATGGTAATAATTCGTTGTACAGAGGATTGTCCATTTTACAAATTAGGGGCTGATTTTATTTGTTTACTTTATGCTTGTAGAGTTTTCCACCGAGATTGGATTCTGCACTGCCATCTACAACAGTTTCAGCGATCATAAGATGCTTTGGCAAAATACGGGATGTAAAATTCTGTGGGGATATGACATCAAAAGGCTTTGATTTGAGTTGGAGAAATTTTGTGGATCATAACAATCAGGTGGAAGGGTGACGCACTAATTTTTGAGCTCTTAGAAAGCAGTTCTGTAGAGTTTCAGTTTAAAATTCAATTTGTAAGATGCGCCATTCCACCAGAACTGCAAGTGTGGATAAATAAGAGAAGAGCTGAACATCAAGTGATCACTATTGATGAAGAGAAGGATGCTGAGTGGTTTCTGATTGCGAATTATTTATTGAAATTTTGGAATATTAAAAAAGATTTGGTGTTTCAAACTCTTATGTCATGTCTTTGTAGTTTTTCATTTAGCCTTATCTCCACCCTTAATAGTTGCAATCAACCCAATTCCACACATTCTGTTGGTGATGTTATGCCTCTTAATAATACAAATAACATTGTTGCTTATGTGTGTAGTTGAAATATATCATTGAAGCATTTGTCATTGCATATCAGCTGAAAGAGAACTCAAACATGACATTTTGGAGACTTTGAACTTCAACTCTATTTCGAATACATTGCAATCAATGCTGAGCCTTAATTGTCATACTATTCTTTGAATTTTATTCACTTCTAACTTGGTCTTTGTAGTTGAATATATCATTTTTAAGTCTTCGGTGTTGCATATGTCAGTTGAAATATTACTTGAGGAAGGTTTTTTGGAGTCCACATTAATCAACTTCTAATCTAATTTTCGTGTTAGAATTCCAATTTCCAAACAGCAATTTTTTTATCCAATTTTCACAATATTGGTAGCTGTAATTTTCATGAGATTGTATAACTCTCTGTGTTTTGGCAATTCAAATCCTCTTGCTACCTGCGTGTGGGGTTAAAGCGGTGTTGTGTTCTAACACCAAGGAGAAGAAATTAAACATTTTATTTAATTTGTAAAGCAAAATTACGTAAAAAATATTTGGGTAGGTGGATATAAGCACATATTTGGCTACACTTGAAAAATTTACTAACACGTAAAAGGGCAAGTTTTACAACATATAATGTTTTATTTAACGAAGTTAAAAATAAAAGTATTATGTTAGAATTTGAATGTGACCCAAATTCTTTGTTGAAGATAATTGGGAGTTCTAATTAAAGTGTACATTAGAATCCTATTTGGAATGCAATTATGAAATCCTATTCAAATTTATATGGTAAATTCTAATTGAAGTTCTATTTGCAAGCCCATTGGGAATTTGAATTTGTGTTGGACTTGAGGAAGACTTTGGAATGAAGAGAAACACCTTTGGAAGGTTTTTTTTTTTTTTTTTTTTTTTTTTTTGACAGAGAGTCTAGGCGCTGGGTTGCACGCCGCCACACACAAATTAGGCAAAATAGAGAGTAGCGCGACGGTGCAATCCCCCTATTTCCATTTTGGACTCCAATTTTGACATTTTACTTCAACTACAACTCTACCATTATGGTTTGGATGTCCCCTGATTGTTCGCAATATATAGTTAGCTCTTCATTAAGATTTAGTAACAAGTTAGAAAAAACATAATCTTTGTATTTTTTTTTTTCTCATTATTATAATAAAATCTTCATTCTCTATAAATTATTTTATTCTTGTGTTCTTGTGATTTTTACTTTATATTATGGCTATAATCTCATATCTTTTCACAACAAACTGGTATTAAACCATTCCAATTTCTAACAAAGTGGTATCAGAGCTTTTGGTGTTGAAATTCTTAGGAATATGAGTTTTTTCGTGATAGCAACAATGAAGTATGATATTCTGCTATTAGATCGCTATACAAGATTCTCTTTGTGGCAAGTAAAGATGTGAGCAATAGTTACTCAGATGGACTTGGACGACACGTTGCTGGGATTAGACAAGATGCCCACAACTTGGACTATGGAAGAGAAACAACAGAGGGATCGTAAGGCCCTATCTAAAATACATCTTCATCTTTCTAATAATATTCTTCATGACGTTTTGAAGGAGAAGTTAGCCTGGAGCAATCATGCATGATGAAGAGTCTTACTAGCAAATTGTATATGAAACATCTATAATCTCATCGAAGGATAGAAGGTACATCTCTTGAGGATCACCTAGCTACTTTTAAATAAATCATTGCTAATTTGGAGACCTTGGAGGTCAAATATGATAAAGAAAACATGGCATTGATTTTGTTGTGTTCATCGCTTGCCTCATACATGTCTTTTAGAGATACGACTTTATAAAGTCGTGATACTCTCGCCATCGAAGAAGTCTATGATTCCCTATAAGCAGAAGATAGAGCATCTTATAGCATCTGGAGATCATGGAGATGGTCTCGTTGTTCATGGTGGTCGTTCAAGAGGCAAGTCAAAATCTACCTTCAAATTTTATAATTATTACAAGAAAAATAGGCACTTGGTAAACAGTTGCTCTGAGTTGCAAAATAAATTAAAGTCAAGTGCAAATCAACAATCATAAACTTTAGTAGAAGCAAGTATTGCAAAAAAGCCTAGCAGTGATGAGAGTTTCTACTTATGTCTAACTACAATTTGATACCTGATGAGCCTTAGATTTTGGATACAGCTTGCACTTTTCATATGTCACCCAAATGGAGATTATTTTCAATATATGAAGAAATTTTAAAAGGTGTTGTGATGACCGGTAATAACAAACTTGTCGGATAGCGGACATTGGTCGGGTCAGAATAAAGATGTTTGATGGGATGGCTAGAACACTTGATGCAGTGAAACACAATCCAGATTTGAAGAAAAATCTTATCTCCTAAAATACTCTTGATTCAAAAGGGTACGGATACGCTGTTAAAGGTGGAGTTTTAAAGGTTATCAAAGGAGCTCTTGTTGTTTTGATGGGACACAGAAAATCCCATTTATATATATTGTAAAGTGATACAGAATCATCGTATCAACATATTTTAAGAATTCAGGTGGATTTAGAGTTGGCTTCTATACTGTTGGAGTCTAATTTGAGGTCTTCGTTTAAGAATACATGTCAACTGAATTTTGAAGATATGGGTAAATTTGTCTTGCAACCATTATCGACGATGTTATCGTAGTCAATTGCTAGAAATAGAAACATTTTTTGCCATAAGATTTCACAAAAGGTACAGTTCTGTTGATTTTGTTAATGGTTTGAATACGGTTAAGGGTGTTAATTCTAGCCAAGATCCTTCTTTTGATGCATTCAATTATGATTCTATTATAGGGCTTGTTTCAGCGTTGTTTGGTGGCCATTAGATCAATTTTGCCCCTAGTTGGGAAAGCAGAGGTAGAAAAGTTGGAATTGTTGATGGAGAAATTCATCTGTGTTTTTCATTGAAGAGTTCAAGTTTATTCCTTACAGTAGAATTTGTCTACAGGTTGAAATTTTTTTAAGTTTCGTTTATTGCTGTGGAATTTGTGTCAAATTGGAAACTGTTAAAATTTGGGTGTAACCCAAATTCATTGTTGATGATAGTTGAGAGTTCTAATTATAGTGCACATTAATTAGAATCCTATTTAGAATGCAATTGTGAAATTCTATTCAAGTTTACTTTGCAAATCCTAATTGAAATTCTATTTGGAAGCCCATTGAGAGTTGAAATTTGTGTTGGATTTGAAGAAGACTTTGAAATGAAGAAAACATCATTGAAAGTTTTTTTTTTTTTTTATGGAGACGGGGAGCCTAGGCTCTGGGTTGCGGCGCCCAAGCATCGCCATACAAAATAAGGCAGAACAGTCGACGTCGACAACGGCACTGCGGAATCCAGAGGGTGGCACCGTGGCGCCAGCCCCCTTTTCATCCCTGTGCGATTATTTTTGTCCTTTTCTCATATTGGACTCTATTTTTTGACATTCTATTTCAGCTACAACTCTATTATAAGGGTTTGGATGTCTCCTAATTGTTCTCTATATATTGTTGGCTCTTCATTATGATTTAGTAAGAAATTAAAAATATTATAAACATAGAATCTTTGTATTCTTTTTCCATATTATAATAAAATCTTCATTCTCTGCAAATTATTTTATTCTTGTGTTCTTGTTGTCTTTATTTCATATTATTGCTATAATTTCTTATTTTTTTCACAACAAACTAGTGTTATAGCATTCCAGTTTTCAAAACATATTACCAACAGGAAATTTTATTGTTTGAGTCCCCATTACAATAAAATAGGAAATTTTAAGAACAAATTGTGATTCATTTTCAAACCAATGAGTTTCTTAAGCAACTGCACGTACATGCACATGAGTTGCACTAATCACTTGTATTTAGAAATAGAAGCCCCATCCCTTTCCAAAGTTCTGGTGCACATTATTGTAAGTGTTATGCCCTATGACCAATCAACTTTGGACATAAACACTTTGAATATATATAAAATCAATGCATATGTATGGCAATATCTATTATTTAATTGAATTAATATTCTAATAAATTAAATAATAGAATCCGTAGATTCAAATCTTGGTAATTTGTTAATCACAAGGAGTTGTGATTGTGAGATACAAATTACATATGACTGAATCTTAAATCGTCCGTGGTCGAAGTAATAACGAGATACGAATATCGTTATTACGGATAGACTATCACGTGTGGCATTCTTACTTGTGAAGTAAATAGCTGATCTCACAAATTAAAGTGTGGTGACGCTTGAATGAACACGTTGATGTTTTGTTATAGAACAAAACATTGGAAACCCACTGAGAGATTTCACATTGGATAACTATCTGAGTGTTAGTGGTTAATCTCTAACGTTCGGTAGTGGAATTGGTCCTTTGACTTGAGGTCATCATGGTATCTTATATGAGGACAGTCATACTTTGGTGGTGTTGGATGTTGCTCTGCCAAGGGTCGCTAATACAATATCGTTCAGGTATGTCAAGAATCATATGAAGGTTGTGAATGACCAATAGAGGATTCGTCACTCTTAGATAGTAAGATATTATGATCTACATTTCATCCAATTAAGTTGATAATGAAATCCTTGGCCAAGGTGAACTCATAAGTCGGAAAAGAGTTTTCGACGTACATTGACTTAACAGTGGGATAAAAGATATGATCGATAATTGAGATCGACAAATATCCATATTTCATAATTGATCGGATCATATTGACGAAATGATTATAGTTTCACGGTAAACGAACAAGTTTGGTTTTGTCATACTACGTGATATTTCCCGTCACATGTATTGACTTGACACATTGCTAGATGTCAATTTGGGACAACGAAAGTGAATTAGTGATAAATTAAAAAAATAATAATTCACGTCGTTAGGCATCGTGATCGGGAACCTAATGGGTCACACACAAAAGAGAATCAGAAGAATGAGATTTACCAATTAATTAATTGACAAGTGTTGGATAATTAATTGATTGGGTTGTTTATTAATATGTCCGAATTAATTAATTGGATTAATTAATTCATTGACCATATTTAATTAATTTGATTAATTAAATATTGGATCGGGTTAAGTTTAACAGATGGGTCGGGTCCATTTGGACTTATATTAATAAGCTACTAGGGTTTGAAAACAATATAGAATTTTCATTATTCTTGCTAGCACAAGAAAAGAAAACCCTAGCCGTCATTCTTGTTCTCTGTGTGGATCACCATTGGAGGCTGGACAATTGGACAGCTTGGATTGCAGATCGTGATTATTGGAGTTCAAGGAAAAGCAAAAGAGTTTGTGGAATTCATCAAAGGTATCTTTCTCATCACAGTTTCTATCTAAATACATTGCAGATCCTCGTTTGAGAATTGAAAATTATTTTATTTCCGCTGTGCATGATTAAGTAAATTCCCAACAGTGGTATCAGAGCCAGATTTGTGTTTGTTAAAAATTGTTACGAATTACAGAGCAATCAAAAAGTTGATTGTTGATATTTTTCATGTTTCTAGCAATTAAGAAAATTTGATTTTCTTAATTTAAAATCTGTTTAAAAAAAAAATTGGATCTTAAAAACATTGGCGGCATGGCACCGCCACCGGACCTGGCGGAGGCGCCACCAGGCCATGGCAGCTGCAGCTCGCTGCCTCGACTTGGACGCAGCAGCGAAGTCGTTGCTGCGGGTATTGCAGCAGCGCCGCGCGATGCTGCAATAGCCTTGGTGGTGCGGCCGTGCACCACTGCTATTCCAAGGGCGACAGAAAGTTCCAAGAAGGGAGGGGGAGGAAAGTTCTAGGGTTTCAGTCGAGTTTTTGGGGGAATGGAGGCGGGGGCCTCTAATGAAATTTTTGAAATTTTAGGCCCCCGCCTGCAATTATTGAAAAGGGTTAAGTCTGCAATTTTTGAAAAAGGGGCTTGTCATGCAATTGATATAATTGAAGGGCTTGCTTTTAATTTAAAATAAGGGTCAAATTGCAATTTTGAAAATGGTTTTGATTTTAAATATTAAAAAGGGTTGTAAATTTAATTTTCAAATAGTTTGACCTTAAAATTCAAATTTGACCCATTTAAAATTTTATTTAAAATTGACGAGTTTTTATATTTTCGTTAAAATTTGATTTTAACTTAAATATTAAATTTTGACCATAAATTGAATTTTATTTTATTTAGGAGTTTTATCATAAATTAAAATTTTAATTCAATTAAATTAGAGTTGGACTCTAATATAATATTTAATTAAAATTTGATTTTAATTAAATTATCCACCCCAATATATTCTTGAAATTAGAGTTGGACTCTAATTTGACATTTAATTGAAATTTGATTTTAATTAAATTGTCTCACCCTAAAATCTTTCTTGAAATCAGAGTTGGACTATAATTTTGTATTTAATTAAAATTTGATTTTAATTAAATAAGTTCACCATAATATCTTGGAATTAGAGTTTGACTCTTATTTTGTATTTAATTAAAATTTGATTTTAATTAAATTCAGCCGTATTAATTTGATTATAATTAGAGTTGAACTTTAATTTGACATTTAATTAAAATTTAATTAAAATTTGATTTTAATTAAATTGTTTTGCCCTAAAATTTTATTGGAATTAGAGTTTGACTCTAATTTGGTATTTAATTAAAATTTGATTTTAATTAAATAGTCCCGCCCTATAATTGCAGAATTAGAGTTGGACTCTAATTTGATATTTAATTGAAATTTAATTTTAATTAAATAAGTCCGCTAATTAAATTAATTAATTAATTTGATTAATTAATTATTTAATTGTTCCGATCCATTTGTCTAAATTAGTTTAGACGACTTTAATTGGTAGAAACTTGAAATATGTTTGCATATAATATTAGATATTATATAGGAATGCATTTATATGATGAATGTTTTATTAGTGGATGATTATGGACTCGACCATGTGGATGTGTTGAATGGTTATTTTTATTCTTGTTGTTTTATGGGCCTGCAAACTCTTATTTATTTTGGACCTGCGAGTCCGTTGTTATTATTATGGGCATGCGCGTCCAATATTATTTAGGCATGCGTGCCAACTAGTGTAGGATACAAGTTGTAGTTGGACTAATTGAAAATACAAGAAGAGGAGGAGACCATAGAGATGGAGCATTGTATGAATCAATGCTATACCCCCTACGAACTGACCGACTAGTTTTTCTTATGGCTCGAGAAGACGAGATAGTATAAGTCCATAATCGTCCACACTATTATATGTATGTTTATTTGCATGTTAGATGTTTGTATGTATATATATATATATATATATATATATATATTATGATGAGACCGTTTGCATGTAAAACCCCTCATTAAAAAAATATTAAGTCAATTTGTTATTTGTCTTCCATCATTATAGTGAAAAACGAGAGTCCTAAATCGATCTTAGCTTGATGAGTACACTCAAGGCTGGTCCATTAGGGATATGTTTGACACTATAAAATATTAAATATTTCTGAATGATGGGTTTGACTTAACAATATTTATCTTTTGTTGAGTACACTCAAGAAGATAAATTTTAGAGGCATGTTAAAATATTAAGTCATATTTATATTCGTCTTCCTTCATTATAGTGAAAAACGAGAGTCCTAAATCGATCTTAGCTTGTTGAGTACACTCAAGGCTGGTCTATTAGGAATATGTTTGACATTATGAAATATTAGATATTTCTGAATGATGGGTTTGACTTAACTAATATTTATCTCTTGTTGAGTACACTCAAGGAGAAAAATCTTAGAGACATGTTAAGCTAACACATAAGATATGTGAAGACAAAGAGTTGTTGGCTTAATGATCTGGGAATTGTATGGAAATACAATTGATAATAGTATCTACACAAATGTTTTATTAGGGCTTGTTGAGTACACTCAAGGTTTTAATATAACAAATAGGATTACAGTCCACTGGGAATCAAGTATGGATTCCATAAATTTATATGAGAGGGTCATAAATTTGAGTTAAACAGTGGGGGCGAAATTAATTTAATAAAAGACCATGTTAAATTAATTCATGCACTATATATATTATTTCTTTACTTTTCGTCGTTTACATTTATTGAATCATGAGTAACCATATGTATTTAAGAGGCATATTGAATGCCAACAACCAAACGAAATTTTCTTGATTGGCACCGCAATATGAGAATTGTTCTCAGGCATGAAAAATTGGTTGTGTCCTTGAGTAGCCCTTTCCAGAGACACTTGCTGATGACTCGACAAAGGAAGAGGTGGCTACTATAATAAACACAGTGATGACAATAGTACTGCAACATGTATAATGTTTGCGACTATGTCACCTGAGTTACAAAGCAACATAAAAGTATAGATGCTAACACATGATTTTTCATCTCAATGTGTTGAATGATGAACAATCACATGTGGAAAGATATGATATTTTCTAGCAACTATATTAGTGCATAATGGCAGAAGAATTTTCAGTCTATGCTGAAGATGTTGACTACTTTGAGAAGTTGTCTCGATTGCGTTCAATCATAAACAATGAACTAAGTATAGACTTGGTTCTGTAATCTCTGTCAGAGGGTTATTCATAACTAATTATGAATTTAACATGAATAAACTCGAAGCACGCTCATTGAGTTGTTGAACATGCTTAAAACTGTTAAGTCCAACATCTATATTTGTAGTGGACAAATCTTAGTCATGGACTTCGATAGGGAAGTCTAAAGGATGCTTTAGAAAAGCAACGAAGATGACTAAGATAGTTAAAGCAAATAAGGACGATACCAAATCTGATGATCTCTATTATCATTTTGGAATGATGAGCCATTGCAAATGAAATTGCAAGGCTTATATCTACTTCATCAGTTTCATGGGTATTAGATACTAGATATAGATCTCATATTTGAATAAATATTCAGAAACTAAATAAAAGTATATCACTGCAAAAAGGAAGAAGTTGACCTACACGTTGAAAATGAGCAAAAGTTGTTGCATTGCCTGTAGAGCATATTTCTTGCCATTGCTTTTAAGCTTGATATTAGAATTAGAGAATGTTAATTTTGTTCTCACCATTACCAAAAGCATTAAATAAATTTCATGTTTTGACATGAATTATTTTAATGTTAAGGACAATTGTTATTCCCTTTTATCTTGAAGAAAATGAGATTCTCACGCAATGGATTCCTCCACATACATTGCAACATAATGGTGCATCTGAAATGAGGAATTGTACACTATTAGATATAGTGCAATTGAGAACAAGCCATGCAAGCATTCAAAAATCATTTTGAGATCATGCATTGATTGCTACGTGCTGCACACTAATCGTGTCTCATCTACATCGGTTGACAAAACTTCATACGAGTTATGGAAATGCCCAACTTATCTCATATGAAAGTTTGGACTATGATGCTTATGTGAAGCATATTGGATCGGATAAGTTTGAGACTAGATCCGATAAATATATATTTGTGGATATCCAAGAGATAATTGGATATCAATTCTATAATCTCGTTGAGAAGAAGATATTCATCTCAAGACATGTCATACTCTTAGATAAAGTGTTTATTCTAAGAGAGACGGTGGGAGCAGAATAAATCTTGAAGGAGTTCAAGATTTCACGGATATAATTGATCGAATAGATGAACCTGAGTCTTATCCCACACCTGCTAAGGGACATACTCTTGATCAGGAAGTGGAGCCTTCTGAGGACACGTTAGCTCCGTATAAATCTTGTAGGATCATTTGACCTCCTAGAAGGTACGAATCCATGATTACTAATCAAGGATAATGAACCTACTAATTACGCAGAAATAAAGTCAAGTGTTGACTTAAAGAGATGGACTTGTTGTATGTAACCAAGGTTTGACCTTGGTCGACTTGCCTAATGGATTAGAACCCATAGGTTGTAAATGAGTTTACAAGAAAATGTCAATATGGATTGAAACAAGTCTCTTAGAGCTGGAATCTTCAATTTGATGCAAAAAGTCAAAATGTTTGATTTTATCAAAAAATGAAGAATTGTGCGTTTACAAGAAGATAGTGGGAGCATTGTCGCATTCCTGATATTATATGTATGAGACATATTATAGGAAACGACGTCTATATATTTTAATTGTTGAAATTATGGCTGTCAAATAATTTATCTGTGATAGATATGATAGAAGCAAGTTGATCTATAAAGATAGATCTAGAAGATTGCTTAACTCATTCCAATCTATACAGATAAAATCTCGAGGAGATTTTATATGGAGAAAATGAACTGATAGTTCATGGATACACTAATACTAACTTCTAGTCAGACTAGAATAATAGTATATCTCAAATAAGATATTGGTTTACTCTTAAAGGGTGTGTTGAAAATGTTCCAAATCTAAAATAACCGTTGATTCAATAATAGAAGCCTTATACATCATTACTTTAGAAAGCAACAAAAGTTGTGATCTGGATCAGGAAGTTATTAATGAACTTGGTGTAGTTCCTAACATTGTTGATCATACACTTATGCATTATGATAACAATGGAGTCATCGTGCAATCGAAGGAACTAATGTCTCATCAATGATCCAAACATATGTCAAGGCGGTGTTATCTCATTGGAAAGATAATACAATGAAACGTAAATAAAGAACGAATTCCCACAAGTTATTAAATTGCAGATCCACTGACAAAGAGTTGTCGCAGGATAAACATGATCGTCATTACAATAAAATAGGAAATTTTAAGAACAAATTGTGATTCATTTTCAAACCAATGAGTTTCTTAAGCAACTGCACGTACATGCACATGAGTTGCACTAATCACTTGTATTTAGAAATAGAAGCCCCATCCCTTTCCAAAGTTCTGGTGCACATTATTGTAAGTGTTATGCCCTATGACCAATCAACTTTGGACATAAACACTTTGAATATATATATATATATAATCAATGCATATGTATGGCAATATCTATTATTTAATTGAATTAATATTCTAATAAATTAAATAATAGAATCCGTAGATTCAAATCTTGGTAATTTGTTAATCACAAGGAGTTGTGATTGTGAGATACAAATTACATATGACTGAATCTTAAATCGTCCGTGGTCGAAGTAATAACGAGATACGAATATCGTTATTACGGATAGACTATCACGTGTGGCATTCTTACTTGTGAAGTAAATAGCTGATCTCACAAGTTAAAGTGTGGTGACGCTTGAATGAACACGTGGATGTTTTGTTATAGAACAAAACATTGGAGACCCACTGAGAGATTTCACATGGATAACTATCTGAGTGTTAGTGGTTAATCTCTAACGTTTGGTAGTGGAATTGGTCCTTTGACTTGAGGTCATCATGGTATCTTATATGAGGACAGTCATACTTTGGTGGTGTTGGATGTTGCTCTGCCAAGGGTCGCTAATACAACATCGTTCGGGTATGTCAAGAATCATATGAAGGTTGTGAATGACCAATAGAGGATTCGTCACTCTTAGATAGTAAGATATTATGATCTACATTTTATCCAGTTAAGTTGATAATGAAATCCTTGGCCAAGGTGAACTCATAAGTCGGAAAAGAGTTTTCGACGTACATTGACTTAACAGTGGAATAAAAGATATGATCGATAATTGAGATCGACACATATCCATATCTCATAATTGATCGGATCATATTGACGAAAGGATTATAGTTTCACAGTAAACTAACAAGTTTGGTTTTGTCATACTACGTGATATTTCCCGTCACATGTATTGCCTTGACACATTGCTAGATGTCAATTTGGGACAACGAAAGTGAATTAGTGATAAATTAAAATGGGCATTTTAATTTATCGATTTTGATTAGATCAAAATAATAATTCACGTCGTTAGGTATCGTGATCAAGAACCTAATGGATCATACACAAAAGAGAATCAGAAGAATGAGATTTACCAATTAATTAATTGACAAGTGTTGGATAATTAATTGATTGGGTTGTTTATTAATATGCCCAAATTAATTAATTGGATTAATTAATTCATGGACCAGATTTAATTAATTTGATTAATTAAATATTAGATCGGGTTAAGTTTAACAGATGGGCCGAATCCATTTGGATTTATATTAATAGGCTACTAGGGTTTGAAAACAATATGGAATTTTCATTATTGTTGCTAGCACAAGAAAAGAAAACCCTAGCCGTCATTCTTGTTCTCTGTGTGGATCACCATTGGAGGCTGGACAATTGGACAGCTTGGATTGCATATCGTGATCATTGGAGTTCAAAGAAAAGCAAAAGAGTTTGTGGAATTCATCAAATGTATCATTCTCATTACAGTTTCTAGTCAAACACATTGCAGATCCTCGTTTGGGAATTGAAAATTATTTTACTTCTGTTGTGCATGATTAAGTAAATTCCCAACAATTATTTCTTAATTTGCTAAATTAATTTAATATACATCATTATAGCGAGGGTAAGGCCCGAAGGTTATATTATTGATTTCGATCTCATTTGTATTGCCTGTCATTTCTCATGTTTTCTTTGTTTGTGTTTTTTACATTGAATATTCTCCCTATTATTTTTACGTAACTTCGCAATCACAAGAAGATCAACATATTTTATGTGTTACAAAAATTAATTTGTAATATTTTATGTATTTTTAAACAGGAAATTTATTTTCCTTTTATTTGAGTTACTGTAGGGAACAAAAAAGGAAATCGAAAATAAAAAATTGACAAATCATATAGCCCCTGTTTGAGAAGCCCCAGTGATGCCTTTTTTTTTTTCAATAACAAAACCAATCAAAATTTCATTAAAAAAAATTCTTCACTGATGGATAGGGCTTTCTCTTGATTTGCCATAGGACGAACAAACTATTAACATTACAATGTTTTGCATGTAACTCAACCTCATCTTGACAAGTTGTAATTTTGAGTTCCGATCAATTGTGTTAATTTAGGAAATCTTTCATTTGAACATCAATAAAGTAGCAATTCTTCACCGCCAAAAATGCTCACTTTCCATGACGAATCAGTGCTTCCGTCTCTCTACCTCTATCTCTCTTTGTGTTTCCATTTTTCAGACATCAAGATGTTGGGACCCTTTGAACCCACGTGTTGTGAAAAATCGGAAGAGATTAATGGACCAATATGAAGTATTGTTCGCTAATCAAATAAGAACAAAATTAAACTAAAGAAAAGAAAAAATTGACGGATGAACCAATATTTTATTAAACAATCAATGGAGAGAAAATACAATTTCAGTAATTTCTGCTCTCAAAAAACTAAATGAAAAGTCTACTATTTTAATTGGATTGAACTTCAATATTTTAATTGGGATCAGAGCTTAAATTCAATTCTTGACCCAAACTTAATCTAGATGAGTCAATCTCTTTTTTGTTCCTCCATATTTTAACGGAAGCAATTATGTTTTCTATAGAGTGAGGATGAGAGCTTTCTTGAAATTTACGGATGAGACAATATGGGTGTGTGTTGAGAAAGGTTGGACAGCCATATCTACTGCTGTTGTTGGTATGGTTACCCCTACTGGTATTTTCCTTTAGACTAAGGATGACCTAGTAAAGTGTAACAAGAATATTAAAGGGTTGCGTGCTCTATTTATCGTTGTGCCACCCTAAGCGTTAAGGAGAGTGTCTATGTGTTAGATCGCAAATGAAGTTTGGGATATACTAGAAACCACTCATGAGGGGACTAAGATAGTGAATACCTATAAGCTTTCTATGTTGACTACTAAGTTTGAAAAGATTAGAATGAAGGATGATGAAACATTCGATAAATTCTATGCGAAGTTAAATGACATAGTAAATTCTAGCTTCAACCTAGGTGGACAAATTTTTGAAATGAAAATAGTGAGGAAAGTCTTTAGATCCTTACTTGTGAGATTTAGACTTAAGATCATGGCTATCAAAGAGAACAAGGATTTAGATATGTTTAAGATAGAAGAATTAGTTGGATCCCTCCAAACTTAGGTAACCATATCTCATTCTAAGAAAGAAAAGTCTATAGCCTCAAACACTATCATGGAAGAGGACTTTCACAATTCTGACCATGAGACCCTTAACAATGAGAATATAGCTTATTTTGTTATAAAATTCAAAAAGGCTTTTAGAAATAATAAGCAATCTCAAGATAGATCCAAGAGTGGCCCCAGTAAATTTAGGAACGATAATCAAGAAAAGAAAAGAATCCTGGTTTGCTAGGAAGAAAACACAAGAGATCAGATGTCATGAGTATCAGGGATTTGGTCGCATTAGAGATGAGTGCTTTACTTATAAGAAAACCACAGGAAAAGCTATTAACACGATTCTCACTAATGAAGAGTCTAGCTCGAACAATCAAAATGAGAAGTCCAATTCTAAATGTCATAACTATATGTCATTTCCTTCTATTGTTAGGAGTGAATTTGATGAGAGTGAAAGGGTTAAGGACTTAAAACATAGTGAGCGCTCTAAAAAAGATTCTGAAGATGAACAAGATATTCATGAGGCTTATGACCTATTGTTAAGAAGAGTTTTAAGTTGAGTTGTGCTTAAGAAAGTGAATGAACTAGAACTAGAAGAGAGAAATATGCAGCTAACATTGAGAAATCACTAGAAGTCTTAGTGAGTTGAGAGTTGTGAAAGAGTCCTTAGAATCTAAGGTTAAAACTCTTACGAACAATCTTGAGAAGTCTAATACATAACTTCTTGCTTTCTTGAGTGGATCCAAGAAACTTGACAACATCCTAGGTTTGAACAAGACTACTGGTAATATGAGAGGTCTAGGCTACAAGAATTCTGATCCTCATGCTACAACCTCGTCCAAAACCACATTCGTTCTTGCCTCTATCGAGACTAAGAGTGTAGAAAATCCTAATGCCAAAAATAAGGGTATCATAGGATAGAGCCAATTGGACAATGTAGGATTATTCAACGCAGAAATCAATATAAGGAACCACGCAATTTTCGTCCTAAGTTTATTCTTACACGTTTCAATAGTGGTGAGTTAGGTCACACCAAACCTTGGTGTCACCAACTTTTGGCGGAAATATAAACTAGGACATCCCTAGTCAGATTAATTTCCTAACTAATCAGGTTAGTCACTTGACCAAGATGATACAATTGTCTAGGATTACCTCTACATCTAGGAAAATCTAGATTAAGAAAAGTGATTTAAGAGATTTTGAAGCTGTTCACAGTGCTCTAGAAGAAAAGAGTGTTTTTGTACCTCAATGAATATGTATATAGGTGCATACATGTGCTAGTTCATTGCGTTCCTACATTATTGCATACATCTCATCCGTTGGAGAGAGAGAGAGAGAGAGAGAGAGAGAGAGAGAGAGAGAGAGAGAGAGAGAGAGAGAGAGAGAGAGAGAGAGAGAGAGAGAGAGAATAAATTGATTTTTGAAACTATAGCACCTTGTTTGATTAATTTGAATATGCTAACTGGGATCAAGTGTAATTATAATTAATGAACAATGACTGAGATTTCCATTAATTTATTTAGGACCTATGCGGAGTATTTAGTATGGATTTCTTCATGTATCATCTGCGCTACAAACACTAAGATCTTGTGAGTGAGTCTTGACCGCATGTGTGAGATTTAGGATATCGGTCATCTAAGTGGTAAAGTGACATTAAATATGAATTGACCTTTAACTAGTAAACGTAAACTTTAATATATTCCCTAAAAAGAATAGATTGATACATCTTATACTCATCTTCGAAGCCTTGATGGCTTGAGCAATTAACTCTTTAAGGTTCTCTAAAAATCTGGTGCCTTATGGTCATCTAACTTGTAATCACTGGCCCAAAGCTCATTACAGGGATTATTAAGAAAGCCAAATGAAGTTGAGTTTGCACATAAGATGAGAAAAGAAAAGAAAAATAAAAAAATTATGTGCCGATAGTAACGGGGGAGAAAAAGAGTATCAAATATTCTAGTCAAAAAATTGAAAACTTTTTCTTAAACAGGTCATAGTATCAATAGTTTTTACTTTCATAACTTAGAGAATATATTCATACCTCCAGTGATTTTCTAGCATGTCATTTCTCGCCAATTTTATGTTTTGATACTTGCTCATAAGGTATTAGTAACACTTTTCACACGTAGGACACTTGTACAATTTACTCCATGTATACTTAAATTGGATGTGTGGGAATAGTTCAATGATTATTAATTTTACCTGTACAAGTAAACTATTGCATGTTCGGGCTATCAAATAATCTTGATTTATGTGCCAAGTTACTATATTTAAAAAGTCAAGATAAAGTGTTCAATTTCTAAAAATTCAAATGTCGTGCTAAATTTCAAATCATTCTGAAAAAGGTAATTAGTTGGTAAGCACCCCTTTGTCATTTGTGACAAAAAGGAGGGGTAGAGTAGGTGTTTGTGATGTATATAACATTTTGGGATGTATTTTATATTCTGCTTAGCTATATTAAGTTTTGATATTTTGTGATGTCAATATTTCGTTTGTGTTTTTATTAACACTGATATTGCATCTTAATCTAGTTAGCATGATTATTATATTTTGTCTCAATTGCTATATGTATTTATTGTTTCACTCGCTTTCACACTTGGTATTTAAGTTGTTGATTTCAGGAAACATGTGTCCAAAGGAAAGGAAGTTACAATTGAGTCAGTGTGGCTATGGATAGTTAGTTTTTTTTTTTTTTTACTTCGACTTGTAATACTTAGGAGTCAATGGAGGGGTTGTATAGGTGAACTAGGAGTCCTGGTGTTCGAGTATGGAACAAGGAGAAAAATTACCGCATTAATGTTGGCTCAACACTAAGACAATGCTCGAGTGCCAAAAGTAGACAAATTTTCGCTAGCCTAGCGCTAGGTATTTCGCTTGAGCATCACCTGCTAGCCAGGGTTTTCGCTCGAGCTCTAGCTACTTACGGGAAAAGTCCTAGTTCGTGTTTTAAACATTTTTTTAGTCATAAACAACCCCAAACACCTTTTATTATATATACCCAAGTCATATTCCGTCCATAGGTGTGGTTGATCGTTGTATACTTCCTAGACTTCATCTGTTGGAGATCCTACATCAATTCCTCATACTGAGATCTTTCGACCACACATCGAAATCATCAAAAATGAAATTCTCAAAACAAGAGGTGACCAGAGTTTCGATTGGAGAAGAACGAGTTCGTTCTTCGAGATCAGCAAGTGTCACAAGTCTACTAAGGTATTTGTGTCTTGACAGTATGTAAGTCAATTCATTTATAGTGGATTATATTGGTTAGGGCCCATATTTTTTGATCTCACAAGGGGTTTTTCTCGGTCATCAATTCTTTGGTGTTCTTTATTTTCAGCAATTTATTACCTGTATATGTTGAAAATCTAGGTTAGAATTGTGGTATAATTCATGTGGATTAAAACTAGTTGTGTGACTTGTTGTATAATTAATTGGTAAAATCAATTTCCATAATTTTTGCTTAATTCACCAATTCGCCCCCCTCTAGGTGATAGTTGGACAGAATTACGACATCTCACTTATCTACTATTTCCTCAGGAGAATTAGTGCATGCTTTGCGGGCACAAGAGCAAAGGAGACTGTATAGGGTGCTTTTCATGCAAAATCACAAAACTCAAGAGAAGTCAAAGACAAGAAATATAACAAAAAGACATACAAATACTATGTTAAAGGAGACAAGTACTATGGTGCAAAAGAAACTATTGATGTTTGGGAACCTAAAATACAACAGCATAACGAGGTTCAGTTTGTCCCAAATTTGGTTACTGGGTGGCTCATTTGGTGAAGATCTCAATAGCACTAAAGCTGGTTGGCAGGTATATTTTCTCCAAATTACTTGGTTGATCATAATTTTTTTTCATTCATCTAACAGATTAGAATGCATGTTATTTCAGGTTAGCCCTGATCTCTACGGGGATAACAACACAATCATTTTCGAGTTCATACGATAGACAATTTAAAAAAGAACGCCGGCTCATATCAAACAGAAGTTAATTAATAGTAGTACAAAAAACTCGAAGAAAGCATTTAATGGAGATCCTAACAGTTAGTCCTGTATTTTGGAACATGCTTAAATTTGTGAAAAATATATTTCTTTTCCAAGCCAATTTAGCACATAGATTAAAAGCTTCAATTGGCACCCAATGTCGAACTTCTCTGATTACTGGAGCTAACTGGTTATATATAGAGAAAATTTTACCATTAGTTCATCTCGAGCATAAAAAATAGTTAATGCTGAGGCAAGTAGGAGTATTGTACGAATCATGCTGTAGATTTCTTCTTTCAAAAAGATTTTTCTTATATTTGTACTTTTTTCATGAACAGGCTTTGAGGGGTCGTCTGGCAATGATGAGAGGAGAAAGAAAATCTGATTTTGAGAATTCTGAGGATGAAAGGAGGACGAGACTTGGTTCCCTAAAAAAGAAAGCACTGAATGGGTCTTCAAAGTTCAAGCATTCTCTTAAGAAGAAGAGCAGTAGAAGAAAGAGCGATATTCGTGGCAGCTCTGTTTCAATTGAGGATATCCGGGGTGCGAGCTGCAAGCTGTTAAGGCATTTTGGCAAGCCTTTATGTTGGATGAGTTGCTGCCACACAATTTTCATTCGTGGCAGCTCTGTTTCAATTGAGGATATCCGGGGTGCGAGCTGCAAGCTGTTAAGGCATTTTGGCAAGCCTTTATGTTGGATGAGTTGCTGCCACACAATTTTCATGATTATTATACAACACTTTTGCTACTTTAAGTCAAATGCTCTCATCTGGATTGAAATATAAAATGCATCCCGGATCACTCAGTAGTCTTTCCGGATAAGTTATTTTCCTGTTTCTTGTAACTTTTTAGTACGTAGTTGGAAGGTTAGAAGGCAAACTTACTCACATGAACTCTTAAAATTGTCATCATATTGGTATATGATAAAGCATGCAAACATGGTTTTGTATCTCTTTATGACAGGAAATGCTCTGGTTCCGCATTTTTTTCCCTCTTTTGAGTCAGCAACTATTTAGACTTTTGTCGAAGTATTGAGAAAATATGCTTGCAGGTTTTTAAAGAATGAAATTTGATATTGAAAAGGCAAAACGGACGTGGACTGATATGATCCAATGGAAGAAAGATTTTGGTACTGACACAATTGCAGAGGTAAAACCTAATAATTTTCCCATTTGTAACTTGGGTAAAACCACCTGATTACCTTGTGTCTTTTACTCTTCACTCTTCTAGTTTTAGCTTGAGTCACATTTCCTTTCTCCCACTAGGATTTTCAATTCCAAGATTTCAATGAAGTTTTGAAGTATTACCCCATGGTTATAGAAGAAATTCTAAAGATGATTGAAATGAGAGTCGTTCTTTTATTCATTGAGAAAACATCAATATATAGTATAACTCAATAAACTAAATATGTAAAGATAAATAACAATTCCTAAAATTAAGCACATCATCATAATCATCAATCATCATGATCAATTTGTCTTCAATGATTCCTTGCTTTCCTCCACCATATATTTTTCTCAAGATTTGTTGCTGCTAGTACCCTCCCTCAAACGTTGACGGGGTTGGAGGCAAAGTTTGTTGCAAAAATGAATGAATGTTGTTTTGGATACTAATGTTGTGAAAAAAAAAAATCACCATTTTTTTAAATCTTCATCCTTGTGAAGATATGTCATATGTTGTGGTGGTGTGAATTCGCTTTTTTTTTTTTTTTTTTTTTGTGAATCTTGTGTATCCCATATTACATGGGTTATGTTTCTGAGAGTTTGTTCAGAGAATGGATTCATACGTTGATTTTTGGTGTGAATTTTTGTTGTTACTGTGTTGTTTGAATTTGGTGTGGGTATGATATTGATTTGTATTGTCTGTGTAAGACAATAAACCAATGGAAGCAAAAACGAGATTCACACAGAACACACTTGAACCAACAAGAATACAGTTCTTTCCTTCAATATAGGGCTCAGAAAGTTCACAAAGAATATTGTATCCATCTGTACAAAAGAACAAGCCACAAAGACCACAAACCTCACCCAAACTGCACAGAGCAGCTACTACAATGGTTCGAAGACTCTACAGCCAATCTAACCTCCCTATACCTCAATCGAATAATCACCAAGACTAGAATCACAAAGATAAAACGATATCACAAAGAATCGAAAAAGAGGACAGAGAGAACACGAAGAACAGAAAACTCAAAAGCTTTCGCACTAAGCTAACAAATCGAACAGAATGACCACACGAAAAATGGTCATTCAACATCTCATATATAGGAAGCCACTCCACTGTAGATTAGGCTGAAGATCCAACGAGCCAGAGCAACACACTTAGCTTTTGGGATGGGATGGGATGGGCTGGGTCTTGGGCTTTTTCCTTTTAAGTTATTGGGCAATAGTTTTAGTTCCAAAGAATCCAACAGCTTTGGGCCTAGCCCATTTTCATCATCGCCCAAAAGGTTGAAATGCAAATGTCACAAATGACATCACAATCCAACAAATCTCCCCCTTGATGCCAATGTCATAAACCACCAAACACATTAGTGTTTCATAGCACCGACACCAAGAAGGTTACCACCTATAAAAAAAACAAAATTCACCCAGAATCAATTCTTAGAATTTGTAAACAAGATTTAAACTTGGAAAGGGGAAGTACCTTTGTTCCCATATCCGCGGGATTAAATTGTGTAGGGATTTTTTCAAACAAAATAGATTCTTTATGAACTATATCTCTAATGAAATGCATCCTAATATCTATATGTTTGGTCCTATCATGAAAAATAGGATTTTTACATAAATGAATAGCACTCTGACTATCACAATAAATCACAACAGGATCATGCAATTCATTTAGTTCATATAACAAGCCTTTAAGCCACAAAGACTCTTTAATAGCTTCAGTAGCAGCTACATACTCAGCTTTAGTAGTAGATAGGGCAACAATAGACTGCAATTGAGACTTCCAACTAATACAAGCACCACACAAGGTAAACACATATGCAGTTGTTGATTTTCTATTGTCCTTATTACTAGCATAATCAGAATCCATATACCCTTTCAACACAACTCCCTCTTTACAAAACTTAAAATACAATCCGAAATCTGCATAACATTTTAAGTATCTTAAAAGCCATTTTAAAGCGGTCCAATGTTCTGGACTCGGGTTTGCCATAAATCTACTCAAAATGCTAATAGCATGTGCAACATCCGGTCTAGTACATACCATAGTATACATAACTGATCCAACCACATTAGCATAAGGTACCTTTTGCATGTATTTAATATCAGACTCATAATGTGGACATTGCTCTTTACTCAATTTAAAATGACAAGCAAGAGGCAAAGGAACAGACTTAGAATCATGCATAGCAAATTTAGATAACACCTTTTTCACATAATCTGATTGGGTTAAAAGAAGAGATTGTTGCGATCTATCTCTTTTAATATCCATCCCTAAAATTCTCCTAGCATGCCCTAAGTCTTTCATTTCAAATTCAGTACTTAAAGCATTTTTTATGTCACTTATATCACTCATTTTATGTCCAACCAATAGCATATCATCAACATGCAAAAGTAAGTAAACAATCACATCATTCTTATCATTTCTTTTAAAATAAAGGCAATGATCAAAGGCACTTCGCCCAAAGCCAATAGAAGACACATAATTGTCAAATCTAATATACAATTGTCTAGGTGATTGTTTCAAACCATACAAAGAACTATTAAGCAAACAAATATGATTAGGCATTTTCGAATCAATAAAATCTTGAGGTTGCACCATATAAATCATTTCATCTAAATCACCATGAAAGAAAGCAATTTTAACATCCATTTGTTCAAGCTCTAAATCATATTGAGCAAGTAAAGCAAGCATGACTCTTATAGTAGTATATTTCACAACAGGAGAGAAAATTTCATTATAATCAATACCAGGTTTCTATGTAAATCCCTTCGTAACAAGTCTAGCCTTAAACCTAAAATGTTCTTTAGAAGAACTACCATCCTTAATACTATAAACTCACTTACAGCCTACCAAAGACTTGTCCTTAGGTTTGGGAACTAATTTCCATGTATCATTCTTCACAAGAGACTTCATCTCTTCTTCCATAGCACCTAGCCACTCTTTAGATTGTTGACAACTCAAAGCCTCTTCATAAGATTTAGGCTCCTTGAAGACTAAGTCTTGATATGACAAAACAGCAAAGGAATGATAATCACCCATCCTAGCAGGTTCCCTGATCTCTCTCCTAGCTCTATCACGAGCAAGTTGATAATCACCTAGAGGATTAACTACATTACCTACTAAGTCATGTTCATCACCTTCAATCTCAACTTGTTCCTCCTCAACAAGTCCAGGGGAGTTACCTACTCTCACTTGCATTCTAGTCTCCTCATCCTCATCACTCTTAAGATCATCACTAGAGAGTCTCTTACTCAAACAAGGCATATCAGATTCATTAAAGGTTACATTTCTGTTGGTTATCACTTAAAACCCTTCTCATCTCTTGCCCAAAGTCTGTATCCTTTCACTCCCTCAGGATACCCCATGAAAACACATTTCTGAGATCTAGGCTCCAACTTGCCTATACTATGGTGAGAATAAGCAGAACATCCAAAATTCCTCAAAATAGTATAATCAGATAATCTCCCGGACCATACCTCTTCAGGTGTCTTACCATCTAAAACACTAGAAGGAATTCTATTCACAATATACACCGCTGTCATCACAGCCTCACCCCAAAGAACTTTAGGGACCGCCGAACTAATCATCATGCATCTAACCTTATCCAATATAGTCATATTCATTCTTTCAACAACTCCATTTTGTTGGGGAGTATAAGGAACAATATTGTGCCTGAGGATCCCATTATCTCTACAGAGTTGATCAAATTCAGTATTACAAAACTCCAGACCATTGTTTGTTCTTAGAACTTTGATCTTTTTATCCATTTGATTTTCAATTAAAGTTTTCCAGTTTTTAAACTTTTCAAAAGTATCTAATTTTTGTTTCAAAAGGTAAATCCAAACTTTTCTTGAAAAATCATCAATCAGTGATAAAAAATATTTGTTGCCACCTTAAGTGGTAGTAGATGATGGGCCCCACAGGTCAAAATGAATATACTCAAGGATAGATGCAGTCCTATGTTGACCAGTATTAAAATGAAGCTTATGTTGTTTTCCGAAAATACAGTGCTCACAAAATGGAACCTTAGAAATCGCATCCTTACCAAATGCCCCTCTCTTATTCAAAATATGCAACCCCTTTTCACTCACATGAGCAAGCATATTATGCCACTTCAGAGTAGCATCAATCTCAGCACTAGAGGACTCAGCAATGTGACTCTGAACAACACTGGCTCTAGTGACATATATACCATTCATCTTGGTACCTTTGAAAATAACTAAGGAACCCTTAATTATTTGCAAAGAACCATTACCAATCCGGCCTTGCAGGCCTGTGTCATCTAGATTACCCATAGAAATCAAGTTCCTATTCAAATCAGGAATATACCTTACTCTTTCTAAAGTAAAGGTATATCCGTTATCAAACTTCAGAGTCATACTGCCAATTCCCTTAATGTTACATGCTACATTGTTACCTATAACCACCTCTCCACCATCAAGATCATTAAAGTTCTCTAACCAAGATCTTCTAGAGGTCATATGGAATGTACATCCTGAATCCATAATCCACTCACTATCCTGACCACTGTCATCCACATAATTGACAGTATTCAAATTAGAAAAGGGTTCTGTCACCACATATACATCAACAGTCCTGTCATCTAGGGGTTCAACTACATTCCCCTCACCCACTCTCTTCTCTCTCTGTTCATTCTTCTTCTTATAACAATCCTTTATAAAATGTTCTGTCTTATCACACCCATAACACTTCCTAATCCTACTCCTAGACTTAGATCTAGGTCTCCATTTCACCTTCTTCTTAGAATTATTTTGATTGCTCCCTTGATAACTCTGACCACTGACTTGCCTAGTCATAGGTCTACTTCTCACAGACAAACTCTCAAAATCTTTCCCGGTTCTATCAACCTTAAGCTCTAATTCTTTACTCCTCAAAGAATTGATCACTATGTCGGGAGTCAAGGTATCTCTACCACACTTAATACAGACTTAACATCCTTATACACATCAGGTATAGCATTCAACAGGATAACAGCTTTATATTCATCAGACACCTTCTCCCTAGTATTAGATATATCTTGAACTAATTTATTAAAAGTATCAAGATTATCATCTAAGTCTTTAGACTCTTAGACATGTATTACTCTTCTAACTTATCTCACAAAGCCTTAGCATTGTCAAGTTTACCAACTTTCCTCAACACTTGATCAGACAAATGAAGAATTACAGAAGTATAAGCAAGTTCATCAGATTCAAGTTTTTGATCATCGGTCATAGTAGCAGGAAATTCACCAGTTATAACCTTAGAAACTTTCTGTTGAACTAAGACCCCTCTCATTTTTTGCTGCCAAATGGGAAAATCCTCATTTCCATTAAAAACTCCAAGTTCAAATGTTGTCATTGTCGTTTGAAGTTTTTAATCAGCACAAAAAGTTTTTGAGGTCACAGTTCCACAGAAAAACAGTAATCAGATATTTCAAACAACCAGTTTAAAGGTCACACAAACCATAGTGTAAACAAAACCAGGAATGAAAAACATCAAACTGAAAAACAGAATATCAACTAGTGAACAACAAATTAACAGTGAGGATAAGCAGTTTAATAGACTCAGTGAATCAAACAAAAGATTAACAATAAGATAAAAAAACAGGCTAACAATCACAGGGATTGACAAAGAATAATGCTACTATATATCAAATTGATTAATATCTAATGAACCAAAAAACTATAGCTATTAAGATTTACCAAGATTCCATGAGGCTCAAGACCTCAGGTCAAGGCACAATCCTAACATCTGGGAGCACCAATTTACAGGGAAAATGAGGGGGAAGTGACAATATTCAGAATGTAGTAATAAAACAATCAAAAAAAGGAAATGCAAGGGGTTTAAGAAGTATTTCACCAAGGCTGGTTTGAAGAATCAAACACCAAACAGAATACACAGCCAGTAACAAGCAGATCGAAGGTCACTGCCTCCAGCCAAGTTCACCAAGAATCAATGTCACTCACAAGAAACAAAAAACAAAGAAGAATTAGTGACCAAAACGAAAAGGGGGAAATTAGGGTTTCTGAAATTCAATCGATTTTAGGGCATCAACTAGAAATCGATTTTCCAGTGACAAACCATCAATTGAAGACTCAATCACTTCTTACTAACGCTCTGATACCACTTGTAAGGCAATAAACCAACGGAAGCAAAAACAAGATTCACATAGAACACACAAGAATACAGTTCTTTCCTTCAATATAGGGCTCAGAAAGTTCACAAAGAATATTGTACCCGTCTGTACAAAAGAACAAGCCACAAAGACCACAAACCTCACCCAAATCGTACAGAGCAGCTACTACAATGGTTTGAAGACTCTACAGCCAATCTAACCTCCCTACACCTCAATCGAACAATCACCAAGACTAGAATCACAAAGATAAAACGATATCACAAAGAATCGAAAAAGAGGACAGAGAGAACACGAAGAACAGAAAACCCAGAAGCTTTCGTACTAAGCCAACAAATTGAACAGAATGAAAAACCACATGAAAAATGGCCATTCAACATCTCATATATAGGAAGCCACTCTACCGTAGATTAGGCTGAAGATCCAACGGACCAGAGCAGCACACTTGGCTTTTGGGTTGGGCTGGGTCTTGGGCTTTTTCCTTTTGAGTTATTGGGCAATAGTTTTAGTTCCACAGAATCCAACTGCTTTGGGCTTAGCCCATTTTCATCGTCGCCCAAAAGGTTGAAATGCAAATGTCACAAATGGCATCACAATCCAACAGTCTGGATCTTGAATGATATATATATGGTGGAAGATAACTTGAGAGGAGTGAGAATCAAATTGTTAAGTGTAGGACAGTGAAATTATGATGACAATGAGAAGAAAATTGATGAACAAACATTTTAGAAAAAAAAAACTAGAAGAAAAGGAAAATGAAAAAGTTAGCTGGACGAGCGGCATTAGGCCGCTCGTCGGAAGCGGAAGCTTTCAACCTGTTCTGATACCAAGAAGAAATTCTAAAGATGGTAGACATGGGAGTGGTTCTTTTATATATAGTACAACTCAATAAACTAAATATGTAAAGATAAATAACAATTCCTAAATTTAAACACATCATCATAATCATTAATCATCTTGATCAATTTGTCTCAATGATTCCTTACTTTCCTCCATCATATATTTTTGTCAAAAATTGTTGTTGCTAATAGTTATCATGGAATCGATAGATGGAAGGCCTATGTACATTCAGAGACTAGGGAAAGATGACCCCAACAAACTTATGCAAGTTGCCACCATTGACCATTATGTTAAATATTACGTCAAAGAGAAATTTTGTTGTTAAGTTCCCAGCTTGTACGATTGCTGCCAAAAAGCACATTGACTCAGGCACAATAATTTTGGACTTTCATGTTGTGGAATTTTATATGCTGCTCAACTTTCATTTATTTAATTTTCCCACTTGTGGTACATACATCTTATATCGATCTAAGTGAATATTATTTTTTATTGAGTTATGCATATTTTTGTTCAATTTAGGGCTTGAAAAACTTTACTAAGAGGATGTTTGGTGGAGATTAAAATTTGATTTTTAGTAAATTATGATAGAAGTTTTTGAAATGCGTAGTTGAAAAGTTGTGGAACCCATGAAAGATGTGAAGGATCAACGTAAAAATGGCAAGTAATAGACGATGTTTCCTAATTGGGACCCTTTTTGGACACGTTTCGAAATTTTTGCCATAACTTTGGCTACGGTTATCAGAATCGAGCTCATGACCCCAATTCAAAAAACTCTTTTCGGTGCGCACATCGTGGTCATCTAGCTCTACTCGCTGTGCATTGATTTCGAGGGCAAAATTGCTATTTTCGTTTTCGAATTCTCAATTTTATTTATTTTTTTCCTTTTTTGGTAATATTTTATTTGCCTTTTAACATTGATTATGAACTCTTGTTAATTATCTGCTGAAATCAATCTGCATAATAATCGCTATTTTGTCGGCATCACATTTTTTGATCCAATTGCTGTTTTTATTTCTGTATTCCTGATTTACAAAACCAAGTAGAACCAAGAAAGCAATAAATGAAGTAATAAAATTCCTTGGGTCTAATCTCACCAATAATTTTATATATACACACACATACATACTAGTTAGGGATATGGTTCACTACAACAAAAATAGCCTACGACAACGTTCAAAAAACGTTGCCGTAGACCTTTTGCAACGTTTGGATGTGTGTTGCAAATCAAGGTGTTGCCGTAGAGTAGGACCCCTACGGCAACGTTTTTTAAACGTTGCCGTAGACCCCCTACGGCAATGTTTTTTTAAACGTTGCCGTAGGGTGTCTACGGCAACGTTTAAAAACCGTTGCCGTAGACCCCCTACGGCAACGTTTTTTAAACGTTGCCGTAGGGGATTTTTTTTTTTTTTTTTTTTTACAGCAATTTAATCAAATTGATTGACAAAATTGAAAATGAATCCTTATGAACAAATTTTGGAATTGCATAAAAATTGATAATTTTATTACAAATTTTTGAATCCATATACTTGAATATTAGAATGTGATACAAAAACACCTAAATACAAATGAGTTTCAAAATGGTAATACATCAATTGATAGTAAGCACTTCCATCCAGTGTGATAATCACCCAACAAACAAATTTACTCTAAGCAACCCTATCATGCTAAAATAGCCCAAGACTTCAAGACATTACTTCCACCACTACTAGTAGAATCTTCATCTGTAGCAGTAAACTGTACAAGGCCTTCATTCTCCTGCTTTAGAATTTGAATTATTGTAGATTTCTCCTTAAGTGCCTGCAAAAAATTGTGGACACCATAAACATTCCAAGCTTGTAAAACAAAAATATACCCATCTAGCTAACAGATGAGACAATTCCACTATAACCTAAGCAAACGCCAAAGTAAGTCTGTAGTTGAACAATTCCCGTAAGGCAGGCAGCAATATGTTAAAAATTAGCATCAACTGAATCATTTCTACCATTTAATCTATTGCTGGAAAAACTAATCATTTCAATACAGAAAATACTGTTTCAATTAGGCTTGGATTTCTCTTGCAGGAAGATGAAGCCCCTAACATTCTGTGGTACTGGTTTTGTTATGTCTGAGTGGCCTGCAAGAGAAATCCAAATACAAATCAAATGGAAAGAAGAACGAAAGCAAAAAAAGGCCTTTTAGAAACCATCAAAGGAATTGTTTCTAGAAATAGTCCCAAGTGTATCAACTGAACATGGTACAGAGCGAAAAGTGTTGCCCCAATGAATGGTCCAACCCAGAACATGCACTGCATATTATTAGAGCAGGAAAGTAAAATGGAAATGGGTGATATCAAACAATAGTTTCAATAGATTTTTATGTTAAATAACGACATACAATGGAGTGAAATTCCAATTAGAGGTAGAAAGAATAAAAAAATATATAAATAAATAAAAATTAAGAAGCTAATAACTACTTCAAGTCTGGTCATTAAATGAGGAAATGTACAAGAATATGGCCCATGTAAGAATCACTGGCAATTTTTTTGACAAATAGAAGTACAACAACTGGAAAAGATTGCAGCGTGTCTATTTTAATTAAGTGAATAAAAAATAATAAAACTAAAATCAAATGTATAAGAAAATTAAGAACATACCATAGAGCAGCCTGATGTGCATCCTCAGTCCTTCCATGCAAGAGACAGAAAAAAATAAATTCCAATTGGACAGCAAACCAATCCTACTCAGCACTCAAAATTTCAGGATTGCATTAAGCTGAGTTTGCAAATTAGAATTCACAAAAACGAAATAAGAATCCTTTTGTAATTGACTTGTTCTGGACTCGAATGCAACTTAGGATTGCATCACCTTATCCACCAAGGTAGGAAAATTTCTACAGTATTGCATTAAATTGAGTTTGTAAATTACAATTCACATAAACAAAATAAGAACCCTTCAGTGATCGACTTGTTCTAGACTCAAACATAACTAGGGATTGCATCAACTTATCTACCAATTTAGAAAAATCTCTTCCTCCTTTCATTAAAAAACCGTTTTGTTATATTGAAAATATACCAAGAAGAGAGCAACAGCAATTCAAGTTTGTAGTCACATAAATGGGTAGCAAAAGCATAGCTAGTAAATCTTACCTGCACAAAGCAATTCTTCTTCATTTTCTACCTGATGAGATTAAAAAATGTCAAAAATACCCCCAAATTCAAAGGCTAAATCAACCACAAACAAGTACATTAAAGAGTAGCAAGCCAATAGAGGATCTACTAGCATATCAACAAATCGAGATAGCCACTAGCCTACAATTTCATATTGTTTAGAGAATAAACCCATAATTATTAATGCAAATGAAACCAAGAAGCAGATTGTGCCTATTCAACAAATCAAATTCTAATAATCATCTCCCATGCAAAAGTTTCATCAATCCAGTCTAACTAATATGAGAAAATGCAATAAATCCATTTTTTGCACTCAAGCCAGCCAACTAATATGAGAAATTCGTTGACTGGTAGAGTCCAATTTTGCAAGCAATCTTTGTAAACTCTCCTGAAAGCTACAACTGAAATCAGCATGCATGATTACTGAACAAGACCATTCACTACTCTCTCGGCTCTTTATTGCTGAGAAAATGGCTTTTTTCACATTCACCGGGCAGTGCATGCAGTTATTAATAAGCATATGAAACATTCGTTATACTTGTATATTATACGTGCCCATACAGAGTAAGCCCTATTTTTCCTATGCCCACAATACCCAGTATAAAGTCAAATTCATTTTCAATCCCATTGCCACCCTCTTCAACGCTCACACTGCCAGAACCAACTCAAACACAACACCTACCTGTCATAACCTTCATATTCAACAACTGAAAACTACCACAGCCATTGTTGCTGCCAACTTTTCTCACTGCTGCACATCCCTACCACTAACACCCACATCCCACATAGATCCCCATAGCAAACACACAGTGACAAAGGGCCCACATCTACAGAGTGAGTTTCTGTTTCTCATTTTCATCCAACAAGGTGATATATTACATAAACCCAACCAGTTGGGACTGGGACATTTTTCTGCACAAAAAATACATTGTATAAAGCAAAAAAAAATAGTTATTTCAGACCCCCTAATCCATATAACCCGCCTCAATTGATCCAAGCACATTTAATTAAATTAGTTTATTTAATCTCCAAGCATTTCGTTCCTGTTAATACTTCAAGCATAATGAAAATTCAATTAATTTTGATTCTTTTCAATTGCAAAGAAAATACAATAAAATATTAATCTACTACCGGGCTTTGCATATCTCAATTAATTCTATGGTTGACTCTAATTAACTAAAAATTAAGCTCTTGCACAGGGCATCGCGTTAATTGATAAATAAGTGAAAATGGAATCACAAAGTCCCATAGCATATCTTGCACCTAATTAACTAAAATCTGATTAAATATGAGATAAATACGATTAAAAGCACCTGGAAAGAGCGTAACCAGTTAGGAGAATCTTCTCTTGAGTCGCTCATTGAAGCTTTTGTGCTGGAACAATTTCTAAAACCCTAGAGTTTAAATTTTGAGAATCTCTGTTCTATGGCAGTGGCAGTTCTTTGTAGACAAGAGAGAGGAGAAAAATGAAATTTTAAGCTCACAAGGATTTTGGTTGGTTATATTTACAGCCATTTTCTTATAATTTTAAGCTCACAAGGACTGGGCATCTTTCTGGAAAAGATTCGTGCAGCAGGAGGGATGATTGGGACGAATTGAGAGCTTGGTTATGGTCGTCTGAGCAAGGGCCATCGACTGGTGTAGGTCCGACGCCATGGGTATGGCCGGAAGTTGTGATTCCGGCAGAATGAAGAGTTTCAGGCAGTGATTTGGGAGCTGCGATTTCTTCCAATTCTGTGGGTAAAATGACTTATGTTAGGTTGTAATGTTAGCTAGGGCTTGGGGGGGTTTTTGGGCTTCTACAATTTGAGCCCATTGAAGAAAAAAAAAAAACAATTCGCAACACTTAACAAACGTTGCAAAAAGTGAACTTTTTTGCAACGTTTGACAAACGTTGCAAAAGGAGTCTTTCGCAACGTTTGTCAAAAGTTGCGAAAGGTGAGCTAAACGTTGCAAAAGAAAAGTCTTTTGCAACGTTTGTCAAACGTTGCGAAACGTAGCTTTTCGCAACGTTTGACAAACGTTGCAAAAGACTTTTCTTTTGCAACGTTTAGCAAACGTTGCGAAAGGTGATACCTTTCCGCAACACTCAATAAACGTTGCAAAAAGGGGTCTATCGCAACATTTTTCTATAAAACGTTGCCAAAACTCATTACTTAGTACCAATGGCAACACTCACTTGCTAAAATGTTGCCAAAAGACCATTTTAGCAACATTTATCAACAAATGTTGCCTTTTAAGTGTTGTAAAAGGGTATTTTTATTGTAGTGGTTCCCCGTCCGATCTTATTACTGAGTTTTTGCTAATGGTTTTAGAACCTAGTTTCAAATTTGTTTCTTCAGATAGTCTCTACTAAAGTCATTTGCAACAAGCAAACTGCCCAATGAGAAAGTTATGGCTTTATCGAGTTTGTTAGTCATGGTGCTACATAAAGAAATGTGCTGACATATAATGGTTTAGCAATTTTTCGTGCCATGCACTCTTTGCATCATATTGGTTTGTTTAAATTTCATTATCAAGATATAGTTTATTTTCTGCAGAACTGTGAGTTCTTTCATGATCATGATATCAACGTCTTAACCATGTGTTTATGAAAACGACCACCTCATCCTTCCTCGAAAGTTTGAAGTGCTTACAATTTTTGGTCGATCCTATAGAGTATCAAAATGAGAAATGCATTGCAATATTTCAACAAGCTAATATTACCTTAAGGATAACACAATGCGCGGACAAAAGACTAGTATTATAAAATAAGATTGTAATATTATCAATTACTTTATACAAAATGACAACGTGATTTATAATCAATGTTCATTTTAGCCTGTGTGTAGCAAATTTATAAAATATTTATAAGGAGAGAAATTGTAAGATGAATAGTAAGGGTCCAATAAAATATGTGGATAATAATAAATAATAATTATAAATGTTTGGTTAAAACTAATACTTGAATTTAACTGAATTTATAAATTATTTATATATTTCTTCAAACTGAGGCTTAATAATTGTTTAAACACACAATAATAAATCACTTTTGTTTATCGAACGATCAAATATTATTTTGAAATATATAGCAATTCTAAAACAAAAATTCACCCATTCTTTCAACGACGCTTCAGCACAGCAAGAATTGTTTCTTTTAAATTCACAGCAACCAAATCAAATTTTATAATTTTATCAATGACAATAATTATACAAAATGACATCATTATAATTTATAATCATTGCTCATTTTAACAATTGTATACACACAAAACAATAACTCTTTTGTACATTAAACGCTCAAAATGCTGATTTTAAAACATATTACAATTCTGAATAAAATTTTATCAAACGCTTCATTTGTTGGGATTTTAAGTATGAAAACACTTCTAAATATGAACCATAAAGCACAAATGTTCAGAAGCAGTAAAAAGAAAAACAAGAACACAAATACATTGACCCAGTTCAGCCAAAAAGGCCTAATCTGGGCAGGGACAGACCTAACATTGAAGTTTAACCCTAACGGACATTGACCGGTCAACGTCGACAATCAACGATTATAATTCGTAAGAGCGATGTCGTTTATTAATATTTAATTAAATAATATTAAAAATTATTCAATATATATGTAAACGCACTAATAGATCAGGCTTCAAACTATGTTTACACGTGTTATTGCAACCCAAGCCAAACAAGGTGAATTAATTAGTTGAGATATACCCATCAATGAATAGTAAAATAATTAAAAGTGAAATCATATAAAAATAATAATTATTTATCGATCAATGACAAAGATGTAATCCTATCTTAATTGATTTCCTAATCTCCACCATTCATCATTATAAAAGTCCTACTTTCTCCCTCCACCGTTACCTCTTAACCAAACCACCAACCAGTTGATACATACAGCCCCTGTATCTCTATTTCATCCAGCAAAAACTGTACAAAATCAAATTTTACTTGTACTGCTTTCTCTCTCTAGCTCACTTGCGTGTAACTGACTACACGTAAATTCTTGAAAAGATGTTTGAAACTGTGAAATACTTGATCGGTGCTGCCGACCCAAGTGGTTCCTGCTCCAAGTCTACCGATTACCAAGTCACCAGCTAGGGGTGTTCAAAAGTTCCGAACCGAATCAGACCGAACCGAACCCGAACCGAACCGAGCGGTTCTTCATAAATTAAATACCCGAACGAGTACCCGAATCGAGAACCGACGGGTTTGGGTCGGGTCTCGGGTCTAGACCAAGAACCGAAGAACCGAATAAGAACCGAATAAGAACCGAAACTAAATAATTTTTTTATTTTTTATATTGAATTAATTAAATTATTTTATTTTTTTTCTAAACAAATTAGCAATTAATTAAATAAATCAGATTATTTCATAATTTTAATTTTAAAGTCCAAATCATTTTTAAAACTCATTAGCCCATTTTAATTTGAAGCAAATGAATATACTTTATGTAGTGTTGCTGTAATATTAATATCTACTTTTTGATATTTGTATGCATTGAATTAATCTTATTGGATGGCTAGTTATTTATATGTTTTTGAATTGGGCTACGTTAATTTGTAAAAGTTACGAATGAAATGTCATTAGTTGTATTTATATAGTGTTGCTGTAAATATTAAAAAATTTAATTATGGTACGGAACATAACGGAACCGAACCGACCCGAACCAAACCGAACGGAACCGAACCCGAACGGTTCCATATTTATATTTGGACCCGACGGGTCCATTTATTAAATACCCGAAAGTTTTGGGTCGGTTCGGGTATCTTCAGAACCGAACCGACCCACGGACAGCCCTATCACCAGCCACTGCCAAGAACTTCACTCCATTACTGCCATTATTATAGGTAAAAGTAGAAATTGACCCAATTTAAAAAAAAAAAAAAAAAGAAAAGGACAGGAGATGGAATGAAGAAGACGGACCAGGCTGTCGGCGAAGTGAACTCCCAAACTGCTCCGACGAAACCCAACACGCGCTGCCACCCTCCGGCCGGGTGCTGGGTCCATCCCTGAATTTGGGGGGCTCAGGAACAACCCGTTCCATGAGCACAAAATGCCTTCCAAGAGAGAAAGATTACATCAAACCATTCAGTTCCAGATTTTGGTCATCGATCATAAGATCTCACAAAATAGAGTGAAAATATACACAAATCTAACCCAACCCTTAGGAGAAAAACTACATAAAAGCAGCCACTCTTTCAGCCTTGATTAACACCAAACATTCACCTCATAACAGTTAGATCAATTACAAAGAACCTCACAAGACGAAGAAATTACAGATTCAAACACGAAGGAACCAAAGAGAGAGAGAAACGAAGAGTCCAAAAGAAAATGAAAAAGTGATCCCTTCAAACAGTAAACTAAACAAACAATATTATCTCAAGAATAGATCGCAGCCATTAATTTCAAATAACGGTCATCATCAGTTTAAACTAGCACAATCCGTGTGAAAGACTCAGCTACCAATAAATGGATGTCACTTAAGCAGCTCAAGTCAAATGAGCAACTAAGACAATTGACACAAATAACACCGTTTTAAAAGTGTTTTGAGAAACACAACTCTCACATCATTGAATTTTTCTTTCTTCATCATAGTAAAAGTTTATTCTTTTAGAGTCACATTAATACCAAACTAAGCCTTTTGCCCTATGTTTCAAAATAAGTTTGTGATGCCTTTTTTGTCTTATTACTGTTATTAATAGTATTTTAAAATCTATTTGTACTTTCTTAACAATACATAATATTATTAGATAATATTTCTAAGATGTCACTATAATTTTTTAAAATGAAAATTTATTATCTACTAATCTTAAATTTATAAAATTATATAACAAAGGCATAATCTATATAGTAGCAAAAAATTCAAAAAAAAATATAAATTATTTTTTTATGCAGCACTTTTGTAGCAATTTGGTTTCTCAATTTAATTTTGAAATATAATATTCTTCAAAAATTATAAAACTCCGAAATATGAGTTTTTATGACTAACAATTAGAAGTACCATATATTTCTCTCTCATCGATCTCCTATTTCTCATCCACCCACCAATAAAAAATGGATAAATATAATATTTTGTAGGTTAAAAACTAAATCAATTAAGCACATTTAATTAATAATGTTCACACAATTAAGTTATAAGCAATTGAATTGTCTAAAATTTATTTTCTTTCATGCAAATTCCATCTTCAGAATTAAACACACCCTAAAATCAATCTTAAACCAATTTTCCTCCTAAACCATGACTTAAACTGCAATGTAGCCCACTATAAAATGTGTAGGCTATTGGAGTTGTTATAAGAGAAAATTGGACTTTACATTTATTTTTCTATAAAGAAAAATCTGGTCAATTCAATTAGAATTATATTGAAAAATCTGTATATCAATAAAAATTATTTATAACTTTTTTTATTTTTAAATTTTAATTGTTATTTTAAAATTTCCATAATCATCTCATATTATCCCCTATTTCAAATCATTTGGAAATCTCTGAGCCCCTGTTTGATGTATATTAAAGTCGGGTTTTTATTAGATATTAATGAAAGTTAATAAAATGTACGGTTGAAAAATTGAGGATCATATGAAATATATGATTAATTTTTTCATTTCAAAACGTGGGAAATAAATTAACACGATATCAACCATCAATCGTACCGCACGATTACGTCAAGCTGTGAGATTTTCGTATGCCCACTATTTCATTAACTTTTCAATTTAGGGGCCATAATTGAATAATCAAAATTTAATAATTCACAATCATTTCAAATGCCCCGAAAAGATTTAAGGACGTGACATTATAAGACTACCTCCAACACAATATCATTCAGTACCATTGAGCCAAAATGATTTCAATTATTCCATTATATACAACTGTAAATTAGAGGTAATGGCCTTTGCCTAGGTCAAAGATAGATGATGCATCCGACTAACATGTCTTCTGTTGGGATTGGGTGTCTGATAGTATCTTTTAGTAGAGCCTCTATTGGTTTAACCAACGTCTTGTTACTCACCTGAATGCGCCGCACAATGTCAAATAAGGCATTTAGAAAAATTTGACATCTCGATGTGGGCTCTTCGCCAGCTAGAACTATAGTATGTTCCAAGGGTTGAGTTATTCGTCCAATACAACTGTCAAATTTTATTTTCTTGTATGTTTCCCTTTTGTTTATTAATTTTTTCCTTTTATTTTTTAATTTCCCACAACTAATCTAGAATCAGGCCGTAATTTCAATTGTCCATTTTTATTGTATTTGCCAAATTATCCGAATAAAAATTTATACCAAACAAGACGAAGTGGATCGATCCGAATTTGGTGAAGGTCTATTCAACATCAACATGCCCAATATTGAGAAGAATTACATATTTTGTGACTTTTTAATTAAAGTGAATCACTTCTTTAATGCAGAACAAATATCACAATAAAGAAGAATTTTAAAACAAGTTAACAATTAAAATTCTTAGTCAAAGAATCTCAAAAAAAAAAAAACCCCGCAAAATTGCATATTCTTCAATTACTACACCAAAAACAGTCTTTTGCAATGGTTAAAAAACTTTGCGAAAAGCCTTTCGCAACATTGGACCATGTGTTGTTGGTTTTGATGTTGCCGTCGACTATAAGGATACGGTAACGTTCAAAGACTATAGTGAAAGGTTTTCAGAAGACGTTGTCTTTTATTTTCTGTTACGTTCATTAAACATTATCTTTAACTTATTTGTAACCCTTTTTTTAATGTTGTCTTTAACCTGTTTGCAACGCTTTTTTAATGTTGTCTTTAACATGTTTGCAACGTTTTTTTGAATGTAGTTACTTTTACTTCTCCTTTTTTGCAACGATTTTTTACTATGTCGTAGGTTTTTTTTTAACAGAAATTTATGCAAATTGACTAGCAAAATTAAAGATAACTCCTTATGGACAAATTTTGGAACTGTATAAAATTAATAATTTTATTACGAATTTTTTTGTATCTATACACTTAAACATTAGAATGTGATACAAGAACAATATTGTGAAAAGGCAGTGGACAAGAACAAAGATTGAAGATAACCTCTTTTATACAATATTGAACGTTTCAAAAAGTTATATATTAAGAGTTTCAATAATAGGCATTGAATGTTGCTATATAATCAAATTTTAACAACGTTCAATAGACGTTGCAAAAAAAAAAATGTGATGGTCAAAGAATGTTGCGTAAGGCGATATTAGCAACATTCTCTAAAAAATATTGTTAAAATTCAATTATGTTAACCAATGACAGCATTCACTTATTATAATGTTACTATATACCCCTTAAACAACACTCAGTTAATGAATGTTGCATTTCGCGCGTTGAAAATGACCATTTTTGTTGTAGTGATTGTTCAACCTCAAATACAACACATTATTGAATAATTCGAAACAAAATTCAGATAATATATTACATTCTAATAATTTTATATTTGAAAAAAGTAAAAAAAATCTACAAAAACGAAAAGAGAATAAAAATGAATATGTTACCTAGAAACATCAGAATCCAATGACAATTTAGACAATGACTTCTAAATAGTTGAGCAAATTAACACCCAAACCTGTAATCTTAGACCTTCGAAAGTTACAATAACATGGAATAGTGAGGAATTTCTTTACAATAATATGGAAGTAGCCAAATTCTACTATGATTTTGCAGATTTCGATAGCATTTTTTTATTTTTCAATTTTGTCACGTTAAAGTTTTGAGATTGGAAATTGAGGATTGTCGTCAGCTTGATTTGCTTTCTTATATATATATATATATCGACAAGATCATTCTAGACTTGTAACATGACAGCTCGATTGATCCATTTATCAACTCTAGTTGAAAGTTAGATGACAAGTACTGTTCAATAACCGTATAGAAAACGACGTACATGAGGTGGTCTTCGTGGTTTCTTAGTATTGGGTTCGTGATGCTTTATGAGGAGGGCGATTTTGTCGTGGATTAGCTGTCTGCCTTTTAATGAGTGGAAGGTGGTGTCCGTGGTTTCTTAGTATTGGGTTCGTGATGCTTTATGAGGAGGGTGATTTTGTCGTGGATTAGCTGTCTGCCTTTTAATGAGTGGAGGAATTACTAATCAATTATTATAAAAGCAATTAGTACAGTCAGTCAGTCTCTATCTTTCTTCAATCAAAATTATGAAAAAAAAAAAAAAAGGCAGATTCTTGTTCTGGACCACATACAAAAAGTTACATTACTTTTAACTATATGTAGTGCTTAACAACCAAATACTTTAAATTCTATTCCAAAATCAAACCTTACGAAGAATCAAGCTCGAGACGACCTAATTGCTTAAAATAGAGGATCAAAATCAACCCACCTAGCTTACGGACAATTTACGGGTGGTTCTTCCATTTATAATGACAAGTCGTTCAGAATTAGATTTTTCAATTCAGTAACTGATAAACAGTAATTTGAGCGTCTCGATTTATTAAAGAAATATTATTAATATTTGTAAGTTTTACTTGTAAATTACATCTTTATTACGAGCAATTTATTTATATAATTTGCAAATACATCGATTAGAGATGGATTTTGTTTGGCAAATTTATAAATCAATTCACAAAGAACAATGGTAGTGGATCTTGCAAAATGTTGTGATTAATAATTAGTAATTATTAATGCGTGGTTGAAATTAATATTTGACTTTTGCAAATACATCGATTAGAGATTACTTTTGCTTAACAACCAAATACTAAAATTCTATTCCAAAATGGGGGAAAAACACCATTGAATAAGAGTTGGGTATGGAAGCGATTATTCAGTCATACACTTTCGTAAAATTGAGGATTTAGAATAAAAAAGGTATAATATGAACAAGTATTACTCGTAAAATATACAATTATTAATGTATGTCTTTTAAACTAAAAGACTCAACCATTAAACTTGTAAAATTATATTCTATAGAACTAAAATTTTGAAATTTAAAGAACAAAAACATTTTTTTCATTCTAATCTTTTCCTTATTCAACAATGGTTGTCTGAAAATGATCTTAGTATTAATCAATCTCAGTGTTGGAACTAATAAATAACAGAAAGAAGTCACGAGTTCTTACTAACAAGACAATGTAGTACTTTGATAAGATTTAAGTTACCCTAACTTTAAATCCCACTTTTTCCCTCCAATCAAATCAAATATAAAGTCCATGTTTGGTGCAGATTAAAATCTAGATTTTAATTTAAGTCAAAGTCAACAATTTATTTCAACCACACATTTCATAAATTCCACATCATTTCAATCACGCATTTCATTAACTTTTATCGAAATTTATTAAAAATTTAATTTTAATCCCCATCAACAAGAGGCAAATTCATCAGATAGTGCTCTTCTCCCAACTTGGCTACCCACCCTGACAAGACATTGGTTCCCCCAAAAGCAAAACTAGCAAACCCACTTGTATAAACTTAAGGGGAATAACCAGTCTGTCCCCTTGATTCTATCCTTTTCTTTGGGTTTGTAGATACAGTATTTTAGTGGCTCCCAACTGACCTAATAGTCTTCATTTAATTCATTTAAGTTTGTTTAAGATCAGATCAAAAGATAAAATCTTCATTTAATGATGAACTTTTAAAACCTGTAGTAATTTGTAAAATAATTCTTGATTAATGTGTGTTTCTTAGAATTCACCAGAAATTATTAAACAACAAATCAACCTGCTAGTGTTAAGATGGGAATTGGGATGGTTAATTAAGAATTATTCTAAACGTCCAGAAATGCACGTGCAGAAACAATACAAATAAGACACATGCGGGGGGTGGGCGGTTTATTTTTTTCAATATAAAATTGACATGGGGTGGGCCCCATGTCTCTTTTCTGATTTTCTTATGTAGAACAGTATTCTGTACAAGCAGAATTTTTGGTTAATTAATTCCAACTATCAACCAGCATGGTCATATTTAGTTGTTTTTTTAAGAAATAGATAAAGTAGGATTTATAATTATTATATCGATTTCACTATTTGTTTATTTTGAACTACAAAAATGATTATTTGTAAGCACACTCAAAAACATATACGTCGATGTGAAAGTTTGGCATAAATTCGTGAACCTAAGTTTCATGGCAGGGAAATATTGGATAACTTCATATATGTTCGATGTACCTTTATTTTCGATGAGCAATCTGATATTCAATGTGGACACACGTGGTACAATGGTAGGGACAAAGGGTCGCGATCCCGCAAGGGTGAGCTAACCCCCAAAAACCTAAAAAATGACATAAAGTGACACGTGAATACATTATTTCTCATAAAAGTAGGGAAAAAATGTGGTGGAAAAGTTATATAAACAATTGTAATTTATTTTTATAAAATTATTAATGTTTAACTTTTAAAAATATTTAATATTAATTAAGTAAAAAACCCAATTATTCCAATCTAACCAAACTTTTCACTTATTAAAAACTTGATAGTGATATGTGAATTTTTCTAGAGACCGGAATGAACATGAACATGAACATGAACATGAATGGTTCTTCAAGTGATTGTTGCAACAGGAATTTGATATAGCTGTCGGAGACACAAAAGAATTGAATCCTATAATTAAGTTCGTGCTTGTGTAGAAGTTTTTTATTTTTTATTTTTTTTAAATCACTTTTCAACCATTTATTAAAAATATATATATATATTAATCTTCACAATTTCCTACTTTTTAATCACTCATTTCCCAAAAAAAAAATAATAATAATAAAATCACTTCGACACTAACACTTATTTTTTCACTAAAAACTCGTAATTACAAAATCTCACAATGAAGTGAAATTTATTAAAGTTTCGAATATTTTTGCACAAAGTTTTCTTAAACTACGGGTAAAGTTTCCTAACTATATTAGAAAATAGAAAAATATGAAAAACATTAGCATTCTAAAAGTTTCAGTGCAACCTAGTTAGGAATTGGTGAAAACTTGTTCCCGAAAGCAACTCTTTGACTTGTCAAATAGCTTAGTTCTCTCAAGTTGTAAGACTTGGCATAGACTAGGAGCAGGGACGGATGGAGGTTTGGGCGGGGGGCGCTAGGAGAGTCTATGAATTCTAACTGGATCATGTGTTGACTATTTATAGATACTTAGGATCCATGGTCACGGTGAGAATTGCAATAACCTTAGGACTTCTTGATCTTGTATGTGGTCAAAGCTCTCTTTGCGAGTTTGAAATATTTTCTATACGTTTTTCAATTTATGATGAGCATTATTTGTTTGCGAGTTCAAAAAATTTCTATCTAATTCTAATTAGGTTGAACGGAAGTTTGGATGAATCGAGCTCTTGCACATATAAGTGTGGTTATGCTCAACTTTAGTTCTATATTAAAGTTTGGTCGAGTTCGGAAACTCATAATTTATTTGTTAATTTTGTGCTCATCATTTAATTTGAAAATTAATAGAGGTTAGATTTTTTAATGAAAACACATAGTTCGATCATAACAACACTTAGATTTGGGGGAGGGGGAGGGGGAGGGGGAGGGGGGGATGAATAGGTGAATATGCAAAATTATAATTACTTTACAATTAAATAGCAACAAGTCACTATTAATTATTTTCTAGATGGTTAATCATACAATTCATATTTTCCTATGTTGAATTACAATTATGAAAGCAATAATAAATAATACAGAATTGATCACGGATAAACCCAACTGGGTAAAAATTCCGGACACTTTGCTAGTCAACAATCCACTATAAACGATTTGTAACTTACAGTCTATGACACATACTATCTGATTTCCTGACTGTAATCTCAACAGCTCTCCTAGATTCTATACTCCTGCACAACTCTCAGCTGTAGTTTTCAAAACTCTCCTGGATTGCGTTCTCCTACAACAACTCCCAACTTTGTGAAATCTTTTATTTTCTATGGATGCACGAAAAACACCACGTTCTTGAATAACTAAAACTCCAGTCGTCTTCCTTTAATCTTCAGAAACTCTGACAAATATGAAGGAAGCAACAGTTTGATATTTGAATTACGAATCTGGTGTTTTTCTCACCGCCAGAACAGATCACTATGTGATTAACAAAGGTTGAAGAGTAATTGATGAAAAGAACATAAAAAGTTAAGTGTTTGCTTAATGATCAACCTTAGAAAAAACGTTCTGTGGCATTTGGATATTTCTATGTAGGTTAGGGAATGAATGGCCGGACAAAAAGCCTTTAAAATACGAACAAAAAAAATTGTTGGATTGCACCGTCGCTCGAGCAAAGGGTGAGCGACAGTCAAGCGACATGTTGTCGCTTGATAGAAGGTGAGGCGATAGGTGGGCAACGCAGTTTCTGTTTCTTACGCTTGAGCCAAACCTTGGCGATAAGCTAGTGATATTTCAGTGCCCTTTTTTCTTCTTTTCCATTCTCGAACTCTAGACCTAATATAACACAACTTTCTACTATTTGCACATTACTCCTTGACTTTTATAACATTCCAATTTAAGTCCCTTTTGTTCACATATTTGCCAATCACATTAAATACCTAACATTTAAGATATAGTCTAATAATTCAAATTGATTGAAAATATAAAATTTACATTTTTGCTTCATGTATAGAAGCAAAACCAACAGAAAATTGATAGAACACTCACACATGTGATCCCGCGCACTTTTTTTAAAAAAAAAATTATGGTGGGCCCCACTTTTGTGAGTATTCTAGTGAATTTTTGTGAGAATTTTTCTGTACATGAAATAATTCTAAAATTTAACGTAAGATGGCCATGTGAACGGGTCTTGACATTGTAAAATATTCTTCTCGACTAATCATTCTACTATAAATATTAAAATAAAATTCATTTTCATGTGAAGGAACAGGATTGTCCAACTATTGTAGGGGAACCGGATAGTGTTAAATACACATTTGGTCTAAAGAGTTGTAGCAAAATTCCAAATTAGTCCTTCAACTTTTCTTTTTTTTTTTTTTTTCCAATTTATTCACCAAAATTTTCTAATGGTTTTAAATTTTACTGAAATTTTACCCTCTCAAAAGAAAACTCGAATCCAAGTCAATAACATGGAAAAATCTTGCTCCAACATTTCAATTTGATCGGTATTAGCTAATTTAACTTGAAATCCTAATGTATTAAAGTCAGTATGTACTAACAAGATGTTAGATATATTGTCGAGCAAATTTTAACGATGCTAAATATGAAATGACATACACCTAAAGTCCATTTTTCTCCTAATTGGATTTCACGTCTACTGATGTCAAAATAGATCGAGTCATCTAGGATGACCCACCTCGTTAAAAATCAAATCGAAACTAGTCTAACCCTATTCAACATGTTTACAAGTTGGCACACCATAACAAAAGTGTTGTTCCGAGCTTTATTGTCTAGCCCAACCACTGGCGGAGCTTGGGGTGGGCTACCCAAGCCCAAAAGCTGGAAAAAAAAAAAAAAAAAATTTGTTGAAGCCCAATTATCTTTCCAGCCCACCCTTGCCCAAGCCCAAGCCCACCCTTTAAAAAAAAAAATTTAGCCCAGTTGAAAATTGAAAGCCCAACCCAGTGACCCACCTTAAATTAAACCCAAATTCCCAATCCATCCAATACCCAAACCGACGCGAACCCTCTCTCTCTCACTTCCTCCCTCACTTCTTCTCGCTCTCTGCTATCTGCTCTCGCCTCTCAACCTCAGCCCTCAGCTTCCGTTCGTTCCTCAACACTCTGTTCTTTCCTTGTCGACGGTGAAATGGCAAAACCCTTCCTCAACACGCTACTCTCTCGCTCTCTGCCGTCCGTGACTGAGTGTGAGAAAGGTAATTTTTTTTCGGTTTTTTTACTGAATGTTGAATTATTGATAGTTGATACTTGATCACGTCTTTTGTCTGGAGAAATTTGGAGTTATAGTTTTGTTTCGAATTTTTTTATTGGAGCTGGGACTGTATGGACCACCGATTTCGAGGACCGCGTGGTGTGGGTGTGGAGTGTTTGAGTCAATGGAATTGTTTCTTGAATTCTTGTTTTGTGTGTCAATTGTGTGTTTGAATTTGTGTGTGAGTGTGTCTAAATGTTGGATTGAATTTGTACCAAACCAAGTTGAATTTGTGTGTTTGAATAATTGAATGTGCTTTAGCCTTACAACCTAGTCTGCCTTAATTGAATTTGGAAGTGTCTCAATTAGTCTGCATTGGAAAATTGGAAATTGATAGCACATATGCTTCTAGTTCTAGTTTTTGAATTGAATTTGGAAGTGTCTGAGTCTCAATTAGGCATTTTCTTAGGAAATGTTAGTTTGAAATTTGGAAATTTAGCCAACCGCAATTTATGTAGGAATTTATAGGATATTAAAGTTTTTTTTTGACATTTATGCTTTTAGGTTTAATATGGAGGAAGATCGACCTTCTTCCAAAAAAGGAAGAACTTTGTTATCTTTCTTTTCAAAGAGTAACAAACGTCAGGGTACTCCAATTCCTACGGCATCCACTCCAAATCCAATTTCATCCCCTGATCTTGAATGAACATCATCTTCTAATCTTAATGTGGAACCACTTGATTCTATTGAACGTGACCCAGGAAAAAGAAAGCAAATATGTGAACTTCCATTAAATGAACGCGATCAGATTAGGCGAACCTATTTAAATGTTGGACCTTATCAACCGAAACTTTTGGACTATCAGAGTAAAGAATGTGGAAAGCAGAAACGTCGATTTCAGGAGCGTTGGTACAATCAGTTTCCTTGGTTGGAATATTCACCTTCAACACACAAAGTATATTTTTTTATTGCTTCCTTTTCCTCAATGATAGTGCTCCATCTATTATTTCATCGTTGGTCACAGTTGGGTTTGACAGTTGGAAGAGGGTCAACCAAGGCAGTAAATGTGCATTACTTATTCATGTTGGTACAACATCGTCATCGTATCATAATGGTTGTAAGAGAAGAGCTGAAGATCTAATGAAACCAACTCAACATATTGACAAGGTAATGCAATCTGTATCGGCCGAGGAAAGACAAAAAAATCGTTTGCGTCTGAAGACCATTATTCAGAGTGTTTTGTGGTTAGCACTTCAAGGTTGTTCCTTTAGAGGCCACGATGAATCTGAATCTTCTTTGAATCGTGGCAATTTCATTGAACTGGTGGATGCATTTGGAAAAATGAATGTGGAAGTAGGAAATGTTGTTTTGGGTAATACTCCTAAAAATGCTACATACACGTCTCCAGACATTCAAAAAGAGGTTTTAAACATTATGGCCAATAAAGTACGACAAAGAGTTCGTGACGAAATTGGGGATGCAAAGTTCAGTATTCTTGTTGATGAAGCACGTGATGAATCTTCGGCAGAACAAATGGCCATTGTCTTGAGGTTTGTGAGTAGTAGTGGAATTTTGACAGAACGTTTCTTTGCAATCAAAAGCGTTAGTGACACTACCTTATTAACTCTTAAGAATCAGATTTCTGATGTTCTTGTCCGTTTCAACCTTCAAGTGCAAAACATGAGAGGTCAAGGGTATGACGGTGCTAGTAATATGTGTGGTTATTAGAATGGACTACAAGCATTATTCCTTAGAGATTGTCCATATGCATACTATGTCCATTGTTTTGCCCACCGTTTACAACTCACATTGGTTTTTGCAGCTAGGGATGTCTCGGATATTAATTCATTTTTTTCTCATTTGGACAATGTTATTAATATGATTACATCATCTTCTAAGCGTATCAATGAGTTGAAAAGTGACCAAAGAAATGAAATTGAGCATTTGTTGGAAATTGGAGAACGACAGTCGGGAAGTGGGGCTAATCAGATTGGTAATTTGCAACGAGCCGGAGCTACTCGTTGGTCTTCTCATTACAACTCTGTAAAGAGCTTGATTGATATGTATGTTGCAACTTGCAAAGTGTTTGAATATCTTAGTGATCATTCTCCAAATACAAGATCTCGGTCCGAAATTGATGGTGTATACAAAACCATGACAACATTTGTATTTGTATTTATCTTGCATTTCATGCGTAGAATTTTGGCAATTACTGATGTACTTTGTCAGGCCCTTCAGAAGAAAACTCAAGACATCTTAACTGCTATGAGATTTGTCCATACTACAAAAAGTATCCTTCAAGCATTGAGAGAAGATGGTTGGGAAGAATTTCTTGAAGAAGTGAAACTATTTTGCTCAAAAAATGATGTACATATATCGGACTTTGATGGTTCTTACATGGTTGGTCGTTCTCGTGGTCGTGAGTATCCTACAGTTGAACATCATTATCACTTTGATATTTTCAATGCAGCCATAGATTGTCAGATGATGGAGTTAGATACAAGATTTAATGAGACATCATTAGAACTCCTTTCTCTCAGTTCGGCTTTGGATCCAGCAAATTCTTTTGAATCATTTAACATGGATAATATCTGTAAGCTTGCGCAGAAGTTTTACCTTGAAGATTTTTCGCAACAAGATATTTATTGTTTGAAAATTGAGTTGCAACATTATAAGAATGATGTGATTATCGAACCTCGATTTCAAGTGCCTACACTTTCTAATTTATGTCGGAAATAGGTTGCAAGCAGAAGGTCGGAGAGTTACGTTATTTTGACTAAATTGATTCGTTTAGTACTGACACTACCGGTTTCAACAACGACAGTGGAACGAGCATTTTCAGCAATGAAACATGTGAAGACGGAAATTCGTAACAGAATGGATGATGATTTTCTTGCTGATTGTTTAACACTAAACATTGAACGAGAATTTAGTATTAAACATCGTCGGGTACAATTGTAATATGTAAAGTTATATTACAATTTTTCTAGTTATATATAAATTTTATTCGTACATTCAATTTTAAAAATTTTTGCCCCCCGTACGGCATATTCCTGGTTCCGCCCCTGAGCCCAACGACCATAAAGGCCGACTTAGTTGAATTGATTATTAAATAAATCAAAAGCTACAAGTATATTAAAATGATTGTCGAGCTCTCTTTTAGTTCTCGACCTAACGGTTTTCCATCCAAAATTTCAATAAGATTTATTTTTTATTTTTTGCATTTTTATGAGTAACTTTCTTGCTATAAATATCTCTTCGTCCTCCATGTTTTTCACCCAATTTCCTATCGCTCACATGACATTCATTTTTTTTTTTCAATTATGACTTTGTTTAAATTAGATTAAATTCTCATGAAAATTAAAAATGATAGATGGTTCACCTATAATATTAGCGGCTTCATTGGCCAGTCTAGTTCGCAATTTCGAAAGAAAGTTTAAGCCTAGTGCAAACTATATAAGTCGATTCAAACTCATAATATGCTGAATTGCATTGGCCATGTGCTTCCCTGGTTGGCCCATCTATGTTGACATCCCTAGTTTAACCATATTAGATTTCATGCCCCTGTTTGATACACGTTCTTTTCAATTCATTCTTTCAATAATCATTTTAATCACATTTTTCAATAAAATAATATTATATAAAAATTCAAAAATTTCCTTATTTTTTAACTATATATTTTTCATCACATTATATTATAAAATGCATTTTCTTCTCAGTAGTGTGCATCAAACACCCCCGTAATCTTACTAGTAGAGTGATCAAATTAGAATGTTTAGTGATTAGTGTTTGAGAGTTGTTTAAATACTGTTTAAATTATTAATAGATAAAAATAAATGATAGATAAATGAGTATGACTGTTGAATTTTTTGGAACATGTGGATAAAAAGTAGTTTGATCGATTATAAATGGTAGTCAAAGAGGGCTAATTTGGAAGAAAATAAAGGTTAAGAAATTTCACTTTAAGGACCAAAGTGTATTTAACCCAAACATGGTGTGCCTTCACAACAGTGCCTTTGAAACGACAGAACCAAACTGTTACAAACAACAGAGTGGAGAGAAACGGCTCTTGTCCTTCCTCTTATCGCACTCTTCGCATTCTCCGAAATTTCCAATTCTGCCCTCTTAACCTCCTTCACGATTTAAATAGAAATAGCGTCGGCAGACTTTCTTGGATTTTTCTGAAATCAAAAATCCCATTTCAAAAAATCTTGCTAAAGTACACATGCTAACTGCTATATTTAAGATAAGCAAATTAGTGAACCCAGAAGTGTTCAAATCTTTAACTCATGATTTGAAGCTATGACCCTTCAGTTTAGCCGTATTGAAATGAAGATTAAGGCATTTTTTTGCTTCATGTTTGTGTTAATTGTGCCTTTATATGGCAGTGCAGCCAGGTTGAGCATGGAGAATCTTGAAGTTAAGAAGCACTTGAACAGTCTGAACAAGCCTCCTCTCAAGTCCATCAAGGTTCATCTACGCACTCTTTTATCGTTCTGCCATCGAAGAATAAAAGATTTGCGTATACTTATACAATAATTGCTTACTTATAGTGGTTTCATTCTGTGTTTGTGGATAATCAGAGCCCAGATGGTGACATCATTGACTGTGTTCATATGTCTCATCAACCAGCATTTGGTCATCCTTTACTTAAAAATCATACAATTCAGGTCAGAATTTTCCTCTATTTTATGTTTCTGTGGATTTGTTTCTTTTTTTTTTTTTATTCGTTATAAGTATTTATTTGGTGTAGATGAGGCCTAATTATCATCCAGAAGGCCTATTGAGAGAGAAAAAAGTGGGAAAAAATGTTGAAGGGCCAAAGCCAATTACTCAGTTGTGGCACATGAATGGGAGATGCCCTGAGGGAACAATTCCAATTAGAAGGACAAAGAAAGAGGATTTGTTGAGAGCAAGTTCAATTAAGAGCTATGGGAAGAAAAATCACAGAAGCATCCCTAAACCAAAGTCTGCTAATCCTGAACCTGACCTTATCAACCAAAGTGGTCATCAGGTACTCCTTCCATCTGAGTAGACTACACGAATCTTTTTTCACGAGCCCTTTCAATTCATTCTTAGTTTGACATTAGTCTTGGTCAGTATCCATATACACACATTTGAATTGGAACAGATAAGGAAGAACAAAAGGCAAAAGAAAAAGGAACCCTTTTTCACTAAGTAGATTCTCAACTTTCTTGGAATTCTTGCTTTCTTTATTTTCATAGAACTGTTTAAATGAATTTTTTGAGGGGGTATTTTGTTATTTTTGGAGTTTTTTAGCATGCTATAGCCTATGTTGAGGGAGACAACTATTATGGAGCAAAGGCCACCATAAATGTTTGGGATCCTAAAATTCAACAACCAAATGAATTCAGCTTATCCCAGATTTGGATTTTGGGAGGTTCATTTGCCTCGGATTTGAACAGTATTGAGGCAGGTTGGCAGGTAATTTTCACCATAATTGTTCCATCCTTACAAGCATTTTTTTACCAATAATCTAATACAATCTTAATTTGATAATGTTACTGGTGTGCACCAATTATCTGTATAACAGGTTAGCCCAGATTTATATGGAGATAACAATACAAGGCTCTTCACCTATTGGACAGTAAGCCCTCAACTATTTCCTTAGTTCAACCTATTTTACAGCTAGCGTCTATGATACTAGAATTTAATGGTGTAATTTGTGTGCTGAAATGTGGGAAAAATGACAGGGTGATTCTTATCAAGCCACGGGCTGCTACAACTTGCTGTGTTCAGGCTTTATTCAAATCAATAATGAAATAGCAATGGGGGCCAGCATCTACCCTATTTCTGGCTACCACACTTCCCAATATGATATCAGCATTCTTGTCTGGAAGGTAATTTATTATTATAATACACTGAACTGCCTGTCCCACTTGATACGACTAATGTTTTGAAATTCAAATCTCTTAGCTGTTCTTCAATAATATAACTATGTAACGGACAAGTCATGCTACACTGCCATCCTCCTTGATAGATAATTTGACATAGAGTGGTGCTATGTGTACACACAATTTTTTACACAATATTTTATACCCCCCCTCACATGGAGAGGGGCCCACGATTATTTTATTACGTGTGGGCCCCCCTCCATGTGAGGGGGGTGTAAAACATTGTGTAAAAAATTGTGTACACATAGCTTTATTCTTTGACATAATGTCACGTGGTATTCTATAATCGATTATGCTAGATATAGTGTGTTTGACACCCATTTTAATAGGTTGAAAAATTTTGAAATAGTGATTAATGGGAGAATATGTGGTGGAAAAGTGATAAAAAGTTTTAGATTTGTGTATAATATTATTTTATTTGAAGATTGTGCGATTGAAATAAAGAAAGAGAATAAGAATGAGAAAGAGAATGGATGCCAAACAGGGGCATACATTCTTTTGTACGTCTTTCCTTACCCTCCTTCCCCATGTCACACGTGACATAATCTAGACGGTAAAGAGAAAGATTGTTGGGGAAATTAAAATGGATGATAGTACCATGTGGCAGAGCATCATTTGATTGATTTAAACACAATAATTTTCATCCATCTACATATATGTGAAGGAGGATGGTAGAAATCATCTCGCAAAGTAGCAAAATTCGTAACCGACAAATGAGTATTTCTTAGCCTCCTTTTGGACAAATTTATAAATTCAGACAAAGGTACACATTATTTTTAGAGTAATTTTATTCTTCATTATTGGTATTAAGCACCAATTTAGATGGTAATTACATGACATTAAATGATAGGTTCATTTAAATGCAAAGTCACATGACTCGTTTAATTGAACGTATAAAATGCAGTTACCTAAATTGGCGTTCTAGCACTGACGGTTAGGACTATCCGTAGGTCAGTTCGATTTGGTTCTGAAGAGAACCGAACCGACACAAAACTTTCAAGTATTTAATAAATGGAACCATCGGATCCAAATATAATTATGGAACCGTTCGGGTTCGGTTCGGCTCCGTATTATAATTAAATTTTTTAATATTTACAGTAACACTACATAAATATAACTAATGACATTTCATTCGTAATTTTTACAAATTAATGTAGCCCAATTCAAAAACATATAAATAATTAGTCATTCAATAAGATTAATTCAATGCATACAAATACCAAAAAGTAGATATTAATATTGCAACAACACTACATAAAGAAAATTCATTTGCTTCAAGTCTGCCTGCATAAAGAAAATAAAATATAAATTAAAAGTTATAAAAATAAAATATTTTTAAGTATTGGTAATACTTATTACTTATTTGATTTAATCATCAATTGCTTGACTTGTCATGGTAAAAAACTCTACAAGCATAATTGAAAAGGCACAATTAACAAACACAAATAAACTAAAAATTATTCAACTAATAAGATTTAATAAAAAAAATATAATATATATTTTATTACCTTTTTCAATGCCCTCTTAAAGCTTTGTTTCTTCAATGCAAAATTCCATCTTGGGAAACTTTCAAGAGTTTAGAATATATATTTAATTAATTTGCTAATTTGTTTTAAAAAAATAAAATAATTTAATTAATTCAATATAAAAAATAAAAAAATTATTTAATTTTGGTTCTTGGTCTAGACCTGAGACCCGACCCAAATCAATTGGTTGGGTATTTAACTTATGAAGAACCGCTCAATTTGGTCCGATTTGGTTCGGGACTTTTGGACTCCCTTACTGACGGTGCTAGATAACATTATTCTTAATTTTATTCACATATTTAGAGCTTGTTTGGGAGGGATTTTAATTCAATTAAAATTGAAAATATAGTCGTTATTGGGTCCCACTCATCTAATAAAAGTCAACAATAACGGCTAGTTTTTTAATTTTAATCCGATTTTAATCTCTACCAAACAAGCTATTAGTGAATCTTCTACATTATTAAAGGAATCTCATACTAATTCATGAAAAAATTTGAATAGGATGATCTTACATGCACAGATGGTAGGATTTATCATTTAAATCCTGATATTTCGATTCTCGAATCTTTCAAATCATGATACATCGATATGTGAAGTGATATTAAAGAATAGATCTCGAATGTCGATGTGTCATGATTTGAATGGTTCGGAATTTGATGTGTTATAATATAAATGATGGTCCCTACCACATGTACATCCAATATTGTGCTACCGAAAATTTTATCCTAGCTAGCTAAGGGGTGACAACCACTTTGTAATATTGAGTATTCTAGCCCCAAAATAGTCTTCATTTGGCATCATTACGGGCTGACTTTCGGTATTACAAATATCGTCATACCTCCGTACTAGATCATATGGCCGATAGGGCCATTTTTCTAATGCAGAAGATCTCAAAAAGTTATTGGTCACGTCTTGTTTTTACTACTCATCTTAAGGTTATCAAAGTTGTCTAAAACTAAAGAAGAACGAGAGAAAAACTTAAAAATTCATGGAGATAAGAAAGATACACTTATAATTTAAAGATAGAACCGGTTACATTCTGCCCTTGATGAAGAAGGGAAGCTTTTTATATAGATGAGAAGACCCTTCGCACCATACGGACTTACCAATTCTTTAATAAGGTAGGACAATGAAACAACCTACATTAAAACTTTTACAGACTCAAGGACAATTATTAAACAAGACACTAGACGACTAAAGGCTTTTACTGACACAAGGACAATTATTTAAACAAAATAACAAACTTAAAAGGGACACTTAAAAAAGAAAGAAAATTATTTGTATATTCCCATCGATGAAAAATGGATTTTGCAAACAGATGCAAGTGACCTGCATTGGGCAGCAGTTCTTTTGGAAGAAAAGGATGGTAAAAGAGATATATGTGGATCCAAAATTGGATTAATTTTAGAAGCTGAGAAACATTACCATTCAACTTTCAAGAAAATCTTAGGAGTCGAATGTGGCATTGAGAAATTCCAGTTTCATCTCATTGGCCATAAATTTTTAATCGAAATGGATAAGTCAGCATTTCCTAAAGAGCTTTCATTCACACAAAAACAAATCCCGAACTCTCAATTGCTCAAATGGGCACAATGGTTTTCGAATTTCAAGTTTGATGTCAAACATATAAAAGGGAAACCAATCTCCTTCTAGATTTACTCACCAGGCCAAAAGTCCCTCATATCCAACACATTCCTATAATCTGCATGATGAGTTCATCGTCCTCTTCACTTCCATCTTCATTTTCCCTTCCAAGCTCCTTCCCAAATATAGAGTCTATTCCTCCAGAACTCCACACATTCATCAAAACCAAAACCATTCACTCTAGAGCAAAATAATTCATGTTCAAAAACTAATCCATAGTCATCGGACAAATAGGAATTGAAACACTTGGCGGTCTTGGATTCCATCCACACTATCCTTTTTTTTTTTTCACTCTGTTTCACATAGTTCCATATCAAAGCAGTTTCAAATTTTTTTAAAGAACTCCTTTGCTCGTTATGTTATCTGTTGGAACTTTTCCAAATTGGTAATTGTTTTAATGTCAATGCTTCTCTTGAATGGTTTAAAGGAATCGATTTTCAAAGTTTAAACACGTATGATCTATTTCAAGAAGCGCATTTGAGGCAAAGAAATTTTTCAAATGGCTTTATTCTATATCCCATCAGATAAAAATGCTTAAAGCATTTTCTTTAAAGTTTAAAGACCTTGGGACTTCTCAACAAAATGTTTTTGTAATCATCATCTTTCAACGACATGGTTATTTTTACAGATGAAGGTTTATATGAGCATTTCTCCCATATCAAAGAATATGTAGTTCATTTCAATCTTTATCAAGCCTGGGAAATTTGTCCAAAAGAATTCCGAGAATTTCAAGGGAAAATGGCTAAAATTAATCAAACTCCTCCTCCTCCGATTTAGCTAGATATGGAAGACGATGCTCCTTGTGACCTTTTGCCATTGGATTATGCTTTGAAAATTTAACAAGATATCAAAGAACATAGCGAAAAATGCCAACTTTTTTTGGATAGATGTTTGGATACTATCCAACGGAATCTTATGACTTGATGTTACACATTTGAACTAGTTTTTTTTGGGACGATCGCACCAAAGCCTTGGAGAAACATCCAAATCCTTAGAAAGGACTTTGGAAGCGCAACAACTCTGTCAAAAAATTTATAGTAGTAGTTTTGAACAACAACTTAAAGAAAATGCTCAACATATGAAAACTGGTATTTTTTTTTTTTAATAACCGTGGATGTCCGGGCCAACTTACGAGCACCTCGACTAATTCCATGGGGCCCTAAAGTTTACGGTCGAATACTCACCTCAGTGGGCCCGAGGGAATTCGAACGGTGACCATTGGGGAGCCAAATGAACACGGGTAATTCATGACCAACTAATCTGAATACCGAAATTGCAAATTACAATGACAATGTTTATCAAGACTCCTAAGATCAATATGATTATGAAACACAATCATATGATTTTGATTCAAAAAATTCATATAATCTTGAAAAATTGGAAGAAAAGCTTGACCCTCACAATTGGCCTTGGTGGAAATAATAAGAACTACCTTTCGATTTAGATTATTCAAGTGTACAAGGCTAGCCACAAGCCTTGAAAAAGCTTGACAAGACAGATGTGATAAATCAGTCCATGTGAAAAAGCATCTTTGCATAAAGTTTTCATCGTTAGGAATAATTGTACCTTTCCCTGCTTTTTTAAGTGTCCATTTTTAAGTTGTCATTTTGTCTAAATAATTGTATTTGTTTATGTAAAAGTTTTCAAGTCACCTGTCTTCTTGTTTAATAACTGTCTTTGAATCTGTAAAAATTTTAAAGTCGGTTGTTTTATTGTCCTACTTGATTAAAGTAGTGGTAAATTAGTGTGGTGTAGATGGTCTCCTTATCTATATAAGGGCAGAATGTAAGCAGTTCTATATCTAAATAACAAGTGTGTTTCTTATCATCGCGAATTTCGAATATTTTCTCTCGTTTTTCTTTAGTTTTAGACAACTGTGATAATTTTGAGATGAGTAATAAGAACAAGATCTGAGTTGTATCATGAGTATGCTATACAGTTGCCTCTTTGAGGATCCTCTACATGAAAAAATGGCACTATTGACCGTATAATCTAAGGTATGACGATCATTGTAACATCAAAAGTCAGGTCCATGATGATGCCCAAGGAAGGTAATTTTGGGGATAGAATACTGAGTAATGGTCGTCACTCCATCTCTATCTTGGTATCAGATATTGTATATTCACATAGTATTAGTATTGTCGTATCTAGACCATGGTTTTTGGACTACTGAAATCTTTGGAACTGGCCTTTAATAATCGATAAATAGACATATATGCTTCCTCAGTCACCAGAAGACACAATATCTAGTTTTCAATTCCATTTAATCCCCACTCTCATTTGCAGGACTAGAGTTGCCTTAGGTTCAAGTAAATTTTGTTTATTATGTAGTCCAAAATACATTTTATTGACTAAATATTTTAAAATTTTGGCAGGACCCCAATGAAGGAAACTGGTGGATGCAAATTGGGGGTGAGTATGTACTGGGATACTGGCCACGATATTTATTTTCATACTTAACAGATAGTGCAACAATGGTAGAATGGGGAGGAGAAGTAGTGAACTCAGAATCAGATGGGCAGCACACCACAACACATATGGGGAGTGGCCATTTCCCTGAAGAAGGATTTGGCAAAGCCAGTTATTTCAAGAATATTCAAGTAGTAGACGATTCAAACAAATTAAGGCCTCCAAAAGATATTGACACTTTCACCGAGCAGTCAAATTGCTACAATGTACAACTTGGCAAGAATAGTGATTGGGGCAATTATTTCTACTATGGAGGCCCTGGTAGAAACCCCAATTGTCCATGACCCTATATTTGGAAATATTTTGAATTTTTATGCAAAACCCAGTGTAGAAATGACGTTTAATTGTTGGTTTTGTTCCTCCAAAACCATTCTTTTAGGGTTGATTAGTATAGTAAAATGTGAATGTGTTCTTTATGTATTAGAAGGTTTTGCTTCTATTAACATTTCCACATTAATGTTGGAGATGATTGTTGCTAGGTGTGAAGTTTCTTTTTTATGTAAAATTATTTTATAATAATTCCGAATTGGAGTGATTGATTATCATTTTGAGGTGTTCTATATGCTTGAGTCTCTTTGAGTGAATTACCTGTGGAAAGGCTTATACTTTTTGTATTCGATGATCTCCATCGATCAAAGCAAAAATAGTAGCAAAATGTACAAAACCATTAACTTATTATTTGTTAAACTGCGTCATTGAAAAGATTATGACAAACCTCCCTCGAGATTTATGACTATTTTAAATATACCACTATAATTGTAAAAATTATAGAAACTTAATTTATGGTTTGTTTTCAATAATGGATTTACCCCTTTGTTAGCCAAAAGTATAGTTCTATCTCCTGTTATATATTGATTTATGATATAACTTCAAATTATTATTGAATAATATTTTACTATCCTTATTTACCCCCCCCCCCCCCCCCTCTCTCAATTCTCAAGATTTTTTTATTTAAGTTCTAAGATTATTTTTTAGGTAAATTTTATATTATTAAATTTATGTAATAATGTTTGAACAACCTGTCATATCTTTCATATTTATTTTTTTGTACTTGTAACAGTTATAGGTATGACAACATGGCGGAAGGGCAGGCGAGCAAAGGCAGGCCTCGTTGTACCGTGCCTAGGACTGTAAGCAAAAATCGCAAAATCAAACTGAAATCGTATTTTAGAAACCGTCGGTTTGGTGCCACGTGAACCCGTCAATGAAATGATTTTGAACCAAACCAAATCGATAAAAAATGGTTTGGTTTAGGTTTGAGAATTTTAATTGCGGTTTAAAACCAAATCGGACAGGCAAAAAAATATATAAAAATAAAAATTGAAAATTTGTGAAAAATCCAAATATGTAAAATTCAATAGTTTTGTCATGTGTGGGTATTTTTGTCAATTTCTAATTTTCTATTACATATATATTATTATTATTATTACCTAATAATCCTAATTTATATCTAATAATCTCAAGACTAACCTAATATATCAAAAACCCTTTTCCTCTTCAGAATTCAGATGAATTTCAGTCGACACCTGACACAGCCTTGAGCCATCAGCACCACACTAAATCGGAGACAAAAAGATCTTGAGTCTTCGGTGATAATATTTACTACGAATAAAGTTTCAGATCAATAATTTTTTTGAGCAAACTGAGGTAAGAAATCTGAAATTATATGAGTTTCGCATTTTTCTCAACTATTGAATGATTGTGAAGTAAATTTATTCACTTTGATGAAAATGGTTTATCTACTATGTACATGATTCTATTCTATTTATGTGGACATACTCTTGTTTTGTAATTGAATTAGGCAGGATAAAATACGTCAATAGAAGCTAAAAAGTGTTCATGTGCAATTTGATATGTGGATGAACTGTTTAATAAGCTAAAAGAAACCAACAATGATTCCAGTGACAACTATACTTACATCAATTTAATTGTTGTATTTTATTGTATGCTTAGATATTTTGTTAAACTGTTTCTTTAAGTGTTTTGAATTAATAACGATGATATCTATTCAATTAGCCTATTAAAGTCTTGAATTTTGATCTAGTAGGCGTAAAGTTTATCATTTAAGGTGTTGTCTAATTGATGTCTCAATAACTGTATTATGGAATTATATGCTTTCAGATAAATATTTAGTTTATAGGTGTTTTGAGTATTATATTTAGTTTATTAGACTTGTATTGTAACGTTATCGTAATGTTTTAACCTAAAAGTGGTGAACAAAAAACTATTATTATGATTTCAATTGGATTTAGTTGGTATTTAAATTTATAGTATATATATTTAGTTGTTATAGATTTGTTGCTAGTAAGATATAAATATATATTGAATTCAATGAATTAATGACATAAAAGTAGAATTGCAAAAAAATATATGACGAAACTGGTGGTTTAAAATCGAACCAAACCGTTATGTTTATGCTTGAGTTTTTCTTAAACCGGTTTAAGCGGTTTGGTTTGAAAATTTGTCAAAAATTGGTAAAATCGAACTACTTACACCCCTAACCGTGCCTCGAAGAGAATTTTCACAAAAAAAATTATTGAAACATATATAATATTATTGGACTTATACAAAAAAATAAAAAATAAAAAATAAAATCTACTCTTTATGATAACTTATTTTTGGAGATGCTCTTTATTATTCTACATAAATAAAAGAGTCACTTGGTAGTTACTGTTCATAAGTCGAGTCGAGTCGAGCCGAGCCAAGCCAAATGGCTCGGCTCAGCTAAGCCCCCCCTTTTTTTAAACGTTTGATTTAGTATTTTAAGTTACAAATATTCGTTTTAAGCGATTTAAAATTTGTTGAAAATATTGAAGTACGGTCATGATAAATATATGATCGATAAATTTTAAATATAAAAAATAATTTTACATTAATTGTGAAACGTAAAGTCGTGATTGTTTATGTTTCTTTTCAATCTCAATCTCGTTCTAATGTCCTTTTTTCGAACTTTATTTTTCTACAATTTTTCGTTTAATTTGATATTTCACGATATAAATATCTATTGGATCGATTTAAATTTTTTTTAAAAAATACTTAAAATGTGATAATAATAAATATATTGTCGATTAAGTTTAAATATAAAAATTATCTTAAATTATTAAACGTAAAATCATTATTGTTAATTTTTCTTTTCTACCCCACCCTCAACCCCCATACTTACACCAATTTCTCTCAATTTCATTTTTCTTCAGTTTTTTCGGTTAAAAATGGTAAATTTATGGCGTCAAAATGATATTGAAGGAATTCAATGATTTTCAGAAGAATCATCTTACATCATGCAGTGTTGGTAGACAAACATCTTCTATAAAGTTGATTATTATTTTTTAAACGGATTTAATGTACAGTATCATTAGAACATGTTGAAAAGATATTCGACGGAATTTATGAAGTTGGTGATCGTTTGTCATTCTTTTTGTTTCTATGATGGAAGTTTTCGTTGTGTTGTGATTTTAATACTAATAGAGACCATTGATTTGTCATAATTTCTGCACTCTATTATCATTAATTAATTAGTCTTGACTACATACGTCTTGCATAGGGTCTTGATAAAGAAATGAAATATTGGTGCAACTGATACATGTAATTGGAGATTCTATGAGCACTAAATGAAGGAGATATAATGCCTTACCTCAATAGGTAGAAAAAGGAGGGCTGGGATGAACTTCGTTATATCTTTAGTAGGGCATCAACACCCAATCATCTATGCCCCGTCTTTAAAAAAAAAAAGAATAGAGAGACCTTCAAACACAAGGTCTAGAAAATAAGTTTTGAATCAAATCTCTTAATATTATTTTTGTCACCTATCATCATTTCAAGTGTTTTAAGTGTAATGTAACTAATGCTTAAGAAAAATAATTTTTTTTTTATTTACGCTATCATATAGCCAACTATACTATGATACATACATTGCACGTGTGTCTTACTATATAATGAAGAAGACACTCTTCAAAATAATGAACAGTACTGTTTAGGGAATCTTTTGACTATAAAACTTACATTCCATTGTGGATGTTTTTATGTGGTTCAACCAATAATAGGTATGAACTAAAAATTAACATAATTACTGACTTTTTCTCTTAACAAATTATTAGAGTTTGAATTAATGTTAAATATCTTTTTTTTCAATCAAATAATAAAATAAATTACATATTTTAAAGTGAAGTTTCGTTTCTTTTTTTTCTTTCAAACATTGTATTTTCACGTGTCGTGTCGTTTCGTACAACCTTACTACATTACCAATTTTTATAAATGAGTGACGATACTCGAATTTAGAATATAAAGTTTCCATGTTATGATCATATGTTGCAATAGTTCATTTAATTTTTTAAAATCTAATCTCATTACCTGAGTATTTTATTATTAACAAATAAAAAGGAAAGCTATAGCTGGGAGTAGGGCATAGAGAAAATTTCCAGCAAAATAAGAATAAGTAACGGGTGGTTATATTACCACCGCAATAAGTATTTTATGCACCACAATTTTCTTATTTACTTAAATAACCATGAGTAAAATGAAAAAAAATGGATGAAAGTATGGTTCCGAGTATACTTTTCATACACACCAAAACAATCTATTTACTTAATTTTGCTTTTGTTGGGTTTTGATATGTAATAAATTCAGGCGATGATTTAAAATAAATGTCGGATAATTTATCGACACTATATACTTGGCTCGCCCCGAAAACAACCAACACTTGTAGATGGTCCAAATTCACTTAGCTTTGGCCTTTGTTTGTTGGTAGGCCATTTGATGCAGGGGAAGCTTATAGGAAAGACAAAAATCTCACAAAAAAGAATTTCAATCAAGAGAAATTCAAGAAAATTTTATTTCATTCAAAATTGAGCTGCCTCAAAAGGTTTACAACGTTTAAATAGCGAAACCCTAATAAAATTCGGAAATAAATTACATAATAATAAAAAATATTATTTTTTCCAAAAATGGAAAAAATTGAGATAATCACGGATCTTGATTCTCCTAATCATCAGGATTGTCCCCCAACAAACGGAAATCAAATCCGAGTTTATTTGACTAATATATTGCCAAAATAAAAATTACCATAAACGGCAAAAACGCATAATTGAGGGCCTAAACGATGGAATTTGCCAAAAATTTGACGTGTTTCAGGGCCAAAGGCCCTGAGTTGTGATCATTGGCCCGTTTCCACTCAAATTAGACTAGCAATTCGTCAAAAACGAACAAACCCGAAATTAAATCAAGTTATTATTTTGTCTTCATCATTCTCCACGGGTTGAGAAAAATTCGCCCTCGAATTTGATGGGGTAAAAACCTCATCATCATCAGAATTATCACCTCGAAATGACGGATCTGGCGGTAATCCATCTGGGAGCTCTTCCGGGAAGTCCTCATGAAATTCCTCGAGCAATGACTGAATCCTGCGAGTGACCTCCTGCTCACTGTCAACTGACTTTTCCACCAACACATACACTATCCCATATCCTTCCATATTTGTCTCGAACTTCACTCTGGTCAGTAAATTGGCGTCATCCCCAACTGCTTTAACTGAGCTCTTATCTGGAAGCAACACACTTTTCTTTTCCCCAATAGTACACGTCGACTGGAAGATATTAGTACGCAACCAGGTAGTGTCATTTTTCAGGGAAGTCAGAAAACTCCGCCTCACCAACAATGACTCACCAATCACAAACTCCTCCTTCTCTACTGCTTCTTCCACACCTTCACTGTCAAATATAGGCAGACCGTAATAATCAAACTCTTCCTCTTCTGTTGATTCTTCAGTGTCTTCATTGTCAAATACAGACGGACATTCATAATCAAACTCTTCATCCTCTATTGCTTCTTCATTGTCAAATATAGGCGGACCTTCATAATCAAACCCTTCCTCCTCTATTGCTTCTTCAATGTCTTCATTGTCAAATACAGGCAGACTGTCATAATCAAACTCTTCCTCCTCTATTGTTTCTTCAATGTCTTCAATCGTGACATTCTGAATATTATGATCACGGTGTTGGACTTCCTCAATCGGAACCTGCCCACGACGACCACGATCTCTAGGTGCATGTTGCTGCGGCATAAGTGCAGCAACTTGCTGTGTCAGCAACTCCACTTGTTGACGCAGCTGTGCGATTTTATCACGTCTACATATCTCCTCTACTAGGGCTTCACGAGCTTCTTGACGTCTTCTTGAAGGCATGATGAAGGAACGACTTCGGCTCTGATACCAACTGATGCAGGGGAAGCTTATAGGAAAGACAAAAATCTCACAAAAAAGAATTTCAATCAAGAGAAATTCAAGAAAATTTTATTTCATTCAAAACTGAGCTGCCTCAAAAGGTTTACAACGTTTAAATAGCGAAACCCTAATAAAATTCGGAAATAAATTACATAATAATAAAAAATATTATTTTTTCCAAAAATGGAAAAAATTGAGATAATCACGGATCTTGATTCTCCTAATCATTAGGATCGTCCCCCAACAAACGGAAATCAAATCCGAGTTTATTTGACTAATATATTGCCAAAACAAAAATTACCATAAACGGCAAAAACGCATAATTGAGGGCCTAAATGATGGAATTTGCCAAAAATTTGACGTGTTTCAGGGCCAATGGCCCTGAGTTGTGATCATTGGCCCGTTTCCACTCAAATTAGACTAGCAATTTGTCAAAAACGAACAAACCCGAAATTAAATCAAGTTATTATTTTGTTTTCATTACCATTTACCTTCGGAAGTTGGGTGACTTTGGTTAATTTGGGCCACTTGGTCTTGGCCCATTGGAGGGAAGAGTGAAATGGCCCAATTTGATGATAACCTAATCACTTGACTATTTGTTCATCCTTGATCCAATCGTAAATTTGTAGGGGAAGGAATACAATAGAGGTGTGAGAGAGAGGTAACCAATTGGGGAGAGCTCTTGAGAGATTCATCCATTGTTTCTGTTGGAATTTGGGTGTGACTTGAATTCATTTGTTGAAGTGTTTGAAGTATTGAAGAATTCTAATTGAAATGCACATCAACAAGAATTCCGTTTAGAATGCTATTGGAGTCCTATGTCAAACTGAAGTTCTATTTTAGAAGCTCATTGAGAATTGTAAATTGGTATTGGGCTTGAAAAAGAGTTTTGGATGGAGAAAAAAATTTGAAAAAAAAAAAATTCGGGTTAGAACACCCAGCGCCGCAGAGCCCACCTGACATGTTTCCAATTTTCAGCGTTTTCTCTCATTTTTTATTTTGAACTCGATTTTTTGGCATTCTACTTCTTCAACAACTCTATCATTAGGGTTTGGACATCCCCTACATGTTCTCTATAAATATTAGGCTCTTCTATACAATTTAATAAATGTGAGAAAATATATTACTAGAATTATAGGATCCATTATAATTTTCTCTCTTCTCCATTATTTTTGAGTCAATAAAATCTTTTAATTCCTCTGCCATATTTCTTATCTTTATTATTCTTTTGCTTGATCAAATGTTTCATTAGTGTACCATATAATTTCAGCATCTCAATCCAGTAGTTGATATCATAACAGTTTCATTTGCTTTCTTCCACTCTTTATGATATTACAATCATCACCACCACTGTCATCCTTTGTGGGTGAGAAAACTTGAGGCAACCAAGTGAATGAAGGGTGTAGGTCGAGCCGAGATCGAGTGTGTTCATTTGACGATGTTTTGAGCCATAAATCAAAGTTGTCTCTTGGATTTTAACAACAAATGGTATCAGAGCATGTTAGAGTGAGAAATCTGTAATTTTTAGACCAAAAACCGGTTGGAAAGTGTAGAAATCAAACCTGAAAACCAGTAGAAAAATAGGGAAGAAACTGTAAATTTTTTATTCAAAGCTGACAGGCATATTTGCGTGATTTTCGGCCAAATGATTCACTGTTTGGAGAAACCAAGATCACAGCTGTGATATGCAAACCTAGGCGGTGATGGAGATGTCGAGTGTGACGCCGACGCGTAGCCATTGTGAAGGGGGCATGCAAGCGTGTGGGAGAGAATTTAGGGAGGATTTCTTCGGATAGAATGTTGCCGAAGACGAGATGAACTGCGTGGTGTTGTCCGTTTTTGGTTTCGGGTAATATGGTGAAATCTGAACAATTTTGCCCTTGAACGCTTAGGTGCTAAATATCGTTTTGTGTTGCCGTAGTTGCTGGAAGCTTTAGGGCAAATGGTGGCAACTATAAATTAGTGAATTTGTATCTCTCCTAGTTTACGAACTCTCAGATTTTGTGTAGGGTACTAATTTAGTTTTCACATTAGGATTTTGGTTACCATGAAGTTATACCTATTGTTTTTGTTAGACCTAGAAATTATTTGTTAATTATTTACCTTAAATTCTTTGTGAACTTATTGTCATTTGTTTCTTCACTATTAAAATTGCACGTGATCTTAGTAAAGTTTATTTGAGTATTCTATGCGAATTATGTCAAAGTACTTTGCCAGTGGTTGTTGTTAGTTTCATTTTGTGTATTTTTTTTGGTAAAAAGACAACACATTTTGAGTTGTACTTTTCTAATGAAAATTTGTGATTTTTCAATTTGACAAATCAAAAGGTATTTTTTTTTATAAAATAGTTGATGGCAAATTAGGTATAAGGCAAGTGCGAAAAGTAAAATGTTTTTAACTGTGGTATTTTGGACATGGTTGAAAAATATTATCCTAGAAATAATAATAAGAGGAAAGATAAGGAGAGGGGTGGGATGAATGTTACCATTGGGTCGAGTTATTTCTCAAGTGAGGTTAATTGAGAGTAAACATTGTTGCACGTGCATCTGCGTGTAATCTTTTCTACATGTGTGATTGCTTAATTCTGCTACATGATTATATGTTGCATTTCAATATGTCTAATATGTTTATTTTCATGAATTTGAGAGCAAACTGATTACTTTGTATAATGTGTTTGCATGCATAATAGGTTGAGATCTTGGCATATTCATGTGAGAGAGTGTGGTAGTGAGAAGAAAAAGGGGCAGCCATTTTTCTTCTTTATCTTTGTGAGCCTATGTGGTTTGTGAGATTATGCGAGACAACCATGTGAGGATTATCTTCTTTCTCTTTGTGAGCCTCTTCTGTCAGCGTAGTAAAGTAACTAATTCTTTCTTTTATTCTCTTTGTAATGTCACATTCATCCTTCCCTTTTTGAGATAAATCCTTTGTGGACTTCTTGAGTATTGGTGTTGGAGTAACCTTGTGGTACGTGTGTCCATTTAAATTGAGCCATAATCTTTGTGGTCCCCAAAGGTGTTGATCTTGCCACAGTGAGTTTAAGATGCATTATTAATAGTAAGTGTGAGGATGTTGGTAATACGGAGTATAGATGCCTAAGGGTACATTGGTGATATTTTTTGGGGATGTGGAGAGTGAGATATTTGGATCACGAGTGGAGAGGTGATTAAATGTTGGAATCCTTTATATGTGAAGATCCTGATTAGATAGAGTCACTTCTATCACTTTTATAGGTGGAGATCCATTATCCACTTAGGTTAAGAGAAGTGATGTGATGATAGATGATTATCTCATGGACTTAGGATCTATTGTGGTTTACCAGTTAAATATGAGTTAGTGATCAGTCTAGTGAGCATGATGGACGATGAGGTAAGATATGTGTTCTCGAGTTGTGAGCGACACAGAATGGGATATGATAAGTGTGGTAAGATCTTTTCGTGGGGTCATTTATACATTTGTTGCAAATATGTTGGCCGTTTAATTGATTAACTTGGTGTTAGTCAGTTGTTCTGCGTGACTATGTTCGAAAGGATCAGCGTGTTATCCTATATTATATCTCCATCGCATGTTATTTGGTTTTGATTGATTACTGTAATTACTTTCCTCTGATTGGGTTTTTTGACCTTAGCCCTTGTGAGTATATGAAGCGGGTATAATATATGTTTCGGGTTCGATACATGAGGGAAGGTCTATTATCCCAATTTTATTAGTTATCTTGATTATGCAAGTATAAATTTTGTGTCTTGTTTGCTTGCAGGTTGATTGGATATTGAGGTGAAGATTTGTTCGTTTTCGACACCCAATAAATTTAAGCGATAATTTAAAACGAATGTCAAATAATTTATTGACACCATATATTGTCTCCACCCGAAAAAAACCAGCACTTGGTCCAAGTTTACTTAGCATTGGCTTTGTTTGTTGGTAGCCCATTCATCTTGGTAATTTGGGGGGCTTCGATTAGTTTGGGATTTTGGTCCAATGGAGAGGAGAGTTAAATGACCCAATTTGATGATAACCTAATCACTTGGCTATTTTTACATTCTTGTTCCAGCCGTGAGTTTGTGGGTGAAGGAATGCAATACAGGTGTGAGAGAGAAGCAACCAATTGGGCAGAGTGTTGACCTATGGTTGATTTAAAACCTCAAAGTTTTTATAATAACAAACAAGTCTTGTTTACTAACAAGTTGAATTTAAGTGATCATAGTCTTTCAACGCATACGATGAAAATTTGATCAATGGTTGTCAAAAAATCAAAAGTTATCATCACAAATCAGACTCATGAAGTAAGTGAAGATCGAAGTCACGTTCAAGATCTTAAGAGCCAAATTACGGAGCAAGATCAAATACTTGATCTCTTAGCTAAAATGTACTAACACTTATATGACAATGAATGCTTAAGCTCAAAACCCCTACATGTATTAAAAACAATTTTGTGCATTAAAAGTCATTCTTACACAATGATTTGATCAAATATAAAAATGATTTTAAAAAAATGATTGTTGGACTTGTAAAACACTTTTTATCTTGAAAAGCTAGTTAAAAATACTCTTCCAAAGTTCATGTTTTTCAAAACCTTCAAATCGGAACAAATGAAGGCAAAACATGGAAAAAACCAAACTGTCATATGGTTGACCGGCCCAAAAATTCCCAACAGTCCAAAATTTGAACGTCCTGACATCTGATTTTTATTTACAAACGGCTATGTTGGTCATCTGGACAAGAGGCGGTCGACCGGACATGATCATCCGAACTCCTAGATTTTCTTAACGGTTTGAACTATATAAATACCTCTACTTCTTGTATTCAAAAAACATTCTTGAAAAGTATAAAATTGAGAATTACTTGAGCAAAACTCTTTGAGCTTACATCTTTTTAATTCTTCAAATATTTTCTTTGAAAACTTTAGATTGATTGAATCAATTTTTGAAAATCAACTTTTTCATTAAAGTTCTCTCATCTAACACTTGAGTTTCATTCATTACTATTTATTAAAGTGTTAGCATATTTCTCTCTTGGTACTTAATTGTGATCATATCATTTATTAAGAGAAAAGTTTCAATTTGTAAAATCAATTTTCTTTAAACTTGTGGGTCGTGTTGAGGTCTCGAAACGCTCAACGTTGTATAAGGATCGGTGCTCCTTATTTGTAAGTCACCGAAAGCTTTGTAAAGGGTTGGATTGTACCACAAGTCAATTAACATAGTGAAATTGGTCTTACTCGTACCGAGATAACGAAATACGTAGATTATTGCGTTGGATTGAACCTCTATAATTATATAGTTTGCATTCTCTATCTCTCTTTACTTCTTGCTTTCATATTCATGCTTATTATTTGAATTGCATTCTCTAGTTATTACGTGCTTGATTTTAGATTAATTTTCCAAAAAAGTTTTAAAACCCAATTCACCTCCCTCTTCGTTAGCTATTCTTGAGCTATCACAAAGTTCTTGAGAGATTCATACATTGTTTCCTTTGCTTTCTTCCTCCCTTTGAGATATTGCAATCATCACCACCACCGTGATCCTTTGTGGGTGAGAAAACTTGAGGCAATCAAGTGAAGGAAGGGTGTGAGTCGAGCTGAGGTCGAGTGGTATTCATTTGATGGTTTTTCTGAATCCGAAATCAAAGAATTCTTTTGGATTTTAACAACAGTTTCCATTTTCCACCATTGTTTGGCTTAAACTTTTCTGGTTCCGAGTATATAACACATATTCTTGTCATGCTTTTTGGTTGGCTTTATAATTATGTTCTTAATTTTGTGTACCTGATGCATATGGTGGGAAGAAGAATAATGTTTTGTAGTCATGTCCCAATTATGCATCTTATTAAAGACCTTATTATCAATAACTAAAGATCTTTTTCAATATGATAACTGGGCTTGAGATTGGCAATTGTTGAAACGATGGGTTTCTCGAAATCTAAATTCTGTTCAGAAGGGAAATATGCTGTTTTGGTGTGTAATGAAATTGTGTTCAGAAGTGAAATTTAAACTACTTTTTTTTTCATCGGGTTAGGGTTATAATTATAAAATTGTTTTGGTGTGTTTATGAAAAGTATATTTTACTTAGGGTGTGCATAAAAAGTGGTGTAAGAAATAATATTTGTGGCCGCAATATAATTATCCTTTCTAGTTTTTATTGGATTGGGATTATAATTGTAAATTTGTTATGCTGTATTTATTAAAAATATATTTTAATTATGGTGTGATTAAAACGTGGTATCATGAGTAAAATTTGTGACGATAATATAATTACCCATTAATTCCAATATTTGTAAACCCATCGAGAAAGATCAACCAAGTTCTATCACTTGGAACAATGTCGAGTGATCAGTCATTGGTGCAAGAGTCTACTGAGTCATGCTACTTGTAAAAAGTTAGGTTACAAAATTGGTTTACAAAATATGTGTTGTCAACATCTTGACCAATAATTTAAAAAACAGTTTTTGAAATCAATGACCTAAATTTTGTCACTTCATTTTGTCAACACACTTTTGTAAACTACCTTTGTATAAGTAGCATAATTGATAAGTTAGATAATGTTTGTGGGTCTCATCAAATACATGAAAAAATAAAAAAAGGACCAAAAGTAAGTAAAGTTATATAAATGCTTACTTCGGACTTTCGCACTATCCAAAGAGAACTATGCTGAAGTGTCAAAAAATGGATGATCGAATGAGTGACCGACCCTCACATTGCGTGTGGATCCCGAGTGAATAAAATAATTTTCGACCCCCAAGGTGTGTGTGTGTGGCCATCCCCTATGTTCGTGTAGCATGGTTCATCCAAAGAAATGTCATGGAAGACTTCCCACTATGATTGGTAATGTCGCCGAATGGAATGTTATGAAAAGATTTCACGACATGACATCACAGAATGAAAAGCTATATAGCATGATGTCCATATTCTGAAGCTTTTCACAAGGCTATATTATTGATTGTCATGGAATTTATCAGTTCATGATCCTCGGACATCATGGAATGCTATTTTCAATTATAGCTTCTAATATTCATTGATCTTTTGAAATATTTCTTTTATTTTTCTAAATTGATGTCCTTTTGTTTCATTTTTTTTTTCAAAATATTCAACGGGTTTCAATTTGCATACTAATCTAGGGATGTCAATGCCTAGATTTTTTTTTTTTAAACCCGAACCGAGCTTTTGCTCGACCAAAAAATTTAGGCTCGGGCCTTATCACGCTGCCTCGATTGCAGGCAGTTGTTGCTGTGTATATATATAGCTGGCCCACATGGCTTGTCAAGCCACATGAGCTGGCTCGAGCTCAGGTCGTTGCTCCAAAATGGTGCTCGGCCCGAGCCCAGTAGCGAGCCAAGCCAAACCAGCTTGAACTTTCTCGGGTCATTCGAATCAACGAGCCAAATTGACACTCTTATACTAATCACGAAATTATAAGTAAATCCCCCACAACCACCCCACCCCCACCAAACCCCATACCAATTATACATCCAACAAAAAGTATATTAAATAAATATATATAATGATAAAGTCACCCTACCAAATTTAAAAAAAAAAATCATTTTTCTGATAAATTCACAAAACCAAAGTTGGAAAGAAAATCAATTTTCACCGTACCACTCAAAAGTCACAAAATTGATACATGCAATTATCAATTATGAATCACAGACCTATCAATTCCAAATTATACTACAATTATTAAAACTATATATATACTGTAGAACTAAAAAAAATTGCAAAACGTATCAGAAAAAAAATTACGAATTGAACTATTGAAGTATGAAAGTATGACATTGATCTTTCCAAATCTGCCCTTTTAAGCTCCTCACACTCACATGGTAAACAGCAATTCATCGACAGACAGTCTTGGATCCTTTTAAATTCAGAATCCCATATCAAAAGATTTGTTCACTTATGACCCTTTTAATTGTGTTCCATTATGCATATAATAAATATGCAAACTAGTGAGCGAAAAGTGTTCAAAATTTTAACTCATGGTTGAGCAAACACTGCATTAAAAATATAAATTCTTTAAAGCTATATAACCTTTCACTTCAGTAGTGTCAAAAAAATGAAGGTGAAGGTATTTCTTTTCTTTGTGTTTCTGTTAATGGTGCCTCTATGTGGCACTGCGGCCGAACCGAGCAAGGCGAATCTTGATGTCAAGAAGAATTGGACTCGTACAAACGAGCGGCCTCGTCGTAAGTTCGTCGAGGTCTGTCTACGTGCCCTTTATTTTCGCGTGCATGTTCGCATGTGTTTTATGCAAGAATCATCCATGTCTGTGTCTGTATCTATGTTTATACTGTTGGAACAGAATCATTTTTAACTGGTAAATTTAAGTGTAAAACGGCATTTTAAAAGATTTTGCAAATGTAAGAAAAAACTCGAAATAACCAACAAAATCAATTAGTATTAGAAGCATGTTCTTGAAGTTAGAGTGCATATTAAAACAATTTAATGAAGAAATTGAACCAAGACTAATGGAGCTAAAAACCAGCAGTGTACTGGCTATATTTGACTTTCACAATCAAATTTTTATTATGTGAATGAAGTAAATTACAAGAGTATAAATAAAACATTTACAACAACTTTTGCTTATGTGTCAATAACAAGAATTTGTTACAACAAGAATGGAATCATTCTCAGCTGAGTGGGAGCACCACCCTCATTCCAGCAGCTCCAGAAGCTTCCAGATTCTTCTAGCATTTCAGCTCCACGATATGATTTCCAACAGCCCCCTCAAGGTGGAGAGTAGATGTTTTCTACTGCCATCTTGGACAAATGTGAATAAAACACAGCAAAACATAGGGGCTTAGTGAAGATGTCAGCAATTTGCAAACCGGTTCTTACATGCCTTGTAATAACGCTTCCTTCTTGAATTTTGTCTCTAATTAAATGGCAATCTAATTCAATATGCTTCGTCCTTTCATGAAATACTGGATTGTCCGCAATGTGTAAGGTAGCCTGATTATCACAAAATATTTCAGCCGCTTGTGGATGTGAGACTTGCAAGTCATCAAGAATATATCTAAGCCAAGTCAATTCACAACATGTGGTTGTCATTGCTCTGTATTCTGCTTCAGCAGATGATCGAGAGATTGTGTTTTGCTTCTTGGACTTCCAAGATATTAGTGAACCTCCTATGAAGACACAATAACCTGTTATTGACCTCCTAGTATCAGGACATGCTCCCCAATCTGAATCTGTGTATGCCCTGAGTTGCAAATCTGAGGTTGAAGAGAAAAATAGCCCCAAGCCTGGTGTTTTCTTGATATACCTAAGTATCTTGTGTGCGGCATTCATGTGTGATGTTCTAGGTGTCTTCATATACTGGCTCAGCAGGTGTACTGAATATGATAAATCAGGCCTGATGATGGTCAAATAGAGCAGCCTGCCTACGAGTCTCCTGTATGAAGCTGGATCAGGAAGTTCTTCTCCCTCATCTTTGGATAACTTAGCATTTTGATCAATTGGAATCTTGGCTGGGGTCACTCCAATTGTTCCTGAATCTGATAAAACATCTAGTGCATATTTTCTTTGACATATTTGTATACCCTTAGTTGATCTAGCAACTTCTATTCCAAGGAAATATTTCAAATTTCCCAAATCTTTAATTTTGAACTTTTCATCAAGGAGATTCTTAAGAGAATCGATGGTCTTCACATTGTTTCCTGCTATAATTATGTCATCAACATAAATAAGTATAGCAGTGAATGAATCATTCATATTTCTGGTGAACAAACTGTAATCAGCTTTTGATTGTTTAAACCCCTGTTCAATAATGAAGAACGACAGCTTTGAGTACCACTGGCGAGATGCCTGCTTCAAGCCATACAAACTCTTGTTGAGTTTGCAAACTTTTGAACCCTCATTGCTATTAGAAGATAAAGCTTGGTCAGTGTAATACCCATGGGGAATTTCCATATACACCTCCTCTTCTAAATTTCCATGGAGAAAGGCGTTATTCACATCAAATTGATGTAGATACCATCCTTTTGCTGCTGCTATAGCTATCAGCGTTCTAACCGTTACCAGTTTTGCCACAGGAGAAAACGTCTCATGATAATCAATTCCTTCCAACTGAGTATATCCCTTAGCCACGAGTCTTGCTTTATACCTTTCAATGGTTCCATCTGCATTAAACTTGATTTTGTAAACCCACCTACATCCTATAGGAACCTTTCCAGGTGGCAAGTCAGTCACGGTCCAGGTTTTGTTTAATTCAAGAGCATATATTTCATCCTTCATAGCTTTGCACCACTCAGAAATTTTGGCAGCTTCTTGATAGGAATTAGGTTCAGAGTGCACAAGAATAGACGATGCAAAAGACTTATGATGAGCAGATAATTTATGATATGAGACCGTTGCACATAAGGGAAAAGGTTTACCTGAGGATGGAGTTCCTTTCTTCTTGTCTGACGTTTGAGAGTGGGTGAATGAGGCTGCTTGTTGGCAGATAAAGTCTTGCAAATAAGTAGGGACTTTCTTGCTTCTTTCAGACCTTCGAGTAGCATGAATTTCATTGGGAAGTTCAGGTTGAGTTGCAGGTTCTGAATCAGATTCTTGATGTTCTGAGGTTTCAATCTCTTGGTTAGAATTTTGATCTGATTCTACTGTCAATTGAGGATTAATGAGTGGAGGATAATCTAAATTGTCACTGATCAAATCTGGATAGGATAATTGAGCAGGAGTGGATAACTTATAATTGAGTTTTGAATCACCAGCATATTCTTGATTTTTGCAATTTTTGAAAGGGAAATTACTTTCATAAAACTTGATATTTCTGGATATAAAGACTTTATTGGTCTCTAAATCCAGCAATTTGTATCCCTTAGTTCCAAAGGGATATCCCAAAAAGACACACCTCCTCCCTCTTGGATCAAATTTGTGTCTATTTTGTGTAAGTGTGGTGGCAAAAGCCAAGCACCCAAAGACTCTGAGATTAGCATAATTGGGTTTGCTTTTGAAAAGGATTTCAAATGGACTTTTGTTGTTTAAAATAGGCGTAGGTATTCTGTTTATCAAAAATACAGCAGTCAGGATGAAGTCATTCCAGTACCTCATTGGCAATCCACTTTGAAATCTCAGTGACCTGGCAACATTCAATATATGCTGGTGTTTTCTCTCAACCACAGCGTTTTGCTGAGGAGTTTCAACACAGGAGGTCTGATGTATGATTCCATTGATAGAGTAAAATTGTTTTAGGTTAAACTCTCCTCCATTGTCAGACCTGATGACTTTGATTTTGGAACTAAATTGTGTTTTAATCATAGTATAGAAATTTTGCAAGGCACTTGAAGTATCAGATTTTAGTTTCAGTAGATACACCCAAGTGCATCGACTGTGATCATCAACAATAGTTAGAAAATATTTTGATCCTTCATAAGAAACATCAGTACAAGGTCCCCACAGGTCACAATGAACTAAATCGAAGCACTTTTCTGATCTGTGATTGCTAACATTGAAGGGTTTCTTATGAAGTTTAGCTAAGGGGCAAATATGACAAGGCCTCATGGTGTGTTTGAGATTCGAATTTCGATGCAGATCTGTCAAATACAGCCTGGGATCAGAAGGATGACCCAACCTGAAATGCCACAGGTCATAGTTTTCTTGATTGGCAGAAACGGACATGGTGATCTTTACGGTGAGTTACGGTAATTTACGAATCGAGGCTATCGGAGAAATCTTATTTTGCACTAAATGATATAAGCCTTGCCTCACTTCACCGGACCAATCGTCTTCCAAGTCGAAAGGTCCTGCAAAAAGCATGAATCAGATGAGAAAATTAGGCAACAACCTGATGTCTCAGCGAGTTTCCTAGCAGATATCAGATTAAAGGAAAACGATGGAACTAAGAGAACATCAATAGGTGCAAATTTTCTGTAATCTTAACGCTTCCTATGTGAGTGGCAATAGTGGCATCTCCATTAGGTAACCTAATGGGGTGTGAAACTTCAGATTTTACTTTTGTAAGAAATGAAATGGAGCAGACCATATGGTCAGTGGCTCCTGTGTCTATGATCCAAGGAATAGATGAAGCATTTCTATCTTCACCATTATGAGTGGATAGGCAAACATGAGTACCAGATACTTTAAATGCATCAGTATGCTTGGTGGAGGCAGAGAGAGAATGTGATTGGTTGATTGGCGGTTTGAGCAAAGCCATGAGCTGAGTATATTGCTCGAGTTACAGTAACTTGACTTCCGTCAGAAACTTGCTCCTGTGTAGTCCTTACAGCATCAGTATTTCGATCAGCACTAGCAATATTTGCCTTCATCTTTCCATAAAGTTTATGATCTGGAGGATAGCCATGGATTTTGAAACAGTTGCTGGTGGTGTGTCCTGGCATATGGCAATGCGTGCACCCTGGTTTATCCTTGTTAGCCTTAAAACACCTCTCAAGTGAATGGCCAGAGATTTTGCAAAAGGTGCAGTAATATTTGCTTTGAGTTCCAGGGTCTTTCCTCTCTGTTTCTCTAATGGTATTTCTTCTAATCATCATCGCCATTCCATCAGAAACAGGCACATCAGCAGAGATGTCTCTCCTTTTCTCCTCCTGTTGTATGACTGAATACACTTCATTCAGTTTGGGAAATGGTTTTATCAATAAAATCTGAGACTTAATGCTTTTGTAGGAATCATTCAGCCCCATAAGGAACTTCATTACCCAGTCCCTTTCTTGGTTACTGATCACGGTTTGTAAGCCCCCACAAGTGCAGTTAGGAATTGATTCATAGTTCATGAGTTCATCAAGCAATGTTTTGAGTTTTGAGAAATATGTGCTGACAGAATCATTCCCCTGCATCAATGCTGTTATTCCTTGCTTGACTTCAAAAATTCTGGGGGCGTTTTGTTGAGCCAGGCGTTCCTCCAATTCTAGCCAAAGCTGGTGTGCTGTTTCTGCATAAAGTGTACTGGCCTTAATATCAATTGCCATGGTGTTTTGTAGCCAAGTGATAACTATGTCATTGCATTGAAGCCAATGCTCCATCAATGGGTTATCAGCTTCAGCAGGTTCACAGATGCTTCCATCAATGAAATCGAGTTTGTTTTTGATTCGAAGTGCCCTCTTCATCGACCTTACCCAGGAGTGATAGTTGCTGGAATCCAGCAACTGAGTGACTAGAAGAGCTCCAGAATTCTCATTTGATCCGATGAAATAGGGGCTGTTGGGGAGAGATGGATCATGAACACTTAGATCAGGATTTGAGTTTTGAGGTGGAATTTGGTTTTGATTTGTATCAGTAACACTAGCTCCTTCATTATCAGCCATTGCTCTGATACCATAAAACAATTTAATGAAGAAATTGAACCAAGACTAATGGAACTAAAAACCAGCAGTGTACTGGCTATATTTTACTTTCACAATCAAATTTTTATTCTATGAATGAAGTAAATTACAAGAGTATAAATAAAACATTTACAACAACTTTTGCTTATGTGTCAATAACAAGAATTTGTTACAACAAGAATGGAATCATTCTCAGCTGAGTGGGAGCACCACCCTCATTCCAACAGCTCCAGAAGCTTCCAGATTCTTCAAGCATTTCAGCTCCACGATATGATTTCCAACATCCCCCCTCAAGGTGGAGAGTAGATGTTTTCTACTCCCATCTTGGACAAATGTGAATAAAACACAGCAAAACATAGGGGCTTAGTGAAGATGTCAGCAATTTGCAAACCGGTTCTTACATGCCTTGTAATAACGCTTCCTTCTTGAATTTTGTCTCGAATTAAATGGCAATCTAATTCAATATGCTTCGTCCTTTCATGAAATACTGGATTGGCCGCAATGTGTAAGGCAGCCTGATTATCACAAAATATTTCAGCCGCTTGTGGATGTGAGACTTGCAAGTCATCAAGAATATATCTAAGCCAAGTCAATTCACAACATGTGGCTGCCATTGCTCTGTATTCTGCTTCAGCAGATGATCGAGAGATTGTGTTTTGCTTCTTGGACTTCCAAGATATTAGTGAACCTCCTATGAAGACACAATAACCTGTTATTGACCTCCTAGTATCAGGACATGCTCCCCAGTCTGAATCTGTGTATGCCCTGAGTTGCAAATCTGAGGTTGAAGAGAAAAATAGCCCCAAGCCTGGTGCTTTCTTGATATACCTAAGTATCTTGTGTGCGGCATTCATGTGTGATGTTCTAGGTGTCTTCATATACTGGCTCAGCAGGTGTACTGAATATGATAAATCAGGCCTGGTGATGGTCAAATAGAAGCGACACCGCCTACAGTCTCTTTGTATGAAGCTGGATCAGGAAGTTCTTCTCCCTCATCTTTGGATAACTTAGCATTTTGATCAATTGGAATCTTGGCTGGGGTCACTCCAATTGTTCCTGAACCTGATAAAACATCTAGTGCATATTTTCTTTGACATATTTGTATACCCTTAGTTGATCTAGCAACTTCTATTCCAAGGAAATATTTCAAATTTCCCAAATCTTTAATTTTGAACTTTTCATCAAGGAGATTCTTAAGAGAATCGATGGTCTTCACATTGTTTCCTGCTATAATTATGTCATCAACATAAATAAGTATAGCAGTGAATGAATCATTCGTATTTCTGGTGAACAAACTGTAATCAGCTTTTGATTGTTTAAACCTATGTTCAATAATGAAGAACGACAGCTTTGAGTACCACTGGCGAGATGCCTGCTTCAAGCCATACAAACTCTTGTTGAGTTTGCAAACTTTTGAACCCTCATTGCTGTTAGAAAATGAAGCTTGATCAGTGTAATACCCAGGGGGAATTTCCATATACACCTCCTCTTCTAAATTTCCATGGAGAAAGGCGTTATTTACATCAAATTGATGTAGATACCATCCTTTTGCTGCTGCTATAGCTATCAGTGTTCTAACCGTTACCAGTTTTGCCACAGGAGAAAACGTCTCATGATAATCAATTCCTTCCAACTGAGTATATCCCTTAGCCACGAGTCTTGCTTTATACCTTTCAATGGTTCCATCTGCATTAAACTTGATTTTGTAAACCCACCTACATCCTATAGGAACCTTTCCAGGTGGCAAGTCAGTCACGTTCCAAGTTTTGTTTAATTCAAGAGCATATATTTCATCCTTCATAGCTTTGCACCACTCAAAAATTTTGGCAGCTTCTTGATAGGAATTAGGTTCAGAGTGCACAAGAATAGACGATGCAAAAGACTTATGATGAGCAGATAATTTATGATATGAGACCGTTGCACATAAGGGAAAAGGTTTACCTGAGGATGGAGTTTCTTTCTTCTTGTCTGACGTTTGAGAGTGGGTGAATGAGGCTGCTTGTTGGCAGATAAAGTCTTGCAAATAAGTAGGGACTTTCTTGCTTCTTTCAGACCTTCGAGTAGCATGAATTTCATTGGGAAGTTCAGGTTGAGTTGCAGGTTCTGAATCAGATTCTTGATGTTCTGAGGTTTCAATCTCTTGGTTAGAATTTTGATCCGATTCTACTGTCAATTGAGGATTAATGAGTGGAGGATAATCTAAATTGTCACTGATCAAATCTGGATAGGATAATTGAGCAGGAGTAGGTAACCTATAATTGAGTTTTGAATCACCAGCATATTCTTGATTTTTGCAATTTTTGAAAGGGAAATTACTTTCATAAAACTTGATATTTCTGGATATAAAGACTTTATTGGTCTCTAAATCCAGCAATTTGTATCCCTTAGTTCCAAAGGGATATCCCAAAAAGACACACCTCCTCCCTCTTGGATCAAATTTGTGTCTATTTTGTGTAAGTGTGGTGGCAAAAGCCAAGCACCCAAAGACTCTGAGATTAGCATAATTGGGTTTGCTTTTGAAAAGGATTTCAAATGGACTTTTGTTGTTTAAAATAGGCGTAGGTATTCTGTTTATCAAAAATACAGCAGTCAGGATGAAGTCATTCCAGTACCTCATTAGCAATCCACTTTGAAATCTCAGTGACCTGGCAACATTCAATATATGCTGGTGTTTTCTCTCAACCACAGCGTTTTGCTGAGGAGTTTCAACACAGGAGGTCTGATGTATGATTCCATTGATAGAGTAAAATTGTTTTAGGTTAAACTCTCCTCCATTGTCAGACCTGATGACTTTGATTTTGGAACTAAATTGTGTTTTAATCATAGTATAGAAATTTTGCAAGGCACTTGAAGTATCAGATTTTAGTTTCAGCAGATGCACCCAAGTGCATCGACTGTGATCATCAACAATAGTTAGAAAATATTTTGATCCTTCATAAGAAACATCAGTACAAGGTCCCCACAGGTCACAATGAACTAAATCGAAGCACTTTTCTGATCTGTGATTGCTAACATTGAAGGGTTTCTTATGAAGTTTAGCTAAGGGGCAAATATGACAAGGCCTCATGGTGTGTTTGAGATTCGAATTTCGATGCAGATCTGTCAAATACAGCCTGGGATCAGAAGGATGACCCAACCTGAAATGCCACAGGTCATAGTTTTCTTGATTGGCAGAAACGGACATGGTGATCTTTCTGGTGAGTTCTGGTAATTTCTGAATCAGGCTATCAGGAGAAATCTTATTTTGCACTAAATGATATAAGCCTTGCCTCACTTCACCCAGACCAATCGTCTTCCAAGTCGAAAGGTCCTGCAAAAAGCATGAATCAGATGAGAAAATTAGGCAACAACCTGATGTCTCAGCGAGTTTCCTAGCAGATATCAGATTAAAGGAAAACGATGGAACTAAGAGAACATCATATAGGTGCAAATTTTCTGTAATCTTAACGCTTCCTATGTGAGTGGCAATAGTGGCATCTCCATTAGGTAACCTAATGGGGTGTGAAACTTCAGATTTTACTTTTGTAAGAAATGAAATGGAGCAGACCATATGGTCAGTGGCTCCTGTGTCTATGATCCAAGGAATAGATGAAGCATTTCTATCTTCACCATTATGAGTGGATAGGCAAACATGAGTACCAGATACTTTGAATGCATCAGTATGCTTGGTGGAGGCAGAGAGAGAATGTGATTGGTTGATTGGCGGTTTGAGCAAAGCCATGAGCTGAGTATATTGCTCGAGTTACAGTAACTTGACTTCCGTCAGAAACTTGCTCCTGTGTAGTCCTTACAGCATCAGTATTTCGATCAGCACTAGCAATATTTGCCTTCATCTTTCCATAAAGTTTATGATCTGGAGGATAGCCATGGATTTTGAAACAGTTGCTGGTGGTGTGTCCTGGCATATGGCAATGCGTGCACCCTGGTTTATCCTTGTTAGCCTTAAAACACCTCTCAAGTGAATGGCCAGAGATTTTGCAAAAGGTGCAGTAATATTTGCTTTGAGTTCCAGGGTCTTTCCTCTCTGTTTCTCTAATGGTATTTCTTCTAATCATCATCGCCATTCCATCAGAAACAGGCACATCAGCAGAGATGTCTCTCCTTTTCTCCTCCTGTTGTATGACTGAATACACTTCATTCAGTTTGGGAAATGGTTTTATCAATAAAATCTGAGACTTAATGCTTTTGTAGGAATCATTCAGCCCCATAAGGAACTTCATTACCCAGTCCCTTTCTTGGTTACTGATCACGGTTTGTAAGCCCCCACAAGTGCAGTTAGGAATTGATTCATAGTTCATGAGTTCATCAAGCAATGTTTTGAGTTTTGAGAAATATGTGCTGACAGAATCATTCCCCTGCATCAATGCTGTTATTCCTTGCTTGACTTCAAAAATTCTGGGGGCGTTTTGTTGAGCCAGGCGTTCCTCCAATTCTAGCCAAAGCTGGTGTGCTGTTTCTGCATAAAGTGTACTGGCCTTAATATCAATTGCCATGGTGTTTTGTAGCCAAGTGATAACTATGTCATTGCATTGAAGCCAATGCTCCATCAATGGGTTATCAGCTTCAGCAGGTTCACAGATGCTTCCATCAATGAAATCGAGTTTGTTTTTGATTCGAAGTGCCCTCTTCATCGACCTTACCCAGGAGTGATAGTTGCTGGAATCCAGCAACTGAGTGACTAGAAGAGCTCCAGAATTCTCATTTGATCCGATGAAATAGGGGCTGTTGGGGAGAGATGGATCATGAACACTTAGATCAGGATTTGAGTTTTGAGGTGGAATTTGGTTTTGATTTGTATCAGTAACACTAGCTCCTTCATTATCAGCCATTGCTCTGATACCATAAAACAATTTAATGAAGAAATTGAACCAAGACTAATGGAACTAAAAACCAGCAGTGTACTGGCTATATTTTACTTTCACAATCAAATTTTTATTCTATGAATGAAGTAAATTACAAGAGTATAAATAAAACATTTACAACAACTTTTGCTTATGTGTCAATAACAAGAATTTGTTACAACAAGAATGGAATCATTCTCAGCTGAGTGGGAGCACCACCCTCATTCCAACAGCTCCAGAAGCTTCCAGATTCTTTAAGCATTTCAGCTCCACGATATGATTTCCAACACATATGGCTACTACACGACCTCCATTGTAAGGGCCAAGCAATCTAACGTATTCTCTTAATATGCTAAGTGGATGGTGAGGTGCCTTCCATTCATAGCTCCACTAAAAGATTATAAAACTGGAGAAGATAAGTTCTCTCCAACTCCTCGAAACTGGAAAAGATTTTCTTAAAGAATAGAAAAACAAGTATGATTTAATTATAGAAATGTACAAAATTCCTTGACTGTTAGTCTCATTCCATCTCTTTATTCATATTCAAAAGTAGATTGTTGATCAAAATATTGTTGCTTGCAGGGCAAAACTATGGGGAATCAGATCAATGTTTCTTCTCACAAGAATTCCAATTGAAACCCAGTTCAAGCTTCCTTCTCCACTCCCTTCCTGGCCTCAAGGTACAACATTACACATTTTTCGCCTTATTTATTTAACGCGAACATTGTTAAATTTGAGTTTATTTTCTTTTGGATTTAGGTGAAGTTTTTGCAAGTGGAATAATTGATCTAGGAGGATTACAATTGTGTCAAGTATCGACATTCGCTGAGGTGTGGGCTACAAAAGAAGGCGGACCGGATAATCTTGGTGCAACATTTTTTGAACCACATTCTATACCAGATGAATTCTTTTTGCTAGGATTCTATAGCCAAGCCAACAACAGGCCTTTATCTGGATGGGTTCTAGCAGCAAAAGATGCCAAAAATGAAGGTCTCTTGAAGGAACCAGTTGACTACACTCTTGTTTGGAGTGGTGAATCTTTGAACATTAATCAAGATGGTGTTGGCTATATCTGGCTTCCAACACTTCCTGATGGCTACAAAGCCATCGGACACGTTGTCACGAGTTCTCCTGAGAAGCCGGTCATCGACAAAATCCGATGCGTTCGCTCTGATTTCACAGATTCCTATGAAAGTGATGATTGGATTTGGGGGCCAGACAATGATATTAATGCAAATAATATCAATGTTTATAGCACAAGACCATCAGTTAGAGGAACTCAAGCCATGGGGATTTCTACAGGAACATTTATAGCCCAAAACAATGGGGCTGCTGGATCAACTCTGGCATGTTTGAAGAATGCAAAAGCCAATAAAAATGCTTTGCCTAATTCAGATCAGATTGAGGCATTGATTCAAGCTTACTCTCCTTATATCTATTTTCATCCTGATGAACACTACTTTCCTTCCTCAGTGACTTGGTTTTTCGAAAGGTCACTACTGTGTACAAAAGGTCAAGAATGGAATCCAACATTCATCAACAACACGGGCTCAAACCTTCCTCAGGGGGGTGAAAATGATGGTGCCTATTGGATAGACCTTCCTATGAATAAGGAAGAAAAAAAGATAGTCAAGCAAGGAGATCTACAAGATGCCTATGCTTACGTACATGTTAAACCCATGTTTGGTGCAACATTTACAGACATAGCAATATGGATATTTTACCCTTTCAATGGTCCTAGCAAGGCGAAAGTCGGATTCTTCAATGTTCACTTGGGGAAAATCGGAGAACATGTTGGTGATTGGGAACATGTGACCTTAAGAATCAGCAATTTCAATGGGGAGCTTAAGGGTGTCTTTTTTTCTCAACATAGTAAAGGAGTACGGGTTGATGTTTCAGAATAGGAGGTCAAAAATGGTAACAAACCCGTGGTCTATTCATCGTTACATGGCCATGCCGCATATCCAAAACCCGGCCTAGTTCTACTAGGGAAAGGGAATTTTGGCATAAGAGATGTGTTGTGAATTTACTTAATCATGCACAGCGGAAATAAAATAATTTTCAATTCCCAAACGAGGATCTGCAATGTGTTTAGATAGAAACTGTGATGAGAATGATACCTTTGATGAATTCCACAAACTCTTTTGCTTTTCCTTGAACTCCAATGATCACGATCTGCAAATCCAAACTGTCCAATTGTCCAGCCTCCAATGGTGATCCACACAGAGAACAAGAATAACGGCTAGGGTTTCTTTTCTTGTGCTAGCAAGAATAATAAAAATCTCTACTGTTTTCAAACCCTAATAGTTTATTAATATAAATCCAGATGGGCTCGGCCCATCTATTAAACTTAACCCGGTCCAATATTTAATTAATCAAATTAATTAAATCTGGTCCATGAATTAATTAATCCAATTAATTAATTCGGGCCGATTAATAAACAACCCAATTAATTAATTATCCAACACTTGTCAATTAATTAATTGGTAAATCTCATTCTTTTGATTCTCTTTTGTGTGTGACCCATTAGGTTCCCGATCACGATGCCGAACGACGTGAATTATTATTTTGATCTAATCAAAATCGATAAATTAAAACTCCCCTTTTAATTTATCACTAATTCACTTTCGTTGTCCCAGATTGACATCTAGCAATGTATCAGGGCAATACATGTGACGGGAAATATCACGTAACATGACAAAACCAAACTTGTTCGTTTACCGTGAAACTATAATCCTTTCGTCAATATGATCCGATCAATTATGAGATATGGATATGTGTCAATCTCAATTATCGATCATATCTTTTATCCCACTGTTAAGTAAATGTACGTCGAAAACTCTTTTCCGACTTATGAGTTCACCTTGGCCAAGGATTTCATTATTAACTTAACTGGATAAAATGTAGATCATAATCTCTTACTATCTAAGAGTGACGAATCCTCTATTGATCATTCACAACCTTCATATGATTCTTGACATACCCGAACAATACTGTATTAGCGACCCTTGACAGAGCAACATCCAACACCACCAAAGTATGGCTGCCCTCATATAAGGTACTATGATGACCTTAAGTCAAAGGACCAATTCCACTACCGAACGTTAGAGATTAACCACTAACACTTAGATAGTTATCCATGTGGAATCTCTCAGCGGGTCTCCAATTTTTTGTTCTATAACAAAACATCCACGTGTTCATTCAAGTGTCACCACACTTTAGCTTGTGAGATCAGCTACTTACTTCACAAGTAAGAATGCCACACGCGATAGTCTATCCGTAATAACGATATCCGTATCTCGTTATTACTTCGACCACGGACGATTTAAGATTCAGTCATATGTAATTTGTATCTCACAATCACAACTCCTTGTGATTAACAAATCACTAAAACTTGAATCTACGGATTCTATTATTTAATTTATTAGAATATTAATTCAATTAAATAATAGATATTGCCATACATATGCATTGATTATATATATTCAAAGTGTTTATGTCCAAAATTGATTGGACTTAGGGCATAACACTTACAAGATGATTCTGGGAAGGGGATTTTTTCCATGGACACTGGCGCAAAGTTTGTAGTGGTGAATGCAGATTATATGGGGTCTGTCTATGGAGATCCACCATGGCCCAATTATACAAGAGAATGGGGTCCACATATAACCTACGAAATTGAGGATGAACTCAAGCTGATTGCGTTGTTTTTGCCGGGCAAATTAAAGACTAAATTTTTAAAATTTGTGATGAGTCTTCCTAAGGAGATGCTGGGGGAGGAGGGACCTACTGGGCCCATGGTTAAAGATAATTGGCTTGGGGATGAAATAGTTTGACTCTATTTTTACAAAATAATTTATTTATTTTTTCTACTCTGAGGAATCACACGTAAGTAATCCAAGTCCTCATCCTCTTGACTTCATACGTGTAGAAGATGAAACCATTACATCGTCTCCATCAAGATCCATGTAATTACAGTAAACATCCAACCAGGGATGCGAAGTAGTATTTAGAGCAACAATTAATGTAGTTACTCTAATTGAAGTATTCTTTACGGTCAACCTAAAGGTTGAGTAAAGCATGCAAATCTTAGGTTTTTCTTAATCGAAATACATTATTCATTCAGAGTTTGTTCTCAAGTTAACATATAAAATTTATGCTTAAACTACGAGCTTGACTTATTATAAAACGTAATTGGTCAACAAATTATAATACTATATATTCAAGCAAAACCTACTAGTAAAGTCAATATTCACCTAAAAAAAAATGTTGTTATTGTATACTATATACTATCAATTTAATTTATCTTGTGTTAATAAAGTACTTTAACTATGTATTTCTAATCCATTATTCATGTATTAAAACTATTTGAATACAAAAACGGTAGGGAAATCCAAACCGTCATGAAGGTTTGAATTTAATAGCCTAAGAACTATCATTCAAGCTACGGTGACTTTTCCAAAAAAAGAAAAGAAAGAAAAGAAACGAAAAAGCAAAAAACAAAAAGCAAAAATAAAAAAACTAATTGTATAAATGAAAAGCCAAAAACCCATTGATTTAGCCAAAGATATAAGGGTTAGTCCATTTGTACATAATAGATTACTATCTCTCACATAATGCGCGGGGTCTGCGTGTATTTAAAAATTTCGACAATATGGTCAACATCCCCATTGTGAGTGGTAGGTAAAAGATTCGATAAAAAAATTTGGTACATTTAACATAATCCAAAATATAATAGAAATAAAAGTGCACAAAATAAAGATGAAGACAAATAAATTTTGCCCATAGGCCCCTAGTTCTACCAAGATGGTGATAGTGGTGACAATGAGACGAGCCGAGCTCGGCTCATGCTCAAGGGTCAAGCTCGGCTCGGCCCACGAGCTGCTCGTCAAATTTTTATTTTTATTTTTTAAAATTTTTTTTAGTGTTTTTCTCACATTTTTTACGAGTCCACGAGCCGCTCGTCTAAACAACGAACCGACGTGCCAGTCAGCTCAGGCTCATCTTTTGACCAGCCCGAGCGGCTCACGATCCACTTTTTTACGAGCCAACTTCGACTCGATTACCACCTCTAAATGGTGAGTTCTCCGTTCTACCAAGTGGATAACACTCCCAACACTATAAACCAATCATTCTAATGTTATCTCCAACAATTGCACTAAAATTTGGGGTCAATTTTGCACTACTTTGGTGCAAATCTTGCATCAAATTGAAAACTATCTCCAATCCAAAACATCAAAAGTTGCACCAATTAAACAATTTTTCATCATTTTCTTCATTTGTTAGTTCATAACAATTTATTTATCTCAAAATCTGCTTAATTATTTATTTTATTACTACATAACTTACTAAATAAATAGTTACATTTAGTTAACGAAAATATTGAATACATTAAGGAATGTAAAAATGTCCTAAATAAATAATTATGTTTAAATAATAATAATAATAATAATAATAATAATAATAATAATAATAATAATAATAATAATAATAATACAATTAAATTAGGGATTAAAATTTGTTGTATAAAAAAAATGGACGCAAAGGAAAGAATAATTTGTAATGAAGGGCAAAATGGGAATAGTAATGCACCATTCTGGTGCATGGTTGGTTGGAGGAGGTTTGCAATATTTTTTTGCACCATTTTGGGGCAAGCGTTGGTGATGCCATAACAAAGCAAGATTACAACTTGAGTTCACCGAAGAACCACTGAAGTACACTAAAAACCTCAAACTCCTGAAATCACAAACAGTATCTACTATTTCTATTCACATAGCGCACAATGGACTCCCCATTTAGATTTTTAGAAAATCGGTCAATCGACACTATAAGACATGATTCTTTAAGGTAGAATTCAGCAACCTAGATCAATCAAAAATCTGTTGAACTGGAGCCTTTATTCCAACTATTTTTGCAACTGATTTTGGTTGGAATCTTCAACTATATGGTGCCTTAGTTTGTTAGGTAATTAATAACCATTTTTTATACATCTTTGTGTCTATAAATACCTGCATTAGGAGTGGTAAAAGAGGCAACTCGAAAATAGAGAAAGTGAGATGAGATAGAGTAGTAAACTCTTGTAAATCTGTAGAAATTCTTTCTAATGATTTCAGATTGTAAATCATGTAATGTCTTGTGGATAAATCAAGGCTGAGTAAGACATTCTCCCTGTTGAAAAATATGTTCTTCATTTTCTTTTCTGCTGGTTTTTCAACTCTGTTTTGCTGATTTGTTTCCTGTATTTGTTTTTCTTCTTTACACCAATTCTGCTAGTGCAAATGTGCTCTCTGCAATTTTGACTTAAAGGAAATCCTCAGCCCCAACAATTGGTATTAGAGTCGGACCTTGACAACCTGAAAAAGGGCTGAACATCAAGTCTGAAATTTCTGTTTTTCCTCTTCTTCCTAACTGGATGTACACATCATTTGTGAAGAAAGATTCCTGGTCAGAATCTTAATCACACCATGTCAACATCTAAATTTGAAGTGGAAAAATTTGATGGTAAGAATGATTTCAACCTATGAAGGGAAAAGATGATGGCACACCTTGGCAATCTTAGGTTGGAAAAAGCTTTGACAAAGCCATCTGAAACTAACGCTTTAACCAAGGCTGACACCTTGAAGAAGGCAAGAAATACCATCACCCTTAGCCTCTCTGATACGGTTTTAAGAAAGGTTATAAAGGAGAATACAACCTTTGAAATGTGGAGTAAACTAGAGGAGCTTTACTTGACTAAAGCTTTGCCAAACCGAATCTATTTGAAACATAAGTTCTATAGCTTCAAAATGGATGAATCAAAGTCAATTGATGACAACATTGATGAGTTTACAAAGCTGGTTTCAGATTTGGAAAATCTTGAAATCAAGATTGAGGAAGAAGATCAAGCCATTTTCTTATTAAATTCATTGCCACCAGCCTATGATCATCTAAGAGACACCATCAAGTATAGCAAGGAGTCCTAGACCCTAAAGGAAGTTGCTACAGCAGCCTACTGAAAGGAATTGGACCTGAAATCGAATGGTAAGATGACTGGAGAAGTGTTGAGTGTCCAAGGAAGGAAAGAAAAGAGAGTATGATGGATTTGTCATCAAGAAGGACACTTCAGAAAGCATTGTCCACAAAGAAACAAGACGTGAATGAAGCAAGGAAACAACAAGCAAGATGGAGACTGTGCAAATGCGTTTGGAGATTGTGAAGAGGTTGAAGTCCTTGCTATAACAAGAGCAAGCCACCGTAAGGTCTGGATAATGGACTCAGGTTGTCCATTTCATATGACACCAAGAAATGAAATTTTCATTGATTACAAATCGGTTGATGATAGCAAAGTGCTATTGGCAAATGACAACACATGTGAAGTGATTGGTGTTGGTTCTATCAAGCTGAATATGTGGGATGGATCTTCAAGAGTTCTAGGTGGAGTAAGGCATGTGCCAGGACTGAAAAGAAATCTAATCTCACTTGGAGCACTTGACAAAGCTGGTTGTGTGTACAAAGCTCAAGGTCTCCTTAAATGTAATGGAAAAGTCTGTGATGATCATAAAAGGAGTCCTACAACAAGGCATTTATGTTTTGAAAGGAGGTGAAGTTGAGATTCCAGCTACAATTGGTCTGTAAATTCTCCTCAAAAATCAAGGTGGAAATTGTAAAACATGATTCTTTAAGGTAGAATTCAGCAACCTAGATCAATCAGAAATCTGTTGATCTGGAGCCTTTATTCCAATTGTTTTTGTAACTGATTTCGGTTGGAATCTTCAACTATATGGGGCCTTAATTAGTTAGGTAGTTAATAACCATTTTTTATACCTCTTTATGTCTATAAATACTTGCATTAGGAGTGGTAAAAGAGGCAACTCGAAAATTGAGAAAGTGAGATGAGATAGAGTAGTAAACTCTCGTAAATATGTAGAAATTCTTTCTGATGATTTCAGATTGTAAATCATGTAATGTCTTGTGGATAAATCAAGGCCGAGTAAGACATTCTTCCTGTTAAAAATATGTTCTTCATTTTCTTTTTTGTTGGTTTTATTTTCTGCTGGGTTTTCAACTCTGTTTTGTTGGTTTGTTTCTTGTATCTGTTTTTCTTCTTCACACCAATTCTACTGGTGCAAACATGCTCTCTGAAATTCTGACTTAAAGGAAGTCCTTAGCCCCAACAGACACTAAGCTATTTTGATTCTAAATAAAAATCCAAAATCTATAGAGAATGATATGAAGATTTCATAAGTTTTAAAGAGACTGGTTTTCTAATACGCTAGTCCGTTCTCTACTGGCGGGCGCCATGGCGGCAGAAGTGGGATAAAAAGTTCCATTTATAGGATTTAGGTCTGGATTTTGACTTCGAGCATGAGGCCGCGATGAAGGCATCCGGGAGGCGATGTTGTCAGCATTGGGATAAAGTTAGGGATAGCATAGACAACCGAATATTCGAAGTTTAGAAAATTTGGGAGTTTCCAAAGAGCTTTTTAGAAAGAGAATGCATGACCATTTTGGGGTGCACATTCGATTAATGAGATATATGGATGTGGAGAATGGGTGATACCATGAGTAGACAAGAAGGGTCGCAATGAAACGTACTCGCCCCATTATCATTGTTAGAGTTTTAATTAATAGAGGTGGTGAATAATTTTTAACCAATAATTTAAAAATTATAGAAATATCATATTTTCGCTTCAATGTATAAAACAGATATAAAGTGTAAAGTAGTCCATAAAAAGAACGTAATACTTATTATTATCACTCAAATGAATTGAAAATGTCCATAAGAGAAAATAATTTCAAGTGATTTAGAACTAGAAATTGAAGAGTCATACAAAGATAAGGATTATGCTACTTGTACATAAAAATGGTATATAAAGAATTATATAAATTGATAGAGGAAAAATGATGGATGAAAAAAGTTGACTGTATTTTAAATTAACAAATAATAGAGTGTCATGTGGTATTATGTAATCCATTATTTAAACATTTATGTACATGAAACAAGATCGGATAGATAATATATAAACTTTGGTGCATTTGCATGCATTACAATGATTGGGACTCGATCTACTACTAGAAATTGGCAATTTTATAGAAGAAACTAAAAATGAAAAAATGACTCAGAAGGATGACCTAGATGATCATGTTAAGCTTTGGTAGACATGTGAACAATGAAAAAAGCGCGAGAAGTGAACTTGGTAGACGGTCTAGTCCATTCATAAACACCATTTTAACTAGGCCATGTAGCATACATGTCCCTGTTCGATGATCTTTCACCTAAAAAAGAACCATAAAATTCAACATTTAGATTATGTTGTACATGAATTTTTATATGGAAATTAAACTTTGAATCATAGAAGAAATGCAAAGCACAGGAGAAGTAGGAAAGAGAAATTGAAGACTGAAGTAATGTGAGTAAATGGAAATATGTTATTGTTGACCTCAATTTTTGTACCTTCGACGTGGCTAAAAGATCTCGGGCCCACCTGCATCCATGTAACTTCCTTTCCTACACACTTGGACAAATCGTTAGTCACCCATGGCTTTCTTCGATAGTGGGGGAAGAGACCAGAGCACTCCAAAGGTCAAGTCAATCGACGAGAAGAAATATGATAGGTGTGGGACGAGCTTTAAAATGCAAGTCATTAAAGTGTTCGAACACCGATAATATTTACGAATATAGAAATGAGAGCAATCTTACAATGTTTGAGAGTTAGAATTGTATTACCCTTGTATCGGTATTGGTAGTGAGTTTTTATAGCAGCATTACTAGAGTGGTGTCCGTTGGATGAAGAAGGACGTGGCTTCATCCTAACGGTTGAAGCTTCCCATCATATGTCATCATACCAAATGCCATAGGCCATACAGCATTTAATGTTTGATGGACAAGTAGTAGCTTTAAGGCTTTGGCATGAGTACCTAGGATATAGACTAACAAGACTTGACATTAGACTATTGCAAGAGGTCACATCAATCACTTTCATAAGATCTTTGTTCAGAAGATCTCTTAGGAGAAGTGGATATGAAAGATGCTCTTTTATAGTTCGTAGGATTTCGCTCTAGTCATATGGGCTTTGGCCTCCATATGATGCTTTGGTTGGAGCGAAGGGTTACCCCTTCTGGATCATTAGGAGGCTTTCTGCTTACACATAGCGCATCGATTTGATGATGGACCTTTGTTGAGTTTCTGATTGGCTGCCACTGTGTGTCTTTTCTTGAGCCTTGGTGGCTGCTAGATGGGCTTCTGCTTGAGTCTCGGTGGCGAGGCATAGCCGTTACCATTGCTATCATGGAATCCTAACTAAAATATTGATAATGGAGAGATAGATTTTCTGGGTTAGGGGTAATATGATGAGCTGCACCAAAATTAAGAAGACATGAGTTGATAGGTTGCGATGTAGAGATTAAGTAGTATGCATTGGATGGATAATAGAATGGAGGATTGGATATGTATGTCCAAGAATTTTAGGATGGGGGATAGATTGTTGTTGTTGACCAGGAGAAGATGTTGGAAGGTTGAGATGAGCAAGTTGACGGTATTATCGGGTTGAATGTCCTTGGACACTGCATATCTAGCAACGACCCAGGTATCCACTGCTACTATTGTTGTTGGTATTACTAAATGGTGGAGTGAATGGGAGTGAGGAGGGTGAGAATAGATACGTGGGGATCAATTTTCAGACTGTGATGTGGCTATAAAAGCAGTATTAATTGACAGATTTTTTAATTTTTCAAGTTGAGAAAAGGTGATATTCAAAATTAATGAGTTTTCCATGAAGCTCATCAAAGGAAATAGGAGTTTTATGATAACGGACTGTAGATGATATGTCATTGTAGTCATCGGGAAGTCCTTTAAGAATTTTTAAGGTAAGATCTTCTGTGTGAATAGGAAAATCCATTAAAACAAGTTCACTAGCTTTGCCTTTAACAAATTTTAGGAATTCAGTATTATTTTGGGCTTCTTTAGTGAAGTTGGATAGATGGCATTTTAAATGCATGACAAGTTCACAAATGGTTTTCCTTAGGTTGTTTTGAGAATGTTCCAAGCTTCATGGGAACTGCTGGATGAGGTTATGAACGGGATTATGGTGGGATAGTGAATGTATTCAGTAGAAGCTAATTATTATGATGGATTCATAATGCAAAATATGAGTTTGGAATGATTTTACCATTAGATTTGATTGTGGCTGGAAGACATGGTCGTGATCCATCAACAAAGCCTAACAGACCATGTCCAGAGTATGAAATTGGAGACATCTAGAAAGATAATTTATGTTTGTGAGCATGGGCGGAGATAGGGGTGGGCTGTAGCCCACCTTGCCCAAGCCCAGGGCTGTTGGATCTTTTTGGATTTCTCTCACTTCCCATCAGTTTTGCTCCATTTGAGTCTCTCATCTTTATGTCTATAATTGTTCCCCAGGCGAGTTTCCTTGGTCATTTGTCAGGAATCATTTGTGGATGCTCTATTGGCTGGGGATTAATCCATGGAATGAACAATTATTGGGCGGTATCTATGCTAGGATTGATTGTACTAATATGTGTATTCAGTTTGAAGAAGTCTGGTACATATGATTTCATCTTTCTCGAAATTGAATCGGTGACAGATCCTTCCTTGCCATCTGTGCATTTCATAACTTCAGGGGACGATAGAACCTTGCAGATGAGCACATTGCCAGATTTCAGTATCGATCTAGTCTAGCTTCTGGGAGAATATTGCTCTATATTGTGCATTTGTACTTAAATACTTTAGTTTATCGGATCATTTTGCTTAAATTGTTTGAAACCCCCTTTGACAAAACCTTGTTTAAATTATAATTTATAAACTCCTTTCTCTAAATTTACGTCATTAGAACTCCTTTCTCTCAGTACGGCTTTTGGATCCAACAAATTCTTTTGAATCATTTAACATGGATAATATCCGCAAGCTTGCGCAGAAGTTTTATCCTGAAGATTTTTCGCAACAAGATATTTATTGTTTGTAAATTGAGTTGCAACATTATAAGAATGATGTGATTACTCAACCTCGATTTCAAATGCCTACACTTTCTGATTTATGTCGGGAATTGGTTGCAAGTAGAAGGTCGGAGAGTTACGTCATTTTGACTAAATTGATTCGTTTAGTACTGACACTACCGGTTTCAATAGCGACATTAGAGCGAGCATTTTCAGCAATGAAACATGTGAAGGGGAAAATTCGTAACAGAATGGATGATGATTTGCTTACTGATTGTTTAACACTAAACATTGAACGAGAATTTAGTATTAATTTAGATCTAGATTCGATTATAGATGTATTTTATGCTATAAAATATCATCGGGTGAAATTGTAATATTTAACGTTATATTACAATTTTTCTAGTTATATATAAATTTTATTCTTACATTCAATTTTAAAAAATTTTGCCCCCCGTACGACACATTCCTGGCTCCGCCCCTGTTTGTGAGTTAGATAATGATCTAAGAAGAAATATTTTTAAGAGTTAAGTAATGTGAATGCAGAAGAAGAATATAGATTGAGCCAAGGGAGGGGGATATATGGCTTGAATTAAGAAATCGATGAAGGTGGTGGAAGGAATAGAAACATACTATAAGTACAGGATTTTTTTTCACGGGTTCTGTACATGGAGACTGTCTCCCTGTGATTGGATGTCCGTGAAAAAAAAATGATGTACTTATAGAATTATTCTAATGAATATCGCCCATGATGGCTCTAGCGTTGGTGAAGGTGATCCCATGATGGCATCGACGGTAGTAGCATTCGTGGTGGAGGAATTATTTTGATCAGTCATGGTTGTTGAGACATGATTACTATTTTTTATATTTCAAGTTGCACTTTGATACCATGTAAAAATTAATACTTGGAACTAAAAATAATGAATATTGTTACATGTACATCAAGCCCATGTTTGGTCCGGATTAAAATCTAATTTTAATCCAAGTCAAAGTCAAACAATCATTATTAACTACATCTTTCATAGGTCCCACAACTTTTCAACCACACATTTTAAAATTTTTTATCACAATCTACTAAAAATCTAATTTTAATCCCCACCAACCACCTCCAAGATTTACATAATGATATATGACACTCTATTATTTGTCAATTTAAAACACAATCAACTTTTTCATCAAATATTTTCCCTCCACATCATATTATGTAATCTACTATGTACATTTATTATGTATAAGCAGCAAAATCCAAAAAGAATTGAGCAACATGAATTCTCTCTATGTTATGTCAATGTTTATAATGTTAAATATGAATAAACTTAATGCTATATAATTACAAAGTAAGAGCAATCCTACTTGATTTATGTGTATTGATATAGGATGGTATTAACAATTTTCCTCGAAGACCGCTACTCAATGCACCCCCCCATGGTGACATCGACCCCCCGGAGGTCCTCTACGCTCACATGAGTCGTCCACCATTAAGAGGCCAGCGACGTCGACCCCCACTATACTTAGCCAAATAAATGGCCGTGAGATAGACAAAAATCACCCAACATCGAACGTGACCATGACCAACCGCAATGCGAGTGGGTGTTAACGCTATAGAACGTGGGGGAGTGGGAAAACATACGTGGAACATGTGGTACCGTAAATCGCGGAACAGGGGGCGTGCCATCAGGTGCCTATAAATACCCCAATGTGAGAAAAAGGTATGGCTTCTTGAAACCCGAACTATTTGCATTCCATACATACTTCTCAAAACTCGTTACTAATTCTCACGCCGGAGGTACAACGGGGGAGAAAGTCCCAACCTCGTTTTGCAGGTAGCAACCACCAACTAGAGCAACCGGACCACCGCACTCATCAAGGCGAACACGGAGGTCTACCTTGCTATTATTTCATTCGTCGACCAGCAACGCTGGTCGGCGAGGCCGGGGGCGGTTCGCCATCGGCCAACCCATCAAACAACGGGTCGGTCGACCCCCTCACCTCCTCGCCTTCGCTTTCATCGGATGAGGATATGAATGTCTTGTACATGATGAAATTACAAGATGAAATGAAAAGGAGAATGAGATTACCTTGGGTGGAAGTGGAGAGATGGAGATTCTAGCTAGAGGAGGAAATGATAAATGAATGCCCCACTAACATTTAAATAGTAGGAGGCTTTGAAAATTTTGAGATTTTTGGGGGGAAATTTCCCCCCAAAACCAAGGACCAATGGTGGAGCGCCACACGGACGATTGGCATTGGAATTAAAGAAACGGTCATAACTTTTTGCACCATTGTCAGATTTCCTATTATAATATGTTTTCGGAAACGTCTCTCAGAGCTCTACGACGTGTCAACTGGGGTAACCTCAGTTGAGGACGTATCCAGCCTCAAATTCGCACTTTAAGGCCTTCTACCGGATAGTTGAAGTTTTAGCGATACTTTCGCTTTTCCATTTCCAGTTGGTTTGAACCCAAAACTTCCGTTCGGCGTCATAAAATGCTACCTTTTATCGATAAGTATCGACAAGAGGCAGAGGGGCTAGTGATATAGGATGGTATTAACAATTTTCCTCGAAGACCGCTACTCAATGCACCCCCCCATGGTGACATCGACCCCCCGGAGGTCCTCTACGCTCACATGAGTCGTCCACCATTAAGAGGCCAGCGACGTCGACCCCCACTATACTTAGCCAAATAAATGGCCGTGAGATAGACAAAAATCACCCAACATCAAACGTGACCATGACCAACCGCAATGCGAGTGGGTGTTAACGCTATAGAACGTGGGGGAGTGGGAAGACATACGTGGGACACGTGGCACCGTAAATCGCGGAACAGGGGGCGTGCCATCAGGTGCCTATAAATACCCCAATGTGAGAAAAGGTATGGCTTCTTGAAACCCGAACTATTTGCATTCCATACATACTTCTCAAAACTCGTTACTAATTCTCACGCCGGAGGTACAACGGGGGAGAAAGCCCCAACCTCATTTTGCAGGTAGCAACCACCAACTAGAGCAACCGGACCACCGCACTCATCAAGGCGAACACGGAGGTCTACCTTGCTACTATTTCATGTATGTAGAAAAATCTAATATAACTAATTTACAAGAAATTAATTTATATTAGGACCGTGATGAAGAGTTACATGATTTTTGTAAAACTTTATCTCTAACAATGTATTCAATAATTAATGTAATTTCAGCTAATAGCTCCTTAATTGATTTATTGTTGACTTTGGATGCTCCCATTTAGCAAATAAATTTTCAGTTTCCTTATTTAATCACTTTTTAATATACTTTTTCTTTAAATACGATCTAAACTGTAAAATGTAAAATGAAAAAAGAAAAGGAGTGGAGACGGAGGCTTTTATCAAATTGTAGGAATTCAGTATTACTTTGGGCTTCTTTAGTGAGGTTGGATAGATGGCATTTTAAATGCATAACAAGTTCACGAATGGTTTTCCTTAGGATGTTTTGAGAATATTCCAAGCTTCATGAGAACTGCTGGATGAGGTTATGAACGGGATTATGGTGGGATAGTGATTGTATTCAGTAGAAGCTAATTATTATGATGGATTCATAATGAAAAATATGAGTTTGTAATGATTTTTACCATTAGATTTGATTGTGTCTGGAAGACATGGTCGTGATCCGTCAACAAAGCCTAACAAACCATGTCCAACAAGAAGAGTATGAAATTGGAGACATCTAGAAGGAAAATTTATGTTTGTGAGTTAGATAGTGATCTAAGCAGAAATGTTTATAGAGATAAGTGAAGTGAATGCAGAAGAAGAATATAGATTGAGCCAAGTGAAGGGGATTTATGGCTAGAAATAAGAAACCGATGAAGGTCGTGGAGGGGTTAATCTCACGGGTTCTGTATAGGGCGACTGTCTCCCCGTTATTAACTGTTGCCAAAAACAGTTTTTGACAACAGCAAATTACAGGAAGACAACTATAAAACCCGTGAAAATATCATGTACTTATAGAATTATTCGAATGAATATTGCCCATGATGGCTCTAGCATTGGTGAAGGTGATGCCATGACAGCATCGACGATAGTAGCATTCATGGTGGAGGAATTAGTTTGATCAGTCAGTTTTTGGCAACAGCCAATCACAGGGAGACAACTATAAAACCCGTGAAAATATCATGTACTTATAGAATTATTCGAATGAATATTGCCCATGATGGCTCTAGCATTGGTGAAGGTGATGCCATGACAGCATCGACGATAGTAGCATTCATGGTGGAGGAATTAGTTTGATCAGTCATGGTTGTTGAGACATGATCACTATTTGTTCTCTTTCAAATTGCGGTCTGATACCATGTAAAGATTAATATTTGGAGCTAAAAATAATGGATCTTGTTACATGTACATCAAGATTTACATGATGACACATGACACTATCATTTGCCAATTTAAAACACAATCAATTTTTTCATTCAATATTTTCCCTAAACTGTCATATTATGTAATTCATTATGTACATTTATTACATATAAGTAGCGAAATCCAAAAATAATTGAGCAACCTGAATTCTCTCTAATATAACTAATTTACAAGAAATTAATTTATTTAGGACTGTGATGAAGAGTTACATGATTTTTGTAAAACTTTATCTCTAACAATTTATTCAATAATTAATGCAATTTCAGCTAATAGATCCTTAATTGATTTAATGTTGACTTTGGATGCTCCCATTCAGCAAAGAAATTTCAGGTTTCCTTATGTATTTACTTTTTAATATACTTTTTCTTTAAATACGATCTAAACTGTAAAATGGAAAATGAAAAAAGAAAAGGAGTGGAGACGGACGGATTCAGTACTACCATTGTATATTTTCTCATCCCTACCAAAGTATACCTAGCTACCACCACCAAACAAAGCCAATACAACATTCGTCAAACCAATTATAGTATCCAACAAAAAATTATTGCTACTTGTACAATTTTAATTGATAACTTCACACTTGACAGCATCACATTCATCCATTTTAAAAAGATTAAAAACTGATTTTTAAATCAACGGTCCGAATTTTTACATCAAAGTTGTCAACAATGATTGCCAACAAGTTGGAGATATAAATGCAGCAGCAGATAAAGACTTTAGACCTTTAGTATAATTAAAATGGAATACATTAATGAGCAAAAAAAAATGTAATTTCACACAATTACCCTTGTATAAAACTGTATGACACTGAGATTTCCAAACCTACCCTTTTAAGCCATTCACATGGTAAACAGCCAAGCTTAGACAGATTTTCTTGGATTTTTCTGAACTTCGAATCCCGTTTCAAAAGTCTAGCTGAAGGGTGGCTTTACATATATGATAAGCAAAATTGTGTTACAGTGAGCCAAAACTGTTGAAAATTTCAACTCAATATAGGAAACACTGCTTGCAGGCAGCAGTCCAATAGAGCATCAGTGAATATAAATTCTTTAACGCTAAGGCTGTTCACTTTAACTGTGTCAAAATGAAGGCGAAGGCATATTTTAGCTTAGTTTTTCTATTAACGATGCCTTTATGTGGCACTTCTGCCGGATTAAGCGTGGAAAGTCTTCAAGTTGAGAAGAATTTGAGCCGTCTGAACAAGAATCCTCCTCTTAAGTTCTTCGAGGTCTGTCGACTCTACATACCTTTTTTCTTCGTGCGTTTGTTTGTGATTGATTTATGCAAGAATTATCCATTCATGTGTTCAATCATTCTATATATTTACATCATTTTTTACAATGTGTCACGTGGCACCACACTATTGAACAGTTTAAAAAATAAACAGTTTGTCACCAATCAAATCTTGCCAACTCAGGTGATGTTAAAGAATAAAGATGATGTATACTTTTGGTGTACAAATGGCTTTTCCTTGTGTGTTTATGTTATGTTTATACCTTTGGAATTAAATAATTTTTAATTAATAAATTAAGTGCTAAACAGCAATTAAACAAGATTTATGTAGTTAAATATGCCACGATAAGTGAAAGTGACATAAAGTCATTTTGTGTGAAAGCATGCTATCAAAGTCAAAGACATTTTCGCCTTTTGTGGCCATAGCCACGATTGGTTTGACAGAGCAAAAAAATGCAATATTTTGAGTATCTAGTTATGTTTAAGATGAGTAGATTTAAAATTATTTGGATATTTAAGTTGAGTTGGTTTAAAATCATTTAGGATGATTTTTAGGAGGAATAGTAGTGAGTATCATGAAATGTGTGGATATTAAATGAATAGTAGTTAGGAGCGTATGGTTGAAAATAATATTTAATTTTGACATGGTAGAAAAAGGAAAGTTTAAGGAAAGATGAACAAAGGCTTAGAGAATGTATAAATATCATAAACATACTTGCAAAGATTGAAAATCCGAAGGTCTTATATGTAATAAGTATAAAGAATAGAGATTAAGTTAATGGGCGTTTGTGCATGTAAAAAAATATTTTATGATTGTAACAACTTTTGTATAGTGTTGGATATCCGCTCCGTGTCTTGGGGTGGATCTAGGGTCCCAACATATTTGTTATAAAACAAGTCAGTTTGTAATAACTCGGTGATAAAACTTATACCACTTATTATGAATATTAAAGTCAATAAAATATGACAAAATTAAAATAATCACACGAGGACACAAGATTTAACGTGAAAAATCAAATTCGGGAAAATCACATGCAGAAGTGGAAAATTCACTATAATCAATAACAAAGTAGTACAAGAGATCTCCCTGGACCAAACTAATAAGTTAGACAACTGATGAATCTCAATATGTGTTGTACGCTACATATTTATAATCAGAGAATCTCTTACGCGCTAGGAGAATATAATACAAAATAAGTGAAGTTCTATTACAACAGGAAAAAAAAAATAATGAAATATTTTGGATGAAATGGGAATCAAAATCTGCCAAAAGGGGAATTAGGATCGTAATCCATTGTAGACTCTTTCAAGACATTTTCAAATCTACAACCAACTCCCGTAATCCCCAACAGTATTTCCAATCAAATACTCAACAAGAATTCGGGTCACATATAGATTTTAACAAACCTCCACCTTAACACAAATTTCACTGCAATAATCAAAATTTCAAAAATTCTCCACTTGAATACGAATTTCACTGCAAAAAATAAAGCTTAACTTTTAAAATTCAACAAAATTCTCCAAATAAAACACTCCACCAAATTACTCAATCTCTTCCACAAAGCCCAATTAGTGCAAACTCAACAACTGTGAACTGAGTTCAAGCATGTCGTATTACCAGCAGAATTACTTTAGGCACCATACTTACTCGAATCACCACAAGCAACAAAATCATCAAGTTTATAATCAATTCCATCCAAGTTAACAAATTTACTCGAATTATCACCACGAGCAACAAAATCCCAACTAATTCCTCACGTTTCTTCTCCTCCAGCATCCAAACAAAATCTGGTGTTGCGATACAAAAGTAAAAATATCATGCCATCTTGAAACAATCAAACTTTGTTTTGAGTTGATCAAATATTGCTTTAATACGAGACCAAATTGGCTCTCCCAAGAACTTTGATCCTTGGCTCTGATACCACTTTGTTATAAAACAAATCAATTTGCAATAATTCAGTGAGAGAACTTATACCATTTGTTATGAATATTAAAGCTAATAAAATATGAAAAGATTAAAATAATCACACAAGGACACAAGATTTAACGTGGAAATCCAAATTCGGGAAAACCACAAGAGGGGTGGAAAATTCATTATAATTAATTGTAAAGTATACAAGAGATCTTGCTGGACCAAACTAATAAGTTAAGCAGTTGATCAATCCCAATATATGTTGTACATCACATATTTATAATCAAAGAATCATTAAAACACTAGAAGAATATAATATAAATAAGAGTCTAACACAAGGTGAAGTTCCATTACAATAGAAAAAACAATAATTGAATATTTGTGATGAAATATGAGTCAAAAGCTGTCAAAAAAAGGAATTAGGATCATAAACCATTTTGGATTCCTTCAAGACATCTTCAAGTCTGCAACCAACTCTCAATAGTCCCCCTACAGTATTTCCAATCAAATGCTCAACAAAAATTCGAATCACACCAAAATTCTAACAATATTGTAAAATTAAAAAAGTCCATGGCAATTATGTTTGCCAAAGCTTAAAATCCAATTAAAATTAAAAATATAACCGTTAATGGGTCTCACTCGTCTAATAAAAGTCAATAATAACGGTTAGTTTTTCAATTTTAGTCCGATTTTAATCCTTACCGAACACACCCTAAGTAGGAACTTTGGTTAAAATCCTAAACTGCCAAGGAGTACATTGTCTTTCTTGAGCCGGGATGAAAAGAAGAAAAAGAGTGTCCTAGGACTTTTAGATAATGTCTAAATTACTAAGCCACTGTTTGATTTCACTATAAAAGTGAACTTAAAACTAAGTAAAATTCAAGAATCAATTTTAATCCTACATTTCATGGAACCCACAACTTTTCAATCACACATTTTATCAACTTTTATTAAAATCTACTAAGAATCATTAAAACACTAAAAGAATATAATATAAATAAGAGTCTAACACAAGGTGGAGTTCTATTACAATATTAAAAAAATAATTGAATATTTGGGATGAAATAGGAGTCAAAAGCTGTCAAAAAAAGAATTAGGATCCTAATCCTTTTTGGATTTCTTCAAGACATCTTCAAGTCTCCAACAAACTCCCAATAGCCCCCTATAGTATTTCTAATCAAATACTCAACAAAAATTCGAATTAAACCAAAATTCTAACAACATTGGAAAATAAAAAAAGTCCATGGTAATTATGTTTGCCAAAGCTTAAAATCCAATTAAAATTGAAAATATAACCTTTATTGGGTTTGATTCATCTAATAAAAGTCAATAATAACGGTTATTTTTTCAATTTTAATCCGATTTTAATCCCTACCGAACACGCCCTAAGTAGGAACTTTGGTTAAAATCCTAAACTGCCAAGGAGTACATTGTCTTTCTTGTGCTGGGATGAAAAGAAGAAGAAAAAGGAGTGTCCTAGGACTTTTAGATAATGTCTAAATTACTAAGCCACTGTTTGGTTTCACTATAAAAGTGAACTTAAAACTAAGTAAAATTCAACAATCAATTTTAATCCTACATTTCATGGAACCAACAACTTTTCAATCACACATTTTATCAACTTTTATTAAAATCTACTAAAAATCTAATTTTTATCTAAACTAAACGTGGGCCAAGTACGTAATGAATTGAGAAAAAAATTAGCATGTGAAAGAAATCAATTCAACTCCAAATTAGAGAGAAAATCGAAAGCAAGCGTAGAAAGTCGCTCAAGCTGGACAGCTTGCATAGTAGTTGATGAAATTTTGATATCTCAGCTTTCATGATCCAATCATTATGAAATTTGGACTACCTGTTCAAAACTTAATCTGTTCAAACCTAACGATTAAGATCAAATCCTACAATTATTTTAAGAGAAATTTCTACATGAACAGTAGAAAATTTTGGATTCCACTGGTCTGGAACTAATATGTGAAACCTCAACATTTGCCATCAAAAGTTTTATGAAAAACCTTTTTGTTTTGCCAAATTAAAAATCACAATTTTTTCATTAAAAAAGCACAACTCAAAACGTGTTTTCATTCTACCAAAAACGCACAAAATACAAAATGCAACCAAATGACAGCCAGAAGCAAAGTACATACACAATTCACACATAATGGTCAAATAAGTTTTTCTAAGGTCACGTGCAATCCTAATAATGAAAAATAGTTGACAACAAATTCACAAAGAATTTAAGGCAAATAATTAACAAGTAATTCTTAGGTCTAGCAACAGACCATGGTTACCCCTTCACGGTAACCCCCAATCCTAATGTCACGATGACTTCTAATGCGAAAAGTAAATCGTTATCCTATACAATAACCATAATTGCAATAATAAAAGGGACATGACACGATACCGAACGGATCACGTCTGAAGGTCTGTAAATATCGAGAGATGTGAATTCACCGCTTTAGGGTTATCACTATCCATCCCAAGGCTTTCGGCAACCGCAGTAACACAAAACAACACTCGACACTTGAACATCGAAGGGCAAAATCATCCAATTTTCACTGTATCACCGAAACTAAAAACGGACACCACCATAGGGTTCGCCACGCCACCAGAAATATTCTGCCTGAAGACATCATCGCTGGAAAACCATTCACGCACCTGCACGCGCCTCCTACGTCTATGCGTGTGGGCTTCACGAGCCGCTGTCGGCGACACACGCCTAACCTCCTGGAGTAACGCCAGTGGTCACCGTTTCTCCAACAGATCTGTGGTTTGGCTGGAAAACACCAAAAAAGTTCCGACAGAAATTGAAAAAACTGGACAATTTGTGTTTCTGTTTTCTGCTGGTTTCCAACCACTTTTTCACCCCAAAAAACATAGATTTCTCAACAACACAAGTCCCAATACCATTTATTGAACAATGATCTCTAATTACCAAGAACTAGGCTCAGTTTACCAACCAAAACTACACCCAATCGATTGACCCAAAATCTTCAAACTATTCCTCTCTTCGATTGCTTTCAATTGTACCCACTTAGGACACAAAAGGAAGATGTTTTGCAGCCCTATAGTAGGAGCCACAAAGGCTGGGGAGCAATGAGAAAATGAACAAGACAGATTACTAGCCGGAAGCACAAAGCACAAAAGGAAGCAGCTATGGCACTCTCTCGCACAAAAGGGGCAAAACACTCTTCCAATGAGAAAGTCGTGAAGAAGGGAAATATATTTGATCACTTAGGGTACAGTAATGGGCTAGCCCAACGAGAAGATAGTAAGTGTGCCAAGTCATCCACTAAGTGAGGAACCAGGCCATGAGCAACTCTAATTAATTAGATTGCTTCCAATGGCCCTAGGATCGGTTCATCAATCTAAGGTGTCACTACAATACTTATTCAACATCGATTTTACATCATCATTCGAAATTCCGGATTTATTGGGTATCAAAACCCAATATTTTAAAAATTCACATGTTCATTGGTTTGAAAAAGGAAAGGATGAAGGGTCAAATAGAATCGACCCGGTGACTTTAAAAAATAAAAAACAATTAAAAATAAGTAATTTTACCTTAAAAAAAGTAAAGATGAATTTTTGGACGATTCTTATAAAATCGAACGAATGATGGGTTTTTGGGCGATTTTTCAAAAGATGGATTTGTTTGCCTAACCGGCCCAGTTCCCAATTTCACTTATCACGCCAGTTCTAATTACATTGAAATTTATTGAGATGGTGTTTGGTGAAGGTTAAAATTAGATTTTTAGTAGATTGTGATAAAAGTTTTTGAAATGTGTGGTTGAAAAGATGTGGGATCCATGAAAGATGTGGTTAATTTAATTGCTTGACTTTGACTTGGATTAAAATTAAATTTTGATCTGGCCCAAACAGGCCCTGAATGATAAAATAAAGAATTATAAATGTAAGTATTAAGTACTGTAACTAAACCTTACAATTATTTTCATATACTTGAATATTTATTTGACAAAATAAAACCAACATTTTATACAAATTCGACATCAAATTGACACGAAGATTATTCTGGTTATGGTTAATCCAGACATTGACCCTGTTTCCATAGGTGGATGGAGAGGGGGGCTAGGATGAGCCATAGCCTAGCCCTGCCCAGCCCAGAGCAAATTGGTTTATATAAAAATAGAAAACTTAACCCAAATTCATGGTGAAAATAAAAAAGAATAAAAATTTAGTTCAGTCCAAAAATAAATTTTAACCCAACTAACTTCATTTCCAACCCAAACCCAATGTTCAATTTTTCAAATCTAGTTTAAAACTCTACAACAATTACATATTTATTTTAGTCATATGATATATAAATAGCTCGTTACCAAATTAGATATTTTATTTTACACACACACATATAACTAAGTTTAAAGAGTTCACTTATAATCAAATTATTTTATTATATAACAAATAATTTTTATTGATTAAATATAAATGATTTATTTGAACAGTATAAAATGACACATGTTTGACTGAGCTTAAAAGTAATTAATTTTTTTCTAATGTATTTTTTCATAAATTACTTATTTATACAAGTGGGTTAAAAATTTATTTATTTCGACCATGAAATGGATGTTATTATCAAAATAAGTAATATGCTATATATATAATTTTATTAGTTAAAAATATATTTGTTAAAATTTTGTTATGAATGTCCAAAAATATAATGTGATACACATTATTATGAGTGTCATGAATTTGTGTGGTATAGAATATCTTTTATGGTACAAGTTCATTGGAAAAAGAAAGAAATTACAGCCCACCATAATATATCTTTCTGGCTCCGTCTCGCCTCTTAAGCTACCAAGTCACTAGAACATTGGTCAGACCAGCTTGTTGATGTTTATGAATAGTAAATTTTTGAACTATTAATGACCAAAATTATGAATTTACTTGTTCAAAAAAATTATAAATTAACCATTTTAATTTTTCATGTCATGTTTTATCTTTTAATATATTGATATAATAACCATGTTTTCCAATTGAAATTAAAGTTATATTGTTGCTTTTGTGCTTTTTAGGCAATTGAAACAAAATATATGTATCACAGTTCATATTAACAGCAATACAAATTTCTGCTATAATATTTGTTTGCCTTTCTTAATAGTTTAACGTGTTCACTGGTTCTTGTAAAAATCAACTGGTTCAGACCGTTCATTAACAGATAAATCTATACATCAGTAATGATGACTAAGCCCCCGTTTGGCACCCATTTTTTTCTCATTCTCATTCTCATTCTTTTTCTCTTTCTTCATTTCAACCACACATTCTATCAATAAAATAATATTATATATAAATCTAAAAATTCTCCTTACTTTTTAACCGCACATTCTTCCATCAATCACTATTCAAAAACACATTTTTTTACTAAAATGGGTGTCAAACACCCCCTAAACATGCTCAAAGACCCAAAAAAAACAGACGGATTTGGTTGCACCTCTTTGGGTTTTATTTTTTAAATTATCCAATCATGTGTCGACTCGTGTCTTCCCTGTTTTTGAGCATGTTTGTATAGCATGGTTGATCTATGCATAGACCATACTTTAATAATAATTTATTTCTATTTCTATTTTCGACAGCCTATATATATCCACGAAAATTCTATGCATAGACAGGGGCTGACCCAGGGGGGTTCCGGGGGCACGTGCCCCCAACTTTTGAGTTTATAAATATAAATATATATAAAGTCAAGTTTGATATCGATTGAAATATAAATTTTAATCTAAATCAATGTTAACAATTAATTTTAATAACATATTTCATGGAATCCGTTACTATTTAACTTTTATCAAAATTTACTAAAAAATTGATTTTAATCTCCATCAAATATGGGCAAAATTACAATAAATTTTAATTTTTCTCTTTTTCTCTCGTTTTTTAACAAAATCTCAAATTTCCATCAAATAAGAGCGAAATATTGCATTCTTAATACAATTTCAAAGTTTTAACGGTCTAGTTTTCTACCTCATTAATGGCGTACGAAACGATCAATCGTAGCAAATGCTACGATTTGTCAAAGTAAGTCGTTCAAAATTAGTATTTCGAAAACTTCAATAATAGTCTAACTTTAAAAAATTTTCGACGATCGTACGCTAATCGAATTTACAAATTGCTAATGTCATCTCAAAACTTATTTCGATAACTACATTATAGGCATATCAAATAATTCAAACAGATATCGAAATAGTTAAAAATGCATTAAACGTGAGTTTTAAATAAAGGCGTTTAACTCGCATTTTATTTAAAAAAATTCAATTATTCATTAACATTAATTATTTTTGTAATACAAATTCTCAATGTAATTTTCATTATTTTATTAGGAAATTTTATATGAAATATGACATAAATTTTTTTCGAAATTTTACATTTGAAAAAGTCATATCCTATGTAAATTTTTTGATGTAAAATTATATGGGGTATAATTTTTTTGGACGTAAATTTTCAATTGTAAAATTTCTCTCAATTTCTTTTCAAATTCGATTGTACTCCCGAACTTTATACTTCTGCGTTCACCCCTATGCATAGACCATACCCAGAAAACTAAAAAGAAGGAAAAATGACAAGGCATTAGTTAGTGGTTACATGCTTTTTCGAAATGCAAACGTAAACCTAAATGTTGTCAATCTTTAACAATCTAGCTTCAATCACACTCAGCCTTCACTTTTTCTTGTTAACAAACTCTAATAACAATAATTGATACATTTCTTGTACATATCAATCTTGTCACATCATTGTTGATATTATTGCTCGTGTGCAAATATGTATATAACATAATTAGAGAACATACAATTTATCCAAAACAGAAAAAATAATTATGTGTAGCAAAGGACAATTTTTGGCGGATAAAGCAAGGGCAACGGCGAAAATTGGGAACTAAAATAATTACAGAAATTTAAATCAATTCATCGATCATGATTAAGATTATATAACTGGCTCAAAACATATGGCAGCCAATTTATATTAAACTATTAGTAATGATGAGTTGAAGTCCCACTGACTCTCATTTTATAAATAACTTAGATGAAATTAATCTGGCCGGCCTGTGCGTGACGGTTGAGATGGAATAAGAGTTATGTCGAAGCAAATAAAGGTCTTAGTGTAGAAGATATGTTCACTGCCAATCCTCAAAACTGGAAAAGATTTTCTTAAGGAATAGAAAACCAAGTATAAAAGGGTTTTATACCTTGCACGAAATGTTCAAAAGTTTGTTGCTTGACTGATTGGTTTTTTGTCTCATTCCTTTTTCTGTACATATTCATAACTAGATTGTTGCTCAAAATATATTGTTACTTGACGGGCTCAACTATGGGGAATCAGATCACTGTTTCTTTTTTTACCATTTCCAATCCTTTCAAGAAGAAAAACAAGCCTCTTCCTGTTGAAACCGTGTTCAAGCTTCCTTCTCCACTTCCCTCCTGGCCTAAAGGTACTTCGTTATGCATTTTTCAGTTAATTAATCGCGATAAATGATACAATTCGTAATGTGGGTTTCTTTTCTTTTGGATTTAGGTGAAGGTTTCGCAAGTGAAATCATTGATCTAGGAGGATTACAAGTGTGTCAAGTATCTACATTTTCTAAGGTGTGGGCTACAAAAGAAGGCGGACCGGATAATCTTGGCGCAACATTTTATGAACCGTCTTCTATACCAGATGGATTCTTTTTGCTAGGATTCTATAGCCAACCCAACAACAAGCCTCTATCTGGATGGGTTCTTGCAGGGAAAGATGCAAAAAATGAAAGTGCCTTGAAGGAACCAATTGCCTATACTCTTGTTTGGAGTAGTGAGTCTTTGAAAATTAAGCAAGATGGTGTTGGCTATATCTGGCTGCCAACACCCCCTGATGGCTATAAAGCCGTTGGACAAGTTGTCACGAGCTCACCTGAGAAGCCATCCCTCGACAAAATCCGGTGTGTGCGCTCGGATTTTACGGATTCCTATGAAAACGATGATTTGATTTGGGGGCCTGGGAAGGATATTATTGCAAATAATGTGAATGTGTATAGCACAAGACCATTAGTTAGAGGAATTCAAGCCATGGGGATTCCTGCAGGAACATTTATAGCCCAAACCAATGGGGCAGCTGGATCAACTCTTGCCTGTTTGAAGAACGCAAAAGCTAATAAAAATGCCATGCCTAATTCAAATCAGGTCAAGACACTGATTCAAGCTTACTCTCCTTATATCTATTTTCATCCTGACGAGAACTACTTTCCTTCCTCTGTGACATGGTATTTTGAAAACGGGGCACTACTATATACCAAAGGCCAAGAATCGAATCCAGTTGCCATCAAGAACACAGGCTCCAATCTTCCTCAGGGGGGTGGAAATGATGGTGCCTATTGGATAGACCTTCCTACTAATGATGCAGAAAAGGAGAGAGTCAAGAAAGGAGATTTACAAGATGCCTACGCTTATTTACATGTTAAGCCCATGTTCGGTGCAACATTTACAGACATAGCAATATGGATATTTTACCCTTTCAATGGACCTGCAAAGGCGAAAGTCGAATTCTTCAATGTTCCCTTCGGGAAAATTGGAGAACATGTTGGGGATTGGGAACATGTGACCTTAAGAATCAGCAATTTCAATGGGGAGCTTAAAGCTGTCTATTTTTCTCAACATAGTAAAGGAGTATGGGTGGATGCTTCTGAATTGGAGTTCGAAAGCGGTAACAAACCTGTGGCCTATTCATCATTACATGGCCATGCCTCATATCCAAAACCCGGGCTAGTTCTGCAAGGAAATGGGAATATTGGCATAAGAAACGATACTGCCAAGGGGAAAATTTTCATGGACACTGGAGAAAAATTTTCAGTTGTTAATGCAGATTATATGGGGTCTGTTTATGAAGAGCCACCATGGCTGAATTATGAAAGAAAATGGGGTCCAAAAATAAGCTACAATATTGAGGATGAAATCAAGAAGTTGGAGAAAGTATTGCCAGGGAAATTGAAGTCTGCTTTTGACAAGTTTGTTAGGAGTCTTCCTAAGGAGGTATTGGGGGAGGACGGGCCCACTGGACCCAAGGTTAAAGACAATTGGCTTGGAGATGAAACAGATTGATTTGTTTTTACAAAATTTAATTTTCTCCAACATGTAATTTTACTACATTAGTGTGACAAAGTTGTGATTTAAACTAATTTAAATCTATATAATTAATTGTCTATTTTATATGTTGAAGACTTTATGGGATGATGTAGAATTAGAATTTAGGTTGATTAAATGCCAACTTTCAAATTAAAGTGTGTGCTTCATACAACTTTGCTAAAATTTTATAACTTTCAACCGGTCAAATTTCAATTTTAATCAAAAGTTTCATTGGATTCACAATTTTTATTAGCTTTCTAAAAACACATTTCATCAACTTTTATCAAAATTTATTAAAATCTTTCTGAAACAACACTCTAACAAAGAAAAACAGCTACTGAAATGCGGAAGATGCCCACCACAACGTTGGGAATTAAATGTTGGAGAACTATTGGTGCATAATTATATTCTATTAACGTGTAAATTATGAGAAAGAGTTTTGAATTACCGAAATCAAAATACACGCACGAAAATACTATCAAATCATGACTTACTGAAATGTATAAAATAGAAAGAGATGAAATGAAGCGACATATATGAATGCAAACCTCTTTAAAACAGATTTCAACCCCTGCAATAGTTCTAATACAATCAAATGGAAGTCTGTCTCTCAAAAATGCTTCTTTCAAAATTAATATAGCACGATATTAATTCTTTGGGCAAACAAAAGTGTTGACAGTATTATTCACGAAAAAATATAAACACAAACTAAAATTGCTTGGACGTAATTTTATTTTTGAAATAATTTGAACGGAATTTAATTTCAACAAAATAGAAACAACATAGTATTTTGAAGAGACAAGAGAGTTTAGAAATCAATTTTTTTAATTTTTTTTTTTTTTATTTGAATTGATTTGCTATAGAAAATACGGAATTAGGGGGTCCCTATTTATAGATTTTCAAGTATATTTTCGAAAGTTTGCATCTTTTGACATAAATTAATGTGGACTATTAGATCACACATTTTTATACTTAGTGGTCTAGATTGCACTCTATCAAATGGTCGTGACTTTTCATTATGTATATTTTTGAATTATCACACCCAATTCGAAACAACATCACTCTTTGATAGTACCATTTGCTTTTGAAAAATAGCGATTGTCATCGCGCGAATTGGAAACTTTTTCTATTCATGCCTATTCATAATCGTCGTGTAAATTTTAACAATCATTCACATGAATAGAAGAAATCAAATCAGAACAAGAAAGACGAGGAAGGTCACTACTGAAATATAATGCATCAAGATCGGTATGAACCTTCCTTAGTAAGAATCTATTGGACTAACTTAGCTAATCAATGAATGCAACATTTTAAATTGTCGACCATTAATGTAAACCTAGACAATAGATCAAACACATTATCTTTCATATCAAAATTTAATTCTCTATTTTGTTCATTATTTTAAACCTGAACCTTCTTGATTCTGCAAGTGTGCTAAAGAATTCACCTAAGTAAGATTCTCATAAAACCTGTGAAATTTGTACTCAAGTGAATGATGTTTTATAAAGAGTACCCTACAATGCTCCATTTGTAATGTTTCCAAAATATAGTCATCATTAAAAATGTAGCTTATCCTAATTAATATTTGATAGGTAGCACTTATTTGCATCATAAAAATGGGGAAGAGTTAAAAACTCTAAATTTCTTCTTATCGAATCATTCATAACTAGTTTTTCCTATTGAACTTAATCCGTAGGATCTCTAGTCATCAAGTTAGGTTTTCATTAAATTCATCTGTTAGTTTAGCCTTTAAATCTATTTTTCTCGATGTGCGGTATATTCTTTCTCTAGATAACCATTTTGTAAACAGATCCATTATGTTATCCTTTGATTTAACAAAATCAATCGATATTGTTTAATTTGAGAGTAACTTTAGAATCGTATTGTGTTTGCGACGTATAGTCGATACTTACTGTTGTACAATACAATTCACGTCTTATTAAATGTAGTTTGATATCACAAAATAATTCATTTAACTAACACAGATAGACACCAATTTAGGAATCCTTCCATAAATATTTGAAGCCATGCGCTTCTTTCCAGCTTTATGTCAAGGTCCAATTTTATCTTTCAATTCTTAAGTTGTTTGAAGGATTTCATGAAACAGTTTACACTCTCAATGGTAAAACATATTTCCTTGTAAATTATGAATCCTGGATTGGATATCCATTTTTCAACATCGTGTGCATCTTAAATTTAAAAAGATATTCACTACACTGCAGTTTATCATTTTGTATATTCTTCAAAGAAAGAAACGCTACCCCCGAAAATCCTGGGTACCAGCTTAACAACTATTTAAAGTTCAATCCTCTTATTAATTATGTCTATCTATCAAACAAATAATTTATTTCACCTCTAGTCAACATATAAATGAGTAAGAATGTTCATTTCTCACGAAAGTTCATGTACTTTCATATTTAGGATTTTCAATTTTAATCACTTTTGGTTTCGAGTCCGTCATCTTTGTAGAACATTCTCGTATATATAAGGGCTTTCAACATTTCTATCGTTATAGAAAATTTTCTATGACTTATAAGGTAATAAAAAATGCGATATACAAACAATGTTACCCCTGCAAAGTCCTATATTGAGAATGAACCTTCAATCCTCACAATTCATAGGTCGAACCAATTTTAATATTCATCAACTATTTCCACATTCATCATTTATGTAGAGAAAATTCTCAACCTCGTAATACTTAAACACACTTCTATTGTACAATCGCACATATTTTAATCAAGAGTGGAGATAATATTATATTATTACGTCACTAATGATCGGACAATAGAAGTGTGTTTAATATGCGGTTGAGAATTGTCTCTACATCAACTCCATCCTCGATGCTCTGGTATATAGGGTTCTAGTTCTGTCCGTGATTTCAGTTTCCATAAATTATGAATGTGGAAAGAGTTGATGAATATTAAAATTAGTTCAACCTAGGAATTGTAGGTGTCAAATAGTACATTCTTAATATAGGACTTTGCAAGGGTAGTATTGTCTGTATATCACATTCTTTTTAATTATCTTATATGTCATAGTGTTGACACACAAAAGGTGCAGCCCAAGCAGAAGGCCCAAAAGAGCAAGGCCCAATCGAGGTCCCAGTATCTGAAGAGCGGAGCCCAATTGAAGGTCCAGTATGAGAGCCTGAATAAAAGTGTGGGCAAGTGACATAGAAGCCCACGAAGCAAAAAGCAATGTTATCGCCCAAGCTTGCAGAACGCCCAGAGGCTGGGCGAGTAAAAGACCCTGCAGTCACCCAAAGGTATAAATCCGTCATCGCCCAAACGGTTTAAGTTACCCAAAGGTCCCAGTGGAAATAACGTCCTGCCACCATCCAAGGCAACGGCTTCAAGCGGTTTAAGTGCATCCATGATCTAAGAATCTCAAGAATATGGAGTCGTGCGATGATAAGTTATGAACGACAGTTTTAACACATTGGCCATGATGAAGAAAATGGGTGGTTTCAAGCAGTTGAAGGCCGTCTAAGCAGTATAAAAGAAAGAAGAAGATAATGAGATAGGCCCGACAAAATTGACTCTCAAACAGAGAATATGTAATTTCCTTTTATTAGACTTAGTTTTAATTATCTTCGATTCCCCTGTACTTGTGTGTTTGCTCCCCTTGGAGGCATCTTGTCCACGTCCAAGCTTGTAATCTTCATATTCAATAAACACCCCTTTTTGGGACTTTGTTCCAAGAGGTTTGTCCCTTACACAATCGTCTGATCCCCTTTTAATTGTTAGCGAGCGAACCCGCGCGAAACACATAGAAAATGTTCTATGATGATAGAAATATTGAAAGCCCTTGTATATAGAGAATATTATATAAAGATGACGAACCCAAAGCCAAAAGTAGTTAAAATTGGAATTCCTAAATATGAAAGTGCATGGACTTTCATGAAACATGGACATTCCTAGTCACTTATACGTTGACTAGATGTGGAATAAAATTATTTACCTGATAAATAGACATAACTAACGATATCACCAAACTTTAAATAGTTTGTAAACTGAGTCGTACCTAGAATTGTGGAGGTATGGTTGTTGTTTGCATAATCTTCTCAATTGAAGTTCAGATTACCTTAATATTTGTTGGGGGTAGCGTTGCTTTCTCAAATAAGAATTTGGGATATTCGGAGAATATTTGAAATGATAAACAATAGTATGATGAATACGTTGTTAAACTTAAAAAGTGCATGATGTTAAAATTGGATGTTCAATGTAAGTATTCAAAATTTAATAGTAAATATGTTTTACTATTGAGAGCGTAGTTACTTCGTGAAAAATTTTCATACAACTTGATAATTCAAAATTAAATTAAGCTTTTAATAAATCAAGAACGAACCACATGGCTTCAAATATTTATGAAAATATTCATAAATCGATGTCTATCTGTTTTTAATAAAACAAATTAATTGCAATAACTAGCTAAATTTAATAAGATAAGGAATCTATTATCTTTCTATATATAAAAAGTGCCTACTTAACGGAATTTGTTGGTTTAATGGAAAAACTAACGGAATTTGTTATTTTAACGGATTACGTAACGGAATTTCTTGTTTTAAACAGGCAGATGCACCTTCCTTCAGTGTTTTTATCATAACTTTGTATTCCGATGTTCGATTGAGGCGATTCAAAATGCGTTGAAAAGCTAACCCATCTTGCTACAACTTTGATTCAGACATCATTTTCCAATTCGATCACTTTCTATGCCAAAAATATGTCTCAATATAACGGAATATGTAACTGAATGTTTTGTTTTAAATAGGCAGTTGCACCTTCTTTCAGTGTTTTTATCATAACTTTGTATTTCGATATCCGATTGAGGCTATTCAAAATGCGTTGGAAAGCTAACTCATCTATCTACAACTTTGATTCAGACATTATTCTTCAATTGGATCACTTTTCTATGCCAAAAATAGGTCTCAATATAACGGACTATATAACGAAATTTCTTATTTTAAACAGGTAGTTGCACCTTCTTTCAGTGTTTTTATTATAACTTTGTATTCTGATGTCCGATTGAGGCGATTCAAAATGAGTTAGAAAGCTAACTCATCTGGCTACAATTTTGATTCAGACATCATTCTCCAATTCGATCATTTTCTATGCCAAAAATATGTCTCAATATAACGGATTATGTAACAGAATTTCTTATTTTAAATAGACAGTTGCACCTTCTTTCAGTGTTTTTATCATAACTTTATATTCCGATATCCAATTGAGGCAATTCAAAATGCATTGGAAATATAACTCATTTGGTTACAACTTTGGTTCAGACATCATTCTTCAATTCGACCACTTTATATGCCAAAAATAGGTCTCAATATAACGGATTATGTAACGGAATTTCTTGTTTTAAACAGGCAGCTGCACCTTCTTTCAGTGTTTTTATCATAATTGAAAATACAAGAATTGTGTATTGTTTGAATACCACTTGATCAACTACCGAAATGAATTGTTGAAATTATATGGCAAATAATAAAGTATTAGATTAAGCAAAAGAATAATAAAGACAAGAAATATGACAGAGAAATTAAGATATTTTAGCGACTCAAGAATAATGGAGAAGAAAGAAAATTACAGTGAATCCTATAATTTTAGTAATCTATTTTTCTCACATTTATTAAATTGTATAGAAGAACTTAATATTTATCGGAAATATATAGGGGACATTCAAACCCTCCTAGTAGAGTTGTTGCTATAGTAGGATACAAAAATATCAAGTCCAAAATGAAAAAGGAGAGAAAAATGTAAAAAATCGAAACAAGCAAGGTGGCGCCGCGTTGCCCACCTCCAAGTGTTCTGTCCGAAAAAAATAACTTTTTTTTCCCAGATTGTTTTCTCCATCCCGAACTCTACTTCAAGTCTAATACTAATTTTTAACTCCCAATAGGCTTTCAAAATAGAACTTCAACTACTCTAATAGCATTCCAAACTTGAATTCTCCTTGACATGCACTTCAATTAAAATTTTTCAATACATCAAACAAGGAATTCAGGTCACCCAAATTCTAACAATCTCCACCTTGACAGGAATTCTACCAAGGAATGAACCGACTTCTTCAACAAACAAAAAAATAATTTCTCCAACAAAACACAGTACTCCACCTCTTCCAATGATGAACTAAAATGCTCTTCAAATATTATGTTCTTTTTATTATTCTCAAATAAAAATAAAATTGAAATTATTTTTAGAAATAAAAAAAACCGTCAGAGCATTTTAGTTCATGTCCATTTCGTTCGTGAAGAATATACGTTGTCTTGGGGGACAGACGTCCATTTGATATTATTAGCGCAGTGTAGGGGTGAAATTTGTCTGTCTTAAAGAGATACACAATCGCATATCTCGTTTCGTTTTATCCTCTCATATTTTCTTTGCATCTGTAAGCCACGATGTGATCACACCTTTGCATACATATCTTAGCTTTGATAATTCAAAATTCTAAAAATATTTTGCACCTAAAATGTGAGTTGTCGAATATAAACTATGCAACAATTTGTCCAACATTTGCGACAAGATTCAAGGAGAGATTTTCAATATCTTTCTTTTCTTTACATTATTCTCGATGAAGTATTTAGCTTCAAACAATTCACTGTGTTCCCATAACTTGATGATGAGTAGCTAATTTTCTTTTAGTCGGTACAATAGATGTTACCTAGTAAAATTGTTTAATTTCAAGTTGCAAGTTAAGACTCTAATTTTGATTTTGTGTTCAATTTTTATCATGGATATAATGCCTTTTAATGAATCTAGCCAATTCATGGATTGTCTGTATTTCGTGTCAAAATCAAGTAGTAAAATACCAATTTATCACAAATGGTAAAAATCATAAAATTACATATACGATAGAGAGATGTGCTTCTATAATTTGGGCAACAATTGAAATTTCTTGTTCGAGAATCACATAGAGATATAGTGGACTCACTTATTTAAGTAGATTTGCTTTTACTTGAAAAAAAATTATCTAATAATTTAGATAAATTCGATTGTCGACACAATTGAAAGGAATTATCATAGTTCGATACACGAATTTGAATTCGATAACTATGATGAGTTGTGAGTCATAAAGCTTTCAATTCATCATTTTTTCTCAAAACTTCAAGTACTGAGTAATTACTAGTTCAATAAAGACTATGCCCTGTTAAATTTTTGCACTGATTTCAGTAGTTAATAGGATTCAAAGATATTTGTAGTTGTGGTTCCAAACATTTCAATTTGTGACAGCTTTTTCCTAATTGTTCACTTGTTATAGCATTGGTCCAAAATCTTTCATTTTTACGCACCCGGAGGACCTCTAGAAGATTTTTGTACAAAGGTACGTTACAAAAATAAATAAATAAATAAAAATAAAAATAAAAATTTGTATTTTCACTAAATTTAAAAATGGCAAAATGGAAACTTTACATTTTTTTCACATAAAATAATTTAAAAAAACAAATAAATAATAAAGGAAATTATTCATCCTCTTCCCTAAATCCCTACCCCAACCAAACCCACCCTCGCATTCACTACCTGCCAGTGCAAACAGTCACCGACACCCACTTCCTCCTCCCCACTCCATTACTACCAAAATTAGAATGTATTAAACTATTTGTTTACCATGAGTGACACCTTCATTGACATATTGATGACTTAAGAGTGTTATAATGATTGAACTAAATGTATGAGATGTAAAAGATAATGTGAGATTGTAAAAAGTATAAATTCTATACGTTATGGTGTAAATTAGGATGGCTTATTAGCACAAAACGTCCCTACGTTTGATAGTTAGTGTGCAAAACGTCCCAACGTTTCATTTTTTTGCATTTTTGCCCCTATTTCAACGTTTCAGTGTGGAAAACATCCTTTTCACTATTTTTCAGTGTAAAATTACCATTATACCCTCAAATTTAAATAAAACAAATAAAATGAAAAGAAATATAAAAAATAAATTGTAATTATACTCCCAAACTTTTTAAAAGGTGCAAGTGAGTCCAAAAGCCTTACTAAAAGGGTTAAGCACAAAACGTCCATACGTTTGACACTTAATGCGGAAAACGTCCCTATGTTTCAAACATGTTTATATTTGCTCAATAACACAAAACGTCCCTACGTTTGACACTTATTGCGTAAAACGTCCTTACGTTTCATTTTTTTTTTACATTTTCGTCCTTATTTCAACGTTTCATTGCGGAAAACATCATTTTCACTATTTTTCAATATAAAATGACAAATATACCATCATATTTAAATAAAATAAAAAAGGAAAATAAAAATAAAAATAAAAATAAATTACAATTGTGCTCCCAAACTTTTCAAAAATTGCAAATGAGTTCAAAAATCTTATTAAAACATTCAAACTACCAGTCATTTCCTCCTCTCCCAACCTTATCCTCCCTCCACTACCTAAACCAGGATTGTAGATGGAGGTGTGATGGTTTGAAAGGTGGTGGGGTCTGATGGTTTAGGTGGTGGAGGGAGGATAAGGTTGAGGGAGGAGGAAAGGACTGGTAGTTTGAATGTTTTAATAAGATTTTTGAACTCATTTGCACTTTTTGAAAAGTTTGGGAGCACAATTGTAATTTATTTTTATTTTTATTTACCTTTTTTGTTTTATTTAAATATGATGGTATATTTGTCATTTTACATTGAAAAATAGTGAAAATGACGTTTTCCGCAATGAAACGTTGAAATAAGGACGAAAGTGTAAAAAAAAATGAAATGTAAGGACGTTTTACGCAATAAGTGTCAAACGTAGGGACGTTTTGTGTTATTGAGCAAATATAAACATGTTTGAAACATAGGGACGTTTTCCGCATTAAGTGTCAAACGTAGGGACGTTTTGTGCTTAACCCTTTTAATAAGGCTTTTGGACTCACTTGCACTTTTTAAAAAGTTTGGAAGTATAATTACAATTTATTTTTTATATTTCTTTTCATTTTATTTGTTTTATTTAAATTTGAGGGTATAATGGTCATTTTACACTGAAAAATAGTGAAAATGATGTTTTTCACACTGAAACGTTGAAATAGGGGCAAAAATGCAAAAAAATGAAACGTTGGGACGTTTTGCACACTAACTATCAAACGTAGGGACGTTTTGTGCTAATAAGCCAAATTAGGATATACGTGTAACAAGATTGAATTAGTATTGAGATCAACCCCAACCTCATACTCATGATCTCCCTCCTCAACATCCCCAAATAAGAAAAGTGGTAATTCGCCACTCGACTTTACCCTTCGAGTCGGTGACTCGTTGCTAGGGCGCCCCAATGATGAGATTCTCTCCCAAAAACACACTCCATCCCTCAAAATACAAAACTTCATTTCTCACTGCATTACATACTCTTTCTCCTCATCAAAAACCCATAACATACTTTTCTCCTCATTAAAAACTCATCAAAATTTCACTAATCAGAAAAGTAAACAAACAAATATGCGTGCAAAGAACACAAAAATCACACTTCCAAATCAAATTAACTTGATGGATTTTGCTTAATCCAACATGTATCCAATAATACAGGAAGACATTCAACCTAATACGTAATAAAGCTATTCGGCTAGAATTGGGGTGGAAGGAGTGGTTGGTGGCTACAATTTACGGTGGCAGGTGGAGGCAGACAGGTAGAGTTTTGATTTGGTTTGGTTTGGTTGGGGTGTGTGGGATCGCGGGGATTTGGGTAAGAAGATGAATAATTTCTTGCTACATGCGTCAAGATTTACATAGCGGATTATATAATGTTACGTGACACTCTACCATTTGTCAGTTTAAAACACAATCATTTTTTTCATCCAATTTTTTCCCTCTACATCATATTATATAATTCATTATGTACATTTTTTTATATACAAGTAACAAAATCCTTTGTTTTATTTCTTTTTTACATTTTTGTTTTTCTTTTATTTAAAATTTTTTAATTACTTTATGTGAAAAATATAAAGTTATTATTTTGTCTTTTTTAAAATTGGTCAAAATACTCAACTATCAAACCTCTGGACAAAACCGTCAAGAGGTCCTTCAGCTGCATAGAAATGAAAGGTTCGATATTGGCACTGTAACAAATAAAATGTCAGGAGAAAAGTTGTAACAAATTGAAAGGTTTGAAATCGTGACGGCAATCATTCCTATGATTAGTTAGATTAATAAATAATTAGTTTTCATGGGAGAGATATTCCATCTACTCTTATACTACTTGTTGTGAAATTGTGTACCTGCGATCTTTGACATACAAGTATTTAAAACACACTTATCAGTTGAACCCAAATAAGTATATAAAACACATTTACTTGTTACAATAAAAAAAGGTGATCGAAGACCTGAATTGCAATTTAAATATGGTGAAACAAATAAAAATTGTAGTGAATATAATTATCCATGCATCAATTACTTTGCCTCAAATATTTTAAACACCTTATAAAATATACATTTCACCTGCGCCAAAAATATGCCCAATATATCCTTATATTGCCTACATAATGGTACCAAACAATGTAACGCACTCGAACGAAGAAAAGCAACATACCTTCTTCAGTAAAATATAGATCGACAGTGGCAAAACAAGCGAACTAAGGAGGAAAGATAGGTGATTGCAAACATATTTTAAACACCTCAAATATTTTAAACACCTTATAAAATATACATTTCACCTGCGCCAAAAATATGCCCAATATATCCTTATATTGCCTACATAATGGTACCAAACAATGTAACGCACTCGAACGAAGAAAAGCAACATACCTTCTTCAGTAAAATATAGATCGACAGTGGCAAAACAAGCGAACTAAGGAGGAAAGATAGGTGATTGCAAACATAGACAAAGAAGGCACAATTGAGAGTTTTTTATTTTTATTTTTGAGTTAAAATAATGAATAATACACATTTTTCAAGTCGTCTTAACAAAGTGAATATCTGTTAAAGTATTTGCATATCATCTGAAATAATATTCATCTCTACAAACTCTTTGCTGTCATAGGTCAGCTGTTAATCCATTGCTATCAACCTTATATACTAAATTTTTTAAACAACAAACCCAACGATAATAAAGGGTAAATAGCATGGAACATCCCTACATTTCAATGTCATTGTGCAAAACGTCCATACCTTTCATTTTTTGGCATTTTCACCCCTACCTTCCACCTTTCATTGCGCAAAAGGTTCTTTTCAACCATTTTTTCAATAAAAGACGATTTCACCCTCCTATTCAAATAAAACAAAAAGAAAAAGATGAATAATCAACTGCAACTATAGTCTTTAAGTTTTTAAAAAATTACAAAGAAATCATAAATTCTCCACCACCACCATTTTCACAACCCACTAGGCTACCACATATAGATCTACATAGCACCACTTTTCGACCACCACTCCCACCGAACTCCACCACCACCAACCTCGCCTCACTTCCCCACCATTCTCCCCCACACAAATTTGAAAATAGGAGTACTTAGGACCCACCAATTTTGGTCAGACAACTCTCTCCCTACATCGCGCCCATGGAGAGTTTTGGACCAGAAATTGAAACAATTGGAGGGATAATTGGTTCAATTAAATTCATACCCACTGTCATTTCGTTTTGTTGATAGTTCGATTGATGTCAATTTAGTGTTGTGGGATGCATCAATTGAAGGAGAAGAGTATGGCAACCACTATCAAATGTCTAGATTACGTAGAATGATTTGAGGCAAGTTTCATTGATGTGATACCATGTATCGGTTCGTCGAGGTGGGGGAAACCACTGGTGGTGGTGTGTGACCGTGGGTGGCATCGAAAGTGGGGTTGCCGTGAAGGGATGTATAGGCAGTTTGGTATTTTAGGCTACAATTGTGGCTGTTTTCGACAGATTTTGTGATCAATAATGTGGGATAGGATATTGGGGAGAGTGAAGTGAGGCTAGTGGTGGTGGAGTACGGCGGGCATGGTGGCCGAAGGTAGTGCTATGTGGATCCACAAGTGGCGACTTGGTGGTGTTGTGAAAGTGGTGGTGGTGGAGAATTTAGAACTTATATGTAATATTTTGAAAAATTTAGGACTATGATTGCAATTAGTTGTTTATTTTTTTCTTTCCTTTTCTTTTTGTTTCATTTGAATAGAAGGGTAAGATCGTCATTTTATTGAAAAAATTGTTGAAAATGACCTTTTGCGCAATAAAAGGTGGAAGATAAGAGTGAAAATACCAAAAAATAAAATGTATGGATCTTTTGTACAATGATATTGAAAGGTAGAGACATTCTGTGCTATTTACCCCGATATTAAAAGCCAAAAATGATAGTGAAGTTGGATAATTTGGTTGGTGATCATTCTCAACTAATATTAAATATATGACACCATTTTCGTGCCCCATACTCTAAATTATATATACATACACATGGATTCGTTCGCCTTTATTTTTTTCTTGAATTATACTAACTTCTAGTATTAATTTCATAACTAGTCCTCTAATCTCAGCTGAAACGGCACGCAAAGTAATTTAAACAGTGACTTTCTCTTTTATCCTTTTGTGTGCACACCATGTATTAATGTATATATCTATGTAAGGTGTTTTAAGTTCAAAACCAACAAAACAACTAGTGGATCTTCAAGGTCAAGAGTATGATAGAAATCCATGTAAGAAGTTTATTATTAAATCATGATTTTAATTATGGCTACCATTTTTATGTATGTTTTTGTTTTATCTTTATGCATGGCAACCATGAGATTTAACTCTTCGTTTTGTACTATTTTGAAAGAATATTTGCTGAAGTTTTTGGCATATCCTTTTCGAAGAAACTGGTCGGTTTGAAAGTAAAGATGCCTTAATAATCCTTAGCGATGGCCTCAAGGCAGGGCTTAATTCCTAGTTACTAACGCCATATTTGGGGTTTTGCATGAAGTCCTAATGTTTTCGAATAAAATGGAACAACAAATGCAGTTTTTCGATAAATTATTTTGGCACGTATGCAGAAAAAATCGATAACAGCTCTTCCGGAGCAGGAGAAGAAAATAGAAATTGTCAATTTCACTTTGAGTTTCATTATTGCGAAAGTACTCCCTCGACCCAATGAAAAATAAATTTTGAATAGAGAGGTTTCTCTTCTAATTTTCTGCTTTGGAATGGAGCCAGTGGAAGAAATGGCTATTGCAAAAGCAAAGGAACGCAGGGTGAAAAGGTCAGTCCATTTTTCTTTCTGTTGATTACTAAATTTGCAGCATGTCATCCATCATGTTTACTTATTCATGAGCCTACCTATAAGAAATTCCACTTTTAATTAACCTAGAAAGTTTGCTGTCCTAAAAAGTCATCGTTTGATTGTTTCATCATAAAGTAGTCTTAACGAATTTAAAATCTTTCGTCGGTAAAAGTTAAATTTCTTGTAATATTTAGATGTAAAAATTAATGGATGCCTGTGTCCAAATTAATTGAAGCTTGAAGAATGAAATTTTATCAAGTAAAAACAAATAAATAAATAAATAAAAATTGAGTGTGTTCGGCTAAGCAAAAAAAGTTTCCTTACTAATAAGTTTAAAGATAATTAACTTTTTTTCTTGATCATAGTTAAAACTTAAGTATGTAAATTACTTATTTTTGGAATATGATAAAAGTTACTTTTTCAACTTAAAAAAGTAAATAAAGTTACATATATCACGATAATATTTGAAAATAAAAAGTTAATTAATAGTAACTTATATTTATTCTTAAGGTGAATTTCACAATTCCATATTGACTAATTAAGAATAGTTATCTAATATAAAAATAAAATAAAATAACGCACGAAATTGTTGCAATTCTCTTAGTAAATGATTGGCAAAGTTTATCATTACTTATAAGTTGATCAAACTCTATTATTATCCACACATTTTTTAGGATCCACAATTTTTACTTATTTTCACTCACTAACTATCCATATATTGCATAAAATCCCTATCTTTTTATCAACATTTGTATTTAATATATATATATATAATGTGCATAGAGGAAGGGTAGAAAAAGGAAGAACATTAGCGGAAGACAATAAAGATAATAATATAATTTTTTGAGTAAGATTTAGATTTTAAAGAAATAATATTTGTATGTAAGCTCATTTAATTCCGATAAATAATCAATTATTAGACAATAATGTAACATTATACATTTCATAAGATAACAGGAAAATAACTAGAATAAGGCACAGAAATCTTGCTTTACTTGAGTGTATTTAAACCCTCAATGGCATTTTGATTTCCTATTGTAAATTTTCCTAGTAGAACATTTTGATGCGGTGATCACTATTGTAATTGATGCTTGTTGCATTTCTCTTCCCTCGGTTGAAACAACGAGCTGTCTCTCCTTGTCTTCACTTTGAGCCCCACGCGCAGTGACGTTTGAGGCGTGTGAGAGCGCGTGCGATCAATTTTCGATGTGATTCCAAAAGACAGTTTGTTCCTTGATAAATTTCTGATCTTTTGGTAGTATTACTTTGGTAATACGTGTGCTGTGCACTATTTCTGATCTTTTAGTTTCCTTCTTTTATATAGGTTTCCTTTTTGTTTTCTTTTCTTCCTGGTCTCTGCTTGGATTTCCAACGTATTACAATCATAAATTTCACAATTCTCACTCAACTATAGGCTCTGATAATATGTTAACAACATGAACTACCTTGAACCAATATAGTGAATCAATTTAAAGAGAAGAAAAAGAAGAAGAAGAAGAAAGAGAGACAGGAAAAATCAATAATGGATTGAGCCGTCAAAAAATTAGGTTTTTTAATGAAATATACAAGTTTATATATTAGAAGAAAACAAAAAAAACCTATATAAAAGAAGGAAACTAAATATTGTACAATAATTGCATAATATTATAAGGCTAACAAACCTCTTTTGAGTGGTCGACCTCAGCCAATGTCGACCTAATTAAGACCCCGACCTTTTGGACAATATTAATGCTATGTAGCTCAACCGGTGTTACAACTTACAAACATCCATTTATGTGGCACTACATGTACATGACATTAAACGATAAGTTCAATTAAATATAGTATTATGAGAACACGTTTAATTAAACCTACATGAAGTACCATATAGACTAACGTTAAACCACAAGTTGGACTACGTAGCAGTAAGTTGACCTCAATGAAGGATACATTTTTGTCCAATAATTTTTGTGCTTTAGACCAAGAAACTTTCCCACTTGACTACAACAGTCCAATAATCAGAATCCTGATTACTAATACATCAATTACACAATGAATAAGAGTGGATCATTCTAAAATGATGAATGCAAAAGAAAAATTCTTTGGGGAGATTAAAAGCCTGGTCAAAAGCTGCCAAACTTACATAACCATAAAATTTTTAGAAGATGCGGGACTTCTTGTTTAGCTACAGACTTGCTCTACTTCAAAATTGCAGTTAACTATTTTAATCTCTCTCTCTCTCTGTGTTGCAAAGACAATATAATTTAAGGTAAATCTCTTTATCCAATGATCATTTTGATTAGTGCGAGCATTTCACAATCTTTTCTGAACAATATAAGTTTCCATTAGGCCTGCACATTTTGACGTATTTTTTATTGTAAAAGTTTGATTAAACACCATCCCATTTTACTTTTCAACATCAGGCCGCGGCCGGCAGAGAAAAAAGAAATTTCATTTGCTAAGATTTTTGTCTCGTTTGAACAATTCGAAAATTTGCCTAAAAAGAATAACTTCGTTTTCTTCTTGCTACCATTTCTGCAGAAGATTAATGAAAACACAAGGGAGTACTGCAGAAGTAAGGCGACTTCACATTGTCTACTTCCTTAGTCGAAGTGGTGGTGGCATTGAACACCCTCATCTCGTTCGAGTCCATCACCTCTCGAGTAATGGCATTCGGTTACGAGGTTAGTACATTGATCCATGCGTCCATGCCTTATTGTATATCCATTAATTTGCTTAGATATTCGTCTGTTTATTTGACGTGTATATTTTGATACCTAAATCGTAAAAATAGATGTAAAGAAATGGTTGGCAGAATTGCGAGGAAAGGACATGCCCGAATCATTTGCTTGGTCATACAAGAGGTTTGTACATTTTACACACTAGAAAATGCATTCATATTATTTTAGCCCTATTTTTTTTTTTTTTTACAAGAATGTATTTCGGAATAGTAATTTAATCGATAATGTAAAGTTAAAAAATAAGGAAAAGTTTTGGGTTTGCATGTAATAATGCATAGTTAAAAATAAAAGAAAGAAAAATGTATTTTGAAAATAATAAGGATCAAACAAGGGCTTAGTAATTCTAATTCAACCAGAAAACTAGTTTTTTATTGGATTCTATTCCGACAGGTTGGATCAGGGTATGGAAGCACGATTTGTTACTATTGGACAATGATTGTTGGCTACTTCAACATTTCTTAATTTCATCATTTAGTCTTCGAACATTTAAGTTTCAAATCGATTTTCGTCATTACTTTTTTTTTATTTTTTTGGTGCAGGAAGTATAGGACAGGTTGTATATGGCAAGATTTGCTGGATGATGATCTCATTACTCCAATTTCGGACAATGAATATGTCCTCAAAGGATCAGAGATTTCCTCTCCCACTTTTAATAAAGGTAAATTACATCAAATATCAGTTTAGTTTTATTTTAACATTTTCAGAAAGAAAATCAATTTAATTACTTCAGTAATTGATAAGTCAAATCTATTTTAGTTAAAGATCAATAAATAAAAACCATATCGCTAAAGAATTTCCTTTCCTTTTTATTCCTTTTTTTTTTTAATTATTTATTTGACAGACCCTTCATACACTCAAAAGAAAGTTCCCATGCAAGAAGAGCCATTACCCCTTGAAGAAATTAAAGGCCACAAGCCCTCTTCCATTCAAATTCATTCAGAAAAATCAATGGATGTCTCAACAAAAACACCCTCAGAAATTGAAGAAGAATCGCCAGATTTTGGCTCCGAGACATCCACATTTATCACTGATTCTGTCGACCTCGAATCAGAAACAGAAACAGAACCAGAGAAGAATTCAGACACTGTCGAACAAGAAAATATGCATGGTAGGAATTATCAAGAACCAAAACTTCCCAGCAAAGAAGTAAGAAATGAGAATCATATGCCTTCTTTGAACTCAACTCCATCAAATAAGGACAAGAAGAAGATGAACAACAAAGTTCCAATGGAGAAAAACACTACACCAGCTTCATCAGAGCCTTCATTCACAAAGAACAAGAGTTATTCTAATGGTGCATCCCACATATTCAAGAATTTGATTTCATGTGGTGCTGTGGATACTAATGATTCAGCAGTAGTGACGATCAATCGAAAGAATAAACCTTTCTTGAATATGTGTTCTTGTGATCAGAATGATGTTCATTCGGCAGAAATTTGCAAAAGGGATAAACTAGGAGGCTCTCAGACGATCTTTGGGGCTTCATGGAATCAACAACAACGGAGTGGCAGGTAATTTACCTTACGTTAAACATGTTTATAAGTTTAACCGAAGAGAACAACATACAAACGTCTCATATATGTCTCATCCTTAATCATGTCAAGTCTGGCTTAATTTTAAACAGTTTTTATATTTTCCGGTGTGATTTAGAAGGTTTGTTCACTTCATCAAAGAAGTTACCGTATGTTTTGCTTATCTTGAAAGTAACTTTTTCAAACATATTTCTAGATTACTCTTTCACTTAATAGTAGAAATGTTATTTATTTTGTGAATAAGGTAAGTACGAGTTACCTTAAAAAGAAACAAACTCATTTTCAACTTATTTTCCTCTCCGGTTCTGTGCCAGAAAGATCTGCGATGGGGAGAAGGATTCAAGAAACCAAAGGACACACTCAACTGCTTACAAGCAAATCAGAGGGCCAAATTGCTCGTAAGTTGATTAGTCACACATCGTTTTCTTCCTTTCACTTCATTTTACAAAATATTAAACCGTTACACCATGTATAATCATCTCGTCTGACGAATCAAACTAAATTTTTTGTTCGAATTGAACGCAGGCAATGTGGGAAGTCATTCAAGCCAGAGAAACTACTTTCCCATATGAAATACTGCAAGGGAATGAAAGCCTCAGCCAAGGGTGCAAATCCTGCATTTTCTGCTTCTATTGTCCAGACGAAATCGCAAAGACCGTCGTCCAAGGAATCCCAAAATAAGGATTCACTCTCTGGCTACTACATAACCAGTTGATTCTTACTAGTATCCATTTTACCTGATTCAGATTAGTAGAATTTAAAAATGTTCTACTTACTCTTATCTTCAAGAACTTCTGCAAATTGTTTCTTTCAATGTAAAGATAGGCAGAGTTAGTTTAGCAACAACACAAATGTTTTCAGAAATTAAAACCTCGAGAGAGGGTGAGATAAATAACTCAGAAATTCACAGCTACATTAAATTATATACTATGTTCCTCATTTTGGCATTTAACAAAAAAGAAAGCATGATTATGTCTGTCTTTTCTCTTTGAGATGCGATGAAGTTAATAAAAGTGAAACCAAGTTTGCCCGGTAGAAGTGTACGGTCATTCCGGTCCATAAAAATCATTCATTGGCCCATTGCAGTCATAAAGAGACGATGGAGCAAGAATATAATAATTTGACAACGAACAAGAAAAGAAATGGGATAAAAAAAAGAGAAGAATAAAGCAAAGAAACCTAAGAAGCTAAAACATCAAACCAACTTCTACTAGATTAGAATTTTATCAAAATATTGAAAATAATTTAAACAAATATTATTTAAATTAAATTATATTTTAAAATCATATCTAGACTCTTTATCTTTTTTTTTCTTTTTTTTTCTCTCTCCGCCAATTCTTCATGACTGAGAGACCTCGACTCCGAAGAGATAAATTGCACCTTTTTAGTCGGGACAAACTTTCTTCCTGGCCAAATAACGAAATCGATTACATGATGACAATTGAATCTTTAAATCATCTCCAATAATATGATCTGACCAAGAGGGCAACTGATGTAGTACATCACAACTACAATTAATAGTTCCACTTTATCTAGGAGTTTGTCTTTTTTAAATTATCTTTTCTAATTTCCTTTTCTAATTGTAATAGGTTTATTTTTAAATTTTATTTAGATTAGGATTAGTTTATTTCCTTTTAGAATTTAGTTTCCTTATTTTAATTTCCTTTTATTAATAGGATTAGGGATAATTTGGCCTATAAATATAGAGGTATTGTACACTTTTTATTCAATCAATCATATATCAATACAAAGCAAGATTATTCCAATATAATTCTTATTTTCAATTCTTATTACAAGAATTTCTAAACGCTTCCGCACCAAAATTGGTATCAGAGCAAGGATTTCACCTCAATCTGATGGCTGAGGACGGTTCGAGTAGCAAACAAACCACCGACAACGAACGGAGGTTTGAAAAAATTGAGCAACGACTAGAAGGGATGAATGAAACTCTTCGCAATATCACGCAGATGCTAACTGCGATGACTATTGAAAAGCATCATGCACCCAGGGCAGAACAGACGGGTGGGCAGAAATATGTACAAAGAGATATCAACTCAGATTCCGACGATGAGGAAGAAGATGCAAATTTGAATGTAAGAAATCATGGAGTTCAAGCAATGAAGGAGACGCGCCCTATTACCTAGCCCCACGTCGACCCAGGTGTGGGGGAAGCACTCCTGCCCCTTGCAGATGATCGATTTCGACAGCAGAACCTAGAAATCCATGATCGAGTTGCTTGGCGCGCGAACCCAGTCGCGAATCACGACCCTTGCGAGGCTGCCCCTCTACGGTTCTACGAGCGAAGAAACAGGCGAGATGAAGGTAACCTCCGGCGAAAGGTTCCAATCGGCGGCGACGAGGAGCTCGGTGACCGACCGCGAGCTCCGACAAAAAATCTTGAGCGAGAGGCAGAGACGCGATTTAATTTTAGGGAAGGAATCAATTTTGACCCACACAATTTTGACCGATGCTATAATGTTGACCGTGGTTACAATGTTGACCGAGGAGTCAATTTTGATTGAGGTCCTAATTTTCAACCGAGGGATAGAGGCTTTCAACAAAGAAGACCACGGGGTTTCGATTATTCATCCGAAGAAGAAGATAATTTTCGACCAAGGGCTAATTATCGTGGTACAAATGTTCAAGAATTTAAGATGAAGATGGACTTGCCAAGTTTTGACGGCCGATTAAATATTGAAAATTTTTTGGATTGGATCCATACCGTCGAAATTTTTTTCGACTATTTGAATATCTCGGAACAAAGCCAAGTTAAGCTCGTGGCGTATAAATTAAAGGGTGGAGCTTCGACATGGTGGGAACAACTTCAATTTAATCGTCAACGACAAGGAAAACAACGTGTGCAAACTTGGCCTAAGATGAAACGGTTATTGCAAAGACGATTTCTCCCCCCAGATTATGAGCAATTTTTGTACCAGCAATATCAGAATTTTCGACAGAACAATCGAACAGTAAACGAGTACACAGAGGAATTCTATCGTTTAAATGCCCGAGTTAATTTGTCTGAAACGGAAGCTCAATTAATTGCTCGATATATAGGAGGCCTAAAATTAGTCATTCAAGATCGACTAGCTCTTTAAGAGGTTTGGACCATGACAGATGCAGTCAATTTAGCAATGAAAGTGGAAAATCAGATGAATAGGACCACAGCCCGTACTCAAGGCAATTTTCGACGACCAATTCAAGAAACTTATTCTACTCCAAAGGATACAACGACATCAGGCAACAATAATAATAACAGTAAGGGTACCACGCCAATTCGAGTCAGCGATTTAATCAAAATGGAACTTCCCTGCTCAATCTAACATCCAAAAGAAACCAAGCACAAAGAACGAACAAATAATGACACTTATGCGCGTCCTAATCTTGGAAAGTGCTATCGGTGTAACCAACCGGGACATCTTTCAAATAGTCGTCCAAACAGCGATCCATTAACATTGTAGAAGAGGGTGAAAGTGATGAAGAACAAAATTTTGAAGACGGTGACTATGAGGGTGGTAATGTTTATGCGCATATCGGGGAAGAGTTGGCGTGCATTGTCCAACGCCTTTTACTTGCACCCAAAAGCCTCGATAACTCACAACGACACAAAATCTTCCGGACTCGGTGCACTATTCGTAGTAAGGTATGCAACGTAATCATCGACGTAGTAATGAGAACGCTCGTTTCCAAAGCAAAGGGTAAAAGCTCTAAATCAAGAGGCGAGAGACACCCTTCTCCATACAAGATTGCATGGATTAAAAAAGGCCCAGAAGTTCAAGTTCTAGAAATCTGCAAGGTTCCTTTGTCGATTGGGAAATATTACAAAGATGAGATCATGTGCGATGTGGTGGATATGGATGCTTGTCATATATTATTGGGTCGTCCATGGCACTATGACGTTGATGCCACTTATAAGGGGCGAGATAACACTTTCATATTTTGGTGGTTTGATAAGAAGATCGTTTTAGTACCACAATCTCAACATTTGGAAAATAATCCTGCTATCAAGGAAGATAAACCACTTTTTACCAACATGTCAGGCCCAGAATTCTTCGACCACGTAAAAGAGCCGAGCACTATATTAGCATTAGTAGTTAAAGGTCACTTGGAAGCAACTATACGATTCCGCCAAAGTTCAAAAGTTACTTGCCGATTTTGTCGATATAGCACCTAATGAGTTACCAAGGAGTTGCCCCTATGCGAAACATTCAACATCATATTGATTTGGCACTGGAGCTAGTTTGCCTAACTTACCACATTATCGAATGAGCCGGCTTGAGCATGAAGAGTTGCAACGACGGGTTAACGAGTTACTTGATAAAGGATTGATCCGTGAGAGCATGAGTCCTTGTGCGCTTCCCGCTTTACTCACTCCAAAGAAGGACGGCATGGGCTTAGCGAATGTGTATAGACAGTCGTGCTATTAATAAAATAACAATCAAGTATTGCTTTCCCATCTGCGTCTTAATGATATGCTCGACAGACATTACAGGGGCATGGTATTCACCAAACTTGATTTAAGGAGTGGCTATCATCAAATCAGTATTCAATCGCGATGAATGGAAAACAAATTTTCAAAACTAAGGATGGTCTCTACGAGTGGTTAGTGATGCCATTTGGGTCGTTTCTAACGCACCAAGCACATTCATGCGATTAATGAACCAAGTTCTTCGTCCTTTTGTGGGAAAATTTGTGGTGGTTTATTTTGATGATATTCTTATCTACAGCAAGAATGAAGATGAGCACTTGTCACATCTTAAAGAAGTTCTCTCCGTCCTGCGAGATAATAAATTGTATATCAATCTCAAAAAATGCATATTTATGACTGATCAACTTTTATTTCTTGGCTTTATGGTGGGAAAAGATGGTATCCAGGTTGATGAAACAAAGGTGAAAGCAATACGCGAATGACCAGCTCCTAAAACCATGAGAGAAGTTCAAAGCTTCCATGGACTAGCAACTTTTTACAAGCGTTTCATTCGAGGCTTCAGTGCAATCATGACACCTATTACCGATTGCTTGAAAAAGGGTCAATTTCAGTGGGGTAAAGCGCAAGAAAATAGTTTTGAGACAATAAAAACCAAGTTATGCACTACACCGGTGTTGGCACTACCTAACTTCGAAAAAGTATTTGAAGTTGATTGTGATGCTTCAGTTATGGGAATTGGAGCAGTATTATCTCAAGAAGGTCGCCCAGTCGAATTTTTCAGTGAAAAGGTTAGTGAGTCTCGACAAAAGTGGACTACTTATGAGTTAGAATTTTATGCCGTTATTTGGGCTTTAAAGCATTGGGAACATTATTTGATACAACAAGAATTTGTGTTATTTACGGATCATCAAGCTTTGAAATTTATCAATTCTCAAAAAACAATGAATCGAATGCATGCTCGGTGATCACCTTTTTACAAAAATTCACTTTTGCTATAAAGCATAAATCAGGCCAACAGAATAAAGTAGCAGACGCTTTAAGTCGACGAGCATCTCTTTTAGCTACCATTAGTACAGAAGTAGTTGGGTTCGAGTGCTTAAAAGAACTTTATGCAACTGATACGAATTTTGGCGATATATGGACTCGATGCAGTAATAGAGAGTTTATATCCGATTACCTACTTCAGGAAGGATTCTTATTTAAAGGAACGCAATTATGCATTCCTCGTTCTTCTTTGCGTGAGCACTTATCCGAGAATTGCATGCAGGCGGATTAGGAGGACATGTCGGTCGAGATAAGACAATCAGCTTGGTTGAAGAAAGATTTTATTGGCCCCAGCTAAAAAGAGACATTGGTCGTTTTGTTCAGCGTTGTCCAATATGTCAGAAAGCTAAGAGACAAGCTCAAAATACTGGACTCTATACCCCATCACTGCTTCCTAAACAATATGGCAAGATCTCACTATGGATTTTGTTCTCGGTCTTCCACGAACTCAACGAGGAGTTGATTCTGTTTTGGTTGTAATTGATCGATTTTCGAAAATGGCTCACTTCCTTCCTTGTAAAAAAACTGCAGATGCTTCTTACGTGACTAATTTATTTTTTCGTGAGATCGTTAGCCTACACGGCATTCCTCGTTCTATAACTTCTGATAGAGATGTCAAGTTTCTAAGTCACTTTTGGAGGACATTGTGGAGAATATTTGACACTTCTTTAAAGTTTAGTAGTGCGAGTCATCCACAAACGGATGGACAAACAGAGATGGCTAATCGAACTCTTGGTAATATGATTCGAGCAGTCAGTAGAGATAAACCAAAGCAATGGGATGTTGCCCTTCCACAGATTGAATTTACTTTTAATAGTATGTTTAATCGATCCACCAAGAAAACTCCATTTGAAGTCGTTTACACTAGTGTTCCAAGACATACAGTAGATTTGATTCGACTTCCAAATGTCAATTCTAATGCAGAAAAGTTTGCTGAACGTATACAAAGAATTCATCACGAAGTAAAACAAAATTTAGAAGATGCTAATATTCGTTACAAGACTGCTGCAGATCAACATCGACGCCTTAAGCTGTTCAACGAGGGTGATTTGGTGATGATCCATCTCCGCAAAAATCGTTTTCCTGTTGGCACTTACAATAAGCTTAAAGATAAGAAGATTGGTCATTTTCGCATTCTTCAAAAGATTGGTGATAATGCTTACAAAATTGACCTTCCCGCTGATATGAACATTTCTAATACTTTCAATGTTGCTGATATTTTCGAATACTTTCCTCCAGATGAGTTTTCCTTACATCCACAAAACTCGAGGGCGAGTTTTATTCAAGTGGAGGAAATTGATGTAGTACATCACAACTACAATTAATAGTTCCACTTTATCTAGGAGTTTGTCTTTTTTAAATTATCTTTTCTAATTTCCTTTTCTAATTGTAATATGTTTATTCTTAAATTTTATTTAGATTAGGATTAGTTTATTTCCTTTTAGAATTTAGTTTCCTTATTTTAATTTCCTTTTATTAACAGGATTAGGGATAATTTGGCCTATAAATATAGAGGTATTGTACACTTTTTATTCAATCAATCATATATCAATACAAAGCAAGATTATTCCAATATAATTCTTATTTTCAATTCTTATTACAAGAATTTTTAAACGCTTCCGCACCAGCGACCTTTTCTCTTAATCAAGTAACGACAAGAAATTTCAAAAAACAAAAACTTGTGCAACTCCTCTTAAAATACTTCAATTGATTGCGCATAAAGATAAGTACAAGTGATTAGCACTATAGACTGGCCCGTAGAAATAAATAATTGAAACATCATAGGCACGAATGGAAGGAAATCCTCCGATGAAACGATGTTACTTGTTGAGAGGAAATTCTAGAGGGGATCCTCGCCACTAACATGAAGACAAGTGTCCAACAAAAGAAAAAAGAAAGCAACGCCCTCACCTCATACAAATAGCTCACATTTCCTAATGAGAAAAAAATGTATTAAAAAGATTGTAGCCACTCTTAGTATTTTGCATCATCTCCTTTTGAGTCATGTAAATTTTAAGACATTGTTTCTGTAGGAGGGCCAATGGTGGCAATCCCACCATCAAGACAAGCTATCATTCGCTTCTAGCAGTGTGTTCGTGCATAGGAGGTGGCATACAATTGGAGGAGTGGGGAGAATCAGTTGACTGCCAGATCAATTCAGATTTGAATGTCAACATTCTATTAACATGTTGAGCCATGCTCGATAGGGCAAGAATATGTGAAGCCTTAAACAACCCATTTGGGCTAGATTTCTTGTCCTTCGTATTTTTGATTTTCCTTGTAACTCAGGAAGTTTTAACCCTTTTTTTATTATTATCGAGTATCACACAACCTCAATGAAACGAGTCTACGTTGAACAAAATCCTTGACACAACTTTTTACACCTTCAATTATGGATAATATTGCATCGACTTAAAAGGTTTCTAGATTGCTTATGGGTACTACACTACAACACGCTTTTAACAAGTCCGGTTTCGTTGTGGGCACTACCTTTCTTCACATGCTAGACAAATTCCTATCGAACACCGTGTCGTCTTAATAGTACTTAGCTTTAGGCTTAGTTTCTCGGTATGAATTATGCTTCTTGAGCTACACGTTCCCTTTGTTGATGTATTCTTCCATTGATCATTACACAATCACATAATAATCATATTCGGTAATTTCACTCTAGCAAAATGCATTGTGTAAAAAACAAATCCAACTACAGCAGCACGACATGTAGAATAACAAGAAAGTTATTGACAGCATGTTAGATTGAACATGATTAATGAAGAAACAAAAATTAAAATCTACACTGCTATGTGCAACACTATCCGTTGCTGCGTAAATGCCAAAAGAAGATTCGCATCAAAAGTACATTCGTTGTAGGAAGAAGCAATTTTCGATGAAAAAAGAAATGCAACAAAGTTGGATGATCAGAATCAGCCGAAAAGCTTGAAACAGCAGGTTGAATCTGAGTATTCACTTGCCCAACATTTCAGATAATAACAGAGTCAAGAAGCACGTATATGGGTTGAATATACCATAAGTCAACACTCACATTTTGCCTGCAAGTGGAAACATACACAAACGATGCATTTCTGGGAAAGCATGGATACTAAATTATCGAGCAAAGACTGCAAACAAAATATTGTACATTGATAAGAAAGGTTGCGGTATGCTTCAGTTCAAATTGAGAAGATTAAGCTTTAGAGCAAGCAACTGAATTAAATTCTTCATTACTTCTAGAGAACACCTTTCTCCAAATCATTTGAGTAATTAAGAAAGTGAAGAACCAAAAAATAAAAATAAAAAAACTAAACTAAAAGAAAAGAGAAAGACAGAACATCAAAAAAATTATTTGAAATGATACAAGAAAGCATCACTAACCCCACTTCCAGGGACCACCCTAACATAGTATATAATTTGGACAGACGAACCTTATCTAGCATTTTACATGCCTTTTTCCACCTTCAAAAGGGCCTAGTAAGTTGAGAAGCTCAAATCTCAGCTAAGGACATGTAAACAACTCCAACTCTCCATCACGCAAACATCAAGTCAGTAACTATCAGCTCTACAAGAAATAATCAGGTGTTCTCCGAGTTATATCAGGTTCCCCTCTTCGTGGAGCTGGCTCAAACTGCAACAGCAAAATAAAAAAGCATCAGTACTCGAGAACTAATAATTCGTTACACCCTAGATTCTACATACATACACACATATATATAGAGGGGGTGACCTGGATAAACGTATGCTCCCTGCAGTCATCAACTTCCAAAATGGATGCCGTATTTCCACAACGATAACAATAATTTGGTGCACTAAAGATAGTGACAACCTTTTGTTCCTGTGGTATAACGTCAAATCAATTAAGGATAGCCACTTTTAGTAACAATAACAGAGTTAATACATGGTCTACACATTACTGAATCGAAATAATTACATGGGCCCAGTTGAATCCCTCCATAACGAGCTGATGAGCTCTAGCAATTAGCTTTAAGTTGTTGGTATGATTGAATTGCTCCGAAATGTCCTATAGTACGGTGCAGAGGAAAATATAATTAATCAGGTGAAAGAAGAAATGAGAATGAACCTTCAATATATAGATGACACTACCTGGCCAAAAGTGTATCCAGCACCACGAGGGGAGATGCCCCAACCGCAACGATCATCTGGATCAGACCACAACAGATCACACATCGGACCTTCATGTGGAACTTCTTGAACACGATCGAAGTTTCTTATATTATCAAGAGTTTCAACAGATGGGGACAATCCACCATGCAGACAAAATATTTCTGATTCAACCTACATAAAGATCACTAAATCAGAATCAACTTGCAAGCTCAATAAAATAATATTACTCAACCAATTTGAGTTTCGGAAAAGATACTGGCAGCAATGTATAGCAACTATAAAGACCGTCATGCCTTAGATTGAAAAAACTAAGATAAAAAGTTCAGAAATTAATTTTAACAAGAATATCCTTCCCATATATTTGACCAAAGGAATGTTAGATATACATGTCAAGCATCATTTATAAAATTTTACAGCCAACATTGAGGGTTAAGTCAATGCCAATCAACTGCTAGTCATTGTAAACATCTAATGCTGATGCGAAGTTCATCCCACCAACTCAAAAGCTCAGCCTCATGCAAATTAATTGCCAAGTGGAAATTAAGAAGCTTTAAAAGAAAATAAGCATGGAATCTAACATTCAAATCTTTCAGAACCACATGGAAGTGCAAAAATGATAAAGCAACATAACGGTCTGAAGTAAATCCAACAAATTCCTGGACAGGGGGTAACGTGAGAATTTCCTTAGATCAGTACAAGGCAGCATTATGATTCCATTAAATTATTGGTGCAGCAACAAAATTGGATATGTGGAAGCCAAAGACGTTCAAGTATGAAATTTCAAGTTATTCAAACAATATTTAATTTACTCAGTTGCATATGTTATACTCAAGAGGACAATTAGAATACTTATACATTTTTTCCTTTCTCAATTCTATATGCTGCAATTGGCTTAAAAACAAGGAAATTTTCCAGGATCGACTTTTGACCCAAGTCATCAGGGGTACAGGAAAAGAACCTTTCCAAAACAATGAAATCACTACACTGTGAGATGATGACAGTAGGGAGAGAGTTCTACTAACCAATGCAGTCAGTGGGAAATAGTCAAACAGATCTGTGAATGTCTTCCAAACATTAGCATTTCCATACCTATAACCAAATGGAAAGTTTATTAACAATAATACACAAATGAAAAAGAGAAATGCAAAAATTCCACATTAAGACATCTAACTAGCTGTATATGATTAAAAAGCATACAATGTTAAAATAGTATTTAGAATACTTGTTACCCAAGTCATACAAAAGCAGATAACGGAAATAAAATAGCATTTGGAAGACTTGATCCTATGTCACATAATCAATGGATTTAGAGTTCTGAATTCAAAATTCAAGTGACACTGGTTGCCTGGTAACTGGTTCATAATACTCCTACTTGTACATTAAGTAGTCAAACTCACGCTCTAGAAAAGAACCGGTTGTTCTCTTTATCAGTCGTTTAACACCGCATGAGCAACTTTAAGGTATGTGCCCATGAATCGTTCTGTGACACTCCTTGTAGTTTTCACAAATCTCACTATCATGTTGTCAATATACTCAATTATATTTCTTATTTAATGAACCGTTCCAACTACATTCATAAACATAAAATATAACTCACATAATATAAATTCTAAAAGACGTTATCAAGATCTTGATATCGAGTGTTCTCAACGGTGACTGTGTCACAAACTCGTGCACACTTGGGCTCACAGAATCTGTGACTTAGCTTATAAATCCCAGGCATGTCCAATTAAATGAGAATTTACAAGAAATGACAACTTATCTAAAGGTGAACTGAGCACTCAAAATACTTGCTTCTGTAATTGGTAATATTTAGTTTAGCTGTATAGAAACAGTTAAGTAAAATGGATGCCAACCATCATCTGAAAACCTCAATCCAGAAGATTATTGAGATTTGAAACATGCTAATCTTGGTTGGATGCAAATTATAACAGTCTTCTCAAATCAATTACTAAATCAACCAGATACTATAGGGTATGAAAATACAAGTAAATGAAAATACTTCTGCAGCCAAATCAGGGTTGGACATAATGAACTCACTTCCGCAGGCATTCATCATAAAATCCATAGACTTGTGTAATCTGTGGACAAAACAAAGATTTGGTCATGCATTAACCACAAAGAATAATAGAACATAGGAACTGCATTCAGCTAAATAAGAAAATAAAGAACAAAATTGTCATCGTAAAATAAAGACCCACAGACGCAGGATGCAATAGAAGAGTCATAGGAGAAGGGGAAAGGGAAACGGAAACGGAAGAGAGAGGGGAAAAGCGAGAAGAATTGAGGGCAAGACGAAATCGATTTATTTCATATAATCGGGTTGCCTATTACATTGACTAGGCCCCCCTATTTATAGAGAAAATAAACTAAAAAAGAAGTTAAAAAGGAAACAAACTTGTAACAAACTATAATTGTATCAAAATATCAAAAATACTCTAATATAATCTGATTAAATATACTTTTGATCAAACTTTAATTTAAAATCATAATTAAATCATATATCTATTTTTATCTTTATCCTAATGACAAAAGCAACGAAATAAACAAGAGAATGAAACAAAAAAGGCCAGACTGCTTATATCTAAGTAAATAACACTAACTTTAACTAATATTAGTTCACTGATATTTAAGCCCCCGTTTTGCCCCCATTATTTCACATTAAATTATAATTCATTTTTCTCATTCTTCTTATCAACTACATATTTTCCAATAAAATAATATTTCATTTTAAACCCAAAAACTTTTCCTTCTTTTTTAACCACACATTCTCTAAAAAAAATTACTATTCATTATTATATTTTGGAATAATTGGGGCCAAACGAGCGCTAAAAAGAGTTTTTTTTTTTTGTGGTGGGGGGGAGGGGGGGGTGGGAATGAGTTTTGATTTTTTGTTTTTTTTTTTTTTTTGAGAATGTGGTTGAAAATTAGATTGAGAAAAAAGAGTTCTGTAAAAATGAAAAAGAGTTGTAGAAATGGTTGTCAAACAGGGGCCTAAATTTCATGAAAACAGGCTAGGGATGTCAAAAAATTTAATTTCAAACAACACTAAACAGGTTGCAACTAATTTACCACATTGCCACACTTAGCAAAAACATTGTCAAGAAACTCAACATGTAATACATGTAGCAGTTCCATCACAATGTCCAATAACACAAGTTATGCCTTACAATCAACCATAAGCAAATTAAACCAAATATTGCTAGCTTTAGTAGACAATAGCGCAGAAGGGCCTAGTTTTGATAACTCTATTTATTCAGCACTAATAAGTAATTAGCCTCGTATACAAGTGATATCAAGATATGAGAAAGACAAAAATAGGACCGTAGAAAATTTAAATAATACCTGTCTACTTTCATGATTTCCTCTAAGAATTGTTATCCGTTGAGGATAGCGCACTTTCAGAGCCACTAAAAGCTGCGTGAGATTAGCATATTAGCATCTAGCACTGATTGAGCACTGTCTGAAACAAATTGTACAAAGCATAATGGGCAATCTCTACTATAATCAAATGGATTATTGATACATGCATCAGTACTGCTTCAAAACTCGACTGCCCACCAGCCAAAAAAAAAGAACAAAAAACTGAGAAGACATTAGGGAAGGAGAGCAGCTATTTTTTCATTGTGACCCATAATACAAAAGCAAAGTTTCCCTATTGTAAATGCAACCATTATTTAGCTTGTACTTACAGTTACAGTTTCAACTGAATAGTACCCACGATCTACATAATCTCCCATAAATAGATAATTTGTATCCGGACACTGTCAACAAGAAACAAAAAATATTAGTTTACTGAAGATGTGATGTATGATCAAATTTATATGTGAACTTCTAAATACCATTTGCTATAGACAAGCTAAGTTTGAAAAGAGAGACAAGATTGGCAGCATTTACAATTTCGTGAATCACATTCTCTAAGGAAAAATCATGCCCTTGTACACAGTGGTGAAGGATAATGTGGACACGCCTGGTATGCATTCAAATGAAGCATCCGCGTCAGCAAATAAAAAATTAACCAGCCTGGTATGGATGCATAAGATGAACCTCTCGTGATCAATTTCACTACGATTAAGCAATATATGTGTGATTCTATTTCAAGGACATTTCTTCTTTTTCCAACCAACACCCCTAAACCAAAAGTAGCAACTCCTTACTGCATGATTCAGAGGCGAGGTTAAGCAACAAGAAGTCTGATTTTATGCCTTGCTTACACTTGGTTGGTTGAATATGGGTTGTAAGGAAGGGTAATAAGGAAACAGTTTTAATCCACTATAATCTGCTACAAATTTACGAGGCGTGAACAATTCAATGGGGAGAGAACAAAAATAGGGGATACATCAAGAGAGAATTTCCAGAAAAATACTGGAAGGATTTTAGATAACAAAGGGATAAAAGAAATATCTGGAAGACAAAGATGTAGCACTATGTAATTGCTCTATATCGTGCATTTTGGTTTTTAAACAAGACTTGTACAACATTTTCTGATCAGATAAATAATTTTATATTTTTCAAAATTGGTTTCCCATGCTCTGGTTAATTTTTAATTGCATGTATCTTCAGTTTGCAACCTATGAAAAGATTAAGATATTGTGACATAGACATGCTAGAAAATATCTTTCTGTGTAGTCAATTATGTTATACTTAGTATATACGTAAAGCTAAAATAAAGAGAATTATATCAATAAAAGAGGAAATGTGTGGACTACATGGAAGCAACTTTTCCATTTTTAAAGAAAAATTTTAAAAAATCAACAACACTAAGAGACTGCTGATCAAATTCAACCTGTTATGGTATCATAAAGCAATCTACATCCTCAACCCCTTCGTCAGTCTCAAATATAAACTTCCCCAAGATGAAAACAAAAACTATACAATCATATTAATATCAAAGGAAAATAAATTACCTTCCCTCCAATGCGGAAAAGTTCAGCGAGATCATGAAATTGGCCATGAATATCACCACAAATTGTCACAGGGCTTTTTACAGGCTGCACCGCAATAAAAGAAAAACAAGTGGAGCAGATAAGAAACATTTTTGAGTGGGCACATGGTTAAAGCAGAAACCTATAACTAAAGGATTTAGAACCCGAGAGCTCGGACCAAAACTACTCTATTTGACAAGTAAAATTTTCTCCTTAGAAGAGCAAAAGGTGTCTAGAAGTTAAAGCAAGAGGAAAAATCCAAGCAAAAACAAAGTCTTGAAAAAAATCAACTAAGCTGTTATGTGCTCTTCTTGACATTGAGTCCTCACTTTCCCAGAATAAAATAAAATAAAAATTTACCACTTATAAAGGAGGACCTTTCAACCTCAAAAGCCACAAGGAACCAAACAAGTGAAGACTATTTTTTTAAAATCCATATTGAAAAAAAGTTCGTTTCTAATTATTTATATGTAAGCCACCCAAAGTAAATATGTGTATCACAGTTCAATACACCTAATCTATTTTCTAAAAAAAACTCAAATATATGTTAATTGCAAATAACTCATAGCTCCTAAATATTAGCTGCAACAACCAGACCATAGCATAAGACACAAAACACTCCAGTAGGGCATTTTTGTGTTTCAGGCCAGTAAGCAAATTTTAATGCCAACCAAATAGTAGTAAACAGAAAATAAAAATTCATACCTGGACATTACTTTCCTCCATTAGTATCTCTTTAGCCTTCTCACACACACCCCTAACCTACAAACACAAAATAACAAATATTTTCAATCTGTGATACATATTTGATATTTTAATTGAAAATATGATAAAGCAGATGTCAAATTCTGGGAAACAAGGAAACTGGTCTACGTGGCCAACAGATTTGCTACAATTAAGTGACCTGTCATATGGCTTGGTGACAATTTGACAAGCAAGTTATTGTCAATTATCAGCGTAGAGACAGCCACATTTCTATAAGAAGAGTTATATCGCCACAAAGTTAAGTCGAGTTGTTCCAATAATGGATCACATTGAGTCAGTGGTCAGCAGATGCAAGGTGGACTTGGTCAAATTAATTAGACCACAACGTAGGATGAGTATAGATAAAAGAATCTCCAATATGAACCAGTTTGACATAATAAACAGCGTGTATTCCACAACTTTGGCAAGATAGATACGACTGGATTCTTCACTTCATTCCACAAGTTAAAAACTTTTTGCTTTGAAACTTCTAGTAAACAACATAATCATCAATTAGTATAATCTGTCTACACCAAAACACTCTAATATGCCTTTATCTGGTCTTCTAATGACCTTTGTACCTCTATGAAAGTTAGTAGAGGTACAACGAACGTCTTGGGAAATAAGCATTATATATATATATATATATATATATATATATATATGTATGTATGTCATATAATCATTTAAGTAACTCTTTGATATGGTCATCCAATAAGTCAGACTTCATTTTGTAGTAGAGTAGCCTTTTAGATAAGGTCATTAAAGAAGTTAGGATTCAATTTTTAGCATAATAACCTTTTATTGATGTGGTTTTCATGAACTGAGATAGTCAATTTCATAAAGATGACTAAGCCAAAAGCAGAGTGATTTCATATGCTAGCAAAAGTATTCTTTATAAATTGTTCTTTTACATAGCTTCCTTTTTCTGGGGTTAGATACACGAGTAGGAACTCATGAAAACCATAATTTATAACCATTTTCACTCAATATTTATATCTTAATTCAATCACATGATACCAAAGTTATCAAAAAGTTACACTTAAAAATGCATCTAATGTCAGTAATACACCTACATCTGTAGAAATTTATGGGCCTAACTCATCTCACAAAACCGATTCAGCAAGAGAGGTTTGCCACATTGTTTATAAGCTGGCGCAAGGTATTGTCCACAGGCGATGTGGGATTTATTTCTAACACCCTCCCTCACGTGCAGGCCAGTAATTTTTTCTAGTCCTTGTTACGGGGTAAGTAGTGTGGGCCCACATCAATCATGTGGTAAGCTCTGATACCAAGCAAAAATTTATGGGTCTAACTCATCTCACAAAACCGGTTCAGCAATAGAGTTTTGCCACATTGTTTATAAGCTGTCCCAAGATATTGTCCACAGACGATGTGGGATTTATTTCCAACACCCTCCCTCACGTGCAAGCCATAATTTTTTCTGTTCCTTGTCACGGGGTAAGTAGTGTGGGCCCACATCAATCCTGTGATAGGCTCTGATACTATGTAGAAATTTATGGGCTAACTCATCTCACAAAACCGGTTCAGCAAGAGGTTTGCCACATTGTTTATAAGCTGCCCAAGATATTGTCCACAGGCGATGTGGGATTTATTTCTAACAACATCTACATGATCGACAAAGAAAACCCTAGCTCCACTATCCAATGACACAAAATCACTACAAAAAATAAAATAATAAACAAGCACCCCACGTTCCATTACATTGTTGAATCCACTACATCGATCAGATCCGTGAAAAGTAAGTGACAAAATCCAAAACAGATTACTAAACAATAAAAAGTGAGTAACAAGAAAAAACAAAAAACCTCGGGCTCAGACAATGGCTTGCACTGCATGAGCTGAGCAATCTGCTCGTCCAGATTTCCATGTGTGCTCGTAGCCACCAGATCCGCACTCATCTTGCTTATTTTTCTATCTTATACCAGATCCACCCCCTTTTTTTCAGTATCACGGCGATTCTCTTATGGCTCCTTGGCAATTAATTCCTCAACCCTGGCCCGAGATTCAGGGCGCCATCAGTACTCGGAGTGATAGATACACAGAAGTGTGTTAATGTATGTGTGAGATAGAGAAGAGACAGAGAGCTCGCGAGGAGCGCCAGGGGGGAAATGATGGACACGAGATGGCGAGGAAGGAGTACAACAGAAATTTGTCGATTTTTGTATTCTTTTTTTATTTTTTTCCTTCCTTTTCCTGGTTCGAATAATTTACATGGAAAATTTCAATTGTGGTCCCTAGCCTTTTTGAAAAGTTCAAATAAGTTCCAAAACTTATTTTTAGCAATGCAGTCCCTAACCTTTAGGACATTTGAATGATTTCCGTCCAAATATCCATTAATTTTAATGGTTGTGCTAACTATACATAACAACTTCTATAATGATTTACCAACAGATAATGTGACGAGATTTAATTGAATCAAAATCTTATCAATTAAATAATTTTTTCACCTATATTTTGACACATCATCATTATGTAAAACATTTATTGTAAATACTATGTACAAGAAACATTTTCCTAATTTTAATGGTTAACTTAAATTTGATCATTTTTAAAAAGGTTAAATTCAACATTCTACATTTTCACACTGAAAAGAAATAATTATAGTAGAGAGTATCTTTTAATTTAAAAAGAAATTTTTTTATGCGCTCCAATATTTCTTATTTTTGATTAACTATGTAAATTTTTAGATATCAATTCCGAAAATATGCAATATAATATGAATAATACAAATAGTTTATCTCTTCAATATAGATTATCAAATTCACTCTCTATTTTTAAAATTTAAAAGTGTCTTGGAGCCTAATATCAAGCATTGACTCTTTAAAATAAAATCAGTGATATTCATAGGCACTATGATAATAGACCGTCCATGTGATTGTTGCATTGCTCAATTTTATAATATCTACTCAAACTAAGAAGAGCCACTTTTGCTTGAGCACTGTTCATTTTCCCGTCCTTAAAATGACACTGTATCATTTTTTTCTAAAACAATGTCATTTTGGACACATAATAAAAGAAGGAAAAAAAAAAATTCATTCACCCTAACCCTACAGTCGTATCTTCTTTGCATGATCTCTTGTGTTTTGCTCTCTCAGATGAAGTAAAACCTATCGTCGTTTTCTTTGCTCTCGAACCTTCTCATCTTTTGTAACCCTGGTGTCGTCTCTTCGTTTTTCTCGAATCTTACTATTTCGACGTTATGTGTTCTTTGGTTCTTGGGGTTGTTTCTCTCTGAAATCTAATTTTTTGAATAATCAATTTAATGTTAATTGAAACCTGAGCATTGATTAGGGGATTTGTGGTACCTGAAGCTATTCCTATAATAGGATCACCTTTGGTAGAATTATTGCGCGGAAGCTCTCGCGGCCCGCACCGAAACAGTGCTTTACCCCTAGATGTCCAGTCAACTGCTGCTTGACCAATGTACCTTGCAGCTCGTATTGTTTGTTGACCATAGAAAAATAGAATCTATCAGACCCAGATGGATAAATGATCAAATTGCCACCCTTCCTTTCTGTTGTGCAATTTTCTATGTGGGCATCTCGTTTATTAACTCGGTTGAGAAAGAAAAAGAAGATTTCAAGTAGGTCTTTTGAATATTTGTGAACTTCTTTTCCTATCGTCAATTTGAATGTTTGTTTGGAATTTTGAATTTTTTTTTTTCCTTATATTGTTTCGTCTATTTGAATCATACTGGATCTAGGTCGTTGATTTGGTTTTTTCCGATATAATTCAATCTTTGCTTGGCTATGTTCGACTTATAGATTTACGGGTAATTTGCATTTCTCTATTCTTTGTAAGCATATTTTTTAAGTTTTAATTTAATTTAATTTAATTTTTTCTTATATGTAATTTTTTTTAGATATTAATTTTTTTTTTTTTTGGATAATTGTAGCTGCGGTCCTATACCACTCATCTTTTCGCAGTCTTTATTCAAACCTTCTATTTGTGTAATCCACAGTCTCAAACTTTTAATTTAGTCACAGATAAGGACAAACTAACGAAATCCGTCAAATACGCCATTAGTTGACCAAAAAATTTCATTTTGACCAAATTCTGACCGATTTAGAAGGGTTAAAATTGTAATTTTAAAATTTTCATATTATATAATTAAATTAAAAATAAACAAAATAAGAAAAGATAAGAAACAAATATAATCGTCTTCTTCTCCCGCCTCTTCCCCACCAAACCCCAACCAAACCAACCAAAATCCACCCACCTCCACCTACCGCGCTAATGACCAAAACCCATCCATCAACATCGTGCGGTGGCTGTACCGTCTTCATTTTGACCAAATTCTAACCAATTTATAAAGGTTAAAATGGTAGTTTTAAAATTTTCATATTATAGAATTAAATTAAAAATAAACAAAATAAGAAAAGAAAAGAAACAAAAATAATCATCTTCTTCTCCCGCCTCCTCCCCACCTAACCCCAACCAAACCAACCAAAATCCACCCACCTCCACCTATCGCGCTAACGACCAAAACCCATCCATCAACACCGCGCAGCGACTGTACTGTCCCAAATTCTAATAACCCAACGCGTTATCAAGAAATGAGATCTTAACATTAATCTCTAAACACGCGAGATTTAAGAAAGTTTTTAAATTAAAATTTATTTACTCAAATTATATAATCATAACATTTCTTTTAAACATATAAACTTAAAAAAAATAAGAAAAAAAATTGGAAGGAGTTTTAAGAAAAAACAGCAAATTGAAACAATTTTTCTACAGTTGCACGGTGAGTTTGCAAAAATTATTTGATCTAAAAAACCTTGACGAAAATTTATAAAATTTTACAGAAAAGTATAAAACTCATATAAAAATTCGGGATCTCGACGACAACGTTTAAAGCACGAAATTATATTTCGAACACGCTGGTCTGTGTTTCCCGAATTTGAGTGTCACAATTTACTAAAATTGTATAATAAATTCTACAGGGCTCCGATTCACCTATTTTCAGTTTCATATGATAGATAACTCACGAGGGATCATTTTCCAATTAAAAACATGCTAAAATTCTAAATATATCGATCATAGAAAAATTTTAAAATAGTGGCATAATTTTGGAATTTACTAAGCCCCCGTTTGTCTACCATTAATCCAAAAAATTGTTTGCTACAGTAAGATTCTCCACCACACATTCACCCAATAAAATATTCTACACACAAACCAATAAAGTTACTTTAATTTTCAACCACACATTCTTCAAAAAATACTATTCATTACACTAATTTTTTCCTAATAATGGAAGACAAACGAGCTCTAAATCGCATGTTCAAACATTAAAACTTCATGTTCCAAAACATGAAGTTTAAACTACAATTCTCTAGGATACTCGAATGATTATTAAACATAAAAGTAACAATCTAAAACATAAGAATTAAATTTCTCAAAAATAAAACATTCCATTCATGCCGAGCCACTGGATCTCCAATTACTCTGAAAAGGTTAAATATGAGTTAGCATTTAAAAAAAAAAAAAAAAAATTCAGTAAGCTACACATGCTATATGAACATATAATCGTTTAATTATGCATCCTTACATATTGCCTTCATAAACATGAAAATCGATAATCAAACGATCTGCTTTAAGTTTTGATGAACATCTGCGAACATCAATTTAACATATATACTTATGGTTCTGATGAGCCTTTACGACCATCAATTAAACATGTAGTCTTTCTTGCTTCAACATTTAAGAGGAAAATACACTATATATACTTCATGAGCAAATATAATGAATAACATGTTTAAATGAAAATTTAATTCATATACCAACAACTTTATGTAGGGATCCTACCTTTATTCACAATAATATGATAGTGACTACGTCAATCGGTATTCCTTTCGAATTTTCAACGTGAAAATATTCTCTGCTTGTTTATATTATTATTATTTTTTTTTTTGTGTGGATGCCGTATGCATAAATATATTATTTTAAATAATAATTATAAAATCATATAATTCAAATATTAGTTTACCAAAAAATATAAACCAACTTGGTCCAAGCCCACGACTAGTGATCGTGCCGTGCCGACCGAACGGCAACGACACGTGCGTGTGGACTTTGGTTCAACCTATTAGCATGTAGGTCATTTCCCCTTCAAAAACTATTGGTACCCTTTGGGATCCAAACCCAAGTTTCAAACTTGAGTAATATAAAGTGGTTTATATTATTTTAGTTTTTCTATGCGGGATTGTCATTTTCCAATTTTTTTTACTAATTTTTATTCTCAATTTATTTCAACTCCAAGTGATTATCTTTTTGCCTTAATTTCTCATTCGCTCTAAATTGATTTTGAAAAAATAAATATATTACATTAATCTACTCATGGAGTAAAACACATTTCACCAAAGAAATCTTTTATCCAACTAACGGATCCCACTAAAATAATTGGTTAAAAGTCGATCAAACTAACTAATTAAAACCAATTTTCCAACAAAAATCCGAGATTCCAAATCGCTAAGCCTAAGCATTTGCATGTGAGTGGTAATATTTAAACTTTAGTTCTCGAATGCAGTGTTGGGAGGGGTGGGAGTGGTAGTGAGTTAGAGTTGCCATTTTCACCCACAAACACGCACACTGAAGTAGCCGAGATGAAGGATTGTGGAATGGATAGTGGGATTTCATGAACAAAAGCTACTATTTGGTAAAATTGAAAGTGGGGATTTATGGTGATTGCGGTGGCCGACGGTGGATGATTTTTTGTTTTAATTTGATTTGGAGGTGGGGGAGTGGTGCGGGGATGAAGATGATATATATATATATATATATATATATATATATATATATATATATATATATATATATATATATATATATATACACTAGTGCAAGCAACGTGCAATGCACGTTTGCCTAGTTTATATTTAATAGTTTTGTTTAATAATTAATTTGTTATTAATAAAGATGTAATTTTTTTGGTTAATTAAATAATTACTGATGTAATGTTTATGTAATTGTTAAATAATTAGATGTGTGATTTTGATGTTGTGATGTAAGTTGGTGGGATCGAAGAAAATAAGTAAAAGTTGACAAATTTGGAAAAATGGCTAAATTGTAAGGGATCCAAAGTTCGGAGACTAAAATATAAATACTTAAAAGTTGTGCCGAACCTCACTATGAAGATTTGAGAGTGCTTGGAGTCAATTGGATAAATGAAGACGTCAATGGAATCAAATTTAGTCAAAAGATGATCACAAATCAATTTCCAACCGAAAAGTTATACTTCGATGTTTTAGTCTCATATTGAGACCTATTTTTGGCATAAAAAGTGATCGAATTGGAGAATGATGTCTGAATTACAGTTGTAGCCAGATGAGTTAGCTTTCCAACGCATTTTGAATCGCCTCAATCGGATATCGAAATATAAAGTTATGATAAAAACACTGAAAGAAGGTGCAGCTACCTGTTTAAAACAAGAAATTCCGTTACATAGTCCGTTAAAACAACAAATTCCGTTAGTTTTTCCGTTAAAAATAAGAAATTCCGTTACATAGCCACTTTTAACAATGGAATCAAATTTAGTCAAAAGATGATCACAAATCAATTTCCAACCGAAAAGTTATGCTCTCATATTTTAGTCTCATATTGAGACTTATTTTTGACATAGAAAGTGATTGAATTGGAGAATGATGTATGAATTAAAGTTGTAGTCAGATGAGTTATCTTTCCAACGCATTTTGAATCGCCTCAATCGGATATCGGAATACAAAGTTATGATAAAAACATTGAAAGAAGATGCAGCTGCCTGTTTAAAATAAGAAATTCCGTTACATAGTCCGTTAAAACAACAAATTTCGTTAGTTTTTCCGTTAAAAACAAGAAATTCCATATATATATATATATATATAGTTTTTAACTTATCCTTCTATTCATTTTTTATTACACATTCTTCAATAAAATAATATTTTCTATCATATCAATAATTTTTCTTTTTTTTTTCAACCACATATTTCTCATCACATCAACAGTAAAAATGCATTATTTTTTCCAAAAATGTGCACCAAAACGGGGGCTTTGTCCAAGATGAAAATTAAAATCAGATTTTTAATAGATTTTGATAAAAGTTAATGAAGTGTGTGGTTGAAAAGACATGACAGACATAAAATATATTATTGAAATTAATTATTGATTTAAATTTAGATTAAAATCTAAATTTTAATCGATACCAAACATGAACTTTATGTATAGAATGTGAATTTATTCTTTTACCCTTGTTGAAATAATTAATAAGTGGTCAAAATTGTTGTAAAATTATAAGATAAATATTGATAATTATGTAGTCTTATTAGTATGTATAGATATAGATAAATTTTATCTAGTTTAGAGAATATATTTCATTCCAATCGTGACTTTCATTTTCCAATCGTGACTTTCATTTTAAACCCTATAAATACGGGTATTCATTATTAATTATTTTTTTGAGTCAACTAACAGTCATTTGTTATTATGTCGTGACTAAATTAAAGATTTTTATTTTGCATGATTTTGTATTTTTTGTGCTTTTTTCTCTTATTTTTATATGCTTTGTGGTTTGAATTCATTGAAAAATTGTTTCTGTTTGTTATTTAAAAAAAATTGTATGTGCCTACAGTTTTTTTAGTATGTTCTCTTGTCCTAAGACAAAAGTCAAATGTGGAAGTTTTGTTCTATTGTAATTTGTTCTCCCGTGAGGGACTTACCATCGTAATTTTTTTTTTTTTTTTTTTTGCCCCTTGTTTATGATTGTTTCATAGTTCTTGGCAGCTTTTAAATCTCGAATGAGATATCTGTTTCGTATTGTACCTAAATATTTTTTTTCCTTTGCGTACCATCTTTTTATATAGCTCGTGTTTTTTTTGTTGATGTTGTATTTTTCTCTATGTGCATAAATCATAAGCTGCCACCGCCAGCCTTAGCTACCAATCTGCTTTAGGCAGGCCGATGCCGTCTACACAAATTTTAAAATAATAATAATAATGCGAGCTCTATTTGGATTAGTGCTATTTGTGTCATTTGCATTGTTTGCATTATTTTTGGCCCAGCTGCTTAGGTGTCGTTTGCCTATTGGTAGCTTGGTTGTTATATGTATTGTGTTAGTTTGGTTTTATTAGGACCGTTGGATGAGATGGACGGTTGAGATCTATTCTTGGTTAAGATATTTCCTTGGTTTTGACCGTTGGTCTTCATTAGGTTTTCTCTCTCTCTCGTCTCTGCTCTCTATTCGTCTAGGTCTCTCTTTCGTGTGTGGAGTCTGTCTTCTCCTTTCTCTTGGGTGATTTTTGGGGGTTTGCTTCTAGGGATTTAGGGGTTTTATCTTGGGTATGATTAAGTCTAAAATAGTGGCTGATTCGACGCTGGTTTCCTTCCTAAATATGTGACTAGAACTCTGTTGAAACTTGGGAGATCATTCTCGATCGATGACCAGAAATCGAACCCATGATTTCTCTGATAACACCTCTCTCTAGATGGCGATTTGCGTGGCGTGGATGGAGATGTTCCTAAGCCTGATTATTCTGCCATAAAAGAGAAGAAACTTTTTGGTCCATTCAGTAAAGTTGTAGTTCTATGATTTCTTTATACTTTCGATTTCTTCATGCTTATATTGTGAACTTGCAAAAGTTGCTTCTGCTGTGAATTGCCGTTGAACTCCCAAATTCCTAACAAATAAATATAATTATAATAATAAAGTTCGAGCCAAACCTTGATTTTTAAACCACACTCGAGCCGCACTCTTTGGCTCATGAGCCGACTTGGCCCTGCTAGCTGATGCTATTTTGCTTCTTCTTTTTCGTTTTAATGAATCTTTCATGAAGGTTTCGTCTCGTTGGAAAGAAAAAGAAAAATTTTAGAGACCCATTTAGATATTTTAAATAGGTTTTTTTCAATGTAAAAATCATTTTCGGTTATGTAATTTCATTTTTCTCTTTTTAAAATGTACGACGTCTGCTTATTATTATTATTTTTTTTTATTTTTTTTATTTTTAATGTCATCTGTCACAAGGTTTTATCATTTAAAAATGCTTGATTCACGTTTTCATATTTTTTTGGTCGCTTCTTCACTTTTTTAGTACGTGATTCTTTGTTGTTCTATTCATTCCTTTTCTGGTCTTGATAAACACGATTTTCTTTTGTTCTTAAAATTTGTTTTTTCATTATTATTTTTATATTCCATTTTTTTCAAATTTCTTCTCTGCAGCTTTTAGGTAAAATGAATTTTTTTCTTTGTGTGTTCGTTTGTTGAATTATTAGTATTGTACGCTTTTTCCTGCATCTTTCGCTTGTGTCTTGTGTTGTTTGAACGTTATAGTTTTATAAAAAGGGAGATTTTAGAGGGCTTTTCAGAAAATTAAAATGGTTGTGCTTTGCTGATGAATGAATTATTGTCTGTATTCAAATTTTTCTCTCTCCATAAATGTTGAATCTCTATCGTTGAATACGTTTTGATTTTTTTCAGACATGAGATTGTTCATTCTGTTGGGGTTGCCTAGAACTTGGGCATTGAAAAAATTACTTACCTGTTGAAACACTTTCTTGCTTACATTCTCAATCTGAGGCCAAAACGAAAAGTAAAAAAATGAGAAAATGTGCCACCTAAAACTGCTCGCTCATAGTGGATGCAAACTGGTTACTATGGAATTGATCTCCTAAGCATCGGTGTTTATTAGACTAAACACTTGAATGACGTGACAAACTATAATAGATGGTGTGTTAGTTATGAAACTGATTACGCTATTGCAGATGTCCAAAATGGGTTTTAAACAAAATACATCGAGAAGAGGCCGGATTCCCAACAAGATAGACAAGCCTCTCCTGGTTGCCAATTATCTAATTACGTTGGATTTGATGAATTGAACTGAATAACGAAAAAGACATCATGTAACTGACCTAAGTTTCCCAACAAAATATTTTCAAGGCTATTAGTTTTCTTTCGTGGTGCTAATTAGAGACTGCATAAGAGGAATAAACACGAGATAAAGGTGTAGAATACATGCAGAAGCCGATTCGATGTTGAAATGAAAGTAGTATGATTCATTCTTCTAACCTATGCCAGTAAAGGTTCCAGTGAAGGATTTAAAGCTGGTACATGGAGTTTCATGCTGAATGTCACCAGCACCCCAACAAGTGCACAAATGGCTGGAACAAGACCTAATCCAAATCTTGTCACAGTAAAACAGAAATATAATGGATTGCAGTACTGCAGCTCTGGAGTAGAACCTGCATAATGATAACACTATTAAAACAAAAAAAATGTCACGTATGATTTATAATTGACCAAATTGTAGATGCTTTACTCTGGTAAGACTCGAGAGCGCATAATGCCAACCCACATGATATTTTATCGAGAAAGCTCAACGACCCATAAACGAAGGCACAGCCATTGAGATCTTCACCAACTAGAAAACTCTGCATGCTTACTGCAGTCACCTGTTACTCCATAAAAAAAGTGCTTTAAGGAATAAGAAAACCAGTAAGTATACTTCTATTACCAGAAATTCATCTTTTGTCATATAAATCACTCATAATCATTGGCATTACTTAAATAGTGTCTGTGTGTATATGTGAGAGGTACGTTCTAGATTGAAACTTCTCCTCATTTGGCACGAGGCTTAACTGTGCAGGGTATGCCTGATCATTAGTTCAGGTGTGTTTGAGCCACGTTATTTTGGAAGAATGTATTTTGAAATAGTAGATTGATGGAAAATGTGTGGTTAAAAAAGAAGGAAAAATTATTGATGTGATGAAAAATATTATTTTATTGAAGAATGTGTGGTTGAAAATGCGTAGAAAAATGAAAATGAAAATTTTCATGTGAGTCAAACAGGGGCTCATTAGCACTTTGAAAATGTGACAATATTCCAAAAAAACGAGGTAAGCAGTAAATTCTGACATAAATATGAACCAAAATAGGGAGTCTACAAGTATTTTACATATATTCTAATATGAAAAATTCTTGGTGCACATAATATATGTATATAGGGGTGTCCATACCCTTCACATGGAGTGGGGCCCATAAAAGGGAGTCTACAAGTATTTTACATATATTCTAAGATGAAATACTCTTGGTGTACATAATATATGTACATAGGGGTGTCCATACCCCTCACATGGGCCCCACCCCATTTGAGGGGGTATGGACACCCCTATATACATATATTATGCACACCCCATCTTCTAAGATGGGGTAAATAATGCCGTCACTCACTCAACTTGTAGAGAAATTTCACATTAGTCACCTAATGTTTCGTGTACCAAAGTGGTTGATGAAGTTTCTTTTCTGTTTTAAATTTTGTCACTCAGTTAAAATTCATTAGTTATTATGAAGGAAATGAAAGACCATGTTGATCATGTTAAAGTCTCGAAGGTCAACAAAAATGGCTACTGGTTTTGGTTGATCAATTCTTGCCTTTGAAGTACCATTCACGTCGTACTACTAAAACAAGGGAACAATAAAAGGGAAAAAAAACTTTGTTCATACCATCATCAATGAATTTGCTGCTCCAATCACTACCGACAAAGCATATACTACAGAATTCATGCTTCTTGGCAGGAACAATATGCCCAAACCACAAATTATCCATAGAAGTCCTCCAACAGAATAGAAAACCTTTAACCATCGACCGGTCCATCCAATCTCCTACATGCAACCAGAATTAATTAATAATAACGTTATCTAACACCAATGATGTTATAACACCAGTCTAGGCAGCGTGATGTGATAAGTTCAATTAGAGGTGCAATTGAGTGAGTCATTTAATCGTACCTCTTATTTAATGCTACATTAGTTCTATTTAAACTGGTGTTTTAACATCAATGGTGTTGAATAGCATTACTTTTAATTAAAAATGCCAATAGAAGGGAAAAAGAAACATATGTACAAAGATAAAAAGGAATATTTTTTGACAGCAATAAACCTGTAGGAGGATTGATACAATGAAGCTGCTGATATAGATGATTGCAGGAACCTATGCACACATATTAAGCATGATTTCAAGAAAGGGAATTTTGTCCATATAAATTCGTATAGGTATAGAGATAATTAAATAATACCAAAGCTTTTGATGACTGGGCCATTTGCAGATCATTGATGACGTAGAAAGCAAGAAATGTCTGAGCCAACAAAGTCGAGCAAATGAATAACTCAGAAAAAATAATAACCAATCTACTTTAATCAGATAATCTCTTTCTAAACAATACTATGGAAATGAATATCTGAAAGAACTAGTAGAGTTTATGAACCAACCTGTGAAACATTTGTCACTAGTCTAGTGAGTACATAAACAAGTGCAACTTGGTAGTACAGAATTTTCTTAAACCAGTAAGTCCATGAAATTCTAGCATTACTTTTTGCATGACCTTCTCTCTTCAATCTGCAACGGATATAACTTATAAGGCATTATAATATCTAAATTCGTTAAAAGAAAGAGGAAAGTCAGCAATTCAATCAAGCACAGGTCAAATTTTTTGCATATCAAATCTCTTATCAGAGGCATTACAAAAAAAATAAAAAAATCTTGTTTCTATTTGAATTTTTATCAGTTGATGCAAATTTATGATGAAAGTATCAAAAGTAAAACCATTTCCCCTTTAATAATAGATGCAACACACCTTGGCTCTCGAGTCCCAAGATGAAATACACACACGAAACAGCATCCAATGAAGATTGACAAATATGCTATCCAGCGATACTGATCAATCACAGCAAAGTAAGAACCTGTCCTAAAGGAATTCTCAGAAAAAGAGAACAGTATGTTAATTGGCTTACCTGATTCTCAACATCAATAACAGTCACTGATGAGCTGATCTTAAATACTACAAAAGCAACTGCATATAGGCTAAGGTTGGCGACCTTCAAAATTATTAATTTTGAGAAATATCGGTAAGTTTTTGGCCAGGATTGGGAAAAGAGAAAAGAGAATAACTAGTTACAGCATAATTACTAACGAAGTACATGTAAAATCATGAAGAGAACTCTTAACCATGGTAAAAGCATTGCGGCAGCTAGTCAAGACCACTCTGCTCGTAGAATTCAGCGTGATGCAATTCACCATTGACCTACAACATAAGCAGGATATATATTGGCTAATTTCCAATCTGGCCACTGGCAGAGATAACAAGGGGAATGGAAGAGTTCAAGCTCAGAATTATGAAGAAATTATGTCATTAAATCCAAGACACAGGATCCCTAAGACCGATAAAACATAAGTTAGGAGGAACCTGATGGTAAGGTGAAATAGACGTATAGATACTATTAAAACGGAAAAAGAAGTTAAAATATCATTCATAATGTGCTTGTTTGGGAGAAATTACAAGTTTCTAAAATTATAAATTGATAGAAATGAGTGGTGGACAAGTGGAAGTTATGGGACCTACTTAATGTGGAAAATTAAAATTTGACTTTGACAATTTAATTATGATGAAATTATTATTTCAACCAAACAAGCACAATAATGTCCAATACAATTTAATATTGCATAGCAAATATGGACTAACTAGACCGAAGTAAGTCCTTACATGTGTGACACTTGAGTAGCTGCCCAGCCTACATTGAAGATAGCTGCAAACACGCTATATCCAATAGTTTGCAGAGTAGATGAATCGGAGCCAAAAATTTTGCAAGGCAAACAGCCGCCAAAGACGGAAGAAAATGAAACAGCAACTAAGGCAGATCCCGCACCATGCCAGATCTTAAAATGTCCAAATCTGTCTATCTATCGTGAAAGAGAAACGAGAACAACAGTATTAGTGTTTAGCTTTGAAATTCTTTTCTTCTGAATCAAGAATAAATTCTGTAGCTAAGAGAATAAGACATCAAATCTTGCGGCCATCTAAGTTTTCTTTCAAGACTTTTGCGATTTTGCATCTGCTGAAAGTGAATATGTAGATTTATGGAATGTTTCTTAATAATCTACATATACCATATTTCAATACTTGCTTAACTTAAAAATACACAAAGGCATTATATAGCTTATACTCAATCTCTCCGTCAATTGAAGTAAAAAGCTTTTTGACATGTATTCTTATATAACAGAATTACATCCTCCAAAGTTCACTAAAAGCTTAGCCTTAAACATTTTTATTTATTTATTTATTTTCTATCTGAACATACCAGTTCACCTGCAACAATGGTTGTGAATCCATCAGCCATCTGTCCCGAAAGCATGACTATAGAAGCATCACTGTAAAACAAGAAGCAAAAACGGAGCTCAAAATTGCAGGTAATGTTGGGTAAAAAATACCACCATACACTAATAAATGCAACAAAAAATAAAAACAAGTAGAAGAGGCAAAACACAAATTTACGTGGTTTGGCAAAATCATCTACCTCACCACTTTAGTGGTGAATCAATTCAAATAATCAAATCGTCAAATTCAAACTCTAATTACTCCCTCAGTCCCGAGTCGTAACAAAGATGTATAGAAGAAAATGTCGACCATTTACACAAGTCAGTTGTTCAACATTCTAATGGACAACCATATGTTGGCAGAAATCACTTCAACTCTCTCACATTTGATATTTCTGCCTAACTATATTGATCCAATATACAGTCCTTAGGTTGAAGCATTACGTTCATTGCATAAAACAGCTAATAAATACACAGCCGTTTTACATTTTAGAGCAACTTAATATTTTGTCCAGAGGCAAACGTTATTTCCACTGCTACAAACAAATTTATCCTCCATTGAGAACATAAAATGTGCAAGGAAAGCAGTTAACAAATTTTGTGGAGAACTTCAAAGACGAATCTCTCATAAAAGTCCAAATAAATGTGATACATTTACACAAAATGATAGCATTACTGGACTAACTTAGCTAAACGGAAGATTTTACTCTATTAAGAAGGTATACTAGCTGAAGGGGCGGAAATAACATTGGCTCATGAGACTTGATCCTGAGTTTGCTACATCATCTCTGGTATCATTTACACAAGTTTCTACAAAGTGCAACCACTAAATACGGCCTGGATGAATGCGGCCACTTCAGATTTGAACTATGTATTGAGGAAATCCATTACAAGCAATAAAGGTTGCAGACATCAATAAATTTTGTAAAAACTGTTGTTATGACTATATCCAAGTCTTTCATGCCATCCCGCAAATACTATCAAAATTCAAAACGAACCCACGAGACTATTAGTAATTTAGTTCACAAGGACTCCAAATTTTCCATTTGTACGAGCATTATTTGTAGCTTCTTACTCTTCTCTTTCCTCCTCCAGGGCAATTACCCAGGCCTTTTGACTGTTAATCCACTATGTCTATATGCTACTAATTGCTACAAATCACCTCCACATTCATATAGTGGATGGCAGCTCTCTTTATTTCCTATTGACGGTACATTTTTATAGCAATAAAAGACTGTGGCCCTCTTTATTTCGGATTAAAATAAGATTGAAATCAAAGTCAAACAATCAATATTAACCACATCTTTCATGGTCCCACAGCTTTTCAACCACACGTTTCAAAAACTTCTATCACAATCAACTAAAAATCTAATTTTAATTCCCAACAAACAACTGTATGCCTACTTTAGTTGTCCACTATTCAAATGCAATATAGATTATGAACATGTTATTTGTTCATGTGATTCCCTATTAACAATCACATTTGGAATTTTTAATAGCAAAAATAAATTTCCAGGATGCAATATGGGACGATTAAATTAGCTATCAACAAGCTGGTAACTTACAAACCTCGGGGATAAACCAATATCTGTCAAGAAAACTAAGAGATATGTGAACCAACAGGCGGACGTTATGTCATTGAGCATGTGCCCCACCCCATAATAGACAACAGAGCACCTTCCAAGGGGCTTCAAGCTTGTTTCATCTTCTCCAGCAACGTCACCATCACCAGCCATCGTGTTACTCAAGTTTGAGATGTTTTGATCAAGGGAAATCCTGTAAGATTACATATCGTTTATGAACTGATTTTTTTTTCAGGAAAATGAACCGAAACTGGTGACTATGCTGCCTGTTCATGGACGCAAAGAAAAATACTTAAAATTGAGCAAATATATATTAGATGACGTGTTCTGAGAATCAGAATATTTTAACAGATGACTCTGAAATCCATCTTTGGCAAGGTCAATGGCATCCATCAGGAAGAAGACTAACAGCAAAAGTTCAAGAGCTTATCAATACATTGCCTGATACTTTGGGTCTCTACGGAAGTAAGTAATTGGTTATGTTCTAGGCTTCTAGCACAACACAAAGGCGGGGATTAGGCACCCAAAAAGCGCAACTACTGCCGGCCTATGCGCCAAAAGGCACAAACTTAGGTTCAAATTAGGAGATCACTTATTGTTCAAATTAGAAACTGTCCAGAAAGAACAATCACATGTAAAATTAACATACTGTGGTCGTACATAAATTGTGAGCATAAATTTTCTCTCCATCCATATCAAAAAAAACAAAAAGAAAAAAGAAAAGAAATAGAACATAACTTCACAATAAAGCAAAGAACAGTCTTTTGACTCAACATATGCACGCGGTTTCATAAAATCAAGACACGTAGTAATCCGTCTGTTACATAACATTAAAAGCACCTAAAACACATACATACATAAATGTATACGTATATGCCTTTGTCCTGTGATCTTCGTAACAAGGAAGGAAGGAGTATACCTATAGGAAGCAAGTTTATGCAGAACCCATCAACTTTCTCGGAATAAACAAAACGGTGGAGACCGGATTTTGATGTGGGGGCGGAAGAGCAAAAATATAAATAATTCAAAAAATTTGTGGAGGAGTAAGTATTAAGTAATCGGTGAAGCCGTGAAGATGAAGGCAGGCAGTGTAACCTGTTTTTCTCTCTTGTATGCTTTTTGCCTCTTTCTTCTTAACAAAGAATAAGCAGGAAATGGTGAAACTCGGGTCAAATTGCAATTTCAGTTTTTTTTTAATCTTTTCTTGGTTTATAAAAAATGCTTGTTGTACATGTTCTTTTATAAATTCATGAGATGGAGATAGATTATAAATAATGTTATTTGTACGTAATCAAGGGCGGAGTCGTCGAAGTAGGGGGGTCCAAGGGTGGGGGCTCAAGGGGGTTCGGGGGCAGCGCTCTCGTTTTTTTTTTTTTTGAAACATTATCTGTTAAAATGAGGGAAGTTGGTATTTTGTGATGGAGAAATGAAACAAATGAACATAAATTAATGTACGAAGATTTAATAAAAAAAATCAAGAAATGTATAAAAGAAAATACTAATTTTTAATTTAGCAAAATCATATTTTATTACAAGTGTTCATTTCGAGTTCTCATACTTTGATAACGTTGTATAACTACATCATCATTAATCATGTCGAATACATCCTTTACAATATACACAATCAAGCTATCATTTAACAATTTATCATTCATTCAATTGCGCAATCGATTCTTGACATAATTCATTACAGAAAATACCACATCTACCGTAGCAGTAGCAACTGAAAGAATTAATGCCAATATCAAAAGCTTGTATAATAACGGGTATATTTCTTTTTTTTTTTTGTGACAACCAACTTTTGTGCAAGTTCACCAAGGCCTTGTAATCCTCCAAATTCTTCATTAGTACACATATCAATGATATATGTGTCAATTTGATCATCAAGTTCCATCACAGCTGATCCTTGAAAATCTTTCAGATAAAATGTACATATGTGAATTAATTTGCTCTTGTCAAAAGCTGTAAAGCAATGAATGTAGTACGCACTTGAGTTTTCTTTCAAGATAATTGTTTTGAGACCATTATACTCACCCCGCATATTACTAGCTCCATTATAACATTGACTTTTCAAATTAGACATGCTTAAACTATATCTAGAGAACAAGTCGTCGATAGCAAGTTTAAGTGAGATAGCCGTGGTACTTGAAACATGTTGGATGCCAATAAAACGTTCAATTACATACCCATTCTTCACATATCGCAAAACAACTAACATTTGCTCCTTATATGATTTGATATTGAATGCAGGAGAGCAGAGGCGGAGGGCCGGGCCGGAGCTAGGCAGAGGCTGTGAAGAGGAGCAGACGAGTGAGATGAATTGAAATGGGGCAGACGGGTGCGAAGTGGGGTTTTCATTTTTTTGATTGGGCTGGGCCTGGGTCGTTGGGTAGTGGGTATAGTATATTTGGTCGTGATTTTGGACTTCCTTCTTGGGCTGGAACTTAGCATATAACTAAAAAAATAAAATGAGCCCAAAAAATAAAATTAAAAAAAAAAAAAAATTTGTCAAAAAATTGCGGGACCTCCCTCCGCCCTTGTACATAATGAAGTTAAATAATGATTTACATATTGATGATGTGTCAAAAGAGAGAGGATTTTTTTTTATATTTATTCAGTTGAAAGAATTCCGACACAATCATATTTCACCCGATCATATGTATTTAAATTATTATGTATATGTAACACAATCGATAAACTTAATTAAAAAGGTTGCGCTACATGTGTATAATGTTTTAAATACATATGATATGGTGAGATATGATTGAATCGAGATTTTTTCAGTCAAACAAAAAAAAAATGAATAATGCAATTTGTACATAAGTAGTTACATAATAGTTTACATACAGATAAGGTGTCAAAAATAAAGTGATTTTTTTTTTTATTATTGAAATTTTTTTGACTCAATTATATCTCATCACATCATATGTATTTAAATTATTATGTAAACATATTATGTACATATAACAGGACCTATAACAAAAAAAAAAAAAAACTTTATCACTCTCTTTTTGACACCTCACATATATGTGAATCACTTATCCTATGTTTGATAGGAATTAAAATCTAAATTTTAATCTAAGTCAAAGTCAACATTTAATTTTAACCACATATTTTATGAATCGCACAACCTTTTAACTACACATTTCATCAATTTTTATTCAAATATACTAAAAATTTGATTTTTTTTTCCCACGCCAAAATAGTGGCTTACAAAATTTTAATTTATTTGATTGGTAAGATTGTGACATTGGGAAAAATAGATTCGATGGGTCCGGGATTGGGGGGGGGGGGGGGGGTCCAAAAGTCATTTATATATATTTATAGAAGAACTCAAAACTTTATTTTATAATATATAATAATTTTGTATTCAAAAGGATTACGAAGGAGCTACCGCTCAGTTCTCAATTTTTAATTTTCAGTAGATCCTTATAATTATTGTCATTATAATTTTAAATACCATTCCATCCCCATTTTCTCAATTTTTTGTCTTATAATCCAGGGTTCGTGGTTACAAATTAAACATCAAAATCGTCTGATTGAGTAAAAGATGGTTGACAAAATTTGTTTTTAGTCAATGATATATGATCTTGTCTCACGAGGAGTACAAAATAATGCTGTTTATCTTCATGATGTAATTTAATGACTCGTATGACGAGAAAGATGCAAGTCAAACATACTTCTGCTGATTTGTAAAGAAGTTGTGTAAGGTCGAAGTTCGTTATTTTTTGGGACACTCTTGCTATATGTTCATGTAGTTTTTATAAGTGTCCACAACTTGAATCAATCATCTTAACTCATATTATATTGTTAGTCAACTTCAGATAAAATTAACTCATTTATAGTTCTGTAAATATTAAAACTAAATTTTACAAATTATTATTCTTTCTCCTTCTTTAAAGGTAAATTTAAAACTTAAAGAGTCTTTACTCTTCATATTTTAGATTTGCCTTATCCTATTTCTTTTTACATCTTTTTATTTATTTATTTATTTTTAGAGTGTACCTGTATCATATTGTTGGCTTTGTTGGGTTATCGTTTATGAATGGTTATCTGTTCGTCGACAAAGTATGGGATGAATGAAGAGTCGGAAGCTTAGATTGTGTGGTTTGTTTGTTAGCCATATAAATATGGGGGATTTGCTTAAAAGGACCAGTCAACAATAATCTTTGGTAAAATAGCCCATCTCAATACTTTTTGGTTAACTAGCCTTTAGTCTATTTCATTATGTGTTAAAAGTCTTAAACACCCTTCATTTGAAATATCTAAAATATCCAATTTAAAACAAAAATTTACCAAATCCCCCAAATATAAATCCCCACTTTCATTCTACTTTTCATATACAATTTAAAACCAACAGTAAAATGGCATACTGCCGTTTTAAACGACTGAATGCCGTTTTAACTAATTTTATGTTCGTATCAATTTATGTTTCCTCGTATCCACATAAAAATTAATAAAAACAAGTTTTAACAATATTTTGAGTGAAATTGAGAGTCCCTGATCCAAAACGGCGTGCTGTATTTATAAACGGTTTGGCGACATTTTAACTGGCGTAGATAATTTTTCACTACATTTATAGTGAAATTGAGACCCTATAATCTAAAATGACATGCAGCCGTTTTAAATGATTATGTGTCGTTTCAACTAATTTCGTATCAATTTCACTTTATTCACTCATATGCACATTAAAATGAAAGAGTGGAAGTTTTCCAAGTCTGGTAGACTTGTTTTGTAGTGAAATCAAGGTCCCGCCATGTAGAACAACATGATGTCGTTAAAAAGTAAATAATTTAAATTTCAATTATGAGATAAGATACTAAATAAATTAGATTGTTTAACTTGTATAAATCTTACATGATGTTCTAATATTTGATCGACTCATTTTGGAGTGAAATCGAGACCCTATAATTTAAAATGACATGCTGCCATTTTAAACGATTAGGTGTCGTTTCAACTAATTTCGTATTCGCTTTACTTTATTTTCACTTGTATGCACATGAAAATGAACGAATAGAAGTTTTCATTATGTTTGGACCCGTTTATCGGCATAAAGTTCACCCGATAATAACCAACACCATTGTTCCGTGAGTAAGTTTTTTTAGACTCAACTACGAAATAAAGTAAATAAAACAAGTATGGTATAGAAAACATAGCATGTGCAATCGTTCAATATATATAACTTATCTATGATATTCTAAACATTGTTTTTACTAATTTCGAAGAAACATCGAGAATCCGTGACCCAAAACGGCATGTAGTCATTTTACACGTACGTATATCATTTTTGCTAATTTCATGTTCGTTTCACTCCATTCTCGCTTGTTTTTCATATGAAAGTGTAAGAATGAAAGTTTTAACTAGATTTAGACGTCACAGTCCACAAAAAGTTCAAACTATAGTGAGTCACATCATACGTCCGATTGGAGATTACACTACACTTGACAACCAAGGAAAATGTATATAAAACATAGCATGTGCAATCGTTCAGTATGTACAACTTGTCTATGATGTTCCAAACATTATTTTTACTAGTTTCGAAGAAAAATCGAGAGCTCGTGACCCAAAATGACATGTAGTCATTTTAAACGTATATATATCATTTTTGCTAATTTTTTGTTCATTTCACTTCATTCTCGCTCGTTTTCACATGAGCTCGTTTTCACATGAACGTGTAAGAACAAAAGTTTTAACTAGTTTAGACATCATAGTCCACACAAAGTTCAAACTATAGTGAGTCACATCATACGTCCGATTGTAAATTATACTACATATGACCACCAAGAAAAATGTAACAAGTATGGTATACAAAACATAACACATGCAATCGTTCAATTTGTACAACTTATCTATGATGTTTGAAATATTGTTTTTTACTAGTTTCGAAGAAAAAATCAAGAACCCGTGACCCAAAACGACATGTAGTTATTTTAAATGTATGTATATCATTTTTCCTAATTTCGTGTTCGTAGCAAGTGTGATAGTCAAAACATAGTACGTGTAGTTGTTCAATGTGTACAAGACATGTATGATATTTCAAACACCGTTTTACTAGTTTTGGAGTGAAATCGATACCTCCTGACCCAAAATGACATTTGATTATTTTAAACGGAGGGTTACCGGTTAGGGTTTAGGTTTTAGGGTTTACAAAACAGAAAACATAAAATTGTTCAACAAGCCTTTTTAAACGATGAAGTGTCATTTTAACAAATTTTGTATTAATTTCACTTTATGTTCCCTCGTATCCATATGAAAATTATTGAAAAACATGTTTTAACTATATCTGGAGTGAAATTTAGAGTTCATAACCGAAATGACATGCTATCGTTATAAATGATTTGATAACATTTTAACTAATTTTGTATTTGTTTCACTTTATATTCTCTCGTACCCACGTAAAAATGAAAGTAAAATTTTTTTCACTACTTTTAGAGTAAAATCGATAAGCAACATTAAACATTCAAGATCGATAAAAAAAGGTTCACCCGATAGTGATCAACAACATTGTTCAATGAGTAAACTATACTAGTCTTCACTATGAATGAAAGTAAGTATCCTAAATTCTGTTATACTTCGATTATAGATAAGATACTCAAAAAATTAGTTTTTTTTAACTTATACAAGTCTTTTAAGATGTTCAAAATATGATCGAATAGTTTTAAAGTGAAATCGAGACACTGTGACCCAAAATGACATGCTGACATTTTACATGGCTAGTTGTCATTTCAACTAGTTTCGTATTCATTTCACTTTATATTCACTTATATTTATATAAAAGTTAAACGAATTCAAGTTTTTGCCATATTTGAACAAGAAGTTAGATACAAAGTTCATCCGATAGTGACCAACACTATGAAAATGCACTACACTTGACAATAAAGAAAATATAAGTAGCAAGTATGGTATCCAAAACATAGCACGTGTAGTCGTTTAATGTGTACGAGTCATATATGATGTTTCAAACACAATTTTACTAGTTTCGGAATGAAATCGATACCCCGTGACCAAAAACAGCATCTGATCGTTTTAAATGTATAGATGACGTTTTTACTCATTTAATATTTGTTTTGGTTCACTAACGCCCGTATTCACATGAAAGTTTATGGATGAAAGTTTTAACTACATTTCGACGTTACGGTTGACACATTTGTTCAAACTATAGTAAATCACTCCATAATCCAATAGTAAACTACACTACGTTCGACAATAAAGAAAAACGTAAGTAGCAGGTGTGGTATCCAATACACAACAAGTGTAGCCGTTCAATGTGTACGAGTCATGTATGAAGTTTCAAACATAATTTTACTAGTTTCGAAGTGAAATCGATACCCCATGACCCCAAACGGCATCCAATCATTTTAAACGGAGGGTTGCCGTTTAGGGTTTAGGTTTTAGGGTATTGAGGTTAGATTTTAGGGTATAGGGCAAAAGAGAAAACATGTAATTATTCAACATGCCTTTTTAAACGACTAAGTACCGTTTTAACAAATTTTATATTCGTTTCACTTTATATTCTTTCGTATCCACATAAGATACTCTATAAATTAGTTAATGCAACATGTTGTGATCTTGTGACCCAAAACGACATGTTGTCGTTTTAAACGCATAGATGACGTTTCTACGAATTTAGTGTTCAGTTCAGCTGATTGCTGTTTTAGATACCTAAAATGTCGCATGGACGTTTTAATCGTATGATTGCCATTTTTCTAATTCAGTGTTCAATTCACATCACTTTCGTTCATTCAACCCCCCCAAGTCGAGACCTTGTGACCCAAAACAGCATGGTGTCGTTTTAAATGCATAGCTGACGTTTCTACGAATTTAGTGTTCAGTTCAACTGATTCAGCTGATTGCTGTTTTGGATACTTCAAATGGCGCATGTACGTTTTAATCGTATGACTGCCGTTTTTACTCATTTAGTATTTGTTTTGGTTCATTCACGCCCGTAAGATACTCAATAAAGTAGTTAATTCAACATGTACAAGTATACTAAGATATTTCAAACTATGATCCACTAGTTTTTGGGTGAAATCGAGACATCGTGACCCAAAACGACATATGATCATTTTAAACGTATGGTTGACATTTCTACTCATTTAATGTCCGCTTCAATTCAACAACATCTTTCCATGAGTAAACTATACTATTCTTCATATGAATGAAGGTAAATATCCTAAATTTCAGTATGTTTCAATTATAGATAAGATATTCAATGTTTATTTAATTTATATGTCTTTTAAGATGTTCAAAAATATGATCGAACAATTTTAAAGTGAAATTGAGACTCTGTGACCCAAAATGACATCGACATTGTAAATGGCTAGTTGTCATTTCAACTAATTTTGTGTTCATTTCACTTTATATTCACTTATATTTATATAAAAATTAACAAATTCAAGTTTTTATCATATATGAACGGCGAGTTAGATACAAAGTTCATCCGATGGTGACCAACAATATTGTTCTGTAAGTAACTTACACTCTATTTCACTACGAATAAAGGTCAGTAATACAAATTTCATTATATTCTCAACAAATTAGTTAATTCAACATGTACAAATCTTCTAAGATGTTTCAAACTACGATCGGCTAGTTTTTGAATGAAATTGCACCCTGCAACCTAAAATGGAATCTGATTGTTTTAAATGTATGGTTGACATTTTTACTCATTTAGTGTTCAGTTCTATTCATTCACGTTTGTTATGGATGGATGTTAATTGTTGAATTTAATCTTGAAATTGTGATTATTTTTTATAAATTTTGATATCTATTTTTATATGATTTTTGGTAACTATAACAAAGATCACTTGTTTGTGCAAACCAAAATGGCATATGGTCATTTTAAACACATGTCTAACGTTTTTACTCATTTAGTATTCGTTTCGATTCATTCACGTCTATAACCACATGAATGTTTAAGGATGAAAGTTTTATCTATATTTTGACGTTGTGGTCGACACATTTTTTCAAACTATAATGAGTCACTCCATAATCTGGTAGGAAACTACACTATACTTGGCAATAAAGAAAAACGTAAGTAGCAAGTGTGGTTTCGAAAACGTAGCACGTGTAGTCGTTCAATGTGTACGAGTCATGTATGATTTTCAAAGCATCTTTTACTAATTTCGGAGTGAATCGATACCCCATGACCCAAAACGAAATCTAGTCATTTTAAACGTATGGCTGACGTTTCTACTCATTTAGTATTCGTTTCGGTTCATTAATGCTCGTAACCACATGAAAGTTTAGGAATGAGAGTTTTAACTCTATTTCGATGTTGCGATCGTACATTCAATGACGGAGCTAGGGGCAGGGGGGCGACCGCCCCCCAACATTGTCCGCTGGTCCACTATTCCTAGTTAATTTGTAATGTATTTTTCAGTTTCACCCCTCCTAAAAAAATTGAATCGCCCCCGCAAAATTTTGAATTTTTTTTCCACTAATAAATATTGACCCAATAACTTACCATTTAAAATTCAACCATACAAAAATCTTACACCTAAACAAAAGATCCAATAGTTACTTGAATAAATAAATGGCTCAAATCCAATTTAAAAGCTAAGTTCCCAATTCCCAGACCCAACTAATTAAAATTCAATTCCCAAGCCGACCTAATTAAAAACCCTTACGGAATGACTAATTTCAGATGTCCAAGTTATCTCTACCATTTGTTATATAGATAGACATTCTACTTTTTGTCTTTTTGATGTCCATCTAACATTCATGTTTTCAATTTGTATAGTGTTAAATACATGATGGACATATTATTTTTGTATCGATAAACTGATTGTCTTTTTGGTCAGTCAATCTAACTGACCTATTTTCGTACTCAAAATCATAGTTTTCAATCCTCTTAATTAAAAAAATTTCGGGGGCTCCGCCCCCCTCCACCCCCAGTATTTTCGCCCCTCAAAATTGAAATCCTAGCTACGTCCATTAATACATTTATTCAAACTATAGTGAGTTACTCTATGGTAGTAAACTGCATTGCACTTGACAATAAAGAAAAACTAAGTAGCAAGTACAGTATCCAAAAATATAGCACGTGTAGTCGTTCAATGTGTATGAGTCATGTATGATGTTTCAAACACTGTTTTACTAGTTTCAGAGTGAAATAGATACCCCGTTTTAACAAAAAATGTATTCGTTTCACTTTATGTTCCCTCGTGTCCACATAAGATACTCAATAAATTAGTTAATTTAACACGTACAAATCTGTTAAGATGTTTCAAACTATGATAAAACTAATTTTTGAGTGAAATCGAGACATGTGACTCAAAACGGCATCTGATCGTTTTAAACGTATGGTTGACGTTTCTACTCATTTAGTTTTGTTGAATAAGGGTATATGAGGTAGTTTATAAATTATAATTTAAACTATTTATTTTAAACATGTTTTTTTGGTAAAAGGCTAAAATCCCAAATTATATTATTGAAGAGGCTATTTGACCCAATTATCACTATAAATATGCATATCGTAGTTTTCAACACTTCTATGTCATGCTTTGGAATTTGATACCCTACTTTTTTGGTACCCTACTTTTCCACCGATCATGATATTTATTTATATTATTTTTATATAATATTATAATAATGAGGAAATTGCACAAAATGTCAATTTTTGGCTTTACATTTGCAAAAATGTCACTTTTTTAAACTCTTTCCAAAATTGTCAATTTAGGACATTTTTGCCCCTCTGCATAATAGAAATACCTTGCAAGAAAGTGTTGTTGGGGTTTGCTAATGAAAAATTTCCCTATTAATATTTTAAATTCTTTTATCTTTTTTTTTTTAAAGAAAACTATTATTACTCAATATAATATAATATAAACAATTTTTATAATATTTAAAGTAAATTATCACATCACAACATTAATTATATTCAAATCAAACATTAAATGCTCCTAAAAATGTGGTATTAAGGATATTTTGGACATTTTGCACCAAAAAAGTGACATTTTTGCTCCCAAAAAGTGAAAGTGACAATTTTTTTTGGATTTTCAAATTTAGTGACATTTTTGTAAATTCCCCATATTTAATTGATAGAGTAATGTTATTCATCCTAATGGGAATGAAAATACAATTTATGTGATTTTAAATAATAGGTTAAATGAAATGTGAAATTAAATGACTTATTTAATTTCACCTATCATTTAATGCCACATTGACTCCACGAAAACTGCGTTTTCATCCCCAACGGAGATGAATAGCATTACTCTATTTAATTTGCATAGTTACACGAAAATGTTTAGATGATACGAAATTTTTGGTACCCTATTATAACTGAAAAATGCTGTGAGTACAAAATTTTTTTACAGAATTATCCATGGGAGTAAAAAATTGATTTTTCTACACCCCCTCCCTCCCGACGTGTCTATCCTATATAGGTACATGAATTTAGCAAAATTCATTATTTCTCTGACAATGATGTCTAATTAGAGAAATATCGAAGCATTCTCATCGAAGTAAGCAAAACAAACAAGGATTCTTAGGGTCTGTTTGATTGCAAATGTGGAATTTGAGTGGAAAGAAAATATTTTACCGAGAATTGAATTGTCTAGAATTTGTTTTATTGAGAATTGTAATTAATTGTGTTTGATTGGTATAATTTTTTACTTGAAAAATATTGAAAATTTTGTATTCATTTGACTTTGTTTTTCATGAAAATTGTCCATTAAAGTGATATTTTTTTTACCATTGGGTCTAACATTTGTTTCAATTGCAAAAAAAAAAAAAAAAGATAAAAGATAAAAAAAAAAATATCATACCGAATACCATTCGTTTGACTTTGTTTTGCATGTAAATTGTCAGTAAAAGTTTTTTTTTTTTTTTAACATTGTGTCTAGAATTTTTTCCAATTGTTAAAAAAAAAAAAAAAAACTGAAAAATCAAAACCAACCAAAAAATAAGAAATATTTTTCCTCCAAAAGCTGAAACGTAGGTGCGTGGGTGGAGTGCTGTCAAACATTTTCCAAGGTCATGGAAAATATTACCCATCAAATAGGGTCTTAGTTTATTTAGACATACTCACGTCTAGACATTATCGTCAAACTAAACAAAATGAAAAAGTTTCTATTCTCGCGCTCGTCTTCCTTGGCAACTCTGTCTAGAGGACATTTTGATTAAGGGAGACTACAATATAGGACGGTAGGGGGAGCAGGCCTGGATCATGCCTTTTAAATTTTCTAAGGTTAAAAAAAACATTTAATGATTTTTTTTTTAATGTATTAACCCAGTATAGAAAAAATATTTTGTCCCCCAACTCCATCCCGTGTACAATCATTTTACATGACTAAATGTAAATGGCCATAAATAAAAATTTAGGGGCTGTTTGTTTTTGCTAAAAAGCAGAAATCCAGCCGTTGGAATGGTAGAATTCCTACCGTTGGAAAAATTCAAGCAGCAATGTTTGACCCTTTGTGTGTTATGTGGGACCCGCCTGCAACAACTAACGGTCAAAAAATCACAATTGTGGATGTGGAAAATCAGTAGCAAACAGCATTTTAGATAATTATATTCATACGATGACCATTCATAATCCGCGCATGACATTACTCATAAATATATTACCATCATAATTTTTATTTGTCTCACCCACTTATACATAAATTAAAAATCATTTTTAATAAACGCAATACTAGTATTTTACAAATAAAACCCAGCCCTTTGGGCTCCATTAAAATCAAATTTCGAAGAAAAATATATTTAAGAGATATTTTGAAGAATGTGTGGTTAAAAAATAAGAAATTATTTTGAAATTACGTGTAATGTTATTTAATCTGAGAATGTGTAGTGAAAAAGAAGAGTGAGAAAATTGTATTTTGAATAAAATGGAACCCAATGTATTAAATAAAAAAATGGCATACTTCACTTTCTCTCATCCTCCGTCTAATACACACAAATTAGTAAATGCACCCTTTTGCCTTTAATTTGATTTAGAATAACCATATCAATTTTTATGCATTATTAGCATAAATCAGAAATCGAAAAACAACGTCGCCTGCTTTTTTTTTTTTTTTAATTTCTGTATATTGATTTTTATTTTTTTGGGAAGAAAATAGCAGAAAAAGAGGCCGATGGTTGTCTTGGCCACGACGAATCCCAAATGAAAAAAGTGCGTTCCTTTGTTGTCAAAGTCGAAGATGAAGGGGTGAATTTCCGCTGAATTTTTTTTTGTCCCAATTACATAGTTATGTTTCTTTATTGAGAATGTTTTATTTTGTTCGTTTACTAATATACACTTATTTAATTTGCCCAATTATAATCAATTTACTATTATTTATTGATAATTAAATAAGAGTAAATTATGAAAGTTTTTGACAAAAATTGATTTTTCAATAACATTAAAAACAAAAAACATTTTCCACAAAAATTGGCTTTAAAAACAAAAAGACATTTTTCAATAAGAATGTGTTCAAATTGGCTTTATTTTCCATTAAAAAAAAAAGACATTTCCCACAAAAATTCCTACTTTTGGAGTGTTTAACTGAAATATTTTTCAACTTTTGGTCATATAATCATATTTTTTCTCAAAAACAAGGAAAGTGTATTCTTTTGGAAGATGTTGTTTTTATTTTTCAGATAATTTACTCACTCTTTCTGTCTCTCTCATCTATTCCCTGCCTCATCCACCCACCAGTAAAAAATGGATTAATATAATATTTTCTTGATTGAAAACTAAATCAATCAAATATATTAATTAATAATTTTCATACAAATAAGTTCTAAATCATTCAATTGCCTATAATTTATTTTTTTTCCATACAAATTTCATACTCGCAATTAAACACACCATAAATAAAATTTCTTAATCCGTGTAAAAAAACAAAATCAGCCTATATAAATGGGGCGAAGGGAGTATTAAATCATGTTTGGTTTTACTAAAAAATTGGATTAAAATTTAATTTAAAGTTCATATTTAATTTAAACCATACATTTTGATATATATACAACTTTTTAATCATAAAAATCAACTTTTATCAAAATCAACTAAAAATATTATTTTTATCTAAATCAAATATGGGTAAAATAAAAATTAATGACATGATTAAAAATGAGAAGAAGAAAGATAGATACAAGGAAAAAATAGTGAAAACAAAAGAGAGAGGAAAGTTGATGTATTTCCTTTTAATTTAGAATAATATTATATAGCACCAGTGATGTTAGAACACCAATTTAGATGTTCACACTCGATAGATTTAATTTAATTTAATTTGAGGAGACTAAACACATTAAATTTCATTCAAATTAATTGTAAGCATTCAATAATTAATTTATTAAGTCCAATTGTGTGAAAAAGAGAAATTTGACAAACTCGAACTCCTCCTCGATTAAAATAGATAATGGAATGGAAGCTAAACTAGTAAACTTGACCTCTAGGGTTGGTTCAGTCGAAAGTGCAAAAGAAAATCTTTCGAAGGGAAGAATGTGCACAAATGCAGAAAGCAAGCAAAAAGTATATGTTTTAATGTAATGCTTAATTAATTTAAAAATGAAATACACAATATTAAACTTAGTACAGAAGTAAGATTACTAAAGATGAAATCTTAGCCATGAAGGTTATGCCTTGATGGAATTATTTAATAAAATATATTATATTCGATAAGCATCTCTTTATCTTATTATTTCTCTTTTTGAGAGAGAGAAAAACAAAAAATAAATAAATTTGCCGTAGATATATAGGAAGGGTGCATTAATTCACTTCTCTTTTTTACTTTTTGACACAAGGAAAATGATCATTTTAACATATCAATTACGAAATTTATTGTTTTAAAAGAATCTGAATTTAAATAATATTAAAAATATATGTAAGCAAGAAACGGAAAATCAATTCTCCCATTGCAGTTAGTTCGATAAATATTAATAGAATAATTGTAGTATGTGAACAAATATGTAAATTATTTGTTGTTTCGACAAAAAAAAAAAAGAAAGTAAAAGAATTTAATTTTTATTTCCAAATTTTATGAATTGAAAGCTTTGTAGCTAAGGTATGACTTTGTTTTTATTATGTTTTTCCTTTAAAGAAAAAAAGTATTTAGAGGAAAAAATAATAAAGAGTCCATATGTGGGGAAGAAAAGAATGATCCGCGTAAGAAAGAAGATAAAGAAAGAGCATTTAGTATGAAGAATTGCGGGCTTGCATTTAGTATCAATAATATTTCAAAGTATAGCCCCTTTGAGTCTACTTTCAAATGAAAGAAACATTTCGTCTCGTTGGTTGAGTTATAACTAGGGATATCAAAGAGTAAGCCGAAACTTGAAGTTCAGGCTGGCTCGAGTAATAATGGTTCGGACTTTTTTGGCTCGAATCGAGCTTTTGTTGGACCAAAAAATCTAAATTCGACTCGAGCTTTCGGCTAGGGGCCTTATCGAGCCGAGTAGGCTCGTGATTTTTTTTAGAATTCGTAACAAATCTAATTTTTTTTTAAAGAATTTAAAATTTGTACAATTTATACGAATTATAAATTAAATAAAAGTTACAACCCTCTTCAAAATTTGTGCAATTTATATGAATTATAAATTAAATAAAAGTTACAACCCTCCTTTTTAAAATTTGTGCAATTTATATGGATTATAAATAAAAGAATTTAGAATATTGCAAGTTAAAACTAATTGAAATAAATTGATATGAAGCTCAAAATTTTACCTCATATTTATAATCAAAAAAATATATCCGTTTTAACTAAATTTAAATTTAAAACTCAAATTTGAAATTTGAGTTTGATGTGATTTAAAACCAACTACACGCTGCCTAATATTACAGTTCATTTTCAAATTCCAATATTTGGTCAGTGACAATGAATGCACTCTTGGATTGTATAAAATCAACAATTCTGGTACAGTACCACAATGGTTGATATAATTCTTGACATAATGTTACATGATATTATATTATTAGATTGCTTAAAATGCAGTCAACTTCTTCATTCAATTATTTATTGTCAATGCATTGATCCACCTCTTTATGGCAAAGTGGCTTCATTCTATTTGTAATTGCATCACGTTAACCCACCAGACTAATGTCTAATCTCTATTCGATATTCGAAAATTATAATTAGACTAACATGGTCATTTTGTCCTTCTAATTATTTTATTCCTTAAACTCTCATTTTCTGCAATAGTTATTGTGAACCATTCATAGAACTTGACTTTGTCAACGCTGAACATTTAGCTCAGTTAATTGTTCATAAAAAATAATTAAGAGGACTTCCTCGAGCTTTATTTAGGGAGATAATATCCTGGTGCAAATAAATGTTCACTTCTTCGTTTACTATTGAAATCCCAATATATTGAAGTACTTGATCATATCAATTGAAATATCACCTATTAGCATATTAAAGAACCTCGCCCGTCTATGTTTCTGGCATCCTTTAGTCTATTTTATGAAATCGGACAAGATGGTTGGCCAGTAATGGCCATGCCCTCTGATCAGCCAACTCATTTTATGCTCTGCTTGATATGATCCACATGCTATACTCCATGGACTTGAAAGAGAATTTTTTCGGCTTCGAATTCATTAATAATGTCAAGTATTTTATTTAGGATTTAGGTAATTCATATGATAGTAACGTTGAATTTAGAAATTATCCGTAAGATCACGCTATAAAATTATATTTTAACTAATGATTTGCTCAGTGCACTTTAAGTGCACTAGTGTCACGACTAAAAAATAATTCCCGATCAAAATAAAAATAGCGTCACATTTCTTGACAAAGTAAGAGCCCGACTCATATTATAACAAAGCGATCGAATGCATTTAGCCCTTGTTTGTCACTCATTAAAATTATAATTCATTTTTTCTATTCTTATCAACCACATATTTTTCAATAAAATAATATTACACATAATCTCAAACTTTTCCTTCTTTTTTAACCTAACATTTCTAAAAAAAAAAACCACTATTCCAACCATTAAAATTTCAAAATAATGGGGACAAAACGGGGGCTTAGTTACTTGCTCAATTAAATTTAAAAAAAATGCAACATACATTTGAATTAACAATAAAAACGAAATATTATTAATTAACTGCTAAAACCTCATACACACACACACACACTAGTCTTTCCCTGGTGCGATGCACAAATTTATATGAGGTGATAAACAATTCTAATATGAGAAACACATGCTAATTGATTTTTCAATCCAATTAGATGCAAAACACTTCATAAAATTAACTTGCGAGTGAATGGGTAATTTTAAATAAAAATATATACACCAGATAACTAATTTAAATTTTGAGAAATTTCTTTGAAAACAACATTTGTTGTTGAATTGGATGGTACCGCTATTCGATCGCAACAAAGAATTCTCAATCTCGAACGGTTTGTAACTGCAACATAAAGTTGGCCATGACTGAATCGTTTAATCGTTAAAAAGTAAAACGACAATTCAATACTGATTTAGACTCACAAAATTTGCCACTGACTACTAGTACAATTATAGTCCAAAAATCGTTGAATCATTCAACTGAAAAAGGGGTCAAAAAGATGGGAAAAATTCAGCATTTCAAATTTCATTTCACATGGCATGTATAATAATTATAACCAAGCTTTTACTGAAAGTAATCAGCAATTTTATCACATGAACTCACCAATAATTATGGCAAAAATGCACCCTTCTGACTTCTGCGAATTAAAATCAAGAAAACAACAGGTAAAAACTTTACTTTCAGAATAACAAACATAAAAAAGGGAAAAAATTGGTGTAAACAAACATTTATTTTTTTAACTTCACCTGCCTATTTTTTTACTAAAATTATTGCCTATTTTAAGCTTAGCCAACATGCTACCATTTGTTAAAATACCCTAAAATATGGAGACCGAGTCTTCTAACTTCACTTAGTGCCCTAGCCATAAACATCACAAAAAATTTATTCATCTATAAAGTCTTTTTCTAGATTGCACAAATGAATTAGAGATAAATAATGTTTGTTAGATCAAAGAACCAATAACCCAAGATAGAGAAAATGATGTCAACGAAAAAGATGGTGAGGAAAGTAAACTCATGTCTAGAATGGAAATGGACAATAGAATAAGGATTCTGTAAACTCCAGTTAGAATAAGTTAATACCTTGCACAAATTTTCTTCTTCCTTCATCAACTCCATATAGCTTAGCTTCACAGACAAAGCACCATATCAATTCTTTAGTATCATTTGGATTTTGTTTTATTGCCTTGTTTTATTTAATATTACGTATCAAAGATGACTGATATGCTTTAACTAAATTATAGAATTGAATTTCATGATCCCATAATACCAATATAAGTCTAATTCTTTGACTAGAAAGAAAAAAATAATAAGAAGAAATGACTTGTTTGTTTGTGGCTGGTCAATACTGCCGGCCTTCCACACGCGGAGTTGGTTCCTCCGTAATTAATTGCTGATTTTGGTTCCTCCGTGTAAAGTTTATGAACTTTAACATCCCTCATTTTATCCCTATGTACCACCTATTCCTCAACATCCAAAATGGATACAAAAAGCATTCTGGCAAGTCCCCAGTCACTCCTACAAATAAAAATGAAACCATAAAAAGTTAAAACTAAGCACAATATAACACCTATCATAGGCTCACAGAAAATGATAGCTTTATTGTAGAGTTCACACCAATAAATTAGAAAAATTGGTCTGACGTCCAAAACTCATTCTACTTGTACTTGAATAAAGAAAATAAGTATGAGCCACGTCCCAAAATTCTAGCATTTATAGAAAATAGGAACAACTGATAATAATTGCAAAGGGCAAAATTGGAACCCGCCAATTAGAATCTACAATACAATAAGACTTTCTTCTGCAATACATCTAATACACAGTAAAAAAATAAAAAACCACAAAAATATAAAACGGCTCCTCCACACGCGGAGGCTGGTGCCTCCGCATTCGGAGGCACGCCAGCATACGGAGGAACCATTCCTCCGCACGACGGAATATGCGACTTTTAGTGGTCTAATGGTCGGAAGTCCTTGTTTTTAATGGTTATATCAATGTGGGGCCAAGTAATGCGACTTTAATAGGAACGGTTGCCAAAATGCGCTTTTGTGTCCAAACTTTGGTTTCAAGCAACAGTACAAATAACAGCATCAAATGCTGACACTGGAGAAGGCTGGTGAAAGCCTCCACGTGCGGAGCGTAATAGCCTCCACATGCGGAGGTTCCAACGTCCGCACGCGAAGGCTGGTGTATGGAGGCACCAGCCTCCTCGCCTCCAAACAGGAGGCTGGTGAAAGCCTCCGCGTAAGGAGTTTTTGCCTCCGCATCTGCCTTCTGGTTTTTTTTGGCCAGATTTCTCCATACCTCTCCTCCTCAATTTCTCCACTCATGTCTCCAGTTGTGAAAAGACGTCATTCTCAAGAGGAAAAACAAATGTAAAGAAAAAGTAAACACAGTACGTGACGGGACAAATGTGGACGAACACAAAATTAAAATATAAAAACATGGTACAAAATGGAGAAGAATTCACCGATTCCAACAAAAGGCGCAGACCGGAGATGGAAAGGAGAGCCATTTGAGAGTTGATGTGAGAAATGCAGCGTGATTCGAACTCTGTTTCAAAAGTGGCTTGATTGCAAATATGGGATCTTGCCGACTGGAGATAGACAGGATCGCGCAGTCTGCCGCTTGGGTCGTCGCAGACTGAGAGTTGAGGCGATAAAGAAATGGATAGGAAATATGTTAGAATTGAATTTGAATTTGGTCTGCAGCTCACACATTTTTTCTTTCTTTTCTTTATTTTTTTCCTTTTTTTTGCCCTTCCTTGGGCGGGAAATTGGGGCAGCATCTTAGGCGGGAATACTGTGTTTCAACAATCAGAAGTTGGAGTTTTTTAACTAATAAACCTTGTTAAACATTATTATATATGACAATCCAGTCGTGCAAAATCAATGCAGTACTATATTCACTTTGCCAAGTTCGACGAAAGTGCCTATATAGTTCAAAATTTGTGCAATGAATTAAGAGACAGTGAACTAAAAATATCTGTTAACTTTCCATAGTTTGACAAGAATGTCCGAATTGTTTGAAATTCAATGAAAAATGAAGAGGAAGAATTTGTTAAGACTTTTTAAGTGAAATGTATACTTGTCACAAAGTATTTAAAAAAAATAAAATTATTTACTAAATCAAAAGTAATGTGAGAAAAATCATTTTTCCCTACAAGTACCCTATGGGGAAAATTTCTATTTAAAAGATACTATCTTTATTATGTATTAAAAGTATAGCAGAATTATAGGAAATATTTAGAAAATAAATTATTTCATTACAAATATAATCGAAGAATAAATCATATGGAAAACTGGGACACTGTTTGAAATTGATGTAGACATTTTTCTACCTTGCTTCTGTATAATTTGTTTGTTTATTGGGTCCACCTCCACCTCCACCTCCATCTCCATCTCCATCGTTAGTCAGATGTCTTAATAAATTGCATAGTATATCAGCAACTATGTATTAATTTATTATTAATAACACGCGTTATTTAGTGTGATCGATTTAGAATTTTTATTTTTATTTTCAACATTCTATTTATGTCATTAATCTCCACACCCAATTTATTTATTTTTTGAAATTTCATTCAGAAAAGCTTAAATTCTTAACAAGTGAAATCGACACTGCAGCTGATGCAATTATGACTGATACATTTTTTATTCTTTTGTGAGTTTATTTTTTATTGTAAAACGTGTTGAAATTGTTATAGCAAGATGAAGAAGAGAGCAATGTAAGCTAGGGTTCAAACAAAGAACGAGTTCAATCCATTAATTAGAAAAGAGAGATTACAAGGGAATAAATATCAAAATGGCAAAAAGACTAAACTACCCTAATCAAGTAAATAGAACTACCATTATACCCTTTAATATCCCCCTTCAAACTCACGATATGACAGCAAGAAGTATCGAGAGTTTGCTAATCAAAAAACGAAAATGTTGAACAGAGTGTGATTTCGTGAAAAAATCAGCTAGTTGCATCGAAAAAGAAACAAAAGGTAAAGTAAGAGTGCCATGCAGAAGATGGTGACGAATGAGATAACAATCAATCTCAATGTGCTTTGTCCGCTCATGAAATACGGAGTTGTGAGATATTTGAATAGCTCTCTTATTATCATAATACATATGAGTCGGAGTGGAAAGAATAACACCCATATCTGCAAGTAACCAACACAGCCAAATAATTTCAGTAGTAGTGGATGCCATAGCACGATACTCAACCTTAGTAGAAGATTGAGAAACAACAGTTTGCTTCTTACTTTTCAAAGAGATAAGATAATCATCCAAAAATACACAAAAGCTAGTGGTGGATTTACGAACAGTTGGATCACTAGCCCAATCAGCATTAGAGTACGCACGTAGCTCTAAAGATGATGTTGACGGAAATAAGAGGCTCTGAAAACAAGTGCCACGAAGATAACGCAAAATATGACCAACAGCAGCCCAATGAACTGTAGTAGGAGATGCAACAAATAAACTAACAATATGGACATCATATGTAATATCTGGATGAGTAATAGTAAGATATACCAAGCAATGAACAATTGTACGATATAAAGTAGGATCTGTCAAAGGTCTACCATCAGAGGGAGAATACCGAACGTTAGTCTCAAGAGAAGTATCAATAGTTCGAGTATCAGTAAGACGAGCACGTTCAATGGCGTCAGATGTATGCTTAAACTGAGATAAAAGATAACCCTTAGGAGAAAAAGCAACCTCAATACCTAAAAAGTAGCGTAGAGGACCCAAGTCCTTTATTTCGAATTGACGAGCTAATTCTGACTTCAAGATAACAATGCCATCAATATCATAACCAGTAATAATCATGTTATCAACATATAAAGAAAGGATAATACGACCTGCTGAAGTACACCGAACAAAGAGAGCAGAATCATGATGACTAGATGAAAAACCAATGGAGGCAATAACAGTAGAAAACTTTTCAAACCAAGCACGAGGTGCTTGTTTTAGATCATAAAGTGCCTTCTTGAGTTTACAAACGTCTCCAGGGTTATGAGAAACACCAGGAGGGGGCACCATATAAACATCCTCATGAAGAGATCCATTAAAGAAGGCATTTTTAACATCCATCTGAAAGATACTCTATCGATGAACAGACGCAATAGCAATCAGTGTACGAACAATAGTTATCTTTGCAACAGGAGGAAAGGTCTCCTTATAATCCATACCATACTGCTGATTGAATCCCTTAGCAACTAATCTAGCTTTATATCACTCAACTGAGCCATCAGCTTTTGTTTTGATCTTATAAACCCAACGAGAAACAACATCACGTTTATCATGTAGCAATGGAACCAAATCTCAAGTATCAGTCTTATGCAGTGCAGAAAGTTCCTCAGCTATAGCCTCATGTCAAAGAAGATCAAGAATAGCCTCTTTAAAGGAAAAATACTCAGATAGTTTGTGAATAAAGGTTAAAAAACAATTAAATGGATCTGAATAGCAAGAATAACTAAAATTCGGTAACTGGGTAGGCTTACGAGAACGCTGAGGATATCGAGGTGGTGGAGAGGGATCTACAATCTCAGAAGGTACTTGGAAAGCCATATACGGAGTGGAAACATCAATGACTTCGTGATCCATTGCATTCGTACCTGTGGTGCATTGAGTATCTATAATGCATGGAGTATGAGAGAGTGGATTATATGTACTATCAGAGAATGGATCAATGCAAATGAGTTCAGACTTAGTCATGTTATGAGAGTGATCAGGAATAGAAAAGAATTGAATATGCTCAAGGAACGCAACATGACGAGAGAGATACAAATTTTGACTAATAGGATCAAAACAACGATAACCCTTTTGTCCCTCGCTATAACCCAAAAACACACAAATAACAGAGCGTGAAGTTAACTTGGTACGCTCTACTTTAGGACAAAAAAAAAACATGTACAACCAAAAAATTTCAAAAAAGAATAATCAGGAAGATGTCCATATAATGTTTCAAAGGGTGACAAACCGAAAGTGTGAGACAATGGAACTTTATTGATTAAATAGACAGCAGTAAGGATGGCTTCACCCTAGAATTCTCTAGGAACTTTGGTAGATAACAAGAGAGAACAAGTAGTTTCAACTAGATGCATATGTTTCCTTTCAACGACACCATTTTGTTGTTGGGTATCAGTACAAGCGGTTTGATACAGAGTGCCCTCAGAGGTAAGTAATTCAAAGAATTCAGTAGAAGTATACTCTCCGCCTAAGTCACATCTGAAACACTTAATTACAGTCGAATGTTGAGTTTTGACAAGAGATCGAAAAGATTTAAAGATGGACAAAAAATCAGAACGACATTTCATAAGATAAACCCAACAATAATGACTATAACCATTAATAAAAGAAACATAATATCTTGACCCTCCTTTTGTAGCAATAGGAGAAGGTCCCCACACGTCAGAATGTATAATATCAAATGGCGTAACAAAAGAAGAAGTACTTTGATAGAAAGGTAAAACATGATATTTGGCAAGTTTACAACCACTACAATCAGAAATATCACGAGTCTGTAAGTTTCCTTAAATTCCTTTGGAAACTAAATACTTCAAATGATTACCAAAAATATGACCAAGACGAGAATGTCATAAATAAAACTTAGAAAAAGGACTTAAACAAAAAGATGATAAATCAACACTAGTTACTGCAACATCTGGTCCTTTCGGATTGTCCAAAACATATAATCTCCCGTGTCTACAGCCTATCCCAATCAGCTTTTGAAAGCGAGGATCCTGTACATGACAAGCAGTAGAAGAAAAATGAACTAAATATCCATCATCACATAATTGGCCAACAGAGACAAGGAATGCAATAAACATTTGAAAGATATAAATTTTGTGTGCTAACAGAACCGACACCTGCCAAGGGCATTGGAGTGCCATCAGCGGTCATGACAGATACAGATGACTTAGAAGGATACAAAGAAACAAAGGATTTCGAGTCAGGTGACATATGATTAGACGCATCTAACCTATATAGAGGAGGTTGCACCTGAAGGATTCTGGGACGACAAACCTACATGTGAAGATGCAGACAAAGAGTGTGGCTGTTTGGTAAGGAACATCTGAAACTACTCAGTAAGATCAGATAAAGTAGGACCAGAAGGCTGCGAAGTATTAGTACCAGATGAGTCAAAAGGAGTACAACAGCTGCTGTATTTGTACTGGGCCTATAAGATAGATGTGGTGATTGACCTCCCAAAATTTCCAGACGACTAATATTGCCACCTTTGTGTGGATCGTTGTTAACGTTTTGGAGGTTGTTGTTTATCCAATAACCTAGGACACTGTGCCTTCCAATGTCCTTTCTGCTTGCAAAAGCTACACTTATCACTTGTAATTCTCAAATAAGACCTCGTCCGATTCTGTGTGAGTGGTCGAGAAAGGACTGCCAAAATTGAAGTAGTGTATGTAGGGAGAGATATTTTTTCTTTACGAGATTTCAAACGTATTTTCTCTGCTAGAAGTTCACTAACAACATAATCAACGGAAGGAAGTGGATTATGATGCAAAATTGACCCGCGAAGTCCTTCAAAATCATCACGGAGAGCCATCAAAAACTGAACCAAATGCCATCATTCTCTGCTCTTAATATATGGTTTATAAGTTCGAATTTCACCGTCCCCTGTAAAAGTCAACTGATCCCAAAGGTTGGTCATTGTAGAATAAAATTCTTGAACACTCATATTTTTCTGCACTATTGCTCGAATATCTGCCTCCAATTGGTATTCCGTTGCAAAATTAGACTGTGTGAACAACATTGCTAAATGATCCCAAATTTCCTTAGCTGTCTCATATTTTGCTAATTGTATACCAATAAAGTGTTCAACAGAATTAAATGTCCAAGTTGTAATTTTAGCATTGTTCTTATCCCAAGTGCGAAACATTTCAACAAACTTATCATTTTCATTTTCATCGAGTTGAGGTTTGGTCTCAATACCAGTTATATAATCCCACAAAATTTTCCTTTCACCACTCCAATATGAATAATTTTTTCCATCTAGTCTCACAATAATTGATTACGCCCAAAGAATAACGCGGTAGTTGTAGCACAGCTTCGGGGTATCGTATCCACATGGAGATGGAAGAATATTTAAAGGATCAAAAAATAATGGATTGTTCTTTCATGAGCGTAGTTGAATTCAATATTGGAAAAGTAAAGTTAAAAATCAATAATTTAAAATGGTGAAGCATCGAATTCTCTTGGTTGGATTGGATCATTCACATCAATTATTCAGTTTTATAACTCAATTAGAGGCTTTTATCCCAACACTCTAATCAGAAGATTTATCGTGAAAACTAATTTATTTTACAAATGTAATCCTAGAATCTAGATTTATGACATGCTTATACAAATTTTATTGAAATTAGATTCATAAATCGACCATATATTTCAAACATAAAGTAGTAAATAAATCACACCAATAAAATAGTTGAGATTTCAATTCAATAATTAATTCAATTCGTCGATAGAAAAAGCATGACTGAATCTATGATTAATTTAATAAAAGTTAAATCAAACTCAACATATATTCACGAAACTGAAATTTAACAAATATTTCGATTAAACAATGGAAAAATGATGACGAAATCCATGAAAAATGTAATACATCAAATACATGCGTGAGATAACCAGAAGGGAGCTCAGAATCAGGAGTAGAGACCTGCAAGACAAAAGGTAAAGTTCTCTCATTAGAAACTGGCAATGTAAAATAAGAACTATTACCTGATTCTTGATCATCTATCTCAAGATGTTTATTGATGATGAAGTCTACTCCATTCGGTTCTAGAATTTCCTGTGCTGGTCCAAGGAACATATTATCAGCAACCTCTTGAGTGAGTGCATCAATCATGTGGGTTTGATGACACTCGTTATCCTCCTCTAACTGCTTAGTGATATGGAAAATGTTGACTTCTAGAGTCATATTCCTAAATGATAGTTTCATAAGGCCATTCCTACAATTAATCAGAGAATTAGTAGTAGTAAGGAACTGTCTACCAAGAATGATATGAATTTTAGAGTCAGCATTCATATCATCTTTTACATCCAACACCAAGAAATCCACGGGATAGTAAAATTTATCAATTTGAATCAAGACATCCTCAACTACTCCCCTAGGTCTAACAGTGGACCTATCAGCTAATTGTAAAGCCAAAAATGTAGGCTTCATCTCACCCAAACCAAATGACAAGTAAATAACATAAGGCATGAGGTTGACATTAGCCCCTAAATCTAGAAGAACTTGTCTAAACTCATGACTTCCAATGATACAAGACACAATAGAACAACCATGGTCCTTATACTTAGGCGAGACTCTTTGTTCAATCATTGCATTCATTTGCTTGGTCAAAAAAATGGTTTTCTTGACATTGTGTTTCCTTTTGATAGTACATAAATCCTTAAGGATTTTAGCATACGTAGGAATTTGTGAAATTACATGCAAAAGGGCAAATTGATTCTTACCTGCTTTAGATGCTCTAAGACTTCACTATGTTCACTAGCAGATTTTGAGGTTGACTTAAGAGCTAGTGGGAAAGGTGCTCTCACTGGATTTTTCATCACTTCCTCCCTAGAGCTACTCTCTTCAGACTCACTAGACTTTTTTTTCAGTTTTCATAGGTCTAGGGGTTTGTTCTGTGACTTTTCCTGACCTAGTGGTTATGGTAGTTACCTCCCTAAGATTGTTTACATTAGATCCTGAGAGCTGGAAATTTTCCACGTTCCTCTTCAGTTAAGGCATTAGTTAGTTTGGAGATATAATTCTTGATTTCCTTATGATCCTCAACAATTTGGGTAATCATAGTCTCGAATTTTTGATTGTTTTCCCCTGTGCCTCCATGAAAGCATGTAAGATATCTTCTAAGGAATTCCTAGATGACGTGGGTTGGTATGAGGGTGCATTGTAAGCTCTATTCGTTTGGGCAGGTTGCTGGTTTTCAGATTTCAAGCTAAAATTGGGATGATTTCGCCACCCTGAGTTGTAGCTTTCAGTTAAAGGAGCATTTGGTTTGTTATACGTACCTAAGGCATTGCAATATTCTTCATAAACCCCCATCATCTCAACGAGAGTAGAACAGTCTTGCGCTGGATGACCAATTCCACCACACACATCACAAGATCCAGAAGACTCAACACAAGCGGCAGTAGATGTAGGCTTTGAACTCTTAGTGCGTAGGTTTTCAATTTCTCTAGTCTACTTTAGCTTTAAGATTATCTTCTTCCCTAAGATGATAAATGCCTGCACTAGAAGGATTTATTACGGCTCGTAACCTATTGGCGCTATCAGTAACACTAGGACCAGTCCAAGTGTGACCTTTTTCTGCTAGTTCATCTAAATATTCTATAGACTCATCAGGATCTTTCTATAAAAATTCACCATTACACATCATCTCTATAAATTGACACTCCCTAGATTTCCTTCAAAAAAATAGCTTACAATGTGCCAACTCTCATAACCATGGTGCAGACGAATAGCTTGGAGTTCTTTATACCTTTCCCACACTTGATATAAAGTTTTACTCTCCTTTTGGATAAAAGAAGAGATTTACTTTTTCAACGCAATAGTTTTGTGGTGGTGAAAGTATTTGCTAAAAAATATTTGGGTCATTTCAGCCCAAGTTCCAATCGAACGTGGTCTTAATAAATACAATCAGCTTTTAGCACTTTCTTTAAAAGAAAATGGGAAGAATTTAAACATAATTGCATCCATTGTACCATATTGATTGTGGAAGGTTGTTACAACTTTCTTGAATTCCCTGACATGCATATATGAGTTTTCATTCTCAAGTTCATGAAAGTTAGAAAGAAATTGAATCATTCAAGGTTTAAAATCTACATGTGGCATGTTGGGTAGAAACATAATACATGACGGTGTAGATGTACGTGTGGGGTGTAGATAATTATGCAAAATTCTATACGGTACACCATACTCATTGTCAGACATTGTGTTATGTGATGAAGTGTCAGTTTTAACAGATATAGAATCAAAAGTAGGGTTAAAAAGATGTTCAAACTCTGTGACGGGTCTGCCCACAGATCCTCCTCGTTTTCCTCGATACCTGCTCATAGAAAAATTAAAAGAAAATAAAGTGAAAATATGAAAAATACAATAAAAAAATTAAACTAACTAAAAACAAAATAAAAGGAACGATGTCACCCTTTTGTAGTTGATTCTTGCGTATTTTGTACCGTTTCTCCGGTAACGGCGCCAAAATTTGACTACGCCCAAAGAATAACGCGATAATTGTAGCACAACTTTGGGGTGTCGTATTCACATGAAGATGGAAGAATATTTAAAAGATCAAAAAGGGATGGATTATTCTCTCAAGAGTGTAGTTGAATTAATATTGGAAAAATGCAGTTAAAAATCAATAATTTAAAATTGTGAAACATCGAATTTCCTCGGTTGGATTGGATCGTTCATTTCAATTATTCAGTTTTATAACTCAATTAGAGGCTTTCATCCCGACACTCTAATCGGAAGATTTATCGTGAAAACTAATTTATTTTACAAATGTAATTCTAGAATCTAGACTTATGACATGTTTACACAAATTTTATTGAAATTAGATTCATAAATCGACCATATACTTCAAGTATAAAGCAGTAAATAAATCACACCAATAAAATAGTTGAGATTTCAATTCAACAATTAATTCAATTCGTCGATAGAAAAAAAATGACGGAATCTATTATTAATTTAATAAAAGTTAAATCAAACTCAACATATATTCACGAAATTGAAATTCAACAAATATTGCGATTAAACAATGGAAAAAGCATCACTGAATCCATGAAAAATCTAATAAAAATTAAACCAATTTCAATGTAAATTTATAAGAATTAAAACCTAAATTCTAGCATTGTTTGACAATGAAAAGATCAAAATAACTGAATGAAAGATATGAAATCACCAATTCCAACCGAATTCCTTTGTAACTTTACCAAAAGCTTTAGTTTCTCATGTGTTTCTTGAGCCAAATTAATGAAAGAATGGTGTAGAATGAAGAATGAGGCGTTCTAAGGTGTTTTGGGATGTATTTATGGTTGAACAGTCGTGCAAGATATGTTACCAAAGGAGTTTGAGTCGTAGAAGGAAACTAAAGATTTGTTTCTGAAAAATTCCTGTGCGCGCGAGCTATATATTTCCTTGCGCACGCTCCGTTCATTGGTTTTAAGCTCGGTAAGTGAAATTCATGAACGCAAGAAATTCATGCCCGTGCGCGCGCGAGAGAATTTGCCTGTGCTCTCGCAGGTTTGTCTCTGAACAGCGTTCCAAATTTTGGTCATAACTTTCTCCATAGGTATCCGATTAAGCTGATTCAAAATGCGTTGGAAAGCTAACTTAAAGGAATACAACTTTCCTTGAAATACCATCTTCAAATTCGATCGTGTTCCATATCAAAAAGGGTCTCAATATGAGGCTAAAAACTGGTGCAACATTTTCAACTTGAAAGTTGATATGTGATAATGTTTTGGCTATATTTCATCCATTTGACTCCTTCCTTCATCCAATTGACCTCTAACACTCTCAAATCTTCATCACAAGGTTAGAAACAAGTTAGAGTATATGCACTTTAGTCCCTGAACTTTTGTTTTCCTCCATTTTGGTCATTTTTCACTTGTTTCTCTTTATTTCCGCTACATTCATCACTTGTCCTGCAAAACATGAATTGCATAGAATTAAATTATATTCCAACATATTAATCAACAATTGCTCATATTTTAACAGTAAAATAAGTATGTAAAAATGCATGAGTCAGTAATCGATTGAAGCAAATCATCACTTACACCCGCCATCACGAAGGATTCAACCAACAAACAAAACATTGGAATCCAAATTAAAATTACCAGAAGAGAAAACGAAGCTGCTTTAAGCACTGTAAAACAGCCCCAAACCAACAAATAGTCTGAAAGAGAAGACCCAACGAAAAGGAAGGAACCAGAACTCTCCACCCGCCAACAGAAATAACTAAGTCACTGCACCTCCTTTTGACCGTATAATCATACCAAACTGAAATGGAAATATGAAATTGAAGCTGTCACAATCCTTAAGAATGTAGCCCAGAACTAACCATTGCCCCAGGTAGGAGATAAATCAAGGCTCTGATACCATGTTGGAATTGTTATAACAAGATAAAGAAGAGAGCAATGGAAGCTAGGGTTCCAACAAAGAACGAGTTCAATCCATTAATTAGAAAAGAGAGATTACAAGGGAATAAATAACAAAATGGTAAAAAGACTAAACTACCCTAATCAAGTAAATAGAGCTACCATTATACCCTTTAACAAAATGAATAGTAGAAATTTCATTTTTTTTGGAATAATATAAAATGACATAATAACTAGGATAATATGTAGAGATAAACATGTTCCAGAAATGATTCAGAATGTACTGTTGCAATTTGGAAACGTGACTACGAAATGAGAGAGCGATATCTCAAATGTTTCCGATATAAAATTCTTTTAAGAGGATAGATTGTGATATCACGAAAATCTTTAGCCCCTATTCGAAGGTCATTATTTTGAAAAAAAAAAAAAATTTGATGTTTTGAATATTGATTTTTTTGAGAATGTGTAGTTAAAAAATGAGGGAAATTTTTTGGGTTTACATGTAAAATATGTTATTGTGTAAATGTGTGGTTAAAAATGAGTATAAAAATTAAAGAATTTTGTTTTAAAGGGAAACAAAAATATTTTATCTTTAGTGTTTTTGTTAAAATCCTAACAAGAATCATGTATATTGATACCACTTGTTAGAAATAGAAGAAACGAGATTATATGACACAAAATGAAGTAACAATCACAACACGAGAATAATTGATAGAAAAACTGAAAATTTATTAATAATAGAGAAAGAATACAAAATATTGTATTTCTAACTTATACAAAGTCACGTGAGAGCCAAAAATCACGTGGATTATATATAGGATTTAAAAGAATATGTTATGGTTATAAAGATTATCAAAATCATGTCAAAAGATGGAATCAATTCTTTTTCGGATATATAAGTTGCTCGAGCACCTATCAAGCGACAACTCCGCCGTTCGAGCGCCATAGCTAGCGGTCAGCTAGCGAAAATGTGGCAAATTTTTCTCCTTGTTCCATAATTTAATCTCTTTAAGACCACTTCAATCAAAATTCTAATACTCACTAGAATTTGAGTCAAACAACAACAATTTTCATATTGAATTTTGGACCTTTCAATTTAGGGTTGTTTGACAAAGTTTTTAATAAAAAAATTAATATATTTTGATAAAAGTCAATGAAATATGTGATTGAAAAATTAATAAAATATTGCATATCTCATGAACTTTGTTATTAAAATTAATGATTGATTTTGAACTATCCCAAACAACCACTTATTTAAATATTTTGTCAACGGTTAGCTTCCATGAGCTATCTCTAGCTGATGGCTTAACTTTTAATTCAAACGTATAAATGTGTTTATAGCAAATCATTTTTAGTTTTTTTAACAAACTTTGCCTTAAATATAGAGGGTTTTTTTTTTTTACCCTCATTTTCAAACATATATCTGTTTCACGTCTAAATCGAGCATCGCTAACAGTTAAAAGAAGATTCAGACGATTGTGTAAGGAGCAACAACCTCTCGAAACAAAATCCCAACGATGGGTGTTTTATTTATGAAGATTACAATATGGGCGAAGCGACATGCCTCCAAGGGGCACAAGCACATTGAATTCGTAAAGTAATTGAAAGTTAACAAGAAGAAAAGAAATAAAATTACATAATTCTCTGTTTGAGAGTCGTTTGATTCCTTCATCTTTTAAACTCTTCTTTTTCTTTTATACTCCTTTGACAGTTTATCTTGTGGAACCGTTTGAAAACTGCCAATCGTCCTGTAACTACCCACTTTCTCCATAATGGATGATTTGTTAAGAAACTACAGTTTCCAACTGCTGCCATTACTCCCATTGCTTAATTTCTTGTAACCGAAATTCTTGGATCGTGGAATGTGATAAAATTACCCATTAATTGCTTCAATAACTGTTGCTTCGAATAGCAATCAAGACACTATATTCGCCCAGATCTTGGGTGTCACACATGCTTGAGAGATGATGGGCTCGCTCAGATCTTGGACGTCTCACATGCTTGAGCGATGATAGGTCTCCATTACATAACTGGTTCATTCTTCGAATTTCTTAACTTGGCTTCATTCTTTGGACCATTTAGTTGGACCTTGTTTTTGTATGTCAACAAGACCTTTAAATAAAATAATTTCATATGTAAATCCAAAATATTTATCTACTTTTTAACCATACATTCTCGAAAAATATATTTTTTTACTAAATCTATTCATATAAAAATATCTACCAAACAAGGCATAGAATTTGAACAATTAGTAGCATACATCTGAGTTTCATTACAGGAACAATTTTGATGTGAAAGCCCACAATAGGATTAATCCGAGGCCGAGCCATCTGTTTTCAATGCAAAAACCAGCACTCTTTTGCTGAGCGCTCGTTGTTCCAGGGGTTCCTACAGGAGCACTTGTAGGATTAGATTCAACTGTCCCATAAATAGATCGTTGAGATAATACATCAGTGGAAATTGTATGCTGTTCATACCATTATTTTTTGGTCCTCCTGAAACTGGGGAGCTGGCAGTATTATTATTGGTACCAATTTGATAGAACACTTGAGCATCTGGTGAATTTGGAGGCAAGTTCAAGAGAGCTGCAACATATAGTATTCAAAAATCAATTACGAGGATAATAGTGTAGTCGATTCCAGCATAGAGCCCTACTTTAAGTGCTTGTCCGGAACACGACTAGACAATATTGTAATAATTTGATTCCTATTCAATATTCCCAACATATGCTTCAATAGCACATGGAGTGCTATCTTAATAATTAATAAAAGCTATTTTCTTCGAAAAGTAGATTATTAAAGTAGGAACCACGTTTATTGTGCGAGACCCACAATTTATTTCTTTGAACCAAAAGAAATAACAGTCTCCAAGACATATAAGCACGCCCAAGCATGTGTTGTTGGTATGTAGAACTCCATATGACGGATATGGCTCGTGTTTTAAATTTTTTCTTCTTTGCAAGTGTGTGGTCCATTGTGAACAAACCAATAAGTAGCTAAAACTCAAAACGAAAGAGTCCATTTTGACCCTTAAAATCGATTTCGATAAAGAAAGTCTAGTTTAAAGCCAAGTTTCGTTTACAGTACTAGATATGACCGAATCCTAAAAGTCTATTTAGACCCTTAAAGAAAGGATAGTAGTTACCAGGGCATTGAGAAACATTGGCAGGGGTATTGCAAACTTGAGGAAGATTTAAGGCAAGTGTAACATTGATATTGAGGCCTAAAGCTGGATCATTTCTATCTTTAATAACCACACAAAGGCACTTCATGTTGGTTTTCACCACTATTTTGAGGCCACTGCAGCAATCTGGTGTGGGGGCTTTTGCAGTACCCCCAACATAAGGAAGACATGTTGTTAGACCAACCAATGATTTTGCACACTCTTCTTTGTCCTTTGAAGTATCTGACTTTGCACAACCAAATAACACTAGAAGTGAAATTAAGAAGTAAGAAAATCTCACACTCATGGTGCAGGAATCTGTTTTGTGAAATCAACAAGGGTATAGATAGAAAGTTTTTAGGCAAAATGAGATGATAGTATTTAAAGGAAAAAGGGCAAAAGGATGTAGTTGGAAAGCCAGACTATATTCCTTGCAGGCGTCTTCTTTTAATTATTGTGGTCACCAATTTCTCGTCCCAATACATTCACTTGTTGGTATCTCACTTTTTTCTTAATCAATTGAAAGACGTTGACACATTTTGTGACACCTTGATTGGAACATTATAACTTGACATTCTCTCATTTATGAAGAATATGTGATATCGAGGTGTCAAAAATATATTGAAAAATAACAATTTCAGGGTTACACAACACTTAAAAAGTAGAAATTTTCAAATTATTGGGAGAATTTAGTGGAGGGTGAGGTGGATACCTTGTTCTTAGTGCTTGTATAGATCGAAAGTGTTTAGACATCCCTTTTCACATTTTTTTCTTTCAGGTGCGTTTGAGCCATATTATTTTGGAATAATTTATTTTGAAATAGTAAATTGATGGGAAATGTGTGATTGAAAAAGAAGGCAAAATTATTGATGTGATAGAAAATATTATTTTATTAAAGAATGTGTAATTAAAAATGAATAAAATAATGATAATAAAAATTTTAATGTGACTCAAAGGGAACTTAGTTCTTTCCACAAAAATTGTATGTGAAATGAAGAATCTTGAGATTGTAGGTTGGTAGCGTCAACAGATGAAGGGTTATAATGGTTGTACAAGGCCCATGTGACATTGGGCCCCCACCTATGGGAAAAGTTTATGCATCAGGCATTTTCTTTACCAAAATTAAAAATCAGGTCCTCAAGTTTAAAATTGTAAAAATCAGATTTTATTTTGAATTAATTAATTATATTTCATAATTATTATATTAAATTAAATATTTAACTGTAATATAATATAATCACCCCACCCCAGCCCACCACACCCCACCATTACTCCGGCTACTACTCCGGCGACCGGTGACTACTCCGATCCGGCGACTTTTCGAGGTCACAGATCAAGAAATTTATAGGTCACGGATTATTTCGAGGTCACAGATAAAAAAATTTGTAGATCGCAAATTATTTCGAGGTCACAGATTTAAAATTTTATAGGTCACAGATTATTTCGAGATCACAGATGAAAAAATTAAGGTCACAGATTCCTTTTTTAAGTTACAAATTATCAATTTCGAAGTCACAGGTCAGTAGTAAGGTCACAGATACCAAAAAGAACCACAATAGCTAGGTCACAGTCACCTAAACTTTATTTCAACGAGTCACAGACACAATTCCTAGGTCACAGACACCTACCTAGGTCACAGAGACTCGCGATCGCCACCTCCAACGCCTTCGACCCGTCACAACAACACAGAACCATCGCCACAACAGTTCCAACACCACCAAAACGTAAAAATAATCACCACCTCACCATTTTTATTTCCAAAAAAATCACAATGTGCAAATCACTAACAAGATTTGAGAATGGAAATTCCTATTTCTGGTGTCCTGCTCGTCAAGGACTTGAAAAACATGGAAATTATTTTAGCCCGTAACTCCAAGTGATTTTGTTTTGAAGTCTGCCCATGCCATAGCAGTGCACAATAGCTCAATGCAAGCCGTGCGGAGTTTATTTAAAGACGTCACAACTCTTGGATTCATAAATTTCACAGCCCACACAGTTTCATCAGACTCTGCTATTTGCAGAGCTTCTTGAAAGAAGTTAATGAGCTCTGGAGTTAATTTAAGAAGAGAGGAGGCCGGCTAGCAAATCGCGACGGCGGCGTGCCCCGGCTGGCCGCTGCGATTTGCGACGGCGAAAACGAGGGGGAGGGGGGAGAAGGGAGGGCGAGGGGCAGCGATCTGCGGGGGAGGGGGAGGGGAAGGGGGGGAAGAAGAAGGGGGAGAGGAGTGTGGAGGCGGCGGCGGGCGGTGGTGGCGGCGGCGGGTGAAAGAGGGAGGAGGTGTGAAATGAATTAGGGTTTGTATAGATGTTATATTTAAATGAAGTTGGTGGGGGGTAGGTAGTAGGGTGGGTATATATTTAATTTAATTTAAAAATATTATTATTAATATTAATTGTAAAATTAAAACCTGATTTTTGATTAAATAAACTAAAAACCTGATTTTTTAAAAGTCAAAACTAAACACCTTGTTTATGGTAATTTTCTCCCCACCTATAGGGAGGCGCCACTTGGCACCCCGTGGTAATGGCCCATGTGGCTATGTACAACCAGCATGGTCCACAAATGAGAGACTCAAAAGTTTGGTTGTTAGTAATGTAGACCGACAGATTGTCACTTGAGAAAATTACAATAAACAAGGTGTTTAGTTTTGACTTTTAAAAAATCAGGTTTTTAGTTTATTTAATCAAAAATCAGGTTTTAATTTTACAATTAATATTAATATTTTTAAATTAAATTAAATATATACCCACCCTACTACCTACCCCCCCACCAACTTCATTTAAATATAACATCTATACAAACCCTAATTCATTTCACACCTTCTCCCTCTCTCACCCGCCGCCGCCACCACCGCCCGCCGCCACCTCCACCCTCCTCTCCCCCTTTTTCTTCCCCCCCCCTTCCCCTCCCCCTCCCTTTCCTCTCCCCCGCAGATCGCCGCCCCTCCCCCTCCCTTCTCCCCCCCTCCCCCCTGTTTCGTCGCAAATCGGCAGCGCGGGCGACGCTTCTTGCGATTTGCGCGGCCGATCTAATCTGGTCGCGATAGTAGCGTCGCGCTGCTGCTGCTGCGATTCTGCGCAGATCGGCTGCGCAAATCGCGGCGACGGCCAGCGGCTGCCGCTACGACGATCTCTTTGCACGTTGCGACGACGTCTCGGCTGACTGCGGCCAGCGTCGCGGCATTCTTGTGACAGTGTTTCTTGCCGCCGGTCTTCTTTATTTATTTATTTTTTTTCTTCTTCTTCTTCCTACTACCAGATCTTGGGTTTTTGAGATATGGTGATATTGAGTTTTTATTCATTCTCAAATCTTGTTAGTGATTTGCACATTGTGATTTTTTTGGAAATGAAAATGGTGAGGTGGTGATTATTTTTACGTTTTGGTGGTGTTGGAACTGTTATGGCGATGGTTCTGTGTTGTTGTGACGGGTTGAAGGCGTTGGAGGTGGCGATCGCGAGTCTCTGTGACCTAGGTAGGTGTCTGTGACCTAGGAATTGTGTCTGTGACTCGTTGAAATAAAGTTTAGGTGACTGTGACCTAGCTATTGTGGTTCTTTTTGGTATCTGTGACCTTACTACTGACCTGTGACTTCGAAATTGATAATTTGTAACTTAAAAAAGGAATCTGTGACCTTAATTTTTTTCATCTGTGACCTCGAAATAATCTGCGATCTACAAATTTTTTTATCTGTGACCTCGAAATAATCTGTGACCTATAAATTTCTTGATCTGTAACCTCGAAAAGTCGCCGGATCGGAGCAGTCACCGGTCGTCGGAGTAGTAGGCGGAGCAATGGTGGTAGGGTGGGGTGGGGTGGGGTGATTTTATTATATTACAGTTAAATATTTAATTTAATATAATAATTATGAAATATAATTAATTAATTCAAAATAAAACCTGATTTTTATAATTTTAAACTTGAGGACCTGATTTTTAATTTTGGTAAAGAAAATGCCTGATGCATAAACTTTTCCCTTGTCACTTCACCATTGGCTCTAGAGGTCTCATCAAATGGGCTTCTTGATTACAATAATAAATGGCATAGATCTTTCATATTAGAGAAATGCGGAAGAAATGGATGGAATTGTAAACGAAGGGGAGAGACGGGAAAAAAGAAAGTAGAAAAACGGATATTTAAATTTTCAACCAAATTTCGTTTAGGTTACTATTTAAACTTAATTTATCTTGAATCATTAGAATTTCAATTTAGTTTCATAGTTTATTACTGATAAGTGTGTTTTTGCAGTTTGCACACTTGTTAAATACTTCAACAAATTACTTATTGATTAAATTGAACGAATTTCTAATCACAATTGCGTAATTATGACTTTTGTAGGTCAAAATCTCAAAAGGAAATAGAACAAGACAAAAGGGAGTGAAAAGAGAAAAAAATATGCAAAATTGTGAAGTTGGGGACCACAATGCAAAAGTACCTAAAGTTTAAAGACATTTGATGCAATTTTTGGAGGGCGTAATCTAAAGAAAAGACAAAATTTGATGACCAAAGTGTATAAAATTAAAGTTTAGGGAACATTTAGTGCAAATTACTAGAGGACTTGTGTGCAAAAAGAGAAAGAAAACCACAAAAAAAAAAAAAAAATCATTTTGGCAGAGTAAAAACATGGGGACCTTTCTTATACTCAATCCAAAACTGAGGGACTTGGACTGCAATTTTGCTAGGTCAGAGCTTCTCCTTCCTTTATTCATTTTGGTTTTTCTTTTCGTTTCCTTCTCTCCATTTCCTTTTCTCTTCTTTTAATTTTACTAGTAATTTTTCAGAGGAAAAACCTAAGAGCACAAGGAGAATACATTTGGAGAATTAATTGGGAAAAATCAAGATCAAACCATCAAGAATCCAAATCCAAAAAGGATTATATCTTCTCTCTTATATTTTCTATTTGCAATGAATTGTATAAAATATTCTCATTTTATCATATATTTAACATGAGCTAAGTTTTTATGTTGGAATTTATGGTTGAAACTTAATTCAGCCTTGATTAATTTCAATATTTATTTTCTAATGTTTAAATGCTTATTTTTATGTGTATCTATTATTGTATTTCATTCATTTTCATTTATATAGTCAATGAATAATTATGTTTAGTGATTTGTATATTGTTCGAGAGAAGATTGTGCATTTTAGACTAAATAGTAAAAACTCTAGGTTTGTATACGGGATAGAGATATGCCTCATAACTGTGATTCATTGAGTTATTTTCACAAATATTTAATACTGGTGTTTGATTTTATTTGACATAGGGGTACATTATGTCAAACTAATTAATTAGGGTTAATTTCGTTCGAGAGATGTAATTAACTAAAATTGAAAAATCAGATTTAACATTATAAACGAGTAATTTGTTAATTGACTTGTGAGAAATTAATTAGACGATAGTTAAGCTAAATCATGAATTACAACCACGTTTTCCTCCTAAATTCTCAAGAATTGTATTTTATTTTTGTAGATTTTTAGTCATCTCTCACATTTTAAAATCAAAATCTCTATTGTGTTTTTGTTTGTTTAATTGTTAGAATTAAATTGATTAAAGTTGTGTAATTAAAAGTATACATTCCTCGAGGAATCGACAACTCGAACTCAAAAATCAACTTTATTACTTGATTACAATCCGTGTATTTGTGGTTTGCACTTTCATAGCGAACTGTTATTATGTGACATTCTATCACGTATAATCATCAAAATTGACATGAATTACATATTTGACTCTGTAACGAATTTTCATGTAAGAGCTACATGATAGTTAAAAGAAGGGTTATGAAAACATCTTTAGTTTAAAAGGTTAAAAGACGTATGTCAATATTTTAAACACTTTTATAACATGGAATAATGATAAGTTAGCTTGTAACTCATTGATTAGGTGGAAGATGTGTTGAGCCATAACTTTAAATTAAGTAATTTCATCAATTTAGGAGACAATAGATCATGAAGTGGTAAATTTTAAATTAATTGAAGTTTATGAACCCGTTAAGATAAATTAAGACTTACCGATTCAATTGAGATTTCTATGAAAGTTCAATTACCACGCATGAAATTTACCCACAAAAAAGAGATGAAACCGGCCATGGATCATAAGTAAATACTCATGCCTCGACTGCTGAGGATTGTCTATATAAAGAACACCTCGATTGTCCTGGCTTGTCTAAGCAAAAGACTATGTAGACTCCTAACACATGGTAAGGAGCTTGCTTAGAGGCCTTTAATAACCTCGAACATGAACATGTCACACCTTAGTGTGAATCCTAATAAATCAAATTTGATGCAAGGGTATCATGCCATTGTGCGCAAATAGATTGATTATAGACAAGTGTCAAATAACAAAAAAATCAATAAGCTTTGGAAACAAGACTTTTAGCAAAATGATGAAAAAATCATAAAAATAACTAAATGCACTTACTACCATTGCACAACTAGAAAATGAATCAATTTCATCCTAAGAAAAATCTCTACATTTTATTCTTGAATTACAAAAAACTTCAAAGAGGACAATCTTACACAGTTGGCTTTAAAGAAATAAAATCCATTTTTTGAAGTCTACAATTTGGAGTTGTCATTAGAAAATCTTACTAAAACCCCAAAAGTCAAAAACACATGATGAAAAAGAAAAGAAAGAAAAATGAGTGACAGTGGATCATGCAGTATTGAAAGATTTGAGGAGCAGGAATGAAAGTCCTATTGTTTTAGCAAGAAACACTCGAGGAAGAAGAAATTGAAGGTCATGAAAAATGGTGACGAGGTTAACTCAAACAATAGCTAAAAAGGCTGCCAACATGCAACATTTTGTTGACAAGAATACCATCATGAGACAATTATTAATGCGTTAGGACATGCAATTCTATCTTTTCAAGAGCATGGAGGTGAGAGTGGAGCCAGGGGCCCAATAAAAAGACAATAAGCATCACAATCCTTCCACAAGGCAGCCAACTCGCTATACATGGAGGGAAGCATGTTGAAAGGCACTAGGGATGTTAATGAACCGAGTCGAGCCGAAACTTGAGGCTCGAGCTTGGCTCAAGTAAAAATGGTTTGGACTTTTTTTTGCCCGAGCCGAGTTTTTGTTCGGCTCTAGGTTTGACCCAAACTTTCGGCTGGGGCCTTATCAAGTTGAGCCGGCTCACGATGTTTTTTTAATAGTAGGCAGTGCTTGCTATTGTAGGCAACTACTAAACTTTTCAAGTTAACCTTTGAACAGCACCCACAAAATGGCAAAAAAAAAAAAGCATAAGGGTCCGTTTGATTGCAAAAATGGAATTTGGGTGAAAAGAAAATGAATTACATGGAATTGAATTGTTTAGAATTTGTTTTATTGGGAATTGTAATTAATTGTGTTTGATTGGTATAATTTTCCACCTGAAAAATAGTGAAATTTTGGATTTTTTGGTATTCGTTTGATTTTGTTTTCTATGGAAATTGTCCGTTAAATGGAATTTTTTTTTTTTACAATTGTCCATAGAATTTGTTTTCATTGCCAAAATAAAAATAAAAATAGAAAAAGTACCCTGGAAAACCTATTCTCACCCATGTGGTGGGAATTGGTTTTCCTTGAAAACCAAGAATTGGGTGGAAAATGAATTTCATGGAAAATTTAACCTACTAAACAACCTAAAAGATGGAAAATGGAAAACGAATTTCAACTTCTCTAAAAAATTGGGTGCTATCAAACAGACCCTAAACGAAAAAGCTACCTACCAAGACGATTAAGGGGTCTACTCTCTACAAAAACCCACTTGCCTAATGAAATCTTTTCCCTTTTATTTTGCTTTCATATATTTATTAAATTAATTTAATCCCCGCATATTGTGAAGATTTTATGCACACTTGCTCAATAGGCCATAAATAATAGCCACTGCTGTGCAAGTAGCGTGTGCCTGTAATTGGCTTTCAATTTTTTTCTTGGGCTCGGCCGAGGGAACCGAGCCGTGAGACAGGCCAGATTAGGCTTTTTCTGGGCCGATCCACGGGCCGACTAGCCAACTTGACACTGGTAGAAGGCACTAAAGCCACTCAAGATGAAGCCCCACGAGGATATAAAAGGAAAGTAGGGTGAGAGGAAGAAAATATGTCTGTCAAATATAAGGACCAGACTTTTCCATTTGCTAACATAGAAAGAATGAGAAACAGGAAGGTCCGATTAGAGGAAATGGATAGCAACGAATGAGTATGCCCCATTCTCGAAGGCAATCAAAATGTTGGAAAGTACCTACAAATTTTCAATGTAAAAAATGCATAAATTTGTGGGAAAGACAATCCTGTCGATCATGTTCAAGAGTATAACACATGTATGAATTTCTTAGGAGCTAGTTGGCATATAAATGCCAAAGCTTTCATATTATTCTCTCTAGAGGAGCTAAAAAATGGTATTATAAGCTCGCACCGGATACCATTTTCAATTAGCCTGACTTAAAGAACCATATTTTCATTGTCGGAACGTCTAGATTGACGTATTATATGAGGCAAGGTCCCGGTGAGACTTTGAAGAGCCATCTCATCCATTTCACTCAAGAAATGGTTATGATGGGGAAAGCATTTCAAAAGATATTGCTATTTAGGTTGTGAGGTCCTATTTGGATAGGAGGACTCCCTTTTAGAGAGACTTGCATTCGAAGACCCAAAACATATGATGAATTGATAAAATTGATCAAAGATGAGATCTATGATTAGGAAATGGTAAGATCAGAGGATTCACAGTAGAGGTATGGTCGAACGAATAGATGGAATGCTCTGATGCCACATTCGAGTGCCCTCCAGGCCTCCCCGATTATGATACAACTACCAAGCAATCGAGGCAAATGCTATGAACCAAAGGATATCACATGATGGAAGGCCAAATCAAGTGTATGACCATTATACCATCGAATGCATGGGTTTGCAAATAGCAATAGAGACATCATAATAGAGAGAGAGTAGTACACTAACGTGAGGCGATCAAAGAGAGGGGGTCATAATCACTCACTATCTACAACGATGCCTCTCATAGCTCTGAAATCAGTTACCATGCAAAATTCGACCCCTCCAATAGATCAACATAGGTAGAGCCCGAGTAACTCGGCAACCAGGGATGATACATGAGATCAAAACCATTTTTGGAGGTCTTTATATAGGTGGATATTCTATGAAAGGATTTTGCTCTAGAGGCCAAGGATTCTCCATAACTAGCTACGTAGTACAAGGATAGAAGCCCATGAAAAAATATATCTAAAAGTATATGCTTTACAGACAAGTACTATGGAGGGTGTCTATTACCCCCACTATGATACCTAGGTAATTCGAACCAAAATTACTAGTAATGGATTGAAGATCGTATTGTTGACAATAGAAGCTTTATCAATATTATCTTCGGTTTTGCTTTTAACCAAACGGAGGTAGACCATCCACTCAGACATCTTGGCGAAGGGAAAGATAACCTTATTTGCCATCATAGGGACCGCGCTGAAGACAACTCAAGTATTTCTGGATTTCTCTGTAGTGCACAATATGTTAGCTACAATGCAATCCTCAAGAGACCAGTGCTGTACGATTGAAAGTCACCAAACTCTATATTTCACATTGCCATGAAGTTCACTATTGAGGTTGTAATGGCAATTGTAAAAGGGGATCAAAGAAGGTCATGTGAAGTTACATAAATTTCATTGCAGAGCCATTTCTTGACCTCGAGGCAAATTGTATCATGATGGTGGACATGGATAAAATGATGGGTGAGTCACCTATAGTCGATGTGAAGTGGTAAATAAAGAGGAAAGTATCATGGATGACCTTGACCACCGATCCATCAAGCCAAAATTACAAATCCCTTTGATCGAGAAGCTCATAAGTTTACACGTAAGCTTAGATAGTACCAAAGTACTCCCAAGTCAAGAATGACTTGTATGAAGAAGTGTGAAAGAAACTAGAAGAGTTTTTAAAAAGGTAATTAGATGTTTTTGCATGAAGGCACAAAGAAAAAGTGGGGATTGACCTAATGGTATCGTGTCATCCCCTGAAAATTGATCCTATATTCCATTCCAACAAGAAGAAGATAAGACCCCTCAAACTAAAGAGATTATTCACACTCAAATGAAGTACAAGTGAAGGTTAAACGAGCATTCAAGACAAATCATTCGAGACAATAGTGATTTTCATACGACAATCAAATTGGAACTTAACATAATTGCAAATCAAGATACAAGTCAAAGAGAGACTCGAAGAGATCAAGAACATTGAAGATAGAGTTATTTATCGAACCTCATTTTTATATGTAAAGGTATAACTCGTTAATGTTTAACAAGTACATAAAGCTCAAATATTTCTCATAAATTCATCACTTGCATAAATTGTTTTGATATGAAAATAATTTTGAAAAATGAACATTTGTAATATATTAAAAACCTTGAAAAATCATTTTCAAACGTCCCTTAAAAGATCACACTTCAACTTTCAATCAAAAAGTTATACTCCGATTTTCAATCTCATATTGGGATAGATTTTTGACATGGAAGATGATCTAATTTGAAGATGATTTCTGAAGCAAAGTTGTAGCCCTTTGAGTTAGCTTTCCAACCCATTTTGAATCACCTTAATCGGATATTGGGAGAGAAAAAAATGATCAAATTACTGAAAGCTGTCCGGTACAAGACTGTCGTACCGGACGTCCGGTACGCTATACCGGACGTCCGGTAAGGCAGATTTTTGGCCAACAGTCATATTTTAAACGGTCCAATTTCCTGACAAAAAATAACGGCTATTTGACCGTCCGATATTTTACCGGACGTCCGGTACGGGTCGTCCGATACGGCAGAATTTTGACAGATTTTCATCTATAAATACCCAACTCTCTTCCATTCAATTTTAACACTTATTAGAGATATTTTGAGAGAGTTTTTGGTTGAAAATCTATTGAGCTTACATTGATTTATCTTTCACTTCATCTATTACAAGAATTTCTTGATTGATCCAAAACTTAATTTATCTATTTCATCAAGAAATCAACTTTGCAATAAAACTTTAAAACTCATCTATTTTCTATCTTGATAAAGGTTTTCTTTGCCAACACTTATTGAAGTGTAAATTTCTCTTTATACTTAACTTGTTATTATTTGTTAAGAGAGATTAATTGGTTGAAAACTTTGATATATTGAGCCAAACTATTTCATTATCATTCATTCATCAAAATTTTCCAACATAACACTCGAGCTTTATCATTTGCTATCTATTAAAGTGTTTGCCTTCTTCTCTTCTTGATCTCAACTTTAAATTTATTATTCATTAAGAAGAGAAGACTTCAATTGTAAAATTCATTTTGAATTGTGAGTCGTGTTGAAATCCCTTAAAGATCAACATTGTATAAGGATTGGTGCGCCTTGTTATAAGTCACCGTGTGGGTCATATTGAGATCCCGTAAAGCTCAATAGTGTGGGTCGTGTTGAAGTCCCGGAAAGCTCAACATTGTAAAGGATCGGTACTCCTTGTTGTAAGTTACCATTATAGTAAAATTGGCCTTGCTTGTGACGGAGAGCTTGGTAACGGGAGATGTAGATCATTGCATTGGATCGAACATCCATAACATATCATTTGCACTTTCTATCCCTTTTACTTATCGCTTTTATATTTGTGCTTATTATTTGAATTAATCTATTTAGTCTTTACTTGGTTGAATTTAGATTAATTCTTCGAAAAAGTTTCAAAAACCAATTCACCCCCCTCTTGGTTAGTTATTCTTGGGCTAACATGACCTAATGGTACAGTCATCATTAGGAAGCCTAACAAGAAGTGACGCATATAAATTTACTTTTAGGATCTAACAAGGTCTTCCCGAATTGGGACGTACAATGGGGTTCAATCAAGATGACCTTGCTTTGACTGTCATGGTCTAGATATGGTGTCTGTCGTGTTAAGGGATCAATTTGATAAGTGAAATTTATAAACTTATCTAGATCATTAAATACGAATATTTGGAGTATTTTTGATGAATTATACCTAAATCTTGTGTATTTATTATTTGTTAGGTGAAATAGAAGTAAAATTGAAGAAATGAACGAAAATCAACAAAAACTCAAGATTTCCAAAATTTAGGGACTAAGAATATAAATTCACATTGCACAAGCCATTGAGCGTGCAAGGCTTATTTTCAGCTCCAGAGGCCAATTTCACTTGTCTATGCAAAGGGAAGCAGAAGTAGCATGCATCGACATGAGCCAAATTTTGACAAACATGGTCAAGTTTCATTTTGTGATACAAACTCTTTTAGAATTCAAATTGGACTCGTTTCTTGACCTAATTTCGCCACTTATAAATATAAGACAAGGGCTAAATATCGAGGAAACTCTGTCTCTCTCACATCTTATACCACAACATATCATAAATCTATCACGAAGAAGGGGGCCAATTTACTATCTTTTGGAGAGAGGTTCATACTTAGCACGAGGAATGATAAGAAAAATCAAGAATTTGAATAATCAAATCTTAGAATTGAAAATCAAGAACAAGAAATATATTTCATATCCCTTTCTTGTATTTTTAAATTTTGGGTAATAATTTTCCAATTTGTTTGTTATTTTATCTTTAGAAATATATCAGGCTAGCATTCTCTTGTGTTAAGATGAAGATGAGCCTTATTATTTCTTATTTTTAATTCAAAGATCAAGTAGTTTAGTTACTTTATGTTCTTGATAGATCTTGTATGCATTATTGAATTATTTCATTACTATCACAAATTAGGCAATTAGTTGCTTGTTGTATTGTTGGGAAACTCATAATAAGTTTAGAACTTTGCAATTTCATAACACAAACAATAGATATTATGAATAACATGTATGTCGTGTGAGGTCATTAGATGATTGTGTAATTGAATGTGTTACTTTACATATGAATTCGGACTAGAAATATGATCGAGTTTAGGTTTAGGATATTTTTAACTTATCTAGAGATAGATAATTAAATAAAATTGGATTATCTATTGTCATGAATATGCAAATCAAACTAAATTACTTATGTTGAGAATTGAAAATATGATATTAATAGGTGTAATCAAAATTCCAACTCATTCATCTCATATTTTAATTAAACTTAATCTTAGATAAGTAGTATATTAATTTAGAATAACTAAATAAATTTCTTTTGTTCACAAACATTCGAATCATTCAATTTTACTCTTAACTCGCTAAAATTATTACTTGTCAATGATCTTGTACGCTTACGAGTTTCGTAGGAATAAAATCTCATATCAAATGTAGATGAAAATAAAGAATCAACACGTAAAGGTTTGAGCTGCTTTTTTAACAAAGTTGACTTTTTAAGATAGATCCATAGATCTTAATATAGTATTCAAATTCATTAAATTCAAACGAGCAATTTGATCTGATAAGACTCAAATCTAGCACATAGATTCCACATACAATTACTTGAATTATTCATCTCAATAAAGTTGAAATTTTAAAATTGAATTCTTAATTGAAATATGACTTTAGACTACATTAACCTAAAACGAACAATTAGATCGACTACAATTCAAAATGAACAAGAATTTCAAGATTGTTCTCAAACTAGCTACCATATTATAGGCAGGGACGTCAATCTAGCTTGTAGGCTCAGGCAGCCCGTGGCTCAACCCTGTAAAAAGTCCTAGTTGGCACTGAGCCTCATTTTTCAACGACAGCCCTAGTCTGCCCATGTAGAAGGCTAAAATGGCATGTGACATGGGTCAAAAGTTACTTGCGTCCCAGGCTAGTAGCTGCCTGTTGGGCTTCAGACAGTAGCCACTACAGCTACCTACAAGGCAGCATTCATGCGGCAGCTAGCAACCTACCTAAGGTTCAATCAGTTGTTGCTGCCTGCAAAGTTGTAGGCAACTATGGGGATGTAAACGAGTCGAGTCGGCTTGTGAGCCTAAGGTCATGACTTGAGTAAAAAACAGTTCGAATTTTTTTGGCCCGAGGCTCGATCAAAAAACCAAAGCTCGGCTCGAGCTTTTGTCTCAGGCGTGTTTTTTTAAAGACATGAAATTCAATTTTTTTTAACAATATAATTATGCAATCTTGAAGGAACTGTGTTGATGGCCCGTGTCAATATAATTATGAATTGATTATACATTGAAATATATTTAAAAAAAAAACTTAGTCGAGCCCACATTTCAAAATAAGGGCCAAAATGGCCCGTGACATGGGCTTGCCCATTTTGCTCGTCTAGTTACAATGGCCGACTCAGGCTCGGGCGGATGTCCAAAAATGAGGCTCGAGCCTTGGCTTGATTCCCTCAAGCTGCTAGTCGAGACGGTCGAACTTTTTTCATGGCGAGCCACGGGCCGTCTAAGCTGACAAGTCATTGACATCCCTAGGCAGCTAACAGCTGCGTACCATTAAAAAATTGAGCTGGCTCTGCTTGATAAGGCCCCAGTCTGGCCTCAAATTTTCGTTCGAGCTCTGGCTCTACTCGGCTTGGGCCAGAAAAATCCGAGCCATTTTGTGCCCTGCCCGGCCCTCGCCCAAGTTGTAAACTTCGACTCGCAAGCTGGCTCGACCCAGCTCGTTTACATCTCTAATTGTAGGGACATATTATAAGATAATTTCTACATTGACTAAAGATGAAATAAATAACTATCATATGAGGATCCGAAGATCTCTTCAACCCTGATCACTAATGGAAGACTGAGTCGAGCAATGACTTCCTCAGACATCTCCCTAAGTCTTTGAATTGGAATCTTTTATTTTGATGTGATGAATCATCTTTCTCCCTGAATCACTGATACACCGAAGCTACCCATTTGTCTTAACATAGACATTTCATATTCCTTTCTCTAGGATGGCAACAATTATAGACGGCCAATCATTCTATGTGTACAATCTTTGTTGACAATCACACATTTGACACCATCACATCCATCCTTTTTTCTAAAAAAAAATATCAATGATTTGAATTTTGACGACAGACAATTGTCAACCATATTTGTATAACTAGCTTTGTTAATGAATTTTGCTACAAGTGTATCAAAATTTGTATAATGGATTACATAATGTTACATGATAATCTATCATTTGCCAATATATAGCACAATCAATTTTTTCATCCAATCTTTTACCTCCGCCTCATATTATATAATTTATTATGTATAAAGAGCAAAATCATTTATTGATTGACTACTTTTTGAGTCCATGTGGGGTATACATTAGAGTGGATCTGAATTAGATTAGATCCATCAAATTCTAAGAATTCTCGAGAAAATTTGAGTGTACGTGTGTAGGACCCCCCCCCCCCCCACCCAACAGCCAATATGAGATGGGACACATGTATGTCTTGGGAGCTTTCAGTCTCGAAGGGAACATAAATTCTTCGACTTCACTGATTGAGGAAGAATGAAAATTCATTCATGTAACATTGAATTTTTTTTAAAAAATCTCATTAAATATATGAGAATATTATCACGGTCATCATAGCAAGAGGAATAATAGGAGAAATCTCCATCGATCTTGTTATTTAGCGTCACCCATAATATAAAAAATGCCAATAAAGAACGATTTTACTATCTGAATCACATGTTCCGCTAGATCTTATAATAAAAGAACACATAAAATGAATAGAACATTCCTCCACATGACATTCGTTGAATTTTTTTGACACTAATCATAACCTAGAGTCATCAGTCATCGACCCGTTGGTAAGTTGAGAGCTTCAAGTATGCTAACTCTATGTACAAAGTGTATTTTACAATTGTAAAAGTTTCTTGGGTAATGAAAAGGGTAAAAAATAAAATAAAAGGACAAAAGGAAAAGTGTGAAAAAATGGGGTAAACAAAGATAAAGCTGGTACTTGGTAGGCCCCTGCATAAAAGATAAACGAGGGATGACTCGTAATTTACTAAGGTGAATGACCCCACGTGGAAAGCAAAAGCAGTGGATCCCCATTTTCTTTGTACTGACTTCGACTAAAATAGTAAGAAGAGATAATATTTACAGTTTTAATTGTCCTAAATATAACTAATAGAAAACAAATGCCTTTATGTTTGCATCTATAATATTATTCTGAAAATTCAGGAATCCAAACTATTTTAAACAATTTTTAATATTTTTTTCCCATCATAGATCCTTGCACAAGTTTGATTTGATCTCGTGCAAACCATCCTAGTTTATTTTTATTATTTTCATTATACATTTGTGAAAAATACGAGGGTCTATTTTGTTGAAGATGTTCGTGTAATTTACTTAACCAATATTTTCCGCATTTGAGATAAATTAATCAAAAACAAAAAATCGAGTATAAAATTTCAACACAATATTTATAGTAATTTATCACCTATTGAAATTTCAAACAATGATACTTTAATTTCGAATTAATCCATAAATAAAAATCAAATTTCGTAAAATCTGATGAAATATGTGATTAAGAAGTTGATAAAAGTTGTGAATTCCGTGAAATACATAAATAAAATCAATTTTTGACTTTGACTTCAATTTTTATCGACTTTTTAAACTGCACCAAACAGAAACTTTATGTTTTAACTTTTAACACGCTAAATTTAGATTGTCCTAGATTTTAAGAACTTGATATGTATGTATGTATATTTCATACATTTTGTAATATATTCCATATGTTGAATAAGATTGAATGTAACAATCAATAAATTATCATAATAATATTTACCATTTAAAAGTAGTTTACAATTCTTTAGAGGCAACCCCTACTTTTGATTTAAATAGACAAATCAAATAAAAAGGATATGAAATGGGGCACACCCATGTGTAAGCAACCTTTTTAATAATGCACTCTCTCCATAATATTCCATGCACTAAATATTAACTAAAGGGTCCCCTTAAGATCTGGTGACACGTGTCAGTTTCTCAGACGTCAATTTTTTAAAATATGAACCTTAACCCTACCACACTTCCACCGGCCATTGCATAGATGTTGCTGGATAGCATGAAATAGAGAGAGAATCCTATATTATGCATCCAAAGCAAATTTAAAAGACCTTTTTTTAAGCTTAAAGTCCTCAGTAGGAGTAATTTTGATTACACGCGCCACATGCATCTTAAACACTAAGCAAATGGGGTTTTTTTTTCTTTATCTACCATCAAATAGGGATAAAGGGTTCTTGAAATCTAACCAATCTTGAAATTATTCATATCTTTTTTGGCCTCATTAGTATTTAGATTGAGTCGACTCGAGTTGAGGTCGTTCGAATAGAATTTCATAGAAAAAATTTAATTGTGGTAAGTAACTAATATAAAGAAATCTGTACTTCAAAGACGATGTTGGATTTCTTTATAAGTTAAGGTCGGTTTAAGATCATGAGATTATTTTATATTCTATAGGATCTACTCTAAAATAATAAAGTTTATTACAAAATAAGCCATTTTTTCCTAAAAGAATTTGTTGAAGGATTAAGTTCTAGATATAAAATAGAAAATTTTCCGAATACCCTCGTGTGATTTCTTCCGTTCCCATCTCCTCCCCATCCTTTCCTCGTGTCTATTTTCTAGTAGCGTGCTAATATTGTTAGGGAGCTCACTGTACGAAAAGGAGAGTGAGCGGTAATAGAGATTATGAAGAATGATAAAGAAAAAGATTATAGGACGAGGTACGAAAAGGGATGAAACGGGATAATAATTGGAAACGAATATTAATAAAAGTGCATTGGACATTAACGTATAAATAAACTTTACATTGGAGAACTTTTAAAATAAGAAAACTATACATGAAGGTTGAATAAAATATCTAAATTATTGGAGCTACTTTATGAATAATCGAGGGAGCAAATTAAAAATTTACGTGCTTACAAGAATCGGTAATAGCGAGTGGTGCTTCACTTTCCATGCAAATGGAAAAATCTCGAAGTACGCGCAAACCCGAGGCCCTCATGTCTTCTCATTATAAAAACCCTATTCAGTACTCACTACACAATAGTCTACACAACACAAATTCAATCATTCATCTTCCCTAAACCTCTGATACAATCAAACCTCGTAAAAAAATGTCTAACACTTACAATTCTCAGCCTCCTATGCCTTTACACTTATGTTTCTTCCTCATTATCCTCTTCATGTTTGTAGGGTTCACATGGTACATAAACTATGAGTCTATTTTCGAGGGCTTGTTCGATCAGATAAAACTGGTTCTCATGGTGTCACCATTAATACTTTTAATGGTTGTGCACTTGCTTTCAAGCTTGGAAAGGTCACTCTTTTTCATTCCATTGCCGGAACAAGACGCGATCCATCGGGCTGGTTCGACTCCGTGGGGTGTTGGGTTGCTGCTTGTGCTTCTTCTCTTTATGATTTCTTACCAGTCTGATTTTCGCGAACGTTGGTTTCCTCTGTTAAGCAGATGAATAATTTGTGTAAGGTTTAAGATTTGAGGCTGTTTCATAATTGTTTGGTCCTGCAACACCATCCAGCACAGCTTTTTTATGGAGTTGAAGTCTTACATTTTAGTATTGTACTTCTTTGTATGTATATGTATTGTATCAAGTTTTTAATACAATGTTCCGTAAATTTTAAGAAATTTATGGCCATTATCGTTATTTCATATTAGAATTATCTTTTCTGGTATTCCATCTCAAAAAGTCTCCTTTGAGCAAACTTTTTTAATTTTAATCGGATCGAATTACTCGTTTGAGTTTAATGAATTCTGATACCATATTAAAATTTGAAGCTCCATCTTAAAAGATCAAATTTATTAAAAATAGTAGCTCAAACCCTTATATCTTAGTTTATATTTTCATCATTATTCGATATGAGATTTATCCTTAAAAACTTATAATACAGTTTAACCACTTCTAAATGTGATCTAGACAGGGGCGGATCCAGCACCTGGCCAGCCCCCGCGGCCGCCCGTGCTGGATCCGCCGGAATTTATAGGTTGGAACTCGCCAAATCGCCATTGTTGCAGATCTGCAGTTGCTGGGAGGGAAGGGATGAACGATTAGGGAAGATAAGTTGGATTTGGGCCATATTTTTTTAATAACTTGTGGACCTTTGTCTTGGCCTTTTTTTTTTAAAAAAAAATTAGGCCCATTATCCAATTCCACTGCTTGTACCCAATGTCCCAGCCCCCCTCAATTGAATTTTGCAAAAACACGTACAAAGGCGCAGTTGGTAACTCAATTCCAGATGGAACCCTAGCTTATTTCGATGAGAATGATCAACTCCAGAGCCTTTTAATTCTCTCCCTCGCCGCCGGTCCCGGTGCTTTCACTCCCACTTGCAGGTTATTTTCGATCTGTAATCATCGGGAGCTCGCTAGCGAAATGGCTCGGCAATTTTTTTATTTTATTTTTGAAGTATTTGTTTTTTATTGGGTCAAATTTGGCCGGATTATAAAAGTGCTTGGGTTCTAGTTTTGTGAATTTTTTTAATATGGTTTGGGTGGGTTTTGCAGCATGAAATGAAGCTTGCGCCTGGGTTCATCTTCATTTTTTTAATATGGTTTGATTTAATTTGGGTATGCTTCATTTTCTAGTTTTCCTTTGTTTGGGATTTGTTTAATTGACTTTTTCTAAACAGTTAAAATAGATAGAAACATAGTAGTCCATTTTTTACACTAGCCTCTCGGTTGTTCAGTATTTTTGGATTTCTTTACTTTTCTAATTGAAAGTATGTGTGATTATTGGCGAACCGAAAGGTGGCATCTAAAGCATTCAAGTCGGGTAAACTATGATTACCCATTGGTAAAATCAAATCTACTGGAGATTTACCTTATCACTGTGCAGGAATAACGTAGATTGTATGTGGAAAGTCATCGTAATTATCTGAACCATTAGAGAGCACTTGAGCAAGAGTGAAATACTTGAGCAACCATTTCGAAATTTTAAAACAAAATGGGTACACACTATTCTCAAAGAATGAGATATTACTTGTGTTAGATGGTGGGCCCTAATGGGTCGGGTCAAGTATTTGAGCTGCATCAATACTTAGAGATGAAATAAATATAATTCTATTTCTACTTCTATCTAATCCAGTTGGGCGTTATTTCATCGTATTTAGCTGTATATTGTGCTCAAGGAAGGCCAACGCAAGAGAACACGACATTTTTCTTTGGACTTCTCTACTTTTCTAATTGAAAGTGTGTTTGATTATTGGCGAACCGAAAGGTGGCATCTAAAGCATTCAAGTCGGGTAAATTATGATTACCCATTGGTAAAATCAAATCTACTAGAGATTTACCTTATCATTGTGCAGGAATATCATAGATTGTATGTGGAAAGTCATTCTAATTATCCGAACCATTAGAGAGCACTTAAGCAAGAAGGAAATACTTCAGCAACCATTTCGAAATTTTAAAACAAAACGGATACACATTTTTCTCAAAGGAGGCGATATTACTTGTGTCAGATGTTGGGCCTTGATGGATCGGGTCAAGTATCTGAGCTGCATCAGTACTTAGAGATGGAATAAATGTAATTCTATTTCTCCTTCTATCTAGTCCAGTTGGGCATTATTTCATCGTATTTAGCTGTATATTGTGCTCAAGGAAGGCCAACGCGAGAGAACACGACATTTTTCTTTGGACTTCTTTACTTTTCTAATTGAAAGTGTGTTTGATTATTGGAGAACCGAAAGGTGGCATCTAAAGCATTCAAGTAGGGTAAATTATGATTACCCATTGGTAAAATCAAAAATACTAGAGATTTACGTTATCATTGTGCAAGAATACCGTAGGTTGTATGTAGAAAAGTCATCGTTATTACCTGAACCATTAGAGAGCACTTGAGCGAGAGCGAAATACTTGAGCAACCATTTCGAAATTTTAAAATAAAACGGGGGTACACACTATTCTCAAATGAGGCGATATTATTTGTGTTAGATGGTGGGCTCTAATGGGTCGGGTCAAGTATCTGAGTTGCATCAGTACTTAGAAGATGAAATAAATATAATTCTATTTTTACTTCTATCTAGTCCAATTTGGCGTTATTTCATCGTATTTAGCTGTATATTGTGCTCAAGGAAGGCCAACGCGAGAGAACACGACATTTTTCTTTGGACTTCTCTACTTTTCTAATTGAAAGTGTGTTTGATTATTGGTGAACCGAAAGGTGGCTTCTAAAGCATTCAAGTTGGGTAAACTATGATTACCCATTGGTACAATCAAATCTACTGGAGATTTACCTTATCACTATGCATGAATATCGTAGATTGTATGTGGAAAGTCATCCTAATTATCTGAACCATTGGAGAGCACTTGAGCAAGAGGGAAATACTTTAGCAACCATTTCGAAATTTTAAAACAAAACGAGTACACACTATTTTCAAAGAAGGCGATATTACTTGTGTTAGATGGTGGGCCCTGATGGGTCGAGTCAAGTATCTAAGCTGCATCAGTACTTAGAGATGGAATAAATATAATTCTATTTCTACTTCTATCTAGTCTAGTTGGGCGTTATTTCATCGTATTTAGCTATATATTGTGCTCAAGGAAGGCCAACGCGCAAGAGAACACGACATTTTTCTTTGGACTTCTTTACTTTTCTAATTGAAAGTGTGTTTGATTATTGGTGAACTGAAATGTGGCATCTAAAGCATTCCACTCGGGTAAATTATGATTAACCATTGGTAAAAGCAAATCTACTAGAGATGCAAGAATATCGTAGACGGTGTGGAAAGGCATTGTAATTATCTGAACCATTTGATAGCACTAAAGTAGTGTTCTCAAAAGCGTAAAGCGTGACTAAGTGTGAAAATCAAGTTTCAAACTTTGCACTTGTTTGGTACTCATTATTTTAAAAAAATATTTTTCTCTCTTATTTTTAACCATACATTCTTCAATAAAATAATACTCTATGCAAACCCAATGTTTTTTCTTTTTTTTTGAATCACACATTCTCCATCAAATCATTATTTCAAAATACATTTTTTGGGGAAAAAAATGGGGCTCAAACATGGCCAAATGTGAGTCTAGGCGTAAAAAGCGGATTCTTTATTTTTTATATTATTTAAAATTTTTAATCATTCTAAAAATTATTCAATAACTAAGATAATACATACCAAACACCTAAAAATATAAATTATTATATTTACTTAATAATTCTTACAATTAGTCAATTATACAATTTTCGAAATGCAAAAGCTAGACTAAAGTCATTTAAAAACTTAAAACTAAAGTCAAATACAAGACTTCAAAAATAATATATATATAACTTGTGCCTAGCCTCGTGTTAAGCTGTCAACTTGGTAGTTTACCGCTTAATTTGGCATTCACTGTCAAGGCGTAGCTTTTGGCCTAGACGCACTTTTTAAAACACCGTACTTGAGTATGAGAGAAATACTTCAGCGACCATTTCAAAAATTTAAAACAAAATGGGTACACAGTATTCACAAAGGAGGCGATATTACTTGTATTAGATGGTTGGTCGGGTTGAGTTTCTGAGCTGCATTAGTACTTAGAGATAGCATAATTATAATTCTATTCCTAGTTTTATCTAGTCAAGTTGGACGTTATTTCATCGTATTTAACTGTATATTGTGCTCAAGGAAGGCCAATGTGAGAAAACACAACGTTTTTATACTAAAATATGGATAATTTCATTGAAGCATCCCACGTCCGGGCAAGTGAAGACTTGGCGACCAAGCGCAAGATACAAGGATCATGCGAAGGAGTTTGATGCTTGATTGTAGGGTCAAATTGACCTGAGAAATGAACTAGGTCTCGACGATGAACTGATTCGTCAATATGCTTGGTTGTTATTGCTATGTGCCTTTCATTTACTATGTTCTAATATCATTGTTTTGGCAACTAAGTTAATGTATTTATTTCTATTTCAAAATGAACGACTTGTATTTTAATATTCAAGTTGGTCGACCTTTTATAGTATTTGAAATTTACACTTACATCGATCGTTTCGGATTGTACAAAGACACTCCATAAAGGAAGAGAGGTACATTTTAAGAAGAATGACCATTTTAGCCCTGCCATAGCAGCTCAGTCATTACGAAAATTTAGTGCCCTCTAATAGAGAATTTACGATTCCCTTTTCAAAATTCATGAGCTAGGTCATAATGGAAAGTGAAAATGCAAAAGAAGCTTAATTAGTATCCTACCAATCCGAATGTCCAACTTTGTATGAGTAAATGCCATTATGCCTAGTCAATCCCCGAAACCTAATATTGTAGCCTACTTATTAAGCGTTAATCGAGTTATAATCGAAATCAAAATAAAAGTATTAGGATTGTGATTAAAGTCAAAATAGTTAAGAGTTGGTAGTATAGTATTTGGAAGAGTCAACGATGTCTAATAAAATCACATATGATCAATAGAATGCAATTAGAAGTCAAATGAGTATCAAAATGTTGCACGAGTTTTTGTCCAAATTCTTAATTACAAGTTATGACGCATTTTACACATAGAAAAGATTCGAAATTGAAAAATAATATTTCAATAAGGACTATAGCCCTTTAAGTTAACTTTTCAACGCACTTTGAATAATCTCAATTGAACATCAAGTAAAAAAAGTTATAATTAGAACATTGACGACTGTTCACAAACCGTTCGCTGGCCACCCGATAAGTGCTTGAGTGGTGCTAAATTCGATGAATAGTAAAATTCGATTTTAAAGCTGATTTTGAGTTCATTTTTCATCCTAAACACCTCTATTATGAATATACAACCCATGAACATATCAAAGTGTGTTGAATAATTACTTTGCCTCAGAGATCTCATTGTTGAAAATCATAAACACATTCCATTGATTCAACCCCAAACTCTTTGTTCATATATTTGATCACATATATTGATCCTTTATCAGTAAAGTTTTACTGTAAGTCAAAAGTTTGTTTTTTGAAAGTCAAATACATATTCCAATATCTATTGCATCAGCATACAGATCAAAATACAGAAAGATCAAACACCAAAACAAAACCTTACCTTCGTCAATTAGTCTTCAAAGTTCTGAAGTTTTGGAAAGAGGCACTTGGAGTTCCGACACTTGTGAACGAGATTCGTTCTTGTTGATCCACGTGTAGAGAAATGTAGCTCAAAGTTCTAAAAAGTGTGAGCGTGCACAATCAAAGGAGTTCCTTGATGATTTACAAGTTCGGTGACCAGAGTCAACTAATGATTAACAGTACTTGAACTAATTTTAAATTAACTTTTCTAGCGAATTAGGAATTTTTCTCCATGATCATATTTAGTATTCTTTATTGCTTTTGATCTTTATTTATTTTATTTGATTGACACATATGATTAATTAAATTGAATTAATTACCTTAATCATCTAGAAACCAATTAATAAGTGATTTGTTTCTTTTAATTGTTCTAATTCCACATTTGGGTCTAAACAACCATAATTTCCAACAAGTGATATTAGCTCAGTAAATACTTCAGAAAATTTCCAATTGGTATTAGAGCTTAGTTGCGATCTTTGACCCAATTTTGGTCTAAATGAGTCAATCACATTCGGATAATAGGTTACAAGATGATAGAGATATCTACGAAGCTTTTGATGAATTATTTGAGGAGTGTCTTAAGTTGAAAAAAATTGAATACCTTTGCTTTTAAAAAATTGCATAAACTTGAATTAGAAAGGAGAGTTTAGAAGACAAATTTAAGGAGTCTAGTAGTAGATTGAATGAGTTAAGAGTTGGGAAAGAATCCTTAGATGTTAAGGCTAAATCTCTTAAGACTTACGAGCAATCTCGAGAAATCTAATGCTCAACTTCAATCATTTGCTATTAGTTCTAACAAGCTTGAAAACATATTAGAATTGCAACAATCAGCTGGGAATAGAGGATGTGTAGGACTTAAAGAGGCATTCTCATACTACTTCATCTTCTAGAAACAAGAGTGTACCTGCTTTAATCAAGCCCGGGTTCATCCCCACATATCATCATTGTGGTAAATTACTTATTTTCTCTGAGATGTATGTATAAGTTTCTTGATTTTTATGACATGTTTGATAACATGAATTTGAGCCTATCAAACATTATTACGGAAAGAAATTAAAATCTCGTCCTCTTCAGTGTACCAAACATGGCTTGTGGGCTCGGATTACTATGTCCTTCGTGGCTACCTTTCTCTAGGATGTATGTATAATTTCTCAAGCTTATGAGACTCTTGTGACATGTCAACGTAGATTGGATAATATAATAGAAAAAATAAAATTTTTGTCTATTATGTTTTTAAGCGTTGTTTACCAGATATGAATAAGTCTGTAACTTCTAATTGTTTGTCGCACAAAATTATACGAGGCAAGGCATTTTTTGCTTCTTCCATTTTATAATTATTTATTTAAATTATAAATTTTTATTTAGATGTTTGTGGCGGGTTAAGAATCTAATATTAATGAATGTGTGGTGGTATTTTAATAAGGTTAACTCTTAAGTAGAACCAACTTTGTATCTGCCTCTAACAAACCTAAGAGTGCAGGAGCTCGAAGATCGAAATCATCTGTACAACACAGGTTTCCTTTACCTAAGGTTCAAATTTGAAACCTAGAGTAGCTCCTAGTTTTATTCTCACATGTCACAATTATAGTATTTAGTGTGCTGTCGCAGGCAACCTAAAACATGCACTCTTAAAAATATATGTAGCAGTGCGAGTAAGGATCTTTCCCATGAAGAGTGACTAAACTAATTTTATGCTATGTGAACAAGGATGGGGATTTGTGTAAAATGAAAACACTTAAAAAAAACTAAGAGACATTTCAAATTAAAGATTAAAATCAATCAAAAGAACAAACTTTGGTCTATATTAACATCCACCATCGAAAATTTATAACTGATTATTGATGCAAGTATATATCAATTTACACCTTGAATATTTACCGTTGGAACTATTTTCCTTATCTATCCTTAGTCGTAATTAATTAGAAAACAAGCAATATAATTAACTCTAACTACTAAACAACCCAAGACAAGCACTAAATATTTAATCTAGTAGCAGCCTTAAGAATTAGAGAGGTCAATGAAACTAAACAACACAAACACAAGAGGTTGCATTTAATTTAATGGAGCGTTCTTCCTAAGTTCTAATAATTTATGGTGCATCGAATCATTAAATCTTAGTTGCTTCACAAATTAGACGGATCAAACAATTACGAATTTGATATCTAACCTAGCAATAAATTGCAACAATTAATAAACTAGTAGGCCTCATGTAATTAAACGAGACAATCAAGAAATAGGTACAGAAGAACATCTGATACTCAAAGTATAAATTGAAAAATGACAACAAATTAGATCTCACAGTTTTATTGATTCCAAGACTTCCGTTTCCTTCGACCAAGTATAAAAATTTTGGCCGCACAGGGCCATTGATGAAAATCGAAGGAGGAAAGAGAGAAGAGGGGGGGATGAGGGGCGTCTCTACAGTCTGGTGATTTCTCCCTCCCGCCCCCCTTACACGTTAATTCTTAGCCTTACCAGCCTATCAAATTTCCTAAAAATATTCTTAATATTATCTTAATATAACAATAACTAAATCTAACTGATTAAGGAAAATATTAAAAATGAAAGAGTCCTAATATCAATAGGAAAGTGATGTCTTCCACTGGAATTTTTGTGCATCAGATCTCTAACCTTCCAAAAATAAACCACGTCAAATCCATGCAATAGAATTGTGGGCTAAGAAACGTTCCAGTACAAGTACGCCAACGTCAAGCCCGATTTTGGCCTTGATCCATCAAGTACCTCTCAAACCTCAAGGCATGAAAGTTGTAGAACCTCTTCTTGGCGTTCTATATCTTCTTGAATTGGAACTCAGATGAGAGAGTTATGCCCAGATTACGAAGAGATGTCGAAACTGTATAGAATCGCCCAATTAACTTTGTTTTGCACTTAACGCCTCCATTTGCATCCTAAATTAAAATATAAGAATAATGAGTACATTCACGCATCAAATAATTATAAAGGCCTAAGTATTAAGGGAGAAAAAATATGACATTTTACATTCTCATTAGTGTTTTAGGTGATATTAGACCTAAGTGCCATAAGTCCTTGATTAAGAACAACAAATAAGATCTAACTACCGATATTAGATTTTTGACTAATCAAGTAAGTTGCTTGACTTAGTTAAAGATTTAATTGACTACGATTACATCTTCGTCTAAGAAGGTTTGGGTCACGAAGAATGAATTTATAAGTCAAAGTGATTTTAATTGCGATATTGCTTGCGTTGCTCTTCATAGTGAAAGCACTTGTTTGCCTCATTGAGTAGGTTGTTGGTGCATTCATCTGCTTTATTCATGATAACTACTTATTCATGCATGCACTCTATACTTTTTCCTTATTTTTTTTGTTTTGCATTAATTTTTATGGAATATAAAATTTTGGAAATATAAAAAATAATATTTTTTTTGGACATGTTAAATTGTTATCAAATACTAATATAATTAATGAGTAGTAAATAAGGTTTCCATTATCTTTACGTAGAACTTATTTAGAATACTTGGTATAGATTTGATAAGTACGTTTTTACATACTTATTTTATTGTCAAAACATGAGCAATTGTTGATTAATATATTGGAATATAGCTTAATTTTATACAATTTATATTTTCCAAGACAAGTGATGAATGTATCGAAAATAAGGAGAAACAAGTAAAAAATGACCAAAATGGAAGAAAGTGAACGTTCAGGGACTAAAGTATAAATACTCAAAAATTATGTCGAAACTCACAATGAAGGTTCGAGAGTGCTAAGGTCGATTGGAAGCAATTAGAAGTCAAAAAGGAATTGAATATTATCAAATCAATTTCCAATTCGCACAAGATATATTTCAGATTTTTAGCCGAAAATTGAGATCCATTTTTGGCATAGTAAAAGTACGATTTGGAAAAAAGATATTTCTAACAAAGTTTCAGCCCTTCAAGTTATCTTTCTAACACATTTTGAATTGTCTAAATCGAATATTGAAAGAGAAAGTTATAACCAAATTACTGATGCTGTGCAGAGACAAAAAATTCGCGTGCGAAAGGAACATTCCTTATTCGATTAGAATTCTTTTGGAAACCAATTTGGATGTGATTTTCATCTAATTTCCGAATCTTACAAATACTTAACAGCAGAATACATATAGAGGAGGCCCCCATACACCATTCTTCTCCTCTTTGGCTCAAGAAACTCGTGAAGAACTAAAAACGTTGGTGAAGTTACGAAGAAACTCGATTGAAATTGGTAATTTCATATCTTTTATTCATTTAATTTGATCTTTTCATTGTTAAATAATACTAAAATTTAGATTTTCATTCTCTTGAATTTATATTGAAATCAGTTTAATATTTACAAGATTTTTCATAGATTCAGTCATACTTTTTCCATTGTTCAATCAAATTATTTATTGAATTTCAATTTCAATTATTTATTGTTGAGATTGGTTTAACAATTATTATATCCTTCATAGATCCAGTCATGCTTCTTCGATCATTAGATTAAACTAGTTGTTGAATTTTAATCTCAATTTCACTTTATTGGCGGATTGATTACTGCCTTATACTTGTTGTATATGGTCGATCCTTGATCTTGTTCCAATAAAATTGTGTGAATATGTTTTAAGTCTAAATTCTAGGATTACATTTGTAAATTAAATTGATTTTCACGATATATCTTCCGATTGGAGTGCCGGAATGAAAGTCACTAATTGTGTTATAAAAATAAATAATCGATATTATTGATCCAATTCAATTGAGGGAATTCCGACACTTCACCGCTTCGAATTATTAATTTTAATTTTACGTTTCAATATTAAATTTTATTACACATTTGAGAGAATAATTCAACATTTTTTATTTTTTTAAATATTCTTCTATGTCCCTGTGGATACGACACCCCAAAGTTGTGCTACAACTACCGCGTTATTCTTTGAGCGTAATCAAATTTTGGCGTCGTTGCCGGGGAGACAGTACAAAATACACAAGGATCGACTACAAAAGGGTGATATCGTTCATTTTATTTTGTTTTTTGTTAGTTTAATTTTCTTTATTATATTTTTCCTATTTTCGCTTTATTTTCTTTTACTTTTTCTATGAGCAGGTATTATGGAGAACGAGGACGAGCTGCGGACGGACCTGAAAACAGAGTTTGAACATTTTTTTACCCTACTTGTGATTCTGCATCTATTAAAACTGACACTTCATCACACAACATCATGAATGATAGTGAGCATGATGCACCTGTTAGGACTTTACATTATTATCTTCACCCCACATGCGCATCCATACCATCATGCATTATTTTTCCACCTAATATGCCACGTATGGACCTTAAACCGGGAATAATTCAACTTCTTCCCACTTTTCATGGACTTGAAAATGAAAACTCATACGTGCATATTAGGAAATTTAAGGAGGTTATTGCAACATTCTACAATCAAGATGCATTCAAACTTAAATTTTTCCCCTTTTCGGTTAAAGATAGAGCGAAAAGCTGGATGTACTCGCTGAGACCACGTTCGATTGGAACATGGGGTGAAATGACTCAAGCTTTCTTCAGCAAATATTTTCCTCATCATAAAACTAGTGCTCTGAAGAAACAAATTTCTTCATTCACTCAAAAAGACGACGAAACCTTATACCAAGCATGGGAGCGATACAAAGAGTTGCAAGTTCTTTGTCCCCATCATGATTATGCGAGATGGCGTATAGTGAGTTATTTTTATGAGGGACTAACACCTAGGGAGTATCAATTTATTGAGATGATGTGTAACGGTGAATTTTTACAAAAAGATCCTGATGAGGTTATAGGATATTTAGATGACTTAGTTGAGAAAGCCCACACCTGGACTGGCCCTAGTGCCACTAATAGTACCAACAGGTCTCGACACGTAGAAAATATTTCTAGTGCAGGCATTTATCATCTTAGAGAAGAAGATAGTCATAGAGTTAAAGTAGAAGCCTTAACTAGAAAAATAGAAACCTTACGTACTAAGAACTCAAAGTTTATACCTACTGTTGCCCGTATTGAATCTTCTGGACCATGTGGTGTGTGTGGTAGAATTGATCACCCGGTACATGAGTGTTCTACTCTAGCTGAGATAAGGAGGGTTTATGAGGAACACTGCAATACCTTAGACACATATAACAAGCCTTATGCTCCATTTTCTAATACCTATAATCAGGGGTGGTGGAATCATCCTAACTTTAGCTGAAAATATGAAAACCAGCAACATACCCAGCCACCTAGAGTCTTTAATACACCCTCATATCAACCCACGTCATCTAGAAATTCCTTAAAAGATACCTTACATACTTTCATGGAGGCACAGGGGAAGACAAATCAAAAATTCGAGACTATGATTACCCAAATTGTTGAGGATCATAAAGAAATCAAGAATCATATCTCTAAACTAACTAGTGCCTTAGCTGTAGAGGAACGTGAAAAATTTTCGGCTCCACCTCAACCTAATCCTACGGGGCAATACATGGCACAAATCTCAGGATTTAATGTAAACAATCTTAGAGAGGTAAATGTCATAACCACTAGATCAGAGAAAGTCTTTGAACAAACTCCAAGACCTACGGAAACTGAAAAAGAATCTAGCGAGCTTTAAGAGAGTAACTCTAGGGAAAAAGTGATGACAAATCTAGTGAGAGCACATTTCCCACTAGCTCTTAAGTCCACCTCAAAATCTGCTAGTCAACATAGTGAAGTCTTAGAGCATCTAAAGCAGGTAAAAATTAATTTGCCCTTTTTACATGTAATTTCACATATTCTTATGTATGCTAAAGTCCTTAAGGATTTAAGCACTATCAAAATGAAACACAATGTCAAGAAAACTGCTTTCTTGACCGAGTAAGTGAGTGCAGTGATTGAACAAAGAGTCCCACCTAAGTATAAGGACCCTGGTTGTCCTACTGTGTCTTGTATCATTCGGAGTCATGAGTTTGGACAAGCTCTTCTAGATTTAGGGGCTAGTGTCAATCTCATACCTTATGCTATTTACCTGTCATTAGGTTTGGGTGAAATGAAGCCTACATCTGTGATTTTACAATTAGCTAATAGGTCCACTGTTAGACCTAGGGGAGTAGTTGATGATATCTTGATTCAAATTGATAAATTTTACTATCCCATGAATTTTGGTTTTGGATGTAAAAGATGATGTGAATGTTGACTCTAAAAATTTCTATCATTCTTGGCAGACATTTCCTTGCTACTGCTAATGCTCTGATTAATTGTAGGAATGGTCTTATGAAACTATCATTTGGGAATATGACTCTAGAAGTCAACATTTTCCATATCACAAAGCAGCAAGAGGAGGATGACGAATGTCATCAAATACACATGATTGATGCACTCACTCAAGAGGTTGCTGATAGTATATTTCTTGTACCAGCACAGGAAACTCTAGAACCGGATGGAGATGGAGGAATATCACCAATGCTTATGTCCAATGGGCTTAGTGCATTGCAAAGAAAATTGAAATCACACTTATTGGATGCAGGCTAGGGAGGAAACATTAGGTCGAGCCAAAGACAATAAACAGATGCGCTACTTGGGAGGCAACCCAAGGGGAGTTTGTTCTTTTTCTTCTGCCTTTTACTTTTTGCATTTTTATTTTAGTTAATTTTGTCATTTTCGTTGATTTACCATTCCCTTGAGTGCTTTCGGCTCTTACACTTTAAGTTTATGTTGCTTCACTACACTATTATATGATATTTGTCATTCCCTTCATTTATCTATCATGTTTATGCATTGAGAAAAATGCAAATTTTAGTTGGGGAGAAGATTCTGTTGGATTTTTTCGTGAATTTTGCATAAGTAATATCATGGAGTTTCAAAAATTTTTAGAATCATTGGGATAAGTATCAGCTGTGAATGATAAAATTGTGCATTATTGGATTAGTTTATACCTGTTTATGTAAAACTTGACATGTTCTATGCACGTTACTTATGTTTGGCATATTGAGTTAGTGATGCGGTTCATTTTGTAGAGGATAGTGGAACTTAGTGATACAACCTAATAACCTCTAGTGTCGTATTCCATAAATCCAAATATATGCTGGTTTGGAGATGATTAAACTGTTATAGGGAAACACTGAGATAAGTAGAGATTCCAGGCATGAAAACCTCGTGTGGATTGTCTGAAACTCATTGAAATAAAAACGAAGTGAAAGCTTTAAGTTAGAGGTAAGTTTTAAAAATTGGATGTCTAAAAGAAAAGGGGCATTGCACTAATTTTTGAGTACATAAAAATCATCTTTTCGAGCCTATATAACTCGGGTGATTAAGCTTGTGAGGGTGATTTAAAACCTGGTGCCCTATGGTCATCTCACTTGAGAGTTATCGGCTTAAAGCTCGTTACATGGGTTATATAGAAAGCAAATGAGAAGGTACTCAAATAAAAAAAGAAAAAGAAATGGAGAAAAAAATAAAAAGAAAGAAAAAGATATATTCAAATACATTGATTACGCCCCAAACATTTAGTTGACAAAACTACACATTTGACGAGAAGAAAGTAACTAAGTCTAATTTTAAGGGTTAAAACAATAAAAAATATAGGAGAATCCCGATTTGTTAAAGTGTGGACTTGTAGGAGTAATGTCTATCCAAACTAAGAGAAGGTAAGGAAAAGAATTGAATGGATTCAACTTAGGTACACCCCGGGAAAATTGAATGAAAAGCATAAGTTTTGGGGTGTGTGTGTATCTCTCGAGCGAAGAAAGTACATATTTGACTACTATGTGTCATGGATTGGACCAATCACAATCTTAATATTTTGACATGAGTTTTCACACACACACACATATCAGGTTATGCATATAACAGGTGGAGACTGATTTAATTTTTGCACTGTTCTAATCGTTCATTTGTCTGACTACCAAATTTCAAACAAGAGACACGACATATTGTTAGACCATATTGTTTGTAGAGTTAAGTTATATTGTTGTTATTTGAGGACAAACAATAGTTCAAGTTTGTAGGAGTTTGATAAATACATTTTTACATACTTATTTTACTGTCAAAAGATGAGCAATTGTTGATTAATATGTTGAAATATAGCTTAATTCTATGTAATTCATGTTTTTCAGGACAAGTGATGAACATATTGAAAATAAGAAGAAACAAGTTAAAAATGACCAAAATGGAAGAAAGTGAAAGTTCAGGGACTAAAGTGTAAATACTCAAAAATTATGTCGATGCTCACGATGAAAGTTCGAGAGTGCTAAGGGTCGATTGGAAGCAATTAGAAGTCAAAAAGGAATTGAATATTATCAAAATCAATTTCCAATTCGCACAAAATATATTCCAGATTTTTAGTCGAAAATTGAGACCTATTTGCAGTGTTCTAAAAGGCGTAATACGTTGCGATGCGTCGAGGTTGGGAATCAAGAATCACAAGTTTAGGCGCGTCAATGCGAAGAATAAGCGTCATAATGCGTTTCGTATTTTTTATATTATTTTAATTATTTTTAAGGAATTAAATATATTTTTATATAAAAAAATAGATTTTTTACAAAAAAAAAAAAATCTGTTCGAAAATGCGCCGCCTAGTCGCTCATATGTGCGGAATTTTGCCAAAATGCCACGCCTAGGCGTGCATGATATGCTCGCCTAGGCGGTGCATTTTCGAACAGAAACGCATTTTTACCCGCATTTCACCAATTCGACGCGTTTGGCTCGCGCATCGCGCCTAGGCGGCGCGTTTTGGCGCCTTTTAGAACAATGCCCATTTGTGGCATAGTAAAAGTCCGATTTGGAAAAGAGCTATTTCTAACAAAGTTTTAGCTATTTGAGTTATCTTTCTAACACATTTTGAATTGTCTAAATCGGATATTGGAAGAGAAAGTTATAACCAAATTACTGACTGCTGTGTAGAGACAAAAAATCTGCGCGCGAAAGGAACTTTCCTTATTCGATTAGAACTCTTTTAGAAACCAATTTGTACGTAATTTTCATCTAATTTCCGACTCTTACAAATATTTAACAGCAGAATACATATGAAGGAGGTCCCCATACAACATTCTTCTTCTCTTTGGCTCAAGAAACTCATGGAAAACTAAAACTCTTGGTGAAACTACGAAGGAACTCGATTGGAATTGATAATTTCATATCTTTTATTCATTTTATTTGATCATTTCATTATCAAACAATACTAAAATTTAGATTTTCATTCTCTTGAATTTATATTGAAATCGGTTTAATATTTACAAGATTTTTCATGGATGCAGTCATACTTTTTCCATTGTTCAATCAAATTATTTATTGAGTTTCAATTTCAATTATTTATTATTGAAATTGGTTTAACAATTATTATATCCTTCATAAATCTAGTCATGCTTCTTCTATCGTTATATTAAACTAGTTGTTGAATTTTAATCTTTTCACTTTATTGGCGGATTGATTACTACCTTATACTTGATGTATATGGTCGATCTTTGATCTTATTCCAATAAAATTGTGCGAATATGTCTTAAGTCTAAATTCTAGGATTACATTTGTAAATTAAATTGATTTTCACGATATATCTTCCGATTAGAGTGTCGGGATGAAAGCCTCTAATTGTATTATAAAAATGAATAATTGATATAATTAATCCAATCTAATTGAGAGAATTCCGACACTTCACCGCTTCGAATTATTGATTTTAATTTCACGTTTCAACATTGAATTTTATTACACATTTGAGAGAACAATTCAGTATTTTTGATCATTTAAACATTTTTCTATCTCCCTGTGGATACGACACCCCAAAGTTGTGCTACAACTATCGCGTTATTCCTTGGACGTTATCAAGATTATTGGATGTATCATCCACACTACACACATTAAGCTCTCGTGAGTAGATTTTTACCACATATGTAAGGTGTGGAATGGCGATCATCTGTATGATGAGTTGACTTTAAATATGGTATAACCTTTAATTATTTGACTTAAGCTCTTGTGTATTCTCCATAAAAAAAGTTTATTGAGTTTCAAAAAAAATATTTTAATTACTTAAATATTGTGAGACAATTTTATAATTTTCTTCGTAGCATATATGACTTGAATGATTAAACTTGCAAGGTATACTAATATCCATTGCCCTATAAGTCATCAGACTTTGGGGTTATCGACGTAAAACTCATTACAGAGGTCATATAGAAAGTTTAATAAAGAAAAGTCTGAATATAAGATTTGAAAAATAAAAGAAAATATGTGTGTGTGTGTGTACCCACAAATAGGGGAAGAAATAAAAATATATATAATTAAATATGAGTTTTTTAATTTAAAAAGATCCTAGTAGCACTGAATTTGCCATCACAATTTGAAAAATATATTCATTTACCAGTGATTCTTTACATGTTATTTTTCATTAATTTAAGGTTTTGAAACTTGCTTACATGAGTTTAATGATATTTTTCACACATAAATAGCTTGTACAATTTATTTAATTTAGGTTTAAAATAAATTATGTGGGAAAAGTTTACTGTTTATGAATAATATATATATATATATCATAATGGTATATTTAAAAAAAATCCATGAAAAAACAGTTGTCTCAAAAGAAATGAATCTTTTCTCCCATCACATGTTTTGCAAAATTTCGTATATTTTTGTATGTGCATATTTTTTGAGCTCATTAATCTCGGTAGTATTCATGTTTATATTACAATTTTTCTTTTATTATACGTGATAAATGGGGGAGAGATATTAATATTTATTTCAGAGAATTGAGTATGTGAGTTAGGGAGAGAAATTTGAAGAAATTTTTGAATAATTTTGTTTGATTTGATGATTGGATATGAGTTAGTGGGAGAAGTTGAGTAATATGAATGTTTGATCTAGTATTTTTTTTTTTTTCATATTGATATTATGTTTGATTTGTTGTTTTGTCTAATATCGAAATCATGCTTTGAGTTGCCAGTTCGACTTATCACTTGTTAATTTGTTTTTACTTTTCGCGTGGTATTGTTGTTTTCATATGTTTCAGGAAGCATGTTGACAAGATATTAAAGTAAATTTTGACATTATGTTGTTGTGTAGATTTTTGTTTTTACTTTAATTTTAAAATAAATAATTGTATAAGAGAATGTCAAATGGAGAGATTGTTATGTCAAATTATATAATTGACAATTTCTAAATTTATAATGACAATATTTTTAGTCAATGTCATGTTTTAGTTGAATTATATTCGGAGTTAATTAAATTGTATTCAAAGTAAAAACAAGAATAATGGAATTGTAATTAAAGTAAAAATAGTTGAGGGTTGATTAGTATAGTATTTGGAGTAGTCAAAGATGTCCAAGTGGATCACATACGATCAATGAAATTCAATTAGAAGTCAAATGAGTGACAAAGTGTTGCACAAGTCTTGTTCCAAATTCTCAATCACAAATTGTGACACATTTTTCACATAGAAAACATTCGAATTTGTAAAACGTTATTTCAAAAATGATTGTAGTCCTTTGAGTCAGTTTTCCAATACACTTTGAATCACCTCAATTAGACAATGAGAGTGAAAATTATAATGAAAACACTAAAAACTGTTCAGAGAATGTTTACTGGCCGTCCCGATAGGCGCTCGAGCGACAACTCAATTCGAAGAACAATAAAATTTGATTTTAAAGTTGATTTTGAGTTCCTTTTTCATCCCAAACACATCCATTATAAATATACAGCCCAATGAACATCCAAAAGGGTGTTGAAACATTATTTTGTCTTAGAGATCTTGTTATTGAAGATCATAAACACATTCCATTGATTCTATTGATTCAACCTTTCATTAGTAGAGATTTGTTGTAAGTCAAGAATTTGTTCTTCAATAGCCAAATACATACTCAAATATCTCTTGCATCAGTCTACAGATCAAAACACAGAGAAATCAAAAACCAAAACAAACTCATTTCTTCGTCAATTAGCTTTCAAATTTCTAGAGTTTTGGGAAGATGCGCTTGAAGTTCCAACGCTCGAAAACGTGGTTTGTTCTTATTGATTCACGTGTAGCTCTGAGTTCTGAGAAGTGTGGGCATGCACAACCAAAAGACTTGCTTGAAGATTTACAAGTTAGGTGATCAAAGTTAGTTAATGTTTAACATTGTCTGAACTAATTGTAAGTTAACTTTTCTAGTGGCTTTTAGAGGCAAATTTGCCCGGAGGTTTTTTATCTAGTTATCTATGATCATGTCTAGTGTTCTTTATTGCCTTTGATCTTTATTTTATTTGATTAACACTATGATTAATTAAATTGAATTAATTATATCATCTAGAAATCAATTAACAAGTGATTTGTCGCTTTTAATTGTTCTAACTTCGCATTCAGATCTAAACAAGTATAATTTTCGAGGGCTAAATGTTCGAAGCCATAATTGGAAGTTAAGAAAAATTTGAGTTGCTAATTCATTTGTCTAACAAAGGAGGAAAATATTCATATTATATTTTTCCTTCTAGCAAATGAGCCTCCTAACTCTGGATTTTAAAACTCCAATATTGACCTGACTTCTAGATAGAATCGGGTGGAAAAAGAAAATTCAACAAATGACAAAATTCAAAAAGAATTTTGTACCCACACGTTGAAAGTGAGTTACGTGTTTATTTGAACTCTTATAAGATAACTTAACGGATAAAATTTTATAACATGATTTGTCAACTATCATTTTAATTTGACAATTTTCTCATCATTAGGGGATAAATTAAAAGGTTGAAAATAATAAATATAATACATCATTTTATGATCTAAATCTTCGGACAAAAAATTCGAATAAGAAATTCGAAAGATATTTTATTTAGATTCATTTATTAATCAAAGAGATTAACAAACTCACACATCAACTTTAAATACTCCAATTCGGATTGAAGTCTTGGGAGGACAATTTTTTAATATTATATTTGATAAATTTATGGCATGTCTGAAGCGTAATGACATTCAATTCTTACACAAAAATCTTCAAAAAAAAATAATAATAAAATAAAAAATGGAGCAAATAGTAAAGTTAATCCCATTAATGAATCATATACTACTGATGAGGATTTAGACATAAAAATTTGCAAAACTCCTTAAGAGATTTCGATTCCTAAAATAATGAAAATTGAGATATCTCAATAATTATGTTATTATGTGGAAATAAATGGAATTAAAAATAAAAAATTATTGACAACATTTTTTTATCCATAATGTAACGCCTCATATTATGAATGATAGCAAGTTTTTGAAAAAAAAAATTGTCAGAAAATACCAACATATAAATAATTGACCAAATAAAATGATGTAATCCTAACAAAATTATTAGAGAAATCTTAAACTTTATAAAATGATGTAATCCTAACAAAATTACTAGAGAAATATGAAACTTTTGAACTTGCAATCCAAATACCTAAATGCGTCTACTTATGTGAGAAGGAAAATTGGAAAAATAAAGTCATAATATATAATGCACGATTCCTAACATAAATTTCGCAAATACTTGTATAAATAAATAAATAAATAAACTATCACGTAGTTGATACAATCACAAGTCTATATCTTATTATCATTTTAATACACAAAAATTGATATGCGTATAATAAATGTGATTATAGCTAACTCATGTGGCATGGCTATTAATGATATCCTCGAAAGATTTAATATGTATGAAGCATATAGTTGAAGTGATATTATCGTGAGAGAAAGTAAATACATATTGCGCCTTTTTTTTTCCCCTTGAATGATATTCCATTGGATTTTTGTCACAGAGTTTTTAATGAGCTAACTTTTATAGCGTGTTCAAAGAAATAATGAACTTTTTTTCCTTGATTGTGATTATTCTATAGAATATTTCTTAATAAGTGTTTAATGAGTCATATTCTTTGTATAATGAATATACATAAACTATAAGATATTTGCCTTATCTATGATTTTACTTTTATGTGCTATATTTTATATACGAGTGATAAGTGTATTTTCTACACTTATTCGAGGCTTAAAATTATATAATTTTATTGATTTTTTGACAAAATTTTACATAATTTATGTTATATTGCATTGTGTAGGTAAAACTTTATATTTGATGAAGAATGGAGAAAAGAAGCAAAATATGGTGAAAAATGGTAAAATCCAAAATTTGAGGATCAAATTACAAATACTCAAGAAGATACTTTGAAGATTGCTATGAGACAATTGGATTGAAATTAAAATTCAAAAAGGAATGGAATATGATCAAAGTATTATCAAAATCAATTTCCAATCGCTCAAGATATATTCCAAATTTTTAGCCGAATATTGAGACCCATTTTTCGCATAGTAAACATCCGAATTGGAAAAACTCTATTTCAATCAAAGTTGTAGTCCTTTAAGGTATCCTTCCAACGCACTTTGAATTGCATCAATCGGATATCAGAAGAGAAAGTGATGACAAAAATAAGGACTGCTGTGCAGAGACAAAAAATCCGCGCGGGAAGGCAACTTTCCTTATTCGAATAGAACTCTTTTGGAAACCAATTTGGACGTGATTTTCAACCAATTTTCGGATCCTATAAAGAGAGAACAGCAGAATGCATATGGAGAACCTCCCTAAACCTAAAAATCTATATATTATACATATTTTGGAGGCGAAGAACGGGACTAACAACGTGAAATCAAGGCGAATTGCATAGGATATTGAAAATTCTTCATTCGGATTCAAGTTTCACATCAAAAACGTGGATTTTTCCAACTTCTTCCATCTTTCTTATTTTCGGGTGATATTTTTCCAATTATTCTTGTGTAATTTAATTTCTACAATATGTTAGGCTAAATTCCCTTGTATTGGATGGATGATGATGCTAATTAATTTTTAGTTTTTAATTCGATATCATGTGCTTTTAATTTAATTCTTGCATTGTGATTTCATAAACATATATGAATTTATTGTTTTTAATGTTTGCGCACCATTATGACAATTAGTTGCTTATTCGTAGTGTTGGAAAACTCACGGTAGGTAGAACACTGTTATGGAACACACGGACAATAAATATTAGGAATAATATTTATGGCGTGTGCGGTCACGTGTGATAATCCTAAACGTCAATGCTGACTTGCCATATGAATTCGGATTAGGAATATGATCGTCTCTTGGTAATCATAGATTTATTATATCTTGGGAAAGAATAGTAAATGAAAGTGGAATTATCGATCGTTGTAATTGCATGAATCGAATTAATTATCACTGGTTGAGAATTGAAATTAAGAATTGATTAATGGAGTCGGAAATCCAATACACTCACCCACATTTGATTTAAAACCATTTTTTTATTACTTTCGTAGTTATAGAACGTAGTCAACTAAAAATCAACCATCTTTTGTTACATTTGCGAATTTAAATATATCGAATACTCTAAAATTGAGCCTTATTCCTCGTGGGACGATAACTCACTCATCACAATTATTACTTGTACAACGAACTCGTACGCTTGCGAGATTTTCGCCTAACAAGTTTTTGGCGCCGTTACCGGGGAGTAACGGTGTTAATCTTGGATATTTGATATTTTAGATTCGCTTTAATTTTTATTTTATTTTATTTTTGTTGTTTTTAGGCTATCATTACACTCTTAAGTTCTCTTGTGTCTTGATTTTGTCAGGTGAAGTTGGTATATGCAAAATCTTGACGAGCCAAATCTCTTTTCGTTAGATCACGAAATCGAAAAGACATTCAGAAATCCCAGGAGAGTGCAACGTCAAGCAAGGAGAATGACCGCAAATCAGAATCAACCACAAAATCAGGTTTATCTTCAAGGGCAAATACCACAGCCAAATCAACAGAGAGCTATCCCGAATGAAGCTCCCATTTTAGTTGGAGACTATGTCAATCTAATTCCTGCTCCAGTGCAACCTGTTGTAATTTATCCTCCATTCGGACAACCTAACTTTCACCTCAGACCGGATGTCATAAATCTATTTCAAAATCATCAAGACATCAGGTTTTTCGGGAAATTCACGGAGAATCCTCATGAACACATTTCAGCATTTCTCATGTTGTGTGAAGTTATCAGTCACGAAGGGATATCGGCAGATGCATTCCAAATGCGAGTATTCCCTCATAACTTGAAAGATGCTGCAATGGAATGGTTCCTTTGTTTACCTCCAAGGAGTATACAATCGTGGAATGATATGGTTCAAAAGTTTACCATGAAGTTCTTCCCACCCTCTCGAGTTCACCAAATCAGGAATGAAATCCACACATTCAAGCAAAAGGACTTTGAGAGCTATTCTGAAGCATGGGAGAGGTTCAAGAATCTATTTAGAAAATGCCATAGCTTGGATATTCCGAAGCAGGCTAGACAATATCTCTTCTATAACGGATTACACCAGGAGTTCAGGAATATGATAGATGCTTCAGCAGGGGGATCAGTGATGAAACTTGACGTCGATGATGCATATGAACTATATGAGAAGATAGCTGATAATCAATTGATGTGGCCAACTGATAAGGAAGCTCCAAGGAAAACAATTGGGGTGCACAACATGGATGCAATGACAGTATTAGCGGCACAAATGGAAGTTCTCACAATGAAAATGGATAATCTATCTCAATCGGTCAACATGGTACATCAATCACCGCCTGTTTACGGAGGTTGTGGAGCAGATCATACTACTTCACGCTGCCCTTTGGCGTCTACACAGGTTTCGCAGCTCGAAGAGATTAGCTACGCACAAAACTTCTCAAGGCAACAAAACAATCCCTACTCCAACACTTATAATCCGGGTTGGAGAAACCATCCAAATTTTTCATGGTCTAACAATCAGGTGCAAGTACAGGGACTGGGAGGAAACAATCAGAATGGACCACATGGGTTCAACAACAACAACAGCAAGTGAGAAAGCCATCGTTGGAGGATTTGTTATCTCAGTACATTACTAAGACTGAGACTAATTTTCAGAACCAACAGGCCTCGATCAAGAACTTGGAACAACAAGTGGGACAGATAGCAGCTGCGATAGCTAACAAACCACAAGGTACCTTACCGAGTGATACAGAGAAGAACCCACGGGAGCAGGTATTAGCAGTTGAGGTGGTAAATTATGCAACTATTGAGCTCCCATCATTCACTTCCACCACCCCTGTCAAGGCTTATGTGCCACCCATTCCATTCCCTCAAAGACTTCGACGACAGCCAACAACGGAGCAAGTTCAGGCCATCACTACTAGGAGTGGTGTTCAGTTGCCAGAAATCACTACAAAGAGGAAGGAGACAGAGACCACTCAAATATCCACTAAGCGCAAGGAATAGGTAGAGCAATCCGAAGAAGCAACAGAGAAAAATCAGCAATTAGTCTCAGACAGCCCACAGCTCAAGACAACAGTTCCTGGCACTTCACTTACATCTCTGATCCCATTTCCTCAAAGGATGCAAAACATCAAACTGGAGAGGCAGTTCACTAAATTTCTGGAATTCCTCAAAAAACTGCATGTCAATATCCCATTCATTGACTCGATCCTTCAAATCCCAAATTACTCCAAGTTTTTGAAGGAGATGTTGACCAAAAAGAGGAAGCTGCCCAAGCACGAAACGATAGCATTATTTGAAGAATGCAGCGCGATCATCCAGCACAAGATCCCTCCCAAACTGAAAGATCCAGGGAGTTTCATTCTACCCTGCTCCATAGGAAATTTACATGATATAAATTGTTTAATTGATTCAGGAGCAAGTATTAATTTAATTCCTTTGCCTCTTTATAGGAAACTGGGATTAGGAGATCCTAAGGCAGCATCTATTATCCTTCAACTAGCTGATAGATCACTGAAGCATCCCTACGGAATAGTTGAAGATATGCTCATCAAGGCGGGATAACTCATTTTTCCAGCTGACCTTATCATCATGGATATAGAAGAGACATATCACATGCCGATAATTCTTGGAAGGCCATTCTTATCTACAAGTCGAGCTTTGCTGGATTTTGATACTAATGAGATAGTCTTGAGAGTGGAGGATAAGCAGCAGAGTTTCACCATGGAAAATCCAATCAAGCAACCTTCATACTTGGAGGATTGCTAACGAGTGAATCATTGGGAGAGCTATAAAGGCAGGCCAAATACAGGAGAAATTGTTGGTAGGGATGATAAGGGAAATGTGATTGTGTGGAGAGTCAAAGATGAACTGAAGAAGTGCAACCATTGTCTGAAATGCAGGGCTGCAAATTCCCTTTTTAAACCACCATGAAGAGCCTAAAATAACAAGAGTCGAGCTAAAGACTTTAAACAAGCGCTGGTTGGGAGGCAACCCAACACTTCTATCCCTTTTATTTATTTTATTTTTTAGTTTTAAGATAACTTAGATTAGTTTTATTTATTTATTTATTATTATTATTATTTTTTTATCCATTTTAGGGACTCATCATCCATACATCGTTCCCCCTTAGGTTTTCATTATGTTAGTTGGTTTATTAGATGTTAAAGCTAAGTAACACTTGTTCCAGGTATTTGATCTTGAATATTTTATTTAACCACATTGTGCAGGAACATGACGTCGCGGAACATTTAAACCAACCAGGACCAAGGAGCTCATGGGAGCAATATGAAAGTTAGCCATTGGATTACAAGCCAATCAGGGAAGTCTTTTCTTCATTTTCTTCCCCACCCCTTTATATGCGAATTTAGAATGTAAGACATTGAGGACAATGTCTAGTTTAAGTTTGGGGGTGGAAAACATGAGTTTTCATTTTTTTATGTGTTTTTATTGTTTCAGATAAAATAAAATAAAAAAATAAAAATAAAAAAATTCTTTTTGTGTGCTTGTGTGAGTTAGTTGGCCTGGCTGGCAATGAGAATGTATTGAATTATAAATTGATTTATGAATGGTGAATAATTGCATGCTTAGATTAATTTTTACTTTTCCATTTGAAATTTGATATATATTGAGCACGTGAATTAAGTTAAGTATTGTGTAAGAATGAATTGATTTCATAATGGATATGTTGAAATAGTGGACCATAGATGTTAAAACCCAAAACCACTAAATTTTACATCCTTAGACCAAATTTAGAATAGTTTGGGGGGATTTCACTGTTGTGGGAAGATGTTGAGATAAATGGGGATTCCATGTGTGAAATAAAAAAATATTGTGTGGATTGTTTAAGGTCAATAGGATGCAATTGGGTGAAAATCTCAAGTTAGAGGTCGTTTTACTTGAATTGGTGTTTAATAAGGGACATTGCACTAATAAAGGTAAAAAAAAAAAAAAAATTATTTTATTTGAAAATTTCTCTTCGTAGCCTTTATGACTTGAGCAATTAAGCCTGCAAGGGTCTTTAAAACCTGGTGCCCTATGGTTATCTGACTTGGGAGTAATCGACCGAAAGCTTGTTACATGAGTCACTTAAAAAGCTTAAGAGAGAGAATGATTCAAATAAAGAAAAAAAAATTGAAAAAAATTGATTGAGAAAAAAAAAATAGAAAAAACAGATGCATGAAACAGAATACGTACCAAATGCCCTGGTTATGTCCCGAACACTTGTTTAAGGAAATTTGACTTTTTGATAAAGGATTATTAGCCTATTAAATCCTAGAGATTGAAGCAATCAAATTATGGAGAATCCTTATTTATTGATATATTGACTTGCAATTAGTGAGATTTACCTAAACTAGAGGTGAGGATAGTGGAAAATTCAACCTTAGGTCACACCCTTGGAAAGAACGAAAATAATAAGTTTGGGGGTGTGTGAATCTTACGAGCGATGAAAGAACATATTTGACCATTGAGGGTTGGGAATTGAAAACAACTCATGAATTCATAATGCTATGCTTAATTCTTCACACACACACATCGATTTTACATTGGAGAAGTAGATTTTAATCTCTGCATTGTGATTTTGAAGCTGTGCATAGATTTGATATTATGATTTCAATCTTGAGATAAAAAGCCAGGGTAACTAGCTATATCGTTTTACATTTCTTGATTGTGTGACCACCAATTAGATAATTAGCATTGCATGCTTGTGTGTTTGTTAGGTTTTAGTTTTGTTTGAGGACAAACAAAGATTCAAGTTTGGGGGTTTGATAAGTGTATTTTCTACACTTATTCGGGGCTTAAAACTATAGAATTTTATTGATTTTTTGACAAAATTTTACATAATTTATGTTATATTGCATTGTGTAGGTAAAATTTTATGTTTGATGAAGAATTGGAGAAAAGAAGCAAAATATGGTGAAAAATGGTAAAATCCAAAGTTCGAGAATCAAATTACAAATACTCAAGAAGATACTTTGAAGATTACTATGAGACAATTGGATTGAAATTAAAATTCAAAAAGGAATGGAATATGATCAAAATATTATCAAAATCAATTTCCAATCGCTCAAGATATATTCCAGATTTTTAGCCGAATATTGAGACCCATTTTTCGCATAGTAAACGTCCGAATTGGAAAAACTCTATTTCAATCAAAGTTGTAGCCCTTTAAGTTATCCTTCCAACGCACTTTGAATTGCATCAATCAGATATCAGAAGAGAAAGTTATGACAAAAATACAGATTACTGTGCAGAGACAAAAAATTCGCACGCGAAGGCAACTTTCCTTATTCAAATAGAACTCTTTTGGAAACCAATTTGGACGTGATTTTCAAACAATTTTCGGCTCCTATAAAGAGAGAACAGCGGAATACATATGGAGAACCTCCCTAAACCTAAAAATCTATATATTATACATATTTTGGAGGCGAAGAATGGGGCTAACAACGTGAAATCAAGGCAAATTGCATAGGATATTGAAAATTTTTCATCCGGATTCAAGTTTCACATCAAGAATGTGGATTTTTCCAACTTCTTCCATCTTTCTTATTTCCGGGTGATATTTTTCCAATTATTCTTGTGTAATTTAATTTCTACAATATGTTAGGCTAAATTTCCTTGTATTGGATGGATGATGAAGCTAATTAATTTTTAGTTTTTAATTCGATATCATGTGCTTTTAATTTAATTCTTACATTGTGATTTCATAAACATATATGAATTTATTGTTTTTAATATTTGCGCACCATTATGACAATTAGTTGCTTATTCGTAGTGTTGGAAAACTCACGATAGGTAGAACACTGTTTATGGAACACACGGATAATAAATATTAGGAATAATATTTATGGCGTGTGCGGTCATGTGTGATAATCCTAAACCCCATATGAATTCGGACTAGGAATATGATCGTCTCGTGGCAATCATAGATTTATTATATTTTGGGAAAGAATAGTAAATGAAAGTGGAATTATCGATCGTTGCAATTGTATGAATCGAATTAATTATCACTGGTTGAGAATTGAAATTAAGAATTGATTAGTGGAGTCGGAAATCCAATACACTCACCCATATTTGATTTAAAACCATTTTTTTTTATTACTTTCGTAGTTATAGAACGTAGTCAACTAAAAATCAACCATCTTTTGTTACATTTGCGAATTTAAATATATCGAATACTCTAAAATTGAGCCTTATTCCTTGTGGGACGATAACTCACTCATCACAATTATTACTTGTACAACGAACTCGTACGCTTGCGAGATTTTCGCCTAACAACGAGTCTTCCCGAAAGATCAACAGCAAAATTTGTTTTTAAACGGACCATCACCTTGACTAAAGTCAAATAAAAATTGATAAATATCTTGTATGAAAATTATATTGATTGGGGATGTAACAATACAAAATGAAACATACTTTCAATTGTATCAAATCGGTCCCGCATCAATTTAAAATAACTTTTCGGTCTCTACACTATATTTTCATGAAATCTAATATCCATTAGTCAAAATTAACTTTAACGAATCACTTTAATTGACTAATCCTTAAACAATAGCGCCATACATTTTAATAAATTACATGTGTGGCCACACATGTTAGAATTTTTCTAGCAAAATATATATTAAATAGTGAATGGACATTGTATCTCCGTTGCCCTATTTATTTTGATTATTTTATCTCTCGTTTTCCCAACTCTTCTCTATAAATACATAGGATTTTGATTCTCAATAAAATATATAAAAATTTTTTTTCTATTTTCTCTTTATTCTTTGTCATTTATAATAATTATGTAATGATCTCACAGATATAAAAAATATAATCTCAAACAATGGAAAAAAAATATATCAAAGGGAATAATATCATGATATTATCACATATGATGATTAAAATATAATCCAACGGCCATGGTGAACCTCGACCCATAAAAATACATTTATTTTCTTGGGTAATTCGTCACTTTCCAAGAACAAGGCCAGCACCTAGTGAGATGTTCCTGTTTGGTGGGGTTCAATGAAATCTATATTTAAAAAATCGTGGATCCTATAAAAAAATATTATTAAAATTAACTCTACCACACGATATTTATAATTTGATTCCCCCAATAAAAAAAGCAAAAGATAAAAAGTTGTTTTCTCATCCACGGCAAACAAATCCACGTTCCCAAAAATCCATGTTCCAAGGCATCTGAATTTGACGGCCATAAACAATGTACTCCACCCAACACCACCCACACCCAATTATATCCATCCGAGACCTACTAGACCATGTTTGGCTAACCCTAAAAAGTAAAATTCCTTTCAAGTAAAAATAATTATTTTTTTAATATGTTTAGATAAATTGTTCTTAGAATCAAATTTTGATGAAAAATTTTGCTTTTATTAGGTGCGGTAAAATTGGCAAATGACCAGAAAGCCATCTTATTATTTTGACAATGTGTTATTTTAAGATGGAGAGGATATGGGGGTTAAATATTCTCAGTTGCCACTGAATTTTTATAAATGTTTCCCGATTGCTCTTAAAATTTAAAATGATCTCGAGTCGAAATTGAACTTTCAATATATATATACACACACAGGCGGACCCACATGGGGTCAAGTTACCCTACAATTTTATTTATTTATTTATTTATTTTTATTTTTTTTTGAGTTTTCCTCTTTGAGTTTTTTTTTTTACCTAAACATTTTTGAATTCTCATTTTTGACCCCACAAGAAAAATGATCTCGATCCGCCCCTATATATATATTCTTTCACCACTCACTATTTTTAAAAGTTAACAGACTTAATAAGTCTATATTTGACAATCATTATTTTTAAACTTTTTATCTTACATACTCATTTTCAATCACACATTCACACAATAAAATTTTTTACCTGTAAATCCAAATTTTTTTAACTACAAATTCTCCAAATATTCATTATTCAAATTTTTTTTTTTGTCGAATAATAGGCTACTAAATTTGTCCAAATATATCCGTGGGCGCTTCAAAGTTTGTTAAGAAACTATCCCATCCATCATTCTAGTACCATGCATCTAGTTCGTTAACTTTTGAAATAACGATTTATGGACAAAATATTTATTTTAATAAGATCAATTATAATTCCGACAACTCTAAAAGTTAAATGCAAACTTAAAAATTTATGAAAGTTTAGTTTCAACAGGGGTATTTAAATTGGTCAAGTCATTTACTTGATCAAACATTGAAAAAAATGCTATCCTCTTTTTTTTGGTAAGTACCATTTGCCTAACTTTCTAACAAGCTCTTTTTTTTGTGCCAAAACTAATTAAGAAATGGTACATTTTATTAGTTTACAAAACTCTATTGTGTCTCAGCTGGGTTTGGTAATTATAAGTTACTTATAAGTAACAATGACCCAATTTTAAGCTTAGCCAAACATGCTTCTAACATTTCCAAGGATAAATACCACCACAACCCTTCTCCACTTGTACCTCACAACCACACACAAAACACACACAGACTACAGAGAACAAATTGAAATGGGAGTTGTCATCATCGACGGGTCAACAGTCCGTTCCTTCGTAGACGACGAGGCACAGTTCAAGAAAAGCGTAGACGAAGCCTTCGCCTCTCTCGACCTCAACAACGACGGCGTTTTATCAAGATCAGAGCTCCGCCGCGTCTTCGAGTCGCTCCGTCTTATCGAGACCCACTTCGGGGTGGACGTGGCCACGCCGCCGGAGGAACTGACGAAGCTCTACGACTCGATTTTTGACAAATTCGATTGCGACCAAAACGGGACGGTGGATAAGGAGGAGTTTAGGAACGAGATGAAGAAGATTATGCTGGCTATTGCTGATGGACTCGGATCTAACCCAATTCAGATGGCTCTTGAAGACGATGATAAGAATTTCCTCAAGCAGGCTGCTGATCTTGAGGCTTCTAAGATTTCTGGGTGATTCTCAAGCGTGATGATTTTATCTTCAGTTTGGTTTTTCTTTGTTTCCCCTATTTTGTGTTCTTGTAAGAGTTTTGTACTTAGAAAAACTATCGCAAATCGCAATTGTCAAAGTTTAAAAAAAAAAATAAATAAATAAATAATTAGACTCTTGTTTTGCCACTTTTGCAGCCATGCTAACCACCTATGACATATCGGAACTAGCCAAAATGGTCCCCAGTTTATGGAATTGGTGTGCAAATGGTCCCTAACGTTTAAATTTTGGCATGAACATCCTTAATCTTTCAATTAATTGACGGAATTGGTCCTTCTGGATGATTCCATTCAGTTGCCATTAAAAATGTCAAATTTTGTATAAATAGACTAAAATGCCTTACTTTTAGTTAAATAAAATAAATGGGAAATTAAAATTAAAAAATATGATTAAAAAAAAAACTCACCTTATCGATTAATCTCTCGTAAAAGCATTTCTAAATTCAATCGTGAATTACTTCAATAATTGCCATATAAACAAGAACCTTGTTGATTGTACATGGACCTGCTTGACATGTCCATTACATACCCTCACATGTGGGGTTGGGCTTAATTTTTTTATTTTTAAACAATGGTGGGGCCCACCTTTGTGCCTTGAATGTAAGGAACCTGTTATGTCCCTGTACAAGCAGCATTATTGTATAAACAAAATGAAATGTATTTTCAAAAATAGAAATAACTGTGGTCACAATCCTTTCAAACTCTTGCAACTTTATCTTAACTTTCGATTTGTTCCATTCACAATCTCAAACCTTTCATTTATGTATAGCAGCAAGACATATGGAAACTAGTCTGTTGTTGACTCAAAAAATGATTATAATCATATTATTAATTATCTATAATATATAAAATATCAGATCAAGTGAGAATGATTTTTTGGACGATTTTAACTATAATACAAATTCAATTATTTCAATAATATTTTACTTTTCGTTTTTCAATATGTAATAAATACTACTAAATTGAAAATCCTTGTCATATATGAATTTCGTATTATTAATCTCAATTAATTAATATTCACATTAATTTAGACTCAATGAATCTTGATTTACATGAATATAAAATTATTATAATGAATTTATTTATATCCATGTATCTAGGAATTTTAATGAGTGTTTAAATTCATGTACTAACAATAAATACTTATGTACCAAATGTAGTATAAAAATATTGCTCATTTGTAGTATTTCAACGTCACGGAAAATCTGAATCATAGAATTTGAATTTTGAAAGTACAATTTTTTTTTCTTTTAAATTTGTATCCTCAATTTTATTTATTTTTAGTTCGTTTGAAACTTATCAAATCCTCCCAACAAATTGATATTAAATATTGATTTTATTGTACATATAAAGTATTTCAAAATTACGTATAATGCACGTTCAACTCTGACTAGTTTTAATAAAAGTAGAAGAGTAACTTTATATATTTCTATCAATACATGGAATTAGGGCTACAAGGTATCGACCTAGACATTCCAAATTATTTCTTCCCTATAATATGCATGGGTAAAGGGAAATGCACATTAATCTTGAAACGTTAGCCAAATTTCTACTTGCTTGTCTCTCTCTTACCCATTCCACGTATGCTCTTTGTGTGCTGATGATTGACTTGAATTTGGAATGCCAACGATTACCGAACATTTTTCGATGAAGTGATCTTTGCTCCTAACTGTTCGTACGAGTATGTATGTAACATATGGATAGGCAAAAACCTAGTAGAAGATCTCTTGACTACAAGTTCATATAGAGTAATGTTATTGAACATTACTAGTGTTTAATACTGATGCAGATGACATCACTTGTGTCATTAAATTATAGGTTCAATTAAATACAAAAAATTTATAACTCATTTATTATGATATATTACAATATTCTTGCACCTAAATTGATATTAGATAGTATTATTCTAATCTATATGTAGCATGTAGCAAAACTCGTTATAGCAAAATGTTTGTTGCGCATTATTTTGAAATCTTTTATAAGTATTTTAGAAATATTATGTTAATCTTTTGTTTGTCAAATTTATAAAAATGGAGTATAAAAAGGAACAATAGTTAATCCCACAAAAATGTGAAAATAATAATGAGTAACAATTATAAATATGTTATTGAAAATAAATAATAATGTTTCGCTTCGATTGAATTTATAACTATTTATAAAATTGTATCCAAATGGAGACTTACCTTATTATAACGAAAAACAAGGATAACGTATTAGCTAACGTATAAAAAATGTGCTTCTAAATATTTTTGAAAAAAAAAAAAGATTAGGATCTTGCTATATGTATATAAATATTTATATAATGGATTACATAATATTATATGGTACTCTATCATTTATCATTTGAAAATAGAATTAACATTTTCATCCAATCTTTTCCCTTCACGTCATTTTATATAATCGTTTATGTACTATTTTTATGTACGATTAGCATAATCTAATTATTAGTCACGGTATCTGTATCAACGACATTTGATACGTCATTGAATTGTACAAATAAGATCATGTCTGTTGTCACGTACACGTTAAAATAGGATTAACCATCTTTTTTACTTCTTTCCTCCATGCGGAGCTTTTTCTCATGCCAAACTCGCGTTTGTTCTCTCAGCTTTTGGATATTTTAATTTTAAGTTTTGAATTTTAAGTTCATTTTTAATATTCAAATTTGATGATCAATTTTAAGATTACTAAAAATAAATTTGATTTGTTATTCTAAAAAACTATTTCTTAAAATTCAAAACTAAAAAACACGTCCGATTTGATATTTTCTTAATTTATAATAGTTTTTTCCATAAAATTTGATAATTCAGTAAAATTTAAAAAAATATATGTTAATATGTTATCAAGTAATATGCACATTTTAAAATTGATGAATTTTACAATACTTTTTTTCTATTACAAAATTAATATTAAATTGATTTGACAAAATATAGGAAATAAAAAATAAAAACTAGTGATGTGGACTTGAATTTTTATATGTGATTATTTAAATATATAATTTTCAATTTTTTTTTTTTTGTAAATAACCATTAAGATCTCAAACTATTTTTATTCTTTAGATTCTTCATTTTTCTAGAATTTTTTACAATTCTATTTTTTTAGAATATTAGAATTTTAGAATTTTTTTTATAATTCTTTTTTTTTTTTTGGGAATTTAGGAACTTAATTTTTAATTATTTTAGAATTTTCCAATTTGAATTTGTATTTTATATTTTTTGATTTTTTTTATAATTTTATAATTTTTTTTTCTAGAATTTTTAATTTTTAAAATTTTATTTAATCGTATATTTTCCGTGTTTCGATTGTTTTCAGCATTTTCACTGAACACTCAAAATATTAAATTGTATTTTGAGTTTTATGTTATAAATTTAATCGTGTTTTCAAAAATACATTTTCAAAAATAGCATACCCGGCAAGTTTTGGATGTTTTGAAAAAATGAAATCGACTTGAAAATAATAAACTAAATGCACCCTTACATTTTATATTTCTTTTCTCTGAAGCATAAAACGAACATAGTCGAAACAAACAAATACAGATAACTTTCATTTGATTTGATAACATTAGTACTATATTTCGATTAATTCTCATCAAAACTAAATCATTGCATGTCCACCCCTACCATTAAGTAACATAAACATAAATTTTTCAAACAATTTTTGAATTTAAATTATTTAAGCAACTTTTAAGGTAGGGAAAATTTTAGGATAATTGCAATTATGATCACGAACCTTTCACTTTGTATTAGCTTTTGCCGTAATATTTTATTTGTTGTATCTACGGTCTCAAACATTTTATTTGTGCATAGCCTACGGATATATGGACGATTTTCATCCACATGTCCATCAATTGACCAAGCTAACTAAATTTGATCATATTTTAATTAACTTTAAAATGATAACTTTACAGTTTTCACATAAAATAATTAAATTAAACAAATATTCATCGTTTTTGCTACTGTCACGCCTCCACCTCCCGCGCTCATCACCTCCCATTGCAACTGTCTTTCGTCATCACCACGACAAACTAGGAAGACTTTTCCTACTTTTTGTCCCATTTTCAATTGCACAATTCACACTAATAGAATCCAGAATCATTTTGCAAGACCAAACAATTCAAGCCATTTTATCAAATTGATGAGAATTGCTTAATTAATAATCAAATTCGCAACAGATCTTGAGCATAATAACTATGTTCCTGTTTTGTGACCATTTTTTTTTTTTAATAAAACATTGTTTTGAATAGTAAATTTTTGGAGAATGTGTGGTTAAAAAGTAGAAAAAAATTGACTTTACATGTAGAATATTTTATTATGTGAATGTGTGGTTAAAAATGAGTATATAAAAAAATTGAAAGAATGAGAGATAAATAGGGACTATATGACATTCTAACTTACAACAACGTCATAAAAGTTTTAATATGCACACCGGAATTTTTAATTTTTTCACCACATATCGATTGCACCTAAAGTTGTTAACCTGTGCACATTATAATATTTATTTCCATGACGGTTTTTCATGTCATTCTCATTCTCAAATGTCTAACTATGCCAAGTTCTTAGGAAGTGATGTCAAAGAAGATAAAGTTGGAGGAGTTTGAGACAGTTAAAATGACAGAAGAGTGTAGCGCCATTCTTCAGAAGAAGCTTCCTCATAAATTTAAAGATCCACGTAGCTTCAACAATCCTTGCAATATTGCTGGTATCACATTTGATAAAGTATTGGGTGACCTTGGAGGTAGCATTAACTTGATGCCCCTATCATTGTTCAAAAAGTTGGGTCTTGAAGAAGTGAAGCCCACAACCCTCACCTTGTAAGTGACAGACGGATCAAATACATACCCCAAGGGCATTATTGAAGATGTATTAGTAACACTACTAGAAAGTGAGACAATAGAGATGGAAATTTGGCAACGACCGTCTTCCGTTACTAATACCAACGGATTAACAACAAATTAGCAACGAATTATTACTGTTTTATTATTAAAAACTAAATACTAAATTAACGACAGAATTACCAACGGAAGACTTTCGTTGGTACAATTTTGTTACTAATCTGTCGGTAAAAATTTAAAAATAATAAATAATAAATTAAATAATTTAGTGACAAAATTTCTCGACGGATGATTTCGTTAGAAAAAATATTAAAAATGGTAAAATAAAATAGCAACGTACAAAATCTGTTGGTAAACATTGTAAGAAATTTTAAAAGTATATATATAATTACAACGAAAAAAATTCCGTCTGAAAACTCAAAAAATTTTAATTCCCACCAAAAATTTGATTTGCCTCTAAAATTGACAAAATCTTCTAACACAATTGCTAAAATTAGAAAATGAGAAAGAAATTAGGGGTGGGCGCGGGTCGGTTCGGTTCGGTTCGGTTCGGTTTTTTTCGGTTCCAGAAATTTTCGGGTATTTAGTAAATGGAACCGTCGGTTCCAAATATAATTTTGGAACCGTTCGGTTTCGGTTCGGGTTCGGTTCGGTTCGGTTATTCGGTTAGTACTATAATTAAATTTTTTAACATTTAAAATAATACTACATAAATACACCTGAAAGTGGATACCAATATTAATAACAAAAAGTAGATACAAATACCAAGTTCAATCTTAACTTTTACAAATTAACGTAATCTAATTTAATAACATATAAATAATAAGTTGTCAAATACAAATACCAAAAAATAAATATTACTAATAAAACTTCGATATTCATATCAATAATTCATTTGTTTCAAACTTTCAAGTCTACATAAAAGTGAAATATAAATTAGAAGTCACAAAGATAAAATATTTTAAAGTATTGATAATACTTACCAATTATTTAATGTAATCATCAGTTGGTTGACTTTCCATACTAATTACTAAGAAACTATACAAGAAAAATTGAAAAAAACACAACTAACAAACATAAATAAACTCTAAATTGTTCAACTAATAAGATTTAATAAGAAAAAAATTATTAATTTGTTTAAAAAAATAAAAGAAATTGATTTATCCAATATAAAAAAAAAGTTCGGTTCTTATTCGGTTCTTCGGTTCTTGTTCGAGAACCGAGAACCGAACCAAACCATTCGGTTCTCGATTCGGATACCCGTTCGGGTATTTCATTTTAAAAAACCCACTCGGCTCGGTTCGGTTCGGTTCGATTCCGGTTCGATTCCGGTTCGGTTCGGTTCGAAAATTTTGCCCAGCCCTAAAAGAAATAACCCAACCTTAACTTTCCATTTCTCTCTCTCGCTCTCTCCCTGCCTCCCCAATTTCCCTCACATCATCGACCCCAATCCTAACTTTCCAATTGCCGGCGATGGTCGTCGATCGTCAGAGCCGGACCTGGGGAGGCCTCCGCCTCAGGCCCAGAATTTTTAGGGGCCCTTCTTTTTTTTTTACCTGAAACTTCCCGTTGAAGATTTCCAACTCTTCACTTCTCTCCACTGCGCCTCCACAGTTACAGCCTTGCTGAGGCGACTCCAGTCCAGAGACCAAAGTCCAGCCCTTCTGCCGTGTGCAAGAAAACCTCTCCGTCCGGCGTCCAGCATGGACCTTCATTCTTAGGTTTCTTTCTTCATTTTCTACAGATTAATCTTGTCCATCCTTTTCACACTCTGTATATGCTGATCATTGCTTCATTGATTTTATCTTTGATCTACTGTTAGGTTGGCTCAATTTTATTGATTACCTATCAAAAATTCTGTATCGACTTTAAGGTAATTTGCATTTTTGTCTGTGATTATGTGAATCTGTAGTGTTTCAGTTACTGGGTTTGGCCCCCTTTTTCTTTCCCTGAATGCCATTATTGTTATGAATACAAAGTTCCCATTTTTTTTAGCGTGCCTCTTTTTTTTTTTGATCGGTGGCTTGCCACTTTTTATTTGGGATAAATATAGTTTTTTGGGATTTTTTTGTTCTCAATTTTGGTATTAAGGTATGGTGCTTAATATATGATTGTGATTGAGAATTTGAGTATGGATAATGGCTGGATGATTATTTGGTCTGCTTTGCCTACTACATGGTTTACTTCGGAAGACCTTTCTTGTATCCTTCTCTTTTTACAGCAAGTTTATATGGTGATAAATTGGATAACATGGAAGAGTTAGATGTTTCATCAACAGAACATAACGGATTTATAGCTACTTGGCTAACCCAAATCAAGCGCTGGTACCTGTCACATGCTCGATATCTGAACTTCTTCACTATTCTAGTTCTTGCTTCGGTTAGTTTTACACTTGCACCTTTCCTTTTTAATGTTTTTAACGAATCTTGCAATTTTTACATGTTATTTGATATTTGATCTAGTTCAATGGCATGCAGATAACAATCGATTTCAGCATTTAGAATCACTTCATTATTAGTCTCGCTTAACTGAGGACATAGGGTGGTCTTCACGTACAAGGTTTGGTATTCTGCTGCTTAACTTTTTAAGAATGTGTATATACACCTCCTGGCATTCAAGAAGTTCTTTTGGCTATTGTTTCTATGAATTAGTGCCAAAATTGCAGCCTTGTGCTGCATAGCAAGAAATGAATGGATAATGTAGCCAAATGACAATTGATTTAGTTTATAAAAGAGATCCCCACCTCCTCCTTCATTCCTCTGTTAGTCCCGGCTTGTATTTTGTAAATAGTACTACTGGTTGCTTTTTTTGAGTTTGGGGATTTTGGTTCGTGCTGAGTTTTGAAAATTAGAGCAGAAATGATTCAATTGTTTGATTTGCGCAAAATTTTTGACAATTGTACATCAATTGTACCACTTGTCTACGATCGTCAGTTGAATTGATGTTTATTACGTGCTTGGTTGACTTGTTGGATTTAGGATCACTTGTCTACCAAAGTCCTTCTCCAGATTGCTTGGAACCCAAAGAATTTGACGAATTACTCCTCTGAACCACGTCCAACCTTGAATTGCCAAACTTGAATTCTCATTTATGATCTTGCTCCATATTGCAGTAACATATCAAGGCGTCCTTAAGGGGTTTCATTGCACCGGAGTTATGTCTACTATCAACTTTGCAAGAATTGTAAGTTTTGCAGTGTCCTTAAATTATTTTTCAATTTTTACTTTTGATGCAATGCTGATTTATTAGACTTCTTTTAGAACTGGAATGTGTTTTATTTAAACTTTATGTGTGCCATTGATTAATAGAATTTTGCGGGGGAATATGATGATGGGTACAATACCAAAGGAAATTGGCAAATTGAAAAACCTCAAGGTCTTGGATTTGTCTTCAAACTGGCTAACAGGATCAATTCCACCCCAGATTGGAAATTTAACCGTTGTTATGTAAATGTTAAGTGAAATATTCAATTCAACGTGTTCTTGGTTTTTGGTAGAAATATATATTATTTTTTTTTAAAATTTTCATTCAAATTAGAGACGGAAATAATGACGGAACTCCCATTGCTAATCATCGACGCAAAATAATCCGTAGGTAATTGCGACGAAAAAATAATCCGTAGGTAATTGTTTGCCGACGGGCGAAATCCGTCTCGGAAGGTCATTTCCAATGGATTTCGGGGCTTCAGCGACGGATAATTCCGTCTCTGAAGCTGCTTTTTTTTGTAGTGTAAGGTCGATAAGTTCATCTTTCATGTGGGCTTTGGGGTGTTGTACATGGAGGAGGATGAGAAAGTACCATTGATTCTTGGTATACCTTTCTTGGCAATAAAAGAGTGTTAATTGATGTATAAGAAGGGAAGTTGACACTGCAGGTTAATGAAGAGCAAGTGAACTTCACCCTCAATCAAGAAAAGAAAGTCCCAGAAAAAGTCAATGCATGCTACATGATCCAATGCAGAGAGGGATGAGAAATGCAAGAAAAAAGTGTTTCATGACCCTCTAGAACAACATATGGCTCTCCACTATTCAAGATCTGATACATTTGTAAATGGAAAAAGGGACCAATAAAATGGTAGATTATGTTTTGGAGAATGAAACTTCTCCACCTGAAAAAAAGGATATCCACGCGGAAAGCCTTTGAAACCACCAAACATTGTCAAACCCAAGGAAGTTTTGAAGGTTACATCGGAGTTAAAACCATTCAACTCTATTGGTCATGCTACAGTGAAGAAGAATACAATGCCAAGGGTAAAGTTTAGAAAGAAGAGAGAAGTGCCTTCTGAAGATCCAACGTAGACACCTCGGTTATATCAAGCTAATGACATTAAAGAAATGCTTCTTGGGAGGCAACCCAAGCTTTCATTTTTATTTATTTTGTTTTTGAATTATAAGATAGTTATTTAAGAGTTTATTTAGGAATTCATCAGCCATAGCCCATCTCTCCTTAGGTTTTTGAGTAATCAAGTTGATTATTAGATGTTTGAGCTAATCAACCTATGTTCTATGTATTTAGATCTAAAATTTGATTTTTCAAGAAATGACGTCGTGAAACATTCAAACCAACACTGACAAGGATAAAATAGGATAAATCTCAAGTTTGTGGAAGAAGATAGAAAAAGCGTCCATCAAATCCAGCATCATAAGCATCAAAACGTCATAGGCAATACAGATAATTCAGGGAAGTCTTCCTCACTTTTCTTTAATTTTACATTGGGGACAATGTTCAATTTAAGTTTGGGGGTTGCATTATAAGTTGTCTACTTGCCAAATATTTTTATTTTGTATGATTTGTGTGTGTGTGTGTGTGTGTTTTTTTTTATAAGGAAAACAAAAGAGAATTTACTTGTTTTGCATGTTATGTGAGTTAGATAGTTTTGTCGGCAATGATATATTATTGAGGACATGTGTTAGTTTATAGATTATGAATATATTATGTATTTTAGTTAAATTTTTTGCTTATTTATGTAGAACGTAAAATATTTATGCATGTAAGTTGATTGTGGTGTTGTACATTAATAGATTGATTCATGTTTATAAGTTAAAATAGAGAACTTAGATGATCAATCCCAAAATAGAATATTCACTATATCCTTAACCTTGTATAATATAATTTGGGGCATTCCAGCTGATAAATGATATGATTTAGGATTGTGGTAATTCCATGGATGCTGAAAAAATATTGTGTGGACTGTCTTCAACTTTCAAGTATGAACTTAGTGATGACCATATGCTAAGAATCTAGTCATTTGATCATTTTTGCTTTCCTTAAAGAAAGAACATTGCACTTGTTAACTCATTGCTTCATGCTTGCACCTTTTTTACTCGAGTTAGTAAGTCTTTAGGGGTTTTTTAAGACTTGGTACCTTTTAGTATTTCAAAATCGAGGAGTTACCGACTAAAAGTTCTCTACATGGATCAAGAATAGAAAGAAAGGGTGAAATTAATCTTGAGCTGAAAAAAAAAGACAATATCAAAATAAGCAAAAAAAAAAAAAAAAAAAATTGTGCAATAGTGAAAAAATGTTGAGGACTTAAATATCTAGTGGGTTTGAATTATTTAGTATAAGTTTGATTATTGAAGCACTCATATATTGAGAGAATTATCACATGGTTTGAATTGTTGACATTGTCGGTTAAAATGAACCAAATTTGAGTGGTGTAAGAATTCAATATTGAAAATTAACTTTAGAATACGCACTGAGAAGTGAAAATAAAACAAGTTTTGGGGTGTATGAATCTCACTAGAGAAGTAATGAAATATTTGACTTTTAAGGTCGAGAATTGGATCAACTTATTATTGTACAGCGTTGCACTTAACTCTCTACCCCCCCTCCCCCCCCCCAACACACACTCCCATTTTGCATTGAATATGTGAGAATTTAGCTTGGACATTATAACTTTGAAGTGATTTATGAAATTGATGTTATGTTTTCAATAATGCGCTATGAAGGCAAGATATTTAGCGGAATTTTTTTTAAGTGATTTTGTTTGATTTTGTTTTCATTTGAAGGTCCGTTAGTTATTTTCTAGAGTTTTATGTTTGCTTGAGAACAAGCAAAATACTAAGTTTGTAGGTATTTGATGATTGTTCTACACTCATGATATTTATGTCACTTAGCCCCTATTTGGTATACATTCTTTTAAAACTCATTTTCAACCACTCATTCTTTAATAAAATAATATTTTCCATCACATCAATAACTTTTTCTTATTTTTTAACCACATATTTCTCATCATATCACTATTTAAAATACATTATTTTCTCAATAATATTTATCAAACACTCTTAATTCGTTATTTTGTTATCCTTGAGAAAGTTTTAGGCCATTTTAATGTGTGTTTGAATATTGTGATATAGATCGATGGAATTGAAGGAAATAAACAAAAGTTGGTATATTTGATAAACATGTTAAATTGTAAGAAATCAAAAGTTCGGGGATTAAAGTACAAATATTCAAAAGTTTTTTCGAACCTCAAAATGAAGATTCAAGAGTGGTTGGAGTCAATTGGATGAAAAAAGAAGTCAAATGGATGAAATATATGCGAAGTATGATCATATATCAATTTTCAACCAAAAAAGTTATGCTGCAGATTTTCAGTCTGATATTGAGACTCATTTTTGACATATCAAACGTTCGAATTGGAAAATGATATCTGAAGAAAAGTTGTAGCCATTTGAGTTATCTTTCCAACACATCTTTAATCACCTCAATTGGATATCGAAAAAAAACGTTGTGATAAAAATGAAAGAGGCGTAGTGCAGTTTTTCCACCCGAAGATGGGCACCGTAGCATCGGATTTTGGGCGCCCCAACGCCCGCATTACTAAAAAACAGAATCTTGGCCGCCGAGGCGCCATCGTGGGAGAAATAGGTTTTTGAATTTTTCGGACTCTTTTTTTGGCCCAATACAACTCCAAGCCGTCCAAAATTTCATGATAATATAAATACAACCCTAAAGACTACTTTTGAGGGTGAAATTCAACACACAATTGGATGCAAATTGGGCATAATTCAAGAAATTAAAGGGAGGCAATAACAACATCAACGAAAAAGATTGAAGATCTATCCAAAAACTAGTTTTTTTCTATTATCTTCTTTATGTTATTTATTTTGAATTGTATAGATTTCATATTTCTTATCATGAACTAAACTATTCTTCTAGGGTTTGATTGTAATTAAAACATGAGAGTATAATTTGAATTTTATTTTAGTTATTTCTATGAAATTTTTCATTCCGTTTATTTGTGCTATAATTTTAATACTTTCAATTAATTGGCTTCTAATTGAATAAGTAGATGCTTGTCAATTTCGGCATTCGAGAGAGAGAAATTCAAGCGCGACCATAAGATTAACACAACATAGATTTTATAGGTTTCGAGAGAAAATATATGCTCTATGAAATTTACTCCATAAAAGAATCATGAACTTGATAATTTCTAAGTTTTAATTCGAAATAGAGATATTGGAATTAATTTCTAGAATTAATTTATATCCGACACTCGAGAGAGGGGGTAGAATTACATTAGGGTTCTTGCTTATAAACACGGAAAATTGATTAGAGATAATTAAGTTTTTTAGAATCATATTTGATAGTTAGGGGAAATTATTCCCTAAACTTTTCCATCTTGATTAAATTTATATAATTTGTATTCATTGAATTCGTCATCAAAATTATCGTTAGAGTAGTTAAAAATATTGATTCATAACTCATTCATCTAGATAAAATAAATGTTACATAATTATAGTACTTAGTACAAAATTAAATTACAATCTCTGTGGGTTCAACACTCTTAACTATATTATTATATTACAAAACTTGACACCGTACATGTGCGGTATAATTCACTTCATAGAAAATGCGTGACATGAGCGAAGGGATATCTGAAGTTGAGAATTCCTCGTAATCCTTGCGAATGCTCCAAAGAATCTTCGCACACTTCTTCATGGTAGGCCTGTTACGTCGATGAGGAGCCAAACATTGAAAGGCTATTTCAAGAATCTTTTCCATCATAAAGTTAATTGCAGGAGACCTTTGTAGCCTCGGATCCAAAGTTAAGATTGCATCTCCATCAGAAAACTTCTTCATAGCCTGCACTTAAATCAATTCAAATCAACCAGAGAAAATATAAACCAATATTCTCTTGTGGCACCTCTAAAATTAGTCGAGGCACAAAAAAAAAAAAATAATGTCCTTGTTCAAGAAATCATCCAATTGGAAGTTGAAGATTAAATCTAAACAAACAAGTGTGTCCTAGAGCAAGTAGATGTCTTAAGTTCTCGCCACTATTTATATATGAAAATTGTGGACGTATTAATAAAAATAAGAATTCTTTTGACAACAATTTTGACATCATTCACTGCAATTTTGCTCATTAGAGAGAGGGACATACCCATCTAGCAGTAATGCGTTCCTTCAGATCCCGTTTTGTCTCGATTGGACGCCTGCCTGTGACTAGTTCCACCAGTAATACACCAAATGAATAAACATCACTCTTTTCTGTAAACTGGTAGGTTTTTATGTATTCTGGGTCTAAATAGCCAGCAGTTCCTTTAAGTTGGGTCGAAACATGTGCCTCTCCCGATTCACAGTCAGCTGCTAGCCGAGCAAAACCAAAGTCGGCTACTTTCGCTCGTAGATTCTCCGTGAGGAGAATGTTGGAAGACTTGATATCTCTATGGATGATAGGATGATCTGCGTACAGAGCAACTCAAGTACTGAAGCTAAATTTCCTAAGAACCTAATTAACGTGGCTGCTACCAAATTTATACCTGTGTACATGTGGAGGTAGGTAACCGCGTGTGCCACGTCTATTGCTATATCTAACCTCACAGCAAAATCAAGAACATTACCGTGCACACCTAGATCAGTAAATCACATGTTACCACTGTTAGAAAATATAGATCAGAATATATTTGAGAAAAAAAAATACTGAAACGAATGAGAGAATTTCTATTTTTCTGTCTAGGAATTACAGAGAGAATGACACAATAAATGTTGCAAATGGACAGAGTGTATTACCGAAATCTTCCATTATCTTTAATAAGCACTAAATTATGCAAAATGAAACTATCGCATGATCAAGAATTCAAGATGTAAAATGAAATCATAGAAAATGACGGCTAATTGTACAGTAAGGTGAGAAAGAACTCACAGTCCAAGTGTTCTCTAAGGGTTCCATTTGGAACGTGCTCGACAACAACAATCCTTTCATCTTCATGCTCCAAATAGCCATAAAATTTTACAATATTTAGATGTTCCACCAGTGCTAAGGTTTGGATCTCACTTCGAAATTCTTTTACTAAGTATTGAAACCTGTCATTCTACAAAAAAAGAACTTTAAAACAAAAAATAGCAATAATATGACTGTAACTGTGTTAGCCTCCAACCTTGTTACGTTTAACAGCAACCAAAGTTCCATCTTTGAGTCGACCCTTGTAGACTGTTGCGGAACCACCTTGTCCAATTCTAAAGCTACGAGAAAAGTTTTTTGTAGCCTCACAAATTTCTTCCATGGTGAATATAGTACTTCCAGATTCTCCTCTGCACGTTGAATTGCTGGAACTACCATAGATGGCTCGAAGTGCATTAGTTCTGCTCTCACCACCAGAACTCGAAACATCTAAATGAAGAGAATTGATATTTCAATTTAAAACGGTATCAGAAAGAGCAATGCTATTTATCTAGATTCTAGGTGATCATCGGTATGTGATAGTGGCTCATTGCCACATCTATATATATATAAAAACAGAAGTGCCGTCAAAAAAAATTTCCCTCCAAAATGTACTTTCCTCTTATGGAATTCTAATTAAAGTCCGTCTACCCATTAGTCAAACATTACAGCATGCTTTTATTGATAGTAACAATTTCATTTGTTGAGTTTTGTGTTCATTAAATCATTCTTTTTTTAAAAAAAAATGTTTGAAAACCGAAAAGTCACTATAACCTGTCTTTTATATATAAACTTCTTTGGATTATTATCATTTTAAACGTTTAAGTTGTTTTGTGTGTGCTAATTACATTATTATTATGGTTTTGAAACTTAATTAATGTTTGATTATTATTATTATTATTATTATTATTATTATTATTATTATTATTATTATTATTATTATTATTATTATTATTATAACAGTATTCGTGAAATGTGTGTCATGTTAAATACCACGTTAATATGGTGCAAGTAAATATAAATTACTGAACAAAGGCCGTTAGCCATGGTTAGCTCAAATCATGGATTAAAATTCTGAGTTATGAAACCCAGTAGATATTTAGATGCCCAAGTAATTAATAATTATTAATAGTAAAATGAGGTAAACCAATGTTACAAAAGTTGTTCTGTATTAATTATTTCTATTTTTCCTTTAAATTTGATTTGCACATAAAGAGTGCGAGAGTATCTGTTCGTTTTTTTCGAGTAGGGACGTGCAACCATTTTAAAATACTACAATTTTGTCAATATTTTACTTCAAAATCCATCATTTTACCTCATTGCTCATCATTTTAGCAGTGTAAACAAGACTTCAAATTTGATTTATGCAAGCACATTTACAAGAAATTTGAAGACTTCGTTTTCTATTCGTCCCTGGAGAATTATTTTTGCGGGTGCAACATTTTTGTGAGTATATCGTTCAAGTCGCAGTCCGGGTGACATTCTAGCAATTCTGTTTCGAATACATCTGTTAATGACCATATTTTTTTTTGTTTCACGATTTTAACTTTTTTTCACTTTTTCTACCACGTCGAAGATAGATAAGTGCATATGGCACCGATATTTGATCTTGTGCGAGATATCAACGTCACAAAGACTAATTGGGCGCTAAAAGTGCGTGTTATCCGTGTTTACGAGCTGTCAAAGATCATAAATCTGAATGAAACATATAGCTTGGAGTTCATTTCGCATGACAGCGAAGTAAGTTTTCCTATCACATTCCAAACTTTACATGTGGATCTGGTATTAACATATGTAATGCAACATGTTAATTGCAGATTGAAATTTAGGATATCAAAGTGAGAAAAGAATTATAAATATCAAGAGGTATAATTTTTTGAAAATTATAAATTTGCTACTATAAGCCATGGAAGAAAATGTCTATATGTTTGTTTTAAATTTGAAGATGAATATCAGTAAAGGAAAAAAAATAATAAGAATAAAAAATTAAATTAGTACTTTGTAAATTATCAAGTAATTATTTTTCCACTATAATGTTTTTTCAAGATGAAATGAGATATGATCGGAAAGCATTGGTGGAAGAACACAAGAACATGGTCTTTAATTTGACAATTGAGCAACGACATGTTTATGACACAGTGTTGAATTCAGTTCAATCAGATAAAGGTGGTGTTTTTTTGTTTATGGTTATGGAGGTACAGGGAAGACCTTTGTATGGAAAACTTTATCTGCGACTTTAAGATCAAAAGCAGAAATTGTATTGAATGTGGCATCAAGGGTAAAGCATTGTTACTTTTGGACGGTGGTAGAACTCCACATTCAAGATTTGCGATACCGCTAAATCCAAATGAAGATTCCACGCTAAATGCGGCTGCAGGAAATACTTATTTAAGTTCTGATTCAACTTGCAAGTCAGATGCCAATGTTAACATGTTACGTGACCTTCATCCGCCTGAGTTTTTGAATGGAATTAGACGGTCTGGTGTGCCCAACCATGAATTGAAATTGAAGGTCGGCACTCCTGTTATGCTTTTACGCAACATAGACCATTCCGCCGGCTAATGCAACGACACAAGATTGATTATTACGAGGCTCAGAAGTCATGTTCTGGAAGCAAAGATTCTCACTGGAACTAATGCAGGTCATAAGGTTCTTATCCCTAGAATGACGTTGACTCCATCTAATCCAAGGCTGCCATTCAAGTTTCAACGAAGATAATTTTCTCTTATTGTATCATACGCAATGACAATCAACAAAAGTCAGGGTCAATCGCTATCTCATGTTGGTTTGTATTTGAAAAAATCAGTTTTTAGCCATGGTCAGTTATACGTTGCTATGTCTAGAGTTACAAATCACAAAGGGTTGAAGATTTTGATTTGCGATAAGGATGACGGACAAGACAATTCAACGACAAATGTGTTTTCAAGGAACTTTTCCAAAATTTGTAGTAGTTGGAATATCGATTTAATTTTTTTATGACAATTGTAACGCATATATGATATTTATTTCATATACTTTTATAACAACCTCAATAATCATTTTTAAATCAAATGAAATATTTAATCTCAACGTTTATAAATTTATTTTTTTAGTACAATATCCGTGCATCGCACGGGTGACACACTAGTTATCCAATAAATTTTGAATGTATTTTTAGACGTTGGACAATGTGACAGTTATCACGGACCAGAGATCATCTAGACCCTCTAGATGAATATCATTATCTATCATAAAATCATCCTTCACAAAAAGGAATAATTCAAGTTCCTTAGGAATCTTCAGTTATATATCAAGAAAATGATCCTAGATATGCCCATTTATGCAGTTTGCCAGACAATTGTCTCAAGAAATGGCATTTTAGGCCAATGACTTCACCAAGCAGCTTGCTGATAATGGATGCCAGAAAAGCTCTATCTATATGTATGTAATAAGTCAAATACAATATTAGGTCGGTCGAGACACTTTTCTTTTTGGTGAAGTAAGAAGACAACCCAATAACGAATATATTTTTTATGCAATGTTAGGTTTAAACACAAACAACATTTTATCTTCTTAGAGCATCTCCAAAAGACTATTTTTAAAGAGTATATTCTATCATTTGAAGAGCATCTATAAATTTAAAGAGTTAAAATTTTGAAGTATTCCAACAAATTCTTTATATTTAACACTTGATTTTACTACTCCCAAAAAATATTTATTATTCTTCTTTATCTTTTATTTTAACTAGTTTTTCTTTAAATTATTTTATTATTTTCCTCCATTGAAAATTGAAATACTTTGAATGCATTTAATTATAGAGAAATTTAAAGATTCTCTTGGAGCATGATTTTAGATGTTGACTCTTTAAAATAGAGATCATTTCATGATTAAAGAGTCTTTTGGAGATTCTCTTATAAGAATCAAAGTTGGCTAATCGGCCTGCATCCAAACCCGATTTACTCAGGTATGGGCGTGAACTGGGCCGTCTACAAAAACAGTGGTCGACCTGCCTACAGATCTATTAATATTGATGGACGCCCCCAGGGCAAATTTCCAAGTGGTAAAAGGGGAAGGTGGAAAAACTCCAACTTTGCTTGAGGCTGCTGCGTCAAGGGTTCGAATCCTGAAATATGGATTTGGCCATTGGATAAGTGCAAGTGTACAAACAGCTTTCCCCCTTTACCCTTGGAGGCATAACCTGCGATTTACCTCCTTCACCAAGGCTCAGGGGCAGGGCAGGTGGGGGCCGTCAAGGATACGGCTCATCCTTTATTAATATTGCTGGACAGTGCGGGCTAGGCCTGTCAATGTCTTTTTTTTTTATTTCAACACAATTTAAAAATAAGCCATATTTGACCAAAAAACCAACTTCAGAAAAAAAAATGTCAATTTTAGAACTTGAAATGAAGAGTCTTGCTTTCTTTCACTTTGCATTATATTTTTCATTTACTTCTATATTCTTTTAATTAAGACTAAATGGTTAGTCTTCATCGTTTCCAAGGTGAAAAATAGAGTATGACATGATCATCTATTACGACGGATAGATCATTTTAACCTACTAAAATCGTCTCAAAAGAAAACATGCAATCCAAAATTGATTTATTATCACTAGAAAGTACAAGAAATTCACCTCGATCATGAAGAGGAGAACTCAAAGTAAAACCTGAGGAAGAAGAGGTGGTGCTAGGACTTCTCGAGTGGGCACGAGCAATTTCACGAAATTCCTCTCTTCGTAGCGTGACTCTAATAAGCCTTTCCCAGTTGTCGTAGACTTCCAACATCCCGATTCCAAAAGATTGTCGTTTAAAGCTTTTGGATGTGTTATTTGGGAAATGAAAATCTTAGGGATATAGTTGGGTCTTTTCATATCTAAAGTCTTTGAATATGGACAAGAAAGGGGACCGAAGGATGCTTGTGAGCAAATGCATGGAAATTGCGTGTTTGTTTCGAAAGTCAAAAAGGGCGGCTATATTTCCATCACCAATCATGCTATATGTACAACTATAATTGACAAGAGTTGACAAAATCTACACCATTCATTTTAAAAATTATATTTTTAAATCAATCAAACAGATTTTGACAATATATGAATTGTCAACAATTATTGTACAAATAACATTATTCTCTACCACTTTTATATCTGGCTACACCCAAGCATTTTTTTAGCTTGCACCAATTAAAATATAAATACACCACAACTATTTTACAATTCAAGGCCTACTCAAATTAAAAAAAATAAAAACGAAATAAGAAGAAGAATATACAAACCATTCTCTTTATATATATCGTTAGCCAATGGAATATCCGTTGTTAACAACAAATATTATTATAATGCTAATAACAAATATTACTGGCAACAGAATATTCGTTGATAATGACAAATATTTTTAAAATTGAATTTTACGTTGAAAATGACAATAGTTTTACCAATAGATTTTTCATTAGTAACTATTATCGACCCTCAAAATAGCAACGAATATGTGATCGAGCGTTTTCCATCGATGATGTTTGTTAGCAACAAATATAGTAATTTCAGAAACGAAAAATCCTGAAGCCACTGTTTTTGCAGTATGGTTTTCTGAAACTCCATGATCATACAGTCCATTTTACCTTAAGTGAGTAAAAATAAAGAGAAGAAAAATATTTAAAAAATCTATATTATGGAGTTGGAGGCCAATAAAAGCAACATCCATTTGAATGACCCATTAGAGGAGATAGAAAGAGAAAAAACAAAAAACATATATTTTTCAGGTGATTTTGATCTCTCTCTCTCTCTCTCTACCACCTACCCCTTCTCTATGTACCATCTTTTCCGGTGTAGCTACGCGCGGTAGTTCTGCTTTGTTGTGCACAGCGGCACAGCAAGGCACTGCTACTACTTCGAGTAGTGGCGTCTGGCTTTGCCGCCATCACTATTGTGGTGGTGCTTGTAACAACTATAGGTCCATGGGCAGTGGTGCGACTATGCATTTAATCTGCTTCAGTGGCACAATCACACATGACTTTTGGGTGTAATGTTTCATTTTCGATCTATAGATTTTTGGGGATGGTTTTGCAATTTGTGGTGCGGTGGAGGTGCAGGTAGTGGTGGGGTTGATGACAGTGCTGAGATTATTTTGGTAATAGCAGTGGTGGTCATTATCTCATTGAGAATCTTGACATTCCTTTATGTCAAAATTCACCAGGTTAAGGCCAAAAGTTTAGGATTCCACAATATCTTCTTATTCAAACTTAATTATAAACATTTGATCCAAGAAAGCCACACAATTCTAACGTTAAGACTGGAAACAAACTTTTTCCACAATTCTGTTGGTGGCAATGATTTTTTTATCCTTGGGTAGTTTTCTGATTTGTGGTTCGTCGATGGTTCTCTTGATAGCGGTGTAAGCAATTATGGTTCTGTTGTTGGTGGATCATGTGTGAAGTTATGCGCATTTGGTTCTTGACGGCATTTGGTTCTTGACGTTATTGGGAGTAGTGGTCACGTCAAAGTGGTAGTGACAGCGAAAAATCGGTTATGACAAAATCTATCTTCATTAGGATTATCTGTGATTAGATCTATGTTAATTGTGACTGTAAGTTACGTACAGTCACAAATTAGACTCACATGTTCACAAGCAGTCACACTGAATATAAATTTGGTCACAATTAGTCATATATAACATAAGTCAGTAAATACAATAATAATGTCGTGAATTTGAGTTGAAAGTGGTAATGGTGGTGCATTTGAGGTGATGGTGGTGGTAACTGGTGGTGGATTGTGGTGCTGGTCTGCGGTGTGTGCATATTTGTTTGTGGTGACAATACATGACCAAGTATTTGTTTAATGTGATTAGTTGTACCAATTATGTGTTAATTGTAATTGGTTGTGACTTGATCACATACCAAAACAATGAAGATTAACATGATCACAATTAGTCACATTAAAGATAAATTTGGTCACAATTAGTCACATATAACACAGGTTCGTGACTTGATTACATACAGTGACTTGAAAATTTTCTGAAGATGGGTGGGGTGGGGTGGGGTGGGATGGGTGGGTGGGTAGGTGGGGGTGGTTTCTACGGTTGTGTGTAATCTCTAGAGAATGTTTTCAATTTTTGAAATTTTTTTACAAGTGGGATGCGTAAGTGTGGTGGGGGATATTATTAATTGATATATTATTAATTTGATGGGAGTTGGGATAATTAATTCCAATTGGATAGTTAATTGGGTAGGATAATTAATTCCAATTAATTATATATTATATATATATTATAAATTGGAATTAACAAAGTTTACTGATGATAGAATTATTACTTGGATTAATAATTCTATTGAGCATTCCATGGGTAGAGAGTTGGCAAAGTATGAGACAGCAAAGGAGGTTTGAGATCATCTGCAAAAGTTATTCACTCAATCAAATTTTGCAAAACAGAATCAATTGGAGAATGACATACGATGTCTTTAGCAGAAGAATATAAGTGTTCAGGAGTTTTATTATGCTATAATAGATCTTTGAGATCAATTGGCTCTTACAGAATCGACAGAATTAGAGGCGTGTAATGCCTATATTTTTCATAGAGAGCAGCAACGGTTGGTACAGTTTCTAACGGCACTTCGTAGTGATTTTGAAGGACTCAGACGTTCAATTTTACATCTTTCTCCACTTCCTTCTGTTGACTCAGTTGTCAGTGAGTTATTGGCTGAAGAAATACGTCTTAAGTCTTATTCTGAAAAAGGAATTCTTTCTACTTCTAATCCTTCTGTGTTAGCAGTACTTTCTAACTCACTTTCTAATAATCAGAATATGTTTCACGCAAGGGCTGCTCTCGACTAGTGCAGTTTCTGTAAGGAGAAAGGTCATTGAAAGGCTCAGTGTCCTAAGTTGAGACAGCAAAATCGAACCATGTAGCAATCTCAAGCTTAGAAGCCTGGCAATCAGTCACAATCGAATACTCGTAGACCACCTCAGGGTTATAGACCACCACAATCCAATATTGCAACGGTAGATTCATCAGGTCCTTTCACTGATCTTAGTTCTCTGGCTGAACAATTTCAGAAGTTTCTCTCCTTACAACCACAAGCTATGTCTGATTCTTCCTCCGTAGGTCAGTTGCCTCATAGTTCTTCGGGTATGTCACATTCTGTGTGGGTCTTGGATTCTGGTGCTTCACATCATATGTCTCCAGATTCTTCATCTTTTACTGCTGTGTCTCCTTCGTCTTCTATTCCTATCATGACTGCTGATGGCACTCCCATGCCTTTAGCAGGTGTTGGTTCTGTTGTCACATTCTGTGTGGGTCTTGGATTCTGGTGCTTCACATCATATGTTTCCAGATTCTTCATCTTTTGCTGTTGTGTCTCCTTCGTCTTCTATTCCTGTCATGACTGTTGATGGCACTCTCATGCCTTTAGCATGTGTTGGTTCTGTTGTCACACCTCACTCGTCTCTCCCTAATATTTATCATATTCTGAAACTCACACTAAATCTTGCTTCTGTTGGTCAGTTATGTGATTCTGGTAATTTAGTCACATTTTTCTCTTCTTCTTGTTATGTGCAGGATCTGAAGTCTCAGAAGCTGATTGGGACAGGCCGTAGGAAGAGGGAACTATATATTTTGGATGAGTTAAAGTTGCCAACTGCTGGTGCTGCTACTAGTGTTGATTTGTCTTCTTTTCGTTTGAGTCCTTCGTCTTCTAGTTTTTATTTATGGCATTCTCGCCTAGGTCATGTTTCGTCTTCTCGTTTGAGATATTTGGCTTCTACAGGGGCATTAGGAAATTTGCAACCTTGTGATATTTCAGATTGTAGTGGATATAAACTGGCAAAATTTTCAACTTTACCTTTTAATTGAAGTATTTCTGTTTCTTCCTCTCCATCTGATTTGATTCATTCTGATGTATGGGGGCCTTTTCGTGTTGCCACAAAAGGAGGGTTTCGATATTATGTTTCTTTTATTGATGATCATACTCGTTATTATTGGGTTTATTTAATGAAATATCATTCTGAATTCTTTGAGATTACTCAACCTTTCGTGCTCTTGTCAAAACTCAACATTCTGCTGTTATCAAATGTTTTAGGTGTGATTTGGGTGGGGAATACACTTCTAATAATTTTTGTGAGCTGCTTGCCTTAGATAGAACTATTCACCAAACTTCGTGTACAGATACTCCTAAGCAAAATGGTGTTGCTGAAAGAAAACATATGCACATTGTTGAAACTGCTCGCTCTTTTTTGTTGTCTGCTTCTGTTCCTAGTGTGTTTTGGGGTGAAGCTGTTCTTACTGCTGTAGGCTTGATTAATACAATTTCATCTTCTCATATTTCAGGTTTTTCTCCTTTCGAAAGGTTGTATGGGTATGCCCCTAATTATTCTTTCTTTAGAGTTTTTGGTTGTACTTGTTTCGTTCTTCGTCCTCATGTAGAACGCGGCAAGTTGTCATCTAGATCTGCTATTTGTGTCCTTCTTGGTTATGGTGAAGGTAAAAAGGGGTATCGTTGTTTTGATCCAATAACTCAGAAATTTTATGTGTCTCGTTATATTGTCTTTTTCAAGCATATACCTTTCTTTTTTATTCCATCGACTACTCATAGTTTGACTAGATCTGATCTTATTCATATATATCCTTTTTCTAATGATTCTGATAGTTTGTCATCTCAAGTTCCTAGCACTTCACATACTGATCATTCTGCATGTACTGACACTTTACTCTCCTTCACACCTGAAGCTCCCTCTTTTCCTATGGTCTCTCAAGCTCCGTTTGAGACTATGGAACCACCTCTACGTCAATCCAAACACATTCGTAAGTCTACAAAGTTACTAGATTTTGCTTATTCTTGTTATTTTTCATCTTTTAATTCATTTTTAGATTCTATTCATTGTCTCTCTAAGCCCTCTTCCTATAAAGAGGCAATCCTTGTTTCTCTTTGACAGCAAGCTATGGATGAACAACTTTCTGCTTTGCATAAGATTGGTACTTGGGATTTGGTTCCTCTACTTCCTGGTAAGAGTGTTGTTAGTTGTCTTTGGGTGTATAAGATTAAGACTAATTCTGATGGATCAATTGAGCGATATAAAGCTAGGTTGGTTGCAAAAGGGTACTCTCAATAGTATGGTATGAATTACAAGGAGACCTTTGCTCCTGTTGCAAAAATGATTACTATTCGTACTCTTATTGCAGTAGCTTCGGTTCGTTAGTAGCGTATCTCTCAACTTGATGTTAAAAATGCATTCTTGAATGGAGATCTACAAGAAGAAGTTTATATGGCTCCCCCTCCTGATGTTCCACATGATTCTGGGTATGTTTGCAAGCTCAAAAAACGTTATATAGTCTCAAACAAGCACCTCGTGCTTGGTTTGAGAAATTTTCTGTTGTGATCTCTTCTCTTGGATTTGCTTCTAGTAGTCATGATTCTGTTCTTTTTGTTAAGTGCACTGATGTAGGCCGTATCATTCTATCTCTATATGTTGATGACATGATTATTACTCGTGATGATATTGATGGTATTTCAGTTTTGAAGAAAGAGTTGGCTAGACAGTTTGAAATGAAAGATTTGGGTTCTCTACGATATTTTTTGGGTATTGAGATAGCCTGCTCACCTAGAGGTTATCTTCTTTCTCAGTCGAAATGTGTTGCAGATATTCTTGAACGGGCTCGACCTACTGATAATAAGACTGTTGATACTCCCATTGAGATTAACACAAAGTATTCTTCTTCTGATGGTTTACCTTTATCAGATCCTATTTTATACCGTAATATTGTTGGGAGCTTGGTATACCTCACTATTATTCGTCCAGATATTGCATATGCTGTTCATGTTGTTAGTCAGTTTGTTGCTTCTCCTACTATAGTTCATTGGACAGCTGTTCTTCGTATTTTACGGTATCTTCGGGGTACAGTTTTTCAGAGTCTTTTACTTCCATCCACATCTTCCTTGGAGCTGCGTGCATACTCTGATGTTGATCATGGCAGTGATCCCACAGATCGTAAGTCTGTTACTGGCTTCTGTATCTTTTTGGGTGATTCTCTTATTTCTTGGAAGAACAAGAAGTAATCTATTGTTTCTCAATCTTCAACCGAAGCAGACTATCGTGCTATGACATCCACTACCAAAGAGATTGTTTGATTACGTTGGTTACTTGGCGATATGAGAATTTTTCTTTCTCATCCCACTCCTATGTATTGTGATAACCAGAGTTCCATTCAAATTGCTCACAACTCGATTTTTCATGAACGAACTAAGCACATTGAGATCGATTGTCACCTTACTCGTCATCTTCTCAAACATGACACAATTACTTTACCATTTGTTTCTTCTTCTTTGCAGCTTGCAGATTTATTTACCAAGTCGCATTCTATTTCTCGTTTCGTTTTCTAGTTGGCAAACTCTCGATACTTGTAACTGCCACATCGTGAGTTTGAGGGGAGATGTTAAGAAATATATGATTATTTTGTTTTATTATTTATTAAGGGTAGAATAGTCTTTTATGTTTCCTTTGTTTTAGACTATATATAGTCTCTTTGTATCTAGATTTTTATTATTCAATTACATTATACAGAATCAATGAAACCCCAGCCTCCTTTTATTTACTTCTTTTGATTGTTTAACATTACTACCTAAAAAATTATATTATATGTACACACAATCCAATACATCTTTCTTGAAGATTATGTTGAGTTTCTTGATTGAATATGACTCAGAAATTGAATATGTTCGAAGAAGGGAAAATTGGTAACACCTGTTTGAGTTTTTCTTTCTAAGTTGTCCAATCATGTGTCGACATGTGTCTTTCATGTTTTTGAACCTATTTTTGAATCTTTTTGTATAGCATGATTGAGGTGAATATCTATAGTTGCTTATTTTGTGGACATGATGTTGAGAAATATTATGCTATCCATAAATTGTGGGTTCTTTATTTGAATGGAAAGATGCGATATGGTCATTTTATTTTCTGAACTTTGATTGTGGGAGAATTACAGCCACGGTCTTGAACATTTCTTTTTCCATAGATTTTATCTAAACATTTCATTTGTACTGCAACAATCTCAAACCTTTCATTTTGTTGTATGAATAAATTGATTCATTCGACCGTTAGTTGAGCTCAAAAGATAATTTTGAGCACGTTATTAACTATTTCATTAAGAGCATAATGGTACCTTTACATTTTATACATAAACATAAATAATTGACCAATTAAATTAAAAAACCATAAAAGATAAAACCCCATCATCTCCCCATTCTCGCTCTCCCACCCCATCCTCCCTCCCAAAAGGAAAACAGAAAATCGCCTGCCACCACTGGCCATAACATGTTATGTGAACCACTCGTTTTTTTTTTTAAAAAAAATTTAATACATGTGTAATATTATTTGTTAAAGAATTTGGTTGAAAATAAGAAAAAATTCAAAAATGCAACCCAAAATAGGAGCTAAAGTATTACCAACTTTTATTAGATATACATGGGACAAAAGAAAATTCATGCATGTTTTAGCTAAGCATTAAAGTTTCAATTACAAAAAATTTACTTATAAGAAAATAGTGCATTTCTACGAAGAAACACCATGTTTACAGAGTCAATTCACAAAATTTACTACATTTTAGGTAGGGAAATCATCATATGCACAAGTTCCTCAAAACCTCCAATTATTCCTTAATTCGTTATAATTTCTATTTACCTTTGAAAATTCGTACAAATCTACGTCTATATGCATGTTTGTGGAAAGATATTTGAATCGTACCATAGTCGAAGAGGTGATTTCACCACAGGGGAGGAGGGTTCCGGGATTTTGGTTATAATATTTTATGCTGAGGAAATTTACAGAGAGAAAAAAAAAATTGGAGGGAAATGAGACAACACCTAATTGAGCTTGATATCTAAAATTAGATAGCCTTGGTGCTTGTAAGGTTGGTAATTTTCATTCACGGTCACTAAAATCTCATTTTATTATTCTCATTTCTAAAGTACATCATAACAACAACGTAGAATATAAATTATGGTATCTCAACCAACTAATTAATTTTTGGTAACTGCCATTTCCATTCCTGCACCAAAATTTGCACCATTTTACATCAAATTGAAAAGAGTAATGTTATTCATCCCCAATAGGATTATAAACACAGTTTATGTGGCGTTAATGTGACATTAAATGATATGTGAAATTAATTAAGTCATTTAATTTCACCTTTCATTTAACCTATCATTTAGAGTCACCTAAACTGTATTTGTAAAATCAGTAGGAATGAATAACATTACTCAATTGAAAAGAGTTATCATCCCTAACTCATTACACCAAAAATTGCACTAAATGAATAGTGTTTAACCATTTTCTTCATTTTTTATATTCTTAACAATTTACTTATCTCAACAATTATTTATTTATTTATTATTACATAAATTATTAAATAAATAATTGTGTTTAATTAACAAAAATATTGAATTCATTAATAAATTTAAAAATTGTAATACAATTAATATAAATACAACTAAAAAAAATATTAAATCCTGATATTAAAAAAGAGTGTAATACGTCTTGAATCACAATATCATGTTATTACAAAGTCGAAATAGTACTAACAATTAATTATTTTTTATTAAATGATTAAAATTTATTACAAATGCACATAATAATAATAATAATAATAATAATAATAATAATAATAATAATAATAATAATAATAATAATAATAATAATAATAATAATAATAATAATAAACCTCCATACAAACGTTTCCATTTGTGATATATTTGTTACCCTATTGAAAATCGCAGATAATCCCTCTATTTGAAACATTTTGTGCGAAAACCTTTTACTGTCAAATTTACCGTTAAAATAAATAAAAATGCCCAAATTAAAAAGTAATAATTTAAATTTTAGTATCCAAACTTTTTTATACTTTTACAAATTATATTCAGATTTTTTTTATAAGCTTATTAGTACAAAACGTTCATACGTTTGACCTTTAGTGCGCAAAACATCCTTACGTTTCAAATTTTTGCATTTTCACCCAATTTTCATGTTTCATTGCACAAATCATCATTTTCATCTATTTTTTTCAATTAAAAGCCACGAAATGACGAAAATGCCCTCTTATTTAAATAAAACAAAAAGAAAAGAGAAGAAAAAATAAAGAACAAATTATAATCATTGTCCCAAAATTTTAAAATATTACAAATGAGTTCTCAATGTATAATTAAAAATCCAATCTACACCAAAAACTCAGGCCCACCACCATCTTTAAACCCTAAAAACTCCGACCAACCACCACCCAAACCACCGGAACTTTATACCATTGGACATCCCTTACTCCCCTCTACACATACCACCTAGCCACCAGCCCTAACGTGACCAGATTTGGGTATAATCGATGGCCAAAAATCAACAATAAATATAGAGACGCATCTCCTTATTCCAAAATTGTGCATGAGAACTGAACCGCCCCTTAGAAAATATGGACAACCAAAGCTCCAAACTCCGGCCACCTTTGCCACCGGACCAACATACCAATTTGAAGCCTTTATCTTTCTCTTCACAACCCACCAAACCATCGGCAACAACTTCAACGAATTTGGCCGGAATTTCCATTCAAAGTAGGCTGCCCCATGCATCTTCAAATGGTCGAAAGTGCCACTTCCGGCGACACCCATGACCTGCCCACCCTCTAGGTTGACCAAGCTCACCATTACACACCACATATGTATATTAACAACAAACAATGTAGAAAATCCATATTTCCAGCCTTTTTCTTCAACAGTGAACTCGGGCATTTCAGCAATGATTTTCAGTGCCAGCAATGCAACCCATGGTCGCGGACCACCACCGCCTCATCATGGCGCATCCAATGAACCTATGGGTCATCGCCAATTTCGAACCAATATGAAAGCATCAGATCATGCACACGCAGGTTCCGTCAACCCCCTTTCATTTGTGGACTCCACTAGACTTCAACACCTTAATTCTAGCATCCAACCTTCAATTAATGTTGGTACAACAATAGGCCATCCATCAATTACATCAATTCCTCAATTAAACGAGCAAACGTTGGCATGAGTTTTTGAGGACTTGAATTTTTAATTATACATTGGAGACTCATTTGTAATTTTTTGAAATTTTGGGACTATGATTCTAATTTGTTCTTTTTTGTTTTATTTAAATAGGAGGGCATTTTCGTCATTTCACAACTTTTAATTGAAAAATAGATGATGATTTCCTCAATGAAACGTGGAAATATGGGTGAAAATGTAAAAAATTGAAACGTAAGGATGTTTTGCACACTAAAGGTTAAACATAAGGTCGTTTTGTGCTAATAAGCCTTTTTTCTATGCCACACACAATCTCAAACCTTTGGAACTTTATTTTCCACCTACCCCTCCTTTTTAAAACTTTATTATTTTATTTAATACCTTCAAAACCATCCTAAATCCGTCACCTCCAAATTCCTCATTTCTTTTTCTCATTTCCAATATTACACTTTAAAACCCTATTTCCAATTTGGAAAAAGATTACACTAAAATCACCCCACCCCTGCCTCGCAGCATAGACTTATAAGAGAGAGAATTTAATCATAATTCCATATGCGTGGCCCGATTTGGAAAAAGAAACCAAATCTGCTTTTGAGGAACCATGTTGCATATAAAATTAAAGATAACCGCACTGTAATGGCTTAAAAGTTTACGAGGAATTGATCCAGCAACAACACACACATTACCACGATAAAAAAATAAAAAGCAATTATTTAGCTAAATTTTGAAGCTCTTAAGTAATGCCATAATATTAGTAGCAGCAGATAAAATAGCAAGTTACAAGAGTGCGATTACATCTCTTAGAAACTAGAAGCCCAAAAATTCCATATTTCCTTTAGCAAACTTGTCCTGCATTAGATCTTCTACACTAGGTACTTTATATCTTTTTGGTAAAACCCCCAAGCAACAAACTATGAAATGACCAGCTTCATGTTGCAAGAAATACAATTGTTGACCGTGAAGAATGGGAGTGATGATGCAAAATACAATGGTGAAAACAGTGGGATTATCAAACGGGAGTGATTTTAGTGTAATCGTTTTCCAAATTGAGAAGAGGGTTTTGAAGTGTAATCTTAGGAATGAGAAGAAGAAATGAGGAATTTGGGGTGAGGGATTTAAGAGGGTCTTGGAAGGGATTAAATAAAATAATAAATTTTTGGGAAAGAAGATGAAGTGGGATAAGATGGAAAATAAAGTTTTAAATGTTTGAGATCATGGATGGTGTATAAAATTTTTTTGTGTATAACTTATAGAAGAAGTTAGATACTAAAATTACAATTATTTCTATTTAATTTTGGCATTTTTACTCTTTTTAACGGCAAATTTGATGGTAGGGGGTATTTCGTATAAAAAGTTTCAAATAAAGAGGGTTTTTTGCGATTTTCAATAGGTAGATAGTTATATCGCAAATGAAATAGTTTATAGGAGGTTTTTTGCTATTAATCCATAATAGTAATAGTAATAGTAATATAATTAAAATCAGAATTAAAATTAATTTGATAATAAAATGGACAAATATACCCTTAACAAAAAATGGTGCAGAAGATAAGGGTGAAAAGGTATTTAACCAATTTAGTGCAAATGACTGCAATGGGTCGGAGGAGATTTGCACCAAAATTTTGGTGCAATTTGATGAATTATTGTGTAATGACTAATGAGGATGTGATGGGGATGCTGTTATGTTACCAAATATTACACAATTTATATCTACCGATTCTATTGTGATGAAGCCTCCTGTTTGGGTTTCATTTTTCAAAAAATGCATTTTTTAAAAAATTATTTTCAACTATCTCTTATAAAAATAATGTTACACGTAAATTTAATTTTTTTTTAAAAAAATAAAAATCACACATTATCCAAAATTCACTGCTTTCTCCCAAATAAATTGAGGGGGTGTTCGGTAGAGATTAAAATTGGATTAAAATTGAAAAACTAGCCGTTATTGTTGACTTTTATTAGACGAGTGGGACCCAATAACGGCCATATTTTCAATTTTAATTGAATTTTAAGTTGTACCGAATGGGCCTGAATATGATCCGGATACAACGTCAATATCAATGTCCGCCCCCAACAAATCTTGGCCCCATTTTCCCTGAAGTTCATGTCCTTTACTTGTACATCACATCCGACCCTCCAAAAGCTAAGAACAGAAACCAATCAATCCTCCCAACACCAACACCGCAACAGCAACAACCAGCGCCGCCGCGCCATGTCCTCCGCCTCCCCATCCACGGCAATGCCCCGCCTCTTCAACCACCATGCCTATTGGTGTCACGAATGTGATATGAGCATCGGGCTCCCTCCTTCCCCCACTCCGAATGCCCTCCTCTGCCCTCACTGCCACCACGATTCCCTTGAACAAATGGACTCTTTTGCCCCTTCCCCCACCATTGACACCCCTACCCACCCCACCTTAACAGCCCCAGATGATAACTTCCTCCTCACAAGCCCCTACCTACACCGCCTCATCCACCTCGCCGCCCCCACCTCCAATTCGCACTCAAACCCTGCCCCTAAATACGCCATAGACTCCCTTCAAGAAATTACTATCACCCAAGAATTGCTCGATGATGACCCGAATATGTTGTGCCCGGTTTGTAAGGACCCGTTTCACTTAAATGCCTCCATGAAATTGATGCCGTGCAAGCACACCTATCACCCTGATTGTATTGTTCCGTGGCTCGAGATTAATAATTCTTGCCCGGTTTGTCGGTTTAGGTTGCCGATGAGCGAGGAGAAGTACGGGGAGAGGTTGGATGGTGGGGAGAGGTACGTGGGGTTGGTGAGGCTTGAGGAATTGGTGGATGATGAGGTTGATTTGTTCGGTTTTAGGAATACTCTTAGACACATTGCGAGGAGGCATCGAAGGGATGAAGTGGGGATAATGGAAGAAAATATTGCGAATGGGAGTGATGAGAATTTGTTCTCCCCCACACAAATTGGGGAAGTGGAGAGAGGGGAGGGAGTTTTGGAGAGGGAGAATAGTGTGGAGACTGTGTCGAGTTGGCCGAGGGGGCAGGTGGAGGAAGGAAGTGGTGGTGGAGGAAGCAGTGATTATGTGCTGTTGTGACGATTCGAAGGATTGGAGGGGGGTGTTTTGGGTTTTGTTATGTTTCAGCAAAGTTAGAGGTATAATTTTTGAATGCTCTTTCGCCATTCTTGTCATTTTCAAATTTCCATTGCTTTATATTGGAGGTGATTGGTATGTCACTAACATGTATATAAATAGCTTGCTTTATTTCTTCGGAAAGCCATGTGATGTGGGAAGTGCTATGCTTGCAGATTCTTGCACTCTCGCTGGATAATATGATGAAATGCTACATAAGAACAATGATTATAGAGCTTCACAAAAGTTAAGAATTTGTTGGTTTAGTTTCATGGAGTCATGCAATATTAACAGTGTCATGCTCATTGAAACTGCCAACAATAATCTTGATTTTAATGGACAACTTACAATGTCTTAGTACTAATTTCTGCTATAAAAAAAAGGGAAGCTAATTGCCTTGAAATTTGTTTGGAAATTAATTTGGATCTTATGAAGTTTTCTTTTCCTTAAAATTGGCAAAGAGCGTGATCAAGAAGTGAAAGAACTTTATTTTTGACCTTTAATTTGGTTACTATTTTCTTTATCATATGTATAGGGCCCTAGTTTATGGCCTGATGGGATATCTACTTGAATTTGGCTTAATACATAGCTACCGCATCATTGGCAATGCATTTTGTTGTCCATAAGTAATTATGGGAACACCATATTTATTTCTTTTTGTATGTACACTAGTAATTGATTACCTTTGCTGCATTTGAGTAGTTGAGCAGATCAGGTTTTAGTTGGACAGAATGTAGAAAATTTAATTACATCAGAGTACTCTTATAAATAACTGTTGCAAAAGTAAATATAACTTGCAGTCAAGCTCCACACACAAGAAGGGAAGAACAAACTGTGGCGTTTTCATTATCTAAAGTTTGCCAACTACATTTTATTATGCTTGTTTGGCTTTCATTCTAGGTTGCTGAAATTATAATGTTATATATCTGGGTAAAAGTAAAAATAACTCACTGGTCAAGGTCAACACGTGAGAAGGAAAGAACAAACTGTGGCGGAATTTTTGTTTTCCTTATCTAATGTTTGCCATTGACATTTTACTACATTTTATGTATGCATGTTTGGCTTTAATTATAAGTTATTGTAGTTAGAATAAATAGAATGAGTAATGGATAAGTGGATAGTAGTTGTGGGTCGGTCGAAGGTTAAAATTAAAGTTTGACTTTGATCTTTAAATTATAAGGAGCTAAACACAAACAAGCACTTTGCCTTTCCCTTATGTATCATGAACTATGACCATATCCTTGAGCAGGGCTTACCAAGGGGTGGCAGTTGCTTTTTTGGTTTTTCGATAGCAGATGCAGCTAAAGAACCACAACACACTAATATGCTATTCAATTCAGCAATAATACCTTAATATGATTTCTTCAGACAATCAATATTACAGTAATAAGCAATGAAAATAAGGTTGTTGACGTCCAATACAAAACAAAGTGGGTCAACATAAAATTACACGATAAGATTCTCAAACCATACTCATAAAATTTGTCAAGCTCATCTTGAAGTGAAAACACCCATAGCCAATTGCATAGATGTCGTGACCAATTCTTAATCATACTTGCTTCCACTATACTTTTCCACCACTAATTATATCAAAACTTAGTCATGTGTAACCAATTAAGGCATTGCAAGTTTTCAACATACAAAAATGAAATAACAAGGTCCTAAAGATTTTCCGTGTGATGTGAATGACATATTAATAAGTTATTGGTCTAATATTTGATTTCCATTATTAACCTTGAGGGGTTGTTCAATTGGTCAGGCATTGGGTTTGCTCCCCAGTGGTCACTAGTTCGAGTCCCCTCAGGGCCATTGAGGTGAGTACTCGGCCGTAAACTTCAGGTCTCCATGGGATTAGTCGAGGTGCGTGCAAGCTGGCCCGGACATCCACGGTTATAAAAAAAAAAATATATTTGATTTCCATTATTAATCGAGGATAAAATTCCGTTCAATTAAAAAATTCCTAAATTTCAAAAGAGTGCTTAGGGAGATATTGAAATGTTAGTTTAACCACAAAATTTCCTAGAGAGCGTCAAAATTGAAAGAAAGCAAAACAAATCAACATGTGATTGCATATCATATGAGGTGTTGAACTCCCATCAAGGTGGGAATATGATGGAAATGCGCCAAATACTCAAGTTGACAAGAATTTATAGGTGAAAGGTGGGTTCTAAATGTAAATTAAAGTTATAAATGGAAAACTATGAATTTTTGGAGAGGTAAACAGATTTAAAAGTAAAATGACTTTGGTTTAGAAAGATCTAGAAAAATTTCGTTTAGAAGATGTCTATTTTTCCAATAACAATGAGTTAGTGACTTCGATGGAGTTTTTATATCCAATATGTTGTAAAGTGCTTATTTGAAGGAACTATGTTGATAGTAGGAGAGGGCTTTTATGTCTAACAGTAGTCTTTGGCATCATATGAGCTGATGAGAATTTCAATTAAGATGTTATGTGACAAGGTAAGGAAAAACTAACTTTACGCGGTTTAATTTAGTATCATAGCAACCAAAGATCCAGGCTCAAGTCTCCTTGCCACCCATTTATGGAAATTGTTGATGTTGCCCAGCCTTTGCCGAGAAACAACTCTTGATGAATGGGAGAGGGGCATATTGGTGACAAATTTTAGAAGGAATAAAGTACGGGGCAGGGGGAGCATCAAGTGCTGCTCAGAGAGGCATTTGGGTAACCATGCTAGTTACTTATGTGGATTGTGGGGCGTTGTTAGGCTGTTAGCAATCCGGAATGCTTGAGATATAGTAATAGTGCGCCCTGCAATTGAGTATGCATTGAATGGACCCTAAGTTGAGGGAAAGAATTCTAGCTAGTCAGGTCTAACCATGAAAGCATGCTGCGGCGTGAGAGTTGGAACCTTGACAAAAAAAAAGCACTATGAATAGGTGACTGCACGGGAATCAAGTGCAGCTCTAAGCTCATTTGGGTGTTCAAGCTAGTAAGTTGTGTACGTTGAAATCAACCACAACTATCGTTTAGACTCAAGATGGATTGAGGTGGAATGGAGCTATGAAGAGTTTGGAGTTCAACACAAGTGAAAGTAGATCCTTAAAGATTTGTAGAGTTGGATGTGACACTGGTAAAGGGGATGCTTACTTAAATATTTCGGTAAAAGAACTTCTGCTCTGCTGAGTGCGACTCCCTCGCATGGAGAGCTATCCCTCAACATCCAAACCTACCACCTCCTCTACCGACGACGGCTTCTATGTCCAGTCTGGTCTCCCACACACCACCGGCCTCACGCCACAATACCATGGCCAGCCCAGCCATGGAAGCCACCTGCAGGCGGCGGCCCTAGGTGGAAACCCTAGTGCCGCCGTCCGAAACTACTTAGCGACAGGAGGCGCCCCGATCTGTAAGGGCCCTGATGGTTCAGGCGAGCTGAACAAGGTAGGAGGAGGTCGCTGCACATCAACAGTGGACGGGTTGCAGTTTCCGATCCACCATCCTCCGACGGGATTTGTGCATCACGCGCCTGACCGGACTGCAGGGCAGGTGATTCCGATTCCGGCGAGAGTGGTGCAGCTTCAGGGAGGGGCTCCGGCGGCGCATGACCCCCACGCGCAGGCGGCGCGTGTGCCCCACGCGCCGGTGGCAGAAAAACAGAAATTGTACCGGACGTTCCCGGTTCAGCAGCGATACCTATTCCACAATTAGAAGTGCCGTTCACACAAAAATTGGGAAATAAGTTGGGAGTTGCATACGGTTTGGTTTTCGATCGCCGTTTTCGAGTAGAGGCGAAGGAGTTTGCAATTTCTATCAACAATTTCGGCACTGTTAGGATGACAGAGTGGGGCTCTAAGCTCTCCAACTCTATCTGCATGGGGAGGTTTGGCGCACGTTGGATGGTGAACATGGTGGATAAGATGAGGGCGACTAGTAGTTTGAAGGATTTTGCATCTAGGTTTAACGAGTCCCATAGAGCCTTTTTGGCACAACGATGTGCTAATAGCCGTGGTAGGTTCCTGATGATAGCACAGTATGGGGAGAGGCGTCAAAAGGGAATTGTAATGGTACCGGAGGGGGCGAATGGAGAAGGTTGGGCTTCAATTTCGCGGGTGTTTCAGGCAGTGGTTGACTCATTTGTCGCTGGCGACAAGGCTAAACTTCGAATTGTGGATGATAGAATGCGGCGGGGAGTGACGTATGCCGGAGTTGTGGCGAACTCACAGGCTTCACAGAATGTCGATCAACGGGTACCATTGCGAAAGGAGAAGGCGGTTGATGTGAGTATTCCTCAATTGATGAGGCACACGAGGGCGGAGGCAAGTGCAGGGGGTATATATGGAGGGCCTTGCGTATTTGTTGAAATAAGGGCACGTATCCAGGCATTGAAAGGGGAACTTGATGAATTAATCAGGCTGGTGGGTGAGGCTGATGCAGGACTCCAGGCGGTGAGCAACTATTAACAACTTTGGTGTCTAAGGAGCCATCAGTGCAAGTTGTCCAAACTAAAGACAAGCAGGTGTTGTTTGAGCCTAATCATGAGTCTCCAACTCGGACTGAACATGCGTATTCTGTTAAGGATGATGTAGTGGATGTAACGGGGTCGGATAAGGATGATGAACCGGATGCGATGAATACATTTGAATCGGAAGAGGGATTAGAGTCGGATGAGATTCAGACCGGTCATGTATTGGCGGAGGATTTAGCTCTGAAGGGTGTGGAAGAACACGAGGAGACGGGTTTGGCTAATAGGGTGTTGAATACTTACAATAGGAGGTGTTCGAAGCCTCTACAAGAAAGGGAGCTAGGGTCTGAAAAAGCTCTGGTGGTGTGGGTTGACGATGGAAAGAAGGGAGAGATAGACAGCGGTGTAGTACCAGTGGAGGAAGTGGAGGGACACATTTTTGCTGAGGGGCTCTCACCTTCGAACTGGGTTCTTCAAAAAATTCAGGAGTTCAGCAGGATGGTTGGTGTGTCTTGTGACGGACATGAACCCAAACTTATGCAACTGTTTGAGGAACTGGAGGCTAACAGAGGACAGAGGATGAGCACACATGGAGGGAAATCAAGAAGAAAAGGTGATCGCGAACTTAAGCGGCTTGAGTGGTCAGTTAATTATGACATCAAGGGGGGAGATTCAAAGAGAGGACTGTTGGGGAGGGATGATGGAGTGTTGAAATGATTTCAAAAATCATAAGTTGGAATGTGAGGGGGCTCAACGATGAGGGGAAAAGGTGGGGTATTCGAAATCTGATAAGGGGATGGAAGGCGGATTTGGTCTGTTTACAGGAAACTAAGATGGAGTTCGTCTCGAGGGCTGTAGTCCGCAGTTTGTGGGGGGGACATCATGTTGGATATCAATTTTTGGAGTCTTCAGGGGCTTCTGGAGGTGTGCTTGTCATGTGGGATACTAGAGTGTTCGATATGGAGGAGGTTAGTGTAGGGTTATTCACCATATCACTGTCACTTAGGAATATAGGGGATGGTTTTCGATGGATGTTTGTAGGAGTGTATGGTCCAACGGTGGATGGAAGTAGAGGGGGCCTGTGGGATGAGTTGGCCAGCATGATGGCTTGGTGGAGTCTTCCAACGTGTATCGGGGGTGATTTTAATGTGGTTCGATTTCCTGCTGAGAGGTCGAGCGGTGGGAGACTGACAGGGGCTATGGAGGAATTCTCAGATTTCATTAGGGAAAATATGTTGGTGGATTTGCCGATGATTGGGGGAGATTTTACTTGGTCTTCTAATCGGGTTCAACCCGTCCATTCCCGAATCGATCGATTTCTAATCAGTGGGGAGTGGGAGGTTAAATACTCAGATGTGACGCAGAAGAGATTAGAGAGGGTGTACTCGGATCACTTCCCTATTTCATTATCTGGGGATACTAGGGATAGTGGAAGAAAGCCTTTTAGGTTTGAGAAGATGTGGTTAAAAGTTGAAGGTTTCGGGGAGCGTGTACGGACTTGGTGGGCCTCTTACAACTTTAGGGGGTCTCCCAGTTTTGTGCTGGATCAGAAATTGAAGGCTTTGAAAGGGGACTTAAAGAAGTGGAATGAGGAGGTGGTGGGTGATGTAAACTGGCGCAAAAGTCAGTGCCTATCAGACATAGATGAGTTAGATAAGCGGGAGGAGAGCTGTGGGTTGGGTGGGGAGGAGAGGGAGAGACGGGGAATTCTAAGGGGAGAGTTGGAGAGGTTGGTGGAGATGGAGGAGATTGCGTGGCGTCAAAAATCTAGGATCACCTGGTTGAAAGAGGGTGACAAATGCACTAAGTTTTTTCATCGGGTCGCGAATTCAAACAGATGTAATAATTCTATCACATTGCTGGAGGTAGATGGGATTACTTATGAGGATCAACAAGTTATTGGAAACAAAATGGTGGATTTCTATCAAGATCTCTATCGGGAACAGTTTGAGTGGAGGCCAAAGTTGGAGGGACTGGAGTTTTCTACTATCACAGAGGAGGATGCTAGATGGTTAGAGAGACCTTTTGGGGAAGATGAAATCAAGGAGGTGGTTTTCAGCATGAATGATGATAAGGCACCAGGACCAGACGGCTTCTCGTTCGCATTTTATAAGGCCTGTTGGGAGGTGGTGCGAGCAGATATTACGGATGTTCTTAACTATTTTTCTGAGTATGGCAGGTTTCTGAGAAGCTCTAACGCTACATTTATTGTGCTGATTCCTAAGAAACCAGGGGCGGTGGACATTAAGGATTTTCGCCCTATTAGCCTTGTTAGTGGGGTGTATAAGATCATTGCGAAGATTTTGGCGAATAGATTGAAGGAGGTGTTGGGGAAAGTGGTGTCTAAGTTTCAGAATGCCTTTGTGAAAGGCAGATAGATCTTGGATTCTGTGCTTATAGCTAATGAATGTGTTGACTCAAGATTGCGGTTGGGAGTGCCAGGGATGCTTTGCAAACTCGATATTCAGAAGGCCTACGACCACGTAAATTGGAAGTTCCTTCTGTATATGCTCAGGCGATGTGGATTTGGGGAAAGGTGGTGCAAGTGGATTCAATTTTGTATCTCAACTATTTCATTCTCGGTTATGGTTAACGGGACCCCAGAGGGTTTTTTTCGAAGCAGCAGAGGATTGAGACAAGGAGATCCCCTCTCTCCATTGTTGTTTGTTATTGTTATGGAGGTTTTCAGTAGGATGCTTGAGAAAGCTGTGGGGGAAGGTTTGATTAGGGGCTTTACGGTTGGACATGTCCAGATATCTCATTTGCTATTTGCAGATGATACACTGATTCTTTGCGATGCTGAAGATGAACAATTGAGGAACTTGCGTCGGTTACTTCTATGTTTTGAAGCGGTGTCGGGTTTGAAGATTAATCTGGGGAAATCTGAGGCTATCCCAGTGGGAGTGGTTGCTAATGTGGATGGGTTGGCTGGTATATTGGGTTGTAGGGTTGCGCAAATGCCTATATCTTACCTTGGGCTCCCTCTAGGGGCAAGGTTCAAAAGTAAACATATTTGGAATGGAATCATAGAAAGGATGGAGAAGAGGCTAGCGGGGTGGAAGCGTATGTATCTTTCAAAGGGTGGTCGTCTTACTCTCATTAAATCCACTCTTTCCAACCTCCCTACTTATTTTTTGTCATTGTTTCCCATTCCTGCTGCAGTGGCAAATAGATTAGAGAGGATTCAACGGGAGTTTCTTTGGGCGGGGATGGGAGAAGAGAGGAAACTTCATTTGGTCAAGTGGGGTGTGGTTTGTTCTCCTGTAAGGATGGGGGGCTTGGCTTGAGGAAGCTGGTTCTGTTTAATAAGGCTTTACTGGGCAAGTGGCTATGGCGATTTGGAGTGGAGAGGGTGAGTTTTTGGAGAGAAATTATAGGAGAGAAGTTTGGTATTATGGAGGGGGGTTGGTGCTCAGTTGACGGTCGTGGATCCTATGGGGTGAGCCTGTGGAGGTATATCCGACGGGGATGGAGTGACTTCCGAGATAATTTGTCCTATGAGGTGGGAAATGGCAATAACATCAGATTTTGGGACGATCGTTGGTGTGGTAATCATCCGCTAAAGATGCGATTTCCTGCTTTGTATCGCATTGCCGTGGAGCAGTCTGCTATGGTGAATGAGGTACTCACCATTCGCAATGGAAGTCACAGTTGGGATACTGTCTTTGAGAGGGGTCTACAGGATTGGGAATTAGATGATTATGCGTTGTTTTTGACCTCTTTGCATGAGGTGCACATTCAGCTTGGAGAAGGTGATCGTAGCAGGTGGAGGTTGGCTCGGAATGGTACATTCTCGGTTCGTTCTTACTTTAGATCCTTATTAGAACCTGTGCAAAGCTCATTCCCATGGAAGAAGGTGTGGCAATGTAAATTACCCCCTCGGGTGGCTTTTTTATTGTGGACAGTTGTGAGGGGGCAAGCGTTAACGGCGGATAACCTTCGAAAAAGGGGTTTTTGTATTACCGAGTGGTGTTATATGTGTAAGAAGGATGGGGAGACGATTGATCACTTGTTCATTCATTGCGATGGTGTTCGGTGGCTTTGGAACACCATTCTAGCTTCCCAACAGTTGGATTGGGTGATGCCTAGACGAATTATTGATGTGTTGCTGGCATGGAGGAGGAAATTTCGTGATAAGGAGAGTAGGATTGTATGGGATCTTATTCCGGGTTGCATAGTATGGTGCGTATGGAATGAAAGGAATTGCATTGTTTTGAAGACAAGACAAGATCAAAAGAGCAGTTCAGAGAATTATTTTATCTAACCTTGTATAGTTGGTTCAATATAGCATCTCCTAATCATATAGAAGGGTTGCCTAATTTCATGTCGTTTGTGTGTTGTCTAAACTGGTAATACATTCCCCACGTATTATCTTTTGATGAATAAAATTTTCAGATTACTTATCAAAAAAAAAAAAATATTTGGGTAAATCTAGAAATGATTCACATAGAGCAAAACTAACTATGATTCTGTCAATAATTCTAGCATACTAATGATTGTTTTGGTTGTTGAAATTGGGGAAATTTATTCAGATTCTTGAAATGTGAAAATTGTTTAAATGGCAAGGAACATATAGATGAAATTAGTTAGAGGGGTAGGAAAGGGTGTCCCCAATGGGAAAAGTGGAACGGGTTGTGAGACAGGAAAAGCGGAGGCAAAAAGAGTGGGTCATGGAGACTGGTGAAGAGGGAAGGTGGGAGAGGGAGAGATGCATGTAGCGGGAAGACGGGGGAGGGAGAGACGCATGTAGCGGAAAGGCGGGGGAGGGAGAGACAGGTGGGAGAACATTCTCGAGATGGGGTGAATCTTTTAGGAAATGGACGGATTAGTCTCTCATGATGTGGGGATGGGGTCAATCAACTAAATTAAATGACCCATTTCCATGGGTTGTATAGGGTTAACTTATAGAAAAAATAATCCAATTCTCGTTTAGCCTCTGTTTGGCAAAATTTTTAAATTGTTTATAAATGGTCAATCTTCATTTTCAACCATACATTTCATTGGGGCCACATGTACTATCCACCGCTGAATTCTATCTATTTATAAATGAAACATATAAATTCTTCCCAAACAAAGGTTTAGTTATCAGTTTATAGAAATTTGAGAACTTTTAAAAAAAAATTAAAATTAAATAATTTTATAATTAATTTATTTTAATCTTTGTCTCTAACGTGTCTGTATTTGTTAAATGCTTTTTTGTTGCATATTAACGTACTTGTTTGCTATGGTCAATGATATCAGGGACATTTGTGATTGAAAAGGTATATTACAATTACCTGAGAGTTTGTCATAATTCTAAAGTCCTGAGATGCTGGTGCATTGTCATGATATGCTGATCTCAATTTTTCTCCCTTGTAATGTTTGAGTTAAGTTAGTTTAGTTGCTTTTGCGTGGAAGGTTTAGAAGTTGTAATTTAGGTTGCGATGCTTATCACCTATCGGAGCCAATTGGGATTTCACATGATTATTTTTTAGTCATATGGGTACAATACAAAGCTTCTATCATGAGCATTACAATGTTGTGAAGGTCTTTTTTGTGAAAAAAATTTCCTGTTGAGATAGAAACTTATTATTTTTTCCTTTCATAAGGAGCTGTAGAAACGATTTTCTGTATTATTAATCGAATAATTACAGAGACCTATCACACCCTATTTATAACACACGAGATATTACAAGAAAGGAAAACAAAATAAGCTAACTATGGAAATAATATTTCTCTTCCAATAATCCTAAACACAATCTTTGATTTCTAGGGAAAGTGGTGTCTAAGTTTCAGAATGCTTTCGTGAAAGGTCGTCAGATTTTGGATTCTGTACTTATAGCGAATGAATGCATCGATTCTAGACAGTGCCTAGGGGTCCCAGGGTTGTTATGCAAGCTCGATATTCAGAAGGCTTATGATCACGTGAATTGGAGGTTCCTTCTGTATATGCTTAGGAGATGTGGATTTGGGGATAAGTGGTGTAAATGGATTCAGTTCTGTATCTCTACTGTATCATTTTCAGTTTTAGTTAATGGTACCCCAGAGGGTTATTTTCGGAGTAGCAGAGGGTTGAGGCAAGGGGATCCATTGTCTCCATTACTGTTTGTTATTGTAATGGAGGCCCTCAGTAAGATGCTTGAGAAAGCAAGGCGGGAGAATTTGCTTGCGGGATTTACAGTTGGTCAGATGCAGGTGTCCCACTTGTTATTTGCGGATGACACATTGATTTTTTGTGACGCAGTTGAGGAGCAAGTCAGGAATTTACGTAGCTTGCTCTTATGCTTTGAAGCGGTGTCAGGATTGAAGGTGAATCTGGGGAAATCCGAGGTTATTCCAGTAGGGGAGGTCGCTAATGTGGAGGAACTAGCTATTATATTAGGTTGTAGGGTTGCGCAGTTACCTATGTCGTATCTTGGACTCCCTTTGGGGGCGCGGTTTAAAAATATTAATATTTGGAATGCAATTGTGGTGAAAGTGGAAAGGAGGTTAGCGGGGTGGAAACGTATGTATCTCTCGAATGGTGGTCGTCTTACTCTCATTAAATCTACTCTATCAAATATCCCTACTTATTTTATGTCACTGTTTCCCATTCCTGCTGCAGTGGCTAACAGATTAGAGAGGATTCAAAGGGAATTTCTATGGGCAGGGTTGGGAGAGGAGAGGAAACTTCATTTGGTTAAATGGGGAGTTATCTGCTCTCCTATGAGGATGGGGGGTCTTGGATTGAGGAGGCTTACTTTGTTTAATAAGGCATTATTAGGCAAATGGCTGTGGCGGTTTGGTGTGGAGAGGGAGAGTTTATGGAGAGAAATTATTGGGGCAAAGTATGGTGTGATGGAAGGGGGATGGTGTTCGGGTGAGGGTCGCGGGTCTCACGGGGTGAGTCTATGGAGGTATATTCAACGAGGATGGAATGACTTTCGAAATAGCTTGACTTTTGTAGTGGGGAATGATAATAATATTAGATTTTGGGATGATTGTTGGTGTGGAGATACACCGCTGAAGTTAGGGTTCCCTTCCTTGCATCGAATCACTATGATGCCTTCTGCTATGGTGAATGACGTTTTGGCCATGCACAATGAGAGTCACAGTTGGAATATCACTTTTCATAGGGGTCTGCAGGATTGAGAATTGGATGACTATGCATTGTTTCTAACAGATTTGTATGAGGTGCAAGTTCGGGTAGGAGAGGAGGATTGTAGTCGATGGAGGCTGGCACAGAATGGTATCTTTTCGGTTCGCTCTTATTTTAGATCTCTCTTGGGACCTGTGGAGAGTTCATTCCCTTGGATGATGGTGTGGCAGTGCAAATTGCCCCCACGGGTGGCATTTTTACTTTGGACGGTTGTGAGGGGACAGGCATTAACGATGGATAATCTCCGAAAAAGAGGCTTTTATGTTACCGAGTGGTGCTATATGTGTGGGAGTGATGGGGAGACGCATGACCACTTATTCATTCACTGTGACGGTGTCCGTTGGCTGTGGAACAGTATTCTGGCTTCTCAACATATTGATTGGGTGTTGCCAAGACGTATAGAAGACGTGTTACGTGCATGGAGGAGGAAATTTCGTGATAAGAATAGCAAGCTAGTATGGAATCTTATCCCGGGATGCATTGTTTGGTGTGTGTGGAGGGAAAGGAACAACCGATGCTTTGAAGACCAAACACGGAATACAGAGCAATTTAGAGAATTATTTTATATGACTTTGTATACTTGGTTTAATGCAGCGACTATCAATCCTATAGAGGGGCTGCCTAACTTCATATCTTTTTTCTTATTTAAACTGATAATACACTTCCTGTGTATTCTTATTTGATTAATAAAATTTTCTGATTATCTATAAAAAAAAAAAATACGGTTTCCTACACTCCCCCTCAAGTTGAATGGTAGATGTCAATCATGTTCAACTTGCAGTTGAGTTCATCAAAGATTTGTCGAGGTAGTCCTTTGGTGAAGATATCTGCAGTCTGTTCCTTTGTAGGGACATAAGTCATACAAATGGTTCCATCGTCCACCTTTTCTTTAATGAAGTGTCTATCTACTTCTACATGTTTGGTTCTGTCATGTTGCACTGGATTGAGGGAAATGTTGATAGCAGCTTTGTTGTCACAATAAAGTTTGATTGGATGTTCTATGTCAACCCGTAGTTCTCCTAAGAGTTTCTTTATCCATAGTCCTTCACATATTCCTTGTGCAACTGCTCTAAATTCCGCTTCAGCACTGCTTCTTGCTACTACATTTTGTTTCTTGCTTCTCCAAGTTACTAAGTTTCCCCACACATAGGTACAATAGCCGGTGGTAGATTTTCTGTCTTCAATTGATCCAGCCCAGTCTGCATCAGTGAATACTTCTATTTTCTTTCGTTGATTCTTTTCGAAGAGTAACCCTTTTCCTGGTGTGCCTTTAAGATATCTGAGGATTTTATACACAGCTTCTAGGTGTGCCTCTTTGGGTGAATGCATATGTTGACTTACCATGCTGACTGCGAAGGCAATGTCAGGTATAGTATGCGAAAGGTAGATTAATTTACCAACTAACCTCTCGTATCTGTCCATTTCCACTGGGTTTCCTGCATCCTTTATTTTTCCTGCCTCAATAGGTGTATCGCCTCAATAGGTGTATCGCTTGGTTTGCACCCCAAGGGCCCGTTTCAGTTAAGAGGTCAAGAATGTATTTCCGTTGTGAGACGCTAATGCCCTTCTTTGATCTTGCTATCTCCATCCCCAAAAAGTACCGTATTTGTCCCAGGTCCTTTATTTCAAATTCCGTGGCTAAGCATTTCTTTAATCTTTCCATCTCCACTATGTTGTCCCCTGTTAGTATTATATCATCAACATAAACAATTAAGATTGTCTTTGCACCCTCTCTAGATTGTTGGAAGAACATAGTATGATCGGACTGCCCTTGTTGGTATCCTTGAGTTTTCAAAACCTTTGCAAATCTATCGAACCATGCTCTAGGTGACTGCTTGAGACCATATAGAGATTTCCTAAGTTTGCAAACTTGATTTTCTCCATTACTTCTGTTAAAGCCAGGTGGTATTGTCATGTAGACTTTTTTTTCCAATTCTCCATTTAGGAATGCATTCTTAATGTCAAGTTGTTGGAGAGGCCAGTCAAGGTTAACCGCTAAGGATAGGAGAACCCGAACTGTATTTAGCTTCGCCACTGGTGCAAATAGGGCTGTCCGTGGGTCGGTTCGGTTCGGTTCTGAAGAGACCCGAACCGACCCAAAACTTTCTGGTATTTAATAAATGGATCCGTCGGGTCCAAATATAATTATGGAACCGTTCGGGTTCGGTTCGGTTCGGGTCGGGTCGGTTCGGTTCCGTACCATAATTAAATTTTTTAATATTTTCAGCAACACTATATAAATACAACTAATGACATTTCATTCGTAACTTTTACAAATTAACGTAACCCAATTCAAAAACATATAAATAACTAGCCGTCCAATAAAATTAATTCAATGCATACAAATACCAAAAAGTAGATATTAATATTACAGCAAAACTACATAAAGTATATTCATTTGCTTTAAATTAGAATGGGCTAATGGATTTTAAAAATGATTTGGGCTTTAAAATTAAAATTATGAAATAATCTAATTTATTTAATTAATTTGCTAATTTGTATAGAAAAAAATAAAATAATTTAATTAATTCAATATAAAAAATAAAAAAATTATTTAGTTTCGGTTCTTCGTCTAGACCCGAGACCCGACCCAAACCCATCGATTCTCTATTTGGGTACCCGTTCGGGTATTTAATTTATGAAGAACCGCTCGGTTCGGTCCGGTTCGGTTCGGGACTTTTGGATACCCCTAGGTGCAAATGTCTCTGTGTAGTCGATGCCATATATTTGTGTATACCCCTTGGCGACTAGCCGTGCTTTATATCGTTCGATTTCCCCATCTACCTTGTACTTTATATTGAAGACCCATTTGCATCCGACTGGTTTCTTTCCATTTTGTAAGTTCACAACTTCCCACGTTTTATTTTTCATTAGAGCCCTCATTTCCTCCATTACTGCCTCCTTCCATTTTGGTGAATCCAAGGCCTCCTGAATATTTCTTGGAATTTCTGTTTTATCAAGGTTAGCCGTAAAAGTACGAAATCCTACAAAAAGGTTATTATAAGATGTAAACTTTGAGATAGGATGAAGGGTACATGAACGAGTTTGTTTCTGAGAGCGATGGGTAGATCATGGTCAGGAGATATGGTTCTCTCAGAGTCCTCATTAGGTCCTTCCACAGGTTCTGACTCTTTTGGTGCTTCAAATGTATGGGTTTCCTTATACCTTGATTTGGGCTTGCTTGAGTAAACTAGAATCTCCTTGTTGTTTTGTTTTCCCACATCTCCCCCTGAATTCAAGTTTTCTGGGAAAAAGTTAACACCCAAGAATTCTTGGTTAGAAAACTGATCTTCTTTTCTGAGATTCTCCACCTGAAGAGAAGGTTTTTGGAAGGGGTGTTTTCGAAGAAAGTGACATCGAAACTGACAAAGATTTTGTTGGAGGAAGGGTGAAAACATTTATAGCCTTTTTGTGTGGGTGAATATCCAATAAATACACATTTGATTTCACGGGGTTCAAATTTGTTCCGAAGGTGGGAGTGTACGTGGACAACTGTAGTACTGCCAAATACCTTTAGGGATAGATTCGAGTTCAGACGGGAAGTTGGAAAGTGTTTATGGAATCGTTGTATAGGTGAGTCAAAGGAGAGAGTACGGCTAGGTATACGGTTGATGAGGTATGCTGCTGTCAAAATTGCATCTCCCCAAAACATTTTAGGAATGTTTGCAGTGAACATTAAGGCACGGGGGACTTCGAGAAGATGTCTATTTTTTCGTTCAGCAATCCCGTTTTGTTGGGGAGTGTTTGACACAAGAGCTTTGATGGACTATTCCATGTTTCGTTAGGTAGTCTTGTAAAGTTGAATTGAAGTATTCAGTGCCATTGTCAGTTCGCAAGATTTGAAGTTTTGTTTGAAATTGGGTTTGAATCATAGAGTGAAAATTTATGAAGACTGAATGAACATCGCTTTTTTCCTTTAGGAGGTACACCCAACAGACTCGGGTATGATCGTCAATGAATGTGACGAACCATTTAGTGTGGGTGCAATTGGACTTGCAAGAAGGTTCCCATAAATCACTATGAATAATGGTAAATGGTATAGATGGTTTGTATGTAGACTTAGGAAAAGAAGTACGTTGATGTTTTGCAAATTCGCAATTTTCACATTGAAACTCAATAGAAGTCTTTTTAAACAAATTTGGGGAAAGTACACGTTTCAAGTATGGGAAACTAGGATGACCCATTCTATTATGCCATAACAAAAGTTCACTATCACTAGAAGCAGATGCAGAGTTACAGTTATTAAGTTGACCTAGTTTACTCACATCAGCTTCCTCGAAATAGTACAGTCCCCCATACTCTTTAGCACTACCAATCGTCTTCCCCGTTGAAAGGTCCTGAAATACACAGTGAGATAGGAAAAAATTAGCAGAGCAATTGGAATTTTTTGTTAGTTGGCTAATAGATAGTAAGTTACAAGACAAGTTTGGGACGTGGAGTACACAGTCAAGTGTTATGGATTTAGAGATTCGAATACTCCCTTTTCCCGCAACTGAAGAGAGTGAACCATCTGCAATTTTCACTTTAATATCTCCAGCACAAGTTGAGTATGACGAAAATAGTTGGTATGAATCCGTATGTGATCGGATGCACCCGAATCAATAATCCAAGATGTTTTATATTTTATCGTGCTTAAGGCATGTAGAAAGTTACCTTTATGAGCTAGGGAACTAGAAGAGCCTTTGGTAGAGGACTGACCAGATGTTTGAAGGCTAGAAAAAAGTTGTTAGAGTTGTTCCATTTGTTCGGAATTGAATGCACCGTTGGGTGTGGAATTTATAGTCTCAACTTGGTGTCCCTTAATCCGAGTATTTTGCATTGGTTTCCAGTCAGTGGGTTTTCCATGAAGTTCCCAACACGTATCTTCTTTATGCCCCGACCTGCGACAACGTTCACACCATAATCTTCCTCGTTGTTTTTGGGTTGACCATTTATAGCCCCTTTTAAAGAGAAGCCCAATAAACCACCTTCTCCGCTTGAATTTTTAGTCCCAAACTCCAAGCCCAAAGATTTAAAATTTCCTGTGCCTGGCCCACTGTTATTAGGCCCAGAAAATGTTGGCCCAGTTGATTTAGAGTAAGAAGGCAGCCCCTTACTCCTGGAATTGAGTGCCGACAACTCTCCAGTGGCTCCGGCGATCCGATCGTCTCCTTCAGCATGACCAGCCCGCGAGCTTCTTTCCGGCTAACCTCCGCAAACACTTCACGAGTTGCAGGCAGTGGTCGCCTGCCCAAGATTCTGTCTCGCACATCGTCCAACTCCCGGTTTAAACCTGCGAGGAACTCGTAAACACGCTCATCCTCCTTCTTTTTGTACAGAGAGCAATCACCCGGACACTTCCACTCCTCTTCCACACTGAGATCCAGTTCTTGCCAAAGACCCACCATCTCTATGTAATAATCCGTTACATCCCTGGTTCCTTGCCGGATTTGCCAAAGTCGAGTTTTGATTTCAAAAATGTGTGATGAATCTTCAGAGTCTGAGTATGTGTCTTTCACTGAGTCCCACACGTCCTTTGCAGTTGGGAGGAAGAGGTACGTCTTCCCAATGGCCGGTTTCATTGAATTTACCAACCAAGCAGTCACTATGGAATTCTCTGATTTCCACTTCTGCAACGAAGCTGCCTCGGTTGGTCTCTTGGTTTCACCATTAAGGTACCCAACTTTCCTTTTCCTTCAATTACTAATTTTACAGATTGGGCCCATGAACGAAAGTTCCTTCCATTCAACTTCTCCACCGTGAGTTGGAAGGATAAATTCTCCAGACCATGGGAGCCAATTGAGTGAACAACCTCTGTTTCGAAGTTTGAGGTTTCAGAGGTTGTCGATTCTTCTCTACTCTTGGCAGGGAATTCCGCAATGATTTTGCTAGGTTAGATATCTAGCTCTGATACCATGTAGAAACGATTTTCTGTATTCTTAATCGAATAATTACAAAGACCTATCACACCCTATTTATAACACACGAGATATTACAAGAAAGGAAAACAAAATAAGCTAACTATGGAAATAATATTTCCCTTCCAATAATCCTAAACACAATCTTTGATTTATGAAAGGTTAATATACGGTTTCCTACGGAAGCTTTTGTGCATCAATTAATACTAAAACAGATAATCTGGGAGTGGAAGTAAAGCCGGAATAGAACTCTAAGAAAGCTCATGCACCACTAAGACCTTACATAGTTCTGATGGAAATGTGGACCTCTTTGCCTCTATTTTTATCCTGAGTGGGCATATTCTGAAATTTTCTCTGATTTCAATAGAAAAGTTTGATGAGCTGGATGGCAGAGATTGATGCTTTTAGTTCATTATTGCACATTATATGTTTTTTTTTTCACTAGGTCAGAGTAGATTTATAAGAAAATTTATTGATCTCACACTGAAATGTACTTTTTTTATGCTTTATTTTTACACTTTGAGTTAAATAGAACATTTTGACAAGGAATGAAGAAATCTAATGCTTACGTTATTGTTATAATAGATATGCGTGTTTTATCTTCTTAGCCATCTAATCATATATTGGCTCTATGTTTTTTTTTTTTTTTTTGTGGTGTGCCTTCAGAGTTTTTATAAACGATTGACTAGTCTGAAACATCAAAACATGCGCTGGCAGATGAGTGTGGTAAATAAATGTATATGGAAGTGCAGCTAATGAAGTTCCAGACATCAATATTTTGCCTGTTTGGCTTGGAAGGGATCTGTGTTTTGTCGAAGTTGTGGAAATTGTTTCTATCTCGCACAGTATATATAGTTATTACTGTTATGAACCTGGAGGGCTGCGCGGAATGTTTCTGGCGTGTCAAAATGTGGGCTAACGCTGAGATAATGGTTGGGCCAGCCAATTGGCACTACTAGTTAGTTTAGTGTAGTGAAAAGTTATGGCTTTTGGTTGAAATGGTTGGTACGCCAGAAATTGCTTTGTTTTTCTCCCCTTTCCTATCAGCGAGTTCCGAGCCACTTTCTTTTCATTTTTCTTGAGATGCTTGATTGGTTGGGATTGAGCTGCGTATAGTGTATCGAGTTTTGTCTTGAATATCTTGACTTGAGAGTTCCTCTTCGTGTTAATTTTTGTAAGATCACGATAGGTATCTTTCAGTCAATCTATATACATGTTATCATTTATACATGCATTCTTTTTAATATTGTAGTGGATCAAGTGTTGATTTTTCTTTTCTTAAACTGATGTAATCTCTTTGTTAATTCATCCTTTCTATCCTCCTCTGACTTTTACAGCTTTGGTTGTATTAGATTGCATCTGAATCGATAGCTATGTTCTGGTAATGTCATTTTATCCTGTAGAATTTCGTAACTCAAGATTTTGAATTTCGCCGGTTCCTTTGTATTTGCAGGTAATAAATAGTCATCATGGTTATTCCCGGTCATCGTATCGCCAATAATGGTTCTGCCAAGTGTATTTTTTGCTATGGATGACCATGTTACTGTTTGATAACACAGAAGTGCAATTCTTGGCCCTTTTTCCCCCTTCTACCCCTTCCACCCTCCCTTTTCTTCATTGCCATAAAGCAAAATCAATGCCTGTAATAATAGTTGTAAACTTTATGCTGTAAATTTTGGAAGCAATGACCAAATAGTGTTGTGCTCATTCAGTTGTGATTCCAGTGCTTTAATGATTCATCCTTCAGTGTATTAAGACTAGAGGAACTTGCTCAGTTAGAAAATAAGTTGCATAGAACAATTTGATACTTGGGATCTTTTTGGTACATCTATTGTGAGTATAGCTTTTGAAACTATGGCTTCTATGAGTAGAGTTTTTGTTGGAAAACTGTTGCATAATTATATTTCATTTAATAAAAAATGTGTATGCAAATACGATAAAATCTTGACTTACTGATGCAAAATACCGCATAAAGTTTTGACTTGCCAAAATCAAGATATGCACATGAAATATGCACAAATTGCGACTTATTGAAAAATAAAAATTAGAAGGAAATAAAATGAAGTGGATTGTTCTCTTGGGTATAATTATGGTATACGGTCCTGTACTGAAAAGCCCATTTGTTGAGGCATATTAGCCCATGAGCCAATCCGAGCCGATTAGAGGCCGTGCTTTTATTGGGCTGGCCAGTCGATTCCTTATTATTTTATGGGAAATTATAAAAAATCAGTTCTTTAAAGATTACTTTCTAAAAATCAGGTTTTACTAAATCAACTCTCGTCTCTCACCATTTCTCTCCCCTCTCTCACAGCCCGTCGCCTCCAACGCCACCGCCCGTCTCTCCCCTTCCCCCTTCTCCTCTCTCCCTCCATACGGCAGCAGCGTTGTGACGCTGCTGTGGGTCTGCAGCGTTGCGACGCTACGGACGGATCTGTGTGTGTGTGGTTTTCTCAGTGGTGGTGATTTTGGTGTTATTGTTGGTTGTGATTTTGCGGTGGTTTTCTCGGCGGGAGATCTAATGGGATCTGAGGTGTTTTGTGTAGTGACGTCTGTGGTGATGAATCGGCGGTTGGGGTGGTGGTCGTGCTTTGTTTGGTGGCTATGGGTGGTGGCGGTGTTTTGTGTGGTGGTGGTGGCTGAAGTAGTGCCGTGGTATGTGACCAAGTATGTGGTTATCTGTGACCAAGTATTTAACTGTGACCTGAAAATTTGACAATATGTAACTGAAAAATAATCTGTGACCAACAAATTTGAAAATATGTGACCAATGAAATTAACCATTGTTTTATCTGTGACCTAAAAATTATATAATCTGTGACCATAAAAAAATTTGTGACCAATTAATTTTGAAATCTGTGACCAACGAATTAATTGTGACCTATAAAATTTTTGAACTGTGATCGTGAATTGTAAATCTGTGACCAGACCAGATTGATCACCGAAATAGTCGCATGAATAATTGTCGAAATCGGAGCAATCGTCGGAACGGTCATCGGAGAAGAATGGTGGTCGGAATGGTCTTTAGAATAGTCCCTGGAGCGGTATGGATGGTGCATGTGGGATGGTTAATTATATTATATTAGAATTAAATATTTAATAATAAATTGATTTAATAATTTATTATTTCATAAATAAAAAAAAAATAAATAAATCCGATTTTTGAATTTTCAAATTATAAACCTGAATTTTGAATTGGTGTAAAGTATACACCTTATTTATGAATTTTTCCCTTATTTTATTGGTTGTTAAATTTTTTATGTTTTGACATATAAAAAGGTCGGTTGTTAACCAACTACCATTTTTCTCAATAAAATCACTTTCACTTGTTAGCACATATATTCTTATTTCTATTGTATACATGATCACACGTTATCTTTAAGCATGTTGATATTTAAGCACTACATAACATTTAGAGTTGTAAAGTATATCTCATCTAATCAATCTTTCGAATAACTTAGTTTTTTCCCTTATCAAATCTTCCTATCACGCAAAATTCCTCAACGCTTTATCCATTTCTTCCGTCCCGCTCTAATCTTGTTTGAGTTTTGGCAAGCGCTTAGCCCTTGTTTGGACTCCATTAAAATGAATTTTTTAAGGGGAAAAAATGTAATTTGGAATAGTGATTTTTTTAGAAAGTGTGGTTAAAAAGATGAAAAAGTTTTGAGTTTGCATATAATATTATTTTATTGAAAAATGTATAATTGAAAATAAGAAAGAAAAAAATGTATTAAAACTAAAATGGAGCCCAAACATGATCTTAACATGCAAAAGGTTTCGTTAGTTGGTAGTGCATGTAAGTGTTTGCTTTATCATATCAAATAGATTGCTCAATGTTTAGAAGTGCAATGCACTTTGAATTGTCTACAATAATCACAACTAAGGCATAATGCAGCCATTTCCTACAATAGGAATATAATATCAACAACTCTGCAGATTCCTGAATTTTTGGTGCCCCACTTTCCATTCCTTATCAATTATTGGTATCTTATTTTGATCATCTCATTTGACTTCAAGTTAATTCAAGAATCCACAATATTTATGAAGACATGGTTCCAACCTTCACCTCCAAAATTGTACTCAAAAGGTGGGATTAAACTATCTTAAGATGGTTAAGGGTAAAAATCACATCAATTAATCAACGTCTAAAAGTTTGGATTACTTATCTTAATATAATTGACTTTTTAAAATTGTCTCTTATGTCTTTATGATATCAGATCTTATTAATTTAATTGAGCAATTTGGTTCATCTAAAGATCAATTCAATAGTTAAATTTTAAAATTGATGTACTCAAACGAACCACAATTTACAAAGTTATGTTAAAGGTAAAAGTCGAAAACCATTTAACTATAACAAGATGGATATTTTTTACCTTGAGAAGTCTCTCCACAATCCCTTTTCGACGAAATAACCATTCTATGAGTTTTATGATAAAAATAAATGTGCGAGGTCGTTTATTTAACCCTGATAACCATTTTTCACAAGCAGCCTAAAATTAAGAATGTTTGACTTTGTGAAAGGGATGAGGTCGCGAAGGAAGGTAGTGAAGTTCACATACACATCCAAGGTGAAATTGAAGTGGACTTCATCTTTTAGATATAAGTAAAATGTGGCAGTCTAATGTATTTGGAACTTGATAGGATTTCTGCTTTTTGTAAAAGAGTTTTTTTTGTTAAAGTTACTTTATAAAAAATTATTCAAACATATTAAAAATAATTTTTTAATCTTAAAAGTGACTTTTGATTTTTCAAAAATTCTACCAAACAAACCCTTAGTAATAAGTACAATGGATATGATCCAAGAAAAAAATTTGATAAAGAACATTGATTATCCTGCTTAGTTAATTAATCAAAATGTCATTATTGTTGTTGATGTTAGACAACTACTATCATACTTCCACTTGTCTTGTGAGTTCACACCACCACCAAACCATTTTTCTTTTCTCCATATATTAGCCACGGTTTGGACTTATATTTTAATATATTTTTTGTTGTCGGTATTTTAATTTTAAGATAGATACTAAGTAACTTTTTGGTAGGGATTAAAATTTCGATTTTAATCTAAGTCAAATTCAATACTTAATTTTGATTAAATTTTTATGCTATTCACAACTTTTTAACCATACATTTCATTAATTTTTATTAAAATCTACTAAAATTTTGATTTTAATTTCCACCAAACAGGGCTAAAACCCTAATTCTTTTCATTTTTCTTCGCTCAATTCGATTTCAACACACACTTGGTTCGACACATGACATACATACCACAGGCAAAATGGATATCACAACTTAATTAAGTGGATTGTAGAAATTGAAATATAGAACTTGGAAGTAATAAAAAAAAAAGTGCATAATTAATGTTATAATCTCTTGAATCACATCCTATGAAAAGTTGCACAATGTTATATATCAACTTAACTATTGAACTGAATGCTGATTTTATGTAGAAAATATATCCCGTCACTACGGTAAGAAATATCCTTTTCAACTACGAAAATTTTTGTTGTAAAAAAGTATTTCTTGTGTGTTTCTTTCGAAAAAGGTCATCAATAGACTTTTCTCGAGTCTTTATTAAGTGAAATTTCTTGTAATACAAACAAGTTATGTGTGTGTATCTATATATATATATATATATATATATATATATATATATATATAGAGGGTTGTCCAATTACTTTATTTTCGAAATAAAACAATAACGCATGTTGCATGACCATCAGAAGGGTTGACTTTCTTGTGCAAATTGTATGTTTGAGGTTGATAAACCATTATTAATTAGACAAAATAAGACTAATAAATTAGTTTTTCAACTTTCTGAATATGATATGTACATATTGCAGAATTATAATATTTTCACCTTATCATCACTTCCAAAGGGCAAGATCATTTTCTCTCCACATATTTGGACTTTATGTTGCCCTAAACCAGACATGCCTAGTTGTCAAGAACTCTAGCATGTACCTTTTTTAGTCGAAACACCGTTAAAATTTGAATTAAGCCAAATGTACAGGAGTCACACATCCTCTCACATGAGAACTACAGACGAGAAGGAAGCAAATTGGATCAAATTTTATAACTTGAAAGTAGTACCTCCTTTACAAATGGTTAGAAGAATTAAAGCCGCGACTAGCTAGAGATCGCTCGAATGACAATAGGAACATAGCTAAAGAAAATATTCCACTTAATATCCATTTACCAACCTTAATATATTGTACCCCTTGTCTCTCCAACTGAATCCTAGCATGTATATTATATATATAGAGAGGGCTCCATCTTATCCAACATATCACCCTCTCCCTCTCTCTCTCTCTCTCTCTCTCTCTCTCTCTCTCCGCACTAAAGAGATCATGAAGCAGCCACAGACGACATGTGAGACCATCTTAACCCCTTCTAAGTTGGGGCTGGACAAGTATTCACACACAATATCCAAAATAAAGCCAAAGATACGCGTAATTCACATAGTCGCACCAGAGATCATAAAGACAGACGTCGAAAATTTTCGAGAGCTTGTACAAAGACTCACAGGTAAACCTGCAACGGAACAAGGAAAAGGGAAAAGTACAAAGAGGGGAAATAATAATGTTACCGAGTCCATGAAGAAAGTGGAATCATCAGGAGATGTGCCTCAGCCTGTCTCACAGAGTAATAAGCACAGAATGAAGAAGGAAATCAGTGAAGAAATGTCATATGGAGGACATAATTCAAATGGCTTTATGAGTTTTCTTGGAGATGTGGATCACAGCTTTATAAATATTCAAGAGATGAATGAATTTCATCTGTCCCCGTTTAGATCGTCTTCTCAAATGAACTTGTTTGGAGAGATGCATCTTTTCTAGTAGAATCAAGAATGAATATTGATCGTGTATGATCGCAGAGTTTCTTCCTAGAAACTACAGTTTGATTCCTTCTAGCTCGAAGAAATCGGCCAGAGATTTCGATCTTCTATACGTTCATTCATTCTTTTTCTTTGTTCGCGTGCTTGTGATTAATTTCTTTTTCAGCTTCGTTTGGATTGTTTCGTTTCTTTCCGCGTTCCATAAGAACATTAACTCTATGAAGGGCTTACAATCTTGTAATTATGTAGATGGGATTGCTCCAAAGCTGGTTAAAGAAGGTTGTACGGATAATTGGACTTTTTAAACTGAGCGAAATGAAACATCTGAGTGAAAATCAGGGCCCCGATGCTAGCAATTATAGAATTCTTCATTCTTTCAAGAATTATGTCGAGAGTTTCAGCAGCTCAATCCATTACCATTTTTGTTTGGATCATGCATGTTTGATATGTGGGAGAAACTGAAATGGAAGATTTCCTTGCTGATCAACTGTGTTCGAGATATTGTTTGATCAACTGATAAAATTCGTATTTATTCAATTTTACACATTCATTTTATTAAAAAATAGGGTTATCATATACTTCGCAAATATTCGATAGCCTATTTGGATAGCATTTCATAGTATTACAAAAGAAAAAAATTATAATCTCATTTATTTTACCAATCATTCCCCTAAAGATTTATTTATTTATTTGTTCTAACTGAACTGTCAAGACATGCTCAGTGATAAATAGCATACATACCAAGTTTCAGCTGCCAATAGGTGGTGAATTGATATGATCTACTCTTAATGAGCCCTTGTTTGGTCCCCCATTATTTCCAAATTCCATTATCATGACTGATCTCCTAAGCACCGATGCTTAGCATAATCACCTATTGTTCCAAAATAAGTTATGCTAAGCACCCGTTGATGTCACAACAATAGGTGGTAGTGTGTCACGTTACTAGATGCTTATAGCATAAATGCTAAGAAGATCAATTCCGTACTTTATATATATATATATATATATATATATATGATGATAAAGTGGTCCAGTAAAGTACGGATTCTTGCAAGAAGAGAGCTATATGTGTGCCTAGACACATTCAACAAAAGAAGCAAAGCGTAGGTACTTGGAATGAACCCACTCACACCTGGCATTCATATCATAGTTTCATATTTATGACAAACAAATCTGCATACAGAACCGAAAAACCATTCTATCAGCATTTTCCAAACGAAAAAAGAAAATCAGCCAAATTCCGCGTTCCATTATGTATCAGTAAAAGATTCAAAATGTAAGAAAACACCAAGGATTATGGAGTATCTATGTATTACAAAACAAATCTTAACATGCTATATGAATCTCTCTGAGTATGGGGGTACGCATCACCTATTACCTAAGAGAATCATATAAATTCAAGTAGCACAACAAAACCGCTATCAATGACTGTTCAAAAGTACCATTACATGCATAGCTAATAAATAAATGGATGAGTTCTTGTTTCTCACTACTATCTGCCTTCTTATGTACAAACTCAAAATTTGTAGAAGTATGACCTCATTCCTTTGTTATTTCCTTATTTTCTTCCCATATACCCTTTTCTGCCTCTCGTGTATTCTTCAAATTAGATCAAGAGAATGTGAGATCAATAGTTAGTTACAGTGCCTGTGTATGATATTTTTCTTAAGTTTTATAACTTTTAACTGGTCGAACTTCAACTTTAACCACACATTTCATGGGATTCGCAACTTTTATCAAAACTTTTGTCAAACAACTCCTTAGGCATGACCAAGTAATACATTCAACACCTGAAAGAGAGACAGAGAAACATCATCAGTCCAAAACAATTACTGAAGTAACCAGTATGAATGAAGAAATATGAAACAAAACAGATGTGAAAGTGAGAAACACATCCAGGTGTAAAACAGTATAACCCACCAAATAAAACACCGGTTTTGAATATTGCATACACTGAGATGGCTTGTGCAATATCTCAGTACAAATGGCTAGAAAAATAAAGTTTGCATACGAGCAAGAGAAAAGTTTTACACTATCTAAAGAAAGGAAAACATTGTTCAAAGACAATCATGCATTCCTTGTAATGACACGGTAACCAAACTCAAATTATCAATCATCTTTCTTATACATGTTCCCTCCAGTGACAGCAGATACATGATATACTGCAATTAGTGGTAAATAAATTGGAACTCAACATCATCTGCTTTAGCTACTGGATGGGTTAATAACTCACATTTTCAACAAGTCCACTTCATCCCTCAACTAATCATATTTTAAATCAGTCTACCACTCCAAAATGGAGCCATAAATGGAAACAAAGGTGAGCAAGAGACGTCCATAATGTCCTAGCTTTTCATTTTTTTTTTTTTGGAGGGGTTGGGGTTAGCTCCCAATATGTAATTTTCAAATTTTACAAAAGATAGTACTGTCAATAAACATGCTCCACGCTCGTTAAAAAGATAGGAAGCTGATGATGTCCAGCTGAGCAATTTTTTATTTCGGTACATGTGTGGGTGCCAAATATAGCTAGCCTTTTTTATCAACATTTGAACATGGAAACACGACTTAAATAGCTAAAATTACAATTTCAAGTGCTGAAGATGCGACGAGTAGGAATAGTCTGGACTATGCTTTGATGAAAACTTACAAAAAGCTATTGAACTAAAGATGAGTCTTAGCCACCAATATGTATCATCGGTCTGTTTGGCATCATGCTTCACGCTCGTTAAAAAGATAGGAAACTGATGATGTCCAGCTGGGCAATTTGTTATTTCAGTACACGTGTGGGTGCCAAATGTAGCTAGCCTTTTTTTTTTTTTCAATCAACATTTGAACATGAAAACATGACCTTTTTTTTTTTTTTTATAACAGTGAATGTTCGAGCCAGCTTGCGCGCACCTCGACTAATTCCACGGGGCCCTGAAGTTTACGATCGGATACTCACCCCAGTGGCCTTAAGAGGACTCGAACTAGTGACCATTGGGGAGTAAACACAATGTGAGCAACCCCTCAGGGTTAACATGGAAGCATGACTTAAGTAGCTAAAATTACAATTTCAAGTGCTTAAGATGTGACGAGTAATGCTACAAAGAGTAGGAATAGTCTGGACTATGCTTTGATAAAAACTTACAAAATGCTATTGAACTAAAGATGAGTCTTAGCCCCCAATATGTATCATCGGTCTGTTTGGCGTCTTTGCAATGTCAAACATCCCAGCATGAGCAGCTTTCTTCCTTTTCACCTGAAGTTGAAAGTAAATGCCAGAAGTTATAACATGACATTTGACATTATCGAAGACACAGTACAATAGGGAGGAAACTAAAGAATTCAGCCTTCACAATTAACTAAGAAAAGAAGCCACTGAAGAGAGAATTGTTATAGTTTTCAACAATATCTACTCTTTTGAATATGTTAGTTTATGTGACATTATTTTCCAGTGAGGACACTTTTTCCTGATATGCATTGCTAATAAAATTTATTTTCCTCTCCAAACAGAAATCACCAAAAGCCAATAAAAATTTGATGTGATAAGGAAAAAAATGTAAGTTACATAGCCCATGTTTGGCCCACATTTTCAGAAACTCATTTTTCCCAAAACACTTTTTCAACACCACATTTTCCCAATAAATAATTTTGCATATGGATACGTAACATTTCCTTACTTTTTAACCATACAATCTCCTAAAAAATCACTTTACACAAAATCGATTCTCAAAAAATATCTACTAATTTGGGGCATAATCTTTAGCCACACCCATGAATGGGGTGAAAAGAGAGAGGGGAAGGAATCCTCAGCAATTACAAGATAAATGGTGTTTCCTGTCAATGCTAGCTGTCTATGATTGTCAATGGTAGCTGCCTATAATTGCTGTCTATGACAGAACATTCCATATAGGCTGTAGATAGATATATTTCAATTGTAATTAAGACTATCCATATATAACCTGGACTGTAATTAGTAGGTGCTTAGATTGAGGGATTCTAATGAATGCAATTGATGTCATATACTATATATATTTTTAGAATACAGAAATGGAATCTGAGACAATAGCTAATAAATACCGCAGCCCCAATAATCTCCTTGAGTTCATTATCATCAACACCATGACGCAGAGGATCCCTCAAGCTAACCTGAAAGGAATGAACTGAGATAAGACTGATGAAATAATTAGTTCAAATTTAACCTTCACAGAGTATATGCTAAATCATTTTACAGGTCTTATGTCACTCAGTATAATGCATGCACCACAATCAGCACCCAACTCTGGGATGAACATCTTAATACTAAAATTGATCTAGAATAAAATGCACTCTAGATTTTAACATAGATGAAACAAATATCAAATATAAATTTCATTGGCCACTCAATCCTATATTCAATTTCTATCACACAAGTGTAATTGCCAGCAACAGAGCAAGATCTAAATTATTTGACAGGAGAAATTGCTGCCTCAAAGAATTTTGAGAAGTGCCCAAAGGCCAAAAGCAATAGGTGGGCATTTTCCCAATTTCATACTAATAACCCATTACCAACCTGCTTGTTTCATCTATTGAAGGGTGGTTCCTTTGTCATACTTAAAACAGAATGGGAGCAATATTTGGAATATATGGAGGAAACACAAGAAAAATTAACTCGATATCGCAAATTTGAGAAAGATATAGTTAACCAGAAATGGCAAATTTACAAGTATCATCTGCTCAATACAGCATAAAAGAAAACTCGAGAATAAACACGGGGACATTGATTGATGAGGTCAAGCTGTTGAAATATATGATAAATACAAGAAACCTAACAATGCTTGAAACCAAGTATACATTTGGCAACCCACAGGATAAAGATTTTCTGCATTAGGAGATGATAAGACTGCCATTTTACAAATTGATTGACTGAAGGCTGTCTACAAAAGAGAGCCTAACACGGCATTTATTATCCACAATTCTTTTTGAGTTATATTAGGGCTATTGTTGGCCTTCACTTCCCAAGTCTAGAAATGGACAATGCATATTCTGCACTATAGAGCAGCACCATTGCCGTTTCCTTTTCCATTCTTTATTTTCTTCCATTACATGGGGATATCTTTTATGAGAGTGCGGTAAGGGTGTCAATAGTGTTGTGACAAAGACAGACTGCACAGGTTACGGCCTAGATTTCAGGTGTGCTAGACTGTTAGAAAATCTAGAAGGTCCAGCATGACCCACAAGCAGAGCTGCCCTGATTAGAGCAACTCTATTTTTATTCTTTAAAATGTTCTTTTTCACTTAAGTAGGTATTGATAGAGGAACTGAAATAGAAATAAAGACAGACATAAAATAGATTACCAACATAATAATATTGATTGTAAAATTTCCTTTTAGTGTACAATTTCGAAAGCTCTATTGTATCAATCACAGTTAACCACGAGATCTATCACTATAGTTTAAGTTCTAAATAGATCTTGCTTTTAAAGTAATCATCTCATACTTTAGATGTCAAAATTGTTCATTATGGAACCAATCTTTGTCTGCTAGTTAGCACTCTTACATGTCACTTATTTTAAGATCTAAATAGATCTCATTTTTAAGCTAATCATCTCAAATTTTAGTAATGTTGTTCGTTACAGAACCAATCTTTGTCCGTTATGTTAGCATTCTTAATTCTGTATCTTGCCAATCAACAATGCACACGGATTTTTCTATAATTTTCAATGTTGCTCTGCTCATATGTTCAAGAAGTTGTTCATCTACAGACCTTATTACAGATTTAACATTATTGTTGACATCGGAGGTGCTAGTAATCAATGAGCCATGGCAAAAAATAATCGTTATAGAACATCTTCATTATCTAATCGTACTTCAAGAGTATAATCACATCAGATATATTTAAATAACTCAGTAAAAGATAAGTTAGGATTTGAGGTAGAGCTGAACCAGTATATTATTATACATTTACGACATGCTTTGAATTTCATTAATTTTCATATTTAAGTCAGAAGGGAAGTTACTGAAAATTTAACTTGGCTAAAATTCTACACCAAATAAATTACTATGTGAATATATTCCTGCAGTTAATGTAAATATCCGTAGTATATTTTTCTAGTAGTTTTTGAATTTATTTTCCAATCTACAACAAATATTAGTAAAATGCTTAAGGAGTGAACTAGAACAATATTTTTTGAAAGGTAAGCTAGAACAATATAAGAACTAAGATAATATACAACTTGTTTTCCATGATAAAACTTTGTGGCAACTTGACTACAATCTTTGCAAGACCCTAACATTTCATAAATTAAAGATTTAAAGTCCATTAAATTTCTGAAAATTTCAACTAAATGTTGAACAATTTGAAAACTAGTGTGTACATTCTACAATTCGTCCTATACTAATTCTTTTGTTTTTTAGCAATCTTATTAAAATCAGTATGGTTTACTATCCATGCATTTTTTCTGTCACGTTAGCTTGGTTAGTGGGGTTTACAAGATCATTGCTAAAGTGTTGGCGAATAGATTAAAGGAGGTTCTTGGAAAAGTGGTATCGAAGTTCCAGAATGCTTTTGTGAAGGGGCGTCAGATTTTGGATTCAGTTCTTATAGCGAACGAATGCATTGACTCAAGAATACGTCAGGGGACCCCAGGGATGTTGTGTAAGCTTGATATTCAAAAGGCGTATGATCACGTCAATTGGGGATTTCTTATGTATATGCTCAGGCGATGCGGCTTTCGGGATAGGTGGTGTAAGTGGATTCAGTTCTGTATCTCTACGGTTTCGTTTTCAGTTTTAGTTAATGGCAACCCTGAAGGTTACTTCCGGAGTAGTAGAGGTTTGAGGCAAGGTGATCCGTTGTCACCCTTGTTGTTTGTTATTGTGATGGAGGCATTCAGTAGAATGATTGAGAAAGCTGTGACGGAGAGTTTGTTAAGAGGTTTTGCAGTTGGTCATCTACAGGTCTCCCATTTGTTATTTGCAGATGACACACTGATATTTTGTGATGCAGACGTTATGCAAATTAGGAATTTGCGCCGCTTGCTTCTGTGTTTTGAAGTAGTCTCTGGTTTGAGGGCAAATCTGGGGAAATCGGAGGTTATTCCAGTGGGGGAGGTTGCTAATGTGGAGGAATTAGCGGCCATACTCGAATGCAGAGTTGCACAATTGCCTATGTCATAACTTGGGCTTCCGTTAGGTGCGAGGTTTAAAAGTAAACATATCTGGAATGGTATTCTTGAAAGGGTGAGGAGGAGGTTAGCGGGGTGGAAGCGTATTTATCTGTCAAAAGGAGGCCGACTTACTCTCATCAAATCCACGCTTTCTAATCTTTCAACCTATTTTCTATCTTTGTTTCCTATTCCTGTCGCGGTGGCAAATAGTTTGGAGAAGTTGCAGAGGGATTTTCTTCGGGCAGGGTTGGGGGAAGAGAGGAAGTTTCATTTGGTCAAATTGTGCGATGTTTGTTCCCCTGTTAGAGTGGGGGGTCATGGATTGAGGAGCCTTGTTTTATTTAACAAGGCATTGATGGACAAGTGGTTGTGGCGATTTGGTATGGAGAGGGAGAGCTTCTGGAGAGAAATTATTGGGGTGAAGTATGGTATTTTGGAGGGAGGGTGGCGTTCAGGTGAGGGTCGTGGTTATTATGGGATAAGCTTGTGGAAGTTTATCAGGAAAGGATGGAGCGAGTTTCAGAATAGATTGGCTTTTGCAGTGGGGACCGGGACGAATATCAGATTTTAGGACGATTGTTGATGTGGAGATCAAACATTAAAAGTGCGGTTTCCTTCCTTACATCGCATTGCCTTGGAGCCTTCAGCCATGGTGAGTGATGCTATGGCTATATCTAATGGGAATCCTAGCTGGAACATTACTTTCGGAAGGGGTTTACATGATTGAGAACTGGATGACTATGCATTATTTTTGGCCTCTCTGTATGATGTGCACATTCAAATGGGAGAGGAAGATTGTAGCAGGTGGAAGGCGGCACATAATGGTTTGTTTTCTGTTCGTACTTATTTCAGATCCTTATTGGAACCTGTTGAGAGCTCATTCCCCTGGCAAAGGGTCTGGCAAGGTAAATTACCTTCAAGGGTGGCTTTTTTACTGTGGACGGTTGTGAGGGGACAGGTGTTAACGGCGGATAATCTTAGAAGAAAGGGCTATTGTCTTACGGAGTGGTGCTATATGTGTAAGAGGGATGGCGAGACGATTGATCATTCGTTCATTCATTGTGTCGGTGTTCGGTGGATGTTGAATGATATTCTGGCTTCGCAACATATGAGTTGGGTGTTGCCAAGGCGTATCAAGGAGGTGGTGTGGGCATGGAAGAGAAAGTTTCGAGATAAGAATAGCAAGCTCGTTTGGGATCTCATTCTAGGATGCATTGTTTGGTGTGTGTGGAGAGAACGAAATGGCAGATGCTTTGAAGACCAAATACGGACGACAGAGCAATTTAGGGAATTGTTTTATTTGACTTTGTATAGTTGGTTCAATACTATAACCATTAGTCCGATAGAAGGGTTGCCGAATTTTTTATCATTTTTATCTTGTTTAAACTGATAATGCACTCCTTGTGTATTATCGTTTGAGTTTTTTTATAAAATTACGTGATTACCTATCAAAAAAAAAAGTAAACCATACGAAAATGCAGCACAAGTTTCAATATAGAGTATGAATCAATTTTATGACAAGAAAGTAGGTCAATATATGAAGAATGATGAAACACTTCACCTCTGAGGGTCCAAAAAGGCAAACTTTAAAATTTCCGTCAGCTAAGAGTCTCAATCTATTGCAACCAGCACAAAAGTGCTCTGTCATTGATGTGATAAAAGAAACTGTACCCTGGTGGCCATCAATTCTAAAATTCTTGGCTGTCTCTGAGGGATGGTCCCGAATCCTTTGAAGCCCTGTAAACTGTTTCGCCTGTTCAGTAAAATTGAGCCATTCAAGGCCTGCACAAAAGAAAATTATCATGTAAAAGAGTCGAATATGTAGAGTTCTACCTTACCACTCTATCCAACATTTCGGAGTACGGTACAAGTTTCTTCACATTCCAGACATTTCCATCGAAAGGCATAAACTCAATAAACCGGACATTGATTGGCTTCTCACGTGTTAACTCGACAAAATCACAAATTTCATCATCATTGAATCCACGCATTATGACACAATTCAACTGAAAAAGAAAATTCAAAGCATGTTTTTGAGTTGTCTAAACACTTTTGACAGTGGAAAGGAAGAAACCAAATAAACTAAATAACTTACAGTGTTGGAGATAACCAACCTCTGTGCCAGTTCATAAGGCAGTTCTATGAATTATTAAATACAAAAAAGTGAAGATGATAATATAAAATATAATCAAACTTACTTTGACGGGATTATATCCTAATTTTATTGCTGCATCAATCGACTTCAGTACCCTTTCATGCCCTTTGCGCCTGGTCATCAATTCAAACTTTGCAGGAACCAGTGTGTCTAAACTTATGTTCAACAAACTAAGCCCACATTCTTTTAAAGATGGAAGCTTCCTTTCCAAAATAATTCCATTTGTAGTCATGGCCAGGGTCTTCAATCCATTTAAATTTGACAACTGTAAACATATTTCTTCAATATCCTTCCTAATGGTTGGCTCTCCACCAGTCAAACGAATTTTGTCTACACCTGAACTTACAAACAAATTTGCTAAACGAACAATCTCATTCGTCGAGAGAAGTTCCTGGCTAGGTGTAAGGTCTGCACCCTCAGCTGGCATACAGTATTGGCATCTTAGATTACAACGTTCTGTTAATGAGATCCTCAAGTAAGTATGTTGCCTCCCGAATGAATCAATTAGCATATCAGAGACAGGATTATCTTTCATTGCATCTTCTGACAACGTTCCACATGAAGTTGAGAACATCTTCGATGTCGATACATTTATGTGGCCGCTTATCAAACCTTGAGTGTCCCTGCTTCCATGCAGAATCTTGGCCTGTTAATTAAACAGGCCTATAATTAGTTAATTGCAGGTTATTAATTGAAGAAAGTACATAATCAAAGTCAATCAGCAGAGTATCAGGCAATGCATCAAATAGAAATAAAAAGGAAAGAAAAAGTTACAGAAATGAAAAATGAAGGTATGTGATCTAAGGGGAGAAGAGAAAAGTGATCAACCGATAAACTAACTATTTGCAATTTTTTCGAAGACAGAATAAAAAATAGAAAGAGAAGCACTAACGGAACACAGTCAAATTAAGCCCTGCATTCCCAAAATATGGTTTATAAACTCAATAACTACAATGATTAGAAAAGCCCTTCGAGGTCCAATGGCGTTTTAATGTCATATTTTTAGAGTGGCATACTGACTAGTTAGCATAGTGAAAAACCAAATTACTCTTCATACAGAGCAAATGGATTGCCCATAAGAAATAAATTAAAGAATGGTACAACTAATACATTACAATTCCCCGTCTTCCCGTGTCTGAAAATGAGTGGAAGAGCGAAAACAATCTTCCTAAAGGTTATCTTTGAAATCACTTATTTCCCTTGTTATGTCGGTTCGTAATTGTAACTATCCACTTGCTTCTGAAGTTTCTATCTTTATCAATAAAAATCGGTTTTTTCTTGAACCCTTTTCTATTTCAATTTCAAAGAAAAGAAATCATCACGTCCAAGTTTTTCAATCATAGAAATACCAACATATTCAAATTCAGAATTTATGAAGTAATAAATACATATACCAAGCCCATACCATTTTGCATAATCACGTGCGTGTACGAAGAAAAACTCCCACAAATGTAAATTCAAAATCAAAAACCCAGTTCAAATCGAAGTCTTCGTGCACCTGATTAATTACTTAATTAATGGATACAGCCCAGTTCATCTCTTAAAAATATATTACAAAATTGGGTGCAAAGCACTTAGTGCTGCACAAACAACATAAAACTATTTTCTCTCCCCAAAAAAAAGCAAGAAGGTGTACCCAGCTGAAATTTCTGCAACCGCGATGCCATTGGAAAAGTTTGGAGATGCAGGGGCGCATGAGGAAAGCAAATTAATCCCACAAATATTTCTGCTCTTTTCAACGACTGAAGAATGTTATGAAGAATCGTTGGATTAGATTGGATTTCGACCCTTGAATTGAAAAGAGGGATAAAGATGAATTGAAATTGTGTTATTGGAGCATCTCTTGCATAAAAATGGTAGAACAAACAGACGGCGGTTGGACAAAATTTGTAGGAAAAAACTGGTTGGAACATTTGTTTACGACGTGGACGGTGATTTTGGCATGGACGGTGGAGATGAAAAGAAGAAAATGAAGATAACTCTATTAATATTTGGGCGGCGCCCATGTTTGGGCAGCCTTATTTTTGTTGAATTAGATGGAAATTGAACATTATACAGTAGGTCTGTGACAACTTGCACGTCATTCATTGTCCAAATAGTACCAGCTCCAAAAAGGAACATTATACAGCACATTAATGCTGGTCGACCAGAGTCAATGACGGATCAGAATTCAAGGGGCTGAGGTGTCATCACCACAGCCCTTGATTTGAAAAAAAAAGGGCCCACGTGAATTCAAATAAAGGGTCGAGGTGCCCCTGGATTAGGCCCTGGATGAGCAACATTGATCTTATACAGTACGTCTCTGACAACTTGTACGTCATTCATTGTCCAAATAGTATCAGCTCCAAAACGGTTTGCCAACTTTACCCTTACTGAGAATAGTGGACAAAAGCCGTTTCACCGTATCAAAGTTTTTTTTGGCCTTTGACCACTATTATCTATTAAAAAAAAAAAAAGCTTATTCATTTTCTCTTTTCCGTTTTCACCCTCCGCCCTAATTAAAATAAACGGCTCTTAAATCTCTCATTTGAAGAACGACAACTCCAAAGAAAGAAGAGCAGCGAAGAAGAAGAAGAATAAGAAGAAAAAATTGAACGGAGTTTGTGTACTTCAACACTCAAATCTTCAAAAATTGAACGGGGATTTGGATTGGTATGAACGCTTGTTTGCTCAACATTCGAATCTTCATATCTATATTTATTTTTATTATTGTTAATGTTCATTGCTGTAAACGAATGTGCACAATAATGGATATATTCATGGGATCGAGATTCCAAGTTTACTGCTGTTTTATTTTTGTATTTGTGACTTTTGTTGCCCATTGAGAAATGGCAAAAACAAAGGCACTTCCTTGAAATATCCTGTATATAAAGGAAACTTTATTCAAATCATCATTCCATTCTTGATTATGCTCCAATTATGTCTCTGTATCTTCATACATAATGGGAAAATGAATAAAATAAACAAATATTTAGTTGGAAAAGAAAGAACCTTTGGGTCATTGAACTTGGAGGAATAATTTCTTCTATTATTTAATGGAAGGCATAGCATGGATCTTGAGGATATGTCAAACTGTATTAAAGATAAAAGTATGACTCACTTGAAGAATTATGCCTCTGAAGTGAGAAAAAAATGCACTCAATCTGTTGACAACAATGTGATGCTGGTATAAATTTTGTAATATTGAAATTAAACATCAGCTTAAATTTTGTGATATTGTTATGATATTTGAAGAGGGTTTGGTTTTAAATTTACGATCTCATCTTCCCGAGTTGACTAAGAATTTGAATTCTGTGACTTTTGATGCTTTTAATTGTTTTGTGGGGATTGGATTTGTCGATGTTAAAAAAGATAGAAGACTCTTTTAGGTTCCAAAAGGGATATCAGAGCTTATTAGTTTGAATTTATGTTATAGGTGTAGTCACTAGTCATAGTGCATCGGATGTGAACACTATATTGATAATGAAGTAATAAAAGGACTAAAATTGCAACACTAATTGAAAACCAAAATTACCATTGTTTAAGAATATATGAATTATGGATAAAGTAAGAATTTTGACTGTGAACTAAATGGAAGAAAATATTTGGATGAGTTTTGAATGTGCTAAGTATATAGTACATTACTTGATTTCCAGAATATTTGAAGCTTTTTAACTATAGAGTTCAAGATAAATTTTCTCTTAAAACAATATCAATTTTGCTTAATAAATCGCGAAGGAAAATTTTTTAGGTAAAACTTCATTAAGTTCATTAGATTTACATACTCCAATTGAGTTACTAATTTCGTGTTATTTGCAGGATGGAGTACATATACAACATTGGTGGTCGCTGTGATGCGAAGGTTACAACACGTTCTAATGTGTCGAATGTGGAAAAAGTATACGAAGCATTAGATGATGTCCATAAGGAGATGTTCTTAAAATCGTGCTTTGGTAAACTATATGACATCAGGAACATGCAAATATCTGCTCAATTAATTCACAACCTATTATTACGAAGGGTTGTTTCGGTCAATGAGGATGAATTGTGGTTTTGTTTAGGCTTGAAAAAAGTTGTTCGTTTCTCTCAATTTGAGTTTATGCTCGTGATTGGATTAAGCCCTGCGAATGAGGAGGAGTATGAGAGCCAGATAAATGAAAATGGTAGATTGAGAAATAAATATTTTCCAACATCTAACAAGGTTACATCTAAAGAATTAAATGAGGCATTTGAAAAGGAGATAGAAGACATGGATGATAAATACAAACTGGGTTTAGTGCTTATATATGAGACCGTGTTGAGGTCCAAAGAAAAAAATACATCTATAGATCTTCGCAATGTAGATATAGTTGATGATTTGGAGCTATTCAATGTATATCCATGGGGAACTAAAAGTTTCAAATTTACTGTACATGCATTCCTTAGAGTGTCGAAAGATCCGAAACCCAAATATTCATTGTGGGGATTTCCACTAGCGATACAGGTAAATGGTCAAAACTTGTGATTTAGACATTATTTTTATTTGATTTTAAACATTTGTAAATAACTTATACATCTTCTTTTAGGTGTGGGCATTCGAGTCTATTCCTCGAATAGAAAACATGTATCATGCTAGATTACCTATCAATGGGCTGCCAAGAATGTGTCGTTGGAAATCAACATTTACTCCTAATTCTCATGATATTGCTGAAGTCTTGGACAACCCACAAGTGAGTATATCTTCTATATTGTAATTACTTTTGCATGTTACCTCAAGTATTGCTAAAAGGATTTTGTTTGTCAATTATTCAGCTCCAAGTTCGTTGCTCATTGATAGCTTCTCCCAATGAGACTGAACTACAATATGTGAAATTATTCGTTCAAGGAACTAGAAAAGAAGATCTAATCTTAGATGTTTATCTCTACGAGGATGGAGACTACCCAGATGTTGGTGATGCGGAACTAGATGAGGTCTAGATCCACCGCATAGATAGAGGGAGAGAGTCTCTCCGAATATATGTGATGAAGATGTGTGCATATTTTTAACCTTAATTTATAATCTTTCGATACGACAAATTGGTGCTAACTATATGTTCACTTATTTCTTTAGGTGCAAAGTTCAGGGACTGCTCGTGTACATCAACGTTCTCTTCCTACAAATCGAAGACCTCCACGCAATCGTCAAACTTCTTGCAACCACGATGATATGTTGAAAGAATTGTTGCACCATATGGAGAGGTTATCGGATAAATACGAAGAGATAAATAGGAAGGTCGGTACTATAATGAATTGGATGAGACCGAGCCAACATCTCGACACAAATCATTTATTTGGGGCTGATGGAATAATTGGGACCGAGGGAAATAACCATGAAGCGGTTGCAAGGAGCATTGAAAGGGAAATTGAGGCAGGAAAAGAGGCTGAGATAGGGGAGATTGGGAGGGAGGTAATGAGTGCTGTGATGGAGACAGTGGTAGGGGATAATGATGGAGAGGCTGAGACGGGGGAAATTGGGAGGGAGGCCGTTACATGGAGCATTGAGAGAGAGATTGAGGCAGTGGGTGCTGTGATGAAGACAGTGGTAGGGGGCATTGAATGGGAGGCTGAAACAAGGGAGATTGGGGTGGGAACAGTTGCAGAGAACATTGAGAGGGAGACGGATGTAGTAGACATTGATGTGGGGACTAATGTGGGGATTGTGATGTACAATATGTTTTTACTCGGAAGAAGAGAAATTTGGATAAAACTTATCAACAAACTTATGCCTTGACGTGAGATAAAAGACTTAGAAAAGCTTCAAAGTTAGTTTCATCTCCATACATGCCTGGATCTAAGTGGAGAAGACATGTGGATAATACGAATGTTGATCTTTTTCAGGATGTTGACCAAGTTAAGAAGAAACATTTCTCCAAATGGCACTCCAGTTTAGGCGATGGGTAAGCATCCTTACCAATTTATTGAATTTGTATTATTTTACTTGTCGCTTGTATTCTTTTACAATTTTGCATTTTTTTCTTCAGTGTTCCATACAGTTGGGTCATATCAATTTAGAAGATGCGAAAAAATTGTTTAACGATGTGTTAAAACTAGGGGGATGGTTTCTAGATGATGTATGGTAACTCATTACTTGTGTTATTCAATTACTTTGTATATAACTATATATTCAACTTTCAGCACGTTGACATGGCATTGCATTTGTTGCGAGCTCGGGCAACAAAAAATCCCAAGTCATTTGGTGGTTCGTGAGTTATATTGGATGTGCAATTTAATAACGAATTGACCTTCGCTATGCTGGATTTACGTGAGCGAGGGGATTGTTTCAGAATGCCTATAGAGCTAATGGAATATATCTCCCGAGCAAAACCATCATATGGAAGGAAATGGCATGACTGTACACATGTATATTTTTCGGCATGTACTCGTAAACATTGGCTCGTAGTTGAGATCGGCTTTTGCAAAGCGACAATATTTGTGTATGATCTTGATAAGGGTTGCATTACGGATGATCAACTCAAAGAGGACTTGAAGGCTAGTAGTATCATTGTCCCACTACTCCTAAAGGAAATCAACATTGATTTGGAGACAGACACTCTTGCCATAGAAAGGAATACCAAAACTACTAAACAAGCTCTTTCGTAAGTTTCTTATTAAAACTACATATTCACTTGTTCATATTCAATTAGTTATTACACTTCATTTACCATTGTTTAAATTCTTTCAGGGGTGATTATGGTATGTACGTAGTAAAATATATAGAATTCTTGAGCATCAACGGTCCAGTAGAGCAAGTTAATGGATTCTATATGAATAAATGGAGGGAAAAGATGGCTGCCGATATTTTTGCCCTTGATTATGATCCGTAGGACATTTTCATGTATTTATGTCTGTGAATTCTGAATATATATAATTTTATAATAGATATTGAATGTTAAATTTTATTTTATTTTGGTTATGTCTAGTAGCTAAATTGTTCGGGTTAATTTAGTTTATATTACACGGTAGATAATGTCGAATTTTTTCAAAAATGTTGGTTGTCGAATGCTATGGTCGTCTAAAAAGACTATAGTTTATAGTCACTTTGAAAAAACAACTATAGTCTTTTCAAATGACTATAATGCAAGATAAGGTGTGAATAAAACTTCTAACGTTATAGATCGTGTTTGGTTTCGACCTATTAGTTTAAATGAATAAGAAGATGAATTTCACTATATAAAATTTATCGTGCTCCACGAAAAATATTCAAGTATATCGTATTTAGTTTCAAATTATATGGCTTATAATAATGTATAATGCAAGATGATGTGCGAATGAAAGATATTAGTTTCAAATTATATGGCTTATAATAATGTATAATGTTGGCTTATAATAATCGTATTTAGTTTCAAATTATAGTTCGTGTTTGGTTTGAACCTATTAGTTTAAGACGAAAAAATTGTTTATTACTTACAATAATGTATAATGAAAGATATATGAATAACTATTTAGTCGATTGATTTGGATAAGTTACATCATAATGTATAACATTCTAAATCGTGTTTGGTTTGATTTTAAATTTTTTTTGTTAAAAAATATATAGAAAACGAACATATGATCGAAAACGAGAAGCAAGTAGTTTTAAACGGCTCGAGTCGTTTTAGAACTACTACAGTCGTTTCATGTAAAACGACTCAGTCGTTTTTAAACAACTCGAGTCATTTTTTGTGAAACACTGAAAATGACTGAGGTCGTTTTACATGATACGACTGAAGTTGTTTAAACGATTGCAGTCGTTTTCCAGTCATCACTTGTTATATGAACTAAACGAAAATGCAAAAATTGTCTAACATTCATAAAAGCATAATTTTGGCATGAATTACGATAAAAACTAGAAATCCATTTGCATTGTTTATCTAAACGACATGACACCAATCGAACAAACAATATACTAGTCCTCCAATCTTCTATCAACTAAAGGTATCTGACTTGTGCATGTTAGTCGATTGTGTCCAGCTGCGGCACACCTACTACACTTGTGCCTTTTCGGAAACTCTCCAGTAGACGAAATCTTTTTTGTCTTAGTACATCCACCTCGTCGTCGTACTAACTGTGGCAACACATTGAAGAAGCCAACATTTTCAGGAATCTCCCAATCAACTTCATTTGGCACTGGAAAAATTGTATCACTGTAAGCTATTCTCCAATATTCAACAGCATAATACAGAGAGCAAAACGAGTAAATTGAATAGCCACTCTTCTTCGCCTCGGCTACTGCATGCTCGCACAGTAAATGTTCTAATTGAAACCGTCTACAAGTACAGGTTTTTGGATCCAAGTTAACAGTAAAATTCATGGTTTCGTTTCTCACACTATATGTGAACTGGTCAATCAGCTCAGCAACAAACTTTTTGGCTTTATCAACATTCTTACGCAGATTCTCTTCAATTATTGGCGTTAGAGTGCTTGTACAGCCCTGTGCATTCACACGCCTCTCACAAAACCATTTTTGCAATCTTTTCTTAATACTCTCAATCAATGGAAATATAGGATTCTAACGATCTTTCTTAAACACCAAATTCAATGACTCTGAATTGTTCGATGTCATGATATTGTAACGATTCTCCTGAAAGTGTGACCTGGCCCAAGTATGGAAATGTGCTTTGACTAAATAATCCCAAGCTTTGATATCAATTCTCTTAATTTCGCTCATATAATTTCCAAACTCTTCTAAAGTATATGCTTCAGCTGCTTTCTTAAAAGTAGGAAAATCTCAGTTTTTCGAGTTACTATTCTTAAATTGCCTTTTATATGTTAGATGCAATGACCATGATGGGCATTTTGATAGACAGCTTGAATTCCATTCATAGACAGCTTGAATGTCGATCAAATATAACAACAAGATCTTCAGTATCCCCCGTTACTTCTTTCAACTTGGTAAAAAACCAAGTCCACGATGCATCATTCTCAGAATCAATTATACCCCAAGCAAGAGGATAAATTTGGATATTTGCATCTTCACAAGTAGCAACAATCACGTACCTTTATATTTCTCAGTCAAAAATGTTCCTACCTTCCGCATTGAAGAGTGAAATCCGCGAATGTAAGGTCCGAGGGCCATAAAAAAGTACTTGAAGCGATTCTCACCGTTAATCTCTAAAGACAATGTTGTTCCATGATTGGTTCGAGCCAAGTTATGAGAATATAATCCCAATTTAGCATAACTATCCTCCGGGGAACCTCTCAAAGCTTCCAAAGAACATTCTTGTGACTTCCGCGCCCTCTGATAACTCATGTCTACCCCAAATTCTCGACGCATATCATTAATAATGTCTGTAGGTCTATATATCATGTTAGGATTTTGAAACTTAGGCATTATATGTCTTCCAACAACCCACGATCTTGCATGTCTATGATCATTTCGACGAATACTCACAGAGCAAGTATATTCACGTGCATACTTGCGAGTTTGAAAGTAATCACAATTTTTGAATTTAGTTGCTCGCGAACGCCATTTGAAATTTTCATCCATGCAAACAATTGTATAGACTTTTTTATTTGATTTCTTCACTTTAAATTCAAAGTTATACTTCATCGCAAGCATGTGCACTTCCATCATAAGATCTTTTTTTGCGTTGAAAATTTGGCGATCTTCTAAATCCACATCTTCGGGAATCACATGTGATGTGAGAGTTGAAGCTACACGGTGCTCGTTTGTAAAACGATCTTCTTCTTTGTTGTTTTGAAGCATCTCAGTTCAATTTGTAGAGAAAACAACAGTGTTACCACTCAGTGATAATATCTACATTATTGTATTGGGCTATCTCCAACTCATCCCAAAGAATATTCTCAGTCCGATCCACTTCATTGCCATCAGTTGCTTACATTTCACCATGAATATTATCACCTTCATTTTGCATTTCACAATAAACTTCATCATCTTCCACTTCATGAAATGAATCATTATCTTCTTCTTCCTGTAGATATCCAACTAAATGTTTGTTCACAAGTGTTACACAAATGGGACAATGATTTTTTTTGTCGAGAGATAGCAACCACTGTACTTGCCTCTCTGAAATAATTTTAATTGGAACTGTAAACTGTCTGTTTTCAGGGAGAAGAAATCTCATCTCAATTTCATGCGAAGATGAATCAACTTTGCAAAGATTTAGCACTTCACAATACAAATCATGATATGAAGTATCTGAAGATATTGGAACTCCTTCCACCATTTCATCATTCCCACTTCGTTTCTGTATCCATTTTCCTTGATCATCATTAACAAAGTCACCAAAATAAAATATAGAAATCCATGTTCTTGAGTTCATATCTGTAATTAGAATAATAAAATTTTAGAATGTTAGTATTTATCAATCACAGTAATATAAAGTGATAGCAGTCGTTTTGGTCGTTTTAAACGACTATGGTCGTTTAAAACGACTGTAATGAATCCATAGCTAAAAATTATATGAGATTCTGCTTTTCAAAACTACTTGAAATCGAAAAATACGTTCAAACACGTAAATAAACACAAATGACAATGAATATATGATGAATAAATAAAGAAACACTAGATTAAAAAATAATTAAGAGTGAAAATAATATCTTACCAATATAGAATGTAGAAATATAAGGGCTTATTCTTTCATAAGCTTTTTTATACTTCGGGTAGAAGAACAAAGAAGTAGAATATTATAGATAAATTAAAGAAGAAAAAGAAGAAGAAGAAATTTCGAATTTTTGGAAGAAGAAACGAAACTAACGTTTATAATTTTGATTTGAAAAATGGGTATTATGGTCATTATGTAATAAGGGCATTTGAGATATTTCAACAATATTTAAAAAGATAATATGGACATTTTAACCTAAAAAAGGCCTCAAAAACTTTTCTATCGTAAGTTAGGCTTAAAAATGTTTTGAGGAGTTTGACTAAGCCATTTATAAAAATACCCCTTACCCTTATCCCCAATCTTCAACATCGACACATTTGGGAAAAAAAGATTTCTTCCTTCTCCTTCACCATCAATAACGAGGATTGCAGCCACCACTTCCATTTTTCCGATAACCATTGGTGCTACTGCCTTCTCCACCTTTTGTCTTGCTTCACCCGAGTACGGGAACTGACGTTTGTTTCACAGTTTATCAATTTCTCTTAGGTTTCAAGTTGAATCTGCTCTCTCCTAGAGCTATAATTACGACAAGCCACAACTACCATCTCCATTTTTCCGGTAAGAATTGGACAACTGCCAACCCCTTCTCCACCTTCTCTCGTGCTACAAACCCAACTCCCGGACCTGCCGTTTGTTTCTAAGTCTTGCCAATTTGTCTTGGGTTTCTAGTTGAAGCTCTCCGGTCATAAGCGAGGACTCCATCCTGTAGTGTACTTTTTTCAGGTAAGTTATTTGTTCTGTGTATTTTCATACTTCGTAAATGAAAAAAATGCACAGCCTTAGATGACACGTGAATCACAAATGTTTTTTCCTCTAGTTACCACTTACGGTAGTGACCATCTGGTAAGAGGTTTTACCCGTTGTACCACCACCGTGAATCGATCTTTACTTGGACCCCATCACTTTCACATTTCGTACACAGGCGAGAAGACTACCTCTTCAACCAGTTCTCCCGAAAATGGATCCATTCAATCCGCAGGTACCATACACGAACAGGGACCAGACAGTTTTTCGTTTGTTTTTTTCCAGTTGGTTTTTCTTATTCTGTTTCAGCTACTTCAACAACATTTTCTCCATCCCACAGATTGGTAGCGTTCACCAGCCTGGTTCCTTCATCGCTGTTGATGATTGCTCGCTGGCTGAAGCCTCCAAAAAATATGCAAGATTGAAAGATGCAGAGAGACAAACTTTCATAGCAGCTTGTGAAATCGCCATTGTCGAAGGCCATCGTTATGGCAAGTGTTTCACGAAAGCTGGCTGGGATCGTGTCGTCACTTTGTTCAACTCCATATTCGGCCATAATTGGAGCAAAACCCAAGTTCGAAACCAGTGGGATGCAATGCATCGGGAGCACAAACGGCTCACCGAATTGCTGTCCTGTATGGGGGTCGAGTACAACCTAACTGATGGCCAGATTGTTGCATCTGAGAAATGGTGGAATAGAAAAATCAAGGTAATTTCGCTGCCTTGCTATGGTACTTCGAATCCGAAATTACACATAGATTTTTTTTTGGGATAATTGGTAGTTACCTTTGATAGTTTATTATTTTTCATGGATAGCATGAGTTTCCTCCTCCTGTACCTCGTATCCACTTGTTCAGAATTTTCCTGGACTTTTGAAATTTGAGTAAATGGTGGTGTTCAAATTGTTTGGAATCCTTACACTTCAGAAGGAATGAAATCAGGGACCATGTTTTAAGAATTTGAACATTGGGTCTATTGATATTGCAGGAAAATAAGGACTTCATAGACAAAGATATCAGTAAGATATACACTTGACATCATCAGCTTTTTGAGGATAACTATGATGGAGATAAGTATCCAGTGACCCCCACGAAGTTATGTCGTAAGAAATTCTGTTTGTTTGAGGATAGTGCAGCCGAAGACCACATGGATGCAATCCCTGTCGATGTAGAGAGCACTGTGACGAGGTTGACGAGGGGAACTGTACCTCTAGCATTACGCTTCTCGACCTCGCAGCAATGAGAAGAGGAAGTCGGGGATGAGCAGGGGCGGACCTCGGGGGCAAGTGTCCCCCCCCACCCAATTTTTTTTTTTGAATTTAATTTTTTTTTTAATAATATGAAGGGAAAAGGAATCAACATTCATTTCAAACCAATGTTTTCTCTCGCCTGAATCTCCTCCTCCTTTTCTCTCATCTTCTTCATGGTAAAATTAAGATTGTATATTGTTAAATGGATACAAGAATGGTTGTGATAATACTGAATGACTGAACAAGAATAGTTCAAAACTTCAAATCACATTTATCTTTGTTTAAATGATTTATAGTTACTTTTAAAGAGTGGAAATTGCATTGTCAAATGAAACAGTGAAAAGTCTATCTCCACTCTATAGCCATTTCAAGTTCAATCGCGACAAAGAATTCTAAGATCTGACCCGAGGAAAAAGCTAGTAGGCAAGGCTTCTGTGAGCTATAGTGCTGAAACCAGTACTAAACGAAGTAATCAGTGTAAAATGATCATAAACTTGGATTAGATCAATGAATAGGAATAGAAGAATTCTTAGTTGAATTTAGTTACGTTCTTGTAATGCATGAGATTCAGGACTGAAATTCTCAGTTGAAGTGACATTTTTAAGGAAATTTCGCGAGCCTTCTAGCCTAGGAGTATCTGGACCGACTGAATGTAATCAAAGAAAGAGTTATGCAATATGATTGAACTTGAATGAGCAAGGATTGTTTCTCGAGTATTTGATGCATCGAAAATAAGTCTGGGGCTTACCATTACCTAGTCCTTTGTTGATTTACTTGTTGCATCTGTTAAATAAGTTTCAGAATTTAAGAAATGTACATATAAATCTGTGACTTGGATTCTGTCAAAGTTTGTGTAGCTCTTGATGACCAAGATTGTATACTCAATTTCTTTGTTGATTTGAATTACGAAACTACATTAAATTTTTCTCTATTTCTCATTTTAATTATGGAACGTTATCAAAATATGAGAACATGTAGAGAACAATTGTAATAAAATATCTCTTACTTTAATTTTTTCATCACTTTTTGAAAGTTTGATTGTGCCCCTAACATAAAAAGTTTACGTCCGCCCCTGGGGACGAGCACCCTTAAAGGAAAGAAGAAGAAAGTTTCAGCAAAGGAGTTGTCTTACTCCATTGATCGGGAGAACAGTGCTTCTGAGAAAGTGACAGCGAAGATAAACACAATTATGGCCTTGGAAAAGAACGTTAGAGTAGCCTGCGTGGAGGAGTTGCTTGAGGCAGGACGGCTCAAACGATGCACACCTTTGTACTTCTTTGCTTGTACATTTCTTTCACATAAGAAATGTCAAGACATGCTCGGCGTAATGTAGGATGCAGATGAGAAATTTGAGTGAATTGAGTGGCAGTTCAAATAGCGTTACAAGTCTGGTAATTAATTTATGTATTAACCGAACTCCATTGTCGTTTTTATAATCATTCTTTATTTTTTTATTGTATTAATATATGAGATTTACAGTTTTTTTTTTGTATATAAATTGGCTTGGTTTGTAATTTTAAATTTTGCAATATCTCGTGGCAGTGAATAGTAAGTGGACAGAATTTGCATGTAATTTTGTTTTTAGTTATTTGTGTTGAGAACCAAACCAGAACACTGCGAGAAAAGGTTAAATGTAGCATAGTAGAATAAGCTTTCACGGTTACAAACTTCATGTGCAGTACAGTAGAATGAGCCTTTACTTTTCAAACTTCACATGCAGTATAGTAGAAATGTCATGAAACAAAAAACACGTGCCTGGAATTTACGGAACGTGTATATATATAAGAGTTACATTCGGGTTGTATGATATATTGGTAACACATCTTTCCACTTTGACGAGGCGTTTATTTCTTCTTCTCTTACCCAAATCTACTAGCGAAAACAATTCTAAGTCTACAATTACACAATGGACTATCGACTTCAACTGTGTGCTTCTATCGGGATCCAAAGATGAAGTCGATGATGAAGAGATCATTAGCCAACTAGAAGATGACGTCATGAAATGGGTAACATATTATCGAATTGCATCAAACAACGTGAGAAACTACTATCACAAACAACAATGTTGTATCCGACGATTTCCTTTCGCAAGAAATGGCCATATGTTTTAAAGGAAGCAATGGAATAGAATGTATAAATGTGCTATCAAAAGTTTTGAATGTACCCACAGCAATTGCGACACTTTGCACATATCCTAAGGGACGAATACGGCTTACACAATAGCCAGCAAGTCGATATCTATGAGAAAGTCGGTATGTTCTTGAGCATATTGGAGCATGAAAAGTAATACCGGCAAGTGACAATGATTTTCAATCATTCATTACAAACAGTATGTCACTAATTCAAGGAGGTTCTCCGTGTCGTCGTTGCATTATCTGCTTGGGTCATACAACCAAGACCAAACTACAACAAGAGCGAAGAGAGCCACAAGTCAGACTTAAATAAGCAACACTTGTTTCAAGAATGCATTGGTGCTATTGATGGAACGCATGTAAAAGCTGTGCTACCGCGTCACGAGAGGGTGAACTTCATTGGCCAAAAAATTCGCCAACGCAAAATGTATTGGCATTTTGTGACTTTAATTTGTGCTTCACTTCATGTTTGCCTGTACAACCGGGAATACTCACGATGCTGTATACTAGCTCATGCTATAAATAGTCCAGAAATTCATTTCTCATTACCAGCACCGAGAAAATATTATTTTGTTGACTCCGAATTTGCACATCGATCGAGATATATGGCCCCTTACAAATGATCGAATATATTGTACCATTTTCAAGAGTTTCACGACGATGGAACATGTCGTCTCGTCATTTTTTGTAATGCTCGTAAGAGGTCATCCTACAGGAATGTTATTGAACGTGTATTTGGTGTGTGGAAGCAAAGATATCAAATCCTTGATCGTATGCCGAGCTATTCGTTTCGCACTCAAGTTGTTGTTGTTGTCGCGATGATGGGTATTCATAATTTTCGATGTGGTTTTGGAGTGGTGGACAAGGCATTTCACATAGTAGAAATGAATGAAGATGCTTTCGAGGTGGAGCTACCAACCGCTGAGGATGAAATGCATGCCGAAATGAACGCTTCGAAAATGCTTCGAAGTGATTAGGACAGATTTCGTGATTATATGGCACAGCAACCTTGACAATGTAATTTTTTTTATCGAGAATCTCCTTTGCAAAAACTAGAGCTGCGTTCTCACGTGGAAAAGTAGATCGATTTATTTGTTGCGCTTATTATCATTCATTACGAACAGTATGCAATTGCGGGATTTATTGTAATAAGTTTTTAATCAAATTTTAGGAAATTGAACGATATTCATAATTTGGCAAAGACGGAAAATTCTAAACGTTAAATGAAATCAATTTCCGTTGTTCACAAAATGCATCCTGTGTACAAGAATATAATCAAATAATTGTGGTGTAGAAATTGACATAGGGGCAAAAATGGAATGAAGGAATAGAAGTCAAATGAATTGTAGGTCATTCAATTGGTGCCATTATTCATGATTTGGCAGAAATAATGCATTTTGTTGGCTTAATGTGCACCAAACGAGAGCGCGAATTAAAACCAGCAGTGTACTCCATTTTTCCTTCCCCAACAAAAAAATCCAACTAATCTCAGCTCGACTACCGTTAACATCATCGGTGATTATCCATCTCGATCACGTTGGTACAACCTCGACTTCGGCACTAGCGAAATTCCATTGGAGGCATAATTTCTCATTGGAAGGTATTTTTGCATTTGTTCAGTAATTAGTAATTTTTTAGTTTCATGCTCTTCTTTAGGCAGAAGTTGTGCAATAGACGTCAAAACTAGAGATACATAAATACTAAAAAGAATGGTTTTTTTTACAAAATTTGTTCTGGTTTTAGCCCTTTTGGTGAGGAGAAAGAATCCATTACAACTCCTACTCTGTTCAATGTAGACCAAGAAATTTTATCACATCTACAAAGTACATCTATATAAATTTCATAACAAATTCACAATTATAATTAATGCAGACAAAGAAAAATCGAATGTTGGATGTAACGACCCGACCTCGCGCCGAAACCGTTATCTTACGTACTGTCCACTCTGGGGTGAGATTCTGCCCACTTATCCCCTCACGGCTTTCTGACGCGTCCCCTAAGATTCGAACCCAAGACCTCCATCATATGGGAGACTTAAGTTGAATCCTGGGTTCGAATCTTGGGGGACGCGTCAGAAAGCCGTGAGGGGATAAGTGGGCAGAATCTCACCCCAGAGCGGACCATACGTAAGATAACGGTTCCGGCGCGAGGTCGGGTCGTTACAAAAAATGCGCGTTTTTTTGTAACGACCCGACCTCTCATCGGAGCCGTTATCTTACGTACCGTCCGCTTCGGGAGAGCCTAGGCCCATCTTACCCCTCACGACTTTCTGACGCTCAATTGGTACCAGGATTCAACTTAAGTCTCCCATATGATGGAGGTCTTGGGTTCGAATCTTAGGGGACGCGTCAGAAAGTCGTGAGGGGTAAGATGTGCCTAGGCTCTCCCGAAGCGGACGGTACGTAAGATAACGGCTCCGGTGAGAAGTCGGGTCGTTACATTGGACAAATAAGGAGAAGAAAAAATGGGTCTGTTTGAAAGTTTTCAAACAGTGAATAGAAGAAAAGATCATCAAACTTAGGTTTTGGAAATGGAGAATGCAGAAAGGATAGAAAAATCGGGAGATAATTGTTAAATATTAACACGAGACAGAAAATTAAGAAAGGGATTTTTACTTTAAAAGATTTTAAATTGGAGTGATTTTTGACTCTTATGCATGTCATACTTCAATTTGTTTATATGAATTTCAAATAATATTGTAAATGTTCAAGTGTCTGAATTTTGGATATTTATAAAGGGAAGTAAGTAATTTTATGAATTTCTTCGTGATAATCAAACTGTACATGGGAAAATGGATTGCTTGTGTTGAAATCATTATTTTGCATAAATGTCAAATTTTGAATTTGTTATGATTTGTTGAAATTGAATCATAATTTGATGGCAGGAGAATAAATGATGGAAGATGTGGAAAATGATTTTTTGGAAGAATCTGAATGTGAACTTGGAATCCAATACGCATATAGTTGAAAATGAAATGGTGTTAGGAGATGGTATAATTGTGCCAGAGGTAGGTATGAAGTTCAAGGATGAAAAAGAGATCTTCAATTTTTACAAAGATAAGCTTACAAATTATCAGTGAGGAAAATGAACTCGAGAAAGGATGATGACGGAGTTTTGCGATATGTGATGTTCACATGTAGCCGTGAAGGTCGAATAAGTGGTACTACATACGGTTCTTTGAAATCGCAACCAACAATTCAAACAGGTTGTAAAGCCATGATCTCTGCATCTACAAATGATCATGGTACTTGGAAAATTAACACAATGCACATCGACCACAATCATAAAACAAGTCCTACGAAGCCGAGGTTGTATCGATGCAATCGAGAACTGAGTGCACAGTGAAACGGAAGATTGAAGTGAATAACATGGCAGGAATCCCATTGAACAAAAGTTTCAATTCTACGGTTGTTGAAGCAGGTAGATATGAAAATGACTTGCGTGGATAAGGACTGTCGAAACTACATTACAAAAGTGAGGCGATTAAGCATTGGAGATGGAGATGGAGATGCAGAAGCAATTCAATCATATTTTTCAGATATGCAAGCACAGTGTGTGGGATTTTACTTTTGTATAGATTTGGACGATGATTCATGATAAACAATGTATTTTGGGCAGATAATCGATCTAGGGAAGCATATAAAGAGTTCAGGGACGTCACATTTGATACAACTTACTTAACTAATAGATATGACATGTCCTTCCCTTTTGTTGGTGTGAATCATCACAAACAATCAATATTACTTGGTTGTAGTTTGGTCTCGAATGAGGATACAAATATATTTGTGTGGCTTTTTAGGACATGTCTTAAGTGTATACACAGTCGTATTTCATATGAAATTATTACCGATCAAGATAGGGCAATGCAAAATGAAATTTAGATAGTTTTTCCGAACATAAAGTATAGGTGGTGTTTGTAGCACATTTTGAAGAAGTTGCCCAAAAAATACATGTATTGGTTTGAAGAATTCGAACAAGGTTGGGGATCGATGATTGAAACTTACGATTTGTATGATAATGATTGATTGTCGGGATTATATGAGAACAGATCTTGTTGGGTACCATGCTTCTTAAAAACAACTTTTTGCACTGGGATGTGCACAACACAGTGTAGCTAGTGTATTAATGCATTTTTCGATGGGTATGTACACTTGAAGACCTCGTTGAAACAGTTTTTGGAATAGTATGAGCAAGCAATGAGGAACAAGGTAGATGAGGAGTTCTGGGCTGATTTCAAGTCGTTCTCCCAAATGGTTCCGTGCACTACAACATATAAAATGGAGAATCAATTTCATGAAGTGTACAAAGTTTCGACATTCAAGGAAGTTCAAGCTGAGTTCGGGGGTAAAGTTTACTGTGAGCTCATTTTTATTAGGGATTATTTAGGACAACGTACGAGGTACGGGATGATGTCCTTTGTACTGATCGACAGAAGAAGAAAACATTTTTCGTTTCATTTAATATTGAGAAAGGTGAAATTATTTGTAGATGCCACTTATTCGAATTTAGGGGAATAATTTGCTGGCATGCATGGCAGTATTGATCCGTAACGACGTCACTCAATTGCTTGATAGGTATATACTGCGTAGATGGATGAGAGATGTCAATAGACCGTACATGAGGATCGCAGTAAAATATTATGGGTTGGTCAATACTCTTGGATAGTTGATGTATAACGATATGTGTCAAGCTTTTGCCAAAGTTGCAGACATTGCGGCAAATGATGAAGCTTGGACCTGTACGATAATGGAATGGATACAAGTTCAACATAAAAAGCTTGTAACGACCCGGGTCCCACTTAACGGGCTGTCCGGCCGGTAGATCGACGACGTACTGTCCTCACTGTACCAACATGGGTCTTTTCAGCATGTTTTGTCCTCACTCGCACGCTCCCCGAGAAAACTTCCCAGGGGGGTCACCCATCATAGAATTGCTCCAAGCCAAGCACGCTTAACTTTGGAGTTTCCAACGATGGACTTCCGGAAAAGAAGGTGCACCTTGTTGGTATGAGTAGTACCTATCAAATCTCTTAAACTTTCTTGGTCTGGGGTATTACAATCACCCCCCGTTAGACTCGCGACGTCCTCGTCGCGCTTGATCCATCTAAGGATCTGTTGCCAGGCGTTGGGATTCTAGAGGTGGCTCCTACGAGTTCAAGAGGTGGCTCCCGTCCTATGGCGTAGCACTTTGTCCCGCATAGCACTTAGTTCCCGATTTCCGACTGGCAAACGGCTCTGATACCATTTGTAACGACCCGGGTCCCACTTAACGGGCTGTCCGGCCGGTAGATCGACGACGTACTGTCCTCACTGTACCAACATGGGTCTTTTCAGCATGTTTTGTCCTCACTCGCACGCTCCCCGAGAAAACTTCCCAGGGGGGTCACCCATCATAGAATTGCTCCAAGCCAAGCACGCTTAACTTTGGAGTTTCCAACGATGGACTTCCGGAAAAGAAGGTGCACCTTGTTGGTATGAGTAGTACCTATCCAATCTCTTAAACTTTCTTGGTCTGGGGTATTACAAAGCTTATGGTGACAAAGTCGAATATTGGAAGCATTTTCCCTTCATACCATACTTTGCATTTAGTCTCTCAAGGTATTGGTTCATAAAGTACGTGCAGTGGGAACATATGGGATCCAAAATCAATGAAGAGAAAGGGCGCGCCTAAGAAACTTCGAAGGAAGAGCTCGTTGGAGTCAACTTCGTAGAACAAGACGAAACACTAAAAATAATACTTTTTCATTTGAATGTACATACATGCACCTTCTACGACATACAAAGGAAAGAGACCAACAACGATGCATAATAGTATACCAGTGGGCGCCCTCGATGTTGATGCATGTCAACAAGAACTATCTTCCACGTGTTCACAATTCTCATATTCACTTTATTGGTTAGTATGTTTACCGTTCATTTGTTTGTTTTTTCACTGACTTCATTAAAGACAATGTTATTTATTATAGGGCAACGAAGAAAGTTATTCATTAACACAACACTTGCCGTCTTTTACTTCCATCTGTCCGTTGTCAACGAACTTTATATTCAATTCTCAAGGTAAAGCCAATTACTAAAACTAAGTAATTCAAATTCATAATGTAATGTGCACTTATTAATTTTCGTGTTTTTTAGGTCATGCTTTTTCATACTACCATTAAGGAGATATAGGCTTATGAGGGGAAAAAACAAGTCTCGACACATTGTGCCACAATTCGGTATGAACGATGGAATGCTCTGAATGATAAAAAATATAGTACCTCAATGTAGTTGATGTACTTGAGGAAAGTTTGAGTTGTAAACAATTGTAAGACTACCTATGTTCCAATTTATGCAATCTTTATGACTTTCTAGTTCATGTATTTGTTGCTCTTTCTCATACCGCTCCTTGGAAATTTTGTAAGAACATTTGGTGAAGACTTTAATGTCTAGCTTGTTGTGATACAGTTTTAGGTGTTGAGGTGTTTTGAAGTTGATCCACATGATTGTAATGAAAAGTGTGATTTTAGCTATGAGGCAGTGGTAATTCATATGAAATTTACATACACAATTTAAGTGAAACTAATGAATAAATTAGGCTTGATCAGTGTTGTCTAACCTCATCAGGGAACGGCAACGGAAGATCGAAGTTGGCTTCAACTAATCAATATTTCGATGAATAAATACACCAATAGGATTGCTGGTTACACAACAAAAAAAAAAAAAAAACAAGTACAACAATAAGGCAGCTAACATGGACCGGAATTTACAAGTCTAAAAACCGAAATCAAATTGTTTCATTATCCGTTATACATTGAAGCAGCTAGAAACTAATTTACACAAACGAGCAATCTAAATTATTTATACATATAGAGAAACATCCAAATTCAAAGTTCGAAAATCTGAAAATTATACCCACTATGCTTACTATCAAAAACCCGAAAATCTCCAAATTCACAGTTAAAACTAACATCAAAGTAAGAGATTTACACCTAACATAGTGCTGTTCAAAAATCCAAAAACCTATCGCAGTTTACATGATACTGAACCGCTTGGGCGAATGTGATGAAAGGCTCGAAGGTGTCGTAGCTTATAGGATGCCGCGCCATTTTGATTTATGTGAGGACATGACTGGAGGTGTCGATCGGAAGTGAGTAGAGCTTCGGAGGAAAATTGACAGAAAGGTAAAGGAAATGAGGGCTTCTCGTTGATTTTGGGGAAAATGGGGGAGAAGTGAGAGATAGAGAAATGGAGTTTTTTTAAAAAAATTTTGTTTTATTGTTTTAGTTTTCTTTTTTAAATATAACCACATCAGTTTGTAACCCACTACTGTCAAGGAGTGTTGTACCCATAGCACAACCCAAATTTATAGGCAAAAGTATTGAAAGGGATGGAAAATGGACATTAGCTTGCGCCTTGCCCCATATGTCAACTGTTGTTTTTCAAGTTTAGTACCCCCATGCTTCATTAAAATTTTAATTTATTTTTCTCTTTTTTCTGTTCAATTATACATATTTTAATAAAATAACGGAATCCGTAAATTCAAAACACTTTTTTAACCACGTATTCTTTAAAAAATCAATATTCCCAAATACATTTTTTCCTAAAATCCCACTAAAATGGATCCCAAGCGAGGACTTATATTGCTTTGGGTATGCCAGTTTGACCATAAACTTTAAATTGTTCTTCTTTAGTTGTTTAATTTAACATTCCATTTGTTTTTATGGTTCTAACTTGCGAGAATAGTGAATCGATAAATGAAATTGTTTGTGTGGCCATTAATTTCGTCTGATTCAGCATCTAAAAAATTTATTTGTGTCTAAGCTATACACTTTGCATGCAAAAAAAATCCTAAACATCCACGTATATGTACATTATTTCTATATTAAGAATTTAATTAATTAATAATAATAAGTATCATTACGTAAGTTAATATTAAGCCTCTCTTTGGTGCCCATTAAAAAGAGTATTAATGATTTTTTTGAAAAATGTGTGATTAAAAAGTACGAAAAAGGTTTGAGTTTACATGTAAAATATTTTATTTTGAGAATGTGGGGGTGAAAATGGGTTTTAGATGAAAGGAAATTTTTGAGAATGACTAAGTCAATTTTATGACAACTTTTAGCTTTTCCTTTATCTTTATACCTTTAATAGGCGTAATCACCCCCTCTCTTAAATGAGAGGATAGTAGTTCAGCGTTCATTTGTGAAACCTCCTTTGCACACTTAAACTCGTTGGTACTGTTCATGAACCGATTCAATTTCCTTTTGACACACGTAAGTATAATGGGAGTCATAGATGCGACAAGTAAGGCTTATCTATGTGGGATGCTCTACAATGACGCTGTATTTGGTTCTGATAAATATTTATAGATTTTATTTTTAGTTTGTCCTGTTCTATCTCATTCAACCTATTTAATATCATTCTTGTACACATATATTTGATTTAGCTATTCATACCACAATTACGTGTTATCTTTCCCTTTTTTCCATATGTTTATTATATTTCTTTTATTTTGCTTATATCTTTACATTTCATGGTTACTCACACAGACCGTGTCTCTTCCCATATATTGTTTTCAAATTTTAAATTGGAATATATACCTATTTGGCTACTTCAATATTCTACCTTACCAAATAGCATAACAATTCAAAGTGCTTGCTTATTATTAAGTTCTTTATGCTTTACTCCTAACTCATAACCTGGACACTCTCTCTACACATTCCCTCTTACAAAAATTTCAGCAAGGACGCGACTTTAAGAAATTAAATAAAATTAGTAACTTTGAAAACTAGGCTAAGGTTGGGCCAAAGAGGCTGTTCCACAACTTCATGTTTGTGTGAGTAAAGAAATATTGAGAAATCTAAACTGTTGGATTTTGGTGGTTCTTTTTTAGAGGAAATTATGTGTTGAAGTAGTCGAGTAATGTGACACTTTTGTTGTCTTTAAACAATTGTATTTTGGTTGTCATTTGGTTACATATTTTGATTTGAGTTTAACTATATGTAATGATGTAAAGTTAAGCTAGTTTAAGCTACTACAAGTTATGTATTGTCTAGTATGACATTGTAGTAGTAGGTACAAAAGTTGATGATTAGATGTGTCATTTTGTATTATACTTTGGCTATCTATTAAGCCTTGTAAAAATTATTATGTGTGATGAAAATTTCGAATTTCCTCTCCTCTTGTTAGTTCGATATCCAATAGTGGTATCAAAGCAAAGAAATCGATCTTTGAAAGGATTGAATAAGGGTAAAAATCGCTTTGAAAAGCAGAGAGAAATAGAGCAAAAATCGGTAAGTAGTGTCAAAACCGGTAACTTCATTGCAAATCCGGTATTTTCAAATACGGTGAATGTGTTGCAAATCCGGTTAGTAGTGTCAAATCCAGTAAGCCTCTTGCAAATCCGGTAAATTCATCTTCTCTATTTTTCCCTCTTTCTAAGCCATTCTTGAGAGAAAACAAGTAAGAAACCTTCACAAACCAAACGAGTGTGAGTGATAGCTTCAACTGGTTTTTCAGTACCCCTTCCTTCAGCCTTCAATGGAGAAAACTACGATTTTTGGGCTGCCAAAATGAAGGCTTATTTGAAAGCCTATGATCTGTGGGAAATCACAGAATCAGGAGCAGAACCACCGCCACTTAGAGCAAATCCTATTATAGCTCAACTGAAGCAACATAGTGAGGAGGTTGCAAAAAAGTTGAAGGCTTTATCTTGCATTCAATCTGCTGTTTCTGATTCAATCTTCACCAAGATTATTACCTGTGAAATAGCAAAAGAGGCTTGGGATAGATTACTTGAGGAATTTAGGGAAAATGCAAGGATGAGGCAAATGCAGGTTCTTAATCTCAGAAGGGAGTATGAATCATTGAAGATGAAGGAGACTGAATCTGTCAAACATTACTCTGATAGATTGATGAAAATGGTGAATAAAATAAGGTTGTTAGGGGATGAACTACCTGATAAGCGTGTGGTTGACAAGGTACTTATCAGTTTACCTGAAAAATTTGAGGTAAAAATCTCTTCACATGAATTCTAGAGACTTGTCTGTCATTACCTTATCTGAGCTCATAAATGCCTTGCAAGCAACAGAGCAAAGGAGCTTATTTAGACAAGAAGAACAAGTTGAAGGAGCTTTATTTGCCAAGGAAAAGTATAAAGCTCAACCAAGTTTTGGTGTGAAGAGACAACAATTTGAAAAGAGAAAGGGAGAAAGCAGCAAAACTTCAGGTAAAAATGTAGGCTACACTCCCTGTCCTCATTGCAAGAAAACGGGTCAATCTCCTAAATGGTGTTCGTACATGCCAGGAGTCCAATGTAGAACATGTAAACAATTTGGACATGTTCAAAAGGTGTGCAAGAATCAGAAGGAGAAGCATGAAACTCAGCAAGCTCAGATTGCAGAAAATCATCAACAGGAGGAGCACTTGTTCACAGCAGTGAATGGAGGAGCCTGCAACAGTGTTGAGATGTGGCTATTAGACAGTGGATATACTCACTATATGACCTCTAATTCCAGCATATTCGTAAAGCTTGATGATAGCTACAGATCAAAGGTTAAAGTTGGGAATTGAGAGTTTGTAGAGGTGAAAGGAGTTGGTGAAATATCAGTGCAAACCGTGATAGGTACCAAGTATATTTTTGATGTTTTGTATGTTCCTGGTATTGATCAAAATTTGATAAGTGTTGGTCAACTGATTGAAAAAGATTATACTTTGGTATTTAAAGATAAAAGATGCACTATATTTGATTCAAAAAATCAAGAAGTGCTGACTATTGGTATGAGGAATAGAACTTTCCCTTTAGAATGGAAAGCTGCAGGTGATCAAGCACTTACAAGCACTGTCATTGAGTCTTCACTATGGCATAAAAGATTTGGGCATGCTAATTACACATCACTTAGACAATTACATGATTTAAAGCTTGTTGAAAACTTGACTGAAATCAGTAGAGATGATGGTTGTGTATGTGTAATCTGTCAATTGGGAAAGCAAACTAGGTTGCTATTTCCTGTAAATCAGTCTAGAAGGACTTCAGAAAAATTGCAGCTTGTCCATTCTGATGTATGTGGTCCAATGAGAACTCCTACCTTAAGTGGCAGTAAGTATTTTGTTCTGTTTATTGATGATTTAACTAGGATGTGCTGGGTATACTTTATGAGGCAGAAGTCTGAGGTTGCTACTGTATTCCAAAGGTTTAAGAACTTAGTTGAAAATGAGAGCAACTGTAAAATAAAGGCCATCAGATCAGATAATGGAACTGAATATTGCTGTAGCCAGTTTGACAAGTTCTGTGCAGACATGGGAATACAACATCAGCTGACTATTCCATATTCTCCTCAGTGAATAGTGTTTGTGAAAGGAAGAATAGGACAATTATGGAGATGGCTAGGTGTCTGATGTTGGAGAAGAAGGTGCCTAAAGAGTTTGGGGTTGAAGCTGTAAATACTTCAGTCTATTCACTTAATAGGTTACCTACTAAATTATTGGATAGAAAGACATCGTATGAGGCCTGGTATGGATTGAAACCAGATGTCTCTTATTTGAAGGTTTTTGGAAGCATTTTCTATACTCATATACCTGATGTGAAGAGGAATAAGTTGACCTCAAAGTTAAGGTTGGAGTACTAATTGGCTACTGCAGTGATGGCAAAGGCTATAAGGTGTTCAATCCTCATAGCAAGAAGATAATCTCCAGCAGAGATATCAAGGTTGATGAAGAAGTATGTTGGAATTGGGAATCAAATTCTGAGAACAGAACTGAGACTACAAGATTGATTCCTCAAAATGAAGATACTGGTAATGATGAAGATGATGGAATAGAAGGTAGAGCTGAACCTGAAAATGACTCAGATTCAGAAAATGAAGTACTGAGGACTAGACCACTAACTAATGTATATGCCAGGTGCAATTCAGCTCAACTAGAGCACTCAACTTTGCAGAAGCTGAGAAATCTAAAGACTGGATGTCTGCAATAAAGGATGAGCTAAACATGATTGAGAAGAATGAAACCTGGGTGCTAGTTGATAGGCCAAAAATAAGAATGTGATTGAAGTCAAGTGGGTGTACAAAACCAAATTGAATCCTGATGGTTCAATTAACAAGCTGAAGGCCAGACTGGTTGTGAAAGGATATGCTCAACAACTTGGGATTGACTTCACAGATACTTTTGCACCAGTAGCAAGATATGAAACTACTAACTATTGTTTGCTATAGCTGCTCAATGAGGTTGGAAAATTCACCAGCTCGATGTTAAGTCAGGCTTCCTAAATGGCTACTTAACTGAAGAGATCTTTGTTGATCAACCCGAAAGTTTTCTAGTGACTGGAGCAGAGGACAAAGTCTATTTGTTGAAAAAGGCTTTGTATGGTTTGAAGCAAGCTCCAAGGGCATGGTATAGCAGAATTGATGAACATTTGTGCAGCCTTGGTTTCAATAAAAGTGTCAATGAGCAAACACTTTATATCAAGCATTTAGATAAGGAAGTGATTGTCATCTCTCTATATGTTGATGATCTGTTAATAACGGGCAGCAGCCAAGAGCTAATTGAGCAAGTGAATGATGAAATGAAGCAAGCATTTGAGATGACTGATCTTGGAAAAATGCATTACTTCCTCAGCATGGAAATAAGTAGTCTCAAAAAGGGATTTTCATCTGTCAAAAGAGATATGTCAATGAGATGCAAAAGAAATTTAGCATGGAAAACTGCAAACCAGTGAGCACTCCTTTGATGCAAAATCTGAAGTTGATTAAGGATGATGGAAGCAGAAAAACTGATGAAAAGATTTATAGAAGCTTGGTAGGAAGTCTCTTGTATTTAACCATTACAAGACCTGATATTACCTTTGCTGCAAATCTGCTCTCCAGATGCAGACAAGAACCAATTGAAATGCATTTCCAAGCTGCAAAGAGAGTTCTTAGATATATCAAAGGAAATGCTGATATGGGAATCTGGTTCAAAAAATTAGAAAAGCTGGACTTGATTGGATATACGGACAATGATTGGGCAGGCTCATTTGATGATATGAAGAGTACCTCAGGATATGTTTTTTACTTGGGTTCAAGTATTATTTGTTGGAACTCAATGAAGCAAAAAACAGTTGCTCAATCAACTGCAGAGGCAGAGTATATTGCAGCCTCTGAAGCGACATATCAAGCTATTTGGTTAAGGAAAGTTATGGAGGATATTAACTACAAACAAACTGAAGCAACTGTAATTTATTGTGACAATCAGTCAGCTGTTGCTATGGTTAAGAATCCAGTGTTTCATGGTAGAACAAAACACATCAAGATTAAGTATCATGCAATTAGAGAAGCACAAGAACATCTTGAAGTAAAACTGCTGTATTGTTGTTCTGCTGATCAGTATGCCGACATTTTGACTAAGGCATTACCAAAGGAAAGGTTTGAAACTCTAATAAAATGTCTTTGTGTTTCCAACAAAAGTGTCAAGGAGGAGTGTTGAAGTAGTCGAGTAATGTGACACTTTTGTTGTCTTTAAACAATTGTATTTTGGTTGTCATTTGGTTACATATTTTGATTCGAGTTTAACTCTATGTAATGATGTAAAGTTAAGCTAGTTTAAGCTACTACAAGTTATGTATTGTCTAGTATGACATTGTAGTAGTAGGTACAAAAGTTGATGATTAGATGTGTCATTTTGTATTATACTTTGGCTATATATTGAGCCTTGTAAAAATTATTATATGTGATGAAAATTTCGAATTTTCTCTCCTCTTGTTAGTTCAATATCCAACATTATGCCACATGCCTATTTTTAAATAAATATTTAGACTATACTTTTCAATTTTCTTTTTACTATAAATACTATTTTTTATAGTAAAATAGAAATGTTAAAAGTTAGCCAAATAATATATCTATCATTTATAATGCTAAATTTAATCCTACAAACGTGCCTTTAAATTATGACCCAACAAACACACCATTTATTTATGACCCAACAAACACGTCATTAACTTGACAAATTTAGCACCAAATCCCTAAAAATGAGACTACTGGTATTCCAAACCAAAACCCTCCTAAATCATCTCTCTCTAGAATCATCCACAAGAGAAACTCAAACCCTAAATATTAAATTGATGTTCTACATATCTACTACAAAGTTTAAACCTCTACGATGGCTGCTGATATGAATACATCCCCTATGGGGTTAGTATAGACAATGAGAAATGTCGAAGAGACTCCAGTCGTGACAGTCCCATTTCAAATGGTTTGGTTATTATCGGCAAGAACAAAGAGCAACATACACTATTGCACACATTACAACACAAAAGAGGCGTATGTATCAACATATGTAGGTAGCATTGTTTCATTAGGTGATCGCAAAAAGTGGATGCTTCAAAAGAATGGATGTTGTGATGAGATCCTACCACCTCCGTCGAAGAGGCCACCTGGGAGACCAAAGGATTCTAAGAGGTGTACGGGGCTCAAGTGTATAAATTCGACCATGTGTGGACGTTGTGGAGGGAAAGGCCATAATAAGAAAACATGTAAGGAGCCTCTTTCATTATGTCAAGTGAGAAAATGTAATGACATGGATCCAAAAGAAATAGTTGATATAGATAAGTGGGCTGCGTTGGTAATTGGTATTACGCAAAATATGTAATGCTTTTACATATTAGCTTTTTTCAATGTTTTGGTTTATGGAGACTGCTTACTTTATGGATCAATGATTTTCCCCGATGATCATATGTAATGAAAAAATATGTAATACTTTTTGGACCAGTCCTAATTTACGCAAACATTCTATTAGTACTTTTCGTCCATTTGAATAGTTATGCAGTCATTTATCCATCAATTTTCTCAACCTTATGCCTTTTGCTATTCTTGAAATTCGTCCTCAATTTGTTTTTAACATTCACTAGGTATGAATTATGAACCTTCTAATGAAGCATAGTTCATTTTAATCCATTTTGACGGTTTTTATGTCAATGGAAATTACAACTAAACGAGGTAAAAAAGATACAAAATACTGTTTTAATGTTTGGCATCCAATCTTAAGATGTTATAAGATGTCGGACATTTTTTCATTTGTAAAATCTTGAAAACACATTTCAATGGTGACGAGTTCTGAAATGAGTTACAGTTTGATTATTCAACCGATAACATTGATTGTTTGCCCATCATCAGTTTCTTGAAACGCATATTTGATTTAAAAATGCATTAGTGGAGAAACTTGAAAATGGGGAGATTAAAAAACATAAGTTACAAAAATGAAGTGATTGGTGTATTTTTGGAAGTAGTTATATTTTAGAGTAATGCTACTTGCAGTCGCTCACTGCAGCAGTCATCATATGTGGCACACACATGACATGTAGTTATTTGATGCATTAATGTGGTAGTTTTTTTACCACATTTAATGCATTAAATACACGCTTGACATATGTGTGACACATAAGACGACTGCTACAGTGAGCGACTGCAAGTAGCATTATTCTATATTTTAGGAAGTAAGTATATATAAATCTAAGGGGAAATTGTAGCCAAGGAACCAAATCTTTCATTTATTAGTAGACTTGATCTAGATATCAAATATTTAATATATTTGCAGCCCAAGTCTAAAATATCGATTTTCATTAATTTGACCCCAAAAATCATGAGTTGACCTAGAAATTAAAAATTTAATAATTTCCCAAAATAAGGTAAGGACATTTTGGACATAATACATTTCCCCTATTAAATAAAAAAACAAAAACAAAACTACAACCCCCACGGCTCTACCCCCACCCTCATCTTCTTCTTCTCCAACCCCCTCAACCCAAAACCAAAGCAACTTCCACCATGCCGTCGATTGCCACCTCCAACACCACCACCTCAACATCGGCCCAAATGCGGTCTCAAAACCAAGCACTACCACCTCAAAACCAGCAGCTCCGTTATCCACATGAAGAAAACTCCCAATTCCGATCATTTTCAAAACCTTCAAGAAGTAGCTAAACGAGCCATTAGCAGATTTCAAAGTCAAGGTTTTTAAAATCAAATTTTAAAAACATTAGCAGATTTAAAAACTTTCAAGAAGTAGCTTAACAAGCCATTAGCATATTTCAAAACCTTCTGTTCATTTACATAATGGTGAAGAATCCACGAAAAATCCAAATATAAAAAATGAAAATGGAGAAGAAATGATTAATTTCAACATGATTTGGTCTATCTCCGTTGCCAACCGATAGAATTTAATTAAGACAATAAATATATAATCAACTCCCATTAGCAGATTTTTCCACTTGCATATGATAAAAAGTAATCATATTTTTCCACTTGCAGATTTTTGCTACTGCGCACTTTCCCAAAAATCCACATTGAAAGCTTTTGTAGGCCAAGACTAAAGTGGGCTTTTGTGTGTGAAGGAGCTGCTGGTTTTAAGGTAGTGGTGGTGATGAGTTTTGAGGCAGGGTCGACGTTGAGGAGGTGGTGGCTGACGATTGGGAGGGGGTTGTTTTGTTTTGGGGGTGAAGGAGTTGGGGAAGAAGGAGATGTGGGGGTTGTGGTTTTGTTTTTAAAATTTTTGATTTAACAGGGAAATGTATTATTTTCGAAATGCCCTTAACTTGTTTTTGAAAAAATATTAGATTTTTAATTTTTGGGTCAATCGACGATTTTTGGGGTCAAATTGACGGAAACCGTTATTTTGGACTTTGGGCTACCGACTTTTTAAAGGTTTGGTACCTACGGTGGTACAAATGAAAGGTTTGAGTCAAATATGCTAACAAATGAAAGGTTTAGTACCTTGATTACAATTCTCGCTACATCTAAATGATAAACCTGTATTTTTGGTTTTTTAAACATAGTAAATTATGAAATCTTTTCTTGTAATGATATAAATACGAAATTTTCCGTTCTTTTTATTTTATTTTATTTTTTTTTGTCGGCTTTGGATAGCTGAAATTTTTAAATCTTGGAGTTATGTAATGCATATTGTCCAAGCTCGAATTGGGAACTGACATGAAATTACAGTAAGTGAAATTCAGAATTAACCTGTCCTAGCTCTTTTGGGCCTGTTGCTTAAAGAAGTTACTTTTTGGAAAAATTACACAAATCCAGGTATTTCAAGAACACATTTCAAAAATCGAATTTGATAAAAAAAAATTCAAAAATTAAATATTAATTTAAACTTTTTAATATCTTAAAATTAATTTAACTTCGTCCCCCCAAACTCTAATTATTTTTCACTCTTCCTTCTCTCTCTTATTCATCTCACTCTCTCAATAAATCTCCATATTCATGACCGGTGAAGATGACAACAAGAAATTGATATTGTTAATAATGGAGTAGAAGCCTCTGCACCCGATCCACCAAATAGCAGAGACCCCATCTCACAAGCTCCTCCTTGAACAATAGCTGAAAGAAGAAGAGCTAATTCTCAACAGAATGCCCGGAACGAGATTACGCAACTCTACTACATCTTCTTCTTTTTTCCACTCCATTGCCCTAATCCTCTTCTTCAGCGCCTCCTCTTGGGCCCCAAACGGAAAAGGCCATTTCTGTAAAAAAAAAATCCTGGATCCCATCACTCTGTTCTCTAGTTTGTTCACTGGGTATAATCTGGGCTATTCGGTTCAAAATCGATGTCGACTCCCACTTGGAGAAGCTACTGGAAATAGAGAAAGAGGATGGACAATTGTTGGCTAAGTGTATGGAAGAGTTGAAGAAAAAAGGTGTGGAATTCGATTTGCTAAAAGAGGTTGATGCTCTTAGAAGAGCTAAGAGTTTGCGGGTCGAGTCGAAAGCAGTTCGAAGATGGTCAAGTACGGATTTTGTGGCCCTGTTTTTCTTCACTGTTTCTTGCTTGTTTCTTGGATCGGCAAGGGTTATTTTGTGTAGTTAATTTGGGAATTGGAATTTGAGGTTTGGTAGTGTTTTGTGTTGTGGTGGTGGCGGTGTTTTGTGTGGTGGGTGGTGGATTTGGTAGTTGAGCTGGGTTTATTGAATTTTGACAGTAGAAGTGGTGGTTTTGTAGTTGAAAATGGTGGTTTGTTGGTGGTAGTGGTGGTGAATCAGTGGCGGCTTGTTTGAGATGGAGATCTCGGTCACTGGTTGTCGTGAGGTAGTGGGGTTTCTGGCGACGTTGGTGTTGGCACAATGGTGGTGGTTCTGTCTACACTGACGGTGCACTAGAGATTTGGGTGGTGTTTTTGTGTGGTGGTGGTGGCAGTATTTTGTGTGGTGGCTATTTTGTGGTGGTGGCTGTGGTGGTGTGCAGTGGGTAGTGTGTGGTGTTCTTTGGACGATGGTGGTGGCGGTGACTGGTGGTATGTGTTGTGGTGTTGCTGGTGCGGTGTAGTGTGGCGATGGTGGTGTTGCAAAAATGGTGACGACAGTATCGGTGGTACTGGTGGTGGTGATGGAAGTGGTGGTTGTGATATTTTGTTGGCAGTGGTGTTGTTGTGGGGGGTTTGGTTGACTCGTGACCAAGTATTTGTGGCAGATTGAGATTGAGGGTTGGGTGTTTGGTGCATGTGACCAACTATTTGGTTTACTGTGACTAACTATTAAAATATGACCATAAAATTCGATAATTTATGACTAAAAAATAATTTGTGATCAACAAATTTGAAAATGTGTGATCGATAGATAAATTGTGACTTATATGCTATAATTTTTTTGATCTGTGATTAATGACATAAATTGTGACGTATAAAATTTTTGATTTTTCACCTCGAAATAATCTGTGACTAATTAATTTTATAATATGTGGTCAGTAAATAAATTGTGACTCGTAAGTATGCATCTGTGATCATGAATTGTATAATTTTGATTTTAATATATTTAATTAAAAATGTATTTAATTAATTAACTAAATACATGATATTTGCATTTTTAAAACTTAATACCAGATCTTTACAATTGTAAAAGTTAATGTCTGATTTGTGAACTCTTCTCTTAATTTTTTCTATGGAGAAACCCACATATTGGAGTTAGATGTACTGCGAGCGAGATGGGACTGTTATCGGGCCACGACAAGAATACCTTACATTTTAAGGTGGAAAATCGTAAAGTCAAAAGTCTTTTGAGACATTGGTCGTGTGAGGTCTTCTCCATTAATATTATATATGATAATGCAGATAATGCTTGAATACCCAATTTTAAGAAGTTGGCTTGATAACTTATAAAAGAGAGTTTTCGAGGGGTAAGATTAAGCTGAAAGATGATAGACACCTGTAGTTGAGAAACTGCTTCTTTGCTGAAACCAAATATTTGGGTTTAGCATGGTGAAATTCACCTTTTTGATAGCACTTAATGATGCAATGAAAGGCAAGTAATTCAGCTCTTACTTTTTTTCCCCCATTACTGTGAACAAGTTCAATGATTGATAAAGCTTCAGTAAAAAACTGGTTGGAATGTTTCTGTGGGAGGGGAGAATCTTACTTAAATAGAATACTAGTGATTCAAGATATTTAAGTGCTGAGAGAGTTTGGAGGTATAATTAGTACAAACACAAGTATTGGTTGTCATAATCTGTGAATTTTTTTTTTCATTATGTATTGGCATGTTTCGAGGGAACTAGGGAGAGTTGGGTAGCACTCAAGACTATTAAGAAGGAGAAAGATGTTAATATTTTGTTCATTATTTATGTTGTCTAGGACTAGTGTGTACTAAACATTCACTACAAGTTCTAGGCTTTGGTTTGAGCTCCTCTTGACATACCTAAAATATGGTTTGGTGTTCTCTCTCTTAATGGCAAGCATGAAGAATTTAGCCGAACCATTGGCCGTCTTGTAAGTGACACTTAATTCACTTTGAACGTACCTGGATTTGTTGTTTAAATATGTTTGTGTCCGTGGATACAAGTTTCTGGTACTTAAATTTTAACTTTTGGCCATTGTTATGGATCACACAATTATATTTTCTTCTGATAAGCACAAGTACACGGGACGTGGTAACATACTATGCATGCCCATCATTTTTATGTGTTGTTTAGCTTGTTGGAAAAACTAAAAAAAATGGCTGACTTTGGCACTAATTTTGAGCGGGATCCGCTTGGCTATTTTGAAAGATGAAAGTTGATTTGTGTTCTCCTCCGTGAGGACATCGAAATCATATACTTACTGGTCAAAAATGATGCTCGGGTGAATGAGAAATTGAACCTCAAAGTATGCCATGTGAAAGGAGTTTGTTGGTGGGAAAAATAAATATTTAAGCTTTGTCCCACATAGGAAGTGGAGGAAATTTAAAACCACTTTATAAAGTATTGCACTTTAGAATGGTGTAATCATGTGTAGCATAGAGGCTCTCTCCACGTGCGCGCGCAGGGGGGTGCAAATCTTGGACCGAAATTGGCTTCGGACCTTGAACTTGTGTGCGAGCGCGACATGCGTACCCGAAAGGAGCAAAATTGGCCCCTTAGGAGTGTCCACGTTTTGCTACATTTTTTTATTTTTTTTTCAATAGACTTTTGGTTTTCCAAAACTGTTGAAACTCCAAAACTCCTGTTGTAATTGCTATGAAATGAATGAGCAGGTTACAAGATCCTAAGCCTATATATATCTCGTTTTTCCAGTCTTCAGTACACGAAATTCATCTGCATATTCATCTGGTCACAGTTGGAGTCTGCTTTCGTTTTTACTTTCTGTTTCTTGTCTTGTTTGGTGATATTGTTCGGGCACTGGTTCAGTTCGCCAGAGTACAATCTGTGGTGCTCAGATTATACTGTTTCGCCGTTGTATCCTGGGAAACGGACGCTCTGTTAAACCTCAAGCACAGACGGTGAGGGAGCGAATCTGTTTTAAGGAAACTGTGTGGAACACAGGCCTCGGGTTAAAAGTTTCCTGTCATTTAACTTCTGCGATTATTTGTTTGTCACTCGTTTATGCGAATTTGCGTTTTGCAGGTCTACTAACAATTTCGTTACTTGTTCTGCATATTTAAAGTTGTAGTTCTGCTTAAATCAGCTGTTACACTTTACTGCGATTTAACATATTGTCGAATCTGCTGTTGTATTAAATCTGTTGTGTATATTTGAATCCATTGTATTTAAAGTTATTGAATCTGCTACTGCGAATCCGGTATCCAATAGTGAAACAATTTTCCTACATAGCTATTATCTTTGGACTAGTGATGCATACTCTCGTTCCCAATTCCTTCCGCACACATTGCATATGCCCTTCAACTACTACCCAATGATTTTATCAATCTATTATTTAGCAACTTATAATTTCTCCCAAACAAGCTATTACACTTTGATGTTTCTTTTTCCCCCACGTTGAAGAATTTTTCATGGCATGAATTTGGTATTGTATATCTACATTTGGACCCATTTACCACATAGTGAAGAGTGCAACATCCTAATATTTTTCAGATTTAGACTGGTTAAATGTGGGAGCATTAAGATGTTGAACATTGGTTAAGGTACATATACACATTTGCTGATTTGCAGAATCCTAATATTTTTAAGATTTAGACTGGTTAAATCGAAAGCTGTTGGTCCCAAAGTTCACAAAGAAGACAAAATAAACAAGTTAATTGCGAAAAGTAAGGAATCAACACCAAGGATTTTTCACCCAAAAGGGTCCGGATGTTCAGCCTTCAGTCTACTCACCCGTTAAGCATCTACGCAGAGGGATTGAGCTCTAGTGCTACTAAAATCACCAAGATTACAATGTATGAATATTTCTCTCGCCTTAAATATCACTCAGAAATTATACACTATCTCATAAAATATACATCAAGTGTACTCACTGCCTTATCACTAAGAAAAATACACAGAAAATCACTCAAATATTCAAATGACAAAGAGAAAGAGATGAACCCTAATCACACAAAGAGATCCATCTCAAAACGCACTGAACAGTTTTCTTCAAATGAAGCTTTGAGAACCACTATAAGGCAAGAAGATTAAAAGTCTTCATCAACGGTGGGAATCTGGCCAAGCGTAAGGCCAGATCACAGGGCCCAAAAGGAAATAAGTTTGGGCCAAAGAAACCGACACAGCACAGGCCCAATACAACCTACTGGGCTAAAGAATTATGAGGCAGCCCAAAAACCTAACAATCCACCACCTTGCTGAATAATTCTTGGTGATTTAATCTACTAACACAATATGTTTCATTTGCTCTTATTTAACCCGTAAAAACAAAACCATAAAAGTTAGAATTTATTCTCATACACAGCTCTACTTGATTATTCTAAACCTTACTGTAAATCAGTAATGTTTAGAGTATTCAAGCAGTTTCTAAATTTATTTAAAGGTAAAACTTTGGTTCCAAAATCAAAGGAGTTGAATTCAATTGAAATTTTCACAAAACTGATCAAACGTTTTTCAGCCATATTCCTCACAAAGTGGAACTTAATGTCAACATGTTTAGTTTGATCATGATACATAGGATTTTTGTTAAGATGTATAGCACTCTGATTATCAGTATAAATCTTGACAGAGTCATTCATAAAATCAATTTCATTAAGTAACCCTCTTAACCAAAGACTTTCCCTAACATCATCACATGCAGCTATATACTTTGCCTCTGTAGAAGATAGGGCAACAAGTTTCTGCAATTGAGATTTTCAGCTAATGCAATCATCTCACAAAGTGAAAACATAAGAAGAAGTAGATCTTATTTTATCTAGATCTCCAGCAAAATCAGATCAGTATAGCCTTTAGAACAATTCCATCATTACATTTTTTAAACAACAGACCCAAATCAGTAGAATCTTTCAAGTATTTTAACATCCATTTCATAGCAAGCCAATGTATTTCACCGGGATTAACCATAAATTTACTTAAGATACTTATACCATGAGCCAGGTCAGGTCTGGTGCAAACCATAAGATACATAATGGATCCAACAGTGTTAGCATAAGAAATGTTTTCCATTCTTTTAAACTCTTCACCAGTTTTAGGTGACTGTTTACTAGAAAGTTTAAAATGATTTGCAATAGACAAAGATGCAGGTTTACAATCAATCATAGAAAATTTCTCAAGTATTTTCTTAATGTAAGTGCTTTGTATAAGCCATAAAATGCAGCCAGTTCTATTCCTTTCTATTTCCATGCCTATTTTTTTTTTAGCTTGCCTTAAATCTTTCATTTCAAACTCAGATTTTAACTTTGATTTAATAAAGTCTATTTCAGATCTGGTTTGACAAGCAAGTAACATATCATCAACAAATAAAAACAGGTAAATAGATTCAGGCCCTCCTGACCCTTTGAAGAAGAGACAAGAGTTATAACTGCTTTTAACAAAACCCAAAGTCTCAATGTAGGAATTGAACTTTTTATACCACTGTCTGGGTGCTTACTTTAAGCCATAAAGGAATTTTTTTCAACAGGCAGACCTTGAGAACATTGGATTTGACTTCATAGCCAACATGTTGTCTCATATAAATGGTTTCCTCAAGATCCCCATTCAGAAAGGCAGTTTTCACATCAAGCTGATCAAGTTCCCAGTTAAAATGAGCAGTCAAAGCAAGCAGAATTCTAATGGAGGTGTATTTTGTAACAGGAGAAAATATCTCATTATAGTCCACTCCTTCATTTTGAGTGAAGCCTTTAGCAACAAGTGTCGCTTTATATCTTTTACCTCCTACATTAGAATCCCCTTCTTTAGTTAATTATTTTTTGATTCTCAGGTTTATTAACCGAAGTTCAAGTCCTGTTTTCAACCAAAGATTCCATTTCTTCATTCATAGCTTCTTTCCAAAACTTAGATTCAGAAAAATTGACAGCTTCTTCAAAAGTGGAAGGTTCAGCATTCAAAGAATCAAGAGCAGTGAACAGAGTAACAAAATGGTAGAAGGAATTATGTTCCTTCTATCCCTGTCTCTAGTAAGTTGGTAGTCAGCCAAAAGAGGATTAGTAAATTCAGCTTCATTTTCAGATTCACTCAGATCCTGATTAGCTTCAGATTGAGTGGACTCCACCTCAATCAAATCATTGTTATCATCCGGTTTAGTTTCAAGAATAGTTTCAATTGTAGGAGCAATATTATCAGACACTGTTTTAGATTTGGTCTTACAGGGGAAGTCGTTTTCATTAAAGATAACATTTCTGCTGATAATAACTTGTAAACCATTTTTACATTTAACCCAAAGTCTATACCCTTTGGTCTCTTCCCCATATCCCAAGAAGACACACTTCAAGGACCTTAGTTCAAGTTTTTCTTCATTTTGATGGGAATAGGCATACAGCCAAAAACCTTAAGTGTAATGTAATCAGGCCACATTTTCTTAGGAATTTGAAAATCAATGACACTTGAAGGACTTCTATTAATGATATATGTGGCAATTTTTAAAACTTCTCCCCAAAAGAATTTTGGAGGACCAGAACTCTGAATCATACATCTGACCTTCTCTAATAAGGTCATGTTCATCCTCTTAGCAATACCATTTTGCTGAGGTGTGTATATCACAATCCTATGCCTTAGAATTCCATTTTCCTTACAAAAAGAGTCAAATTCCAAATTGTAGAATTCAAGGTCATTGTCAGTCCTAAATGCTTTGATTTTCTTATTGGTTTGATTTTCAATCATCAATTTTCATTGCTTGAAATTTTGAAAAGTGTCAGACTTATGTTTCAAAAGAAAAGTCCATATTTTCCTTGAAAAATCATCTACTATAAGCAAGTAGAATCTATAACCACTCAAGGTATTCACAGATGCTGGACCCCACAAGTCAGCATGTAAATAGTCGAAAATTGAGGTGGATTTATGGACTCCAGTTTTAAAAGGAAGTTTATTTTGTTTTCCTAAAACACAGTCTTCATGAAAATTAAGTTTTTTAAAGTTTTCTTTTCCAAAGTAACCAAGTTTATTTAAAATAATTAATCCCTTTTCAGACATGTGGCCTAGCCTTTTGTGCCAGATTAAGGACTTGTCAAGTTTTATACTTACAGCTACAGAATTGTAACCTACTAAAAGTTCAACATGAATAGTGTAGATACCATTAATCTAGGGCAAACAAATGATCTCCTTATCATTCAGATGAAGCTTGATAAAGCTTTTATGGATTCTTATATCATAGTCATCATCCAATTGCCCCAAGGAAATCAAATTTCTCTTTAATTCAGGAACAAATCTGACCTGATCCAGTTTGAGGATTTTGTTTTTATCAATTTGGAGATTCAACTTTCCTATTCCTTTTATTTGGCAACTCATGTCATTTCCCATCTGAACTTGCCCCATATTCTAATCAACAAGTTCAGTATACTAGTCTCTTATAGGGCACATCGAAAAGTACATCCAGAATCAAGAGCCCATTCTTTTGGGTTCCTATTGGTGGCATTAACAAGGAAAATCCCCTGAATATCATACTCATTGTTATAGGCAACAGCAGCAGACCCATCAGTATTATGTTTATCTTTCAAATCAGAGATCTTTTTGAAGCAATCTTTAATAAGATGTCATGTTTTTCCACAGTAGTAACACTTCTTGGGCTGTAGTTTAGATTTAGGTTGAGACTTTTTCTGATTTCTGAACTTGTTAAATTGGGGTTTATCTCTTCTGTGGGAGTTGTAGTTACATTGATTTCCCCTTTTGTTCTGATTCGATTTCCCCCTTACATTCAAAGTTTCATTCGATTTAGAGTCCTTGGAATTAGATTTCAATTCAAGTTTTCTGTTCCTTAAGGATGATATAACAATGTCAACAGTGAGATTAGTTCTACCATACTCCAAGGCATTTCTAAGGTCTCTATATTTGTCCCGTAAGGCATTCAACAAAGCCACTACTTGTTGGTTTTCAGACAATTTTCCATCACAGTCAGGCAATTCTTGAACAAGTCTTGTGAATTTATCAATGTTATCTTCCACTATAGAAGAAGGATTAAATCTGAAGTTTTAGAATTGTCTAAGGAGATAGCATTTGTTTGGCATACTTTTGGCAATATAGAGAGATTCTAATTTAGTCCATAAACTCCGAGTATTAGTGGTTTCTCCAACTTTCCTAATGAAAGTATCAGACAAGTGAAGAAAAATGGAACTCCAAGCAACCTCATCTAACTCCTGCCTTCTATAAACACTAAATTCAGGTGGCCAAGTCCTATCTAAGGCAGCAGTACACCTCTGCTGCAACAACAGAGCCCTCATTTTTTTTTTTGTCTCCATAGACTAAAATCATCGGTTCCTTTCCAAATTTCTACTTCAAACTTATGTGCAGTAGACATTATTAAAAATAAGCAACCAAGAATCAAGTAATATGCTACACAGTAATTAACAAGTATTGGCAGTATGAGAAAAGGCTTCAAGAAATCACAGAATATGAAAGGTGTTAACAAGTGATTAACAATAGTATCATGCAAGAACCGTCAATTCTTGAAAATGTTTAAGGGGTGGTAACCCTTTTATCCCCTATTCCCTCAGATTCTCAAATCCACAGTGAGATCTTAGACAAAGGAAAGCAGGAGAGGATCACTTACCTTAATAACACGTTCCAAGAAGTGACACAGGATACTGAACTAAAGAGGGGGTTTTAGAGAATAGCAAAAGTGAAGGAGCCTCAGAACATGTGCAGGAGGCAATGAGTCACACAGACTCAGTAAAGACTCGGTGGAATCGAACGAGTTAGCTCAACTTACCACGACTCAGTGTAAGTTTAAAATCGAGTCACCGCGACTCAGTACTGAGTTGGAACAAGAATACCACAAACTAAAACAAGAACACCGGATCAATGAGATATCCCACAGGAGAAATGATTTTCCAAAAAAATTTTGCAAACCAGTTTACAAAAAACTTTTAGAGAAACTTCTTTTAAAGATGAATCAGAAAACTAAAAAAAAAAAAAAGAGTATTATTTTTCACAAAGGTCGTTTCAAAATCGTAATATCTACGCAGTCAAACAATTTGAAAAACTAGGGTTTCTGAAAAATCAAACGCCAACACAAATCTATAACTAATCGTGGCTCTGATACCATTTGTTGGTCCCAAAGTTCACAAAGAACACAAAATAACCAAGTTAATTGCGAAAAGTAAAGAATCAACACGAAGGATATTCACCCAAAAGGGTTCGGATGTTCAGTCTTCCGCCTACTCACCAGTTGAGCATCCACACAAAGGGATTAAGCTCTAGTTCAACTAAAATCACCAAGAACAGATTACAATGTACGAAGAAATCAAAAATTTCTTCAATATTTCTCTTGCCTCAAATATCACTCAGAAATTATATACAATCTCATAGAATATACATCAAGTGTACTCACTGCCTTATCACTAAGAAAAATACACAGAAAATCACTCAGATTTTCAAACGACATAGAGAAAGAGATGAATCATAATCACACCGAGAGAACCATCTTAAAACGCACTGAACAATTTTCTTCAAATGAAGCTTTGAGAACCACTACAAGGCAAGGAGATCAAAGTCTTCATCAACGGTGGGGATCTTGCCAAGTGTAAGGCCAGATCACAGAGCACAAAAGGAAATAAGTTCTGGGCCAAAGAAACTAACACAGCACATGCCCAATACTACCAATTGGGCCAAAGAATTTTGAGGCCGCTCAAAAACATAACAAAAGCTTTAAGATGATTGCCAGAAAATAGATGCAATGCTTATTCTACCTGCGTTGAAGAATTTTGAGCATTTGGAAGTGTCGTCGTCGCTGGAATCCCAACTATAAGTGACCAATTTTTGAATGACATCATTACCATACGCGGTCGAAATATTAAAGAGCTTGATTTTGCTAATTGTCTGTAAGTTGGATTCGTATTTAAATAAGTCAAAATGCAAACATTTCCAAATGAATTTAGGTTCTAACTGGTATTTATTTTACCTTTGCTGCAGTAATTTGACAGATCGTTCACTTCAAGTCATTTGGAGTATTTGCGCTGATTTACGTTCAGTAAACATTTCACACCTGCATCACTTGATTGAGAATAGAACCCCTTGCCAATGGTTGTCGAAGAATTCAAAAGCTCGGACTTTGCTGCCACCGGTTCAGGTTTTCATTGGTTCTAGTTTGTATGCTAAATTCATGGAAAAGTTGTACTGCTTTACACTCTCCAAGACAAAATTTCTGCCCCATTATATTTTCTATGATGGAATTGAGTGATTAACTTCTCTTTCCCTTTGCATGATAATGTTGTTTGCTTCTCTTGCACCACTGATCTGATTTGGGTTATTCTTTTTCATGTCATCGTTGAAGCAATGGCGACATTTATAGAAAGTCTTGGAGAGTTTTTGGAGGAGCTCTTGCTGATGTGATGAAGGTATGAAATACGTGTTGGAGTTATTTTTTTAAGTCATTCTACCTAACAAAAAAATTCACTCTAAGTTTAGTAACATCTGCGTATTTCGCACTCTTCTCCTCTCCACCTATTCGCTTGATGCTTACTGATGAGCCATAATAATCAGGTCAGCACCAACACTGCCTTGGCACTTGCCAAATGTTCAAGAAAGTTGTTAACTTTGGATCCATCGTGGTGTCGCCAAATGTTCACGAAGGTTGTTAACTTTGGATCTATCGTGGTGTCGCCAAATTACTCACGAAGCATTAGGTTGATTTTGATCTGTTTATTGATGGCTCTTTGGCTGTGAATAAAATGAAAATTTCATGAATTCATTTCTTCCTAGGAAAAAATGGAATAAAAAGCCTATTTTCTCTATACAAGTATTTTCTTTAAAAAATTATATAGACACTAAATTACTTATAAATCTTTAAACTTTCTTAGGCAAGATTATATATTACAATATATTTGTACTGGTCTATTAATTGATGGTTCTTTGTTATGTGAATAAGTAAATTTTTGATCAATTGTGGTATGAATATAATTAGCTTTTGTGCAATTAAATGTGTAATTAAGAGTGAAAATACAAAAAATAAAAGGTATGAATGTTTTTCATAATAATAGTGATATGTGTGGACGTTATGTCCTAATTATCATTTTAATATTTTATTTGGACTCGTTTGCACTTTTTAAAAAAGAATTGGGACTATAATTGGAATTAAATCTTTCTTTTTCTTTTTGTTTTATTTAAATAAAAGGATATATTCATCATTTCATAGCTTTTAATTGAGAAAATTGATGAAAATTATCTTTTGCACGATGAAATGTTAAAATAAGGGTGAAAATGCAAAAAATAAAAAAAGAAAAGAAAAAAGAAAGAAAGATAAGACCGTTTAATAGTTAAAGATAAGGACGTTATGTACTAATTACCATTTTTTCAAAATATATTTGCCAACTAATTAATTGAGTTCAAAAAATCATTTTTTTGTTTCATTAGTTATCTAATTAATTGAATCCAAAATATCTTTTTCCTTTTTTTAAAACCTAAACCCAACTTTGTAATTCAAATTTCAAAGAATTTAAATTGAGTCATCTGAGTTTTTTTCAATCATTTTGCCATTTCTCAAATAATCAAAGTTAGTGATTGCGCTTCTCTTCATTTTACCATTTTCTGCCCCATTTATTGATTTTTCTCTACTTTGATCAAGATAATTTGTATAAATTAGTGAATGAATTTCATTAGACAACTTGTTATTTGCATTTTTTTAAATTGGACTACATTATTTCATAATAGTTAATGTATTGCTATTGTGAGAGTTAAGACTAAGCATGTTAATAGTTGGATTAATGTACTAAAATTTAATTATTGTACGAAATCGAATGGAACCAAATTGGTTCGATTCCATAATTAAATTTAGACCTGACAATTTCGTTTATTAAATATCCGAAAATTCTAGCTCGATTCGATTCGATTCTCTTTAGAATCAAATCAAATCGAACCATGTCTAATCCTAAGTAAGGAGTCTGAGTCAAATCAATAAGTAACGTGCACATAATTATCCATAATCAAGCGAACACACATGCGTATTCTACTTTCAGTCAAATTGAAGCATTTAACTTTATTCATTATACTTAGCTCCTGTTCTGTGGGGGTTAAAATTAGATTTTGTTAGAAGTTGATGAAATGCATGATTGAAAAGAAAAGGAACCATAAAATATGTGGTTAAATTAATTGTTGATTTTGATATAGATTAAAATATAGATTTTAATTTATACCAAGTAGGGGCTTACTATGCAATATTAAAGTAATATCCTATATGTGTATTTGAGTGGGAAGACTTGAAGTAGCATAAAGCATGGATTTGAATAATGGCAATTTAGTTGATTACGATTCGAGGAAGACAGCTGGAAACTAGCTGGAAACTTCTAATTGTATGGAATATTTAAAAAGTAGCATACAAGTATTGACAAAGGCTTATTAGCACAAAACGTCCCTACGTTTGATAGTTAGTGTGCAAAACGTCCCAACGTTTCATTTTTTTGCATTTTTGCCCCTATTTCAACGTTTCAGTGTGGAAAACATCATTTTCACTATTTTTCAGTGTAAAATGACCATTATACCCTCAAATTTAAATAAAACAAATAAAATGAAAAGAAATATAAAAAATAAATTGTAATTATACTCCCAAACTTTTTAAAAAGTGCAAGTAAGTCCAAAAGCTTTATTAAAAGGGTTAAGCACAAAACGTCCCTACGTTTGACACTTAATGCGGAAAACGTCCCTATGTTTCAAACATGTTTATATTTGCTCAATAACACAAAACGTCCCTACGTTTGACACTTATTGCGTAAAACGTCCTTACGTTTCATTTTTTTTTACATTTTCGTCCTTATTTCAACGTTTCATTGCGGAAAACGTCATTTTCAAGGTGGTGGGGTCTGATGGTTTAGGTGGTGGAGGGAGGATAAGGTTGAGGGAGGAGGGAAGGACTGGTAGTTTGAATGTTTTAATAAGATTTTTGAACTCATTTGCACTTTTTGAAAAGTTTGGGAGCACAATTGTAATTAATTTATTTTTATTTTCCTTTTTTGTTTTATTTAAATATGATGGTATATTTGTCATTTTACATTGAAAAATAGTGAAAATGACGTTTTCCGTAATGAAACGTTAAAATAAGGACGAAAATGTAAAAAAAAATGAAATGTAAGGACGTTTTACGCAATAAGTGTCAAACGTAGGGACGTTTTGTGTTATTGAGCAAATATAAACATGTTTGAAACATAGGGACGTTTTCCGCATTAAGTGTCAAACGTAGGGACGTTTTGTGCTTAACCCTTTTAATAAGGCTTTTGGACTTACTTGCACTTTTTAAAAAGTTTGGGAGTATAATTACAATTTATTTTTTTATATTTCTTTTCATTTTATTTGTTTTATTTAAATTTGAGGGTATAATGATCATTTTACACTGAAAAATAGTGAAAATGATGTTTTCCACACTGAAACGTTGAAATAGGGGCAAAAATGCAAAAAAATGAAACGTTGGGACGTTTTGCACACTAACTATCAAACGTAGGGACGTTTTGTGCTAATAAGCCTATTGACAAACATCAAACCTATGTTTGACTCCTGTTTGTAGTTTTTTTTTGCTTTTTATAAAAAAAAAACATTGAATTTATTTTTTATTTATACATTTCGAAGAATCATTAAGTATTATTCACTTGAAGTGTTTTCAATGAATATGTAAATTGTACTAAATAACGTGTCATATCACTCCAAAATGACGAAAAAGAATAAATTTATTATTATTCACTTTTGCTCTACATCATCTTTCTTGTACATGTGATCCATAAATTTAAAGGTGGATTTTGAATCCGATGAAAAAAATTTAAATCGGGCTAATGTGTACCTAGAAAACTGAAGTCCAACCCAATCCCACTAAGTCCCGTCTGACAACCATTATTTAAGAAAAACAATGGTTTAAATAGTGATTTTCAAGAGGATATGATTAAAAAGTAGATGAATAGTTTTAGATTTATCTGTATAATATTTTATTATGAGAATATTTGGTTGAAAATGAGTTTGTAGAAAAGCGTTTTAAATAATTATTATCAAACAAGGGCTAAACGTGCAACTATAGTCTAATTGGAGATTTTCTTCTCTCCTTCCGCATTGTTCACATTCCCATTGTAACATTGGAGATGCTATTATTAATCATTCATTTCTATCTATTTACAATTTAAATTGTTTATAAACACTTCTCAAGTATGTTTGGGTCTATCGAACAATTTTTTCCGAATTAAACATAATGAATATCTTGAGTTAGTCACAACATTTTCATAAATGTGCAAGTTTTCTTTATTTTTTATACTTTGGATCTCACTTAAGAACTACAATCCATTGACACTATCGTCAACTGATAATTAAATTATGAGTGATTAGGCCACCCCAATTGTGCTCAATTTTTTTGAGCATTTTTGTTATCTCACGAGAGAAAATTCAATGTTTAGTAACATGAACACAAATAGAGTATGATCGTTATTGATTCATAGTATAAAGCGTTGGATTAGATTTCACAATGAGTTACTTCGATCGTCACTCTACCGAATATTTATATGGCGAATGATTGGCCAAATTCAAAATTCTCGACTAATCCCTTCTTAGAAATTGTCAAAAAAAAAAAAAAAAAAAAATTTTATAGCAACAACTTAGTAAACAAAAACTTTAACGATTATGCTACATGTATATAACGTTTTACACACATATAATCTGGTGAGATATGATTGAATCAAACAAATTTCAATCAATTAAAAAAAAAAAATTCCACTTTATTTTTGACACCACATATTTATATAAATCATTATGTAATTTCAACCCATACAAGTAGCATTATTCAAACACTAATTCATCACACGAATTAATTAGTCATTGACCTTTTTACCTAATAAAATCAATTGCACATGTCGGTACGTTGACCATAAGGCTTTTGGTTCTATGATGTTTCCCATATATTTTTGAGCAGAAAATATCAAAATAATCTTGGATCAGTAAAATTAAACGGGATATGAGATCTATCAACAAAATTTATAAGAAGGTAATATTGTAGATTTTAATTTAAGTCAAAATTAACCCTTAATTTTAGCCCGTATTTGGTAGAAATTAAAATTTAATAAAATTAAATACTCTAATTAACACATTAATAAATTAGACATGAAAACCTTCATCAATTCGCACGATTTGAACATATTTTTTTTTTTCAATCAAAATACAATTTGAATTTCATAAAAAAAAAAAAAAAGATGGTGTAATTGGGAAAATTTTAGATTAAATTTTAAATTGTAAATTTTAATTTTTGAAGCACTATGTGTTAATAAATTTAATATTTTATTGTAAATTACTTGTTTTCTTCTTTAGGCTAGACATTATTAGTAACTTTATCTTTTTATTTCAATGGGAAAATAGTAGGAATGGAATAAATGCCTCTCCTAACGTTACGTGTAGAGGACGTATAAATAATTGCTACTCCTTAAGACAAGACTGCTGCTTATTCATGTGAATAAAATTACTATTTAACCCTGATATCTTTTTTCCTCATCAATAATGTGGCAACAAGTAAATTAAGCCCTTGTCCGACTCAGAGCATGTCCGAACCTCATTTTTTTTTTCTTTCTAAAAAATTATTTTAAAATAGTAATTTGATAGAGAATGTGTAGTTCAGAAATAAAGAAAAATTTTTAAGTTTACGTATATTATTTTTTATTGAAAAATATGTGGTTGATAATAAGAAAGAGAAAAATATATTTTGAAAAACATGTCGACCAAACAAGGGCTTGGATTTTTTTTTTTTTAACAAAATTCATTTCCGATACACATTTTTCTAGAACATAATCATGCACGTGAATTTTTAATTTTTACCTACCTTTTAATAACACATTTTCAAAAAATAACCTTTTACAAATTCACTTCTAAAAAATAAAACAAGATTAAGACTTTAGCCCTCGTTTGGCCTCCATTAAATTAAATTACATTACATTAAATTTTTCTCTCTCTTCATTACAACCACACATTTTTCAAATAAAATAATATTACACACAAATCTAAAACTTTTCATTACTTTTCCACTACACATTTTCCCATCAATCACCGTTCCAAAAATTTTCAACTATCAAAAATGCCAAATAATGAGGGCCAAACATGGGCTAAATTCATCTTTCATTAATTTCCTCGAATTCGAATTAAAATTCAATTCACAGACAGTACTAGAGCTAAAGTTTAAAACAAGGATTAATCTATGTGTACATAGATGTACACATAATGTGAGTGGGGTGGGGCCCACGATACTGTAGCATGGACCCCACTTCACTCACATTATGTGAACCCCTATGTGTATATCTATGAACACATAGCATGACTCTTAAAACAATTATGCTTTGGCAAATTCGACATGTCAACCGTGGGTTTTGTGTAATTTAAAACAGAGCTATTATTGAAATTATTTTGTTTTATCCGCGGTTGCTTTTCCTTTGTCGTGATCAGTTTGGTGGCTGTCTAAATAATTCACCTTTAGATGGCAGCTCTCTTGATTATTCGCTCTCCTCCACTCAGATACTTCCTTTTGCTCCATGCTTACTTAAAAATAAGTAATTCTTTTCCTTTAAGTTTCACTGCTTTAGGTTAATATTCAACATTATCAGCAATCATTCACAAGCTAGATGACTGTTTTCTCGGTACCATGAAAAGTCACTCTGTTTTCGTGTTACCATGAGAAATGAAGAATTGCTTATTTCTGTTTGATTTTATTTTTTGATTATCTGAAAGCAGAGAGATAGATAAAGAAAATTTGAAAGGTAATGATCTGCTTCCTGATTTTGCTTTATATTTTTTTTTATTGAGTTATGATTATCTGTTTTTATAGAGTTACTCGTTTTATAAAGTGATGAAAGTGAGCTGAAGAGGTGAAATGATATGGCTTCTAGGATAACTGGATAAGACTTAAGAGACGGTGATAAGTGGGTACACCATGTCTCTTTTTTTGCTTAACACAGAGGGTTTGATTTTTCTGTGGAAGTAATTTGGGAAATTCCAATTGAATTTTACAATTTTCGGGTGATTTCCTTTTTTTTTCCCCCTCTAAACGAAACCAAATAAGGGTTTTTGCCCTTTTGGGTTATAAAAATGAGGTTATAAAGGATGATTTTGGGTTTCTGCTTCTCGGAGAAGAAAGAGGTTTTGCTGAAAAGCTCTGGGTTTTCATTTAACCGAACAGAAGTTACTTTACATTAAAGTTTATAGCGGTGCATATGTTTTAGGCTTTTGAAGAAAATGATTTTGGTTATTAAATCACTGAGACTGAAGAAGGATGTGTTATACACCCTCTGTTTTATCTAGAAACGAAGTGGTTTCATTCATTTAGTTTCAGTTCTTGATTCGAGGATTCATAGTAAGCTTATTAATGTGGAGGTCAGGCCTGACCTTCTAACTCGTACTTTTTTTATATTAATAAAAACTCTCCCCAAGATCGGGTTTAAATGAAAAAAGAACAGGGTTTCATTTAAATGAAATTTAAGTGTTTTGAGTTGTATAATGTTTTGTAAAGTACATGATTTTTTCTATTCAATTTTGACAGTTAAATTGGAGGAAGTTTCAGTTCTGTTTTGAAGATATTAAAGTTAAAATGGCATATCAAAGAAGGGGATCTGATGTTCAGCCCCAAAGGCGAATTTTGCGGACTCAGACCGTTGGTAATTTGGGTGAGTCGATGATGGACAGTGAAGTGGTTCCTTCGTCTCTCGTTGAGATTGCACCGATTCTCCGTGTCGCCAATGAGGTTGAGCCCATCAATCCCAGAGTTGCTTACCTTTGTAAGTTCCATCTTCATTTATTTATCTTTGGGGAGTTACGTAATTGGTATTATTAGTTATGCTTCTTCAGTTCTTCTGCATGTTTGTCTGGATGCAGAAATATTAGTTTTATAGCTTTTAGAAAAATGCGGTTTTCTTTTTAGGTACAAATGTTGTAGTTTTTTCAGGGACCATTTTACTGGTTTTCTGAACTAATTCCTTGTTTTATGCTGTAACGAGGTCCAAATTTTCTGGCTCGATGTAGAAATAAATATGTCTTGTTCTGCTACATTTTCTAATAAGAAAGTAACAGTACAAGCACCTTTCAGTGTTTTAATGCATAATTACTATGAGGTTTACATTGACATGTAGATATTTTAGCACTTAATATGCGTTTTACCCCAAAGTATTTGCCATTTGTAAACTTTCAACATGTCCAAGGTGTTCCATCTGACCTTAGATGTTTCTTTATTCTCCAAAATATTGACGATTGTGTTGTCAGGCCGGTTCTATGCTTTCGAGAAAGCTCACCGTCTAGATCCAACATCTAGCGGACGTGGAGTCCGTCAGTTCAAAACTGCGCTGCTTCAACGCCTTGAAAAGGTACATCAATTTAGTATGCTGCAGTTGTTGATGTTATCACATTAATTTCTTCTGTTTTCATCGGTACTTTAAACTAGAAAGAGAATGAGATCAACAATACTTGGATATCGGATTTCATTAATTTCTAGACTCATTTAGTTTATTGAATGTGATTGGTATTTGCTGTTGGTGTCTGCATAGTGCATTGTATTTCTCATCAATTTAGGGTGTGTTTGAATCTAATTTTGAGGAGAATAGAAATTTTGGAATAGTGATTGATGTGAGAATGTGTGGTGGAAAAGTAATGAAATTTTTTTGATTTGTGTGTAATAGTATTTTATTTGGAGAATGTGTGGTTGAAATGAAGAATGAGAATGAGAATGAGAATGAGAATGAGAATGAGAATGAGAATGAGAAATTAATGGGTGCCAAACGGGGGCTTAGTATTATGCAGTTGTAGATTGCTGATTCATATTTCTGACTATTTTCCCTGAAAGGGTAATGAAACTGTAACAAGTTAATGCTTGACAAGGTTCATTTTCATCTTGATCTTTGTTTGTTTTCTTCTCTAATTAACAGTTAGCAGGGACTTATTATGAAGGCAATTAACTCTTTATTTCACTCAAATTTAAGTTTCATAACCGTTTTGTAAAACACATGGGCCTCAAATTTTCTTGCAAAGCCCTGGTTGGAGGATCTATAGTTGGCAGAGACTGGGGGGAGGGGAGATTTTGGTGAGTTTCATGTAGCTGCTTTATACTCTTTCTGTAACCATCCAACAGAAGCTATAAAAAAGACTATCACAGAAACTGTATAATAGCGTTGATTTCTCATGACAATAGAGCCAAATTGGCATTCAAGGTGTAGGCAAAGTATACAAGATCAAGAATAGATTGTTTCGTTAAGTGTATGATATGATCCCTCGTGCAATAGAGATAGTGTAAATTATTCAATTTATTTGGAGGATCATGCCATATTGTTGTATGGATTGCTTATCAAGGGTCTGGTATAGGTACATTACTTTAAAAAGTGAGAACAACCAATTCACAATGATGTCATAAATACTCTTGGGGCTGATGGAACTTTATGGAGAGGGAACTGGCATATTAATGGTAAATACACCACTAAAGGTGAATTTCAGCTGAAGTGGGAAGAGGTAACAAGCAGGCAAATATTTAATTGTGGGTTGTCCCAAAATCTGTGTTCAATGATGAGTTTGGGTTTTTAAGGTCCAATATGCTACAAGTCGGGATTAACTTTTCCCCTTTAGCCTCCTTTTCTCATATTGGGAAGAGTGGTTTTCTAGCTAGCGTTTCATCTTTTATTTGGTTTGATCGTTACACATTCTCAGATCTCCAATTTGTAATAGCAGTTCGTGGCTAGTAGTTTGAATAAATCCTAGTTCATGTTTGAATGAGTATAAATGTTGATGGCAATTAACTGGCTGGGAGTTAAGGTACTATATTGCCCTTGTTTGAGCCCCATTTTTCTTAAAACTCATTTTTCCAAAATTCATTTTCATCCACACATTCTCCAATAAAATAATTTTACACGTAAACCAAAAGTTTTTTCTTATTTTTTAATAGCATTATTCTCCAAAAAAAACCACTATTCTAAAACAATTTTTTTCTGTGAAATGGGGCTCAAACGAAGGCATTGTATACCAAATTGGAATATTGTTATATTCCCTAAGCACGCGACTAATGGTGTGCAGAATGAGCATAGATGTCACCTTAACCAACTGCTGGGGGTTAAAATATTACATCCCATATCAAATTGGACTGATGTTTAATCCCTCAAAATGTGATATGATTATGATAGTACTGTTATATAATAGCTGAAAATATACATTTGTCCATGAAGACCTGAGTAAACCTTTTAGTTGCTTGAGACTATGTATTTGGTTATGCATGTTGTATATTCTGTCACATTAGTGTTTTTTATGCTTTCTTATCATCAAAGCCTCCGTTTGGATACAAATGTTTAAATGGTTTATAAAGTAAAAGAGTCAAAATTAATTTCAACCCTACATTCATAACTTCCACTCATTCTTATCCACACATTTCATGATATTAACTTCTATTGATCTTACTATTCCTCTTTATAAATCATTTATAAATTTGTCAAAATGGAGGCTAAGAGGTAGTATTATTCTCCCAAAATATCGTTAGTTAGGAAAGTGGATTTAAATGTTTCAATAATCGTCCAACTTATACCATGTTCACAATTTACTAATCTTCATAGTACTTCCTAGAACTTTGTTCGTTTGCACTCCATACATCATCCACTAAATTCCGTTTCCCCTCATTGCGATGTATCAAATGAAAATTTCACGTCCCAAGTTACGGCAGTTGAAAATTATATCTCAGCGAAACCATCCAAGTAAAATATTTCATTACTTGTACTATGGTCACGATTTATTCATCAAATTTCAAAATGCTTTCTAATAGTAACCCATCTTAGACACTTGTACTCAATCCATCATTTGTCAGATTCCGTTCTCTTCATTGTGACATGTTGCACAGAAATCTCATGTGATAGGTTACGATCGTTAAAAAAATACAAATCAGTTAAACCATCAAACTTTCCAAAATCACTATATGTGAAACACGATCCCTTAAATTTCTTTAAGTCCCAATAGTTTGTCCCCCCAAAAAAAAAACTTAGCCCTCAATTCACTCGTATCCAACTAAATTGTGTACTGAGTCATGTCCGATTATTGAGAAGAATGTGAGAAGCTACTACTTATGAAGCATTGTCTACCAATTGTAACATGTCGAACATTTTTCTTATCTCAATCTTCCATTTTGTAGGCATGTGTCCGACCATTTGAGGAAGAAAATGTCATTGAACTCTAGTCAAATTGAGGAACGAAGATCAACAAACATGAACACGGAACTGAAGGCATTCCAATCGTACACGAGTGGAACCATAGCTACCGAAGTTTGATGACATTTCCTTTCTTAAATGGTTGGATACAAGCCTACAAAACCGGAAGATTGAGATTAGAGAGATGTGAGATTGATGATACAATTGGGGATAAGACTTTATTAGTAGCTTCTCACGGGTTTCTCAACAATTGGCCCAATCTTAGTCTACATTATAGCTGTACGTAGGTAATATGAGTGACTTGGGGGTTGAAATTGAGAACGAACAATTAGGCTTACAGAAGTGTAAAAGTTGCGTTTCAAATGTGATTTGTAGAGTTGGATGATTTGACTGAGTTGTAATTTTTTAAGGGTCTTAATTTTCGACGTGGAATTTCTTTGTCACATGTTGCAACAAATGAACAAAATCTGACAATGATAAATAGTGCAATTCTAAAAAATGAGTGACTATTGAGAAATATTTTGAAGTGTGTTCAGTAAAATGGGATCATAGTATAACTTGGGTGAGTAATGAAATATTTACTTGCATGGTTTGGCTTTGTTACGTGAGATTTTCGTTTGACACGTCAGAAACGAAGGGAATGGAATCTAATGATCGATGGATGGAATGCAACCAGACAAATTTTAATGAGCATCGTGAAGTACTTTGAAATTTAGCCCTTGTTTAAAATGCATTATTGAACAATAATTTGACCCTATTACAACCACACATTCTTCAATAAAATAATATAACACGTAAATCCAAAACTTTTCCTTAATTTTGAACCACACATTCTCCATCATAACACTATTACAAAATGCTTTTTTTTTTGGTAAAAATGGGGCTGAAACAAGCCCTTAGTACGTCAATCGTGACCAAAGTATAAGTTGAGTGATTATTGAAACATTTAACTCTAGGAAAGTGACATGTATTATACTTAAATTGAATTTTTGATGGTGATTAACTTGCGAATCAAAAATTAACTTGTTAATATTTGCAAGATATCATTTTTAGTTGCTTGAGACATGTATATATTATGTATGTCATATATTCTGTTATGTTAGTTTTTTTTTTGTTTTTTTAATGGTTCTTTATTATTTGAGATGTATTATTACTCTGATGAAACATTGTTAGTTAGGAAAGTGACATGTATTGCTTACAAATAGTTCTAATAATGATATTCTTGTAGTACACTTGTCTTCCGAGCATATTCTTAGGATACTTAACTTTGAAAATGTGTTGGCAATAATAAAATCTGGTAACTTATTTTTTTGAAGGAAAATGTGACAACTTTGACCGCAAGAAAAGGAAGTGATGCTCGTGAAATGAAGAATTTTTATCAGCATTACTACAGGAAGTATATTGAGGCTTTGCAGAATGCTGCTGATAAAGCGGATCGGTAAGTAACCCTCAAACATTACTGTTGTATTGTTTAGTAAAGAACTTATTTATTTATTACAGTTTTATGTTTACACAACTTTATTTTTTAATATAGCGCCCGACTTACAAAAGCATATCAAACGGCTGCTGTGCTATTTGAGGTCTTAAGGGCTGTTAATTTGACGGAATCAATTGAAGTAGATGATGAGGTAATTTTGATACTTTTAAATATGTGACTTGAACAGTTTGTCATATCTATTAAGTTACGATTAAATTACCGAAACCTCCCTAGAGGTTATTGACTGTTGCGAAGACACCGCCTGCCTTTTTAAAAAATTATAGAGATCTCTCCTATAGACAAAAACAAATGTTCATTTCCAATATACCCTAAGCATAAATTTTGGTTTATAAAATTTATTTATTTTTCCTTTTTTGCACAAAGTGATCTCATCTGAATTATATTTTTATTCAAAATGATTTTTTATATCATAGAAAGAAAAAAATTGACTCAAATTTCAAATAGAAAAAGGAATTCAAAAAAATTCTAAACTTTGAACCTAATTCAGTGTCGATTTCGTTGCTTTTTAATATTATGATATTTAATTTTCTAGACTTAACATGATAAAAATATCAAGGGTAAAAAACGAGCTTAAACCTAACTTATCCTTTTGCTTTATAGCTAAGTACGTAGAACAACATTAGACATTTCGGAGCACAAAAAGGAAAATGATATAAAATATTTGCTACTAGTTTGGTCTGGTTCCAAAGAAAACTGGTCCATGCTCCCTATTCATTGTAAACAATTAAATAATTATTAATTTTATATGTGAAATTACATAAAAACATAAATTTTTATGTGAACATTGTTACAAATTTTTGAAGATTTTTTTTTGTTTAAAAATAAAATTTGGAAGAAATACTCTTGTCTAAATAAAAGAGGAAAAGAATAAAATAAAATTAAGGAATACGAAAATTGAAAGGAAAAAGGTATAAAACAAAAAGGATAAAATGGGAAATAAATGTTTATTTTTTGTGTTACAAGAAATTTGGTAGGGAAAACAAATGAGAGAGAGAGAGAGAGAGAGAGAAGGTCTAGGAAGCTTAGATATTGTGTCATGTGAAAGCAACGCTAAAGACCAATAAGAGCTATAAACAAGTGAGATAGTGAAAGGGGGACATTCTGGGGATGTCTTTCATCTGCCAGCGGTCTTTCTTTACAATCGGATTATACCCGGCTAGGTTCTATTTCAAACAGAAAATGCAAAAAGGGGATTTCAATGCCTTAGTTCTTTCCTGCTGTAGTGAGATAGTGCCTTTTCAATTCTCTCAAAATGGAATCTATTCCAAACTTATATGCCATGGTTCCTTACTTAGAGAGGGTACAAATATCTAAATTTGATATTTTTAGATAACTTTTTTATACCTAATTTTTTATGTGAACATTATTACAAAATTTTTGAAGAAATTTTTTTTTCTTTCTTTTTTTAAATTAGAAGCAATACTCTCATCTAAATAAAAACAGGAAAAACAATTTAAGGAATAAGAAAATTGAAAGGAAAAAACTATAAAACAAAAGGATAAAATGGGAAATACTTATTTTTTGTGTTACATGTAATCTGGTAGGGAAGACAATGTCGGGGAGGTTTCTGTAATATTTTTAAAGACGGGTTATCTTGTAAAAGTCAATAACCTTAAGGGAGATTTAAGTAATTTGTTGTAAAACTTTGAACTATAGGTTTCTGTCTTGTAGAAGTATCCTTTTTAAACCAAGGCCTTTCTTGTGTTATGAATATAGATCTTGGGAGAGTTACCTCAAAAATTAGTTATTGAAATTGGAGAGTCCAGGTCTATATAAACCACACACCCAAAGCCCATACTTACGATGTGGGATTCAACCCATATCTTGCAATGAGAATTATGACAACCCCCCATGTTTCACGATTTTGATGCTCACGTTGGACTAGCTTTGCACTAGCCCTGAAACACAAACACTGCTATGTCGATGTTAAAATTCGCGCTTCTCGATTGTAATTGGGAGATATGGTGTCTACTCTGATATCATTGATATAGATTTTGGAAGAGTCATACCTCAAAAGCTAGCTATTGAAGTTAGAGAGCCAAGTCTATATAAACTACGCACTAATAGCCCAAAATTTTGATGTGAGATTCAAATCCCATACCTTGCATCGGGAACCGTGACAGACTGACCTGTAGATCATGTTGTATGTACATGATTGGTCATTATAATAGTTAAACCTATTCATCCACAAGCTTAAGTTGTTAAACAGGGACGATGTTTATTTATGGTTATTATTCAAGTGCCCCACATGTCCTAGCCGAATTTATGTTTTCTTCAAAGGCCTGGCTTCTGGAATTTTCATAAATGGGTGGTGGAAAACTTGAAATTTGGCAGCTCTGATCCTCTAATGCAACGTTAAACTATTTCATTTCAAAGCTTAAACTGTTAATAAGTGGAGGGACTTATTCATTTGTTTTTATATCGTAAATAATGACATATTTACTTTAACCCTTGAATCCCTGTTTGCATCTAGATTTTGGAGAAACACACTAAGGTTGAGGAAAAGGCTCAGATATTAGTCCCGTATAATATACTTCCATTAGACCCAGAAAGTTCACATCAAGCAATCATGAGATATCCTGAGGTGATTTTCCTGTTTACTCTCTTAATATTTTATATGAAACGATCACGATTTTGTCACATCTACTCAGTATCTTTCTTGTTGACAGATTCAAGCTTCTGTAGCTGCCCTTCGGAATATAAGAGGTCTTCCATGGCCAAAGGGACATACAAAAAAAGCAGATGAAGATATTTTAGACTGGCTTCAGGCTATGTTTGGTTTTCAGGTGTCATTATGTGCCAGATCCTGCTAATATTGGCATTGGTCTATAAGATAAAGTTGGAATTTATGTATTTTTAGCTATTTCTTTTCACGAGGTTACCTGCTATATATTACTGATATGCAGAAGGATAATGTGGCAAATCAACGGGAGCACTTGATTCTATTGCTAGCAAATGTGCACATTCGACAATTTCCAAAGCCTGATCAACAACCCAAGGTAATAGAGTTGAGCTAGCAATCTGTTACTTGGTAGAAGTCCTATTTCTAAATATTTACCCGGTGACACTGTTGTTTAGTTGGATGATCGGGCACTTACAGAAGTCATGAAGAAACTTTTCAAGAACTACAAAAAATGGTGCAAGTATCTTGCTCGTAAGAGTAGCCTTTGGTGAGTGAATTATGTGTCTCCAAATTGTTTGGTTTTTAAGTATATTCCATTTAACATCAGCGGCCAGCCATGTTCTGCTATTAATAATCCATATCCAATTTCCGGGCTATGTCCAGACTTGAGTTTTTGTAAAATTTCTCTTTTATCATCACAATTCCTATTTGTTCTTTCCAATAGGTTGCCAACCATCCAACAGGAAGTGCAGCAACGGAAATTGTTGTACATGGGCCTATATCTTCTTATCTGGGGGGAAGCTGCAAACTTAAGATTTATGCCAGAATGCCTCTGTTATATTTATCATCATGTATGCTTTGCTTTTTTATTTTGACCTCCTGATCATATGGTTATCTCGTCTTACTTTAACCTTTTATTTTCAGCACTAGCTTCTATACGAGTCTATGTTACTCTAGAAGCTCTATAAGGGGAGATGCTTGTTTTATATTTATTCATTTAGAACGTAGATAACAAATTCCATTGTTAAAATACAATTTATGGGATGAAAGAGTGTTCTGCTATTGTCATCCTAATAGTAAATTTTGCAGATATTGTTCTCTAGAACATAAATGATATCTCCTGTCTCGTGAAGAAATTAAACCAGCAAAATAAATTACCTTTAGCAGTGATAAACTTGAGACTAGATAGATAGTGAAAGGTAGATTTAGCAAAATCTGGGAAAGGAACTAGGATTTTTTGTTGTTGGATTAGTTAGACTTAGATGGTTTATCATATCAAGAAATAATCAATAAAAAAGGAGTTGGTAATAAAGTGATATGGACGTTTCTCATGAGGGCTTTTCATAATCTTTTACTGAAGAGAAATTGATTTCTATTATTTCTTCTTATTAATTTACAATTCAATACACCAACTTATAGTACAAGGAAAGAAGAAAAATATGGAAAGAAATAATTCTACAATCTAAGAGATTATAATACTTCATATATGGAAAGATCAATCATTCCTAATCTTGACCCCAATCATTACGTGATTCCAACACTCCCCCTCAAGTTGGATCGTAAATATTAATCATATCCAACTTGAAGATAAAATCATCGAATCTCTGTCTCGGTAGTCATTTGGTGAAGATATCTACAGTTTGTGCTTGTGTGGGAACATAGGTCATACATATAGTTCATTTTTCCACATTCTCTTTAATAAAATGCCTGTCCACCTCCACATATTTAGTTCGATCATGCTGAACTGGGTAAAAGGAAATGTTAATCACTGTTTTATTATCACAATAAAGTTTGTGTGGTAACTTAATTTTGATGTGCAATTCTTCCAGAAGTTTCTTCAACCACATCCCTTCACAGATTCCTTGTGCAACCGCTCTGAACTCAGCTTCAGCACTACTTCTGGCCACTATATTCTATTTTTTGCTTCTCCAAGTTACTCGATTTCCCCGTACAAAGGTGCAGTAAACTGTAGTGGACCTCTTATCATCTATCGATCTTGTCCAATCCGCATCTGTGAAGATCTCAATTTCTTTTCTTTCACCCCTTTTGAAGAATAATCATTTTCCAGGTGAGCCCTTGAGATATTTGAGTATCTTGTAGACGGCTTCTAGGTGACTTTCTTTTGGAGAATGCATATGCTGGCTTGCTAGACTGACTACAAATGCTATGTTAGGTCTAGTATGAGACAAGTAGATCAATTTTCCAACTAGTCTTTGATATCTATCAATTTCTACTGGATTGCCTTCATCTTCAGTTTTCTTTCCCACGTCCATAGGAGTATCACTTGGTTTGCATCCTAGCATACTAGTCTCGGTGAGTAGATCAAGGACATATTTTCGTTGTGGTATACTGATGCCTTGTTTCGACCTAGCAATTTCCATTCCTAGGAAATATCGCATTTGTCCCAAATCCTTTACTTCAAATTCAGTGGCAAGGCTCTTCTTTAATCTTTCCATCTCTACTATATTGTCTCCTGTTAAAATAATGTCATCAACATATACGATTAGAATCGTTTTAGTGCCATCATCAAATAGTCGAAGGAGCAGTGTGATCTGATTGTCCTTGACAATATCCTTGGTTTTTTAACACTTTAGCAAATCTGTCAAACCATGCTCTCGGTGACTGCTTGAGCCCATATAAAGACTTCTTTAGTTTGCATACCCTTTTTTCTTCATTTTCTTTGCAAAAACCTGGTGGTAATGTCATGTACACTTCTTCCTCCAATTCCCCGTTTAAGAATGCATTCTTAATATCTAGTTGCTGAAATTGCCAATCCAAGTTTGCTGCTAGTGATATAAGGACTCGAACTGTATTTAACTTTGCTACTGGTGCAAATGGTTCAATATAATCGATGTCATATGTTTGTGTGTAGCCTTTATTAACCAATCGAGCTTTATACTGTTCTATCGTCCCATCAGCATTGTATTTCAAATTGAAGACCCATTTGCATCAAACGGATTTCTTTCCTTTCGGTAGGTCCATTACAACCTAAGTATCATTTTTCTCCAATGCTCTCATTTCTTCTAGTACTGCTTCTCTCCACTGTGGAATCTCCAGGGCTTCCTGAACAGTTATTGGAATGGATGTATTCTCTAGGTGAGTGGTAAATGTACGATAACTTGTAGATAAAGTGTTGTAGGACATGAATTTAGAAAAAGGGTGTAGAGTACATGACTTTGTTTGTTTTCTGAGAGCAATAGGTAAGTCAGATTCAGATATTTCTACTTTTTGGGGTTCTAGAGCTACCATCAGTTCGGACTCTCTTGGTGCTTCAGAAGTGAGATTCTTCATGTACTTTGATTTCGGCTTTCTTGAGTAAACTAGTATCTCCTTGTCATGTTGTTTTTCTGCATCTCCCCCTGGATTCGAGTTTCCCTCTGTCAATGGCAGAGTAGGTAGGATAGGTTCAGAAGAGGAAGGTTCAGAAGAGGACTGAGATCACGAAACGATCTTCATGTAAGAGAGGTGTTTCCGAAGTATGAAGTGTTTTCGAAGAAGGTGATGTCAAGACTAACAAAGATTTTTTTAGTGATAGGGTCATAATATCTGTACCCCTTTTGTGTTGGAGAGTATCCAATCAGAACACATTTAATGGCCTGGGGTTCAACTTTACTTCTGTGGTGAGAGTGAACGTGCAGAAATGCGATGCACCCAAACACTCGTAGGTTTAGATTTGAAATGAGACGAGAGGTTGGGAAATGTTTTTGAAATTGTCGAAGAGGTGTTTCGAAATTTAGAACACGACTGGGCATTCGGTTGATGAGATGGTGGATGTAAGAATAGCATCTCCCGAGAATAATGTAGGCATTTTTGTGGTAAACATTAGAGCTCGGGCAACTTCTAGAAGATGTCTATTTTTACGTTCGACAATCCCATTTTATTGGGGAGTGTCGACACAGGAACTTTGATGAATTATCCCATGTGTTCGGAGAAAGTCTCCTAGGATGTGATTGAAGTATTCAGTGCCATTATCCGTACGTAAAATTTGAATCTATGTTTGGAATTGTGTTTGAATCATCGAGTGGAAGTTAATAAACATGGTACAGATATCGGACTTGTCTTTTAATAGGTAGACCCAACCGACTCGAGTGTGATCGCCGATAAAGGTGACAAACCATTTTGTGTGAGTACGGTTTGGGACTCGGGAAGGACCCCAAACATCGCTGTGAATCATGGTGAACGGTTATGATGTTTCGCAAGTTCACAGACTTCACATTGAAAATTGACTGAACTCTTATTCAAGAAAATGGAAGGGAGTACACATTTCATGTATTGAATGCTAGGGTGTCCCATTCTAAAGTGCCATAACATAAGTTCACTATCTCTAAAGGAAGATGCAGAATCACAGATGTTAACTTGATACTGTTTACTCACGTCAGACTTATCAAAATAATAGAGTCATTCGCTTTCCTCAGCACTGCCAATTGTCTTCCCTGATGATAGGTCTTGAAAGACACAATGAGATGAGAAAAATTTAGCCGAGCAATTTGAAGTTTTCGTTAACTGACTTATAGATAGTAAGTTGCATGACAAATTTGGGACATGAAGAACTGATTTTAAAGTTATATAGTCAGAAATTTTAATACTCCCTTTTCCGGCTACAGACGACAGGGACTCATCTGCAATTTTAACTTTGAGATTACCGGCACATGTAGAATATGAAGAAAATAGGTTATGGGAGCCCATCATGTGATCAGAGGCTCCAGAGTCAATGATCCAGGGTGTATCCAGAGTCAATGATCCAGGGTGAACTATACTTTGTGGTGGATGTTAGAGCTCTTAAGAAATTACCTTTATGAGCCAGTGAACTTGATGGATTGGTTGTGGAGTTTTAACTAGATGATTGGAAGTTCGAAAACCATTTGTAGAGTTGCTCCATCTGCTCAAAATTGAACGCACCACTGGATTCTTTGGATTTTTCTGTTTGATAATCAACAAATGCCTGATATCTACGATTTTTATTGTTTTGCCTTAGTTTCCAATCGCTCGGTTTTTCATGTTTATCCCAACATGTGTCTTCTTTATGTCCCGATTTTTTACAGTATTCACACCAAAGTCGACCCCTTTGTGGTTTTATACCCGACCCAATTGCTGCCCCTTTAGAATATAGGCTAGTCATACCAGGCCCATTACTGAAATTATTTGGCTAATTATTAAAAACAGTTCCAATGGGCAAATTAGGAGACCTGTTACTGGAAGGCCCAATTCCTTTAGAAATAAGACTAGAGACTTCAACATTTGGAGGCCCAAATCCACTGGACTCATTCAACATCACCTTCCTCCGGTTCTCTTCACGCCAAACCTCTGCGAACACCTCTCGCGGCGAGGGAAGGGGATGCCGGCCAAGAATTCGCCCACAGACGTCGTCGAGATCGTGGTGGAGCCCTGCCAAAAACTCTTACACGCGTTCGTTTTCCAGCTTTTTTTGTGCTAAACACTGTCTTCAGCGCACTTCCACTCTTCGTCAGAACTTACATCAAGTTCTTGCCACAACCTACTCATCTCAAGGTACTAATCAGTCACCTCTCGTTCACCTTGTTTCGTTTGCCACAATTTTGATTTGATTTCGAAGATTTTTGAGGAGTTCTCAGAGTCCAAATACATCTCCTTTACGGCTTCCCAGACTTCTTTCGCAGTTGGAAGAAACAAGTATGCCTAGGGCTGTCCATGGGTCGGTTCGGTTCGGTTCTGAAGATACCCGAACCGACCCAAAACTTTCGGGTATTTAATAAATGGACCCGTCGGGTCCAAATATAATTATGGAACCGTTCGGGTCGGTTCGGTTCCGTTCGGTTCTGTACCATAATTAAATTTTTTAATATTTTCAGCAACACTACATAAATACAATTAATAACATTTCATTCGTAACTTTTACAAATTAACGTAGCCCAATTCAAAAAAATATACAAAACTAGCCGTCCAATAAGATTAATTCAATGCATACAAATACCAAAAAGTATATATTAATATTACAGCAAAACTACATAAAGTATATTCATTTGCTTCAAATTAAAATGGGCTAATAGATTTTAAAATGATTTGGGCTTAAAAATTAAAATTATGAAATAATCTAATTTATTCAATTAATTTGCTAATTTGTATAGGAAAAAAATAAAATAATTTAATTAATTCAATATAAAAAATAAAAAAATTATTTAGTTTCGGTTCTTGTTCGGTTCTTCGGTTCTTGGTCTAGACCCGAGACCCGACCCAAACCCATCGGTTCTCGATTCGGGTACCCGTTCGGGTATTTAATTTATGAAGAACCGCTCGGTTCGGTTCGGTTCGGTTCGGGTTCGGTTCGGTCCGGTTCGGTTCGGGACTTTTGGACACCCCTAAGTATGCCTTTCCGATGGCGGGTTGCATGGAATTCACCAGCCAAGCAGTCATCATTGAGTTTTCTGATTTCCACTTCTGGAGAAGGGCAGAATTGGTTGACAAGGGCATCTTGGTGTCGCCGGTCAAGTACCCTAGTTTGCCTTTTCCATCCACAATAAGTTTAATAGATTGGGCCCACTCACGAAAATTCTTCCCATTCAATTTTTCTACCGTGAATTGGAATGATGAATTTTCAATTCCTCCTGTATTCGTGGTGGAGGTTGCTTCCGGTTCACTGTTGGTTGATTCGGAGGTTATCGAACCTCTGTTATTTTCGCTGCTTCAGCCTTATTAGACTAGGTTAGAAATAACTTAGCTCTGATACCATGAAGAGAAATTGATTTCTATTATTTCTTCTTATTAATTTACAATTCAATACACCTACTTATAGTACAAGGAAAGAAGAAAAATATGGAAAGAAATAATTCTACAATCTAAGAGATTAAAATATTTCATATATGGAAAGATCAATCATTCCTAATCTTGACCCCAATCATTACGTGATTTCAACATTTACTTTTACTTCTCCTTAATGTTTTAAAGGGAAATCATGTTTGTTCTACAAGAACTTGGTTAGAATATTACCATTTTCTTGTGTAGTTCTCAACTTACTTAGGGATGGCAATAAGACGGGTATGAGACTGGTTGGCCATTCCCACCTCCATCCCATCGGATATTATTGTTACCTTGTCCCATCCCTATACCCGTTTAAAGCGGGATGGGGGAGGGGCGGGGCCCTGCCCCATTTATTTTTTCTTTTTATTTTTTATTTATTTCATTTTTTGCCTTTTTTTTTTAATATTTTTACTTAATAAATATTCTTACTTTTTTACCAATTTGTTAATATTCTCTTTAAAAATATGATAAATCTGTTATTTTTATTTGATAAAAAACTTAAATTTAAAATTAACTTTAAATGGGATGGGTAGCGGGGTGGGGACTATGATTCCCATCCCCGCCCCATTTACTCAATTAGGCGAGTAATTCCTGTCCCGTTCGGGTTGAACAAATTTTTTTGCCATTCCTAAACTTACTTAAATTTATATCATGATTATCTCTAACTAAAATTCAGCTAGTTGTTATTCTAGATACTTTTCTCATCTCATTTGGTCTTGTTATTTATTTGAATTCTATAAAACATTGCAGATGGCATTCGAACTTTACGGTATGCTGGCTGGAAGTGTGAGCCCCATGACAGGTGAGCATATCAAGCCTGCCTATGGTGGTGAAAATGAGGCTTTCTTGAGGAAAGTTGTGACTCCAATCTATACCACTATAGCTAAGGTTCTACTCCCAGACTCTGGATTCTTGAGAGGTTTCCTTTATTAAACCTTGGTACTTGCTGTAAATCTATGATGTTCCATTGATGCGTATCAGGAAGCTAGAAGGATCAAAGAGAAATCCAAGCATTCTCAGTGGAGAAATTATGATGATTTGAATGAATACTTCTGGTAACATTCTATCCTTCATTTTTACTATTTTTTTCTTAAATTACGTAACTTATACTTATATGCTAAATTGTAGGTCAGTTAATTGTTTCAAACTAGGTTGGCCAATGCGTGCTGATGCTGATTTCTTCTGCCTTCCTCTTGACAAGCTCCGGGAAGAAAAAAGTGAGGTAAAAATATTCTATATACTTCAAAATATTACATGCCAGTATGAACCTTGCAGGCTTTTTTTTTTTGCCTCGACAAATATTTGGTCCATCTGGGCCTGCTCTGTCACATTCCAGTTTGGTTAAAACGGCCGAGCGTTAAGCTATAGTTTGCTTGGAAGTCTTCATGATCACAACCATGAGACTAGCTCAAGGAAATATCACATCACTTTTAGAGATATCAAGGTGTCTATATGCAACGCACAATCCTGCAACTGTAAAAACTAATCGCCCAAGATATTGAAGGTTTTAATAGTTAATGGGATCTTAGTTCTCATATCCATAGCAATTGATCCTATGATTTGAGACTACTCCCAAGATTAAGGATATTGTCATATCAAAAATGAAGTAGCCAAGAGAAAAACTGATATCAGTGAATGTTTTCGAGGAAGGTTTTCTAATCATGATTGGTTTTATGTAGTCCATCTCATGGAACATACCAGTACGTTAAAACCCAATATCTCATTTTATAGACCGAGAAAAGACAAAGATATATATTTTGAGTAGGCCAAGAAAAGACAAAATGTTACGTATATTTGTAGTAGGAAATATGGAGGAAGAGCTCAATCGTAATTCTTAAATAAAGGCGTGATATTGGACTCAATTGCAACGAGAATAGATAATTGCTCACAGTTGCAACAGAAAGACAAAAGTAAAACTTTTATATTGTGACCCAATAACTTAATTTCATGCATGGTGGAGTCTCCAGAAAGTCTAAGTTGAGACAATCATCTCCACTCATCTCAAATAAGTTGAATTCTAGAACTTAAGACAGAGTTTTACCTTAGTGGAGTGTCGCGTGTACATGTGGTGGCATCAGCCTTAAGGCTGGTAACGTCAACTATGTGAGGCATAAGCCTTTTTAAAATTTTTTTCTAGTCAAATTTCGTCTATATGAGAGATGAAGATCAAAGAAAGGATCCAAATGAAACTGCTTTACGGAATGCCATTGAGTTCCCTCTTCTTAAGCAAGGTGAAAGAGATTTGGCAACTTTTTCAGATTTCCACAACTTTTAATATGGGTTGCATATTGTTTCAACTTTATATTTATTGTATGATGTTGTCACATTACTTGTCCAAATTCTTGATTTTAGCTTTTAATCTTTCTACTTGCTTACTTACAGAAGCGGCTTAGATGTTTTGTGTGTTTATTCTTAGTTTTGTCTTGACTTTGATCATCGACTTCAAAATTGTTGTTTCTGTTATCTGACTATTTTATGTATGTAGAACCATGAATCATTTAAAGGAGACCGATGGATGGGCAAAATCAACTTTGTTGAGATACGCTCATTTTGGCACATTTTTAGAAGTTTCGATAGAATGTGGAGTTTTTTTATCTTGTGCTTACAGGTCAGTTTCCTTTTAATGTTTATTTGTCCTGTAATCATCATTAAATTTCCTTCTCTTTTTCTGAAATTAATTAATTCTGTAATCTTATTGAAATTATGAAGGCTATGATTATAATTGCTTGGAATGGATCCGGCGATATAGGCACTTTATTTGAGGGAGATGTGTTCAAGAAAGTTTTGAGCATTTTCATAACAGCTGCAATACTAAAACTTGCTCAAGGTGGTAGAGCAGAAACAATCTCACTCTTTTTTATTAACTTGCAACTTCTAATATGACATTTTCTTATTTGATTTTTTTCTTCCATATATGTCCCCCCCCCCCCCCTTAATTTACACATTTCGGCCTTGTATACTTCTGAGATTAAAACCATCTGACGTGGTCACCTCATTCTAAAATAAGATAGTTTGTGATCAAGAGGAGACGATTATCTTCCTGCAAGAATATATATCATTCCCCTGTGCCGTAAACTACTACTATTGTTACTACTGTTATTATTAATATTATTTTATTTGTGTTTATGCAGCTGTTCTCGATGTCATTATGGGCTGGAAAGCAAGGCTGAACATGTCTTTACATGTAAAGCTAAGATATATACTAAAGGTTGTTTCTGCAACCGTCTGGGTGATTGTGTTGCCGGTAACATATGCTTATAGCTGGAAAAATACTTCAGGATTTGCGCAGGCCATTAAAAACTGGTTTGGCAAGGGTGATGGTTCACCTTCGCTGTTCATCATAGCAGTTTTAATTTACCTGTCTCCTAACATGCTCTCCGCATTGTTATTTTTGTTCCCATTTATCCGACGGTACCTTGAAAGGTCGGATTACAAAATTGTGAGGTTGATGATGTGGTGGTCCCAGGTTTGTCAACATCTTTGTCAAATAGTTATTTTTTGGTTTGAATATCTGTCAAAATTTCTTCTGATCTTGTGATCAGTGCATGCTATCTTCTTCACTGACATTATGATTTCGCTTGCTGCAGCCTCGGCTTTATGTTGGGAGGGGCATGCAAGAGAGCTCCTTCTCAGTTTTTAAGTAATATGTTACATTAATTTTCATATAGATTCACTTGACTAGATATTTACGTTTCCCCTAATTTAGTTTTGATGGTTTCGTTTTCCAGATACACTGTATTCTGGGTCCTCCTATTGGCAGCGAAGTTGGCATTTAGTTACTATGTTGAGGTGCGTTCTCAATTCTGTTTTAATTTCAACCATTAGATTATACCAGCCAACATAGGGTTTTGCTTTTTTACATTTCATTTCTTATCGAGATGCTCAACAGACTGAAATAGTAAAATTTATTTGATAAATTCACGTGATCCTTGTTTTCTCAGCAAACTCGTCTTGTAATTTCTCCTGAAAAGTGGATATGGGAAAAGAAGCTTACATCAAATTTTGACTATACTAATGAAAATATACTTCTAATGTGACTCTATCTATCACTCCTCCTCCTTCCTCTCTTGCACCAACACTTTGATTCAGAGAATAGAAAAGAAACCAGCACTGATAAAACTTTAAATCTTTATGCATATTAACATTGCTATTCTGGAGACACCAATTATGCCACAGGTTTGACCATTGGAAAATACATCTCTTGTTTGCAACTGGTGCTGACCATTTTGAGTCTTTATAATATTTACTAACCAGTTTTTGAACTAAAATATTGTGACTTATGACTTCTTAATCTTCTACCATTTGTTTTGCTTTTTGATTGACAATCTTGGACTTGGCCGTTCAGTTTCTGAAACCATTGAGTTCACTATGTGACTGTTTACTTTTCGTTTTCATGTCCTCTTCCTTTTTGGTCTATATGGGGCTTTGAAGGTGCTATGATGGTGCTGACTCTAAAATCAGATCCATTTGTTCCCTCTCGTTTCTCAATTATGATTGCCATTTTTAATCCTAGTTTATAATATGGAGTTCAGATTTTGGTTTCTTACATGCAAAGTAGGAATTTGATTCATTTTATTGGTTGCAGATAAAGCCTCTTGTAGGCCCTACAAAAGAAATCATGAATGTTCGTATATCAATTTACCAATGGCACGAGTTCTTTCCTCGAGGTGGTTATATACGCTATTTTTATTTTATGCTTGGGTTAATGGATTTCAAAGACTGTCAGACATGATATCATGTGTATTTTCATTCTGTTTTCAGCAAGAAACAACATTGGAGTAGTAATTGCTCTTTGGGCCCCTGTGATCATTGTATGTTCACATTTTCTTGTGGTGATTAATCTTTGCACATCTGTTGGGCTTATTTATTGATGTTATTTTATTCAATAATTACCTCCAGGTCTATTTCATGGACACTCAGATTTGGTACGCTATTTTCTCCACTATATTTGGAGGTATATATGGAGCATTTCGTCGTCTTGGAGAGGTTTGTTGAGCATTTGATATTCCGTTATTAGTGTCCTATTCTTTTTCTATGATATACACCCATGGCGAAAACAAATTCCCTGTTTATTAGCTCCTTAAATCCTATTGAACCAGTTAGTCTAAAAAACTATAAGTTGCTTTTAAGCAAACCCAAACTTGCTCTATGTCTGCTGCTCTATGTTCAGCGTGCTTGCTTCCTCTTGTAGTTTTACACACTGCGTCTCTGTCCTTAAGGTTTCATTTCTCTCCCACACGTTTTCTTCTCAGAATATAACAAATTAATATAAAATCATGTTGTGATAGAAATGATTCAAATGATTCTTGGCAAGGTGAGAGTTCTTCATTTAATGTTTGTAAGCTTTCTTTGTTCACCTGTTGGAAATAATATGATTTTGTTGGTCATATCTTCTCTATAATTCTTTTTGCTAATTGCATTTGATTTAATGATTGTTTTCATGTTCATTTTGGTGATTTACTACTGAGATCCTGTCCCATAGTGTTTCCCTAAATTTAGAGCTTGTTTGGGAGGGATTTTAATCCAATTAAAATTGAAAATATAGCCGTTATTGGGTCTCACTCGTCTAATAAAAGTCAATAATAACGGCTATATTTTCAATTTTAATTCCTTCCAAACAAGCTCTTAAATAGAATCTTCGTACTTAATGCATGGCCAGACCTCAAATTATCCTCCTTCTGGGGTAAAGATTGAGGTTCTTCCTTACGTTCAAAACCTGCATTTTTTAATGAGCAGTTTGTCAATTGCCTTGGAAAGATTACATGGAAATATAGTTTGCAACTAGGCTTGGAAGGCCACTGAAATGATTCAGAAAGTACTATCACATTGTTTCATTCTCCAGTGCATTACTTCCAAAACGTTATTCTACCGTAACATTGGTATTGTTGTGAAACCGTTCCCTATATTTCAGAAACATAAGTTTGTTTGCATTGCTGCTTTCAGCTCTTGGTTCTGTTAGGTAGTTCAAACAGTGATCCAGAGTTCAAGACATGAAATATTCTCAGGATGCTTGCTCCATTGATTTTAATTTACAGTTTCAGCTGTTCTTCATATTTAGATTTTGCTGCGCTCTTTAGCCCTTGTTTGAGCCCCATTTTTCCGCAAAAAATGCATTTTTGAATAGTGTTTTGTTGGAGATTGTGTGGTTAAAAAGTAAGGAAAACTTTTCGATTTACGTGTAATATTATTTTATAGGAGAATTTGTGGTTGAAAATGAGTTTTGTAAAAATGGGGGCCAAACATAGACTTAATGTATTGGCAATTTTTGTCCTGTGAACGCTCAATGGTTTCATCTTATTCCTGGAAATCTTCCCATTTCATGTTTGTCTTTTCCATTCATTCTCACTTTTTAGTTCTTAGCTGTCATTCAGATTTAGCTGAAGACTTTAACTGTAATATACGGCATTAAAGCATGCATGCTTATGGACAAGATAACTGTAATAAATGGCATTAAAGCATGCTTGCATATGAACAAGATTAAATTTCTCGACTTTTTGTTTATTCCGTAAGCATGATCCAGAAGAGCATCAACTTCTTGATGTATTCAATTACTGATAAAGTGCTGTGCACTGTCGGTTGTGTTTATGGATGAAAATCACTAATGTTTCTAAACAAGCTTCCTGGTTTTTTCGTAAAGCATCTGATTTTTTCTATTTATCTGGTATTATAAGCTATTTATCTATCTTAGTCATGTAGATAAGTGGTATTACACTCATTTCTAAAGTTGATTTTGCACCGATCAGTGCTCCTAAGCTGATGGAGTTCATGTTCTTTTCCGCCCTCAGATTAGGACATTGGGAATGCTCAGGTCTCGGTTTCAATCATTGCCAGGTGCTTTAAGTGATTGCCTGATCCCAGCAGATACAGATGAAAAGCCTAAGAAGGGACTGAAGGCTACATTCTCCCGCAAATTTACTGAGGTAAATAATGATTCATTTCTAGTCTGCTCACTATATTGTGCCCATTTATTCATGTTCTTGTTTCCTTTTATTGGTTTTTAAAGATCTATGATACCATCTGTGAATTGACTTGTTTTTGCAGATCCAATCTAATAAAGACAAGGAAGCAGCTAGGTTTGCTCAGATGTGGAACAAAATAATTGAAAGCTTTAGAGAGGAGGATCTGATAAATTATAGGTAAAGTGAAGCTGCCAACTTAAGGGAGTAATATTCTTAAGAGGATGTCAGAAGCATTGTCATTTCTCAAAGAATGCCTCCCCCCCCCCCCCCCCCCTCTCTCTCTCTCTCTCTCTCACATATCTATTTTCTGAAATACTTTTATTCACATCTTACTGCAAGTTAATTATTTTTTTCTCTGGTTATGGTTGTGGATGTACCATAATAGGGAAATGAACCTGCTACTTGTGCCATATCATGCTGACCCTGAGTTGGACCTTATCCAGTGGCCTCCCTTTTTACTAGCTAACAAGGTAGGATCATCGTACTGCTTCATTTTGTGAAATTTTTAGAGCAAACTTAGCGTAATCTATCACTGGTCTACCGTATAGCTTCCTGTAGCTTTGGACATGGCTAAAGATAGCAATGGGAGAGATCGTGAGCTGAACAAAAGATTGAATGCTGATATATATATGCGCTGTGCCATTCGCGAGTGCTATGCTTCATGTAAAAACATCATTAACACTTTGGTTTTGGGAGAACATGAGAAGCGGTTAGTCCATTGCACGAGTATAACTCAAAATTATTTTGTGCATGTATAAAATTCTTAATCGAAACTTACTCTTCGTGGTTGATAATTTTCAGCATTATAGATGAAATTTTTTCCAAAGTTGATCATCACATAGAGCAGGGTGATCTGATACGAGAATTTAATATGAGTAATCTTCCTAACCTCTATGACAACTTTGTGCAGCTCATAGAGTATCTGGTAAACTTTTTCATTACGTATTATTGATTTCACTTCCCCTGAGGATTGAGGTAGGTTGGGGTCTGATAGTATTGCATCGAAATCCCGCAGAATCAAAATAAGCTGGAGGACAAGGATCAAATAGTAATTGTCTTGCTCAACATGCTAGAGGTTGTAACCAGGGACATAATGGATGACACTGTTCCTAGGTAATGGCTTGCAGATTATTTTCAGACCAACCACAGTTGCCTGTTAATATGGATGTACTTTACTTGTTATTTTTCTACTATAGCTTGCTAGATTCCATTCACGGTGGGTCCTATGGGATGGATCAGGGGATGACTCCTCTTGATCAACAAGTTCAGTACTTTGGGATGCTAAAGTTTCCAATTACAGAAGATACGGCGGCATGGAAAGAGAAAGTAAGTCTTAAGTGCTGATTGGTAGTGTTTGGGAAGAGATCTTCTTGTGTTGCAAGGTTTTTAATTTAGCATAATGAACTCAGATTTGTAATAACAAAGGGGGTGGGGCGTGGGGTGGGGTAGCACTAGTGTTTGAACTGTGTAGACCTAATGATTATTGCTGTACAATCTGGGCACATGATTTTGCATAATCAATGATCTGTGATTGTAAAAGTGCTACTCGTGTGGTCAGATTGGAAGGCTTCATTTACTGCTTACTGTGAAGGAGTCAGCTATGGATGTGCCATCCAATTTAGAAGCCAGGAGGCGCATTTCATTCTTCTCAAATTCGTTGTTTATGGAAATGCCTACAGCTCCTAAAGTTCGCAATATGCTGTCCTTTTCGTAAGTAGCTTCAGATCAAGGCATTTATTTATGAACTTTAGATGTTCTTTTACGTCATAGAACAATATCAGGGCACTTTTTCCATTTCGTTTCCCTTTTTTATTTCTGCATTTCAGCTTCATAGACAGTGAATTAATTTGGGGAAGGACAAAATTTGGAACCTATAGATTCTGTATGGCGTTCTTTTTAACATTAGTTGCATACACCGTTAAGAAAAATTGTTTATCTTTACAGCCCATGAATATAGTTTGAAAACATGAGGCTTCTGTGTTTACCTTCAAGAATATCAGTTGTTGCTGTTTCCTGAGGAGAACAACCAGTTCATTCAATTGCTTGATGTAAAAAAATCCTCTGCTGGTGAATTGATTAATTCCAGGACTCTTATCTTTAAGAACAATTTATTGGTTGATAATGTTATTATGCAGAATATTTTGTTTTTTCTCTTCTTTTCTTCACCCGATTTCAAATCATAAGAGTGGACTGACAATCATTTTGCATATGACAACCTTAGATGTTTTCAAGAAGAAAGTGTTATTATTTTCTTAATGGTGAACCACTTGAAATAAATTGTTTCATATAGATTACCTAGTGCCTTTTACGTCAGTTCTTTTGGAAACACACATTTTATTCTGGAAACCAAATGTTATTAAGACATACTGGTGTTTAGTATAGGGACACTGACATAATTATGGATGATATTTTTCCATTTGTGCTCGTGTATTTCTTAACTTTTACCTTATTATAAATATTTTGATTTTGCTTTTTATAGCATCTTGACTCCATACTACGATGAGGAAGTTATCTTCTCCATTAATTTGCTGGATAAGCAAAACGAAGATGGTGTTTCCATACTTTTTTATTTGCAAAAAATCTTCCCAGGTTTGCTTATATTGGCTGTTGATTATTGTCACATACATAGGCATGATGTAGTACTTCTAGGGTGAGCCAATTATTAAATTATACAGATGAATGGGAGAATTTTCTGGAACGGGTTGATTGCAGCAGCGAAGAAGATCTTAAGTTAAACACAAGACTAGAAGAAGAACTTCGTCTGTGGGCATCATACAGAGGCCAGACATTGACCAAAACCGGTATCCCATACTTTATGCTTGTTTGTATTTACTTTCATCCATTTTCCATTAAATTGACTTTTTGCTCTTGACGTGCCCTTACTGTTCCAAAACAGTACGAGGCATGATGTACTATAGGCAAGCTTTGGAACTCCAAGCTTTTCTTGATATGGCAAAGTGGGAAGGTGATGAAGAACTGTTTCCTTGTAGTGCCTTCACCATCTACTATAATTGAGAGAACAGTCATGTATATTGGTTTATTCTTTGATACAGATTTAATGAAAGGTTATAAGGCTGCTGAGTCCAATACTGAGGAACACCAAACAAATGAAAGGTCACTACTGGCACAATGTCAAGCAGTGGCAGACATGAAGTTCACATATGTGGTATCATGCCAACAGTATGGGATTCAAAAAAGATCTGGTGATCATCGTGCCACAGACATTTTGAGACTCATGACAAAGTAAGTCTGGGGAATGGCAATTTCCCATTGATCAATTGGTTTAGTATTCAGTTAGTAAGTCCGTTGTCTTAATTTGGTGGGCAGGTATCCTTCTGTGCGTGTAGCTTACATTGATGAGCTTGAAGAAACGAGTAAAGATGGAACTGATAAGAAGGTTGAGAAGGTTTATTATTCAGCCCTTGTGAAGGCTGTACCTAAATCTGTTGACCCATCTGATCCAGATCAAAAGTTGGACCAGGTACAAGTCCTTGATGTAGTATAGTTGCTGGAGTATTATCACATAATGTTTTGGTCATATACTGAAATCAGAAAGGATGGGAACAAGAAAGTTAATGTGCAAAACTGCATTTCGATTTTGGGTTAAATATGTACCACTGATTTAATATATAGAAAGTGATACCATCAGTACATTTCTGCTAATATCACGCCCTCACTCCATTTCTACGAGTAAGCACTTTGGTATTAATTCTATGAGATTCTTCCATCTTGTGTTTTTATTTTATTTAAGAAAATGTAGTAGTTCTATAATTTATTCATCAATTGGTTTGATATCAACATGAAGCATAAGCTGGTCTTTGTTGTGTTTTCCCAATGCCCTCCCAAAACTTTTCCACTAATTTGTCACAATTGTTGGAAGTTTTAACAGTTAATTTATAAATCGTAACAAGTGTTGAAATTTCTTTCTCAGGTTATTTATCGTATTAAGCTTCCAGGGCCTGCCATATTAGGCGAGGGCAAACCAGAAAACCAAAACCATGCCATAATCTTTACGCGCGGGGAGGGCTTGCAAACTATAGATATGAACCAGGTATTTATCTGGATGGGTTGAACAAATGTATACCTGAACCTTTTGACTTGTGCCTAATTATTAAATATTCGATGTACAGGACAACTACATGGAAGAAGCCTTCAAAATGAGGAACTTGTTGGAAGAGTTTCTTAAGACACATGGTGTGAGGAAGCCAACAATTCTTGGACTTAGAGAGCACATATTTACTGGCAGGTATGGCAATTCAGGTTCCTAAGGATCGGAAATCTACCTATTTATATTCTGGTTAATAACTTCCATTGATTGTTAACTAATGTTATTCTTTCTTTCTAGTGTCTCTTCACTTGCCTGGTTCATGTCAAATCAGGAGACTAGTTTTGTTACAATTGGACAAAGATTGCTGGCCAATCCATTGAAGTAAGTTTGTGAAGAGATTGATATTTGACTTTGGAGATCTCTTCCAAATTAGATTTCAAGAATTGCGCCCTTAATTTTTTCTTGTGCCATTAATTTTCTAGCTGAAGTGTTCTTTTAATTATCAGTTATTTTAAGTTGAAGATACCAGGCGACAATTGTCATTTTGATTTTGTTGCATCTTTGTCTTCCCTGTAGTTGGATGGTCAACCTAAAAACTGTATCTACCGTGTCTCTATTTTCTTCCATTGTTTTCCCCTTTATTCCTTTATTTACATTGTTGTTTTCATTCTTTATTTCTCTCTCTCAAACACAAATATCCTGTCATTGTGGTTTTGGATTAAGTTCTTTTAGTTTGCCTTCCTATAGAAATCCAATATTTATGGTGGGGCTTAACCTGCTATTTTCATTATTAGGTTGTCTATTTCTGTATAAACATTTACCTCTATTAAAATTTTTTTTTTTTTTCATGCCGAGCATAGTCTTGAATACTTGCTCAATTTGACCCTTTTTACTCGTCTTCCACTATCATTCAGCAAACCTTTTAGTTGCTCAACCTTGTAAACTTGTGATTCTAAAGGTATTTAACTTGCCTTCTTTATTGTCTGTGTGGCTTTTTTATCTGCATCCTTCCTTTTCTATCCCTTTAAAGCCACTGTTTTTATGAGCATTTAGGACTCTCAAACATACAGCATGTTAAAACCCCTCTTTGGTTGTGAATATTTCTTGGCTTAGTTTGTTGCCGGATTACAAGATCAGTTATTGGTTCTAGTCCTCTGTATTTAACACACAAGGATATTATGTCAAGAAATTTTTGGTGACGGTGTCGATTTTGTTTTTTATGGTTTAGTTGTTTGCTGATTTGTCAGGGTTCGTTTCCACTATGGGCATCCAGATGTGTTTGATAGACTATTTCACTTGACGAGAGGTGGTGTCAGCAAAGCTTCTAAAATTATCAACTTAAGCGAGGACATATTTGCAGGCATCATCATATTCTTAAGACAACTCGTGTCTAATTTACAGTAGATTTAGGGATTAGCTGTTCTCATGCATCTTTTTATTCTGTGAAGGTTTCAATTCCACACTACGTGGAGGCAATGTTACTCATCACGAATACATACAAGTGGGTAAAGGAAGGGATGTGGGCCTCAACCAAATCTCGCTTTTTGAGGCAAAGATAGCTTGTGGGAATGGAGAGCAGACAGTGAGTCGTGATGTTTATAGGCTTGGGCACCGTTTTGACTTTTTCCGAATGCTGTCGTGTTATTTCACTACAGTGGGCTTCTATTTTAGTACCTTGGTACTGTTCAAACCATGTTTCATTTACTTAATAAGGTTATCTGCTCAAAGTTGTATCTAAACTACCGTTTTGTTTTGGCAGCTTACTGTGCTAACAGTATATGTGTTTCTGTATGGTCGTCTCTATCTGGTTCTCAGTGGACTGGAAAAAGGTTTGAGTAACCATCCTGCAATCCGTGACAATAAGCCTCTTCAAGTTGCTCTTGCTTCTCAGTCTTTTGTTCAAATTGGACTCTTAATGGCTTTGCCTATGATGATGGAGATAGGCCTCGAAAGGGGTTTCCGTAATGCATTAACTGATTTTGTTCTGATGCAACTACAACTTGCTCCTGTATTTTTCACATTTTCTCTTGGAACAAGGACACATTATTATGGAAGAACCTTGCTTCATGGTGGCGCACAATATCGAGGTACAGGTCGAGGCTTTGTTGTGTTTCATGCAAAGTTTGCTGACAACTATAGGCTGTACTCCCGGAGCCATTTTATCAAGGGAATTGAACTGATGATTTTACTACTCGTATACCATATATTTGGTGGTACATATAAAGGTGTTCTTGCATATGTATTCATAACTGTATCAATATGGTTCCTGGTGGGTACATGGCTTTTTGCTCCTTTTCTCTTCAATCCATCTGGATTTGAGTGGCAGAAAATTGTGGATGACTGGACTGATTGGCACAAATGGATGAATAATCGTGGAGGCATTGGTGTGCCTCCGGAAAAGAGTTGGGAATCTTGGTGGGAGAAAGAACAAGTACATCTTTTTCATTCTGGGAAACGTGGTATTATTTTTGAGATATTATTATCCGTGCGGTTTTTTATATATCAGTTCGGGCTAATATATCACCTAAGCTTCACCAGGAAAAACAAGAGTATTCTGGTACGACGTTACTACAATTTTACATGTATTTGAAGTTCATTGAGTAGTTTCAGAAGCTGCTGCTACAATATCAGTATCACTTTGCTTCTTTTACAGGTTTATGGTCTTTCATGGCTCGTGATCTTTGCGATCTTACTAGTGGTGAAGGTAAGCTGCTATATTACTTATGTCGAACTTATCTTTAATGCAGTTCCTTGTCAGTTTTTTAGAACTCACGTCTTTATCTTGCCATAATGGGGTCATTAAAGTGGTAGATAAAACTGGATCATAAGGTTGAGATTAAAAAACACTCATTTTTGAGTGGTGAATGCCTTTTCTAGGGTGAAAAAAATTTATCATTGTTTTTCCTTTTTCACGGTCAATAAAAGCCCTGAATATTTGCAGGCTGTTTCAGTCGGAAGGAGGAGATTCAGTGCTGATTATCAGATTGTGTTTCGATTGATTAAAGGCCTCATATTTCTTTCGTTCGTCGCAGTATTGATTACCTTAATAGCTGTACTCGACATGACACTAGTAGACATTATAGTTTGTATTCTCGCATTCATGCCCACAGGATGGGGATTACTATCGGTAAGTAAATTCTTACTCTTGGTCGGCTTCTTTGTTTCCCGTTTACCTTTATCACAATGTCCGAACTTAGTCCATGTTTGGTTGGTGATTATTGTATAATCACTTCTATTGAAACATACTTTTATCTGTACATTTCGTAGAACCTCAACTACCATCCATTTATCATCCACACTTTCCTTATGACACACAACTTATAATCACTTAATTAATTATTTAATCACCAACCAAACATGCACTTGGAAGCTAAACGTTTTTCTTCCATCCTTTTAATCAATTGTTGTTGGTTCTGTGTTTCTCACCCAACATTCTTCTCCTTTCAACAGATTGCACAAGCTCTAAGGCCTTTAGTCGTGCGTGCTGGAATCTGGGGATCAGTTCGAACGCTTGCACGCAGTTATGAAATTGTAATCGGATTCCTATTATTCACCCCTGTTGCATTCTTGGCATGGTTCCCTTTTGTTTCTGAGTTCCAAACTCGGATGTTGTTCAACCAAGCATTTAGCAGAGGTCTCCAGATTTCTCGTATTCTCGGTGGACCAAAGAAGGATCGCGCCGCCGGCAACAAGTAGTACTTGCATTCAGGTTAAAAACAAAAAATGCTCGAGGCTGTATATATTTCCACATTGATGGCTTCAGTTTATCTCTGCTTGTGGACATGCATATAATTGCATATCTATAGGTTCCTACATAGTTATAATCACAAATGATACTGGTATTGTAGACTGTTCAAATCTGCATCTACGTACGTATGTTTTTGCAGTTTTTCAAGTTTAGTTGTAAATATGTACAGATCGTTTTTAAGAAAGACGAACGGTCCCTTTCAAGTTTCAAGTGGTGGATTTTTTTGGGACTAATTCATCTCACCCCTACCATCCAAAGAAAATAAGCAAATTTTGAGTAAGAAAAATAAGAAATAATTTATAATTAATTGATATATTTTAGGTAAACTTCTCATCCGATTATAGGATTTTCTTTATTTTCAGTTGACATTTTATTCACATAAAAGTATGTAAACTAAAAAGTAAGAAATTTTACTTGTACATAAAAGTATACGTAAATTACTAGAAAGCTGAGACATTAAGTCCCGAAATTAAAATAAGATTTTTAGTAGATTTTGATAAAATTTGATGAAACGCGTAGTTGAAAAGTTGATGGGTCCATGAAATGTGTTTAAAATTAATTGTCGATTTTAATTAATTTTAATCCAAACAAAATAGGGGCTAAAATAGCAAGTGTAATGCATTACATAAAATTTTTATTATAGATTTTGATAAAAGAAGTGCTTTTTCATATTTAAATGCGTCGTTAAAAAGCAAGGAATAATTATGGAACTACACGTAAAATTATTCTATTGAGAGAATGTATGTTTAAAAAAAAAGTTTAAAGATTCTGTACCAAACGGATGAATATTACAATTATTAATATTTCAACAAACACGAAAATAAATTGCAAAAAATAGAGTTGGTGGTTAGGTTTGATTTTCATATTAATTAGTGCATACATAGGGAGTAATTAATTCTATACGAGAAAATTATTAGGGAAAGTATTATTAGCCTGCCTGAATTTATTACAAGTCTCAGTATATTTATTTTATAAATAAAGTAATATTCCCTCCGTCCTATTTGTATATGCTCACTTTCTTTATTTTCTTGTCCCAATTATATAGTCTTATTTATTTATTAAGAGCTTGTTTGGCAGATATTTTAATCCAATTAAAATTGAAAATATAGCCGTTATTGAGTCCCACCCGTCTAATAAAAGTCAACAATAACGGCTAGTTTTTCAATTTTAATTCCTCCCAAACAAGCTATAAGAATGTTTTTTTTTTGTTTACTAATATACCCTTATTTCTTTACTACTTCCAATAATAATTTACTACTAGTTATTGATAATTAAATGAGGGTAAACTAGGAAAGTTTTTGGCAAAAATTACTTTTTCAATAATATTAAATGAAATTTATTAATGTGTGTGAAAAATAAAACAAGCCTATATAAATGAAACGGAGGGAGTACAATGTAGCATTTTGAGTGTATACAACATCTCACCCCCATCTCACAAAGATAGACTTGAATTCATTTTTACGCAGTTTAAGAAAATTTAATTAATATAGTTGGTACAATAAATTTTAATTACATTTTCCTAATATACCTATATTAAAAAAATTATTTAAATAAGATATTCTTTCAATAAAATAATTTTACAAAAATTTAAAACTTTTCCTACTTTTTAACTACATATTTTCATGAAAATCTCCATTACAAAATTAACTCTCCTAGAAAATGGGTTCCAGGCTTCCAGCATAGCCTGATTTACGTAAAGCAAATAACATATAATTAATTAATTATATAATGGTAGCGTTTCAACTCATTCAAGCTTTGATTGCTTCCTTGCTCAACACGCCAAGTCTTCTACAAAGGGGTAGTGAAATCCAAGCCTCATCAACAATGCTTAAAGGTGTCCTTGCCTCGGGATCTCTCTTATTGAGGATGTTTCCCAATCTAGACACACTTGTAAAAACAAGATGACAGTCGATGCTCTAAGTCGAAACTCTGTTCATTTTACTTTTCAAAGCGATCTATATAAATTGTTGTTCATTATACCATTAGTCGCACAACAAGTGACAGTCGATGCTCTAAGTCGAAACTCTGTTCATTTTACTTTTCAAAGCGATCTATATAAATTGTTGTTCATTATACCATTAGTCGCACATCTCATACATTTATTCGTGTGTTGCTTTTCATTTTGTAAGTTAATAAAATGTGTTTCTTTCATCTACCACTATTACCAAAACAAAATTTGACACCTCTAATCAACATGTTGATGACTTTCGTCGTGACCACAAGAAGCATTCATTCATCACTCTTAACCCACAACCATATCCTCTATAAAAATCCAAATCCACTAGCACTAGTTACCAAAAATCGAGTGGCACACTGCCGTTGTCCTCACCTCTACTCATGTCACCTAAATTACCTTACACTACCTCTACCCTACACTTCTTCCACCTCCGCCACTCTTCCTCTTCCCCTCCAAATCACTAACAGGCGGTACTTTCCTATGCAGAATAAGACCACTCGACAAATCGAAATCTAACATCCACAAATGAACTACCATTGAAATCCTAAATACCAAATCCAAATCTAGGGGCGATGGGTCATATTTGTGGTGGGTTATGACTATGAATAGCATTATTCAATATTTATGGGATGGGAATCTAATTAGGGTAGCGTTTAGTAGAATTCTATGGGATTTAAAAGTAGTAGTTTTGAAAATATATAATTAGATGAAAATAAGAAATCCATAAAATAAAGGAAAAATTGCAGCAACGGTCCTACCCTTTTCAATTTTTACCGACTTTACCTAATCTTTATTTTGTGCCAGCGAAGGTCCATACCATTCATAAATATGCACCTGGGGGCCATCTGGATGAAAACCGTCCAAAACACTGTTAGTTGACCCGAAAAATTAAAAGAATGAGATATTTGACCATTTTAAGGGGGCAATTTCGTCAATCATGTATTAATCATTAAAATAATAAAACTCAAAAAGACAAAAAAAAAAAAAAAAATACCTAATCCATCCCCTCACCCACCCCAAATACTTTGCCTTCTTCAACACACCCATCCCCAACACACCCTCACCCTCTGTAATATTGAAGCTACTTTCATGGCGTCACTCAATCCTTTGCTCTCAAACCCCAAATTTACTCATTTTCTATCTTCATTTATAACTCATTTCATCGCCACAGTCCAAACGAAAGAGGGCCTTTATTAACCCCAATTTTCCTCTACAAATCTCTAACAAAAATAAGAACAAACCAAACATTTTTCTAGAAAAAAACTTAAAAAGTCCAAATGATTGATACTAGAGTAGCTGATTTCTTTCGTAGAGATTTAACAACTATATATGCGATATTCATATTCTACTACTCTTTCTCCTTAATATCTAAAATCAATGGAGCATAATTAATCTAAAAAAGAATCATATTTGCTGAGGGTGGATTTGTTTTTGATTTTGATGTCCCTGTTTGGCACCCATTCTATTCTCATTCTCATTTTTTTCTCTTTTTTCATTTCAACCACACATTCTTCCAATAAAATAATATTACACACAAATCTAAAACTTTTCATTACTTTTTCACCACATTCTCCCATCAATTACTATTCCAAAAATTCTCATTCCCATAAAATGGGTGTCCAACATAGTGATAGTGAGTTGGGTTAGATTTGGTTTTGGTTTTGGTGGCGACGAATGGTCACTATGAAGGAAGGAGAAGGCGGGGCTTGTGTTAGATTTGGTTTGGTTTTGCTATAGTGGGGTGGGGTGGTGTGGTGAAGATGTTCCTTTTATTTTTTTATTGTTTGTTTTAATTATTTTGAGGGAAATGTACAGTACTTTGAACAATAAATGAGGAAAAATATTATATGGACGAAATTGCCACTCCTTAAAATGGTCAAAATACCTTATTTTTCAAATTATCACGTCAATTGACAATGTTTTGGATGGTTTTCGTTCAGGTGGATCCCAATTGCATATTTATGAAAGGTTTAAGTACATTCACTAGTACAAAATGAAGGCCAGGATAAAGTCTGCAAAAATTTAAAAAGGTTAGAGATCACTGCCGCAATTTTCCCTAAGCTAAATGATGAAGTATTTTTGAGTTTTTGAAAAGCACTACAATTAGACGTGGTGTACAGTCAATACCTAAATTCTATCGTCAGTCAAAAACACTCCAAACGAATATTCCATATGCACGGAATTACTTATTTAATTATCTCCCAACTCTGAATCATTCATGCACAAACTATCTTTTCAATTGGTTAAGTGATTGCCTTTTCAATATGTGATCTTTGTTCAAAAATTTATTCAACCTTCTATTAGTGTAACCTACCTAAAAATAATGATTATTATGCTCAAGGTTATAAGAATCCCACATGGATAAGTATATTAATCAGTGTTCTAAAAAATGTAAAGCATGGTTAGCGTGGAGGTTAAGCTTCAAACTTTACAAGCATAGGAAAAAAACCTTTACTTGTTTTTATTATTATTTTAAATACTTAATAATTAAGCATCAGTTTGGTGGCAATTATTTTCAAAAAATAATATATTGAATAATAATTTTTAGGAGAATGTATAGTTAAAAGGTAGAGAAAAGTTTTGAATTTATATGTAAAATATTTTATTATGTGTTTGTATGATTGAAAATGAGAATGTAGAAAAAAGAGTTCGAAAATAATAGTTGTCAAATAGAGACTAAATCATTTAATAATTAAAATAATATATACCAAATATCTAAAATTATAAAATGCTATATTTACTTAATAATTTCTACAATTCATTAGTTATACAATTTTCAACTTTTCGAAATTTTTTTCACAGTTTCAACTTTCAAGATAAATCCTATTCAACACATTTAAAGGAACTTCATACATATTTTTGAAGTTTTCAATAAAACGTTAAGTCTCAAAATCATTATAAAATTTAAATGTTATATAAATCTTTATCTAATAATATCACGTTTTTACTTTTGTACATATAAAGTCATTTAAACACTTGAAACTAAAGTCAAATAAAAATCTTTTAAATAAATAAATAAAAAAGTTAATAAACTAAAGTCAAATAAAAAGTTTTTAAAAAATGAACAAAAATAATAAAACACACTTAGGCGTGTTGTGCATTAAGCTGTCACCTTAGCAGTTAATCGTTTAATTCGTGTTTACTGTTAAGACAAAGCGTTTTATTCGTATAGACACGCTTTTTAAAACATTGATATTAACAAAGTAAACGCAAATAGTATTACTCGGTGATAATTCATGAATCGAAACAATTCCAAATAAAACACAATCCTTAGCTACTAACAAGGATATCCAACTTACACACATACACACAATCGAAAAGGAAATAGTTTTTTCTTCATTTTTGGGTGTTGTAGCATACAAAAATTAACACCATACACAATCAAACATAGCAAAAATTACCATGTTACACCAAAACTTGAATTACATGTTTGGATGAGAATATAGTTTAACTTCTCGTCTCACGCTTTTACACACTTTTTTTTCAATTTTTTTTTTATTGTGTCTAGTCGAGTTTTTTTTTTAAAAATACTTTTAATGCTTTTTTATGCTTTTTTTTTTCTTTAGTTATTATATAATTTTTATATTGATTTAAAAATTTAATAAAATATTAAAAAAAGAATACGTTTTTATCTCGTCTATTTGGAGATTGAGGAACTTCAAAAGAATGGGGGCAGTAAATTGACATACGTGTGGGAATAAAGTGCAGAATATTAATTTAGTTTCTCTTTTTGCCCCCAGGGCATATCTCCCAGTGGCAAAGGGGAGGGCGGTTAGGGCTCAGCGCGGTAGTGTGCAGAGTTCGATTCCCCGCAAGGTGGAATTGGCTTTGTTGCAAGCGGGAGTTACCATAGGGTTAATAGCCCAGGCCTATCCATAAGCTCTCCACCCTGGCTCCTGGGAGGCACATCCTGCGATTTACCTCCTCCACAATGGTCCAGGGTAGGGTCGGTGGGGGCCCTCAAGGTTGGGGTTCAACTTTTAATTTAGTTAATAGTTGATTGCATGCTTGATGTGGCAGCAGGGGTAATATACCCTATGGGTTAGACAATTCTGACCCCAGAGCAATTTATAACCACTCAAGGAAATGATGATGCTAGGATCGGAAAAATATTTAATTTATCATGTGAATCGACATATGTAAATTTTTTTTTTGATAACCGTAAATGTCCGGAACATTTTGTACGCACCTCGATTAATTCCACGAGATCCTGAAATTTCACCTCAATGATCCTGAAGGGACTCGAATTAGTGACCATTGGAGAGCAAACCCAAGACCTGACCAATTGAGCAATCCCTCAAGGTTAAACCAACATATGTAATTAATTGTGTATAAATACTATTTTAAATAAACTCAAAATTAAAGTGAGCCGATAAGAAAAAAATACCACTAACCCTATATCTTAACTTTCAATTTCAAAAATTGGGTATTAATATTTTTTGGATTTTTCTAGATGTACAAAACCTTGTACAAAATGGATTACAAAATCGCCAAGTGGCGCCCCACTATTGGAGGGGCACCTGTTGCGTCAGGCGCCCCTCCAATAGTGGGGCACTACTTGACGATTTTTGTAATTCATTTTGTTATTTATTTTGTACTTGTAGCATCCTCCATATTTTTTTATCAAAAGTTTGGTGTATATCCCCCCAAACCCCGCAAATCCACCCGCTCATTGTATATTCACCTCACGACAGCCCCACCCATCCCAAATTCTTCAAAATTGAAATCTGTACCCACTTTTTATTTCACTATTTTTCCACCATCCACCCACCCACCCTTCCTTCCCACACAATTGAAGTCTTCCCAAATCGATCCCCATTTCCAACCAACATAAGCTCTCTTCTTCTTTTGTGCACCGCCGTCGTAGGAGCTCTCATTTCCTCTTCTGTAGTGAGCATCGTAGTGTGTGAAAATAACGTAGTTATGGTTGTTAAAGGAGTTAATTAGGCAAACTACACAGATCGGTGTCGAGAGGTTTATTGTCATCGGCATTCCTCGTTTGTCTGCCTTTATCCACTGCAATCGAGCTCGACAATGGCTCTGGGTGCAACGCGGCTGCATGAAGTAATGATGATACGCCTCACCCTTGTTGCGCGCGCGGGGTTTTTTTTGGGAGGATGGCGCAGTGATGGTGGGAATAAGTAAGGATTGAGCGATATGGAGGCTATTGATGAGGCGGAGACAGTGGCTAGAGGAGCGGACCAACCGCGGTGTGTGGGCGAAAGATAACATCCTGGCTGGGTTGGGATGCCAACTGCTTTTTTGTTTGTCTCCATGTTCTCTGCACCCAACTGCATTTTTGTTTGTCTCTACTTTTGATTTTGTGGTGATCGAAGTTTTGGGGATGAGTTTTGCAGTGTATTTTAGGTGTAGGTGGCTGTGGCTTGTTTGGGGATTTTGTTGGTGGGAGTGGTGGTTGTGGTTTGGTATAGGCAGCGGTAGTTGGTAAAAGTAGTGGTGGTGGTGGCGGTGGCAATAGAGTGTGACCAAGTCTATCTTCATTGTGACTCTCCGTGACCAGATCTTCATTGGAGGTGATGGCGGAGGTGATTGGTAGCGGATTGTGGTGTTGGTCTGCGATGTGTGAAAATTTGTTTGTGGTGACCCTCTATGACCAAGTATGCATTTATTGTGACCGATTTCGTCTTCATTGTGACTGTGTGTTATCAAATTAACAGCGAGTCACAAAATTAGACTGATTTGGTCACATTCAGTCACAGTGAATTCAAATTTGGTAACAATTAGTCACCAATTGTACATATCAGTGACTTAGTTACATACAGTCACAAATAAGACTGACTTGATCACAGACGATCTGGTCAGAGTTAGTTACACATAACATAGGTATGGTTACAAACAATAAATCTGGTCATATATAAAACAGTTAGTCACAAATTTCGTCAACTACAATACAACACTATTGCCCCCACATAGTACTTAAAAAATTGCTACCACTTCACCACCTCCACAACCACCATTAAACAAATCAACTCCTATGCACTTTTGTCACCTACAAGCACAATCATTGCCACTATGCAGATCTATTTTCTAAACACAGCGCCACCTCATCACTATCACTATCACCACCACCACCACCACTACCTGTAAAATTATTTGTGTCTGTAAAAGAGAGAGAGAGAGAGAGAGAGAGAGAGCATTTAAATATTTGAATTTTTCTACAGTGAGGTGGAGGTTGGGTCCACCGGGATTGGGAGTGTAGAGAGATTTGAATTCCTGGAGATTTCTGGGATGGGGTGGGGTCCGTGGGACGGGGATTATAATATCAATATGTCAGTTGATAGAGAGAGAGAGAGAGAATAAATGTACATTATATTATATTATATATTTAGGGCGTGTTCGGTTATGCTTAAAATCCAATTAAAATTGAAAATATAGCCGTTATTGGATACCACTCGTCTAATAAAAGTTAAAAATAACGGTTAGTTTTTTAATTTTAATTCGATTTTAATATTTATCACCTGATTTATGAAATATTTTAGAGAGTTTGTTAGTTTTGAAATGTGATTTTTATATGTATGAGTTATGTATTGTTCTCATCTAATAAATAATTAAGTAATTGAGCTTTAGATATTTAAATAAAGTGTGAGCTAGATTATATGCGTAGAGACCAGATCCATTAGAGTTGTATTTGACGATGTGCCAAAGAAGAAATAATCAAGACAATCAAGATTATGGATCAAGAAACCAAAATCAAGATCAAGAACTCAAGAATTGAAAGAATCAATATTCAAGATTCAAGATCCGTAATCAAGATCCAATAATAAAGAATCATTACCAATTAATTAAGGTATGTTTCGCATTTAATAATTTTTTTAATGCTTTGGAATGGAGGATCTTGACAGAAACGTAATTAGATTTTCATGTTCTTAAAATTTAAACTTTCATAAAATTCTAACAAGTGGTATCAGAGATAACTCAATGTTAAACCATTGAGATTAAAGAAATAATTTTATGGTTGAAATTCATACATTGAATTTTGGGATTTGTTGTTTGGAATGTGAATTTTAGTCATAAATTTCGAAATTCAGAATTTTTCAAGAAAGAATTTTTTGGTTGAAATTCATACTTTAATTTTATGAAATTTGGGATGTGAATTTCAAACTCAAGATGCCAAAATATGGATTTTTTGGAATATTTTTCAACATTACAACAACGTCATGGCGCCCAAACACGCTGCGATACGATAGGCCACAACGCCTAGACACTATGTTCACAGCACCTGGCAGCGCCCGTCTTTGTTGAGCGCCCAGTTTTTTTGGGGCACTGTAGTGCTAGTTTTTTCTTTGTTAATTTTTTTTTCTTTCGGCAACAAAAGAGAAAAAAATAAAATATAAAAGAGCAATCAATTTCAAATCTTGGTAATTAATATTATTAGATTACTAATTTTCTAAAATAGATTAGTTGAAGCAACATGTTATCAAAGTAAGCTCTTTTGCCTAAATTATTTTATTTGAAATATTAGAAAGTTTTGTGTGTACGTAATTCATGTGGATATTCACCGGCCCAAAAGAAAGTTAATATTTGACTGAATTATTTGCACACGTGTAATAATAAATTTGTGACAATGATAAAGCTTTCCATTATGTGAACATTGTATCGGTCCAAAAATAGATTTGATGTTTGATCGAATTTATTGTCAATATTTGATTATTACACCAAGAGTACTACTTACAAGTTGATATTTCTATCCAAAAACTAAATGTCAATGTTGTGCTCAGTCTCTTGTGATGGGGCTCACTGTTATTTGAAATTATTAATTTCTCAATATGGATTCCTAGGTGAACATGCTATTAAGGTTTAAGTTCTCTATTTAGTTAATCCATCAACTTTTGCAGTATATGTCAACATCAATTTAATTCCTGTGCTTGAACCCAAGTTTAAGAGCACAAAAGAGAATGTTTTGTAACGTTCTTGGTGGTATAGATCTAGACCTTGCGTTAAGGACTGAATAACCCACTAATTTTATGGATAGAAGTTTCGCTAATAAAAACGAGACTTGGATAAGTGGGATCGTTCAAACCGCATAAGTCTCGTGATCATGAAGTGTGGAATCCCAGTAACATTCAGGGGTGCTGTGTCCGATAAGATAACTACAGCCAAAGAATTTTTTTAAGAAATTGAAAAAAGTTTTGTAAAAGGCAGTAAGACCGAAACTAGCACATTTTTGGCGAAATTCATTTTACTAAAGTATAAGACTAAAGAAAACATAAGGAGTACAACATGGATATGTCTCATCTTGCTTCAAAACTAAATGCATTAAAGTTTGAGCCGTCCGATGACTTGTTCGCGAATTTGGTTTTGATTTTTCTTCCTAGTGCACAAGAAGGAGCTTTTGGCAGTAAGTCAAAAGTGTTAGTGAGATCTCCTTTGGTTAATTTAAGGTCACTTACAACTGTCAAAAGGGGAAGTAGACTCTCGATGAGCTCATTTCATATTATGTGCAAGAAGAAGAAAGTCTAAAGCAAGAGATAATTGGAAGTAATCACTTGATAAGTACATATAAGGATAAGTTAAAGTATAAGGAAGCCGCATCTAGTTCATCTCAAAAGAAACAACAAAAACTTGAAAAAAATAAATAATCCAGCTATTAATTTTGTGAAAATCTGGAACATATGAAGAGAGACTATACTAAGTAACACGTTTGGCGTGTAAAGAGAAGTACACTTTTCACTTTGGTTTGTTTTGAGGTTATTTTAGTTTCAATACCAAGACATACTTGGTGGATAAATATTGGCATCACTACTCACATAATTGTGTCTATGCGAGGTTACTTGAACAACCAAAAGCCAATTGATGCTGAAAAATTCATTTATGTGGGCGATGACAAATCAATTAAAGTCGATACTATTTGGACACTGTCTTTTTGGACAAAATTTGGTTTTTGTTTCTACATTTGATAAATTCAATTACTTTTGTTCGATTGGAAATAGTCAGTTTAGTCTTTTTTTTAATTCAAATATTGTGGATGCCTGTTCTTTATTTGGTTATGATAACCTATATTTGCTTAAAATCCGAGCCGTACATGTGTTTCGTAGGACATGAGGAGAACTTTAGAATTTGAGCTCCTAAATTATAGCAAACAATCTATTTTATTCATTTATAATAGTTTTATGAAACTAAATTTGTAACTTAAAATCAACAATAAAGCAACAAATAAAAATGAAATATTCAAAATATTTATATTACAATCAAATAACAATAAGAAAATGTATACAAAAATGTTCTAAACGATCACTTAAATACAACTCATTTTTACTATTTTTGAGGCAAAAATATCAATTAATTTTGTATAGTTGAATTGTTCAACCATTTTTTTTTCAATGGATAACATGACCAATCCATTCAATTTTTGCCGTGACATAGTTGATCGGAGATAAATTTTGATCAATTTTAACTTGGAGAAACTTCTTTCTGCTGATGCAACCGTAACTAGTATTGTTAGCAAAATCTTGTATGCAATGCAAGCATTCGAAAAACAACCATTCATTTTCTTTAAGTAATTTAGCACATTAATTGCTCTTTTTGTTTCTCTAGGTAAATAGCACTTCAAGACTGTGAACTCTGTATATAAGTTATCATCAATAATGTCTAAATGTCCATTATGATTCAAATACTGCTCAAGATTCTTACAAGATTTCAATAAACTATCAACATGCATACTCTTTATCTCTCCAAATTAAACAAAAATCCAAATGTCTCTTCATAATGTTTAAATTAGTCAAAGCGAGTTTTAATTGAAGATCTAGCTTGATCAATTATAAATAACTCTAAAAGATTCTTCAACTGATTGTGTTACCTCTTCAATGCTACTTTCATTGAACTGCATCTTTCTTCGAATGCCGTGTTTCTCTCGAAAAACAGCTTCAATTCCCATTTCTCTTACCATTTGTTTAACTTCATTCATGTCATTACCAAATCTAGGTTTTCTATAATTTTCGAGAAACAAAATAAGTGCTTCTAAAAGCTTGGTGGCTTCATTAATATCCATGTTTTCGGCTTGAAAAAATTTACTCACAATATTGATAGCATGCAATAACTTATATCAAATGACCATGCCAAGCAATAGTGTTCGCGTGAAACCCGCAAGCGTACGGGATCGATGTACAAGTAATCAAATATGTGAGTTAAGAGTATCGTTCCCACGAGGAATAATGTCTAATTTGTGGTTCAATAGCTACTATTAAATTCGAAGTGTGGTAATATCAAAAAGAGATGATTTATATGTAATCTATATTAATCCTAAACTAACAAAACAAATGAAGTACTTATTTATTATGTAAATGTTTGTATTGGAATCGTGAATCCCCCTATTCCCATTTAATTCAATTCTTAATTCGTAATCTAGTAAATTCAGGAATTCAAGACAATCGATAATCTTGTTATTTAATATTCTTTTCCAAGATATATTAAACCTATGTTTAACAAGTCTCGATCCCATTCCTAGTCTGAATTCATATGAAAAACATGCATTGATTCACATGATTTATCACAATGATTGCACATGCCATAGATATTATTTCTAATACTTATTGTCCATGTGTTGATTTTGCACAATTCTAGACTCATTGTGAGTATTCCTACACTACAATATGCAACTTACTATCTAATTGATGATCAATCAATCAAATAGTTCAATGGGAATGCAAAACCAATCAAGAAAAATCAAGAAGTACTAAATTAATTGTCTCGAATCAAAACAAATAAGCAATATGGTTCATCATTCATCAAATACAATGAAAAACTAGCCTAACATTCTTATAATTAAATTACAGAAGAATAATTGGAAAAACATCACCCGAAAATAAGAAAGATGGAAGAAGTAGGAAAAATCCACGTTCTTGATGTGAATCTTGAATTCGGATGAAGAATCTTCAATATCCTATGCAATTCCCCTTGATTCCACGTTGTTAGCCATGTTCTTCGCCTCCAAGATATGTATAATATAGAGATTTTTAGGTCTAGGTAGGTTCTCCATATGTATTTTGCTTTTCTCTATTTGTAGGAGTCAAAAGTTAGTTGAAAATCACATCCAAATTGGTTTCCAAAAGAGTTCTAATCGAATAAGGAAATTGCCTTCGCACGCAGATTTTTTTATCTCTGCACAGTAGTCCGTATTTTAGTCATAACTTTCTTTTCTGATATTAGATTGAGACGATTCAAAGTGAGTTGGAAAGATAACTCAAAGGACTACGACTTTGATAGAAATAGAGCTTTCCAATTCAGACGTTTACTATGCCAAACAGGGGTCTCAATTTTTAGCTAGAAATCTGGAATATATCTTGTGCGATTGGAAATTGATTTTGATAATATTTTGATCATATTCCATTCCTTCTTGAATTCTAATTCCATCCAATTGTCTCCTAACAATTTTCAAAGTATCTTCTTGAGGTCCAAATCAACCACTGAGTATTTTCAATTTAATCCTCAAACTTTGGATTTTGCCATTTTTCGTTACATTTTGCTTATTTTCTCCAATTATTCATCAGATATCGAGTTTTACCTACAAGATGCAATGTGACACAATTTAGGTCATATTTTGCCAAAAGAACAATAAAATTCTATAGTTTCAAGCCCCGAATAAGTGTAGAAAATACACTTATCAAACTCTCAAACTTGAATCTTTGTTTGTCCTCAAACAAAATTAAAATCTAACCAACACACAAACGCGCAATGCTAATTACCTAATTGGTGGTCAATCAATCAAGAAAAGCAAAAAAAAAAACTTAGTTAGTTAACTTGACTTTTTATCTCGGGATTGAAATCATAATATCAAATCTATGCGCAACTTCAAAATCACAATACAGAAATTAAAATCTACTTTTGCAATGTAAAATCGACGTGCGTGTGTGAAGAATTAATCATAGCATTATGAATTCATAAGTTGTTTCAATTCCCGACTCTCAATAGTCAAATATGTTCTTTCATCACTCGTAAGATTCACACACCCCAAAACATTTTTTCCCCTCTTTCCAAGTGTGTGAACTAATGTTGAAATTTTATATTATCCTCACCTATCTAGTTTAGATAAATCTTACTAATTGCAAGTCAATATATTAATAAATAAGGATTCTCCATTGAATTGATTGCTTCAATCTCTAGGATATAATTATGCTAACAATCTCTTATTAAAAAGTCAAATTTTCTTAAATAAAATGTTTGGACATAACCAAGGTATTTGATGCGTCTTCTGTTTCATGCACATGTTTTTTTCTATATTTTTCTCAATTTTTTTCAACACTTTTTTTTCTTTATTTGCAGCATTCTCTCTCTTAAGATTTCTAAATGACCCACATAACAAGCTTTAGGTCGATGACTTCCAAGTCAGTTGACTTTAGGGAAACATGTTTTAGCACTCTTTCATGCTTAATAACTAGAGTCATAAAGGCTACGAAGAGAATTTTTCAAATAAAATGTGTTTTTTTATGCCTTTATTAGTGCAATTTCCCTCATTAAATACCTATCTAAATAAAACAACATCTAACTTGAAATTTTTGCCTAATTACATTCTATTGACCTTAGACAATCCACACAAGATTTTTAATTTCACACATGGAATCCCTATTTATCTTAACATCTTCATACAACAGTGAAATCCCCAAAACTATTATAAATTTGGTCTAAGGATGTAAAGTTTAGTGGTTTTGGATTTAGCATCTATGGTCCACTATTTCAACATATCGAATTATGAAATCAACTCATTCCTACACAATGCTTAACTTAATTTATGTGCTCAATATATATCAATTTCACATGGAAAAGTAAAAATTAATCTAACCATGTAACTTATTCACCATTCATATCACAATTAATGATTCAATATATTTTTTTTATTACCAGTCAGCCAACTAACTCACACAAACACATAAAAGAAAACATTTTTAAAATTTTTGCAATTTTTTTAAATCTAAACTAATGCAATAAAATCACACAAAGACACATAAACATAAGAATGACACAAACACTTTAAAAAAAATGAAAAAAAACAATAAAAATGAAAACTCATGTTTTCCACCCCCAAACTTAAACTAGACATTGTCCTCAATGTCTTAAATTCTAAATTTGCCTATAAAGAGGTGGGGAAGAAAATGAAGAAAAAGACTCCCCTGATATGGAATGTATTCCAATGGCTAGCTTTCTATTGCTCATGTCAGCTCCTTAGTCTTGGTTAGTTTAAGTGTTGCGGGACATCATGTTCTTGTGCAATATAAAACATTAAAACCAAATAACTGGAACAAGTGTTACGCAGTTCTAACATCTAATAAACCACTAACATATCGAAGATCTAAGGGGAAACGGGGTATGGATGATGAGTCCCTAAAATTGAATAATAAAAAACTAATCTAAATTATCTTAAATTATTCTAAATCTAAAAAGCAGAATAAATTAAAGGGATAGAAGTATTGGGTTGCCTCCCAACAAGCACTTGTTTAAAGTCTTTAGCTCGACTCTTGTTGTTTTTAGGCTCTTCATGGTGGTTTGAAAAGAGAATTTTTAGCCCTGCATTTTAGATGCTGGTTGCACCTCTTCGGTTCATCCTTGACTCTCCAAATAATCATGTTTTCATTGTTGTCCCTACCAATAATTCCCCCTACGTCTGGCCTATCTTTGTAGCTCTCGCAGTGATCCACTCGTCGGCAATCCTCAAAGTGGGAGAGTTGCTTGATTCTAAGGGGAAACGGGGTATGGATGATGAGTCCCTAAAATTGAATAATAAAAAACTAATCTAAATTATCTTAAATTATTCTAAATCTAAAAAGCAGAATAAATTAAAGGGATAGAAGTATTGGGTTGCCTCCCAACAAGCGCTTGTTTAAAGTCTTTAGCTCGACTTTTGTTGTTTTTAGGCTCTTCATGGTGGTTTGAAAAGAGAATTTTTAGCCCTGCATTTTAGATACTGGTTGCACCTCTTCGGTTCATCCTTGACTCTCCAAATAATCATGTTTTCATTGTTGTCCCTACCAATAATTCCCCCTACGTCTGGCCTATCTTTGTAGCTCTCGCAGTGATCCACTCGTTGGCAATCCTCAAAGTGGGAGAGTTGCTTGATTGGATTTTCCATGGTGAAGCTCTGCTATTTATCTTCAACCCTCAAGACTATCTCATTAGTATCAAAATCCAGCAAAACTCGGCTTGTAGACAAGAATGGCTTTCCTAGGATTATTGGCATCTGATATGCCTCTTTTATGTCCTGGATGATAAAGTCAGCTGGAAAAATAAACTCCCCCACTTTGATGTGCTTCAATGTTCGGTCTGCCAGCTGAAGGATTATAGACACAGCTTTAGGATTACCCAATCATAGTTTCTTGTAAAGAGGTAATGGGACTAGATTAATACTTGCTCCTGAATCAATTAAGCAATTAATAGTATTTAAATTTCCTATAGAGCAAGGTAGAGTGAAATTCCCTAGATCTTTAAGTTTGGGAGGGATCTTGTTCTGGATGATCGCGCTGCACTCTTCAGATAGAGCTATTGTTTCATGTTTGGGCAGCTTCTTCTTTTTGGTCAACACCTCCTTCAAAAACTTGGAGAATTCGAAATTTGAAGAATCGAGTCAATGAATGGGATGTTGACATGCAGCTTTTTGAGGATTTCCATAAATTTAGTGAGCTATCTCTCTAGTTTAGTGTTTTGCATCCTTTGAGGAGAAGGAATCAAAGATGTGAGTGCTGTGCCAGAAACTGTTGTCTTAAGTTGTGGGCTGTCGGGGACTAATTTTTTATCTTTCTCTGTTGTTTTTTCGGATTGCTTCACATGTTCCTCGCTCTCAGTAGATATTTTATTTTTCTGTCTTCTTCCTCTTTGCATTGATTTCTGGCAACTGAACACTACTCCTAGTCGTGATGGCCTAAACCTACTCGGCTATTGGTTATCGTCGAAGTCTTTGAGGGAATGGAATGAGTGGCACATAAGCCTTGACAGAAGTCTTGCATAATTCACCCCCTCAATCGCTAATACCTGCTCCCGTGGGTTCTTCTATGTATCGCTCGGCAAGGTACCTTGTGGTCTGTTGGCTATTTAAGATGTTATCTGTCCCACCTGCTGTTCCAAGTTTTTAATCGTGGCCTGTTCATTCTGGATCCCTGTCTCAGTCTTTGTGATGTACTGAGATAGAAAATCTTCCAATGACGTCTTTCTCTCTTACTGTTGATGATGTTGGAACCCTGGTCGCCTGTTCTGATTGATTCCTCCTTGCCCCTGATTGTTGGACCATGAGAAATTTGGATGGCTTCTCCAACCCGGATTATAAGTGTTGGAGTAGGGATTGTTCCGTTGCTTTGGAAAGTTCTGTACGTAGCTAATCTCTTCGGGTTTCGAAACTTGTGTAGATGCCAAAGGACAATGTGCAGTAATGTGGTCTACTCCACAACCTTCGCACACAGGTGGTGATTGGTGTACCATGTTGATTGATTGAGATAGGTTATCCATTTTCCTTGTAAGAACCTCCATTTGTGCCGCCATGCTGTCATTGCATCCACGTTGTGCACCCAACTGTTTTCCTTGGAGCTTCCCTATCAATTGACCACATCAATTGATTCTCGGCTATCCTTTCATACAATTCATAGGCATCATCGACGTCAAGTTTCATCACTGATCCTCCCGATGAAGCATCTATCATATTTCTGAACTCTTGGTATAGCCCGTTATAGAAGAAATACTGTTTAGCCTCTTTTGGAATGTTTAGGCAAGGGCATTTTCTGAACAGATTTTTAAACCTCTCCCATGCTTCAGCATACGAGTTCTTTTTGCTTGAAGGTGTGGATTTCATTCCTGATTTGGTTAACTCGAGAAGGTGGGAAGAATTTCATGGTGAATTTTTGAACCATATCATTCCATGATTGTATACTTCTTGGAGGTAAATAGAGGAACCATACCCTTGCAGCATCCTTCAAAGTATGAGGAAATAATTTCATTCGGAATGCATCTGCTGATATCCCTTCGTGACTAATGACTTCACATAACATAAGAAATGCTGAAATGTGTTCATGAGGGTTCTCCATAAATTTCTCGAAAAACCTGATGTCTTGATGATTTTGGAATAGATTTATGACATCCGGTCTGAGGTGGAAGTTAGGTTGTCCGAATGGAGGATAGACCACGATGGGTTGCACTGGAGCAGGAATTGGATTTACATAATCCCCAACTAAAATGGGAGCTTCATTCTGGATGGCTCTCTGTTGATTTGGCAGCGGTAGTTGATTGTGCACTTGACCCTGAGCCTAATTCTGTGGTTGATTCTGATTATCAGCCATTCTCCTTACTTGATGTTGTCCTCTTATGCGATTTCTGAATGTCCTTTCCATTTAGTGATCTATTGGAGCTAGATCAACCTCTTCAGGGGCTTGCATACACCACGTTTACCTGAAAAGAGTCAAGAAAAAAAGAGAATGAAGCGAAGTGATACTAGCCTCAAACAACAAAAATAACAATAAATACGAATCTAGAATATCAGTAACTAAAATAAACACCGTTATTCCCCGGTAACGGCGCCAAAGACTTTACGCAATCTTTGCATTTCGGCAACGGCGCCAAAAACTTGTTGCAGAATATTCCCGCAAATGTACGGGTTCGTTGTACAAGTAATAATTATGATGAGTGAGTTATCATCCCAAATAGAGTAAGGTTCAATTCTAGTGTATCCGATGTATCTAAATTCGTAACAATAATAAAAGATAGTTGATTTGTGTTTAATTACGTTCTATGACTACTAAAGCAATAAAAGAAAGAAAGTGGTTTTTAAATCAAGTGTGGATGAATGTATTGGATATCCGAATCCACTACTTTACTCTAGAATTCAATTCTCAACTTGTGATAATTAATTCAATCTTTGCATTCGTGAAGATCAATAATTCCACTTTTATTTATTATTCTTTTCCAAGATATAATAAACCATGTTGACCACGACACAATCCTATTCTAGTCCGTATTCATATGATAAACATGCATTAAAACATATGATTATCACACACGATCGTACACTTCACAAATATTATTTATAATATTTATTCTTCGTGTGTTTCATATACATTGTTTTACCTATCGTGAGTTTTTAACACTACGAATAAGAAACTCATTGTCTTAATGGTGCGCAAGTATTAAAACAATATGAAAAAGCATGTATATAAAATCACAATGCAAGAATTAACTAAAAATCACAAGTCTTGAATTTAAAACTAGAAATCAAGTAGTTTCATCATCCATCCAATACAAATAAACTTAGCCTAGCATATTGATATGAAAATCACAAAATAAGATTTGGAAAAAAACACCCGGAATGAAAAATAATGAATGAAAGGTGAAAACTCAATTTCTTCTTTGTATTTCTTCAATTCGGACTTTGAATCTTCAACCTCTTGTGATAATCGCCTTTGAATCTTGTGCTAGTCTCTTTCTTTTGGTGAAATTTAGGATTTGATATGCTCTGATTCATTTACGCCGTTCACTTCCTTAGAAAGTAGGTTAAATTTGATTTTTATAGGAATTTGGATAAAACCAGGAAATTGGGCCGTTCACTCCCAGAATTAGCCTGTGCGCGTGCACCGTGTTATTCTTTGCCCATGGGCCGTTCAATTGGTTTGCTCTCGATAAATAAAAACTAAGCCCGTGCACACGCGAAAGATTTTGCCTGTGCGCGTGCGCATGCATAAAATCTTCCAATTGTTGCACTTTGGTCTCCGAATTTCACTCTTTGTTTATTTTGGTTCTTTTGTATTTTCTTGACCCTCCATCTTCCAAATTCGTCTAATTGACTCCAACATCTCTCCAATCATCGATACTAGATCTGAATCATCTATTATCATTTTGCGATTTAGTCCTCACACTTTGGATTAGGTCCACTTTAGCCAATTTTTCGCTATCTTTGCATTCCTTTTTCCAATTTTTCATCAAACATTGAGTTTTACCTACAAAATGAAATATAACAGAAGTTAGGTAGTATTTTATCTAAAGAATAGTAAAATATCATCATTTATGACCTCAAATAAGTGTAGAAACTACACTTATCACACCCCAAACTTTGTATTTGATACAATAGAGTCATTTTTTGCTATCTTTGCATTCTTTTCTCCAATTCTTCATCAAACATTGAGTTTTACCTACAAGATGCAATGTGACACAATTTAGGTCATATTTTGCCAAATGAACAATAAAATTCTATAGTTTCAAACCCCGAATAAGTGTAAGAAATACACTTATCAAATAGCTCAAAATTCTCAATAATGTTTCCCAAGTCAATTAAAGTGCCTCTTATTCATACAAATTGCTCTTTAATAGGCTTGACACTTTCCACATGACTTTCCAAGAGTGTTTGTGACAATGGCTTAAGTGTCAGACCTTTAACCTTATCTTTAAAAATTTTCTATTATTTGGAAGAAGAAGAGAACACTGTCAAGATGCATTTTATCACTCAAAATAAGGACATAACTTTAGAACAACAGTTTACCATATCGCATAATGTTAGATTAAGGCTATGATAACCACACGGAGTATAGAAAGCTGTAGGACTTATTTTAACTAACCTTATTTGTACACCTTTATATCTCCCACTCATGTTAGCTCCATTGTCATACCCTTGACCTTTTATATTATCAATATCAAGCTCAAGATTCCTTAACACATTTTGAAGCTTAGTGAAAAGTCCAAGTCCTGATTTATTATCCACCTTAAAAAATTCGATCCAATATTCTTGTACCATCGACGAGTCTATTGAATCGCCTATGCATCGCATTACTAGAGACATTTGCTTCTCATGACTCACATATGTAGTACAATCAAGTATGATAGAAAAATATTTTGCACGTTTCACTTTTGTGACAATTGCACTTCTCATCTCGCGTACCAAAGTTAGTATCAATTCATTTTAAATCTTAGGACCAAGATACGTATACTGAATCTCACGTGCTTGAGCGCGTCGAATGTGTTCTTTCATTATTGGATCAAACTCAGCAACCATTCTATCATTTGCAAAAAAAAAAAAGTCCATTGTTATCAAAATAAAGTTGCTCACAATATCTTCGAAATGCCAAATTATTTTTAGCGAGTCTTTTCACAATAGCAATTGCACATGTTTCCAACGCTCCGTTTCTTTGTTGATGGCCAATTGTATGCTTTCATCAATTGTATGTTTTGTTTGAAGCCTATTTTCCAGTTTCGTCAAACTAGTCATACAACTTTTATGCTTCCCAGACACTTCATGATTTGTAAGGTGCCGATGCACATTATGCCAATCTTTGTATTCGTCATTACCCAATTGACCAATGTTTTCATCGTTTTTCTAACTTAACTTATCTAAAGAAATTGAATTCACTAACCATCTTCTATCAGTTGTTTGCTCATTTGAAAGTAGCCGCTTATATTGTGATGATTCAAAATGTCAATCTTGACTATATTTGGGAAAAAAGATTTCATCAAATCTTTTTGGATCCATTTCAACTAAAAAGTCCCTTGTCTTTTGATCAACGTGAACGTCCTTCTAATTTCTAGGATCATCAAAGTTCAAATAAAAGCAATTCTCTTGATTAAATCTTCATGTTGAACATTATCTTTATCATTCTGCTTTGATTCATCCACATTGGCATGTTCAATCATTTCTTCGTTCTCTTTCCATTCATCCACCTTATAATTATCATTCTTATTCTGTTGTTCGTCAATTACTAAATTTTCTGGTCTTCCTTCATTCTCTTTTATTTTCTTGTTATTAAAGTACTTATCCATATATCACGTCTGACTTCGAATTAATGCATGTACTCTTTCTCTCCTTTACTTTTTTGAGCTCCAGATGCATATTTAGGAGCCATGGTATTTGACTCAAGTCACTCAACAGCAAACAGTTACTGCAAGGTGAAAAAAGCAAAGGTAAAAATAAGCTGTTGGAATCCCAAAGGAGTCCATAAATAACATCCTAGCGAAGGTCACCGAATAAAGGCAAAATGGAAATGATAACATCTTTAATTTCTTACCTCTCAATTTTTATTTTTATGACTTGGGATTGGGACCCAACCTGGCCATACCTTTGTCTTTATGGATTCAATCTTTAAAAAGAGCACTCCACGTTTAAGCCGTTGAATTGATTGTATAATTGTATAAAACTAAGCCCAATTCAACTTTGAAATGAAATAGAAACTCTTCACTTTCTCTTCTTTTGGTGTCAAGCTTTGCCAATTGCCATCAAAATAATTCATTCTTTTTCGTCCAAATTACATTTGAATATTTGATTAAAAGCTGGGAAAAGTCCTTTAGAAGATTCAAAACCGATGAAGAAAGTGGAAGTTCAAGATGAATACGAAGAACATAGCATACTGTATAGCATCAACTTTTGGAAACCGCAAGAAGAAGTCAGCCAATAACGGCAATGTCACCCCAAAATCCTAGAATAAAGTTAAGAGACAAGAAAAAAAATTGAAATACTAGTATATGTGTGGGAAAGATAAAGAAAAAGAAGAAATTTAGATTTTAGACATACCTAAATGCCAAAACAGTATGGAAATTGAAAAAGGAGCGGAGAAATTGAGAGGTGGATTGTTGATGGTGAATCGGTGTTGACGACCACCACATCAGCTCCGACCTCCATCCCTGTTCTTCCGTCTAGGTTTTGCTGTTGATTTCTCAAGCTTTTGGTATTGACTCTGTCTCTAGAGGTTTTGAACTTTTGAAGGCTTATGCATATTGGGTTTTATTAAAAAAAAGGAAAAAAAATTGACCAACCTAAAAAGTTGGGCTTGAGACGAAGGCCTCTCCTCAGGTCCAGCCCTGCTCGAAATTATTGCTTCTTATAAAGAAATCTTAAATGCGAATTCATACGGTATTAAATATAAATTAACCAATGAGAATTTCGCTTCGTTATGAAGTGGGATTAGTCATTTCACCTTGCCATAATCTATCTAGGAAGAAGCTTTAAAGACTGCAATTTAAATTCTCAATATAGTTCTAAGTAAAGCAACTATTAAGAAGTTACAAATTTTTAAAGATCCTACTATTAGGCAAAATTTGAAATATGAAATTTTCGATTCGTTGAGGATGTAGAGTTTGCGAGGGAAAATAAGGTTTTAAGGATAAAGATTTTATCTTTGAAGAAGGATATGTATATATCGCTTCTGTTGTAATTGACAATGATCAGGGTCAGGGACAAATTCTTAATCCAGATCTTGTTTAAGAAGCAATTTCGTATCAAGACAATATTATAAAATCCCTATTAACAATCAAGAGATTGTTTAAAAAAAAAAACTCAACAACCTTAAGAACAATGCCATTAAGCAAATCTACTAGAGAAACGAGAAATGTAATTCTGGATGACTTTATAGTTTTCTCCAAGAAACTAAGGATAGCATTAGATTGATGGAAGCAGATTTGATCAATCAACTTTCATCAAACCATGAAAATGAACAATTCTCAACAATGGATTGATGATATGAAAGACAACAACGTTTTGGAGATCATCTTATTGCTTGAAGGTACGAATCCCATTGGTTGTAAATGGATATTCAAAATCAAGAGGGATTTGAAAGTTGATGTGGAGAGATATAAGACTCGTCTTATTGTAAATGATTTTACTCAAAAGGAAGGCATCAACATTAAAGAGATTTTTTCTCCGATTTATATGAAAGACTCTTTTAGGACTATTATGGTACTCGTGATGTATTTTGATCTTGAACTACGTCAGATGACTTACAAATTAAAGAAATCCATATATTGACTTGACTAGGTTTCGTGTCAATGGTATCACAAATTTCATCAAATAATTATCTCGTTTGATTTTTAGATGAATTTAGTTGATGACTGTGTATATCACAAATTCCGTGGGAGTAAGCATATTTTTTGGCATTGCATGTCGATGATATACTGGTTGCCTGCAATAATATATGCTTATTACATAAAAAAACAAGAGACTTCTATCATGAAATTTTTAAATGGGAAAATCTTGATGACTCCTCTTTTGTATTAAGGATACAAATACCCAGGATCGTTCTTATGGTATTTTTTGGATTATCACAAATGAGTTATATCGATAAGGTTCTTAAGAGATTTGGGATGCATGTATGTAAACCAAGTGATACCTCTATTGTTAAAGGAGACAAGTTTAGAGTGTGTTTGGTAGGGATTTTTAGGGGAAGAATTGATTTTTGAATAGTGATATGATGGGAAATGTGTGGTTGAAAAAGAAGAAAAAAATATTGATGTGATGTAAAATATTATTTAATTGAAGATTGTGTGGTTGAAAATGAGAATTGATTTACTGTAGAAAATGAAAATTTCTACCAAACAGGCTCTTAGTCTCAATCAATACCTTAAGGATAAATTTAAAGAAATAAAATTACAGAAAATTCCTTTTGCATAAGCAATTGAGAGTTTAATGTATGCTTTGGTTTGCATACATCCGAATATAGCATTCATTGTTAGAAAGTTGTGCACATTTTTTAAGTGACTCTGGGATGGATATTTGGAAAGCATCCAATCAGGTTATTTAGTATCTATAACCAAGGATTACATCATCACACACAAAAAATAAGACTAATTGGAGATCATTGGATATTCTGATTCTGATCATGGAATATGACCGTGGAATTTTGTCACTGGCTGCACATTATGGATAGAATTGAAAGACCACTGAAGTTAGTTATTCTGCGACCAATATCAGTCTTGTATTCCATCGGAACTTGACGATGTTGAAGTTTATAGACATCAAATTTCTATTTATTAAGAAAATAATTCAGAGTGGTCAAGTTTCTATAAAACATATTAGGACAAACTCCATAATTATTGATCCATTTACTAAATGGCAGCCACCCAAAGTCTTTCATAAGCATAATATTCACATAAGTGTTGCATCTTTTGATGATATGACAGTTTAGTGGGAGTTTGCATTCGGATATTGTCTGTTTTATATACATATTTTTATTCATGGATATTCAGTTTAATTTAGAAATAAAGGATTCAGTTCATCTTTTACTCTGATTAGAGTTCTTGGTTTGATCTCATTAAAGAATAAGGTAGGACCAGTTGGAAATATGCATATTTGGATCACATTACATGTAATCTTCGTGATACACATCCAGTCTTGATCTATGTCATTTGATCGTGTTGGTATACGTGGTTATTGAGGGTTTAGTTATGATACTTGTAACGAAAACCTTTTTGATCCTATATTGATATAATTGATGGACGAGATTGTTTGGAGATGCTTTTGGTTGTGATAGCAAACGTTTTGAGTTTTATAAAATTATACATATTTATAAGGTAACATATGTGGTTCAAGTGGGAGATTGTTGGAAAAATATTTGATTTTCCATGGCCGACACATGTAATTAATTGTGTATAAATGATATCTAAAAGTTAAGCCCGAAATTAAAGTGATATAATAAATAATTAAATAATTGGGCTTTAGGTATCTAAATAAAGTGTAAGCCGAATTATATGTGTAAAGATCGGATCCATTAGGGTTGTATTTGACGATGGACCAAATATATATGGAAATTATATATAGAGTTATGGTCCCCAATTCATATGCAACTTCTCATTCTTTGTACCTTCTATCAACACAAGAATAATTAAGAGAAAGTATATTAAAGAGGAAGATAAAAAAATCCACGATCAAGAACATTCAATCTACTATAAAAAATTAATAAGGAATCAAGACAATCAAGATTATGAGGCAAGAAGCAAAAATCAAGATCGAGAACTGAATAATCAAGATATTCAATATTCAAAATTCAAGACCCGGAATCAAGATCCAGAAATAAAGAATCATTTTCAATGAATTAAGGTATGTTCCACATTTAATAATTTAATAAAGCTATAAATACAAGAAAAAATAAACAGAATGTGTAATCATACTTGTGTGGAAAAATGTGATTGGACTGTTCTTTTTCTTCTTTTCCCATCTTCCAATGATGCTGCGCCATGTATTATTTGTAAGGATTTTCTATCAAAAAATTCTGTACTTATAATATGATTGTTAATAATTCTCTTGATGATTTGACACGGAGGATCTTGACACAAAAGTAATTAAGTTTTCATGTTCTTAAGATTTTAAGTTTCATAAAATTCTAACAGCTGGAACTAGTTGGAAACCTCCGACTTAGTTTGATGAATTAAGATTCTTTCATCTCCACATTGTCATTGATTTTGTTTTTTATTAATTGATTAAGTTTGTTTTAAATACACCAGTAATTTTGTTCTGGAATTTGATGCTTAAACAGATCACCAAAAGGCAGCCGAGACACACTGGTTTGAGCCTTGGTATGCGCACTGGTTCAGCACAAGAATCGCACGATTCTGCACAGGAGGTGCATGATCTGCTCATGAAGTGACTAGTTTATAGATTGAGTACTAACTTCGTGTCTTGACATCTCTTCCACACCAAATCTAAATTTTCAAGCACTCATCAAAAGAGGTCCTAAACGATGTAAAATCATGAAAAAAAAAACATAAATGTACCCCTCGATCATATTGGAGAGGATTGAGAGGAACACAATGTTCCACTAAGCAAAGGCACAATGGCATTGTTATAACCCATTCCATTTAGTCAAAATCAAAAGTTTGACATGTCAAAGTCAAAGTCTAAAGAGGACTTGAATTGAGCAAATTATTTTCTTGGGGTTTATTTTACAATTTAAAATATATGAGGGTTTAAAATGGATACAATTTTAAGTTGGGAGTCCACCTTTCAAGTATTAGAATGTAAGGATTTAATGGGGTTTTATGTAAAGGTTGAAGGACTTGACTTGCAAAAGTGGGTTAGTGGAATACAAGTGGCAGTTAAACCCATTTTTTTGTTTTTCATTTTGATATTCATATACACACACATGAAAATGGATAAACAGAGGCAGGGAACCGAAGCTGAAGTCCGAAAAAAAGAGTGGAAAAAGAAAGGAAAAAGGAGAAGGAGAAGAACTAAAGAGAAGAAAAAGAGGGGAAAAAGGTAAGAAGAAGAAGAAGTTAGTGTTGATTTCTTGAAGCACGGGTTCAATTTTTCTATTTTTTTTCAAGAGATAAGAAATAATTTATGTTGAATTTTCTAGCAATCCAAGTAGTTGGTTTAATTTTCAGATTAAGGGAAAGAGTATGATTTCAAGCCAATATTTTGATATGGGAAGGAAAAGTGGTGATTATCTTCCATCAACCAATTTGGAAAATATAGAACAATGAGCAATAGTTGAGATTTTGGGCATGTTATTTATTTATTAAGGAATTGGATGAATTGGCTTGTAATTGAACAAGTGCCTCACTTCTCAGGAAATAATGAGGAGATTGGAATAACTTATCAATCAAGATAATCCCCATCCATTTCATAGCCAGTGAGGGAAAAGTTTAAATGGTGAGTGGAAAAACTTAAATATTTTTCAAGTATTGATAAGTTATTACATTATTATACATTTTATGCAATTATGTGAATTAATTTGTCTAATTACATGATTAAAGTGGAAATATTTCTTCATTATGATCGGTGTAGAATTTTAACGATTGTGTATGGATTATTTGTGAATTGGAATGTGAGATTTCTTTGGTGATCACGATGGTAGTTAGGGGATGTACCTTTGGTGATCAAGGGATGATTGACCACTTGCTTGTGTTGTGTGATATGGTGATTGTTAGCATCTCGGGTGGGACACGTCCTGGGTGATCATGGAGGCCATCAGGGGATGTACATCTGGTGATCACAGGAGGATGGTCCACTCGATTGTGATATTGTGATTACTACCATTTTAGGTGGGATTCTTCTTGGGTGATTATGGAAGCTGTCGTGGGATGTACCTCTGATAATCACAGGAGGATGGGCCACTCGACTATCCCTGATTGATTATTGGTTACTGATGATGATTTATATCTTGATTATGATTATGATTATTATATGTTGTTATACCGTGGACTATTAAATGATGTAAACTTGATTTTCGATAAAAAGGTATAAATGAGAAAGTATAATTATTTTAAAATTTTTCTCTCACTGAGCTACTAGCTCATATATTTTTCCACAATTTTTCTTACAGGTAGTATTGGTTCTTGATAGCTTAAGGAGCCTGATGATTTCAGAGTTATAGCCACACGATATGATTTATTTTGGTCGAGCACAAAATATTTATTTTGGGCCCATTGTACTATATTTTTCATAAACATATAATTCTTGTGCATATTTTGTAGTAACTCATAATCAGCTTTGGTGGTGGATCTGGCATCTAGTCAGCGTCTACAATCAACGCACATCACATATCGGGTCCATTATGGTGATTCGGGACGGGTCATGTCAGTTGGGATCAGAGCATGGTTTATAAAGTTTTGGAAGTTTTCATAGTTCATGCATTGGCATATCATGCACATTCAATGTATATGGTCACACGTCGTGGTGGCAGAAATCACAGGCTCTCAAGCTCTTGCTCCTAGAATGTTGGAACTTAAAATGTGAGAAGAATAATTTTAAAAAATTCAGAAATGACTAGTATGTAAGTATGCTGGTGGCATTGATCTAATGGTTGACAATGTTATTAGTTGTTGGGTTGGAACTATGGTGTCTGTAACTCATTTAGAGTTGAGCAGATTGTTAATTTTAAAGTGAAAGTTTGATGGTTTTGTAGGTTATTTACGTATAGACATTCGGAGTGATAAAGGGCTCAACTACTTAATTTTTATGTAGAATTACACGATTTTTAATGTATATACCGGGAAATCTTTGGGTATAAATTTGCACGATAAATAAATGGGGATGATATTATTTGTGTTATTGGTGGCAATCAGTGAGGAATTTTAATTATTTTGGGAAGTGAAATGGTCATTAGTGTTATCAAATTTTGTGGTGAGCTGTGACCACTTATATGGAATGATGATAGAAATCATGATGGTGTATACTTACACTATATGATGAGAAATTGTGGTAGACAAAATGATGATTTGTTTATTGATAGATGACAATTTGTTATCATGTAATGCATTGAGGATATTAACATACATGTGACTCAGATCATTTTGATTATTTATGAGTTGTTGATTATAAGGGATGATAGAAAATAGGGATAGACTTCGTAATGATTACTTATCATGGGGTAATTTGTTATTTAAGAAATAGAATTAAATGGATGTGTGCATTTAGGTATGTTTATGTTAATCGAGGAGAAAAACAAGAGGTAGTAGAGAATGGCAGAGTTGGAATTTATTAAGATTGAGAAATTAACATAAGAAATCTTGGTGGTATATTGATGTGTGAAAGATTTACATGATAAATATGAAGGTTACTATTTTGTGAGTTTATGGAAAATGGATACTATTAAATGTTTTAGGTCATACGATATGATGATAGATGACAAATTTACTCGATTATATCACGACATGGTGAATAGCAAGTAATTGAATGTTATGGGTGTCCTATAGAGAAACTAGATGATGATATATTTGGGTGATTAAGTTAATTAATTTTACCATGGCCATTTGTTGGATTATTCTTTTATTTTACATACAATTGGGAAGTTTGAGCCAAAGTTTGAAGTTTAGGTGAATTTCATGAATATTGATGTAATTTTTGGGTCATGTTGATTGTATTTTTGGATCTCACGAATAAAGTATTACAATCCTATGGAGATTTATTCGCTATGGAATATATGGATAATACGCTGGATAGTTTAAAGTCTAAGATGATCATTAAATGTAAATTTTACTCAATTGTGGATTGGTGTCCTTAAGTTACATTATCTTAATTAAAGGCCTTTATGCAGTATATAGGAAGGCTTATGCATTGGCAATAGGTCAATGACCTCTTTACGGAATAAGAGTATGGAATTATTAAGGATTAAGTGTTATTATTGCCCTTTCGTAGAAAGAAAGAGCACCAAATTGTGTGGGATAGAAATGTAAAAGTTTTACTATCAGAGGAAATATTTATTCTTGTATCTAAAGTTGATGAGGGTTTGATTTATGATAATGGATTATGTTAAGACTTATAAAGTGTTTGAAGTAAAATGATGAATTATGGATTCTACTGTAGTTGTTGAAAAAGCATGATTAAAACATGATTTAGAGTGGTTATATTGGGGTTGAATTTAGGAATTGTGGTGTTATCACATTGTGAAAGACATCGACACTTAACAATCACTGGAGTTTAAGGTATATTTTTATTTGAAATGGTTGAAATTGAAGTTGGATATATATTGTCATTGGATGATATAGAGTTAAAGGGGAAAAAAAAAACCATATTGAGCTATCTCAATTGTTGTTACGGGTAGCTAGAATTTTAGAAAATCATGAACAATTTAATTTTTACGGATATTGTCAATTTAGAATGGAATAATTACTTTGAGATATTTACATTTTGGGGTTCCAAGTATTCAGAATGGATACAAAATAGTATTTGGATAATTGTTAATAGATTGACAAAGATAACATGATTCATTTATGATGATATAGTCAGTTCATGAGATAGATTTATAAAATCATATTTGGACTAGATTGTCATTTATATGGTGGAGTTTGAGTATCTACTTTTGGCTTAGTTGTAGGGTATTATATAACTAGATTGCATTGTGCAGCTTCCATTAGTAGAATGTCAAACACTATGAAGACAAATTCAGAAGAGAGACTATCAACTATAGTTTGTTAATTGAAGAGGACTCGGATAATTATTTATTTTGCATGGAATTGACATATAAGAACAAGACATAAGTGGCGATAATTGAGGTTATATACGATATTGAAATAGTTCAAGGACGTATTTATTACGATGGAATTGATAAAAGAAAGTTAGTCTTAGGGCTTGTATGGGAGGGATTAAAATCAGATTAAAATTGAAAATATAACCGTTATTGTTGACTTTTATTAGACGAGTGGGGTCCAATAACGGCCATATTTTCAATTTTAATTGGCTTTTAATCCCTCCCGAACGGGCCTTTAATATGTAACCATTGCTATATATTTGATCAAAGAATAGTCCAAATCATGATATAAGATGAAATTTTGGAGTATGAAAGGTAGTATCTTGAACTTCAAATTGCAAGATAGTCGATTTTTTCTAAGATATGGTATGACGAAAAGTTGAGAATATCATATGTTGGTCTTTGAGATGCTATTTAAAACTTGAGTCCAATGGTTCAGTGATGGAGTTTACAATGGGTTATCTAGTATTTAAGAAATGTATTGTCTATTGCTAAGGTTTAGTGAGTAACTATCAGGTTTGACTTATGTTTTAAGATTATCATTGAAGTTAAGGAGAGCTCAACTTTGAAAAGCAAAAGAAGATGCAAAATATGAAGGAATGAGCTCTAAGTCTATGCAAAGTCTATTTGATAAATCCTTTAAGAGGAAGCATTATGAGGTAAGTGAGGATTTGATGCGTGCTCAATACCCTCATCTATTCATTATCGAGTCAATTGTCAGTTGAATTTCGCAAACGAAATTCTTTTAAGGAGGTAAGATTGTTATAACCTATTCCATTTAGTCAAAATCAAAAGTTTGACTTGTCAAAGTCAAAGTCTAACAAGGACTTGAATTGAGGAAATTATTTTCTTGGGGTTTATTTTACAATTGAAAATATATGAGGGTTTAAAATGGATACAATTTTAAGTTGGGAGTCCACCTTTCAAGTATTAGAATGCAAGGATTTAATGGGGTTTTATGTAAAGGTTGAAGGACTTGACTTGCAAAAGTGGGTTAGTAGAATACAAGTGGAAGTTGAACCCATTTTTTTGTTTTTCATTTTCATTTTCATACACACACACACGCAAATGGATGAACAGAAGCAGGGAACCGAAGCTGAAGTCTGAAAAAAAGAGTGGAAAAAGAAAGAAAAAGGAAAAGGAGAAGAACTAAAGAGAAGAAAAAGAGGGGAAAAAGGTAAGAAGAAGAAGAAGTTAGTGTTGATTTCTTGAAGCATGGGTTCAATTTTTCTATTTTTTTTCAAGAGATAAGAAATAATTTATGTTGAATTTTCTAGCATTCCAAGTAGTTGGTTTAATTTTCAGATTGAGGGAAAGAGTATGATTTCAAGCCAATATTTTGATATGGGAAGGAAAAGTGGTGATTATCTTCCATCAGCCAATTTGGAAAATATAGAACAATGAGCAATAGTTGAGATTTTGGGTCTGTTATTTATTCATTAAGGAATTGGATGAATTGGCTTGTAATTGAACAAGTGCCTCACTTCTCAGGAAATAATGAGGAGATTGGAATAGCTTATCAATCAAGATAATCCCCATCCAGTTCATAGCCAATGAGGGAAAAGTTTAAATGGTGAGTGGAAAAACTTAAATATTTTTCAAGTATTGATAAGTAATAACATTATTATACATTTTATGCAATTATGTGAATTAATTTGTCCAATTACATGATTGAAGTGGAAATATTTCTTCATTATGATCGGTGTGGAATTTTAAAGATTGTGTATGGATTATTTGTGAATTGGAATGTGAGACTTCTCTGGTAATCACGACGGTAGTTAGGGGATGTGCCTTTGGTGATCACGGGATGATTGACCACTTGCTTGTGTTGTGTGATATGGTGATTGTTAGCATCTCGGGTGGGACACGTCCTGGGTGATCATGGAGGCAGTCAGGGGATGTACCTCTGGTGATCACATGAGGATGGTCCACTCGATTGTGATATTGTGATTACTAGCATTTCAGGTGGGATTCTTCTTGGGTGATTATGGAGGCTGTCAGGGGATGTACCTCTGATAATCACAGGAGGATGGGTCACTCAACTATGCCCGATTGATTATTGGTTTCTGATGATGATTTATATCTTGATTATGATTATAATTATTATATGTTGTTATACCGTGGACTATTAAATGATGTAAACTTGATTTTCGATAAAAAGGTATAAATGAGAAAGTATAATTATTTTAAAATTTTTCTCTCACTGAGCTACTAGCTCATATATTTTTCCACAATTTTTCTTACAGGTAGTATTGGTTCTTGATAGCTTGAGGAGCCTGATGATTTCAGAGTTATAGCCACACGATATGATGTATTTTGGTCGAGCACAAAATATTTATTTTGGGCCCATTGTACTATATTTTTCATAAACATATAATTCTTGTGCATATTTTGTAGTAACTCATAATCAGCTTTGGTGGTGGATCTGGCATCTAGTCAGCGTCTACCATCAGCGCACGTCACATTTCGGGTCCACTAGCGTGATTCGGGACGGGTCGTGTCAGGCATCTTCCACTAAGCAAATGTTCCACGGGGCATTCGCATCTAGTCTTTGTTGATCTTTCGAGGTTGTTGGAATTTTATTTTAGCCTGAACACCCATTTTGTTTTGTCTAACTGATGCTTTGGTGTGGAAGTATTTGGTACTCCTGTCACATGCTTTTAACCTTTCGGCCCTAGATCATTGATGACAATAAAATTCCTCTCTTTTCCTGAAAAAAGTTCAATCTCCCACTCCAACTTTGTAATTCCTCCAGTTGATTAGCGAACCGAACTTTGTACAAGGCCTATAGTCTCTCTTTTTTCCCGACTCAGTACTCGATGCCACTTTCCTAATATTGCAAAAGAACTCGAACTATTTACTGCACTACGACACGAAAAAGCCTTGAATGACGTGTATAAATTTATAAGAGACTCAAAAGAAATATAACTTTTTCAGCAAATACATGTATAGGAATAAACTTTGAAGCTGCTATACATGACATTGGGTTGGTTGTTTTAAGATGTTCATTTAATCTTAGGAGCTATAAAAATTGTACGGTGTATGCAACATTAACGTCAATCCAATAAGTTGATACAAAGGACACCATTCTGTGTTACTCATCTAATTTTGCTAGGAGTACAACAGTTACTATCTTAACTGTTTGGAGGCTGGATTTGGACAGGGTGATATGCCCTATGGGTTAGACAATTCAGATCCACCAAGACTATGCATTAGCCACCACTCACCAGGAGATGATGATGATGGAACCAAGAGAATGATGCCCCTGGATCTAGTTCGATGAATTAAGATTCTTTCATATCCATTTATTTTTGCTGGAGGAAAGAGGAGTTTACCAACTTGATTTGGCTAAAACTTGATAGGAAGGACAATACTAATAGGAAGATGTAAATAAAATGTAACTTATATTTCTCAACTTCAACACTTACAACACTTGACTTGACTTGTTGTTACAAAATGGAGGGACTCTACCCCTTTATATAGGGCTTACATGAGACTTCTAGACCACACATTAATCTAGAGAATTCTAGTCCATAAATTTTCATGAGGCTTCTAGATTTCATATTTGGACTAGATATTTTCCTAGAGTATTCTAGGTACAATGCATATTTACGATCACATCTATTACTTAGATATTTACATGGGTCTTTCTAGAATATAATTCTAGAAAATGCTAGATTTTGTTGGGCCTTTGAATTGGGCCTATGAGCAAAATTCTTAAACTCATATTACTTACTCCAAAATCAAGTTTACTTTCCAACATCCCCCCTTAAACTTGATTTTGCTACTCCAAGTAAAGTTCTTAGGTTGCGGAACACGTCATGCTTGAGTGGCTTAGTGAAAATGTCGACGATCTGCTCTTGAGAGGTTACATACTTCAATTGCACCTCATTCTTTGCAACACTCTCTCTTACAAAGTGATACCTTGTATAGATATGCTTGCTTCTATCATGAAACACTGGATTCTTTGCCAATGCCAGTGTTGATTTGTTGTCAACATGGATCTCAGTCGGTTCATCTTGTAAGACTCCAAGTGTCTTCAACAAGTTTCTAAGCCAAATTGCAAGGCAAACACTTGATGTAACTGCAACATATTCAGCTTCACATGTAGATAGCGCCACGATCGATTGCTTCTTCGAGCTCCAAGTGAATGCAGTGTTGCCCAAGTAGAATACATATCTAGTAGTGCTCTTTCTATCGTCAATGTCTCCGCCCCAATCACTATCACTATAGCCAACAAGTTTGAATTCATTAGATGATGAATAGATTAAACCATAGTCAAGCGTACCTCTGATGTAGCGAAGAATCCTCTTTCCAGCTTTCATATGGGTCATGGTGGGTATCTCCATATAGCGACTGATTAGCCCTACTCCAAAGAGGATATCTGGTCTTGTGCATGTCAAATATCTTAGACTTCCGACAAGACTCTTAAAGAGTGTTGGATCCACTTTTTCACATTCATCATACTTCGATAACTTCGTTCCACATTCGACGGGGGTGTATACAGGCTTGCAATCCGCCATGTTGAATTTCTTTAGAACTTCTTTCGCGTACCTTTCTTGTGAGATAAATATGCCATCCTCCATTTGCTTTACCTCAATCCCAAGATATTAGGCCATAAGACCGATATCTGTCATCTCGAATTCTTGAGCCATGGCCTTCTTAAACTCAGTGATCATGCTTAGATTATTTCCTGTGAATATAAGATCATCCACATACAAACAAACAAGCAAGATATCTCCTTTCTCATTTACTTTTGTGTAAAGGGCATACTCGTGAGGGCATTTTGTAAAGTCATTTTCTAGAAAATACTTGTCAATTCTACTATTCCATGCCCTTGGAGCTTGTTTCAACCCATATAAAGCCTTTTTGAGTTTTAAGACTTTACCTTCATGCCCTTTTATTTTATATCCCATTGGTTGCTCTACATAAACATCTTCTTCAAGATAACCATTTAGAAAAGCTGATTTCACATCCATTTGAAAAATCTTCCACTTGTTTTGCGCGGTAAGAGAGATAATTAATCTTATGGTTTCTAAGCGAGGAACAGGGGCAAATACCTCTTCAAAATCGATCCCTGACTGTGGGTTGTAGCCTTTGGCAACCAATCTTGTTTTGTATCTCTCCACTTCTCCTTTAGCATTCTTCTTTACCTTGTACACCCACTTGACTCCGATTGCTCTTTTTCCTTTGGGAAGAGTCGTCAGCTCCCATGTATCATTTTTCTCAATAGCTTTAATCTCTTCATCCATGGCATATCTCCATCTTTTATTTTCCACTGTTTCTTCATACCCTATCGGCTCACAATCGGCAAAAAGACAAAAAAGTGTGAGATTATTTTGATTCTCTGCTACCTCATATAGCTCTTGTAGGCTCCTCATCCGTGGTGTCCTTTCGCCTGAGCTTTCTCCTTGTGAAGATACTGGTGAAGCATCTCCATGAGCAGGTGATAGAGGTGGACTGGTAGGCTTTTGCTGCTCTTCATTCTCTTGTTCTTCTTCTTCAAAAAATGGCAAGAAGTCGTAGTCTTCTTCTTGGACACCCCAATCCCAATCTCCTTCTTCATTGAACTCGACGTCTCTACTTATGATAATCTTCTTCTTGCTTGGATTATACAGTTTGCAGCCTTTGGAGCGAGAGTCATAGCCGATAAAGACATACCTTTCACTCTTATCATCTAGCTTGGACCGCTTTTGATCCGGCACATGAGCATATGCAATGCTCCCAAATACTCGCAGGTGAGAGATACTGGGCTTCCTTCCACTCCATGCTTCTTGTGGTGTCTTATTCCACACACTTCTAGAAGGAGATCGATTAGATAGGTATACAGCGCAATTAACAGCTTCGACCCAAAGTTTTTTGGGCAATATCTTGCTTTTGAGCATGCAGCGGGCCATGTTAAGAATTGATCTATTCTTTCTTTCGGCTACTCCATTTTGTTGTGGAGAGTATGAAACTGTTAATGGGCGACGAATTCCATTTTCTTCACAATATTTCTTAAACACTTTGGAGGTAAATTCTCCTTCTCTATCCGATCTTATGGCTTTTATGCTATAGCTACTTTCCTTTTCAACGAGAGCTTTAAACTTCTGGAAAGTTCTAAAAACTTCCGATTTCTGTTTGAGAAAATAGACTCAAGTCTTTCTACTAAAATCATCAATGAAGAGAACAAAGTAATTGTTCTTATCGAGAGAGCTTGGATTGATTGGCCCACTAACATCTGCGTGTACAAGTTCTAGCGGCTTTTTAGCTCTTGTAGATGTTTCTTTTGGAAAACTTTTCCTCGAATGCTTCCCAAGTAAGCATCCTTCACATAATTGATCCGGATGATTTATTGGAGGTAAACCTTTTACCATCTTCTTCTTCCTTAACAACTTTAAGCCTCCAAAATTAAGATGCCCAAATCTTAAGTGCCAAAGCCAAAATGAATCTTTAAAACAAGTTTTTAAGCATTTAGCAACATCATTTTGAATGCTTAATGCAAACATTCTATTTCTTGTCATAGGGACTTTAGCAATCAGATTTTTTCTTTGATCTCTTATTGAAAGACTATGATCTTTCAAATAAATATCATAGCCCTTCTCTAAGAGTTGTCCCAAGCTCAGAATATTATTCTTCATATTGGGCACATAGTAGACATTTGAGATAAATTGATGCATACCATTCTTCAAGCGAATCAAGATTTTACCTTTGCCTTTCACGGGGATCTTCGATTCATCTCCAAAAGTAATATTGCCGCTTACCGATTCATCGAGCTCCACGAACATGTTTCTTCTTTCGCACATATGGTTGCTTGCTCCCGTATCCAAGTACTAAGTGTTTATTTCCTTGCTTTCTTCACCTTTGTATGTCATCAATAGTGTAGGATCCACTTCATTTTCTTGACTAGCATAGTTGGCTTTCTCCTTGACTTGATTATTACCATTTCTAGATTCTAAAGCATAATGGCCAAATTTTTGACAATTGTAACATTTAACTTGAGATTTGTCATACCTTGGCCTTTCATTTTGCCTCGTACCTTTTCCTCTTCCATAACCTCTAGTGGAAAACGAGCTTAGGCTTCTTTCCTCCTTATAGAATGCACTTCTTCCTTGATTTTGGCCCCATCCTCTTCCTCTTTGGCTTCTCCTACTGCTGAACTTTCCTTCACCCTTGTTCAAAGTGAGGTTTGTTTGAAGAGCTTGCTCTAATGACTCTTCTTTCACCTTCTTCTTTAGTCTTCCCTCATGGGCTTGTAAAGATCCCATGAGTTGATCGACACTCATACTATCTAGATCTTTAGATTCCTCAATGGCTACAACTATGTAGTCAAATTTAGAATCTAAAGACCTAAGTATCTTCTCAATTACTCTAGTGTCACTCAACTTTTCTCCATTCCTCTTTAATTAGTTCACAATGGCCAATACTCTTGAAAAGTAATCAGATATTGATTCCGATTCTTTCATATGTAAAGCTTCAAACTCACCTCGAAGTGTTTGGAGTCGAACCTTTTTCACCTTCTCAACTCCTTTGTGGGAGTTTTGCAAGATCTCCCATGCTTCCTTGCTCGTAGCAGCACAAGCTACTTTCTCGAACATGCCTTCATCTAAGCCTTGATAGATGAGGGTGAGCGCCTTATTGTCCTTCTTCCTTGCATCCTTCAAATTATCCCTTTGTGCTTGGGATAGAGTGAACTCGTCGTGTGGCTCCATGTAGCCTTTCTCTACGATCTCCCATGCATCTTGTGACCCGAGCAATGCCTTCATCCTTATACTCCAATTGTCGTAGTTATCCTCATTAAGTTGAGGGACTTGAAAAGGAATCATCCCACTTGCCATTTTTCACAAGGACCTTAGGGCTCTGATACCAGTTTGTTGGAGGAAAGAGGGGTTTACCAACTTGATTTGGCTAAGACTTGATAGGAAGGACAATACTAATAGGAAGAGGTAAATAAAATGTAACTTATATTTCTCAACTTCAACACTTACAACACTTGACTTGACTTGTTGTTACAAAATGGAGGGACTCTACCCCTTTATATAGGGCTTACATGAGACTTCTAGACCACACATTAATCTAGAGAATTCTAGTCCATAAATTTTCATGAGGCTTCTAGATTTCATATTTGGACTAGATATTTTCCTAGAGTATTCTAGGTACAATGCATATTTATGATCACATCTATTACTTAGATATTTACATGGGTCTTTCTAGAATATAATTCTAGAAAATGCTAGATTTTGTTGGGCCTTTGAATTGGGCCTATGAGCAAAATTCTTAAACTCATATTACTTACTCCAAAATCAAGTTTACTTTCCAACAATTTTTCTCCTCCACTTCGTTGTTGATTGTTTTAGTTTTTCGTTAAATACATAAGTTTGTTATAAGTGCTACAGTGATTTTGCTTAAGATTTTGATGCCAAAAAAGATCACCAGAAGGCAGCTAATGCTCATTGGTTTGGGCTCTGATTTGCACACTGGTTCATCACAATAGTCGCACAATTCTGCACAGGAGGCGCTTGATTCTTCTTATGAAGTGATTAGTTTTTCTATTGAGTATTAAACTTGTCTCTTAACATCTCATCCAATCTAAAAACCAAAATTTTGATGCACTCATCAGAAGAAGTCTTAAACAACGTAAAATCATCCAAAAAACTTAATGTACATCTCGATCACATCAGAAAAGATTGAGAGGAATGAAATGTTCCACTAAGCAAAGGCACAATGGCGTCTTCCACTAAGAAAGTGTTCCACGGGGCATTTCAATGTAGCCTTTCTTGATCTTTCTAAGTTATTGGAATTTTATTTTATCCAGAACATCCATTTTAAAAATTATATTGAGAATGTAATACATTTGTTACTTTCCTCAAGCTCAATCGTAGAAGGCATTGCACTGCTAAATATTTCTCTAAATAACCTGCAAGGAAATTTACGACTACCCTCTCCCTTAGATGCCAAACACCATTGGTATTCCTGATCCGTGATAAATTATTTTTGTTTTCCGTCTAACTGATGCTTTGTCATGGAAGTATTTTGTACCCGTGTCCCATGCTTTTATCCATTTAGTCGATCATTAATGCCAATACAAATCCTCTCTTTCTGAAAAAAATAAAGTCTCCTGCTCCAACTATTAGCACAGTCCAAACTATTTTAAAAGGCCTTTATTCTCTCTTTTTGTTGGAATAAATAAATAAATTGAAGGGCTGAATTTGGCATAAATTTTGTGTGGGACCCATTTGTATATTTTGGAAGATCAATATTGATTTGTGCTCTCTTCCGTCAGAATATCGAAGTCATATATTTACTAGTTAAAAAATGATGCTCGGGCGAATAAAAAATTGGAGCTCAAAGTGATGCATTGGAAGGGGTTTTGTGTTGAAAGGAAATTAGTTTAAAGTTATCACACATAGGAAAATAGATAAAGGCAATGACTACTTTAAATATGATTACATTTTAAAAGAATGTAATCATGTATAGTATAGATGCTCTCTCTCCATGTGCGTGCGCAGGGAGTGCAAATCATGAATTGAAATAGGCTTCGGACCTTGATTTTGGCAGCCAAGAGGCGCTTGGTTTAGGCCTTGTTTCAGCAAAGGCAGCCAAGGGGCGCTTAGTTTAGGCCTTGATTTTGCACACTGTTTCAGCAGAAGAGTCGCAGGATTATGCATAGGAGGCGCTTGATTTTTTGCATGATTATGCAAAGGCAGCCAAGAAGCGCTTAGTTTAGGAGGCGCTTGATTTTTTGCATGATTATGCAAAGGCAGCCAAGAAGCGCTTAGTTTAGGCCTTGATTTTGCACACTGTTTCAGCAGAAGAGTCGCATGATTATGCACAGGAGGCGCTTGATTCTTCTTATGAAGTGACTTGTTTTTCGATTGATTATTAAATTTGTTTCTTGACATCTCATCCAATCCAAAACTAAAACTTTTATGCACTCATCAAAAGAAGTCTTAAACAACGTAAAATCATCCATATAAACCACCACCATCCTTTGTGGGTGAGTAAACTTGTGGCAATCAAGTGTATAAAGTTGTGGGTCGAGCCTCATCGGCTCGTGTTTGTTTCGTTGATTAACCTGAGCCCGGATCAAGATTGAAGATTTCCGCAACATCAACATTCGTATTCACTTTTACGTGATTGTTTAAATTCACATGTGCATGAAGTGGGTAACTTTCAAAACTTCCTTAGCAAATTATAAAATCACATGATTCGCATCACTTACTATCTTAACATCTTAACTTGTTCTGATCTTGTTGACGAGAAAATTATGCTCGATTATCTTATGAAAAATGGGAACCAGAAGATGTCATTGATCATGAGAAAGAACGGACAGCTAAAAAAGGCTCATGAAATTAGCATCCTGTGTTGTAGAAGTTTGCACAGTCATCTAAAGCCCTGTGAACCTGATTTGGCGGTATGGCCACCACCACTGGACACTCAGCGGGTTATTTCCAGATTCTGGGGATCCCGCAGAAATGGATTAACCCAGAATATACTGATCAAATGATTCGGAATTCTCAAGAACAAGTCTAGAAGCTGCAGAGGGAGAACATAACAAAAGACGTGGAAATTCTCTTGTAACACTGCATGGCTGGTTTCATATGCCTGCAGAATCTCCTGCTAAGTTATCTGACCAAATTATAACATTTGGCGGACAAAAAATGCTGGACATCACAGCTCGAATGGAGGAACTTCAAAAGAATGAGGCTGACCAAATTACAACATTTGGCAGACAAAAAATGCGGCACATCACAGCTCGAATGGAGGAACTACAAAAGAATGAGGCAGTGTATTCACAAAACGTTTGGGAAAAGTGTGCAGAACTTTTTATTAACCCTTGTTTGGAGGCTAGATTTGGACAGGGTGATATGCCCTACCCTCCAGATCTATGTTTTAGCTTCCCACAAGGAAATGATAAAACTGGAACTAGCTGGAAACCTCCGGAGAATGATGCCTCTGGGCCTAGTTTGATGAATTCTTTCATATCCATTTATTTTTCATCTCCACATTGTTGCCGATTGTTTTAGTTTTTATTAAATACATAAGTTTGATTTAATTACACCAGTGATTTTGATTAAGATTTTGATGCTAAAAAATATCACCAGAAGGCAGCCAAAAGGTACACTGGTTTGGGACTGGATTTGCGCAATGGTTCAGCACGATAGTTGCACAATTCTGCACAGGAGGTGCTTGATTCTGCTTATGAAGTGACTCCATTTCTTGACATCTCATCCAAGCCAAAACCAAAAGTTTTGATAAAGATGAGGCCGGTATAAAAGATCTAATATCACTATTTTAGGGTTTATTGTTTCTTCGATTTTGATGCCAAAACAGATCACCAGAAGGCATCCAAGAGCCGCACTGGTTTGTGAATTTGTTTGTGCACTAGTTCAGCACAATAATTGCACGATTGTGCACCGGAGGCGCATGACTCTGCTCATGAGGTGATTAGTTTATCGATTGAGTACTAAATTTGTGTCTTGAAATCTCTTCCACACCAAAACTAAAATTTTCAAGTACTCGTGAAAAGATGTCCTAAACAACGTAAAATCATGCAATAACATTAAATGTAGCTCTCGATCATATTGGAGAGGATTGAGAGGAATTTAATGCTCCACCAAGCAAAGGTACAATGGCATCTTCCACTAAGCAAATGTTCAAGGGGCATTTAAAGTTTTATTGAAGTTTTATTTTTGCTCATTTAAAATTTGGGTGTGACCCAAATTCCTTGTTGAAGTAATTGAAAGATTCTAATTGAAGTGCACGTCATGAAGAATTCAAATTTGGAATATTATTGGAGCCCTATGTCATGTTAAAGTTCTATTTTGGAAGCCTATTGAGAGTTGGAATTTGTTTTGAACTCAATTTTATGGTATCCTACTTCATCAACAACTCTACTAGGTGAGTTTGGACATCTCCTACTTATTTCTTATAAATACTAGGCTCTTCTATACAATTTTATAAGGTGAGAAAATAGATTACTAGAATTATAGGATCGATTGTAATTTTCTCTCTTCTCCATTATTCTTGAATCAATAAAATCTCTTAATTTCTCTGCCATATTCTTGTCTTCTTTATTCTTTTACTTGATCAAATACTTCATTATTTTTTGCCATATAACTTCAACATCTCAATCCGATGGTTTGTTCCACAACAATTAGTATAAGAGCTATTTTGATATCTTGTTTGTTTTACAACATGCTCGAACACAAATTTTTTAAAATCTACATTGAGAATGTAATACATTTGTTACTTTTCCTCAAGCCCAGAGTCATATTTGTGTGTAGGAGTGGGTGTTCAAACATCGCCCGGTGAGAGAAAAGGATTAGACAGTTAGGGATTTTCAAGAAGAGGAGAATGGTTCGTTGGGTGTATATACACAGAAGTAAATTTTACATATATACATATGACATGTTATACACCTACCGGAGAGAAAAATGGATCCATATGTGCGGACGAGTGATGAAGGACAGGTGCAGTTTTGTATTTTCAGACAGCGTAAAGATGGGAGTGTTCTCGAACGGTCGGCGTTGGCCTTTTCAATATGGTTTTCAGCTATGGTTACCTCACTATTGCTACCTTCAGGGAGCTTCCTTAGAGCGTCCGGTCACGTTCAATTATGCGTCGACGGTGATGATGTATTTTAAGACGGCTGGAATGAAGAAATCCAATTTGAGGAAGATTAGTGTTGCTTGTTGACTGGGGCTGGGGTAGGTGGGGGTGTAAAACGGGTAGGTGAGTGTCTTGGTTGAGGGCAAATGTGGTAATTTTGGCCTGATAACTGAAATGTGGTTTGCCACTTCTCTGAAAAGTTTGAATTTGTAATGTGTAAAAAAATGCTAATTTCCTTTAAACGGTCAAATTCCTAATTTTAAGTTGCTTTTTAGCAGGTCCAGACAGGTGCTAAATATAATTCCCTCTTTTCCTATATTTGAATTCACTTGTACATGACGGTGGACAACTTTCCAAACGTACTAAAATATAAAACTGACAACATTTGCTATGTTAACATCATAACTTGTTCTGATCTTGTTACACTTCTCCTTCCATGCAATGTCCCTAAACATCCCGAGAAAATTAAGCTGGAGTATCTTATGAACAATGCAAACCGGAAGACACCATTCATAAGGAGAAAGAATGGATTCCTTAAAAACGCCCTTGAACTCAGCATCTGATGTGGTGTAGAAGTTTGTACAGTGATTTACAGCCTCTATGAACCTGATCTGGCTGTTTGGCCATCACCAGATTCACCACCGGATGCTCAGCGGGGCGAAAATGGAATAAACCCAGAATATTCATATCAAATGATTCGGAATTCTCAAGAACAAGTCTAGAAGCTGCAGAAGGAGAACATAACAAAAGATATGGAAATTCTCTTGTACCAGAGCATGGCTGGTTTCATCAGCCTGCTGAATCTCCTGCAAAATTATACGACCAAAATAGGACTTTGGCAGACCAAAACATGCAGGATATCACAGTTCGAATGGAGGAACTTCTAAAGAATGGAGCGGGGAATTCATAAATGCATGGGAATCAATTGCAGATATTTTGGTTTGAAGGCTGGATTTGGCCGTGGTAAAGTGCCCTATGGGTTCGACAATTCAGGCCCCCGACGACTATGTTTTAGCACCACCATGATGCTGGAACTAGCAGGGAACCTCCTGAGAATTAATATGATGCCCCTGTTAGTTAAAATGTTTTGTAGAATATTAAATTTCCAGAATTGACTTGCAGAATGTAATAAAGTATTTCATAAAGTAAAAACAGAAAACATTAAATGAGTAAAACATAAAGCTTAAACAATTGCAGAATTCGGAATGAGGATGATCGAGGCGAGAACTAAGCTCTCTGTCCTTAAGACGTTTTTACCTTGTCACACGGTGCTTACGGTATGTGGTAAAGCGTCTCCCAAGATACAACGATCTGACACTTGCAGAAGCAGCACTTCGACTGCAAGACAAGGAACCAGAACGAAAATACTTTCTATAGACTAATGAAGGAAAAAGAAAACAAGAAGACTGTATGTATGCAGAATGCAGAATGAACTCGTGTATGGTTGTTGGTGTATTGAAATGAAAGCCTGAGGATCCTTTAAATAGAGGAGAGAGTTGACAGTTAAACCTCGTACAACTCCCCACTTTGAGCAGTTTCACCACTCACGCCTACTTAACTCACGGTTAAGACGTCTTCGGTTAATGGAGGGAATTAATGGAATTCAGAAAAAATTTAAATAAATTTTTTCCAAAAAATTAATATAGACCCGGCCCAAGCCCAAGCCCGTGCACGTGCCGGCCGGTCGGAAGGTGGCGCGCGCGCGTGTGGCCTTTGGTTAGTCTAGACATTGTTTAAGACTCCCCCCTTTCAAAGACTATTGGTACCCCTTGGGGCCCAAATCCATATCCAAACTTGAGATTTATTAAGTGGTTCAAGGTTGTGTTTGCAACCTATGTGGGATTGGAACAGTTTTTCAATTCTTTCCCATTTATTCCTCTTATTTATTGTTCAACTTTCAACCAAAATTTCTCATTCATATTGAAATGGTTTTTCACAATTAAATATTCTACACTCATCTACTCGGAACTTAGTATTTAATTGAACATTTATTTCGACAATTCGAACATCGGGTCCCACTTGAAATTGTGGTCAAAGTTGACCCGCTTGGCACCACCCCTTGGCCTAGCTTGATGAATTAAGATTCTTAAATCGCCATCTATTTTTCATCTCCACATTGTTGTAGTTTTTGATTGAATACAAAAATTCTTTTCCATCACTCCAGTGATTTTATTTCAGATTTTGATGCTAAAACAGATCACCAGAAGGCAGCCAAGAGGAACACTGGTTTGGATTTGAGCATCGGTTCAGCAAAATAGTCGTATGATTCTGCACAGGAGGCGCATAATTCTGCTCATGAAGTGACTAGTTTTTAGACTAAGTCCCTGTTTGGTGACCATTTTTTTGGTTAAACATTGGAGTAGTGCATTTTCGAAGAATGTGTGATTAAAAAGTAGTGAAAAGTTTGGGTTTATGTGTAGAATATTTTATTGTGTAAATTTGTGGTTGAAAATGAACACGTAGAAAAAAGAGCATTGAAAGAATGGGAGACAAATATGGGCTAAATTTGTTTCTCGGCTATACTTCCATACCAAAAACAAAATTTTCAAGCACTCATGAAAAGAAGTCCTTTGCAACGTAAAGAAATTCTAAAAAATTTAAATGTACCTCTCAATCATGTTGGAGAAGATATTTTTTAGAGTGTTCCACTAAGGGCAAAGTCACAATGGCATCTTTCTAAGCAAATGTTCCGCAGGGCATTTGAATGTGGGCTTTCTTGATCTTTCGGGGTTATTGGAACTTTATTGTAGTCCGAACACCCATTTTAAAAACTACATTTTTGACTCTCTCCAGCTCAATCCCAGAATGCAGTTCACTGCTGAATATTTCTCTAAAATAATCTGCCAGGACATTTACAACTGCCTTCGCCCCTAAATGCCAAACACTATTGGTATCCTGAATCCGTGAAAAAACTATTTTGTTTTCTGTCTCACTGATGCTTTGGAATGGAAGTATTTTGCACTCCTGTCACACGCTTTTAACCATTTGGCCCAAATTGATGCCGATATCATTCCTCTCTTCCTGAAAAAAGTTCAATCTCCCATTCCAACTTTGTAATCTGTCAACTGATTAGCACACTCTGAAATACTGCACAAGGCCTTTAGTCTCTTTTTTTCCTAACTCAGTTCTAGATGTCGCTTGCCAAATCTTGCAAAATTACTCAAACTATGAAGTCCACTACTACACCAAAAAAGCCCCGAATGGAGTGCATTAGTTGTATGGGAAAATGCATGTGTACAGAAAAAATTTCACAGAATTCCACCAGATGTGTCACATGGATGTGGGTCCCATTGTCAATAAAATATTCCAAAAAATGCGGGTCCCACCTGTGTTGTGTGTGGTCTGTAAATTTGACAGAAATTTTTTTTCTGTACACCAAGAATGGTCCGTAAACATTGAAACTGTTATACATGAAGACAGCAAGGACACCACTCTGTTACTCTTCTAATTTTCTTGGGAGTACATATTTTCCTAATATTGAATTCTTTTCAATATAATGTATTCCCTTAAATATTTTACCGCAAGGTAATTTTTTTTTCGATTTTAATAGTTTTATCCACTTACATGATCGTTGAAAACTTTCCAAACATACCAAGTAAAATATAAAAATTATACTAGTTACTATCATAACATCATAAACTTTTCAGATCTTGTTACATATATCCTTCCATATATCATCTCTAAATATGACCAGAAATTAAGCTCGAGTATCTTATGATCAGTGCGAATGGAAGAATTCACTCATAAAGAGAAAGAATGGATAGCTAAAAAAGGAGCATGAACTGAGCATCCTATGTGGTGGAGAAGTTTGTATAGTGATTTACAGCCCCTATTAATAACTAGATCCGGTGGTTTGGCCACCACCCCTAAATGCCAAATACAATTGGTATCCTGAATGCGTGATAAACTATTATTTTTCTTCTCACCGATGCTTTGGCATTGAAGTATTTTGTACTCCTGTTACATGCATTTAACCATTAGGCCCCAGATTGTTGATGCCAAGACAATTCGTCTCTTTCTGGAGAAAAGTTCAAACTCCCACTCCAACTTTGTAATGTCCTCCAGTATCAATAAACTTTGAAGCTGTTATACAAGACAGAGGTTCTTGTTTTAAGATGTTCATTCAAACATAGGAGCTACACAAATTTTACTGTTTGTAATATGGATATCTATCCAGGAAGCCATTATGTGTTACTTTCCTAATTTTCTTGTGAGTTCTGAATTCTTTTCATTATGTTGTATCAGTTATACAGAATTTACTACAAGGTGAGTTATAATTTGACTAGTTATAATCTCTTTTTACCAATGTTTCAATTTGTACCACTTGTATATGATTGTTTGAATTTATTTGTACATGACCAATGACAACTTTCCGAACATACAAAGCAAAGTATAAAAGTCATAATAGCTTCTATCTTAATGTCATAACGTGTTCTGATCTTATTACTTTTCTCCTTCCTGGTATCATCCCTGAACATGACGAGAACATTAAGCTCGAGTATATAACGAACAATACGAACTCAAAGGCGTAGAAAGAACGGACTGCTAAAGAACTCATCATCCTACATGGCGTAGAAGTTTGTACAAAGATTTACAGCCGCTATTAACCTAATCCGAGAGTATGTCCACCGCCGCTGGTTATTCGGAGGCTTATTTCCAGATTCTGGGATAAGGTGGAAATGTAATAAATCCAGAGTACGCCAATCAAATGATTCAGAAGTCTCAAGAAAAAAGTCGAGGAGCTGCAGACGGAGAATATAACAAAAGACACGGAAATTCTAATGTACCAGTGCATGGCTGGTTTCTTCTCCTGCTAAACTATGCTACCAAAGTTGTGTTAGGCAAATTGTTGTCAAACGACCTCCTCGCGCAATGATGTGAAATCATATTACTCAATCGACATTGATCAAATGACACCTTGAATGGAATAACCTGAACTTATAACTAGTATGGACCACTGGTAATAGCCTAATTTATTTTAGAGTTGCTCGTGGCCCTACCCATAGCTCATTGACGACTTTTGTACTTAGCCCACCCATTAACCACCTATGGACCATATTGGACTTGGCCCATTGTCTAACCTAAAATTACCCTAACTATTATATATGGTTTTGCTCCTGGGTACCGTGTTAGTTGGCAAACCCTTGAGTGATAACCTTGGCTACGTTCTATTTTCTGCTTTGTGCGGTCGTCCGTTTGTGTGTTTCTTCGTCCGTTCTATTAACCTTCCCTTTGTGTGTTTCTTGGTTGGTACTAAAAGCAATTGGAGTGGGTGAAGCTATAGGTGATATTTTGGGTTGATCTTTAGTGGTGTTGATTGTTTTGGGATTAAACTTGAGCCCAAAAATGCATTGGTGACAGTACGCATGGTATCAAAGCGTTGGTACAAGTTTTCAGATCCAAAATCGACCAAAAACACACCTAATATTCGATTTCTCCAAATCAACCGAACCTGCAAGCTTGATTTCCAGCTAAACTGTGAAGATTTTGGGCAAACGGAGGCCAAAACTACACTGTGCAGGTGGAGGCGCAACTAGGTGTTTGGCACGTACGTGACAGAGACGATAGTCGGCAGCGACGGCGCATGGTGGCTTTTCAGGCAGAATTTGGAGAAGCTTCATTCGAATAGTTTTCTCTTTTTATCATTCTGAATGTATTGAAAACTTTAATTTTGTGTTTCAAGTTATACAGTAAATTTTGGACGGTTTTGCCCCAGGATGTTCGGTTGGCAATCTTTTGTCAGCTGCGTTGATACATTTGTTAAAATTTTAGGGCAAATAGTTGTGGCCCTAAAGCAGCAGATTCTTATTTATCGATTTTACGGACCTTCAGACGTGGTTAACTCTGGTAAATTGGCTTATCTCATTTAATTTTCAGCACTAGCGCGTCATCATGTGGAGGGTGATATTAGGATTGAGGTTACATTGTAAGGTAACCATTGTCTGTGCTAGAAATTAGGAACTACTTGCCTTTAATTGTTACGTGATTGAAGTATTATTTTTCATAAAATCAGTTTATCATCTTCGTTATATATTGTGTGTGAAACTGTTTTGATTAACATATATCTTTTGTTGTACCGTTAATTTATTAGAATATCTATACCTTATCTGTTTGAACATTCCCTTGATGCTGAGATCGCAAATTTCACGAAACCCTGAGAATCTAGGATGAAGTATATTGTTTGCGACCCTAGGTCTACTTTGTATGTCTTAATTGTGATTTTGTGCATATTGATTGATTCATAAAAATGATAACTCGCAATTTTGATTTGGAAATTTTTATCAAAAAATGTGAATTTTCAATCTGGCAACAAAAAATGAGCGGCATTTTAGTTCAACAAAAGGTCTCAATGGCTATTGATGGTAATTTTTCTACTGATTTTTCAAAAGAACAAAGAGAAGAAGTTGATGAGCTTGCTTACACTTCAATTATGTGTTTTGAGAAAAAAGTGGGTAAACTGAAAACCACTAAAAAATTTTGAAAAAAATTGGAAAACTTATATTTGCTCAAATCTACTCCGAACAACCTTTATTTGAGTGTTTTTTAGCTTTAAAATGGATCATTCAAAGGATCTTGATGACAATTTAAACGTGTTTAACAAACTTGTTCAATATATAATAACTGTGAAGATGCGGCGTCTGAAACCTATAAGGTTATAATCTTACTTAATATTATACTTGACACTCATAAGGAATTCAAGAATGCGATTAAGTATGGTAGGGACACATTGACACCTGAAATTTTCATGGACTCACTTAGAAGTAAGGAGATGAAGATTAAAGCTGAAAAATATGATAAGAAAGGCGGTGAGATTCACATGATGAGAGGTAGAACTCAATTTAGGCAAAACAGTCATGATGGATTCTAAAGTGATGGCAAGTCAAGTAGTAATGGGTAAAAAGAAGGGCAATGGTAGGCCTAGAAATCTAGGACCAAGGCTAAGAAATGCTATTGCTGTCGGAACACGGGATATTTTATAAAATATTGCTATAAAAAGAAGGGTAAGCTAAAGGTTAAATAGAGAGATGAAGTAAATGTGTTCCCTGCTTCCAATGTTGATGATGCGAAGTTTATATGATTGCAAGTTTTGTTGTTTATCTTGTTGAACTGTATGTAACTGCCAATTCTCATTTGCATAAGTGGATATTTGATTTTTGGTGCATTTTTCATGTGATATCATAAAAAGATTGGTTAGAAAACTTGCATGAATCAAATGATGAGCATGTTGTGCTATGTAACAATTCTGCTTATACTGCTGGGATTGGTGATATTACCTTAAAGTTTGACATTGGTATTGTGTATATTTTAAAAGATGTTAGATATATTCCTGAACTGTCTTGAAATTTAATTTCAATAGGAAGACTTGAGAAATCTGACTTCACTGGTAAAATTGGAAATGGAATTTTAAAATTAGTTAATGGTGTACTTGTTTCCATATAGGGAATCAAGAGAAATGATATTTACCAAAGCTGATCATACACATAAATGGCACAATAGATTTTCACATGTGGGTATTAAGAAGCTTAAACTTCTTAATGAAAAAGGTACTTTTGGTAATGATTGTGTATCTCATTTATCTTTCTGTTATTACTTTGTGCTTGGTAAGCATCATAGAACTTATTTCTAAACGAGTGTTCATAAAACTAAATGCATGCTTGAATATGTACATTCAGACTTGCAGGGTCTTGCTAGTAATCTCACCTCGGGTGGAAATAGGTATTTATTGTCCATTATTGATGATTACATGATAAAAGTGTGGGTTTATCTTTTAAAGGATAAGTCTGATACTTTTCACAGTTTTAATAATTGAAAAAGACAAGTTGAGAATAAAAAGGCAAAAAGATTAAATTTTTGAGAATTGATAATGGCCTAGAGTTTTGTAACATTGTGTTGACACACTAAAAGTGCAGCCCAAATTAAATGGCCCAAAGAGCGAAACCCAATTAGGAATCCAAGATGAAAGCTGAAGCAAAGGGTATTATTGAAGAATGTAAAAGCTCACAAGCAAAGGAATGCCGTCGCCCAAGTTTGCAGAACGCCCAAATGTTAAGCGAATAAAGTACCCTATGGACGCCCAGAGCGAAGGAGTAGTCGCACAAATTGCTGGGTCGCCCAGAATCCTAGCGATGACTGAACCCTGTTGTTATCTAAAGTCACGATTTGAGGCGGTTTGAGCCCATCACAATTACACCCCACGATTGGAGAAAATTAGTGACAAGCGGTTATAAAGAAAACGTGGTGGTAGGAGTTACAAATGGTAGTTATTGGCCAGTCAGCCACTATGAAAGAAATGGGTAGTTACAAACAGAGTCCAAACGGTTAAGAACTGCCCAAGGAGTATATAAGGAAAATGAAAGTAATGAAGAAAGCCCCGACAAAATTCACTCTCAAACAGAGAATATGTAATTTACTTTTTCTTAGATTAACTTTAATTAATTCATCTCCTTGTACTTGTGTACTTCTGCCCCTTGGAGGTATCTTGTTCGTATCCAAACTGTAATCTTCATATTCGATAAACACCCCTTTTTAGGACTTTGTTCCAAGAGGTTTATTCCTTACACAATCGTCTGATCCTCTTTTAATTGTTAGCGAGTAAACACGCGAAACACATTGAATTTGAAAATATGTGCAAAGAAAATGGAATAACAAGGCATAAGACTGTTCCTTACACTCCCAAGGAAAACAAAGGAGTTGAAAGGATGAATGGAACCATACTTGATAAAGTGCTGGTGTTATGACTGCTTGTTATTTGATTAATTTGACTCCATCTGCTGCATTGAATGGTGATACTCCTTATGAAAAATGTTCTCATAAACTAAGTGATTATTCTGTGCTTAAAACTTTTGGCTGTACTGCATTTTCTCATCAGAGTGAGGGAAAGCTTGAACCTAGAGCTAGAAAATGTGTTTTTCCAGGATTACCCCGAGGATGTCAATAGTTACAGGTTATGAGATAGAAGCCAAAAGGGGGATAAGATCATTTTCAGTAGAAATGTTACATTCAATGAGGGTGAAATATCGTATCTTAAAACTGAATCAGAACTGGTGAGTAACGAAGAACAAGATGAAGAGGAAGATTAGTTGAAGGTGGAGTTAGGAAAACTTAGCACACATGTTCCTACTACTCCTAATGAGGTGGAGACTCAGGTTCAGCAACCTTAGGTGGAGAACAGAGAGACAGTAGTGATAGAAGAGCACTATGAGGAAGATAATCTCTTAGCATATTATAACTTAGCTAGGGATAGAGAGAGAAGACAGTCGAGAGCACCCAAAAGATTTGGATATGAGTCTAAGTTAGCTTTTGCTCATGCTAGTTATATGGAGCTAGTTGATAGAGAGCCAAAAACCTTTGAGGAGGCAATGAAGAGTGAACAATCTGAAGAGCAATTTATGGTAATGAAAAGGAAATGAGTTCTTTCAAAAAGAATTAAACTTGGGAACTAGTATCTAGACCTAAAAATAAATTTACAGTTGATTGTAAGTGGGTTTTTAAGGTTAAGGAATGTACTAGTGAGTTTGAACCCCTAAGATTTAAAGCTAGGTTAGTGGCCAAGGGTTGCACATAGAAAGTGGGTGTTGACTATAACGAGATTTTTTCACCAGTTGTTAAGTATACTACTATTAGAGTCATGCTTGCATTGGTTGCACATAGTTAGTGGGAACTTGAACAATTTGATGTGGGTGAACTTAAAGAGCAAATCTTTATGATTCAACCAAAAGATAAAGATAAAATAAAAAATGATCATGTGTGTTTCTTGAAAATGTCTTATATGGCTTAAAGCAATTACCTAGATAGTGGTATAAAAGATTTGACTTTTTTGTACTCACTATAGGGTTTCAAATGAGTAAGTTTGATCATTGCCAGTATATCCAAAATGACGATGCAATTAATGACTATGTACTTTTATTGCTCTATGTGGATGATATGATCTTAGTTGGTTCATCACCTAAGTGGAAAAGTAAGATAAAAACAAACTTGAATGACAAATTTGGCATAAAAGATTTAGGCAAAGTTAAGAGAATTCTAGATATGGAAATTGAAAAAGATATGTCAAATTCTACTTTGTTTTGCATCAGTCTTCCTATGCTTCAAAGGTGTTGAAAAGATTTGGTATGCATGATTGCAAACATTTTATATTACCTTTAGCTAATCATTTTATATTATCTAAAGATCAAACTCCATGTAATGAAAATAGATAAGAATACATGTTTATGATTCCGTACTCTAATGTGATTGGATCTATTATGTATTTGATGGTTTGCACTAGATTGGATTTAGCTTTTCCTGTATTACTTTTAGTACGTACATGTCTAATATGGGTTTTGAGCATTGGGAAGCCTTAAAATGGATGTTAAGGTATTTAAAGGGGACTAGTGATGTAGGTCTAAAGTTTATTACTAATAAAGAATGTGTGGAATTAAATAGTGTAGATACTGACTATGCAGGGGATATGGATAATATAAAATCTACTTCTTCCTATGTGTTTACTTTGTCTAACTCTTGTAATGGTTGGAAATCACAGTTACAACATATTCTTGCACTATCCACGATAGAATTAGAATATATTGCTACTACCGAAGTAATCAAAGAGGCTTTGTGGTTTAGATGTTTACTTCATGAATTTTGTGCTTTGAATGATTAAGTGGTAGCATATTCATATAGTGAGTCCTCTATACGTTTATGCAACTACCTATTTTTCACAAACACACCAAACACATTTATGTTAGACTATAATTCATTAGAGATATTGTATCACAAGAAGGGGTACGACTTGAAAAGATACATTCAATACAACCCTTCAGACATAGGCACTAAGGTGTTGCCACTCATTCTGTAAAGGTAACTAATTTCCAATTTTATCGGTTTCTATTTTGGAATTGTTACTAATTAGTGATAATGTTTCTCCTTGCAGGTAGGTCATTTGAAACCAATGTAGAGCTTTGTTAGGCAAATTGTTGTCAAACTACTTCATCGGACAATGATGTTAAATCATATTACTCGGTCGGCACTCAAATGGAAAAATCCATATATAACTAGGTATAGACCACTGGTAGTAGCATAATTTATTTTAGAGTTGCTTGGTGTGCTGTAGTAGGCACCCAAAAATAGTCCTTAAACATCTAAAACTAATGTAGTAATGGAAGTAATGGTCGATCCCACGAAGAGTGTGTAATTCAATATTTATGCTTCGTACAATGATTGTGGGGATTTTGTATTCAAACAATTGTAAATAACTCAATTAATAACAATGCCCATTAAAGAAACGAAAACAATCAAAAGACTAACATTGGTCTAAGTCCACATCCACCATCGAAAATCCACAATTGATCATAGATACAAGGATAATTCAATTCATATTTCGAATATTTATCGTTGGAATTGATTCCTATTTCTCCTTAACTTTAGTTAATTAGAAACCAGCGTTCTAATTAACCCTAATTATTAAATAACCCCAGACCAGCGCTCAATATTCAATTTAACAACAGCTTTACACAATAGAGAAATCGATGAACTAGATAACACAAACACCAGCAGTTGCATTCAATCTATTTAAACATTCTTCTTAAGATTCAATAACCTCTATCGCAGAAAATAATCAAATCCTAGTGCTTCACAAGTTAAAGGGATCAAACAATTACAGATTTGATGTTTAACTTAGCGGTAGATTGTTACAATCAATAAACTAACGGGCCCTCTAGCAATTAAACGCAACAAATCATAGAAATAAATGCAGAAGAACATTCAATACTCAAAATATAAATCAAACAATAAGAAAAACTTTTTAGATCTCACAATATGTGGTTCCGAGGCTTCCGTTTCTTTCAATCAAGTGTAAAAGTTTAGCTATAATTCATGAATCTAAGAGAAGAATCGAGAGGAATGAAGTTGGAGGCGTTCTGGTGTGTTTTGGGGTGTTTTTAGGGTTGAAAAGTCGTGCAAGATATGTTGTCAAAGGAGTTTGAGTCAATTTAGGAAACTTGAGATTCGCCATCAGGAAACAACCATGCGATCGCAAGGTATCAAGTCATGTTGTCGCAAGGAACAAATAAATTCAACCTTCAGACTCTCGGTGATGGTCTGTGCAATCGCGAGGAATTAAAGCCATGCGATCGCAAGGCTTTACAAAACTTCCTCCGGACAGCTTTCAATATTTTGGTCGTAACTTTCTCTGCTGATGTCCGATTGAGGTGATTCAAGATGTATTGGAAATCTAACTCAAAGGGCTACACCTTTTATTCAGATGACATCTTCGAATTCGATCTTTCGATATATCAAAAACTGGTCTTAATATGAGAATGAAAACCGATGCAAAAGTTTTCAGCTTGAAAGTTGATATGTGATAATGTCTTGGCTATGTTTCATCCCTTTGACTTCTTTCTTCATCCAATTGGCCTCTAGCACTCTCAAGTCTTCATCGTGAGGTTCGATACAACTTGTGAATATTTTCACTTTGGTTCCCGAACTTTTGCTTTCTTTCATTTTGGTCCTTTTCCCCTCATTTCTTCCAACTTGCGCCATATCCATCGAATTGCCACCTAAACCAAAATATAAGAATACTAAGTACATTGAGGTATAAAATAGTCATATGAGCGCATTAAATAAAGATGTAAAATGTGTATTTTATATTCCTATCATTGCTCATGGCCCTACCTATAGCTCCTTGGATGGCTTTTGTACTTGGAAAAATTTACAGCTCAGGTATTATCTATTCCAAAATTAAAAATCAGGCCCCAAAGTTTAAAATTACAAAAATCAGGTTTTTCTTGAATTAATTAATTACATTTCAGAATTATTATATTAAATTAAATATTTAACTGTAATATAATTTAATTAACCCATCCACCCCACCTACACCACCCCCATTGATCTGGCTACTACTCCGGTGACCGGCGACTACTCCGACAGCACTTAATTTCGACGACTGTTCCGATCCGGCGACTTTTTCGAGATCACAGATCAAAAAATTTGTAGGTCACGGGTTATTTTGAGGTCACAGATTTAAAATTTTATAGGTCAGATTATTTCGAGGTCACAGATCAAAAAAATTAAGGTCATAGATTCTTTTTTTAAGTTACAAATTATGAATTTCAAAGTCACAGCTCAATAGTAAGGTCACAGACACCAAAAAGAACCACAATAGCTAGGTCACAGTCACCCAAACACCCTTCCCCCATCCCAGTACATCACCACACTTTGTCACAGGTTACAGATCGACCAAATAAATAGTCACAGACACTTCGACCCATCCGTCGTACCCGTCTCCCAATCACAGTACACCAATAATACTGGGTCACAGGTCACGAAACGACCAAATAGTTAACAATACCTGGTCACAGAACGACCAAATAATTGGTCACACACTTCGTCCGATCCCCTGCCAACCTTAATCCCTAAACGACCCACCAACAATATCAGCCCAAACCACCACTAGATCCGCCACACATAGAGATCTGCCCCCACACCCATGGATGTATCGCTGAGCCACACACCCACCTGCAACAGATCCACCGCCCAATTTTATCACACAGATCTGCCCCCATACCCATAAATGCATCTCTCTTATTCATCCACGCTGCAGCCCCACACCCACAGATCCACCGCCCAATTTCCTCGTCCACCCACCCAAAAGGCTGGCAGCAGCGTCGACGCTACTGTGCGACGCTGCTTACAGCAGCGTCGCTGTTGCGATACAGCAACAGCTGTGCAACACTGCTATGTGAGGGGATAGATGAATGTTCGGAGACGGGAGGAGGAGGGAGGGGAGACGGAGGAGGGAGGAGGCAGGGGAGAGTCAGGAGACGGGAGGAGGGAGGAGAGAGATTAGGTTTGGGAATTTTGTGAAATTTGGAGTGGGGGTGGGGTATGTGTGGGTATATAAATTAATTTAATTTAAAATATCATTATCAATATTAATTGTTGAAATTAAAACCTGATTTTTAAAAAGTTAAAATTAAACACCTGGTGTCACGGGCAGCAGCTTTACTTAAGCCCCGTGACCCTGTCGCAGTTGCAGTTTGTCCAACTTTGGCTGCACATTGTAAATATTTCATTTAATTGTAAAATAGTTGATAATTAGAAAATTTTAGTATGATTCCTCGGCCAAAAGACGTCTACTGGTGTCATTTGGGTTTTTGTTGCTAAGTCTATTATAGGGGGTATTAGTCTTTCAAAAATCTTTCAAGCTTTCTAGTGTTCGCCCCCTGCACTAGCCATTGTAATTTCCTGCTTTCAATCAATTGTAATTTCAAGCTTTCTAGCAATCAATGATCAAGTTTAATTCAATGCATTTCAATTTCGCGTTGTAAGCTTTCTTTAAATTGTGATCAAATTTACTTTCGTCCCGGAACGACCGAGAAAAGGCGGAAGGTAGTCTAGCGGAGCAGACTACTGCTGCACGGTGTCCCTTTCTGTGCTAAGAAGAAAGGTAACCCGTGAAACCTGGTCTAGTTAAATTTTCCCTTTGTACTTAGCTCACTCATTAACCACCTATGGACCATATTGGGCTTGGCCCATTGTCTAACCTAAAATTACCCTAACTATTATATATGGTTTTGCTCCTAGGCGCCGTGTTAATTGGAAAAACCCTTGAGTGATAACCTTGGTTGCGTTCTGTCTTCTGCTTCGTGCTGTCATCCCTTTTGGTTCTTTTCTTTCTCTAGTTATTCCTCAACCTGTGTGGCTGCAATAATACCTTTCCTTTGTGTGTTTCTTGGTGGGTACTAAAAGCAAACGGAATGGGTGAAACTATAGGTGATATTGTGGGTTGATTATTAGTGGTGTCAATTGTTTTGGGATTAAACTGAGCCTAGAAACGCATTGGTAACACTACACCTGGTGTCAGAGCGTTGGTACAAGTGCATGGAAATTCTAATGTACCAGTGCATGGCTGGTTTCATTAGTCTGCTGAATCTCCTGTTAAATTATGCTACCATAATTAGACATTTGGCAGAACAAAAAATACAGGACATCACAGCTCGAATGGAGATACTTTAAAATTAAGAATGGGCGGTGAATTCACAAACGATAAGTGTAGTTTTTATGCTTATTCGAGACTCTAAATTAATGATATTTTGTTGTCTTTTGAATTAAATTCTTCAATTTATGTTAAATTGTATTGTGTAGGAAAAACTTTATGTTTGACGAAGAATTGAAGAAAAGAACGGAAAATAGCGAAAAAATGGGAAAAATCCAAATATTGGACCTGTTTCGAAGTAATTGGAAATGAAGAATGACAAATTGGCTATTGATGGAAATCTGGAATCAAATTCTGTACTTTAGAAATTGGAGGACTTGAAATAAAGTAAAGAAAGCACAATTAATTGGACTCGAGGATTAATTTGTATTACTTGAAAGAATTGGGCGTTGTTTGCACTTATGCTCCTTATGGGATAAAACTTGGGGGCTTATTAGAATTGTAAGGGAGGAAGAATGCCTACTGAATATAAGATAAGAAAAGAAAAGGGATTCTGTTTTGGACTCCCAATTCGACTCCAACACGGGCTGGGTAGAAAATATATATAGACGGGCAGAAAATAGCCAGAAAAAGAGAGGATGGTGGGCTGCTGATTTTGCCTTATATGTATATTATATATTCACACAGACGAGGGGTGGCAGAGATATTACATATATACACAACACCCGGCAGCTTTGGAAGGAGTTCTGGGAAGCAATTTGATTATTAATATTACATCCACTGCGACAGCCTCTGGAGGAAACATGAAGCAATTTTGGTTGCAAGATATATAATATATATACACCCAAAAAGCAACATCACAGTCGGCAATAAGTGGAAGAAGCAGGAGCCGAATTCTGGCAAAACAGGGGCTGAATTACCAAAGTGGGCAGAATTGAATTAGAGGAAAATCTGAAGCAAATTAATACGACTTTCTCACGCATATTGGCCGGCTTTTATGGAAAATAGGGGCTGAATTTCAGAAATTATACACGCACTCGTAGCTGGCCATCTTGAGAAGAAGACATCAGTGGCTGAAATTGAATTGAGAAATTATACACGCACAGTGGTCGGCAACACGTAAATTGGAATTAATCACATTCCGTCAATTTTTGGTGATTTCTTTCCGCTTTTCGATGTTTAAATTCAACATTATGAGTGGCTAAATATTTTTATGTTAGGATTGATGATGGAACTTAGGTTTTTATTATATGTTTGGTTTCAGGATTTTCATGCCTTTTTAATACTTATTAATTAATTATTGTGTGTTTAATGTTTTAATTGTCTGCGCAACAATTAATTGATTTAGCGATAATACTGAGATCGAGAGGTGATGTATAATTCTAGCTCGTGCAATAATTAACAGACGTTATAAGAGGTCGAGAGATAATTATAATCTATGCGAACTTTATTGAATTCTTATAGATTAATGCGTTCGTATGTGTGTGAATTTACATAGAGGTATAGTAAGTTTGGGTATATGAATAGAATTAGTGTTGCTTGAGAGAGATCACTAAATACAATAGGTTAATTCGATCGTTGGCACGTATGAAAAATGGCTGAATAAGTTGGAATTAAATGTATGATAAATACCCTAAGTGAAATCAGAAATCCTAACTACCTCATCACATAATCTTTTCTCCAATTTTAATTTGAATTTGTTATTTTATTTAATAGTTTGCTATTTTATTTATTAGAATTTCGCTTAAAAAATAAAATTTTAATTGATCATAAACTACCATTTTAATTTAAATTAAAGCTAGATTCGTTTAAAAGTTCATAGTAAATAGTAGTCTCTGTGGGACGTTATTTGGACTTGATAAATCCACTTTATTACTTGTCACGGTCCGTACACTTACGGAATTTCACGAACAACAAACATGTGGGAATCGAGTTAAGAATTTTGACTTAGTGAACCCTAGTTTGCACGCTGGAATTGGCCGGGATAATATGCCCTATGGGTTCGACAACTCATGCTCCCAAGACATGTTTTAGCACCCCACCATGAAATGATGTTGTTGGAACTAGCTGGAAACCACCTGAGAATGATGCCACTGGACTGATAGCAGTTAAGAGATGCACTGTGTTGGTTCAGAAAAATAGTCACGCGATTCTACACAAGAGGTGTATGATTCTGCCCATGAATTGGGACCTCAATTTTGTCAGAATATTTTTTTTATTTAATTTTATTCAATCCTCGTGAAAATGATGCCCCTAGATCTTGCTTCAGGAATTAAGTTACTATAATATCCATTTGCTTTTCATCTCCATAGTGTTATTGAATGTTGTAGTTTTGGATTAATTATTATTACTCCAGTGATTTTTGTTTCCATAATGGTGTGTATTATTCAGTGGCGGACCCAGCATTGAAGTTCAGCCTGGACGGACGTTGATCGGTCAACGTCAACAACCAGCGATCGTAAGAGCGAGATCGTTTATTAATATTTAATTAAATAATATTAAAAATTATTCATATATACGTAAATGCACCAAAACATTAAAAAAAAAAAAAAAAAAAAAAAAAAATATATATATATATATATATATATATATATATATATATATATGAAATCGTAATTCAATATAATCTAAAATACTAAAGAAATACGCAATACAACTTACTCTGTAACTGTGATGTTAGATAACTGTATTCTGCGAGATCTCATATTTTGAAAACATTACAATATTGCCTCATTCTCAATTTTTCCAAAAATCTCTTTCTCCATGTAAACCACCAAATTGTCATTCAACTAGTCGTCTCCCATTTTATTGCGCAAGTCACTCTTGATTAGATTCATAGCCGAGAATGCTCTTTCAACACTTGTAATTGCCACAGATAATATCAAAACCAAGGTGATCAACCTATAAACCAATGCACAAATATTCTCTTTGGAAATTCTCTGTCAATCCGCTTCAGTATTCAGGGTCGGCTACAGCCTACGGGATGGGCCCATCCATACCGATTCAGATGCTCATGGGTTCGACCAAAATCTTCGCGTCGCCCACATTCTTTTACCACATGTGCACCACGTGGCTTTGCTTGGAGCCTCGTTGGGTGAGGCATAACAGATGAAAAAAGAAACGAACTCGAAAACTTTTAACTCGTAAATTGTGAAAAATTTCTTGTGGTGTGTATGTATATGTGGGGGACGCCCCTTGTGTAGCGACCGAAAATAATTTAAGTTATATTAAGTCGCTACGACCCTTCCTAAGATTTCAAATTAAAGTTTTAGCCATGATAGTAAATTTGCACGTATTGGTCTTAAAATATTTTTAAGGTGTCGAATTTCTTTTAAAGATTTGCGATGACATATTTCAAATCCAAAAGTTAAAAATTATTTCAATGCACTTATTTGCATAAAGTATTTATTACTTATGTATGTGTATAGAATTTATTGTAAATCCTATTTGGGTCGAATAATTATAGCATTTTAGAAGTTGATAAAATATATCATATATTATATTCGTTTTGATGCTCGTGTTAAACAAAATAAAGTGGACTTGAGAAGGAATGATTTTGAATTATTATATTCGAGTTGTCTTTGGTAGGTAGAAAAGTTGAAACATTTTAATAACTTAAACATGATTAATACATTAATTTCCTTATAACCCACTAATTAAAAACCCATAACTATTAAAAAAAACTTACATTTCTATTTAGTGCACGTTACCTCTTAATTTCATCCATTATGCACCTATTAATTATGCCATTTTATTTGCTTTTATAAATAGCCATTTCCCTTTTTCATTTTGTATTTCGTAGGCAACAACTTTCTAAGATCCCTAAAGCCATATTTTCTCTCCCAAACTAAAATACTTACACATAAAATCATTTCGCCATTTTCCCATAAACTTAAGGCACCTTGAGTTTGCATATTTTCTGAAGCAAAGGCCAGTACGCTGCATTTTACTACAAATTGGTCGCATAAAGGTTATTTAAACTCCAATCATTCAAGGTAGGGGTGTTTCGGCACTTTTGTAAGTGAAGTAAAAATTATTTGTTTTTCGATTTGCATTTAACTTGTCATTGTGTTACTCATGAGAGAATGGAAGCACCATTTGTTGTTTCGAACAAGAGATGAAGAGATGATTTATGACACATGAAAGTGGTTAATAAAACCCAAAAGTAAACGGACCGATTGATCACCGATTTGTTTTTGACGGTGACACAAATAACCAAAGTTGTATTTCTGAAAATATATATATTTCTTACCATTTATTTAAGTGTTTCCTACTGAGTATTACTCGTGATACTCATCCCTACAAAATTTACAGGTTAATTGAAGACATGGCAGTGGCATGGAGTGGTGGCAAGTGCTCGGTGACTTAGAATGCATTTAACTTCCTAGTAAAATTTTCATTTGTTTAAATCTCTTATGAACACTTAGACATCACTTTTAATATGTTTGACTTTCTATTTTTCTTAATTTTATTAACATTTCATGTCGACTATAATTTAGAAACGATTGAACGATTACGTATGGAGTTTATTCACTGCTGTATTGAATTTTAGATTCTATCTGCCTATTTAAAAATGGTATAACTTGGGCTACGATGCATATTTTTGAGTGAAATCAGTTGGGTTTGAAAGATCTATGAGTCTTCTAACAGTAGTCTTTAGAATTACCCTAAATTATTATCTAGAGAAAAAGTTATGTTCATTTTGGTAGACTGCGCTGAGTCAGTTTCGAAATATCTGTCCAGCATAGTTGAAAAATGATTGCTTCAAACGTTATCGAAGCGAGCTCAATTTTTTTACATGATGTACGTATATGAATGTCATAGTCTCTGTTAAAATTTCGTGATTTTTAGTCGACGTTTGCTAGGTCAAATAATTTTTATCTTACCGCTGCTGCGCTAATGGTATTACTGATTTTCTTCCGAATGTTTTCCAAAATCAAATTTTATCATAATTATCTAAGTCTATATAGACAATTATCTCCCATCGTATTTTTATAATATATTTACAACTACAAATTTTCCTTATTTGAAATTTATTTTGGTTGACATTAAAGAGCTCAAATTAAAAAGATTTTTAACGCTTTGAGTTCCTAGAATTTGGGGCGTTACACCTTGTGAGCTATTTATATGCCTCGAGGGATTTTTTTTTCTACTCCAAGACAAAACAAGAAAAAGAGAATAATTTATGGATACAACTCGTTGTGGTAAATCTTTGTATTTATTGTTGAATATGTGCGAACAATACATCAGATTAAATATAATATTTGTAAATTTATTTCATGTACAACACTTCGATGCTAGGAACTCCATGCCCTTATGTCCAGGATATGAAGTCGTATGTTCCAGGTTTTTTGTTGCCAATAGAGTGTTGGTAAATGAAACTTTTAAAAGAGTTTTATTGTTGGAAATTTATATTTATTATGAGCTAGGTTAATATTACAACCATTGTGATTGTAATGTAATATGGGCATTTAATGATTTTCCTTAGAATATTGATAAAATTTTGGCGATAGAGAAGATTGGAAACTTCTCCAACAACTTATAGGTAGATATAGTGGTCAAGATCATGGTGCAGGTGGAGGTGGAGGTGGTGGTGGTGGAGGAGGTGGTGATTGTGATGGTGGGAGTGGAATTGGAGGAGGATGAGGAGGAGTCGTTGGTGGTAGTGGTGGAGGTGGTGGTGGTGGAGGTGGTGGTGGAGGAGGTGGTGGAGGAGGTGGAGGTGGAGGGGGTGGTGGAGGGGGAGTTGGAGGGGGAGGTGGAGGTGGTGGAGGAGGTGGAGGTGGTGGAGGAGGTGGAGGTGGAGGGGGAGGTGGTGGTGGAGGGGGGTGGGGATGGAGGTGGCGGTGGAGATGGTGGTGGTGGTGGAGATTGTAGTTGCAGAAGTGAACGGAAATTTGTTCCTAACGCTGCTGGCCTAGGGAGAGATGGTGGAAAACGTATGCATTTATTTATGTTAGCATTTACAGACACAAGTGTGCACAAAAGAGCTAGCAGAACACTCAGCTGGTGTTCCTTGTAGTTCGACATGGCTATTGAAGGATGCAAAATTCCTTCACCTTTAGTTAAGTTCTTTTCTTTGGACTTGGCAATGCAGATTAATTGTTGGCTCTATATATAGACAATAATTCTTAATAGTCTCCCTTTCTACAGTAAATTAAGTCAATTTTGTTTTCGTGGTTCCTAATGACATTATTCTGGAATTAATCTATCCTTAGAAATCATGAACAGAAACAAATGAAACTGCAGGAATAAAACGAAATTAAAAGGATATATTCAATATGAAAACATAATGAAGGAACTTGAGAAGAGATCCATTTTATTATTCATCAAGCTTAAGTAAAACACGTACATTGATCTATTTATAGAGTAAACTATCTAACAAACTAACTACATAACAAACGAAAGAAGAATCTAGATGAAGCTGGAAAGAGCTCCTGAACGTGCTGGTGAAGCTAGAGAAGAATCTGGAAGGAGCTGTTGAAGGCCGTGTGAACTGATATTGGATGCAGGCCATGTGAACTGATATTGGATGGAATATTCCAACAGACACTGCCCTTAAAGTATTCCCCCTTAACATAGTAAATTAAGTCAATTTTGTTTTCGTGGTTCCTATGGTTTGGAAATTGCTGGGTTAGGTTTTTCTGCTGTGACTCTAGTGAATTTAAATTCCCATATGCTATGATACATTAAGTGAGTTTCATCAATTTACCCTTGTGAATTTAAGCTTATCAAAATATAGACTATCCAAAATCTATACAATAAACAATTTTTATGTGGTTTGACCACAATTGCATTTGACAACAGGTGAGATAAAATTGGAATACAATCAAACCAATTACAAGCAATTGGACAAGTAGTAGCAAATGAAGCAAGATTATGCGCCACTCTATTCACCTCGCTGGGAATATAGCAACATGTACCAAAACCTACTTCGCTAACAGAGCCACAATATAAGAAAATTAAAGAAGGAGATCAAATGGAGAAATGTTCAATATTATGTACCAATCTCCGTGCACCGCATTCTACAATACTAACCATAAGTCCATAAGCCTTAGCAAAACGTAGAGCTGGGCTAAGAGCAAGAGTTTCACCCCCTTCCAGATCATAAAATCCTCTAACCTGTTCCAAGTAAATACATTTTTGTTATTGTAGGATATGTAATTATTTGTCAAAACGGTTTAATTTTCAAAAAGTGAAAAAAATAAAAATATAGCAGCTATTATCTGACTTTGTTTTGGAGTAGCATAATCGAATTGAATTCTGTTGGGTTTGTCTATAAAATAGGTGTCCTTTCACCTACAAAGGGAATTAAATTATAACGATTCCTTCACCAGAAGTGCACTCTAAACTCTTGGACACTGTTGGAATATTCCAGCTAATCAGATCACATGTTCCCAGCATCTTCTCCAGCTCACGTTCAACAGCTCGTTCCATATTCTTCTCCAGCTTCACCAGCACGTTCAGCAGCTCTTTCCAGCTACATCTAGATTCTTCTTCAGTTTGTTATGTAGTTAGTTTGTTAGATAGTTTATACTATAAATAGATCAATGTACTCAAAGTTTTACTTAAGCTTGATGAATAATAAAATGGATTTTCTCATGTTCCTTCAATATGTTTTCATATTGAATCTATCCTTAGAAATCATGAACAGAAACAAGTGAAACTGCAGGAATAAAAGGAAATTAAAAGGATATATTCAATATGAAAACATATTGAAGGAACTTGAGAAGAGATCCATTTTATTATTCCTCAAGCTCAAGTAAAACTTTGAGTACATTGATCTATGTATAGAGTAAACTATCTAACAAACTAACTACATAACAAAGTAAAGAAGAATCTAGATGAAGCTGGAAAGAGCTCCTGAACGTGCTGGTGAAGCTGGAGAAGAATCTGGAAGGAGCTGTTGAAGACCGTGTGAACTGATATTGGATGCAGGCCATGTGAACTGATATTGGATGGAATATTCCAACAGACACTGCCCTTAAAGTATTCCCCCTTTATATAGCTTTCTGTACAAAACAGTCTACGCAAGTTGATGTCTAATAATTTTGAAAGAAAGTTGGTTTACGAACAATTCATTTGTCCATTTGAAACTCTCTCTTTTAAACACACTGTAAATGGTCCAACAATAGAGCTAAACACTTTGATGAATTGACAATAGAAAGAAACAAGGCCATGGAAGCGTCTATTGTCATGTATTGTTTTTGGTGTAGGCCAATTCATGATAGCTTTAACTTTACTTGGATTCATTTTGATCACCTCCCCAGAAATAATAAAACCTAAAAATAAAAGATTGTCAAAAAACCTGCAATTTCTTCAAGCTTCAAGTTAGCATATAACATTTGTTCTCGTAAAATGTTGAAAAACTCACGAAGATGATGCAAGTGTTGTTCTTCATTTTTGCTATAGATGAGACTATCATCAAAATAGACCAAAATGAATCTCCGAATGAGATGTTTAAAAACACGATTTATTAAGAGCATAAAAGTGCTTGGAGTGTTAGAAAGACCAAATGGCATAACCATCCATTCATAGAGACTATCTCATGTTTTGAAGGCTGCCTTCCACTCATAGTGTTGGCTCATCAGAACTTGATGATAGCCACTTTGAAGATCAATCTTCGAAATTGGTCAAGAAGATCATCTAGTCGATGAATAGGAAAGCAATAGTCAACAGTGATTTATTTATGGCTCTACTATCCATGCATATTCGCCATGAACCGTCTTTTTTTGGAACTAAGAGAGCTGGTACAACACAAGGACTCATGCTTCTTTCACCAATCCCTTTGCCAAGAGAGCATCCGCTTGTCTCTGTAACTTTCGTGTTCTTTCTAACTTATCCTGTACGCTGATTTATTTAACAAGATAGCACCTGGAGAAAGATCAATGTGATGTTGAATCTCTCTCATGCACAGGGCCGTACCTGTGTTTCGCGGGGATTGAGGCGAACTTCAAAATTTGGGCCCCTAAGTCACAGCAGAAAATCTACTTTTTCTTTTAAAAGAGTCTTACAAAACTAAATTTGTTAACTTAAATTCAACAATAAAGCAACAAATAAAAGTAAAATATTCAAAATATTTATTTTGCAATCAAATAATAATACGAAGATGTTCTAATCGATCACTAAAATATAACTTGTCTTGCAGTTTTGAGGCAAAAATATCAATCAATTTTGTATAGTCGAGTTGTTCAACCATTTCTTTTCCAATGGATAACATGGCCAATCCATTCAATCTTTGCTGCGACATAGTTCAATGGAGATAAGTCTCGATCAATTTCAACTTGGAGAAACTTCGTTCTGCTGATGCAACTGTAATTGGTATAGTGAGAAAAATCTTGTAAGCAATGCTAGCATTTGGAAAACAATCATTCATTTTCTTCAAGTAATTTAGCACATCAATAGCTCTTTTTGTTTCTCTAGGTAAATAGCACTTCAAAACTATCAATTTCATATCTAAGTCATCACCAATAATGTCTGAATCTCCATTATGGTTCAAATAGTGCTCAAGGTTCTTACAAGATTTCAACAAACTGTCAACATGCATACTCTTTAACCTCTCAAAATTAAACAAAAATTCAAATGTCTCTTCATAATGTTTAAGTTGTTCAAAGCGAGTTTGAAGTGAAGATCGAGCTTGATCAATTATAAAGAGAAAATAATCAACTCTAAAACATTCTTCAGACACTACCACTTTCATCGAATGCATCTTTCTTCAAATGCTGCTTTTCTCTCGAAAAATAGCTTCAATTCCCATTTCAGTTGCCATTTGTTTAGCTTCATCGATGACACTAGCAAATCCAGATTCTCTATAATTTTCGAGAAACAAAATAAGCGCTTCTAAAGGCTTGATGACTTCAACAATATCCATGTTTTAGGCTTGAAAAAATTTACTCACGATATTGATATCATGCAACAACTTATACCAAATGACCATGCCAAGCAAGAACTCAAAATTCTCAAGTTCATATGTTGTTAAGGATTCGGCTTCACTCTTCGTTTTAGCATCTTCAACAATGTTTGCCAAGTCAAGTAAAGGGTTTATTATTCGTACACATTGCTCTTTTATTTGCTCAACACTTTCCACATGACTTTCCCAACGTGTTTGTGACAATGACTTAAGTGTCAGACCTTCAACCTTATCTTTAAAAAATTTCCATTGTTTGGGAGAAGAAGAGAACACTGTGTAGATACGTTGTATCACTCCAAAGAAGGACATAGCTTTAGAACAACAATTTGCCATATCACATATTGCTAGATTAAGGCTATGACAACCACATGGAGTATAGAAAGCTCTAGGATTAATTTCAAATAACCTTTTTTGTACACCTCTATGTCTCCCAGTCATGTTAACTCCATTTTCATACCTTTGACCTCTTATATTATCAATATCAAGCTCAAGATTCGTTAACACATTTTTAAGCTCAGTGAAAAGTCCAAGTCCTGGTGTATCATCCACATTCAAAAATTTAATCCAACATTCTTGTACCATCGATGAATCTATTGAATCGTCCACGCATCGTATTACTAAAGTCATTTGCCCATCATTACTCGCATATGGAGTACAATCAAGTATGACAAAAAAATTATTTTGCATGTTTCACTTTTGTGAAAATTGCACTTGTGACTTCGCCTGCTAAAGTTTGTATCAATTCATTTCGAAATTTAGGACCAAGATATGTATATTGAATGTAACGTGCTTGAGCATGTCAAATGTGTTCTTTCATTATTGGATCAAACTTAGCAACAATTTCTATCATTTGCAAAAAAAAGTCCATTGTTCTCAACATAAAGTTGCCCATAATCTCCTCGAAATGCCAAAGTATTTTTAGCGAGCCTTTTCACAATAGCAATATCATCACTAACACTTGTTTCCAATGCTCTCTTTCTTTGTTGATGGCCAATTGTACGCTTTCATCAATTAAAAGGATCCTCAAAATTTAAAGTAAAGCAATTCGCTTGATTTAAATCTTCATCTTGAACATTATTTCCATCATTCTACTTTGGTTCATCCACATTGGCATGTTCAATCATTTCCTCGTTTTCTTTCTGTCCATCCACATTATCATTATCATTCTGATTATGTTGTTCCTCAAAACCTTCATTCTCTTTTCTTGTTATTAAAATACTCATCCATATCTCAAATCTGACTTCGAATTAATGCCTCTACTTTTTCTCTCTTCTTTTTTTTTTGAGCTCTAGATGCATATTTAGGAGCCATGGTATTTAACTCAAATCACTCAACAACTAACAGTTATTGAAAGGTGAAAAAAGCAAAGTTTAATTACTTTTCAGTTTCCATACATAAGGCTCAATATATCAAGTATTACACAAAAAATGTTCTCTTCTTTTCAGCTCAAACCCAGAACACCTAATTCTGTATAAGGTCACTTAGAATTGCACACCTAATTAAACCAAACCTAGAACATTAACTATAAGTATTCAATTTATAAAATCCCATTAGAGATTACATTACCAAAATTGAACATAACAATTAACATGAGCGAATGTAGATTTACAAAACCCCATTACAATTCACACTTAATTAAGCCAAATTCAGATAAGTAATAAATCAACTTCCCTTATAGCAGTGGATGGAGATTCACATATTAGGGTTAGAAGCTTTGTATTAGGGGCCATCAATCGACTTGACTCTCTTCAAAGGATCACTCTTGCTATCCAATCTCGAGTAACCACTGCCATCCGGTCATGGGTTAATAAAGGGAGAGTTACCATGTTTAAGGAAGCCAAAAAGATATAAATCATCTGTTTAGTTCACGAAATCGAATTATTTTTTCTTTTTCACAAAAAAAGAAAATGTTGGAAAACTATAAGAGCCTAAATAACGTCAAAATGTGTGTACGAAGACAAATGAACACTCGAACAAACACGAGCAACCTTTTGACTTTCTATTGATTCGTAAGAATACTATAAAATTAAATTTGGAAAAATCTCTACATCACTAAGCCGTTATTTATTCATTTCTCAATTGCAGGTAACATTTGAAAATATTGGCAACTATTTTACTAGCTTTGAGCCTAGCCCTGTTTTGGATAACCTTGACTTAATATTTAAGGGTTTGATTTATGGATTTAGAGTTTCTCCTATCAATTTACCTGGAACTACATTCCATGATTCCATCATGCACTCCAGGTACTCTTACAACTTTTTTGCTTGATTCTTTATTCCTAAACTAATTTATGGAGTAACTGATATGGAAGCAGTGGACGACTTAGAATAAATTAAGCACGTTAAAAAGAGAACTACAATAGGAAAAAACTAACCAATTTGTTCGATTGTTTCTTCCTCATGGGCCCACAACAGATGGGCGGAGTCACGGTTAGAAAGGCGCACGGCTACAGCTTCTAGTTCTGGGTTGAAGGCTTCTGCCATCTTGTCTCCGGACTTCCATTTGGCATGAAGGGCTGAGGTAGGGAGGAAACTTAGGAGTTGGAAGTGAAGACTAAAGAATTGACATGGGGAAGTTTTGGGTTAATTTTTTAAAAAACAAAAAACAAAAGAAATGGGCCCCTAAAAATTCTGAGCCTGAGGCGGAGGTCAGAAGAGTTTACTTCATTCAATTTTGGTTTAACAACCATTACATTCAGTTTAAATATACCATCGGAAACATAACATTTTTCGACAAACATTCCACTTTTTGACAAGATGACCTTGTCTGACTCAAATACAATGCGGAAACCATGCTTATTCAAAAGCGTCCCGAACACAAGGTTCTTGCGGATTTCCTGCACATGCACATTGTTAAGAATCAGCTCTTTTCCCGAAGTCATCTTCAGAATTACTTTTCCTTGACCCTTGATTTCAGAAGTTGTTGAATTCCCCATGAACGACTTCTCTCCATTCTCAATTGCTTCGAAGGCAACAATCAGCTCTTTATCAGAGTATACATGCCTTGTAGCTCCAGTGTTAATCCACTACTCTTTTGGATTTGAACCTACCATATTCACTTCATAAATGATGATTGCGAGATTCATTTCTACCACATCATATGCCATGTAGTCAACCACATTTGCTTCTTTCTTCTTCTTTGGCAATCTGCACTCCGAAGACTTGTGACCCACTTTGTCACAATTGAAACATTTCCCTTGAAACTTCCTTTTAGAAATTCTACCTTTAGGTCCTAGCTTGGTCCCTTTACCACCGAATGACCCAGCCTTATTTTTGTAGGCCTTACTGCTTCGACCATGCTCCACAACATTAGCTTTAGCAACATTAGGATTGAACCACTTCTTCTCGGAACTCTTGTTGTTTTCTTCAATTCGAAGTCTAACAATCAGTTCTTCGATGTTCATTTCCTTTCGTTTGTGCTTCAGATAATTCTTGAAATCTTTCCATGCGAGGGGCAATTTTTCAATAATTGCGGCCACTTGGAAAGTTTCACTCAACATCATCCCTTCGGCATGAATTTCATGAAGAATTACTTGGAGTTCTTGCATTTGACTGATTACAGTTTTGGAGTCCACCATCTTATAATCTAATAATCTGCTGACAATGAACTTTTTAGCCCCGACATCCTCAGTTTTATATTTTCGATACAAAGACTCCTACAACTCCTTAGTAGTTTTCATAGTGCTATATATGTTGTATAGCGAATCTGCTAAGCTGTTCATAATGTAATTTCGGCACAGAAAATCTAAATGCTTCCAAGAATCAAGTGCACTGATCGCTTGAATATCTCTCTCACCCTCATTGAGTTTTGGAGCACTTTTAGTCAAGAATGTGGCAAGATTCAAGGTGGTCAGATAAAATAGCATTTTCTGCCGTCACCTCTTGAAATTCAAGACATTGAATTTCTCCGATTTTTCTCCATGATTAATCGGTACAGTAACGACATGGTCAGTTGTTTGACTTACAACATGACTTGGCAATCTATCCACATTTTGAGCCACAAAAGAAGTTGGCCCTTGAGCCACAACAGAGCCCATAGCCTGATTTCCAGTAGCCACATATTGGGTTACATCCATGTTGATTTGTTCGGTTGCCACTTCGTCTGTGAAACAAATATATTAGTGTCCAATAAACCAAATGAAAACTTGTCTTTAAAATAATAATATGTATTAAGTTTGTATGACAAGCTTCACGAAATAGAATATCGAATTTACTAATTGAGTACCGAATATGCAGTAGCAGATTCAATAACTTTGAATACAACATATTCAATTATATACCAGATTTAATACTCAAGTAGATTCAATAATGTGTCAAATTGCAGTAAAGTATAACAAGTAATTTAAGTAGATCTACAATTTTAAATCTGCAGAACAAGTAATAAAATTGTAAGTAGAACTACAAAATGTAAATTTGCATAAATGAGTGACAAAATGAACAATTGTAGAAGTTAAATAATAGGGAAACTTTTATCCTGAGGCCTGTGTTACATACAATTTCCTTAAAATAGATTCGCTCCCTCACCGTCTATGCTTGAGGTTTAAACTGAGCGTCCGTTTCCTAGGATACAACAGTAGAACCAGTAGTTTTCGAGCACCACAAATACTACTCCAGCGACTATATCACCAACTGGACAAGACCGAAACTGTACACAGATGAACTGAACGAAGACTTTATGCTGACAAAAATTTTGTATGCAGATGATTTATGGTGTGTTGAGAAAGGTGGAAAATGAGTCACTTATAGGCTCATAAAATTGGTAACTTGCCCATTCACTAATGGAAATTACAAGAGGAGTTTCAACAGTTTCAAAATGAAAAGTCACTTGAAGAAAAACAAAAAAAATTAGCAAACCGTAGGCTCTTCTAAGGGGCCAATTGTTGGTCAATCATGTCCGACATTCGTGTACGCAGGTCGGCCCCACACACAAGTTCAAGGTCTGAAGCTTCTTTCGGTCCGTGATTTGCACCTCTCTGCGCGCACGTGGAAAGAGCCTCTATACTACACATAATTACACATTTCCAAAGTGTAATCCTATATAAAGTTGTTTTGTTTTTCTTCAACTTCCTATGTGGGATAAACTTAATTTTAGTTTTCCCACCAACATAAACTCATTTTACATGACATAATTTGACCTTCAATTTCTCATTCAGTCGACCATCATTTTTGACAAGTAAGTATATGATTTCGATATACTCATGGAGGAGAACACAAATATACTTTCATCTTCCAAAATAGCCAAACGGGTTCTGCTCAAAATTCGTGTCAAAGTCAGCCACAAACTAAATTCGTGTCTAATTTTCAAAAAGTGAAAATAAATAAATAAATAAAAATATAGCAGCTAGTATCTGACCTTGTTTTGGAGTAGCAGAATAGAATTGAATTCTGTTGGGCTTGTCTATAAAATAGTTGTCCTTTCACCTACGAAGGGAATTAAATTATAATGATTCCTTCACCAGAAGTGCACTCTAAACTCTTGGACACTGCCCCTAAAGTATTTTCCCTTAATATAGCTTTCTGTACAAAACAATATATGCAAGTTGATGTCTAATAATTTTTAATGAAAGTTGGTTTATGAACACGTAAATACTTGTGTCTAAAAATATTCCACTTATCTCGAGACATGTCTTCTGATTTGATTTTACAGTAATTAGATGTATAAAATTCTGCTAAGACTTTTAATTGTTTTTCCTTTCATCTGTCAAGGTACTTACTTTATTAAGGTTTAATCATTAACTATGACTATTTACGTAACCTTGAATCTTTTTACCTTAAGCTTTAACCATTTTTATATATACATCCTTTAGCTGTGACATCTTCACCTGCACCTTTTAATCAAGGAATGTAGATGACATGATTAAAGAGGAAATACCAAGGTCTCTTCGAGGATTTTTTATTGCGAGAAGATTATATTCAATATTAGAAAAATGTTAGAGATATTCAACAGGGCATTGTTTAGCCTTCATCGAAAACCTTAAACTATTAATGCAGACACATTTTATCATTTAAATATTATAAAACTTTAGTCGCTAGATATAGATACATGTTTATCATTTAGATATTTTCTTCACACGGCCAGTACGTGTAATCAATATTCATTCTTTCTCATCTAAGCCTAATACGTGTACAATTTTATCTAAATGGGTGACAAAGAGACTTAAATCGGGCTATTGACAGCATTGATAATAAATTGAATAACTTGCTTAAAAGCTTAAGCTATTAGACATGGATACATATTTATAATTTAAATACTATTTTCAGCACGGAGCATGAAAAGCCAAGATTCATGTTGGTCAGGAAGCAAAGATTGGACAAGTAGTATTAAATGAAGCAAGATTATGCGCCACTCTATTTGCCTCGCTGGGAATATAGCAACAGGTACCAAAACCTACTTCGTTAACAGAGCTACAATATAAGACAATTAAAGAATGACATCAAATGGAGAAATGTTCAATATTATGTACCAGGGCTGAGAGCAAGAGTTTCACCCCCTTCATGATCATAAAATCGTCTTACATGTTCAAAGAAAAATGCATTTTTGTTCATGTGGGATATGTAATGATTTGTCAATACAGTCTAATTTTCGAAAAGTGAAAAAAAAATAAAATTATAGCAGCTAGTATCTGACTTTGTTTTGGTGTAGCAGAATCGAATTGAATTTTGTTGCGTTTGTCTATAAAATAGTTGTCCTTTTACCTATGAAGGGGATTAAATTATAACGATTCCTTCACCAGAAGTGCACTCTAAACTCTTGGATACCGCCCTTAAAGTATTCCCCCTTAATATAGCTTTCTGTACAAAACAGTAAATGCAAGTTGATGTCTAATAATTTTGAAAGAAAGTAGGTTTACGAACACGTAAATACTTGTGTGTAAACATATTCCTCTTATCTTGTGGCATGTCTTTCGATTTGATTTTACAGTAATTAGATGTATAAAATTCTGTTAGATTTTTATCTTTTTCCTTTCATTTGTTAAGGTACTTACTTCATTAAGATATAATCATTAACTATTTAAGTAACCTCGAATCTTTTTACCTTAAGCTTCAACCTTTTTATAAATGCATCCTTTAGCTGTGGCATTCTTTACATGCACCTTTTAATCAAGGAATGTAGATGACATGAATAAAGAGGAACCGAGGTATCTTTGAGGATTTTTTTATTTCGAGAAGATTATATTCAATATTAAAAAAATGTTAGAAATAGTCGAAACAGGACATTTTTGCCTTTATCTAAAACCTTAAACGGCTAATATAGTCTCATTTTATCATTTAAATATTATAAAACTTTAGTAGTTAGATATAGACATATGTTTATCGTTTAGATATTTTCTTCACATGGCCAGTACGTGTAAGCGATATTCATTTTTTCCCATCAAAAGCTAATACGTGACAATGAGACTTGAATCGAGCTATTGACTGCCTTGACAATATATTGAATATCTTGACTTAAAAGCTAAAACTATTAGAGATGGATACATATTTATAATTTAAATGTTATTTCCAGCAAGCATGAAAAGACAAGATTCATCATTCATGTTAGTCAAGGTGCAAAGTATCGACAAAAAGCTTGATTTTCAAATAGAATGAAAATATGGGGTACTTCTAAAATTGGCTTGGTCAAACCCCCTAATTTCCACTTTGAATTTTCATTAATTGCATATTTCTACAATGGTCTTTTGAATGATAAAAGACAAAGATGTCCTTAAGTAAACAATACAATGACATAATATTGTTTTATCTAAAAGAGAATATTATCATTTTAGTTAACAAGTAAAAATCAAACATTTCCCACTTAAAAATTTAAAACTAGCTAACTTTTATTCCAACACATCATTTTTCATTTGCTTCAACCTCAAAATATCATAAATTGATCAAACGCTAAATAAGAATTTTTTTACGTCTATCACTTCGAATCGGAAAGTGTATTTATGTATGATTAATTTCATTTTTGTTAAATTAGCATACATTTTTAATCGATAAATCTTATTTCGAAATAGATAACATGTAGATAATTTTTTAAATATATTTGTAATTTTCTAAGCATAAAAAAGAAAATCAAATTCATCTGCATATATATTATGGTAGTAATAGCTGATTGTTATCGCTTAATCACACCATAACAAATTTAATCGTTGTCGCTTTTTTTTTTTAATCCTGTTGTCCAGTGATTGGGCTGATTTTTCGACAATTTTTATAATTAAAAATTCTATTTCTTCATGCAGATATGGTTGTAATTCCAATTTGTTACTTTGGTGATTTTAAATTGGATGAAAAAGATCAATGGTATGGAAATGGACGAGTGATATGCATTGTGGTATTCCAATTTTCATAATATCGAGCACATCATATGTGGAAATATATTATGCTTTACAAAACAAGTTGAAAGTCGATCTCTCTCAACATGATATAAAATTGAAATTTCAATTTAACGAGCATTCATCCATTCCGATTGTACTTATAAAAATTGCTTCTGATACTAAAGTGAATTATCTATTTGAACTAAACAAAATGCACATAACTCCTCTTTGCCTGACTTTAGTGAGGAAAAATGTCACTGAAAGTAAGCACGAAGATTCAAATGGAGGGGATCACAATGCCAATGATTTTTGGGACACATTGGTGATAGCTCGTGAGGATGAGTGCTTATTTCCAAGACAGTTGTTCATCATCGTGATCTCGCTATTACACATATAATTTTGTCGATAGTTCAAGACAACGAGAATGATAATGAATTTACAAATGACAATTTAATCGTTTTATCCCGTCAGAGACATAAGTAGGGCCCATATCCACTGCTAGGGTAATTTTGCCCATTAGGATGATGCTATCGCCAATGAAACCATACAAGGGGGAACTCATAGGGGTTAGCTCATGGTCTACTTCAATTTTGTTAAAGAATGCTCCAAATATGATGTTGATCGAACTCCTATTATCTGCTAACATTCTTTTGAGGCCATTTCGTGCCACAACAGCCTTTGCTACTTAGACATCACAATGTGGATAATACAAGCCAACGATATCGCGTTGTGTGAAAGTAATGGGTTGAACCCTTCTCCTAATCTAGGGTCGACTGATGTTGACTATAAAGCTTGCCATTGGGGGATCCCTAGCTTCCCTTGTGTAGTTCTTCTGTGCATTTCTAGTTTTCCTTCTAACGTACGGACATCCATAGATTATGTCAATATCTCGAATAGGTTTACTGTCAGTGTTAGATGGAGGGCTCCTCCTTTGCCTTTGACCTTCTCTAAGCTTTTTTCCATTGTTCAATCATCTTCGAGGAGCGTCATTTCGAATGGGACGCCTGGTATCAACCCTCTTAGGCTATCGATCGTACCTAGGAGGTGCATCTCGTGGGCATCAATTCCTTCTTTGATTATTAGATTGTGGGTGCAAGGTAATGTAATGTCCCTACAATTAGCTGTATTATAGTTGAACTAGTGATGATAAGTGCAATAGAAGGGCCTCTTATCCCTATTTCTAGGTTCAGAAACTTGCCCTTTACCCATTTTCTTTAAGAAAACTATTGGTTGGACCTTCCTTAGCATGCCTCGATAGTAGGGTTGACTTCCTCATAAACTAAAGCTGGTATTGCATTCAATGTTGCTGCAGCTAGGGCTTGTCCTAGGTTGAAAGTAGTTGACTGTCTGACCTGGTGTCCCATCAAGTGAAAAGTGGGACCTCTACTTCGTTGCCTCTAAGAAGGTGGCAGTTCCACTATTGGCCATATTGCGATGATCTTTCAATTCTTCATTGATGATCTCAAGCCTTATCATTTCTTGTAAGGCGTCATAACTAGTGAGATCCTTATTTTGCATGTCTTTCCATAAGAGAGAATTCATATCCAACCCTCCCTTAGGGCTAATAGGGTCTCCCTATCGATAACTTGCACACAATAGGTCATCTCATCAGTAAAACAAGATAAAAAGCTCATCATTGACTCTCTCTACTGTTGTTTCATGTCTTGGAGGAGTTGTATTGGCCCTACGCTTTCCTTGCTAGTCGCGAAGCGGCTCATTTGAGTTTTGAAGCTATTGAGGTGATTCGCTAGATTTTCTGTTCCATCATACTTGGGAATTTTAGGAAACACGAAGTGGCTTAGGATAGGGGTGTCCCTAATTTCTTGGAGAATAGCAAGTTTTCATCATCATTATCGAAGTCACAAGACCTTTGCGGTTCGTCATAGTCTTCATCTTCTCTGACTTGTGGTACCTGAGATGGTTAGGATGGTCCTGCTTGATTCCTGGTATGTCCCTCCTCTGATGCCTATTCCTAAGTGGAGGATTCTGAGATAGGTTTCCATAAGTAAGTTCATTTTGTCCTCCAAACTGAGGTGGTCTATGCTGCCTATTTCTAGGTGTAAAGGGATGCTGAGTCTGCCTATCTCTAGGCCTACCAAGGCTTAACCTGTGGAAGACACTTATAGATCTCTAAGGCATGTCTCCGGTTCATAATTTGGAGGAAGTTGAATGGAACCTCATTGAGTTGATCAATGGCATAGTTGGTAAATGTAATAACCCTAAATTTCCTTTCTTGATGAGCATCCTTCCTAGTATAGTGTTGTTAGTCAGCCATCTGACTTTAAACCTTCTCTTCGCTATGGTAATAATTCATTTGCGAAGGGTTGTGAGGGAAAACATTACCATGAGCTGCATATGAGAGGATTGAGTATCCTCCTTGATTTTGCATACTCCTAAGTAGCTCTTGCATGGAAATATTCTGCCGGCAATATCCCTCATGTTTTCGGCCATTGTGGCTACCTTTCTGGTGAGTCTAATAGGTATTCTAGACCTACCTCTTGATCTACTTTGTCAATGTTGTTGATGAAATTGATGACAGTCATTGGGACAACGTGTAAGGATCCCCTTCTTCAAGGTGTTCCCTAGCTCTCCAAGGTGCTGACTCTTCATTGTTTGAACTTATAGCAACGTTCTTTCCAATATTAGTTTGGGTTTTTCTTATGTGAATGATATTCCTTTTTCAAGGAATATATTGGAATCCGACAAACGGTTCCTCTTGGAGTGTTGGGTGGTTTTTTTTAAAGAACAACCGATTTTATTCAAAGGCAAGAAATTTCCAAAAAATGTATATTCTCACCAACTTTTTCCCACATGTTTTTCACGATTTAATTGTGCAAATTTTCATTAGACGATGCTAATCTATTGACCCCATTTTTTGTAATGTTCAAGTGGACAACTGATGTCAGGCCCACTAGTGTTCATGTAAGCAAATTCCAACACGTTTTGATCGGAGATTCGGATTGTAAAGGATGGCATTTCTAGACGTGGAAGATGCATGATACACAACAAAAATGTTCGAGCACCAAAATATGATGAAAGATGATTGTGTATTAACAAAAATCATAAATAACTCAACCAAAATAAAAACAAACTAAAACTCAAGCAAAGAAATATGAAATGAACAAGAGAGAAAATCGGGTATAGCTACAAGTGTGCAGAGTTGCATTAGATTCAAATGTTACAAGTGTTGCTTATTTATAGACTCGTGGTCGACGTAGTAATCATTAGATAAGAACCACGTGGCCTTATCTTCCAGGTCGAAGTCTTTTATCACTTAACCTACTACATATTTAATACATTAACAAAGAGTCAGCTGCCCCTACGACCTAGGCTGACAACCCTGACATTCATCACTAATAACGCTACATCAATCATTCATAAAGATTGATTGCAAATATTTTAAATGGCAACAAGTGCTTCAGCCCAACAGGGACCTTTTGATAGGGTGGATGTTTCGGCTCAAGAAAGCTTCGGATAGAGTGAGGGCTTCAGCCAAATAAGAGCTTCGGAACAAATGAGATCAACTTCTTCTTTGACTTCTTTATCTAGATAATTGGTTCTTTGTTCACTTTGTGAGATTTGACACAACGTCTCCACATGGACTACAACATTGTCGCCATCAGGAGCCTTGGTGGCGAGACTTAACAATAGTTCTCCAAGTCTATGCATGATTATTTATGTAATGTGTGAACTTCAGTTATATAAAAACATTTTTTTGGGCTTGTTGGGATGGTTATTTTAACCACAGATAGTCTCCCAAATCTAAATATAAATATTTATATTAGAATTTGAAAGTAGAGCTATTATGAATTTCTCAAAGTACTTATAGAAGGTGTTGTCTGAAACTGTGTACTTTGAAGTTTATGATTCTTTGAAGCACCACTGAAGATTTTTATCTAAGGATGTTTCCTTAGAAGTGGTTTTGTATACTTGAAGCCTTGCTAAAGCAATCCATGTTAAGGCTGAGGTAGTGTACACCGTCTATTTATTGAATCTATAGTGCATTAATTCTGAAGAGGCATGTTTTTGAAATGTTAGGAACACGGGCGTCCTTAATTATTTCGCTCGAATGATTTGTTGTCTTTTACGTTTTAAAGAAAGACTGTTGAAATAGTTCAAATTTCTATACACGTAACCATCACCATATTTAATGAGCAATGATGACTGTTGCAGGTGCGTTTTAAAGGAGACAGATGCATTGGAGCGTGTGAGTCAGGCGGTCTAATCTGGACCATAGAAGATGAGGCAGAAGACATGATGGATGGCTCAGATTGAACCTTAAATGAACGATTAGTTGGTTAGGACCCAGATCCAACGGTTGGAGTTGATGACTTTTGCCTATAAAAAGCAACTGTTTATGGTGAAAATCACTTTTCTTTTGTGAACTGAAAACAATTAAACTCCTAAAAATTTTCTTGTTCTTCAACTTTATTCTAATTCTTTCGGATACTTTCACGATTTTCGACCATTTTCCAGAACTTCGATCTCTTTTTTCAGTGATTTTGTTGTTCAATTTTGTAAATATTTTAAACTTCTTTGATTTTGAATTTCATGGCTTCTTCACATTTTGATGGGGGTATATAGATATTTGCAGTGTAGCCTCTGGGATGGGGTTTACAATAACCAATACTACTTACCGCAAGAAATCCATTAGGTTGGTCAGGGTGTCTTGCCCACAAGAGAGGGTCGGGTAGATTATGATGCTGGTGGGGTAACAGCTAAAATACCTTCAAATGTAACCGCAGTCAACCTTACAGATATAAGGGGAGAAATATTGCATTCCCTATAATATCAAACTTCTAGCTCCCTCTCCTGACGAGAGAGCCTGCTTTCCTAGGTAGGGCGCGTAACTGTCAGTAACTTTCTTCTGAAGGGGGGACTTCATCTACCCCTTCATCCTTTCTTTAGAACCGTACCTAGGTCGTAAAGGCTGGCACCTATCCAGCTCTTTCCCAATGCTTGAGCCGTACTTAGGTCGTATCTTTGTGCCAGTTTTTTCCACATGTTTTTTAACGATTTGATTGTGCTAATTTTCAACAGATGATTCGTTGACCCCATTTTTTGTAATGGTCAAATGGACAATAGATGCCGGGTTCACTAGCGTCCACAAAAGGAAATTCCAACACATTCAGACAGAAAAGATGAGGTTTATAGATGTGAGATATGCTCTATGACACGAGACAAAAATGCTTGACCACCAACTATATGATTAAAGATTATTGTATATAAACAAATATCATAAACAACTCAACCAAAGTAGAAATAAACTAAATTAAAGCAAATAAATATGGAATGAACAAAAGAGAAAATCCGTTGTAGCTTCTAGTGTAAAGAGTTGTACTAGGTAAATGTTACAAGAATTGCTTATTTTAACCACTAATAGTCTCCCAAGTCTAAATTTAAATATTTATATTATAATTAAAATTTGAAAGTAGAGCTATTATAAGTTGCTCGAAGTACTTATCGAAGGTGTTGTCCGAAATTGTATACTTTGAAGTTTTTGATTCTTTAGAAAAAGTTAGGGAACACAATCTGAGGTCCTTTTATCCGAAACTATTTGCTCAGAAGTAGTTTTGTATACCTAAAGCCTTGTCGAAGCTATCCATGTAGAGGCTAAGGTAGTGTACATCGTCTATTTGTTGAAGTTGTAGTGTATTCATTCTGAAGATTTAAAACGTTTGGAACACGAGAGGTCCTTAATTTTTTCAACCAAATGATTTTCTGTCTTGTGAAACAGTTCAACTTTCGATACACGAAACGATCACCATATTTAATGAGCAAAAATGACGCTACATAAGCGTTTTATAGGAGACGGACACGGTGTCATGCGTGAGTCGGACGCTCTAATCTGGACCATAGAAGATGAAGCGATGATGTTGATGACCTTTGCCTATAAAAAGCAACATTTTTGAGCGAAATTCACTTTGCTTTTGTGACATAAAAACAATTAATGCACATTTTGATGGGGGATATTTAGACATTCGCACTGTATCCTCTAGACAGGGGTTACAATAACCAATACTACTAACCTCGTCTATGCTATTAAGGTTAGTTAGGGTTCTTACCTATAAGAGAGGGTCGGATAGATTATGATGTAGGTTGTGGGGTAGCCAAAATACCTTCAAATATAATCGTAACTGACCTTATAGATATAAGGGAGAAATATTGCATTTCCTTTAATATCAAACTTCTAGCTGTCTCTCCTGACGAGGGAGTTTGCTTTCCTAAGCATTGGTGCTTTGCTGTCGTGAGTTTCTTCTGAAGAGGACTTCATCTGCCTATTCATCCTTTCTTTAGAGTTGTACTTAGGTGATGAGAACCACGTAGAAATGATCAATACGCAACCCTGTAAAAGATTGACAATCCCAAGAAAGCCCAAAGAATAATCTGATTTAGAGTTTGAACCAAGAATAATGAACCTAGCAACCAAACAAAATGGAATTTGAATGATCTCTTGATTACACAACGCGTAATCCACACTCGATGTTAAACGCCACAAGGTTAACTTGATAAGTTTGCAAAGTTCTAAGAAGTACAAGATTGAAAGCACAATGGCCTCTCTATTGAATATTAAAATTGTCAAAGGTGTCTTACACAATGAATAATGTAAAGTATTTATACTAAGCCTAAAAATATTGCATAATCATCCAAAGATTGCAGAAATACGGAAAGAGTATAATTCTAATGTAACTAGGAAGTTACCAAAAAAAATCTCACTATCGAAATGAACTATGTGGCCGCATAATATGTTTCTATACGGTCTCATAGATCAAGTGAAATGCCCCTCTTTGTTTGCAAATTGCATGCAAGCGTACACTATGTGGCCGCATAGAGTGAATTTTGGCCTCTGTCTTCCTCCACTTGAATCAAGTTGCTCCAACCCGTTTCGGCCATCGACGCCAACACAAAACTTGCTCCATTCTTTGTCAAGATTACCATGTCATCAACCTAGCTTGAACAAACAATCACATCGCCTCTTTTACCCGCTTTGCTCTTGAACGTGTCATCAGGCCTCCTTCGATAATCAACGGGTCTCATCTTGGGCTCGACTTTATCAGGCTCGACTCTTGGATGATATCATCCCCTCACTCTTCAAAAGGGAGAGATGAGATACATTAAAAGTTGCTGAAACATTATACTCACCTGGAAGGTCCAATTTGTATGCGTTGTTATTGACTTTTTCCAAAATTTGAAATGGACCATCCCTTTGTGATTGTAACTTTGATTTCCTTTGTTTTGGAAAGCTTTCCTTTCTAAAATGTACCCAAACCTAATCTCCAAGTTCGAATGTCACGCATATCCGGCCCTTGTTTACTTGCGACGCGAAGTTCTTGTTTTCACTCTCCAAGTTCGAATGTCACGCATCTCCGGCCCTTACCTTTTCATGGAGTGACTTCACCAACTCGGCCTTTCGTTTACCATCTAAGCTACCTCGTTCATTCACAAGAAAATGTATTAAATCCAAAGGTATTAGTGGATTAAAACCATAAAAAACTTCAAATGGTGAAAACAAAGTAGTAGAATGTGTGGCCTTATTATATGTAAACTCTATGAAAGGTAGACACTCTTCCCAACTCTTCAAATTCTTATTGACTATAGTGAGCAAGAGTTGTGTCATGGTCTTATTCACTACCTCGGTCTGACCATCGATCTGTGGATGACAAAGTGTTGAAAACATAAGTTTAGTGCCTAACTTACCCCACAAAACCCGCCAAAAATGACTTAAAAATTTCATATCCCGATCAGAAACTATGCTCTTAGGTACCCCATGTAAACGTACTATCTCCTTAAAGAATAACTCTGCAATGTTAGTGGTATCATTGGTCTTATGACATGCTAAGAAGTGCGTCATCTTACTAAACGTATCTACCACCACAAATATCGAATCTCGTCCCTTCTTAGACCTAGGTAAACTCAAAACAAAATTCATTGAAATATCAACCCATGGTTTACTAGGCGTAGGTAACGGTGTATACAAACCATGAAATAAAACCTTAGATTTAGCCTATTTACAAGTTATGCATCAACTACATACTCTCTCGACATCACTTTTCATCTTAGGCCAATAAAAATGTTCTCCCAACATCTCTAAAGTCTTTTTAATCCCAAAATGTCCCATCAATCTACCACTATGTTCTTCCCTCACTAATATCTCTCGTATTGAATAGTTAGGAACACACAACCTACTTTCCTGAAACAGATATCAATCCTGTTTAAAGAACTTATATAGCCCCTTTATTACATGATGCATAAATATCTAAAAAATCTAAATCATTAACATACATATCCTTAATGTTTTCAAAACCAAGCAATTTAGAACTAAGAGAAGTCAGTAGCACATACCTTCGAGACAAGGCATCCACCACCATATTTTCCTTACATTGCTTGTACCGGATGACATAAGGGAACGTCTCCACAAATTCCATCCACCTTGCATGCCTTTTGTTTAGCTTACCTTGACCTCTCAAGTGCTTCAATGATTCATGGTCCATGTGTATCACAAACTCTTTAGGCCACATATAGTACTGCCATGTCTCCAAGGCTCAAACAAGAGAATATAGCTCCTTGTCATACGTGGAATAATAGAGTGCTACTCCACTTAGCTTTTCGCTGAAATAGGCTATCAGTCTTTTATCCTACATTAAAGCTGCTCCAATACCTATTCTTATTGCATCACACTCAATCTCGAAAGTCTTATCAAAATTAGGAAGTGCTAAAACAGGTATCTTACACAACCTATCCTTAATTGTATTCAACACCTACTCTTGTTCATCACCTCAATGTTTCTTTTACACTCTTCTTAACAATATCTGTGAGTGGTGTAGTGATTGTGCTAAAGTCTTTCACAAAACGCCTATAAAAACTAGCCAAATCATGAAAACTCCTAATTTCAGTTATGCTCTTGGGTGTTTGCCATTCTTTAATAGCTTTTATTTTCTCTTCATCGGCTTCTACCCCCATTAGCACCCACTACAAATCCTAAAAAAATAACATTTTCCATGCAACATGTATACTTCTTAAAATTAGCATAAAGTTGTTCCTTTCTCAAAACTACAAGTACACTCCTAAGATGTTCTACATGTTCATTAAGGTCCTTGCTATAAACTAAGATTGTTGACCTATGGTTGATCATGACCTTAATGTTTTGATTATAACAAACAAGTCCATCTTGTTTACTAACAAATTGAATTGAGTATTTAAGCCTTCAAAGTTACCAAGATTATTATTCACACTCAAATGAAGTACAAGTGAAGTTTAAATGATCATTCAAGACAAATCATTCGAGACAATAGTGATTTGCATGCGACAATCAAATTGGAACTTAACAAAATTGCAAATCAAGATACAAGTCAAAGAGATGCTCAAAGAGATCAAGAACATTGAAGATGGAGTTATTTATCGAACCTTATTTTTATATGTAAAGGTATAACTCGTCAATGTTTAGTAAGTGCATAAAGCTCAAGTATTTCTTATAAATTTATCACTAGCATAAATTGTTTTGACATGAAAATGATTTTGAACATTTGTAATATATCAAAAACCTTGAAAAATCATTTTCAAACGTCCCTCAAAAGAACACACTTCAACTTTCAATCAAAAAGTTATACTCAGATTTTCAATCTCATATTGGGACAGATTTTTGACATAGAAAATGATCTAATTTGAAGATGATTTCTGAATCAAAGTTGTAGCTCCTTGAGGCAACTTTCTAAGACATTTTGAATCACCTTAATTAGATATCGGGAGAAAAAGATATGATCAAAATACTGAAAGCTGTCCGGCCTGTCGGATGACTTCGGTCGACCGAAAGTAACGGCTAGAATCTCAAATTGGTCAACCGAACTTACCCGAGAGCAACCCTTTTTTTGCTCTATAAATGCCCCTCTCTTCTCCATTCATTTTCACCAACTTAGAAGATATTTTTGAGAGATTTTTTATTGAGAAATCATTGAGTTTACTTGAGTATAAATTCTATTTCATTTATTACAAAAGAGTTTCTTGATTGATTCAATATAATTCATTCATTTTATCACGAAATCTTTTTTGCAAAGAACACTTCACAAACTTCATCTATTCTTCATTTTTTATAAAAGTTTTCTTTGCCAACACTTTGATTTAAAGTGTAAATCTCTCTTCATACTTAAATTGTATTATTTGTTAAGAGAGATCATTGGCTTGAAAAATTTGATACAAAGAATCTCTTGATTGATCAAAATTAGTTTCATCTATTTCTTCAAGAATTCTTTTTGCAAAGAAACTTTCTCAATCTCATCTATTCTTCAATTCTTGATAAAGGTTTTCTTTGCCAACACTTTTATTAAAGTGTAAATCTCTCTTCATATAACTTGTATTATTTGTTAAGAGAGATCATTGGTTGAAAAACTTTGATACAAAGATACAAACTATTTCATTATTCATTATTCATCAAAATTTACAACATCAACACTTGAGCTTTATTATTTGCTATCTATTGAAGTGTTTACCTAACTCTCTAATACTTAACTTGATTATATCATTTGTTAAGAGAGTATCTTCATTGTAATTTATCACTTATTTCTAGAGCCTTGTGAAAACTCGATTATAAGGATAGGTGCTCCTTGTTGTAAGTCACCTAAGGATAAGTGCTCCTTATTGTAAGTCACTTAAGGGTAGGTGCTCCTTGTTGTAAGTCACCTAAGGATGAGTGCTCCTTGTTGTAAGTCACTTAAGGATTGGTACTCCTTGTTTTAAGTTATCATTATAGTGCATTTGGCCTTACTCGTGATGGAGAGCTTGGTAACGGGGGACGTAGATCATTGGATTGGATCGAACCTCCATAACATATCGTTTGCATTCTCTATCCCTTTTACTTATCGCATTTACTTCGCACAAATTTACATTGTTCCATTTACTTGTGTTTTAGACTATTCTCTATCATTTGCATGCTCACTTATTAAAATCTTGAGTGATTAACGAAAAAGTTTTAATAACCAATTCACCCCCTCTTGGTTAGTTATTCTTGGGCTAACAAAGATGTCATCAAAATACACTACAAAAAATTTACCTATAAAAGCACGCAAAACATAATTCATCAACCGCATGAAACTGCTCGGTACATTAGGGAGTCCAAATGGCATTACTAACCACTCATACAAGCCATATTTAGTTTTAAAAGCAATTTTCCACTCATTACCTTCCCTCATTCGAATTTGGTGGTATCCACTTTTAAGATCAATTTTACTAAACATGCAAGCACCATACAATTCATCCAACATATCATCTAACCTAGGGATAGGATGACGATACTTTACCGTTATGTTATTGATGATTCTTTAATCTACACACATCCTCCAAGTTTCATCTTTCTTTAGCACAAATAGTATTGGAATGGCACATGGACTCATGCTCTCCCTCACATATCTCTTGTTCATCAATTCCTCCACTTGCTTCTAAAGTTCCTTTGTCTCCTCGGGGTTACTTCGATAAGCTGGCCGGTTTGGAATGAGAGCTTCGAGAACAAAGTCAATCTGATGCTCAATGCCTCGAATGGGTGGCAGCCCACTAGGCATGTCCTCCGAAAATATATCTTCAAATTTCTGCAATAAGAAGATAGCCAAACTAGGAAGGGGTGGGTTAGGTTTCTCAAGATTAAGGAATGACCCCTTATAAATCAATAGTATAACTTGTTAGCTCTCAATTATCGCTATTTTCAACTCACTCCCCTTTGCAAAGAAGTTTACTCTCGACTTTTTTCTCCCCTCGGACGCCCTCTTTCTTTCCTCTCATGTAGCTCCACTCTATTTTGCTCTCTACTAGCCACCTCATTATTTTCTCTCATACTCACCATCTCACTATTTTCTCTCATTTTCTCAAACTCTTTCACTCTCCTTTCTTCCTCATTTTTCAGGAGTTCTGATTAAATTTAAATCATCAACAGAAATCAACTGCAAATCCAATATTTGTTTTCTTTATGAAAACACGTGGGTAGATATCGTCATTTTTATAACTCTCTTTCAACAAATATTTGCTAAGATAATTATACCACATGCGTCCAAAGTGTTTCAATCCATATAATGATCTTTGCAATTTAATTGAGGACATGGTTCTCTGGCAAGGATATTTTGTTTCGACACTTTAAACCTTCATGGGTTTTCATAAATATGTAATTATCAAGTGAATCATACAAATAAGTAGTTATTATATCCACAAGGAGCATATCAAGCCTTTCTGATACAGTCAAACTAATTACGAATGTGATGGTGTCCATTACGAGAGAATATGTTTCATAATAATCAATTCCTAGTCTTTCTAAGAAACATTAAGCTATGAGTCAAGCTTTGTATCTTATATTCAATATATTCATTTCTCTTTCATACAAAAACTCAATTGTATCTTATTACATTTCCATGTGTTTATAAGTTTAAACACTTTTCATTTCACTAAGGAATTCAACTTCGCTCGTATGACTCCTTTCTATTTTGGCCAATCATTTCTATGTTGACAGTCTTTAACAAATTGCTATTTAAGATCCTCATTTTCCATAATATCAAGAGCCACATTAAAAGCTAAAATATCATCTATAATAACATTATTTCATTTCCATAATTTATGAGATAACATATAATTTATCGACATCTCATTATTTTTGACACTTGTGATTCTTCAGGAACCATATTTTCAATATTTGATTGATCAATCTTTTCTAATGTTACATTTTCCACAGTTATTCGTTGATTTTTCTCTTGTACTTTTCATTTTTGAGGTACAGAGTCTTTTAGACCAACTTGTTGACCATGCTTCTAGCATATTTAAGATTCATTTGCTACAACAGATTGTCCTACAGGAAAATTAATTTTTATTGAAATATTTTATACCGGTATATATGATTTTATCACTTTTCTTGTGTCAACAAATACATCTTGTAATTAATTTTCTTGCAAATAAATGATTTTTTCAATCACTTGCTCACATTGATTGTTGCATGGATCAAAGTAAGATAGAGTTGTTTCATTCTAAAAAAAAATTATATTGTTTTTCAGGATATGATTTTTCTCCTCCCAAAGTTGGAAAAGTCATTTTATCAAAATGAAAATATGCAAAATGTGCGGTAGATAATTCACCCCCATTAAAGATTCAAGACACCTAATAATAGATGATGAATCAAAACCACATAAATCTCAAGTCTTCATTGGAGACCCATTTTAGTACGTTGTGGGGGTGAAAATGGAATTTGGACAGCACAATCTAAACCCGTAGGTGAGAAATATTAGGTTCATGACCAAATGCCAATTGCAAAGGTGAATATTGATAATAGGCAGTTTGTCTGATACGCCAGTTTTGTTCATAAGTAATGGTATAGCAATAAATTGTAGATATTTAATAAATGACTTCGCTAAACCATTTTGTGTACGGACATACGCAACTGAATGTTCAATAACAATCTCAATTGACATACAATAATTATCGAATACTTGTGATCTAAATTTAGTATCAGTGATACGATGAATTATTTTGATTGAGTAATCGGAAAATTGAGCTAGTAATTTTATAATTTGAGCAAGTAGTTTAGCAAAAAACTACATTCTTAGTGGAAAGTAAGCAAACATGTAACCATGTAATAGAAGAACCAATTTAAACCATAAAATAACAAAATGGTCCACATGGTGGGTGTATTGGCCCACATATATCTCCATGAATTCTTTTCAAGAAAGTTGTAGATTCAATAATGATCTTTGTAGCCGAAGGTCTAATGACTAACTGTCATGCGAACAAGCTACACATGGATAATTATTAGGTAAAAGAATCTTTTAATTCTTAAAAAGATATCTATGTGAGTTGTTTATTATTTGACGCATCATTATAACTCCTGAATGTGCAATCGATCATGCCAAAGTATAAAACTTTTGGGGTCAATGAACTTCTAGTTCATCACAATATTTGATTCAACCATGTTTACGCATGTTTGAGCCCAATTTTTGCCTGAGAATACATTTTTGAATAATAGATTGATAGGAGAATGTGTGGTTAATAAATAAAGAAAAGTTTTGTGTTTGTGTATAATATTATTTTATTGAAAAATGTGTGGTTAAAAAAAAGAGAGATAAATATATTTTAGAAATAATGGAGATCAAACCAGGGGCGGAGTCGGCCTGTCGAAGTAGGGGGTCCTAGAGGTGAAGGGATGGGGGGCCACGGGGGCTACCCCGAAATTTTTTTTGGATACGTTTTTTTTTGTCGAAATGAGCTTTTATACCAATTAAAGAGTGCACCCGAATAGCTCAAACAATTTACGAGACAAGTAAACAGAGACCAGGGGTAGAATGGTAAATACAAAAATATAATAAAAAATTCTCAAAAACTTGGGGGAGGGGGGGGGTCTGGGTCCCCCTCGAATCCCCCTCCCTGCGCCCCTGGATCAAACAATGGCATATTGTGGGGTATAGTTTTGGGCCTTTGGAGGATTGAGCCAAGATTGATAATTGGACCACACAATCAAGGTAGATAGAATGGGTCCAATTATCGGAGCATGGATTATACAAGTTCGATTACGTTCCTTTGGTAGCTACAAATAAAGAACAAGACGTAGTTATGCATATATTTAAGTCCATGCGTCGCATAGTTGATGAGGTCAAAGTGGCCCAATGTCAACCCCTTGACAAAAGTCAAACTAAAAAAATTGATTGGTCAAAATTTGGTTTGACCAAGTCACAAGAGGAATTTTATTGTTAATGAAACTAGATTACTAAGTTCCCTTCATATCATTTATCCCAATCCAGTTGGCACTAGGAACAAAGTTGTTATAGAGCTATATATATAAATCTAGAGGGTCATGATTAAACATACAAGAGTCACTACACCAAAATACACCATTTGCAACACATAAAAGGCAACATTCAGTGGTTAAATGTTGCTAAAAGGTTCTATCGTAACATTCTAATACGTGAATGCTGCCATTGCCTAATAAAATTGAGCTTTGGCAACATTTTTTAAGTGAAAGTTGCTTATGTTGCCTTTTTGCAACGTTTTTCCACTAGTGGTGATTGGAAATTTTTATTCTTAATGCCCATACATCAAGTGCAACCCAGTTATGAAAGAATACCACTTGAAAATAAATCAATCATAATCTACAATCAAGAATTTATTGCTAGATTATTGAACTCCTATGTGATAGTCAATTAGGAATATAACACATAATAACCTAGCTAAGATACTATCAGTAAAACTTATTTTTCTTAAATTCTACAGAGTGTTTTTTGCACATTACCCATTACACTTAAACCATATGGAAACTCCTTGGTTAAGTTAAATGTTATATATATATGATCTCTTTCATGCAGTCTCAATATCTTACAGGATTTTAAAATAACATTGTGAAGGAGAGGGGGAGGGGTAGGGGGGAGAGAAACATTGAGAAAGTGAAAATAAGAAAACAAAGAAAGAAAAAATAAGGGAGTGATGAAAGAGAGATACTGGCATTGTTGTGTTCACGAGCTCTTAGTTTAAATTGATTTCAGATCCTAAATCTATGATGTCTAATTTGGTCGATTGTTGGGGGTAATTATGGTAAATATTTGAAGGCTAAGCGGTGGGAATTCTAAAGATTCCCCGGGGGAAAAATAGAAATGTCTCCTACGTTACCATAATATGTGTAAGTATCGACATAATTTCATAGAGTCATTCGGTCCTCATGTAATCCATAGATGCATGAGCTAATATTGAAAATTACATAATAGGTTTACATACATATGATGTGTTGAGATATATATAGGATACTATAGGATACTATAGATATAATTAGTTTTATATATATTTGTTATAAATAATTTGTTTGTTAGTGAATAAAAATTACATCCATAGAGCCTTATTTATTGTTATCATTGCATCCCTTGCAATCATATTTTCCCTATTAATATAGGTTTTGATTCCCAATAAATCACACAAGTCCATTGACTTATTTACTTTATTCTCTTTTTTTCTCTATTTTATCACACGTTAGCATGAAATTCTAGCTAATTGAGTTAGCGAAATTTATTCATCTTTCTACTCACACTAGTTTTTGGCCCGAACAAGTGTTGTTTTGAAGGTAATGTTTACGAATTAAATGTTAATACTTGACGAGAGAGGTGTATTGAATGAAGTTAGTAAAACGAATTTAATTTAGCTAGTGTTTGGCCCCCTTTTTGTATAAATTATAAATTTTGGAATAGTGATTGATGGGAGAATGTGTGGCTGAAAAATAATGGAAAATTTTAGAATTATGTGTAATATTATTTATTTAAAAATTGTGTGGTTGAAAAATACAAAAAAAAAAAAAATTAATAGGGGCCAAACACTGGCTTAATGAGGTCAATTTCCATATGGGTTTTTTTTTTTTTTTTCATAAAATGCATTCATAAAGCGTCTTGAGAGCATAGTGAATCATTTTTGAGAATGAAATGATTGTAATATTGTTCTATTTGCGAAAAACAAATTGAAGAGATAAGTTATATGTATGATACAAAGCAAAAGGTACAAATGGAGTTGGATAATATACGCTAGTTTTCCCAATTGGAAGACAAAAACTGGAATTAAGACTTTCAATAGAAATAGGGAATGATTTACTATATCTGTGATACAAATGGTTATTAATTAAATTGAAGGTGGTAATGAAAATAAAAAACAGTGAATCAGATTTGAATTCTCATAGCAATTTATTTTGAAGAAAAAAATGGACCTGTAAACCAAAAAACTTGTCAAAGATCATAATAAAAGTGCAAGGTAGAAAATAACTCCTATACTGGATTCTGGTTGCATTTTTTACAATGTTATCTGCTTCTTCAAACCAAAAGCCAAAGTCTATTGAGTGATTGGAAGAACTGAAGGCCTAGGCCGAATACACAACCACTATTTTCCCCGTATCCACAAAATACATCATCGACTCAGAATAATTAACATCATCGTAAGCTCCAGTACCTTCAAACTGTTGATTCTACCTACATTCCAACTCCAGATGACTACCATCTGTTTTCTTTGGTGCTCTATGCTCTGTACCTTCCACAACAGTAATACCTTCATCTTCAAATAGCCGAAGACACCTACTATATTTAGCCACTGTTTGATAGGAATTAAAATTAGATTTTTAATAAATTTTAATAAAAGTTAATGTAATTGTGAATCCCATAAAATGTGTGGTTAAAATTAGTAGTTAACTTTGACTTAGATTAAAATCTGAATTTTAATTTATCAAAGAGGGGCTTACTTCTTTTTTAGAGCATATATATTATCTCCATTTCCAGCTTTCAATTGTATTTTGACGATTAAAGATTAGTCGGAGATTTTTCAAACACCTCAATAAAACCAGATTACAATAGAAGGCAGCCGTCTCTCCTCCTGAAATAGAAATGCAAAATGAGGAAACTAAATGTCATATATAGGTGGGATGATGAATCAATAAACTACAGCATCAAAGATAAATATACAAATGTTTTTTGTTTCTTTTTGTGGTTATTCAAGTACATCTGGTATCAAAGCAAAACTTGAGGATAAAAAGAATAAAAATACTGATGAACCGTATGTGACATTTTTGTTGTCACTCAACAATATTTTTTGATTAATGTCTAACACATGTAATGATGAATTGTTATGCTAGTTTACACCTACTACAAGTTATTGTATTGACAAGCACGGTTTAGTTGTAGTTGGTAGAATAGTTGTTGGAAATCGTTTTAAATTGTACCAATTGTATGACTATATATATTCAACCTTGTATCTTCATCTTTGTGTGAATGAATCAATCATTTTCCCTCCTCTTTGTCTTCTAAAATCCTTCAATGGTATCAGAGCTCAATTGGATCTTAGACGGGCTGAAAAGAAGTCGGGAAAACTCAAGAAACCGGTAAGAAATCCACGCCAGTAAGTGCTGGAGATTTAAAAAAAAACACGTAAGCCTCTGTCCAATCCAGTAGGGAACCTGCAAAACTGGTAGACAGTAAGCAAATCCAGTAAGAAACCTCCAAATACGGTGAGCATTACAAATCGGTAAGTGTGTGCAAATCCGGTATGCTGTGTAAAATTCGGTAAGCTCCTTGTAAATTCGGTAAGTTTAGCTGTGTAAAACCCGGTAAGCTCTTTGTAAATCCGGTAAGTTCAACTTCTTGTTTTTTCTTCTTTCACCCTGTTTGACAACCAGAAATTATGAGAGAAAACAAGTAAGGAGCCAAACGTGTAAGTGATAGTGATGGCTTCCAGTGGATTTTCAGCACCTCTTCCCTCAGCCTTCAATGGAGAAAATTACAATTTTTGGGCCGCAAAGATGAAGCCTATCTCAAAGCTTATGACCTTTGGGAGATAACTGAGACAGGCATTAAACCTCCACCATTGAGAGCTAACCCCACGGTTGCTCAAATTAAACAACATAGTGAAGATGTTGCCAAGAAGCTCAAATTTGATCTGCTATTTCAGATGCCATTTTCACTAGGATAATGACTTGTGAAACGACAAAAGATGCCTGGGATAAACTCAAGGAGAAATTCCAAGGAAGTGAGAGAACTAGACAGATGCAAGTGCTCAACTTGAGAAGGGAGTTTGAGACCTTGAAAATGAAGGAAACTGAGGTGGTAAAAGACTTTGTTGATAGGTTAATGAAAGTTGTAAACCAGATCAAATTGCTTGGAGATGATTTTCCAGATAAGAGAGTTGTAGAAAAGGTGTTAATCAGTTTGTCAGAGAAGTTTGAATCCACGATTTCTGCACTTGAAAGTTCAAGTGAGTTGGCTAGCATCTCTTTGACTGAACTTGTGAATGCCCTTCATGCCATAGAACAAAGGAGATTGTTCAGGCAAGAAAAGCAGACTGAGGGTGCTCTATTTACTAAAGGAAAGCAGAGAACTCAAACAAGTTTTTGTGGAAAAAATCCACAAAATGAGAAGAATGAAGCTGTTAAAAGTTTGCTAATTATCCTCCATGTCCACATTGCAAAAGAAAAGGCCATTCACCAAAGTGGTGTTGGTTCAGGCCTGGATTCCAATGTAGGTCTTGTAAGCAATTTGGACATGTTGAAAAAGTCTGCAAGAACCAAAAGGAGAAGAAGGAGCTTCAGCAAGCCACATCTGTAGAAGATCAGGCTGAAGAACATCTGTTTCACATTTGAAAGTGTTTGGAAGTGTGTGCTATATGCATATACCTGAAGTGAAGAGAGAAAAGTTAAGTCAGAAAGCTAAAGTAGGAGTTCTGGTTAGCTATTGTGACAATGCTAAGGGTTATAGAGTTCATAATCCTCAAACCAACAAGGTTGTTTCCAACAGAGATATCAAGGTTGATGAAAGTTCTTCATGGAACTGAAAGTCAAATGCTGTAAATAAATCTGAGACTCCAAGACTAATTTTACAAACTGAAGATGCTGGTAATGATGAAGAAGAAGTGAGACATGAAGTTGAACCAGAGGGTGAATCAGATTCAGAAAATGAAGTGACAAGAACCACATCACTTCAGGATATTTATACCACCTGCAATTCTGCAATTCTGGAGCCTACAACCTATAATTAAGTAGCTCATTCCAAAATTTGGTTAGATGCAATAAAGGAGGCGATCATGGTGATTGAAAAGAATGAAAATTGGATGCTGGTTGATAGACCAAAAAACAAGAATGTCATTGGAGTAAAATGGGTTTTTAGGACCAAAATGAATGCTGATGGTTATGTCAACAAGTTCAAGGCTGCCTAGTTGTGAAAGGCTATGCTCAACAATATAGAGTCAATTTTACTAATACTTTTGCTCCAGTGGTTAGATTTGAAACAATAAGATTGCTGTTTACCATTGCTGCTCAGTCAGCATGGAAAATATATCAGTTAGATGTGAAGTATGCCTTCCTGAATGGGCATGTGAATGAAGAGATCTTCATTGAGCAACCTGAAGGCTTTACTAAAGAAAGAGAAGAAGATAAGGTGTATTTACTGAGGAAAGCCTTATATGGCTTGAAGCAGGCGCCAATGAGTTGGTATAGAAAAATTGACAGTCATCTCAACTGTCTTGGTTTTAGTAGAGTGTAAATGAACAAACACTTTATATCAAACAAGTGGAGGAGGAGTTGATTGTTATCTCACTGTAAGTTGATGATCTTTTAATCACAGGAAGCAATGCAGCCTTGATTGAAGAGGTGAAGAATGAATTAAAAAAGGTTTTTGAGATGACGGACTAAGGTGAAATGAAGTATTTCCTTGGAATGGAGATTGATTAATCAAATGATGGAATTTTTGTTTGTCAAAGGAGGTATGCCAAAGAAGTGTTAAAGAAGTTCAATATGGAGAATTGCAAATCGGTTAACACTCCTTTAGTTCAAAACTCAAAGCTAATGAAGGATGATAGTGGAAAGAAAATTGATGAAAATATATATAGGAGCTTGGTTGGATGCTTGCTTTATCTTACAGCCACAAGACCATATGTGATGTTTGTTGTTAACTTGCTATCTAGATTCAGGCAAGATCCAAGTGAAATGCGCTTCCAAGCTGTAAAAAGAGTGCTGAGGTACATCAGAGGAACAGAGGATTATGGAATCAGTTTTAGGAGATTAGAAACTATGGTTTTGACAGGTTTTACTGATAGTGATTGGGATGGTTCCGCTGATGACATGAAGAGTACTTCAGGCTATGGTTTCTATGCTGGTTCAAGTCTTGTTTGCTAGAATTCAATTAAACAAAAGACGGTGGCACAATCAACTGCTGAAGTAGAATATATAGCAGCAACTGAGGCAACAAATCAGCCAATATGGTTGAGGAAACTGTTAAAGGATTTGAAGCACCAACAAACTGATATAACTACCATTCTATGTGACAATCAATCTGCTGTGGCTATTGTGAAGAATCCAGTGTTCCATGGAAAGACAAAACACGTAAATATCACTATCATTTCATAAGGGAAGCTCAAGAAATGAAAGAGGTGGAATTGAGGCATTGCAGTTCAGAGGAGCAAGTGGCTGATATCTTCACCAAAGCATTTCCTAAGGAGAGATTTGACACACTAAGAGGATGTCTTGGTATTCCAACAAAAATGTCAAGGAGGAGTGATGAACAGTGTGTGACATTTTTATTGTCACTCAACAATATTTTTTGGTTAATGTCTAACACATGTAATGATGCATTGTTAGGCTAGTTAACACCTACTACAAGTTATTGTATTGACAAGCATGGTTTAGTTGTAGTTGGTAGAATAGTTGTTGGAAATCATTTTGAATTGTACCAATTGTATGACTATATATATTCAGCCTTGTATCTTCATATTTGTGTGAATGAATCAATCATTTTCCCTCCTTTTTATCTTCTAAAATCCTTCAAATACATACAAAAAAGAGCAACAAAGAATCTGTTTATCCACAAGTGAAATTAATATTTAATTGGGTTCAGTTCTTTGGTGCCTATCACTGATTCAAGGTCTTGGACAACACAAGGATGAAATTATTGCTAACATCCCAATTGAGGAACTCATTGAGAAGGCCGATGGCTTTTTTGGTGTCTTTCTAGGTAAAGAGTCTAACATTCATATAACCTCAGTATAAAACTGTGTTTGGTGCTCCATTGGGTACATCACCACTATCTCTATTATGATCTCCAATGGAGTGTACGCAATAGTTGCCAATGGCAGAGAACGCCTAACCACATCAATTATATTAAGTCATGTTATTTATCATTATAATGATGGAACATCGATGATGTGACAACTTAGGCAGAATAATGGAATAGGAAAGTTCAATCCCCCTCTCTCATGAAAATTGAATTGACCAATTCCATTACTCCACCCAAGTTGCCACATCACTCATATTCCATCATTATAATAATAAATAACATTATTCAATTATATAAGTATAGTACAAATTATATAAGGCATAGGTAAAACTGAGGTAAATTCATTATGTCCCAACATGATATAGACAATATTTTTATGAGAATAAAGTTTACGATGAAGGTAAATAATGTTAAAAATACCTTTTGGAAGTAGCTGATTGAATGAGTTCTGTCGACAAGGTGAACAGCTTTCTAAAAATCTCTTCTACAGCTTCTCATGAAAAAAAGAGAAGAAAAAAATTTAGTAAAACACTCGTAGAAGTAGTACTAATCTAACTAACAAGGAATTAAAGCGAAAATAAAAATTGTAGAGAGAAAGTGAAGAGGTAAGACGAACGTTTGAAGCCTCGAGACCGACATAAAATGACACATCTATGTATGTGAGTCAACAGTAGTGCCATATTACGTTACAACACCCTTCATCCTTAGTATTGAATAATTCACTTTTCTTCTCAAATTTCATTTGTTAATTAATCAAGATTTTACTTAATAAACTAAAGAATGCCAATCAATTATCTCTCCCAAGATCCTTAGGAGTAAAACTCACATTCCAAATCAAGGACCTTCCAACAAAACAATCTATTTTCACAATAATTGAAGAAGGTGAACATCTGCTCGGAGAATGTCTCCCAACTTGATGCTGATGATATCTCCAGACACCAGGATCACAACATTCTCCTTAGACCACTTGATGTCTTTTTAGGATCTTTATGAAACAAAATGAAAACTTTCATTTGAAAATGAAGAAAAGGGGACATGGTATCGTCAATGCATCAACTAAATCTTATAATACCTTTGTCGTTGGTGTAAGGCCTGCCATTAGTTCTATTGCAGCATTGCCTGCATTGTTTTCTTCAATGAAGCTAAGGTGGAGTTGATAAATAGAAAACCCCTATATCAAAACATTTCTGCCAATTTGGATGTTTATTCTGAAATTTATTTATTGAATAATTAGAGATACCCAAAAAGAATCTCAAACAAAATTATAACCTAAATAACAACAAATACACAAGCATGCAAAAATATTTGGTTAGACAATCTAGCTTTTTATCTTTGTATTTGAAATTACAGTACTAAATCTACAAACTGTTTCAAACTCACAATTCCAAACCAATATCCACTCTTCCAATGCAAAACTGGTGTGTGTGTGTGTGTGTGTGTGTGTGTGTGTGAAGAATTAAGTAGATAATCATGAATTTACAAGTTGCTTCAATTCCCGACCCTTTATGGTCAAATATATCATTTCACCTCTCGTATGATTCACACACCCCCCAAATTTGTTCTTTTTTCATTCTTTTCCCAATGTTTAATCTAAGATTGAATTTTTCATTACTATCATCGCCCTCTCTAGTTCAGGTGGACTTTACTAACTGTAAGTCAATATATCAATAAACAAGGATTCTCTAATTCTTTGATTGCTTCGACATCTAGGACTAGACTAAGCTAATAATCCTTTATCGGAAGTCAAATTCCCTCAAATAAGTTTTTATGGCTTAACCAAGGCATTTGTTGCGTCTTCTGTTTCATGCACCTGCTTTTTTTTCATTTTTTTTGTTGCACTATCTCTCCCTTCAGCATTCTATATGACTCATGTAACGAGCTTTTGGCCGATGACTCCCAAATCAGACGATTTTAGGGCACCATGTTGTAAATACCCTAACAAACTTAATAACTCAAGTCATAAAGGCTATGAAGAGATTTTTTTATATATATTTTTCTACCCTGATTAGTGTAATACCCCCTCATTAAACACATATTCAAGCAAACCGACCTACAACTTAAGATTTTTGCCCAATTTTATCACGTTAATATTAGACAATCCACACAAGAGTTTTCACACATGGAATCCTTGTCCACATCCGTATCTTCTTACAATAGCAAAATCACCCCCAAACAGTGCTAAAATTGGTCTAAGGATCAGTAATTTAGTATGGTTTGGGTAAAGTATCTATGTCCAACTATATCAACATATCAATTATATGAATCTAGCCATAGCATCACATTGTCCTACTTAATTCTAGTGCACGTATAATATCAAGTTTTGCAAGGTTAAGTGTCAATCAGTCTAGCATGCATCAATACCAAATCTCACATTTAATCATCATTGTCAGCCAAATTATCTAACTAACACAAGCACACAGCCTAAAACAAGAAAATATTTTTTTTATATATACTAAAGCAAAAACAAACACACAAACACTCAAAAACATACGAAAAGTAAAAACATAAAGTTTTTTTTTCACCCCCAAACTTAAAACCGACATTGTCCTCAATGTCATAAAATATAAGTAAGAATATAAGGGGATGGGGAAGAAAAGGAAGCAGGTTGATACGGACATCAATCATAGAGATTTAGTTTTTATTGTTATTAGACCTTATTAGTTATGTTTTCTATTATTGGACTTATAGTAATGGGTTGGCCCAAGCCCATCACTAGTAGATTAGGTTTTTACTATTTATTGGATATTTTCATTGTTGATGAAGGGACGATGAATGAATGAAAATTAAGTTCTGGCTTGTCGCTATGTTTTCTTTCCTCTCTGTTTTTCTTTCCCGATATCTTCCCTCTTTTCCCATATCTTCTTCTCTTCTATTTTCTTCTACGTTCTTAACTAAAATTCTAATTCATTCTACATCAAATTGGTATAAGAGCTAAACTTAGGAGATAATTTGTTTACACAATTGCAACTCTCATCACCAGTCCACCTCTACACGCCACAACTATTGTTCACACAATCAAACCAACGCAAAACCGCCACCAGTTATGTACAAAACTGATCCAATCACCCAAGTTTCATCTTCTCTATATAGCATCAACAATCAAACCAACACACCCCTTTTCTGCAGTCAACCGAAACTCACAAAAAAAAAATTGTTCCTATTGTAGCAAAACCCATACGCTGACATCAACAATCAACCCTAAATTCCACTACCAACCCATCCACTGAAAATTATATAGAAAATCAAATTTACATTAGCGGCACCATAACGTCAACAATTCAAATATCCGGTTGTACCCCTGCGTTCACCGATAAAATCACCGCCCGCCGCCACCAAAACTAGTCGCCTAACCGTCACTTCTAGTCGGCTGCCTTTTTTCCCTTCTCTCCCTCGCCAACGCAATAACCCTCATGTTTGCCCAAAGTCGCTCATACCAGCGTCCATCTTTGGGCCTCAATTTCGGCCTATTTTTAGTTCTGAATAGGGTATCAATGGTTTAGTTAGTTTTGTCCAATTGATTTGACACGTCTACTTCAACGAACAAAGGGGGGTTTCTATTTTATTTATCATTGGTTTATATTAATGTTTATTTTAAATTTGCATCGATTAATTTCTATGTGCTGCTGTTATTCTAATTTTACCTAAAGTTCACGTGACTGAATCCCTTGACTTGTTAAATTCCCATAATTTTATCTAAAATTCCTGTGACCGAATCCCTTGGCTTGTTAAATTCTCATTTTACCCCATTTATTTTACGTGATTGGATTTTGACTAGTATTTGACCTCTGTTTTGTTATTTTACATGTATCAGCAGTATTAGCTTGCCGTATTTGAATTTATTTAATCCCAAAATTTAAAATTAGAAAAAAATGCTCAAGTTATTATTTGTCGTTGCTTGCACGTATTGTTCATTGATCTCTTCATTGTACGTCATTTAGTTGCTAATACAGTACATGCAGTTGTGTAGTGGTTATCTTGTCATTTCTAATTTCAGTAATTTAACCATGGACCCCTCACAATTTGATACACTCACCGGACAAATTGCAGCTATCCAAATCCAAATGACTGCTACTCTTGAAAAGAGTAGGGACCTAGCTGCCAGTCTGCACAATTTTAAACAAATCCGTCATGCGACTGATGTTGATAATTTTGGAGTGTCCTATAATAGACAATATCCTTGTCGACAAGATGATCAAAAATATTTTCGACACGATCGTAGGGATGGGGATTGGGTTCATGAGGGAAAACGAGGTTATGACCGTCACAGTACTCATTCTCTTCCATATCATAAGGAGCGTTTCTTTAGAAACAATAAAGTAGATGCTCTTACTTTTGATGGTTGCTTAGATTTTGAAGTTTTTACTCAATGGACCGCCCTTAAATAAGAGAATTGGTTAGTGACTGAGTATATTGTCATGTCTTTGAGGATGAGGCCCTGACTTTAAGTAGGTTTAGACAAGGTCTAAGAGATGATCTTAGGCGTGAGCTTTTCCTTCGGGGTGTCACTACTCTTGATCACGCTTACTCTTTAGCCCGTGATTATGAGTTGATTATTGATACTCCATATGAAAAGCATGGTGACAACCATACATCCAGCTCATCAGCGTCGTGTCCTCTTAAGTCTATTAGGAGACCTTACCCGTCAAATGTTCCTCATGTGTTCGAAAATAAGGGTATAACTTCTAAAATCCCAAGGACTTTTTCTCACTTGCAGTGCCTCAACTGTAAGGACTTTGGTCACATCTCTTCTAAATATCCTAGTTGAGCCTTAGTCATTGAAGAACAAAAGAATATAATAGATGAACGGATAGAAGATCAAGCCTATGAACCTAAACTTGAAGAATTTGATGACTTGGATGATAGTGAGAACACCTCCTTAGGTAGTATTCGAACTTTTCGTATGAATTTACGTATTGTACCTCTTGTTCCCGATACCTCTCAGTCAAGTGTTGTATGTCATACCATTTTCCAACCCAAAGGTGCTATTGATTTGTGTAGTCATGCCATTCACAAAGAAAATCTTGGAAATTGGAATTTGATCGTCCCAATAGTTCAAATCCCTACTATATTAAAAGAGTGAATCCGCCGATCACTGTTCATTTATGAAGCTTTTTTAATCACAATTCATCCCTACACCACATGTCCACAATTGTTGAATTTCTACCCGTTTATAAGCCTACTGTTATATAGTATGAAGCTTTTTTATCCGCCGATCACTGTTCATTTATGAAGCTTTTTTAATCCCAATTCATCTTTACCCATGATTTGGATTTCTTCCTATCACATGCCTACAATTGTTGACTTCTTACCCTTCCCTTCTCCCAGTTAATCCACCATTTATATGCCTACTATTATTTTTTTTCAATTCCATTTTTAGACTTTCCTTGCTACCTAAGTTACCCCCTGTTCATTTCTGTATCTCTTCTATTATTTAATTAATTATTAAGGATGATTTGGACTTCTGCCCATCTATAGCAATAATTATTGACTTTACAACCCACTTGGCATCCCCATTGGCTCTTGAAGGATGCCAAAAGGAAAATGGAAACTTCTTTTAAATGTGTTTCCCATAACAACTTTTACACGTTTTGCCCACAACATCAATTCCAACTTCGTTGCGTAAATTCTCTACCGACTACAAAGAAATTTTGAAAAAATATAAATAAATTAAAATAAAACTCATTGAACTCAGAAACAAAATTGAAACTGCAAAATACTATATATACCTCTTTCTAATCTTTTGTACAAAACAGTGAGAGATACGTTACAATTTCCAACTTCTCCCACACTTTCTCTACTTTAGCCTATAACAATTATTTCATTTTCCGTTCTTCAAATCCACAACTTCAAGCATATAAGAATACTATGAGGATTTTGACATCTGTATTGCACTCAAGAAATCTGTTTAAATCCAACATAGGCCTTCTTGGTTATAATATAGCTGGTAGAAAACTGCGAGATAAAATACATTTTACTGATTCCAATTTGTATGCAATTGCTGGAGTAGACATCCTGAGGTATGTGTATTCTATATTCCCAAAAAAAAAAAACTAAAAGGAAATTTCGTTTAAACTATATAACTTGCTTGCCAATTTCACTTATTCTTATTAGTTTTCCACGTATGCAAAAAAGTTAAATAGGTTAATATATTTCATAGGAAATCTTATTCCCACTTATAAAGAGAGTTATGTGTTCAATTTTTTTTAAATTTCTGTTTGTTACTTCCAGCCTCAATTATTCCATAACTTATCATACTATTGTCCTGGATGTTCCGAATACATGTTCCGACGGAGTTACCACTCCTTAAAATTCGAAACAATGTCGTACACCAACAACAAACCCAAAGGCAAAGAGAGCAGCGAAAATGATTTCGTACTGGACGTATTGATCATCGTAAAAGAATATCTCATCTTATGTCACTTGGACATAATCAATCTAATGCTGATGTGATGTTATCCGGGCATAATAATTCTAATCATGTGAGAATGCAATATCCTAGAATAAATCATGATTTCCAAGATCTTGAGGCTTCTACTTCAAACGAATGTTTACGTAATATTTGTACATCTGCATTCAAAAGCGGTTTTAATATATTAAACATACCGAGCACTTCATATGTATTACCTATATGCAATAGTTGTAAACATTGTGGGGCAAAAAAATTTCACAGGGAAAGCAAAAGCTTCTGTTTCTCTTATGAAAAAGTTTATCTTTCTATGCCTGATTCACCCACTGAACCGTACAACTTATTTACATCCAAAGAATAAAAAAATATGGAATTTAAGAAGCTTGCAAAAGGATATAATAACCACTTTGCTTTCACTTCATTTGGTGTTAAATACGACAGAAATCTCTTCAAATCATACAAAGGTATTTACACGTTTAGGGTTCAAGGAAAAATATATCATTATGTAAATAAACTTATTCCACAAGATAATAAGCCTTCTTATATCCAGTTATATTTCTATGACACAGATAATGAACTTAAAAATCGTAATGAAATTTCTAAAAATTTTGTTCAACATACTTTGCTTGTTTTAATTGAAATTTTGAAGACATCCATATAATAGATTTTCAGGTCTTTAGCTAATATGTCTAACTTACAAGATCATAAAATACACATAAGATATGATCCAGGACTTGATCAACGCATTTTTAACACTCATACAGTATCTCAAGTAGCTGTTGTATGGGTTGAAGATGATGAGAATACTAATTCTCGCATCCGTGATATTATTATATATGGTCATTCTGATGATATACATAGAGTTCATTATTATTACGGTTGTTATGATCCTTTACAGTATCCATTACTTTTCCCGTACGTGGAATCTGGTTGGCATAAAGGCATTGAGAGATCGATGACGAGCCATGGTCAACCTACTTCTCAATTTGTTGCTCTACCTTCAACAGTTACTTCTGCAGTTGAATTTATTGAACACGAGAATGAAGGTTTGTAAATAGATTTTGTTCTATATTTCACTTATTTATACGATGCACATATTATAAATGAATACTCATTTTGTTTTTGGTAGTGCTTCTTGGAACTAAACACCGATGTCAGGTTTCTTGCTAGGAATATTATTTATACAAATTGCAAATTCGGTCTTCCAATAAGTCTATTTTGCTTCATACTGGTAGATTGCTACAACAATATGTTGTAGACATGTATGTTAAGATTGAAACTGCAAGGTTATACTATTTTCGTAATAACCAAAAAAAAAAATCCGAACAAAACTTTACCAGTGTATTGTAGATAGTGTTCAACATGGAGAGACGAGAGGTTGTAACATTGGAAGAAAATTTATTTTGCCACAATCTTTTACATGTGGCCCTAGTGATATGTTAAAGAGATATATGGATGCAATAGCTATTGTGTAGCGTTATGGAAAATTAGAGATATTTTTGAATATCACATGTAAGCTAAATTGGTTAGAAATTAGACAAGAACTAAAACACAATGACGAGATTCAAAACGCTTAGATCTTATTGCACGTATATTTAGAGAAAAATTAGAAGAATTGAAAAATGATTTATACAAAAAAAAAAATATTTTACGGGCTGTCATTGCACACATATATGTTATCGAATTTCAAAAAAGAGGTCTTCCTCATGCCCACTTCCTATTGATTTTCAAGCAAACCACAAAATTTGTTCTACAGCAGATGTTGATAAAATAGTTTGATGTGAGATTCCTGACCAAAACAAATATCCTTATCTTCACTCTGTTATTGTCAAACACAATATGCCCTTGTGGGGATTTAAGTCCCAAAAATGTATGTATGGACTCTAATAAAATATGCAAAAATAAATTCCCTAGAGATTATTGTAATGTTACTATATTTGGTGACAACTCATATCCTTCCTACAAACGTTGTAATACTGGTACCAATATTAAAGTTAGAGGTCATATGTTGGACAATCGATGGGTTGTGCCATTTAATCGTTATTTAAGTGCAAAATTTGATTGTCATTTAAATGTTGAAGTACGTTATTCTATTAAAACTGTAAAATATTTGTACAAATACGTGTACAAATGCCATGATCGTATTAATTTCTCAATTGTACCATCTGAAATAATTAGGAAATCGTTAAAATTTTTGCTTATCAATCTGTTAGATGGATATCTCCACTTGAAGCAATGTGGAGAATTTTAACATTCCATTTAGCATAAATTCATCCAACTGTTTATTATTTACAACTTCATCTTCTAAATCCTCAACAAGTGCACTACAACGACAGAGATGATTTAACTACTATTATTGAAAATAAAAATACAGGACGAACAATGTTAACATAATTTTTCAAAGTAAATGAAGCAAATGGATTTGCTCGTACATTATTATATCGAGATTTCCCAACACATTTTGTTTGGAATTCATCTAATAAGATTTGGACTCTCAGAAAGAAACATATTGTCATAGATCGAATTGTTTCAGCAAATCCATCTAGAGGATAACGATATTTCCTATGCATACTTCTCAATAATGTTTGAGGTCCAACATCATTTCATCATTTACCAACTTCAAATGGAGAAACTGTAAGCACATATCGAGAAGCAACGTTTTTACGTGGTTTGTTAAGTGGAGATAATCATTGTGAAGAATGTCTATTTGAAACTATTGTTTACAAAATGCCTACTTCTTTAAGACGTCTATTTGCTACACTTATTATTCTCTACAATCCTGATCATCCTAAACTACTATGGAATAAATTTAAAAGTTATATGACTGATTATTACATATATGAAAATAAACCTCCGAATGTTGCTGAATTACAAGCTTTGGAAGACATTAATTCGATTCTCGAATCATTAGGTAAAAACATAAATGATTATGAAATAGTGCCGTTCAATGTCAATGTAAATGAAAATGAGAGGTTGATAAGAATGATTTTAGAGGAGACAACAAATTTGGATATTGAAGGGATTATGCTTGTGCAATAAGTTTAAATAATCGGCAACAAATTGCATATGATACTATCATGGAAAAGGTAAATTGCAATTCAAGTGGAATTTATTTTATCGATGGTCCAGGAGGAATAGGTAAAACTTTTTTATATAAAGCACTCTTAACTGGTGCGAGGTCAAAAAATCTAAGCCACACAAGAAATGCTATTGAGGTTAAAGAAAACTTCGTCCATTCTCACAAATATAAGGAACTTGTCAAGTTGAGGTCGAAGTAATAAAAGCTCTTCATTATTGAAGTCCAAATGATACAACTGAGCAAGACGTAGCAATTTATCCCTATCAAAAACTGTAAAGGAATCTCTTGGATTTAAACACGAAATGCAAGTTATGAGTTCAGTAGTTGTCTCAGAAAAATGATCATTCAACTCTTGCAAGATTGAATATATCACATGACAATACAAATCAACATAAAAGCGATGATAAGAAATCACCTGTTGAGTTCCACTCCTAGGTCGACCTTTCAATACTACAATATCCTCCATATTAGGCATTAAAAAATGTCTAACAACATAAAACTCAATCAACCTACTCAACAAATTATCCTAGCCATTGTCTCCCATGTCCTACAATGCATACTTACACAAATTCAATAACCACATAGCATTCTGAATATCTCGATCCTTTTTCTGTAAGGCTTGTGAAAGGTCGTCTTTAATTGCAATAATTTCAAATATGAAGTGGAGACTGAACACAAACTCAAAGTCTTGCATAGTGTCCATATGTCTTGCGGCCATTGATTGCTTATCTAAATTTATACAATCTTCTTATATATCTTCAAATCTATGATAGCATTAAACTTATTAATAACACGAGTAATTGTAAGTAGGTACGAGCCCCATCTAGTATCACATGGGTGTGCCAAACTCATTTCTCGAAACTTACCACACCCACCACGAAGTTCCCCAATATTAAACTTCTCCAAAATATAGGCATGGTAACTTGTTCGAAGAGAATCTACATGCTTACATGATGCACCCACCAAATTCACAATAATAGCAAGCATGTTCAATAAATCGCCAAGCATATTATTCCTACATGCCACAGAAATAACTACCAACTGATGTTGGTGAGCAAAGCAATGGACATACATAGCATATGTGTTCTCTCTTAAAATTAAAGCTTTCACGCCATTGGAACTCACCTGACATATTGCTTGCTCCATCATAACCTTGACCTCTCAGGCTAGATATGCTCAACCCATGCGTAGATAATATTGCATCGATGACATCCTTTTGTGATTGGGCACAAGTATCAACGGCATGGGTAATGCTCAAAAAATGCACCTTCACGTGCCCACTTTGGTCAACAAACCTCATAACAACAGTCATTTGTTCTTTTATAGAATTATCATAAGCCTCATCAACCAAAATTGAAAAGAAACAATCACCCATCTCATTGATAATAGCCCTTGTTGTTTCTACGGTACAACAATTAATCAAGTCTTTTTGGATCTTTGGTGAAGTCATTTGGTCATTTCCAGGAGTATTACTGAATAATACCTGTTTAACTTTCTCACAATGAGTTGCATACCAATCTAGTAGCTCAGTTAGATTTCCTCTATTAAGAGACTCTTTGAATTCATCGTGACCGCAAAATGTCAATCCTTGCATCAAGAGGAATCTAGTACAATCTAGCACCGCAGTCAATCTCGTCCTATAATCTTTTTGTTGACTACTACTTTAGCTAGAAATAACGTAAGAGATACTTTGTTTTTGATTATTCAAGTTGGTACACTTTGTGAAAGCTTGATTATAAGCACTATTAAAGAGATCGACATTATCTTTCAATGTCTTTTTGTACTTCCAATCCCTAAAGCCGGTCTTAGTGAATATATGTCCACCCCCTTGACCCCATTTATCTGCTTTGAACAAGTAGCAATACAAATAATACGTCGTATCATTTTCTACACTGTACTCCAACCAATCAAATTCAGCAAACCATTCTTTTTGAAAACATCTATTACCACTTTCCATCTATCTTCTTGGAAAGTCATGTCCATGTGGTTGACAAAGACCTTTCTCTAAGTATGCCATCCTAACATCATCTCTGATATTAGGATCGTATGACTCAATAGGGAGGCATTTTCGAATTAAATTGAACCCGAGACTTTTTCCATTATTTAACACATTAGATGCTCGACTAGAAGTAGTGGCAGGACTGGATACACCACTAGAACTGGAAGAAACAGGTATAGACTTTCGTTTCGGTTGAAAAAAATTGTTCCATAATTTATAATTGCAAGTGTGCAACATAAATCAATGAACTCATTTCTCATAATCTCATACAACTAATTTCTCATAATCTCATTTCAAATTTAAGCTACTGATACAACTCATTTCTCATTTCAAATCAAAATCAGTGAACTGAAAGTGAAAAGTACCGACATTCATAAATCCAACAATTCCCCCAATTCCAATTCATAAATTATACATGAAACAACACTAAAAACTATCATAAATCATGATTTCATAACTCATAAATAGAAAAAAAAAAAAAACAAAAAACTCACAGGCATGGCGTCACAAAGTGAGGAAGTCAGGAAGCTGCAACCGTTCACAGGCGGGACAGGCGTCTGGCGGTCGGTGGTGGTGACGACTCACCGACGGCAGACCAAGGACGGGAACAGTGGCGAAATAGTCAGTGGCGAAAATCGGAATCGAAGGAAAGAATTGATTTTCCAATTTTTGGTTTAATTGAATTAGGGGAAAAAAGGTTGGGCTGGACCTATATATAATTAAGGATTGGGCCGCCAAACAAATGGCCCAACCCAATTACAAAAAAAAAAAAAAAAAAGGATGGGCTGGGCGCCCGGGCCACAACTGCCCAAAAACAAAACCAAAAAAAAAAAAAGAAAGCGTGAGGAAGAAGACGAACTAGAAGGCAGAAGTCCAGAAAATCAAGCGTCGTTGCGATCTCCTTCTTCCCAGAACTATTCAGGTGGAGCCCAGCATTCGCGGTCGCGCCCCCGACCGGGTGCTGGGTCCGCCGCTGGTATTATTACATTATGATGCTTAAATTTGGGTATGCGTATATATCCAAATGTCAGATTTTTTTTATTTTCTAAAATGTAGGATACGGGACATGACAAAAAAATCCAAATTTCAGACATAGGTATGTGAGTACGTCTTTCAAATTTCAAAAGGACTAAAATAAATGAATTCAATGGTCCTAAATATAAAAAAGAAAATATTTAATCATTTAATAGACCGAGAAAATTCCAGAAACAAAAAAAATAATAACAAAATTAGCATTTGGATCATAGTTTCAGATCCCAAAATGAAACAAGAAAATAAAAATTTGTATGTTTTTAGAGATAATCAACGAAAAATATAACTTTTCTTTAAACCCACAAAATAAATTGGGACTTCATAATTAAAGTGAGCTTATCTGCCACCCCATTTTAAGCACAAGAGTGTGAACTGGAAAACAGAAAACTGTAAAAATATCTATTCAATCTTCACTACATAAAAAGGCCCAAAAAGTTTTTTTAAAAAAATGCCCAACATTTATAAAAAAAAAAAAGGGAGGAGTTCAAAAGTAAGGGATTAACTTTACAAAATTCAAAAATTAGGTTTTAAGTTTGACTAATGCAAAAATCGGGTTTTAGTTAATTAATTAAATATAATAAGATTACAGTTATATAATTAATGGTCATATATACAAAATTATAGGTCACATATTTTAAAATTAATTGATCACAACTTATTTCGAGGTCACAAATAAAAAAATTTGTACGTCACAGATTATTTCGAGGTCACATATTTTTAAATTAGTTGGTCACAGATTATTTTTGAGTAACATATTATTAAATTTATAGGTCACAGTTGAGTAATTGATCACAGATATTACCAACCATTTGGTCACAGACTATCGTTGCTGTCACTATGGCTACTTTTGACCACCCTCACTACGCCGCCACCGCTGCAACAGCACCAACAAGCCCGCCACCATCTCCACCCCCGTCGATGCCAACACCACCAAATATACTATAACAGAAAGATTCATATTTTCGATAGCAAAGTATTTTCTTGATACTAATCGCACCAACACCACCAAATACACCGCCACCTACTGAGAGATTATTGAACCCCTTGTATCTTCATCTAAAATCTTAAATACACCGCCACCAACTGAGAGATTATTGAACCCCTTGTATCTTCATCTAAAATCTTAAATACACCGCCACCAACGGAGAGACACCACCAAATACCGTCGCAACTCGCGGCGATTCGAGCTCATTATGGCCGACGAAAATGGATTGAGGGTGGTTGAAGCTTCTGCCACGTCGCGCTACCGCCCCCAACTCGCGGCGATTCGAGCTTCGCCACTACCGTCGCAAAGCCCAGCTGCTCTGCCTCGTGTTGAAGAGGCTCCGATCTCCTTCCATTACAGCAGCATCACAATCCATTCACAAAGAGTGGGGAGGGGCGGAAGAGGAGGCGAGAGAGAGGGGGGGATGGAGTAAGTGAAAAATTAGGTTTAGGGCGTTTATATATTACCTAATTTTTGAATAATGAAACTTGGTCCCTGATTTTTGATTTCCAATCTTCAAACCCCTAGATTTATGTAATTTTCTCAAAAAAAAAAAAAAGGGCCCAAGACCATACACTCTTTCCTCCTTCCCTAAGCCTTCACCAAGCTTCGCGACTTTGTGGTTTTACACTCTTGCAACAGTGGCGGTAGCCAAGCTCCAACATGTTCCACCCCTGGCTGTGTCCCGTTGATTTTTGCCATGTCCGCCCTATATTCCATACCCGTACCCGTGTAGTGTCAGGTCGACACAAGTACTCCAGCCGGAGTGAATTACACACTTTAAATTCGTGAACTTTTTTGAATAATGTTAAATTCTAAATAAATATTGAATTTGGTCAACATTAACCAAAGAATTAATTTAGTGGGTGGATATATTAGAAACGTTATCCATATGAATATGATATATGGAGTAGACTACAAGAGCTTCTCAGCGGTCGCACTTAATGAAACAAATTAAATTGCCTGCCTTCACAACTTGTACACATGAAAAAGGTATGGTTTCTCATAATTCATTTTATCCATATCTTTGAATGGACTTGACACCCTTAATCCGATATGGTTGGGTTTTTTGCTTCAAACCTTATGTCTTATGTTAATAGAAGGAATTGATACAAAGAGAGGGGGTAATTAGTATTGGCCTTACCTCCACATTTATAACCGAGACTGCAACAAAATTAAAAAAAATAAAACAAATCTGAATAAGGCCCTTGTAGCAGATGTCTGATTTTCAAGCATCTTTCAATTTTTCTGAAGGTCTTATTTTTTATCGTCTTTGTAGTGGCATATGGTTATTCACGTAAGAAATAAAAGAGCATGCACCATAAGCTCAACAGAAGAGAAAAGCTGACATAATTGGTCCACCGTCACAGTAAAGCAGCTACTCTGACTACAGGAAATACATACACCAACCAATGGTAGTATGTCAACTTTCCATCATGCACAAATTTTGTGCATGCTATTCCAATTTGATTGTCTAGTCAATGCTTGGCTATACCGTTGTTAAAAGTAAAAACCCATCGCCATTAGATTGGGACATCTCGTCATGATATAGCCTGCTTATTAACTTTCATAGAAGGATAAAGTTTTATCATTGCTTTTGGAACGCCCCAAATTCTCGGAACTCGAAGCGTTAAAAGAAAAATTCTTCTTCTTTGTTTGAACCCTTAAATGTAAACCAAAATAAGTTTTAAATGACAAAAGTTTTGAAATCCGAAACATATAGGAAGATGTAATGGAAAACTTTTGTTCATATAGATTTGGACAATTCGGTGAAATTTTATTTTGGAGAACATTTGGAGGAAATTCAGCGAAATACCGGTTGCGCAGCAGCGGAAAGGAAAATATGTTTGACCTAGCAAACGTTGTCAAAAATTTGTGAAATTTTAACAGAGACTATAACATTCATATATGTACAACATGTAAAAATTTGTGATCTGGACGAAAATGTTGGAAGCACGAAAATAGTGCACGACTACGCTGGACACAAAATCCGACACAGTCCCAACCTAGTTTACTAAAACGGGTATAACTTTTTCTCTAGATGCTATTTTAAGGTAATTCGAAAGACCACTATTAGAAGACTCATAGGCCTTTCAAACGCCACTGATGTGACTCTAAAACATGTAGTATAGCCCAAGTTATACCATTTTCAAATTTAATGGCAGAATCTGAAATTCAAAGCAGCAGTAGATAAACTTCATGCATTGTCAATTCGACATTTGTAAATTATCGTTGACATGGAAAGCACATGAAACTGAACGACATAAACATTAAAAACATTGTTAAGGGTGTCATCTAAACATTCATAAAAAAAAGTTTACACAACCGAAAATTTTTACTAGAAAGTTGAAAGCATTTCAAATTTGCCGAGCACTCGCTACCATGCCAAACCACTGCCATGCCTCGATTAAACCTGTGAAATTTTAATAGGGGTGAGTATCATAAATAATACTCAGTAGGAAGACACTTAAGTAATTGGTAAAAATAAATGTATTTTCAGAAATGCGAACTTTGGTTATTTGTGTCATCGTCATTCTCTAGTAAACCGGTGATCAGTCAGTCCGCTTATTCTCGAGTTTTGATAACTCATTCTCGAGTTTGATAACTCGTTTCATAATCTCTTTATCTCTTATTTGAACCACCCAAAGGGTGCTTCCATCATCAGTAACATAATAACACGTTAATGCAAACCGAAAACAAATAATTTTATTCTACTTTACAAAAGTGTCGTAAAACACCCATACCTTGAATGCTTGGAGTTTGAGTACCCTTGAGTGTCCAAAAATGCAACGTGATCCTAAGATCCTTTGGATAAATTTTTTTTTTCCAGATTCCAACGTGTTGGAAAAACAATGGTGATTGAAGCTTGTGTTTGGAAGTGTGGTTTGAAAGAAGTTTGCTACCAATTTGTAGAAGAGATAATGTCATTAAATTGAATGGTAGTGGACGGTTTTAGTAGCTGAATGGGCATGAGTTAAAAATTGTAAATGAGGGCTGTTAGTGCACTTAATGGGTATTAAAACTAATTAAGTTGCTTAAAGTGGAGGTAAGAATCTCAAGTGACGTTTTTTTTTTATTAATAAAATATAAAATTTAGATTATTTTTCTTTCTATCAAGATAACTCGAATGTAAATAGTTCAAGATCATTTCTTCTAAAACTCAATTTATTTTGTTTAACATGAGCTACAAAACAAGTATAATATTTGACATATTTTATCAACTTCTAAAATGCTTAATTATTCGACCTAAATAAGATTTACGATAAATTCTATACAACTACATAAGAAATAAATATTTTATGCAAATAAGTGCATGGAGCTTATTTTTAACTTTTGGATTTAAGATATTTCATCACAACTTTAAAATTTTAAGACAAGTACGCTCAAATTTACTATCGTGACAAATCTTTAATTTGAACTCTTAGGAAAGGTCGTAGCGACTTAATAATATAAATCATATTATTTTCGAGTTCTACAAAAAAATTTATTTGAAAACGACATAAGATTTTTTTTTCTTGGTCGCTACAACTCTCCCCACTTAAAATAATTTCGTCCTCGAAATTTAACTTACTTACTTAAGGAGGTCAGGATACTTGGTGAAGATGTCTTCCTCCCTTTCCCAAGTAGCCTCATCCTTACCATGTTTATCCCATTGGACTTTGACTAATGGAACCCTTCGATTTCTCAGAATGTGCTACTTTCTCTCTAGAATTACTACAAGAGCTTCTTCGTACGTCATATTACTTTGGACATCAAGCGATCGGACATTCACCACATGACTAGGATCCGTGATGTATTTTCTCAACATAGAAATGTGAAATACGTTGTGCACTGCTGAAAGTTCGGGTGGCAATGCAAAACGATATGCCACATTCCCAATTTTTTCAATAATCTCAAATGGATCGATAAATCTAGGACTTAGTTTTCCTTTCTTTCCAAATCGTAGTATTCCCTTCATCGGTGCCACTTTGAGAAATACTTTATCTCCAACTTCAAAACTCAATTCTTTTCTCCTTTTGTCGGCATAGCTCTTCTGACGATCTTGGGCAGTCTTAATTCTTGATCTGATTTTATATATAGCATCTACAGTCTTCTCAACCAATTCTGGACCCAAGATTCTCCTTTCACCAACTTCATCCCAATATAATGGCGAACGACATCGTCAACCATACAAAGCCTCATACGGTGCCATACCAATAGTGACTTGAAAACTATTATTGTACACAAATTTAACCAATGGCAAATGATCTTCCCACTTACCACCTAGATCTAGGACACAAGCTCTTAACATATCCTCAAGGATCTGGATAGTTCGTTCAGATTGTCCGTCAGTCTGAGGATGATAAGCAGTACTAAATGTTAACATGGTACCCATAGCTTTTTGAAGGCTTATCCAAAACTTAGAAGTAAACCTCGGGTCTCTATCTGATACTATAGAAACTGGAATACCATGAAGCCGCATAATTTCTCTAACATAAATCTGTGCAAGTTGTTCTAAGCTATAGGTAGTCCGAATTGGCAAGAAATGAGCAAATTTTGTCAGCCGATCTACAATCACCCAGATTGCATCATGACCTCCACTGACCTAGGAAAACCGATGACAAGATCCATTGCAATCTTCTCCCATTTCCATTCGGGTATATCCATGGGATTCAATAACCCTGACGGTTTCTGATGCTCAGCCTTTATCTGCTGACAAACCATGCATTTGGACACAAACAGAGCTATCGTAGCCTTCATATTTTTCCACCAAAATGTGTCACGCAAATCTTTATACATTTTAGTTCCGCCTGGGTACGCTGCATAAGGAGCGGCATGAGCCTCAGTCATAATCTCATTCCTCAATACTTCATCCTTCAGCATGCATAGTCGGCCCTTAAACATCAGGGCTTTATCCTTGGCTATTTCAAATCCTTTTCTCTTCTCAGTTCCTACCTTAACCCTGTTCTTTTCCAAAAAGGGATCATCTTTTTGAATAGCTACTATTCTGTCCCTGAGGTTTGGTTTCACAGTAAAACTTGCTAATATTGTCGATGTGCTTACTGGAGAAGTTAATACCTCAATTCTCATGTTCTCGAATTCTTTGATTAATTGATCTTGTCTTGTACACAACACTGACAACTGTCCCATGTTCTTTCTACTCAACGCATCTGCGACTATATTAGCCTTACCCGGGTGGTACGAGATAGTACAATCATAATCTTTCACCAATTCTAACCATCGTCGTTGTCTCATATTTAACTCCTTCTGGGTGAAGAAGTATTTGAGACTCTTGTGATCTGTATAGATCTCACACTTGCTCCCGTATAGGTAGTGGCGCCAAATCTTCAAGGCATGCACTACTGTTGCTAGTTCGAGATCATGTGTAGGGTAATTCTGTTCATACTGCTTCAATTGCCTTGAAGCATAAGCTATCACTTTCCCATGTTGTATCAAAATACATCCTATACCAAGTTTAGATGCATCACTGTAAATCAGAAAACCTTCCGAACCGTCGGGGATAGTCAACACCGGTGCAAATACGAGCCTGTCTTTTAACTCTTGAAAACTCTGCTCGCACTTCTCCGTCCATACGAACTTAGTACCCTTTCGAGTCAAATGAGTCATAGGACTTGCTATCTTGGAAAATCCTTTAATAAATCGTTGATAATAGCCAGCTAAACCTAGAAAACTCCTCACTCCTCCAACGTTTGTAGGTTTCCGCCAATTGGTCACAGCTTCAACTTTGGATTGATCCACCTCAATTCCTTGTGCTGAAACAGTATGGCCTAGAAATCCCACTCGGTCTAACCAAAATTCACATTTCTTGAATTTGGCATATAGCTTCTTCTTACGCAATGTTCCCAACACTATTCTCAGATGTTCTTCATGTTGATGAGAATCTCTCGAGTATACCAGTATGTCATCAATAAATACAATGACAAACACGTCCAAATACTGATGAAATACCCTATTCATCAAGTCCATAAACACTGCAGGAGCATTCGTTAAGCCAAAAGGCATCACCCTAAATTCATAATGCCCATATCGAGTCCTAAATGTCGTCTTTGGTATATCATCCAACTTAATCTTCAGTTGATGGTAACCCGACCTTAAATCAATTTTCGAAAACACGGATGCGCCCTTCAATTGATCAAATAGATCCTCAATCCTAGGAAGAGGATATTTATTCTTGATCGTTAACTTATTCGGTTCACGGTAGTCGATGCACATCCTCATAGTACCATCTTTCTTCTTTACAAAGAGTACCAGAGCTCCCCATGGAGATACACTTGGTCTAATGAACCCTTTGTCTAGAAGTTCTTCCAACTGTGTCTTCAACTCTTGTAATTCCTTTGGTGCCATTCGGTATGGGGCTTTAGATATAGGAGTAGCTCTAGGTACTAGGTCTATTATGAATTCCACTTGTCTATCGGGTGGAGTACCCGACAGATCATTGGGAAACACGTCAGCATACTCTCGTACTATTGGCATATCATCTAATACTTTCTCTTGAGATGAGGTGCTAGTAAGACTCACAAGATATCCCTGACAATCAGGCTTCCTCAACATGCTCTCAGCCTTTAAGGCAGAGATGACGCGAGGAAGTGCCTTAATCTTCGACCTATAAAATTTGAACTCCTCTTTTCCCGGTCTTCGAAAAATTACCTCTTTCTCAAAACATACAATCGTGGCTCGATTTTCACCTAACCAATCCATACCTAAAATAATATCAAAATCCTTCATCTCTATAACATACAAGTCGGCCCCTAGAGTCAATCCATCAAAATTTATCTATACCCCCTTAGCCATCCTGTCAGAAATAATAGTTCCCCATGATGGCATACTAACTTCTAATACACTATCATACTTCTGACATGAAGCATTAATCTTAGCTAAACATGCACTAGATGTGAACGAATGTATAGCACCAGAATCAATTAGGACGTAAACGGGAATACTAGAGATCGATAAAATACCTGTGATCACATCCGGGTTTTGGCCAGCCTTATCAAGAGTCAAAGCAAACACCCTTACTTTTCCTTTCTTCTCTTGCTCGGGTTTCTTAATCAATGGACATGAGGAAACCATATGACCAGGTTGACCACACTTATAGCAAACATACTTTCCCAACAAACACTCTCCTATGTGCAACCTGTTACACTTAGGACACGGGGGTATAGGATTGCTCGTCTGGCCTGCAAGTGTCTGTTTCTTAAACTGTCCATTATTCTTCTTCTTATCCTGCCATTTTCTTTTTCCAAAGTTATTGTATTGTCCCTGATTTACCAACTTCACACCCGAGTAGGTCACTATCTGAGCTTTCTTTACCACAGCTTGAAAAGGGGTGAGATCATGTGAACTTACAATCTGCCTGATCTCAGGACGCAGGCCTCTCTCGTAACGTTTTGCCTTCATGAGTTCAGTAATTACAAGATGTGGGGCATATCGGGATAATTCCTCGAACTTGCTCTCATACTCAGAGATTTCCATATCTCCCTGTACCAGTCTTAAAAATTCCGCCTCCTTATAGTCTCGCAGAGCCTGTGGGAAAAACTTTTCGGTTAGCTCCATCTCGAACTGATTCCAAGTTAGATTACGTTGTTCCTCCTCTGTACGGGTGCATGATATGGATTCCCACCAATGGCCTGCTCTTCCAGTTAGCATGAACTCAGCACATAATACTTTTTAATTTTCTGGACAAGTGATATGACGGAAGATCTTCTCTATATTACGCATCCACTCGTCAACTGCCAAAGGGTCTTTTCCACCATCAAAGGTAGGGGGTCGATATCTACGAAATTGTTCTACCATCGGAATAGGTGGTGCAATTGGGTATGCCGGTGGTGCTGGTGGTGCTTGGAGAGCTAGTGGTGGTTGAGGAGCTAGTGGCACTAGCGGTGCTTGGGGAATTAGTGGAGCTTAAGGTGCTGGAGGTATAGCCTGAGCAGCTAAGGCATGTCTCAACTCATCAATCTCTCGCCTTAACTCCCTAATTGTCCTCGATTGCGCCATATTCCTATATACCAAAATAATCATAATCTCGTTTAGATACTTACGTAACCAAGGGAAAAAAAAGGTTTATAGTGCAACATTTATTATTATTATCTCTAAAGAAATCCTTCATGAGGAATACGGGCAAAATAAAACCCTACTACTAAAATTCCACTCTTTTATTCATCATTGCCATCATTGTCACTACAGCCTTCCTGAATCCTAGGTTTCTTAGAAGGCTAAGCCTCATCGTCTAAAATGGGGGGAGATGCGTCCTCATGAATGTACATCTCAATAGGTACACTATTGTCTTCAGGGGTTGCAAGTGCATCATCTTGTGCCTCTTCCCACTGCGCTGTCGGCTCTATACAGAAAGCCTCATAGTCAATCTCTCGGGGTAAGGTAGGCATGATAATTTCCCATAAATAAAGGTAAATCGATTCGGCCAACTCAAGCCATTCTTCTGGTAAGGTATCAATAAGAAGGTGAGTAGCCCGACGACCCGTTACCATATGGCCTAGTTGCTTGACCTCTTTCCACCTTATTAGCATCTCTTGAATGTGTTCTCCCATATCATGTGTTGGATTCCATCGGTACTCTTCATATTGCCTCACGATCTCATATCGACGAGGCATCATTGAACTCGTCTTCCTACAAGTTCTCTTAGTCCGTACCATCTGATTCATACCAGTTATTCAAAGTCCAATAAGCAGGTCTCTAATAACTTTTAGTTAATTCTCGAGGACTTAAATAAACATTTAATTTGGTCACATTCTCAAAATAGTTGCACAATAATAATTATCTACAAAAGTATTCAAACTCCAACATATACTGATATTCATACATACATGTAAAACATTGTATCAAAAATAAACTTTCTCATACTCATCACATAGATACAAGCATAATTATAAAACTTCTTTACCTCAAAATCGACATAGCGCGGCTTTGGCAGGCATAGTGCTCAGGATCATTGAAAAAACAAAAATTTGATCAACCTTATATGTGACATGATACACCAAAAATATGGTTTCTAATGCAAGTCTACAGAAAATAAACCATGGTCTCTGATACCAAGTTGTAACGCCCCAAATTCTTGGAACTCGAAGCGTTAAAAGAAAAATTCTTCTTCTTTGTTTGAACCCTTAAATGTTAACCAAAATAAGTTTTAAATGATAAAAGTTTTGAAATCCGAAACATATAGGAAGATGTAATGGAAAACTTTTGTTCATATAGATTTGGACAATTCGGTGAAATTTTATTTCGGAGAACATTTGGAGGAAATTCAGCGAAATACCGGTTGCGCAGCAGCGGAAAGGAAAATATGTTTGACCTAGCAAACGTTGTCAAAAATTTGTGAAATTTTAACAGAGACTATAACATTCATATATGTACAACATGTAAAAATTTGGGGTCTGGACGAAAATGTTTGAAGCACGAAAATACTGCACGACTACGCTGGACACAAAATCCGACACAGTCCCAACGCAGTTTACTAAAACGGGCATAACTTTTACTCTAGATGCTATTTTAAGGTAATTCAAAAGACCACTATTAGAAGACTCATATACCTTTCAAACGCCACTGATTTCACTCTAAAAAATGTAGTATAGCCCAAGTTATACCATTTTCAAATTTAATGGCAGAATCTGAAATTCAAAGCAGCAGTAGATAAACTTCATGCATTGTCAATTCGACATTTGTAAATTATCGTTGACATGGAAAGCACATGAAACTGAATGAGATAAACATTAAAAACATTGTTAAGGGTGTCATCTAAACATTCATAAAAAAAAGTTTACACAACCGAAAATTTTTACTAGAAAGTTGAAAGCATTTCAAATTTGCCGAGCACTCGCCACCATGCCAAACCACTGCCATGCCTCGATTTAACCTGTGAAATTTTAGTAGGGGTGAGTATCATAAATAATACTTAGTAGGAAGACACTTAAGTAATTGGTAAAAATAAATGTATTTTCAGAAATGCAAACTTTGGTTATTTGTGTTACCGTCATTCTCTAGCAAACCGGTGATCAGTCAGTCTGCTTATTCTCGAGTTTTGATAACTCATTCTCGAGTTAGATAACTCGTTTCATAATCTCTTTATCTCTTATTTGAACCACCCAAAGGGTGCTTCCATCACTAGTAACACAATAACACGTTAATGCAAACCGAAAACAAATCATTTTATTCTACTTTACAAAAGTGTCGTAAAACACCCCTACCTTGAATGCTTGGAGTTTGAGTACCCTTGAATGTCCAAAAATGCAACGTGATCCTAAGATCCTTTGGATAATTTTTTTTTTTTTTTCCAAATTCCAACGTGTTGGAAAAACAATGGTGATTGAAGCTTGTGTTTGGAAGTGTGGTTTGAAAGAAGTTTGCTACCAATTTGTAGAAGAGATAATGTCATTAAATTGAATGGTAGTGGACGGTTTTAGTAGTTGAATGGGCATGAGTTAAAAATTGTAAATGAGGGCTGTTAGTGCACTTAATGGGTATTAAAACTAATTAAGTTGCTTAATGTGGAGGTAAGAATCTCAAGTGACGTTTCTTTTTTTTTTATTATTATTAATAAAATTTAAAATTTAAATTATTTTTCTTTCTATCAAGATAACTCGAATGTAAATAGTTCAAGATCATTTCTTCTAAAACTCAATTTATTTTGTTTAACATGAGCTACAAAACAGGTATAATATTTGACATATTTTATCAACTTCTAAAATGCTTAATTATTCGACCCAAATAAGATTTACGATAAATTCTATACAACTACATAAGAAATAAATATTTTATGCAAATAAGTGCGTGGAGCTTATTTTTAACTTTTGGATTTAAGATATGTCATCACAACTTTAAAATTTTAAGACAAGTACGCGCAAATTTACTATCGTGACAAATCTTTAATTTGAACTCTTAGGAATGGTCGTAGGGACTTAATAATATAGATCATATTATTTTCGAGTTCTACAAAAAAAAATTTATTTGAAAACGACATAAGATTTTTTTTCTTGGTCGCTACAGCTTTACATTTGTCAATCATATGTAAAGTAATTTGGATTTTGGCAATTTTTTTTTTCAGAAATAAGCCTAATTTAAAATTTGCTCCCTTTATTCTTTGTAGTTTTGTTATCGTATGTTGATTAACTTTATAGCTGCTTACTTCGTGAAAGGTTTGTGCCTGGATTTGCGCACTGGTTTATGTTGACAAACGTGCGACACTTTTGTTGTCAGCAAACAGATGTTTTTTGTTATGATTTGTCATATGTATTTTGTACTCAATTGTAGCCTAAGTTATATATTACAACTTAAGCAAGATAGGACCTGAAACAAGCAAGTATTCAGCCAAGTATGGTTGAGTTGTAGTAGGTAGAATAGTTGGTAGAAAAACACTTTTGTAAGGTACTAAAGAATGGCTATATATATTCCAGCTGTGTAGCACCAATGTTTTATGATTGAAATCTCTACCTTTCCTTCTCTTTGTTGTTTATATTCCATCAGTTTAGCACAATAGTCACATGATTCTGCACAGGAACTGGACTAATTATTTGCAGATTATGTTGTGCTTTATTTATTTTTATTCAATCCTCCTGAGAATGATGCCCCTAGACCTAGCTTCAGTAATTAAGTTTCTTTTATATCCATTTATTTTTCATCTCCACATTGTTGTTGACTGTTGAAATATTGGATTGATTACAGTAGTATGTTTTTATCACTATGGTGATTTTGTTACAGTAATGTTGTTTGTTATTACAAACTTTAAATTCATGAACTTTTTGAATGAGGTTAAATTCTAAATAAATATTAGATTTCTTCAACATTCACCAAAGAATTAATTTAATGGATGAACATATTAGAAACATCAACGATATATCTGTGGAGTATACGACAAGAGCCTCTCACTGGTCTCACTTAGTCCCCAAAATTAAAATGCTAGACTCGACAACTTATACCGGTAAGAAGTTATGGTTTCCCATAATTCATTTTCAGTCATGGCTTCAAATTTGAATCTGTAAACTCATTTTTCACTCAGTGTCATTCTTATCTTTGAATGGACTTAACACCCTCAATCCAATATGGTTGGGGGTTGTGCATCAAAACTTTACCTCATATGTTAATAGAAAGAATTAATACAAAGGGATGAGGTATTTAGTTTTGGCGTTCCTGCCACATATATTACCGAGGGACAATGAGACGATTTAAAAGAATGTAAGAATTTGCAAGAAAATATAGCATTCTTTTATCTATTGTTTTACACCAAAACCTGCAGCAGAATAAAAAATGAAAACAAGTCTGGGTCTATAAGAATTGGCTTAAATTTTAGAAATGAAAATAAACACAATTCAGGATTTGAAGGAATTCTTTATTGTATTCCAAACTTGATGATATACAATCTAAAGGCATCCACTATTTAACCATGAAGCAAAAGGAATATCTTCTACCAATAATGGTTACAACAGACTGGAGGAAAGAGAAGAAATGCTATACAAAATGCTATACAAAAAAAGAATCTAAACATGTGCCTTCAACAGAATTGTCTCCCAGCAGGTTGGATTGGTTTTTCATCTTTATTCTAGATCCTTCTGATCTGTTGATTCCAGCTTGCTTCCTTCCAGGTCATCTTCCACGTAGGCTGATGGCGTTGCTGGTAAATGGTGATATGCATTTTCTGATAGCTCCCGACAAGATGGAGAGTATATATCTTCTACTCCCACATTGAGAAGATGAGAATAAAATATTTGCGAGTTCAATGCCTTAGTTAGAAGGTCTGCTATTTGCATACCACTGCTGACATGTCCTGTAACAATACTCCCATCTTGGATCTTGTCTTGAATAAGGTAGCAATCAAGCTCAATGTGTTTTGTCCTCTCATGGAAAACAGGGTTCGAAGCAATATGGAGTGCAGCTTTGTTATCGCAGAATATAGTTGCTGGTTGTGGATGATTGAATTGCAAGTCACTAAGAAGATACCTTAGCCATGTTAATTCGCAACACAAACTTGCCATTTCTCGATATTCTGCCTCTGCGGATGATCTAGATACAACTCATTGCTTCTTAGACTTCCAAGACACCAAAGAAGAACCTATAAAGACACAATATCTACTAACAGACCTTCTTGTGTCTTGGCAGGCCCCCCAATCTGAATCACAATAACTTGTCACTTGTAAAACTGATTGTGAAGGGTATAATATGCCTTGCCCTGGTGCTCGTTTAACATACCTTAAAACCTTATGTGCCGCATTAAGATGAGGCAACCTTGGACTATTATCCATGAACTGGCTTAGCAACTGAACTAAGTATGCCAAGTCAGGCCTTGTTATGGTCAAATACAGCAACCTTCCAATTAGCCTTCTGTAAACCATTGGTTCAGGGATAAGCTCTCCTTGATCCTTAGAAAGCTTTAAGTTTTGATCAAGCGGGATACGAGCTGGTGCAGCTCCAATTTTACCTGCATCAGCTAAGATATCTAGCGCGTACTTCCTTTGACATATGTGTATCCCTTTATCTGATCTTGCTACCTCGATTCCAAGGAAGAATTTCAGCTGCCCTAGATCCTTAATTCTGAATTCCTTATGTAGAGAGGCCTTTAGAACATTGATAGAATTCAAACAGTCACCTGCAATTATAATGTCATCCACGTAAACTAGGAGGGCAGTGAAAGAGTTTTCTGTCTTCTTTGTGAATAGGCTATAATCCGCTCTTGATTGCGTGTATCCTTGTTCAATGATGAAACTAGATAACTTGGAATACCATTGCCTGGATGCTTGCTTTAGGCCATATAGACTTTTCTTTAGTCTACAAACTTTTGATCTGCTGTCATTTGGGTGTCCTGGAGGGAGCTGCATATAAACCTCTTCTTCTAGGTCGCCATGTAAGAAAGCATTGTTCACGTCAAATTGGTATAGATGCCATCCTTTAATGGCTGCCATTGCTAGTAAGGTTCTAACCGTAACCATCTTTGCCACTGGGGAAAATGTTTCATGGTAGTCAAGCCCCTCTTGTTGTGTGTAGCCCTTTGCAACTAGCCTGGCTTTGTATCTCTCTATGCTTCCATTTGCATTGTACTTGATCTTGTATACCCATTTGCAACCTATAGCTTCTTTGCCAGGTGGCAGGTCTGTGATGGTCCAAGTGTCATTAAGTTCAAGAGCATCTATTTCAGCTCTCATGGCATTGCACCACTCAGGTGATTCTAAAGCTTCCCTGAAGTTCTTTAGTTCTGTGTGTGTCGATGGTGGCTACATAAGCTTTGTGAGATGTGGATAATCTATGGTAGGACAAAGTAGCTTTTAGAGGGAAAGGTTTACCTGGTAGGATGCTGACCTTTCTCTTGGCCAAGTCCTGTGAATGGGGAAGTGCAGCAGCCTGTTGGCAAACAAAATCTTGCAGATGTGCAGGAGTTTTCTTAATTCTGCTTGATCTTCGAAGAGAGAGTTCATTCAAGGACTGATTTTGGTTAGTCTCCATATTGTCCTGTGAGTTATCTGAAGAATGAGAAAAGTTAAGACTTGTTTGAGGTGAAGGGGCTGGATTATCTGTGATGTCTGGGAAAGGATTACTTTGTCCATTGATTTGATGAAAACTAACTTCAGGACTGGTGGGAATCGAATTTGAGTAATTGTGATGATCAAAAATTGGTTCAGAATTTTCTGAAATGGTAACAATGGGAGTTTGGGAGATGAAATTTTCAGGTGAAGGATTACCAGAGCCTTGTTTGAAAGGAAAGATATTTTCGTGAAAAATCACATTTCTAGATGTAAAAATTTTCCTTGTCTCCAAGTCCATCAATTTGTATCCTTTGATTCCAAAGGGGTATCCTAAGAATATGCACTTCCTTGCTCTAGAATCAAATTTATGCCTCCCATTTATCAACGTGGTGGCAAAAGCGAGGCAACCGAATACTCTAAGATGACTGTAATTTGGTTGGGACTGGAAGAGTTTTTCAAATGGAGTTTTATGGTCCAACAGTGGAGTGGGGGTTCTGTTTATAAGGTATACAGCGGTAAAAATGCAGTCACTCCAAAATTTCAATGGTAATCCACTCTGAAATCTTAAAGCTCTGGCCACATTTAAGATATGTTGGTGTTTTCTTTCGACGATGGAGTTTTGTTGAGGCGTTTCTACACATGTCTTTTGATGAATGATTCCCTTTTGAGTGTAAAATTGTTTTAGGTCGAATTCCCCACCATTATCAGATCTGATGACTTTAATTTTAGCTTCAAATTGAGTTTCAATCATGGAATAAAAACTTTGCAAACTAGTACTGGCATCAGATTTTAATTTCAAGGCATATACCCAAGTACATCTACTGAAATCATCCACTATAGTTAAAAAATATCGAAAACCTTCATAACTGATCTCATTACATGGTCCCCATAGATCACAGTGTATCAAATCAAAACACTTCTAGGATTTATGTTGGCTAAGGGGAAATGGCAATTTCTGCAGTTTGGCCAGAGGGCAGATCAGACATGGAGTTTTTGTGGCTTTGGAGGTACGATTTTGAATTTTGGTGTTACTAGAATGTCCTAACCTATAGTGCCAAAGGTCAAAGTCATCAGTATGATCAGCTATAATGGAAGCAGACATGGGCATCTTGGGCATGGAATCAGCTAGTTTTTCTGTTAAGGCATGTGGAGAAATTTCATGTTGCAGTAGATGATACAAGCCTTGCTTAACTTCACCCATTCCAGTCGTTGTCCAAGTTAAAAGGTCCCGTATGAAGCAAAAATCAGAGAAGAATATGAGACAAGAATTCAAGGTGTGTGCTATTTTTCTGGCTGATATAAGATTGAAGGAAAATGAAGGCACACAAAGCACATTTTCAAGTATTAATGACTCTGAAAATTTAACCGTTCCAACATGAGTGACTGGAACAATATCACCGTTAGGAAGAGCAACTGAGTAGGAAGCCTCATATCTGATTTTGGTAAATAGGGATGCAGAGCAGATCATATGATCTGTTGCCCCTGTATCTAAGATCCAAGGCACAGCTGAAGAGTTAATTATCTTAGTGGTATGAGCAGTAGAGCATAAGGGTATACCAGAAATCTTTGGCATGCTGTCTTCATTGGAGTGAGATAAGATGATGGAATGAGACTGGTTTGCTGATGGTGAGTAGCTTTGGGAGGTTTGTGGTTTAAGCAAAGCCATAAGCTGAACATATTGGTCTTGAGTTAAAGACATTTGAGCCTTATCACTTACCTGCTCTTGGCCAGTACATGAAAAAGCAGCAGACTGATTTGCAAAGGATGATGTGTTCTTATTTCGATTTTCAGATCTGTGGCTTGGTGGATAGCCATTCAACTTGTAGCATTTATCCACGGTGTGGCCTGGCATCTGACAGTAAGTACAGATCGATTTGTTTGAATTCACCTTGAGGCACCTCTCAAGGGAGTGACCAGCCATTTTACAATGGCTGCAGTAATATCTGTCTTTCCTTTGCCCAAATGAACTCCTTCCCCCATCTCTAAAGTTTCCTTTTGATACAAGTGCCATAGAATCAGTTACCACAACACTATCAAAAGAAATTTGTCTTCTCTTTTCTTCTTGTTGTATGATTGCATATACCTCATTTAGGCTTGGGAATGGCTTGATTAACAGAATTTGAGCCTTAAGTGCTTTGTAGGAATCATTCAATCCCATTAAGAATTTCATGACCCAATCTCTCTGCTGGTTGCTAATCATAGTCTTTAATCCACCACAAAAGCAATTTGGTATTGATTCATAATTCATCAATTCATCCAAGAGAGTTTTAAGCTTGGAGAAGTAGGCATTCTGACATCCTGATTTTGAAGTAGTGCTGCTATGTCCTGTTTGATCTCAAAAATTCTTGGAGCATTTTGCTGTGAAAATTGTTGTTCTAGCTCAATCCATAATTGATGGGCTGTCTCGGCATAGACAGTGCTGCACTTAATGTCTATAGCCATGGTGTTTTGGAGCCAAGTGATCACAATGTCGTTGCAACGCAGCCAATGTTCTACCAGAGGATCATTTGGATCAGTTGGCTCACAAATAGTGCCGTCAATGAAACCCAACTTGTTCTTGATCCTAAGTGCTCTCTTCATGGACCTTGCCCAGGAATAATAGTTGTTTGCATCAAGCTGGTGAGTAACTAGTGTGGCACCACTTCCATCGTTGCTGCCGATGTAGTAAGGACTACTTGGCAATGTGGGGTCATAAGGTGTTGCTCCCGTTTCAGCAGAGGAGCTGGGATTGATATTGGAATTTTGGGAAGGGTTAAGAGTAACATTTGGATTTGTGGAATCAGTTTCTGCCATTAAAGCTCTGATACCATATAAGAATTGGCTTAAATTTTAGAAATGAAAATAAACACAATTCAGGATTTGAAGGAATTCTTTATTGTATTCCAAACTTGATGATATACAATCTAAAGGCATCCATTATTTAACCATGAAGCAAAAGGAATATCTTCTACCAATAATGGTTACAACAGACTGGAGGAAAGAGAAGAAATGCTATACAAAATGCTATACAAAAAAAGAATCTAAACATGTGCCTTCAACAGAATTGTCTCCCAGCAGGTTGGATTGGTTTTTCATCTTTATTCTAGATCCTTCTGATCTGTTGATTCCAGCTTGCTTCCTTCCAGGTCATCTTCCACGTAGGCTGATGATGTTGCTGGTAAATGATGATATGTATTTTCTGATAGGGTCTGGCACTCGTAGCAGATGTCTGATTTTCAAGCTCTCTTCCAGTTTTTCTGAAGGTCTTCTTTTTGATTGTTTTTGTAGTGGCATATGGCCACGTAAGAAATATAAGAGCATGCACCATAAGCTATTCAAGAGAAAAACTGACCTCGTGGGTCTTTCAGCACAGTAACGCAGCTACTCTGACTACAGGGAATACTACAGCCCATGGTACTTCATCCTCATCAGAACATCTTGTTCTTGGGGCATCAGATCTGGCACAGGAAATTTTCTAGCAAATTCTTTTTCTCTGAGTTGATAATTTCGTGTTATGTTAGGTGTTGGCAAAAATCACGCAAGCGTACGGGTTCGTTGTACAAGTAATAAATGTGATGAGTGAGTTATCATCCCACGGGGAATAATGCTCAATCTTAATGTATTAGATATATTTAAATTCGCAAGTGTAACAAAAGATAGTTGGTATGAATTTAACTACGTTCTATAACTACGAAAGCAATAAAAAAATGGATTTAAATCAAATGAGGGAGAGTGTATTGGATTTCCTATTCCACTAATCAATTCTTAGTTTCAATTCTCAACCAGTGATAATTAATTCAATTCGTGCAATTGCAACGATCGATAATTCTACTTTCATTTACTATTCTTTCCCAAGATATAATAAACCTATGATTGCCACGAGACGATCCTATTCCTAGTCCGAATTCATATGACAAGCAAGCATTGACGTTTAAGATTATCACACATCACCGCACACACCATAAATATTATTCCTAATATTTATTGTCCGTGTGTTCCATAAATAGTGTTCTACCTACCGTGAGTTTTCCAACAATACAAATAAACAACTAATTGTCATAATGGTGCGCAAACATTAAAAACAATAAATTCAGATATATTTATGAAATCACAATGCAAGAATTAAACTAAAAACACATGATATCCAATTAAAAACTAAAAATCAATTAGCTTTATCATCCATCCAATACAAGATAATTTAGCCTAGCATATTATCGAGATTAAACACATAGAAGTGGAACGACATCACCTATATGACGGAACATAATTGCCAATTCTTCAAATTTTCAGCAACAAACGCCCGCTATTTCTCAATTAATTTCAGCCCTTTAACAAGCCGATTTTCAGCCCTTAATCTGCCCATTTTCAGCCCTTAATCTGCCGGCTATGTTTTAAGTGTAATATATATACTATAATCCCAAAGCAGCCCACTTTATCCCTCAGCCGCCACCTCTTCAACCGAAATTTGTGTGTAATCTCCTTAATTATGCCGGCTTCACGTGTATATATATGTATAATTCAGCCCACTTTCCTTCCACTTTAACCTGCAAGTTGCAGCCCACTCATGTCCCCTTTAATGTGTGTATAAATGATAAAATAGGGCAGCCAACAAATCTGTTCTCTCTCAAATTCGTCCTTGTAATTTGACTTTTGCCATTTTTTCGTTATTTTGCACTCTTTTCTCCATTTCTCCATTATCATGAATTCATGAGTTATTTCAATTTCCGACCCTCAATGGTCAAATATGTTCTTTCATCGCTCGTAAGATTCACACACCCCCAAACTTATTATTTGCATTCTTTCCAAGGGTGTGACCTAAGGTTGAATTTTCTACTATCCTCGCCTCTCTAGTTTAGGTAAATCTACAATCTCTAGGATTTCATAGGCTAATAATCCCTTATCAAAAAGTCGAATTTCCTTAAACAAGTATTCGGGACATAACCAGGGCATTTGGTGCGTCTTCTGGTTCATACACCTGCTTTTTCTATTTTTTTTTTCTCAATCAATTTTTTTCAACACTTTTTTTTTCTTTATTTGAATCGTTCACTCCCTTAAGCTTTCTAAATGACTCATGTAACAAGCTTTCGGCCGATAACTCCCAAGTCAGATGACCATAGGGCACCAGGTTTTAAAGACCCTTGCAAGCTTAATTGCTCGTCATAAAGGTTACGAAGAGAAATTTTCAAATAAAAAAAATAATAATATATATATATATATATATATATATATATATATATATATATATATTTTTTTTTTTTTTATTATTATTATTATTTTTTTTTTTTTATTTTGCCTTAATTAGTGTAATGTCCCTCATTAAACACCAATTTAAGTAAAATGACTTCCAACTCGAGATTTTCACCCAATTGCATCATATTGACCTTAGATAATCCACACAAGATTTTTTTTATTTCACACATAGAATCCCAATTTATCTCAATATCTTCCCACAGCAGTGAATCCCCCCAAACTATTCTAAATTTGGTCTAAGGATGTAAAATTTAGTGGTTATGGGTTTTAACATCTATGGTCCACTATTTCAACCTATCCATTATGAAATCAACTCATTCCTACACAGTGCTTCACTTAATTCACGTTCTCAATATATATCAAATTTCACATGGAAAAGTAAAAATTAATCGAAGCATGCAACTATTCACCATTCATAAATTAATTTATAATTCAATACATTCTCATTGCCAGCCAGACCAACTAACTCACACAAGCACACAAAAAAATTTTTTTTTTATCTAAAGCAATAACAACACACAAAAACATATAAAAAAAAATTGAAAACTCATGTTTTCCACCCCCAAACTTAAACTAGACATTGTCATCAATGTCTTACATTCTAAATATGCATATAAAGGGGTGGGGAAGAAAATGAAGAAAAGACTCCCCTGATTTGACTTGTAATCCAATGGCTAACTTTCATATTGCTCCCGTAAGCTCCTTGGTCCTAGTTGGTTTAAGTGTTCCGCGACATCATGTTCCTGCACAATGCGGTCAAATAAAATATTCAAGATCAAATACCTGGAACAAGTGTTACTTAACTTTAACATCTAATAAACCAACTAACATAATGAAAACCTAAAGGGGAACGAGGTATGGATGATGAGTCCCTAAAATGGATAATAATAATAATAAATAAATAAATAAAACTAATCTACGTTATCTTAAAACTAAAAAGAAAAATAAATAAAAGGGATAGAAGTGTTGGGTTGCCTCCCAACCAACGCTTGTTTAAAGTCTTTAACTAGACTTCTGCCCAGGCTAGTCTGTAGTATTAAGTGGTAGGGTTGTCGTCTCACTGGGATAGTCACCTCCCCAATAAGCTTTCAATCGTTGTCAATTTACTTTGAACCTCTTCTGTTGATCCTGAGACTCAACTTCCACAGCACCATACGGAAACACGGCTACCACCGTGAATGGACCCGACCACCTAGACTTTAGCTTTCCTGGAAAAAGCTTGAGGCGTGAATTGAACATCAACACTTGCTGACCAACTACGAACTCCTTTTCCCGTATATGCTTATCATGCCATTGTTTGGTTTTCTCCTTATAAATTTTTGCATTCTCATATGAATCCAGCCGAAACTCATCGAGCTCATGAAGTTGAAGAACTCTCTTTTCCCCTGCTGCCTTCAGATTAAAATTTAGCAAGTGCGTTGCCCAATATGCCTTATGCTCGAGTTCAACCGGTAGATAATAAGCCTTTCCAAATACCAACCTATATGGAGACATGCCAATCGGAGTTTTAAATGCTGTTCTATACGCCCAAAGTGCATCATCTAATTTTCTAGCCCAATCTTTACGTGATGCATTGACTATAACTTCGAGAATTTTCTTTAACTCTCTGTTGGAGATTTCCACTTGCCCGCTAATTTGAGGATGATATAGAGTTGAGACACGGTGTTTCACTCCATATTTAGCCAACAATGACGCAAATTGACTGTTGCAAAAATGTTTTCCACCATCACTAATAATCGCCCTTGGGGTGCCATACCTCGTGAAAATATTCTTCTTTAGAAATTGAGTTACCACTCGGCCGTCATTAGTTGGCAAAGCCACAGGTTCAACCCATTTAGACACGTCATTAGTTGGCAAAGCCACAGTTGAAAAAGGCCCCATGAAATCAATGCTCCCACACGTCGAATATCTCAATCTCCAAAATGCTGTTTAAGGGTATCTCGTTCTTCCGTAAGATGTTTCCAGTCCTTTGGTACTTATCATAATTTTTCACCATATAATGTGCATCCTTGAACAACGTAGGCCAATAAAAACCTGATTGTAGTACTTTTGCTGCTGTCTTGACTGCTGCGAAGTGACCTCCATACGGTGCAGAGTGACATGATTCCAATATTTGATGCTGCTCTACTTCAGGCACACAACGACGTATAATTTGATTTGCACCCCTCCTGTAAAGGAATGGATCATCCCAAAAGTAATGTTTCAGGTCACTGAAAAATTTCTTCTGAAAACTCGAGTAATCCAGTGGAATGATGGAGCGGGCCAAATAGTTGACATAATCAGCATACCATGGCGTAGTGATGATCTAAAAAAGCATCTCATCAGGGAAAACTTCATTTATCTCCTTTGTGGGGTGTGATTCATGTGATTCAAGGTGAGATAGATGATCTGCAACAATGTTTTCACTCCCTTTTTTATCTCGGATTTCCAAATCAAACTCTTGCAATAGGAGTATCCATAATAAGTCTCGGCTTTGCATCATTGTTGCTTATTAGATACTTCAAGGCTGAGTGATCCGTGTAGATAATCACTTTCGACCCGATCAAATATGACCTGAATTTGTCAACGGCGAATATCACTGCTAAAAGCTCTTTCTCTGTAGTCGGATAATTCAACTGAGCCTGATTCAAAGTCTTACTGGCGTAGTGAATGACATAAGACCGCTTTTCCTTGCGTTGACCCAAAACTGCCCCCACCGCGTGATCACTAGCATTACACATAAGCTCAAACGGATAATCCCAATTTGGAGAAGTCAATACTGGGGCAGAGACTAATTTTTCCTTTAAAATGTTGAAAGCCGTCAAGCATTCCTTAGTAAAATTAAATGAAACACCTTTTTCCAATAGATTGCACAGAGGTTTCGAGATTTTGGAGAAGTCTTTGATGAAACGGTGGTAGAACCCAGCATGACCCAAGATACTTCTAACTCCCTTCACTGTTACCAAAGGTGGTAGTTTATCGATGACCTGTATCTTAGCTTTATCTATTTCAATACCCCGTGCCGATATCAAATGCCCCAACACGATCCCTTCCTAAACCATGAAATGACATTTTTCCCAATTTAATACAAGATTGGTGTCCTCACACCGCTGTAACACGTTTCCCAAATGTTCAAAGCATTCCTTGAATGACTTTCCAAATACTAAAAAATCATCCATAAATACCTCAATGATGTTTCCCACCAAGTCCGAGAAAATAGAAATCATACAACGCTGAAAAGTGGTTGGTGCATTGCAAAGGCCAAAAAGCATCCTCCTATAAGCAAAAGTGTCGTAAGGGCATGTGAAGGTAGTCTTTTCCTGATCATCTGGTGCTATAGAAATCTTGTTGTACCCTGAATAACCATCAAGAAAGCAATAATAAGCATGGCCTACAAGTCTTTCTAGCATCTGATCAATGAAAGGAAGGGGAAAGTGATCAATGAAAGGAAGGGAAAAGTGATCATTCCTTGTGGCGTTGTTGAGTTTGTGATAATCAATGCAAACTCTCCAACCTGTGACTGTGCGCGTAGGAATGAGCTTGTTGTTTTCATTTGGAACCACCGTGATTCCTCCTTTTTTTGGTACGACCTGTACTAGACTGACCCAATGGCTATCTAATATGGGGTAAATGATCCCTGCATCTAGAAGTTTCAATACCTCTTTTCTTACCACTTCCTGCATAGTAGGATTTAATCTACGTTGATGCTCAACTGAAGCTTTGTAATCCTCTTCCATCAGTATCTTGTGCATGCAAAGTGAAGGCCTGGTCCCTTTTTTATCTGAAATAGTCCATCCTATTGCTGTCTAGTGCTCCCGAAGTACTCTCAGCAGTTGATCTTCCTCTGTTTCTCTAAGTGTATTCGAGATGATTACCAGAAGTGAATTCTTTTCCTCCAAGTATGCATAGCGAAGGTGAGTGGGTAGTTGTTTGAGTTCAAGTATTGGAGCTTGCTGTATAGATGGTAAAGGTTTTGTGGGTCCTTTACCGAGTTCCAAACATGGTTGCTTGAAACGTGGTGGCATGGCTTCCAAATAGCAAGTACATTCTTCCGCCTCCTCATTTTCTGCTGGTAAATCCTGATAATGCACTAAACAAGCCTCAAGAGGTTCCTGAGGGTGATCAAGTCTGAATGTCTCTGATACTGCTTCCTTTATTATATCAATCTGCATGCAAGAATCTTGTTCGTTCTGAAATTTAAAGCCCTTAAATACATTGATTTTCAATTCATCATCATCTAATCTCAATATCAACTGACCCTTCTGCACATCAATCAGAGCTCTTCCCTTAGCCAAAAATGGACGACCCAGAATGAGCGGGACATCTTTATCTTCTTCCATATCGAGGATAATAAAGTCTGCTGGAAAAATGAATTTATCGACCTTCACCAAGATGTCTTCACAAATGCCTCTAGGATGCTTGATCGATCTATCAGCCAAGTTCAATGAAACTATAGTTGCTTTTACTTCGCCCAACCCTAATTTCCCGAAAAGAGAAAAAGGCATTAAATTAATACTAGCTCCTAAATCACACAATGCTTTATCTATATATAAGTTACCAATATTGCAAGGAATAGTAAAACTCCCTGGATCTTTTAATTTTGGTGGCAACTTATGTTGGAGAATTGCGCTGCATTCCTCGGTAAGCATAGCCGTCTCATTGTCTTCCAGCTTTCTCTTGTTTGATAGAATATCCTTCATAAACTTCGCGTAGCTAGGCATCTGGGCTAAAGTTTCGGCGAACGGTATGTTGATATGCAACTTCTTGAATACATCCAAAAATTTCTAAAATTGTTTGTCAGCTTATGCTTTTGCAGCCTCTGTGGAAATGGGATCGGAGGTACATATGCTTTGACAGGCGCGGTTGCTCTCACCCATGGACTATCTGGTGACTCAACTTAATCTTCCTCTGTAGCCTTGTTTGACTCATCTACATGCTCCTCGCCCGAGGTAGGTACCTTTTCTATAAATGGTGGTGGCCTCTTCACATGTATTTCTGGTAACTGGACCCCGCTACGGGTAGTGATTGCTTGGACTTGCTCCTTAGGATTTATCTCTGTATTGCTAGGTAAAGTCCCTTGAGCTCTACCTGATAGTACTGCTGCTATATGTCCCACCTGCTGTTCCAAGTTCTTGATCGGGGCCTGTTGATTCTGAAAGTTGGTCTCGGTTTTAGTAATGTACTGAGCTAGAAAATCTTCCAAAGATGGCTTCCTTACTTGCTGTTGTTGCTGCTGTTGGAACCCCGGTGGTTTGTTCTGATTGTTTCCACCTTGTCCTTGTCCTTGATTATTAGTCCATGAAAAGTTTGGATGGTTTTTCCAGCCCGAATTATAAGTGTTGGAGTAGGGATTATTTTGCTGTCTCTGAAAGTTCTGCACGTAGTTCACCTCAGCGGGCTGACTAGCATGTATAGAAGCCAAAGGGCAACTTGTAGTAGTATGATCTGCTCCACAAACTTCGCAAACAAGTGGTGATTGGTGTACCATGTTAACTGACTGGGATAGATTGTCCATTTTCATTGTAAGAACTTCCATTTGTTCAGTCAGCGCTGTCATTGCATCCACGTTGTGTATCCCTGCTATTTTCTTTGGAACTTCCCTATCGGTTGGCCACATCAACTAATTTTCGGCTATTTTCTCATACAAATCATAAGCTTCATCGACTTCAAGTTTCATCACTGATCCTCCCACTGAGGCATCTACCATATTCCTGAACTCTTGTTGTAGACCGTAGTAAAAGAGATACTGTTGAGCTTGATTAGGAATATCAAGGCTAGGGCATTTCCTGAACAAATTCTTGAACCTCTCCCGTGCCTCAGGGTAACTCTCTAAATCTTTCTGCTTGAAAGTATGGACTTCATTCCTGATTTGATGGACTCGAGATGGTGGGAAGAATTTCATCGTGAATTTTTGAACCATATCAGTCCATGATTTTATGCTTCCTGGTGGTAAACAAATGAACCATTCTCTAGTAACATCCTTCAGAGTATGAGGGAATAACCGCATTCGAAAAGTGTCTGCTGATCCCCATTCGTGACTGATCACCTCACATAACATGAGAAAAGCCGAAATATGTTCATGAGGGTTCTCCGTGGCTTTTCCAAAAAACCTGATGTCTTGGTGATTTTGGAACAAATTTATGACATCCGGTCTAAGGTGGAAGTTAGGCTGACTGAAGGGAGGGTATACCACGGCAGGTTGCACTGGTGCGGGAATTAGGTTTACATAATCCCCAACTAAAATAGGAGCTTCATTCGGGATGGCTCTCTGTTGATTTGGCTGTGGTATTTGCCCTTGAAGATGAACCTGATTTTGTGGTTGATTCTGATTTGCGGCCATTCTCCTTGCTTGACGTTGCACTCTCCTACGATTTCTGAATGTCTTTTCGATTTCGTGATCTAACGGAAAGAGATTTGGCTCGTTAAGATTTTGCATATACCAACTTCACCTGAAAAAAAAATAATAAAGACAGAATAGAGCTCAGGAGTGTAATAACAGCCTAAAAGATAGTTGGTTTGAATTTAACTACATTCTATAACTACGAAAGCAATAAAAAAATGGATTTAAATCAAATGAGAGAGTGTGTATTGGATTTCCGACTCCACTAATCAATTCTTAGTTTCAATTCTCAACCAGTGATAATTAATTCAATTCATGCAATTGCAACGATCGATAATTCCACTTTCATTTACTATTCTTTCCCAAGATATAATAAACCTATGATTCCCACGAGACGATCCTATTCCTAGTCCGAATTCATATGACAAGCAAGCATTGACGTTTAGGATTATCACACATGACCACACACGCCATAAATATTATTCCTAATATTTATTGTCCGTGTGTTCCATAAACAGTGTTCTACCTACCTTGAATTTTCCAACACTACGAATAAACAATTAATTGTCATAATGGTGCGCAAACATTAAAAACAATAAATTCATATATGTTTATGAAATCACAATGCAAGAATTAAACTAAAAACACATGATATCCAATTAAAAACTAAAAATCAATTAGCTTCATCATTCATCCAATACAAGATAATTTAGCCTAGCATATTATCGAGATTAAACACATAAAAGTGATACGACATCACCTATATGACGGAACGTAATTGCCAATCCTTCTTAAAATTTTCAACAACAAACGCCCGCTATTTTTCAATTAATTTCAACCCTTTTACAAGCCGATTTCAGCCCTTAATCTGCCGAGTATGTTTTAAGTGTAATATATATACTATAATCCCGAAGCAGCCCACTTTATTCCTCAGCCGCCACCTCGTTAACCGAAATCTGTGTGTAATCTTCTTAATTAAGCCGGCTTCACGTGTATATATATGTGTAATTCAGCCCACTTTCCTTCCACTTTAACCTGTCCACTCATGTCCCCTTTAATGTGTGTATAAATGATAAAATAGGGCAGCCAACAAATCTGTTTTCTTCTCAATTTTTCTTCAGCCGACAGCCTACTTTTTCCTCCGTTCTTCCTGTTCCGTCTCTATATAAATATATATATATGCATATAAAGACACCCTAGGCCACTTGGTTTGGCCCATTTAGATTCAAGCTGGGCCCAATTATTGTGTATTTCTCTAATTTCTCCACTCTTTCGAATATAATGTAATTTAGTCCTCGTAATTTGACTTTTACCATTCTTTCGTTATTTTGCACTCTTTTCTCCATTTCTTCATCAAACACTGAATTTTATCTACAAGATACAATATAGCACAATTTAGGCTGTATTTTGCCAAAAGAACAATAAAATTCTATAATTTTAAACCTCGAATAAGTGTAGAAAATACACTTATCATTAGGTACTAGTATGTCAACTTTCCATCTTGCACAAAGTGCTTGGCATTTTAATTTGATTGTCTAGTCCATGCTACACTGTTGTTAAAAAGTAAAAATCCGTTGCCATTAGATTGGGACATCTCGTCATGAGATAGCCTGCTTATTGACTTTATCACTTCTCTTTGGTTTATAGAAGGATGAAGTTTTGTCATTGCTTCACATTCGTCAATGATGTGTAAAGTAATTTGGTTTTTTGCTATTTTGTTTTCTGAAATAAATCTAATCTAAAATTTGCTCCCTTTATTCTTTATGATTTTGGTGAAGTACATTGATTAACTTCATCGTTGCTTAATTTGTGAAGGCAGCCAAGAGGTGCACGGGTTTGTGCATGCATCTATGCACTGGTTTGGCACAATAGTTGCACAATTCTGCCCAGGAACTGGGACTAATTAATTTAGGGATGGCAACGGGGCGGCCGTTACCTTTTTAAGGCGGGGCGGCGCGGCGCCCCTGCCCCGTTTATTACCCTTTTTTTTTTAGCTTTTAATATACGTGTTTGATTATGATATTTCCATAATATAATAAATATAAAACCCTTAAAAATGAAATAAAGGTTAGATCCCAAGTACTTTATCATGTTATATAATTACAATACCCATAAAAGCAAAGTACTTTATCATGTTATATGATTACAATACCCATGCAAGATTTAATTTGAAAATTACAAGATAGCGTGCAAACATCACATAATGCAACATTTCATGTTGTAGATCTTCAAGTGCTGGCATATTCTTCTAGAATGTCTATATCAGGCTCCTTAAAAATTGATGACTGTAAAAGTGATTATTAGTTAGACAACTGATGTATTTAGCTATTTAAATGCAAGTTCATTTAAAGAAAAATCAATTTACCTCATCTTCAATATCAGTGTCACTCAACTGTGTACTACAGCATCCAAAGTACTTTGTATTTCTAAAGAAAAATCAATTTACCTCATCTGAAGGTGGTGAATGTTCTAACAATAAATAAAACTAGTTAGCAGTAAAGAAATAATAAAAAACACAATTATAAAAATCAAAGGAATTTGTATTTCTTGTACCATGAATGTTAGCCCATAACCAATCTCTAGCACACATCAGAGCCTCCAAAGTGTTTGGATGAAGCCTATTTCTATGTGGACTAACAAATCTACCACTAGTAGTGAATGCAGACTCTGACGCCACTGTGGATACTGGAATAGCTAAAATATCTCTTGCAACTTTTTGCAAATAAGGATATTTTGTTGAATTTGCATTCCACCATGCCAATATGTCAAAATCATTAGATCTAGGTAATAGAGGCTCGTCTAATAAAATATCAAGCTTCAGCTTCACACTTTCAGTACGAGTGGTATTAGAAACAAATAAATCAAATTGTGCCAATCGATCTTTTTTGCTTATAGAAGTAGATGCATCGATTTGGTTTGAAGATTGAGTCACGTTCCCACTTGAGCCATGTCTTGTTTTGTACTTATTAAGCAGCTTGTGACAAAATTTCCTAATATTTTCAATCTCAAGGTCAGAAACTTCATTTCCATAAATCATTGGAAAATAATATTCAACCAACTTCATCTTAAATCTTGGATCCAACACACTAGCTACTGCCAAATTCCATGAATCTCACTCCAATATTTTTCAATGAAACCCTCCCACAAGCCCCCTTTACAGGATTCAATATTGTCTGCTTAATGTCTTTTTGATTTTGGCGTGGACATCTTTTCATATGATCATGCAAATGTTTTGTTCCATTCTTACTTTTAGCCCCTAATTTTCTATTACAATAGTTATAAATTGCCTTCTCTTCCCCCTCAATGACTCTTTTTGAAGTGATTCCACACTACCGAAGTTAATTTCCTTCTCTTACCTTGTCCACTACTCTTCTCATCTTCCTCACACAAGTCTATTAGATCTTGTTGTGTGTTTGTCTGCCTAGGTAAGTCTTCCAACAATAGATTATTACTTGATTGTACTTGAGTACTTCCAATGCTCCGCATTGGTGTACAATGACGTGATTCAAACATCTAAAATGAAAAAAAAAAACTTCAAATCAATGAGACCATGTGATGAGCAATTCTAGATTCATTCCAAGAATTTAATACATGAACAAATAAATTCAGTGACATATCTACGGCAGTTTAAGACATCTTATGGGGGACAATAAGTCATGTAAAAGGTAAAATGAAAAATATGGTCAACATGTGAACTTTTAGAAGGTTAATACATGTACATAAAAGTAGAAAAGAAGCCATATTTGGTGTCAAAATAAAAGTTGATGATGGTGGCAGCAGATATATCTTCCTTTCTTTTTGTTTCTGTGGAGCCCTCTTATGGTAGCCCAGTGAGGTTCATGTTTTCTTAATTCTTGACTGTACTGTAGCTACAAGATGAATTGTGCATATACCCAAGTTTCTATATCACAAAAATTATGAATGCTTCAAGCTGCTGCATGGACGAATAAACCTCCACTGAAGTCCTCAATGATACTAAAACAATGAATCCATTCTGTTAATATGTTAATAACAACCTATATGTAGATAATCACAATGGAGTCTATAAAACAAATATCAAAATAGACATTCTTACTATGAGGCTTTTAGAATATAAAAAGTCTCACAGCACAAATGAAGAACAACTTTTACCTTTTCTAAGACGGTGGGTTCTATTGCATTTGCTAACTCAAGCAGTCCGAAGAGACTGATAGCAAAGAATCGGCTGTAGTTAAAACTTCCTTTGCTCCCTGCTCTCTCTGCAATGTCCTTTAAAGCTGCTTCAACTTCTCTAGTGAAAACCCTCGTCACCTCATGTCAAATTGAATGAAATGAGGAAATTCGGACTCTAAGTCTAGAAAATCGGAAATGAGAATTGGTTTGTTCATTTAATTTTTTTCATCATTTGGGATAGGTAATGGGCCTGCCCATTACATATAACAAATTGAAAAATTAATTTGTAAAACTAAAACTAAATTAAACGGGGTGGGGCGGGGACCTTGTTACCTGACCCTACCCCGACTTCGGGTTGAAGTTTTCCGCTTCGTCCCTGCCCTAAAAACCCGATTAAGCGGGTAATTTCAGCCCTATTTGGGGCGGCACCCCGCGGGTATTGGGTTTAGTGGGGGTTTTTTACCATCCCTACTAATTATTTTCAGATTATGTTATGTTTTATTTAGTTTTATTCAATCCTCCGGAAAATGATGCTCCTGGGCATAGCTTCAGTTATTAAGTTTCTTTTATATCATTTTTCATCTCCACATTGTTGTTGACTATTGTAATTATGGATTAATTACAGTAGAATGATTTTATCAGTACACCAATATTGTTTCAGTAATATTGTGTGTTATTACAAACTTTAAATTCATGAACTTTTTGAATGATTTTAAAATCTAAATAAACACTAGATTTCATCAACATTCACCAAAGTATTAATTTAATGGGTGGATATATTAGAAACATCAACCATATGACCTATGGAGTAAATGACAAGTGCTTGGATGTGACGACAGATCTTGTATTTGTAAGATAATTGATTCAAAGAGTTGCACTTACCGATTTTGAGAAAAAATGGAATGCTAGGTTCTTGAGCGTGAAGAAGAAGAGAAAAAGAGAACCACATTTTCTTTCTTTCTTTCTTGCTGAATATATAAAAAACAAAAACACTTGATTTGTCAACAACTTGCTACCTACTCCAATCTATCAAGTTGACAACCATAGATAAGACCATACTTAAGACAACTTTACAAAAGTTTAAAATACCAACTAATGTACTTAAATCACATGACTTTAAGATACAAAATGAAACAATCATTTGACTGGAAACGAGACAGCCAAAATGTCTTGCTAAACTCAACATTCCTCTTTGACATTTTTGCTGGAAACACCTAGGAGATATTTTAGTGTTTCAAACTTTCCTTTCCCCAATAACTTGGTTAAAATATCAGCATGTTGTTCTTCAGACCTGCAATGTACCAATTCAATTTCCTTTCTTTTTTGTTCCTCCCTAATTGAATGGTATTTAATCTTGATGTGCTTGGTCCTACCATGGAACACAGGGTTCCTAACCATTGCTGATGCACTCTGATTGTCACAAAATATGGTTGTAACTTCATTTGGTTTATGCTTCAAATACTCCAACACTTTTCTTAACCAAATTGCTTGGTTTGTAGCTTTAGATGCAGCAATGTACTCAGCTTCTATAGTCGACTGAGCCACGGTTTTTTACTTCGATGAATTCCAGCAACCATATAGAATATATACCTTAAAGTACTCTTCATATCCTCTGGACTCCCAGGCCAATCACTGTTTGTATAACCAGTTAATTTCCAAATTTCAGACCTCCTAAACCAGATTCCAAGGTTCTCTGTTCCTTTAACAGATCTAAGGACTCTTTTAGCTGCTTGAAAATGCAATTCACTAGGCTCTTCTCTGAATCTGGAAAGGATATTAGCAGCATAAGTCAGGTCAGGTCTGGTCCAACAATGCTTCTATACACCTTTGCACCAATTTTCTTAGTATCATCATTCTTCACTAGATTTAGATTCTGAACCAAGGAAGTTGCTACTGGTTTACAATTTTCCATGCTAAACTTCTTCAAGATTTCCTTAGCATACTTCTTCTGGTGTATGAAGATTTCTTCATCAGATTGGTTGATTTCCATTCCTAGAAAATACAGCATCTCTCCCAAGTCTGTCATCTCAAATGCTTTCTTTAAATCAGCCATCACTCCTTCAATCAATGCAAAGTTGTTTCCTGTAATCAGTAAATCATCCACATATAATAATATGATTACCAACTCTTTTTTCTTCTCCTTTACATAAAGAATCTGTTCATTCACACTTTTAACAAAGCCAAGATAGGTTAAATACTCATCAATCCAGCTGTACCAATCCCTTGGAGCTTGCCTTAATCCATACAAGGCCTTCTTTAGGAGATAAACTTTACCTTCCATTCCATCAGTCACTAATCCTTCAAGCTATTCAATGAAGATTTCTTCATTTAAGTACCCATTTAGGAATGCAGATTTTACATCTAGCTGATAGATTTTCTACCCTTTTTGAGTTGCCATTGCCATTAGCAACCTGGTTATTTCACACCTTGCAACTGGAGCAAAGGTACCTGTGAAATCTACTTCATATTGATGTACATATCCTTTGACTACCAGCCTTGCTTTTAGCTTGTTAACTGATCCATCAGGGTTCAATTTCATTTTGTACACCCATTTAACCCCAATCACTTGCTTATTCTGAGGTCTCTCTATCAATTCCCAGTTGTCATTCTTCTTTATCATCCTGATTTCCTCTTCCATTGCAGCCATCCACTTAGATGACTTAAAAGATTCAACAAAACTTGTTGGTTCTACAATTGCAGCATTACATCTAGCATAGACATCTGCTAGAGGTCTCATTTTCACCTTACCTTCATCTGTTTCAGAATCATAATTGTCACCAAGTTCCAATTCATCCTTATCACTTTCTTCATCTTTATTATGATGAATCACATTGCTAATTTTTTCTTTAACTACAGAGTTAGCATCCCAATTCCAATTAGCATTCTCATCTACCTTGATATCTCTGTTGGAGATTACCTTTCTTAACTGAGGGTTGAACACCCTATAACCTTTGGCATTGTTGCAATAGTGATATGATCCGGGATAGGCAATCACTTGGTCGATTTTTGGAGTCCAAACTAAAGAAGTTGACAAGCTAAGGGTCAAGTTTCGTGAAGGGCTTGAGAGCCAAAATGAGTTGGATTCAAGGTTTGAAAGATATTTGAAAAAAAAAACGAGCAGCATGGATGAAAACGGGAATAACTTTCAGCTCGGTTGTCGAATTTTCCCCCATGAGTACATTCCAGAAATGGCATGAAATTCTGCACAAGACTAGGATAGCTTATGGTACTTTTGGGCTTGCAATCACACATAAACATGCCGAGAACAAGTTGACAAAATTTTCCTATTTTCTTGAGATTTCCTTGTTAGTCTAGGATTCTATTTTATTTCCAACTTTGACAATATTCTATGACCTAATTACGTTTTATTAGAGTTTCTAGCATTAGTATAAATAGGATATTTATTTCATTGTAAGACTAAGAACCTTTTTAACATTATGAATTAAATGAGATTTCTCTCTTTTTGTTCTTGATTGAACATGTACCGAACTTATCAAATATTGTTATATTTGTGGCGTTCAACCCTTAGAACTTATCAAAGGATTAGGCACCCTTTGTGGCATTCGGAAATCGAGGTTCGTTGGTTTTGTAATCAAGAGGTCATTCAAACTTTGTTTTTGTTTGGTTGCTTGGTTCAATAATTTGCGAGTCGACATTCTACCCTCTATAACCTGAATTTGGGCTTTCCCAGCGTTTTCAATTAATTTCGCGATTTCCACGTTGATCCCGTACTCGGGTTCACGTCATTTGGTATTAGAGTTTGGGCTCCAGATTCAGGTTCTATCATTTTTGTTCTTTTGAGTCTTTTGTTTTTATTCTTCGTGGCCATCGTAAATTTTGAGTCCTTAATAAAAATATTCCAAAAAAAAGAATCAAAATTGTTTTTGGAGCTAATCTAGCATCCAAATCAACTTTCGTTTGTTTCATTGATATCGTAGTCAATTTTCGAGTTTACAAAAAAAAATGTTCACTTGTACTGTTCACGTTGTCACTATTAAAAAAAAAAATTTTACTTGATTTATTTGGGAAGTTGACACTATCATATTATCTATCCAAAATTCAAAATCTATTTATATTCATTCCAATCCAAAAATTCAAAAACCACTTTTTTGAATTTAAATATCACTCATCCAATTGTCTAACTATATTCTTAAGTTTTCTTGGTTACGCCTACATAAAGGATGTATGATGATTGGGGATTTATTTTTCAAACTCGGTATTTTGTGGATAGTACAGTATGTAGTCTGGCTATTGATAAGGAGTACATATCAGACTGAGATAGTATCACGATGGTGGAAAAATTGGGATTACCTTTGTAACAACACCCTAGACCCTATATGATGACTTGGTTGAAGGAGTGTGGAAAGGTAGATGTGACCAAGCGGGTTTTATTGAATGTCACCATTGGAAGATATAGTGATGTAGTTCCATTAAAATCATTTCATATCTTGTTTGGCAGACTTTGGAGGTATGAGATGAAGGCTATTTATGATATGGAGAGGAATGTGTATATGTTTCTTTAGGACAGGGTAAAAATTACTCTGGCTAGGTAGACACTAGAACAATCCTTTGCAGGCCGATGGAAGGTGAGAGATGAGGTAGAGCGGGAAAAGCAAGAGAGAGAGGTAACCACACCTAAGGAGAACACCAGAGTTGAATTGTAGGAGGAGTCCAGAAATAAGGAAGTTGAGATGGAGGATGGTGGATTGAAAAATGCAATTGATATTGGGGAGAGTAAACTAATTAATGAGCCAAAGCACGAGTAGACTGATAAAAATATTGTAAAGATGGTTCAACAAGAGAGTGAGCAAATAATGGCAGAATGTGTTGAGCAAATGGTTGAAAATGTTGTGGGGAATGAAGAGCAGAGTTCCATTGTTAAGCATGATATGGTGGAGACGATGCATTATGAGTACGAGGACCCCATATCTCATTGAGGGGGAAGCTAACAAATTCAACCGTGTTTTGCTTAATTCTTTTTTTCAGGTGGATCGTTATACGTGGAAGTTCATAAAACAACATCTATGGGTGACTGTGTTTGTGCTGTAATACATCCATACCTACAAAATGGATGGGTACTGTGTATTGATCCTATGCCATGGAAGGAAAAAATTTCCATTTGATCCAAGTGGTCAAGTGGTGAGTTGTGTAGCAAGCTGGTTATCCCCTACGCGATCACAAGGCACGGATTCGAGGACAAATCTTTTCGAAGAGAGAGGGGATGATATGATCCGGGATAGGCAATCACTTGGTTGAGTTTTGGAGTCCAAATTGAAGAAGTTGACAAGCTAAGGTTCAAGTTTCATGAAGGGCTCGGGAGCCAAAATGAGTTGGATTCAACGTTTGGAAGATATTTGGAAAGAAAACGAGCAGCGTGGATAAAAACGGGGATAACTTTCAGCTTGGTTGTCGGCGTTTCGCCCTATGAGTACATTACCAAAATGGTACAAAATTCTGCACAAGACTATGTGGGCTTATGGTACTTTTGGGCTTGCGATCGCACAGAAACATGCAGAGAACAAGTTAGCAAATTTTTTCTATTTTAGCGAGATTTCCTTGTTAGTCTAGGATTCTATTTTATTTCCAACTTTGACAATATTATACGACCTAATTACATTTTATTAGGGTTTCTAGCATTAGTATAAATAGGATATTTATTTCATTGTAAAACTAAGAACTTTTTTGACATTATGAATTAAATGAGATTTCTCTGTTTTTGTTCTTGATTGAATATTTACCGAACTTATCAAATATTGTTATATTTGTGGCGTTTAACTCTTAGAACGTATCAAAGGATTAGGCACCCTTTGTGGTGTTCGCAAATCGAGGTTCTTTAGTTTTGTAATCAAGAGGTCATTCAAACTTCCTTTTTGTTTGGCTGCTTGGTTCAATAATTTGCGGGGTCAAGATTCTACCATCTACAACCTGAATTTAGGCTTTCTCGGCGTTGTCAATTAATTTCGTGATTTCCACGCTGATCCCGTACCCAAGTTCGCATCAAATAGCCAACAAATATTCCAACTTCAGCTTTATCACTGAGTTTGTCCCTCTTTGCATCAGGAACATGAGTGTAACACACACTCCCAAACTTCTTTAAATGTGAGACTTCGGGTTTAGTATCATACAAAGCCTCATATGGTGTCTTTTTCTCCAAGGATTTTGTTGGCAAACGGTTGAGAAGATAGACTGCTGTATTGACTGCCTCTACCCAGAATTCTTTAGGAACTTTGTTCTCAATCAATAAGCACCTGGCCATCTCCATTACTGTCCTATTTTTCCTTTCACTCACACTATTCTGCTGAGGGGAATAAGGAATGGTTAATTGATGCTTAACTCCTTCAGCCTTACAGAAATCATCAAACTGCTTGCAGGTGTACTCAGAACAATTATCAATTCTTATGGCCTTTATATTACATCCACTTTCATTCTCTACCATGTTTTTGAATGTTTGGAATATAGATGCAGCCTCAGACTTAGCCTTTAAAAAGTAAACCCAACAGACTTTAGAGAAATCATCAATAAAAATGATGAAGTACCTGCTGCCATTCAATGTAGTGGTCATCATTGGTCTATAGATATTTGAATGCACTAATTCAAGCTTAGTTGTGGCTTTTCTTGACTGATTCATTGGAAATGGTAGCCTGGTTTGCTTCCTAAGTTGGCAAACATCACACATACACAAAATTCATCTTTGATTTCAGGTAAATTTTCAACCAAACTGAACTTATTTAATTATCTCAATGAATTGTAACTAACATGGCCAAATGTTTATGCCATAAAGTAGAATTATCCAAAATAGAAGTGAATACTTGTGTGGTGATGTTTTTCCAATCAATAGGGAAATTTATGTTCTTCATTTCAATTGTCATCACTTCACTACCATTTTTGTCTAGTATAGTGCAAGCATTGTCTTTAAAGATAAGTTTGTGGTTCTTTTAAAGCAATTGCCGATCACTAACTAAATTTTGGTCAATTTCAGGCACATAAAGACATCAGCAATATGTTTCAAACCTGCAGGCGTCTGCACTTCAATTACACCAATCCCCTTCACATCAACATAGTCTCTATTGCCAACCTTCACCTTAGATGAGTAAGCTTTGTTTAATTCAACAAAGATGCATGAGTTTTCTGTCATGTGGTGTGTACAACCACTATCTAGCAGCCATTTACCTCCTTTATCATTGGCCTGAATAGCAAAAAAGGTGTTCCTCTTGCAAATCTTGTTGAATCTCTGCAACCTGAGCCTACTGTTGTGTTTGCTTCCCTTTTCTGGTTTTGCACACCTTTTCAACATGGTCAAATTGCTTGCAACTTCTACACTGGACACCGACCTATACCAACACAATTTTGGAGAATGTCCCTTCCTTTTACAATGAGGATAAGGTGCGAATTTATCCTCCTTGCTACTAGTTTTACTGCCTTCAGATTCCTTCTTTTCAGTTTGAACCTTCTTCATTCCAAGGCTCGTTTGAGCTTTGTACTTTCCTTTAACAAATAAGGCACCTTTAGTTTGTTCTTCTTACCTCATTAGCCTTCTTTGCTCTGTTGCTTAAAGGGTATTAACCAGTTCAGCCAAAGTAATTGATGACAGATCTCTTGAATCCTCAAGTGATGATATTTTGGTCTCAAACTTCTTAGGTAGGATAATCAATACCTTCTCCACCACTCTTTTATTTGGCAAATCATCTCCCAACAACCTAATCAGATTTACAACTTTCATTAACCTGTTTGCAAAGTCATTAACCAGCTCAGTTTCCTTCATTTTCAAGGTCTCAAACTCTCTTCTTAGATTAAGTACCTACATCTGTCTAGTTCTTTCATTTCCTTGGAATTCCTCCTTGAGTCTATCCCAGGATTCCTTTTCCATTTCACAATTCATTATCCTTGTGAAGATAGCATCTGAAATATCAGACTGAATGCAGGAGAGAGCCTTGAACTTCTTGGCAACATCTTCACTGTATTGTTTGATTTGAGCAATTGTGGGGGCTCTTAATGGTGGAGGTTCAATGCTAGTCTCGTTTATCTCCCAAAGGTCATAAGCTTTAAGATAGGCTTTCATCTTTACAGCCCAGAAGTTGTAATTTTCTCCATTGACGGCTGAGAGTAGTAGTGTTGAAAAAACAGTTGATGCCATCCAATTTTCTGTCAACTCTGTTTTTTCTGCTAATGGTTTCCCCCTTCAGTTCTTCTTCATTCTTTTTGCGGTCCCTATCTAAGAACTAAGTAGCTCTAATACCAAATAAAATTTTTGATTCAAAGAGTTGCACTTACCGGTTTTGACAAAAAAAATGGAATGCTATGTTCTTGAGCTTGAAGAAGAGAAAAAGAGAACCACGTTTTCTTTCTTTCTTGCTGAATATATAAAAAATAAAAACACTTGATTTGTCAACAACTTGCTACCTACTCCAATCTATCAAGTTGACAACCACACATAAGACCATACTTAGACAACTTTACAAAAGTTTAAACTACTAACTATTGTACTTAAATCACATGACTTTAAGATACAAAATGAACCAATCATTTGACCGGAAACGAGAGCCAAAATGTCATGCTAAACTCAACAGTATTAACTTGCTGAAGCAACATGTTTTGTTGGCTTTGTTTTTATTTGGTATTGTATGTTGGTTCATAATTAAGGAATGTCTCGTTTGTAAAAGAATTGTCAGATATATAGTTTGGTAACTCCTATTTGTAGTGCTTGGATCCGTTAGCAGATGTTCCTATTGGAATACATTTTAAAGATACTTCAACGGCCTAAAGCGTGTAGAGTAGAGAGTGGTTGGCATCAGCACCCTATGTTGCGTCCAAGGATGTGCAATAATTTACAGCTCCTATGAACCTAAACTGGCACGTTGGCCAGATCACCACTAGATGCTTAGTGGCCAGTGGGTAATTTCCAAATTCTGAAATCTACCAAAAATGAAACAGAACAAGAACATTTTCAACCAAGAATCCTATACCAATCAAAGGATTCGGTAGTCTGAAGAACAAGTCCAGACAAAAGACGTGAAATTTCTCATGCACCAATGCATGGCTGGTTTCACGAGTCTGTAGAATTTTGCTCTAAATTATATGACCAAAATGGTACATTTGGTAAACCAAAAAATGTGGGACATCATAGATCGAGTGGAAGAACTACAAAAGAATAGGATGGTGAATTCAAAATGTGTGCGAATCAAGTGCAGATTCCTTTAGCGTACCCAGCGGGTGGACAAGATTTGGCTGGAAATGTCCTTATGGGTTCAACTAGAAAGGCCATGCACGACCAAGTTTTAGCATCCCACCAAAAAATACTGATGATGAAACTAGCTCCAATCTCACCAGAGGTAATATGTAGCGCCCCGAGTTCTGTGAACCCGGATTGCCACGTCATCGTCTTTTGCCCTAATTTTGTCAATCAATTTTGCGAAAATAACCTAATTTTTAAAATCACATTTGCAATTGAAACTACGTCGGCAATTAAAATTCATAGGATATTTATAATTTAAATATCATGTTTTAGAATTAGCGGAAAACGACAAAATGATATCAATATTCGAATACAAAAACTTTAAAGAGATAATAATTTCGATAGTCAATTTCTTTTATGCCACCACTGCCGGATCAATTTCGATCGCCTCCGAAGTCTGCAAATATTGTTAAAATAGCAGAATGAGTATTTCGAAGAAATACTCAGTAGACTCATCGCCGATAATTAATTTACAGAATAATTGAAAACATACTTATACAATATACAATGTGATATCATCTTGGGCTCATTTTCTTGAAAATCATAGGCTCTTTAAAAACATGGGCTGTGGGTAGTCTTTCTTTCTTGTGCGGATGAAGCACATAAGTTATGCATAACATTCTCTTCTTATCTCATAAGAGATTCTTTCTTTCTTTCTTTCTTTCTCATGCAATTAAGCATATAAGTTATGGCAAGCATAACAATATCATATATCTCATATGACACATTCTCATCATATGCATAAAGCATATAAATCACGTAATTCACATAAAGCATGCAATTATAATTTAAACTAATTAATGGTGGCGAGTTTACCTCAAAATCTCGAGTTTCGTGAAAAATGGTGCGAGAAGTAACTTCAATCTCCTAATTGTCCGTTCGTTTCGTCTAGCCAATAGAAAATAAGTTTGAATCAGTATTTCGAAACTTTAAAGTTTTAAAGCGTTAAAATAAAGTTTGGGACTTAATTAAAAATTATAGAAACTGAAATAAATAGCTTAAAACGATAAAATAAAGTTTAGGGGCTAAATTGGAAATTTGTTAAATCTGAAAATAAAACTTAAGGGCTAAAATAATAACTTTCATAAGTTTAGGGACTAAATTGTAATTATAATAAAGCTGGAATTAAAAGTTAAAAACTGAAATAATAACTTTTAATAGTTTAAGGACTAAGCTGTAAATATACTAAAGCTGAAAATAAAATTTAAAGACTGAAATAATAATTTCTATACATTAGGGACTCAATTGTAAATACAATAAAGCTGAAATAAAACTTAAAAGCTGAATTAAATAACTTATATAAGTTTAAGGACTAAGCTGTAAATAAAATAAAGCTGAATATAAAACTTAAATGACTGAAATAATAACTTATATAAACTAGGGACTAAACTGTAAATATAATAAAGCTGAAAATAAAACTTAAAAGCTAAATTAATAACTTTTATAAACTAGGGACTAACTTGAATAACTTTTAAACTGAAATTAAGAAAGTTAAAAGTTAAAATCAAAGTATTTAAAACCTAGGGACTAACTTAAAACAATTTATAACTTGGGGGCTAAAACATAACTTCTAGAAATTAAAAAAATCAAAACAAAATCAAATTAAAAATCAACAAATCTCCCATTTCTCTCTCTCTGTAAATCGAGAGAGAGAGAGACGACGTGAGAGGGAAGGGGCTGAGCCCCTTCCTGCGACTCCACCATCGACCGTTCGGTCAGTGGCAGCGCCACCACACGTGGTGGCGCCGACGCTCGTGGGGCTGGGGGGTGGTGATTGGAGAAATGGGTTCGGCTGTTGATGGTTGGTTTCGATTTTGGGCGTGTTCTCGGTTGGGGACTTGAGGTAAGTTATGGGTCTTCTTATTTCTTGGTTTTGTGTGATTGTTGGCTTCGAATTTGGGTCTTCGTTGGATTGGTGGTTCGACAGTGTCGTGAGTTGGTGGTTTGGAGGTGGATGAGTGGCGGGTTCGATTTTGCCACAGGTGGTTCGATTGGAGTTTGGCAGTGGGTTTCGGCATTGGCGGTTTGGTGGTTTGGGCAGTGGAGTTGGTGAGCTTGGTGGTTGGTTCTTGAAGCTGTTGAGGTTGATGGAGTTGGAGGTCTCGGTTTTGGAGTGAAAACATCATGGTGATGATGGTGGTGATTCTAAAATGGGTGGTTGGAGCTTGTGTGTTTGGTTGCAGTTGGTGTGGTGTTGAGGTCTCGGTTGTGTGGATTTCCAGCTTGCTGATTTGAGCTGGGTTAATGTCGAGAGTGGTTTTCAGCTGGGATGCAGTTGGTTGGCTGGGGGAAAAACTGGGTGGTGAGTTTGCAGTGAATGGTCTCGGTTTCAAGAATGGGGTTGGAATGACTGCATTGTTGGTTTGGTGTTGCGGTTTGCAGTGACCTTGCAGTGGAGGTTGGTGGTGGCTGCACTGTTCATTTGTGTGAGTTCACGGTTGATGCTAGAAATGGATTTTCTAGCATCAATAGTGTCTCACATTGGACACATTGAAATGGAGAGAGAGTTGGAGAGAATAGACAATTCTTACCAAGTGGATATTGTGTGAGTATGAGTGTGAGTGGAGTGGAGTGGAGTGGGGTATGAATAGTGACAATTAGGGCACAAAACCCTAGACGGGTAATTGGGCCTAATTGTTGGGCTCTAGGGTTTTCTAATTGGGCTAGACTAAATAGATTCCGGTTTTGGACTCAGTTGAATGGACTTAAAAGAATTGGGCTAAAAGAATTAAAACTAAATCGGACTTATGAAATTGGACCATAACATGTTGGATTTTAAATAATTGGGCTTGAATTTAATAAAAATTGGATTTAAATAAAATAATTTGAAATTGATACTAAAATAATTATTCGAGATTGGATTCAATCGAATAGATTTGAATTCCTTTTTTTATAACGGCTAGACGAACGCGTTTCTCTAGAAAATTAGGGTTACGTTTTAGCGACACGTTTTTCGAGAAAATTAATTTATATAATTTTAGAAGTTCACGGTCGCTACATAATATGCCCTATGGTTTCAACTACCCAGCTGCATCCAACCTGAGACGAATACTGATGCTGGAACTAGCTCCAATCTTCCTGGGAATGATGCCCCTAGACCTAGTTTTAGGAGTTAAGACTTCTTCAATAACCATTTATTTTTCATCTCCACATTGTTTTTCATTGTTGTAGTTTTGAATAAATTACAATAGTCTATTTTTATTATTCCAGTGATTTTTTTTCTGGTGATTGTGTATTGTTTGGAATTTTAAATAGATGAACTTCATGATGAGAGGAAAAGTTAAGCAGGAGTACATAGCGACGATGCGAAACAAAAGATGTCGTTAAAAATGAAAAAAAGGTACAGAACACTAAGAAATGTGCATGAACACAGCATCCTATGTTCTTTCCAAGGATGTTCAATGATTTACAGGTTACACCCCTGTGAACTAACCTCAATTGGCGGTTTTTTCCATCACCACTAGATGCTCAGCTATTAATTTATAGATTTTGAACTCTACTAGAAATGGAACAGACCAAGAACATGTTCAACCCAGAATCCTATACCAGTCAAAGGATTTGGAAATCTAAAGAACAAATCCAGAAGATGAAGACGGAGTACATAACAAAAGACATGGAATTTTTCATGCATCAATGCGAGGCTGGTTTCATGAGTCTGCAGAATTTCTCTCTAAATTATACTACCCCCAAATGGTATGTTTGACGAACCTAAATATGTAGGATATGACAGACTGAATCGAAGAACTGTAAAATAATGGGCAGTGAATTTAAAAATGCGGGCAAATGAAGTGCAGATTCCTTTTAGTGAACTCGGACGGGCAAACTAGATTTAGTTGGGAATGCGCCTATGGGTTCAACGAGATAGACCTTGCACCACTAAGTTTTAGCACCCGCCAGGGAATACTGATGCTGGAACTAGCTCCAATCTCACCTGGAAATCTCCACATGGTTGTTGACTATTGTAGTTTTGAATAAATTTCACTAGTTTATTTTTATTATTCCAAAGATTTCTGGGTGGTAATTGTGTACTATTTGGAATTTTAAATTCACGAACTTCATGAGGGGAAAAATTAAGCTCAAGTATATTGCCAACGATGTGAAATGAAAGATCTCATTCAAAAAGAGAAAGAACGGACTGCTAGGAAACGCGCATGAACTCGGTACCCTATATTCTGTTCATGGATGTGCAATAATTCGCAGCCCCTTTGAACCTCAACAGAAGTTCGGCCATCACCACTAGATGCTCAACGTGTAATTTCTAGAACATGTTCAACTAAGAATCTTATACCAATCAAAGGATTCAAAAGTCTAAAGAACTAGTCTAGAAGATATAGAGGGTGTAAATAACAAAAGCCGTGGAATTTCTGATGCACCAATGCAAGGCTGGTTTTGAGTCCACAGAATTTTACTCTAAAGCATACTACTAAAACTATATGTTTGGCGAACTAAAAAATGTGAGACATCACAGATGAATAGAAGAACTTCAAAAAGAATTGGTTGGTAAATTCAAAAATCTGTGCGAATAAAGTGTATATTTCTATGGTGAACCAATATAGGCAAACTGGAATTGGCTGGAAATGTCCCTAATGGTTCGATGAGATATATCTTGCATGACCAAGTTTTAGCATACCACAAAGGAATACTAATGCTCGAACTAATTAAATTCAATTCCACTGGGCTAAAATGCCCCATGGTTTCAACTACCTAGCCGCTGCAGGACCAGGACTTAGCATTCGACCGAAGAAGAATATTGATGCTAGAACAAGCTCCAATCTTCTTGTGAGTAATGCCTCTGGACCCTGTTTTAAGAATTATGATTCTTTAATTACCATTTATTCTTCATCTCTACATTGTTGTTGATTATTTTTGTTTTGGATAAATTACAGTAGTCTATTTTTATTATTCCGGTGATTTTGTTGTGGTAATTATGTCCTATTCGTAATTTTAAATCCATGAAGTTCATGATAAGAGGAAAAATTAAGCTCCAGTATATTGCGAATGATGCGAAATGGAAGATGTCGTTCAGAAAGAAAAAGAACGGACTACTAAGAGAGGCGAATGAACTCAACACCCCATATTTTGTCAGGGGATGTGCAATGATTTACAGTCCCTTTGAACCTCAAATGACGGTTTGGCCATCACCACTAGATGCTCAGCGGGTAATTTCTAGATTCAAAATCTCCCAGACATGTAACAGACCAAGAATATGTTCAACCAAGAAACCTATCAAAATCAAAGGATTTGAAAGTCTAAAGAACAAGACTAGATGATGCAGGGAAGTACATAACAAAAAACGTGGAATTTTTCATGCACCAATGCATGTCTTGTTTCTTGAGACTGTAGAATTTCTCTCTAAATTATACAACCCAAATTATACGTTTCGAGATTCTAATATGTGGGACACGACAGACCAAATTGAAGAACTATGGAACAATGGGCAATGAATTAAAAAATGTGTGCAAAATTTTGTGCAATTCCCTTGGTGAACTGGGTTGGGCAAACTGGATTTAGTTGGGAATGTCCCTATGGCTTCAACAATTTCATCACCAAGTTTTTGCACCCGCCAGGGAATATTGATGCCTGAACAGCTCCAATCCCACTTGGGATAATATTTCAACTACCTGGCCGCAGCATGACCAAGCTTTAACATCCAACCTGAGAAGAATGCTGATGATGGAACTAGCTCCAATCTTCCTGGGGATGATGCACCTAGACATAGTTTTAGCAATTAGGCTTCTTTAACAACCATTTTTTCTTCATCTTCACATAGTTGTAGTTTTGAATAAATTACACTAGTTTATTTTTTTTATTCCATTTGATTTCCTTGTGGTAATTGTGTACTATTTGGAATTTTAAATCCATGAACTTCATGATGAGAGAAAAAAATTAAGCTCCGGTATATTGCAAACGATGCAAAATGAATGATGTTATTCAAAATGAGAAAGAATAGACTACCAAGAAAAGCGCATTAACTCAGCACCCTATGTTATGTTCAAGGAAGTGCAGTAATTTAAAGCCCCTTTGAATCTCGACGGGATTTTGGCCATCACCATTAGATGCTGAGTGGGTATTTCTAGATTCTGAAATCTACCAGAAATGGAACAGACCATGAACATGTTCAACCAAGAATCCTATACCGATCAAATGATTCAAAAGTCTAAAGAACTAGTCCAGAAGATACAGAGGGAGTAAATAACAAACAACTTGGAATTTCTTATCCACCAATGTGTGGTTGGTTTTATGAGTCTTTAAAATTTTTCTCTAAATCATACTACCAAAATGGTACATTTGGCGAACTAAAAAATGTGGGACATCACAGACTGAATGGAAGAACTTCAAATAGAATGGACTGGTGAATTCAAAAATTGTGCGCGAATCAAGAGCATGTTTCTTTGGTGAACCTAGGTAGGCAAACTGGAATTGGCTGAAAATGTCCCTATTGGTTCAATAAGATAGACCTTGCACGAAAAATGTTTAGCACCCCACCAAAGAATACTAATGCTGGAACGAACTCCAATTCTACTGGTGTAAAATGCCCTATGGTTTCAACTACGCAACCGCTGGAGGACCAAGATTTAGCATCCGACCTAAGTGGAATATTGATGCTGGAACAAGCTCCAATCTTCTTGGGAATGATGCCTCTGGACCTAGTTTTAGGAATTATGATTCTTTAATAACCATTTATTCTTCATCTTTGCATTGTTGTTGATTGTTTTTGTTTTGCATAAATTACATAGTTTATTATTATTATTATTTCGGGAATTTTGTTGTGCTCATTATGTACTATTTGGAATTTTAAATCCATGAACTTCATGATGAAAAGAGAAATTAAGCTCGAGTATATTGTGAACGATGAGAAATGGAAGATATTGTTCATAAAGAGAAATAATGGACTACTAAGACAGGCACATGAACTCTACACCCTATATTCTATAAGAGGATGTGCAATGATTTACAACCTCTTTGAACCTCAACCGACTGTTTGACCATCACCACTAGATGTCCAGTGGGTATTTTTTAGATTCGAAATCTAATAGAAATGGAACAGACCAAGAACATGTTCAACCAAGAATCCTACAAAAATCAAAGGATTCGGAAGTCTAAAGAACAAGTCTTGAAGATGCAGGGAGTACATAACAAAAGACGTGGAATTTTTCATGCACCAATGCATGGCTGCTTTCATGAGTATGTACAAGTTCTGTCTAAATTATACTACCCAAATGTTACGTTTGGCGAACCTAAAAATGTGGGACATGACAGATCGAATTGAGGAACTATAAAATAATGGGGGCAGTGAAGTCAAATATTAGCTAGGAATGTCCCAACGGGCTCTGCATGACCTAGTTTTAGCACCCCACCAGGGAATACTGATAAGTGCATTTCGTACACTTATTTAATTTGTCAAAACATGGATATTCATTATTATTTGGATTGAATTGTGGCTAAATTTGTTGTTTATTCTATGTTTTAGGTTCACATCGATGAATACATGAAAATTGGAGAAAATGAGCAAGAAATGGAGTTAACCGATGCAAAAAGGAGCTTGTGGAAAGTTGAGGGGCCAAAACGCAATTGGCCCCAAACTCAGCCCCAAGGCGCGTGCCTCTCATCAAGGCAGCCTCGACTGAGGCTGCCTGATCACCTAAGGTATTGAACAGGGTACTATGACTACGTTTTGTGATAACACTAGTGCTATTAATATTTCTAAAAATTCCGTTCAACACTCTCGAACCAAACATATTTACATACGATATCATTTTATTCGAGAGCTTGTAGAGACTTGTGTTGTAACACTTGAGCACATTTCTACTGAGAACCAATTAGCTGACTTATTTACTAAACCATTAAATGGTCTGAGATTTGAATTTCTTCGGACGGCTATTGGTGTTTGTATAATTTTATTGCATACTCATTCTATACCATTGTGTGAAATTGATGTATGCATATTTTTATTATTATTTTAGTTTACTTTTTACTGTCTTTACTTTTGGTTTAGTTGTCCTTTTATTTTGCGTTGTGTTCCATGCATTCTTTTTTTTTTTTTTATTTCTACAAAAAAAATAATAATAAATATAAAAGAAAGGGGGAAAAAACTTTTTTGTTTCTGATGCGAACATTACTGTTTCAGCTTAACATATGATATACTTGATTTTGTTTGTTGTAATCAAGAATGGAGCTAGTCGATGAGCTGTATCCTGATTTTCATTACTGGCTTAGGTTATTCATGGAGTACTTAGTATAAGAGTCTTCATGTACCTTCTGCATTGCATACACTATGATCTTGTTAGTTGGACTCCACCGCGTGTGTGAGACTCGGGATGGAAATCGCATGTTAGTAAGGTGACTTTGAACATGATTTGGACATATTATTAGACTAAGCTCAAGTTTATCCCTGTTATTAGCAGAAAATAAAAACAAAAATAAAATAATAATACAAAGAGCTCAATATCTTATATTTTTCTTCGGAACCTATTTGACTCGAGTAATTAAGCCTGCGGGGTGTCTCATAATCTGGTGCCTAAGGACGACTGATTTGGGTTAACTGACCTAAAGTTTACTACATAGGTCATTTTAGTCACTTAATGAAGTAAAACCTGCACTTAAGATGAAAAATAATGATGGGCTTCGTTTGTTGAATGATATGACACAAATCATTTTACTTATACTCAGGGGGACTAATAGTGTTTCCATTTATAATGAGCTTTCCATTATAGGTCCTAATGTGCTTTACATGGTTTACCTTTCATAAGTTGGGGGAATAAACTTATTAGCAGTGATGTTTCGCGTGTCCTTTCTCATATATTTAAGGTATGAAGTCCTAGTTTCAAAGGATTAGTGACACTTTACACATATGGATTGCTTATACAATTTACTCCATGATAACTTGAACTAAGTATGTGGGAAGGTTTACTATTCATTGCTTATCTTTGTGCCTGATTCATAACAGTGTTTTCAAGTTATTATGTGTTAGTGCTCGTATTTCATAATAAAAGTGAGGGTGCAAAGCATTTTTTATGTTCTTTAGTTACACTGTTGCCCTTGTCATTTTGTGACGAAAAGGGGGAGTAGTTAGATATGTTGTTAATAGAGTAGATATTTTGCTTTTAAATGGATGTATATTTTTTTTTATCTACTTGATGTATCTAAAATTTTTTGAGGTTGATTATATAATATATTCAGTTTTGCTAAATAAAGTTTGATAATTTAGTAGTATCAATGTGTCTTCTGGGTATGTTGGGTTGCATTGGTATTATGTCTTGATTTAGCATGCATGATTGAAACTGAATAATACTATATGTTTCCTAGATTGCCTACATCTTATAAACTATTTGAACTGGTTTACTTATACTGTTTTCCACACATTTCACACTGGGTGTTGATTTGTCTATTTCAGGAAATAGGTACTGATTAAAATACAGAATTCGTTTAAGTCAGTTAGCCGTGTCATAGGTGTTTGAGTCTGTACTTCATATTTGAATACTGTCTTGACTTTAGTTAGTAGTTTTGTTATAGAATGCCAAAGGAGGAGCTTGTTAGGTTTTAATTATGTAACTGGCAATTCTATAAACAAAATGGACTTAATTGTAAATGTTATAAAAAGTAAAGGAGTAATGTGCAATTATATGAAAATAGGTTTATTAGCTCTAGCATTCGAGTATGGCAAAAGAAGGAAAATACGACGCGAATTTTTGCTAGATTATCGCCATAGATTGACTCAAACGTAAAAAACAGAACCTCCAACGCTTGACTGTTGCCCTGTCATAGCTCGAGCGATAGCTTGTCGCTGAGCTCTCGCTCGAGCGACAGGATTGTCTGGAAAAATTTTATTTCGCGATTTAAATATTTTTTTCCTGGCCCATTACTTTTCTAACCTACCTATAAATACCAAAACATATCTGAATGTGAAAATTAAGGTTGATCATTGAGAGAGCTTCATCATAGAGTATTCCTACATATTCGTACCTTCAACGTTCATCTTGTGAGTTTTGTTTTGGTGAGAAAAACATTAATTTCATAATCCAAATACCAAACTGTTATTTCCACTACATCTGTCAGAGTTGTTGAAGATCGAGGGAAGTTGACTGGAGTTCCAGTCGTTGAAGAACGCTGTGTTCTTCGTAGATCCATAGGAGATAAATGATTTCACAATGCTAGGAGTTGCTGCAGGTGAGCACAATCCAGGAGAGTTTTGGAAACTGTAGTTGGGAATGGTGCAGGAGCACGGAATCCAGGAAAGTTGTTGGAATTATAGTCGGAGATCAGATAGTATGTGTTGTCGTCTATGCTGGTAAACTGTAAGTTATAAATCGTTTGTAGTGGATTATTGACTGGCAAAGTGCCTGAAATTTTTACCCAGTTGGGTTTTCTTCGTGATCATGCCGTATGTTCTTACTACTTTCATTATTGATTATATTAATTGCGGTATTTAAACATAGGTAAATTGACTTGTATCATTTAGAGATAATAAATTGGTGACATGTTGCTAATTAATTAATACTTTTAATTTCATATAATATACCTATTCAACCCCCTCTAGGTATTGTTAGGGTCGAACTTCGTAACTTTCAACAAAGAAACATGTGGTGGAAGCACGAGCTATGAACATAAGTCACAATGTAAGGTGCACAGAGTGTGGCAGTTAGTCCATTGAAGACTCCTAACCTGACATTATTATTCTCCTTTGCAAGGTATATCTATTAATAGTTCATGTGCACAGTACACTTCTCATTACTATTAAGAAAATCTTGTTACATTGAGAAATGTTACTATAATTTTGTATTGAGAGCTCATATTTGATGTGCTGCTTGTAAACAATGCAAGTGTAAAAACTAAAATACCCACATAAAGACAAACAAATAGCACTAATGACACACATAATTGAAGAAAAGCTGCTTATTTGTGAATTATATGTCAACCTTTTTGCTTGGTGAAGATCTTGATAGGGGAAGTAGCAAGTTGTATTGTCATGGGTAGTCTAAATGATTTAATATATATTCTTTTAAAATGATATCACATACCTCTCATAGCAAGTATTGATTTATGTGAATTATAGTAATTACAAAGCATAGTGGATTGCAATCTAAATAGAAAAATATCACTGATCTTTTTAATGAGATTATTAGTGATTTCTCGATTATCCGATCATGGATTGCAAATGAAGATGTTCTCACTTTTAAATTAACTACATTTATTTACTGTTAAAAACATTTTTATGATGTTTTTTATCTACAATTTGATTTGGTTTAATTTTAGTTTGCTGAAGCTTTCTATTTTCTACTTCTAATTTTAATTTTTGCTTTATCTTTCATATGGTAGTTTAGCCCCTGCTCAATGTTCGTGATTTTAGTGAAGGATTAAGGTGGAAATGGAAGACGTTAGCATAAGAATGTTGACAGGAAAGTCGTTGAAGTTAATTTTGAACTAAAATTGATTTATTGGGTGAAATTATTGAATCTTGTTTTATTGTTTTGTTCTAGGTCATTTTTGTATCGATTCAAAAATTTGTAATGAAATTATTATGAATTTTATGAGTTATATATATATATATATATGCTTGAACTTTATCGAAAACTCCTTGTGTTGATTGTGCTAACCTTCATTGTTCTTGTGTTGAGGACCCTAGGAAAGTAACTCGAAGAAAGACCTTGTTGAATTTTTTTTTTTTTTTAAAAAAAGGGTTTTTCCTCATTTCAATGCTGCTTTCTCTAAATGTGGTCTAACGCCCAGAAGGGAGATGGGGGAGTAGTTTGAAAGGATTTACTAACTTACTAAGACACTATTGTTGAACTATGATAAAGCTTCAAAGAGATACAAAATAACGTCACTCATGAAGGATTGTATACATCTAGAAAATCAAGGTTCATCTCTTGAGTAAATTCTATATCTAGTTATTTCATATGCTTATCGAAATTGATTAGAACAAATAAAAGTTAGACAAGAACATAACTAGATAAGCTAGTACACCATTAACGATTGTGAAAATGTTAATAATCACACTCAAATTAGCCAACTATATGCACTACCTCATCCTTGAGTCGAGAATTCTCCAGCCATAATTGGTGTTTAACGAAGGACAATTCTACTACTACAATTGGACCACTACATGTCAGCAAGATGTATTGCTGAGTGTTTCTTTGTACCTCAAGCTTTCTGCATGGGGATTTTCATTTTTGGTGATGTTTACTCTTGGCTGCACTTGTTAACACAATTTCTGGTAGCAAGGTGGAGATTGCTGAGACTCAAACACGTGATCTATGATGTGCTCCCAAAATTGGCTTAAAGTCGTGTTTCTACTGGATACATTTTTCTTAATGGTGCACTTATTATAAGATGGTGACGCGTGGGTGATTTCTGGCCCTTGGATCATTACCTTGGTGATGTGTGATATTAATACTGCACTGTGGAAGATATTTTCATTCGTTCTGCCTTTTGAGTTCTTCATTCCTTCTGGGTTCTTCTGAGAGTCAATTTTCTATAGATTAGGGTTTGAGTCCTTCGTGTTCTTCATCTCTCATTATGAACTTGTAATATTGAGATCATACTTGTCGATTAGCCTCTGTAATCTGTTATTTTGAGCTATTGTGGTAAGATTAGGGTTTTCTTGTAATCGCAGTTTCAGTTGACCGTTTGTGGGGTTTCTTTGTGATTCCTTTTAGATCTACAGTTTTGTGGAAAAAGATAAGTGTCTTGTGCCATTCTCTTGTATTTGGAAGAACTATTTGTAACTTGTTCCCATTTTAGGCTTATTAGTGCAACCGAGAGAATATCCATTATTTGGATGCTCAACGGAGAATGTAGGTATTGGATTTAGTCCCCGAACCTCCGGGGCTTAGGTCGAAACAATTCTTTGTGTTCAAATTTTACTTTTCTGCAAAGTTTATTTTCTAACTTGTTGGAATCTTGTTTTAATATCTTGTGTTTGGGCCTTTATAGTGGTATCAGAGCTAGAACTGAGAACAACATACTTGGTCTTTGTAGAAAGAGTTTGATCTGCTGCAGATCACAAATATTTGGAACTGCTGTTAAGCAAGTTTTAAAGATACTGAGTTGTTTTGAAACTCGCTGGGTGAGATCTTTCTAAATTTTGTAAAGTTTCTTTTTCGAATTAGGGTTTCTCGATTTTTCCCCTAATCTACCATACACCAAAACCCCCTGAAAACTAATCTTTGTCCAAAGACTCATATGAGGTCTTGGGAATTTGAGATAAATCCAGTACGGGGGTGTATTTTAAGGATCTTGCAGGAGAATTCTATGAAACATAGACTTTGAAATCTCTGTTAGTGTGTCTTTTAATTGAGCTTACTCTGTATGATCCTTGATTGTGATTGAAACTATGAAATCTTGTATTTCTAAGTGTACTACTGTGATTTTAAGCTGATGTAATTGTTGTGAGTCTCTGACTATGCCTAACTAATATCTTGAACACCAATTTGTGTATCATCTTATTAATTCAAAATGGCTTCTGCTAAGTTTGAATTTCCACAATTTGATGGTAGATGTGATTTTAATATTTGGTGTCAAAAGATGAATGCAATTTTAATGCACATGAGAGATACTAGGGTTCTTGATAATAGTTGGCCTTTAGATTTGCTTCCTGATAAGAGAACTGAAATTGAGGTTGCATGGAGTACTATTTTCTTGTACTTATCTAATAATGTTGTGAGAGAAATTGGTGAAACCAAGACTGCTTCTGAACTTTGGGCTAAACTGAATGCTAAATATGTGACTAAGACTATTCCAAATAAATGTTTTCTGCTTAAACAATTATTTTCTTTTAAAACGGACCCTTCTGTTGATTTGGATGAAAACTTGAATAGATTTACCAAGTTGACCCAAGACTTAGCCAACTGTGATGAAAAGCTTTCATAAGATCAGTTGGTTGTAGTCCTGTTAAACTCCATTAGTGACAAATATAGAGACATCAAGGTTATTCTTGAATATGGTAGGACTCAGATTACTACTGATGAAATCATTAGTGCTTTAAGAAATAAGGCTCTTGAAATTAAATTTGAGACAAAAAGTCGTTATGGGGATAACCTGCTTGCTAAGGGAAAAGGGTTTGGTAAGCCTAATTTTCACTTAAAGTCCTTAAATAAAAATAAGAACAAGTGGCATGATAAAAGTAAATCCAAGAATAAGGCAAAATGCAAGAAATGTTATCACTGTGGTAAGATAGGTTATTTTATTAAAGATTGTTACAAGAAAAAGAATGAAATAAAATATAAGACTTCTGATGATGGGAATGCTGCTATGGTCTGCAATGAAAATAATATTGAAGATGGTTTAGTCCTTGTTAATAATGAAAAGAAGCAATGTGAAGAGTGGATATTAGATTCAGGCTGTTCCTTTCATATGTGCCCCAATAAAAATTATTTTCTTAACTTTGAAACTACAACTGGGGGGCAAGTAATAATGAGAAACAATATGACTTGTAAAGTTAAAGGAATAGGAACTGTTAAACTGCTTCTAGAAAATGGCAATGTTCTATTCCTAAAAGATACAAGATATGTACCTGAATAAGAGAGAAACATGGTGTCTCTAGGCATGTTGGATGACATTGAGTTTGACATAAAATTGAATCAGGGACATATTAAAATTCTTAAGGAATCTGACTTGGTCATTTTCAACCCTAAGAGACATGGTCTTTATTTTTTGAATGCAAAACTTTTACTTGGCTTAACTGCTGCTGCTTTATCTAACACCTTTACTTTAGCAAAATTATTGCATGAAAGATTTAGCCACATTGGCAAGAAAAGTTTGAAGTCTTTACAAAATAAATGAATTTTAAGAAAACAAAACCTTGGTAATTTGGGTTCCTATGAACAGTGTATTATTGGCAAACAAGTTAAGTTACCTTTCTTACTTGGAATTCATAAATTCAAACAAAAACTTGAATATCTACATGCTAATTTGTAGGGTCCTGCCTCAGTGACTACCTTAACTGGTTTTAGATATCGTCTTTTGATCATCGATGATTTTTCTAGAAAAATCTGGATTTTCTTATTAAAATCAAAAGATGAAACATTTTCTATTTTCAAGGATTGGAAAACACAAATTGAGAACCAAACTGATCATAAGATAAAGACTCTAAGAACATATAATGGTTTAGAATTTTGCAATTATGAATTCAACAATTTTTGCAAAGAACATGGCATTTTAAGATATAGACCAATTGTTTACACCTCAGCAAAATGGCATAGCTGAAAGAATAGAACTTTATTAAATAAAGTGAGATGCATGCTTTTGAATTCTGGTTTACCTAAACTGTTTTGGGGTGAAGCTGTAAAAACTGCTGCTTATCTTGTAAATAGAACCCCTACTAGTTCTTTAAACTTTGATGTGCCTGAAACTATTTGGTCTGAAAGTCTTGTTAACTATTCTCACCTGAAAATATGCTCATCAAAATATTAGTAAATTGGAACCTAGATCACTTAAATGTATTTTCTTGAGTTATGGTAAAAATGTTAAAGACTATGGACTATGGGTTAAAATTGAAAAGGCTATAGGGTGATTGTTAGAAGAGATGTTATCTTCAATGAGTATATTATGCCATGCTTAGAAGGGAAAGAAAATAACTTGACTAAAAAAGATGTTCAATCTGAGGTGGAGCCCTCTTTAATTGAAAATAAAACATGAACTTGATCTTGATGATAATGATATTCATGTTGAAACTAACAATATTTCTGAAACTGGAGATCAAACTGATTCTGCTCCTCTGGCTCTTGATGAATATCAACTCACAAGAGATAGAGGAAGGAGGCAGATTAGACCTATTGCAATGATTATTTTGTTTCATTATTTACTTATCAAGATCAATTTGAGAATGAACCTAACTCTTATGATGATGCTATAAACTGTAAAGTTTCTGTACTTTGGAAAGCTGCTATGGGTGATGAAATGAGTTCACTCCTTAAAAATAAGACCTGGGTATTGGTTAAAAGACCAAAAACTTATTGATTACAAGTAGATCTATAAGATAAAGGAAGGTGAATGGGGGAATAAAAATGTTAGGTATAAAGCTATAGTAGTAGCTAAAGGGTTCACATAAAAGGAAGGTGTTGACTATACTGAAATTTTTCCCTTGTTGTTAAATATACCACCATAAGATGTATTCTTGCCCTTGTTGTTCAATTTAGATAGGAACTTGACCAATTAGATGTAAAAATTGATTTTCTCTATGGTGATTTAGATGAAATATCTATATGAGACAACTTGTTATTTTTATTAAAGGTAACCCTGAAAATGTTGTATGTCTGTTAATAAAATCTCTTTATGGTCTTAAACAAGCCCCGAGACAATGGTATAAAAGGTTTGATACCTTTGTTTTGAAACATGATCTTCAAAGAAGCAATTATAATGTTTGCCTCTACTATGAAGGTAAAGGAGGAAAAAGTTATTTGTACTTAGTTCTCTATATTGATGACATGTTACTTGCTAGTTGTAATAAATCTTAAATTGATGATATCAAACAGAAGTAGAAATCTGAATTTGATATGAAGGATCTTGGCTCAGCCAAGAAGATCCTTGGTATGCAGATTTTAAGAAATAAAGATAAAGACATTTTATTTTTGCATCAACATGATTATATGGTAAAACTTCTAAAAAGATTTAACATGTTTGACTGTAAACCTGTTATTTTACCTCTTTCAATCATTTTAAACTTCCATCTGAATGTTGTCCTAAAACTGATGAAGAGTTTGATAGAATGTCTAAAATTCCATATGCAAATGTTATTGGATTTGTCATGTATCTAATGGTAAGTACAAGACCTGACCTTTCTCATAGTATTAGTATACTTAGTAGATTTATGAGTAATCCATGTGAAGACACTGGAGTGCTTTAAAATGGCTTTTAAAATACTTGAAAGGTACTTTAAATTTAGGTCTTGTGTTTAAAATGGACAAAAGAGGAATTACGTTAAAGGGGTTTATTGATTCTGATTTTGCTGGGATAGATACAACAAAAAATCTACTTCTGCTTATTTTTTTACTCTATGCGATACTACTATAAGTTGGAAATCACAATTACAAATAGTTGTTGCTCTATCCTCAATTGAAGCAGAATACATTGCTGCTTCTGATGTTGTTAAAGAAGGGATTTAGCTAAGTAGATTGTTAAATGAACTTGGCTTTGTTGATGAAAATGCAATCATGTATTGTGATAATCAAAGTGCCATACATTTAAGTAAAAATCCCATGTTTCGTGATAGGACTAAGCATATAGACATTAAGTATCATTTCATCAGAGATATTATATCGAAAAGGAATTATGAAAATTGGTAAAATTTCTACTTGGATTAATCCCTCAGATATGGGAACTAAGATAATACTTTTAAACAAGTTTCTTAACTGTTTGAAGTTGTTATCTATTGATACGATGTGATATCATACAGGTACTTAGAGTAAATGAAAAATAATTGGTGATGTTTGCTCTTGGCTGCACTTGTTAACCCAATTTCTGGTAGCAATGTGGAGATCGTTGAGACTTGAACCTGTGATCTATGATGTGCTCCCAAAATTGGCTTAAAATCTTATTTATGCTGGATGCATTTTTCTTAATAGTGCACTTATTATAAGATGGTGACACGTGGGTGATTTCTGGCCCTTGGATTGTTGCCTTGGTGATGTGTGATATAAATACTGCATAGTGGAAGATATTTTTCATTCGTTCTGCCTTTTTAGTTATTCGTTCCTTCTGGGTTTTTCTGAGAGTCCATTTTCTATAGATTAGGGTTTGAGTCATTCGTGTTCTTCATCTCTCATGATGAACTTGTAATACTGAGATCAAACTTGGCGATTAGCCTCTGTAATCTATTATTTTGAGCGATTGCTGTGAGATTAAGGTTTTCTTGTAATCGCGGTTTCAGTTGGCTGTTTGTGGGGTTTCTTTGTGATTCCTTTTAGATCTACAGTTTTGTGGAAAGAGATAAGTGTCTTGTGCCTTTCTCTTGTATTTGAAAGAACTATTTATAACTTGTTGCCATTTTGAGTTTATTAGTGCAATCGAGCGAATATCCATTATTTGGATGCTCAACGCGGGATGTAGGCGTTAGATTTGGTCGCCGAACCTCCGGGGCTTAGGCCGAAACAATTCTTTGTGTTCAACCTTTACTTTTCTGCAAAGTTTATTCGCTGACTTGTTGGAATCTTATTTTAATATCGTGTGTTGGGCTTTTACATGTATAAGTTCAATCTCGGAAAATGAGGACAAAAATTCTTAGAATTTCCATTGTCAAATGTGGTGAATTCCTTTTGCTAGTTCTGAGTTCCCCGACTGCCGTCTATGTTCTTTTGGCATCAGAAACTTGAGGAGGTATGAACAGAATTAGCATTACCCGCTTTTAAATTTTTGTTTCACTTTAACATCTTTTTCTTCCTTGGAGAAACTTTCATGCTTGTTCTTTTATATCCACTTTACACTACAACAAAAATGACCTTTTGCAAGTAAAAGGCAACATTTATTAATTGAGTGTTGTTAAAGGGGTTTATCACAACATTTTAATAAGTGTATGTTGCCATTGGTTTACATAATTGAGATTTGACAACATTTTGTAGATGCATGTTACTAATGTCTTGTAGGCAACGTTCAAAACCTATTGCCAAAACTAAATAATACATCCTCATTAGCTGTTGCGGAAAAGCAATTTAGGTTCTCTGTTTCCTGTTAAAACTTGTTTCAAAAATCTTTATTAGCATCGTCCATTGCCTATTACTGAAACAAAATAACATAGGACTCATTCGTCTGTTGCAAAAAGAACTTAAAGGCCCATTTTCATTTCTTTAGCCCACTTTAATAACTCAGCACATACACCTTATTTCTTGGGAAAAATTCATAAATAAGGTGTATTCTTTACACCAATTCAAAAATAAGGTTTATAGTTTGAAACTTCAAAAATCAAGTTTATTTATTTTATTATTTTTTTTAATTCTAATATAATATAATATAATAAACCCACCCCACATGCACCACCCCCCTGCTCCGGTGACTATTCCGACGACCATTCCAACCACCACTCTTCTCCGGCTCCGATTCCGGCGACCATTCCGGCGAGGTCACAGATTTTTAAAGAGTCACGTATTATTATAGTCACCGGTCACATTTTGGTCACAGATTTACAATTTAGTTAGTCACATATTATTTTTCAGTCACGGATAATAATTTTTATACGTCACATATTATTTTACGGTCACAGTTCAAAAATTTTGTAGGTCACAATTATTTCTTTGGTCACATATTTCAAATTTAGTTGGTCACATATCAAAATTTATAGGTCACACGGTCACATATTTCAAAAACTGGTTGGTCACAGATTATTTTTGAGTCACATATTACTAAATTTTTAGGTCACAGTTGAGTAATCAGTCACAGATTACCAAATATTTGGTCACATACCCTCAAATACTTGGTTACATAACCAAGTAATTGGTCACATACACCAAATAGAGGTCACACACCACACCACACCACCGTCACCAACACCGCTTGTCACAGATTAAATATTTGGTCACAGATAACCAAATATTTGGTCACACAGCACCAACAATAACCACCAACGTGGCCGCCCCCGCCACAAAATCGCCACCACCACCATAGATCCACTAACAATAACAACCAACGCACAGCACATCACATCACTCAATAGCCGAAAAAAAAAGAAAGAAAAAAAAAATAAATAAAATGTAAGAATGGCAAATAAAATCGTCACGGATGTAACAAATCGTCGTCATTGGCAAACAAATCGCTGCGCAGCAGCGATTTCGCTGCCGAAGCGATTTCCGGCAGCGAAATCGCTGCTCTGCTGAGGAGGGGGGAGGGAGGCGGAGGCGCGGCGGCGGTGAGGAAGAGGGTGGTGGGAGGGAGAGAGAGGGGGGGCAGCCGTGAGAGAGAGAAATTAGGGTTGAAAATGAATTAGGTTTTGGATATATTTATGGTTTGATATTTAAAATAAAATACCTGAAAAGTGAATAAAAAATGTACAAACCTGATTTTTAAAAACCACTCTTTAAATACCTGATTTTTTATAATTTCCCTTATTTCTTCGACCTGATCCAAAATAATTCCCAGTTAAAAATCACCAGCTCTGTGATAACGATCTACGACCCAGAATCAAAGTCTCAAGACCTAACCCTCGATTGAAGCTGTGATAAGATCCCCAAATCTATCATTGCACGCTGTGTTGCTTGTACTAAAACATCCCCAAATCTATCTTCTTCAACACCACAACGAACTAAAGGGGAGCAAAAATCCTAGCACTAATTTTATCAAAAATAATTCGTTATAAAGGTCTGTTTAATTGTTTTTTTAAATTCATTTACAATGTTGTAATGATATGTCCAAAAAATTTCAACATTGTTGGGATGATACATATGAAAGAGTTTTTTCATTGTAGCCCAGACTTGTGGCTGCAGTCAACGCATTGCACAAACTAATGTTAGTTTTACATGATTGTCAAGAATCAGTATTCTAAATGGCCCGCTTAGACGCGATGCGTGGTAAAAAGGCCAAGCCAAGTGGCTTGGTGCCTTGTTTAGTAGTCGACACCAATTGTTGACCGTTAATGCGTGCCTAGGCGCGATTAATATCTTTTTTCTTTTTTAAAAAAAAAAAAATTTACAATTTTTTAAAGTTAAAATTTAAATGTAGATTTACATTTGAAACTTATCTTTTTATTGGAAACTTTTGAAAAAATGTATAAGGTTTTTATAAATCTGTTTTAGATGTTTGATATGCATTATTTAATTTATTTTTTAATATTAAATGATTTTTTGATTGATTAAAAATTAAAATAATATTGAAATAAGAAAACTTTTTTTACATTTTTTTACGCATATGCCTCGCTAAGCTTGTCTAACCCATAATTTGACCTTCACATGTCGCCACGCATTACGCATTTTAGAATACTGTTCAGAACTAAGATTTGATATTTTAAAAGATTATAAATTCTAATGAATTCTGTGAATTTGAATAAATTTTCACAAATTACATAAGAATCTCATTAAAAATATTAAAATTAAAAAAAAAATTGTTATATGTATTTTTAAACTTGAAATCCATTAGTTTTTGAGGAACATAAATCTTAAAGGATTTCAATGAAATTTATTAAAATATCTGTTGGGGACAACTAAATTTTAACAAATTTCACTAAAATTCATTAACATCTGAATTGTGGACATCTGAATTTAAAATTTCCCTACATACCTTTTTATTATTTTCTTTTATCTTATTTTTACATTTTTAGTTAGTGAATATTATTTTTGTTTTTTCAATTTGTTAAAAATAACTCATGTTTGCTTTAAAATGATAATAAATTTTTTTTTTTTTTGTATATTTAATAAAAATTTAAATTTATAATTAACTTTAAATGAGACGATTAGCGGTACTGAACCCGCCCCGCCCCATTACTCCTCAAAACCACTTTGAATTCGGTATGTGCACAACATTTCGGTGGTGCTAGAATCATATATATTATTGCGCATTTGAAAATTTTGGAAATGGCAGCCAAGCAAATGGAAGAAGTACAGAGGAAATTATCGATGCTAAATTACCCAAGAGCCAATGCCCCTGCCCAGTCCCTCCTCTTTGCTGGCATGGAACGCTATGCCCTCCTCGAATGGCTCTTCTTCAAGTATAAATTCTGTTGGAAATGGGTCAAGTTTGACCAATAATTCGGGTGGGACCCGGTATCCGTTTTGTGCGGGTCAATGGTCAAACGCGTTCTACTCCGCGAGTAGATATTCGAGATATATTTAATATCACAAAACCATTTCCGGATGAATGAGAAATTAATGCTAGAAGTTGGCAACTTGAAAGTAAAAATCCTAAAATTTAAAATCAAGTGTGAGAACTTAATCCCACATAGGAAGTTGAAAGAATTTTGAACCAATTAATATACCTCAAGTTTGGATATGGGTTTGGGCCCCAAGGGGTACCAATAGTCTTTGAAAGGGGGAAGTCTTAGACAATGTCTAGACTAGTCCAAAGCCCGCACGCGCGGCCGCCACCGTCCGACCGGCCGGCTCGCACTACAACAAAAACAGTCTACGGCAACGTTCAAAAAACGTTGCCAAAGACCTTTTGCAACGTTTGGAAGTGTGTTGCAAATTGAGGTGTTGTCGTAGAGTAGGATCCCTAGGGAAACGTTTAAAAAACGTTGCCGTAGGGGTCTACAGCATGCCCTACGGCAACGTTTAATAAGCCATAGGGGTCCTACGGCAACGTTTATTAAACGTTCCCGTAGGTACCTTTTTTTTTTCTTTTTTTTTTTTCAACAACAATTTATTTGATTGGCAAAAATTAAAAAATGCACCTTATGAATAAATTTTAGAATTGCATAAAAATTGATAAGTTCATTGCAAATTTTTTAATACATACACTTGAACATTAGAATGTGATATAACACTACTTAAATAAAAAGAAGTTTCAAAATAAAATAAAATAGTAATGCAAAAACTCGATTCGATTTGACTTCAAGAAGGAAACTATGACTTATACTACAATGTAGAGATGAACAATGACCTCGCTTCGATCTGACTTTTCATAGAAGCGCCTCCTTTCTTTAGCTTCATCTTTGTACAAAAGCTGGCCTTTGGTCGTTAGAGGGACTGCCCTTTCTTAAGTTCATCCATCACCTTCATTGCTTCTCTTACAGTTTCAATATTTGTATCAATTTGATCAGCTAACACATCCTTGTCTTCCAAGGATTTGAGCAAGTTTCATGGCAGATTTGAAAACATCAGATAAAAACATATCATGGAAAGCTCGACCAAGCTGAGTGCTGGCTCTTTGTTGCTCAATGAGGTCATCTGCATCCTTAGCAAACTCTAAATGAGGTCATCTCCAAAATTGTCATGCTGCATGCAACGGGGAAGACAGGGATGGCATCAACTTCATAATTCATGTACATTTCCAATCAGAAAAACAAGAAAGCCAGAATTCCTCCGTTCGTCTTCAATCTTAAAACAATAATGAGAAGAAGCAAGACCTCTTTCCAAGTAATTATACTACCATCTAGAAATCTAGTAATTATATTACCATATTACCATCTAGAGTAATTATGTTTAAATTGATATTTAGATTTCACATGGAGTAAAGATCACAATTTCGTCCAAAGTTTAGTTTTTTCTCCCATTCTTGTCAACAAGACAACAACCAAACTAATCAATTACACGAAACACCATGTGTTCTTCAGATCATGAAAAGAAAAGACACCAAACTGCCCAATCCAGCAAACATGACCCAGCATAGGCTCAATAGATAATTACAACAACAAGAGAATAGAAAAACAAATACAAAGAGGATTTATATGTACGCAAGTCAACACTAGAGAAGACTGGGTGAGCCATGTTAAATTCCGAATAGAATCAATTTGACCAGCATTGTTCAAGAATAACACCCATTAACTCCCACTTGTAATTATACATCGCCCATCTGATATAAAATTGAACAAGGTGCTGTTCATCGTCTCCAAATTCCAAACAACCAGAACAAAATCACGATACGGGCAATAATATTCCAAAATAGTAAAGTCCATACCTGATAGATGAGGGCGTCCCTGTAGTGCTGAAGACGGAGATAGACTTCGCCGAGGGACTGACACGCCGGAAGCAGCTGCTTTTCCGGCAAGTACTTGACAGAGACATCGTAATCGACTCGCAGCCATCGAAGTACTTTTCTAGGTTGATTTCAGCCGTATTACTGGATGATTTTGGGAGATGTTAGGTGGAAATTGTAGGAAATGTTAAAGGCAATCCGTTGAGACAAATGTCCGGCGGTATTGGTGGCCGGACGGTGACAAAAAACGGATTCAGAGGTAGAAGTGGAAGGAAAGAAACCGTGAGAAGAGAAATGAGGGAGGCGTGAATGAGTTTAATTAGGATTAGGGTTCTATATATAATTTAATTTGGAATTTCATTCGGACCAGAATATTATGAGACTTTTCGCAACGTTTGATAAACGTTGCTAAAGGTCATATTTCGCAACGTTTATCAAATGTTACGAAAAGTCTCACCTTTAGCAACGTTTGATAAACGTTGCTAAAGGTCACATTTCGCAACGTTTATCAAATGCTGCCAAAAATCACCTTTAGCAACGTTTATCAAACGTTGCGAAAAGTCTTACCTTTCACAACATTTATTAAACGTTGCTAAAGGTAAAACTTTCCGCAACACTCAATAAACGTTGCTAAAGGTGTCTACCGCAACATTTTTCAAAAAAAGGTTGCCAAAACTCATTTATATTAACCAATGACAACATTCATTAACTAAAATGTTGCCAAAAGGCCCTTTTGGCAACATTTGTCAACAAATGTTGCATTTTTAATGTTGCAAATGACTATTTTTGTTGTAGTGTCGGCACGGCACGAGTCGGGTCGGGTCGTGGGTCGTGGTTCCTATATTCTTTTTGGACAAAATAAATTAAAATTATTTATTTAATTTATTTTTATTTTCGAAAATTGATTAAGTGAAAAGGTGTGTCTTTTCTAATCTATTCAAAACTGTTTGGACTAAAACGGACACAAACCAATAGTTGTGTCTATTCAGGAATAACTTTCAAAGAGTTGCAACTCTTGGCCTGCAACTTTTGGAAATCTATAAATAGGACCCCGGTTTCTGAATTTCGTTCAAAAATCATAATTCTCTTGTCTTGCATTCCGCATAACTAAAATATTTTTCCCGTTCATTGAGAGAGTACGAAACGTTTTCTGGTTCGCTGTTCTTGCTGTTAGAGTGTTTCTACACCGCAAGTGAAAGATTGTTGTATCTTGGGAGGCGATTGGCGTCAACTGTAAGCACCGTAGCAGGCCAAAATCGTCTTAAGGAAATAGAGTCGAACTCTAGCCTCAATCTACTGTTTTCTGCAATTTTGTTTAGCGTTTATTCGGTTTGCCATTTCCTTCTCTTCGTTTTTATTTTTGTTATATAAGTCGCATGCTATATAATGTTTCTAACAAATTCACCCATCTCTCCATGTTGTTTTCATCTATATATTGAGTGTGCAATGAATTACTTTCCTGATATTTTTAAATATTTTGTTGTCAATTTTACAGATTATTGGGTGATAAATCCCCGTTTTCACAGCAAAATCTGCAAGGGGATGGCGTGGATCGGGACGAGGAAACCTCTCGGATTCAATGTATTGCTGACTCTAAATCCCGTTACACACCCTTTTGCATTTCCTTGCTATTTATGCAATTTTTTTCTGTAATTTTTATTTCATTTAGATTTTTTTAACGATCACCAGTAATAAAAGTCAGTTTCTGCTGAAAAGAGCGATATATGCTTTTTTGCATTGACATTTATTTTATTTTCCAGTTTGATTTTGTGGTTAGAGGATGTCCATGGGTAATACTTATACCTCAGCTTGAATACACATGTTTAAGATGAGATTGAAATCTTTCTTGCAGATTTGGCAGAGATTGCGAAATTTCTGGGTATTACTACTAGCATAGACACAGAAGCTATCCAAGTGAGTTCAAAATCTGAAATTTACTTAGCCTCCTGATGTTTTTCATGAATACTGTATGTGTTTGAGGGGAAGGAATGGAAAGAGAATAAGCCCATGTTCAATACATATTCTTTAATACTTATTTTCAACCACAAGTTCTCCCAATAAAATAATTTTGCACGTAACTTTTCTCTACCTTTTAACCACACATTCTAAAAAAAATTATTTTTTATAAAACCTCTTATCCAAAAATCTTCGTCAAACAGGCTCTAAGAGTTGTGAGTCAAATAAAGAAATGCATTGGGACTATTATTTTACAGAAATACAACTATGAATGAATTATGATCAATTTCACAGATTTTTGAAATAGAAAACTTTTGATTTTGGTCGGATCAAATACTTCCATTTTGTCCCCAAAACTTGATGTGATAACTTCAATGTAGCTGCCTTAAATCATATAGCCTAAGCAATATCTTGAAAAAAGTTTTAATTTTCTAATGTTGAGGTTTACTGCCAAACCTCAAGCAGAACAGCTTTTTCTTTGTTTTCGTTTCCTCTCATTCCTTTTCTTTTGCTTGCTCTGACATCCCACTTCAGTTTCAATCGTGATAATCTTTGTCCACAAGGAACTGTAATATAATTAAAGTTCCCACTGGTTAAAGCACTGGGATTGCCCTCTGTTGGTTTAAATCAATAAAATGGATATATTTTTATAATATTTGTTTTGGTTTTGCCGAGGATGATGATTCCGTATTTCAAATAAAAAAGAATAAGTAACATGTAGATGTAGAAGAGTTTGGTGGCGTTCTCGCTACTATTCAGTTCTTCAACAAGTGAGTATTTCTCTATTGAATTGCAAAATGATATGTACCAAGAGAACAGATGAAAAATACATTTTTTTCCCTCTTATTTTGATTTATAATAACTTGCATAAATTTTGTGCTTGTTTGGATAAAATTATAAGTTGTTGAAATTTATAATGTGAGAGAAATGAGTGGTAGATAAGTGGGTAGTATTTATGGCCTACGAAATGTATAGTTATAATTAAAATTTGACTTTGATGGTTAAATTATAGGGAATTATAATGCTACCCAGACATGCACTTATAATATCCAGATATATTTTATTGAACATTGGATCGCATGAGTCCAAAGAGCATGAAATTAAAGAACTTTTCACTTTAATATGACGTACTCTATGTTTTTATTGCAGGGACGAGGAAGCTATGAAGATCGAACCGAAATGCTTCATCTTATTGTAGATCTTGTAGAGGCAAGCATCTATGCGGACAATCCTGAACAGAGGCGAGTTTATTTTATGCTTAATATAAAGTCGATAATAAATTGATGTCTCTAACATCTGACTTTGTTCACTTTTCGATCTGATTTCGAAGTTAATCCTTTTGATCTTAATTTTACCAGTGTTGACGAGCAGGTGGCAAGAGACATACAATTAATAGACGCCATAGCTGAGAAACAAGCGCAAATATTTACTGAAGAGTGCAAGTTGTTTCCAGCAGATGTGCAAATTCAATCTGTATATCCACTGTAAGGATTAAATCTTTTCAAATTCTTTGACTCATCTCTAAGCGGCCATGCTGTTCTACAATTTTTCAGACCAAAGCAATACCATTCCGTGTACCATTAAACCTTTATGCAGCAGATTCATTTTTTCAACTACTCATTGTAGATGAATATCCTCCCTGTTTCTTATGGACATGTAATCAATGCCTGCTGCTTATATGGTACAGCATTTTTTGTACTTGTTATTAGTCTTGATGTACGTAATGCTACAAACTGGTGTATATATTTATTTCTTTTCACAATGTACAGTCACCGGTCTATCTAAAGCTTAGCCTGATTTGATTTGATTTGGTTTGTGTAACAGCCTCTCGATTGTGATTCAAACTTTTTTGTCTGTGAATAGACTATTATTTTTTTGCCATTGGTAAGTCTTGATTTACACGTTGCTGCTCATGTTAAGATATTCAAACCTTTTGATTGTGTTATCTCACCCACATTTAGCCCCTGTCTTGTTTGGATTAAAATCCAATTAAAATCTCAAATCAAAGTCAGCAATTAATTTTAATCACACATTTCATGGGATCTACAACTTTTCAACCACACATTTCATCAAATTTAATCAAAATCTACTAAAAATCTGATTTTAATCTCTATCAAAATGGTGCTTAATCTTGATGTTGGACAACTGCAATTTGGAATTAATTTTTGTCACTATATATTATTATTCACCTACATAAGCTTTGAGACATTAGAACTGGGCACAATGATCCTCCATTTCTTTTGTTTTGTTGGGGAGAATATTTAAATGATATACATGTGGTCCTATCTAACTGCTTGAACTTTTATATCAATAGGTTTAAAATGGTACCAAAACAGCAAATGTCTCGGGTTTATGTCTTGTCACTATCCATTTAACGTGTTAAGCTTTAATGGGAGAGAATGAATCTCGTCTACACTTGAGGGGGCGTGTTGAAGATAATATTTAAATGATGTTCATGTAATCCTATCTAACAAGTTAAGATTTTAGATCAATAGGTTGTTTTATTTTGCATGGATAGGCTTGAATTCCATTTATCATTCATGGACTTGGTCTACACTTTTTTGTTGCTGATGTTATGGATTTTCAAGAAGCTTTTGCATATTATTACCCCATCCCTGATTTGTTGAGATATTTGAGTCATTGGTAATTATCTCTAGGAATTGTAAATTGTGAAAGGTATACGCTTGTGTTTGTGTTCCTTGGAAGGATGATTGGTTTTTGCTAATGAAATCTTTTCTGCTCTCGCTTTGAGGTGTTGACCTCGACGAAGTTTTACATTCATTTTTGGCTTTGGTTATCATTTGATTGAGATAATAACTGGATTTAGATTATGATCTGGAGGGACAGGGAAGTAAAAATTGGGGTGGCGGTGGCAGTGGCGGTGGGGGTGGGGACAACTTAATTATGTTTACATGGAGGTATTGTATTCTTTTAGTTGTAATTCTAGATTGTAGTTTTTAATCTCAAATATATGTTCTTTTGCAGCATGTTATACATGACAAGTGGATATAACCACTTGAGGATGTTATTTCAATACTTCTATCTCAAAAGGTGTTGTAATTACCTATATGTTAAATATGAGGAGACTTGAATTAGTTGTACCTGTGACAAAATGAAAAAGACTTGCAATGTATATCATTATATTTAGAGCCTACTGATACAGGTTGGGCTCGAGAACAGTCGGAACCAAATAACTATTATCACCACTGATTTATTTGTGCTAAAAATGTTAATTATGTTTATTTGGAGAAAGTATATTATTATTTTTCTTATATCTCTTGATTGTAAAAGGTCTTTCATCTGAAATGTGATTTCTTTTGCAATTTGTTATACATAGGGAGTGGATTTTAACCTCTGAAGGCTCTTCTTTCAATAGTTTCACTTCCAAAAGGATTTGAGATTACCTTTATGTTAAATATGAGAAGACCTTACTTGTGATTGACAAAGATGAACTAAAAAGTACATTGTCAAATTTAGGATCCAATCTGATATATAATTGGCTACAGAACTGTGGCAACCACGTACTGTTGAATATTTTCAATAGTTTAACCTCATGGAGAAACTAGCCTTCATCTTTTGCTCTCTGCCAAGCGGCCTTTGTCGCTTGTGGACCAATATATTGTCTTGCTCTGCAGAAGGCGACGTGCAGAATTCCGTGGTATCAGTTTACCAAATTTTGTTTTTTGGTTGCTTTTTATTTGTGTTGGGTTAAAGGGAGGAGAAATTCCAAACTCTGTTTTGGTTTTCAAGAACAAGGTCTTCTCATTTCTTCCATTAGTCAACTCAAAAGGAAGGATGCTTAGCGTTCCATGGTGCCTGGGATGTTTCTGTTCTCCTTTGGCATTCTTCATATTTGCATGGAGTCCTGGTTCAACTTTGAGAGTGCTACTGCTGATGTTGTTTGCCTTGGCCATCTATTCGTAAGAAGCTGCATGAATATCTCACTGGCCTTGCGGATCTGTTTCTAGGATGTATCCCTCAATCATGGTTCTGTATGGCACAATATGAGTCCTGTTCCATTAGTCTGCCGACTCAGGATATTATAGCTGCTTGAAAAAAATACGTATCATCAATTTTTGGTTAGTTGATTTTTAGGAGCCTTTGGAAACTGAGGGAAAGGCTCATTCTGGTCAGATATTTTGAGTTGCATAAGCAAGGCTCATTCTGGTCAATTTTTTTGAGTTGCATAAAGCGACCAAGAGCAAGTTCAGTTGGAGAGAGAGTTGCTTTTCGAGTTGGATTGCTATTCGGTTCAAAAAAGAAAAATTGGCCTTTGTCTAGCCATATTTGTGCAAGAGAAGTCACTGCTTGCTCTATGCTTCAATCTGCCCAGGAGCAGAACATTTCATTAGAGATGTGCTTCTTAGCAATTACTGCTTCATTGGCAATATCCCACTGTAGGCCATCATGCTTTTCCCAAACTGTAGACCATCATGCTTTTCCCAATTCCGATGTCATTGTCTATCTGGAAAAACTTTTTATTTCTGCTCCAATTGGTTGATACGTGGCTGATAGCCAGTCTTCTATTTCCTCTCTCCCTTTTGTTTCCCTTACTCCTTTTGATAATGAAAAAAAACGATCTACATATGACAGTAATAAAGAATGTCCCACTGTCATACTTACAATAAAGCCTTTAGATATATAATTCGGAGTCTTGGAAAACTCATTCAAGTGAAAAATTAGAATTTCTGCAACTGCAAGCCAAGATCTTGTGATTTTCAATAAAAACTATCAGCAGAAGTAAAACCAGCACACATTTCATATTCCAAAACTTAAGGCATGATTAAGAGAAACATTCAGCAATCGGCCATGGTACTTTAGGATTTGACATCCCTACAGTTGCCATGATAACATTGACATTATTATCAACATAATCAATCCAGACCTGGTAATTTTCCCGTTGTTCAGCTTCAGTTTCTTGAAACTCTCTTTATCATGGCCACAGGGGATATTGGCAGGGGGAGCAGAATTGGGGTGGGGGAAGATGATTAAGAAATTTCCATTTCAAATTTTCTTTTCCCTTTTTAACTTTTTTTGTTTATTTAAGGGAAATTTTTTTCCTCTCCAGCTACCAAAATGGTTGTTTTTTTTTTGGATGAAAATTTCATTAGGTACTAAATGCGCCTAAAACTGGAAGATTGGGATGACAGTGGTAAAGGTTGGGGACGGTACTAGCAATTAACCTTCAAATTTAATATTTGTGCTTAATCTGGAATTTATGTTTTGATATTTGTGAACTTATTCTATTTAGCTTGTTAATGTGTTCAGACGTAAAAAAATACCCTCTCCAGTAAGCTGTATCTGCTTGCAGAAAACATTACACGATTTCTGGAGTATTTTTGAATAGATATAGAAACTTTGTTTTCACTTATCAAAGTTTACTTGTAGGCCAGACGTATCTGATTTGGAAAAGCAACTTTCAGATCAATCAAACAGACTTCTGAGTCTTCAAGAGATGGTTGATGATCTAGCTTCAAAGGTTTACCTCAAATTCTTGACATTTGCCTTCTGTCATTCTCTTATTGACTTTCCTTATTATCCAAGCTTCACCTATTTTCTTTTCCTGATCAACTCGCATTAACTATTTATCTTCTGGTGTCTAGCATCCCTATAATCCGGACGAGAATTACTCAGAAGTTGAAGCACAATTGCGGGAACATCTGGAATCTTTTCTTGAAACTGCAAGATCTTTTAACGCAATTTACACCAAGGTTTTCACAATCGTTAAATTGAACTTTGTTATGAGAAAATGCTTTCTTGTGCCTGTATTATTTGGTTTTTGTGCTTGGAAAGCTTCTTCTTAGACTACTTAAGATAAGCAAGTATAATTTCTTTTTGAAAATAACTTCTAGGTTTGTTTTGGTTAGGTGATGGGCTGTTGGGTTGAGTCTAGGTATAAAGCTACCTTTAGATCTTCAGGAAAGTGGATACCATTTCTATTTGCACAAACGGTCTTGAAATTAGTATCCCAATCTCGTGACATTTCTTGAGAATGATTCTAATATGTTTATTCTCTTATCAGTCCTGTGACTTCAAATTACAATCTTCTCTGCAATCAGTTAGAACTTTCTAAATGCTGTGCTGTGTGCAGGAAATCCGTCCTTGGACACACATGATGGAGGTACCACAATTACATGGTTTTGGGCCAGCTGCAAATAGATTACTGGAAGCGTATAAGATGCTTTTGAAGGTATCAAAACGCTAGTTCCTCATAAATGAATTTTTTAATATAGAAAATGCAGATGAGGTATCACAACGCTAGTTCCTCATACATTAGTTTCTATAGGGATTCATTTAACTGGGGTTCATTCCATATCTCATATCTATTTTCTTGTTTGCTTTTTTAATTAGGTTGGTATAAATAATCCTCATGCCTACCCGAATGGCATTTCTTCTTAAGCCTGTTACTTAGAAAACCTGGGGAGCATGCATTTATTTTTTATAACATTGAACAGAATCAAATTTTCATGAAAATGAACACTAGTTGGCCTTGTGTATTATTAGTTTGGACTGCAACCTTTGTTTCGGAATATGTTTGTGAATGAACTTGTGTAATTGAAGACTACAATTTCTTCTGTAGATGATGTCTTTTCGAAAAATGTTTTTTATAAGATAAGGAAAACTGATAGATAAGCATTCCTTTCTCTCGTCAGTTTCTAGGGAACTTAAAGAACCTTCGGGATTCACACGCTACAGTCACAGCTGGGTTTTCTGAAACTGTGGCTGGTGAACCATCTTCAGTAGGAGAATAATCTCCGAGTGCGAAAGTGCATTGACATTCTTGAACTGCGATCTTGGGATTCTATCTGCCTCTATTGCTCGTGAGAAGGGCGAGGAGGTAAATTAGTAACTATATGTTGTAAAAGAAGGAACACACTTTGCAATGCTTCATCTTCTTCCAACCATTCTTGGAATGGACACATTTGAAACATAGAGTAGTTAGTATTTTTAAAATTGTGGGGTTCGTATGCTCCTAACCTGTCTAAATAAGAGAATTGAAGGTCGATAATGAGTTGGTTAGGCATTTACTTGAGTTCTCATCCATCGGTTATGATGCTTGAAGCAATCTATGTTGTGTCATGTCGTGTCGTATTTGAAGAACAATGGGATAGTGTTATCCTTTGAGCTTGTTATTTTCACTATTTGAAAAGTTATTTTACTCCTAGTTCTATACTCATGCTGTAAGGTCATTTTTTATTATGCGTGATTGACAACAATGTACATGGAAATATTTTACTTCTTTTTTGTCTTTAATTATTTAGTCGATCTTACAAACTATGCCACTAAGTATATGTTTGTTAAGTTATACAATGGTTACACCTTCTGTGGTCAACAGTTATGGCATAATGAAAAAAATTAGCAAACATGTCGAGCAATTCAAATGTAAAACGGTATATGTTCTCTACTAAGTCTTCTGTACAAATTGTTTATTCGTATACGAAATCTGTAAATCAATTTCTACAGAAAGAATACAGCAACCTGAGAGAGTTGAGCAATATTTACACCATACGAGTAGTGACACGTATCAAAGATCAGGTGTAGTAGAATAGATCATCAGCAATGTTGACATTCTCAGAAATTTTGACCTTGATAGATTCTTTCTCACTAATTGACGGCTGAGATCGAGCCACATCATCAGAAACTTCACCATCACCACTGTCCAATTCCTTTAACCTTCTTGATTTGGTAACAGGACAAAAAAGATCAGCTCCTTCAACACCAAGGGAAGCGACGTTGTTTATGTCACAATGTGACTCATCTCTCCATGGCCCAGGTGCCGGTCCCGGAGACCCTAGTGACCCATTCGCTGGAACTTCTTTTTCAATCCCTCGGGCAAGGTTTGGAGCTAGTGATGGAGTCGTGCCAAAGTGGGCACCAGTTGAATCGTCGAAAAATGTCTCTGATGGTGCAGGGGATGGTGTTTCACTGAGAGGGACATCAGCAAAACCTACAGGAATATTCGCCGGAGATAATGGTGCCGGAGATGGAATACCAGTCATATTTCTATTTGAAGCTTCAGCTGAAAAGGACGCCGGTGCCGGTACCGGAGATGAAACCCCCGTCTCATTGCTATTTGGCGCTTCGACTGAAAAGGAAGCCGGAGGCGGAGAAGGTATCATTATCATATTGGTATTTGGAGATCTGGCTGAAAAGGGCGGCGGAGAAGGAGCCCACTTACCGGAAACTGGAATTTCATCGGGACTTGGCGGCTTCACGGCGGCATGATTATCGATGGCGTCATCCAGTGACGTCTTTATAGAAAACACAACAATCCACCGGTTATGATAAACCTCCGTGCCGTCAACCACAATACCGTCGACGGTAACAGTTCCATCCGTCGAATGAGCAAGAATGGTCTTGTTCGGAGCCAAAGTATCAAAATCCTTCCCCCTCGCCGGCAACTTCGCAAGATCAGCGAAATGCTGTCTTCCCGGCACCACATGATGCTGGAAATCGTAATGAAATCCGCCGGAACGCGAGAAGAAGTTCTTGTCGGAAACCGCAAAAACCGTAACCGACGATAGAGATAGCAGTTCCGGCCTTTTGATAGCCATAGCTGTGGCTACTACATTGAATCCCCTCCATCTCAATGCTCTTATGGCGTGATCAAGAAATGATCGATTCACCTTACTAGGATGAATCCGGGTCATCGGATCAACATCAGGAAAAGAACATTTGGTGGCAAATGTTGGGTCCAATACACCATCTATGCCATGAACAGTTAAATTATCATCGACGTAAAGATCTGGCTGCCGAATCTTGACGGCGGAGATAAGATTCTCCGATGAGGATGACGAAATCGATATTTCACCGCTGTATGAATTCTTGAACAAGAAAAGGCAGTTATTGTTGTAAAAGGTGCGAAGTTCATCGCCACTAGGACGCGATGACAGGCTGAGCCACGTGAGAACGAGCGGCGGCTTGATAGTATGGTAGAGTAGTAGAAAGGTGGATGGGCGCGGCGGAGGGCTGCGGTTGTTCAAGAACTTGGCAGTGGCAAAGGAGAATGCGAAATCTGGGGGCGCCAGTAGAGTACCAGAGAAGTTGGTGGAGGTGGTGGAGAGGGAAAGTAAAACGGAAGCAAACAGGGAGTAGCCACGGTTGCGAAGGGCCTCGGATGCCAGTACCGCGGAGGATGGCGGTGGAGATATATGGGCAAAAGGGGTGGGAATGGAATAGGCGACGCCCCAACTCCAAGAAAGGAGGAGGCAGAAGAGTGGGAGAAAGTAGGCCATCATTTTGAAGCAGCTGTATTGTTGAATCTCCATAGCTTTTCTTGATTTGTGAATGTAACAGTGTTGTTAATGTATATTAATTCTTGAATTTTTACACCTCTGTGTGTTTCTTGGTGGGTGGACAATGTAGAGAGGAAAAGAAAGATGGTTCTCTTTTTTGGGGAGCTTGTATATGGAGGAAATACAGAGATTAAGGACATGCCTGGATGAGCTTATCAGGTTCGGCCCTATGATTAGCTCATGAACCTCATGGGTCGAATTGAGCCATCCATGAGCCCATGGCCCAGCTCATAATTTATTATTTAATAAAACAAATTGAAATTATCCTCGTTTTTTCGAGCTTGAGACCCAGTTCTTTAAATGTCTGCGGCTGACTTGAAAATCTAAAATTGTAAATAAACAAAATAAAACGTATACAATTTTTTTATGAAGTTATAAAAATTAATTAAAATTAATGTAAACAATACTTACAAATAATGAACTTGGATCTTGAAGATTTATAGTTATTAAAATTCAATTTATCTTGGATTTGAAGCTTCTCCTCTTATTCCTTTAAATATATTAAGGCCATGTTTGATAGGAAAGATTTTTCAAGGAAGGTGGAAATTATTTTGCCATTTTCCACTTTTAACCTGTTTGATAGGAATTTTTTTCCAGACAATTGGTTTTCTTACTTTCTTGCACGTGACTCCCAATTCCACGAAAATAAGGAATTCAAATTCCCAACTGAGCCGCTCTACCTCATGGAGCTTGCACCTTCTACTCCAAAATTCAACCACTATATCGCCAGGCAAACCATAGGATTTCCACACCATCAACATCTCATCATCCCACTCTTCAATTTCATACCAGAAATCAGACATAACAGTTCCAAAATTACCAAAAATTCAGGCTCAAAATGACGCCTTCACGCACTATTTCAACACCAATTCCGGCCAACCCTCCAACACCCATGGCCATACTCCATTATAGGCCCCTAATACTCATCAAGGTGAGCAATTTCATGGTCCAACATCACCAAGAAACAATTTATAACAGATTACATCTCTTACTTGTTCGAATGCAGCGAATCGCGCACAGTGCATCCCAAATTCCGACGCCGACATTGAGAATCGCAGTTGCGCACCACCACCATTACCTCTTACTCATTATGGCAGACAAGATACATATATGGGTATTTGTCAATTTAGCTCGAATTCAAAAATACCATTGAATTGCAGAAAAAACTTTCAAGAAACCATTGAAGACGAAAGTCAAGAAACTAGGCGGCGGATGTGTTAAGTGGAAGAGGAGGCTGCGATTGTGATTTTTGCATTGCAAATATTGTTAATGCATGTGGTTGAACTGAAATTGAAATGGAAATGAATTCAGTCATGGTGCAGAAAATGAAAATGGGAGGATGATGTTTTTATTTTGGGTTATTTTATTTTATTTTTATTCCTAGTGGACAAATTAACTATATAAATGTGCCACGTCAGCTTTCCATAGCACACGAGGAGTTTTCCATCAATTTTGGGTCGAAATTAATGCATTGGAATTTGTGCCACAAAATACAATTTCCCTGGAAAACAAAGTTAAACAAACACCAAAAGATGGAAAATTTCAATATTTTTCAAGTGAAAAATTATACAAATCAAACACAATTAATTACAATTACAATAAAATAATTTCTAAGCAATTCAATTCTCTGGAATTTATTTTCTTTCCATTCATTTTCCAACTTTGCAATCAAACGGATCCTGAACCTCCGTTTGACCTCCATTTTTCAAAATTCATTTTCTTCAAAAATTATTTCCAACCACACATTAATGAGATCTACAACTTTTATCAACTTTTCAATCACACATTTTATTAATTTTTATCCAAACAAAGTAGGGGCTAAATTCTCTATGCAAGATGCAATACATGAAATTTGTTTTCACGAAGTTCAAATAGTCGTATCTATCTTTGAACCAATTCCGCTTAAAGATATTAATTCAGATTGAACTTTTTAGGTTGATTGTTAACTTGAATCAATTGACTGTATTTTTAGCCTCCCAAAAAATTATGAAATTGTTCTTTATTACTTTCTAGAATTTTCTCTTTTTAATTATCTCTTTCAATTCTACGGCTTACATAATGTATGTCATGTGTAAAAAGAATAAAATAGATGAAGAGGTTGATTTTGACAATGGAACAAAACATAGCCCTATAAATAGGAACTAGGGGGGGTGACCAAGGCAGATAATTCATCTACCATGGCCATCCTCCATAGTATAGGAAGAGAGAGTTTTAATCTCATGTTCTTTTATTGTTCTATTCCACCATGTTGTGATTCTTGATTTGTTATTGAAATGCTCATTCATCAATTGTAGTTCACACTTTTGGAGAATACCCAAATGGGTTGGAAGCTTAAAAATTGAAGGTAATATTCAAGATTCAAGAAGAGGGTTGAAGCAGTTGTCGTCCAGACAAGAATTCAAATTCAAATTTTGATCACGCTTCAAGGCTAATTTTAAAGATCCTAGGTCAAGTATTTTAAAAGTAAAATTTTTGGATGGCTGACACTAGATATTAAAAAGAAAAAGTTTCAAATTGTCCCCGAATGATATCAAAGGAATAAAATAGGTGTAGGTCATATTAGATTAGACATATTGAAAAGAATAATGATACTTGTATATACATAATTAAATAATGATTTATGTACAGATGATATATCAAAAATAGAGTGAGAAAGTTTTTTTTTTTTAAATTCTGACACAATCATATCTCATCACATGAGGTATATATGCAAATCATTATGTAAACCTAGGGCCTGTCTGTTTGCGCTGAAAATTAAAATTCAGAACGTTGGAGAATTGAAAACACAAATGTTGGGCATGACAACTTTGACCAATTGTGAGTTGCGGACTCCCAAGCTTAGAAAATAACGGTAGGAAAATCCATTTTCTCCCTGAAAGAATCTCGGGCAGACATGCCCCTATTATGTACAGAACAATGCTACATATACAATACATGGATTACAACATTGGGTTACAACCTCTCACAAGGGAGGTGGGCCTCGCGATTAAAATAATAATGGGCCACTACCTCCCTTGTGAGAGGTCGTAACCCAATGTTGTAATCCAACATTGTACAAGAAACATTATTCTTAGTGGTAATTACACAAAACATTGTTTTATGTATCAACATTTCCAAAATCAGATTTGAAGTTTCACATTTCCAAAATCAGATATTTTATTTTAATTAATATTTTTATAAAATAAATATATACATTTCAATCCCTAATTAATTACCAAACCCACCTCATTTCCCCAAACCCACCCTCTCTCGTCTCTCTCCTCCTGAATCGCCACCGGAAGAATCGCGTCGCTACTCGCGGCGCTCTCTCCGTCCTCTCCCTGTGAGCCGGCGCCGCTGTAGTCCATCGAGAAGGCTCCACCGAGCACTGCGATGCAACTGCCCATGGTGCTAAGAGGCCACTGCGCTACGAAAAGGCTCCAATCGGTCTCTATTTGTTCACAGGGGCGTCGAAAGGCGATGCAAAGCTGCTTCGAACTCCCCGTCGCAGAAAAAATTGGGGGAGGGATCTGAGGTGTAGTTGTGGTGATCGGCAGTTGGGGTGGTGGTAGTTGTGGATCTGGCGTTGGGATGGTGATAGTGTTTTATGTGTTGACGGCTGTGGTGGTAAATCTGATGGTTGGGGTGGTGGCGATGTTTTGTGTGGTGGTAGTGGTGTTCGTGGTGGTGGTGTTTGGGCGGCTGTGATTTTGTTGGATCCAACGGTGGTGGAGGTTATGTTGGATATGGTGGTGGCTATGGTGGTGGTAGTGGATCTTGGTGGTGGTGTTGGTTTTTGTAACTACCCGAGTAATTTTCTCCGGCCGTTAACATATACGTACTGTCCGCTATAGGGAGGGATCTTCTCCCCTCAAGGATTTCTGGACGCGTCCCCCAAGATTCGAACCCAAGTTGCTCAATTGGTACCATGTTTCAACTTAAGTCTCACATATGAGTTGGAGGTCTTGGGTTCGAATCTTGGGGGACGCGTCCAGAAATCCGTGAGGGGAGAAGATCCCTCCCTATAGCGGACAGTACGTATATGTTAACGGCCGGAGAAAATTACTCGGGTCATTACAGTTTTGGTCTACGCGCCAAGTCCAGATCGTAGCTCCACAATCTGTGGGTTTTGGGGAGTGTTTTTAGCTGGTGGTGGATGGGGGTTGTGGTGGTGGTGCTCATGGTGGTGGATGAGGGCTATGATGGTTGTAGTGTATGTGACTAACTATTTAGATTAACTGTGACCTTAAAAATTGGACAATTTATGATTAAAAATTAACTAATAAATTTGAAAATATATGATTAATAAACAAACAATCATCCGTTGTGACTTGTGACCTGGCCTGTGACTTGATTTGTGACTTGCGACATGGCCTATGACTTGATTTGTGACTTGTGACCTGGGTTGTGACTCTTGACTTGTGACTTGTGACCTGAGCTGTGACTTGTGACATGGGACTTGTGACCGTAAAAAAAACATGTTAACCGTACAAAAAAATATAGCGGAGCAGTCGCCGAAAAAATCGACGCCAGAACGGTCGCCGGAATCGGAATAGTCGCCGAAACGGTTGTCGGAAAGTTCGCCGGAGTAGGACGGTGACCGGAACTGTCGCCGAAGCGATAGGGGTGGTGAAGGTGGGATGTGTTAATTATATTATATTATAATTAAATATTTAATAATAAATTAATTTAATAATTTATTATTTCATAAATAAAAATTTTAATTTTTTTTAATAAAAATCTGATTTTGAAAATTTCAAACTTGTGTTCTTATTTTTGAAATAAGCTAAACATATTTTCTTGAATAGGTAATCTTTTCTTATTCTTATGTTCATGTAGTACAACGAAATTTGGAATATCTTCTTTTCAGCTTGTGTAATATATTTCTAATATTTGCTACTAATTTTTTGTTAGATGTTTGGTAGGCCCTCCTCATTCCATTTATATTTGCAATTCATATATAAGAAAGGTAGAGATCCCTTAAAACTTCATAGGAGGAGCATTACGCCTGAGTTTGATAGTGTTGTTTACAAGAAAACAACAAGTATTTGTTTTTTTCAGATTTGTGGCATTCTTGGAAATATTTGTTATATTATATCAATTGACACTATTAAATTCATTACCTTATTGTTTATTACGGAAAATTTACAACTTCGTAATTCAAAAGAGCTAAAATCTTATCGTTCTACAAAATCAATCAAATAAATATTAGCAAACTATTAATCTGTTTTTAAGCCCCTGTTTGGGTCACATTATTTTTTTCGTTCTCATTTTTCTACTCATTTTCAACCACATATCTTTCAATAAAATAATATTTTCCATCACATCAATAACTTTTTCTTATTTTTCAACCACATATTTTCCATCACATCACTTCAAAGAATGCATTCTCTCATTTTAATGTGCACCAAACGGGCTTACGTCACGTGCAAAGAAATATTAACTAAAATTTTCTATGATGAAGGGCATGTTTAGTTGACGTACAGATTTTCGAAGCAGGATAGACTAATTCATTTTAGGTTTACCCAAAATAAAAATTTAATTTCAAATTTCAATAGTAACGAGAACTCAAATTCCTCATTTCTTTTTATCTCCTACTTAAATTTCGGAATAAGAATTGAAAATGAGATATATATATATATAATTTTTTTTTTAATTTCTTAAGTTAATTTAATTTAATTTCTTTTATTTTTGCCACATGTATAAGTAATTTGACTTTATATTTGTGGGCTTATCTACTGAAATTCGTGGGGGTCAGGCATTGAATTTAAGGGCTTGTAATCCATACTAAGGCCTGTTTGAAAGGGATTCTCAAAATTTTACAGTAAATCAATTCTCATTTTCAACCACACATTTTTCAATAAAATAATATTTTCTATCACATCAATAATTTTTTCTTCTTTTTCAACCACACATTTCTCATCATATCACTATTCAAAATCAATTCTTCCCCCAAAAATCTCTTCCAAACAAGCACTAATATCCTTCCCATTAATGAAATTCTTAGAAATTCTCTGAGGCAAAACCTAGGGATGGGCGCGGGTCGGTTCGGTTCAATTTTTTTCGGTTCCAGAAATTTTCGGGTATTTAGTAAATGGAACCGTCGGTTCCAAATATAATTTTGGAACCGTTCGAGTTCGGTTCGGTTCCCTTCGGTTCCGTGCTATATTTAAATTTTTTAACATTTAAAATAATACTACATAAATACACCTGAAAGTAGATACTAATATTAATAACAAAAAGTAGATATAAATATCAAGTTCAATCTTAACTTTTACAAATTAACGTAATCTAATTTAATAACATATAAATAATAAGTTGTCAAATACAAATACGAAAAAGTAAATATTACCAATAAAACTTCGATAATTCATATCAATAATTCATTTGCTTCAAACATTCAAGTCTACATAAAAATGAAATATAAATTAGAAGTAATAAAGATAAAATATTTTAAAGTATTGATAATACTTATCAACTATTTAATGTAATAATCAGTTGCTTGACTTTCTATACTAACTACTAAGAGACTATACAAGAAAAAATTGAAAAAAACACAACTAAATAAAGATAAAATATTTTAAAGTATTGATAATACTTACCAACTATTTAATGTAATAATCAGTTACTTGACTTTCTATACTAACTACTAAGAGACTATACAAGAAAAAATTGAAAAAAACACAACTAACAAACATAAATAAACTCTAAATTGTTCAACTAATAAGATTTAATAAGAAAAAAATTATTAATTTATTTAGAAAAAATAAAAGAAATTGATTTATCCAATATAAAAAAAAAATTCGGTTCTTATTCGATTCTTCGGTTCTGGATCTAGAACCGAGAACCGAACTAAACCATTCGGTTCTCGATTCGGATACCCGTTCGGGTATTTCATTTAAAAAAATCCGCTCGATTCGAACATTTTGCCCAGCCCTAGGGAAACCTATATTTCAATGGAATTTATTAAAATTTGAGTTAAGGATATATACTAAAATTTATATAAACTTTTAAAATTCATTAAATATGATTTAAGGACCTCCTATTTCCTAATTACAAAGGTTAGAATATTTTTTGGGTGACCCATTAAAAAGTTATATTGCTTAGAGCATTTCTAAGAGATGCTCTATTTTTGAAGAACATATTCTATTATTTGGAGAGTATTTATAAATTTATAGAGTTAAAATTTTGAAATACTCCAACAAGCTTTTTATATTTTAACACTTAATTTTACTACTCACAAAAAATATTTATTATTTATCTGTATCTTCTATTTTAACTAACTTTTCTTTAGATTATTTTATTGTCTTTCTACATTAAAAATTGAAATATTTTGAATACATTTAATTATAGAAAGAGTTTGGCTCTCCAAATTTGAAGAGTCAAACTCACTCTCTAAATTAAAATGTTAATTTAAAAAGTCTCTTATAGTATGATTTTAAATGTCGATTTTTTAAAATAGATAGTGTCTTATATTTAAAGAATTTTTTGGAGATACTCTTAAATTTTTTTAATCCAAATTTCCAAAATATATGAGAATCCTTAAGTATTAAACAATCCATAAAATTCTAATTTGAGGACACCCCCGAGATTGCATCAATCACTTTTGCTTTCATTATAATTTGTAAAAAATTATGTTAACCTTTACGTAACCTAGAAATTATTTCATGGCTTGTCAATTGAATCGACGAAATATAATACAAAATCTTGTAAGCCATACAAAAATTAGGAAAATATTACAAACAACTTTTTGAAAAATTCTAGCATATTTTTCTCATTAATTATAAATGTATGCATTCACAATCCTTCACAATCCACCAATTTTGCACAAAAAAAAAAAATAATAATAATAATAATAAATCCTTTTTTTTAGTTCTAAAATCATGGCCATTTCAGTAGTTTATATTTGTTTTCGGCTATTATTAACACATTCTGTATGCCACCTCATTTTTTCATCTGCTGTAGATGTATTTGTCCACTTGTACAAACGAAATTAGCGATGGTGATGGTGAGTAAACTAATGAATATTTCAGTGAGCATTGAGTAACTATTTATTTTCAGTGAATAAAAGGAAAACAATTTCCTTAAAAAGCTAGAACTTTGGAGCGTGAAGGAGGTACATGGAAAGCAAATTGCTGGCAAAATTTTGGCTATCAAATAGCCCCCTATAAAACTAAGCATATGAAACACATTCCATTTTCCAACTTTCCTATAAAACTAAACATATCAAACACAGCCTAAGTATGTGTTTTTTAGCTTTGTGGTATTCTTGGAAATATTTTTTTTTTATTAATTTAAATTATTAAATTCATTACCTTGTTGTTTATTAAAGAAAATTTAAAACTTCGTAATTTAAAAGAGCCAAAATCTCATAAATCTACAAAATCAATCAAATAAATATTAACAAACTACAAATATGTTTTAATCTGAAAAATTACATTGTCGAATATCAAGTGTAAGAAATATTAAGACCCTGTCTGGAATAGATTAAAATCAGCCCAAAAATTGCTTTTCATACCGTTGAACGGAGCAACGGTCAAAAAATTCAGATTTGCTGCTGACTTTTGTGTCTGTGTGTCAGAAATTAACGGGCCAAAAATCAATTTTATGGAATGGAAATCATGCCCAGACAAATCTTAACAAATATTCTGTGATGAAGGGCATGTTTGGTTGATGTACATATTTTCAAAGCGGAATAGATTAATTCATTTTAGGTTAACCAAAATAAAAATATAAGTTCAAATTTCAATAGTAATGGGGTAATTAGTAGAAATGGTCCCTATCGTTTACATTCATTGCTAAAATAGTCCCTATCGTTTTAAATTTTATATTTATACCCCTATTTCAAACCTTTGTTGCGGAATTGGTCATTTCCATCCGCTTCCGTTAAATCATCCGTTAAATGTGGCAAAATGGTTTTGAATTTTTCTTATTTTTGTCTCAATTTTGCGGGATTGTTACAGGATGTCAAACGAAGTCGAAATATTCCATTCTTAATACCATTTCGAAGTGCTCATGACCTAATTTCTTCCATCCCTAACGGCCGCTCCAAAATTGAGACAAAAATGTTTTTTTTTCTTACTTTTGGAACGGCTTATTTCGACGAGTGGTAACTTTCGCTACAGTTGGTCGTTTCGCACGCCGTTAGGGATGGGGGAAACTAGGTCGTGAGCACTTCGAAATGGTAATAAGAATGCAATATTTCGACTTCGTTTGGTATCCTTTAATAATCCCACAAAATTGAGACAAAAATAAGAAATATCGTTTATATATTTTTGAACGACTTACTTCAACGAGTGGTAACTTTTGCTACGTTTGGTCGTTTCGTACGTCGTCAGGGATGGAGGAAACTAGGCCGTGAGCACTTCAAATACTATTAAGATTGGAATATTTCGATTTTTGGTTGTTTCGCACGCCGTTAGGGATGGAAGAAATTAAGTCGTGAACACTTCGAAATGGTATTAAAAATCGAATATTTCGATTTCGTTTGACATCCCGTAATAATCCCACAAAATTGAGACATAAATAAGAAAAATTTAAAATCATTTTGCCCCATTTAACGGAAGTGGACGGAAATGACCAATTCCAAAACAAAGGTTTGAAATAAGGTATAAACATCAAATTTAAAACGATATGGACTATTTTAGCAATGAATATAAACGATAGGGACCATTTCTCCTAATTACCCATAATAATGAGAACTCAAACAATCATATTATAAGTACAGACAATTTTGAGAGAAAATATTTACAGACAACACTTAGAATGACATGCATTCATTGAAAGATGGGAAAAAAGGTGAATCACATTTCGTCACGTCAGCTTCGGTAACAAATCTGTCAAAAAAATTTATACTTGGGGCTTTTTCCGAGCTCAAATTCCCGATTCCGTTTTATCTCCTACTTAAATTTCGGAATGAGAATTGAAAATGAGATATTAGGTTTATATTTTTTTTTATTTCTAAGTTAATTTAACTTAATTTCTTTTTTTTTTGCCACATGTATAGTAATTTGACTTTATATTTGTGGGCTTATCTACTGAAATTCGTGGGGGTCAGGCTTTGATTTCAAAGGAGCTTTATTTTGATTTTTGGGCTTGTAATCCATTAAAATCTATTAAAATCCTTCCCATTAATGAATTATTAGAAATTCATGAGTTTTCAAGGGAAATCTATATTTCAATTAAATTTATTAAAATTTGAGTTGAGGATATATACTAAAATTTATATAAACATTTAAAATTCATTAAATATAAGTTAAGAACATCCTATTTCGTAATTACAAAAGGTTGGTATATTTTTTTGGGTTACCTAAGAAGGAATATCATTTATGAAATTTTATCCAAATCTACGAAATATACGAGAATCCATAAGTATTAAAAAATCGATAAAACTCTCATGTGAGGACAACCCCTTAGATTGCATCAATCACTTTTGTTTTCATTATAATTTGTCAAAAATTATGTTAACCTTTTCGTAACCTAGAAATTATTTCATGGCTTGTCAAAATCTCGAGTTGAATCGACGAAATATAATACAAAATCTTGTAAGCCATACAAAAATTAGGAAAATATTACAAACAACAAATTTTTGAAAAATTCTAGCATATTTTTCTCATTAATTATAAATGTATGCATTCACAATCCTTCACAATCCACCAATTTAGCTCCAAAAAAAAAAAGAAGAAAAAATATCCGTTTTTAATCCTAAAATCATGGCCATTTCAATAGTTTATATTTGTTTTCTGCTATCAATATCCATTGTTTCCATGTCCATATTTCCTATGACTGAAGCAGGAACTAGAGGTTTTACCATTGATCTAATTTATAGAGAATCTCCAGAGTCTCCTTCCTATGATTCTACATTGATGCCTTGGCAACATTCAGTTAATGCTTTGAGAAGATCATTTAATCGTCTGAGTCATTTGAGGAGGATAGATTACTCCACACAATCGCCCGTTGTAGACATTATTTCTGATAGCGGTGAATTTTTCGTGAAATTTTCCATCGGTACACCACAGGTTCCAATCTTAGCGACTTTTGATACTAGCAGTGACCTTATTTGGACGCAATGCCTACCTTGTCTTAAATGCTTTAAGCAAAATTATCCTATCTTTACGCCTAGCCATTCTTCAACTTATAGGCAGCTGGATTGCAATTCTGTCTTGTGCAAGGCGTATCCTGGCGCAACTTGTGACAAGGCTAGTAAAAGGTGCATCTATTCTGAGTCGTATGCAGATGGATCGTTTTCTAGTGGCGATTTTGTGACAGAAACCATTACTTTAGGCTCTACTAACGGTGAAAAAATTTCAATTCCTAATGTTGCTATTGGATGTGGACGAAAAAATGGTGGTACATTTTCTGCTGGTGATTCAGGCATTGCTGGTTTTGGATCCGGAAAAGTCTCGCTTATTTCACAACTAGGTTCTTCAGGGCAAGGAAAATTTTCATATTGCTTGGTGTCATTTTTATCCGAGAGTTCAAACTCGAGTAGACTGCATTTTGGTAACGATGCAGTTGTTTTCGGTAGAGGAGTTGTATCGACTCCTATAGTTCTCAAACCCAAACAAACTTTATATTATTTGACTTTGGAAGGAATTGGTGTTGGGAACGAGAGGTTCGATTTCTACGATCTCTCGACTCCGCCAAATGCTCCCAATGCTTCTCGAGAAGGAAACATTATCATAGACTCTGGAACGACGTTGACTTTCTTGCCTTCAAATTTATACAACAATCTTGAAAAAGCAATGGTGAGTAGCATTAAGTTGAGACGTATTAAGGATCCACAGGGAGTCTTGAATTTATGCTACTATTCTCCGAAAGATATACAAGTTCCGATTCTTACAGTTCACTTTAAAGGGGCGGACGTGAATTTGAACACCATTAATACATTTGTTAGAACAAGTGAGAATGCTCTTTGCTTTGCATTTGCGCCGGCAAAAGATATACCCATTTATGGAAACTTGGCACAAGTTAACTTTCTGATAGGCTACGACCTAAACAAGAAGACCGTATCCTTCAAGGCCACTGATTGCAGCAAATCATGATCTGACTTAATCGACCGCAAGAGCAGGAAGGATGGGATATCATAAGGACCGTGTTCTTGATTCACATCTATTATGTAACTTCATAATCTAATGCAAATTATGAAAAATCTTCATGTTTTCGTTGAATGAATGAGTAGCCTTTGTGCTGTAACTAAGGTCCATAAGTCGAACCAAAACTCCACCTAAAATGAACGTATAGAATGGCAAAACAAAACCCCGGTACCTTTGAACATTCACAAACTTGACAAAAATCAATGTAGTGAAGAAAATAGGACTTTCTTATAGGCGGTTCACCAAGTAAAACAATTGACATGCTTAAAAGGATTGCAAAGAAATTTAGCTAGAATTTGACGGTATCAATGTAAGTGTCATGCCTTAAATCCAATCGATTTAGGTTGTAAACACTTTTAATATGTTTAATTGATGCAGGAGGGTCCGAGTCAGATGCTGAGTTGTCAGATAACACGTTAATGGCTCTAAGGTATCACGAGTTGGTAGATCGGGGCAAGGATGGCAAGTGAGCGCGTAACTTTGGCAATTAAGTCGTGTTTCGGTAATTTGGCCATAACTTTGGCTACGGTTATCAGAATCGCGATCATGACCACAATCTGGAAAGCTCGTTTCGGCGCGCACGTCGTGGCCACCCAGCTATGCTCGGTGTGTGCCGTTTTCCTCCTCAAATTCAGCTGTTTTCCCTTCCGAATTGCTATTTTAAGTTATTTTTTGCTATTTTTGGTAATATTTCGATTGTACGTTAGGAGATGATTTTTAACCCGATTTGGGCTAGATTTTTTGCAGAATACTTATTTTATTCCATATTTTCGTTTGGCGTGATTTTTGGAATTTTGCCATTTTTGGTAAAATTCGGATTTCAGCTATAAAGTCCGGCTTGTGGACTTATTTTCATCATTGCGTGATATAATAAAATTCTCTAAACTTCAGAGACGTTTTCTCTGTGTTTTTTTGGCGTTAATCTTGTGTTCTTCCCTGTGAATTTGCTGGTAGAACTAGCCTGCAGAATAATCACTATTCTGCCCGGCGTCATTAATGCATTTAATTTTGGCAAGATCTATTATTTATTTAAATTACTTTTCTATTGAATCTATATTAAATAATAGAGTCCGTAGATTTAAGTCTTTATAATTTGTTAATCACAACGAGTTGTGATTGTGAGATACAAATTATAATATGACTGAATCTTGAATTATCCGTGGTCGAAGTAATAACGAGATACTGATATCGTTGTTACGGATAGACCATCATGTGTGGCATTTCTTACTAGCGAAATAAATAGATGATCTCACAAGTTAAAGTGTCGTGACACTTAAATTAACATGTGGATGTTTTGTTATAGAACAAAATATTGGAGACTCGTTGGGAAGATTCCACATGGATTACTATATGAGTGTCAGTAGTTAATCTCTAACGTTCGTTAGTGGAATTGATCCTTTGACTTGAGATCATTATAGTGCCTTATATCAGGACAGTCATACTTTGATGATGTTGGATGTTGCTCTGCAAAGGGTCGTTCGGGTATGTCAAAATTATATGAAGGTTGTGAATGATCAATAGATGATTCATTACTCTTAGATAGTAAGAAATTATGATCTACATTCTATCCAATTAAATTGATAATATAATCATTGGCCAATGTGAAATCATAAGTCGAAAATGAGTTTTCGGCTTACATTAACTTAATAGTGGGATAATAAATATGATTGATAATTAAGATTGACAAATATTTATATCTTGTAATCGATCGAATCATATTGACGAAAGGATTATAGTTTCACGGTAAACGAATAAATTTTGTTTTGTCACACCACGTGACATTTCTCATCACATGTGTTGTCCGACACATTTCTAGATGTCAATTTGGGACGACGAACTTGAATTATTGGTAAATTAAAAGGAGTGTTTTAATTTATCAATTTTGATTAAATGAAAATAATAATTCACGTCGTTAAGTATCGTGGTTGGGAACCTAATGAGTCACGCACAAAAGAGAACTAGAAGATTGAGATTCACCAATTAATAATTGGATTGCTTATTAATAGGTCCGAATTAATTAATTCATGGACCAGATTTAATTAATTTGATTAATTAAATATTGGATCGGGTTAAGTTTAAGAGATAGGTCAATCCCGCTTGAACTTATATTAATAGGCTATAAGGGTTTTAAAACTGTAGAGATTATTCATTATTCTTGCTATCACAAGAAAAGAAAACTCTAGTCGTCATTCTTGTTCTCTGTGTGAATCATCATTGGAAGCTGGACAATTGGACAGCTTGGATTGCAGATCGTAATCATTGTAGTTCGAGAATCAGGAAAGGAGTTTGCAGATTCATCAAATGTATTATTCTAAACACAGTTTCCATCTAAACACAAAGTAGATCCGTGGTGGGAATTGAAAATTAATTTATTTTTCACTATACATGATTGAGTAAATTCTCAATAGTGGCACCAGAGTCCACTTTGTGTTTGTTAGAAATTGTTTTACATTATGGATCATTCAATAGTTGATTATTCATATTTTTTTGTTCAATCTAGCAATTTAGAAAATTATTTTTATCTTCAAAAAATGTGTTTTGAAAAAGAAAATAAATTTTCATAAAAAAAAAAATATTTTTTAGATCTGAAAACATGGCGCCACCGGCCATGACAGCTATGCCACCGGGCCATGGCGGGACGAACGCACTACTCGCAAGGTAGCCGTCGCCACGACCCGGTAGCAGCAACGACATCACTGCGAGTTGGAGCGACGAGCGTCGCTTCTGGTTTTTACAATAGCGTCCTGCGCTGCTGCAATACCAGTGGTGTGCCACTGTCGTACCATCGTTATTCTAGTCATTCGGCGCCGCGAAGAAAGGGGGAAAATTCTAGGCTTTACAATTACGGGGGAGATGATTGGAGACGGGGGCCTCTGATGCAATTTGTAAAATTGTAGGCCCCGCCTGCAATTATGAAAAATGAGTCTGTTTGCAATTTTTAAATAAAGGACCGTCATGCAATTAAGTTAATTGAAGGGATTTTTTTTAAATTTTAAACCTGGGTCAATGTGCAATTTTCAAAAAGGGGTTTTTTGAATTTAAATATTAAAATAGTTTTAAATTTGATTTTCAAATGGTTTGACCTAAAATTTCACTTTTGACCCTTTTAAAACTTTATTTAAAATTGACGATTTTTTATATTTTCATTAAAATTAGATTTTAACTTAAATATTAAACTTTGACACTAAATTGAAATTTATTTTATTTAGGAGTTTTATCCTAAATTAAAATGTTAATTCAATTAAATTGGAGTTGGACTCTAATCTAATATTTAACCAAAATTTGATTTTAATTAAATTATCCACCATAATATATTCTTGAAATTGGAGTTGGACTCTAATTTGACATTTAATTGAAATTTGATTTTAATTAAATTGTCTCGCCCTAAAATTTCAAATAATTAGAGTTGGACTCTAATTTGGTATTTAATTAAAATTTGATTTTAATTAAATAGTTTCGCCCTTTAAATGTGGAATTAGAGTAGACTCTAATTTGATATTTAATTAAAATTTGATTTTAATTAAACTAACTCGCTAATTAATTTAATTGATTAATTAATTATTTTCGATCCATTTAACTAAATGATTTTAAATGACAATTATTGCTAGATTCTTGAAACATATATGCATATAATATTAGATATTATATAGGATTACATATATATGATAAATGTTTCATTAGTGGATGATTATGGACTCGAACATGTGGATGTGTTGAATGGTTAATTTTATTCTTGTTGTTTATTGGGCCTGGGAGCTCTTAATTTATTTTGGACCTGCGAGTTCGTTATTATTGTTATTATTTTAGGCTTGCGCGTCCAATATTATTCAGTCCTGCGTGCTACTAGTATAAGATATAGGTTGTGCCTGGACTGATTGAAGATGCAAGAAAATGAGGAAACCATGGAGATGGTTTATTGATATTAATTCATTGCAATACCCCCCTACGATTTGACCAACTAGTCTTCCTCTTGGTTCGGAAAGACAAGGAAGAATCTGTCCATAATCATCTACTCCTATATGCATATTTATTTGCATGTTTGTTGTTTAATGAAATATGTACATATATATATGATTGAATTGATGAGACCTTTGCATAATAAATCACTTACTAAAATATTAAGTCATAATTTTTGTTTGCCTTCAATCATTATAGTGAAAAACAAGAGTCCCAAATCGATCTCAACTTGTTGAGTACACTTACGGCTAGTCTATTAGGGATATGTTTGGCATTATGAAATATTTGATATTTCTGAATGATGGATTTGACTTAAGCTAAAATTTATCTTTTGTTGAGTTACACTCAAGAAGATAAATTATAGAGACATGTTAAGCTAACACATAAGATGTGTGAAGATAAAGAGTTGTCAGCTTAATGATCTAAGAGTTGTATGGAGATACAATTGATAATAGTATCTACCCAAATATTTTATAAAGGCTTGTTGAGTACACTCAAGGTCTTAATATAATAAATGGGGGTCTCAGCCCACTGAGAATCGAGTATGGATTTTATTAATTGATGTATGAGGGTCATAAATTTATTTTAAACAATGGGAGCATATTTAATTTAATTAAAGTCCATATAAAATTTATGCAATGCATTTTAATGCATATTAATTCTTTATTTTTCGTCATTTACAGTTTTGAATAATAAGTAACCATGTGAATTTGAAAGGTATACTGGATGCCAACAAAATGACAGGGCAAATTTTTTTCGATTGGCACCGCAATTTGAGAATTGTTCTCAAACATGAGAACATTGATTATGCCTTGGAGCCCTTTCTTGAGGTACTTACCAAGGACTCAATTGTGGAAGAGGTGGTTGCTTATAATGAACATAATGATGATGATAACACTGTAGCATGTGTGATGCTTGCAGTTATGTCACCTGAGTTGTAAAAGCAACATAAGGGTATAGATGCTCACACTATTATTCTTCATCTCAAGGAGGTGTATGATGAACAATCACGTGTGGAAAGATATGAGACTTCCAAGCAATTGTACCGATGCAAAATGGCAGAAGGATCTTCAGTCGATGCTTATGTGCTGAAGATGATTGGCTATATTGGGAAGTTAGCTCAATAGGGTTCAATAATGGACCATGAACTAAGTGTTGACTTGGTTCTTCAATCTCTGCCAGAGAGTGATTCACAATTCATCGTGAATTTTAATATGAATAAGCTCGAATGCACTCTCCCTAAGTTGGTGAACATGCTTAAAATGTGGAGCCCAATGTCAAAGCTAGTAATGGGCATGTCTTAGCCATTCAATCCTCCAAGGGTACTAAAAGGAAGATTATAGGAAGTTTTAAGAAAACATCCAAGAAGGCTAAAAGCAATAACAAAACAGTTAAAGCAAATAAGGACAATACCAAATCTGATGACCCGTGCTATTACTGTGGAGTGAAAGGTCATTGGAAAAGGAACTGCAAGGCTTACCTCGCAAGCTTGAAGGGAAATAAGTCTTCTGAAACTTCATCTTCAGGTATACTTGTTATCGAGGTTAATATGTCTACTTCATTAGCTTCTTGGGTATTAGATACCAGATGTGGATCTCATATTTGTATAAATATGCAGGGACTAAAAAAAAGTAGACCACTGCAGAAAAGAGAAGTTGACTTGCGCATAGGAAATTGAGCAAGAGTTGCTGCATTAGCTATAGGAACATACATCTTATCATTGCCTTTGAACTTAATATTAGAATTAGACAATTGCTATTTTGTTCCCGCCATTACTAAAAACATTATTTCTATTTCATGTTTGGACATGAGTGGTTTTTCAATTAATGTTATGAACAATCGTTGTTCCTTTTATCGAGATGAGATCTTTTATGGTTGTGGTGTTTTACAAAATGGCATTTATAGTCGTCTATCATGAGAATAGAAAATAAAAGGCATAAGAATGATAATCTAAATAATACATATCTTTGACATTGCAGAGTATGTCATATAAATGAGAAACGTATATCCAAGTTACATAGAAATGAATACTTGGGGTCAAAAGATTTTGAATAATTTGACAAATGCGAATCATGTCTATTAGGCAAGATAACCAAATTTTCTTTTACTGGAAAGGAAGAAAAAGCAGTACATTTATTGGGGCTAATACATACTGATGTATGTGGACCTATGTCAATCACTGCTAGAAGTGGTTTCTCTTACTTTATCACATTTGCTAATAATCATTCTAGATATGGTTATGTATATCTGATGAAGTTCAAGCATGAAGTACTTGAAAAGTTCAAGGAGTTTAGGCTTGAAGTAGAGAAATAAACAGGGTACAAGTATTCTCACACTAAGATCAGATCGAGGTGGAGAATATTTAAAAGGACACTTTTTAGATTATATAAAAGAGAATGTGATTCTCTCGCAATGGATTTCGCCATATACACCGTAACATATGGTATATCTGAACGGAGGAATCACACTTTATTAGATCTAGTGTGATCAATGATGAGCCATGCAAACCTCCCAAAATCGTTTTGGGGTCATGCACTAATTGCTGCGTGTTACACACTAAATCGTGTCCCATCTAACTCGGTTGACAAAACTCCATACGAGTTATGGAAAGCTAAAAGGCCCAACTTATCTCATATGAAAGTTTGGGACTGTGATGCTTATGTGAAGGGTACTAAATCGGATAAGCTTGAAATTAAATCTGATAAATGTGTATTTGTGGGATATCCAAAAGAGACTATTGGATATCAATTATATAATCTCGTTGAGAAGAAGGTATTCATCTCAAGACATGACATATTCCTAGAGAAAAAATTCATTCTAGGAGAGGGCAGTGGGAGCAAATTATTACTTGAAGAAGTTCATGAATCCATAGATATTGTTGACCAATTAGATGAACTTGCGTCTGATCCCACACTTGCCGAGGGACAAACTCTTGAACAGGACATAGAAACTCCTGAGGACACTCCAGCTCAGTGTAAGTTAAGTAGGACCATTTGACCTTCCAAAATGTATGAATTCACGATTACTAATCAAATATTATTAATCGATGATGATGAACCTACTAATTACGCAGAAGCAAAGTTAAGTGTTGACTCAAAGAGATGGCAGGAGACCATAGAATTCAAAATGAACTCCATGTATGAAAACAAGGTATGTACCTTAGTTAACCCTCCTGATGGGATAAAACTCATAGGTTGTCAATTAGTTTACAAGAAAAAGGTCGATGCAGATAGAAACATCTATACACAAGTCAAGGCTAGTAGGAAAAGGTTATAAACAAAGGTAAGGTGTTGACATTGATGAAACTTTTTCTCCTATAGCCATGCTGAAGTCCATCTGAATTTTGCTTGCAATAGCTGCATATCATGATTTTGAAATATGGCAAATGAATGTCAAAACTGCTTTCCTTAATGGGAACTTGTAAGAGGAAATGTATATGACACAACCTGAAGGTTTTGAATTCAAAAAAGCCAACAAGGTATGCAAACTTGGTCGATCCATTTATGGATTGAAGCAAGCCTCTAGGAGCTGGAATATTCACTTTAATGGGACAATCAAAATGTTTGATTTTATAAAGAATGAAAATGAACCCTGTGTTTACAAGAAGACAAGTGGGAGCGTTGTCGTATTCCTTATTTTATATGTAGATGATATATTATTAATGGGAAACGACATCCCAATGCTTCAATCGGTAAAATTGTAGTAGTCAAAGAATTTCTCCATGAAAGACATGGGAGAAACAGCTTATATTTTAGAAATTAAGATATGTAGAGATAGATCTGAAAGATTGCTTGGCTTATCCCAGTTTTCGTATATAGATAAAATCTTGAGAAGATTTAACATGAAAGAATCCAAAAGAGGATTGTGTCCCATGTCACATGGGATTCATCTCTCAAAAGATATGTGTCCTAAAACACATGATGAGAGAAATCGCATGGATAAGATTCCTTATACATCAGCAATAGGATCTATCATGTATGTGATGCTATGTATGATACGAGATGTTTCATATGCTCTAAGTCTTACAAGCGAGTTTCTAGCAAACCCCGGTGAGAAATATTGGATAGTAGTTAAGAACATTCTCAAGTACTTAAGAAGGACTAAAGATATGTTCTTAATATATGGAGGAGATAAATTAAGAATTTATGGATATACTGATGCTAGCTTCTAAACAGACAAGGATGATAGTAAATCTCAATCTGGATATGTGTTCACTCTCAACAATAGAGCGGTTAGTTGGAAGAGTTCCAAACAAGATACTACCGCTAATTCAACAACGGAAGCCGAATATATTGTTGCTTCTGAAGCAGCAAAGGAAGTCGTCTGGATCAAGTAGTTCATTAGTGAGCTTGGAGTTGTTCCTAGCAGTGTTGATCCCATACTTCTGTACTGTGATAACAATGGAGCCATCGTAAAAGCGAAGTAACTAATGTATCATCAATGGTCCAAACATGTGCTGAGGCGGTACCATCTAATTAGGGAGATTGTACAAAGAAATGACGTAAAGAAAGAGCGAATTCCCATAAATGATAATATTGCAGATCCATTGACAAAGTCATTGTCGTAGTATAAACATGATGGTCATATAGACTCTTATGGTATTAGATACATAAGTAATTGGATCTAGAGCAAGTGGGAGTTTGTAATTGTTATGCCCTAGACCCAATCGATTTAGGTTGTAAACACTTTTAATATGTTTAATGTATTTAATTTTGGCAAGATCTATTATTTATTTAAATTACTTTTCTATTGAAATTATATTAAATAATAGAGTCCGTAGATTTAAATCTTTGCAATTTGTTAATCACAAAGAGTTTTGATTGTGAGATACAAATTACAATATGACTAAATCTTGAATTATATGTGGTCGAAGCAATAACGAGATATAGATATCGTTGTTACGGATAGACCATCATGTGCGTCATTTCTTACTTGTGAAGTAAGTAGCTGATCTCACAAGTTAAAGTGTCGTGACACTTAAATGAACACGTGAATGTTTTGTTACAGAACAAAACATTGGAGACCCACTGGGGAGATTCTACATGAATTACTATCTGAGTGTCAGTGATTAATTTCTAATGTTTGGTAGTGGAATTGATCATTTGATTTGAGATCATCATAGTGCCTTATATGAGGACAGTCATATTTTGATGATGTTGGATGTTGCTTTGTAAAGTGTCGCTTCATTTGGGTATGTCAAAAATCATATGAAGGTTGTGAATGATCAATAGATGTTTCGTCACTCTTAGATAGTAAGATATTATGATCTACCTTCTATCCAGTTAAATTGATAATGAAATCCTTGGCCAAGGTGAAATCATAAGTCGAAAAGGAGTTTTCGACTTACATTAACTTAATAATGGGATAAAAGATATGATCGATAATTGAGATTGACACATATCAATATCTCGTAATCGATCAGATCATATTAACGAAAAGATTATAATTTCACGGTAAATGAACAAGTTTTGATTTTGTCACAACAAGTGACATTTCTCATCACATGTGTTGCCCTGACACATTACTAGATGTCAATCTGGGACGACGAACGTGGATTAGTGGAAAATTAAAGGGAGTATTTTAATTTATCGATTTTGATTAGATCAAAATAATAATTCACGTCGTTAAGTATCGTGATTGTAAACCTAATGGGTCACACACAAAAGAGAATTAGAAGAATGAGATTCACCAATTAATAATTGAGTTGCTTATTAATAGGCCCGAATTAATTAATTCATTGATCAAATTTAATTAATTTGATTAATTAAATATTGGACCGGGTTAAGTTTAAGAGACGGGCCAAACCCGCTTGGACCTATATTAATAGGCTACTAGGGTTTGAAAACTGTAGAGATTATTCATTATTCTTGTTAGCACAAGAAAAGAAAATCTGAGCCGTCATTCTTGTTCTCTGTGTGGATCACTATTGAAGGCTGGACAATTAGACAACTTGAATTCATATCGTGATAATTGGAGTTCGAGAATTTGCAGAATTTATCAAAGATATTATTCTAAATACAGTTTCCATCTAAACACAAAGCAGATTCGTGGTGTGAATTGAAAATTAATTTATTTTCTGCTGTCCATGATTAAGTAAATTCTCAATAATTAAGAGTTAGAGTTCCATTTTAAAAGGATCAATCTTATTAAAAAGAGTAGTACAAACCCTTATACGATTGGTTTACATTTTTATATTTAATTATTATGGGATTAAAGCATGCTCATTTATATCCATTGGTTGCACAACAGTAAAACTAGCAAACCTGGAAATATATAGTCTGTTACACAGGGATGGATGTACAAGTTTAATGTTAGGGGGGCACAATCGAACTTGCAAAGAAATTGAGAGAAATTTTACAATCGAAAATTTGCGTCCAAAAAAATCATACCCCATGTAATTTTACATTCAAAAATTTACATGAGATATGACTTTTTCAGATGTAAAATTTTGAAAAAAATTTATGTCATATTCCATATAAAATTTCATAATAAAAGGATAAAATTACATTAAGAAATTTGTATTGCAAAAATAATAATGTTAATGAAATAATTGAATTTTTATTAAAGAAAATGCGAGTTAAACGTCTTTCTTTAAAACTCAGGTTTAACGCATTTTTGATTATTTTCAATATCTTTTTAGATTATTCGATATGCCTATAATATAGTTCTCGAAATAAGATTTGAGATGATATAAGCAATTTATAGATTCGATTAGCGTACAATTGTCGAAAAAGTTTTAAAGGTAGCATGTTATCAAAATTTTCGAAATACTAATTTTGAACGGCTTACTTTGACAAGTCGTAGCATTTGCTATGATTGGTCATTTCGTACGCCATTAACGACGTAGAAAACTAGTTCGTGAACACTTCGAAATGCTATTAAAAATGCAATATTTCGTCCTTATTTAATGGAGAGTTAAGATTTTGTTAAAAGACAAGAGAAATATTAAAATTTATTGTGATTTTGCCCCTATTTGTGGAGATTAAAATCAAATTTTCAGTAAATTTTGATAAAATTTAAATATTAAGGATTTCATGAAATATGTTATTAAAATTAATTGTTAACTTTGATTTAAATCAAAATTTATATTTCAATGTCTTTTGGTTTCTGTGCACTGAACGTAACATAGAAAAGCATGATAGTGTCAAAATGAAATGGAACTCGAATCATAAAGAAAGTGCTATATGTTTGGGATAACCTTAGAGGAGCTGGTCTGCTACCAATGGGCATTGGGAACAAAATAAATTGAAGCTGCTGGTTGTGAAATGAGATTAACCCCATGCTGGGTGGATCAAGTGGAGTACACATGGTTCGTTGAGGAATGATAGGTAGGCAACAGGTTGGAAAGTGTCAAGGAACTCTCAAGGTGATGTACTATGGGCATTTTTGACTTCTTCAGTAAGTGCATGCCCCATGCTAAAGCTGAGTTCAGACCGTTGGAATTAATGATTAAATTATACGATTTAAATGTTTGAATTGAAAAATTCTCCAATAGATTTGATCACTAGACACAACTTTTCAAATGCAAATGGTACATATCAAATAATTGTTTCAAATAGGTGTGGCTTTTTAATAAGGTGCGATCTAGATTATCAATTTTGAAATGATGTAATCTAATAGTTGGAATTAATTTTGCCAAAAGATGCAATCATTCGAAAAGGCACATGAAAATTTATAAATATGATTTTCCTAATTTCATTTTCTTCACTCCAAATCAATATCATATAATTGATTTCTAATACTTTCCTTTTCCAAATTATGTCAAAATAATTAAAGAATTATTTTTGAGTTTCGTGTTTGATATTTAGCCCATGTTTGGTAGAGATTAAAATCAGATTTTTAATAGATTTTGATAGAAGTTGATGAAATGTGTGGTTGAAAATTGTGAAACCCATAAAATATTGTGGTTGAAATGAATTGTTGACTTTGATTTAGATTAAAATCTAAATTTTAATCGATACCTGATAGTGGCTTAGTATTTGATATCTTTCATTCTAGAAGAGTACGGTTAAGCGTTGGTTCGCCCGTCAAAATTAATATTTTGATATATTAATTTTGGAAGAAGCGTTATATATTGGGAGACGGACTTCCACTTGATCATGTTAGCACCAGTGCAGGTGGTGAAATCTTTAATCTAAATTTTAATCGATACCAAACAGAGGCTTAGTATTTGATATCTTTCAATCTACAAGAGTACGGTTAAGTGTTGGTTTGCCCGTCAAAATTAATATTGTGATATATCAATTTTGGAAGAAGCGTTATATATTGGGAAACAGACTTCCATTTAATCACGTTAGCACCAGTGCAGGGGGCAAAATCATCTTAAGGATATTTGCAATAACATAAATCGCTTCATTTTATATCCTTTGATTTTTTGTATTTTTTACATTTGAGTAAGTTGTGATTTGCACATTATTATACATGCATCCTAGTTTCGGGTAGTCATTACTCTATTCATATTTGCATGTACATATTTTTTGTTAACGGAATATAATTATGCTTGCTAATTTATTCAACAATCTTAAGACGGATCTCGTATATATATTATACTCTTGTTTAATGGTTGAATCAGTAACTAAATTCTTTTTAGAATTGAAAGTTGATAGTGTGATGTTGAATGCATTCATTTTACTTTCATACTGCATATATTCTGTTCGGAATTATGTGCAAAATTTATTAATAAACAAGTGCAGAAATCTAGTTTCTATTTAATTTTGAAAATTCATATATGTAGTGAATGATTTAAATATCAGGATCCTAGTAAAGAAATTGTGAAAAATTTATGAGTCTATGCAAGTTTTAAATCTAGTTAAGTATGGAATCTTTAGTCAGTGAATAGAATATGAAAAGTACATGTGAGCTCATTTTTAATTCACTATTGTGACATATTTAAGTGTTTTCTAATTATCCATTATAATTATAATTGGTATGCAAAAATAAGTTTTGCTTTCTGTTCAAATACCATTAAGTTGTTAATTATATGTTGTAAAAAATAAAATTCACGTGTTTTTCTTAAAGGAAGCTTATAAGGTGGTGCTTCTTCATTTTACAAATGTTCTTTTCAAAACCATTTTTGGTGGTAAACGAGTCTCTTTGACCTTGGCATTACCGAATGGTGATAATGGTTCACCCTTCATGTGGTGACTCTTTCAAAAGGCACTTTGTGCAGCTCACTATGTGCAATTGACCCAATTCACAACCTGCAAAGTGGGATTGATGGTTCGGTTGACTTTTCACTAAAAATAAATGTTCTCTTTATTCCAGACACTCACTCGTCAGTATAGAGAATGACAACTAGTTTTTCATTTTTCAAAAGTTCATAATGCAATGTTGATTATTTAAAGAAACAAACATCGGAAAGGGCTTATATTAATTCTCGAATTATGATATATGAGTACGTTTGTTTGCAGCTTAACCTCTCTTTGTATGATGATCTACATGATCAAGATACAATTTCGATACAACCAATGGCTATATGTGCTCATGGTCAAGAGAGGAAAGTTGATATTCTAGTATGTTAAACATTGGTTGCTTAACAATTTTGGGCCCAAATGATATAGCCCAAACTGATAATTCAATTAAAGCCCTATGATGCAGTCCAAATCCTGTTGAGTCCAGCCCAATTCTGAATGCAACCCGACAGCCCATTTCATTGTGTATTTTCGCATTTTTAACTGAAGTGCGACTTTAGTTATTTACTTTGAACGCTAATATGATGCCATGTGGAATGGCTGTGGTCGTTGGATGCTTCTGACTATTTGTATCATTGGCTTGACTTTTCATTTAACTCGGCTGCTTCGAGATTATTCTTAAGGTTTTCTCTATTCTGTTCTCAGTGTATCTCTCCGAAAACCGTTAGTTTTCACCTTGTAATCTTCTATTCTAGATATTTTTGGTGTGGTGAGATCTAGTGTTGACTAAGGTATTGTTGTAGTGAATATGTTCTCTGTTTTGAGTAGCAACCTTTGGTTACTTAGTGTAATCATTCGAGGGTTTCTTAAGAGAAAACTTTTGGGTTTGAAGGCATAATCCTTTTGTGGATATCTGTATTATGAAACTTGTATTGATTATTGCTGATTTCTAGAGGATTGGAGCGATAACCACTTCAGTGTATGCTCAACGGGTGAGTAGCCCTAATTTGGGTGAATAAGGCCTACGGGCGAAAAATCTCTTGTGTTGTTTTATTCTTTTAGTTACTTTGTGTATTTAGGACCTGTATGATACCAATAGTGGTATCAAAGGACTTCGATCTTCATAAAATTCTTCAATCTGGTATTTTCTGGTGTTCTTGACGAACAGAACCCTAGATCTTCAAGGATATGTACTGAAAAGGGTTGGGTCCTTAATTTTGCGAAGAAAGTAAAATAGTTCTGGTATTCACTATTTTACATTGTTGATCTGAGATAGCTAGTAACAAGTTTCAAACCCTACCTCTTGTATCTTCCTTCGACCTGTAGATTTCTTGAATCTCTTGGTTGAACCCCTCTCGGATCTTCCTTTGTCTAGGGTTTCTTTTGAAAACCCTAGAATCTGAGGGGACTGAGATTGATGGTTTCTTCAAGATTACTTTGAGCTTTTATTTTCGAAAGTTGCATATTCTATTGTTTAGGTTATTATTTGTGTTATCTGTTTCTCTGATTCTTACTGTGTACATTTGTGTGAAATTAAACTTTTTGCACCTTAACACTTTGCGTGTGTACATTAATTGGTTTGTTACTCTCTACTTTTGGTACATCAAACTTTTGCTCTATTTTAAAAATTGTTAAGCATTCACTATTTTTCAAGTTTAAAATGGGTAGTACTAAAGTTGATGTGGAAATTTGGAAAGGCAAATGAGACTTTACTCTCTAGAGTAAGAAAATGAAGGCTCTGTTAATACATTTTAGATGTGTTAATGCCCTTGATGAATCTTGGGAGGAAGAAGTGGCTGATAATAAAAAAAGCTGATCAAGATGAAATTGCTTGGATCACCATTTTTCTGCATTTATCTGATAGTGTCATTAGAGAAGTAGGAGAGACTGTGACTGCAGCTGAAATATGGACAAAGCTTGAATCACTTTACAAAGCTAAAACACTTCCCAATAAATGTCACTTGTGGAAACAATTCTTTAGTTTTAAGTTTGATCCCAACCGTGATCTTGAAATTAATCTCGACAGATTTAATAAACTTTCTCATGATCTCACCAATAGTGGTGAAACACTTTCTAATGATAAAAAATCTCTATCCTTATTATCATCATTACCTGAAAATATAAATATTTGAAAAATTCCCTTGAATATGGAAGAACTTTTGTTGCTGTTGATATTATTGTTTCTTCCTTAAAGAATGAGAAACTTGCATTTAAAAGTGACCTAAAAAATCCTCAAGTGGAGTTGGCTACAATGTGAAAGAAAATAATTCTTTCAAAAGAAATAATAACAATCATTTTAACAAAAGTTTTGGAAAACATAAAGAATATTCTAAAAATTTTAAAAGGGGCAAATCTAAATTCAATAATAATAATAATAATAATAATAATAATAATAATAATAAAGGAAAGAAATGTTACTTTTGTGGAAAATTGAGTCATTTTATAAAAGATTGTAACAAGAGAATTGATTAATTGAAAAATGCTAACAAAGTTGAAGGGGGAGCTGCTATAGCTTATGAAGAAGTTGCAGCCTCTAATGAACGTTTACATGACTTGTTAATCATAAACTAAAAATGAATGGATTCTTGTTTCTGGATGTACTTTCATATGACACCTTATAAAAAATACTTCATTAATTTTCTTGAAATAAATGGAGGGCAGGTACCATTGGGAAATGACTTTTCTTGCAAAATAAAAGGAATTGGTAAAACTGTTTTAGAACTAGAAAATAGAAATGTTCTGACTTTGAATAAGACTAGATACATTCCTGATTTAAAAAGGAATTTAATCTCTTTAGGTACTCTGATGATGAAGGTTTTAATACTACTATAAATAAATGTATTTTAACAATTCAAAAGAATTTTGCAAAATTCACTTATGTTGAAAAATCAAATGAGATTTATACTTTAAAAGCTTTACCTTTACATGACAAATCTCTTGCTGCAACTGTCTCAGTCTCCCAATCTAATAAATCTAAACTTTAGCACAAAAGACTTGGACATATTAGTGATAAGAATTTGTACATTCTTAAGAGACAAGATCTTTTGGGTAATTAAAGGATAGAAATGATGTTATTTTGTGAACATTGCATTTATGGGATACAAAAGAAATTGTCTTTTGCTTTTGGCATTCATTAATTTAAATCCATTCTTGATTATTTGCATACTAATCTATGGGGATCAACTACTGTTTGCACTTATTCTGATTTTAAATACTTCTTGCTTATTATTGATGATTTTTCAAAGAAAAGTTGGGTCATTCTTTTGAAAAACAAATCCGACACCTGCAAAAAATTTGCAGACTAGAAAACTCTTATTGAAAATCAACTTAATAAAAGTGTTAAAGCACTTAAAACTGATAATAGTCTTGAATTTTGCAATGAGGAGTTTGATAACTTCTATAAAACTAATGAGATTCTTAGACATAGGACTGTAACCTATACTCCACAATAGAATGGGCTTGCAGAAAGGATGAATAGGACCTTGTTAGAAAAGGTTAGATGCATGCTGATAAGTTTAGGCCTTCCAAAATTATTTTAGGGAGAAGCTGTTAAAACTGCCTCTTTTTTTACAAATAAGTGTCCTACTAAAACCTTAAAAAAATATGATACACCTAATCATGTTTGGAATGGTTATTCTGTTGATTATTCTAAACTAATAGTTTTTGGATGTGCTGCCTATGTTCATCAAAATGAAGGGAAACTTGAGCCCAGATCTGTTAAGGGTATTTTCTTAGATTATGGTGAAGGTGTTAAAGACTATAGGGTTTAGATGAAAGAACAGGGAGGTTATAAGGTTATACTAAACAGTAATGTTATCTTTAATGAGTTGGATATGCCTTGCATTAAAGAAAAAGGAAAAGCAACAACTGAAACTAATCAAAACAAAATTGCAATGGAATCTCAACACTTTCAGATAGATTTAAAATCTGGAAATGATGATCAATTTGAGGTGGAGCTTGGTCAGGAACTAAATAATGAACCTGAACCTGAAATTGAGCTAGAACCTGTTATTGAACCTGAACTTGATCAACCTGAAAATCTTTCAAGAGATTATCATCTTACAAGCGATAGAGTACGAGGAGAAATAAGACCACCATCAAGATATAATGATTCTGATTTTGTTACAGCTTTGAAAGGTTCAAATTTTTTTAGATAATGAGCCAAATTCATATGAAGAGGCCATTAATGGAAAGCATGCAAGTTTTTGGCTTGATGCTATGAAAGCTGAAATGCTTTCATTAATTAAAAATAAGACGAGGGTCTTAATGAATAAACCAAAAGGGAAAAGGGTTATTGATTGCAAATGGATCTATAAGATAAAAGAAGGTGATTCAAAAGGTGCAAATGTAAGGTTTAATGCCAGATTAGTTGTTAAGGGCTTTAACCAAAGAGAAAGAATTGACTACAATGAAATTTTCTCTCATGTAGTCAAATACACATTTATAAGAATTTTGCTTTCTCTTGTTTCACAATTTGATTTTGAATTAGAGTAGTTAGATGTTAAAATTGCCTTCTTACATGGAAATTTGGATGAGAAAATTTATGTCTCAACCAAAAGGTTTTGAACAAAAAGGAAAAAAAAAACCTATGTGTGTCTTTTACAAAAATTACTTTATGGTTTGAAACAAGCCCCTAGGCAATGGTATATCGGGTTTGATACTTTTATAAAAAGACTTGATTTCAATAAAAGTGAATATGATCCATGTTTTTACTATAAAGATAATAGAGGTCCTGATTCCTATTATCTTTTATTATATATTGATGATATGTTACTTGTTGGGTGTAATATGACTAAAATTAATATCTTTAAGCAAAAATTAAAATAGGAATTTGAAATGAAAGATCTAGGAGAAGCTAAAAGTATTCTAGGAATGGAAATTAGAAGGAATAGAAGTGATCATAATCTGTTACTTACTCAACAGTCTTATATTTCAAAAATACTAAGTAGATTTTCTATGGAAAATTCTAAAGATGTCACCTTACCTCTTGGTAGTCACTTTAAATGTTTAGTAGAAAAATGTCCTAAAACTGAAATAGAGAAGAATAGGATGGAGAAGGTCCCTCATGCAAATGTTATTGGCTCTGTTTTGTATATAACGATATGTACCAGACCCAATCTTGCCTTTGCAATAAGTATTTTAAGTATATATATGAGTAATCCTGGTGAATATCATTGGGAAGCCACGAAATGGTTGTTAAGATACTTAAAATGAAAGGCTTTGTTGATTCTGAAATTAGACTGAAAGACTTTGTTGATTCTGACTTTGTTGGTAATTGTGATAATAAAAAATCAACCTCTGCATTTGTTTTTACTTTAAATGATACTTGCATAAGTTGGAAATCACAGCTGCAAAATATTGTAGCTCTGTATTCAACAGAGACTGAATACATTGCAGCCACTGATGATGTAAAGGAAGGTATTTGGCTGAAAAACTTGTCGGATGAAATTGGTTTTTTTGGTAATGATACTGTTATATTTTCAGACAGTCAATCTGCTATACATCTTAGTAGAAATTCTGTTTTTCATGATAGAACTAAGCGTATAGATGTTAAATTTCATTTTATAAGAGTTATCTTAGGAAAGGAGATCATGAAAATTGAAAAGATTTCAACTAAATGTAATTCAACAGACATGGGAACAAACATACTTCATTTGTATAAGTTTAGGGATTGTTTATATTTTCTAAATGTTATTTCTAACTAATGTTTTTGCAGGTGCATAGAGCAAATGAAACTGAAGGAGGAGTTAACCTCCAATCTACTATGAAACCTAAAATGTCAAGTAAGGTGGAGATTGTTAAACATTGGTTGCTTAACAATTTTGGGCCCAAATGATGTAGCCTAAACTGATAATTCAATTAAAGCCAGCCCAAATCCTGTTGAGTCCAACCCAATTCTGAATGCAACCTGGTAGCCCATTTCATTGTGTATTCTCGAATTTTTAACTGAAGTGCGACTTTAGTTATTTACTTTGAAGCCTGAGATGATGCCATGTGGAATGGCTGTGACCGTTAGATGCTTCTGACTATTTGTATTATTGGCTTGACTTTTCATATTCGGCTGCTTCGAGATTATTCTTAGGGTTTTCTCTATTCTGTTCTCAGTATATTCTATTTGAAAATTGTTGGTTTTTACCTTGTAATCTTCTATTCACCCTGTAATTGTTGATTAAGGTGTGGTTGTGGTGAATCTGTTCTCTGTTTTGAGCAATAACCTTTGGTTACTTAGTGTAATCATTCGTGGGTTTCTTGAGAGAAAACTTTTGGGTATGAGGGCATAATCCTTTTGTCAATAACTGTATTGTGAAACTTGTATTGATTATTGCTGGTTTCTAGTGAATTGGAGCGATGACTACTTCGGTGTATGCTCAACGGGTGATTAACCCTAATTTGGGTGAACATCCGGGCCTACGGGCGAAAAATCTCTTGTATTCTTTTATTCCTGTAATTACTTGGTGTATTTGGGGCATGTATGATACCAACATGGTCGTCATTTTAGATTAAGAAATATAACCAAAGAATAGCCTTAGTGATTTGACAATATTGATGTCAACTGATTATGACAAATATGTTTAGGTCAAAATCACTTGAAAGAACTAAATGTGGAAATGATGAAAGCCCTTATATACGCAAGAATGTTATATAAAATATAACGGACCCTAAACTAAAAGTGGTTAGCATTGGCTATCCTAAATATGAAAATACATGGACTTTCATAAGACATGGACATTCCTAGTTATTTATCTGTTGACTAAAGATGGAATGTTGTTTATTTAGTAAATAAACATATGATCGAACTTTATATATAGATAGATGAATATTATGTTGTTAAGTTTAGTCCTATCTAGAATTGTGGGGGTAGGACACTTGTTTGCATAACATTCTTAATTTAATGCACTCTAGGATTGTGGGGGTGGTGTTGTTTTTTTCAAATTAGTACAATGACTGCATTGTAGTGAATACTTTATTAAACTTAAAATGTGCACGATGCAAAAATTGGATATCCAACACATGGATTCAAAATTGATTAGTAAATATGTTTATTATTGAAAATGTAGTTGTTTCGTTGAATTCCTCAATATAACTTGAGAATTGAAAGAAAATAAAGATTTCAATAAAGTTTAGAAGGAAGCAAAATGGCTTTAAAGAATTTTGAAGGATTTTCTAATTGGTGACTATCTATGCATGTTATATCATTTTGTCGAGATAGCTAGCTACAAATGAAATGACATAGAATTCATATACAATAGTAAGTCTCAATATATATACGTTATTGACATAATACTATTTGACAGTTGCTCTCAAATGGAACGATACTATTCCTTGTCATAGAATAACCTATTGAATCTGTTTACAAAGAGGTTAATTAGGGATAATATACTGCACATCAAGAGAAATTGATGTAAAGTTTAAACTAATGGGTCAGCTTAATGGAAACCTAACTGCCAATTGGGGATTCTACGGACTAGGTTCAACAAAAAAAATATAGTTATAATCGACTCGATGAGAAGCACTTTGGAGTTTTAACTCATTCTCATTTCTATTATGCAAATAATTGTTGCCTACAAAAAATTTGTTAGGGTAAATTATACTTTTAATGATAACCATAGCTTGCAAATAGTACAAGTGGAGTATTGTAGAGTACTTATCATAGAACATTACCTATGTAAGTGTGAACTTAGTCGGTTATATGGGAATTTGACTTAGGTAAATTCTCCAATGCACTTACAAAATCAAGAAGATTCAGGGCCGAAATATGAACACAATAGAGAACTAAAATTTGATATGAGGTATAATGTGTTTGATCAATTGATAGACTTACAATTGCGGTCGACGGTTCAAAATGATGCGTTCATTGATTAGCTAAGTAAGTCCGATAAATTCTTATTAGGGAAGGTTCAAAGCAAAAGCTACCGATCCCAATGCATAATATTTCAGTTGTACTCTTCTTCATCTTCCTCGTTCTGAGTCGACTTCTTTTATTTAGGTGGGGGATTGTTGGAATTGATGGTTAAATTAGACAATTTAAATGTGTGAATTAGAAATGTTTTAAATGGATTTGATTACTAGATACAACTCTTCAAATGCAGATGATGCATATAAAAGAGTTATTTCGAATGGGTGTGGCCTTTTAAGGTGCGATCTAGATCATCAATTTTGAAATGATTTGATCTAAATAGAACCCTCCTAATTCTATTTTCTTTACTCCAAATCAATTTTATATAATTAATTTCTAATTCTTTCCTTCTCCAAATTATGTCAAAATAATTCAAATTATTTTCAAGTTTCGTGTTCGATATTTAGTATTCGATATCTTTCATTCAAGAAGAGTATAGTCAACCGTTGGTTCGCTCGATAAAATTAACATTGTGCTATATTAATTTTAGAAGAAACACATTTTGGGAGTTGATGTCCATTTGATCCTGTTGGCACAAGTGGAGAGCGTGAAATCCATTTGAAGGAGATTTGCATTAACATACATAGCTTCATTTTATCTCCTTCGAATTTCTACATTTTCTACATTTGATTAAGTTGTGATTTGTTCATTATTATGCATGTATCATAGTTTCGGTAAGTTATTACTTTATTTATATTTGCATGTACGTATTTTTTGTCAACGGAATATATATATATATATATATATATATATATATATATATATATATATATATATATATATATATATATATATAATCAACGCTTATGAAAATTAAATTAGTAGAATCTTGAAAATTGAAATAAATGGTCAAAGATAGATTATATTGTTTGCCCTAACTAATGATTTAGCTACTCATACTAATGAAAGAAAAACAACAAAAAGGAATAGAGTTCATCACCGAATTTTGAGATCTTGATGGAGGAAATATTCAAATCTTGCACAAACAATCTTCTCCAATACCATAACTTGAAAACCCTAGCTTTTTGTTATTGAATCTTGATTTGCAACGTGTATTTCAAATCTAGAATTATGTGTTCCAATTGAAAGAATGATGAAAACTATATATAGAATCCTCAAATAACTCTAATAAAAGCCTTAAAAACATATTTCATGTAGAATTTGAATATAATTTGGAAACTAACAAAAGATGGAATTTCTTCTGATTTCGTGCACTTTGGCCCTCCATTATAATTTTTCGATTCATTCAAAGTCTTAATTTTTTGCAAAGCATCCCCTTAACTTCAAAACTTGATTATTTCCGAATGCAATTCTTCAATTCTATATAGCTTGAAACCAAATTCATTCAAACTTGTCCAATTTGAGTTTTGTTTTCTCCTAAACTAATCATAATATAAACAAAATTAAGTATCTAAACAATATAATTAAACAGTCCCAACTGCTCACCTTCGGTAGTTTGAATAAGTGTAAAATCACACTTATCAACATTTATTCGTCCTTGAATAAAGCAAAAGATAGACTCAACCAAAATGTAAACACACATACTTAGCCCCACGTATGTTATTCAATGTTTCCTCATAGTAAATATCTAAATCTAACAAAAGAATAAATAGTTATTTCACAACTCCATATATCGTATATTTTTAGCTTTTGAGTGTATGTGAATCATTCTTAGTTACATTGATCTACTTGAATCTAGTTATGCACTTCAACTTCAAAAATACCTTTTTCCCCAACAAAATCATATCCCAAATATGTCTAACTTATAATAAAAATGTTTTTAATATGACTCTAACTGGGGTGATTAGAATAATAACAAAATACTACAATTTTGAAAGGTTCTAAGGTAGCGACTTACACATCTAATTTCAAAGTTATCTATAGGTATAATCAAGAATGAATTCGATTTACATTAAAGGAGCTAAAAACGGAAACCTTCCCACATACTAAGTTCAATAGGAAAAATAGTTATGATTGTCTCAATGAGAAAAATTTCAGAGTTTTAGCTTCTTCCGTTTTCTATGATGCAAATAAATGCTACCTACGAAAGATTGATTAGGATAAATTATGCTTTTACTGATAACTATATCTTATAAGCAGTACAAGTGGAATATTATGGGGTGCTTTTTATAGAATACCACATATATGTATGTGAACTTAACTATTTCTATGAGAATTTTACTTAGGCAAATTATGTAGCCCACTTGCCGACAAAAAAATTTCATGATCGAAATGATGAAAACAATTGAGATTAGAAGTTTGATAAGAAAAATAATGTATTTGATCTATTTTCGAGGCTTACAATAATGGCCGACAATTCAAAACGTTATGTTAACTAATTAGTCAAGCGAGTCTGATACATCTTATTAACTGATGTTAAATGCAAAAGCTATTGATCCTAATGCATTATATTTCAATTGGACTCTTGTTCATCTTCCTTATTCTGGATCGACTTATTCTATTCATGTGGGAGATTGTTTGAATTTATGGGGGTTAGTTAATGATTTTAATAAGTCATTGATCTTTCGGTAGGGTACAATCTAGACCATCAATCATGAAATGTTGCAATCTAATGATTGAAATGAATTCGTGTAAAAAGATGCGATTGTTAAGAATAGACACATTGAAATATATAAATTAGACCCTCATAATTCCATTTTATTCACTCCAAATCAATTCCAAATAATTGATTTCTATTTTTTTTTCCAAATTCTGTCAAATAATTTCGAAAATTATTTTCGAGTTTTGTGTTCAATGTTTAATATTCTATATCATTCGGTCTTGAAGAGTGCATTCATGTTTTGATTCGTCCGACAAAATTAATATTGTGATATATTTTATTTTTAGAAAAAACATTGTATCTTGGGTGACAAACACTACACCAAAAAACACCATTTGCAACATGAAAAAGGCAACATTTGTTGATAAATGTTGCTAAAAAGGTCTTTTGGCAACATTTTAGTAAGTGAATGTTGCAAATGGTTAATATAAATGAGTTTTGACAACGTTTTTTAGAAAAACGTTACGATAGACCCTTTTTTGCAACGTTTAATGAGTGTTGCGGAAGGTAGGACCTTTCGCAACGTTTATCAAACGTTGCGAAAAGCTACTTTTCGCAGCGTTTGATAAACGTTGCGAAAAAGGCAAAAAGTCTACTTTTCGCAGCGTTTAATAAACGTTGCGAAAAATCTACTTTTCGCAGCGTTTATTAAACGTTGCCAACCAAAAGTAAGAAAATATTTCACTTTTCGTAAGTCTGCAAAACGTTGTAAAAACATTCAACCGATAAACGTTGCGAAAAGGCAACGTTTGATAAACGTTGCGAAAAAGGCAAAAAGTCTACTTTTCGCAGCGTTTAATAAACGTTGCGAAAAATCTACTTTTCGCAGCGTTTATTAAACGTTGTCAACCAAAAGTAAGAAAATATTTCACTTTTCGTAAGTCTGCAGAACGTTGTAAAAACATTCAACCCTTATTCACGCCTCCCTTATTAACCCAAACTCAACCCTTCTTTACGCTTCCCTCCCTCCATTCATCCACCTTCTCGCCTCCCTTATTAACCCAAACCCAGCCCTTCTTCACGCTTCCCTCCCTCCATTAATCCACCTTCTGTGATTCTCTCGCCGCCTTGCCAAAACTACCATGCCTCCGCTTCGAAGATACAGATCTTCGTAAAAACCCTAGTCGGGAAAACCATAACCCTAATTTAATCAATTTTCTTGAAGATTAGTAAATTCAAATTCATATAATGATGTATGTATACCGAAAAATATCATTTTACTCAATTTGCTTGGTTTGGTTTCAGAAAAATGAAGAGAAGAATGAAGGCGAGAAGAAAAACACAAATTTCACTCGTTCTCTCTGCCTCTCCGCTCGGCGATCGGCGCTTGACCTCAACCTCTCACTCTCGTCAATCGTCTATCGCTGCCTTCTACATAGTGAAGATTTAGGTACACATTGGGCGCTACAAGTTAGTGAAATTAGGGATTCTTACTTAATGATTTTTTATTTTACAATTGGAAATTTGGAAGTACTCTAATTTGTTTTGGTTAGATGAATTGAGGGTTGGTGGGCTCTGAAGGTTCGTAAAATTAGGGATTCTGACTTAATGACTTTTAATTTTGCAATTAGAAGTACTTTAATTTGTTTTGCATCCTGTAACTTGAATTCAATATCAATTAGTTTCTACTTTCATGCCCCTTCAGATGTCTTGGTTATTTGATGCACGGATGTAGTGCTACTTTTTGATATCAATGAATTCCTACTTTTAACCTTTTTTTTGTTGTTGATAAATTTCGGGAAGGCCTGTAGATTGGTATGTTAATTAGGAACTGGCACTACTTTCTTGAGACTGGACTATTTGTGGCTTGACTCCCTTTCTGATACAGCAGTTTCTTTAACGCTATTCTGAATGATTCTGCATGTTCAAAAATCTTCTATCTGCATTATTTTGCTCTGATATTGATTTTATTGTCTTGGTTCATACTTGCTATTCCTCCTTTATCCTCTTTGTGATACATGCTATTTCTTTTCTTATCCTTTTATTGTTTTTGGTGCTTGTGCACACCTTTCCATAAAACTAAAACCAACTTTATATCTTATAATTTCTTTGGTATCATTCTTTGTCATGTTTGAACGGAAATCTTTGGGGAAGTGGTCGAGGTATGCTTTATGGCTGTTTGTGGGAATATTACTTTTTCCCTTTTTAATCTCTAATTTCGTTATATGTTTTCATAGCTAGGTCCGAATAATGAAAGGCAAAGATTCTGGTGAGAACAAGGGCTTTGCTTTTGTGACCTTTAAAAATGTTGAGTTTGCATCTGAAGCCATTGAAAAGCTGAACAAGGCTGAGTTAAATGTAATGTGCTTCTTTACCATTTTAGTTGAGGATTGTTCTTTAGCCATGAACCACTAGTTTCTTCCTACTATATTATTTTCTTTATCCCTATGCATTGTTTACGAATGATTTTGATGATATGACAAAAGTCACGTTTGATTATATTGGAATGTGATGTGCTGTGATTGTAGGTGGCATTCTACTGGTACCTTTGATGTGCAAAGCAAGACAAGAGGTCCTTTTGGGACCATGAGGTTCAAGGCTGAGCAGGGACATGAAGCTAATAATGGTAGTTAATTGCTATTAAGCTCTTGGAGCCCATCAGGGAGCAATTCCCTACTATTTGACAGGGGAATCAAGTAACTTGGTGTTACATTTGACACTGCATTTTAATATACTTGTGTCCCAAGCCCATGCCTCTAGCAAGCTATGATCTGTATGGTCATTGATGGTCTTCTGCAGCCACTCATTTGTTATCTCCCCTCTAGCTTGATGTTTTTCCCAAGTGATTTTATTTTTCCTAAAATTATATGCTCATAACTTGGTGTTTCTAACTGCATATGTGAGGCTTCTTGATTCTATTTTGTTGACTTGGATCATGATAAACTGAAGCCTGACCATGATATAATGCTACTGTGTGTGACAGGTTCTTCATGACAGGTTTGGTAAATAAATGATTCTCTTAGGAGTTTTTGACATAGATGTGAACTGGGATTGATGTTGGTTTATGATTCAGCAACACAGAAGACTGTTGATGGTCCTGTTCATCCAGGCTTGAAGGAAAAGAAAGAAGAAGAAAAAAGAGTCGTCAAAATCAATTGTTGATATTTGACTTTATTGCATAATCAATTTTGCAGAGGCATCAAATAAGGAATATTGTATTTGTATGGCATGTGAAATTATCTTACTCCTTTTTAGATAGGTTGTGTTGTATCACATTCGAATTTTGTATTGATTCAAAAATTTATAATGAAATTATCAATTTTTATACAATTCCAAAATGTGTTCACAAAGTGTTATTTTTAATTTTTTGGATCAATTACCATAACTGTAAAAAAAAAAAAAAAAAAAAAAAAAAAGTCTTAAACGTTGTCGTATCCCTTCCCTCTTTAGCAACACTGCACTTTGCAACATACGATAAAACGTTGCAAAAGGCCTTTTGCAGCGTTTTTTGGCCGCTTACGCTGCAAAAGGCATTTTTTGGTGTAGTGAAACATCCATTTGATATTGTTACCACCAATGTATGGGCGAAATTTGTCTTAAGAAAATTTGCATTCACATGCCTCATTTCATTTCATCTCCTTTCGCAATTTCTATATTGAAGTAAGTCGGAATTTATGCACATATTTAGGTTCCGATAAGTCAAAAATATATTCAATATTTTGCAAATTTAAGTCGTGATTTTATTATCTCTGCATACACGTATTTTAGTTAATTGAATAAAATTCATGCAATATTTATCCAATGCTAAATGCAAGAATCAAACACAAAAAAACACCATATACGTTCGCCCAATCTCACTGGGGCTTGGAGTTCACCAAGAATGGTTACGCCTCCGTTGGAGCCCCACTTTGTAGTGGATATCTCACCGTTGCACTAAACTCCGTCAAAAATTCAGTTACCACTCGGTATAAAGCAAAGAACCCTACCAGTCTCCTTTCACCTATCAATTACATCCAACAAATGGAGGATTCTCTAATTTTAAAAAATCAGACTCTCAAATCGCACATAAAGCGTACGTGCATCCACTAAGAACGATTTACAAGAAATCTACACCAAGTATAAATCTGTATGTATAAGTCGTGCAGCTTCTTTGCGAGAAAGAGCAGACTAAGGTTCGTTCAGATTATGCAAATAAGAGAAGGTTCCCCTATATATCATGTTCCACCATAAGTTGTCACACCTTTTACAATGCGACTTCAAGTCAAACCGGTCAGCCTCAGATTTGTGTCACAAAGTCAATATTTTTTTAATGCTGGTTCGATCTTGTTTGAAATGAGCCTTTAAGCCTCCTTAATCGCCTTCCTCTTTCCTTTCCCTTTAATTCGGCTCTTGCATTCTCTAAATTTCTCATGTGTTTCTTGTTGGTGTATTACATACTAAGGTAATGATCACATCGTCATTTATGCTTGTTTGGTCATTCCTTCAGTCGCGAGTCAAGACATAAACCTCCATGTTTTTCGGGGATTTCTGTTATCTACCACCGTAACCCCTTATGCTTGGTTTATCTTTTAACGCGTTGATTTTTCACTTCATTTTTTTTAAGAAATCGAATGTAATTCATCGTCCATTAGAATTATTCATCACATATCAAACATCATTTAAAAATATAAAAGACTTAATCATAATAAACGTTATATATTTATCAAGATTTGCTGCAATCAGTGGGCTTAAACGATATAGTCTTCTTGATTAGGTCATAGCCTATTAGAAAGTTTCGTTGTGCCAAGTTACCAAAAAGGCCAACTTCTACTGCTGGTCCGAACGCCAAGCAATAGACGTTCTTTTTAGCTTCAAAGAATGTATTTTCTGAATTCAACTTCACATCAGCTCCTTTAAAGTGAACCGTAATTACTGGAACTTTTATATGCTTCTTAGAATAGTAGCATAAGTCAAAAATTATCAGTGGATCGTTGACACGTCTCAACTTAACGGTACGCTTCAATGCTTTTAAGAGCTTGTTGTACAAATCTGTATGCAAGAAAGTCAGTGTTGTTCCAGAATCTATGATCATGTTACCTTCATGAGAAGCCTTGGTAACATTTGCCATAATCGAGGGATTGTAGAAATCCAATCTCTTATTCCCTAAACTGATACCTTCCAATGTCAAAAAATAGAAAATTCTCCCGGATTTGAAAACCATAGGGGTTGATACGGCCCCTTTACCACGAACAACTGCATTTTCGCCAATGTTCAGTTTACTGGAGTTCGAGGCCTTCAAACCGGACACCAAGCAATAAGAAAATCTCCCTTGAACTGAAGAGCCTAGTTGTGAAATTAACGAGACCTTTCCAGATCCAAAACCAGCTATGCCTGATTCACCAGCGTTAAATATACCATCATTTTTAACTCCACATCCAATTATCGCCTTAGGAATCGATACATTTCTGCCTTTTGTAGCACTTAGTGTAATGGTTTCTGTTACCACAGTACCAATGGTAAATGATCCATCAGCATAATACTGGGAATATAAGCAAGTTTTGTGTTTCTTGCCACAGGTTGACTCAGGATAAGCCTTACAGGAGGAAGATCTGCAAGCAAGCTTTCTATATGTGGAAGAATTACGGGGATTAAAGATTGGATACTTTTGCTTAAAGCATTTGACACAAGGTTGGCATTGTGACCAAATAAGATCACTGCCAGTATCAAAAATCGCTAAGATGGGAACTGGTGGTGTCCCAACATAAAATTTCATGAGATATTCGCCATTATCAGAGATAATATTGGTCGATTGTGTGGAGTGATCTGTCATAAATCGATTAAGTCGATTGAATGATCTTCTAAAACCATTGATGGAACGTTGTAAAGGCAGCAATGAAGAATTATACGACGGAGACTGTGGAGAGTCTCTATGGATTAGATCAATGGAAAAACTACTTGTGCCTGCTTCAGTCATTGGAATTTTCAATATGGAAATGATGGAAATTGCTATCATAAAAGCAATGAAATCCATGGAAATGGCCATGATTTTTTAGGACTGAAACAAATGAAATTTCGAGATTAATTAGTGTATTAAAAATAAGTGCGAAAGCGTATTTTTATACTGATGTCAATATGTTCTCAAGCCAAAAAAAGAAGAAGTTTGTAATATTTTGCTATGCAAATTCTGCAGTTTTTTTATTAGCTTGTTTGTGTTTTTTCATCAATCAACTTTAGATTTTTACAATCTGAATATCAATTGCAATAAATTTACAAATATTGCTTTCGTCTCATAATAGATATTCTTTCTAATTCCTCAAAGTTAGCTGGCAATATGGTGAATATTGCATCATTCCATTTATCAAAAACTTTAGATTTTCAAGACTGTCAAATGTCAAAAATGGTTATACTTTTACAACCTCTATTCAAACTGTCAAATATAAAAAATGGTAATGCTTTTAAACTTCTTGAATAGGCTCTTTATTAGTCTAAATCGTCTTTATTCACGAGAGTCAAATTCACTCTATAAAAGTTCGGAAACAATAATGTTGCTTGCACGGGATAGTTGACAAGGGCTTTTGACAAGTGTTGTGTTGGCAGCACTTGTATGGATTTTTAATTTTTTTTTTTTCTAATTGTCCAATGAAATGCTGTCTAGTGTCCCTATTTTTTAACCATGAGATTGGTTTGGAAAATGGGATTAATCTACTTGTACAAAAGTGGATGACAAAAGTGGATTTACAAAATGATGTGGCAAAATCTATGATGTTGATTTCAAAAAGTGTTTTTTAAATCATTGATTGATAAGATGCTACATCACATTTTGTAATCCATCTTTGTACACACAGCATGACGATGACGAGAAGACTTACGACCTGGGCCAATATTAAAATTGATGCTAGCCAGCTGGTTGTGTCACCAGAATAATTATTTTCTCATTATTTCAATAATCATGAAAATGTGGAAAATAATTATTCGATGAACATACACAGTTTGTAGATAAGAAAATCTGTAATCAGCCAATAACAAGCTATGTCTCTCAGACATAAAAGAATGAATCCACTTTTTCTTTTTCTTTTCCTTTTCTCTTTTTCTTTTTAGGGTCCGTTTGATTGTAAGGGTGGAAAATGGGTGGAAAGAAAATATTTTACAGGGAATTGATTTTCCTAGAAAATGTTTTACTGGGAATTGTAATTAATTGTGTTTGATTGGTATAATATTTCATGGAAAATGTTGAAAGTTTGGTATCCATTTGGCTTCTTTTTTATGGAATTTGTCCATTAAAGTGATAATTTTTTCTACCATTGGGTCTAAAATTTGTTCCAATTGTAAAAAAAAAAAATTTGAAAAAAAAAAAATTTACCATACCGAATATTTTTCGTTTGACTTTGTTTTGCATGGAAGTTGTCAATAAAAGTGAAATTTTTTTTAACCATTGTATCTAGAATTTGTTCCCATTGCAAACAACAAAAAAAAAAAAAAAGGTGGAAAATATTTTCCCACAAAATAGGTGAGAAAACAAAATCAAGCTTTTGTGCATCAAATGATTGTACCTAGAAAAATGTAGAAAATGTTTTCCTAGGAAAATTTGTGCTATCAAACACCACAATTTGGGAAAAATGGAAAACGTTTTCCTACTTCCATGGAATTCCTCGGCTATCAAACATAGCCTAGGGTTCTTTCCCCATTCTAAGTGGAAGGGTTTCAATTGTAACTAATATAATCTTTTGCTGATAACACTCTATTTTATACAATGAAAGACCGACCTATTAGAAGCCATCACCACAATCGACAATTCAAATATAGATAGTCAAACTCACTCTCTGTATGATAGTTTTAGTGATTTCATTTTATGATTTTTCCAATGCAAAGCAATAATATTTACTCACAAGGATCCAAAATTAAGTTGTTTACAATGAAAGACATAGGCTATCAAATCTAATACTTCATAAATTGTAGACAACATTGTTTTTTCAAAATCCGGGAGGATCCACGAATTTAGCTGATAGGGGCTAAAATTCGTAGATTTTCCATTGAGCTGAAATTCGTGGACTCGCCAGTGGACTAAACTCAATAAGTGAAGGTTGATTTTAAGTCAATTCATCAAAAAGTGTACTTTCACTAGATTAATCAATCTTTGGAAAGAAAGAAAATAAATTCCTACTTTTTTCCAGGAAGAGGTTAACCTTTTATTGTAAATTCTAAAAATTGCACAAAAATAATTACAATATCCTTAAAAATCCAACACTCCAACAACCGTTAAGAAAACAACAATTCGTGTTATCCAATAACAAGCCAACGAGGACACAATAATTCAATAATAAGTCGACAAGGCAGCTGCAATTCAATAATTTTATTTCAATATCAAGTATTGTCAACACCCAAGAAAATAACAAAAAAATGAAAAACATATAGAACATGCTGAATGTTAAATGTGTAAGTGTAACTACGGCATGAAGTCGAGTGTGAAGTAACCAACACCCGGCAAGGTTGCATAACCATTGCAATCTTCCTTGTGATGTTCTATCATGCTATATGTACATCAAGTATGACATAAAAGGTTTACATAACAGTGATATGGTATCCCATTGGATAGTTTAAAATACAATTATCTCTTATATCCAATCACCTCCCGCCACATACGTTTCTAGCACTGCTTTTGGATGTTTTCTTCTGGCAAAGTGGCTTTCCCATGCTTAATTCATCCTAGAATATAAAATTGAACCTATTTCCTTCACATTTATAAGAATTTATTAACAAATATTTATCGTAATAAAATGAATTCAGCAATAACAACTCCCGATAATCAGCATAACTAATCCTAATTAACAGTCATAATTAAAGGTTTAATAATCAGCAATTTTGTAATAAACAAATCTAATTAAGATTGAAAAATATTTAATTAGAGAGAACGTATGGTGGAAAATCAATGACACTATTTCTATCCTATTACCAAAAAATGAATAAATGTTCCGTTTAAAAGGTATTTTTCTTGAAAAAAAGTTTATATTAATACTTCAAAGGGTCTCTTGGGAAATTATTTAATTTTTCATGATGGGTCGACATATGTAATTAATTGTGTATAAATCTTATCTTAAAGTTAAGCCCAAACTTAAAGTGATCTAATAAGAAATTAAGTAGTTGGGTTTTAAGCATCTAAATAAAGTGTGGGTCGGACTATATGTGTAGAGACCGGATCCATTAGAGTTTGTATTTGACGATGGACCAAATACATATGGAAATATATAAAGGGTTAAGGTGCACAATTCATGTGTGATTTTCTTATTCTTTGTGACATCCCATCAATACAAGAATACAATGGAAAGCATATGAAGAGAAAGATTCATAGACCCACAATCATGAATCGAGAATGAGGTTTGAAGCAACCAAATTGAAGATTTACAGATCATGATTTAAGATTCATTATTCAAGTCAGAAATCAATTGATTAAGGTATGTTCCGCGTTAATTCAGTTTCTTGATGATTTGACATGAAGATTTTGGCAAGTTTATAAAGTTTAAATTTCAATAAAGTTCCAACATAGTGGTATCAGAGCATATTCATGTTAAATCATTGGGAATCAAAATTTTTAATTTGGTTCTTGTATATTTTCATGATTTTCAAATTTAATAATTTCGGATTTAGATTTATTAAATTTGAAAATTATTCGGTTGATTTTCAACATTTTCAGAATTTCAGTTTTTAAAAAAATAAAAAAAGAAAAAATTAGAGTCGTCGCCGCCGTGCTGGCGGTAGCGGCAGCGGTTGCGTGCTGTTATTATAGCAGCAGCGTGGCTGCAGCAGCGTAGTTCTCTTGTCGCTGCAGATTTTCATTAGCAGCTACGTCGCTGCTACTGCGTGGAGCAGCGCCAGCGAGCACTGCTCTGGATTTTGGGGGGGGCGGCGCCGGCGAGCCCGCCCCCAGGTTCTTAAATTAGGGTTTTAAGGGTTTGGATGAATTTTTGGGGGAGGGGGTATGGGCTATAAATTTGAAGTTTTGAGGTCCTTGATTGCAATTTTCAGATTAGAGTTAAGTATTTAAAGTTTTACCCCTTAAGTTTAAGATTTTGGAGTTTCAACCCCCTAAGGTTAAAGATTCATCAAACTGGGCCTTTAAAGTTTCAGATTTAATAATTCAGTCCCTCAAGTTTTAAAATCAATAAATTTTGGGCCCTTAAAGTTTTAATTTTAATGTTTAAGCCCTCTGCAGTTTGCAAGTTTGGTTATTCAGCCAATAAAGTTTAAAGTTCATTCAAGTTGGGTCTTAAGGTTATAAGTTTTGATAATTCAGTCCTTGGAGTTTTAAAATTAATTATTTTTGGGCCATTTAAAGTTCTGATTTTGCATTCAAAGTCTCAAAGTTTCTGATTTTGTTCTAATTGGCCCCAAAGGTTTTAAATTTTTTAAATTTTGGCCCCTAAAGTTTTGAATAATTAATTTTTAACTCCTAAATTTTTTTCAATAATTAATTTTTGAATCCTTAAAGTTTTGAATAATTAATTTTTGACTCATAAAGTTTTCAATAATTAATTATTGACCCCTAAAGTTTTGATTAATTATTTTTGGGTCCCTAAAGTTCTAAATTATTAACCATAGGGCCCTAAAGTTTCAAAATAAAAATAAAAGAATTAAGGATTAACAAATATAATTCAAATTTTGGTATTTCTTTTGGATTACTAATTTTTTTAAATACATTAATTGAAGCAACATGTCACCAAAGTGACATCTCTTGCCTAGATTGATTTATTTGGAATATTAGAAAGGTTGTGTGTACGTAATTCATGCAAATATTGACCGGCCCAAAGGAAGGTTAATATTTGACCGAATTATTTACATACCTATGATAATAAATATGTGACAGTTATAAGGTTTTATTTTATATGAACAATAAATCGGTCCAAAGATAGGTTTACTGGTTAACATGGTTTATTATCAATATTTGATTACTACACCAAGAATACCACTTATAAGTTGATATTTATGTCCAAAAACTAAATATCAATGTTGTACTCCGTCTCTTGTGATGGGGTTTATCATTATTTGAATTGATTAATTGTTTAATACGGATTCCTATGTGAACATGTTAATTAAGTATTAGTTTTCTATTCAATTAATCCATCAACTTCCACAATATCTGCCAACATCAACTCCATTCCCGTGCTAAATGGAACCAACTTTAAGGACTAGAAAGAAAACGTATTGATCATTCTTGGCTGCATGGACTTAAACCTTGCATTAAAGGACTGAACAACCCGCTGCACTTACTGATAAAAGTTCGGTTGATGAAAACAGGGACTTTGATAAGTGGGATTATTCAAACAGCATGAGTCTTATGATCATGAAGCGTGGTATTCCAGAATCATTCGGGGGCGCTGTATCCGATAAGGTAATTACTGCCAAGAAATTTCTTGCTGAAATTGAAAAACGCTTTACAAAGAGCGATAAGGCTGAAACTAGTACGCTTTTGGCATTCTTAGGCATAAAAGTAAAGGAAATATTCGGGAGTACATTATGGAGATATCTCATATTGCTTCAAATTTAAAGGCTCTAAAGCTTGAGTTATGTGATGATTTGCTCATGCATCTGGTTTTAATTTCTCTTCCTGCACAATTCAAGATTAGTTATAACTGTCAAAGGGATAAATGGACTCTAAATGAGCTCATTTCATACTGTGTGCAAGAAGAAGAAAGGCTGAAGCAAGACAGGACTGAAAGTGCTCACTTGGCTAGTACCTCTTAAGATAAGTTCAAGAAAAGAAAAAATAAGAAAGTTGTATCTGGTTCAGTTCAAAATTAACAACGAAATAAATTCAACTGTAACTTTTGTCAAAATCTGGGATATACAAAGAGAGATTGTGCTAAATACCACGCTGGTGGGTAAAGAAAAGTACATTTCTCACTTTGGTTTGTTTTGAGGTAAATTTAATGTCAATACCTAGACACACTTAGTGGATAAATTTCGGTACCGCCACTAACATATGTGTGTCTATGCGGGGTTGTCTGAGCTGTCAAAACCAATTGATGCTGAAAGATTCATCTATCTGGGGCGATGGCAAATCAGTTAAAGTTGAGGCTTTAGGGAATTTAGGTTATCATTAAAGACTGATTATTATTTGAATTTGAAAGAGATATTTCAGGTACCATCCTTTTGGATGGAATTTGGTTTCTATTTCTACATTGGACAACTTTGGTTACTCTTGTTCAATTAGGAATAGTTAGTTTGATCTTTTTTCTTAATTCAAATATTGTGGGTGTCAGTTCTTTATTCGGTTGCGATAACCAATATCTGTTTAATATGTTGCCTTTTATAAAGAAACCTTGTATATGCATTCACGTGGTATTGAACATAAATTAACCAATGGAAATTCTGCTTTGTTATGACACAAGCGATAAGGTCACATCTCTCAAAAGAGAATGGAAAGATTTGTGTCAGAAAGAATTATTGATTCCCTTGATATTTTCAGACTTAAATAAATTATATTAAGGGAAAATAAACAAATATAAGGAGATTAGGTGCCAATAGGATTTCAGACGACTTAGAACTAATTCATACGGATATCTGTGGATCATTCCCTTCGACTTCTTGGAATGGTCAACAGTCATTTATTACGTTCATAGACGATTTTTTCTCAATATGGCTACCTATATTTCGTATATGAGAAATTCCAAACACTTGACATGTTCAAGGCATACAAGACTGAGTTCGAAAATCGACTCAGTAAAAGAATTTAACAAGTCAAATCTTACCATAGTGGTGAATACTATTAAAGATATGACGAATCAGGAGAACAATGTCCAGGGCCTTTCGTAATATTCCTAGAAGAATGTGAAATTTACCCACAGTACATCAGGATTCTCCTAGGTATAAGCACTAAAGATTGCAACTTAAAATCTCAACAAAGTTCTAAGTAAAGTAATTGTTAAGGGGTTACAAATTTTTAAAGGTCCCACTATCGGGTCAATTTTCGTAACGAAAAATGTTCGATTTCTTGAGAATATAGAGTTTGTGAGGGGAGATAAGTTATAAGGTTATGATTTTGTCTTGGATGAAGAATATTTATATATTCCTTCTGTTACAATTGACAATAATTTGGTTTAGGGACAAATTATTGTTCTAGATCTTGTTCAAGAAGCAATTTCGGATCAAGACAATATTACAAAATCTCTCATACACAATCAAGAGATTGTTCCAGAAAAACAAACTCAACAAGTTCAAGAACAAATGTCATTAAGGAGATCTACTATAAAAGAAGAAATACAATTCTGGATAACTTTATAGTCTTTCTCCAAAAAAATAAGGATGACATGGATTGACGAAAGAAGAAGTTATCAAACAACTTTCATCAAGCCATGCAAAGGAATAATTCTAAAGAGTGGATTGATGTCATGCATAAAGAGATTTTTCTCTGGTTTCCATGAAAATTCTTTTAGGACAATTATGGCATATGTGACATGTTTGATCTTAAGTTACATTAGATGGTTTACAAATTAAAGAAATCCATCTATGGGCTTAAGCTGGTTTCCCAAAATGGTATCACAATTTTATCAAATAATTATCTCATTTGGTTTTTTAGATAACTTCGGTTGATAATTGTGGATATCACAAGTTCAGTAGGAGTAAGCAAATCTTGGTGATACCTCTTTTATATTAAGGATATAGATACATAAGAATTGTTCTTGGTGTATTTTTGGATTACCACAAAAAAGTTGTATCGATAAGGTTCTTAAAAGATTTGTAATGCAGATATGAAAATCAAGTAATACTCCTACAATTAAGGGAGACAACTTCAGTCTCAATTACTGCCCCAAGGATAAATTTAAAAGTAAAGGATATACATCAAATTCTCTATGCTTTAACAATTGAGAATTAATGTATACTTGGATTTGCACACATCCGGATATAGCATTCATTGTTGGAATGATAGGCAGATATTTAATTAACTTTACGATGGAAATTTGGAAAGCAGCCATCGGTTTATTCGGTATCTATGGAGAACAAAGGATTACATGATCACATTCAAGAAAATCAGACCAATTGGAGATCGTTGGATATTCTGATTTTGATTGGAATTTGATTGTAAAATATTGTCACTAGGCTGCATATTTTGGATGGAAAATGAAAGACCACTTAGGTTATTTTGTGACAATAGTAGTCTTGTATTCCAATAGGAACACGACGATGTCAAAGTTTATAGACATTAAGTTCCTAGTTGTCAAGAAAAGAATTCAGAGTGGTTAGGTTTCTATAAAGCATATAAGGACAGACTCTATAATCATTGATTCATTTACTAAATGGCTACCACTTCAGGTCTTTCATGAGCATAAAACTCACATGGGTGTTGCATCTTTTGATGATATACCAGTTTGGTGGGAGTTTCTATTTTGGATGTTGTCTTTTGACACATAATTTTGGATTGTGCACATTCAGTTCATTTCAAAAATAAAGTATTTAATTCAGTTCCACTCTGATTAAAATTTTATGGTTGATCTCATAAGGTATTAAGGAATAAGGTAGGACTAGTTGGAAATATGCATGTTTAGATCACATTACATGTAATTTCCATACTACACATCCACACTTGATTTATGTCATTTGATTGTATTGATATACGTGACCATTGATGGGTTTAGTTATGTTACTTATAACAAAGACCGCTTTGATCCTATGTTGATATAATCAATAGACGAGATTGTTCGGAGATACTTTTCGTTATGATAGCAAAAGTTTTGAGCTCATAAGGTTATACACATTTATAAGGTAACATATATGGCCAAAGTGGGAGATTGTAGGGAAATTATTTAATTTGCCATGATGGGCCGACATATGTAATTAATTGTGTATAAATGCTATCTTAAAGTTAAGCCCAAAATTAAAGTGATCTAATAAGGAATTAAGTAATTGGGATTTAAACATCTAAATAAAGTGTGAGCTGAACTATATATGTAGAAACCGGATCCATTAGGGTTTGTATTTGACGATGGGCCAAATACATATGGAAATATATAAAGGGTTATGGTCCCCAATTCATGTGTGATTTTCTCAAGAATACAAGGGAAAGTATATGAAGAGGAAGATCCATAAACCCACAATCAGGAATCAAGAACGAGGTTTGAAACAACCAAATTGAAGATTTACAGATCAGGATTCAAGATTCATTATTCAAGTCAGAAATCAATTGATTAAGGTATGTTCCGCGTTAATTCAGTTTCTCGATGATTTGACATGAAGATCTTGACAAGTTTATAAAGTTTAAGTTTCAATAAAGTTCCAACATCATCACCCAATTCCCAAACAATATAGTAGTCCATGCCTTGTTCAAACATTAAAGTAGATGACATGCTTCTATTGATCATGTCGGAGAAAAATATTTCATATATGTCATCCAAATATCGATAAAAAATACCTTAAAAAAATAACCTAAAAAAATGAGATGATGGAGAAGAACGCAAGTCGCACAATCCAGTAAACATAAAGATTAATAATTTGATGGTCTGGAGGAGAAGAGAATGAGAAAGAGAGATTATATTTTGCCATTTTGGAATTGGAAAAATTCGAATATGCCCTATTTACAAATAAAGATTTCATATTTTACTAGGTAAATGAAATACTAACATAAATGTAAATTATATTAGAAAATACTGACTTCTAAATATAGATTCTAAGACTCAATTGTAACTGACGTTATTTGAGTTTTGCTAATTTCACGTTCCACATTCAATGACACTTATCAAGAAACATCTTCTCGTTCTGCGTCAGATTGAGGATCAGATTTCTTACGAGGTAATATATTAAGATGAGTTAAACTTAGTCCCCTTTGCATGTCTATATTTTAAGATGAATCACACTTTGTCGGTTATAAGAAAAATCATTCGAAATATGGATAGCAAATGTTACGTGATAACAATAAACGAGGCAGTGTCTGTGGTTGTTTTTGTCCTGAAACAATACAGAACTATCTGTCGTAAAAACAAATATGCGTGAACCATTCATTGCAACATGGGAAATCCAGAAGCTCGACGCAAAAAACTGTTGGCAAATAATGATATTACCGTGCAATAATTTGGACAGAATTATGACTTGCAAAAATGAACGATATAAAATGTTAATGATCGAGGCAAGAGTTTGACTCTTTCTCCTTAAGACGATAATGCCCTACACTAGTATTGACAGTACTCCGACACCCGTCTCCCAAGATACAACGACCTCGACTTGTAACAGTAGCACTTCAAATTACAAGACCCGACGAACCTATTCACGTTTTGATTTCTCTAAAATTGGAGGACTAAAATGCACGAAAATAAATTTCGAGACCGAATTACAAAATATGAAATAATGCAAGGATGGAGGAATATAATTTGGAAGAAGAATAAAATTAGAATTGATTTTTGGAATGAGTAAAAATCGGGGTATAGAGACTTTTAAATAGAAGTTGAAAAGTTGTGTCCAAAAAATATAACAGTCAAAAAGTTGTGTCTTCGATAGACACAATCTGTTTGAACACGTAGTTTAACTGTCAAACGCCAATTTCTAAAAGAAACCATGTGTCGCGCACAAAAAATTCGGGGAAAATAAATAATAGAAATAAATATATTATTATTTTAAATAATAATAAAATAATATAATTCAAATATTATTTTATCAAAAAATATATATCAACTTAACCCAAACCCAAGTCCAAGACCACGACCACGACCCTACCGAATCGAGCCAAGTCGGTCAGTTGGACGAATGGCGGCAGCGGCGCGCGCATGTGGACTTTGGCCTAACCTACTAGCATGTAGGTTCTCTATCCTTCAAATATTATTGATACCCCTTGGGCCTAAACCCAAGTCACAAATTTGAGCAATTTAATGTAGTTTCTATTCTTCTAGTTGTCCTATATATGATTGGCATTTTTCAATTTCCCACAAATTTTATTCCCAATTTATTTCAAGTTCAAGTGGTCATCTTTTATCCTTAATTTTTCATTCACCCTAAATTGATTTTGAAAAAATAAACACATTACATTAATCTACTCATGGAGTAAAACACAATCGGCAAAAGAAATATTTTGTCCAATTAACGGGATCCACTAAAATAATTGGTCAAAAGTTGGTCAAACCAACTAATAAAAACCATTTTTTTCAAACAATCCCCCACACGAATAGAAATTAATGCAATAGACTATACGGACCCTATAGAGAGATTAGGCGAAATGTTATCACATCCGGACAGGTTCTTTATGAGTTTAAACCTTCCGTAGTAGAATACTATCGGATTTACTTGGCTAATCAGTGAACGCGATGTCTTGAACTGTCAACCGTTGGTGTAAACTAAGATAATAGTATTAACACAATAACATCTCTAACATTTTCGAGTTCTCATCGTTATGTTCAGTTTGGACATGAACAACTTTTGGATTTCATAAGTATTTTAGAAAATTCAAACATTTAAAACATTCTCATAGAAGTGGTCATACTTCACACTTATATAGGTGATCTCCTATTAAGAATACCTGTCATACCCCACTTAGATAGTCCAAGATATATGAATCATTAAAGGTATAACTTAACCTAAAACTTTCTGCAAATAGAACTTTCTTATCATAGGAATGTGTATGAGTTAACTCCGAAGTGCTTCTCTAAATTTTCATAATTTAGTTGTCCTATCGAACTATAAGTTTGGGATCTCCAGTCAGCAAGATTGGTTACCATTACAAAGATTCTTGCGTAGTAGGTTTTAAGTTCATTCCCCTTGATAAGCAGTATATTTGATCTCTTAGTAAGTCTTTGGTAAATGGATCCGCGAGATTTTCTCTAGACTTTACATAATCTATGAAAATAACACCCTTTGAGATCAACTGTTTAATTGTAGTATGTCTTTGATGAATATGTCGAGACTTACTATTATATATACTATTTTGTGCTCTACCTTTAGCTGACTGACTATTACAATACATAATAATTGCATGCACAGGTTTAGGCCAATATTGAATATACTCTAAAAAATTAAGAAGTCATTCTGCTTCCTCTCCAATTTTATCTAAAACTATGAACTCAGATTTCATTGTGGATCGAGCTATACATGTTTGTTTAGAGGATTTTCAAGATACAGTCGCACTACCAATGGTAAAAACATATCCACTAGTGGATTTTGAGTCTTTTGTATCTGATATTCAATTGGCAGCACTGTATCCTCCTAATACAGTAGGATATATAGTATAATGTAATCCAATATTTGAGGTGTATCGTAAATATCTAAGAGCCCTTACCAGTGCCTTCCAATGGTCATTATTTGGGTTACTTGTATATCTACTATGTTTGTTCACTATATATGCAATATCCGGACGAGTACAATTTGTAATATACATTAAACTGCCTATTATCCTAGAGTAACCTAATTGAGAAACGGATTTGCCTTTATGTTTGGCCAAATGTAGACTTAAATTTACCGGTGTTTTAACTGAATTTTTATCATATATATGAAACTTCTTAAGTATGATCTCAATATAATGAAATTGAGATAGGGCAAGTCTCTCAGATGTTTTAAGGATTTTAATTCCTAATATTAAATCTGCGATACCCTTATCTTTCATGTCAAAATATTTTGTCAACATTTTCTTAGTATTTATTATGATATCACAATTACTATCCATAATTAGCATATCATCAACATATAGACATGCGATTACATATGCATCAAGTGTGATTTTAATATAAACACATTGTCACACTCGTTAATCTTAAAATTATTTGACAACATAGTTTTGTCAAATTTTGCATGTCATTGTTTTTGCGCTTGCTTTAGTCCATATAACGACTTAACAAGTCTACACAATTTTTCTCCGTCCAGAAGCAATAAACCCTTCAAGTTGTTCCATGTAAATTTCGTCTTGTAGCTCACCATTTAAGAAAATTGTTTTGACGTCCATCTCACAGATTTTCAAATTATGCAATGTTGCGATTACAATTAATACTCTAATTGATGTTATCCTTGTCACGGGTGAGTATGTATCGAAACAAATCAAGGCCTCCTTTTTGTTTGAGTTCTTTAGCTATCAATCAGGCCTTATATTTATCCACTAATCCATCAGTCTTTAATTTTTTTTTGAAAAGTCATTTACAACCTAATAGTTTGTTACCAGGTGGGAGATCTACCAACTCCCAGGTATGATTCTGCGTAATAGAATCAATTTCACTATTGATAGCCTCTTTCTAGAATGGGGCTTCTGGACTAGACATTATTTCATTGAATGTCCTAAGTTCATTTTCTAACAAATAAGTTAAAAAATCTAGACCAAAAGTTGTAGATGTTTTGGTCATTTTGTTACGTCTTGGTTATTATCACTTTGATGATTACCAATTGTAGTATTATAAGTTCGTTTTTACAAACTTATCTCTTTCTTATCTTTACAAGAAAAATTGTCCTCAAAAAATACAGTATTCCTAGATTCAATGATAGTATTTTCATGTACAACCGAAATGTCATACTTATGTACGAGGAACCGATAAGTACTACTATTATTAGCATATCCAATGAATATGCAATCGATGGTTTTATGCCCTATTTTAACTTGTTTGGGTTTTGGTATTTCTACCTTAGCCAAATACCCCCCACTCTTTCAAGTATTTGTACAAATGTTTATGACCTTTCCACAACTCATAAGGAGTTCCGTACCTACTTTTGTGTGGTTTATTTCAGAGTACAATTTTTGAGTTCCGCAATACCGTTCGACTAAGGTGAATAAAGAGCTGTAGTTTGATGAATAATCCCAGAATCTGAACAAAATTCTTCAAATGGTGCTCCATATTCCCCACCTCTGTCACTACGAACAACTTTTATTCGTTTGCTTAGTTGATTCTCAACCTCATTCTTGTACTATTTAAATGCTTATAAGACATCGTCTTTGGCCCTTAGCAAATAGACATAATAGTACATTGTGCAATCATCTATAAAAGTAATAAAATACTACCTTCTCTAGTTTGTACAAACCTTAAATCACAAATATCAATGTGAATTAGTTCTAGAAGATTCAAGTTCCTTTCAACTGAATGAAACAGTGTTTTAGCTAATTAATCCTCTACATATGTTTCGCACCAATGATTTTGATCAAATGAAATAGAAGGTAATAAATCTAAATTTACTAATTTATGTAAATATTACCATTAAATTGTCTTAACCTATCATGTCATAAGTTAGAAGACTCAATCAATTATGTAGAAGATTTATTTCTATTAATATCGAAATTACGAAGTATAGGCATTACATTCATTTTGAATAGTCCATTGGCTAAGTACCATTTTCCCACAAACAAGCCATTTTTGGTGAGTACAAAATTGTCAGACTCAAATACTAGTCTAAACCCATTTTTGCTTAACAAAGCTCTAGATACCATTTTTTTTGCGAATATCGGGAACATGCAGCACATCGATGAGTACTACTTCATTCCCTGATGTCATCTTCAGTACTACTTTACCTAGACCAACAACGTTTGATGTTGCTGAGTTACCCATGAATAGTTGTCGTCCATTAATAGGAATGTAAAATGAAAACATCTCATTATCAGCACAAACGTGACGAGTAGCGCCAGTATCTATGAACCATTCTCTCGGATTGTCCACCATATTTGTTTCAAATACAACAATTGAGAGCATTAGTTCAGACACACCGTTAGACAATTTGTCTTTCTCGATCAAGTGTACTTGGTCCTTTTTGTTTTGCTTTTTCTGTCAGCAGTCATTTGTAATGTGACCAAGCTTACCGCAGTTATAGCAATCTCCTTTGAATTTCTTAGCATTTTTCTTTTCCTTGGCATTACCTGAGTGCTTCATTTTCTTGCTAATATTTGGCTCCACCAAATTGACTTTAGCTTCCAAGCCCAAGCCCAAGCCCAAGCCCAAGCCCAAGCCCAAGACCACGACCTACGACCCACGACCAGTGACCGTGTTGAGCCGATGGCGGTGTGGACTTTTACCCAACCTACTAGCATTTAGGTTCTCTCCCCTTCAAAAACTATTGGTACTCCTTAGTGCCCAAACCCAAGTCCCAAACTTGAGCAATATAAAGTGGTTTCTATTCTTCTAGTTTTTCTATGTGAGATTGACATTTTTCAATTTCCCACCAATTTTATTCCCAATTTATTTCAACTTCAAGTGATCATCTTTTGGCATTAATTTCTCATTCACCCTAAATTGGTTTGAGAAAATAAATATGTTACATTAATTTACTCATTGAGTAGAACACACTCGATCAAAGAAATCTTTTATCCAACTAACATGACCCACTAAATAATTGGTCAAATTTTGGTCAAACCAAGTAATAAAAATCAAATTTTCCCAACAAAAACATTGTGAAATTACCTGATTACAATTTTCATTGAATTTTTGGAAAATGATGTTGTTTGTCTGGGAAAACATTCTAAAACAAATGACATAAGAAATATTGAAATTCTGTCACACAAAAACTTCTACTCGAACTATGCCAGACCAAAATAAACATCAAACCAACATCCTAATAACATCAAAAAAACTTTCTAGATAAGGTCTAATCAATAACAACACCATTCATCTTCATGTTGTGCCTAACGCTACGTAGTACAAGGTTGAAATCCATATAATATGCTTCAATCACCATCTTGCAGCGTGCTTGAATAGTTGACACGCCAAGTTACATCTGGATGCTTTTGTATTAAAGTCGTTTGCCGTTTCATGATTTTTTTCTGTTTATAATGAACTCGATGAACTTAATGACACATAACCCACAATCATGTCTACAACAATTCATAGACAATTTGTTAGAAAACCTAATAGGAAAAAATAAAAATAAAATGGTGCGGAAACTTGATTTATGAAGCCAATATAAAAAATAAATAAATAAATGTAACTATTAGATGAATAAACTGTTATTGCCCCTTACATATTTTAGTAGTTGAAGGAGAAATTGTTTTCAAAGTTTAATCTGATTCGATCTTTTTTTATTTTCTTTTCCGTACATCTTACATAACAACAAATAAATCATATTACTTGAAAGAGACAGACAGGAGGCACTGTGTTAGTATTTATAAAAGAATAATGCTATCGAGCAGCTGTTGTGCTAGAGCAATGGTCTTGGTGGCCACCCATGATAGGTGCAATTAAATGGATGATTTGACTTTGCATTTCAATGAATATGTCATTTAATGATATCTAATTGCTATCTAAACTGGTGCTAAGCACTAGTGATGCCAAATAGTATTACTTTTTATAAAATACAACATATACTGACCACATCTTAAGCACATCAGACATAATGATGTTTCATCATTTTCAGCAAACTATCAAACTTTTCCCCCAAATGCAGCACATTCATCATCCCAGATTTATGGTTATCCATATCTTGAATAAAATTTATTTATTTATTTATTTAATTCACTGTACCAATTAAGAATTTAATATAAGTATGTTACTAAGAATTACTTTCATTTGGGGGGAAATAAAATAAAGAAAAGGATATCCCAGTTCACTTCCATGAATCAATAACATAAATTTTTTGACATTATAGAAATAGATTAGGCAAAGTACTAACCCGTAATCATCTTGTGGCACGTTAGTCATGATCTTCAATCAAGTAGTTCAATCCGTTCAATGCCCTCGATGGTCTTGGGTTGCCATGCATTTATCCTCATCATAAGACAGGACGATTCCATCTTTCACAGTCAGCTTACTTGAGTTATAAACGTACAAGCATCTGTCCTTCACATCGAAGTAACCCAATGTCCAATGTTCTTTCTTCTCCATCGTGATTGGAATGATGACATGATCGACACTAGACCACCGGGTATTGCAGTGCATGTAATCTCCGTTTGCATACTCAACCAAAGACTTGAGTCATAACTGCCACAGTAATGTAATATATTTCTGACATTAATAGCAAAATGAGAAATAATATGATGGGATTGTGTGAACAAATATTACTGTAGTGATGAAAATCGATAATTAATATTATTAACGGTAGTGTGACTTGCATGTGTAGATTTCAAAGCATACATGTGAAGAAGAATATATTTAATTTTTCCCTTGCATTTCACTGAATACATCGTATGGATATTTATGGTACATTGCAAATAACTGATTACCAGAATATCTATACAATTCAAAATTTGAAACGCAGACAAATCAGCTAACAAATAAGTGATATATTTCCTAATAAATTAGAGTTAATATCTCAAGATCTTTTCAACTCCTTAACTACAATTTGTTAGGATTGTTACTTGATGCTTGTTGATTTGATCTCACTTGTAGTTGTTCCAATACGCCCTCTCAACCGAAGGGACATCTCCTTTACATGAAGGTTGTCACGTAGTATACCAAAACGAACTAAAGCTAGTGGTTTTGTTAATAAATCTGCAATTTGATCTTTACTAGATAAGAATGAAACTTTTAATTTTTTTTTTTTTTTTTTGTAAGACTTGATCATGAACAAAATAAAAGTCAATTTCGATGTGTTTCATTCGAGCGTGGAATACTAGATTTGATGACAAATAAGTTGCTCCAATATTGTCACACCAAAGTGTAGGACGCATAGACAATGGAATTTGAATATCACATAAGACTCATTGTAACCATTGAAGCTCTGCTGCTGTGTTTGAGAGAGCCTTATACTCTGATTCAGTACTACTGCAAGCAATTGTGAGTTGTTGCTTACAGCTCCATGATATCAAGTTTTGCCTATGAAATTCAATATGCTCCCACACTTCATCTATCATCGTTGTCACCTGCCCAATTTGCATCACTGAAACCATGTAAAGAATGAGTTGAGTTGTGTGTGAAGCGAATTCCATAACTAACTGTATGCTTCAGGTAGCGGAGTATCCACTTTACTGCTTCCCAATGAGTGTCCTTTAGTTGATGCTTAAACTTGGTAACATGATGCACTGCATATGCAATATCAGAATGAGTGAACCCCAAATAGTGCAACGCCCCTACTATGCTCTGATATAATTGAGGATTATTAAAATCAATCCCTTCAAATTTTGATAGATGACAAGATGTTGACATTAGGGTTAGGCAAGGTTTGTTGTGCTGCAATTTTACCTTTTTTTAACAAATCTACAGCCTACAATATGTATTTGGGGATAAACTAATCTATTATTGGAAGTTTAGGACTAAATATTATATTAAATTGAAATTGAGGAGCTTCCTTGGCAAAATTGGAGTTAACGGTTTACTAACATATCCAATTGAGCCCCCTTTCTTCATCTATATCAACTGAGAGCGGAATACAAATGGCAGAAAACGGGAAGGAAGGAAAAAAGGGAAAAAGGGGAAATGAAGAAAGGAAAAAATGAGGAAGAAGAATTGATTAAGAAAAATGAGTACAAATTTTAGCTCAAGCTGCTTGATTGATTAATTTCCATTAGCATTAAGGTGGTACAAAAAATATTGGAAAAGCTTACCGAACACCTTAGTCTGTAGCTTGTATTGAGTGAGGAAATAACTTATTTTTAGAAATAAGTATTTATTCAATTTATATTAGCTCAGAAAGTTACTTATTTCATAAAGTTATTTTGACAGCATGAATTTCAAAATAAAATGATTTTTTATATTAAATTTTTTTTAAAGTTAAATTCAATATATTTAAATAATTTCATTGAAATCACCAGAATATACCTAGGTGATTTTATTTGTGAATTCGTTTCCAAAGTGTGTGACCCTTTTATGATTATTTTACTCGCTCTACACTGGTATAAATGTGTTTCAATAGTGTATGATCAGTTATGGTGATTTTACTCGCTATGTACTATTGTGAATGAGTTCCCATAGTGTATGATCAAATTATAGCATGGGCAGCTTTGCGCACTATGACTAGAATTACAAAATGTACATTAATATTAATTGATACATGAGTATGGATATTCCAGGTATCTTTTAATGTGATTTTTCAATATTATACAACTTATCAAATTTAGACTACAGAATTTAGTTTATTCAAAGTACAGAATAAAGATTTCAACTTATAGTACTGTGAAATAATATTTTACTCATATTTAGTGACGTCAGAATTCTTATATCCATTATCCCTTATTTATTTAGAATAAAGAATAAAACATTTTATGATTCTATTATACTTCATTCTTAAAGGTATTATCAGAGTTCAGGATTTCTTAAATTTGTAAAAGAATAAGTAAGGTTTATCAGGTTAGATAAGTCCTTTTGTGTTTTATGTATTAAAAACATGGGTTCGCTGCATATTTTGTATATCTAGTGCGTTGGAGAATTCTGGTTTGTAGAGAATAGAAAATAGATAATTTCCTACAATTTTTTTCACTAGTTTACTGTTTAAGGGGTAGAAGTTCCCTATTTTTACATCATATGAATATTTTGGAAATTTTTGTTATCTTTTTAGGTGATTTTATTCCTTATTACAGAGAAACTCTATCAATTGTTTTTATAAAAATGTGTCATAGTCAAAGTTGCTTTGGTGGTGGGTCCAGCATTTAGCTAGTATTTACGATCGGCACATGTCACATTTCAGGTCCACTAGGGTGATTCGAGACATGTTGTGTCAATTGATATCATAGCTTGGTCATAGAATCGGTAGGCATGCATCGCATCTATTTTGATTTTATTCTCAACATGTCATACATATTTGTAGGTAGTTTATAGCTCATGGTGGTAAGACACAGGTTTCAAGATGTGCTGCATCAATCCTATGTTGCTTCTAATACTGGATATTAGAAAAGATAGTATGGTCGAGAAATCAGTTCATTAGACTCATAAGCAGCTACAACATGGAAATGTAGCTCAAAATATAGCTGATAAGATTGCTACAGTTTTTAGTGTTGCTCTACGTAGCACAGATAAAGAGCAACTAAATTGGGAGCTAAAGTATTTAGAGGCATGACGGATCCCACAGCAGTTGAATCTTGAATGATCAACACTGAAAGAGTGTTTGATGTCATGAGTTGCCCTGATTATATGAAACTATGCCTGGCTACCTTTTTGTTGAAGGAAGTGCATATGATTTGTGGAGGTCGGTACAGAGTAAATATATTGGTCTTTTTGTGATCACGTGGGTTGATTTTAAGAATGATTTCAATGAGTACTATTGGCCTTATTTTATAAAAATGAAAAAAAAAATGAGTTTTTAAAGCCAATATAGACGTCTGCTGTGGTTGAAATAGTAGAAAAAGTTTGTCAAATTATTAAAATACGCTACAGTTCTTATAGCTGATGAAGCGATAAATGTAGAAAATTCGAATATAGTTTAAGGGAAGAAATTAGATCAGTAGGAACAACAACAAGGTATGAAAATTTTGGTAAACTTGTAGAAGCAGCGTTGAGAGTTGAGAAAAGTCATTCTGAGCAATAGAGTGAAAAAGAACGAATCAGACCTAGAGTTGATGGTGGCAATCAAACATGGGCAGGAGTCTCTATCAATAGACCATCGAGGAAGGATAAAAAAAGAGTTGGATTAGGTTTTTCCACTCCTGGTATCTTCTTGTCCATATCTCATAGAAGTCATAACTTGATATTGAGCCAGAGATCAGTGCAGCATCCAGTGTATAGCTGTACTCAGACCGTGGGATATTTTTAGGGATAATTTACTCCTAGACATAGTGATAGTTCCAGTAGTGCTAGGTTTCCTCGGTGTCAGTCATGTGGGAAATTTCATCAGGTGAGTGCCTTAAGGGCGTCGATGTTTGTTGTCACTATGGTCAAATCGGGTACATGAGGAGAGTTGTCCAATTCTCTTTCAACGTGGTGTATCACAATTGACATCTTCACAATTGGGTGATGGTATTTATAGGCAGAATCAGAACCAAGACACGTTGGAAGGTAAAACAGGTACTACTGGTGTGGTTCAATCTAATGTCGCTGGAATGAATGGTGCTCGACCAAACGTCCAAGGACTCGGGGGAGAGTTTTTGTAGTGACTCAACGTGATGTAGATAAGTCACCGATGTAGTCATGATTACGTTATCTATTTTTTTATAAAAAGGCTCGTTCTTTAATTGATTCAGGTGCTATACATTCATTTATTTCATATGCATATGCTATTTATGTAGAGCATATGTCAAAATCATTAGACAGTGATTTGGTGGTAGCGACTCCCCTAGGAAATTCACTTTTAACTAATAGTGTGTATAAATATTGTGTGATTAGAGTGAATTATCAAAAGTTGAAAGATAATTTGATTCCACTTGATATTCATGATTTTAATGTTATATTGGGTACAGACTTCTTAGTTGCAAATCATGCTTCAGTTGAATGTTTCCACAAAGAATTGGAAAAGAGTTTTAAATTGCTCTTAGTGGTGAATGGAGAATTTTGCCATCATGTATCATATTCGAACTTGATACTGGAAGATTGCTTAAAAAAATTATCATGCAAATTTATATCATGTGATTAACACATGACAACCTTTTCTACGCAATCTTCTAACATCAAGTGCAGATATGGTACATGAAAGAAATATTCTCAGTTCACTACTAAGAATAATTTCAGGCTCCCCTGACCTTCTGAACAACACATCTTTCAAAAACAGTCAACTGAAGCATGATTTATAGCTAAGAAGTTAATGCCCAATATAACATCAAAATCATGAATATCGAAGTGGAATCATATTAGTTTTCAACTCCTGATCCTTCACTCTAATCCCACAATCTTTGTACACACTGTTAGCTAAAAGTGAATCTCTTAAGGGAGTCACTATTACCAAATCATTATCTAACGATTCCAACATATGGTCCGCATACATAGTGTGTGCATATGAAATAAATGATTATGTAGCACATGAATTAATTAAAGAATGAGTATTTTTATCAAAATAGATAACATACCCATGACTACATCTGGTGGTCAATGCAAAAACGTTTCCCTGAGTCTTGGGATTTACTGTCTAGCCCTTCTGTCTAGTGACACTATCGCTAGTGACATTAGATTAAAGAATCATGGTAGCAACTTCTTTACCTACCAATGTATCCTAGTTCTGACTTTACCTAGACATACCATCACCTAGCTATAAAGATACCCCTTGTGATACACCAACCTGTGATGGGCACTCTCACCTTATGTGCCCAATCTAACCACGGTGATAACAAACATCGACGATCTTAAAGCACTCACCTGAATGAAATTTTCCACATGACTGACACTAAGAAAACCTAGCACCGCTAGAACTATCACCATGTCTAGAAGTAAATGATCCATAGAAAGATTCTTGGGTCTAAGTATGGCTATGCCTTGGCTGCTACACAGATCGCTGGCTCAATCTCAAGATGAGATTTGGACTTGAAGCTACCAAAGTAGAACTACCTAATCCAAATTTTCTACTATCCCTCTTCAGTAGTCCATTGATAGAGACTCCTACCTATATCTAATTACCACCACTAAATCTAGGCGTTATTTGTTCTTTACCACTATGTCGCTCAAAAAGACTTTTCTTAACTCTCAACGCTTCTTCTGCCAATTTACCACTTTACTACTTTCACCACCGATCTAATTATTTTCCTCAAATCATATTTGAACCTTCTAATTTATCATCTTCATCGCTACATGAGTTGCAGCATATTTTGATAATTCCATAAACTTGTTTTGATATTCAGCCATAGTAGATGTCTATACTAGCTTCTGAAACTCATTTTGCTTTTCATTTTTATATGAATGAGGCTAGTAGTATTCATTGAAATCATTCTTAAAATCAGCTCATGTGATCATAGAATGATCAATATATCTACTCTGTATCGATCTCCACCAATCATATGCACTTCCTTCTATCAAAAAGTATCCTATCATCATGACAACAAATGACATTGAGCACTCTTTCAATTTTGATCACTCAATATTCAACTACTGTTGGATTAGACGTACATGTAAACATTTTAGCCCCCAATTTAGTTGCTTGTTCAGTATTATATTCTTTATCTGTGTCGCGTATAGCAGTAGAAACAAATATAGTCATCATATCAACTATATGATCATTCTAAACTACATTTTCATGTCGTTGCTGCTTCTGAGTCTGATGAATTGATTCTTCGACCATACTATTTTCTCTAATATCCTATCTATCAAAAGCAACGTGTAATTGAGGCAACACATCTTGGAGCCTGCGAGTCTAATCACTATGAGCTGACTTGCCTACAAATATGTATGACATACTGAGAACAAAATCAAAATAAATACGATGCAAGCCCACAGACTTTATGACCATGCTCGTACCAATTGACATGACCATACTAATGTTCTCGAAACGTAACGTGCGCTGATGGTAAATACCAATTAAGGGTCGGACCCACTACCAAGAAACTTTAACTTGCTTTAACTATGACATATTTTTATTAAAAAATTAACAATCTCCTCTGTAATTGGACTAAAACCACTTGAAAAATAATGATAAATTTTCCCAAAATATTCACATGATGTGAAAATAGGGAACACTTGTTCCTCTAATAGCAAACTAGTCAAAATAAAGTGAAGGAAATTAGATATTTACTATTCTTTACAAACAAAAAGCCCCAAGTGCACTAGAGATACAAAATATGCAGCAAACACTTGTTTTTAATACATAAAACACAAAATGGTTTATCCAACTTGATAAGCATGTACTCCAAAAGAAATATAAACTATAGTAAATGACAAAATGAGTCATACAACTAATATCAATATGCAGCTCGACTCGATGGATCGATGGCTCTAATGCTTCTCAACGTAGCTACTATGAGATAAGAAAAATGATGACAAAATATATGAGTTTTTAACTCAATGACTGTATAGTTCTCAAATAAGTATATTTTTTTCATTTATACATATTTGTTGAAAAACTCTTTCTTATTTTATTACAACTTTAAGAAATTCTTAACTCTGATAATACTTTTAAGGCTAAAGTATAATAGAATCATAAAATTCTTTATTCTCAATAAACAACTATAAAGTATAACCGATATGAAAAATCTGATATCAATAAATATGAGTAAAAATATGATTTTAAGGTACTATGAGCTGAAATTTTTATTCTATAAACTGAATAAATGAAATTTTGTAGTTTAAAATCTGATAAGCTATATAATATTGAAAAATCACATCAAAAAGGTACCCGAGATAACCATGTTCATGTATCGATAAATATCAATGTATACGACAAAGCTATTAACTTTTGAAATTCTATAATCCTGTAATTATAAGATTCTGAAATTCTCTGGTCATATGCACGTGTGCTGCCCAAAGATTATAATCTGGTCATACATTATGGAAACACATTCAAAATAGTGTAGAGTTGGTAAAATCACAATAACTGGTCATACACTATGGAAACACATTTACACCCGTACAGAGCAAATAAAATAATCATATATGGTCATACATTGTAGAAACACATTCACACCAGTGCAGACTATGATAAAATCACTTGTATACTTTTTGGTAGTTTTAAAATAATTTTAGATATGCTGAAATATGTAATACTAATATAACATTCCAATGAAATTATTTAACTAAATTAAATTTAACTTAAAAAGAACTAATTGTAAAATTCATTTTATTCTGAAAATTGTACTATCAAATAAACTATATAATAAGTAACTTTCTTGTCTAATATAAATTTTATAAATACTTATTTCTAAAAAATAATTTTTTCCACTTACTCAATACAAGCTACATGTTATGATGGTCGATTGACTTTTCCAATATCTTCGTCGCTACCTAAAATATGATATAAAATAATCAATTTAACAACTATCACACTAAGTAGCTCTTAATATTTAATTACCGAATACTAAAACTTGATTTCTCAGTACCTGAATAAATTATCTAATTTTCTTTAATCACTTGGAGCCAATTCCACTTTCTAATCCCTTCACTAATATATAATCCATCAAAATAATCTTCATCTCAAGCATAAAAATAATTATCCTGTCTTCTATTCTAGTGAAAACTTGAAATCACACTTTCACCAATTTAATTTACGTCTTGTTCCATAAATTCATTCCTTCAAGTGAGTGTTTCATCATCACAATCATTTTCACAACTATCTTTTACTCAAGAACCCAAATAAAAAAATCTAGGATTTGCTAAAAATAGCATTACTTACCTTAATGCAAATGAAAAGTAACCCATCAAGAAGCTCATGATAGAAATCGTAATTCATTTCCCTCAATCTGAAATTTAAACCAACAAATTAAAACCATAGAATTTTTAACATAAATTATACCTATAATTCTTGAAGAGAATACGAAGAATGAAACTCAAGCTTAGCCAGCCTACCTCTTTTTCCTCCTTTTTTTCTTTTGTTCCTTTCTTATTTATTTCCCCTTTCTTTCCTCTCTTTTCAAGTTTTCTACCCTCTGTATAGGGATGTTAACGAGTTGAGCCAAGCTTAGTCGAGTCAGCTCAAGAGCCGAAACTTAAAGCTCAGGCTCTGCTCGAATAAAAATGTTTCGGATTTTTTTTTTTTTTTTTTTTTTTGCCCTAGCTGAGCGTAAAAAAATCTAGGCTTGACCCGAGCTTTGGGCTCGAGCCTAGCAAGTCAACTTGCTATTTTCGTATTTTTTAAAAAAATTTATGACAAATTTAAATTTTTTTAAGGAGTTTAAAATTTGTGCAATTTATACGAATTATGAATTAAATAAAAGTTACAACCCTTCTCTTTTTTTGGGGCTTGGGACCAACTACAATCAATGTAGACGGAGTTAAAATTGTATACGAATAAAATATTTCGTGCACAATTCTTTTGAAACAAATAAATTTTAAAAAAATACATATTTTTTTAAAATTAATCAATTTAAAATCTAACAATATCCAATCCTTGAATCTGTTATAATTATTCGGCCATTATACTATTAACTTGTTCTTGAATACATAATTTCGAGCATTTCCAATCCTTCAAGCATATTAAAGCCTTCAATATATCTTCGTTTAGTCTTGATCGTTTGTCTAAAAAACTCGACCACCTAAATTAAATGCAGCATCCGATACTATTGTAGACACCAGATGTGTTAGTAGACCATGTGCGATTTTTGATACAATTGAATATTACCTTTCATTACACCTTTATCGTGATAGAAGTTGAAACTAGAATATTACAAGTTAAAACTGATTAAAATAAATTGATATGAAACTCAAAATTTTAATACATATTTATAGCAATATATATATATATATGTATATATTCTATTCGATTCAATCAAATTTGAATTTCAAAATCAAATTTAAAATTTGATGTGTACAACACATGTTACACATAGCTGCCTGCCAATTGCCTTATCAAAATTAAAATTTTTTTTTTTTTAAGTTTTGCTAGCACCTACTGACTTTTTTAGGCTCGTCGAGCCACACGGGCTGTCTTGGCCCGAGTCTCAACTCGATTCTATCGAGCCACGAGCTGTCCAAATAGACAAGCCACATTGACACCTCTACCTCTATATCGGTTTTCCGCCTATGGCTTCTACATGAATGAAAATGGGTCCAAGTGGTGTGTTTAGCGGAGCACTAAATCTGAATTTGCAACCAAGTCCTTCACATTCTATTCTACAAAATATTTAGTCATTAACTTCCCTTAATAGATAAGTACATCCCCAAAATTTTATTTTATCCTTCTTAAGCCTTTAAGTATCTTAAATTGTAAAATAGACCCCCGAGAAAACCATTTATTCAATTAAAGTCCCCATTTGACTTTGGATTAGTCGAATTTTTTACTTTGAATGAATGATCTTGACTTTTGACTAGCATAAAATGGGTCTCGACTCAGTTTTTATTAGGTAAAACTTGAATTTAGTGTTTCTGTACTATTTTTACATAGGCAATTAAGAAATCTCTGGATTTTATGGTAGAATTTTTTTTTCCCCATTTGATTTACTCTCTTCAAGATTTCACAAATGTAGTTTTCGAAGATGTATGCCTTGTTTTCATAGTTTGACCTCTGTCACCACGTAGACATATCTGGTGCTTAGAACGACTTCTCTGCTTAGACCTTCTACTCAGTAAGATGAATTTAAATGATAGTCTAAGATGAATTATTTAACAAAAATCTGAATAATTGCTTCCATAAAAATCAGCTTTCTGAATGTTCAAGTATCTATCTTTAGTTTCAAATGAATGTAACACGGCATCTTGGCAATTTATTTGGCTTTCTTCATGGTCATGGTGCCTCCGCCTAAGTCACTGTTCTAGAATTTTAAGAATTCAAGATGGTGGTGTTAATCGAAAAGAGTATTCTGTAAAACTGAATGCTATAATAATCGGATTCGATGACTGCTAAGAAACTACCAATGACTCGTATAATGCTTAAGAAATACCAATGACTCGTATAATGCCGCCTTTAAGAGTTCAGAACACGAAGAAGAGTTCATTACCAACTCCGGATTTGGATAGCCTGTTTTGTCCTTCATGGACAAATTGCTCAAATTATATATTATGAAATGTAATTCGACGCAACCTGTTTATGTACACAATTCATAATTCGCATATAACCTTGGATCCTTCGAATATTTGGCCAAAATAAACAATATTGCTTAGACTTGGGATGTCAAAAATTCCAATAATAATTCCTTCATATGTTAGGGATGTCACAATATTCGGCTGAAGTAATTGGACAAAATTTAGTTTTACAGGATGCAAGTTCTGCATATCCAATAAAACTATCAAGATACTGTTGGGAAAAATCGCCTCGAACGCAAGAATTGAGATTAATGACGAATTGAAATAACAAAGATCACAAGAAAAAGAACAAGATTAAAGTAGAGAAAATAGAGGAGAAATTGGCAGAGGAACCGATGTTTTATTCAATAATAAGGAGAGAATACAATATAAACTTAACAATCTAAGCTTCTACTTAATTGAAAGAAGAGCATCCCTATCTAAGCTTCTACTTAATTAAAAGAAGAGCATCCCTATTTATACTACACGTACAAAACCTAGGGACATGTCAAGATATGGAAATAATGAAGAAAACGTGTAAAAGGCAACCAAAACAAGATTTTATTACCATAAATCTCAGATCTTGTTTGATATTTTCCAATCCCAATTGATCACGTTTCTTCCTTATATGGTAACCCAATTTGGGTCACCAGTCCCAACAATCTCCACCTTGACCGAAATTTCAGTGCAATAAACTTCAAAATTTCTCCACCTGAGAAATGACTCCGTCTGCATCGAAATGAACAGTCTCTTCAAACAGTAACCAAAACTCTCCATCACACAAAAAACATCTTCCTCTGCCCGGCATCCACAAGCACTACAAAAAAAAGCGGCTTCAGAAACGGAATTATCTGTCACTGAAGCCCCGAAATATGTTGGAAATGAGCTTCAGAGACGGATTTCGTCCGTTGATAAATCCGTCGGCAAACACCCCGCCGGTAAAATTAGCGACGGATTATATTAGCTGTCGGTGAATAGTGACGGAAATAAACCGTCGCAAATCACCTACGGAATATGCAGTCGCAAATTACCTACGGATTTTGTCGTTGCAAATTACCTATGGATTATTTGCGTCGATGATTAGCAACAGAATTCCGTCTCTATTTCCGTCGCTAATTTGAATGAAATTTTTTTTAAAAAAATAATATATTGCAATTGTTTTCTCCCTGCAAAAGACATTATTTTCTTAATAAGGGTAACGTAAATTTAGATCAGTCATCAATCAATTTACTGTTAAAACACAAAGTTATATTATTCAACCTATCTTTAAAAATTTGTAGCCAAAAGTAGAACCATTGTATGCTGCCCACTGCCCAGATTAAATTGCTAGTTCTTATCCTATTCTTCCTAGTCTTTGTTTATGCCTCAGTGCTATTTTTGGGCAATGTAGAGTAGTTAGACACGGTTGAGGAATTTGACTCTCGCAGGACAAGATTGAACACTAATATTCTGGCACAAAAGATAACTTTGAGGATTTTGGATTTGTTGCGGGTCCTGTGAGAATCTTATTTTGATTACAAATGTGCTCAAATAGCCTCAAAGACTCCAAGTTTCATTAGCTTATGCCTACATAGTTGATCCCTACATATGTTGTTTCATTAGACTCCAAGTTTCATTAGCTTATGCCTACATAGTTGATGCCAACAAATGTGCTCAAACAGCTTCAAAGACTCAAGCACGTCATGAACCAGTGGCTTATACCTAAATTCATGCTGTATACCCAAGCACACAAAACAACCCTCAAACAATTCTTTCAATTATTTCCTCAATCTCTTTATCCCCAGCTGAGGGATCATTTAATTGAACGTAGCAATTCTTATTAGCAAGGGAAAATAAATTATCCTCAAGGGTTTCTGGATCTTCATAAAGGCATTCAAAGATTGTGGATATGATCTCTTCTGAGAGGGATGCAAAGGGATAAACCTAACCCAAGTGAAGTGATGCCCTCTATGACCATCATCAGGAAGTTTTATTTCTCTTTTACTCAGTTTTGGAGTCAATATATATGATATATACAAAAATCAAGAACTAAAATCATCTTACCTCCATAGGTTGCTAAAAAAATTGTATCTTAATAGGAAAGGAAATTTTTTTCAAACAACATACCTTAATGTAATACTAGTAATGACATTCACACACAAGAAACAACAGACAGGCTCTGATATTGAAACAAGTCAAAGAGATGCAAGTTTCTTCTTATTTGTAGGAATCAATAATCTCATCAAAGACGACATAAATTTGACAAAATTTCTGTGCAAGTCAAAATATACATTTGCCAATTTACAGAATTCCCAACTTTTTAAAGAGAAAACTTTTTGATGGCATATATGTTCTTCAAACATATATAAACCTCAGGGAATAAAAATAATATAGCAGTGTAGCTACATCTCAAACTCCAATCTACCCAGAAACCTCAGGAAAACCGAAATGTATGTCAATCGAAATATATGCAACAGAGACAGCAGACATTTGACATTTCGCCATTAAACAACACATAAGTGAGCAAGTACCCATTTATTGTAAGAAACTTCAAAAGGAGTTCAACTACAGGGGCATGGAAGAAAATCCAAAAATAACAAGTAAATCGAAACATCATTGGCGACAACCCACAGTTCGAAATGTACAGTTCCAGCAAATGGGCATTGAGATTGCAGATGTAACACAGAGAAGGGCTTAAATCCGTAAACGAAAAGGTGAAGTAGCAAAGTGTATGAAGCAGCCGTGATGAAATTGTAGAACATAAACCAAAAAATAAACCCAAACAAATTACAGTATGCTACGAAACCTACCCGTTTCTACGACGGAAGAAGCGACGCAGGGTTCGCCGTGACAGACAACTGCAGACAATGGTCGTTGGCTGGGTTCAACTGGAAAGCGGCAGAAATCGATGCTGCGTGAGGTGGAAAGCTAGAGAACGGCGTCCGGTGTCGAAAGAAGGTTTGGGGAAAGCTTTGGGTTCGATCTTCTGGGTTCGATTTTCCTGATTTTGGTGGAAAATGTTTTACCACCTCTGAGACGGGAAATGAATTTCAAGGATTTCAGGGAAAATAGGAATTTGGCATATCAAACGTGGTAAAAAGTGGGAAAATGGAATTTATTTTCCTAGTTATTTGGAAAATATGGCTTATCAAACAGGCCTAAAATTTTAGGTGGGAATTAAAAATTTTTGAGTTTTCAGACGAAATTTTTTCGATGGTAACTATGTAATACTTTTAAAATTTTACTTACAATGTTTACCAACAAATTTTGACGTTGTCACCAAATTATTTAATTTATTATTTATTATTTTTAATTTTTTACCGACGGATTAGTAACAAAAATATACCAACGAAAGTCTTCCGTTAGTAATTCTGTTGTTAATTAAGTATTTAATTTTTAATAATGAAAAAGTAATAATTCATTGTTGATTTGTTGTTAATCCGTAGGTATTAGCAACGGAAGACGTTCGTTGACAAATATCTGTCTCTATTGCCTCACTTTCTAGTAGTGAAGCGACACCTGAACCGTGAACCCGGGTTCCCAAAATTCCAACAAGGAATTGATTATTGACCAAACATGGTCGAAGCACTCCCTGTAGCAGAATCTACTCCAGATGCATGATCAGAAGGCCCCTTACTAGAACTGTCACCTTCAACGATCCCAAATGCATTGCAGGCATCTCCAATACTGTACCTATGCTCCATGAGCCCAACACTAGTATGTGAATACAGTGAATCCACTGTAATCAGTGGCAAAGCGAAATCACCAACGCTCCCCTGAGCAATGTTCTGAACTGACCCAAAGTCTGTCATAAGAGGTACTGTACCAAATTGAATTTCCACCACAGTGCTGAACTTGTCCAAATGTCTCTTAATTGGTTCTGTGCTCCCCTACAAGATGTACAAATGAGACTTCATCCGTCCCTCCAATACAACCTGAGCATCCTTCGGACCTTCAATGCTCCACCTCCACCAGAGAATTTATACCCCTTTGCATCTAGGGTACTTAGCGAGATGAGATTCCTTTTCAAGTCTGGAACATGGCGAACCTGATCAAGTGTTCTGATTGTCTCATCCTGCAACCTCAATCTGACCCGACCGATCCCAGCAACCCGGCAAGATTGGTTGTTTCCCATGACAACTCCACCTTACTTCACCGCCCCATATGTTTGAAACAAGTCCCGATTGGGACACATATGGTGCGAACATGCCGAATCAAGAATCCACTCCTCGTCAGGCTTGGACTCCACGTCAGATACCACAGTCACCATCACATCACCACCATCAGATAAATGCTCGATAAGGTTAGCATCATCCGAATTAGAAGATTGCCCCCTATTATTTGCAACTGAATTACCTTTAGCCTATAACTTGTCGCAATCCCTCTTGACATGCCATTTCTTCTTGCAGTAGAAGCAATACACATTGCTGAAGTTCCTTTTCGGTCTACTCCCTCCGTCGATCACCATGAGAAACCAGAGCGTCCCCATCCCTTGATGTAGTAGCTCCAACCAAATGCTTCATCTTCTCCTTTGAGAATAAAGTATCGTAAGCATCTTCAATGGTCAACATGTCATGACTGTACAAGATCGTGTCCCGAAACGACGAATAAGAAGTGGGTAGAGAACACAACAGAATCAAGGCCAGGTCGTCCTCATCATATTTTACCTCCAACATTTCCAGATCTGCAACAATTTCCTTGAACACAGCCAGGTGGTCTTCCAGTGATCCTCCTTCTGCCATGCGATGGGAATACAGCCTTTGCTTTAGATGCAGTTTGCTCGTGAGACTTTTGGTCATACATAACTGCTCCAGTTTCAACCACAAAGAAGCCGCCGTTTTCTCCTTCAAGACATCCTGCAGAATATTATTGGAGAGATGAAGATGAATATGCGATAAAGCCTTCCTATCTTTCCGTTGTTTCTCCTCTATTATCCAGCTGGCATTTTATCAAAACCCAGCAGAGCATCGTCCAAATCTATCAGCACCAACACAGCCCTCGTCTTAACTTGTCATAGCGAAAACTTTGTATTGCGATCCAGCAACGGAATATCATATTTCAATGAAGTCATCTCTGAAAAATCTCAATCAAATCACAAAGAACACGCAACATTGGCTCTGATACCACTTGTTGGGAAAAATCGTCTCGAACGTAGAAATTGAGATTAATGACGAATTGAAATAACAAATATCACAAGAAAAAGAACAAGATTAAAATAAAGAAGATAGAGGAGAAATTGGCAGAGGAACCGATGTTTTATTCAACAATATGGAGAGAATACAATGTAAACTTAGCAATCCAAGCTTCTGCTTAATTGAAAGAAGAGCATCCCTATTTATACTACACGTACAAAACCTAAGGACATGTAAAAATATGGAAATAATGAAGAAAACGTGTAAAAGGCAGCCAAAACAAGATTTTATTACCATAAATCTAAGATCTTGTTTGATATTTTCCAATCCCAATTGATCACGTTTTCATATGGTAACCCAATTTGGGTCACCAATCCCAACAGATACCGTTTTGTTATTGGATGAATCAGATAAGATCATTGAGATACTAAATTTTTAAGATATGGTTCGCGCATGACTTGAAATTTGACGATCATTTTATCTCGAGGAGGCCAGCAATCTTTGATCACTGGATCATCCGAGAAGTTCTGCATCCACGCTGATAGCAGTGGTAATTTCTCTTCATCTACCAATTTCTGATCAATTATCTCTTCCAGGATGCCGATCAAATTAACTGTCCAACCAAATGCAATATCAAGATATCCGATTGTCTCTCCCCCGAAGAATTTCTTGTCTTTCAGCTGCTCTTCTATGAGTTTCAGGTTCTGGACAGCTTCAACGATAGCTTCTTCTTGCTGTTTACCTTGAGTAATTAATACCTTCCATATTGATGAAAAAAGCTGCATTGCACAATGAAGGGTATTATTAAGAAGAGTTTGTATAATACTTGCTACAAGAGAAACTAGAATATCACGTTCTGGACGAAAGAGCCCAGATTTGCTTTCCCGAACTCGTTGTCCCTTTATTGTCCCCCAATACATCATTTATACATTGGAATCTTTTCATTTTCTATGAAGAGATGATGTGCCAAGGTATCAAAAATGTATTGGGGGATAGCAAATTCGACCTGCAAATCTCAGTATGTATGACTTATCTAGGATAAAGGGGATCGAAAGTTTTGTACGGCAAGGGATTCTTGTACCTTCTCATCTCCAAATTTTGCCCAGAAACGTGCTTCAGCCTTATCATAAGGATCTCGTGGCAAAAGAGGACATTGTTTCCATGTCTCGTCAATATACTCGAGAATTACAAGTGACTCACAAATTGGCTTTCCATTGTGCACAAGTACGGGAACCTTTTTGTTAACAGGATTATACTGCAGGAGTGAAGCACTCTTGCTGCTGAGATCTTCGAATATGGTCTCATATTCTAAGCCCTTAATCTTGAGCGCATGTACGACCCTCAAAGCAAATGGACTCGACCATGTCCTGAAAAGTTTCAATTCTTCAGCCATTTCATTCTAACTTTGTGACGACCAAGTGTCTATTTATACAATTTTTTCCGTTCTTTAATGTATCATCCACGTTATAGATGTTACATTCTTTATGAATCCCATCAGTAATTTGGATTTGTTTCTATCTGTATGCTCTGACTGTTTTCGTCATATCTTGATTATGGGGGCGGCTGCAATATGAGGGCCGGTCGAATAACCTTTACTTGAGGTCGATGTTTTCTATGATGTTTTGACATTTTGCTTGTAAAGTATCAATTTTACATTGGCATCTACATCATTTTGCATAGAAAATTCTGATTTTGATATTATCCCACGTTGTATCATATGGAAAATGGTCCCGCAGCACTATTATTAATGGGGGTGTATAGAACATGACAACAGGTAGAGTAGCCTGGGAAAATGCTCCCTCAGCACTATTATTAGTTTTGATATTATCCTACGTTGGTATTATCCTACATTGTATCATAACCGAACCCAAATAATCACAAAATGGTATAAAGACTCGTATTCTTTATTTTCCATCCATCTGCTATCCTTCGATTGACTTTTCAGTGAATCGTTCTTACTACAAGTAATCCTCAAAACTGATGATGGTGCCTAACTGAGAATCAACAATTTAAAGACCAAGTCTCGAATTTTCAATAACGAAGATTCATTCTAGACCCTGATTGTTTCCACAATGAGCCGAAATTAATCTTAATCTGGTTCTCTAGAACTCCACCAAAAAGATTTGGAGTGGAGTACATGGAGGTGAGAAGGCACAGAAAATTTTCAGTTTGTGCTTGTGTGCCACTGGGATTTATACCAAAACTGAACTTCTTTCGATTTACTAAGTTGCAAAAGCTTAGTGTAAGACTCTTCTTAGCAAAGGATGAAGAGGGAATGAATAGTTCAAATAAGGAAATCCATCTTACCAGATTATATCAAATCATATTTATGATTGCTATTGTCTACTCGAATAGAAACAATTACAACTGATCTGATCTTTTATGATTTGTCATTTTAGACAACGGTTCATGTCCATTTTTGAAATTATATCTTCTTACGTGTCAACATATCCCTACTACCTCTCCGTCCTATTAGTTTTCTGCACATTAGGACATTCTAACAAACTGTTAGAATGCAAAGAAATAGTACCAGCGCGGTGCGGCCACTGTTGGCACTCCAATACTCAAATCAAATGTTGGGATTTGGAGTTTTGGATATTGTATACCATTTACTACTGTATACTTTTTACAGGTGTAAGTCTAGAGTATTTTGAGTTTAGGGTATTTTTGAGACTTTAATTATTGAATCGGTTGATTTGGACTATTGTCAGCAAATTATCAACCATGTCATTGTCGTATTTGATTTGGCACCTTCTTGTACGCCCCTCCCCCCGGCCCCCCTGTACCGTGCAGGGCCACGTAGCTTTTTCACCATTTTGGGACCCTCCTATTTACCATATGTTGTGCTTGTGAGTGGTCCTTCACTTAGTTGTCTTAGAAATGTCAAATATTGTTCGTTATCTTTCTCATTTGAAAATTGTTTGCAACTAGTATGAGATTATGGCCCCGTTTCAAATTAAAATCAGATTTTAATTTAAATTAAATAATTAATATTTATCATATTTTTTATGGATACTACAGTTTTTCTATCAAATATTTCAAAAACTTCTATCACAATCTACTAAAAATATAATTTTAATCCCCCACAAAACACTCACTATATATATCTATGCCTCTTTTGGGAAGATCGTGCAATACCCTACTGTAACCCCCAGGAACTTATGTCCCGGATGTTACTCAAATAATTCATTTAGTCATTATAAAAGTTGATTTACACACTATAATATAAAAATAAAAGAACTTTGTGAAATAAAATAAATTATTTTATATCTCATAATATGTCAAATAAATTCAATCAGCTAATGAAATTTAAATCCATTGATTTTGAAAATAAAATTCTCATTGCAAAATAATTTTCTAACTAAATATTGAAAGACAATTTAAATTCTTGATCCCACGACACGGACTCTACTAGCAATCTCAACCTCCAAGTCCAATCAATCAAGCATCCGTAAAATATTTTAAATATAGAATAAGTATACGAATTCACCACTACAGTTTAATATAAAAAGCAAGGAAATTATACACATAACATAACTTTTCTAGTGGGATAGAAACCTGATCGTCTCATTCTCACTTAGGTCATATCCATTCTCAATCTTCACTTAGGGTATTTAGCCCTATGGCTGGTTTTCGTATAGATCTACATAATAATACCCTATAATATTACCCACAAGATCCTTCTTTAATTTGAATCACATAATAGAACATAAATTACTTAACTTAAAACATTAAAAAGTAAAAACACAAAACCTCTTGGCACATATATTGAAATCCACAGCTTATTCATTAAATTGCTTGTATACTTGAGCTACTTACGACTGAAAATTCTTACGAACGAATCTCGAAGATGCTAGAAAAATATTTTCTTCTCTCTCTCTCTCTCTCTCTCTCTCTCTCTCTCTCTCTCTCTCTCTCTCTCTCTCTCTCTCTCTCTCTCTCTCCCCTTCTCCAAGTTTGTGTAAAATGAAGTGTAACAACAAGAGACTATTTATAAGTGTGATTTGATAAGAATAGTTACCTAATTAGGATTTTAATAGGACTCTTAATTCAAATTTAGATTAGTCTTTCAATAAACAAACTTACCATGAAATTCAAATTTTAAAAAATTATAACTATATGATGATAAGATTCTAGTGTGGATATGTGCAAATTTCAAGATTTATCTAAATATTTTTATATTAAATAATTCGATAATAATTTAATGGATATCCAAAATAATATTAAAATTTAATTTCGTGTAAAACTCATATATATTCAATTTTTAAGAATATTAACACAAAGTCCCTTGAAAATGTTAAAGTTCTTAAGCCACCCTAAAATCTCAAAACTTGCATTTATACTTCATAATATATTGTATTACATCCTCCGCTCCTTAAAAAATAAATTCATTCTCGATATTTATCTTGGTTATCGAAGAGTTGTGGATATTTAGCTTTAATATACGTCTCGCATTCTCAAGTGGACTCTTCAACCGCTTGATTCCGCCGCTGAACTTTTACCAATGGAGTTTCTTTATTTCGAAGTATTCGAAACTTCCTATCCAAAATGGCTATTAGAGCTTCCTTGTAAGTTATGAATGTCTAACTCATAGAAACATGAAAGACATGCTGGTCGTCGATTAGAAGTTGATCATGCCGGTCTCGATGTCGTGTGGATCGAAATTTATATAAAACTATAACATAATCTAAATTTTAATTTCAAAAAATCCGGAGAAACGATTGACTGAGCTCTGATACCATGTTGTAATGCTCTGAACTTGTCCCGAAAGTTACTCGGATAATTCCTTTAGCCATTATAAAAGTTGATTGACACAATGTAATACAAAAAATTTGAAGAACTTTGCGGAATAAAATAAACTATTTTATGTTTCATAATATGTCAAACAAATTCAATCCACTAATGAAATGTAAATCCATTGATTTTGAAAATATAATTCTCATTGCAAATAAATTTCGAACTAAATATTGAAAAAAAAAATTAATTCTTGATCCTGAGACACGGACTCTGTTAGCAGTCTCAATCTCTAACTCTGAAAACATTTTCTTTTCTTTTACTTTCTCTTCTTTCTTCTCTCTCCTTTTTTTCTTTCTTTCTCACGTTTTTCTCTCTCTTTTTGTACTTTTTTTCCTTTTCTCTCTCCCTTCTTTTCTCTCTTCCTGTGTTCTTTTTCTCTCTGAATTTGTGTGAATTGAAGTGCAACAACAAAAAGGTATTTATAGGTGCAATTTGATAAGGATAGTTACCTAATTAGAATTCTAATAGGTCTCTTAATTCAAATTTAAATTAGTATTTCAACAAACAAACTTATTATGAAATTAGAATTTAAAAAAATTGTAACTACATGATGATAAGATTATAGTGTGGATATGTGCAAATTTCAAGTTTTATCTAAATATTTTTACATTAGATAATTATATAATAACATAATAAATATCCAAAATAATATTAAAATTTAATTTCGTGTAAAACTCATATATATATCTATATATATATATATATATATCTATATATATATATATATATATATATATATATATATTAGTAATATTAACACAAGATCCCTAGAAAATGGTAAAGTTGTTAAGTTATTCTAAAATCTCAAAACTTACATTTATGTCTCATAATATATTGTACGTATTTTTGGGTATTACACATATTGTCGCCATAATAAGCATCACGAAAATATATTTAACTCTCAATGTCGTGTTTGAAAAGACTAGAACTATCATTTGTTCTCATGATTGTAGGCTCCGTGAGCATTGCCACCGCCCTTAGCTAAATCTTTGCCTCATCTAATGGCACACAAATGGGGTTGGTGCTATATTCTTGAACATTGTCTTGCGACGATTAAAGTAGAATAAGAGATCGGACAGTTGCCTTGATAATAGGCACACTGATGCTTCCCTGGTCACCAATGGACGAGGTGACCCTTAATCGTTGCTTCGTACAGGTTGCCCTTTTCTTTGAACGAATCGACGTGGGTAGGGCACGAGTATGTAAAACAGAAAAGAAGATCACCAAGGAGTTTTCCTAGGCTCAATTTCTCCAATCAATCAACAACTCAATGAAGAACTACCCAAATCCTCTTAACTATTCCACACTTATGATTGCTTTGTCATACCCACAACGGATGCACAAATGAAGGTGTAATCAAAGTATGAAGTTAGCCAAGAAAGCAGGGAAGTGGAAGAAAAACAGTGGATGCATCACAAATAAAGGAGCAGTCATTTCTCTCTCGAAGGCAGAAGGAGCAATTACACTCATACAACCAAGGAAGGCAGCAATATAAATAGTTCACATTAGGGAACAGTGATGGGCGTAGCCCAATAGGATAGATAAATGGGCAAAGTGTATCACTAAGTAAGTCAACATTTAGAAGCCATCCAAATAAGCGGGAAACGGGCCATGAACAACACTAATTAAATTAGGTTACTTCCAATAGCCCAAATAATTTTAGGGTTGGGTCGTTTCAATGAGGTTTCAACTTTTGTTCAGTTATTTGATTGATGTTGACGGAATAAATTTTACGGGTGTAACATCATAGTTCGGAAGGTCGTTTGATAACAATTTGCCCAACAAACCTCCTCCTTAGTTTCAAAAAACCTGCAAAGAAAACATTATCACTCATTAGTAACAATACCAAAAGAAGAACAGATAAAATTGAAAATTATTTACCTCCACCGATTTTTAGAATATCCTTGCATCTTTTAAACTTCACAAATGGCAACACTTTAGTGTCAATGTCCGAGGGGTTATATTGTGTATGAACTTTTTCAAGTCTTACCACCTCTTGTAATACAATATCTCTAATGAAATATAGTTTAACATCAATGTGCTTGGTGCGTTTGTGAAAATAGAATTTTTGTATCGATGTATAGAAGATTGACTATCTGAATAAACTACCATATTATCATTTCAAACAAAAAGTTCATGAAACAGACATATAAGCCACAAAACCTCTGTAATTGCTTTAGTAGTAGCAATATACTTTAATTCTGTCGTTAATAGTACAACTATGTATTATAAATTTATAACTGTGATTTTCAATTAACACAAGAGTTAGACAAAGTTGAATTTCTATTATCCCCATCTCCCGCATAGTCTGCATCAACAAAACCTTTCAGTTTCACACCTTCTTTATTAATACCAAACTTTAGACCTACATCACTAGTCCTTTTAAATACCTTAGTATCCACTTTAAAACTTCCCAATGCTCGGGATCGGGATTAGATTTGTACTTACTAAGAGTACTAATAGTAAAAGCTAAATCCAGTCTAGTACAAACAGTGAAATACATAATAGATCCAATCACATTAGAATATAGAGTTCTATTCATGTATTCTATTTCATTTTCATTACATGGAGCATGATCTTTAGATAATACAAAATTATTAGCTAAAGATAATGTAATAGATTTGCTTTCATGCATGCCAAATCTTTTCAACACATTTGAAATATAAGAAGACCGCTGCAAAAATAATGCAGAATTGGACCCATCTCTTTCAATTTTCATACATAGGATTCTCTTGATTTTACCTAAATCTTTCATATCAAATTTGACATCCAATTTTTTTTATCTTACTTATCCACTTAAGTAATGAACCAACTAAAAGCATATCATCCACAGTGGTGAATCAAGGATTTTAAATGAGTACGGGCGGCCGTTGACTGTTGGGCGCAATAAAATATTAACAATAAAATATAACAATTATTTTGCTAAAACTAAACATGTATAATTATTCTATATATAACAACAATATTCACCAATGAAATAGCGTCCAAGTTTTGTATAATTGAAAGGAAGAGCACATGTTCGAGTCTTTCCAATTGCATTAAAATCTCTAAAACTTAATATTTATTATTTTGTTACATTTAGTGTCAAAAATCAACGAAGAACATGATAGTCAAGTATTCAATAATCTTAAAAAGGGCACACAGGTTCTAATCTCATTCCTATTGCATTTATTTTGGTAAAAATTGTAGAACTAGAAAAATTACACAATAAATTGGTATAGAAGAGATACGATCTCAGGACTTCCAATTTGAATATGGAGACTCTAACCAACTGACATGTATCAAATGTTTGAAAACAAAATGAATTACCAGATATATAACCTAAAATTTTTATTTATTCTTAACAAAAAAAATAAATTGTTCCAGCGGATCCAGAACGCACGGCCGTCGGTGCTCATTGGATGCTAGATTAGCCACTGATCATCCACATAGAGCAATAAAAACACATAGTCACTGATCATCCACATAGAGCAATAAAAACACGTAGTCATTATTAGCATCATCATGTTGAAAATACGGATAATAATCAAACTTACTCCTTTAAAACCCTATAGTGAATACAAAATAATCAAATCTTTTATACAAATATCTAGGTGATTGTTTTAAGTCATATAAATACATTTTCAGGAAACACACATGATCGGTGTTTAGTTTGTCTTTAAAGTCCTTGGTTGATTCATAAAGATTTGTTCATCAAGTTCACCATGTAAAAAAATAGTTTTTACATCAGATTGTTCAAGTTCCCAGTTAAAATCTACAATCAATGCAAAGTTGACCCTAACAATGGTGTACTTAACAACTGGTGAAAAAATCTCATTATAATCAGCACCACCTTTCTGTGTACACCCCTTGGCCACTAGGGGTTTAGATACACTAGTGCCTTCTTTAACCTTAAAAACTTACTTACAATCAATCTTAGATTTATTCTTAGGTCTAGGTACTAGTTCCCCAGTTTGATTCTTTTCTAAGAAACTCATCTCTCATTTCATTACATTAAACCACTCTTCATCACCTCCTCGAATTTTGGCTCTCTATCAACTACCTCCACATAGCTAGCATGAGCAAAAACTAACTCGGACTCATATCCAAATCTTCTAGGCGCTCTCAATTGTCTTCTTTCTCTTTCCTTAGCTAAGTTATAATATGCTAAGGGATTTTCATCTTTAGGATGCTCTTCTATCACTACTTCCTCTCCAATCTCCATCTCCTCTCCAATCTCCATCTCAGATTGTTGAACTTGAGTCTCCACCTCATTAGAGGTGGCAGGGGAACATGTCCTAAGTTTTCCTAATTCTACCTTCAATCGAACTCTATCTTCACATTGCTCTTCTTTACTCACAGGTTCAGATTCATTCTTAAGACAGAGCATTTCACCCTCGTAAATGTAACATCTCTACTCACAATGATATTAACCCCCTTTTAGCTTTTATCCCATAACTTGTAACCATTGACACCCTCAGGTAACATAAGAAAAACACATTTCTAAGTCTAGGTTCAAGTTTTTCCTCACTCTGATGAAAAAATGTAGCACATCCAAAAGTTCTAAGCATAGAATCCCTAAGATTAGTAGACCATTTTTCATGAGGAGTATCACCATTCAATGCAGCTGATTGAGTCAAATTAATCAAATAATAAACCATCATAACAGCTTTGCCCCAAAATGACTTTGGGACACCAAAACTTAACATCATGCTTCGCACTTTATCAAGTATAATTCTATCTAGCATTTTCGCTACCCCGTCTTGTTGAAGATTGTAAGAAACAATATATTCCTTTTTATTCCATTCTCTTTGCACATATTTTCAAATTCAATGTTACAAAACTCTAGGTCATTATCAGTTCTCAAAAACTTAGTCATCTTGTCTGTGTGATTCTCAACTTGTCTTTTCCAATTATTTAAAAGAAAAGTATCAGACTTATATTTTAAAAGATAAACCCACACCTTTCTCGTGTAATCATCGATAATAGACAAGAAGTATATATTTACACCTGAGATAGGATTACTAGCAGGACCCCACAAATCTAAATGCACATATTCAAGTATGCCTTTAGTTTTATGAACATTCATGAAAAAGAAGTTATATGATACTTACCAAGCATATGGTAATCACAGAAAGATAAATCGATGCACAATTATTACCAAAATCACATTTTTTTCATTAAAAAGCTTAAGTCACTTAATACCCACATATGCAAGTCTATTGTGCCATTTATATGTGTGATCAGCTTTGATAGAAGAGATATAGAAATTTAAAGCCCTTATCACTTTTCCAGTAGTGATATAAATATTATTTTTCTTGGTTCCCTTGATGGAAACAAGTGCATCCTTAACCAATCTCAAAGCTCAATTTCTAATTTTACCAGTGAAATCAGCTTTCTCAAGTCTTCCTACTGAAATTAAATTCATAGACAGTTCAGGAATGTATCTAACTTCTTTTAAAGTATACACAAAACCAGTGTCAAATTTTAAGGTAATATCACCAATCTCGGTAATAGTATAAGCATAATTGTCACATAGCACAACATACCCATCATTTAATTCATACAAGTTTTTAAACCAATCTTTTTGTGATGTTATATGAAAAGATGCACCAGAATCAAGTATCCACTCATGTAAATGGGAATTGGAAGTTAAATCCAATTCAGTAGGATAAGCAATATAACTTGTTCTATTCCAGGAGATGGATTTTGTCTATGAAAGGCTTGTATGGTTAGTTCCCGTCCCCTTTTACTACTGGACAAGGACGAGTTGTTTTAGAACGTTCGCAACAAGGTAGCCGTAGGGAAAACCTATGGGCTGGTAAAGGTGTCGTGGCTCCGAGCATCATATACACTTCACCATCAACAACATTAGAAACACAAGATAATACATTTACTTCAACGTCTCTCTTTACCCTAACTTTTCCTTCTCTTTGTAACAATCTTTTATAAGATGCTTCGTGTTCTCACAGTCATAGCATTTCTTAACCTTGATCTTAGATTTCGATCTAGACCTACCATTATCCTTCTTTTTACCTTCATTACTACTTGACTTGTCAACACTTTGGAATCCATTATGACTGTTTTGCCTATTGAGTTCTACCCTTCACCATGTGAATCTCATCACTTTTCTTATCATATATTTCAATTTTAATCTCCGTCTCCTATTTCTAAGTGAGTCAATACAACGTTAGGGTGTTCATATCATACTTGATCGCATTTTTAACTTCCTTATAAGTAGAATTAAACAAAATTATAGCTTTGTAGGTCTCAGACATCGTCTCTTCACATTTAACAATATCTTGAACAAGTTTCTTAAACACGTTTAAATTGTCGTCAAGATCTTTTAAAAGATCCATTTTAAAACTAAAAAAACGTTCAAGTAAGTAAAGTTTGTTAGGAGTAAATTTGAACAAATACAATCCTCAAATTTTTTTCAAAATTCTTTATTGGTTTTCAGTTTACCAACTTTTTTCCAAAACAGTGTTAGATAAGTGTAAAATGATTGAAGTGTAAGCAAGTTCATCAGCTTTTTCCTTTTGTTCTTTTGAAAAATCAGTAGGAAAATTGTCATCAATGGCTTTTGAAACATTTTGTTGAACTAAAATACCTCTTATTTTTTTATTTCCAAATCGAAAAATCACATTTTTCGTTAAAAATTTCCAAATTGAAATTGTGAGTTATTATTTTTATGAATCAATCAAAAAAGGACATAATCACAATTAAGCCACACAAAGTAGTTCTAGGGTCGCAGACAATATACACCATTCTAGATTCTGAAGGTTTTGTAAAATTCGCGATCTTAGATCAAATGAATGTTCAAACGGGTAAGGTCTAGATATTCTAATAGAATTGACGATGAAATAAAGAGATATACCAACCAAACAATTTCACATGCGGTATATCACTAAGATAATAAACCTGATTTTATCGAATAAATAATTAAATCACGTAAGAGCAAGTAATTTTTAATTTTTAGCACAAGTAATAGTTACCCCACATGGTAACCCCAATAAACAATATGTTTGAAGAGGGCTCCTCCAGAATCACCTCCTAAGAAGGAGTGCCTCTGCCTACTGCGTATGGGTATGGCTCTGTTTCTCCGGTCGATGACTGTTTTGGCCGGAATCGACAATTATAGGTTTGGCCCCTTCGAGAAAAATGCGATCTGGACGTTCTACAGTTGATTTTTGGCTGAAAAATCCCACAACACACTCTGATACTAGACGTAAAGCGAAAGAGAAGATCACCAAGGCGTTTTCCCGGGCTCAGTTTCTCCAATCAATCAATACCTTAATGAAGAACAACCAAAATTCTCTCATCTATTCTACACATATGGTTGTTTTGTATCACCCACAAATGACGCACAAAGGAAGGTGTAATCACAGTATGAAGCCAACCACGAAGGCAAGGAAGAGGAAGAAAAACAATGGATGCAGTCACAAAGAAAGGAGCAATCGTTTCTCTCTCAAAGGTAGAAGGAACAGTTACACGTACACGAGTAACCAAGTAAGGTAGCTATATAAATAGTTCACGTTGGGTACAGTGATGGGCCAAGTCTAATAGGATAGATAATTGGGCAAAGTGTATCACTAAGTGAGCCAACATTTATAAGCCATCCAAATAAGCGAGAAACGGGCCATGAGCAACACTAATTAAGTTAGGTTACTTCCCATTGCCCAAATAGTTTTATGGTCAGGTCGTTTCATTGAGGTGTCAACTTTTGTTCAATATTTAGTCGATGCCGAAGGAATAAATTTTACCGATTTAATGTCATAGCCTGGAATGTCGTTCGACAACAATTTGCCCAACATGGTATGCAATCTTACGTGGCTGTCATCTACACAAGCTCCACATGGTACAAAACATATTACATGTTTGAAATGTACAAAAATTAGTTTATTCATCAAATAATTTTTTTTGCTAATTCCATTTTCTGAAGTTTTTATTGTATTAATTTTCATTTAGACAAACATAACATTCTACTTACATGTTTGATAAGTGTATAAGCTAGAAATTTTTAATTTGTGAGATGACATAATTATAACATGAACACACATATTTATAACATAAATAAACGTTTAATAGCAAACATTAATTAGATCAAACTTGAAAGTCAAATATATAGAAATTGAGTGAGTGGTTGATAAAAGTTTGTAAAATTTTACTAAAATTTCATCAATTTTTTAACTTGTCAAACTTTATTTTTTTACTGTAAATTTCATGAAATTCATATTTTTTTTTTATCAACTTTAATAAAAAAATTCCTAAAACTTTTAATAAAACTTTATATTGAAATGCGTCTTGCACTATAAATCAACGGGGTTCTTTTAAAAATGACCAAGTCAAAAGCCCATAATTCATAATTGACTTTTCATTCATTATATATTTTAAAATTGGCCTATTGGAGTTCAAAAGACAAAAATGCCATTAAGTGAATAAAACAATTACAAAATATGATTTTGTTACAAAGAAAATACTATCCTTTTAGTTAACAAATAAAACCAAACCCTCGCTAACAACTGTAATGGTCTGTTAACAGAACAAAATGGTCTATTAAAAAATGGTCTGTTAACAGACCATTTTCGTCTATTTTGGTTGTTGCATTCTGCGTCTGTTTCAGAATTTTTATCATAACTTTTTCTCCAGGTATCCGATTAAGGTGATTCAAAATGTGTTTGTACGATAACTCAAATGGATACATTTTTTTCCAGAAATAGCTCCTTTTCAATTCAAACATTTACTGGACCAAAAATGGATCTCAATCTCCAACTAAAAATTCGAACATCCTTGTGCGGGTTGAAAATTGATTTGTTTTCACTTCTTTTGATATTTAGTTGTATCCATTTGACCCCTAGCATTCTCGAATCTTCATCGTGAGTTTCGACATAACTTTTGAATATTTTCACTTTAGCACCTAAACTTTGGATCTTGCCATTTTTGCCAATTTTTGTTTCTTTCTTTCAACTTCACATCCATTCATCGAGTTTCACCTAATAACACATTATATAATAAATTAGGCTATAATTACATTAAAAAAATTACGAAATGTCATATTTTATAGCTCGGATATGTGTATAAACAAGCCAAAATCGATTTTTTTGTTTTTAAGAAGTTTCTGTTCCCATCATAAGCCGAATTTTTGAATAAACATTTACAAATTCTGTTTTGTCATGCAAATATATGAACATAGCTGATGATAATGCAAATGATTTTTGGAATACAGTGGAGATAGCTCGCTATGATTACGCTAATATTCCCGAGACAATTGTTTCTCATCGTGACATATCTGTGACGCACAGAATTCAATCGGTATTTCAGGACAGCGAGAATGTAAATGAATTTACAAATGATGATTTAAATAAAGAATCTAAATATTATTTAATTAAAATTGAAAAAAAATAAATATTGTTTACAATGAATATTTAATTAAAGAATTTTAAATTAAAAATTAAAGGAAAAAATAGAATTTGCTAATTCGTCAACAAATAATATTACATTTTAGTAATTAAATAATATTTAGATTCTTTATTTAATTTTAATAATTAAAATTTTCAATTTTCGTAATTATCAATTTGAAATTAATTATTTAATTATATAGATAAAAAAATTAAAACAAAAAGAAATTATTAAAATTAAATAAACAATATAAATACTATATAATTAAATTTAAAAAAATGAAAGATTTGTTTACAATGAATATTTAATTAAGAATTCTACATTAAAAAATTAAAAGGAAAAAAATAGAATTTGCTAATTCGCCAAAAAATAATATTTAATTTTAGTAATTATCAATTTCAAATTCATTTTATATATATATTCAAACAAAAGGAATTATTAAAATTAAATAAAGAATATAAATATTTTTTAATTAAATTTGAAATTTTAATATTTGTTTACAATGAATATTTAATTAAAGAATTTAAAATTTAAAATTAAAAGAAATAAATATTAAATTTTCGTAATTATCAATTTGAAATTAATTATTTAATTATACATATAAAAAATTAAAACAACAGGAAAATATGAAATTTAACTAAACAATATAAATATTATTTAATTAAATTTGGCAATTTTTAAAATTAATTTACAAAGAATATGTAATTAAAGAAAAAAATTTACAAAGAATATTTAATTAAAGAATCTAAATATTATTTAATAAAGAATATAAATATTAAAATTAAATAAAGAATATAAATATTACTTAAATAAATTTGAAAAAAATTAAATATTTTTTTACTATGAATATTTAATTAAATAATTTTAATTAAAAATTAAAAGGAAAAAAAGAATTTGCTAAAAATTAAAAATTAATTTACAAAGAATATTTAATGAAAAAAATATAATAATTAAAATATTAAAAGGAAAAAATAAGAATTTGCTAATTTGTTAAAAAAATAACATTTCATTTTCATAATTATCAATTTGAAATTATTTATTTCATTTGATATTTAAAAATTAAAACAAAAGAAAAAAATTAAAATTAAAATATTATTTAATTACACCTGAAAATTTAAAGATTAGTTTTCAAATAATATTTAAAAATTAAAGAATTTTAAATTGATTAAAATATTAAAAGAAAACAATTAGAATTTGCTAATTTGTTTAAAAATAATATTTTATTTTCGTAATTATTAATTTAAAATTATTTATTTCATTTTATATTTAAAAATTAAAACAAAATGATTTTTTTAAAAATTTAGTAAACAATATATATTTATTTAATTGCATTTTGAAAAATGAAAGATTAATTTACGAATTATATTTAATTAAATAATTTTAAATTAATTGATGTATTAAAATAAAAAAAAATAAGAATTTGTTAACGCGTTAAAAAAATATTATTTTGGTTTGTTAACAGTTCAAATTATGTCCTGTTAAGCCATTTTGCCAAATGATCTCTTAACAGGCCATAATTTGGCATGTTAATAGACCATTATGTTAAGGGAAATTATAAAAACTCAGGTGCTTAAAGTTTGGAATTCAAAAATCAGGGACTAAGTTTTATCATTCAAAAATCAGGTACTATATAATAAAACCTAACCCTAATTTATCACTCAATTTCCCTCACCTCCCTCCCTCTCGCCTCCCCTTGCCTCCCCTCTCCTTCCCCCTCTCTCTCTCTGTAACCTCCCCCTCCCCCTCTATATCTTCCCTTCCCCCTCCCTCTCCCTCCCTAGCAGCGTCGATGAGCTGCTAAACAGCTTCTCGACGCTGCTGTGAATCGCAGCCGATCACTGCTGCGACTTACAGCTGCGAATCGTAGCCGATCCCTGCTGCGATTCACAACTGCGAGTCGCAGCAGTCACATCGCTACTGCGATTCGTCGCAGCAGCGCCTGCTGTTGTGAATCGCAGCAAACGATTCGAGGTGCTGCTGCTGTGAATCGCAGAGGCGGCGCTGCTAGTGACTGTGGTGTGGGTCGCTGCTGCTAGTGTCGAGGTGAGTGGGTTGGCTGTGGTGTGTGGGTCATGTCGCTGTTGGTGTGTTGGTCGGCTGTTGGAGATCGACTATGTTGGTGGATTGTCTGTGGGGGGTGTAAGTCGATTGTGTTGGGTGGTGGTGATGGTGTTTGGGTTGGATATTTTTGGAGATGGTGGTTGTGGCGGATCTGGATGTTGTCGTGATGGTGGTGGATATGGCTGTGATGGGTGGGGGCATCTATGACCAACTAACCACTATTTAATCGTCTGTGACCACCTATTTAATCGTCCGTGATCAACAATTTGGCTGATTTGTGACTATATATTAGGTGTCTGTGACGAAAAGTAATTTGTGACCAAGAAACTGTAACTTATGTGACCTATAAAAAAAATGTGACGTGTAATTTGAATGATATGTGATCTCGAAATAATATATGACCTGACCAATTAATTTGACGATATGTGACCAGTAAATAAATCTGTGACTTATAATTATGAATATGTGACCAGTCGCCGGAAAAATTGTAGGAGAAGAGTGGTGGTTGGAATGGTCGTCGGAACGATAGCCGGAAAAAAGTAGTGGTCGGAATGGTCGTTGAAATAGTCCCGGAGCAATAGGGGTGGTGCAAGTGGGGTGGGTTAATTATATTATATTATATTAAAAAAAAACCTGATTTTTGAATTTTTAAACTATAAACCTGATTTTTGAATTGGTGTAAAGTAAACACCTTATTTATGAATTTTTCCCTTATGTTAATAGGGCAAATTTGGCCCGTTAACAGACCAAATGCAAATGTTCTGTTAACAGACCATTTTTATTAATAAAAGGGCCGGATTAATAATAAAAAAATGGGGCAGTCAATATTCTTGTAAAGAAAAAGTGAGGGTATTTTTGACTTTAACTTATCTAAAGTTATACTTTTTAATTTTTTTTTTTTTTTGTAACATATTTACCTGTCAAAGGCTATGAAATATGGGAAATTTGCTCAGACAACCGGGTATCGCAATGATGTTGGACAAATGGCCCTTGACCCAGAATTTAAAATGAAAATAAAAATGAAAATGTTTAAATTGATAAAAAGACAAAAATGCCATTCAGTTTTAACTCAAAAATTCTTCATTTCACCCATTTCTTCCTTCAGTAAAAAACCATATTCTCTCAATTTCGAAATTAACGTATTCCTTCTTCTCTCTTCTTCTTCTTCTTCTTCTTCTTCTTCTCATCATCATCTTCTTCTTTTCTCTTTTTCATCTTCTTAAACTAGTGTCGTTCTGTGACTGGAATTCTCTTTTTCAAAATTTCCCTTTTTCTCTTTTTCATATTCTTCAACAGGAATTCTCCCCCAAATCAAAGGTACTACTTTCTTCAAACTATAACATAACTCCGAATATTAGGGACCAATCAATCCGAGCACAAGGAAAAGGAGAAATAGACAGCTTGAAGAACATTACTTATCACAATGTCGATGTCTGATTCCTATTCGTCGTCTTAGGATGAGGAGTAGAAAAACTTCTGGTAAATTAGCCGTGTCTGTGAGCCCATTTTACCTTTTTTACTCTACGTATGACATTGAGTGAATATGCGTTAGATTCTATTCAATTTTATCTATCTGATTAAGTTGAATGGAATTTCAATATTTGTTATCATCTTCTTCTTTTTTGTCTGGAGGTATTTTGCTATTGAAGTTTCTAAATCAAAATGTTGACTTTTTAATTGTAGCGTGGTACTTGTTCGATGATTAACAAATTAAGTAGTTTGCATTTCATATGTATAACTCCTCTCATGGTTCTAAATTTTTTGGATCGAAAAATTGAGGAATTATTTAGTGGGAGATTACATTGGAGTGTTTTGCAGAATTAATGAAAGGAGGATGAACGTATCACATTCATTATTTAAGCACATTTCTGAGGCCTACAGAAGGACATATAGGTTCCTATGCAAGAGTTTGGAAAGAAATTTGTGACTTCTAGGGAACTAATGACGATGTTTGGTAATGAGAAAATAAGATGATGAGGAACAGGAAGACAATTCTTGTAATGCTGGCTCATGTGACAAACTATTGTTATTGACTTGGTTTCCATTCTGTTGTCATAGAGCTTAGAAGATATTGTAGATTTAGTTTTCTAAAAATATTCCATGTATGTCTAGATTGTTAATGTGCACGTATGTGTTCTTGTTGATCAATTCTTTGAACTTACAAAAAATTTTCAATGAATTTTCTAATTTCAGGAACAGTTTGAAAAAGAGAAGCTTAAGCAGGTATTAAACTTACTGCTATCCTATATAATCCCTGATATTGTGAAAGATTGTTGAAAAGCCTAATATTGTGTCCGGTCGTCCATTTTAATTGTGAATTTAAAAAAAGAACACCGTTGGGCACTTTATCCTCAGAATTTTCGTTTCCCGTATTATCAAGAGGTTGCATGATTTTAATATGAATCCTCCCTCACAATTTGACATAAATTGAAGATGGAATCCATTAAACACAATAATTATCTTGCTGGGCCGTCTTTAACGCTGCACAAACTTATTCGTTAGAATGGTATAAATATCGCTATGTGTCTAACTCAATTATTGTTTTGCATTTTTGGTTATAGGAAGAATGGATGGTGAAGATATAGTGAATGTGAAGATAAGTAACAGGTGTAGAATGAAATTGGTTGATGAAGTATTCTACAGCTTGGATGACTTACATCAAGACTTATTCACACACTCATGCTTTGGACATTTGTTAAACTTGAGGGAGATAAAACTTACTTCACAATTGGTCCACTAGTTAATTTTGAGGTCGGTAAGTACTTCAAAAGAAAATGAAGTGTTGATTAAAATTGGGGACAAGCTTGCAAGATTTGGATTGCAAGAGTTCCCATTGGTAACTGGGTTTAAAGCTGGGGACATGGAGGACGAGGATCCGACGCTCAAGCATAAATGTAGACTCATGAAAGAACGTTTCAACCGTAACAACGGCAGAATAAAGAGAGGTTTATTGTTAGATGTTTTCAAACGTTGCAAGAATAGGAGCGATAAATATAAGTTGGGCCTCCTCGTTATATTGGTGTATGTAATTTTGTCAGCAGAGGAGAATACGTATATTAACCCATGGTGGTTTTATATGGTGGATGATCTTGATAGAATTAACAACTATTCATGGGGGAAAATGTCATATGAATACACTACTAGGGCGTTCAAGCGTAACTTGGGAGAAATGTTGAAGAACTTTACAAGTTCTCGGCGATATCCTTATTCTCTGCATGGATTTCCCCTTGCAATCATAGTAATATTTTCAAAAACTATTTTTTTACATTACAATTTTTTAATTATGTTTCTGAAAATTAAATTTTTGATTGTACAAATTTGGGCGTTTGAAGCATTTCCCAGTATTGGAAAGAAATTCGGTCGTGTGACGGATGATTCTCGAATTCCAAGAATGATAGGCTAAGAACTGTGTAAGCAACTTAGGGAGGAAATACTTTGCACGTTTTTGGAATCGAAATATGTGATTTTTGTTTAGAAAAATCTACATAGCGTATTGAAATTGTAACTAAACAATTGACTGAATAATTATGCATTATTGTATTTTCAGATTGAGGTACATCGTACCCTAAATCCTACATATGATGAATTGTTGGAGCCATTTTGGCAAGAATCCGGACCTTTTGTTGATGATACTACTCCTAACTTGGATAATGTCGCGGTTGAGAATGAGAGTGATGATGCATCATCAAGAAAAGGTGATCCACAATGTCCTAAGACTTCGGATCGACCATCTGTCTCCAGCCATCGACATTCGTCTAAACCAGCAGGACGACCACCGCCCACTTCTTATGATTATGTCATAAACATAATAAAACAAGAACTTAAAGGAGTTGAGGAGAGGTTGCGAAGTGAGATGTTGGAGCACTTTAATCGAGTTGAAAAGAAAATTAATTTATTTATCCAACTGGTTGGAAGAGGTGGAGTCTAGTTGGAAAGGAGTGTATTCGATTACGGTGCTTATAGTACACACAGTAGGGGAAATGAAGAGGCAAGAGTGGAAGATGAAGAGGTGATTATTGAAGATTGCTCCAAAGAAGAAGTCACGTTGAAAAAACAACACGGGGCTTTTCCTACATACGATGATGGTATATTTTGTCTGTTTCTCTTTGCAATAAGCTAAAAATAATTTTTTTTGTTGGGTCTCATTTGTAGGATTTGTGTCAGATCCTTCATCTGCCCTAATTGTGTACCAACAACGGCTTTTATTCTGAATTGGAGATAATTTTCGGACCGAGAAAGCTCGACAAGATGAGGTAAGTGAGAAGACGATTGGGACGAAGATGATTCAAACATATTTAACAAAGGTATTTATAATTTACATTTCAATATTTCACATTTCAATATTGTGTGTTAAAATAGATTGAATTATGTGTTTGATCGATTGTTGTAGGTGATGTTGAAGGGCATTCGATATCTTCACACGTATGCCCACCTAGTAATGAAATTATTGTGATCGACGATCCAAACTCTGAATTGCCCACAGGAAGGGGGCATCGAGTTAAGAGAAAAGCAGCCGTGCTGCTTTCTCCATACATTAACCTCTTAAAGAGGAGAAAATTTTTGAATGTTCAAGCATATGATCCTTTCAGGGAAGTAGATCCTGCAAAAGTTGAAAACTTCAACAAGTGGTTAGCAAATGCATCGCAGAGGTATTTATTACATTCAACCGGTTAGCACATTGAAGCACATAAGTTTCGATTTACATGTTAGCTTATTTTGATATCATGGTTTTCACAGTGATGTAGTAACTTTGGCTATCTGTGAAGTGAGACGAAAATTCTTCAATGACCTATTGAATAGACGACATGTGGCTTATCGATGATGTAAGTAATATCTGTACATCTATATTATTACTACATAAATAATGCATTCAATTAATCATGCTACGTCGTACAGCATGTCGACTCGGCCTTATACCACATTAGAGAAAGGGCGGTGACATATCCACATATATTTTCAACAAGATTGTGTCATATTGGATTGTTCTTTTTGGCAACTTGTCAAGAAATCCTACCTAAAAATAGGTACACCGAAGAAGAAAAATGTTAACTACGTATTCGACCAAGAGCTCATCGATTATGTTGATGGGACTTTACCAGTACTTGTAAAAACACTGGAGTAATTGTAGATTTTTGTATGCTCCTTACTGTGTACCGGGGTCTCACTGGTTTGCACTAAAGATCGATTTGATGGAACGAACTATTTATATTTATGATAGCTTACCAAAACACATCCGTGCTGCTCAGCTGGCCGAATGTATGAAGCTTATTCAAGTGGTCGTTCCGTGGTTGATAAAGGCACACGTAGTGCGTGACGAAAATTTTAATACCATGATATTCCATTATCAGAGGGTTGTTGTTCCTGGACAAACAAATGGGTAAGCTTAGTGTAATTTAACATTTAGCACCGACATCTATGAATTCGTTCGTGTGTATCATTTTCATCTAACTTTTGTGTATGTATTATTACTTTACAGATCTGATTGTGGGCTGTTCACTGTGAAATATATAGAATTTTTGCAAGCTCAATTCAGTATGGATTTGGTTCATCTGGAATATATGTCTATTTGGAGGAAGAAATTAGCTGCAGAAATTTTTGCATAACACTTTGATCCGTAGACTTAGTAAAATGTATTTTACAATTGTACAGTTTAACATCTTGGAGAACGATTTTGCAATTGTACAGTTTACCTTCCTGGAGAATGATTTTGCAATTGTACAGTTTTGCTGCCTTTACTTTAAATGTTCTTATCCGTACAATTTTGATTCGGTGTAACTTTGATCCGTATATTTTTTATGCTTTCAATTTAAATGCTCTTATGCCGTCACTCCCTAAACGTGTACTAGAACGACACAAGTCTCGTTATGTTGTGCACATAAGTCCATAAGAACGTCAATTGTGTTGTTCTGAATGAGAAAGAAATGATGAAATCCTGAGTTATGAAAATAAAAGTAAATTGATGAAAGCAATGTGCACGTTGAGGCTTGTGCTTTTACTGATTTCAGAACGGCACAAGTGTCGTTATGTTGCCTGGATGAAATTCAATAAGAATGGCACTAGTGTCGTTACTGTCCAGAGAACGACACTTGTGTAGTTCTGCCTGGGAAGATAAAATTTACTTGTTTAAATATAATGATAATGGGAGAGACATTTGATGAAATATTGAGTGGTGAAAATAAATACAAATTGATGAAAGAAATGAGCAAAACGACACTTGTGCCGTTACTGATATCAGAACGACACGTGTCGTTATGCTGTGTGAAAGAAATTCAACGAGAACGGCACTAGTGACGTTGCTGTCCTGAAAATGACACTTGTGTCGTTCTACCTGGCAAGATAAAATTTACTTATTTAAATATAACGATAATGAGAGAGACACTTAATGAAATATTGAGTGGTGAAAATAAATACAAATTGATGAAAGAAATGAGCAAAACAACACTTGTGTCGTTACTGATATTAGACCGACACAAGTGTCGTTATGCTGCTAGGATGAAATTCAATGAGAACGGCACTAGTGCCATTACTGACCAGAAAACAACACTTGTGTCGTTCTACTTGGGAAGATAAAATTTACTTGTTTAAATACAACGATAATGAAAAAGACACTTGATGAAATTTTGAGTGCTGAAAATCAAAGCAAATTGTTTAAAGCAATGAGCAAAACGACACATGTCGTTACAGATATCAGAACGACACAAGTGTCGTTATGCTGTGTGAAAGAAATTCAACGAGAACGACACTTGTACTGTTACTGTCCTGAAAATGACATTTGTATCGTTCTTGAAGGAAAATCATGTATTCCACCGTTACTTGTCACCTAATCAACACGTCCAACATAACAAAGTTAGAGGTTCCAATTGTGGAGGTCGTTCGACTGGAAAAGTTGAAAAATATTAAAGAAATCAACAGAACGATACAACTGTCGTGTAACGGTACAAGTGTCGTTCTGCCTGGAAACAATCGTACAGAGCTCCACGACCCGTCCGAGGCACGATGAAATCATTATACGTACTCATTTAAGTTGTAGGATGGACATTCCTCTTAGAACGTATGAGAGATATGCTCAACACTTATACTTTCAAACAAAATCAATGTAGACTTGATGGTTTTCACCGTTCAATATATATATATATATATATATATATATATATATATATATATATATATATATATATATATATATATATATATATATATATATATATTCAGAATAAGCTTGTTTCCAGTAAGAAGTGCTATAAAATGGAAAGCAAAACCTGTAACAGTTATCTCGAACATCCATTACTACAGCAATTGCATGTGCACATGGAAATTGATCCAAATCAAATTCCTTGCACGTGCATGTCCCCCTCTCCAAATGAACAATGAAACTTTCCATTTCATCACTCACTTGGATCTCATCTGGGCTAAGAGCTTTCACCTCGAAGTCTTTTGACTCGTTATACATATAATACATCTTTTCCTCCAAAGGCGAGGTGAGGTAGTTCGCACATTTTTCGGCATCAACACGTCTATCATGAAACCATGTTTACGTCTTCTTTCTGATATGCTCGATCAAAGCAAGTATAGGAACTTCTCGAGCACTTTTCAACAATGCATTCAATGATTCTACATTGTTTGTGGTCATACTATTGTATTTGATACCATTGAAATGTGCTCTTGACCAATACTCCACACCAACATCACCCTTTAAGTACCCTCGAATTTTCTCGTGTAGACTGCATAATGCTTGCATATTGATCTCAAATTTTGCTAAAATATATGCCTCTGTAGTAGTTCTAAACAATGTCATAATATGAATGCGAGGAAATTTTCACTTCAAGTTATTTTGCAGATGCCATATATAATACCCATGATGTGCGTTAAAATAGACGTTGTTAAAACCATTTGATATGCTTGGTGCACAATTAGATATAAAGATTAGCTCGTCTGTGTCACCTGTTATTTGCCGCAATTTTTGAAAGAACCAAGTCTATGAGTTATTGTTTTCAGAATTTTCTATGCCCCACGCAAGTAGATAAATTTGAAAATTTGCATCTTGGCATGTGGCAACAAGTAACGTACCTCGCTACTTAGATTTCAAAAATGTTCCATCCACACATATTACCCGTCGGATTGAAGAGAGGAATCTACGTATGCTTGGTCCTAATGCTATGAAAAAATACATGAAACATCCATCATCATCAGTTTCAATAAAAGTCAATGTGCCAGGATTTTTTCTCTCCAAAACGTTGCAATACAATGGTAACTTTGCATATCTATCATCGGGGCTACCTCGAACCTCTTTATAAGCAAATTCTTTGGCCATGTACGCCTTGTGATATTTTATAGTTATGCCAAATTCTCGCCGAATCTCATTAATGATGTTTCTTGGTCTGTACACTATGTTGACATCATGATACTTTGGAGCTACATGCTTTCCAATGACTGAATAGGTAGCATGTCTATTATCCCTGTGACGAACACTCATGGAGCAAGTGTGATGGCCAGAATATTTTCGTATTTGAAAAATCTCAGATTCAGCTATCCTTGTTGCCTGTAAACGCTAGTTGCAACTTTCCCTAACACAAACTACTGTATACACACTCTTATTTGATTTCTTTACTTTGAATTCAAATTGGTACTTCACAGTAAGGAGTTGGATTTTTGATATCAAAGCACTTTTAGTTGGAAATAATTCATCTTCATGTATATCCTCATTTTTCAGAATCCTAACTGATGATCTATATGGAATTGAAGAGGCAACTTCTGTTGAAGTACCAATAATGTCCTCTTGCAACGAGATATCAACATTGTTTTCATCTCTACGAGGATATTCATCTTGAAAAACTTGTTTTTCGGAACTACCTTGAATTATGATCAAATTATCTCAATCTACATAGTTTTCTTCTATATCATTCTCATAATCGTCATCATATTGTTCAACTTCATTTCGATTGCTCACATCTCCCTTTTCTATTTCACCATTGGTTTCTACTCCACCATCTCTTTCAAATTCCCTTGCGCTATCACACTCATCTTCAACTTTGGTTGAAATAGTCACGCAAAGAGGATGCTTTTTACATATAGAAAGAAATCACTTCACTTTCATGTCACAATTAATCATTTGTGGTGGAACTGAAAACTTTGACATACCAGGGTTAAGAGACATAATCTCAATTTCATACAACTTTGAATCCATGTTAACAAGTTTTTGCACTTTGTTGTACAATTCTATATACGAAATGTTAGTTGGAACATAAAGAATATCCACATTTTCTTCACCATTCCCTACATAACTCCATGTCCATTTGCTTTTTTCAATCCTTTTAAACTCAACAAAATAGCATACTTATACCCATATCATTTCTACAGAATCCATAGCTGCAAATAAAATAAAAAAGTTAAATAGTTTACTCAAATATATATCAAAGTAATATGAAAATAACTATCATATTTAAATTATCAAAGTAACCATATTATATTATCAAGAACGGACAGACCATAACAGATATTGTTTGTATTGTCATTTTACATGGACGATAACTACTGTAGTGTCGTTCTACACTACGTAAAACGGCTGGATTGTCGTTCTGTACTACAAATCGTTCAGTAGTTGCAGAAATACACCAGCAGTAAAAAAAATCAACTAAAATATCATTTCATACTATATTCAACAATAAAAGGACCAAATGTACAAATACAATTTCTTTTCTTTAAATATAATGGAGATTTCAATATAGATAATATACCAGCTAAAATTCTTGTTCAAATACTCAAAATGTTGGAGAAGATAGGTGAAGAATATAACCAATAACAAGATTTTAGGAGGCGGCAAACATTGGAGACGAAGAGTACGAAGAGCACGTTGGTCTTTTTTTTTATCGGTAAAAGAGCACGTTGATTTTGATAGGGTGAAATGGTGAATTTGATTAGATGAAAAGGGTATATGGGTCTTTTACTTATTGATGATATTTTAGACAATTTTTCATATTTATTTGTTATAATTTTTAATTGAGATCATATGATCAATTATTAACATTGAGAATGAGTCTTTTTTCCAATTGCTTTATTTGACTAAAAGTCTTTTAACAAAGAGTCCATGAAATATGGCCTCTTCTTTCCGTCATTTGCAGGTATTTCCTCATAAATCAACGAGGAAAAGAAGTGGAAGAAAGAGAAGAAGAAAATTTGACGAATTCGAAAGAGGCACTCATGGGTGGCACGATCAGAAATCCAAACGCTTTTCTATTATTCATTTGGGCTCTTTTTTTACTAACTTCCTGTCAAGTTATCGCTAAATCTCGTGCTCCCATCTCTGTAAGTGTTGCCTTTTCTGTTATTTATTTATTTTAATTTTTGTTTTTGGGGCGGGTGGGGTGTAGAATGTTCACTGGCTTGTAATTCCATTGGATCTCGATCTTTTAGGGATTTTGATGGTGAACCTTATATCTCTATTTAACAGGACTCAGAAATTCGACACAAGAAAAATGAGTGCTATGCGGACATTGAGAGGTAGAATTTTCTTAATGGGATTTCTTTGTTGAAATCATAATTCTTTTGGTTGGTTCCCTTGATGGGTGTTCAGTAAACTTATAGTGCTGTTTATAATTCTTGATTTTATTGTTTTTGTGCATTTGTTTGTTGCGAAGTGGATTGTGGGGTCAACAATGCAAGTCCTCGGTGATAGCCAAGGAGAATTGTGCTTTACAATGCTTGTCTCCTGTCTGTTTTGAGCTCATCTACGAGAGTGATCCGGTGCAAATTTAAAGAATTTTTATTTGCACTTATAGCAGCTTATGCTCATTGTGGATGTGGTTTAGCTAAATGTGTTTATTTGGTTTGGGTTTTTTCGATTGCAGTTGGAAGAAGGAGAGAAAGATTACGTGAGGAGTTCAGAGTACAAGTACTGTATGCACAGGTAAAAATCACATATATATATTTCCTGAATAAGATTTAAATGTATATGTGTTTACTACATTTCCTCTTTACATAAATGTATGATAGGTCTCTATATATGTATTGATGCCACCGAAGCTGTAAGGATAAGAATGCTATTAGCAGGGTTTTAACATCTAGTCTAATCACATTGGGAAGACAGAAAACGTAAAATTGCGAACTAGAATCCTATCACTTTGCTAACAGGATAGAAATCAATATTTAGATTTTCAGCATAGACAGGGGATCAAAATAATAACTCAATAAATACTGGAGAGGTTTATTTCTTTAGTATGTAACTCACAACACTTTTTGTCTTTGGTATGTAGATTTTCTTTCATCGTGCCTTTTAACATGGGTTTAGTAGGAAAAAAAAATCACGAGTTAAAAGTTGGGGGGGGGGGGGGGGAGGGGAGGAATGCAACTAAAGAAAATATTGTACTTCACTATTTTTGATTTGATAAAACATGAAGAGTATTGGAATTATGTGTTGTGTTATACTGATAGATTTGTAAAGCAAGTTGTAAGAATGCACAGATTTAGAAATTGAAATGATAAACAGTCTTAGAATTTTTTGCTGCTGATAAGCTTTACCAATTTAAAAAGAATAAATAAAATAGGGTTTTAAGAATTTTGTGTATAGATTTCTTTTTGGCACTGGCTGCATATTGGTGGCAGGGCAATACATTATCAATGTGTAATCTGGTTCTGAAGAGTTCTTCGTAACTGCTCTCTTTGACATGTATGGTTTTATATTAAAAAGTCAATCCGAGGGTACAATTACTAATTAAGATTTCCTCCGAAGCGCTAGACCTAAAAGAATTGGTGCCAAAAATAGAATTATATTCCATATCAGATGTCTGAGAATAGCTGTTAATTGGACAAGTGCCAGTTTATTGTCGAATGATTCTCATGGTTTCCATGTTGTGTCGGACTGTATATGACAAGATGCATCCACCTTCTTAGCCAATTCAATTGTACATCCTGCTGCAAGTTCATACTAGCCCTATGTATCTCATGATGATATTCTACTCCCCTCTGTATTTCTTGACCAGACATCAAATTAGTGGAAGTTATAACTGGTAATAGTGAAGGGATGGAAGAATTAGCTTATATTTTGGATTGGAGTCTTGGGTTTTGCCTGTAGTCTATTTGGAGCTCTCTCTTGGGAGCCAGATGCATGCATATACCTGAGAGATGTATTCAGAATCTGAAGAAGCTGTATCGAATCTTTTGCAGATTGTTCCATTCGCTCATTGCTTACCTCTAGGGTGTCCAAAAATCTCGAACCGAATCGGACCGAATCGAGCGATTCTTCATAAGTTAAATACCCGAACGGGTACCCAAATCGAGAACCGATGATTTTGGGTCGGGTTTCGGGTCTAGACCAAGAACCGAAAAATCGAATAAAAAGCGAAAATAAATAATTTTTTATATTGAATTAATTAAATTATTTTATTTTTTTCTAAACAAACTAGCAAATTAATTAAATAAATCAGATGTATTCAGAATCTGAAGAAGCTGTATCGAATCTTTTGCAGATTGTTCCATTCGCTCATTGCTTACCTCTAGGGGTGTCCAGAAGTCTCGAACCGAATCGAGTGGTTCTTCATAAATTAAATATCCGAACGAGTACCCGAATGGAGCATCGATGGGTTTGGGTCGGGTTTAGACCAAGAATCGAAAAATCGAATAAGAACAAAAAATAAATAAATTTTTTTATTTTTTATATTGAATTAATTAAATTATTTTATTTTTTTCTAAACAAACTAGCAAATTAATTAAATAAATCAGATTATTTCATAATTTGAATTTTAAAGCCCAAATCATATCGGACGGCTAGTTATTTATATGTTTTTGAATTGGGCTACGTTAATTTGTAAAAGTTACTAATGAAATGTAATTAGTTGTATTTATGTAGTGTTACTATAAATATTAAAAAAATTTAATTATGGTACGGAATCGAACCGAACCCGTACAGTTCCATAATTATATTTGGACCCGAGGGTTCTATTTATTAAATACTCGAAAGTTTTGGGTCGGTTCGGTTCTCTTCAGAGCCGAACCGAATCGACCCACGGACAGCCCTACTTACCTCATATTAGACCACCCTTTCAGCCTTCTTTCTCGTTATTATGCCTGTGAGGAATAGTAGATTAAGTTGTTCGAAGGACAACAAAGGAGATATGGAAGGTAGCCAGAAAATAGTCTTTCCAGAGGGGGAAGAATCGCCTTGACCTGTGGATTTCATAAACCCTTTTAACTCCCTCTCCTTGACATGGTTCTTGATTAATCCGACAATAGAGGCACCCTTCAAATTGAGTGTGAAAGTGCATAATTTGGATGGAATCAGTTGAATTAAATATCTTGTCTAGTTACATTGTGTTGATTTTCAGCTTGTCTCCATATTTTTCATACGTGTCCCTAATATTGATATGCTATAGCTTTTGACATGCTAAACAGGGTAGGGATTTAGAAATCCTTTACATAATTGAGTAACTTAAGAGGGTTTTTTTTTCCTTCAGGCTGTCCAACAGATAATTTCTGCTTGTTGCATTCTCCTGAACATTTAGCTGGAAATAAACTACTCATCTTTTATCCAAATAATTCATTGTGTCTGCATTTATAATGCTCCATTATTCTCATGACTTCATTTATGGCAGGGTATCTCTTGGAGAGAGTCTAGATGGTATTAAAGGTTCCTTCGATTTCTAACAACTTGACAGTAATCCTGCGTGACAGTACGGGTGTATTTTTGGCCTGGAAATTTGGTTTACCGGGAAAGCTGATCAAATAATGGGTGGGGAATGACAGAAAAGGCAGAAGCAAGACATTTGTCTATTTGGGTGTGTGTATCGTACAAGCTAAGAACTTGAGATGTTTTGATAGTCTTCAAAAAACGTGAAAAGGATATATAGCTACAAGACTTTCAATCTGAAGGTATTCGATATATTGTTCTAATATTTTAGTGAGAAATTTCTATACGAGATCTAGCCGCAGTCGATTTGCATGAAGCCAATGAGAACTACTACTACAAAGCAAACGTTCAAAGATAATTTTAACGGTCGAGTTAGTTGTAACTTCTTATGAGCAGATTCTATGTTTTATCCAGTACAATTAACGAGTTATCGATTGACATAATCAATTAAACAGGCTTGCAACAATACCAGCTATCTTTACATGTAGAGGAAATTAATTTTCTATGCTTTCCCTACACCTTGTTGAAACATGACAATCACCAGGGTCACTATGGATGCATAGACTGAATTCGGCAACTTTTGTACGGCCTTCCCGACTCCTGGAAAGTTCTCTGTCGTCTTCTTTGTCATCAAAGCGATTGTTGGAGTAACAGCCAGGGTAGTGATTAATCCCCTACTTACAGTGACGAATGTATCGTGGGTTATCCTGAGCAAGAACTTTACAAATTCTTCACGATCCAGTTCACCATCAAGGTTGATATCACTCTCCTACACAGAGAAGAAATCAAATTATTACAAAGAGACAGTGAAACAACAATATTTTTGGTCATCAATACATAGTATTAGAACAATGTGAAGAGTCGAGAATTCCGACTTTTGTCATTCCTCACCAAATTTCAACTGCTAAACCCACATCCATATGAAAGACAAGCCCACTTCAACGAAACCATTCCCCAACCAACAATGCACGAAAATAAGCAATGTTAGAATTATAGCGTTGTTCTCATTTCACATTAATCATTAAGAGCTTGAATGTGTCCACTATTGACGCACCAAGTCACAAAATCAGTATCCAATCCAAATTGTAGTCATTTAACTTGTCTAAGAACCACATGGTCCAAATAAAGTAGAGCCTAATAGTCACCAAATTCCCATGGGCCATCAGATGTGTCAACAACAAAATGTAATTATGACCCAACTACAATACTGTAGTGAATACGTTGAATTGAGAGATCCAACTAAATAAAACATCTTACATCTAGGTTTTTTCAAGAAAGCACGCTTATCCATGAAAACCCAAATAAGCACACATGAGTAGTCGGGAAAACCCTTAAATCAACACCCGGAAGGGCTTGAACTATCTATTATATATGAGATATGCCTAATTAGTTAAACAGAATTCGAGAAACAACTGGCATTTGATTGTGTCCAAATTGTAACATAGATACACATGTTGGACAAAGCAAGAATACAGACCCAAGTATATAGGTCCTCAACCTATAACTCTGGTTACGTCTGCAGACTATAGTGAAATTGAGCTTTAGACAGCAACCCTGTTACATGTAGAGGAAGAATTGTCAGACCACATTACAGGGGGGCAGGTGGCAAGCATTTATTGGACTTCGGACAAAAAACAGTTTTATCCCAGCCAATGCACATGTACCACCTGTCTCCCTGGCAATCTCCCCTATACAAGGGGCTTAACTCCTCAAAGAGAGAGAAGCTCTTTCATCCTTTTTTATCATGATGAATTCCTAGTTATTCTGAAACCCAAATGATGCGGACATCATCATCGTGATTTATTTTATTGTTATTGGGCTTTATTATTTCTGCTTTATATTATTGGGTTTGTAGTAGTGGATAACCCCAAACCCCGTCACTAGTAAGTCAAGTTTTACTATTTATTGGATATTTTCATTGTTATTGGACAGTTGATGAATATGATGAATTAGAGATTGGCTTGCAGCCATTCCCCTCCCCCTCCCCTCTTCGTCTTGCTTCTTCTTGCTTTCTTTTTAACATTTTTGTTTTAATTTTAATTCATCCTAAATTCTAATTCATCCTACATCAAATTTGATATCAGAACTAAACTTGAGAATTTTTCTAAACAATCAATCCACAGAAAGCAGCTCCCACCAGTCACCGCACAGCCCCATAGACAGCAACTCCCACAAATCACCGTCGCCATCCAAACCCAAAACCGACCCATTCACCCCAAGCAGTAAACATCGCATCGCTGCAGCTACAGGATCCAGTCACCATCTCTACCGACCCAGCCCACTTCCCAGCCACTTTAGATTCCCACACCCAAATCCAACTCACCACCCGTGCAAAGCAAACCATAACCCCCAACATTTACACCCCGCCCGTCGCTCCTACCACACACGACCTGTAAGTGTTATGCCCTAAGTCCAATCAACTTTGGACATACACACTTTAAATATATATAATTGATGCATGTATGGCAATATCTATTATTTAATTGAATTAATATTCTAATAAATTAAATAATAGAATTCGTAGATTCAAGTATTGGTGATTTGTTAATCACAAGGAGTTGTGATTGTGAGATACAAATTACAAATAATCGAATCTTAAATCGTCCGTGGTCGAAGTCATAACGAAATACGGATATCGTTCTTACGGATAGATCATCGCGTGGCATTCTTAATTTTGAAGTAAGTAGCTGATCTCACAAGTTAAAGTGTGATGACACTTGAATGAACACGTGGATGTTTTGTTATAGAACAAAACATTGGAGACCTGCTGGGAGATTTCACATGGATAATTATCTGAGTGTTAGTGGTTAATTTCCAACGTTCGGTAGTGGAATTGGTCCTTTGAATTGAGGTCGTCATAGTACCTTATACGAGGACAGTTATACTTTGATGGTGTTGGATGTTACTCTACCTAGGGTCGCTAATACAACATTATTCAAGTATATCAAGAATCATATGAAGGTTGTGAATGATCAATAGATGATTCGTCGCTCTTAGATAGTAAGAGATTATGATCTACATTTTATCCAATTAAGTTAATAATGAAATCTTTTGCCAAGGTGGACTCATAAGCCGAAAAAGAGTTTTCGACTTACATTAACCTAACAATTGGATAAAAGATATGATCGATTATTATTGATTAGATCATATTGACGAAATGATTATAATTTCACGGTAAACGAACAAGTTTGGTTTGTCACATCACGTGACATTTCTCATCACATGTATTGCCCTGGTACATTGCTAGATGTCAATCTGGGACAACGAATGTGAATTATTGATAAATTAAAAGGGGTGTTTTAATTTATCGATTTTTATTAGATCAAAATAATAATTCAAGTCGTTAGGCATCGTGATTGGGAACCTGATGGGTTACACACAAAAGAGAACCAGAAGAATAAAATTTACCAATTAATTAATTGACAAATGTTGGACAATTAATTAATTGAGTCGCTTATTAATCGGCCCGAATTAATTAACTGGATTAATTAATTCATGGACCATATTTAATTAATTTGATCGGGTTAAATTTAGAGATGTGCCGCCCACTTGAGCTTATATCAATAGGTTGCTAGGATTTGTAAATTGTAGAGATTTTTCATTATTCTTGCTAGCACAAGAAAAGTAAAACCTTAGCCGTCATTCTTGTTCTGTGTGGATCACCATTGGAGACTGGATAATTGGACAGCTTAAATTGCAGATCAGGATCATTGGAGTACGAGAATCAGCAAAAGAGTTTGCAGAATTCATCAAAGATATTATTCTCAACACAATTTCTATCTAAATACAAAGCAGATCCGTGGTGGGAATTGAAAAATTATTAATTTTTCACTGTGCATGTTAAGTAAAATCCCAACACGACCAACTAACAATCAAACCAATTCACCTCTCCCCACTACTGTTACTGCAACAAATTGCAATGCACCCACCCACCGTGTACATCTCTTCACCCGCAGGCAACTCCCAAGCTCAAGTCGCCGACTACAGCTCCAAACAAAAAAAAAAAAAAAAATAGAAGAGCAATTACAGTGGAGCGCGCCGCCAGAGGAAGAAGAAGGATTCGGTCCAGCCTCCACCTTTTGGGCCCCAATTGTAACTTGTGAGTGATTTAATTAGTATTTTGGGGCCTCCAAATTTAGGTCACATCTTAGATTGGTCCTGCTTTGTTTAGTTCATTTGATTTAGTAATTGGGCCTCAATTTGGCCTCACTTTTATGAGGAAATTAGACACAGTACTGTAGAAAGAAAAAGAAATTGATTTATACACTTAAACTAAATTAAAGTTTTAATAACCTTAATTATTACGTCCAGCAAAATCGTTCCAAAGGCTAACTCCGGCACTTCCTATATGATATTTTTTCACTTTTTTAAATTTTTTATTATCAAAATGTTTTCGTTTGATACTATATTTTTTGCTACGGTTATCCATTTTGAACGATTTAAAATCGGTTAGAAAGCTTGCAATGTAGCCATGATAAATATGTTATGAACGAAGTTTAAATGACGAATATTATTTTGCATGAATTATTGAACGCAAAATAAATCGTAACTATTAATTTCATTTCTTTCGGCATTTTTCACTTATTATTATGAACTCATTGTTTATCGATTTTTAAATTTGAAATATGTATTTCAAAATTTGTCGTGAATACTTCAAAACGATAACAAAAACCTCACTTGACGAAAGAATAAAATAACCTCTAAATAGGCCAAAACTGGTAATGCCAAAACAGAAATTGAAAGAAAAAATATCTAATTTTTTCACTTTTCACATTCTCATTTTTGCAAAAACCTTAAATGTATCAATTGAATGAAAAAGTGCAGTTTTGTCACTTTTCTATGAAAAAGTGACATTCTGTCACTTTTCTAAAAAAAAAAGTCACACGCTCTCCCCAATTTTGTGATCCTTTAACCCCTCATTCCCCAATTTTTGAATTATGTCACTTTTTTTGAGTTTATGTCACTTTTTTGAAAAAGTAAAAAAGTGACAATTTTTATAAAAAAGTGACATTGTGTCACTTTTTTCATTTTACACAGTATTTTTTACTTCCTAAAAATATTTCACATATTTTTTCAAAACACCCCTAATTTTAAGGGTATTTTTGTAAGTACCCCCACTTTTATTATAAGGAACAATACACAAAATTTACATATAAGAATTACTTTTCAAAACTAACAAATTTGTCTAATTATTTCAAAAATTAGGTGGTAAATAGATTTATTAAATATCAAATTATAATAAAAAATATATTAATTATTTACACCCCATGACACCTCACCCATCCCCACCACCTAACTACACCACCTTCCCTCCATCTCCGCCACTGCTCCGTCGATGGTCCGGCGACGCTCCGGCGACAGTTCCGACTATTACTCGGGTGGCCGCTCCGGTGATTCTCCGACGATCACTCTGATGGCTATTCCGACGATCACCCCGACGCCCATTCCGGCAACCAACTTCCAAATTTTTCCAAATTTTTTTTTGTCACAATCGGTCACAAAAGGGCACAATCGGTCACAATGAGTCACAATTCACCGGTCACAATCAATCACAAACGGTCACATTCGGTCACAAATAGTCACAATGAACTACCGGTAGTCAAATCGCAATCTGGTCATAGATCAGAAAAGGTTTGCCGACACCACCAACTCCGGTTGTAGCCTTCTTACTCTACAGCGGCGCCGACTACGCCTCCACCACCACCACATTTCAAAGGATTTTCATCACCCACAGTATACATAATATACAACTCAGTTTGCTTTGATCAAAGCTTCAGTTCAGGGTAGAACGTGGTACAATTGACATTGATGAATCTAAACAGGCAAAAAAATAATTAATCCTAGCAAATTAAATTCCACTCATAAGCTCTTCAGATACAGCAGAAATCCATCATATTTTGCAAACTAAACTAAACTAAACTAAACTAAACATTTGGCAGAGATGCCCCAGAAACCGGGGGTGGGGGATTGTTAATATCCAATATGTGGAAAAATGCAGGTCTAGTAAATATCTTCTCCATCTCAGACCACTAGTAGAAAATTGAGAACTCAAACTACATATTCATCCTATACATTTTCGAAAATACAATAAAATGTTACAATACAGTAAATATGTTATTCATTTGAAATAAAAATGACCAACAAAAGGCATGAGCAAGTCAGGTGTTCCACCTTCTTCTAGAGTTGAGGCAAATAAACCAGTAATGAACACAGTACTTCTGTTTGTTATTTTTCATATAGTGAACATAGCAACGTATATCTTAAAACAGAGAAGAGACAATAGCCTGTATCAACAAACTTTGACAATGAGATATTTTAAGGCGAATAGGTGAACTCGAAGACAATCTTATCAACCAAGTCATATACTTCAAGCACAAAACTACTGTAACATGGTTTTGCTAAGCAAATATTGTATTATTAAACCACTTCAATTGTCTTCATCATCAGGTCAAGGAGAGGAGAGAGACGAACGACATCATCACAGCAGCGAACGTCGCTGTGAAGACGAGGATCAGCAACGAGGAGATGAGCAGTCGATGCCATCGCCAGATCCGCCACCATTACCGCGACCAACCACCCATAATAAGATCAGCACCACCAACACCAACTAGGCACTACCGCCACCGCCCTTCTATGCCACCATCACCAGAGAAGACAGAGAGAGAATGAGAGAAAGAGAAGTGTCGGGTGATTTAGGGATTTAAAATGGGGGTGTGTGGGTGGGGTGGGGTGGGGTGTATATAAATTAATTTTTAGTTTTATAATATTAATTAATAATCTTATTTATCACCCGATTTTTTAATTGTAAAACTTTATCCCCTCATTTTTGAATTGTAATCTTGAAAAGAAGGGTTTTAGGTAATTTTCTCTTTATTATAAGTGCATTTTATTTTTGTCAATTGGGCTCAATCTCTAAGTCGGGTATCGATTTGTGTCTTGTTTGTCTCGTACATTTAAATTTTGGTTCTTTGGGCCTCGATATGGGTCCATATTTTTATTATACTGTGTAATTTGTCTTAGTCGAAAAAAAAGAGAGAAAAGTGGAAAAAAAAAGTATTTTCTAACATATTTTTGTAGGTACCTCTTTGACCTGTTGGTAAGTTCAGCTAATTTAACGATAGAACGGGAGCGACTGTTTCTTGTCATTGGTGATCAATTACTTGGTGTTCACTTACATCGACGAACAACAGGGGAGCTACTGTTTATTTATCGTTGGCTTATATTACTGCTTATTTTAAAATGCATCAATTAATTTTTTTGTGCTGCTATATTCGAAGTTTACCTAAAGTTCACGTGACCGAATCCCTTAACTTGTTGAATTCTCCTCATTTTATCTAAAGTTCACGTGATCAATTACTTGATTTGTTAAATCCCCATTTTACCCCACTTATTTTATGTGATCGAATTTTTGACTAGTATTTGACCCTTGCTTTGCGATTTTACATGTATCAGCAGTATTAGCTTGCCATATTTTGATTCACATAATCCAAAAAAATAATAATAATAATAAATAAATTTGTTTTCATTTTAAAACGAGTTGTTTATTGATCTCTCTACACACCTCATGTCATTTATTACATGCAGTTGCATAATGGTCGTTTTGTCGAATCTAGCTCCAATACACTTCATTTAGTTGGTAGTATGTTGTATACAAGTGCGTAGTGGTCGTCTTATCATATCTAGTTTCCATAACTTGACCATGGACTCATCCGAATTTGATGCTCTCACCAGACAATTAGCACAATTTGCCACTAACCAACAACATTTCCAAAATCAATTAGTGGCTGTCCAAACTGAGATGGCTGCTAATCTTGAAGAGCGTTAGAGCCTAGCTGCTGGTCTGAACAAGTTTAAGCAAATCCCTCATTCGACTGATGTTAATAATTTTGAAGTGTCCTATAATAGACAAAATCATTGCTGATAAAGTGATCAAAAATATTTTCGACACAATCGTAGGGATAGGGGTCAGGTTCATGAGCGAAAACGAGGTTATGATCGTCACAGTATTCATTCTCTTCCACGTCATAAGGAGCACTCATTTAAGAATAATAAAGTAGGTGTTTCTACTTTTGATGGTTACTTAGATTTTGAAATTTTTACTCAATGGACTGAGTATATTACTGAATTTGAGGAATTTCGAATGAAATGTCATGTCATTGAGGATGATGCCCTAATTTTGAGTAGGTTTAATCAAGGTCTAAAAGATGATCTTAGGCGTGAGCTTCTCTTTAGGGGTGTCACTACTCTTGATCAGACTTACTCTTTAGCTCGAGATTTTGAGTTGGTTATTGGTACTCCATATAAAACGCGTGGTGACAACTATACACCAATATCTTCAACATCACTTCTTCTTAAGTCTATTAGAAGACCTTTCTTGTCAAATATTCATCCGATGTTCAAAAATAAGGGTACAATTTCTGAAATTCCAAGGACTTCTTCTCACTTGCAGTGCTTCAACTGTAAGGACTTTGGCCACATCTCTTCCAAATGTCCTAACCGAACTTTAGTCATTGAAGAACAAAAGAATATAATAGATGAATGGTTAGATGATTAAGTCTATGTACCTAAGCTTGAAGAATCCGATGACTTTGATGATAGTGAGGACACCTCCTTGGGTAGTATTCGGATGTTTCCTAAAAGTCTAGGTATTGTACCCTTTGTTCCCGATACCTCTCAGTTAAGTGTTGTATGTCGTACCCTTATCGAACCCATAGGTGCTGATGATTTGCGTAATCATGTCATTTTAAAGAAAAATCATGGAAATGGGGATTTGATCGTCCCAACAGTTCAAATTGCATATAACAGTTTTGTGAATCGGTCTCTAGGTCTGAGTTCCTTTGTAGTTATTCATGGTTATAAGTCCAGGATGCCTTTAGACCTTATTCTCACGTCCCCATATGCTTGTATGTCTATGTTAGTTAAGGCATTTGTACATCTTCTTGATTTGCATATTGGGATCAATAAACGATTTGAAGCAAGTCATGCATTATATACACTTCAAGATGCTTTGCATAAACGACATTTTGAATTTAATATTGGGGATTATGTTATATTGCAAGCCCGTAGTGCTGATACTTTTAAAATTTTAGAGCATGTTGGTCCAACTGCACATTCATTGATCTTTCATCACATTTTGGCTACCACTCTTTAAATGTTGAGGACTTCATTACTTACAAACACCGTTTCCATTCTTTTGATGATCCTTTTCTATTTAACTCTGTGGACTCCCAACCTGTCTATATTGATATTTCTACTTCCTTACCATCTGTCACAGCACACAAAGGTACAATTGATGTTATTTTAGATGAACAGATTGTGTTGACCAATGATAGAGAGATTTGGTGCTTCATTGCTCGTTGGGTAGTTCCACCTAATGCAGACTGTACATGAAGTCCTACAGAGAAGCTTCAACCAATTTGGATTAACCTGCTGGAGTTTCGATATTGGACTCTTATGAAAGATCGTCCCCCTTGGTTGGATTATATTCTTGGGGATAAACTGCAACTATCTTTGTTATCATTTGTGGAGTTTCGATATTTGGTTATCACAAAAGATCGTCCCCCGTGGCATGACTAGGAGCCTTTGGTATCAGATTCATTGCAACATGTTGATTTATCCACTCGACAGGGTCAAGTCTTTTTCCCACCCCGGGAAAGTTGACGCGAACATCATCATCGTGATTTATTTTATTGTTATTGGGCTTTATTGGATCTTTTCATTGTTATTGGACAGTTGATGAATATGATGAATTAGAGATTGGCTTGCAGCTGTTTTTCTCCCCCCTTCCTCCTCCCCCTCCCCCTCCCCCTCCCCTCTTCTTCTTGCTTTCTTTCTAACTTTTTGGCTTTAATTCTAATTCACCCTAAATTCTAATTCATCCTACATCACCAAATATGCTTGTTTCTTCAAGAATTGCTTGGCAAGGTGCCCAACGTCAAGAAAAACATTCAAGGCTATATAGTACAAATAAATCTTCAAGTTTCATCAACCAATATAAAATCAAATGGATACATTATACATAGGCTTATATTATGACAGGGAGACTCATTTAGACTTGAAGTCAAGTCACCCACACTTGAAAATTAACGAAGTTATCGACAAGCAGAAATATTGGTGATTCTGTAACAATCCGTGAAAGAATATGCCATAACAGCCATATCCACTTTCTGATGACAACGCAATGACTCAATTTTCGATGTAAAAATGTGTAAGGTTCTATTTAAATACGGGAAGTGGATTATCCAGCCATGAAAGTACAGGAGATCCCGTCGGATGCAACAAATGAAGAAAGAAAAATAACTCTACCTGTCCTGATATAAAAAATGTGCATTAGGTTTTACTGGACATGAGGACAGTAAAATTATCAAAATTTAACCTTTTTTTTCTACCTTAATATTGTCCATTGCTATCCATACTCTTACCAAAGAAGACATAGGGGTCAAACATTGAAAAAGAAGCGTAGGGACACATTAAGGTCATGATAAGCATCAACATGATCTCTGCACTTAGATGAAGAGTGTTTCAATGATTAATTGCTTCTTTGTAATTTATCAACGGCAGAGCTCTTAAATATTTACATAGAAGAAATTATGTGTGTGTGTGTGTGTTTATTATTTTTCTTTATCTCATGTTGCCATTGCCTTTAAAGATTTCTAGAATGGTATCTTACATAAAGAATCAAAAACTCTACCACATACCTGCATAAGAATCTTAATTTGTTCCTTCGATGGAGGATCGAAATGAGTTCCAGGTAAAAGCTTATTAATATCACTACAACATTGACACAGTTATATATGCTAATTACTATCCCATATTATTTAGAAAATGGATAAATTAAAAATTCGTTCTGCGGATTCCTAATGGATATAAAGCATATGCAGGTTAAGCATCTTACTTGTACACAAGTAGCACAGCAATATGGAGCTCCTCAAACGTCATATTGGCCTTTCCAGTTTCATTCTTGAAATGATCAAAAATTTTGTCAGTTATCTTTCTAATATGCCTTTCTTTCCATTCATTACCTGCATGAAACACGAGCATGTACAAGCATACATAGGATTATCATTTGACTGTCGATGTTTCTGAATACAGAGCCCGCATCCAAGGAAAGAAAATTACATATTAGTAAATCTGTAACTGTATACAGTGTTTGGATGCACATATTTGCCCAAGTTCAATCATGGACAACCAATAAAACTTCCACCAGGCTCAAGCTAGTAACTTTCAATTTCAAACAGGATTCATGCAAGCTAAAATTCCCAGGTCACTTTCCCAATACCATGTTGTATAGATTATAAAGTGCCACAAAATCAAAGTGAAGCTAAATGACTTCCTTATCAAACAACGAATCATACATATAACACAGTTCTTAAAATAGCCAGTGTTCCAATCAGAAAAAATAATTTTACCAAAACATCGAGAATCTTTTCACTAGAGAATTCTCCAAGTCCACAATATTGCTAGTATTACATATTACCAAGTAAAATTAACTTGATGCAATCATAGTTCGAGATTTATCTTACAAAAATTAGTTTCTTCTATATAAAATTGCAAAGCAAGGTTGAACTTTAGAAATCAAGACACAATATGCAAACTAATATTCAGAGTAATTAATCCAGTAAGCAATTTAACAAATAATACAAGGAAAGAGAGAAAGGAAGAAAGGTAATAGTAACCCTGGAATAGAGTATAAAGGATTCGACATACCAACATAACAAGATGGATGAAACATGTTTTGGTGGGAATCTGACACACCGTAAAAGATGGTTCTATTCAAGTTATTGTGTAAGTTATACTATTTGTATCACAATAGCTAACAGACAGAAGTATCTGATATTGACTTGAAATAGCAAAACAGAAAGGGCATATTTTATATTCAATGCCCAAATTTTCCTTCAGCCATTGGACAACAGTATCCTACTTTCTAAATACTCACTTAGCTATGTAAAAGAAAATATGGCCAGATAGCGTGTAGTTCAGACTTCAGAGTTACCTGTAAAGCATTTGAGTACATATCCAGATGGTTCAAAAGGTTTTTATGTTAAAAGACCATGAGAGACCACCCTGAAAGCGATTGAAATGATCTTCTCCCAAAACTTATTAAAGAATGGAACTAAACTATTTCCTAATGGTAAACGTACAAATGTTTTGCTATTAATCTATTTTCCTCTCATGAAGTTTGCCATGGAGACCTTGTTCAGCTAGTTGATTACAAAGACTAACAACCTAAGCTTAATACACCCTCATGACATACCATTGCCATTGTTAAAGAGCTTATTGAACAAAAAGATGCTCCCAAATTAACAGATCAGCAGTATTAGGAAGCCGTAACTACATATTCATGAAAACAAACTATTCTTGTTTTAATTAGACTATTTAGATAGACAATCAAATGTTCAATTATAGTATTGAAAGGGATTATTTACAGATCAAGTTATATAAATAAGTCCCCTAAAATAGTCAAAGCCTTGATATAAATTAAATTTCGTTTCCGAAACTATTCATCTAGAAATCGAATTAAATACACGGTCACAGATAGTTATCCATGAACTAAAAGAAAATTCATCCGATGATAAATCGTTGGAGCAGCGAAAGTCAACAAAGAGATGCATTGCAACATGATCCAATACAAAGAAGTAAATAAATTCAATTGTAGCTCTATAAAAATCGAAGCGAATTTCTTATAGAATGATACCTTGAAGTTTCTGAAGGATTTGTCCCATCGCTTTGCAGATTTGACGCAGAATATGCTGTTTGTCTGGTGAAGATATATATATATATAGAGAGAGAAAGAGAAAGCTTCCAAATGGCTGTTTGATAGTAACTACTACTACACGCCATCATTTTTTTATAATTTTGCAAAGACTAAGTGGATCGGGTCAATGATGATTGCACCTTTTCTTTCTTTCCAGATTGGCTCTTATAATAAAAATATATTTACCGTTGACACTACTAGGCTAGAGTTAATTTCATCGATCATCGTAGTTGAACTTGGTAAGAAATTTGAAAATGATCATTAAAGTGAAATTTATAACAATTTCACTAATGTTACCTAAAATCATGCCCATGTGATTGAAAATGGGAATGAATTTTAACATATTGATTCTTTTGTATGGTGGTCGCATGAGGTTTTGAAATGTTCGGAAGTTGTTCGATGAAAGTCCTAAAAGAGATTTGGATTTATGGACTGCGATGATCTAAGGGTTTGAGGATAATGGGATTCAGAAGGAAGGACTGCAATGTTTATTTATGTGTGTGAAGGTAAACATCTTTCAGAATATTGTACAAAACAAATCCTCAAACTGATAACTATGACCCCATCGCCATGGTTGTTTGTAATCGTGCCCAGAAGCTTGTAGAGGTAGAGCCTCAAAATGATGGTGCTTGCATACTCATGTCAAACATTTTCTTATTCGATGACACGGAGGAAGCATTTTGGATGATCGATGATCTGGCTCAAAATGATGGTGTCTGGCTCACCATTTTCGCGAAAGATCCCAGTAAGATGATCTGCATTGCTTCTATGATCTTGGGAGCACTGGGCACAATCCAGTTTCATCTCTGAGGAAACAGCATTTACCTTTCTTGATGCTTCCTCTGAATTATCCTTAGCTCTGTAGTCAAGTCAGTCTTTAAGAACTTCGTATGTCGATATTCCCCCATGTAAAGTTAGTAGGAAATCTGTTGATATATTGAGTTCAACCTTTGGAGGGGACCATTTGTCCCTATTTATAAGCCTCTAATCAAATAACTTAGCCGTCCAAAATCATATCAACCACAGTATCAGCCCGAAAATGTGTGCCACTGCCCTCAATTCGAGGCCTCTGATTGGACATTGAGGTCAGCCAAGCAAATCGTAATAACACCTAGGTAATTGATAATCATTACGGACCTATGATTGACTGAAGATGAAGTGCTATTGTCATTGTTGCCACTTTTCATTTTTCAAATGGCCATATTGGTGGTGATGACGTCGTACATGGTACACATATTGCAGGACACAATGATAATCTCTGATGACGGCGGCATAGGGCAAGCTGACTTGTTGGTATGGCCTCAGAGAGTCGACCTGGAGGTCTTCCTTTTAATTATGGTAGACTTGAACTAATGCACGAGTTCAGACTCCAACAAAATAAAATTTCTTGTTTTTCCGTTCAATTATCCGAATTGTGAACGAGAAGAAATATAAAAAGGTAGATTCTGAATTCCTGTTACTGTAATTCAATTCCAAGCTTCAAGGAGCATCTGCATTTTATTTTTTGTTTTGCTTCGTTTCCCTGTATTCACTATAGAATCTGTTCTATTAAACTACGCTACAAATGATAATGTTACCTAGGAATCGAAAGGTCTTCACTTATGGTGAAGCACGTCCCCGCACTGCCCCCCTCCCCCACAAGATATATGCCTTGCAAGCTGCTCACATGAAGTAAAAGGGAAATTTGGAAGTATTGATTTAAGTATGATTTTATCTTCTTGCTAATACTATGAAAATAATGTACCTTTTCCTCTCGTGGCAGAAATTACATAACATGAAGATCACTCGTGACTGGAAAATAATGTTCCTTTTCCAATATTTATACTAGTTTTCAAAAGCTCTGAATATTTTTTATATTGATGTATTCATATCTTTCATTTCTTTTTTCATAATTTTTTTTTTCATTATATTATAAAATTTGACCATAAAAGATAAATGATGTTTACAATACTTGAAATATTCCCTTTTCCCTCGAAATATATAATATTTATCAAACCAATTTATCAAAGTTCTATTAAAAATAATTTAGTTTATTGTCATTTTTTTCTAAAATAAATTTTTTCAAACATATGTGAAAAAATATGGTCGTAATTATTGTGAATTTGAAATCATAATTCTATACCACCAAGAGCAAGAAAATCGTAACAAAAAAATAAAGACACAAGAAAACACAAAATTTATAGATATTTGCTTTAATGCGAGACTATATCCCCGTCCATCGCTATTGTAATTCAGTAGGACCAACCTTGAGAATTTTGAGGCCTTAAACAACTAATTATTATGAGACCCTATATTTTTTATTTTTTATTTTTACACACATAGCAATATTTAAATAAAAAATATATCTATATTTAAATGAAAACTTTGTACAATTTAAAAGATAAAATTGGAAAAAAAAATATCACGCACAAGCCGAGAGATTAGGCTAGCATCATATTTAATATTCTCACATTTTGAGATGCAAATTTAGTAATCAAACAACTCCAATCAAGTTTTTTCAAAGGAAATTTTTATAAAAGGCTTAGTCAAACTCTTCCAAAAAATTTTAGGCCTAACTTACTACAGAAAAGTTTTTGAGGCCTTTTTAGGTTAAAATGTCCATATTATCCTTTTAAATATTATTGAAATATATCAAATGCCCTTACCATATAATGACCATAATACTCATTTTTCAAATCAAAATTATAACCGTTAATTTTATTTGTTCTTCCAAAAATTCCAGTTCTCCTCTTCTCTAATTTATCAATAATCTTCTACTTTTTTGTTCTTCTTTCTTCTTTTAATCTAGTTTTACCCGAAGTATAAAGAAGCATATCAAAGAAGAAAACTTTATATTTCTACATTTTATATTGGTAAGATATTATTTTCACTTTCAATTACTTTTTAATCTAATGTTTTTTATTTATTTATCCATATATTAATTGTCATTTGTATTTATTTAAGTGTTTGAATGTATTTTTCGATCTCAAGTAGTTTTAAAAAGCAGAATCTCGTATAATTTTTAGTTGCAGATTCATTACAGACGTTCTAAACGACTGCATAGTCGTTTAAAACGACCGTGATCATAGTCGTTTAAAACGACCATAGAAACGACTGTTGTCACGTTATATTACTGTGACTGATTATTTGTTAATTGATAGGAATGTAAAATACACATTTTACATCTTTATTTAATGCGTTCATATGACTATTTTATGCCTAAATGTACTTAGTATTCTCATATTTTGGTTTATGTGGCAATTCGATGGATATGACATAATTTGAAAGAAATAAGGGGAATGACCAAAATGAAAGAAAACGAAAGTTCGGGAACCAAAGTGTAAATATTCAAAAGTTGTATCAAACCTCACGATGAAGACTTGAGAGTGTTATAGGCCAACTAGATGAAGAAAGAAGTCAAATGAATAAAATATAGTCAAGACATTATCACATATTAACTTTCAAGCTGAAAAGTTTTGCATCGGTTTTCAGCCTCATATGGAGACCAATTTTGGACATGGAAAATGATCTAATTCAAAGATAGTTTCTGAAGTACAGTTGTATCCCTTTGAGTTAGCATTCCAACGCATCTTGAATCACCTCAATTGGACATCGATAGAGAAATTTATGGCCAAAATACTGAAAGCTGTCCGACAGAAAAAATGACAAAGCCATGCGATCGCATGTCACAAATACCATGCGGTTTCCCACTCTTTTACCGAGAATTGGAAGGCTAGAAACTGCATAACCATGTGATTGCATGGTTTATAACCTTGCTATCGCATGGTAGTAACTGTTGACGCGATTTTCTGGTTTCCTAATTCCGTTCCACTACTTATGGAAACAAGTTCTTTTGATATTTATCAACCCTAGAACACACGAGAAACACACCAGAACACCTCCAACCTATTTTCTCTCTATTTTTCTTAGATCTATCATATGTAATTAACTCTTGGTGCTTGATTGAAGGATACCGAAGATTTGGAAAACATTATTTCATTGTTTAATTTATATTTTCATATTGAATATTCTTCTATGCATAATTTTATGATTACCCTGTTTGATTGCTAAGAGATCTTTTATTTTTTCATATATTACAATCTATAGCTAAGTTGAATTTCAAATCCATAATTGTTTGAATCATTTAACTTCTGAACCACTAGGATTTGATAATTTTTCGCGATAGAGGTTATTGAATTTTAAGAATAATGTTTAAATAGATTGAATGCAACCATGGGTGTTTGTATTATCTAGTTCATCGATTTCTCTATTATTTAAAGCTGTTATTAAATTGAATCTTTAACGCTGGTATGAGATTATTTGATAATTAGAGTTAATTAGAACACTGGTTTCTGATTAACTAAAGTTAAGGAAAAATAGGAATTTATTCTAACAATGAATATTGTGAATGTGAATTGATTATTCTTTGTGGATTGATGAATTGTTATAAATCTCCAATGGTGGAAGTTGACTTTGATCAAGACTCGTTTCATTGATTTAATACAACTCATTAATTTACATCATTATTTGTTATAAGATTGATTTCATTACAAAAAAAATCCTCCAATCGTTATAAGAAGCATAAATTATTGAATTGCAACTCTTCGTGGGATCGACCCTTACTTTCAGTACTACATTAGTTTTAGAGGTTTAAGGACTATTTTTGGGTGCCTACGACAGCACACTACTAATATTCTAAAATTTTACTATTCTAATTGTAGATATGGACTTAACAACATAGATTTTTATATTTTATTTTGGTGATTTTGAAATAATGATCAAGGAAAATGGACATGGAAACGAAGTGAGAGTGATGAAATGGTGGAAAGAGTTCCAATATCTTCAGATACTTCATATCATGATTTGTATTGTGAAGTGCTAAATCATTGCAAAGTTGATTCATCTTCGCATGAAATTGAGATGAGATTTTTTCTCCCTGAAAACGGACAGTTTATAGTTCCAATTAAAATTACTTCAAACAAGCAATGCAGTGGTTGCTATCTCTCAACAAAAACAAAAAAAAAAAAAATCATTGTCCCATTTGTGTAACCCTTGTGAACAAACGTTTAGTTAAGCATCCACAAGAAGAAGAAGATAATTATTCATTCATGAAATGAAAGACAATGAAGTTTATTGTGATATGCAAAATGAAGGTGACAATCGTCATTGTGAAATGCAAGTAGCCAATGACAATGAAGTGGATCGAACTGAGAATATTGATTGGGATGAGTTGGAGATAGCCCAAGACAATAATGTAGATATTATCACTAAAATGGTAACACTATTATTTTCTCTACAGATGGATTTGAGATGCTTCAAAACAATAGAGAAGAAGATCGTTTTACAAACGAGCACCTTGTAGTTTCAACTCTTACATCACATGTGATTCCCGAAGATGGAGATTTAGAAAATCGCCAAATTTTCAACATAAAAAATGATCGTATGATGGAAGTCCACATGCTTGCAATGAAGTATAACTTTGAATTCAAAGTGAAGAAATCAAATAAAGAAGTCTATTCAATTATTTAGATAGATGAAAATTGTAAATAGCGTTTGCGAGAAACTAAATTCAAAAATTGTAATTACTTTCAAGTTCACAAGTATGCACATGAACATACTTGCTCTGTGAGTATTCGTCGAATTGATCATAGACAGACAAGTTCGTAGGTTGTTGGAAGACATATAATGCCTAAGTTTCAAAATCCCAACATGGTATATAGACATGCATACATCATTAATGACATGCATCGGGAATTCAGGGTAAACATGAGGTATCAGAGGACGCGAAAGTCACGAGAATCTGCTTTGGAAGTTTTGTGAGGTTTCCCCGAGGATAGTTATGTTAAATTGGGCTTATATTCTTATAACTTGGCTACAGCTAATCATGTAACATCATTGTCTTTTGAGGTTGAAGGTGAGAATCATTTCAAGTACTTTTTTATGCCCTCGGACCTTGCATTCGTGGATTTCGCTCTTCAATGTGAAAGGTAGTTGCCGTTGATGGAACATTTTTTACTGAGAAATATAAAGGTACACTGATTGTTGCTACTTGTCAAGATGCAAATATTCAGATTTATCCTCTTGCTTGGGGTATAGTTAATTTTCAGAATGATACATTGTGGACTTGGTTTTTTACCAAATTGAAAGAGGCAACGAGGGATACTGAAGATATTTTTGTTATATCTGATCGACATCCAAGTATTATCAATGGAGTTCAAGCTGTCTATCAAAATGCCCATCATGGTTATTCTATCTATCATATAAAATACAACTTAAGGATCGTAACTGAAAAAATACGAGATTTTCCTATTTTTTAAGAAAAAAGCAGAAGCATATACTTTAGAAGAGTTTGGAAATTGTATGAGCAAAATTAAGAGAATTGATATCAAAGTTTGGGATTATTTAGGCAAAGCACGTTTCTATACTTGGGTCAGATCATATTTTCAAAAGACCTGTTACAATATTATGACATCGAACAATGCAAAGTCGCTTACAGTGATACTATTTTTCCAATGCCAAATGAAGTTGATTGGACAATTCCTGAAAATTTTAGCTTCCTCAATGTGTTGCCGCCGCTAGTACGAGACGAGGTGGACATACCAAAACAACAAGGATTCTGTCTACTAGAGAGTTTTCGAAAAGACACAAGTGTAATAGGTGTGCTGCCACTGAACACAAATGACTAAGATGCACAAGTCAGATACCTTTAGTTGATAGAAGATTGGAGGATTATCATATTGTTTGTTCTACTTATTACAATGTCTCTATATTGTGAGTTTTTGTCGAAATTCATGCCAAATTGTGTTTTATGAATGTTGAGTAGTTTTTTGCATTTTTGTTTATTTCATATGACATGTGATGAATGGAAAACGACTTCAGTCGTTTTCAGTATTTTACAAAAATGACTCCAATCGTTTAAAATGACTGGAGTCGTTTACAAGAAAATGACCACAGTCGCTTTAAACGACTAAGTCGTTTTACATGAAAACGACTCTCATCTCATTTTCAATCATATGCTCATTGTTCTATAATTTTTAAACAAAATATTTTGAAATCAAACCAAGTACAATTTAGAATATTATACATTATGATTTTGCTTATCCAAATCAATCGACTAAATACTTAAAACGTTATGATTTAGCTTATCTAAATCAATTTACATATCTTTCATTATACATTATTGTAAGTCACATACTTAGAAACTAAATACAGTTCACTTGAATATTGTTAGTGGAGCACGAAGAATTGTATGTAATGAAGTTTGTCTTCCTTTTCATTTTAAACTCATAGGTTGAAACCAAATACGATCTATAATGCTAGAAGTTTGATTCGCACCTTATATTGCATTATAGATTATTGTAAAAGTCGCATAATTTGAAACTAAATATGGTATACTTGAAATTTTTAATGGAGCATGATGAATTGTATATAAAGAAATTCATCTTCCTATTCGTTTTAAACTATTACATTGAAACAAAACACAATCTATAATGTTAGAAGTTTGATTCACACCTCATCTTGCATTATACATTATTGTAAGCTGCATAATTTGAAACTAAATACGGTATACTTGAATATTTTAATTAGAGCACAATAAATTGTATATAATGAAGTTCATCTTCTTATTCATTTTAAACTAATAGGTCGAAAGCAAACATGATTTATAATGTTAGAAGTTTGATTCGCACCTTATCTTACATTATAGTTGTTTAAAAAGACTATAGTAATTTTTTGAAAGTGACTATAGACTATAGTCTTTTTAGACGTTTTTAGTATTCGACAACTAACATTTTTCAAAAAATTCGACATTATCTATCTTGTAATATAAACTAAATCAACCTGAAAATTTATGCTACTATTCACAATACCAAAAAAAAAAAAAAACACTCAACATTCAACATCTATTATAAGATTATATTTTCAAATTATAATATATACTTATAACTCACAGATATACAAATACATCAAAAGGTTATACGGATCATAATCAAGGAAAAAAATATCGGCAACTATCTTTTCCCTCCATCTATTCATATGAAAGCCATTAACTTGCTCTACTTGACCGTTGATGCTCAAGAATTCTATATATTTTACTACGTACATACCACAATCACCCCTGAAAGAATTTAAAAAATAGCAAACAAAGTGTAATAACTAATTGAATATGAACAAGTGAATATGTAATTGTAATAAAAAACTTACGAAAGGGCTGGTTTAGTAGTTTTGATATTCCTTTCTATAGCAAGAGTATCTGTCTCCAAATCAATGTAAATTTCTTTTAAGAATAGCGGGACAATGATACGGCAGCCTTCAAGTCATCTTTAAGTTGATCGTCCGTAATGCAACCCTTATCAGGATCTTATACAAATATTGTCGCTTTGCAAAAGTCGATATCAACTGCAAGCTAATGTTTATGAGTACATACCGGAAAATATACATGTGTACAGTCATACCATGTTCTTCCATATGATGGCTTCGCTCCGGTGATATATTATGTTAGCTCTATCAGCATTTTGAAACAATCCCCTCTCACGTAAATCAAACATAGCGAAGGTAAATTCGTTGTTAAATTGAATATCCAGTATAACTCGCAAACCACCAAATGACTTGGGATATTTTGTTGCCCAAGCCAGCAACAAATGCAATACCATGTCAACATGCTGAAAGTTCAATACATAGTTATATACAAAGTAATTGAATAACACGAGTAATGAGTTAACATACTTACATCATCCAGAAACCATCCCCTGGTTTCAATACATCGTCAAACCATTCTTTCGTATCTTATAAGTTGATATTACCCAACTTATATAAAACACTAACGTAAAAATGCAAAATTGTAAAAGAATACAATTGACAAGGAAGATAATACAAATTCAATTTATTGGTAAGGATGTTTACCCATCACCTAAATTGGAGTGCCATTTGGAGAAATAATTCTTCTTAATTGGGTCAATATCCTGAAAAAGATCAACATTCATGTTATCAACATGTCTTCTCCAATCGTGCATGGAGATGAAACTAACTTTGAAGCTTTTTATAGTCTTTTATCTCGCATCGGGGCATCAACATGTTGATAAGTTTTATCCAAATTTCTCTTCTTGCGAGTAAAAACTTAATGTACATCTTTGTCCTCAAATTAGTACCCACATCAATGTCCACTATATCCTCAGTCTCCCTCTTAATACTCTCTGCAACTCCTTCCATCCCTACCTCCCCCATCTCAGCCTCCTCCCATGTCTCAGCCTCCCTCTCAATGTCCCCATACCACTATCTCCATCACAGTACCCTTTGCCTCAATCTCAGTCCCAATGCTCCATGCAATTGCATCTCTCCCAATCTCCCTTGTCTCTGTCTCCCCATCAATACCTACCACTGTCTACATCACAACACTCTCTGCCTCGATTCCCTTCTCAATACTTCTTGCAAACGCCTCCCTCTCAATCTCCCCTATCTCTACCTCCCCATCAATGTCCCCTACCACTGTCTCCACCACAGCACCCCCTGCCTCAATCTCCCTCTCAATGCTCCCTGCAACTGCCTCCTTCCTAATCTCTTGTGTCTCAGTCTCCCTTTCAATGCTCATTGCAACCTCCTCATGGTTATCACCCTTGGTTCCAAATACTCCATCAGCCCCAAATGAATGGTTTGTGTCGAGATGTTGGCTCGATCTTATCCAATTTATTATAGTATTGACCTTCCTATTTATCTCTTCATATTTATCGGATAACCTCTCCACGTGGTGCAACAATTGTCTCAATGTATCATCATAGTTGCAAGAAGCTCGACGATTGTGTTGTGGTCTTCAATTTATAGGAAGAGAATGTTGATGTACACGACTGGTCCCTAAACTTTACACCTAAAGGAATAAGAGAACATATAAATAGCACCAATTCGTCGTACGAAAGATTATAAATTAACGTTAAAAATATACATACATACATACATCATCACATATATTCAGAGAGACTCTTTCCCTCTGTCTTTGTCGTGGATGTAGATCATCACTAGTTCTACATCACCAACATCTGAGTATTCTCTATCCTCGTAGAGATAAACACCCAAGATTGGATCTTCTTTTCTAGTTCCATGAATGAATAAATTCACACATTATTGTTCGGTCTCATCAGGAAAAGCTATCAATGAGCAACAAACTTGGAGCTGAATAATTGACAAACAAAATCATTTTAGTAATACTTTAGGTAATGTGCAAAAGTAATTGCAGTATAGAAGATATATTCACTTGTAGGTCATCCAAGACTTCAGCAATATCATGAGAATTAGGAGTAAGTGTAGATTTCCAACGACACATTCGCGACAACCTGTTGGTAGATAACCTAGCAGGATACGTGTTTGCTATTCGATGAATAGACTCGAACTGCCACACCTAAAAGAAGATGTATGAGTTATTTTAAAATCAAATAAAAACAATGTCTAAATCACAATTGACCATTCTAGTGGAAATCCCTGCAATGAATATTTGGGTTTCGGATCCTTCGACACTCAAAAGAATGCATGTACCGTAAACTTGAAACTTTTAGTTCCCCATGAATATGCATTGAATAGCTCGAAATCATCAACTATATCTAAAGTGCAAAGATCTATATATGTATTTTTTTCTTTGGACCTCAACACAGTCTCATATATGAGCTCTAAACTCAGTTTGCATTTATCATCCATGTCTTGTATCTCTTTTTCAAATGCCTCATTTAATTCTTTAGGCATAACCTTGTTAGATATTGGAAAATATTTATTTCTCAATCTACCATTTTCATTTATCTCGCTCTCATACTTCTCCTCATTCGTAGGGCTTAATCCAGTGAAGAGCATAAACTCGTATAGAGAGAAATGAACAGTTTTTCCAAGCCTAAACAAAACCACAATTCATCCTCATTGATAGAGACAATCCTTCATAATAATAGGTTGTGAATTAATTGAGCATATATTTTCATGTTCCTCATGTCATACAGTTTACCAAAACACGACTTCAAGAACATCTCCTTATGGACATCATCAAATGCTTCATATACTTTTTTCACATTCGACACGTAGAACGTGTTGTAACCTTCGCATCACAGCGATAACCAATGTTGTATATATATACTCCATCCTACAAATAACACGAAGCTATCATTAACTCAACTAAAATATGTAAATCTAATGAACTTAATGAAGTTTTACCTAATTTTTGAAACTTTTCATCTTCTGAGCATCAGCAACTAGAAAAAAGGTCCAAGGTACCAAGCTGGCAGAGAAATATCCAAGAATTTCCTTAGGATAAATTTGATAGCAAGACAAGAGATCAGATAATTTCTTTCCACTTTCTTTTCTTAGTTATATTATACAAATTTTGAGCTAGATAAACTCAAGTTGGAAGGCTCAATGCAGCATGATAATAAAGTGAATTCGAAATACAAAATAGAGAAGTGTAACAAAATGAATTTCAAAAGTCATGTGAATTCAAACAAAAATGAAAAAAAAAAAAAAAAAATTGACTATCTAAAGATATGGCTCTATGTGCTATGACTCATTATTTGAGATTGTGATATCAACTAAACCAAGCAGCAACCCACAAAAGGTGTTCATATTTCTCAAATCATGTAGCACAAGGACTGATACAAGAGCTAAATTTTTTTTCCTTTGCAATTTATTAAGCAAAACTGACATCGCTTTAGGAAAAAATTTATCTTGAACTCTACAGTTAAAAAGTTTCAAATATTCTGAAAATCAAGTAATGTACTATATACTCTGCACATTCAAAACTCATCCAAGAATTTTCTTCCATTTAGTTCATAGTTAAAATTCTTACTTTATCCAAAATTCATATATTCTTAAAATGTTGTCATTTTGGTTTTCAAATAGTGTTGTAATTTTAGTCCTTTTATTACTTCATTATCAATATATTATTAACCTCCAGATGCACTATGACTAGGGGCGGACGCACACCTTAAAAGTTAGGGGGGCACAATGGAACTTGTAAAAAAATTTGGAGAAATTTTAAAATCGAAAATTTACGTCCAAAAAAATCATACCCTATCTAATTTTACATTCGAGAATTTACATGGGATATGACTTTCTTGGATGTAAAATTTCGAAAAATTTTGATGTCATATTCCATATAAAATTTCTTAATAAAATGGTGAAAATTATATTGAGAAATTTGTATCGTAAAAATAAATAAATGTTAATGAAATAATTGAATTTTTTAAAAAAATGCGAGTTAGACGTCTTTTTTTAAGACTCACGTTTAATGTATTTTTAATTATTTTTGATATTTGTTTGGCCTAGTCGATATTTCCATAATGTAGTTCTCAAAATAAGTTTTGAGATGATATAAATAATTTGTAGATTCGATTAGCGTACGATCGTCGGAGAATTTTTAAAATTAGCATGTCATCGAAATTAAAATTTATTGTGATTTTGCCTCTATTTGATGGAGATTAAAATCAAATTTTTAGTAAATTTTAATAAAAGTTAAACAGTTATGAATTTCATGAAATATGTCATTAAAATTAATTGTTAACTTTGATTTAGATTAAAATTTAGATTTTAATCGATACCAAACACGATTTTATTACAAAAAAATTCTCGAAGGAAGGGAGGGGGGGGGGGATTGCACTTGACCCCAGGACCCCCCAAGTCTGCCCATGACTATGACTAGTAACTACACCTATAACGTAAATTCAAACTAACAAGCTTCGATATTACTTCTGGAACCTAAAAGAGTCTTCTATTTTTTTAACATCAACAAATCAAATCCCCACAAAACACAGAACAATTAAAAGCATCAAAAGTCACAGACGTTCATGGTTGAATTCAAATTCTTAGTCAACTCGGGAAGACGAGATCATAAATTTGAAACCAAACCCTCTTCAAATATGAGAACAGTATCACAAAATTAAAGCTTATGTTTAATTTCAAGATTACAAAATTTACACGAGTATCACATTGCTTTCGAAAGATTGAGTGTATTTTTCTTATAATTCAAGTCAGCGCCCCAGGTTTGTTCTCAACAATTATTAAAATTTGTACAACATTTCCAAATAGTAGGTATAAATCAAAGATCATCCAAGTAGAGATACTATTCAATGGATATAACATGATAAGTGAACACTACACAATATCTTCTCTTTGAGACAAATTTTAAAAACTTCTTACCAAGTGAGTTGAAACCAAAATAGAATTTTCACAATTAATCATGTTCTTCTTCTTACTCATCTTCGTTTTGTTGATGCCGATTCTTCTTAACAAATTTCAGTTTGAGAGTCGTTTGTTTTTTTATTAGGATTGAAGGATACAAATGGAAAATAGAAAAGGAAAGCTTTTGTTTTTTTTTTCAATAGATAAAGTTGGTCAAAGGACAAAAAAAAAAAAAAAATGCTTTTGGTTGGGTTAAAAAGGCAAAATACCACAATTCTCACTTTTTCCAATAGAAATCATAACTAATCCATTCAATCTCTCTTGTGACTTGATTGATCAAAGATAAGACTTAATCAATTTCAGGGTTAATACTCTAAATAGTCATCGAACTTTGTCAAAAATTCTCAGGAGGTCACCGAACTTCAAAAATACCCTAAATAGTCACTGAACTTTGCAAAAAATTTCTAAGAGATCACTAAACTTCAAAACTTCTCTAAATAGTCACTGAACTTTCCCAAAACTTCCCTGTATAGTCACTCAACTTTGCAACAAGTTCCTAATGGGTCACTAAATTATTGACGTAATGGGGTCCCAATTTGCAAAGTTAGGTGACCTTCTAGGAAGTTTTGTCAAAATTCAGTAACTATTTAGGGAAGTTTTGAAGTTAAGTGACCTTTTAGGAATTTTTTGCAAAGTTCAGTGACTATTTAGGGTATTTTTGAAGTTCGATGGCCTCCTGAGAACTTTTGGCAAAGTTCGGTGACTATTTAGGGTATTAACCCTCAATTTCAAATTTGAAAAACTTCTTTTAGCGGATGCAACGATGACTAGATTAATAGTCAATAATACCCTATAAGCAACCTAATCATTTGCAAAACAACAATTCATTCTTTCAATGTAATCTAACATATCAGTTGCTCCATTAGTTTCTCTAAGTATTGCTTCCTTTAAAACTTTCAACTCAAAAAATAATTATATTCCATCAATATTAGATTTCATGTTATGTTTCAAATAATTTTCAAGATTAATGCAACAACACTTCAATTTAGCATCACCAATGGATTTAAGCTTTTCCAAATCAAATAAAAATTCAAAAATATCATCATATTTCTGAAAATTGTTCAAATATATTTTGAAGCAATAATAGAGCTTGATCTACTATATAGAAGAATTAATTGACCCTAAAAGATTCTTCAACTACGTCTCATCAAACTACTTCTTTATAAATAAATAAATAAATAAATAAATATATATATATATATATATATATATCTGTTTTCACGAAATATTGGTTCAATGTCTAATTCACTTGCCATCTCTTTAGCATAAATCATGGTCGATTAAAATCCAATTTTGTTTTCAGCTTTTGAAAAATGAAATGAGCCCTTTTAAATGGTCTAAGCAACGTCAATATGTTTATCTTCTGTTTGCAAATGTTTGCTTACTCTATTAACATTATTCAACACTTCGTACAAAAGAATCATCCCAAATAAGAATCCAAAATTCTCTATTGTGGGATAAAATAATGGTGAATCAAAGTAAATCAATCAAACCGAAGGCCCGTGTTCACACGGTTTCCTTAAATCGAATTCGCCGCCTCACCGGGGTGCACGAGGTTTTGATCGGCGTTCGATTCCCAGGATACAATCGGTTATCGGTCCGTGTTGCACTACGTTACCGACCTACGAACCAGCTGTGTCTGTCTCTCAAACGATTTAACAAAGGAAAAAGAAAAATAAAAATGGAAACTGGAAACTGGAAATGGAGGAAACGGGGTTTTTCTTTTCCTTGTTTTGTTTGCTGTGTTCCGTGTTCTCTTCCTTACTAGTGCTCCTCTATTTATACACATATAAGGAGAGATAGCCATTAATAATTTCTGCTGAAACTGAAAAGTAATGGCTGGCCGAAAACTGAAGAAATTAATTCCCATGAATAAATCTGAAACTGAAGAGGAGATGAACGGTTGAGGGGCTGAAACTGATTTCAGCTGAAACTGATTTCTCTTGGCCGAAGTTATTTTTCATTCACTTTCCAACAATCCCCCACATGAATGAAAATTCACGAAAACCAGAGACTCAAGAGAGAAGGAGAGAGAGTAAATCGAATCAATCCTGCATAGGATAGGTAGCGTTTAGCTTTGAACCTTCCCTTGTGAAAATCTATCGAGTATTACTAGCAAACCAGTGGATCTGATGCCTTGAACTGTTTCGCCATTTGTGTAAATCAAGACAATAGACCTCACACAGGACCATTCTAGACACAGCGTAGTTCTCAATGTTGTGTTCGTTTTGGCCATGAACACGACGCCTGGTTCTGCAAGTGTTTGTTCCAAGATGTAGCCTTCTCGATCCTTATAGAAGCGGCCCCACTTCACACTCACATAGGTGACCTCTTAACTTAGCTTTTCACAACAAAACTTAAGGGTCATTAAAAGCATAGCTTAACCTGCATCTTCCAATCACTGTGAGCACCATAGGAATGAGTAGAAGGGGAACCTTCTCAGTGATTTACACAAATATACATGGTTTAGCTGTCCCTTTGAACCTAGATCCTGGGATCTCCATTCAGCTAGGTTGGGTTTCCACCATGATACCTTTCAACATCATAGGCTGCAAGCCCATTCCCCTCGATGCTTTTTCAACTAGCTCTCGAGTTAACCCTTTGGTTAACGAATCCGCAATATTATCCTTTAACTTCACGTAGTCCAGAGTGACAATACCTTGTGAGAGCAGTTGTCGAATGGTATTATGTCGTCTTCGAATATGTCGAGACTTACCATTATACATATTGCTCTGTGCCCTGCCAATTGCTGATTGATTATCGCAATAAACACAAATTGCAGGCACAAGCTTTGACCATCTTGGAATATCTTCAACAAACTGGCGAAGCCACTCTGCTTCTTCAGTCACTTTGTCCAGAGCAATGAATTCTGATTCCATTGTAGATCTTGCAATACAAGTTTGTTTGGACGATTTCCAAGAGACAGCTGCACCACCAAGAGTGAAGACATATCCACTAGTAGATTTTGAATCTGACATATCAGATATCCAATTTGCATCAGCATACCCTTCGATTACTGCAGGGTATCTAGAATAATGTAGTCCGAAATCACGAGTGTACCTCAAATAATGTAACACCCTGAAAATGGCTCTCCAGTGGATAGCACCTGGGTTACTCATGTAGCGACTCAATCTGCTAACTGAGTATGCTATATCCGGTCTCGTACAAGTCATTAAATACATTAAACTCCCAATTATCCGAGAATACTCCAACTGTGACACACCATCACCAGTGTTCTTAGATAAGTGGAGACTCAAATCAACTGGAGTCCTGGCCACAGCCGTATCTGACTTGTTGAACTTGTCTAGTATCTTATCAATATAATGAGATTGAAATAACGCAAGTCCATTTGGTGTTCGAGTGATTTTTACTCCCAAAATGACATCTGCGAGACCCATGTCTTTCATGTCAAATTTTGAGTTTAACATATTCTTAGTGACTTTGATAATCTTATGAGAGCTGCCGACAATGAGCATGTCATCGACATACAGACACAATATGACGTATCCATCATTAGTGTCATTCACATATACACACTTGTCGCACTCATTGATTCTAAAACCACTAGAAATCATAGCATTATCGAACTTCTCATGCCATTGCGTCGGTGCTTGCTTTAAACCATAAAGAGATTTAACTAGTTTACAGACTTTCATTTCTTGACCTAGAGCTGAAAACCCCTCTGGTTGCTCCATGTAAATTTCTTCATTCAAATCTCCATTTAGGAAAGCTGTTTTTACATCCATCTGATGTATTTCCAGATTTCGCAAGGCTGCAATAGCAATTATCATCCGGATAGAAGTTATTCTCGACACAGGAGAATAAGTATCAAAGTAATCTAAGCCTTCTTTTTGCTTATAACCTTTGATTACTAGCCGAGCTTTATATTTATCAATAGAGCCATCAGCTTTCATCTTCTTCTTGAAGATCCACTTGTAGCCCAAAGGCTTACAGCCCGGTGGAAGATCTACTAATTCCTAGGTATGATTCTGTAGGATAGAATCGATTTCACTCTTGATAGCTTCTTTCCACAAATGACCATCTGGAGATAATATAGCTTCTTTATAGCTTTGAGGATCATTCTCCATCAAATATGTGAGGAAATCAGGGCCAAACGTCTTAGAAGTTTTGGTCTTTTTGCTCCGTCAAGGCGCATCATCTCCTTCTTCAACTGGATCTTTACTGCTACCAGTAGCAGAAGATTCCATAGTCCGTTTAACAGGAGTTAACTGTTTAGGAGATGATTGCCGAGAAACCGTTAGTACCGATGCGGGGCAAATTCATCTTAAGAACGTAGGAGATATTACACCGATAATGTGCATATTATATTCATCAAGAGCATGCCGTTAATATGCGTGAAATCGAAACATCATTCGACTTACCGAAATCTGATTTGAGAAGATAAAATAGCGATTTACCGACTTCAAATATAATAATATGAATTCTTCACTTCCCAATATGAGTGAACGCGTGTTGTTCTTCAATTCAAACCATTGTAGACATATTTCTATGATTATAAAGTATAGAAAATTATAACTTTTAAACATAAGTTACCCTCACAAGTCCTCAATTAGGAATGCATGTGCAACTAGTAATGTTGCATCCACAAAACTTGAACTTTTCATATAAGTTCGTAAGCATTGATGTTAACCCCCACATTTTTGGGTTGTACTCGAACTTAGAGTTCATCAACTCTTTCGTAGTTTAATTCATTTATCAAATAGATAATATCCATATCGAATGCTTCGTGAAAGTTTAAGTACTTTCAAAATAGTGGTCGTCAATCCACAATTTATTTCAATTGCGTACTTCAATCCAATTATCTTCAATTTGATCATGCAAATCAAATTAAGGTCATCACACAGACCAACAATGCTCTCAAAACATATACCAATTTAATTGGTTCCACGATTGAAATCAAATTTCAACAATGAAGAAGACTAAGCATCTTGATTCACAAGAATTGCAACTTCTCCAACATATCACATTTGTGACATTTCACAAGATAGTATTATTTCATGTTAAGTAATACGAATCATCCATCGGTTCGACAGTTGTGTTCTCAAAAGACACAACCCAACGAGAGGACGCGCCTCTTCGAATCAATCTTTATGAAGAGATACTTCCTTCGGAAAATAATCATTTTCAAGAGTCTTGATTTCTCATATGGTATGATCCTAGATTATTCCATAAATTTTTCCACCACGTGATTAGGCGGCTTAATACCCATTGTGACAAGATCATATATAGTCATGCTAGAATACAACCATAATTTGCATAAGTCATCTCAATTACTTTCATCAAATTATTGAGGCTTTCCATATTCCAATAAAAGCAATAATCATGAAAGTTCATATACTTTCAATAACTAGTTGGCATTCTTCCAACATTTATACAATCATTGTATAAGTTTATTCCATTTTAGTCAACACATGTCGTGACTAGGAATATCAATATCTTGAGGAACTCCACACACATTTAGAAATATAGTCATTGATCTCAATGAATGTAGGAGATATTACACCGATAATGTGCATATTATATTCATCAAGAGCATGCCGTTAATATGCGTGAAATCGAAACATCATTCGACTTACCGAAATCTGATTTGAGAAGATAAAATAGCGATTTACCGACTTCAAATATAATAATATGAATTCTTCACTTCCCAATATGAGTGAACGCGTGTTTTTCTTCAATTCAAACCATTGTAGACATATTTCTATGATTATAAAGTATAGAAAATTATAACTTTTAAACATAAGTTACCCCCACAAGTCCTCAATTAGGAATGCATGTGCAACTAGTAATGTTGCATCCACAAAACTTGAACTTTTCATATAAGTTCGTAAGCATTGATGTTAACCCCCACATTTTTGGGTTGTACTCGAACTTAGAGTTCATCAACTCTTTCGTAGTTCAATTCATTTATCAAATAGATAATATCCATATCGAATGCTTCGTGAAAGTTTAAGTACTTTCAAAATAGTGGTCGTCAATCCACAATTTATTTCAATTGCGTACTTCAATCCAATTATCTTCAATTTGATCATGCAAATCAAATTAAGGTCATCACACAGACCAACAATGCTCTCAAAACATATACCAATTTAATTGGTTCCACGATTGAAATCAAATTTCAACAATGAAGAAGACTAAGCATCTTGATTCACAAGAATTGCAACTTCTCCAACATATCACATTTGTGACATTTCACAAGATAGTATTATTTCATGTTAAGTAATACGAATCATCCATCGGTTCGACAGGTTGTGTTCTCAAAAGACACAACCCAACGAGAGGACGCGCCTCTTCGAATCAATCTTTATGAAGAGATACTTCCTTCGGAAAATAATCATTTTCAAGAGTCTTGATTTCTCATATGGTATGATCCTAGATTATTCCATAAATTTTTCCACCACGTGATTAGGCGGCTTAATACCCATTGTGACAAGATCATATATAGTCATGCTAGAATACAACCATAATTTGCATAAGTCATCTCAATTACTTTCATCAAATTATTGAGGCTTTCCATATTCCAATAAAAGCAATAATCATGAAAGTTCATATACTTTCAATAACTAGTTGGCATTCTTCCAACATTTATACAATCATTGTATAAGTTTATTCCATTTTAGTCAACACATGTCGTGACTAGGAATATCAATATCTTGAGGAACTCCACACACATTTAGAAATTATTAATGGCTATCTCTCCTTATATGTGTATAAATAGAGGAGCACTAGTGAGGAAGAGAACACAGAACACAGCAAACAAAACAAGGAAAAGAAAAACCCCGTTTCCTCCATTTCCAGTAGCTTTCTCCATTTCCAGTTTCCATTTTTATTTTTCTTCTTCCTTTGTTAAATCGTTTGAGAGACAGACATAGCTGGTTCGTAGGTCAATAACGTAGTGCAACGTGGACCGATAACCGATTGTATCCTGGGAATCGAATCCCGATCAAAACCTCGTGCACCCCGGTAAAGCGGCGAATTCGATTTAAGGAAACCGTGTGAACACGGGCCTTCGGTTTGATTGATTTACTTTGATTCACCATTATTTTATCCCACAAGCTTAAATCGAATTTGCATTTGGTGGATCAATTTGTTCATCGTTTGAAGGAAAAAAAAACTGTTTCTGTCTTTTTTTTTTAAACCAGTTTCTGTTTTTTTTGTTTTAACCGTTATTTTTTTCCCGTTCATCAGTTTATGTGGTTTTTAAATTTTTGTATATCATTTACACAATATACATCAAGGTAGATTTTGAATTGATCAAAGATTTGGAAGAAGAAGACTGAAAAGAAAAAAAAAACGTTTCCTGCTACTTTGGTTTACAAGAAAGGTGGTATTGCATGGATAATAGTGGTTTTTGCATGTTTATATGATTGGTAATAATTATATGATGATTATGTGATTATTTTATAATGTGATTATATCATTAGATAATGATTATGTAACTTTCGACTAAATATTAGTTATGATTGCTCATTGTTTGATTATAATTGTTTGATAATGATGGTCTCATCATTATAATATGATTGGTTACTTTTTCTAATAATTAATTTTAATCATTGAATAATGATTTTCTAATTCATGTTAAATAATTGATAAGTTATTGGAAATTTGACTAAATAATTTGCTCTCATTTCAATTCCGAAGTTTTTCCGAATTGATAACATAGATTTTAAATTTATTTCTAGTTTACAAACTCACTATTGTTCTAAACGTTTGTTGTCGTTCTTTAAGGTTAAATGACGTTACATGGAAATGACGATGTGAACAACAACACTTTGGTACCGGTGTACCAAATCCCGCGATGACCGTTGGCAACCCTGTGGGAACCTCGACTGGTACTCCTTCTGTTGATGGGACTATTGGTGGCGAAATTCCTCATGTTGGAATGAACCCCACTTTGCCTACGGCTGCGGCCTCGGTAATCTAATTTGGCACAATACCTTTGCCAGTACCTAGGACTGCAGCCTCGGTACCTTTGCCACCATTTCCGGCTCAATTTCCGGTGAATCATGCAATTCGATCGGATAAATTTGCTGGCACTGATTTTAAGACATGGCAGAATGAGATGATTTTTTATCTTACTACTTTGGGCCTTGCACGGTTCCTCACAGAGGATGCCCCTGTCGTGGCTGAAAACGACACTGATATGCATAGGCGTGCGGCTTGGGTGCATGGAAAAATGCTGATTTTTTGTGTCGCAACTATGTCTTGGATGGCCTACAGAATTCTCTGTATCACGTGTATGTGGTAAAGAAGTCTGCTAAGGAGCTTTGGGAGTCCTTAGAAAAGAAGTACAAGTCCGAGGATGCTGGGTCTAAGAAATTCTTGGCCAGTCGGTGCATGGACTTCGAAATGGTTGATGCACGTTCAGTGGTGAGCCAAGTGCAGGAGTATCAAGTGCTCTTGCAAGAAATGCATGCTGAGGGTCTGATTATGTCAGAATCTCTATAGGTGGCTACTGCTATTCATAAGCTACCTCCTCAGTGGAAGGCTTTCAAAAGCTATTTGCAGCATAAGAGGAAAGAGAAGGCTTTCGAGGATTTAATAATCAAGCTGCGCATTGAGGAGGATAACAAAAAGGCTGAATGTAAGTCAAGGAATTCTTACTCTGAGAAGGCTAATGTATTGGAACACGGTCAAAGTTCTGGTACTAAGAAAGGTCAATCCTTTAAAGCCAAACATGGTAACGGGAATTGGAAAGACAAAAAGTAGACCATGAAAGGGTCTCAGTTGAAGCCTACCGGTGTGGTAGGAAAGAAGCCTAAGTTCCAGTTGAATGGAAAATGCTTCAATTGGGACAAAATTGGGCATCGATCGGCAGATTGCCGTCAGCCTCGGAGGGATAATAAGCAGCGCCCTCAGGCTAATATGGTTGGAAATGAGAGAGATCATCTCTCAGATGACATGTCTGACCTAAATCTCACGGCGGTGATTAGTGAGGTTAACCTGATAGGGTCTAACCCTAAGGAGTGGTGGCTAGACACTGGAGCCACTTGCCATGTCTGCTCCAACAGGAGTATGTTTACTACTTTTGCACCAGTTACAAATGGTGAAAAGTTGTTCATGGGAAACTCTGCAACTTCTGAAGTGCTTGGTAAAGGCAAGGTGATCCTGAAGATGACCTCTGGCAGAGAGCTTACTCTGACTAATGTGCTGTACGTGCCAGAGATTCGCAAGAATCTGGTTTCTGGGTCTCTTTTGAGCAAGAATGGTTTCCGCATGGTCTTTGAGGCGGATAAGTTGGTGATTACCAAAATAGGAGTTTATGTTGGGAAAGGCTATATGACTGATGGCCTGTTTAAACTGAATGTGATTGCTGTAACCCCAACTATTATGAATAATGAGAAAACTCCTTCTGTTTACTTGCTTGAGTCTTCTAATCTATGGCATGGTAGATTAGGTCACGTAAATTACAATGCATTACGTAGACTAAGCAAATTAAACTACTTGCCTAGGTTTCAAATTGATTCAAATCATAAATGTGAAACCTGTGTTGAGGCTAAGCTTACTAGGTCTTCGTTTCATAGTATTGAAAGAAGTACCGAGCCTTTGGGACTAGTCCACAGTGATGTGTGTGACTTGAAATTTGTCCAAACACGAGGCGGCAATAAGTATTTTATTACTTTTGTCGACGATAGCACGAGATATTGCTATGTGTACTTGCTTAAAAGTAAAGATGAAGCTATCGATAAATTCATTCTTTATAAGAATGAAGTTGAAAATCAACTTAGCAAGAAAATAAAGGTGTTACGAAGTGATTGTGGTGGTGAATATGAATCACCATTTGGTGAATTTTGTGCTAAACATGGAATAATTCACCAAACTACCGCACTTTATTCACCTCAGCAGAACGGAATTGCTGAGCGTAAGAATCGAACGTTAAAAAAAATGATGAATGCTATGTTGATTAGTTCTGGATTACCACAGAACATGTGGAGAGAAGCTATTCTTTCTGCGAATTACATTTTGAATAAAGTGTTAAGAAAGAATATGGATAAGACTCCGTATGAACTTTGGACAGGTCGAACACCATCGTATAAATACTTACGAATGTGGGGTTGTCTTGCTAAAGTTGTGGTGCCTCCTCCTAAGAAGGTCAAGATTGGACCTAAGACAGTTGACTATGTGTTCATTGGTTATGCACAAAATAGTAGTGCATATAGGTTCTTAGTACATCATTCGAATGTACCTGATATTCATCCGAACACGATTATGGAGTTTAGGAATGCACAATTCTTTGAGAATATATTTCCTTGTAAATCTCCTAAACAGTTAACACCTGTTAAACGGACTATGGAATCTTCTGCTACTGGTAGCAGTAAAGATCCAGTTGAAGAAGGAGAGGATGCGCCTTGACGGAGCAAAAAGAACAAAACTTCTAAGACGTTTGGCCCTGATTTCCTCACATATTTGATGGAGAATGATCCTTAAAGCTATAAAGAAGCTATATTATCTCCAGATGGTAATTTGTGGAAAGAAGCTATCAAGAGTGAAATCGATTCTATCCTACAGAATCATACCTAGGAATTAGTAGATCTTCCACCGGGCTGTAAGCCTTTGGGCTACAAGTGGATTTTCAAGAAGAAGATGAAAGCTGATGGCTCTATTGATAAATATAAAGCTCGGCTAGTAATCAAAGGTTATAAGCAAAAAGAAGGCTTAGATTACTTTGATACTTATTCTCCTGTGTCGAGAATAACTTCTATCCAGATGATAATTGCTATTGCAGCCTTGCGAAATCTGGAAATACATCAGATGGATGTAAAAACAGCTTTCCTAAATGGAGATTTGAATGAAGAAATTTACATGGAGCAACCAGAGGGGTTTTCAGCTCCAGGTCAAGAAATGAAAGTCTGTAAACTAGTTAAATCGCTTTATGGTTTAAAGCAAGCACCGAAGCAATGGCATGAGAAGTTCGATAATGCTATGATTTCTAGTGGTTTTAGAATCAATGAGTGGGACAAGTGTGTATATGTGAAGGACACTAATGATGGATACGTCATATTGTGTCTGTATGTCGATGACATGCTCATTGTCGGCAGCTCTCATAAGATTATCAAAGTCACTAAGAATATGTTAAACTCAAAATTTGACATGAAAGACATGGGTCTCGCAGATGTCATTTTGGGAGTAAAAATCACTCGAACACCAAATGGACTTGCGTTATCTCAACCTCATTATATTGATAAGATACTAGACAAGTTCAACAAGTCAGATACGGCTGTGGCCAGGACTCCAGTTGATTTGAGTCTTCACTTATCTAAGAACACTGGTGATGGTGTGTCACAGTTGGAGTATTCTCAGATAATTGGGAGTTTAATGTATTTAATGACTTGTACGAGACCGGATATAGCATACTCAGTTAGCAGATTGAGTCGCTACACGAGTAACCCAGGTGCTATCCACTGGAGAGCCATTTTCAGGGTGTTACATTATTTGAGGTACACTCGTGATTTTGGACTACATTATTCTAGATACCCTGCAGTAATCGAAGGGTATGCTAATGCAAATTGGATATCTAATATGTCAGATTCAAAATCTACTAGTGGATATGTCTTCACTCTTGGTGGTGCAGCTGTCTCTTGGAAATCGTCCAAACAAACTTGTATCGCAAGATCTACAATGGAATCAGAATTCATTGCTCTGGACAAAGCAACTGAAGAAGCAAAGTGGCTTCGCCAGTTTGTTGAAGATATTCCAAGATGGTCAAAGCCTGTGCCTGCAATTTGTGTTTATTGCGATAATCAATCAGCAATTGGCAGGGCACAGAGCAATATGTATAATGGTAAGTCTCGACATATTCGAAGACGACATAATACCATTCGACAACTGCTCTCACAAGGTATTATCACTCTGGACTACGTGAAGTCAAAGGATAATATTGCGGATCCGTTAACCAAAGGGTTAACTCGAGAGCTAGTTGAAAAAGCATCGAGGGGAATGGGCTTGCAGCCTATGATGTTGAAAGGTATCATGGTGGAAACCCAACCTAGCTGAATGGAGATCCCATGATCTAGGTTCAAATGGACAACTAAACCATGTATATTTGTGTAAATCACTGAGAAGGTTCCCCTTCTACTCATTCCTATGGTGCTCACAGTGATTGGAAGATGCAGGTTAAGCTATGCTTTTAATGACCCTTAAGCTTTGTTGTGAAAAGCTCAGTTAAGAGGTCACCTATGTGAGTGTGAAGTGGGGCCGCTTCTATAAGGATTGAGAAGGCTACATCCTCGAACAAACACTTGCAGAACCAGGCGTCCTGTTCATGGCCAAAACGAACACAACATTGAGAACTACGCTGTGTCTAGAATGGTCCTGTGTGAGGTCTATTGTCTTGATTTACACAAATGGTAAAACAGTTCAAGGCATCAGATCCACTGGTTTGCTAGTAATACTCGATAGATTTTCACAAGGGAAGGTTCAAAGCTAAACGCTACCTATCCTATGAAGATTGATTCGATTTACTCTCTCTCCTTCTCTCTTGAGTCTCTGGTTTTCGTGAATTTTCATTCATGTGGGGGATTGTTGGAAAGTGAATGAAAAATAACTTCAGTTTCAGTAGAAATCAGTTTCAGCTGAAATCAGTTTCAGCCCCTCAACCGTTCATCTCCTCTTCAGTTTCAGATTTATTCATGGGAATTAATTTCTTCAGTTTTCGGCCAGCCATTACTCTTCAGTTTCAGCAGAAATTATTAATGGCTATCTCTCCTTATATGTGTATAAATAGAGGAGCACTAGTGAGGAAGAGAACACGGAACACAGCAAACAAAACAAGGAAAAGAAAAACCCCGTTTCTTCCATTTCCAGTAGCTTCCTCCATTTCCAGTTTCCATTTTTATTTTTCTTCTTCCTTTGTTAAATCGTTTGAGAGACAGACACAGATGGTTCGTAGGTCGGTAACGTAGTGCAACATGGATCGATAACCGATTGTATCTTGGGAATCAAACACCGATCAAAACCTCGTGCACCCCGGTGAGGCGGCAAATTCGATTTAAGGAAACCGTGTGAACACGGGTGATTGATTTACTTTGATTCACCATTATTTTATCCCACAAGATTGTAGGAGATATTACACCGATAATGTGCATATTATATTCATCAAGAGCATGCCGTTAATATGCGTGAAATCGAAACAATATTCGACTTACCGAAATCTGATTTGAGAAGATAAAATAGCGATTTACCGACTTCGAATATAATAATATGAATTCTTCACTTCTCAATATGAGTGAACGCATGTTGTTCTTCAATTCAAACCCTTCAATAAAACACATAAATAAATTAACCATATTCTGAAATCAAGCATAAATAAAATCAGAAATGAGAAAGATGAAATGCAAGTGATGCGATCGGTCGAGGCAAGTGTTTGACACTTTTTCCTTAAGATGAATTTGCCCCGCATCGGTGCTAACGGTTTCTCGGCAATCATCTCCCAAGATACAACGACCACGTCAAGCCATAGGAGCTCTCCAAATGACTTAGACCAACGAACTCGAACGGAATTCCCTCTCTACCATAACCATGATTTTGATGCAAGAGAAAATCACTTCTATAAAGTGTTTTATGCAAAACTAAAGCAACCATGATATAAAACTATCAAATGAATTGTTTGTTGTGTAGTTAATCCAAACACATAGGGAATCCATATATATAGTAGTTAGAATATCCATACCAAGAGACACACCTCTTGAATAATCATAATTATTGGAAGTTACCAAGAGACACACCTCTTGAATAATCATAATTATTGGAAGTTACTCATACAAAAAGTCATGCTCTCCAAGAGTCATGATCCATATGAAAAGACACATCTTTTCATCTACATTCTCTAGAATATTCCACAATATTCTACATAATTTCAATAATTTCAAGTATTAAGTGGTTTTAAGTTTGGCTTAATTTCTCATTCACCAAACAAGGAATTTTCACTTAAATCATTTCAATTGGTCACAACCAATTTCCAATACAAAATTCCAACAATCCCCCACATGAATGAAAATTAATGTAAATGACTATACAGACACTAGTAGAGAGAGGGCGGAAAAAACACTGCATCAAAGAAGGTAGCTTCTGGCCTTGAACCTCCCTTAGTGAAATACTATCGGACTTACTGGCTAATTGGTGAACGTGGTGTCTTGAACCATTCAGCCGTTGGTGTAAGCCAAGAGAACAGTACTCACACAATGTCTTTCCTAAACCGTTCATGGTTCTCATGATTATGTCGTTTTGGCCCTGGACCACTCTTGGTTTCATAAGTGTTTAGAGAATTTTAGCCTCAAACAATTCTCATTGAAGCGGCCCCACTTCACACTTACATAGGTGACCTCCTATTAAGAGTATCTTATCTTACTCTACTTGAGTTAATCAAGATATAGGAATCATTAAAAGCATAGCTTAACCTCACACTTTGCAGAAAGCACTGTAATTATCATAGGAATGAGTATGAATAATTTCCTAAGTGCTTTATGGAATCTTCATAATTTAGTTGTCCCTTTGAACCAAGATCTTGGGATCTCCAGTCAACAAGGTAGGGTTACCATTACAAAGACTCTTACGTCGTAGGCTTTAATCTCATTCCCCTCGATATGCAGTATACTTGATCTCTTGGTAAATCTCTAAAGGTACCACGAATTTACACCATTCTCATTTCTGATTTTATTTATGCTTGAGTTCAGAATATGGTTAATTTATTTATGTGTTTTATTGAAGGGTTTGAATTGAAGAACAACATGCGTTCACTCATATTGGGAAGTGAAGAATTCATATTATTATATTCGAAGTCGGTTTCGTTTTGGCCATGAACACGACGCCTGGTTTTGCAAGTGTTTGTTCGAGGATGTAGCCTTCTCAATCCTTATAGAAGCGGCCCCACTTCACACTCACATAGGTGACCTCTTAACTTAGCTTTTCACAACAAAGCTTAAGGGTCATTAAAAGTATAGCTTAACCTGCATCTTCCAATCACTGTGAGCACCATAGGAATGAGTAGAAGGGGAACCTTCTCAGTGATTTACACAAATATACATGGTTTAGTTGTCCCATTGAACCTAGATCCTGGGATCTCCATTCAGTTAGGTTGGGTTTCCACCATGATACCTTTCAACATCATAGGCTGCAAGCCCATTCCCCTCGATGCTTTTTCAACTAGCTCTCGAGTTAACCATTTGGTTAACGGATCCACAATATTATCCTTTGACTTCACGTAGTCCAGAGTGACAATACCTTGTGAGAGCAGTTGTCGAATGGTATTATGTCGTCTTCGAATATGTCGAGACTTACCATTATACATATTGCTCTGTGCCCTGCCAATTGCTGATTGATTATCGCAATAAACACAAATTGCAGGCACAGGCTTTGACCATCTTGGAATATCTTCAACAAACTGGCGAAGCCACTCTGCTTCTTCAGTTGCTTTGTCCAGAGCAATGAATTCTGATTCCATTGTAGATCTTGCGATGCAAGTTTGTTTGGACGATTTCCAAGAGACAGCTGCACCACCAAGAGTGAAGACATATCCACTAGTAGATTTTGAATCTGACATATCAGATATCCAATTTGCATCAGCATACCCTTCGATTACTGCAGGGTATCTAGAATAATGTAGTCCAAAATCACGAGTGTACCTCAAATAATGTAACACCCTGAAAATGGCTCTCCAGTGGATAGCACCTAGGTTACTCGTGTAGCGACTCAATCTGCTAACTGAGTATGCTATATCCGGTCTCGTACAAGTCATTAAATACATTAAACTCCCAATTATCCGAGAATACTCCAACTGTGACACACCATCACCAGTGTTCTTGGATAAGTGGAGACTCAAATCAACTGGAGTTCTGGCCACAACCGTATCTGACTTGTTGAACTTGTCTAGTATCTTATCAATATAATGAGATTGAGATAACGCAAGTCCATTTGGTGTTCGAGTGATTTTTACTCCCAAAACGACATCTGCGAGACCCATGTCTTTCATGTCAAATTTTGAGTTTAACATATTCTTAGTGGCTTTGATAATCTTATCAGAGCTACCGACAATGAGCATGTCATCGCATACAGACACAATAGGACATATCCATCATTAGTGTCCTTCACATATACACACTTGTCGCACTCATTGATTCTAAAACCACTAGAAATCATAGCATTATCGAACTTCTCATGCCATTGCTTCGGTGCTTGCTTTAAACCATAAAACGATTTAACCAGTTTACAGACTTTCCTTTCTTGACCTAGAGCTGAAAACCCCTTTGGTTGCTCCATGTAGATTTCTTCATTCAAATCTCCATTTAGGAAAGCTGTTTTTACATCCATCTGATGTATTTCCAAATCTCGCAAGGCTGCAATAGCAATTATCATCCGGATAGAAGTTATTCTCGACACAGGAGAATAAGTATCAAAGTAATCTAAGCCTTCTTTTTGCTTATAACCTTTGATTACTAGCCGAGCTTTATATTTATCAATAGAGCCATCAGCTTTCATCTTCTTCTTGAAGATCCACTTGTAGCCCAAAGGCTTACAGCCAGGTGGAAGATCTACTAATTCCTAGGTATGATTCTGTAGGATAGAATCGATTTCACTCTTGATAGCTTCTTTCCACAAATGACCATCTGGAGATAATATAGCTTCTTTATAGCTTTGAGGATCATTCTCCATCAAATATGTGAGGAAATCAGGGCCAAACGTCTTAGAAGTTTTGGTCTTTTTGCTCCGTCAAGGCGCATCCTCTCCTTCTTCAACTGGATCTTTACTGCTACCAGTAGCAGAAGATTCCATAGTCCGTTTAAGAGGAGTTAACTGTTTAGGAGATTTACAAGGAAATATATTCTCAAAGAATTGTGCATTCCTAGACTCCATAATCGTGTTCGGATGAATATCAGGTACATTCGAATGATGTACTAGGAACCTATATGCACTACTATTTTGTGCATAGCCAATGAACACACAGTCAACTGTCTTAGGTCCAATCTTGACCTTCTTAGGAGGAGGCATCACAACTTTAGTAAGACACCCCCACATTCGTAAGTATTTATACGATGGTGTTCGACCTGTCCAAAGTTCATACGGAGTCTTATCCATATTCTTTCTTAACACTTTATTCAAAATGTAATTCGCAAAAAGAATAGCTTCTCCCCACATGTTCTGTGGTAATCCAGAACTAATCAACATAGCATTCATCATTTCTTTTAACGTTCGATTCTTACGCTCAGCAATTCCGTTCTGCTGAGGTGAATAAGGTGCGGTAGTTTGGTGAATTATTCCATATTTAGCACAAAATTCACCAAATGGTGATTCATATTCACCACCACGATCACTTCGTAACACCTATATTTTCTTGCTAAGTTGATTTTCAACTTCATTCTTATAAAGAATGAATTTATCGATAGCTTCATTTTTGCTTTTAAGCAAGTACACATAGTAATATCTCGTGCTATCGTCGACAAAAGTAATAAAATACTTATTGCCGCCTCGTGTTTGGACAAATTTCAAGTCACACACATCACTGTGGACTAGTCCCAAAGGCTCGGTACTTCTTTCAATACTATGAAATGAAGACCTAGTAAGCTTAGCCTCAACACAGGTTTCACATTTATGATTTGAATCAATTTGAAACCTAGGCAAGTAGTTTAATTTGCTTAGTCTACGTAATGCATTGTAATTTACGTGACCTAATCTACCATGCCTCAAGCAAGTAAACAGAAGGAGTTTTCTCATTATTCATAATAGTTGGGGTTACAGCAATCACATTCAGTTTAAACAGGCCATCAGTCATATAGCCTTTCCCAACATAAACTCCTATTTTGGTAATCACCAACTTATCCGCCTCAAAGACCATGCGGAAACCATTCTTGCTCAAAAGAGACCCAGAAACCAGATTCTTGCGAATCTCTGGCACGTACAACACATTAGTCAGAGTAAGCTCTCTGCCAGAGGTCATCTTCAGGATCACCTTGCCTTTACCAAGCACTTCAGAAGTTGCAAAGTTTCCCATAAAAAACTTTTCACCATTTGTAACTGGTGCAAAAGTAGTAAACATACTCCTGTTGGAGTAGACATGGCAAGTGGCCCCAGTGTCTTGCCACCACTCCTTAGGGTTAGACCCTATCAGGTTAACCTCACTAATCACCGCCGTGAGATTTAGGTCAGACATGTCATTTGAGAGATGATCTCTCTCATTTCCAACCATATTAGCCTGAGGGCGCTGCTTATTATCCCTCCGAGGCTGACGGCAATCTGCCGATCGATGCCCAATTTTGTCCCAATTGAAGCATTTTCCATTCAACTGGAACTTAGGCTTCTTTCCTACCGCACCGGTAGGCTTCAACTGAGACCTTTTCATGGTCTGCTATTTGTCTTTCCAATTCCCATTACCATGTTTGGTTTTAAAGGATTGACCTTTCTTAGTACCAGAACTTTGACCGTGTTCCAATACATTAGCCTTCTCAGAGTAAGAATTCCTTGACTTACATTCAGCCTTTTTGTTATCCTCCTCAATGCGCAGCTTGATTATTCAATCCTCGAAAGACATCTCTTTCCTCTTATGCTGCAAATAGCTTTTGAAAGCCTTCCACTGAGGAGGTAGCTTATGAATAGCAGTAGCCACCTGTAGAGATTTTGACATAATCAGACCCTCAGCATGCATTTCTTGCAAGAGCACTTGATACTCCTGCACTTGGCTCACCACTGAACGTGCATCAACCATTTCGAAGTCCATGCACCGACTGGCCAAGAATTTCTTAGACCCAGCATTCTCGGACTTGTACTTCTTTTCTAAGGACTCCCAAAGCTCCTTAGCAGACTTCTTTACCACATACACGTGATACAGAGAATTCTGTAGGCCATCCAGACATAGTTGCGACACAAAAAATCAACATTTTTCCATGCACCCAAGCCGCACGCCTATGCATATCAGTGTCGTTTTCAGCCACGACAGGGGCATCCTCAGTGAGGAACCGTGCAAGGCCCAAAGTAGTAAGATAAAAAATCATCTTATTCTGCCATGTCTTAAAATCAGTGCCAGAAAATTTATCTGGTCGAATTGCATGATTCACCGAAAATTGAGCCGGAAACGGTGGCAAAGGTACCGAGGCCGCAGCTCTAGGTACTGGCAAATGTATTGTGCCAAATTGGATTGCCGAGGCCGCAGCCGTAGGCAAAGTGGGGTTCACTCCAATATGAGGAATTTCGCCACCAATAGTCCCATCAACAGAAGGAGTACCAGTCGAGGTTCCCACAGGGTTGACAACGGTCATCGCGGGATTTGGTACACCGGTACCAACAGTGTTGTTGTTCACATCGTCATTTCCATGTGACGCCATTTAACCTTAAAGAACGACATCAAACGTTTAGAACAATAGTGAGTTTGTAAACTAGAAATAGATTCAAAATCTATGTTATCAATTCGGAAAAATTTCGGAATTGAAATGAGAGCAAATTATTTAGTCAAATTTCCAATAACTTATCAATTATTTAACATGAATTAGAAAATCATTATTCAATGATTAAAATTAATTATTAAAAAAAGTAACCAATCATATTATAATGATGAGACCATCATTATCAAACAATTATAATCAAACAATGAGCAATCATAACTAATAATTAGTCAAAAGTTACATAATCATTATCTAATGATATAATCATATTATAAAATAATCACATAATCATCATATAATTATTACCAATCATATAAACATGCAAAAACCACTATTATCCATGCAATACCACCTTTCTTGTAAACCAAAGTAGCAGGAAACGTTTTTTTTTTCTTTTCAGTCTTCTTCTTCCAAATCTTTGATCAATTCAAAATCTACCTTGATGCATATTATGTAAATGATATACAGAAATTTAAAAACAACATAAACTGATGAACGGGGAAAAAAAAACGGTTAAAACAAAAAAAACAGAAACTGGTTTAAAAAAAAAGACAGAAACAGTTTTTTTTTTTCCTTCAAACGATGAACAAATTGATCCACCAAATGCAAATTCGATTTAAGCTTGTGGGATAAAATAATGGTGAATCAAAGTAAATCAATCAAACCGAAGGCCCGTGTTCACACGGTTTCCTTAAATCGAATTTGCCGCCTCACCGGGGTGCACGAGGTTTTGATCGGTGTTCGATTCCCAAGATACAATCGGTTATCGATCCACGTTGCACTACGTTACCGACCTACGAACCATCTGTGTCTGTCTCTCAAACGATTTAACAAAGGAAGAAGAAAAATAAAAATGGAAACTGGAAATGGAGGAAGCTACTGGAAATGGAAGAAACGGGGTTTTTCTTTTCCTTGTTTTGTTTGCTGTGTTCCGTGTTCTCTTCCTCACTAGTGCTCCTCTATTTATACACATATAAGGAGAGATAGCCATTAATAATTTCTGCTGAAACTGAAGAGTAATGGCTGGCCGAAAACTGAAGAAATTAATTCCCATGAGTAAATCTGAAACTGAAGAGGAGATGAACGGTTGAGGGGCTGAAACTGATTTCAGCTGAAACTGATTTCTACTGAAACTGAAGTTATTTTTCATTCACTTTCCAACATCTATTTCATATGAGGCCCTAATATGAATGGAAAACTTTTGGGACTTATTAGAGATCCCGAGATAGGCTGGAATGGAGATTGAAGAATTCTAAATTGGAGAAAGTGGACAAGTCGAAATCGAATTGAAACTTTGGAGACGAGATTGGAGGATTCTGGATTCAACAAAGAAGAGACCGTTCAATTTTCTTCTTACAATGCACGCAGTTTGTGTAAATAAAATATAATTAATCCAACCCTTTTTCGGTTTGTGGAAATTACTCAGGCTACTTGTTTTTTAATAAAAATTCTATAATTACATGTTAAAGAATTTTATCCCTCAAATACTGCAATATTGTAGTAAAAAGAAAAAAAAAACACAAATCACTTAACTCCTAAACAAGATAATCAATTGACACCTGATTTTACTCCACCAAACAAGCCTCTCATGGACATTAATCAAGGTCAAAAATTCCAAATTGGTGACTCTTCATATTCGGCTTTATCTAGAATCCTCTCAAGAAATCTAAATTCTTACCTTAGATTGATATTTTACAGATACAGAGCACATTCTAATCTGTAATCCATAACATTATTCCATAATCCATGTTTCTTATCTTCTTTTTGGCGTGATTAGTGTATTGCTAATATAAAATCCTACTGCACCAACGTCACAAAACAACAAAATTGAAGCTAGTTTGCTGCAATACAAGTTGTATTAGAAGATCCATTGACAAATGGAAACACCAAACAGAGGTTATAACTTGGGGTCCAACAAGAACAAGCAATATGTAGAAATCATAATTAATGTTGTATTAATTATTTAACCTTAGTATTCTCCGTTTTCAGCAAAAAAATATCTTGAAGTCGGTTCTAATATAAATCTTTGACAGTGTGGGAGTTAGAATGATGCGTGGTGTCTAATTCTATGGTGTTGTTATACAGTCAATACATAGTAGAATTGGAAAATTTGCAATCTGAATGAAAAATTGTGCCCCTATTCTATATATGCTGAAAATGAATCATGAGGTTTCGTCATACACTTAGGGTGTGTCTGGTGCAGCTGAAAGTTCCACTTTTCATCCCTTTTTTGACCGTTACCTTCTTCAGGCGAGTCCTACCTCACTCCCATGTGGTAAAAAAAGACTGCTCAACGGGCAAAAAAATCTATTTAATCTGGACAGAAATCTGCACCAGACACACCCTTAATGTATACTCGTTCCAATTCTACCAAATCTGTTCTTCAAGTAGACCAAGTGAGATGCTATTGGTGTACCTAAGTTAGTATTAAATTAATTAATTTTAATGAGTGCAATGTTTTGTCAATGATCAAGGTTGCATTCTTGTACATAATCTGTCATTAAGGTTGCTTTACGGCTTACTTATATAGATTGTTTTTTTTTTCCTGGGTGGTTAAAGTGAAACCTGATTCGAAAATTTTGAGTATCTAACAACATTTTTCTATATTATTTCAGTCATGATTGAGGGTTGTTTGTGATAAAGTTTGCCGAATACATTATAAATGGGAAATACATTCTCTTGTGTCATTACCAAATACATTATACGAATATGTTTCTTGTAATCATCTTCTCAATTGTAAGAGAAAGTTGGTCTCCTCGTTAATCTAATGACTAATGTTATCATGACTAGTTTAATTGTGAATTGGTCTGTAATTTACAAAGTTTTTTTTGTCAAATCGATCAATTCGAGTTTAATAATTCAAAAAGGAACTTCCCAAGAATGAAACGTAGGAGAGGATATCAATCGTACTCTTACCATTGCCAAATAAATGGAAGATGATGAAGTTATAAGCAGCGGCTGATCTAGAATAATAAGTCAGTTAGAACGATCGCTGAAGGCCGCAATCAATATATAAATACACTAAAATATGAAAAAAAAAGTCATATACATTTGAAAATATAATCCAATACAATATAAAATAATAAGAAAAAAAGCACATTTTTCAATCATACATGTACGATCAAGTTTCAAGTTTTTTACGAACGCAAACGAAACAGTTTTTACGTAAATCATGATTAAATGGTAAATACAAGTTCCTAGTTTGGGCGAAGGTTATGCAACATTTTGAAAAAAAATGATTTTTAAAATTAAAACTATTTTTGACCTCAAAAGAAAAAAAAAATTCCCAACTTCTAAAAGAATAAAGAACAATGCTTTGATTGTCCAAATTTGAATTTTTTAAAATAAATTAATAAAACTTAACAATAAAAGTATATATATAATAGAGTAATAATTTGAGTCAATAAATTTTTTTAAAAATTAATTCGAAAACAAAAACTAATAATATATAATTGTTTAGTTATTATTTATTGAATTAAAAATTTAAACAAAAAGTAGAAGAGCAAAGAATTGAACCTCATTCCATTGTACAAAATAGTTATTTATCATATGAGCTACACTTCTTTTGTGGAACATTGATACAATTATTAATTAATATTTAGTTATTATTTACCGTGTTTAAAAATTGAAAGAGAGAATGTCGTTGAAGGGAATCAAACCCATACCTCCTATTGCACAAAATGGTCGTTCTACCACATGAGCTAAACTTCTTTCATTGAACGCTAATACAATTTTTAATTAATATTTAGTTATTATTTAATATGTCTATAAATTAAAATAGATAATGTTGTTGAAGTGAATCGAACCCAAATGATCTACACACGATTTCCGTAAAAAAATGTACAATAACATACATACATATATTTTTATAAATCTTAATTAATTTTTTTTTCTGACGGATCCAGCACGAGCGATCGTCTCGACTCGTCGGGTGTTGGATCCATCCCTGATTATAGGATAGAGTTCAACTTACTTTGAAATAAAATTGTAACGAGTCCATTAGTAACACATAGTTGGTGGGGGTGAAAGTTGAAATCAAGGTGCAGCATTGTACTTTTTAGTGTTCAGAAAATACGAAGATCGTGATTGGGTCCCATTACATGAGAATGTCAGTAACCAACTTCCCACCCTTTCCAATCACGTTTAGCTAAGCTTAAAAGTGGCTTATAAGTGAATTTCTAATACTTCATTTAAAAGTGCTTATAAGAAGCTTATAAATGTAACCAAACACGAACCATGCTTATCTTTCACGTCCCCCTAACCCCAAACAAACCAACTAACCAACCATTCCTTTATTTGCTACCAATACCATCTTCTCTTCTGTTCCAATCCCACCCATCTTTACTACTGAAAACATTTTTATTTTCATGGAATTCTACTTTTTTTGGCCACAATTAAATAATTTTTTTGTGGGTTTCATACATCTTCTACTGTTTCTTAATTTGAAGCACAGACAAATTTTCTTGGACAACCCCACCTTGTATCACAAAAAGGTTAGGGTTTGCAGATGCTCTTTTTGTATATTTATGAGTCATTGTACTGTTTCTCTTACAGTTTTTTGTCTGTTTCTTGAAGTTTCAAAGACAAGGACAGAGACAATAAAACCGTTTTAATCTGGTGAATCGCAAAAACATGTACGAAGAAATTGGTTGTTTTGATCTCAGCAATATGCAGCAGCAAGAAGGTTTGATTCAAGCTGAGGATGGTTTCTCACAAACCCATATACCAAATTACAGCAACCCAACTTTTTCTATGGAGGAACACTTAAATTACACTCAAAATCACCCCACTCAACAAGATGTTGCTGCTGCAGTCTTGGAGATGGAATTTCAACAGCAAATTATGCAGCAAGGGGAGACTCATTTGATGCAAGAAATTGTGAACGATTCAAACTGGCAAGAAATGAGTAATTTTAATGGAAATATGAATCAATATTCATTGCCAGAAACTCCATATCCCACAACACCTGATTTGCTCAATATGTTTTCTTTGCCTAGATGCTCATCATCCACAGCCTCTTTACTTCACTCAGCCCAGGAATCTCCCAATTTCTTGGCTTCCCTTGGCCGCTTAGGGGATCTTAATCCTGTCGACGGCGCATTGGCCTCGGCAAGTGTTGTGTATGATCCTCTATTGCCTTTGAATCTTCCACCACAGCCCCCTTTGCTGAGGGAGTTGTTTCACTCTTTACCTCATGGAGGTTATGCAATGGGAGGGTCAAGGACTAGTGGATCCTTGTTCCCTGGGGTTGTGGATGAGAGAGATGTGAATGGTGGTGATGGGAGGCATTTTGATAATGGGGTTTTCGGCTTTACTGGTGATATGGATTGCATTGGTAAAAATAGGGATGGTAACGATACTAAACATTTGACTACTGAGAGGCATAAGAGAGTTCTTCTCAATGACAAATTCATGTCTTTAAGGAGCTTGGTTCCTAACCCCACCAAGGTAATCACTTTAATTCCCTTAGGCCCGGTTTGATTGCCACATTTTCCATGGAAAATGTCACATTCGAGGAAAACAATTCTACTTTGGCCGTTTAATTGCAACGTGGAAATGAAAACCGAATTCCAACTGCATTTTTTTTGTTTTCACGGAAAACGAATTCCTATGAGTTCGATGGATTTTTATTTTCCAACTAACATAAAATTGGAATTCATTTCCACTTTTGCCTATCAAACGGCCTTATAGTTGTTGAAATTCTGTGTTTTTACATATATATGATCTAGTACATGTACACATTTGCTACATATCAAGAAACTTCACTTTCTTAAAATGGATTTTTAAGTTGTTTCATTGAGAAGAATTGTCAAGAAACTTCAAAAGACAAAAACTTTCATCGCAAGAAGTGAAATTTCTTTTAGAGTGAAATTTAAATTTAAGAGATTTATTGCAAATGCAAAAAATATGCAATTTTGTTCATGTACTTTTTGCAAGTGATTTTAACATTTTGACATTTTTGTGAGAAAATCTAAGAAAGATAGAGCCTCGGTTGTGGGAGATGCTATCGAATACATAAACGAGCTTAAGAGAACAGTGAATGAACTAAAAGTTTTAGCGGAGAAGAAGAGAAGTTGTAAGGAGAGGCTGAAAAGGGCCAAAAGAGGAGATGATACCATGGAGGGGAATATTGACACAGGGTCTTTAGATGATATGAAACAGCCATATAATGTCTCATCCTTGAGATGCTCATGGCTCCACAGGAAATCGAAGAACACTGAGGTCGACGTTCGCATTGTGGACGATGAAGTTACTGTCAGGCTTGTTCAACAGAAGAGAATTAATAGCTTACTCTTTGTATCAAAGGTTCTTGAGGAGCTTCAGCTTGATCTTCATCATGTTTCTGGAGGCCTAATTGGGGATTACTATAGCTTTTTGTTCAACTCTAAGGTAGTTTTAGTAAATTCTTTCATCTTAATTGATGATCTCAATTTATAATATTATCATGAAGTCAATAAAATTTCGGTACGATTTAATGTGGTTGTGCAGCTCTGCGAAGGTTCGATTGTACATGCGAGTGCGATAGCTAACAAGCTTATCGAAGTTGTGGACAAGCAGTATGCAGCAGTTCCACCAACTAGTAGCTATTAGGTATTTATCAATGTAGGAGTTCTTTTACTATAATATAGAACTCTTTTAGTATTAATGATATAAAACAGTATAGAGAGTAGCAATTAATTGATGATTGTAGTTGGTAATTAAGCTTTATTTTGACTAGTACGTATAGACAGCAGAAGCTTGATCTGAATAGTAAGTTGCAGTTTTACTGCAGAATAGTATATCAGATAATAAGTTAGTTTCAAACTACGAACATATATGTACAGTTACTAAATATGGCCTTGCAAAAAGTACATAAAAATGCAGTCTCACACTTTATAACATCTCTTCAGTTAACCACAGTCCAAGTTCCACAGAGATATGCTAAAAGTGAGGTTTGGGTCCCAAGGTACTTAATATCTGAGTTTGAATCCCAATTGACAGAAATCGTTAATTTGAAAGTTAAAATGCATGCAAAGTGGCTTTTCCGTTGAGGTATAAATAATGTGAAAGTCGTGTGCAATTTTAATGCTCATAGTGACAGACTAAAATGAAAATTTTTATTGTTGATTATGCAGCAGAGAAGTTGACATAAATTCTTTTGATTTATACCTTCAATATATGCTAATTGATATATGTATGATAAATAGTTTGGAGAGATTTCGTCCCTTTTTCTACTATGATGATTCGTTTTCTAAATGAATCCGTGACTTGCGGTAAACTTTAAAATATGCTGAAATTGTGTTAGTGCAAAAGAGTGTTTTCTTCGATTGATGTTCAAATGGAAATACTGGTCAAGTTTTGGCTGAACATCAGTAAAACAACTCGATGTTTAGCCGCGGAGGGACGAGGAGCAGGGATGGCAACCGCCCCCATAACATTTTCAAAAATTTTCTGAAGTTATGTATGAAATTTGAATTTTTTTTTTGTTTAACATTACAATTTAAGATTCGAGAACGAATTTTTTTGGCAGGGGGAATGGCGCAATTTACATGGCACTAAATTATACATGTCCAACCAAGACGACCCCAAGGCAAAGGATGAACATGGCAAGCACATTAGGCGTAGCAACAACCCACGGATGATCTGCATATTGATTGCTTTCCTTTTCACTAGTTTTTATTAGTTAATTGGTTTCCTAAAAAAATGATCCTTGATTATGACAGTTTTCTTTAAATTTCAATCAAATAAGCTAAATAGAAACACTCTAATCCCTAATTTGCAGAGTTATTGTTGTAACATAAAGCTTTAAACATTCAAAATTAATATAAAATTTTAATATTGCAGTTCTATGTTTTAATTTCTGGAAAATGCAAGTTTGACCCTAACAATACCTAGAGGGGGATGAATAGGTATTTTATGCGGAATTAAAATCAATCACGAATTAAACAGCAACAAGTCACTTTTTAATTCTTATCTACATGATTAATCATGCAAGTCATGTTATCCTATGTTGAATTACCGCATTTTGCATATCATAAACAATAAATAATAAAGCAGTAAAAAACACAAGAATTGTTCACGAAGAAACGCAACTTAGAAAAACTCCGGACACTTTGCTAATCAATCCACTATATATGAATCTAACAACTTACAGTCTACCAGACTAGACGACCCGTACTATCTGATCACCTGACTGCAATCCTTACAGATCTCCTGGATCCCGTGTTCTCTAGCATCAATCCTTAGTTGTTGTTGCCAAAATTCTCCGTGGAATCTGCTACCCTACAGCACTCCAAGCCTTATGAATTCATTTATCTCCTGTTGATCACGAAGAACTAGGGGTGGGCGTGGGTTTGGTTGGGTTGGGTTGGGTTGGGTTGGGTTTTGCCCCAACCCAAACCCAACCCAACATGGTCGGTTTGATCTAAAATCAAACCAACCCAACCCGTGTAAATGTCCCAACCCAACCCAATCAAGTGTCAGTCGGGTTGTACTTGATTGGGTTGGGTTGGGTTGGGTTGGTCGGGTTGCCATTTGCCAAAAACTATTTTTAAATCTTTGTAGCCAAAAGTAATAAACATAACATTACCATCACAAGACACTTGCAAGAGAATTAAGAAGCAAACGACGGAATAAATTTTGCAGTATCCAAAAAAACATACAAGAACTATTAAGTGAATAGACTAAGTCCGCATATCATGTTTGGACTAGCGCTTGATTGAATTGTAAATACAAATATGTCTGCACTGGCACGGGAATAATAGAGAACAGTTCAGTAACTAATGCTGTTGCTCAGAAACCATAAATCTTGATTAGATCCTTCTTCATAATTCCAGCCTGATTTGAAACCATATAAAACAAGACATAAGTTAGTCAGAAAAACTCCAAAGCCCTAAAATCTATCTATCTTGTCTTCTTCACCTCAGGCGCACCAAATGAAAAACTTAAATAAGATTGCTTTCTTCAACATCTCTTACTCCTTGGCTAATTATGATTTCAATTTTCTTACAAATCACATTTAAGGAATGATGAGACATAATGAAACAGCCCAAAGTAATCACCTGAACAAGAAAGGTGGAAACGTTCTTTCGCTCATCATGTTGAAGTTGAATACCCTTCACAAGAGAAATATACTTCAACATCCATCCTGCTGAGTCGCAATTAAATGGAAGGAGGCAGAGAAAATAGATCATCAATCAAGAAACAAAAAAAACTGATATATATAAAAAACTGATATATATGTAAAATGAATGAATTACTTACGTTGGGCCCGTGGTCATCTTCAGTTGATTTTGAATTCATTGAATCTAAAAGTTCATCCATTTGGTTGTAATGCTCAACATCTTCCATGCAAAAACCATCCAAGTTCGGAGAAGCTTTCAACCAATTTTGAGTACATACTAAGACCTCGACCATCCTAGGACTCAAGGAACTACGGAAATGATCAAGTATCCTTCCTCCAATACTAAATGCACTTTTTGAAGCAACAGTTGACACTTGAATCGCCAACACATCTTTGGCCAAATTGGACAAGACACCATACTTATTTTTGTTAACCTTCCACCAATCTACAACTTCAAAATCTTTTGACTATATGCTTTCATGAGCATCCAATAAGTATCTTTCCACGTCATTTTTTTATCTCAACCGAATCCTTCAGTACTTGTTTTTCCATAAATCTACTAAGGCGAGCATCCCTCGTAGAAGAAGAACATCCTTTAGATGTATTGGTAGAACTTCTAGACTCCTCGGTTGACACTTTACTACTTCCATCAATACTTTCATGACGCACATACCACTCATAAATATCCATCAAATTGGCTTTCAAAGATTTCATCATGTTACTAACAACTTCCTCATTCATATATAAATCATTCAAACAATATTTAACATAATCAATTTTGTATCTTGGATCGAGGATAGTAGCAAAAAGCAACAATTGATTCACATTTTCCATTTCACTCCAATACTTATCAAACTTCTTCTTCATGTTAGTTGCCATTTCACCCAACAAAAAGTTTTCACTTAACCTCCATTCATCTAATTCGAGTACAAGATTACAAATTTCATGAAGATAAGCACAAGCACTAACTTGCAATGAAGCACTAAAAGTCAAAGTCACATTATAGAAATTTTGAAGAAATTTGACAAACACAGATGCACTTCCCAATCTGAACTTGACAGAAGTCCACCCCTCCTTCTGATACTATCATCTTCATGAAAGTAATGCAAATACTGAGCATCCTCCTCTTCTAACCTATCGAAAGCTTTTTCAAATTTCAATGCCGTTTCCAACATCAAATAGGTAGAGTTCCACCTAATTGGAACATCTAAAAACACAATAGACTTGCAATCAATCTTCTCTTTCCTAGCACACTCCTTCAATTTTTCATACCTAGCTGGAGAAGATTTTACATATTTGATTGCATTGCGAATATACACAATGGAGTCATGTGCTTCCTTCAACCCTTCACCAACATCAAATTGATAATGTGTGCACAACATCTCAAGTGCAAATATCTCCCTTCTAGAACACATCCATCACTACCCCAAGCAACTACCTTTCGCCCAAGATAAGAAATGACTGTGTCATTGGAGCTTGCATTATCAACAGTGACTGCAAAAATTTTCTCAATCCCCCAATCAAGCAAACAAGTCTCAATCATTTTTCCAATAGTGTCTCCCTTATGATTTGAAATGACACAAAAAGATAAAATACGCTTATTAAGCGTCCATTCAGAATCAATGTAATGTGCTGTAAGAGACATGTAATTAATATTCTAAATATAAGTCCAAGTATTAATCGTAAGGGAAACCCTTTGACGGTGAAAATGAAAGGCATCTCTCAATTTCAGTTTTTCATCCAAATACAACTGATAAATGTCTCTAACGAGAGTCCTACAAGATAGAGGCTGAAAATGAGGGCATGCCACACTACAAAAATGCTTAAAACCACGAGTTTCGACAAACTTAAAAGGTAATTCATCAACAACTATCATTTTAGCACATGCAACTCTACAATCTTCCTTGCTTCGACCAACAACAACAAGATTGCTTCCTCCACCCTCTTTGTTGTTCTCAAATGGTAAGGTTTTCTGCTTCTTATCCACCAATCTACCTTGATACTTCTTACATTTATTTGTCAAATGATTACTTAATGTACTAGTACCACACTTCTTAGTGACACAAGCATAATCTACACCACAATAATTGCACTTACACCTAACATCGGGATCATCCTTTGAGCCTAATAGAGTGAAGTGATCCCAAACATAAGAAGAAAGTCTATTAGATTTTCGTTTAGCCAATGTTGACGTTGCATGTGGAGGAAGTCCAGATTGCAAATCTGTGTCTGTGGCATTTAAGTCTGATTGAGGTTCTGCGTCAATGACACTTTCTTCTTCTACATCCATAACTACGTAACATATTGTACAGAAATTATGAATACATGAGGAATATAAGGATTGAGGAGAAAGAAGAATTAACAGACCGGTGGATAAGAAGCAGAAAACAAGAAATCAATCTACCAAAAATCACAAATTTAGATAGGCAGTTAATTACCTTCTACTGGTCTATTTGAAAACAAGAAATCAAACCCTCAAATGAAATCAAACACATAACATATAAATATAATTGAAATATGAATTAGCTCAAACAGTTAAATTAAACCCCATAAAAACAAAATAACAAACACCTACAAACTCTATCCCATTTCAACTGCCACAGACACCTACAAACTCAGTTAGTTCACCTATTATCTTTCAACTGCCACAGACACATTTCAACTGCAACAGACCCATTTCAACTTCCCCCTTTCTATTATCTTTTCTAGAGTAGTTAATGATTATGAAATTATCAAATTTTTATTTCATTCAAATGCATTTCTTTTATGAACAACAAATGCCCAAAACAAGAAAGAAATTTATTACAGATTTCGTAAAGGAAGGAAAAAAATAAATCATTCAATTCATGAGACGCAAGTTCGAAGAAATCATTTAGCTCTTATACCTTTTTCTTCTGCCAATGGACGATGGTGCCCTGACCCTGAGACCTGAGTGCTGGTACCGTAATAAAATCAAGCAGGTAAAGACTTTGAGAGTGAGAGCTAACAGTCGAAGATAGCAGTCGTCTCGTCGAGCAAGAGAGGGGGTGAAAGGTTAGGCTTGGATTTGAGGAATTGGGTAGGGTAACTTGGGTCATAATAGATTGTAGTTAGGCTAGAGTGGATGCGTTATGCGTCTAGTTTTAGGAGTTTTTTTGTTCAATTTAACGTCATTTTTTTTCCTTTTTTTTAATTTTCGGGTTAGGTTGGGTCGGGTCGGGTTCAATCGGGTTATGGGTACCAACCCGCGACCCGACCCGACCCGACCCAAACCAAAAATCGCCCAACAATTGCAAAAACCCAACCCAAACCGGCCGGTTTGGGTCGGTTCGGTCGGTTTCGTCAGGTTGGTCAGTTTTTTGCCCACCCGTACGAAGAACGACCTATTCTTCACAGACAGGAACTCATGTCAACTTCCTCGATCTTCAGCACCTCTGACACATATGTAGGAAGTTTGGTTTTTGGTATTTGGATATTGAATCTGATGTTTTCTGACCAAAACACTCATACAAGATGAATGTTGAATGATGGAATGAATAGATCTCTCAATGATGAAGCTCTCTCAATTAACAACCTTAAGAAAAAACGTTCTATACGTGTTCTGGTATATATAGATAGGTTAAGAAATCAATGGGTCGAGACAAAAGCCTTTAAAACGCGAAAATAAAATTTCCTGTATAAAGCTGTCGCTCGAACGAAGAGCCAGAGACAGTGCTTCGCTCGAGCGAACAAGGGGCGACAGTCCAACGAAGCAGTTTCTGTTTTTATAGCTCAAGTCAACCCTGGCGACAATCTAGCGAAAATCGACGTCGTTTTCCTCCTTGCTCCAAACTCGAAACCTTAAACCTATTTAGCTAACTTTTAAACAAATTGCACATTACTCCTTAAACTTTAACACTCTATCAAATTGAGTCATTTTGTTCACAGAATTGCCAATTACAAAATCAACTAAAACCTAACAAACTCCCCTTTTGACATTTCGTGACAAAACACTAATCTATGTCAAGGCAGTAATAAAATAAAAGTTACATACTCAAAATAATGACACAACCTAAACTACAAACTATCTTGAACGAACTCTGCAGTACCTGTCTCCTGAAATAGACAACTCAAATAACAGTGTAAAATGTGTGGAAAACAGTATCAAAGATAATCACAATTCAAACAGTTTACTTGTAGATGTCTTTTAAGCAACTGTAACTCAAATAGCATATATTGCAATGTTAAATCACAAGATAAACTAAGACACAGTATCAATACAACCCAACATACCAAAACGAAACATTGACACTGTAAAAACATTAAAAACTTAATTTAGCGAACTGAATTCAAATCATAAAGTGCAAATGAAGAAATGATATATCAACTCACTTCTACAATTTAAAAATTTTTCTCCCCCTTTTTGTCACAAAATGATAAGGGGCAAAGCAGAAACATACAATATCACAATAATGTAGGTATAATCAATCACAAGTAGATGCAGTGAATAGTAAACTTTCCCACAAAACCAACTTAATGCATCCATTGAGTAAATGATATAAGTGACTCATATGTGTTAAGTGTCACTAATCCTCTGACACTAGGACTCCAAACCTTAAATTTGTGAGAAAGGACATGCGAAATATCACTGATAATAAGTATATTTCCTTACTTATGAAAGTCAAACCGTATAACACATTAGAATCTACATATGAAAAGCTCATTTCTAAGGAAGAATTTATTTTCTCCCCCTGACTTACAGCACAAATATTTTTCTTTTTATCACAGTTGTCAATAGGAATGCTCACATATTTTTATTCATCTTAAGTGTGGACTCATTTTCATTAAGCGACTAGCATGACTCTTGTAACAAGCTTTAGGCCAGTTAACCCAAGTCAGATGACCATAGACACCAGGTTATGAGAAACCCCGCAGGCTTAATTACTCAAGTCAAGTAGGCTCCAAAACGAAGCATTCAGATATTGAGTCCCTTATATTTATTTATATATTTTCTCTTTCAGACAGATATTGAATCATGCAGGGGTAAAATCGAGTTTAGGTCTAATAAAAATGGTCAATTCATGTTCAAAGTCACCCTACTAACATGTGACTGTCATCCCAAATCTCACACACGCGGTAGAGTCTCACTGTCAAGATCATAGTGTGTGCAGTGCAGATGCTATATAAAGAGACCTATATTAAATACTCCATAAGCATCCTAAGCTAGCAATGAAAATTACACTACAGCTCACCAAATAAACTTACTCTTGATTAGAACCAACAAAATCAAGTGTATTGTATGTTATGCTGTAAAACAAATTTTTAAAACAAACTCTTTTTGTTAAAAAATTATTATTATTATTTTTTATACAAAACTTTAAACTAAAGCAATAAAAGAACACGAAAGAAAAAAATGAATGCACCAATTACACAAAATATAAAATAAAATACATGAAAACAAGTAAATAAATATGATGCATACATAACAAAATGTCATACAACAGTAGAATACGAGCATGCATCAAATAAATTCAGTCAATGAGGTATACAAATACCAATAGTTGTTCAAAGATATTCAAACCGAAAATCATCCAACAGTTTAGTAAACAAATCAGTTAATTGGTTCTCCGTAGAAATATGTTCAAGATTCACAATTTGAGTTTCCACAAACTCTCGAATAAAATGATGTCTGATGTCAATATGTTTAGTTCGAGAGTGTTGAACAGGATTTTTAGAAATATTAATAGCGCTTGTGTTATCACAAAATACAGTCATAGTACCATGTTCAATCTCATAGTCACTCAACATCTACTTCATCCAGAGCAGTTATGTGCAGTATCTTCTTGCCGTAATTTACTCGGCCTTAGCCATGGATAATGATATAGAATTTTATTTCTTACTCATCCAAGCAACGAGGTTAGCACCAATATAAAAATAACCACCAGAAGTACTCTTTCTATCATCGACATTACCAGCCCAATCATCATCGGAATAACCAGCAAGATCAAGATTAGAGTCCCTAGAGTATAAAATTCCAAAATCAACAGTAACATTGACATATCTAATAATACGTCGCACGACGCTCAAGTGTGATTCCTTAAGATCAGCCTGAAAACGCGCACAGACCCCACACTAAATGCTATGTCAGGTCTACTAGCAGTGAGGTAAAGCAGACTACCTATCATACTCCTATAAAGTGCTTGATCAACATTCTTGCCTGTAGGATCAGAACCTAACTTGATATTGGTGCTTATAGGGGTTCTAGTGTGTTTATTGATGTCTAATCCAAATTGCTTGACAAAATTCTTGACATATTTCGATTGAGATATGAACAATCCCTCATCAGTCTGCTTAAGTTGAAGACCAAGGAAGTATGTTAATTCACCAATCATGCTCATCTCAAATTCTTGCTTCATACACTCAGCGAAATCATGAGCAAGTGAATCAACGAGAGAACCAAAGACGATGTCATCCACATAGACTGAGCTATGGTAATGGTATCCTCAATTCGTCTTTTAAACAGGGTTCTACCTACACCACACTCGCGAAACCTTGTTCCAGGAGATATGCAGTAAGCCGATCATACCAAACTCTAGGAGCTTGTTTCAGCCCATACAAGGCTTTATTCAGCATGTACACAGAGTGGGGATATTTCGGATCAACAACCCGTTTAGGTTGTTCCACGTAGTCTTCTTCCTGAAGGATACGATTCAGAAAAGTACTCTTGACATCCATTTGGTACAATTGGAACCCCAAGGAACAAGCAACCGCAAGAAGAGTTCTAATGGATCCAAGCCTAGCTACAGGGGAAAAGTTTCATCAAAATCAACACCTTCAACCTGAGTATTTCCTTGTGCAACCAACCTAGCCTTATTTCTCGTAATGGTACCTTGATCATCCGTCATGTTCTTGAATATCCACTTGGTACCAATCACATTGCAATCATCAGGCTTAGGCACTAAGTCCCAAACTTTGTTTATGACAAACTGATTTAACTCATCATACATAGCATTAGCCCAACATTTATCCCTAAGGGCTTCCTTAACCTTCTTCGATTCAATCTGAGACACATAGGTCGCATATGACAAGTTATTCAAAACCCTCTTGCGAAGTTTCATTCCTTCTTCAATATCTCCAATCACATTATCCTTAGGGCGATTCAATTTGATTCTGAGCGAAGGTTCTTTGAGTGGTTTAGATTCATTATCAGAAGTAGAATCCTTAGTTGAAGCAACTAACTCAATTGATGTTTGTGGGAGATCAGGAATTGAACCGTCCTTAGGTTCAATTGCCTTGACTGGATCAACTTCTAACTGTTCCAACTCAACACACTCTCTGCCAACCTCTCTTTCTCCTTTCTCAATCTCACGGTCGGAATCGTTCGCAGCAATCGAGGTAAAGGCCATGGATTTTTTATTATCTACACCATCAAACGTCTCGTCTCGAGAACTAGTCTCTGACTCTTCATCACTCATGGTCACAACTAAAGCCTTAACACGTTCTACACCTGACCTCATCTTCAAATTAGGACATTCACTCCTAATGTGACCATACCCCTTACACTCATGATATTGGACAGATTGGGATTTTTTAACGGGAGTCCTAGAGGTGTCAGGCCTACCTCTCGTGAATCTACTAGCAACTTCACTATTTCGCTCCTGAGACATTCTCCTACTTCTCATCACTTTCTGAATTTTTTTAACGAAATAAGCAATTTCGTCATCTCTAAGGGTCTCAGTGTCAGTGGAGTCGCTCTTAGCTTCTCTAACAGTGTTCATGGCGATGGATTTAGTTGTGCTAAGGTCAATTCATAAGTTTGGAGGGATCTTATGAGTTCTTCTACCTTAACACTGTCTAGGTCCTTACTTTCTTCAATGACAGTTACCTTAGATCTAAACCTTTCAGGTAGAGATCTAAGAACCTTACGAACGATTTTCGAATCAGGGATCCTTTCTCCTAGATTAAAACTAGAGTTCACAATATCATTTAACTTAGCAGAGAACTCATCAAATCTATCATCATCATTCATCCTAAATTCTTCAAATCTAGACGTCAACATCTGCAGTTTAGAGTTCTTAACCGTTTTAGTTCCATCGTGCGTGGTTTCTAAAATATCCTAAACTTCCTTAGCAGTTTCACACATCGATGCACACCTAAATTCTTCAACAGAAACAACCATGAACATGGCATAAAGGCCCTTACAGTTCCAATTACACTCATCCAAATTCGTTTTCGACCACAGTAAAATATCAGTGGGTGTGACTACATCAGCAACAGTTGTTGAAGGTGGAGCCCACCCATTTTGAACGGTAATCCAAACACGTTCATCCATAGATTTAAGAAAGACTCTCATTTGAACATTCCAATAGGCATAGTTGCTTCCGTCGAAGTACGGAGGCACAAATAATGACCGACTCATCTAGACTTAACAAATAAGGGTCAGGAATCGATGTAAGTTTGACCCTAACAATACCTAGAGGGGGGATGAATAAGTGTTTTATGCGGAATTAAAATCAATCACGAATTAAACAACAACAAGTCACTTTTAATTCTTATCTAGATGATTAATCATTGAAGTCACATTATCCTATGTTGAATTACCACAGTTTACATATCATAAACAATAAATAATAAAGCAGTAAAGAACACAAGAATTGTTTACGGAGAAACCCAATTGAGAAAAACTCCGGCCACTTTGTCAGTCAATCCACTATAAACGAATCTAACAACTTACAGTCTACCAGACTAGACGACCTGTACTATATGATCACCTGACTGCAATCCTTACAGCTCTCAGTGGATCCCGTGCTCTCCTACACAAATCCTTAGCTGTTGTTGCCAAAACTCTCTGTGGAATCTGCTACCCTGCAACACTCCAAGCCTTGTGAATTCATTTATCTCCCGTGGATCATGAAGAACGACCCGTTCTTCACAGACAGGAACTCCTGTCACCTTCCTCGATCTTCAGCACCTCTAACAGATATATAGGAAGTTTGATTTTTGGTATTTGGATATTGAATCTGATGTTTTTCTGACCAAAACTCACACAAGATAAAGGTTGAATGATGGAATGAATAGATCTCTCAATGATGAAGCTCTTTCAATTAACAACCTTAAGAAAAAACGTTCTGTACGTGTTCTGGTATATATAGATAGGTTAAGAAATCAATGGGTCGAGACAAAGCCTTTAAAACGCGAAAATAAAATTTCCTGTATAAAGCCATCGCTCGAGCGAAGAGCCAGAGACAGTGCTTCGCTCGAGCGAACGAAGGGCGACGTCCAGCGAATCAGTTTCTGTTTTTGTAGCTCAAGCCAACCCTTGGCGACAGTCTAGCGAAAATCCGCGTCGTTTTCCTCCTTCTTCCAAACTCGAAACCCTAGACCTATTTAACTAACATTTAAACAAATTGCACATTACTACTTGAACTTTGACACTCTATCAAATCAAGTTCTTTTGTTCACAGAATTGGCCAATTATAAAATCAACTAAAAGCTAACAATTTCAATTTTAATACAAAATTAAATCTAGTAACTTTAAAGTGTAACTTACAATTTAATTGGATTAATTGTCATTATTGTGGGGTTGTTTTTCACACTACAAAAGGGATGGGAATTTTCGTATTTAACTACAACATGAAAATACAATTTGAAAACAAAAGTTAAAGGATTATTCTCCATATGCATTTCATACTATATTCTTATACTTTTGGTAACTCGATAAATGCTCATTTTTTTATCTCCATATGATTGTGCCTGTCAAAGGAGAACTGATTGTGAGCTATATTTGTTTTATCTCGAAGCTTTGTATCGTTGAAAGTATCTGCACGAAGGGGGAGGCAACACGATTTCAGAATAGTATCATTGACGTGACTCTCTAAAATTTGTTTTCTAACTCTCTACTTATATATTATGTTTATATTATTATTGAATTCTTATGTTTATGTTATTTAATTGATTATGTTAATTGATAATCTAGTCTACACATGAATCACTCATTTTCCCTCATCTGTAATCAATTCAATAGAATGAAATACATCCAAACTCTTATGATAAATCACTTTCAACAGAATAAATGCTTTATTTGTGATAAGTTCCACATGGATTGCCAAATGCTTAGAAACATATCCAACTTAGGCTCAAGAACAAGTTTGGAGGCAGGACCGTGAAGAACAAATTGAGAAAGAATAATACTATAAAAGGCCTTTATATGTAACAAGATTCAAATAAGTCATAATCTTATATTATACCTCTTAAGCTGAGATTACACATAAACAAACCAAACACGAATTTAGATTGTTGAGGAAAAACGAGTGATTTGTGTGTATATCATCAATTAACATAACAAATGTAAATTTAGCATAAATATAAGTAGAGAGTTAAAAAGCAAGCTTTAGGGAATCACAATAATGACGTTGTCCTAAAGTCGTATTACCTCTCATTCGTACTGTTACTTTCGACACTACACGATTCCAAGACGAAACTCATATAGTTCACAGCTGGTTCTCCTTCTATGAACACGACCATAGGGAGATAAAGAACGAGTATTTATCGAGTTTCCAAAAGCATAAGAATATAGTATGAAGATTTAGAAAATATTCTATCGAGTTATCTTTTTCTAGCTATGGTTAACACCATGAAAATCACTCCCTTTTATAGGGAGAAATTCAACTCCCATAGTTAATGCAAAATTATGAGTTACAATATAGAATTATGATGTTTTTAATTTTATTTGAAAACCGAACAATATCAAAACCCGAAAAATTAAAAGTTTTTTTAATTTTGAAAGTTAAAAATTATTAATTTTATATTACAACAAATATTTCTTATCTATGGTTATGAAAGTCTGTGTGATTTCGCAATAGGAAGGCGGTGAATGTTTGAAGAAATATTAAGAGTTTCGTATTATTCCAATTCTTTTCTCGATCCTATTTTGGCCAATATTGTGAATCAATGAGTTAGTGAACATTTTTGTGTTTATCTCTTTTAACAAATATAATGGCTATGTTATATGGTGTCCGAGCAAGCAAGATACTGAGTTCAAGTCTCATCATCACCTATTTAAAATGAATTGTCCATATGTAAAGCTTCGATGAGAAAATAAATATTGCCTACACATGGATCTTAAAACCAATGTATACACAATTCAGAACAATATGGTGAACTAATTACAGACATGAGTTTGAAATTGATTTTCATCGTGAAAACTATGCTAATTGATTTTATTCTCATTGCATGAAACATTTTAAATAGGATTATTTCTGAGTAAGAAAAATAATTGATCATTTATGAGAAAGTAATGTTGAGTAAGATAAATAATTGATCATTTATGAGAAAGTAATGTTATTTATCATCATGATGATAACATATCGGCGATATTGCAATCCATTATCCCTCACATTTCTATCTCTCTCTTCCCCCATCTCTCATAAAAATGAACTGTTCAATCTCATTATTTCACATAAATTATCACATCGCTGATATTCCATCATTATAATAATAAATATAATTATTCTTTCTGAGAAGACTAAATCAAATTGTGGGGCGTTGGGGTATTTACCCACACATGGTTGTTTCAAGAAACTATTAGTTCTAGAATGCTTGATTGAGTCTAAATTTGTAGATTCAATTAGAGGCTAAAGAAATAGATTTTTTTTTTTTTTATATTTTTTCAAAGAAGATTGATTTTGAAAAGTCCATTTTTAAATCTCTATAAGAAAAATTATGATGTTGAAACAAGGTATATGCATTGTGTAAATCTCTACATAGCATACTTCTACTTATCTAAGGTTGTTGAAATTTACTTGAACCAGAAGAATTTTAAAGATTGACTTGATTGAGTTACTTGCCTTGCCTTTGTTTATACTCCTTGGTTCAAAACTCTATCACAATGGGAGTTTCTTTACCACAATCCAAATACATTTGGAATTAAATTGATGTTGACATATATTGCAGAAGTTGATGGATTAACTGAATAGAGAACTTAAACCTAATTAACATATTCACATGAAAATTCGTATTGGACAATTAATAATTTCAAATAATTGTGAACCACATCATAAGAGACTGAACACAACATTGAAATTTAGTTTTTTAACAGAAATACCAACTTGTAAATAGGGTGTCCAAAAGTCTCGAATCGAACCGAATCGAACGATTATTCATAAGTTAAATACCCAAACAGATATCCGAATCGAGAACTGATGAGTTTGTGTCGGGTCTCGAATCTAGACCAAAAATCGAATAACAGAATAAGAACCGAAACTAAATATTTTTTTTTTATTTTTTATATTGAATTATTAAATTATTTTATTTTTTTTAAACAAATTAGCAAATTAATTAAATAAATCAAATTATTTCATAATTTTAATTTTAAAGCTCAAATCATTTTTAAAACTCATTAGCCCATTTTAATTTGCTCATGACTACATTATTATTCGAATTTGCTCATTAAATTTAAAGCCTTCAAATGAGATAAAATTTGTAAAAGTTACGAATGAAATGTCATTAGTTGTATTTATGTAGTGTTGCAGTAAATATTAAAAAATTTAATTATGGTACAGAACCGAATTGAACCGAACCGAACCCGAACGATTCCATAATTATATTTGGATCCGACGGTTCCATTTATTAAATATCCTAAAGTTTTGGGTCAGTTCGGTTCTCTTCAGAATCGAATCGAATCGAACCAACTCACGGACAGTCCTACTTGTAAATGACATTCTTGGTGTAGTAATAAAATATTGACAACAAATATAGTCAAATTTCAAGTCTATCTTTGGACCTACTCAATGTTCACATAATGTAAATCTTTATAATTGTCACATATTTATCAGCACATGTGTGCAAATAATTCGATCAAATATTAACATTTCTTTGGGTCGATCAATATCCACACGAATTATGTACACACAACCTTCATAATATTCCAAATATATTAATTTATTTAATAGAGGTTACTTTGGTAACACGTTGCTTCAACTAATCTATTTTAGAAAATTAGTAATTTTAAAAAATAAAAAACTTTAAATACCAAGATTGAATTTGATTCCCTTTCATTTTATTTATTTATTTTGTGAAAATAAAAATAAAAAATTGAAAAGCGATGTAGCGTTGGGGCGCCCGAAAATATGCACTGTAGCGCTATGTAACTGTTTCTACCATTCCAATTAATCATGTCATCCAAAGTCGGTCACCAACTCATGCATTAAATTGTCAATGCAAAACTCAATGTTCATCTCAAACAATAATTCCAATTCAACAATAATATCCCAACTTTCAAAGCTGCCATATTTTTTCGTGCATTAAAGTTGATCCAAAATTCAATAAAACATAGAAAAGAAAATTATTGGGTACTGATTCTAGATAATTACCCTTTAAAAAACACAATTAGCGACTCATAATTTGAACTTGGTTTTGCAACAATGAATCCTTATTTGTAAAGAAGGCAACTTGTATCTTAAATAAATAAAATAAACAGCACCTATATCCATAACTCAATATACAAGTTACCATTATCATTATACTCAAATTCAACAATTAAGTCCTAAAATTATCAAATTTGAAAATGCCCAAATTTTTTAAAATTCGGAATTTATGCACCTGTTAGAGCCACATTATTTTTTTCATTCTCGTTCTTCTACTCATTTTCAACTACACATTATTCAATAAAATAATATTTTCCATTACATCAATAACTTTCTATTTTTTTCAATCACACATTCTTAATCAATCTATTATTCCAAAATAATGTAGCTCAAACACACCCAGGCTTGAAATTCATGTCCTAAAATTTTTTTAAAATATAAAAAAATTTCAAAGCATGAATTCAAACCCTAAAATATTTCTTTATTCTCAATGATTTAACGTAGAGCTAGCTCTGATACTACTTATTGAAATTTTATGAAAATTTAGACTTTATAAAATTAGAAAACATACTTACTTTATTGACAAGATCCTCCATGTCAAATCATCAAGAAAATTAATAATGCAGAACATACCTTAATTCTCTGGGAATGATTCTTTAATACCGAATTTTGATTCCAAATCTTGAATCTTAATTATTGATTCTTTTGGTTCTTGAGTTCTTAATATTGATTTTTGCTTCTTGTTCATAATTTTGATTGTCTTGTTCTTCAATTTAATTACTCCAATAATTCTTCTTGATTCTTGATTGTGAGTTTTGAATTTTCCTCTTCAATATGATTTCTCTTGTATATTTGTGTTGATGAGATTACACAAAGAATGAGAATCACATATGAATGTGGATCATAACCTCATTTATAGTTTCGATGTGTATTTGGTCAATCGTTAAAGACAACCATAATGGATCCGATTTCTACACATATAATCTGATATGCACTTTATTTAGAGGCTCTAAGCAAAATAATTAATTCTTTATTAGATTACTTTAATTGGACTCAACTTTAAGATATTCTTATACACAATTAATTACATATGTAGGTCCACATGATAAATTAATAAATCCAACACTTAGCACACACAAAGTTGGACCTTACATTTGCATTTTGTCGGACAATTTATTCATAATCCTGGAGAGCAACATATGAATGCAATTACGTGCATTTTGAGGTATCTAAAGTCTACTCCCGCGAAGGGAATTTCTACTAAAAATATGGTTTATGAAAGCATATATTGATGCAGATTGGGTTGGAGCAGTAGATGACACACAATTTGTTTTAAGATATTTGACATTTGTAGACGGTAATCTTGTTACATTGAGAAGCAAAAAAAAGGGAAGTTATTACACGTTCAAGTACAAAAAAGGTATGGCACCTGGAGTTGTGAAAGTGTTATGGCTTAGGCTTCTTTTAAGGGATTTGGGTTATCCACCTAGGCAACCAATTTGACTATATTGCAACATTTCCTATTGTCCATAATGCGGTTCAAAATGATTGTACAAAATGTGTGTAGCTACACAATTTCTCCATTAAGGAGAATTTTGATGAGCGAATTCTAGAGTTACCTAATATTCGATCAATCTGACTGATATCCTCACCAAAGCCGTTTTAAATTGAGTCTTCTCAAAGCTTTCTGACAAGTTGAACATGTGTGATATCTATTCTAGAGACAACGTAGTTATACATGTAGATAGATTCATTTACTAACCAATAGTATTGCATTCATTTTTACCACCGACATATGAATCAAAAGCTTATTTAATCATTGCTGCAACAAAGTGAAACTTGGATGTTAAATCCATTATGACTTAGTTGTACAGAACCTAAGATATCTACACTCTAAAATCCTCCAAAAATTTAACTTACAATTTATAACCTCCACATCTCATCAGCTAAAATTATATCTTCGGCAAGTGACATAAATCAAGGAACTTCATATTGGATTTTCATTAATGTAAGCTCATCCAAAAAAGAAGATAAATACTGAACTCAGAAGAAAAAGTCACATAACCATATGCAGTTGGAGATTATAGTGCTTATTAGCTTTATCAGTTGTCAGGTGAAGAATGCCAGGGCTTATGAAATTTCATAATCTATGGGCAATCAGAAGTTTAAATTGCCAGTCATTTTGCTTGATTGTAATTATTACTTCAATAGAGCCCCATAAGTAATGGTTTCTCTACCTCCTAGCTAACTCAAACTACCAAAATATTTATCATCTTTTCAGATTGGCGTGCCCGCATTGTCTTATTCTTGAACCAAGAAAAAGAAAAATGGGGAAGCACACGACTATTTTGTTCCCTAGAAAGAGTCGAGTTTGACGCCCGCAGAACTTTTTTCCTTAAGACTTGAACGTGTTGAATTCTTAGAAATCAATTATAATAAAGAACAAATATCCCAGTAATATATAGCTTAAATGTTTGTGGATGATAATGAGCTGGTTACTTACGTTAACAAACATCTGTTTGATGGACAAACACGTAATGCTGTTATATTCTAGTATCTGTTTTGAACAAACTATGTCTCCACGAATGAGAAAACTAAGATATCAATGTCATCCGCATATTCGGTTTCTTGTCTTGACATTTAATTCAACCTTTCAACTTCTAAATCCGCCAATGCAGGCAAATGTTTTTTTCCCAGTTAAATAGTTTGTAGCAGACGAAATTGTTACCCTTATTGATGTTTTTAGTTTCTTCTCGTTGCTACTGATTTCTGTGTTGAAAAAAATGAGGTGAATGACTGACTTTGACATAAATTTTGAGTGGACCCGTTTGCTTATTTTGGAATATCAACATTGATTTGTATGCTCCTCCACGAAAACATGAAATCATTTATTTACTTACTAAAAATAAAGTTCGGGTGAATGAGAAATTTGAGTTCAAAGTGGACAATTGGAATATAGTTTATGGTGAAGGGAAAACTAAATTTGAGTTTATCCCACGTAGAAAGTTTATGAAAGCAAAAACCACTTTATATATGGCTACACATTGGAAGTATTCAATCATGTGTAGCATAGAGACTCTTTCCACACGCGCGCGCAGGACGAGTGCAAATTACGGCCCGAAATAGGTTTCGGACCTTGAACTTGTGTGCGAGCGCAACCTACGTACACGAATGTCTGACCGAATTGACCAAAAATTGGCTCCTTATGAGGGCTGATTATTGCCATTAACGTTTGAAACTGTTGAAACTCAAATGGTTATTGTCATTAAGTTAATGGATCTGTAGTGCTTGAACATATCCGATATGTGTTGTAAATCTAGTATTCGTTCACAAATATTTTATCTAACATTATGCACTATCATTTCTATTTATTTTCTTTACAGATAACTTGCCTGAGTGTAGCCTTGACGAGTCATATATTCTTTACGCGTATTAATCTTCATTTCTAAATTATTCGCAAAACCTGCCAACTCATATGTATGCATAGATGAGTCAATAAGCTGTAAGCATCAGTTGAGAAGCATGTTTTGCATTTCTCAACCTCTGTAAATAATTAAATCATGGAATTACATTTTCCAAATTCTAATTGACACTATGTTTGGATGGCGAATCATGTAATCTTCTTGATGGCATTGCTGATGATAGCATAATGACTTCACTTGAATACATTTCTTGTGAAAAAAGACGGGGCATAGATGGACGTAGGTGTGAGGCAAAAGCCCTACATACGAGGAAGGCGTAGAAAAAGACGACCAATCCTATTTTGACAAACCTAATGATAGCTCGATCGCCTTGTCACGAGTGCCTTTTAGAACCTTGATATTATGTTGAATCAGTTCATATTACTGGTAACTAACCTCATCCTGCATCCTGATTGTTTGGCATTCACAGCAATTGTGTGAGTAACCTTTTTCACTATCAAATGATTGAGTACCTTCTGCCTCCCAAAATCATAGGAAATAGGGCATCTCTTACGATAACATATTTTGGGGGTGTTTGGTGGGGATTAAAATTAGATTTTTAGTAGATTGTAATAGAAGTTTTTGAAATGTATAGTTGAAATGTTGTGGGACCCATGAAAGATGTGGTTAATATTGATTGTTTGACTTTAACTTTAACTTAAATTAAAATTTGATTTTAATTTGTACCAAACAAGTTCTTAATATAATCATGTAATAAGCTGTAGTTTCTTAAAATATTTATGGCTGACATTCTTTGACTACAATTTTTATATTTCTGCATGTCAGTTCTTGTTAAAATGATGCCTTTTCATTGCTAACAAAGGTTGATGTGCTGCGATATTAGGGGTATTAAGATTTGAGGTTCCATCTTAAAATATTAGCCCCTGTTTCGTCTAGATTAAAATCTGATTTTAATCTAAATTAAAGTCAAATAATCAATATTAACCACATCTTTCATGGGTCCACAACTTTTCAACCACACATTTCAAAAACTTATATCACAATCCATTAAAAATCTAATTTTAATCATCACCAAATATCCTCTTAATCTTATTAAAATGAGTAGCTTAAGCTCATATATATTGTTCTAAATTTTCATTTTTATTCGACGTGTGATTTATTTTTTAAAATGTCATCGCAAGATGGTTGCTCTTTTTAGCAAATCAATTTTAAAATTCACATGCTCATTTTTTAAGTCTTAATCAGATCGAATTACTCATTGGAATTTAATGAACTCTGATACTATATGAAGACTTGAAATTTTATATTAAAAAGTCAACATTATTAAAAATAGTAGCCTAAATCGACGTGGGTTTTATCCCTTAACAAAGGGCAACCGACAAACAGTTAAATGGGGACAACATATCATAACTCTCTTTTGTATCGTTCTACTTTATCTTTTCTTTTGGTTACTACAAGTGAAAATTAATATGAATAAGGATTTATAACCGTACTCATTAAGAAGCGAAAAATTTGGCATTTTGTTAGATGAAAAAAAAAAAAAAGGAAAAAGAAAACCTTTATTTCATTTGTAACAACTTGATTGAGATGAGACAGAGGCGCAAGAAGAAAATCATGAAAAAAAAAAAAGGTTCTTTGTCATGCTAACTTTAAGAATAAGTGTGACAATAATTCTTTCACACCAGCTTCACATGACTTCATATTGTATCATGTAATTGTGAGATGTGTTATAAATTTTCTATTCACGAAATTAATTCTTTATTTTCTGTTTAGTGTACCATAATAAATTATATACTCGAGTGGCTGTTTCAGTAGTTAGTTAAGGCGCTCGAATTGCATGGAGTGAATTGACGGTTTATAGGGTCAAACCTTCAACTTTCCTTGTCGGGGAAAAAAAATCAAGTGTGTTACACACACAGGCTCAAAGACAAGTTCAAAGACAAAGAGGATACGTGTTGATATATGATTGGATAGTTTGAAAAAATAAAAATACAACACTTAATTATTGTCTGTCACATCACCCCGTCCCTTTATCCCTGTCCTTCAGCCTGCTCAAGGAGCATTATTCAAAAAATTAAATTCTCAAGTGATCATTCGGAGGACAATGGTACAAGAAGGGATCGGTACAAGAGATATGGCGAGACAAGAAGGATACGAGAATTAAAATATTTTCACCTTTTTTATTGTTTCACCATTTTCTTGTTGATATATATATATAAAACTAAAAAATATAATAAAAAATAAGAATCAAGATGGGGACCGTAATTCCCGTCCCCACCCCTATTCTCAATTAAGCCACTTCGTTCAATTTCATCATATTATTTAGCGATAGACATTGACATGATCATAACATACTAACAATCATCCTACCCGACCATAAAAAGGGATATGGAAAAAAAAAAAATTTGAAAAATTATGTGTTATACATTAAAGCTGAGAAGTAAAAATAACCGATAACAACGAGTTAGTTACCATTGCACTTGTACGTAAAATTCGACCCAAAATAAGGGAAACATAAATATAAAAAGAAGTAGAGTACAACAACCCAAAGTCTAGCATTTTGATAGGACAAAACATCATAAGTCTATTTGATAACATGGAGAGTTGGAAAATATTAATTGAGAAAAAATGGTCACTTACATTATCATTCTTATTACAAATCTAACTATGTTATTCAATTATGCTAACTTATAAGTGATCGCTCGAGTGCCAAATGAGTTTTGTTTTTTCCCCTAATTTTGTCCACTTAAACTACACGTTCCGCCATGCCAATTTCCTTTTGTCATACTCCTTGTCATCGCGTATGTTGTGAAATATCTTGTAATCTCATTGTGACTTTCACAATTATTACCTTCATCGATAGCAGTAAATCAATGTTTGAACATGTTCAACCTAAGCCTGCCTACATATCCAAATCCTCATCAAGATCTCTACGTGTATTATTGAATGTACGTCTTACATAATCTCGTGCTATTGGAATAAGGGTGTGTTTGAGCCTATATATATATATATATATATATATATATATATATATATATATATATATATATATATATTTTTTTTTTTTTTTTTTTTTTTTTTTTTTGAAAGAATGAGTTTTGTAATAGTGGTTTTTTGGAGTGTGTGGTTAAATGGTAGGAATTTTTTTAAAATTTACGTATAAAATTATTTTATTAGAAGAACTGTGAGTGAAAACGAGTTTAAAAAATGATTTTTTATATAATGGTGTCAAACACAGGCTAAATATAAGATTTCTTGCACTAATTAAAAGTAGCATATCTGCTCCCATTCAAATTGGACTTTGGTCGAACACCGTGTTGCTAACATCTTTGATGGGTTCTCTCCACTACGTACGTTTTGTCTTTTTTGTCAGAGTTATACTATAAGTATATCAAGGGATGCATAAGAGTGTTCATTATGGACACCCTTATGTACCCCCTAATGTACACTTAACATTTTCCTCTTTGTCATACGAAGACCGAATACATCACTTTTTTTATCCTTAAAGAACTTGATCTTGATATGCTAACTCTTCCGACTCGAATTTTAATTGACAACAAATTCTAATAATGCGACACAACCACGTCTACAATACGAATATTATTTATCTTCTTGCTAACACTAATAATGAAATTACACTAGCATATACTCTTTTAAATATTAATAATCATTTTGTGTACTAATATTACTACTTTGAGTTTGGTGGGTGGGGTGGAGATTAGAGGTGAAAATTGAAAGGGAAATGGTGGACATGAGAATAACTGGTCAATGCAAAATTAAGGTACAGTATTGTACGAATCAGTGCTCAGAAAATACGAAGATCATGACTCGGGGCCCCAGTACCAACTTCCAAAGTTTGCCAATAGAGTTTGGCTAAGCTTGCATAGAAGTAATTTTCTTGATCAGTATTAGAGGTGTCAAGATGGACGGACCGGCCATGACCCGTGAAAATCGGCCCGTGAAAACCGGGACCGCGGGCCGACCCGTGACCCGTGCGGGCGGTTCACGGGCCAAGGAGGTGTAACCCGCGGGCTTCGCGGGTTGCAGCCCCACGGGCCGCGGTTAACCCGCGGCCCGTAAAAAAAAATTGAAAAAAAAAATAAAACAAAAATTAAAAAAAGGGGGGGAGAGAGCCAAACAAAAAAATTTGAAAAAATAAAAATAAAAAAAATTCAAAAAAAGGCGTAGCCTGCTGCATGGTCAATTTTTTTTTTTTTTTTAATTTTAACTAATGGTAATATAAATTTTCTAACGGTAATATCATCCCCTTCATCGATAAATTCAAATTTATTCTTACATTTATTTTTACAATACCCTCTCATTAGTTATTATACATTTATATTTCATAGTTCATACTTGTTACTACCTTACTACAATTACAATTATTCAATTGCAAATATCATCATCATCTTGATTATATTTCTTTCTTCTCGGTTCTCACTAGTCACTACTAAATTTTTTAATCCTACTATATTATGGATTCTCGCGATTCTTCTTCTCAAAATCCTATTTTCAATGATAGTTGCTCTCCATATGGGCCAAACCGGAAAAATTCTATATTTTTATAATTTTATTTATATAATCATACGGGCCAAACCGGAACGAACCGCGACCCGTGACCCGCATGGGCTCGACCCGGATGGGTCAGCGGGCGGGCCTGGGTTGTAGTCCAAAATTGTGGGCCGACCCGTAACCGGCCCGGAACCCGCAGCGGGCGGGCTTTTTTTCACGCGGGCCGTTACCGGGCTCACATGTTGGCGGGCCGACCCGGCCCGGACCACCCGGATTGACACCTCTAATCAGTATGATATTTCTCAGGAAAGTACTTATATGAAACTTATAAGCTTAGCCAAACACAAAACATGCTTATCTTTCACTTCCCCCTAACCCCAAACAAACCAACCAACTATTCCTTTATTTGCTACCAATACCATCTTCTCTTCTTTTCCATCCCACCAATCTTTACTACTCAAAGCTTTTTGATTTTCATGGAATTATAATTTTATTTTTTCATAATCACATTTTTTTTGTGGGTTTCATATATCTTCTGCTGTTTCTTAATTTGAAGCAGAATTGAAATTTTCTTGGAAAAGCCCACCTTGTAGCTTTTCTTGATACCAAAGTTAGGGTTTTTCAGATGCTCTTTTTGTATATTTACGAGTCCTTGTACTGTTTTTCTTACAGTTTTTTGTTTGTTTCTTGAAGGTTCAAACACAAGGACAAGGACCCCAAAATACAGGAGACAATAAAACAGTTTTAATCTGGCGAATCTCAAAAATATGTATGAAGAAAGTGGTTGTTTTGATCACAGCAATATGCACCAGCAAGAAGGTTTGATTCAAGCAGAGGATGGTTTTTCACAAACCCATATTCCAAATTGCAGCAACCCAAGTTTTTCTATGGAGGAACACTCAAATTACCATCAAAATCACCCCACTCAACAAGATGTTGCTGCTGCAGTCTTGGAGATGGAGCTTCAACAGCAAATTATGCAGCAAGGGGAGACTCATTTGATGCAGGAAATTTTGCATGATTCAAACTGGCAAGAAATGAGTAATTTTAATGGAAATATGAATCAGTATTCATTACCAGAAACTCCATATCCCACTACACCTGATTTGCTCAATATGTTTCCTTTGCCTAGATGCTCACCATCCACAGCCTCTTTGCTGCCTAATTCATCTATTTCCTTTTCAAACTCAGCCCATAAATCTTCCAATTTCTTGGCTTCCCTTGGCCTCTTAGGTGATCTTAATCCAGTCGATGGCGCATCAGCCTCGGCAAGTGTTGTGTATGATCCTCTATTGCCCTTGAATCTTCCACCACAGCCCCCTTTGCTGAGGGAGTTGTTTCACTCTTTACCCCATGGAGGTTATGCAATGGGAGGGTCAAGGACTAGTGGATCCTTGTTCCCTGGGGTGGTGGATGAGAGAGATGTGAATGGTGGTGATGGGAGGCACTTTGATAATGGGGTTTTTGTCTTTCCTGGTGATATGGATTGTACTGGTAAAAATAGGAATGGAAAGGATACTAAACATTTTGCTACTGAGAGGGGTAGGAGAGTTCTACTCAATGACAAATTCAAAGCTTTGAGGAGCTTGGTTCCCAACCCCACCAAGGTAAATGCTTTCTTCATATATAGAATTCTTATAGTAGTTGAATTTCTGTCTTTTTTACATACATATGATCTAGTATATATACACATTTGTAAAATATCAAGATATTTCACTTTTAGAAATGGATCGAAAAAGGGCAGATCAGAGAGTTTTCAAGAAAATTTTCACTGCTAAAAGTGAAATTTCTAGTAGTATATTTTGTTCATTTACCTCGTGCAAGTGGTTTTAACATTTTAACACTTTCGTGAGAAAAATCTAAGAATGATAGAGCCTCAATCGTTGGAGACGCTATCGACTACATAAATGAGCTTAAGAGGACATTGAATGAGCTAAAAGTGCTGGTGGAGAAGAAGAGATGCATTAAGGAGAGGCTGAAAAGGACCAAAAGAGAAGACGATACCATGGAGGGGAATATTGACACAAAGTCTTTAGATGATATGGGACAGCCTCATAATGGCTCATCCTTAAGAAGCTCATGGCTCCACAGGAAATCGAAGAACACTGAGGTGGATGTGCGCATTGTGGACGATGAAGTTACTGTCAAGCTTGTTCAACAGAAGAGAATCAATTGCTTACTCTTTGTATCAAAGGTTCTGGAGGAGCTTCAGCTTGATCTTCATCATGTTGCTGGAGGCCTAATTGGGGATTACTATAGCTTTTTGTTGAACTCTAAGGTAGCTTTATTAAATTCTTACATCTTCTTTGATGATCTCAATTTATAATATGATCATTATGTTAATAAAACTTGTCATTGTGCAGATCTGTGAAGGTTCGATTGTATACGCGAGTGCGATAGCTAACAAGCTTATCGAAGTTGTGGACAAGCAGTATGCAGCAATTCCACCAACTAATAGCTATTAGGTATGTATACATGAAGGAGTCTTTTTATTATAACATAGCACTTTTTTTAGTATTAATGATATAAAACAGTATGGAGAATAACAACTAATTAATTATTGAAGTTGCGAATTAAGCTGGTATAGACAGCAGAAGAATGATCTGAATAGTAAGTTGCAGCTTTACTACAGAAGAGTTGATGAGATAATAAGTTAGTTTCACACATTAAAGATATATGTATAGTTACTCAATGTGGCCATGAAAAAAGTACACAAAATGCAGTCTCACAGTTGCAGCTTAACCATGTCTTCAGTTACCACAGTTCAAGTTTCAGGTTCAAGTTTCAGCTTAACCTTTTTAGATATCTGAATTTGAATCCCTAGTTAACCATATTTTGATAGATTGGTCAGAATTTTCATAATAAAATAATTGACCATTTGACTAGGTGTACTAGGACACTAGTGACTATTAGTTATGTGACTATTTTACTCTTCACATTTCTAACAAAATGACATAATTGTCCTTAAATGATTTTATACTTGCCTAGCAATGAATGGCAAAAATGGCAGTTGTCAAAGTGCAATCCCATTTGACTAGGTGTACTAGGACACTAGTGCATGTTAGTTATGTGACTATTTTACTCTTCACATTAATTTCTAATAAAATAATACGATTGTCCCTAAATGATTTTATACTTGTCAGCCAAAAATGATAGTTGTCAAAGTGCAATCCCTTTTGACTTGTTAATTGTCGCGGGCGTGTAAGGCGTGGCAGAGGTGAGACCCATTTCAACGGTCAAAAAATCAATTATTTGTGAAAAAGAAGCACTCCTATATATGAAATTGCAATATTGAGTTAAATTATTAATGGGGCATTTTTAAGGGCAAATCCCATGTGGCTTAACAGTTAATTTGTTTATATTTGCAGATGAAAATTGTTGAATTGGAGGAGGATAGAAGTTGGATAGAGACTGATGACTACAAATTATGCTGGTGAATATTAGGAAGTAGAGAGGTTGACAGACATCCTCACTTTAATATATGCTAATTGACTCACTCAATTATATTTGTATGGACAAATTTAAAAATCAATAAATATAGATTTATCAGCATATATTGGGGATTTCGTCCCTTTTTTTTACCATGATCGTGATTCATTTCTAGGCAAATTCCAATCTGAGTAACGTTAAAACTTCAAATGAAATTTAGTTAATGACACGACCCATCCTGAATCACTTTTATGGAATCAAAGCACGATGTGCTCCAATGATGAATGCCAGTTACATGCTAAACCCATCACGAGCGATAACCGTGTTTTGTTTCAAATCATATGCTAGACAAAAGAAAACCATTCTATGTCAATAAGAAATGAACACGGTTCCAAAATAACATCCACGTGACTAAAAAAATTGAAGGTATACGAGTTTATGGCTCTGAAATCGATAGGTTGTTCATTGATGCCAAAATCCAAATGCTACGTGACTAAAAAAAGTTGAAAATAAATGAGTTTATTATAACCCATTTTTTAGAATTTATCTCGAGAGAGAAATTTAGAACATAAGGAATATTGATTGTCAATATAAAATAATAATTGGCTATTAACATGTAATTGAAGATTAAAGTATGTGAACAATGACGGATTCACGATCATAGTGTCTTTTGTGACTTGTTTAAATTACAGGGTTTGTTTGCTTGTTTTTAAGTACTTATTTTTTGTTGATAATTAGATACTATTAAAATCAAATTCAAATCAATAATTGTGTACTCTTCAATTAGAGCTAATATTAATTAAATTTAATAAGTAGTAATCACTCCACGTGAATTCAACGTTTTATTCATCATTTTATTACTTGTAATAATATCGTCTAATAGAGGAATAAAATTCACATCAAAATTTTTGCACAGATTGATGTCACTCATAGTTTATGAGGTCATTTGAATAGCCAACAAAAGAAAAAGGTTTCTTTATTCTTTAAATATATTGATGAATTTTTTGTGTGGTGTTGACGTGTGCACCTTTTGATCAACTTCGAATTAATTTTAAAATTGGTTTGGAAGGAGGAGGAGAAGGGAATGCAATGGCCATAAACTCTTCAATGCTTATGTTGAAATGTAGGAATACGATTTAGCTCATATATGTTGTTGAGATCAATGTGTGCCTTGCTTACTGTTTCGAACGACGACATGAACCCTTTTTATAGGGTGTTCGAGGAGCTAACACCACTCATCACTTCAATCAAATGTGACAAGCATGGATTGGGATGATTTAGTGGGGATAGTGCTGGCCTTCAGCCCAGTCCACTCCCAGCGCATTTGAATTTTTTGTGGGTAAACTTTTTTTGAGGAAATTACACAAATTCAGGTGTTTAAAGATTGATTTTCAAAAAGCAGGTTTAAAGTTTAATTATTCAAAAATTAGGTAATAATTTTATATTTTAATTAATATAAAAATATTATTAAATATAATATTAATAACCTTAATTTTATCAATTCCTTACTTCCTCCCTCTCCTTCCCTCCCCCGTCTCTCTCCATGCGACGCTGCCGTTCACAGCAGCAACGGGTGGTGGGTAGCGTCGCACGCTGCCGCTGCCGTTCACAGCAATGACGGGTGGTGGGTGTGTGTGCAGTGGCGAAGTGGAGTGGAGTTGTGATGATGGTGTTGTGTCGAGGTCTGGTGGTGGTGTTGATGCTGGTTGTAGTGGTGTTTGAGCAGTTGTGGTGCAGATGTAGTGTGTCGTGGGTTCAGATCTGGTTGGTAGAGATAGTGATAATGTGTGGTTGGATGCGGTGGTAGTGGTGGTAGGTGTGTATGCTGTGGGTGCGATGGTATTGGCGGCGTGGTGGCGACACTGCCGATGTGTGGTGTTTGACCAGTCGTAGAGCAAATGTGATATGTGGTGGGTTGGTAGGTTCAGATCTGGTTTGATAGTGGTAATAATAGTCGTGAGGTGGTGATATTGTAGTCGTGGTGTTGTATTGTTATTATTGGTGGTGGTGGTGGTGGTGGTGGGATGAAGAGTGTTTGGACAACTATTTGGTTGATTTGTGACCAAGTATTTGTGGTGGATCGGGATCCGGGTTGGTTTTCTGTGATTAACCGTTAAACTATAACCTTAAAATTTGATGATTTTTAACCAAAAATTTGAAAATATGTGATCGATAGATGAACTGTAACATATAAATTTTTTAATCTATGATCGACGAAATAAACCGTGACCTATAAAATTTTTGATTTGTGATATCGAAATAATCTGTAACCATTTAATTTGATAATATGTGACCAATAAAAGTTGTGACCTATAACATATGTGACCATTAATTATATATTATTATATTTAATAAATAAAAATAGTTTTAATTAATAAATAAAATCCCTAATTTTTGCATTTTTAAACTTAAAACCTGATTTTTGCATCTGTGAAACTTAATGCCTGATTTCTGATTATTTTTTTTTCCCTTTTTTTTTTTTTTTACATATTTGCCTGACTTACAAAAAGAAAAATTTAGTCCGATCCTAAATCAACCGCTAGAGCCACTTAAGTTGCTTCCAATGGTTTGATGGTACTCATACCCTATAGTCAGGTCTTTGAGCCTAAGATGTCTGTCTTGTCTATAAAGCTGATAATTGGCTACACATTTGACATTGCGTGTTCTCCGACCTAACTCTGTTGCAAAGACGATCGTTTCTTCAACTTGATTTTATTTAATCTTGCTTGTTGTACAGGGACCTGCCTGCCAGGCAACACAGGTGGGGGCTTGCAGCAATTTTTTTTAAAAAAATGCGTGTGGGGCCCACCCGTTGTGAGGGGCCTGCAAGACCCCTGTGAATCATTTTTCTGTACACAAGGCATTATTCGATTTTCTTAGCGTGAAAGTCAATCTCTTCCCAACTTGGTGATTTTGGTTGGGATATCGACAAATTATCCTAATTTGGCGCGACCTTAGCGCCCTAGTCTCAGCTTACAACAACCTCAGTTCAAGCATGTCTCGATGCATGACACGGTCAGCCTCTCTAAGCTCCGGCCTCTTTAATGTCGAACTCTCAGCTGGTGTCCACCTAGTTATTTAAGGGTGATGTATGTGATGAATACAACATCTGAGATTATTCTTAATATATATCGATGAACGTGAATTTGTATTGTATGATCCACGATAAAATGTATTTTTTATTTAAAAAGAATCCGTTAGTATTGTGTCACTAATTAATTAAGTCACATTCAGCTAAATCATCATGACACCAAAAGAATTATTTTTCTACCTCTAATGAATTTTTTTTGGAAATACTTTAATGTATTAAAAGAATTATTTTAATATAAGGAGTTTTGAATGTTGATTTAGGACAAAATTTAATTCGACGCTGAAAATATTTCGCTGATCAACTAATATATGTGGAGAATGAACAATATTTTAGCTTTCATTTGTTTTTCTCCTCATAAATACTACGTGTAATTGTTTCGTTTAGTTTAGGGAGTTAAAGAACATACAATAATCCTTAATAAATGCATATATAAACAAAAGAAAACGACATTTAACCTAAATATTCACGGTTTTAGAAGAAAACAATGATCCATTTTCAAAATAGATACCAAAGAGATTTTATAAAAATATTTAATTTAATTTACACTTTAAACAACTCGACTATTACATTCTAACTTCATTCAGTCCACCATCCCCAAATTCCTCAAGTCTAACCTCTTAATGGAGAAATGGAGTATAAGAGAACAAAAGCAGCCCAAGATTAAGGCTAGTTGATTTGAGACCAAGACCAACAAGAAATATGTTACTCTCATAAGGATCTTGGACATGACATGGGAGATACGTCAAAACCTTAAGATGAGGACGAAATTGAGTGAAAAGAGGATAATCGGAATAGACGTAATGACACTTAAATTTTCATTAGGAGAGACAGTTTATGAAAGCGCAAACATTAGACACAAGTGTTGAAGGATTTTTTTCGATAATGATGACCTCCACAAGGTTGTGACCCCTTGTGACGATGATGCATCACTAACACTACAAGTGGTCTTTAACCACGAGAGAGTTGTGTCTATTCGTCATTGCAAATTTTTCATTATAAAAAAGAAAGATATTACAAGATTTTTTGGGTTCCACATAGACGAATATTTATAGTAATTCACCCTCAAAGTTTAATTTGAAGAAAAACGGCCACCTCGGTCCCCTTTATAGTGTAAGAAACTAGGATCACCTAATATAGGAATATAAATATCCAATATATCCCTAAAATAAAAGAAAAAAATCATCTCGACCGACCAAGAGAATAAGTTAAAAGTATAATTACAGCCCATTACCATTTGGTCAGTGTGAACAGACTGCTTCCACATAAACATTGTATTCATCAATCCTAAGACATCATGTTCTTCCTATGGATATCCGAAGTTCATTTTTCTTACTGGTACAATACAAACTTGGGAATTTCATCTCCTACCTAAACCAGGAATCAATTTCAATCTCAGCTCGACAATGCCGAGTCCCTCGATCCCACGTTCAAAATCAGCCCCCGACATCAACAGTCCTCCCTCTCCCTCCAACTCTTATATACCTTCTTCAACCAAGTCCATGCGCTCTTCTCGTTCAGCCGGCTCACCAATCACTGCCTGGCAAAAGAAACTCAGTGACTACATCGGAATAAAGAAGAATTCAAACCTAACTGCGCAGAAACTCGAAGAGTTCAATAAAAGTCTAGAGGCAAGATATTCTACCAGCAGTCCTTATTACAAGGGACTAACAGACTTTTCCCTGGTAATCAATAGAGAAAAATACTCAGGGTCAAGTCCTGGAAGAGAGAGTAATGCAACAAGTTTCATCAGTACTGGTTCCAAATCCAGTTTTGCCGTCAAGGTGCAAGAATGGGGTTCGTCTTGCTTTACCCCCAGAAAGCTCGATAAAACATCATCATCATCATCATCATCATCTGGTTCTTCTTTGACCAAGAGTTCCCACGACATTCGTGCAGCAAAAATTAGAGAAACAGGCTCAACGATTACAAAAATTAGAACCAAAACAGCAAAAGATGAATCAGACTCTGATTGGAAAAGAGTTACCTTTCATTCCATCAACAGCAAAGATGATACAATCACTTCATCAAATAAGGAGAAGTCATTGAGGGAGAGAGATTCAGAAAAATCACCTATGCTGACTCTATCAAATACAGTATCATTACCATATTCGCCACCACAACAAATTCCTCCACGAGCACTGTCCTTGCCAGATCCAATACCATTACCACATGTACTCTTACCTGCACACACACCAATTTTACTCCCACCTTCAGCAGTAGCTCAGGCTACTGAAGCTGAAATGGATTTCGTAAATAAAAAGGATACAAATACGATAGAAAATGAGGGAAAATATGTATGGGCCGACAAACATCGGCCTTCTAACCTGCAAGATTTTCTATGCAATCGGGAAAAAGCACTCTGGCTGCAGACGTTCGTGAGAAATTGGCAATGTAAAGCAGAAGAATATGGTCACTTCATATTTGAAGGACACCCAGGGGTGGGAAAGAGAACCATGATCCGGGCTGTGTTTAAAGAAGCCTTTGGAGCCGACAAAGTACAGGTACAATCGATCTATTAAATATATATCTTCAGCAGCGGATGAAATTAGCACTCTTGATTACCTCAAGTCCTTAAATTACAAAGACTATATGCACATATATATTGGTATATCATAACAAGTTAAATATTTCTAATCCAAGATTGATGTCCTGGAAATCCCTTTTAGGAATAGATATATTTCATATTTGAATATTTTGATAGCTTTTATTTATCATCTACAGGCAAGAGAAGAATGTAAGGAATTCAACTTGAAGGTAAACCCTTTACATTTTCGTGGTTCAACGCGTGGACCTTGTCAAATTACTGCAAGTACATCCATCACTCTTAAAACTAATATATTGATTGTAAAATAGTGTTTGCTCAACTGTTGACCAAGGGAAAATATCATATTTGTAAAGTATATCAAGAAAGAATGAAAATATTATGCATAATACAAAAGAGTATAAGTTTTCAAGGGGACCAACCTACTGCATGATTACTTCATATCACTGATCTAGAATGTAATACAATGCGAGAATATAAATAGTTTTAACATATAACAAAACTTTTAATTTTCCATATCTTTTAGGCAAAATCAGAAAATTGGTCTAAGTTCCACATTAAAGAGAAGAAAAGAACACATAAAATTCATATCAGCACTAATCAATTTCTCTAAATGTGTAGAAATATTGACCAGAGTTTGACCCTAACTAATACATAAATGCAGGGAGAAGCAGTAGGCAGCATCTTAGTAAATTTGATGGTATCAACACGACACATTGAAGTCAATATCTCTGAATTGAAAGGTTATGAAAAACATATCATTGTCGAACTAATCAAGGAGAAAAGTAGTGAGTCTGATAAAGCTTTTCAGTGCAATCAAGAGAACTGTAAAGGTATCTTTTATTTGAGCAACTACTTATTTACCTCAAATTACAGAAAAATTTAATTGAGCTCCATGTCATATTTATTTATTGATCCATGCAGCAATCATTCTATATGAAGCAGACAAGCTATCTACAGATACCCTGACATATATCAAGTGGGTATTAGAGAGGTTTAAAGGGTGTAATAAGGTATTCTTTTGCTGCAGTGACATCTCAAAACTACTGCCTGTAAAGTCACTTTGCACTGTTGTTCAACTTCTCGAACCTTCTAATGAAGAGGTAACCATCTCATATTTTGTTTAGAATCTCAAGTTCAGCACCTCACTGATACCCTTGACTTGGTTGAAATTAAGTCACACTCTCTCTCTCTGTTTGTGTCTGCATTTCTTCTGTCATTTACAGATTATTGAAGTTTTGGAATTTATAGCAAAACAAGAAGGCATACAGCTACCCCATCAGTTGGCCGTTAAGATTGCTAACAGCTCCAAGAATAACCTAAGACAAGCCATACGCTCATTTGAAGCTACCTGGAACTTCAAGTAGTATATAGATTTTTCAACAACCAGTCCAGTAGATTTAATATTTCACCAAAACTTTTCTTATTCCTACTCATTTGTACAATGATGTGGTCACAGTCCATTCTTGGAGGAAGATCAGGATATCAAGATCGGATGGGAAGATAAAATTGCAAAACTGGCAAAAAACATAATAGAAGAGCAAAGTCCTAAGCAGTAAGTTTCAATTCCTAAGCACTGTAAATATAAATGTCAAAAAATATTTTTTTAGACTTCAAAATGCCAGTGCTCCTCTTTGTATATATATTAACTGCTGAGTCAGATTTGGCTTCACTCAGATCTAATATTAAAGACCTATTTGCTTCCACAGGCTTTATAATATCCGTGGAGAACTTCAAAATCTAATAGAGCACAAAGTAGATCCTAAGTTCATATTCAAAGTAAGAACATCCTAGTCCTTATGCCTCCTCTCAAATATTAAATTTCTACTAACTAATTCTCTCCATGCAGACCCTAGCAGAAGAACTGAAAAAGAATCTCGACTACCACTTACAGCCAAAATTTGACCATTTATATGATGAGTACCAGGTATAAACTCCAATTAATCAATTATTTCTTTTGACTTCTCCATAATGTATTTGTTAGCAATCAAAACAAGTAAACAACATAGCACGAATGGCTTTACAAACTTTCTTTACCCAGAGACATCATGGGAGTAAGCAAGTTATGGCCTCTGCACAAAATCAACAAGAGGAACTCGCTAAAAGACAAAATGATCCAAGAAAGGATGTCCATCAATTCATGAGGATTGAAGGTAAGAGAAACATCAATAATGCAGTCTATAATATGAAAACAATACTACTTTCATAATTCAACTAAGGTTCAACCAAAAGAAAACATGCACAAGTAAAGACAGGAATTTCTCTTGGGTTCTCTTTATTATCCAGTTTACATAACTGAATCTAAACATCAAAATATCCTGACCTTTGTCATTATTATTTCTATCTAGATCTTTAGGACTCTGCTGCTTCGCCACCTATTAAGCTAGAAGGCAGCATCTTGGCTTAGTAAATACAACTTGTTTGCTAAACAATAGGGAACAAAAGATTTGCAGAAAATCAAATTCATGACACACAAGCAAAGCAGAAGTTCCCAGAAAACATATACAAAACTCAAAGGAATTTGACAACCATTCTGCTTAGGTGGGACAAAACCTACCGGGACAAGGATATATGTCCGAAATCAATGTTCAAATGGTGAAATTTGAAGAATTTTATGTGGATTCCAGGATACTGCACTATGGTTTTATGTTTAAGCAAAAGAAGGTCGTGACTAAAGAATTAGTACTGATGTAGATTGTAGACGTGTGTTGCTAATATTTAAAGAATGAGAGATCATATAGATGAAAGAGGAACTTTTGAAAGAGATAGAGAATTCAAGAACCACCTAACAGCACTAAAATATGCTTATATAAATGTCCATTTAGTTCAGATACTATTGTGATAAGTCTACGACTTTTTTCAAATGTTTGCATCTGTAGAATCAAGAGTGAGAATTTGCATTAGTTTTTCCAGGTAAATTTTTATTATTTGCTATTTGTCATTCCAAAACAAAAAGAGGGTGTTTGAGCATTTCATACCTCGACATTTTAAGGAATCAAGTTACTTGGCACATTCTATTGGTGGTTTAGTTTTCAGCAAGGACATATTCCTTTTTATTCAATTCAGAAAAGGTGGCCTTCATTCTATTTATTCAAGAATACCAATTACCATAACTGAAATGCATAAATGAAAAGATAATTCAGCATTACATTCATCTAGCTAGTAAAAAAAAATGGGTTTTTCCACTTGTACATCAAGTGGTGTACATCAAGGACTACACCCCCCTCACATGGGGAGTGGGGTCCACTCGAATAATATTTTTTTATTCGAGTGGACCCCATCCTCCATGTGAGGGGGGTGTAGTCCTTGATGTATACCGTGATGTACCGGTAGCATCACCCAAAAAAAATGCACTCATACATGCTCTTATGAAATGCAAGTCATATTTACTTAACAATTATGCATCTAACTATGATATGAGATTCACTCTCTTTATTTCTTCTGCAGAGTTTATAGCAAAATTCATGAGTTGGTACAAAGGCTTAATTTTAAAGAACAAGGAGATTGAAGCTACTTGATGAACTAGTTTGCCATTTCTTCACAGAGATATTCAGATATTTCAGAACAATGCTTTGTTGTACAAGTTTCGAGTCATAAATTTAATCATGCAGTTAGAAAATAAAGTAGAAAAAAAAGAAGCAATACACAAGAAGTTTTATATCTTATAAAGCTAACAGGGTGTAAGCTTCTTCAGGATGCTGTCCTGTACAATCAGCAAAAATATACTTCCTCCAAACTCTTGGCTGTCTCATATAAATATGCTTTTTCTCCTTTATCTATCGTTACTTAAAGAACTAAATTTTCTATGTTCTTATGCATAGGGTATAAATATTCTATAACAAATACATAATCAGGTACTTTTTATGAAAATCACAAAGTTACATAAGTCATTAAGGGAGCAATTTGTCACAAATCACCACCTTTCATGGAAGTTCTTAGTAACCCACACTCCGTCCCTCCAAGAGCTTGAAGTGCAAGACCTTTGAGATGAAGCAGGCAGCAGTCAAAAAAACCCACCTACCCACCCTCAGTTTCTATGAGGGGAAAGGGAACCTAGAAACATGAGTGACATTCAAGTTAAACTCTAGGGACAAGTCAATTAATGACGATGGTTAGGCAAGCATGATCCTCGTTTAAAAACTCAGGCATAGACTTGGCTCGTTCTGATGGTTTTGCATTGAGGACAACCGTGCTAGCTCCATAGCTGAGGTAACTTATAGTGCAGAGTGCATAAAGATAACAAAATCGAAGATCTGTCAGTTCAATTGGCTTTTCTTCATTCCTTTGATTGAAAGGCATTCAATGGATTCAACGTTTCAAAAAGCAAGATTATTTCATCGAAACATATATTACCATATATAATTCCCCAAAGGAATCCAAACTGAGAAATGAGTAATCCAATATTGTTTTTATATGCATGGCACATAATAATCTATTAATCATAAAATGAAAGATCCAGACATTATAAACTAATACCTATCATAAGTATCATCAACAACTGCAATGTGACTTTACTAAACAGATGATAAGTATTTGTTATTAAGATAAAACATTTTTAAAATGAGTATGGCCTGTCAATGTGAACCATAGACTTAGGCCCGAGCTTCCAAATCAATACTGTAGCAGAAGAACGTCACAATTTTTTTAGGCACCAAAATGTTTAACAAAAATTATTTGTAGATGTAATCTAAGATTACTAACATTTAGATTTAATGCAATATGTTCTATGCACATCCCAGTGTTTAAGCAAGAACCAACTCTTATAGAATGTTTGGCTTTAGAGCATTAGCATAATGACAACCAGAATTCCAATTCAACCATTAACAATAATGGAAGCACAAGTTATACGAGCCAATACTTGCATTCAAGCCTCTACAGAACGTAGCAAATGTTCTGGTTTTCACGTCACTGCAAAGAAAAGAATTTAGAGTGTGTTTGAGTCACATTATTTTGGAAGAATGTATTTTGGAATAGTAGATTGATGAAGAATGTGTGGTTGAAAAAGAAGAAAAAGTTATTGATGTGATGGAAAATATTATTTTATTGAAGAATGTGTGATTGAAAATGAGTAGAAGAATGAAAATGAAAATTTTAATGTGGCTCAAACATGGACTTACTCTTAACTCTCTAGGCAACACTGCTCAGAAACCTCATGGCTAATCTAATTAGTAAGCAAAACTTGAATTCAATAGGAGTATAGGACAAGAAAAAGGCTTATACTACAGCTTTGAACCATTTTAGTTACTGAAAGCAACTTATTCAAACACCATTCATCTGATTACTGCCGTTTTTCTATCCAGAGGAGCACGGTATCTTGTTAAGAAAAGACGTTGAGGATTAATCTGTCTGGACAAAAATACTTACTAATGAAAAGCTATCAAAGTAATTTTAAAATTTTATATTAATCAGTAAAAATTAATTATAAGATTTTAGTTTATGGTCTTCAGTCAAAATTTATTTTAATCTTTTCATTCATGATCCAGTTCAAAGACCTCCATAATATTCAAAGGTTATTGCTAGCACAAAATAACAAAGTAAACATATAATTTATGCATGAATTTCATTATCATACCAATTTGATAAATGCTGTTTCTGACTCAAAAGTTCGCAAATCTGAAATAATATGAAGATAAGACCAAAAAACAGTTCTCACAACTAAATATTGTAGCACTAGTGAAAAAACCAACCAAGAGGCGTAAAGATTATAATACAAAGAATCAAGAAGCAGAAGAAAAATATACTTGTATTAGTGGTATCATGAAAATCTATGCTATTTAAATCATAATAAAAGATTTTAAAGGTAACTAGCATGATAGAGACTCGTATCCATTACTTAACAATCAATCCAGAAAAATAAAATAAAATAATCGAAAACAACGGTTGTATTATGTCAAACAACAAATCTCTGACTATCTCCATTTCACAAACTAAAAATAATCAAAAACAACCATTGTTTCATAAACCAAACATTCAAAAGAAATGAACAAAATTCAAAGCTAATTCTTTTTGTTACTTATTCTATATGTAAACGTAGCAGCAACAGAGTTAAAAAAAAACCAGAAGAACGCCTTCATAGAACTCAAGAACAAATACTGCCAAATTCAGATGAAATTCAAACTAGTAAAGTGAAATAATGAAGAACCACAAAAAGAAAATTCAGAAACGGACAAATGATTTTACATGGTTCGGTATATCGCCTACATCCATAGGAGGGTAACTTTTGTCGTTATTAAAATACAGAGTATGGAATACAGCAAGTTTCGTTAGTTGTTTTCTTTCTCTCGCCAAGTGAACTCTCCAAAGAAAATACAAGAAAGAGGAAGTTGCCAATTGTTTTCAAAGACAATGCAAACTCTCTCTTTTTCCATCTCCCTGCTGCTTCTCTCAACTGAACCCCTTTTGAATAATCAAAAGCTACAAAATATAGAAACTGCCAACTGCCTTTCAACAGGTAAGGCTACCTAACTTGCCACATTAAATACTCCAACACATTCACTAAATTCGGAGCTACTGTGTCTACAGAAGTACAGCTCTCCATCTTGGATCTGAATTTGTCTTCTGCAGAACTCCATAGTGTGACTCAACTACAGCTCACAACTTGTAACAAGTTCAAACAAATCCACTTTGTCTTGGTCGTGCAGCAATTTCCTCACCCATTTAGAGTTGAAAGTGTAAGTTAAGATATATTATCTTCAACGAATCGTGAATTGTAATAAAAAGTGTGTCATATCACTCCAAAATACTTACATCGTAAGGAAAAATGTGAAGGATGCCGAGCACGCCCTCCATCTGTGGAGGATGTCTAGCATAATTAGTGCAATCTATAGTCCCATTGAAGATGCTCTTCTCTCGCATCCTTTATTTTACTTTCCAGATGTATAACAGCGCACATTGTTAAACTGGAGATGCTCTACGAAGGTAAATAGAATCACACTGAAAAAAGGATAAAGAATGTAAATAGTACAGCTCCCACGTCACATTTTCCCTTAAAATGCAAATATTTTGGAAGGATATGACACACTTTCTAGTACAATTCACGATCCATCGAAAATAGTATATCTTAACTTAACTCTAAATTGGAGAAGAAATTACTTGATGCTCCACGATCAAGACAAAGTAAATTAGTCATGATATTATGCAACAACTTTTGAGACATATGTATAGTACTTAGGTTATCCCAATATCACCACCATCCTTTGACTCTATCAATGGCCAACCCCCGAAGCCATAATGCTTCTTTAGCCATCTCCTTCAGTTCTACAAACTTCGCCTCAGTGGTAGAGAGTGCAAAAACTGGTACAACGATTCCTAACTCTACGGAGACAGTACTGAAACACGTGTGGTTTACAGAATAAAAATGTTGAAGGACATGTAAATTAATCAAATAAATTATCTTATCTTACTGAAAGACGGCCCGTAATTGTCAATCATCAGTTATTTCCTCTTTATGCACCAAATAAATCCATTCGCCTTTATCTAATAAGAAATAAAGATTAGGATATACATCAAAGACAATACTTGGTAGTGTAGCAGGACAAAACAATAACTCAATGGTGGGCAAACACACTTACGGTGCCCGGCCTGCCTCCTATAAAATGCCAGAATTCTTGCCCCAGAAATAGGAATGCAGCATAGCCCTAATTAATACTCAATTTTTATTTTTTATCAAACTCAATTGGGGGATTAGTTTCGGTGGAACACTCGGTCTCTTTCTGTTTTGACCAGATTCTTCAAAAGAAAATAAAATTTACTTATTTAAAAGTGTTAAAATATTACTTTACCCTTCTTTTGTAAAACAAAATTGAAGAAATTTTCAAAGGTTCAAGGTTTAAATCTTCAACCTCTATGGAAAGAGGTGCTCCTTACACACATTAAATAATATCGTTTATTTTATTGTAATAACCTATATATATATCTTGACAAATTATATTCAAATTTATAAGGTCCAACGATTTGAACCTTCAACCTTTATGAAAAAATTATTAGAATGTTTTCCTTACTACTAGGATATTGAACAATGTTGTTTATTTTATTACAATAACATATATATATCTTGAAAAATTATAGTCAAATTTTCAATGTCCAGATATTTGAACCTTCAACCTCTAAGAAAAATGATAATTCGATTACCACTAAGACATTGAACAATATTGTTTATTTTAATACAATAACATATATATAACCCTATAATTCTAAATATCTTGAAAAATTATAGTCAAATATTTCATTTTATTTTATATACGTACTATGTATTAAAAGATTAATTTTAATAAAGATGAATTGAATGTCTACAAAATTTATGATTTCGAAATATATAAATAATTAGTGACAATTAACTTAAAATCTTTAATTTTATTTCAAATAATTATTTTTATATTTTTAAGTAATCATCCACCGGTCCAACCATTAAATTTTTTATTTTTTCCCCTTCATCCCCACGTAAACTTTTTACGGCGTGCAAAATTACTTTTTATATACCTTAAAAAATATAATTGTCATATTAATTAAGATTAAAATTGAAACGATATCAATGTAACCAAAATTGTATTGAAACAATAATGACATTGTTATGTGTCAAATTCACGAAATAACATAACAACTTTCATATCGTTTTAGTACAAATTTAACGAGTTTGAAGTTGTTCCAATTCAAATCATTTTTCGATCGTTCTACTTACGTTAAAGGCATGTCGGATGACCAAAGATGGTTGAATCGTCAATTTTACGCATAACAACATTCATGTCGTTCTCTGTGAACGGAAACGACTAGATGTCATTTTAGTGTAGGTTTCAACCGAAACGAGTTCGATCTCGCTAAATTTGTATGGAACCGACATGTATATCATCTTGTTATTTAGTGGGTTTGGTACATAACAATATCATTATCGTTTTATTACAAATTTGACAATATTGATATCGTTTCATGACAACTTATTACTAAAACGACATATATCTCATTTGAATTTGTATATAACGATATTTATATCGTTTCTGCCAAAATGACTATTCAACAAGCCATGACCCCCCGACATGCACCCTACATATATAGTACGATCGAAATAGTTCATTAAATGTGTTCGATCTCATTCAAAAGAAATTATAAGAATATTTATGTTGTCATGATTGTATCCAACCTTCTAACTATTCCCACCTAAAGAAAGTATATTCGTTTGATTTTTCTAATCCATTCGAGTGGTATCAACACATTCGATGTCATTTTTCGATCGGTTTACATACGTTGAAGGCATGTCGGGTGGCCAAAGATGGTTGAATCGTCAATTTTACGCATAACGACATCCATATCGTTCTCTGTGAACTAAAACGACGTAGATATCGTTTTAGCGTAGGTTTCAACCGAAACGAGTTCGACCTCGCTAAATTTGTACTGAAACGACATGTATGTCGTTATGTTATTTAGTGGGTTCGGTATAAAACAATATCATTATCGTTTTATTACAAATTCGACGATATTGATATTGTTTTAGGACAAATTATAACTAAAATGACATATATATCATTTCAGTTTGTATATAACGATATTTATATCGTTTCTGCCAAAAATGACTATTTGACCGGCCACGACCACCCGACATGAATTCGACATATATATGATGATCGAAATAGGTCATCAAGTGGGCTCATGCCACTCGAATGATTTAGAAAGAACGAACAAAGATAATTTTTTTTTGTCGGAATAATTAGAAGGTGTAAAGTCATGAGAATACAAATATTTTCAAAGTTTCTTTTGAGTGGGATCGAACTCGCTTGATGAGCTATTTCAATCGTCCTACATTTATTGGATGTTGTCGAGTGATCGTGGACAATCGAATCATCATTTTTAATAGAAACGATATAATTATCGTTTTATATAAACTTAAACGATATATATGTCGTTTTCGTTATTATTTAAACTGAAACGATATCAATGTCGTCAAAATTGTACTGAAACGATATGGATATCATTATGTATCAAATCCACAAAATAACATAGCGACGTCCATATCGTTTCGGTACAAATTTGACGAGTTTGAAATCGTTCAAGTTCAAATAATAACTACAACGATATAGACATCGTTTCTTTTCATGCAAAACGATAATAATATCGTTTTGGCTAAAATTAACAATTCGATCGTCCACAACCACTCAGCATGCCTTCAAAATATATAGGACGATCGAAAAAGGTCATCTAGTGGGTTGATGTCACTTGAATGACTTAGAAAGAACAAATGAAGATACTTTATTTCTATCGAAATAGTTCGAGGGTTGTATATAGTTATGAGAACACAAATATTCTCATAATTTCTTTTGAGTGAGATCGAACCCATTTGATGACCTATTTCGATCATTATACATATGTCGAATGTATGTCGGGTTGTCGTGGACAGTCGAATTGTCGTTTTTTTGCAAAAACGATATAATTATCGTTTTATATAAACAACAACGATATATATATCGTTTTAGTTATGATTTAAACTGAAACGATATCAATGTCGTCAAAATTGTACTAGAACGATATGGACATCGTTATGTATCAAATTCACAAAATAACATAACAACGTCCATATTGTTTCAGTACAAATTTTACGAGTTTGAAATCGTTCCAGTTCAAATAATAACTACAACGACATAGATATCGTTTCTTTTCATGCAAAACAATAATTATATCGTTTGGCTAAAAATAACTATTCGATCATCCACAACCACCTAACATGCCTTCAGCATACGTAGGACGATAAAAAAGGTCATCAAGTGAGTTAATGTCACTCGAATGACTTAGAAAGAGCAAACGAAGATACTTTCTTTCTATCGGAATAGTTTGAAGGTTATATATAGTAATTATTCGATCGTCCACAACCCACTTGATGACTTATCATCCTACATATGTCGAATGCATGTCGAGTTGACGTGGACAGTCGAATCGTCTTTATATATAAATTTATATAAATTTGTATTGGAACGATATGGATGTCGTTACTTTGTTAAGTGAACGATTTCAACATCGTTATGAAACTCAGAGAAGAAGTGTGTACATACTGAAACGATATTGAAATCGTTTTTGATTACAGGAACGATATCTATATCGTTACGAAAATCAGCGTGTATCTCATACTGAAACGATATCCAAGTCGTGTTTTTGTTGCGGAAACGATTTCAACATCGTTATGAAACTCAGTGAAGTAGTGTGTATTTCATGCTGAAACGATATTGAAGTCGTTTTTGATTATAGAAACGATATCCATATCGTTACGAAAATTAGCGTGTATTTCATACTGGAACGATATCCAAGTCATTTGTTTTTTTACGGGAACGATTTCAATATCGTTACGAAGATCAATGAAGCAGTGTGTATTTCATACGGAAACGATATTTAAGTCGTTTTTTATTATAGGAACGATGTCCATATCGTTACGAAAATCAGCGTGTATTTCATTCTTAAACGATATCCAAGTCGTTTTTTTGTCACGGGAACGATTTCAACATCGTTATGAAACTCAGTGAAGCAGTGTGTATTTCATACTGAAATGATATTGAAGTCGTTGTTGATTACAAGAACAATATTGAAGTTTCACTACTAGCTGATTGGGAATACTTACCTAACCATTACATGCTAGGGAATTCACCATTCAACCTCATTTGGTAAAGGGTATACGAATACAAAATACACTTGTTAAATGGAAAAAGAAATGGGACTTAGGACAATAATGTCGTTATAGTTGTCGTTTTACATGAAAAGAAACAATATCAATGTCGTTATAGTCGTTATTTGAACTGTAACGATTTCGAACTCGTCAAATTTGTGCTCCATAGATGTTTACCACCTTTAAGTTATTTAATTAGAAAGAAAGTATCTCTGTTCGCTCTTTCTGACCCATTTGAGTACTTACAAACCACTTGATGCCCTCGTTTGATCATCATACATATGTCGAAGGTATGTCGAATGATCGTGGATGGTCGAATCAAAATGTACTAACTAACGGTTAGGCAACATCCTAAAAATTTTCTGGAATTCTTACTGATGTTCCACTACGGAGCGAACTTACACTTGCAGATACAATCTGATTACAAGGTTCATCCATGTGTAACTCCACATCATTGTCGTCTAGTACATGAGAATTATCTTCACCATATAATCTTCAGGGACTATCTTCATTTATGTCAAAACCATTACAATCTACAAATATTGCATCACCATTGTCATTGTTACCATCGTTGTCTATTCCAACACGTTCCTCTTCGTTGTTCATATTTGCAATTTGTTCTCCACGCTCTATTAGTGATAAACGTCCTTCATTACCAAACTCTTCTTCATTTTCAACAACTTCATTCAAAAGGGTTATACAGAGAAATGTATCTCCACAGACAGATACAAACCACCTCACATTGTTGTCACAATCAATAATGGTCGGAACAGCTGGAGCTGTAGACATTATAGGGACGAGAGCTGAAATCTCTATTTTGTAAAGTCTTGTATCGACATTCAACACATCTTTGACTTTGTCATACAACTCAACATAAGAAATTGTTTTCGCAACGAGAATAGGCATTGTTTTCCCTTTGTCATTTCCTGCATATTTCCATTTTCATACAGCTTCAACGGACTGCTCATGTTCAACTGGATAACAAACTGATATCCATACCATATATGCGGTGTCCATAACTGTAATTCAATATAAAAAATTCATCAAATTTCAAACATCTTCTAGTACTGATAACAATATGTATATCGTTATGGATTTCATAAAACGATATTGAAGTCGTTCTGTACAGACGAAAATCAAATCTATGTTTTATAGTAAAACAATGAAAAGAATAGCCAAACATGCCTTTACTAACTTACAGTTCACTCCAATTAATACAAATAAGGGGTAGTAAGAAGAAGGATGGAAAGTAACACATATCAAATCTCTAATCCAATGATAAAATGAATTCAAAATCATTGTTCACAAATAAAAACCATAAACATATATACAACAACATGAAAAAATGATTCACAAAAATGGAGAAAGAAAAGAACCTAAATATTGAAAATTTATAATACCCTCTATTCTTCTCCAAATGCCCAACAAGAATGTTGCAAGATTTTATTACTCACTTCAACCAAATGAGAGTTCATGCGAATGAGAATGTAGAGCTTTTTGTTTCATTATGTAGAGAAAATGATGATAGGAAAATGAAAAGGAGTGGCATACCTGTGGAGCCAATTTCACGTGATAAAGAAGAAATGGAAGGCAAAATTGAATTAGGGCTAAATGGAAATTGAAAGAGGATTTAGGGTAACAATGTCTTTTTCTATATAAAGATATTTTAGTTATTTACAAATTGTATTTCTCATTTTATGTATCTTTAGGTCTTCTAACCAAAAAACAAAGTTGTTGGACTTTTTAAACAAAAAGTTGGTTTGACTTGGCCAATTAAATGAAACCCCGAGAATGAGTTTGAATGGCCACCCACCAACAAGTTTTTGTTTAAATGGTTTTTGACCAAAATTCTTAAAAAAAAAAAAAAAAGAATTAATTATTTAAAAATCTCAAATGTCTACTTTACCCTCCCTATTATAACCAAATAAATGAAGAATTTTTTGAAGGTTCAAGGTTTTGAACCTTTAACCTCATGGAAAAAAAATGCTTCCCACACAACTAGGATATTGAACAATATTGTTTGTTTTATTGCAATAACCTATATATATCTTGGCAAATTATATTCAAATTTACAAAGTCTAAGGATTCGAACCTTCAACCTTGAAGTAAAAGTTTATTGGAATGTTTTCCTCATCACTAGGACATTGAATAATATTATTTATTTTATTACAATAACCTATATATATCTTGAAAAATTATAGTCAAATTTTCAATGTCCAAGTATTTGAAACTTCAACCTCTAAGAAAAATGATGGTTCCCTCACCGCTAAGACATTGAACAATATTGTTTATTTTAATGCAATAACAAATATATAACCATATAGTTCTGAATATCTTGAAAAATTATAATCAAATATTTCACTTTATTTTATATACGTATTATGTATTGAAAGATTAATTTTAATAAAGATGAATTGAATGTCTATAAAATTTATGATTTCGAAATATATAAATAATTAGTGACAATTAACTTAAAATCTTTAATTTTATTTCAAATAATTATTTTAAATTTTTAAGTAATCATCCACCGGTTTAACTATTAAATTTTTTATTTTTCTCCCTTCATCCCCCACGTAAACTTTTTACGGCGTGCAAGATATACTTTTTATATACCTTTAAAAATATAATTATCGTTTTATATACCCTAAAACAATATATATGCCATTTTAATTAAGATTAAAATTGAAACGATATCAATGTCGTCAAAATTGTATTAAATGGAAATGACATCGTTATGTGTCAAATTCACAAAATAACATAACAATTTTCATATCGTTTTAGTACAAATTAATGAGTTCGAAATTGTTCCAATTCAAATCATAACTACAATGACATAGATATCGTTTCTTTCATCGAGAACGATAATTATATCGTACTGGCTAAAAAACAATTCGACCGTCGATTTTACGTATAACGACATACATGTCGTTTTATGTAAACTGAAACGACATAAATGTCGTTTTAGCGTAGGTTTCAACCGAAACGAGTTCGACCTCGTTAATTTTGTATTGAAATGACATGTATGTCGTTATGTTATTTAGTGGATTTGGTACATAACAATATCATTATCATTTTACTACAAATTCGACGATATTGATATCGTTTCAGGACAATTATAACTAAAACGACATATATCTCGTTTCAGTTTGTATATAACACGTTATATTTATATCGTTTTTGCCAAAAATGACGATTCGACCGGCCACGACCCCTCGACATGCATTCGACATATATAGGACGATCGAAATAGGTCATCAAGTGAGCTCATGCCACTCGAATGATTTAGAAAGAACGAACGAAGATAATTTCTTTCTATCGGAATAATTCGAATGTTGTATATAGTCATGAGAATACAAATATTCTCATAGTTTCTTTTGAGTGAGACCGAACCCGCTTGATGACCTATTTCGATCGTCTTACATATGTCGGATGCTTGTCGAGTGATCGTGGACGATCGAATCATCATTTTTAATAGAAACGATGTAATTATCGTTTTATATAAATTAAAACGATATATATGTTGTTTTAGTTATGATTTAAATTGAAACGATATTAATGTCGTCAAAATTGTACGACATGATGTGGAGATCGTTATGTATCAAATCCACAAAATAACATTGATACATAACGACGTCCATATCGTTTCAGTACAAATTTGGAGAGTTTGAAATCGTTCCAGTTCAAATAATAACTACAACGATATAGATATCGTTTTTTTCATACAAAACGATAATTATATTGTTTTGACTAAAAATAATGATTCAATCATCCACAACCACCCAGCATGCCTTCAACATATATAGGACGATCGAAAAAAGTCATCAAGTGGGTTGATGTCACTCGAATGACTTATAAAGAACTAACGAAAATAATTTCTTTTTATCATAATAGTTCGAAGGTTGTATATAGTCATGGGAACACAAATATTCTCATAATTTCTTTTGAGTGAAATCGAACCCACTTGATGACCTATTTCGATCATCCTACATATGTCGGATGCTTGTCGAGTGATCATGGACGGTCGAATCATCATTTTTAACAGAAACGACATAATTGTCGTTTTATATAAACTAAAACGATATAGATGTCGTTTTAGTTATGATTTAAATTGAAACGATATCAATGTCATCAAAATTGTACTGAAACGATATGGAGATCGTTATGTATTAAATCCACACAATAACATAACGACGTCCATATCGTTTCAGTACAAATTTGACGAGTTTGAAACCGTTCCAATTCAAATAATAACTACAACAACATAGATATCGTTTCTTTTCATGCAAAACAATAATTATATCGTTTTGGTTAAAAATAATGATTCAATCGTCCACAACCACCCAGTATGCCTTCAACATACGGAAGATCGAAAAAGGTTATCAAGTGGGTTGATGTCACTCGAATGATTTAGAAAGAATGAACAAAAATACTTTCTTTCTATCGGAATAGTTCGAATGTTGTATATAATCATGAGAACACAAATATTCCCATAATTTCTTTTGAGTGAAATTGAACCCACTTGATGACCTATTTCGATTGTCCTACATATGTCAGATGCTTGTCGAATGATCGTGGACGACCGAATCATCATTTTTAACAGAAACGATATAATTATCATTTTATATAAACTAAAACGATATATGTCGTTTTAGTTATGATTTAAACTAAAACGATATCAATGTCGTCAAAATTGTACTGAAACGATATGGACATCATTATATATCAAACCCACAAAATAACATAAAGACGTCTATATTGTTTCAGTACAATTTTGACGACATTGATATCATTTCAATTCAAATAATAATTACAACGACATAAATACCGTTTCATTTCATATAAAACGATAATTATATTGTTCTTGCTAAAAATAACGATTCGACCGTCCACATCCACCCGACATGCATTTGATATACGTAAGACGATCGAAAGAGGTCATAAAGTGGGATGATGCCACTACAACGACAGTAAAGTCGTTTCATATGAGAAGAAACGACATATATGTCATCGTAGTTACGATGTTGACTGAAACGAGTTCCAACTCGACAAATTTATACTGGAACGATATGGACGTCGTTACTTTGTTACGGGAACGATTTCAACATCATTATGAAACTAAGTGAAGCAGTGTGTATTTCATACGGAAACGATATTGAAGTCATTTTTGATTACAGGAACGATTTTCATATCGTTACGAAAATCAGCGTGTATTTCAACTGAAACGATATTCAAGTCGGTTTTTATTACAAGAACGATTTCAATATTGTTACGAAAATTAGTAAAGCAGTGTGTATTTCATACGAAAACAATATTGAAGTTGTTTTTTTATTATAGGAACGATGTCGTATTATTACGAAAATCAGTGTGTATTTCATACTGAAACGATATCCAAGTCTTTTTTTGTTACGGGAAGATTTCAATATCATTACGAAGATCGCTGAAGCAGTGTGTATTTCATATAGAAACGATATTGAAGTCGTTTTTTATTATAGGAACGATGTCCATATCGTTACGAAAATCAAAGTGTATTTCATACTAAAACGGTATCCAAATCGTGTCTAGATCAAATTTCCTACACGTACATGTCTTTCCATCTAAATCCACAAAGTGGTATTCTAAACTGTCACCAACCTGAAAAATGTCTGGAACTATTTTGTGCACATCTTTTTCTCTAAAGGTGGCGTGAAGTGGGTCACACATTTGAGAGATGTGTTAATTTCAATTATATTCAATATCCAAAATCATTACAATTATCAAAATGCACTAACTAATGGTTATGCAACATCCTAACAATTTCAACATTTATAGGAATAGCAACTGCTCTAACAAAAAGAGCATGGTTGAGCCGCAAAATGTTTTCAAAATATCTATACATATATCAAAACACAATCTAAGGATCGAAGTTCCAAACTTAGGTTTCAATACCAGCTGCTTGGCCCGTGCAAGTGGATCGGACATGACCAGTTTTCTTGCACCTACTGCACTTACGAGGCGTACGCGTCTCTCCGGCTGATCTTTTCCTCTTTTTGGCTGGTTTTGACTAATTATATTTCATGCACATCTTTTTCTCTAAAGCTGGAGTGAGGTGGGTTACACATTTTTAGCTTCAACACGTTTTTCATAAAACCACATTTGCAGTGTCTCTCGGATATATTCAATCAAACCAACAATGAAAAATTCTCGGGCACTCTTCAACAAGCAATTTAGAAATTATTTGTATATCCGTGGTATCCATAACTGTAATTCAACATAAAAATTTCATCAAATTTAAAACATCTTACAGTATTGATAACTATATGTATATCTTTATGGATTGTAGAAAACGATATTGAAGTCGTTATGTACAGACGAAAATCAAATGTATATGTTACAGTAAAATAATGAAAGAATAGCCAAACATGTCTGTAATTCAAAATGATTGTTGACAAATGAGCACCATAAACATATATACAATAACATGAAGAAATTTTTCAAACAAATGGAGAAAGAAAACAACCAAAATATTGAAAATTTATAATACCCACTCTTCTTCTCCAAATGCCCAACAAGAATGTCTCAAGCTTTTATTACTCACTTCAACCAAATGAGAGTTCATGGAAATGAGAATGTAAAGCTTCTTGTTTCATTATACGAAGAAAATAATGAAGAGAAAATGAAGAGGAGTGGATACCTGTAGACCCGAACTCACGTGATGAAGAAGAAATGGAAGCCAAAATTGAATTAGGGCTAAATGGAAATTGAAAGAGGATTTAGGGTAATAATTTATTTTTGTATATGGGGATATTTTAGTCATTTACAAATTCTATTTTTCATTTTATGTATATTTAGGCATTCTAACTAAAAAACAAACTTGTTGGCCTTTTTAAACTAATACTTGGTTTGACTAGGCTAATTAAAGGAAGTCCCCTAATATTTTTCATCACATCAATAATTTTTTTTTCTTTTTCAACCACACATTTCTCACATATCACTATTTAAAAATCAATTCTTCCCCCAAAAATCACTATCAAACAAGCTCCTAGTTTCCTGTTGATCTGATAGCACATTCATGATTTAGGTAATAAAGGATTTCACAAGATGTTTTATTATTTGTCAATTTAAAATGAAGATAATTAATCAATGATGATTAAACTTTACTATAAGTTAATAATTGCTCATCGATATTTAACCTCACTGAATTTTACTATAGGTTATCACTTGTTTACCGAAATTTAAAAGGTTATTCGTTGTTCACCAAAATTTGAACACATTTACTCTCAGTGTTCTAAAATGCGTAATGCGTTGCGATGCGTCGAGGTCGAGAATCAAGAATCACAAGTTTAATCGTGTCAATGTGGAGAATAGGCGTCATAATGCGTTTCGTACTTTTAATATTATTTTAATATAATAAATTTATTTTTATTTTAAAAAAACAATTTTTTATATCATATATAAAAAAAAAAGAAAAAAAAATTTTTTGGCGTCTTAATGCGCGCCTAGGCGCGCATAGGCTCGCCTGATGCGCGCATTGAGACGCCTATGCGCACCTAGGCGATCAACAAAAACTGTTGACCGCATTTTTACGCGCATTGCCCAATTTGACGCGTTTTCTAAGCGCATCGCTCCTAGGCGGCGCATTTGCGCGCATTTTAGAACACTGGTTACTCTTTGTTCATTGAAATTTGCTGTAGGTAACACTGATGAAAATGATATGAGTGATTGATGGGTAATTTTGTTCAAATTTGAGTAGCAACGAGTAACTTTTTAACATCTGGTGAGCAAGTAGTAATATATAGCAAAATTCAGTGAGCAAAGAGTAACTTTTTAATTTCGATGAGGAAGTAGTAACTTATAGTAAAATTTAGTGGCCATTGATTGAATTAACTCATTTAAAATACAATCAATTTTTCATCCAATTTTTTTCCCTCTACATCATTTTCGATACCCACTTATGTATCATTTTTCTAATCTAAATGTCAATTTTTACTATTTTTAGAAGATTTTAACTCAATGCCAAAACCTATTGAAACAAATAATCTTCAAGTTAAGCAAAAGCATGCAGGTAAGACATAAAGTAAATAATAGAACAATGAACATGGTATTTAACGTGGTAAAACTTTTAAGATATATTTGGATAAATCTCCGAACTATTTGACTTATACTAAGGGCCGGCCCTGGCCCAAGGCAAGTAAGGCCACTGCTTTGGGCATCAAAATTTAAGGGGCAACAAAAAAAAGCCTAGGAAGCCCAATCAGGTCCAAGAAAAAACGTTTGAAGGTTCCTATTTGGCTATTTCCTTATCGTCTTCAACACTTCAACATTCAAGTCTTCGGTCTTCAGTCTTCTTCTCCGACTTCTCGGCTATGCCTACAACAGCTACTCGGCTTCTTCAACACTCTCAAACATGGACGGTGGACTACAAAATTTGGGGTAAGATATCAATCACACTTAGAGACTTTATCGATATGTGTTTGCTTTTGGCTTTTGCATTCTCAATTTGAATATTGATGTGTTATACTTATGGGTCTTTCTCCCAAGTTTTTTAAGAGTTTGGATTTCTCGATTTGATTTTGAAATGTTAACTGATAGTGATTTGTGATGTTGGAACTGGGTTGTGGGAAAGGTAATGGGCAAGTTGGAGAGATATTTATTTTCAAGCTTATAATACATTAAAAAGCTTATTTAAAAGGGCATTCATTAATTAACTCAGTTCCGATTGAACCCTGAAGCTAAGCTGAGTCAAACAATCATAGTTTTGAATGATTCAAAACTATCTGGTTCAAAATTCCTTTACTTGCCCAGCTACTTTTATGTATAATTATTTATAAAATAGAGTTAAGAATATTAATTTTTGTTGCTTCTGTGGATTAATTCTTGATTTGATTTCAATATGTGCATATTGGGCCTAATGGCGTTGTTGGGGGAAAAGATGAGCTTGGTGACGAAAAGGTTTTATTAAAGAAATTAAAATGTCAAAAAAATGTAGCGTTTGATTGCTTGGTCTGTTAATCATATTCTAGAAATGAGATTGATTACATATGGAGTCCATACTTCCCACATATTTCTTCAATGCATCAGGTTTTAAAAAACCAGGCAGGAGGTTACGCATTTTAAGTGATTATTCTTTGACTGAGGTTTGTAGAGTTGTAGGAAAATATTTCTCAACATTTCTTGGCCACCAGGAAGTTACAAGCTTATTTTCATTAGAAAATAAGAACTTATTTCCAGCAGGTCCACATACAACTGCTGTTTTTTCACCAAGTAACGAAGTTTTGAATATATCAGGTGAAAATTTATTCATTCTCTTTTCAAAAAAAATTTCTTTTGTTACACTTGTGAAAAAATGATTTTTTTGAAGGGTCTCATAATAATTAGTCGCCTAGGGCCTCTAACCACTTCCTTATTTTAAGTTATAAAAGCAAAATATGAAATAACCACAAAATATCATTCCAAAATTTTGATATTCACAAAATTTTTGATCTCCATAGACAACTAACCACTTCCTTATTTTAAGTTATAAAACATTGCAATTAAACTAGGATTAAAGAAACGTCTTCATTTTCCCATCAACATGCCACTTTTTTTCTCAATGGTTTCTTCTATAGTCAATACAGTTAGTAGTGTAGAATTCTCACAATAGTCCATGTTTTACAATCATTATTTTAAAATTCTTTTTTTCTATATACTCATTTTTAATCATACATTCACACGATAAAATAGTCTGCACATAAATTCAAAACTTTTTAACTAGACATTCTTCTAAAACTCACTATTCAAACCATTATTTTTCTCCAAATAATAATTGTTAAACATATGAATGTTAACCTTTTATTTATGTTGTGCACGAAATTGAAAAGCTAACCCCATAGAATGGTAAATATTACGAGAAAATAGTAATCAAATGTTGTCCCTATTTGGTTTAGTTAAAAGTTAATTAAAATTTAAGATAAAGTTAACAGCTAATTTTAACTACAAATTTTATGTGATCAATAACTTTTTAATCATATATTTGATTAATTTTTATCAAAATTTACTAAAATCTAATTTAAGGCACAATGCAGGCTAAACCAGTCTTTTATGCATTATAGTTGAAGGGAGTAGTGGCAGCCCATTCAAGTCGGGCCGAACTTTTTAGTGGATAACAAAAGGAACTCCAAGTGTAGCAATTAGGAAACAATCATACGTCATAGGTGTACGTGAATTATAGCGAAATTCACCACCATTTCCCTTTCACTTATGGGGCGGACATTTTTCGACAAGTAGCATTCTCTTACCGGTGAGCCTTTCAAATGTCTAAAATTTCAATGCGTTACTTCTCGTTGACTTCAAACTGTTTGTGAATATTCCCAACAGAAATGCACAACATTTACATAAATACTGTATAAGGCTACGGCCAATTTCCGTCTAGATGTATTAGATTTCTTATCTAGAGGGATGCTATTTGCCTTTTAGTTCCTGATTAATCATACTGCTATGGTCATTTTCCTTCAGCCTTGAATAGTCTAATCTTTGCCATGTGTAAAATCATTTGTAAATTGTAATTTCATGCTCCCTGTCTATCTTTTCTTTTACTTTACGTCAGGAATTCCCTTTTGCCAGTTTTTAGAATCATAACCATAATCCATTATGAATCTTTACTTTCCATTACTTTACTGTTTATAGTTCTATACGCCTCATTCTCCATCCAATCAGCAGCTGCATAACTTGGTAGCTTTTCCATTCATATATACATGTAGTGTATGTATAATATTTTGAACTCTAGCTGCATCGTAAAAACCCATTTAATTCTGTAATCTTCCCAATGTTGGAAAATAATATACATAGTTATGTTGCCATTGTAGAGGTATACTTCGTGTTTCTCAAAACTAAATATGCTTTCCTTGTGTCTATCTTTATATAGGAAACGGAAGTGGCCATCGAACATTAACCTTTTTTTGTCATCGTGTTTACTTTTAGAATTTATACCTCAACCATTGAATCGATCAAATTCCATATGATTGCATTTGTTTTCCTTTGTGACACGTAGATTTCTTTAGGTTGTTTCTTTTGGGATTATTTATAAATTGATATAAATAAATAGTGGATAAGTAGGTAATAGTTGTGGGTGCTACAAGAATGAGTGGATAAAAAGTTGGTTTGATCCACTCAATTTATAATTTAAACAATTCCAAACATGTTACGAGTTCTTCAATTTTCTTTCTGATTGTGTATACTTAAAGAATTTGCAGGTATCAAATTAAATGTTGGGGCCGCTATCCAATAATATTTATGTCTTGGAAAGTACCAATGAGTTATGCTTAGTGTCCCATGAAGTGAAAATATCAGAAATGATCTAGTTACTGAAGAGTGAAGTCATGTCGTTAATATCCACTTCTACCGTTCTACCTCTACACCTGAACACCAAGCAAACTCACTGTCTGCAGCCAGAAAGACTGGCATTCCTCATAGACAAAAGCAAATCTATCAAACCCCTGAGCCAAATCCATGCGTTTGTAATCTGTCATGGTCTGGAAAGCTATCCAGTCTTGAATTTCAAGCTCCTGCTCTCATATTGTTCTCTAAATCATCTTGAACATTCTGTGTCCCTCTTTAATCGCACCCAAAATCCTAGTGTTTACTTTTACACTGCCATTATCCATGGCCATGCCATAAATGATCTCCACGAAAAAGCTTTTCTTTTCTATGTGCTAATGTTATCTGAAGATGTGGAACCTAATGCATTCACATTGTCCGCTGTCCTCAAAGCTTGCCCGTTGGAATCTGGGAAATCCCTCCATTGCCAAGTGTTTAAACTTGGCTTGGAGTTTGATACTTATGTGAGAACTGTTCTGGTGCATGTTTACACAAAAGGTGGGGATATTATCTCAACTCATAAACTTTTTGACACAATGCCTGAGCGGAATTTAGTTTCCTTGACTGCAATGATAACCGGGTACACAAAGAATGGGCTTTTGGATGAGGTGAGAATGTTGTTTAATAGAATGGAGGAGAGGGATGTTGTATCTCGGAATGTGATGATTGATGGGTATGCTCAGAATGTAAGACCTAATGATGCTTTGATTCTCTTTAGGCAGATGTTGAAGGCAAAGGTGAAGCCTAATGAGGCAACTCTGCTGGCAGTTCTTTCTGCTTGTGGGCATGTGGGAGCATTGGAGTTGGGCCGGTGGATTCATTCTCACATGCAGTATAATGGGATTCCAGTATATGCTCGGATGGGTAGTGCTTTGGTTGATATGTATTGTAAATGTGGAAGTTTGGAAGATGCAAGGACGATGTTTGATGGGAACAAGGACAATGATGTTGTTGCATTTAATTCGATGATAGTTGGGTATGCAAGTCACGAATTTAGTCAAGAAGCTTTGGAGTTGTTCAACAACATGAGTGGCATTGGCCACATCCCTACTGAGATAACCTTTATTGAAATTTTGAGTGCTTGTGCTCATGCCGGATTGGTTTCCGAAGGATGGGGTTTATTTAATTCAATGAAAGATCAGTACAGGATTCAACCTAAAGTTGAACATTACGGGTGTATGGTCAATCTTCTAGGACGAGCTGCATAATTAGAAGAAGCTTGTCAATAGCATGAAAAATGATGCTGACCCAATTTTATGGGGAACATTGCTAGGTGCAGTACACTTTATAGGAACATCCACATGGGAGAGAAAATTGTGGAAATCCTCATAGAATGTGGCCTTACAAATTCTGGAACTTATGTTCTTCTTTCGAATTTTTATGCTTCAGTAGGCAATTGGGATAGGGTGGCAAGAGTGAGGGCTATAATGAAGCAAAGTGGAGTACGCAAGGAGCCAAGTTGTAGCTCAATCGAGGTTAATAATAAGGTGTACGAGTTTCTTGCTGGTGACTTGAAACATCCAAAATGTAAAGAAATTTATGAGATGCTGAAGGAGATAAATGGATCGCTTAAGGCTCATGGTTACTTACCACAGACAGAAGTAGTGCTGCATGACATTGGAGAATCAGAAGAAGAGAAATCATTAGAGGTTCACAGTGAAAGGCTTGCTATTGCTTTTGGTCTTATTAGCACTCAACCGGGAACTACTATCAAAATTGTCAAGAACCTTCGAGTGTGTCCAGATTGCCATGTTGTTACTAAGCTCATATCCAAAATCACAGGTCGAAAAATAGTTGTAAGGGACCGCAACCGATTTCACCACTCAGTGGGTGGTTCATGTTCTTATGGTGATTACTGGTGATCAAAATCAACATAAATTGTCAAACATGAAGTTATCTTGATACCATTGTACTTTTTGTTTGTCATATTTTACTTTCTTTTCTCTATAGAATTTCACAGAATTCTTTTGTATTTGATAGAAAATAGTTCTTAAAATTTTGTTGTATATTCTACTTGCCTGGTGAAATAAGAATAATGCTATTTGTCATTATGACGATGAAACATTGGTGTCGTGGCTGTTTACGTGGAATAATAAGATTATACAGTTTCATTTTTACGAGGGAGAGAGTGAGTGAAAAATATGAAGGATAATTGGTTGTCATATTACCGATATTAATTATCATCATGATAAATAGTATTACTTGTGTAATAAAATGATATCCTTATTCGGACTAGAGAAGAGATTGGGAAATTTATTATGAAAAACAAAGTTTTAGCGAACAGTTGAGAGGCATAGATACATAACTAATTAACATAAAAAAATTTATGCAAAGCAATTAATTTTTACCTACTCTAGTATTCGTTTAACATCGTCAAATTCAAAACAGTTCGAATGCAATAATTTGCGCATGTTTGAACCTTATTTTTTGAGAATAACCTTTGCAAAAAGTAATTTTTTATGGAATGTGAGATTAAAAAGTATGGAAAAATTTTAGACTTTTAAAATAAATTTAGTTAAAGAATACTTGGAGTCCGTTTGGTACACATTAAAATGAGATAATGTATTTTTTTGAAGTGATGTGATGGGGAATATGTGATTGAAAAAGAAGGAACAGTTATTGATGTGATGAAAAATATTATTTTATTGAAAAATGTGTGGTTGAAAATGAGTAAAAGAATGAGAATAAAAAAATTAATGTGGACCAAACAGGGGCTTGATTAAAAATGAGTTTAGAAACAAAAAAAAAAAAAAAATTAGAATTTTACTATTTGTACATTGGGATTGAAACCCCCACCCCACCCCACCCCACCCCACCCCACCCAAAGGAGCCCACGATTTTTTTATTGGATTTCGAGTACCCCCTTTCCGCGTACATGTAATCCACAAATTTAACCTTAAACAAATATCCGTGGATAACTTGGAATTTAGTTTATTTTGGTACACATTATTTTTTTTATTCTTATTTTTCTATTCATTTTCAATCACATATTTTTCAATAAAATAATATTTTTCATCACATCAATAACTTTTCCTTCATTTTTAACGACACATTCTCCATCAATCTACTATTTGATAATACATTTTTTCAAAAGAACGTGTCCCAATCACACTCTTAATATTTGTTACAATTTTGTTTAAATTTTATAATATAATATTATTTAGAGCTTTCATCGAGCCCAATATAGTTCGTTCTCTGTACGAACAACATCACTGCGTGCGACGGAGAGCAAACCTGCCGGCCAATTTCACGGCTCATTAAAAATGAATTCTCCTGTCGAATTTAATGCTCTGAACACTGAGACTTCGGTAATTTATTTGAACTGATATTTAATTTTGTTTTATCTATATAGGGATTTTATTTGGGTTTCTTGGAGCTGGGTGTAGTATGAATCGATGGTTTTCAGTTATTTTGTCCGTAAATTTCTGGTTTATTTCACTCAGTTTTCATCATCATACTCAAACTATTGTTGGTAGAAGGAAGTTGATAACTTTTTTTGAAGCTATAAGTATTTAAGAACTAGTTTACTGAATTGAAATAGTGCAAAAAATCTTAAAATTGATGAGTTGAAAGTTATCTGTAGTTGCACCTGTGTGAAATGTAGGTTAAGCCTTGCTACCTTTCTTAATTTCTGTTGAGGGATTAATATGATATTTGATTTTGTTCAGGGTACAAAAGTTCTAGATATGTGGAGTGCAGAGCCTGTTTGGAAGCACTTAGCAACAAGGTGGAGACGAGTTTCTGAAGTTTTGTCATTTATGCTTGTTGGATTAATTTCTTAATGTCATTTTTGCAGATACTACTTGCTTTTCTTGTCACTGGAAAAGCTTAAGTAATTCCTTAAAACACGAAATGCTCTTTATTGTTATAGTTGATATTTAATATTATCAATTGGTTTTTTTGGCATAGACTCTAGATGGAGTGTAAATTCCCCGCCGTAATTATTAATTGTTTCTATTTTAGTTCCTAGAAACTCTTTTGATCTCTAGCCCAAGATTTATAGAAAAGAATCTAAAAGATTCCTAAGGGTACAAGTCTTCTCTTCCACTGTCACTTTGCTATTCGTAAATGTTGACAACTTCTTTACACTCATCTCTCATTAATTCTCGTCCATCAAATACATCCCACCAAATCCAAACAAAACAGATACAGAAAATTTCATACCAAAATTGACAAATGAGTTCAAGAACAGGTTGATCATTTCACACCAATGAAGATCTTGTCCCCACAAAATACCATCAAATCCAAACAATAAAAAAAAAAAAAAAGAAATTCACACCAAAACTAACAAATGAACTTATTGCCCGGTGAAAGTCCTCTCATTCATGGTTGGATCATCACAATAGGCTTAGACACAACCCATGCAGTATAGGAAACACTTGAAATGCTTATATATAAAGGTGACATATTTTCACAAGAATGAAAATAAAAATTATTGCTCAATTTTTCGAACGAAACTATACCTCAGCCCCAACACGGTTTGCGGGAGGATGTTAGAAACATTATACAACTTGGCAATGGAAATGATGAGAATTAATGGAGCGATTAGAAGATCAGAAAATCTTGAAGTGATAAGATTATCAAATTCAAACCAATGGATAAATACGAAGTTGTTAATTTGTTATTTGATAGTTGTTATTTATTTTTTGAATAAACACTAGCTATAGAGAATTGTTATGCTTATTTTATCATAAATATGAATAAATGTGTTAGGTGCTCATGGTCTATGGTTATCGGTCAATAATGTTTTAATCAAGTTTTTTATTCATTTTTAAAGTTCTTTTCATAATTTCTTCTAAAAGGAATAAATGCTGATGTTGTGAGAGAGGGAGGACATTGAAGAGTCTAGATGAGACACAGTTTACACAACATCTCACAGACCGCGTCTTCTAGACAGTATTTGTGGCAGATAAACTCCAAACTGTTTTATTTTGATTTCTGAAGCTCTGGACAAATTTATTTAACTCAGCCTATCCAATACTCATTCTAAGGAATCCTTGAACAAAGTAAACAAATTTTTTTCCTAATATTGCTAAACAAGAACTGGTAATAATATTTAATTGTCTCAGCATGGGAAGTGTTTATAAACGGATAGAATGAGTGGTGAATAAGAAGGGTGGTACTTGTTCGTCTCACAAAATCTGTGGATAAAAAGTGGTTTGATCAATTATAAAGATTAGACAAACATGGGCTCAATTATCATTGGCGGAATCTATTAATGGTTGAAGGAAGGGAATATGGTAATAATTGAAACAGATATTGCTTGTTGTCTTTACGCTGACTCAGTGGTAGCATCTTAGTGTTTTATTACTGCATGATCTTTTTTTCTCTGTGTTTGATGACATCATGCTCTGTACAGAGGATGAAAAACTTATGAAAGATGACATATGTTTGAGCAATATGCTCCCGCACAGGAAATCATATTTGAGCTTTCATAACCTGGACTATGCTGAAAAGATTAAGGAATTGCAGTGTTTTCTTGACTCGGTATGGTATTTCTGATGTTCTCCTTTTCCCCCTGCCTTTTCACTTTACCCAATTAGCATATAGTTTTGCCATGATTGACAAACGTTTACCGATCATAAGTTGACTGCTATATAGTCTAGTTACGAGATTTTGGACTAATTGTTTTGTTGATATTTTTCTCTTTTTTGATGGAAGTGTCATGCTTGATACATAATATAGATGTTGCCATTCACAGGGTGTGTGACGGTGTTGTCAACTAGCCAATCTTAAAAAAATTCACCATTAACTACCCAGAATTGTACAAGTGGTCTGAAAATTAAATTCCTAAAAATCTAACTGTCCTGATTTTTTTAAAAGTTAACTAATACTACCGCCTAACATTGATACCTAACGGGTATGCCTAATATTTACTGAGAACAGTTCAACTACATGCATGTTTGGGAAACGTTGTAATTTCCTTATAATTTAGTGGTCAACGTCAAACACTAATTTCAACCACACATATCCTAGGATTCACAATTTCTACCCATTTATCCGTTATTGATTTCTATCACATTATAAATTTAGCAACTTATAGCCCTGGTTTGATTTTTTTTTTTTTATGAGAAAAGATTTTTAAAAAAGTAATATTTTTGGAGAATGTGTGATTAAAAAGTATGGAAAGTAATGGTCCACATGCAAAATTATTTAAATGAGAGGATGTGTGGTTGCCAATAAGTTTAAAGAAAAATGATTTTTAAGAAAATCAAAATCAAACGAGGGCATAATTTTATCCAAACAAGCACTAAATAGTTTTCAGCAAATCAAATCTGATCTTGAAATTTACAAAATTTGTCAATTTCTCACCCTCTTCATCAAGATGGTTTGATGATTTTCTCTATTCTCAATTAACATATCGTAGTGTTCAAACTTGGATTAGAGACCACTCTAGTGAAGATGTCTGCTCACTGCAATTGAGATGAGAGAAAAAAGAGTGCAAAGTAGTTTTCTATGAATCTCCTCTTAGATGAAATATGTGGCATCGTCATTGTGGTTGGTCTGGTCATGTTGAAGAGTGATGCTTGATTGCTTACTGATGCTCTGTTGGAACAACACAACCTCATATGTTTTTTAACTTCTACTCGAAATTCCTTCAGTATGGATTTGATCTGCATTAGTTCACAGATACCTAAGACCATAGCTTGGAATTAATCCTCAGCACATGACCTAGTAACCACAAGTTGTAATTACTTCTCTTGACAACTAGGTTGCTTCCTACGAAGGTACAATACCCTAGTGTAGACCTTTTGTTAGTCTTCTGTAGTCCTTGCAAGTACAAGCCTCAATATCCTATCACAGTTTCCAAGGGATCTCTCATGGAAATGCACGTGACTTACAACCTGAAGAGTGGATTTGTGGCTTTTGATGTGTGGATTATGTTTTAGGTGATGTATGTGTGTGATAACATATCTTGGTTGCAAACATGCACCTCTACCTCCACCCCTACCCCAAAACTCCAATGCCCTCCCACCCCCCGGCGCGCGCGCACAAAAAACAAAAAAAAAAAAAAAAAGAATTTGAAAATCTGATGTTCATGCAAATACACTGCACTCGTGTTAAATTGCTATGTTAATCATGGAATGCTAATTATTTCATTTGAATATAAGTTGTCTTGTTGCCACTATATCTAAAATTAAAGTTCCCTTCAACCACAATCTTTAAACAAGTCCATTTTTGCTTGTTGGCAAAGAATGATATGAATAATTCATATAAATAGTACATGAATGATTTTCTTGTTGCTAGCTGTAATATGCCCTATGTTTCTTTATAGTTTCTGGGATATGATGTCAGACTAGGTTTGTTAAACGCCTTATCTCATATAATAGGATCTCAGTACAATGTTAAATGTCTTTTATTAGGTGAAGAAGATTGCAAGTCCGGGTTGTTCCCAGGAAGTGCTGAATGTTGCTTTGAGGTTGATGTCCACTCTTGCCGGGATCCTCTCAGCTATGTCTCTGGAACAATATCCGCGTGCGTCCCTTTGAGTAAACTGGGAACAAGTTGGCATTGCCTAAGATAAGCAATTATGTGAAACATTAGTATCTATAATTACATTTTCAGTCTGTACTTGGCTGCAGGAAAGCATCGGTAACTCATGATGAAATTTCGCCTATAGGACACCTTTGCTTGCAACTGCACTAGATTATGCTCCTTTATCATTCCATTTAGCATTTTTGGGTCACTGGTGTCCGAGTCTTTGCCACTTTGAGGTACATTGTTAGTCGATGGTCTGGGATAGCCTGCGATTTGTCACAAAATCGTAGTAAGAGCTTGTTTGGGAGGGATTAAAATCAGATTAAAATTGAAAATATAGTCGTTATTGTTGACTTTTATTAGATGGGTGGGACCCAATAACGGCCATATTTTCAATTTTAATTGGATTTTAAACCCTCCCGAACGGGACCTAAATAAGGAGTGTAATATTAGATGAAATGTTGATGAATTTTGTGATCTAAGAGTAAATTCAGTAATTATAGAAATCATTCATTTGTAAACTGCATTTATTTGGACTTCCCATCTTTAATTCTATCTGGTAATTAAGGAAATCTCATGGACAATAATTAAGTAAAGATGGTCAAAATTGAAATTAAATTATAAAAATTCTGCATTTATTGGTGAAATTTGCTAAAGCATTAAAGCAATTCATGTAGTAAAATAGGACACACATTAATGAAAAATGAGTTTCCATATTTAAATTAGATGCCATAATATTTTGAAAAAAATAATAATAATAAAGGGAAGCATGCCCCTTTCACCAATACAAGTCATCGAAGGAGGGCACTTTTTTCTAGTTAATTTGTTGTATTACGTTAATTGTCATGGACCAAATGTGTGTTTGGGAGGGCTTTTTGAGATTTCAAAGGACTTATAGAAAGTGTTTAGAGTGGACAAAATGACCAAGCCAAATCGAGCGATTCTGTTCGATTCTGTAAAAAAAAAAAAATAATGGCTTTGATTCTTGGACCGGAGAACCATTTGGAGAATTGGAACTAAGCCTCTGTTATGTTTGGATTGGAGTCTTGGGATCGGGTGGGTTGGGACGTTGGGTTATTATAAAAGAACAAATATGTTGATTTTATTTTTAAAAAAATTACGAGACAAAAACTCTATTTTCAATTCAGGTACCCATGATTCAGGTTTTAGGAACCAAAGGTTCCGATTAAGCCCCTGTTTGATGGCTCGAATAATGACTTTTGGAGAATGTGTAGTAAAAAAGTAGAATTTTTTTTTTTGGATTTACGTGTAAAATATTTTATTGTGTAAATTTGTATTGAAAACGAATATGAAAATTAAAGAGTTTTGAAGTAATGATTATCAAACGTGTTAAAATGTACCCTCATGAACAAAATCGTCGATTTTGGTTTAAAATGTAAACTCAATAAATAAGATCTTCATCGACTTTTTGGTAACAGTTCCTTTTTAATAAAACTCTATTTGTAAAATCTCTACTCACAACAATTGTGCCAAATGAATCCCAAATAAAATAGTTGAGAAGCTCTTGTCGTGTGCATTAGATGAACATTAAATATATATATGGAAAATGTTATTAATATCATCACATCAAGTTAAGGCAATCGACAAAATTTTAAAAATCCAATATATCTGGAATTTAACATCATTCGAAATATTGACAAACGACAACCACAATTATCAAATTCATACCATAGGAATAATAAAAACAAGCAATTGTAATTAATCAAAATCTAAAACAATCAATACCAATGTGGATATGAAAATAAATGGTTAGGGAACAACATTAAATCTTAAAGTGAGGTCCGTGGGACTGATACTAGTTCCAGCATTGATATTCAAAGGCAGAGTACTAAAGCTTGATCCTGCAGGGCATGTATTGTGGAACCCATAAAGCACATTACTCATACTCCAGCCAAATCCAACCTACGAACTAGGTTTCGCCAAAGGAAAATTTCACACCGAATTACCACCCATTTGCGAATTCACCATCCCTTTCTTCTGCAGTTCTTTCATTTGGGTTGTGATGTCTCGCATTTTTTGGTCAGCCAAACATCAAATGAATTGCAATTTTTTTTACTACCTAATTGACATTTTTTAGAACCATGATGCCCACAAAATTTTCTTGAGTAAAGTCATTAGTCATGGTCAGTCATTCAATTTTGGCGCAAATAAAATAATAATAAAAATTTTACGTCAAATTCTAAGAACATAACCAATTTTTTTTCACGAAATTAACATGCATTCTAAGAACACAAATTGTTCTTAACCCGAGAGAGAGAGAGAGAGAGAGAGAGAGAGAGAGAGAGAGAGTAGATCAATTACATGGAATTCTACATTTTGAAACAATTACATATAATTTCAATTCAAAAGTAATTATATACATATAAAATATTCATAAATTGATTACAACAAATGAATTGAAGAGAGATCAGAAAATCCTAGAATTGAAAGAAAAAGATTTTTTTTTTGTACAAATGTTCACAAATCTCAGAGTATATGAGAGATTTGCTTTGAAATTTGCTATTTAATTTTTCACCAAAAACTCTCCTAAAGTCCAGTAAGTAGAGAATTCTCCAAACTCACTGTCTATTTGAATATCTCATAACTTACATAGATTTCTAAAAAGTTTCAATTGAATACATCGTGACTTTTAGAAGTTTTTTAAAAGTCTATAGAAGTTTCAATTGAATACGCCTAAACTTTCAGATAATCTTTAAAAATCTAATATCTAAACTTTTTAAATCATCAAAAGCCTTTAAAAGCCCTAAATGAATACGCCCCCTAAATTAGATAGATATTCGCTTAATCTATCATAATACATCAAGGTTAAGCATACACACACACACATATGTGTGTGTGTAAAATATACTTATTACCAAAAGGTTTTGGTTTCATGCATCAACTAATACATTTTTTTACTAATATTAATTCAACTAATAAGCTTGTCCAACAACTAGGTGCTAGTGCAATATCTCCATGAACACAAGAGAAAGGAGTAGATGAAAAAGTTGAAAATTACAAAATCTTGAACTACGAAAAATTCGGCTCCAATTATTTGTCCGCACCAAGTTTGTTACACACTCGAAAACAAAAATACATCTCCGGATACTATGAAGCCTATGTTGTTTGTATTGTGCAATTGCAAATGCAAATGCAACTCAAATACCAAAGATTTATAGATAGATATATATACTCGAAGTCTATACATTGTCCTTCAAGAATGACAAAATACAAAAAATGTCTTTAAAAGAGCAATGAAATGATGTTTTGCGTGCAAAACATGGCAAAAAACTGACCTCAGATACCCTACCTGGTAGTGTCAACACCAAGTCAAGCTATCGACATCTAATAACACTGGTGTTGACACCGTTGGGTTAGATTTGGCACCCTAGATAGAAACACGCATAACTTCTTGTAAAAGACTCCAAATTGATATCCATAAAATGCTTTAGCTCTATAAACGTTCTAATGGTATATTATGTGTCTTGAAGAGATTTTTATCGATATTAGAACTATAATTTTCCATATATTCTGTGCATTAGTTCCCTAGAGTTGATTCCCACCAATGTATTTCACCCTGGAACCTTATTTTTGCTATTTATAGCCCGATTAACCTATAAGATGATAACGAGTGGTGATATGGTAATTTATAATATATAGACACTTGATTTATGCAAATGATAGCCTGAATACAAAGTGTTAAAAAACAAAACCTTAAATGTTAGAAATAAGTAACAGTCAACTACAATGCAAAATAACAATATTCATATTATAATATGCTCCAATGTGATCATACAAGATGTACTATTGTTTATATGTATACGTATATGTTGACTATGTCCTATGATTGGAGTATCCGAGATATGATACGAATATATCATATTATGATACATGAGTAAAAAGGTGTACCGGTATGGGAAAGAATCATTTATTTTCTACTTACTTTGCTTTACAGTGTTGTAGAATATAAATAGGAAAATATATACACCTAACTTTGGACTATACATATTTTTAGGCTAAAACTATGGAAATCCCTTGAATTAAGAGATTTGTTCTAATGTATATGATTCAATCTCTCAATTATACAGCTCACGCCAACACTCCCCCTCAAGGTGATGCATACATGTCTCTGATGCGCAACTTGTCTAGTGAGTTGTAGAAATCTTTGCTGGAAACTGCTTTTGTAAGAATGTCTGCCATTGATCTTCAGATTTGACAAATGGAAACTGAATCATTTTATCCTTGAGCTTTTGTTTGATAAAATGCCGATCCACCTCCACGTGTTTGGTACTGTCATGTTGAACAAGATTGTGAGAGATAGCAATAACAGCTTTATTATTGTAGAAGAGATTCATTTCGGATGAAGGTCTGAATCCAATCTCTGTTAGTAGTCTTTTGAGCCAAAGAAGCTCACATAATCCTTTAGCCATTCCACTAAACTCAGCCTCAGCATTTGATAATGCCACTACTTTCTGCTTCTTTCTTCTCCATGTAACGAAATTTTTGCCTACAAACATGAAGTAGCTCGAAGTGGATTTTCTGTCAGTGATATTACCTGCCCAGTTCGTATCTGTATAACCATCCACTCTTAGGTGATTATTCTTTACAAACATGAGACTTTTCCCAGAAGATGATTTCAAGTATCGAAGTATCCGAACAACTGCATCCATATGGTCCTTACTATGACAGTGCATAAATTGACTTCCTATGCTTACATCATATGCATTATCAGAGTGAGTATGAGAGAGGTAGATGAATTTTCCTACAAGTCTTTGGTAATTTCCTTTGTCTGTTGGTACCTGATCAGTACGTTCACCAAGTTTGTGATTCCGAACAATTGGAGTGTCGGTATATTTACATTCTAGTAGTCCCACCTCTAATAGTAAGTCTAGCACATATTTTCTTTGTGATATAAATATCCCTTGTTTGGATCTTACAATTTTGATTTTCAGATAATACTTCAATCCTCCTAAATTCTTCATCTCAAATTCAGTTGCCAATTGTTTTTGAAGTTTGAATATTTATTCTGTGTCATCCCCTGTGATAATCATATCATCAACGTAGATTATAAAAGTAGTTATCTTACAGGTTTGATGATTTAGGAACAACGTATGATCTTTGTTGGAATTCATATTTTTTCATTACTTGGCTGAATCGTCCAAACCAAGCTCGAGGTGATTATTTCAATCTGTACAATGCTCGTTGTAATCAACACACCATTTTATCCATGATGATGCTATATAGCATGGAAGAACATCCATGTAGACTTCCTCTTCAAGATCTTCGTGGAGGAAGGCGCTCTTGACATCAAACTGGTGTAGAGGTCAATCAAGGTTTGCTGAAAGAGACAGTGACACTTTCATAGTATTTTGCCTGGCTATTGGTGAGAAAGTTTCATGATAGTCTACGCCATAAATCTGTGTATAGACCTTTGCCACTAATCTTGCTTTGTATCTCTCAATAGATCCATCTGTCTTGTGTTTAATGAAGAATACCTATCTACAGCCCACAGGTCTTTTTACTTTTGGCAATAGAACCAGTGTCCATGTCTTTTTTTCATCAATGCCTCCATTTATTCCTTTATTGCCTGAGTCCACTTTGGATTTGTTAGAGCTTCTTGAATTCCAGTGGGAACATGAGACGAGGTCAACTTGTGTGCAAATGTCTTTAGAGGTTTAGCTAGCTTCTCAGTGGACACATAGTTCGCAATTGGGTATTTTGACCTACGTTTTTCAGTATGTGGTGAATATCTATTTGGTGGCTTGCCCCAGTTATGCCTGACAGGTAAGTTGTATGTAATAGGAGTATCCATCTTAGGGATAGAAGAGTTTACCTCACGAATATTTACAGGAGATGCATTACCGGGTACTAAGAGTGTGGAACAACTTCTACTTCAGTTTCTAATATTGGACCAGTTTTAGTTTCTGATGTCAGAACCTTTTCATTTGAAAGTGCTTCGTCATTGTTTACTTCTTCATTGCCTTGAACTTCAGCCCAATCTAGTTGTACCCAATTCGGCTCTTTAACTTGAGGATTCCCCTGAAGAGAAGAATTGGGTATCAGAGAAGGATAAAAGGCCTCAGATTCCAGGAAAGTGATGTCCATAGTTATATAAGTGCATTTATTGATGGGGTCATAGCACCGGTAACCTTTTTGATGTGAGGTATATCCCTAAAAAAGATACCGGATGGCACAAGGGTCCAGCTTTGTCCTTTGATTCTTGTGAAGATGGACCTAGGTGATGCAACCAAAAATCTTGGGATCGATCATCAAAATAGTAGGTAATGTGACATACGATTGAGTAAATGTACGACTATAGCAACATCATCATTCCAATATTGGTTGTGCACGTGAGCTCCAATTACGAGATCACATGCGGTTACAAGAATGTGTTTATTTTTCCTTTTAGCGATCCCATTTTGTTGAGTTGTATGGGAACATGAAGTTTTATGAAGAAGACCTTGTTGTCTGAAATATTCTTGAAATCAGTGATTGACGTATTCTCCACCATTATCCGAACGGAGAGTTTGAAACTTTCTCGAGAACTGAGTTTGAACCATATCATGAAAAGCTTGGCACGCGTTCAGTAATTCATCTTTATTTTTCAACAAATATAACCAAGTATCCGTCATCCACGAAAAATCACAAACCATCGTATGTCAGAGACAGTAGAAATGGAGGACTCCATACATCGGAAAGAACTAGTGCAAATTGAACAGTATTTTTATTCAAGCTGACCGGGTATGGAACTTGATGACTTTTAGCTAAAATGTAGGTATCACATTTTCAAACATCAAGTTGTAAATGTGAAAATAAACTAGGAAACAAATGCTTCATATAGGTAAATGATGGATGTCCTAGACAACGATACTAAAACCAAATTTATTTTTCATTAGTTCTAATTGGGTGATTCATGTGATGCGCTAGTCCTAAACTGAAATACTCCATGTAGTATAGGTTCTCCATCTTAGTACCACGCCAAATGACCTCCTTTGTGAGAACATCCAAAAGTAGACAGAAGATAAGATAGATAAATACAACACCTTTTAAATCTGCAGTAATCTGACTGACACATAATTATTTATGAGACAGAGAAGGAACAAGAAGGGTATTAAATAATTTCAAATTTGGGGATAAATTTACAGTGCTGGCTCATGTGACGAGAAATCACTCCATTAGCATTTTCTACACGTGCGTTTCTGTAGAGAGACTTCAGTAAAATCAGCCGCATCGAAAGTTATATCATCAGTTGCCCCAGAGCCTAGCAACCAAATGCCTTGACTTTTAGCTTTTTTTTTGTGAGTTGTTGAAGTCTCATTCTCATAAAACACGCGCAATTTCCTTTTGATGAGAATTAGAAGTTGTAGCTTCAATTCTATTTCGGTGAGGGCTAAAATCTTGGGTGACTCCTGTGCAATTATGGGTACTTGCATCGGACAAGGAAATTTCATGGCCACAGGTATGGATACCTAATTCTTGGGTGACTTCACTGAGTGGTACAAGAGAAAGGTGAGGCACAACAGTTTCATCGTTGTTACCTCAGCTATGTCGCCTTACCCATTCCTGTGTCTAGCCCATCATAGCGTTTCTTGGCTTGGAGTTCAGTCCATCATTATGGATATCCATTCAATTTGAAATAGGTTTCCCGGGTATGTCTCTTGTTTCCACAGTATGGGCATTGTTCATTATTTGTGGCTTTGTTGTTTGATCCAAACTTAAGGCTTTTAAAAGACAGACAACACCTGTCGTGGGTTCGGTGCTTCTTGTGGTCATCACGACTTGTCTAATGGCCTCTCTACGGACAAGGGCGTATGCCTGTTCAATTGTGGAGAAGAGACGCAGCTGAAGAACATCCCTCCTGATTTTATCCAATTGGTGATCAAAGGACATCCAAAAAGGTATACACTAGGTTCTCCTGAATGATAGAATTGTAGTGTTTGATATCTTTCGGGCATTCCATAGGATTTAGACGATGAAAATCTATTTCACGCCAAAGTCCCTGAGATCGTTGTAAAAATTTTGAAGAGATCCACCATTTTGTCGAAGATGAGAAACTCAATGCCTGAGGTCGTATACCTGAGAAATATCACTGTCATCAAAATATGTGGTAGTAATGGAGTTCCAAACAAGTTTCACTGTAGGAAATCAGATGAAGTTACTGATTAACGATGGATCCATGGAGTTAATCAGCCATCCTTTAACAATGGCATTGTCAGTCCGCCATTTTTCAAAGGATTGGTCAGTCGAAGGTGGCTAAGGAAAGTCGCCATTGATATATCCCGTTGTCTTTTGCCGGAGATGTACGTCTCAACAATCTGGGACCAGAGGGCATAATTGGTGCCGTCCAACTTGATGCGTATAGGTGCAGCGAAAGTTTCTATGGCTGGGGTATGAGACTGAGTTTTGGTCAAAATATCAGCTATTTTGGTGGTTAGTTCTGTGAGAACGGAAGATGGGTCACCTGGTTCCTCCATACTTCCAGAATCTGCCATGGGTGTTAAAGGAGGAAAAAAGGGTTTGGATAGTGATAACAAAGAGCCAATGATCGGTTTGCTCTGACAACAACATGTTAAATGTTATGTGCACATTGATACAAATGCATGAACATGAATGTAGCAATTTGACGCCGAGCAGAATAGTGATTATTTTACAGGCTAGTTCTATCAGCAAATTCACAGGGAAGAATACAAGATTAGCGCCGAAAAAATATAGAGAAAACGTCTCTGAAGTTTAGATAATTTTATTATATCATGCAATGATCAAAATAAGTCCACAAGCAGGACTTTATAGTCGAAATCCGAATTTTACGAAAAATGGAAAAATTTCAAAAATCACGCCAAACGAAAATATGGAATAAAATAAGTATTCTGCAAAACATCTAACCCAAATTGGGTTAAAAATCATCTCCTAACATGCAATCGAAATATTACCAAAAATAACAAAAATTAACTTAAAATAACAATTAGGAAGGAAAAACAGCTGAATTTGAGGATAAAAAGGCACACACCGAGCATAGCTGTGTATCCACGATGTGCGCGCCAAAACGAGCTTTCCGGATTGTGGTCATGATCGCGATTCTGATAACCGTAACCAAAGTTATGGCCAAATTACCGAAACACGACTTAATTGCCAAAGTTACCCGATCACTTGCCATCCTTGCCCCGATCTGCTAACTTGTTATACCTTAGATAACGTGTTATTTGACAACTCAACATCTGACTCGGACCCTCCTGCATTAGCCGCTCTAGGTTGGAAAGAACTCGTCCTCGATGACTGTCAAAAAGAACCTGACGACGATGACTGTCAACCCGAGCTTTGTACTTGGTATTGTTCTCATGAATTGCCAACTTCACTTGCTCATGGATACCCCGAAGATGCTCTGCTATCTCATCTGCTTTAGGACTGAAACGTCCTACGTGCTGGATAGGGGCTAAATCCAGCACCCCAGATGGGTTCTGACCATAGATAGTCTGAAATGGACTGAAGCCAGTGGTTCTGTTTGTCCTCCTATTATAGGCAAATTCTGCTTGAGGTAACACTAAATCCCACTACTTCGGCTTAGTTCCTGTGAAACAGCGTAAAAGATTGCCCAAGCTCCGGTTCACTACTTCAGTCTGACCATCGGTTTGGGGGTGATAGGCGCTGCTAAAATTCAGTCGTATCCCTAGCCGTCCCTACAAACTCTTCCAGAAGTGACTGATGAACTTGGTATCATGATCTGAAGTAATAGATCAAGGAATACCATGTAAACGCACAATCTCCCGAAAACAAAGGTGGGCAATCCGAGTAGCATCCATATTCTTCTTGCAATCTACAAAATGGGCCATCTTTGAAAATTTGTCAACCACAACAAGGATAGAATCCACGGCTCGTTGGGTACGAGGTAAGCCCAATACAAAATCCACGCTGACATCAAACCAAGGATCTTCAGGAACAGGTAAGGGAGTGTACAGGCTAGCACTGGTGAGTACTCCTTTAGATCGCTGACAAATATAACAACGGTTCACATAATGCGCAACATCACTGGTCAACTTGGGCCAATAAAAGTCAGAAGTGATAAGAGCCAATGTCTTATCTTGGCCAAAGTGCCCCTCATTGTGAAGTTCACTGATAATTTGCTACCTCAATGAACAATTTGGAGTGCACAACTGTAATCCAGGAAACGGATAGCCATTATGCAAAACAAAATTATGACGATGACCATTAGTTACCTCTTGAAATATACTGCTGAAGGAAGGATCATCTGCATGCATATCTAGAAAAGTCTCAAAGCCTGTAACTCTGGTACTAGTAGTGGTGAGGAGCATAGTACGACGGCTCAATGCATCTGCGACGAGATTTAGGCTCCCTGCTTGGTGCCTGAGTATAAAGGTGAACTCCTACAAGTACGCCACCCACTTGGCGTGCTGTCTACTCAGCTTATGTTGACCATTAATGTACTTCAGGGCCTCATGATCAGTAAATAAAATAAACTCCCTTTGCACCAGATAGTGACGCCAATGTTTTAGGGACTGAACTATGACATAGAACTCTAGGTCATAGGTGGAATAGTTTTTCTTGGATCCCGAGAGCTTCTCGCTGAAGAAAGCAATCGGCCGCCATGACTGACTCAGAACACCTCCAATGCCAACGTCTGATGCATCACAATTGACCTTGAACACCTTGTCAAAACCAGGGAGTGCCAAGACAGGTGCTTCGGTCATCTTCTGTTTGACAAACTGAAAACTGGCTTCTGCTTCCTCAGACTACGTGAAATCACGACCCTTAAGACATTCTGTAATAGGAAAAATCAAAGTGCTAAAGTTTCTGATGAACCGTCGATGGAATGAAGCTAACCCGTAGAAGCTCCTGACATTGTGCAAGTTTCTGGGTTTAGGCCATTCCAAGACTGCATCTATCTTTGACTGATCTGCATGAACACCATCGGTAGACACAACAAAACTAAGGAAAGTTACAGAAGTAGTGAAAAATGAACACTTCTTCTGATTAACAAATAAGCATTCCCTCATCAGCATCCCAAAAACAGCGCAAAGATGATCAAAGTATGAGGCCCGCATCGGACTATAAATGAGGATATCGTCGAAATAAACCACGACGAATTTTCCCATAAAAGGTCCCAAGACCTGGTGTATAAACCGCATGAACGTACTGGGAGCATTGGATAACCCAAAAGGTATGACCATCCACTCATATAAAACGTGTTGCGTTTTAAAGGCTGTCTTCCATTCATCTCCAAGCTTTATTCTAATCTGATGGTATCCACTCGTCAGGTCAATCTTTAAGAAGATCGTAGAGCCGGATAGTTGATCCAACATATCATCTAGACGGGGAATTGGAAACCTGTACTTTATAGTAATTTTATTTATTGCTCGACTATCAACACACATACGCCATGAATCGTCTTTCTTCGGCACAAGCAACGCAGGGACTGCACAAGGGCTCATGCTTTCGCGAATATAACCTCTCTCCAATAACTCCACCACTTGCTGCTGTAACTCTTCAGCCTCTTTGGGACTGAGGCGATATGCAGGTCGATTAGGTAAGCTCGATCCTGGAATAAGATCAATCTGATGCTGAATATCCCTCATAGGCGGTAGTCCAGGAGGAAGGTCCTCTGGCATAAGGTCAGCGAATTCCGCTAGTAGTTGCTGTACCTCTGTTGGTAACTCAGATTTCACTAACGTCACTGCACTATCCCCGTAAGGCAGTAGAGCATATACCACATCCCCATGCTCAACCTCTTCTAAAAATCTGGACATAGAAAGTAGATTAGTGTTGTTCATTACCGGAGTAGGAGAGGGCCCTTCACGCCGGGGTGCTAACACAATCTTTTTCCCCTTGATGCTAAGGGAGTATGTATTTTTTTGTCCATCATGGATAACACTGCGATCATACTGCTAAGGTCGACCCAACAATACATGACACTCATCCATTGACACAACATCACACCAAACATTATCAAAATATTTGCTACCAATTGAAAAAGAGACGAGACATCGCCTATCTACGGTTACCTCACTGCCCTTATTCAGCCACGACAACTTGTATGGTTTGGGATGACGATCAGTTTTTAACTGCAATTTCTGGACAGCCTTATCGGACACTACATTCTTACAATGGCCACTGCCAATGATCATTTTGCAGACTTTATCAGCAACTGTGCAGGTCGTGTGGAAAATATTGGTGCTTAACCAATCGTCTGCTGAATCGCCCCTGGGAGTTAGTAAACTCTTACGAACCACTAAAGTCTCATAGTCATCTCCATACAGCACATCATCAATATCATCATTGTCATATATAGCCTCTCTAATCTCCTTAGTCTCATTTACCACGTCCTCCTCAATCAATAAATTTTTCCCCTTTTGACTAGCAAGCTTCCTGCAATCAGTAGCCCTATGCCCTTGTTCACCACAACGAAAACACTTAATAGAAGAATTAGAATTACCCTGAGGTATCTGTTGGACGGGACGGGAATCCTGAGGGCGAACTGGTGGATTGTTCTGATCGTTCATGAGAACTGGCCTCCTGTTCTGCTGTTTTTCAACAGCAAGTGCACGCTGATATGCTTCCGACACCGTCCACAGTGAGTGAATACTGAGGACATCCTGTAGGGGTTAGCGCAACCCTTCCAAGTACCGTGCTACCATATGTTCCTCCGTCTCAGATAAGTCATTCCGGGCGACCAACTGGTAAAACTCCTCTGTGTAATCATCAACTGATCTCAAACCCTGGCTCAACGTATGAAGTCGTTGAAATAAGGTTTGAGTATAACCGAAGGGAAGAAAGTGACCCTTCATCTTTTTCATCCTCTCCCAATCAACGATCTTGAATTTTCCCTGCCTATCACGTGAACGCCTCAACTGTTCCCACCAGGCACACGCCCTGCCCTTGAGTTTGATGGCAACCAATTTTACCTTCACACGATACGGTACTTCTTTGTAATCAAAGATACGTTCCACTTCATTTATCCAGTCGATAAATCCCTCAACCTGTAACGTATCGAAAATTTGGGCAGATTCACGCGAAAATCGAGATCCCTATAACGCTCTTCCCGACCACGGTGCTCTCGAAATAGATCACGTTGGTGGTAGGGATTTTCAAAAACAGCGGAATCAGAATCGGGCTCGGAGATCTCATGGTCCTCTAAATCGCGCGCTACGAGGCGCTGGGTTAACTCTACAACTTGCCTCTACAAATCTTCAATCGTGGCATCTTGAATATTACGATCACGGTGTTGGACTCCCTCAATCAGAACCTACCCACGTCGACCACAACCTACAGCCATTGGAACTGATGAAATCTCACTCGGGAAGAAGATTGAAGCTCTAATACCAACTGACGCTGGGCAGAATAGTGATTATTCTGCAGGCTAGTTCTACCAGCAAATTCACAAGGAAGAACACAATATTAATGCCGAAAAAATACAGAGAAAACGTCTCTAAAGTTTAGAGAATTTTATTATATCACGTAATGATCAAAATAAGTCCACAAGCCGGACTTTATAGCCAAAATCCGAATTTTACCAAAAATGGCAAAATTCCAAAAATCACGCCAAACGAAAATATGGAATAATATAAGTATTCTGCAAAAAATCTATCCCAAATCGGGTTAAAAATCATCTCCTAACCTGCAATCGAAATATTACCAAAAATAGCAAAAATTAACTTAAAATAGCAATTCGGAAGGGAAAACAGCTGAATTTGAGGATGAAAATGGCACACACCGAGCATAGCTGGGTGGCCACGACGTGCGTGCCGAAACGAGTTTTCCGGAGTGTTGTTATGATCGCGATTCTGATAACTGTAGCCAAAGTTATGGCCAAATTACCGAAACACGACTTAATTGCCAAAGTTACGCGATCACTTGCCATCCTTCCCCCGATCTGCCAACTCGTGATACCTTAGAGCCATTAACGTGTTATCTGACAACTCAGCATCTGACTCGGACCCTCCTGCATCACAAATGAGACAAAACAACGATAAGCACTAGCAATAGCTTGCTTGCTTGCTATTGATCATATTGATTTCTGATTTCATATATACGGTACTCCAAGTAGGATTCAGGACCCAATAGATAAAAATTGCGTAAGTTGAGATTTTGATTAAATACCATGCACATGATCATGCATATCTCTATTTACAGAGTATTCACTCATATAGTTTTTCATTGTAGTGGTGGCAATGCATGTAGTGAAGGTTGTTGCCTACTTTCAAATGACAGGACGATTTTGTATTGGATACTTGACCAAGGTTTAGAGGGTCTATCATGAGAAAAATGTTAGAATTGATTCTAAATTATTTATATAGATTTTGAAAATATTGAAACATATTTTAATTTATTTTTGTGTAAGAAGTTAGTGGTGAAATTAATTAAATAAATTGAAATTTGAATAAAATTTGGATGACAATAAATTTGTAAACTGCATTTATTTGGAACTAAATTTCCCATCTTTAATTCTATCTGGTAATTTCGGAAATCTGATCGACTATAATTAAGCAAAGATGGTCAAAAATGAAATTAAATTATAAAAGATTCTACATTTATTGATGAAGTTTGTAAAAGCATTAAAGCAATTCATATAGTAATAATGAAAAATAAGTTTCCATATTTAAATTGAAGCCATAATATTTGCCCTATCACCAATACGAGTCATCGAAGGCTGGCATTTTTGACTTGTTCTAATTTGTTGGATTACCTAGATTCTTAGTCGTCATGGACCAAGTGAGTGAAGGGGAATGTTTTTTTGGACCCTCAAAGCACTTTTAGTAGGTAAGAAGCACTTCAATATAAAAATTCAATTGATTGGCAATCAAAGAAGTGCTTATTGATAAAAAGGCTTAAGTTGTTTTAGAGAAGCTCTAGTTTGAAGATTTTTTTTTTTTTTTTTGGGAAAAAGATCTATATTCAGTATTTTATATGTATTTTTTTTTTACATATTAGCTCGACTTGTAGTCTGATCCTGAATCCATATTGGGATAAATAATTAAATATACTGTGAAAAATATCGAATAGGGTAATTATATTCGTATTAGAATTTTTACTATATACAACACATTTTAATTGTAATGAGCTTTCTCAAATTTTCTCATTTTTTCACTTATGTTCCAACTTGTTTTTTGTTGCACTCTTGTTATTAACATTTAGTGAATTTGCAAATTTTGTTTCTGATAACGATTTTTATCCAACTATTCTGCTAACTTGCATTGAAATGAAGCGAAAATATTTTATTAAACTTTCACAAATTGTTGTTTATTCTGCTTATTTAAAAACACGAGAGACAAATAAGTCTTGTTACGCTCTATTAATAACTATTTCGGAAGAAAACCTTCAGAGACGAGATATGCAAATTAGTAGAGGAATGAGGATGAGAATGTTACAAAAAAGTTGGGCATATAAGTGTATAAATGAGTAAACTTTAAAGACATTGCATTACAAATAAAATGTAGTGTGGTTAACAAAAAATGGGTTTACATGCAATATATAATCGGGCACGATGGTGAACGGTGGTGATGGTAGCGCCATGGTGGTGGAAGACATGAAGAGCCGAAGAGGATTAGGGTTTTATCAATTATCTCAAGTTGCTCTGTATCTATGGCGTTATGTTTGGATTGGTGTCCGGAGGCTGAGGTTGGCTATTATAAAAGAGTAAAGATGTTGATTTAAAAAAAAAAATTACTGATACCCACGGTTCTAGTTCTAGTAATTGGAACCTCCAGTTCCGATTCATGGGATTCGGTTCCGATTAAGATGCCAACCCCTAAACCAAAATGGTAACCAACTCTTTATGAAAAAAAAAAATGTCTACTTGTAAAAGTTATACTCATAAAAGCCCTAATCACAATAACCACGACAAACGGATCCCAAATGATATTATTGAGAAGCTCTTATCGTGTACTTAGACGTACAATGAATTTATACGACAAATGTTGCTAATATCTTCACATCAAATTCAAGCCAGCGTCGAAAATGGACAAAACACAATATTCATTTAGAATTTTACGTATTCAAAAGATTGACAAACACCAAAACCACACTATTGGAATAACAAAAACAAACAATTGTAATTAATCAAAAAAACTAAAACAATCAACAACAATGTGGATACGAAAATATATAAATGGTTAGAAAAGAACTCAATTCTTAAAGCTAGGTCCATTTGTATCATTCCCAGGAGGATGGGAACTAGTTCCTGCACCAATATGCCAGGGCAAAGTACTAAAGCTTGATCGTATAGGGCATGTATTGTGGAAACTACGAGGCACATGACTCCAGCCAAACTCAGCCTGCAAACTAGGGTTCACCAAAGGAAAATTTTGCGACGAATTCCTACCCATTTGCAAATTCACCATCCCATTCTTGTCCAATTCTTTCATTCGGGTTGCTATGTCCCGCATTTTTTGGTCAGCCAAACATCCCATTTCGATCAGATGACTTAGAGAGCTGACATTTTGCAGACTCGTGAAACCAGCCATGCATTGGTGCATAAGAATTTCCATGTCTTTCATTGTGTTATCTCTTTGTAGCTTTTGGATTTGTACTTGAGATTTACGAATCCTTTGGTCAATACTTGATGCTTGGTTGAACATTTTTCGAGTTTTTTCCGTTTCTGGTAGAGCCCGAAATCTAGAAATAATCCTTCGAGTATCCAATCGTGACGGCCAAACAAAGGGCTCAGCTTCATAGGGACTGTATATCATAGCGCAAGCATCAATACCGCAAAGGATGCTTAGTTCATGCACCTTTTTTAATATTCCATTCTTTCTCTTTTTAAACGACGACTTCCGATTTGTGTTGTTCTCAATATACTCGAGCTTAATTTTTCTTCGCGTCATTGTTTAGTTTACGCTTCTTGGATGGTGGAAATGATGTTTGATGCATCTTTTTTATTGCCAAAAGATGGTATTTATAGATGTAAGAATGAACAAAATGGGGATATTTTGATACTTTTGACTTCATTTCATAGAATATGTAGCAATTTTTTTTTTCTTTTTTTGGATATACCAATAACTTAAATACCATAAAAATCACGTGGATAACAACAATAATTTTTAAGATTTTTATATATTACTTTCCATGCGTGGGAAGTCCAAAACGATACTGTTCAAACGGATTCAAAAGGGTACCGCTATTTCCATCCACATTTTTTATATATACATCCCACTCTAAGTTCATCCCTAACAAAATTTTAAAATTTATAAAAAATACTATTTACATCCACGTCATATTCCAATTTTGTCCTTATTAAATTCATTCATTTAAATACTATATTTTCCGAAACATAATAATGCATTATACGAGGCCTTCTATCAACATGTGCATCCTGATCCTAACAGTTTTTTTTTTTTTTTTTTTTGAAAATCAGATTCATAAATCATCAAATCAACCACCCCCTACAGACAAGAAATCCAAAGGGGAAAGAACTAGGCCTCCAGATGAAGACCTAGAAAGGAACCTTACCTTTGCCAAGCAAAGAAAGGAGAAAACTCCCAGAGAGGCGAAAAGCTCCCGAGAGAAAAAAAGGGCCACTGCTATGCCGTCATTTTGAATCTTAAGATTTTGTTTTTCATTGTAAATCCTAACAGTTTTGACGGAGGCATTTGTGTTGTTCAACTTTTAATTATATTCATGTAATTTTCTTTAATCAATGTGGATTTTTGGGTTATCTTTTGTTGGAAAAATTTGATTACTCTTCGGTGTTTTCTGTAATGATTAGCTTTCTGGGTTTTAGTAACTTAAATTTGGATTTTGGGTTTTCATTTGTTAGAAAAATCAATTTAGAGTTGTGTATTTTTATTTAATTTTGTCTATGTCTATTTAAGTAAATTTACAAAGGGTTTAAAATATAATAAAATTTAATTTTTAAGAGTGGATGTATATATAAAAAGTGTTGATGGAAATAGCGGTACCCATTCAAAATTCTGAGGATTATCAGTATTCCAATTTAATTTAGGCAAAACTAGAAATTAATGGAGTAATATTAAATGCATGAAAATGGTTAAAAGAGAAGAAATCCCCTCGCAATATAGTGTGTATATATTGTGCTATTACATTATAACGAAAAGACGTTCAAAGTAATGAAAATATTCACAAAAGGTTGAAGCGAAATAGAAAAAAGGCCTTGATGTCGACTTAATTGAATACTGACACCAAAATTACAACATGCTCACATGTAGGTGACTTTTTACTACTACTTGAAAAGGTAAAGAAGAAATACATCCTCACAAATTTACAAAGCAATAAAAAACATAAGGAAAAAATAAATAATTTCAAAATCTCAATTAATCCTATTATTGAATCCACATGAACTTTCCATTAGATGTTAATTAGATGAACAAGTTCAAATGTTGAAATCTAAGGTTATAAAGGGCAAAAATGAAAGACAATATCATAAATAATCAATAACTATGTTAATTGTTTACATATTGTGATCAATATCAAGTATAATCATGTAATTTTGAAAAGTTGATGGACTAAAGTGAAATAAGTATAAATTCAATTTTTAGTTGGGCCAAATAGTTAAAAAAATTGATAGAGGGCGAATTAATACATCAGTATTGGGCTCATTTTGTATTTTGTATTACATGATACATCATGGACTCGATAAAAAATTAATTCGGATAAATTAGACCCAAGATATTGAAGTTTAAATGAATTGTCATTAATTAGTAATACGCACAAGTGTGGTTAGATAAACATAAACTAATCTTTTTTATTTAACTGGGATTTGTAATTCAACTAAAACTGAAATTAATCTTATTTAGTTGAATTGAAATTTGCAAATCCCACTTTAAATAGAAAACTTATTCTTATCAAATTCTTATCTAATTTGTGATGGTACACATATGGTATATTTCAATAAACAGCTAAATAAATTACTAATTAATACAATTTTTTTAAACTTCAATATATATTGAGCCTAACTTATCCGAATTAGCTTTGAGAAAATTACATAAAACCCTACATTTCAAGTATACTATTCAAAAGTGATGTGGTATAGTTTTATGTTCACAAATCAGGTGATAAATTAAATTTTTAATATCAAAAAATTATATTAATTTACATACCCCACCCCGCCCCACCCCACTCTACTAACCATAAGGGTCAGTTTGATTGCATGAGTGGAATTTAGGTGGAAAGAAAATGAATTTCCGGAAATTGAATTGCCTAGAACTTGTTTTCCAGAAAATTGTCAATTAGTTGTGTTTAATTTGTATAATTTTTCACCTGAAAAATATTGAAAATTTGGATCTTTTGTTGTTCATTTGGCTTTTTTTTTCATGGAACTTATTCATTAAATGGATAGAATTTGTTACAATTCCACTTAAAATTTGTTTCCATTGCCAAAAAAAAAAAGAAAAAAAAAACCAATTGTGACCATGTGGGAGGAAGTGGGAATTCCAATTACCAAGAAAAAAATCCAATCAAACAATCAAAAAGTGGGAAAATGGAACATTTTCCATGGAATTGTCACCCTATCAAACAGGGCCTACTTACTTTCCTATTCGCTTCTCTCCAGAGATGGGTTTAGGGGTAAATTTGGGCTGGGGAGTCTTGTCCCCTCCGAATCTAGTGTAAAATTTTTTTTGTAAATTAATTTTTTCTACGGATTAGCCCGACTTGCAGTCCAGTCCTGGATCCGTTTCTGCTTCTCTCTCTCTCTCTCTCTCTCTCTCTCTCTCTCTCTCTCACACACACACACACACACACACACACTAAGTTTTCATATGTAACAATGGAGGACGGCCATAGTAGGTACACAATCTCAAGCGCACCGTCGACAATCAACGTTGCATCATTCATGTTCATTACACGCGATGATTTGCACAACATCGGTGCTTTGTGCTGTGTTGCCGCGTGGCACTTCGAACGGCGATGTTGCTTTGTGGGTGTCACAGCAACAAAGACGATGTGTGGCGCTTCGCCCTACGATTTGGGTAAAAAATCGGAGTTTTGGATGCCGAAGTTTTTTGGATGGTTTTTATGTTGTTGGCGGTGTTTGCAATTGGTTGTGGGACTGACGATGTTGGTGCTGGTACATATGGTAGTGGTGCTTGTTGTGCTAGAGGGGTGGGTGGTGGCCGCAAATGGTGGTGTTCCATCATCGCAAAATCCTAATTCAAATAAGTTGGGGACGTCGCCGATAGTTGTTTATTACAGGTCGGTGAAGGAGGAGTCTGGAGAAGGTGCAACTAAGGTGGGATGGGGTCAGTGGGGGTGATATTAGTGGGCTGGAGGAGGGTTATGGTGACTGTGCGGAGGAGGTTGAAAAGGGAGTTAAATTTGAAAAGGTTGGCTTTGGGGTTTAGAGCATTCGAAGCGATAGTGCATTTGATCTTGTTTTTAGTTATGATAGCTGATAAAACTAAAGGGTGGAGTGGGGAGGTGATGCACGTTTGATTCTTGATGTTGTTGGGAGTGATGGTGGTGCCGGAGTGGCGGTGGTGATAGCAATTAGGTGCGATCAAGTTTATCTTTGTTGTGATTGTCTATAACCATATCTATGTCAATTGTGATTATATGTGACTTGGTTACATACAATCACAAATTAGAGTGATCACAAACAGTCACACTAAAGACAAAATAGTCACAGTTAAGATTGATTTCATCACAGACAGTCACTATGAAAATAAATTTGATTATGTTAGTAACAAATAACACAGGTTGGTGATTTGGTTAAATAAAATCACAAATTAGACAATCATAGATGGTCACATTGAAGACAAATTTCGTAACCGTTAATCATATACAACATATTTATGGTCACAAACAATAAATTTGGTCACAAAAAACAAAGTTAGTCATTGGGTGGGATGTAATTTCCAATAAAAAAAAATTAAATTTTTCAAAAATTTCTACATGGTGGGGGTGTTGGGTTTAATCTCCAGAAAAATGTTTTCATTTTTTGAAAATTTTCTAGAGGTTGAGGGTGGGTGTGAATGGGGAAGGGTAAGGTGAGGATGGTTCCGATGTGAGGTACAATCTCAAAAAAGGTTTTAAATTTCTGAAATTTTTTTACAGTTGGGGTGGGGTCACGTGGGGTCCTTGGGGGTTGGGGATATTATTAACTCATATATTATTGATTTGCTACGGTGGGGATAATTAGTTCCAATTAATAATATATTATATATATTATTAATTGAAATTAACACCTAAATTTTGAAATAATATGACAAGTTCGATAGTTTTTAAATGTGACTCTTATATGTAGGTGTTATGTATTGTTCCCATTAACTTTTTCTCGAGTTCATGATACATCATTTAATACAAACTACAAATTTTTTCGTTGTTCTCATCTATTGTATTTCGTGCAATAGTTAGCTCTGACTTCAAATTATTAACCTCTTCATCACGTGCAAGTATTGAACTTCTAGGTGAATTAGGTGTACCAAGAACATGTGAAGCAGGTTGTCTAGGACAAAACCCATAAACACGACCCTTAGATGGACCGTTGACAGCATCAATCCATGAATCGGGATCGAACTCAGGTTGATCATCCCTAACGGTACCATACTTGGACTCGATTGAAGCCTTGTAAGTATCCTGTGAAAAATAAAAAAATAATTCTTACAAACTATATGAACAAACTATGAAGTACATAAACTCTAATTGTACTTACATGAACTCGCTTAGATTTTTTGTCAACAAAATCACCAAGTCCGTGATTCTTCCTGTGAACATGACTGAAAAACTCTAATTGAGACATTGGACGATCCATATCCTTCTCCTGAAATACGCAACTCATTAATCACAATCAGATAAAAATATACATGAACTTTAAAATACAAAATAGAAATAATATGAAAAAAAATATCTATCTCGTTTTAGTAATCACAAAGGAGACTGAATCATCAGTATGCTTCTTCATTTCACCTACATGTCCTTTTGCAATTTTCCTTAGCAATTTTCACATTTTTTTTCATTTCTTGGTATTCCAATAATTTACAAGACTATCCCAATGCTCTGCCCTTATTCAACGCGGGCCATGTCCTCTCCAGTCAACAGGATTATCAGACCGAATTGTACACTTTGGTTTCTGGCGAGCATCATTCATCATATCTTTATATTTATCCTTCGTCGTGACCTTCTACGTGTCATACACATTGATAGTATTTACAGTCGGCCATACATATTTATCCTTATATATAAATAAAAATCAATTTATAGATCTAATAAATATAAGAAAATTACAAATATAATAAATATAATTACCATAAATCAATCCCATAAACCATCTCTTATGGGTTGTGGCATTGAGCAAAATGTGGAATATGGACCATCAAAATATGCTTTCATGGTTGCGGTGATGTCACGTGGTACGAAAGTTTCACCAAAACTGCATAAAAAATATAAAAAACGTGATTAGAAAATTTTCGATAAATTACATAACCATATAAGAAACACGACATATTTAAACGTAAATCTAATAAATGTTATCATCTTTAACCACAAGTTGCTATATTTTAAATCAAAGAAAAAATAAAAATACAACTTTTAAAAGGAAGAGGACAATATAAAGAACATTGATTGGTCAAACAATCAAAATAAGATATGACGAGAACATGGAAAATGAGCCCAAACATTACAAAACACCAACAATTATGTTTCTAAATATATAAAATCAATTGAAAATAAATGTATACTTACGTGTTATTTTATGTTCTTTAACACCTTCATTTAACTCCATTATTCAACAAATGAATGAAACGGTAGTCGGTCCAAGCTCCCAATATTTTCTTATAGTCGGTACAATTGTGCCAATTGTTCAACATTTTATTAAAAAAAAAAAAGTCTCATAGTAGCTGAAAGGCATTAGTATTCTGTCCAAATTTCAAATATCTTGCCCCTGATTCCTAAGGATGGAAGTTTTTTAGCCTATTCTAACATTTGATGCCAGAATGCAATTCCAACTCCAAAACTTCACATGTCAAATATTATTAAGAATCTCACAAATATGGTTTATAACATTCATCAATTACCAATCCTTTACACAAGTTCCACCTAACTACAAAGCAAAATACTTCCATTAAACCATAGTCATAACATCTCTGTACCAATCACTTACATTATCAAACATAAATTAAAATTTCAATTTTTATATTTCACAAATCCATAGACATGCACAACAGAGAAATCAAGAACCCAAAAAACCCAAATTAGAAAACAAAATCAAACATAATAAAAAAAAAAAGCCCATATCAATGATGTTGCTAACTTGCCTGAAATTGAAATTTTGGAAGAAAATAGCAGAAAAGAAGAAGATGGGTAAAAACAAGGGGAAGATCTGGGGAAAAATTTCACAAAGAATATTACCTACATAGAAGAAGACAGGGTCTACTGGTGATATTGAGAGGAAAGCAGTCGGCAACTGGAGATGACCGAGAGGTTGAAAGAATATTTTGCAATTTTGTGGGGCGATTTGTGAGAGAGAACGGTTTTGATGGAGAGTGAACGTGTTTTGGTGGGAGGCCAAAGAAAATTAGGAGGGAAGTGAAAATCTATTGGTAATGTAAATTAATAACTTCTTCTATTTTGTTTATCTTTTTAATTTAGAAAATTTTCAAAAAAAAAATTATTTACTATATTTTATAATGTTTATTTTAAATTCTTAATAGTGAAATAGAAATTGGTACGAACTTTAAATTTTAATAATTCATTGAGGGATAACAAAATAATTCGTCGTCATTCTTCCCATCACTGTCCCCAACCTCAAATTTCTCTATTCCATCCCAATTTTTTTTTATATATTTTTATATTTTTAGCGTCAATATTGTTTTAAAAATTAAAACATTATTAAAATTAACTAACTAAAAGATATGAACAGAGATGTTATACCCCTGTTTTGCCTTTCGTAAAATCTCGACGAGGTGAGAAATGGGAAGGATCGTCACATGTTAGCCTCGATCTATTGTCATTATATATATATATATATGTATGTATGTATGTTATGTATGTACTTAAATTGATTTAAGATTATAAGTTAACTATTCTATTAAGATGCTATACGCGAAAATCTTCCATGAAAGGTCTCGTTATCAAGAAATAGTAATAAAACCTTGTTTTAATATTTTTTTTCTTGTGTTAAAATTTTTAAACATGACAACTTACAATTAAAATATCATATTTATTCGAAAATATTACATACTTTGATTTTAAAGACGGGATTCGCAAAGTAAGGATATTGTGTTGCTGGTATGTAAAAGATTGATCTTTTTTTTCGTAATTAAATTACTTCATTGTCAAAAAAATTAGAACATTAAATGAACTAGCATTATTTACATTAATCCTTGAGCAATTAACCATTACCTTTGATTAGCTCAACTTTATCATTTTCAAAATTGATTTACCTAATATCAACAACAGATTTTTCGTGACCCGACCTAGCAATGGGGTGGGTGAAGGAAGAGTTGGAGATCACGTACTAGGGCGAAGTCGCAGCAATTACTCTGTGGAAAGTAAGGGATGGATATATGCAAGAATATCTGTTGGTAAAAAGATTTCGCCGTTACCAACTGAAATTCCGTAGTAAATTACTGTAGTTAAAAGTGAATTATTTTTACCAATGGATAATCTGTTTCTGATTACCAACGTCGCCTACGGAATATTCGTGGTGAAATATCCAAATGTTATACGACTACATGAGACGCGAAATATCCATTGGTAAAGAGATATCGTCATTATCAACAGAAATTCCGTTGCTGATTACTGTAATTAAAAGTGGATTACTTTTAACAACGGATAATCCGTTTCTCATTACCAACGGATGTAGTCCGTTGGTGATTATCGGTACATCACCTACAGAAATATCTGTAGGTGAAACATTCAAATGTTAAACGACTACATGAGGTATGAAATATCTGTTGATAAAGAGATATCACCGTTATCAACTGATATTCCGTTGTTGAATATCGTAGTTAAAAGTGGATTACTTTTACCAACGGATAATCCGTTTCTAATTACCAATAGATCTGATCAGTTGGTAATTTTCCGTTGGTGAAAAGCTATTTTTTAGTAGTGATGGGTTGCGATTCAATCAGCGGATTATTGAAATGAAACTTTTGGTTAATTATTTTATCTTAAGAAAAACATATTATTAAATTACTTTTTTCTTACTGTATATATTAATTGAGATAATATTTCGTCAAGCTTTAATGTCACTAGGAAAGAACTCTCTTTACCAATCAACATGTTCTATGTTCAAGCATCTAATACAATTTTTTACTAATATTAGTTCTATTGAACGTGTTCAACCACTCAGTGTTGATGTGACTGGGGGTGAACCGGTTTGATTTGGATTGTATATGCCATATTTTAAACTCAAACTATTTTACGTGGTTTTGAATTTTTTCAAACCAAACCAAACCATTATTTGCGGTTTCGTTTGGTTTTAATTCGCAGTTTACCCATCGATACTATAATAATATATTTAAAATAAGTTAACATATAAGTTTACACAAGAACTAATAATGTTAAATACTAAATTACATTCATATTTTTTTTAAATTCGAAATACAAATAAAATGTAAAAAAGTAGTAGCAAGTTGGAATCTAGCAACAAGTTAATAGCTTTCTCCACTCAAACATTTACAAGAAACAATGTAGAAGCAGCAACACCCGTTCAAGCTTCATAAAAATTGCGATTGTAAAGGCAAAATGAGATTTTGCTGTTATAGTTTAGTTAAAACTCCTTTCGTTTTGTTAGTGATATGAAAAATAGGGACTGAACATGATATGTTCAAATATATAAAAACGATAGAGATCAGGCTTTATGGGAATGAATGAATTTCATTCTCTAATTACTTTAAGAAATAGGAGGCAGTAGTACTAGTTAGGAAACTTTAACATTTTCACACAGTCAATGCTCTCTATCCTTAATTCTTTTCAAACAATAAACAAGTTCATTAATCACTTAGACACATAAACAGTCATTTTTCTATACAAACTACAACCTACAAGTTTATGATAAGTTCAAAAACAACAAATATTTCACCAATGGAGGCAAAAAAGTAATGAATCGACCGAGAGTGAAGAAAATAATGAATACTTGATGAAGAAAAAAAGAAAGAACAATGGTGAAAATGACCTGAATGAGAATCTGAGACTGACAAAGAGAGAAGATAGAAAGAGACAACTTACATAGAAATTAGCATACTAATATCCAAAAAGCGACTCACGATTAGCGATTGGTGTCGACGATTGGGACGTTCAGCAGTGGCGGCCAGGCATCAAATGTTTGAGAAATAAGAGTTTAGGTTAGGCTTCTTGAAGCTTTGGGCATGATTTATTGCTTTAGTTTTGTTGAATAATGATTCCAATTGTCAAAAATATATGATTTTTTTTATTCATTTCATATGATTTGGGGATAATTTTAATTTATTTTAGATATTGGGTCATCACGTGTGTAGTGGACTTGTAAAGCAATTGGCCAGTAATGATGAATCTAATTTACTTTATATGATTATTTCAAGTGGCTGGTTGTAATTTGTATTGCTAAATTTGTATTTTTTGAAAAGTGAAAATGGTAAAATTTATAATTTAATAAAATTAATTTTTTAATTAAATATAAAACCAACGGATTTGGTTCGATTTGTAGTTCCGCGATTTTTTTGTGAAGCCGTAGGTGTGATAGCTCCAAGAACGCAAGAAAGAAGTAGATGAACAAGTTGGAAATTATAAAATCTTGAACTATGAAAAACCCAACTTCATGGTACATGTTGATGATTTCCTTAAGACGTTATTTGCCATCTCATTTCTGTGATATACTCAGGAACACAAATACGTCTCATAATACAATCAAGCATAATATTGTCTGTGTTGAGCATCAAAATTTGTATATGTCTATATTCGAGGTCTATACTTTGTCTAACAAAAATGACAAAGTATAAAGAATATTTTTGTAGGAAAATGGAGCAAATAATAAGTTTATTATGCACTAAAATCAAGTGAACAAACGAATGTTATATAGGCATAATATCAAAAAGCGTCTACAAAGTGGAAACATAAATTTACTTATATATAGATTTTCACATAACCCTTCATGTAAAGTTCAACCTTTCAATTGAATCTTAGGTATCAAAATGAAACCTTTTAAGAGCTTTTAAATAATGATAAACCACACAAACAACTAAAAATACGTCAAGGGATATCAAGTGCTCGAAGCGTGATAATAGCACATTTGTTCCGTTTTCACTCATTAATATATTTACATTTCTATGATTATTTAACGCTTAAATGCACTAAGTACTTCTATATCTTGGCTTATGTTGCAAATGGGTGAAAACGGTGAAAAATTGAAGAAAATAGGAAAAAATGACCAAAATAGAAGAAAGTGAAAGCTCAAGAACTAAAGAGCAAATACTCTAAACTTGTTTCTAACCTTGTGATGAAGATTCAAGAGTGTTAAAGGTCCATTGTATGAAAGAAGGAGTCAAAGGGATGAAATATAGCCAAAACATTATCATATATCAACTATCAAGCTGAAAAGTTTTGCACCGAGTTTCAGCCTCACATTGAGAACAATTTTTGACATAGTAAACGATCGAATTCGAAGATAGTATCTGAATAAAGGTTGTATCCCTTTGAGTTATCTTTTCAGCGTATCTTGAATCACCTCAATCGGACATCAGGAGAGGAAGATACGATCAAATTATTGAAAACTGTCCGACGGGTAAACATTATAACCATGAGGCCGCATGGTTATAAAACCATGTAGCCGCATGGTCATCTACCGAGAATCCAATGGTAGCAATTCTTTGTTCTATGTGGTCGCATGTGTTTATACCTTACAACCGCATAGGTCATTTCTGTGAAAAAATTTCTGATTTCCTTCTACGACTCAATCACTTATGGTAACTTATTTTGGCACAATTTCTCAACCCTAAAACACCCTAGAACGGCCTAGAACGCCTTATTCTTCATTCTACACCATTCTTTCATTGATTTTGGCTCAAGAAACCCATGAAAAAATAAACCATTGGTGAAATTAAGGAGGAACTCCTTCGGAATTGGTGATTTCACATCTATTATTCACGTATATTGGTATTTCCTAGTTGAAAAACTCTAAAATTTATAGTTTTTTTTCCTGAATTTGTAATGAGATTTATTTAACTTTTATTAAATTAATCATAGATTCAGACAGGTTTTTTCTATCGACGAATTGAAATATTTGTTGAATTATCTCATGAATGTTATTGGTGGATCGTTTACTACTTTATGCTTGATGTATAAAGCCGCTTTGCTGATCTTATTTCAATACATGAATGCTTAATTGTGTTATAGGAAAACTAGATTCTAGAGTTACAATTGAAATTAAGTTGATTTAATGGTTTGTTTCCCTCATCATGAATTGATTTTGAGATTGGCTTAGTTTTTATTAAATTGGTCATAGAATTAGTCATGCCCTCTCTATGGATTGATTGAAATAATTACTTAGGTTTTAATCTCAATTATTTAAGTTTATTGGTGTGATTCTCTACTACTTTATGCTTTAGTATATAGTCGATTTTGAATCTGATTTCGATAAAACAAGTGTGACCATTGCAATAGGAAGATTAACCATTATAATCACGTTAGAATTAAATTGAGTTTAAACGACATATCTTCCGATTAGAGTGCCGGATGAAAGCATCTAATTGTGTTATAAAATTGAAATAATTGATGTGATTGATCCGATCCGATTGAGAGAATCCCGACGCTTCATCATCTCATTCATTGACTTTAATTTCCATATTCTCAAAATTGATCTCGATTCCGTGAGAAACAAATATATTTCTTATCATCCGTGAGAACACACTTCCTTTTTGATCCTTTAAATATTTTTCCATTTCCATGTGGATATGACACCCCAAAGCTACACTACAACTATCGCGTTATTCTTTGGGCGTAATCAAATTTTGACGCCGTTACCGAGGAGACGGTACAAGAAATTAAGGGATTCAATTGTGAAATGGTGACTTTGTTCCTTTCCTAACTCCTTTATTCAATTTATTATTTTCTTTGTTATTCTTTATTTTCTTTTTATTTGTGTTTTATGAACAGGTATCAAGACGAGCGATGAAGATTTGTGGAAACACCTCTCATAGAGTTTGAACATCTTTTTAACCCTGTTTTTGATTCTATATCTGTTAACACGAACACCACATCACATAACACAATATCTGATAGTGAGCATAATGCACCGTATAGAAATTTGCATGATTATCTTCACCCCACATGCATATCCATACCATCATGCATTATTTCTCCACCTAACATGCCACGTATGGACCTTAAACTAGGAATAATTCAACTTCTTCCCACATTTCATAGACTTGAAAATGAAATTCCATTCGTGCATATTAGGGAATTTGAGGAGGTGATTGCAACATTCCACAATCAACGTGGTACAGCGGATGCACTCAATCTTAAATTTTTCATATTCTCACTTAAAGATAGAGCAAAAAGTTGGATGTATTCACTGAGACCACGTTCGATTGGAACATGGGGTGAATAGACAATGTGTTATTTATCCAAGATTTTTTGTCAATGTTTTACATATATAGCCAAGCCACCATAGAGACGGTACCATTCCTAGCATTCATATAGGTCAATTTATCAAGAATATTCATATAATCAAAGTATTTAATAGATATGTCTATATAAGTTGGTTGAAAGCTAAGTAGTTTAACTTACCATTTCTTATTACATGTACGAAGCACATTATCTTATGAGCAAAAAGAATAGTGCTTGCAGGCACTCCTATAATTTACTTTACTCATTCAACCGAAGACATTAATGTTTCAAGTGTTAGGTCGAAAATTCATTATTGATGAGTAAAAAAATGGCTCTTGTTCATATCTATGACATTTGACGTATCACAGCCTTATGTAAATGTAACAAATATCATGGTCATTATTTATATCAATCTACTCAATTTCATTTACATTTTTTTTTCCGAAATTTACACGCTTATAGTGACACATCTCATTCTCAAACATAGAGATTAAGAAAAACAATTTTGTATATAGCCTTATCAATCAATCTTTCTAGCATTCAGTTATATTATCGAAATTTTAATAATACCTTAGTATCTTTCTTGTTTATTGAAGATCAACTAAGTCAAGTTGATACGTTATTATTTTTTAAACATGATTTACTTCATAGTTCTTTTTCTTGTAGGTTCTTTACTCACGACATGCGTACAATGGTGGACCTAGTTGATGCAATAAATATAGACTTACTTAAATATTATAATGGTAGGTTGTTTCATAAAATAGAGAGAAAAAGAGAAGAAAGCAGAGAAGTAAACAGATTTTTATGTTTTATTGAGAACCAAAACCCTATATTTATATGGAAAAATTATGGTTGCAAGGGATACAATAGTAATAATAAATAGGGATGCATGGATATAATTGACATTCACTAATACATATTTTTACAACACTTTCATTGAATGATACATTACAAAATATCTATCTCATTAAAATCTTGTAAGGAAAACTTAGTGGGATAAAACTTGTGTTAAGGAAAAAGAGTGTTGTTCCCCCTAATATTAATAAATGAAATTCTTATATTAACCCATCAGTGTCTTGTACATCAATGTCTTCAATATTATAATTCTAGTGAAGCATATTTTATTTTGTCTTGTTATAGCATTTAAGTAATATCCTATTCACAGATGATATTTATCAATATCTAGTGATTGTAGTAATATGATAGTTCAGGAACAGATCTTATTGTTCTCCTGAGGAGTCTTGTACACAAATTTATAATATAATTATAAAGTTATATTGAGGGTAAATGTCCTTTAAATTATATACATTCATTATAGAAAGAATATGTCTCATTAAAATCTTATTAGGAAAAATAAAATGAAAAAAAAATCTTAATTAAGAAAAAAGAGCACATTATTCTTTTGAGCACGCTACAAAAATTGCCTCACTAAAAACCTTACCAAAAAAATTTAATGGGACAAATCCTTGAATAATGAAAAAAGAATACAACGCATATTTACTCCCCCAATTATGATATCACTTGAATTATATGCTTCATGGATAATATTAATATTCAAGGCAAATGAGTTAACTATAATTGTATTTCACATTTAATGCATCGTCATGATAATAAGATGTGGATTTACGATTGTATCAACCATGTTCTTCGTGAAATTTATTATGATGAGAGTCTTGCATAGGTATACACATTTAGATTTTCGAGCTACAGGTTCAAAAACTTCAAGTTTCTACAGTAAATTTATTTTTATTAAGATTGTCTTCTTTTATTTGGCCAATCATTTTTTTAATCGATATGATTCAACAAATTCATTTCAATTTATCGCTATTAAGAATATGATGTAATACATCATGTACAAGCATGTTGTCGTTAAATTTTTCTTTGCGATTATATTTCTGTTTCATAATGACATAACTTATTGAGATATCTCAACTTTCAATATTTTAAGTACTTAAACCTCTTGTGAAATTTTATATTTAGTTATGTTTGTCTATTCTCTAAGAGTATGAGCCTCTTAATTGGGAACATCTTTCTTATTTGCTCATTTCTTGGCAAGAGTTTTTCTTTTTAAAATCAAGTGTCACAACATTTCAAGCGTGTCATTTACACAATAGTAAGAATTTGTCATTCGTAGACATTAATACGAGATGGAGTATCTATAGCCGGTATATGAGATTTTATAAATCTCTTATAGGCCAATAAGAGCATTTTACAATTGAGGCTCCGTTTGGGAGCCATTATTCTTCAAATAATACATTTTATCTTTCACATCAAGTGGGGTCCATGGAGAATGTGTGGTTGAAAAAGAAGGAAAAGTTATTGATGTGATGGAAAATATTATTTTATTGAAGAATGTGTGGTTAAAAATGAGTAGAAGAATGAGAATGAAAATTTTAATAGTTACCAAACGGAGGCTGATTTATCTTTTATATTGTCAAGTGCGAGGATATACATAGCACAACATGATGCATTATGTATTATTTTCAGCTACTAATTTCTCCCTCTAATTTTGAGAATACAAGTTTAGTTTGAACCCTTATAAAATATTTTAAGCCTGAACAGGTGATATTTTATAATGTAATTTGTTGATTGTCAATTTGATTGAATTGTTTTATCAGAATTCTTTAATATCCATCATAGTGCATTACAGTTGAGCAATTATAGATATATTACACATTCAAAAATCATTAAGTGAAAAATGTTATGCTCTTGCCATAAGTCAATTATAATAAGGAGAATTTGATGTTGGTATGATATATATTAGCATTACCTAAAAAATGAGAAGTACTTTTAATTTTTAATAGTAATGGTTAAACAATTGATTAAAGGTGCTTAACAAGTAATAGCGTTACACCATTTATCGATATCTTAACTAACACTTCCTAAAATGTTGAGATTTATGCTCATTAGCATTAACAAGACATATCGTGTTGATTGTATACTCTGAAAATTATGCTTGTAAATAAAATTTGAGCAGCAATTTCACAACATTTAGGTTGTGGACACCATGCAATCTAGTGGATGTATTATATCTATTAGATACAAACAATATCTAGATGATCAATATAGAGGGTGACAGAATCCCATTTATCAACCTAATTAATTTTTAGAAATATAGAAAATTTTAATTTGTCCCTATTTAACTAGTGATGTTAGTGACCAATTTTTAATAAAGAGAACAAACATCATATAAGAATTCATTGGATTAAAATATTATGGTTCTTTGATGAATATTCATTGAATTCTCAATTTCGTATCATTATCGATCCAGTTGTGGTCCAACTAATCATGGTAAACTATCGATAATACACTCAATAATTGAAATTTTGGTTCACTATAGTGTTTGTTTCAATTTTACCACATATTTTAGAAATTTTGTATGTTTCTCTTTAATTTAGTAGAGAGTAAATTACTATCAATTGTAAAATTTTATTTTCCAACATAATACAATATCGACTATTCTATAGTACCAAAACAATATTCTTCTAGAATATTTATATATACTTGGTTATTATTACTCACAAATAATATAACAATATTATTCAAGAATATTGATACATTTAAATCAATCATAATATTGTTCCAAAATATTAATATGTATAAATTTCATGAACGCAATGCGATATTCTTCAAGAATACAAATATATATTATTTTTTGTTTTTTGAGAGCAATATATCAATATTCTTTTGAAATATTTAAATTGTAATATCATGCTCTTGAAGAGCAGATAATATTCTTTCTAGCATACTTATATAATGTAGATTTTATTCCTTCTAGAATATCAATACCATATTCATTTAGTACAAATACAATTTTTAGGTATACTTTTTCAAGAGCACTAGTTAAATCAATATATTTAACTGATCTAAGACTTCACAAATATAATATATAATAGAAATTGAAAGACTTTTGAAAAATAGACTTGCTTGAATTTGAAATATTTAGAAAACATTTAATAGTTGAAAAATCTCATATTCTTCAAAGATGCAAATGTAAAATTTTTTATAGTACTTAAAAATTTGCTACTATTCATGTAGCTTTTTCACACAAATGAACCGCTAAATTTTGATAGGAATCGTCGAGTTTTAAGAACAATGAATTGTGAATGTCTTATCCAAATTTCATGACGATCGAACGGCGAAACATTGAGATATTAACATTTTTGACTGTCTAGATTTTGCGAATTGTTGCACAGTTGATTCCTAAATAATAATACAATTCTTCCATATTATGTACAGCCACTATAGGGTTAAACAAACTTCAGTTTCGTGATAATGTTAGATTCAATTATTTATATGAATATATAGTACGTGCCAGAAAGTAGTGATCATGTGAGTTTTTCTTTTATCTGCTTCGGCCAAATATAAAAGAAGTTATGTAAAGATAATTTATATTGTTTTCTTATATCATCTCAATGTGATATCCATTGCAATTGATATCTTTAAAGCTAAGTAATTTTTTCTAGATTTGTTAGAATAAAGTGTATCGTCAATATATAATTTATATTATTTAATAAAATAATACAATTTGTTTCGGAGCCTTCAACTATATTCAATACACCTGATATTGTACTAATATTATTTTATACTAACGTTAAGTCTAAAAAAAAAATTTTATCTTGAAGAATAGTACGTGTAGTTGCACTATTAACTAAATATATATTTTGACAATTCATCCACTACATCAATAATCCATAACGGATATTTTTTTACCAAGTGCAACTAACTCGAGTTTTATGTTGTTTGCCATTTGAATAATTACATGATAAAATAATGAATTTTTGAAGAATATGATTAAATATTGGATAACTGTATAATAACTAGTCGAGTAGTCAAAATAATCAATGTCAATTAGACACGAGTTATATATTTTCCTCGATAAACACTAATTCATAAATTACGTATATGGTTTACTCTTCGAAACATGTACTACTTCAAGATCATGTCATATTTTACTATTCATTCTTTAAGAGCAATATCAATATTCCTTTGAAATGTTAAAAATTATAATCGATATTCTTTAGAAGTAAGTAATATTCTTCTAGAATATTAATAATATTGTGCTATTTCAAGAGTTGCAACAAACTATCGTTTAGAAATATTAACTCTTGAGAAGTATGTTTTCTAGCAAAATGTTATATTTGCAGAGTTGTGCTTTTTCAAGAACGATAAAATTATAAATTATCAATTTAAAATTTATAAAGAAATATCTAAAATTATTTGATTAAAGATATAAATAATATTCAATAATCTTCCTACACTTAAATCAATAAACATTTTGAGTACGACTAATAATATTGACAGTGTGAGTCCAGAATATTTAATTAGTATGGTCATCATACATGTAAATCAAAGAGATATGCATACAATATTTTGTGAAATAATAATTGATTAAATTCATTAGTACACATGAGTTGACCTAAATTGATGATTACGTACGTAAATTGACATTTAACATCAGTACACGCAGAAAGATAATTATTGCTCCAATAGTAATAAAAAGTAATAATTGTGCTACAATAAAATAATCAATAAGGATTTACTGACAAGCGAAAAAGCATGTAAAAAGAAGCAACCTCATTTATGCATATGTATATAGAAAAATTCACATGTCACCAAATTAGTTTTGGTATACGTGATAGATGATTATGCTTATAAAAATCGTTACCTTCTAGCGAATTCACTTTGATTTCGAGAGTCGTACTGATAACGTGTTATAAAATAGAGAGAAAAAGAGAAGTAAAGAAATTAATAGACTTGTGTGTTTTATTTGAGAACCAAAATTCCATATTTATATGGAAGAATTAGAGCATACAAAAGAAATGATAAATAGGACTATAGAAATATAATTGTCATTCACTAATAAACATATTATCTACAACAGATTGTTAATTTTACATTTTTTTTCCTAGTGATGTTCTTTCCCTTCTTTGTTCTATGGATAAACCGTGGTAAAATAAAATTTTCTTTTATCATGATGAGCACAATTTTTTTTTATTGTAAAGTTGTATGATATAACTTCAATTATTTCTCTAGTTGTGATTCATAGTTCTGTAGTTTTATAGATGATTTTTTAATGGAAGTTTGTAAAAGTAATTTAAAATGAAAATTTATGAAACCTTTTACAAGAATCATTTAGTTACTAATCTAACTCTGTATTTCTCTATTGCACCATCTACTTTATGCTTGATCTTGTAAATCCAAATGCAGCTAATGGCTTCTTTCCCTGTAGACAATGAGATTAAGTTTTATTATTTTTTCCTGGGCATTGATTTCTTCCTGTATAGCATCTCTCCAGCAAGAATGATTGGAGGCTTCAGCAAATGATTCAGGTTCATGAGAAGATTGAACTGACATGAGGTAAGCTCGATCTTTTGGGGAAAACGATATATAAGATAAGATCAAAATCCTTCAACAGGATAAGAAACTTGAGAGGATCGACGAACCTGAGAGAGGGATCCAGAATCTGAGGAAGCGACTGGAAGGGAAGGAACTGGGCTAGACTGCTGATCTTCTGGAGTAGCCTGACCCTGGGAAAGAGACTGTAATCGCCGCCGAGAATAAACATGCTGTGCCGGGTGACTGGAATCCTCTGAGGTCAGCTGAACAGGCTGACAATCGGCAGAAAATGCTGAGCAAAGCTGCTGGCCTGAAGAGTGAGGCTGATCCGTAACATCAACTGCAGAAGAATGAGGTTCGAGTTGATGAACAGGAGAAGGCCGCAATACATCTCCATCATCTTTTTCCCCAAGGCTGATTAATTAGGTTAAAGTACAAAAGAAAGTCTTTCACATTTTCATAACTATGTAGAACCTATAAAAGTCAATAGAAGTTCATGAATTCTACAAAAGTCGATCACTTAAATTAACGTGTAGAATGATATTTAAAAGTCGAAATTAAGTAGATCATCTTCCATAGTCTCAAAAAATAGATATAGAGTCAAGTATCATGTTTTTGGGTAAAATAAATGATTGGTCACTGACATTTAGTTTGTGTTACTACTTTCTAGCCAAACTTTAAATTGTAACTCAATGCTCACCCAAGTATCATAAACGTAAATTATCCATCAACGAGATGGAATCCCTTTGAAGGCTTTGATAGACAGTCCAGGTGGCTGATGTAAATCTAATATAGTAATATTTAACTGTGAAAATACTCCACATCCACAACTCGTCCTTTCAAATAGCTCCTAACACAACTTAAACAATTGGAAACACATTTTAAGCGGTTGAGAGAAGATAAACTTGAAGGCTTTCTTCTCAAATCACTCCCAATCAATCACCGTAACTCTAATTCAAATCTTCAATCTTTTCTTGGAAATGCCTCATTCATCAAGTGATCCCCAAACTGTGGAAGGAATATTATGCCTTTATGGAGAAACCCTACTATGAGGAATCATAGACAAAAAATTGCATGAGATCTCATGGATGTAGATTTTATAGGCATCAAAAACTATAAGTTTGGGTTTTGGGCTCTTTGTGAATGTTGTTATTCAATTTTGGTGGTTCAAAAAGTTAAAGAGCATACAGCCATTGACAAGGGAAATAATTGGAAGAGTTAAGCCATTTGTACATCCAAAGTGTACCTCATTTTTTACAGCATCGAAATTGTCAAGATTTGATATTCCAGCGACCAACTTTGTTTGGTTGTTGGAACACTTGGCGCTAATTTTCCCTCTTTTTTTGGCATTAATTAGCGACCACGATTCGTGGTCGCTAAATAATACAGGCTTCTAGCGACCAAAAGTTGGTAGCTGGAAGGTGCTTTCCAGCGACCAACTTTGTTTGGTGGCTGGAATACTTGGCGCTACATTTCCCCTCTTTTTCTGCATTATGTTGGTAGCTGGAATGCAGGCTTCCAACGACCAATAGTGATGGTTGCAGTGTACAACTCCCATCCATCGACCATTGAATGGTCCCTGAACATAATCTTCTGCAACCACAGATGTCGTGGTCGCTAAAACATTTGGTGCAATAAATTCCCGCTTTTTAAAAACCATTTTGTCATTTTCTAGCGACCAATGGTTGCAGTATACCACTCCACACAAGCGATTACCATGGTTGGTAATTGAATTGGGTTAGCTGCAATCTGATTCGAACAACAAAATTTTGAAATTAGACAGATTGACACCATGTTTCGTTATCGATTCTTTTGATTTAAATTAGCTATTTGATCTTGGCCAAAAATCAATTAACCATCAAACAATTCCAGATGAATCAATTTTGAAGGGCAATACAGTATATCATCTAAACACGAACAAGAAAATTAGCAATGCAACATAGAGAATCTCATCCTCTGCCCATTTTAGTACACTGTAAATGATGAAAAGATTTGAAACTTGAGATGAGTTGAGGTGAGAGACTTGAGAAACAAATAGAGTGATGACGATGATGAATAGAGACAAGAGGAGGCTCTAATTTGAGGGGTAAGATTCTTCTTCATCTTCCTTCTCAAGAGAGTGAGCGAGTGAGAATTTATTTTTTTAATTCCGTAATCGTGTTTATTTAATTAAATTAAATATTAAAGTTTAATACTAAAAAAATAATTAAATAAATGAAAAATATATTGAGTTAAAAGGGTTTTTTGGAGTCATATAATGGAATTTAATTCAAATCGGTTGAACATCGTGGCAAAGCATTGAATATACCACAATTAGATCTGATGGACTCACTGATGTTGCCGCTCATCTGAACATACCACAATTAGTTGTTGCAGTACTTATTGAGGTTAGCGTTGAGGAATAGACACTTGCGTATTTGGAACGTTGTGATGGTCGATTTTTGAAAAAAATGGCGTAACTTTTGCATACGGTGTCCGTTTTGGGCCCATAACCCCATTCCGGAAAGCTCGCGACGATTCCCATTCAACTCACGGCTTTGCCGTGAAGTATACCGAATTTTGGGCATTTGAATTCGTTTGCTAAGTTAAAATGGCACTTTATATTTCTTAGCTCATTATTTTCAATATTTATTTATTTTGCTTCGTAGCCCAACCCATTAAGGAACTGCTGTCCCAGTATGTTATCTTTTCTTTTAGTATTTAAGACCCTAAGACGTGTTGTAGGATTTTTTGGTTGTTCATGAAATACGAAAAATGCTATGTAAACCTACTTAAACAAAAAATAAGAGCAACCATTATTTATCAACATTTGTTTAACAAAAATAAAAAATCTAATTACCCTACATAAAACCACGTAAACCTCCAATAACCCCTACATAGCCCACGTAAATTAACTTATATTTGCCTCCAATACGTTTTCACCAGAAGCCTCTTTGCCGGTTCATCTTCATCACGGCCAATCATCTCCCAGCATCGATTTTTCATCAGCGAGTTTGGCTTCAATAAGAAGCAGATTTTGTGTTCTTCAATCAAGGTTTGCACGTCAATCTATCTCTGTTTTGATTTAGTTTTTACTTGGGTTGATTAATTTGATGTTGAATTTTCGGAGAGAGTTCATTCTATTTTTTCAATTGTTAAGTTTCGACCAGTCCAAGGGGCAATTCGTTTGTTTAATGGGTTGTTAGATTGTACCCAGTCATTCTACTTCTTTTGGATTGTACCCAGTCTAAATGTATAAATTCTGATTTTGTAGAAATTTCAAATTGTGTCCAGTCATTCTCTTTGCCACCGAACTTATATTTTAAGAGGGAAATGGAAAGTCATTTCTCCATTTTGAAGATGTTAAAAAATTTAGGCATAGTAAATAAGAGATGGAAATACCGTTTTCTATTTTAAATATGTTAAACAAACATAGGCCAATTGCCAAAACGTTTGTAGGTGGGTGAATCCTCCAACTGATATTTTGATGATAAGGTAGTAATTCCCAAGTACGTTTGTTTTCCTTTTGTGGGCTGATTGATTAGAAATAATAGAACAGTGGGATACTTTCTTTTTTCTTTTCTCCTGTATACCAGAAAAACAATGAGCTGAGGGAAGGAGAAAAAGCCGTTCCTATCATCTTTTGGTTTTGCAATTGTGAGTTATGAGAGCACCAATAGGTGGACTTGTCATCTCTACTTTGCTCTCCCATGCAACCAGTAAGAAAAATGAAAAATTCCTAGCTTAGCTTTCACTCTAAAAGTCGCTTTTATATCATATGCATCCCTGTTTCTCTGCACCTGCTTTAGTTTCTCAGACTGCTCTGATTTTGAGCTCTTTTTTATTTGTGACTACTATATCCAATTTAATGATTCATAAGTGAGGCAATTTGAATATCCATATATTGTGTTCTTTCAGGATAATAAAGGCAAAATTTTGTGTCTAGATCTTGTCTTAAGGTTGTAAGGCATATTGTTCAGATATGTGACATGCAGAAACACACATGTTATATACAATCTCAATGGATATGCTTTAGATGTGGTGTGAGATATAATGCTTCTCTAATAAAAAGATCTAGTTCGATGTCGATTTCTGCATATTCTTCGAGTGTGCAAGTGACAGTAGTTTCTCTTCGATCTAAGATTGTGCTTATAAAACTAGACATGCAACATGCAATCACATCATAATACTTTGTTATTGTTTATGTCAATTGTTGTGCACCGAACACGCACTAGACGTCTCAACTCTCAAGAACGTAGAATTTGAAAATATTTTACCTTCTTTTTCCTACCTAGTGAAATATTGGAATCTTCCTTGTCTAGCTACGTGTATTATTTCCTTAGCACAATGTACAACATTTTATCCAAAAATAAAGATTATTTCCAGTTATTTTCCATTATTATATAAAACCTCCCTCAGTTTTTGATGCTTTAATTACATTATGCTCTAATTTAGTTGTTTAATGGTGTCTCATCGTGGGGGGGAAATCCCTCTGGCAATGCCTAAGTCTGTATTCATATATTTTCTTAAACGTAAATTAATGGATTTATAAATTAATGGATTTATAAATATTCATGATAATTTTGTAAGAATTTTTGGATTATGTCAATGATTACGCAAATGCTTAATTATTTTGCCTTTTTTAATTTGAATAAGCAATTTGAATATCCATATATAAATGATCTAGACACAAAGTCCATATAGATTCTGAATTAGAATATCCATATATGTGTTCTTTCAATTTCATCACATTAAACTAGCAAGTCGTATACATATCTCATTATGACCTTGTGCATCTAGATTTTTCTCATTTCTCCGTGTGTTTATTTATATATTTCAGTTACGTATATTCCAAGATCAACATGAATAGAAGTTGGATATGGTGTCAAGATAAGTTGTCAGATGAATACACTAATGGTGTTAAATCATTCATCGAACTGGCAAAACATCATCTGGACAATGATAACAAGACTCGTTGTCCTTGTTGGCACTGTCGTAATGTGTATGTTCAAAATATTGATGTGGTTGAGCGGCATTTATGGGTGAAAGGATTTTCTCGAGACTATCAAAATTGGATTTTTCATGGAGAACCATTGATAGTAAATGGTGTTGATGATGATTCAGATGGCGTCCAAGATGATGTAGATGATGTGGAAGATGATGATGTGATGGCAGCATTGCAAGATGCTACAGGGGGAATGCATTTTGATGTTACTAGAGATGGTTTTCCTAATGAACAAAATACATTTAATGAAGACTTCTCAAACCTATTTCAACAAGCTGAAAAAGAGTTATATCCAGGTTGTAGCAAATTGTATGTATTGACGTTTATAGTGAAGTTAATGCATATTAAGGTGTTAAATCGTTGGAGTAACAAGTCATTTGATATGTTACTTCAATTATTAAGGGAAGCATTTCCAGAAGGAACTACGATTGGAAAATCACTATACGAAGTGAGACGTATGTTACGAGAACTTGGTTTAGGATATGAGTCGATTGATGCATGTAAGTGGGATTGTGCACTATTTTGGAAGGAGAATAAAGGTTTGGATAAATGTCCTGTCTATGCTGAACCACGTTACAAATTTCAAAATGTTAAGGGCAAACGTATTCCTCATAAGGTCATACGGTATTTTCCTATTACTTCAAGATTACAGCGACTATTTAAGTCTCGACATATCGTCATTCGATATGAGATGGCATAAAGAGAAGAGTCCCAACAAAGAAGGCGTGTTGAAGCATCCAGTGGATGGAGAAGCATGGAGACACTTTGATGAAAAGTTTCCAACATTCTTTGCCGATTCTCGAAATGTTCGTTTAGGTCTTGCTACCGATGGATTTAACCCTTTTGGTAACATGAGCACCGGATACAGTATGTGGCCAGTTATATTGGTTCCATATAATATGCCATCATGGATGTGTATGAAGGAGAATTTTTTCATGATGTCGTTATTGATACCTGGTCCACAAGCACCCGGAAAGGATATTGATGTGTATCTAAGACCTTTAATTGACGAGTTAAAAGATTTGTGGGATAAAGGTGTCACGACTTATGATGTGTCAAAAAATGAACATTTTAGAGTGCATGCAGCAGTGTTATGGACGATACATGATTTTCCAGCATACGGGACAGTATCTGGATGGAGTACAAAGGGCTATAAAGCATGTCCCGTATGTAAAGAAGACACATCTTCACAACCATTGAGAAACAAGATTTGTTATATGGGGCATCGACGATATTTACCAATACGCCATGCATGGAGGATTAATACACAAGTAGATGGAAACTCTGAGCGGAGACGAGCTCCAAGAAACTTTACAGGAGCTGAAATATTACAACAATTGGATAGAGTAAGAGAGGGGAAACCGGGAAAACATCCTGATAATGTTGATAGGAAAAGAAAACGTGATTCGTATGAGTTGAATTGGACAAAGAAGAGTATATTTTTTGAACTTGCTTATTGGTCTGAGTTGAAAATAAGACATATCTTGGATGTGATGCACATTGAGAAAAATGTGTGTGAAAATGTGGTTGGAAGAATGTTGGGTATTGAGGGTAAATCAAAAGATACTGTTAAGGCACGTATGGATTTAGAGGACTTGGGTATCCGAAAGCATTTGCATTTGCAACATCATGGTAATCGAGTTTTGAAACCAGTAGGATGTTATTCGTTGACATTGGATGAAAAAAGAGAGTTTTGTAAGTTTATAAAATCTGTCAAATTTCCAGATGGATTTGCTGCAAATATTTCAAAGAATGTGAATGCCAAGGATGGTAAGATCACAGGTTTGAAAAGTCATGATTGTCATGTTCTATTCCAACGGCTTTTTCCAATAGGTATAAGACCTTATATCAATAAGGAGGTTAGTACTACAATTACTGAGTTAGCCATGTTCTTCCAAAAAATTTGTGCTCGGAAGCTTTCTATTTCAGATTTAGATGCGATGCAAGATGGGATTGTACTTACATTGTGCAAGTTGGAAAAAAAATTTCCTCCTGCCTTTTTTGATATCATGGTCCATCTAGTAGTCCATTTACCATATGAGGCGAAGATGGCTGGACCAGTGCATACTCGTTGGATGTATCCATTTGAAAGGTAATATCAATAGTTTTGATATTTCATGTTCACAAATATGTATGTATCCACATTAATGGTTATTTTGTTTCATTTTAGAGCTTTAGGAACATTGAAAAAATATGTGAAAAATAAAGCTCGTCTAGAAGGTTCAATTGCTGAGGGATAGGTCAATAAGGAGGCATTGACGTACTGTTCGATGTACCTTCGTGGTATTGAAACTCAATTCAACAGACCAGAATGTACTAAGGGCTATGATAAGCAAAATCACTCAACTTTGTCGATTTTCACTCAACCAGCAATGCCATTTGGGAGTGTTGAATACCTCGAGCTGTCACATGATGAAAAGAAGAAAGCTTATTGGTACATTCTTTATAATTGCATGGAGTTGGAACCTTACATAACATAATGAACTTTCCATATAATACCTATAACATTAAGATGTATTCCACATGATAATACTAATTATATCATAATTACAGGGAGCACACTGAACTATTGCAAAATAGAGGTGTTGTTAACATTGATAAAATACGTGAGAAAGAACTTCCAGGTTGGCTTAAAGAAAAAGTAAGTTTTTACCAAGTCAAAGTCTTGTTTTTCAAATACAGTATTACGTAACCCTGTAATTGTTTTGCATGTATTTTTACAGATCAAGTCATCGTACTTATGCAAGGATCCTAATGTAAGCAAAGAGTTGTATGAACTAGCATGTGGACCTGATTATAGAATAAAATCCTATAGTGCATGTGATGTAAATGGAGTTAGGTATCGCACCAAAACACGTGATGCTGGACGCGTCACACAAAATTGTGGCATTTGGGTTGAAGGTGAATCTTGTGACTACTATGGGCTAATTGAGGAGATTCTTGAACTGAATTACATTTTTGACCACAAGGTTGAACTTTTTAAGTGCACTTGGTATGACACAAATTTAGCTAGGAAAAATATACACACTGACATTGGCATCACGAGCATCAACGTAACTACACATTGGTACGAGAATGAACCTTATGTGCGAGCTAGACAAACTTGTCAAGTGTTCTACGTGGATGATTATAAAATGGGTCAAAATTGGAAAGTGGTTCAAAAGTTCCATCATCGTCATGTGTTGGATGTTCCAGACAACTTTGATGAAAGAGATGGTAATGACAATAACGTTGAGCATGGTGAAAGCGAAGCTTATCAAGAAAGAAGTTCTAAAAATGTTGAGATAACATTCGAATCAATGGACATTGAGCAACTTAATCGAGAAGATGCTCAGCCAACACAAGTAATATTGCAAGACGAAGAAGTGAATGAAGATACAATGGCCGATAGTCTTAGTGATGTGGAAAGTGAAGATGAACCATTGTTACATAGTGAAGGCAGTGATGATTCAGACTCATTTGAATAATTGTTCGTTGCGTAACTGTTTTATCCAAGTCGTTCAGTGTCATCAGTTTGTGTTTGTAGGTACAATTGTTAAAGAAATTTGGTTTCTGAAGCACGTTTGCTAATATACAAGTAATTAACGTTGTAGAATTTAATAATAATATGTATTTATTTTTTTCACCGTGTTTCCTTTGCTTGTTTTCTTTGATACACATACAGATGCCACCAAAAAGAAAGTTGAAGCACATGTTACCCATAAAATCCGCCACTCCTCCAAACTCTAACAATGAGAGTCTATCTCGTCATGAACAAGGAGAGAACTCTAAGCAATCACACATTCGTATTTCAACACCCTCTACAGCTTAATCAGGTACAAACAGGACAACTCAATCTAGTGTAGATCCTACTGATTTTGTGGATACTGCTGAGCAAGAGGCATCCAATGGTATGTATGCAATGATTTTTAATATATTATGGATTGATTCTTTATATTCATCATTATTAATTATCTTTAAATATTTTTTAGGTTCTCTTCATAAAAAAAAGAGAGGAATTAGTCGTGGTTTGGCATCACAGAGAATAATGGATGCAAGTAAGAAAAAATTAGTTGTACAAGCCAGGGAAGGAGAATTACGTACCTTTGGTGAGACATCCTCGCTATTTGCCAATGAGATTGTATCATCATGCGAAACGTTGTTTCGCAACGCTTGACAGGTTGGAGTGTAGCATCTCCTCATGATAGAGAATTAGCCTATAATCGTCTTCTGGTAAGTAAATTTTGTAATTGATTTGGATTATGTTTAATATTATAATCACTGAAATCTTATTTTCTCTATGTTTAGGAAAAATTTGATGTTGATTTAAAAGATCATCAGATGGTTGAAATTGTTGAAAGACATTGTCGTGAGAGATACAAAGAACACAGAAGTGCATGTAATAAAAAATATAAACAATTGAAATTGGATGGAAAAGATCCACTACAATGTAAGCCATCAACTGTTAAATCACGAGAGGATTGGGAATGGATGTGTGCACACTTTGAAAGTGATAAGTTTCTGGTATGTTAAGTTATTATACTACTTTACAATATTGTTAATTAAAGTAGAATGAATGAGATGCCAAATTACTCACCTTACAATATTGTTATTGGTTTTAAGAAACGATCTGCAGCCGGGAAACACAATAGTTCGAAGATTCATTATAATCACCATGGAGGGACTAGATCATTTAATGCAACTAGGGAAGCACTGGTAATTCAATATGCATAATCGTTTGCACTTGTATTAATTAGTTTTTGTTACACATGTTGGCTTAAGAATAATAGACATATTCATTATAATAGACATATTGTTCTGTAATATTAGGATCTTTACATATTGTTCTGTAATATTAGGATCATTTTTCCATTGGCTTATCTATTGTAAATTATTTTGGTAAGTGATATACTTGTTTGTTATAGAGGATTTTGTGTTCGGAGTGTCGACCAAGGATTACAGGGTTTTGTTTCTGTAGTTGCTAAGTTATTTTCTTTTAGATGGAAATAAAACTTCATCTATTTGCTTTGTACAGCTTATGAAATTAATGTCTAATTGCTCGCTGATGTTTTTGGGAACTTTGTGTCTTTTAGTATAGATAGAGGCAGTGAGTAGACATCAATGTCCATGGAGAAATGTGTGTAATTTGTACCTTATTGAAGTAAGGATGGAGGTAGCTTATATTAGGATTCTGCTTCCTCAAAAATGTTTCCATAAAGTTATGTTTACTCCATATACATAAAAAATGGGAAACACAATTATAATCAGTCTTTCCCACCGTTTAGCTTGATGCTCTTTCATGTGCCTAGTCTCCTTATCGTGGTATTCATTTGAATATTCCACATAATCCTTAAAAGTAAATTGCTTTATATTTGGTTGAATTTTAACTTAGACATGTTTTGTACTTTTAATTATATTGTGGTCATCAACAATATGCTTCTAATTTGGTTGTATTATGACATTTTCTCTACCTTTTTAGTGTACGAAGGAGGAATCAGTCAGACATATTGAATTGTTTAGGAGGATGCATTCCACATTGAAAGGATGGGATAACCAACTAGCTGAGTCCCGATATGTAAGATATATCACTTATTACACAAGATCTTAGCATTAATATTATTTACTTTAACAACATTTTGATATTGTATGGCAGAAAGAAATGGTGGAGTTGCAACAATCACAAGTGGAGCTAGAAGATGAAGCAGATGTCATGGATGAAGCAGAAATATGTGCTCAAGTTCTTGGTAAGAGTGCTGGGACTATTTCTGGGATTGGACCTGCTCCGCGTAAATCATACAGAAATGCAGTTACAGCTCTCCCTAAATTGGTGCAACAATTGGAAATTCTTACCCAACGAGATAAAGAGAAGGATAAAGCTATTAGTGAGCTTACACAAAGTCTCGAACAACAGGCGTTACTTATCCAAAGCCTCGTTGCACGAATGGATATGAGTCAGCATCCTCCTATAGGATCGAACAATGATCCTCCTCCATCACCTCCACCATCGCCATCAGTTGGTGCTGCAGTACTATAATTATATTGTTGAAGTTACAGTTTATATTTTCATGGTTAAATATTAGACATTTATGATTATACTTTGACAATTAGTACTTGTTATCCGTACAGTACAATTTTCTTCTGCTGCGACATGTTTTTTGTTAAATTTAGTAATTGCGCATGTTCAAAATTGAAATGTTGAACAAATTATTAGCAGGAACAAAAAAATTTATTATAAAAGCATTTATAAAAAGAAATTATTGTCATTCACCGACCAAAATTGTAGTTGCTAATACTTACATTGTCCTTCAGCAACCAATTATTGGTCGCTAAAATTATTAATGTTTACCGACCAATTATTGGTCCAAGAAAGGTAACATTATTCACCTACCATAGTTTGGTTGCTATTTCATTATCTTCACCGACCAATTATTGGTTGTTGTTAGTTCGAAAATATTTTTTCTTAATCTATTTACCGACCACCCATATTGGTCGCTAAAAACACTCAACGACTGTAAATCGACCAATTGTTCTCTTTATCAGCGATCAAAAATCAAACCCTTTAGTGACCAATATGTGGTCGTTGGAGGTTACACCTTTAGCGACCAACTATAGTGGTCGCTGAAAAGATTTACCAACGGTGATTTAGCGACCATTAATCGACCACAAATATGTGGTCGCAAAAGACATCCAGCGACCAAAAATTAACATTCAGCGACCAACAAGTTTGGTGGCTGGATGCAGTTTTTTTTGTAGAGTCACCTTATAGCGGTCATGAACATACACATACATATGAGGGTTATTGTAACGGTCTTTAATGGCAGCTAATGTATGTGCAGATGGGATGCATGATAGTTTCCATCTCTTACATGCACAAGTTTGATAGGCAAATCAACAACATACTCTACCGATGGACATACTACATATGACTGATGGCCCCTAGACCAATCTACCTCACACTCATTTGCCATGTCAGTGATCTTGTTTAACTTTGTTTGAATTTTTGGACATAGTAGTCCTTCTACCATCTTCATCTTATGCCTTCTCATTTGAATCCTATCCATGAAACTAATCTTGATATTTATCAGCATAGTCAAAATCAACTTCTATCTATCTTCTAAGAGAATCTTGTTGAACCACTCGCACAAGTTATTCAAGAGAACGTCACTTTTCGATTTAGTGGAAAAATGAGACATACTCCATTCTAATGGATCCTTTTTCATGAACCATCTGTAGGCAGGTTCACTAAACTTCTTTATCTCCTCCATCTAAAATTTGTAATCATCAACTGTAGTGGATTTAGCGGCCCTCCATAAGTAGTCTTTTAAGAGTTTTGTCCTTGAAGTCTTTCCTAAAGAAGTTCATATACATTTGTCATACACAATATCTATGTTCAGCTAGAGCCTAGAGGATAGCTAGCACAATCACATTTTGTAATCCTTTTTGCATATCGGTAATAAAAGTTCATTCATTGATGTTATCAATTCGAATATCTTCTCCCAAATGCCTAAAGAACCAAAGTAGCCACATTCTCCCTCTCTGCAATGGGGTATATATAATAGGGAGAGTTTGTTAAATAACGCAGTCAAACAATGTATTTGATTAAATGACCTTCTTCCAATGTTTGTTGGTCAAATAGCTTTCAATTACAAAATACAATAAACAAATAATATTAAATGTTCAAAACACCATCACCATGGAAAAGACCCGAACAACCCCTTCAATCCATCAAATTCCTCAATTCATCTCCAAATCCCATCAATGTGCTCTCCCTGTGCTTATTACCCTAAAATTTTGTTATTCATTGATATTATTCTCCTATCTTTTCCAATATTTTGAGTATTTGAACAGGAATTTTGGTTTCTATATTATCTACATTGAAATCTCTACTATATTTGAAGAAAAAATGTATTTTTAGAAATCTCATGTACATTGATACTTTTATTGTTGAATATAGTACGAAATGATACTTTAGTCGATTTTATTTTTGCATTTGGTGTATTTATGTGTTGTCCACAACTATTGGATGATATGTAGTGTAGAACAACACTCTAGCTGTTATCTGTAGTTTAGAATGACACTAAAGTCGTTATCTTCCATGTAACCATTATTGATAATACAATGTGGTTAATTAAGTAATTTAAATATGATAATTATTTTCATATTACTTTGATATATACTTGAATAAGTTATTTAACTTTTTTATTTTATTTGCGGCTATGAATTCTGTAGAAATGATATGGGTACCTGTACGCTATTTTGTTGAGTTTAAATAGATTGAAGAAGACAAATATTCATAGAGTTATGTAAGGAATGATGAAGAAAATGTGGATATTCTTTATGTTCCAAGTAGAATTTTGCTGATAGACGTGTTGATGCAGAAAATGTACAAGTTACCTCATCCCGTCTTTGGATGAGAAGATGTACAATAGGTATAACGAGTCAAAAGGCTTCGAGGTGAAAGCTTTTAGCCCAGATGAAATGCAAATGAGTGATGAAATGAAAAGTTTTATTGTTAATTTGGAGAGGGGTACATGCACATGCAACTAATTTGATCTGGACCACTTTTCATGTGCACATTCTATTGCTGTAGTAAGGGATGTTGGAGATAACTGTTACAGGTGTTGCTCTCCATTTTATAGCACATTTTACTGGAAATAAGTTTATTCTGAATATATATATCCACTGTCAAAAGAGGCGAACTGAGAAATTCCTGATAATGTTCGATTAAGAAATATGATACGACCGTTGACACAAAGATAAAGTGGACATCCACAAAAAAAAAAAAAAAAAAATCAGCCGGAGATGTGCGTAAGCTTCGTAAGTGTAGTAGGTCACATTATTTGTACAGATCGTGTACCATTCATCGAGAGACATGAACGATGAAGACAAAATGACACATGCTAGTTTTTGTGGTGTTATGATGTACTGCTTTTGTAATATTGAAAAAGGATGATGGTGTTATGATGTACTACTTTTGTCATTTTGAAATGCAAACTATTTATAATGTTTGAAACTATTGATTTTGTCATTTTTTAGAATCGATGAAGCCATAAAGGAAAATGTACTATTTTTTTTGTTACAATGAAACATCACTGGTGTCGTTTTGAGTGTTTTACCTAGAAAATATAGAAATGATGTTCAAAAATCAAATATTATTGATTTAATAGAAAATTAATTTCAAAATATACATCACATGAATTATTTATATCGTGTTTACAAATGTAATGACACTTGTGGTGTTCTTTTTTTATTTTTTTTCATGTTGATTAGAGCATATCTCTTGAATTTTGTAAACGACGTGTCCATCCTGTAAGTTAAATGAATTCAGCTTATCGATTATTGGGGCTCGGACAGGTCGTGGCTACTTGTATTTATAGACAGTGCAACACAAGTGCATTTCTATTGATTTCTCCAATATTTTGCTTCTTTTCCGGCATAACGAACTTAAGCATGGACCCTCTAACTTAAGAAAGTCAGAAATGTTGATTATGTGACAAATAACAATAAAATTGACATAGATTGTATGATATCTAGTGTTGAAATCACAAATCATGATTTACATTCGTTAGAAAATATAAATAATGAGCATGTCTCTCGAATGTTGTAAACGGCATGTTCATCCTGCAACTTTAATGAGTTTCAGCATATATTTTATCGGGGCTCGGATGGGTCGTAATTGCTTATAACTCGCGCTTATAGACAGAATGACACAAGTATCGTTTAAAGGCACTTATGTCGTTCTATTGATTTCTCCAATATTTTGCTTCTATTCCAACGCAATGAACTCAAGTATTGGATCTCCCAACTTAAAAAAGTCAAAAATGTTGATTATGCGACAAATAACGGTAGAATTGTCGTAGATTGTATGATATTCAGTGGTGAAATCACAAGTCATGATCTACATTCGTTAGAAAATATAAGTAATGATCATATCTTTCAAATATTGTAAATGGCATGTCCATCTTGCAACTTAAATGAGTTCAACTTATCGATTATCGAGGCTCGGACGGGTCGTGGTTGCTTATAGTGTCATTCTGTCGATTTTTTTCAATATTTTACTTCTTTTCCGGCACAACGAACTCAAGCATTGCACCCCTTAACTTAAGAAAGTCAGAAATGTTGATTATATAACAAATAACAGTAGAATTGACATAAATTATATGATATCTAGTGGTGCAATAACAAGTCATGATCTACATTCATTAGAAAATATAAGTAATAAGCATAATTCTCGAATTTTGTAAACGCCATGTCCATCTTGCAACTTAAACGAGTTCAGCATATCGATTATCGGGGCTCGAACAGGTGTGTTGTTTAATCTCATGTTTATAGACAGAACGGTACACGTGTCATTTAACAGCACTAGTATCGTTCTGTTGATTTCTCTAGTATTTTCCTTCCTTTCCAATACAATAATCTCAAACATTGGATCCTAACTTAAGAAAGTTAGAATGATTGATAATGTAACAAAGAATGGTTGACTTGACATAAATTGTATGATATCGAGTTGGTGAAATCACAAGTCGTTGTATTGATTCGTTGAAAAATATAATTAATGAGCACAACTCTCAACTTTTGTAAATGACATATTCATCTTGCAATTGAAACGAGTTCAACTTACTGATTCTCGAGGCATAAACTGGTTGTGGCTGCTTATAATCTTTTTATGTACAAAACGACACAAAACGACTTACATGTCGTTTCATTTTCAGTAACAGCACTTGTGCCGCTCTATTGATTTCTCAAATATCTTGCTTATTTCCCAATGCAATGTCCTAAGCATTGGACCCCCTAACTTAAGAATGTCAGAAATATTGATCATGTGACAAAGAACGATTGAATTGACATAGATTTTATGATATCGAGTTGGCGAAATCACAAGTCATTGTATTAATTAGTTAGAAAATATAATTAGAGCATATCTCGTAACTTTTTGTAAACAGCATGTTCATCTTGTAACTGAAATGAGTTCAACTTATTTGTTCTCAGAGCATGGACGAGTCGTGGATACTTATACTTGTGTTTATAGATAGAATGACACGATGGTCTTTTTCATTTAAGTAATAGTTCTTGTGTCGTTCTGTTGATTTTTCCTATATTTTGTTTCTTTTCCAACACAACGACCTCAAGTATTGGATCTCCTAACTTAGAAAAGTCAAAAAAGTTGATCATATAATGAAAAACAATTGAATTGACAAAAATTATACGATATCGACATTTTCAACTCAGTAATGGCACAAGCGTCGTTCTCATGGACAAGTATATTTACAAACATAATGGTAGTTGTGTCGCCTTTACAAATGTTCTTATCTCAGTAACGACGCAAGTGCTGTTCTCATGAACACTTATATTTGCAAACACAACACTTATGTTGTTCTCATGAGAAGAAAAACGAGTCATTTACTAATTCATTACAATATAAGTAACGAGCATATCTCTCAACTTTTCTAAACGTCATATCCATCTTACAACTTAAATTAGTTCAACCTATGGTTCTCACGGCACAAAATGGGACGTGGCTACTTATAATTGTGTTTACAAATAGAATGACATTGGGGTTATTTTCTTTTCAATAACGTCACTTGTGCTGTTATGTTATTTTCTCCTATATTTTGATTTGTTTCCAACATAACGATCTTAAGCAATAGACATGTGATAACGAATGATTGAAATGATATAAATTATAATGGACTCTTATAAGTCAATAACGACACTTGTGCTGTTCTCAAGAACGTTTTCATCTAAGTAACGACACTTGTGTTGTTCTCATGGACGTTCATAAGTCCAGTAGCATCTTTTGTGTCGTTCTCATGGAAGCTTATAAATCCTGTAACGACACTTGTATCGTTCTCATAGACGCTTATAAACATTTAACTTACATAATCTAGATTAAAAAATATTTGTAATTTTATTTTCTTTAACAAAGATAATAAACAATCCATTTTTCTTACACTTCTGATTCTATTTCTTCCTATGCCTTGTGCTTACACACTTAACACTAATGAATTGTCCGTAATTTGACCAACAACAAACTTTAATAGAGAAATAAAGCCTGAAGTCTTTCTAAAAATTTCATTATGAATGTGCCTCATGATGAGAACCCAACTCCATGACTTTTGCACGGATACGTAGTTTTAACCTTTATCGGAAAAATTATCATAACCTAATATCTTCATCGTTACTTTCCCAATCAGTCACTATCAAACAACTTGCTCCAAGGACTTCATTGACTTGAATCGTATTTAATGAGCACCTGATATACGAGTTAAAATAAATCATCTTAAATGGTAATGATAGAAAGACAATAAATAAAAGAAACTAAAATTTGAAAAGACCAAAGCAAATCAATTGACATCAACCTTGAGAAAATAACATTAGCTCCAACTTCTCCCGCGACATCAACCATGGCCTGCCAATGTTGATGCATTAGAATATCCAACGAACACAAAAATCTAGACATATAATATTGTAGCAAAGGTCTAAGAATCCTTAATGAACTAGTGTCAAGCAAATAAGCAAAAAACTCTCAGAAAAACAAAGAACAAAATATAAAACTAGAATTTAAAATTTGAAAGTGTTGGAAGATCAAAATCTCAATATCTATGTCATAGTGATGTGTTCCCACATAGAAGGAGATGTTGTTTCATGTTTAGGAAGTCAGAATAAATTTTCTGCAAGATAAAAGAGGTGCCCGCTTGAGTACTTGTTTCTATTCTTCGCTTAAGCGATCATATGCAGAATTTTCCTACCACTGCTAAGTCCTGCCTCCGTTTTTCACTCGAGGGAGAAGATATGGTTGCAAGGCTTTTACCTTACTTTTAATGACCTTCAATCTTTCCTCAAAAAATTTAAACTTTAATCCACATCCAAACATCTATATACATATCTTTTCTATATAATTAAAATAACTTCAACTCCAACACCCTCTGAATACACCCTCCAAATTCGTGAACTTCAATAATCTAAATTTCTACTGCAATAACTACAATAAGGAATACAAAATAAACATAAAAAAAACTCAAATTTATGGCTAAAACAGAAATAGTATGAGAAACAAGTCACTAATTCATTATATTACGTATTTACGATTAATATCAAAATAACAAAGGGATTTCATTGATAAGTTTTATTAGTAAGTTTTTTATCACGTTATTGACACAATTTTTGTTCATAACAATGCTAATAGATGAATTCCTCTTTAACCCATCATCTTCAAAATTTGAATTGTATCAAAAATTCATCAACTTAAAAATAAAACCTCAACTAAAATTATACAAATAAACTACGAAATCATAAATTATACATTTTTAACATACTTTTTCATGTTATTCCTACACCAATTGAAGCATAAAATCACAATTCAAAATAAAAAAAAAATTGAAGAAAAATTTACCTCTTTACTATACCAATTTATAACAAAGAGGGATGGAGTGATGTGAAATAAACTTGAATGGGAGAACTTTTTGTAATCTTGAAATGCATAGGAAATTGAGGTGAAGAAGATGATGTTAGTTTGAAATTTAGAGAAAAGGGTTCATAGTGAAACTGAAGAAGAAAGAAGGAGGTGAAAATGAGGGAAATTGAATAAATATTTTTACTATTAATTGAAGGATAATTTTGTCATTTGGCCAATTAAAAATATTTTGAACTTCTTTTTTCTTTTTTAATATTGATCAAAGGTCATTTCTCCAAACACTTTATCCAACCCGGCTATTTGGCCAAATTTCCCATCCCAAAGTATTGTCGTTAAAAGTACTTAGGGTTGTGGTTATGTGATTCTAGTCTAAGGACAAAACAAAAAATACACAAAATCTAACATTTATTAACATCTCAAAAATATATTTATTATACTAGGTGCAAGCAACGTGCAATGCACGTTTGCCTAGTTTATATTTAATAATTTTGTTTAATAATTAATTTGTTATTAATAAAGATGTAATTTTTTTGGTTAATTAAATAATTAATGATGTAATGTTTATGTAATTGTTAAATAATTAGATGTGTGATTTTGATGTTGTGATGTAAGTTGGTGAGATCGAAAAAAATAAGCAAAAGTTGACAAATTTGGAGAAAAGGTTAAATTGTAAGGGATCCAAAGTTCAGGGACTAAAATGTAAATACTTAAAAGTTGTGTCAAACCTCACGATGAAGATTTGAGAATGCTCGGAGTCAATTGGATAAAGAAAGACGTCAATGGAATCAAATTTAGTCAAAAGATAATCACAAATCAATTTCCAACCGAAAAGTTATGCTCCAATGTTTTAGTCTCATATTGAGACCTATTTTTGGCATAGAAAATGATCGAATTGGATAATGATGTCTGAATAAAAGTTGTAGCCAGATGAGTTAGCTTTTCAACGCATTTTGAATCGCCTCAATCGGACATTGAAATACAAAGTTATGATAAAAACACTGAAAGAAGGTGTAGTTGCCTGTTTAAAACAAGAAATTCCGTTACATAGTCCGTTAAAACACCAAATTCCGTTAGTTTTTCCATTAAAAATAAGAAATTCTGTTACATAGCCACTTTTAATATATAGAAGATATAGTTACAATATTAAATTTAGATTTACAAAATGTGGGGCTTAACGCATACCTCCTTGTGGTCGGTTGCAAAAATCAATTCTCATCCATGGTGTTGTCTTCAAACTCCAAAGTCTGTGGATCACCCATACCTAGGAAATTTATGGCAGGAGTATGATTTCTTTGTTTTGCGAAAAATGATGAAAATTTTAGTCACAGTGAAGTGAAATTCGATGAGGCCCTTCAATTGAAATGGAGAATTCTAAAAGAAGTGTTGTTTTCACATTTGTTAGGGATGTTTGGAAAGGTTAGAGTAGTTAGGGGCCGTATGGAAGGACGAATTATTGATGTGGAGAGTTTAAGAGCCTGTTTGGTAAAACTTTTCATTTTCTACAGTAAATCAATTCTCATTTTCAACCACACATTCTTCAATAAAATAATATTTTCCATCACATCAATACTTTTTTCTTCTTTTTCAACCACACATTCCCATCATATCACTATTCAAAAATCAATTCTTCCCCCAAAAATCCCTACCAAACACACTCTAAACTATTAAATATTATCACATCAAATTTCCGTTTGTGACGTGGACAATTCCGTCAACGCCTTCAAATGAATTTCATCTCAGTGATGGATGAGTTATGTTCATGATACCTAAGTGAGTATTGAGATACATTTTAAAATTCGATTAATAAAAAGTTACACAAAAAAATTTAGTGACCAATCATTTATTTTACCTGGGGATGTCAATTTGGCTTATAGGTTCGGACGGTCGATCGAGCCGATCTGGCTCGCGACTCGATAGAACTGAGCCAAAGCTTAGGCCGAGCCCAATGTTGGAGGATTGGCTCGAACTCGAGCCCGTGAGCAAATATATATATGTGTTACCTTGCACAGAATACATACAACTAAACAACGACATCAGGCAGCTGCGTAACTGCCTTTTTAAACTAATAATAATAATAATAATAATAATAATAATAATAATGACGCCGCTCAGGTTGAGTTTAGATTTGTTAGCCGAGCAAAAACACGACTTGATTCGGACCAAAAAAATTCGAACCATTTTTACTTGAACCAATCTCAAACTCTGTGTTTCGATTCACTAACTGACTCGACTCGATTAGATCATACCCGATTCGACTCGTTAACATCCTTAATTTTACCCTCGTATAGTCGTATATTCTGAAGTTCGAAGACCGACCGAGCCGTAATAGTGCAGAAAAAATAAGCTAAAACCTAGTAGTCATTCTCCATTGCACTAAAAACCTGCAAAACCCTGCAACCGAGGGAGATAGCAACTGAGCAGCGCCAATAACATGAATTCCGTCGAAGAATCTGATGTTGGTATACTTTGTTATATCTCGCAGCTTCCTGGCTTCCGTGGAATTCTCAAGCAAAGGTATCTCTTCGCTCTCTCCCACAATATTTGCATACATCAAATGTACTTGTTTTTTTTTTTTATTAAACTTACGACGATTTTTAGAAATTTATCTAAATTAATTTCCTTAAACGGCTGAATTGTGAACGGGAATGCAATTGTAGAAGCGCCTTCTGATATATTAGTTCAAATGAAGTTCAAATGAGGGGACCATGTACTGAAATACCCGGGAAGAGTGTATGAATTTTTCTGGCAGAGTGTTTAAAGTTAAGCTTATGTGTATCAAACATTTGAAAAAATTGATGAAGTTGTCTGCAGATTCATTCATATTGTTAGATAAAGAATTTTAAGAGAGAAAATACTCTTCATGTTTTCTCTTATTCCTGTAAACTTGGTAAATTCCTTAGTTATATGCTTAGATTTATATAAAAAAATATCAACTTGGATATCATTTAAAAATGGTAAAATCCTTGCACTTTTTTTTTTCCCCAGATATTCCGATTTTATTGTAAATGAAGTGGGTTTGGATGGAAATGTTGTGCATTTAACCTCATTAGAGGTTCCAGCAGAGGTATGCAGTGAAATTCTATTTTTCTTTTACCGTTATCAGTGCCATCTATATATTTTTGTTGTACAGATGCTATATTATGGATTGTTTTGGTTTAATAGATTTCTGAGGAAAAGGAAGAAAAGACCACTGTTCAATCGAATAACAATTATGCCACCGAGATGGAATCTTTTCTAGCTCTTGCTGGTGACTCTGATGCGGAGAAGCTGAAAAGTTTTGTAATTCAAATTGCTTCTCATGTAAGCGATGAAGACATGTCCATTGTTCTCTCTCCGAGCTCTGATAAAGCCCATCGAACGGTACTGGTTGACAAATTTTGTGGTATCTTATGTATGTTAATATTTATATACATTTTCTTATTACTCATACTAGAAACTAATGATTTTCAGGCAATTCATAACTTTTTCAAGCAGAAATTGAATTTCCTTGTTACTGACACAGTAGATGGACCTGATAGTTCATCAAAATGCATTCGGGTGAGGTTGAATGCAAGAGGAAATAATGGCAAGGGGAGGAACACCAAGAAAAGGAAAGATCGAGGTGATAAGGCCTATGATAGTAGAGGTTCAGATAGTTGGCCAGAAAATCTTGGAAAATTCCTTAGGTAGCGTTTCCTCTGCATATTCTTCTCTTATTTCATGCATATGAATGCCTAATTCCTGATCGTTACGATAGTACAATATTCAGTGGCTGCATAATATTTCTTATTCTTCTTAAATATTCTGAATTATGCTATTTTAGGCACAGGGAATATAGCAGTTTGAAAATTGCAATGAATCTAAAAAATAGCACATAACACATTAACAAACTAATCATTACATTACAAGACCATCCACAACTATAACTAAAAGACTAAAACTTGCTTTGTTGCGGATCTTTTATTGTCCTGCTGCTTATGTTTGAGCCTTTGCCGACGATTCTTGATGTGCATGCCGAGGTAAGATGAAAATTACTTCCAAGTGATGAAAATTATAAGCGTTCTGCTGAATGCTGATTCACATTGAAGATGGAGATCTTAAACTGTGTGATTATGTTATATGGTGCTTATTCTTCCTTTGATGATCCTGAACGTGCCGGGAATTGACTTCATAAAGTGACTACTTGACACTGTTCCTGTACTATCCAGGCTTGGAACTAATGCCTAGTTAATTGATTGGCTCATGCTTAAATTTGAGTTAAGTTTTTAATATAGCATATTTATTTCCCTAGGCACAGTGGAGTTTTGGAGCCTCGATCCAAATTTTGTGGAACTACTTTTGTTGTTTATCTCATCGAAGTCAGTTGAGAAAACAATGGACACAGTGGTACAGATTTAGTTGGAAACAATATAACAATAAACATCTATTTTAGGTGTAAAAATAGACACTAGAGTCAGATTTTTTTTTTTTTTGCCATAATTATTAGTTTAAGTTAGGAAATTTTCTACTATCTTTTTAACAACTGTCCATTATTGGTATTTTATGTATAAAAAGAGTAGCTTTTCTGAATTATGTAGCCAATTGATTTTGTCGTATTTCGTGATACTAGAATTTCTCCTCAAGTTTCTCTTTCTAATTCTTGTTTTTCTCATGCCTTTCACACTCTTTAGCATTCTGCATCATATATACTCCCTTTGACTATTTTTGGTCGCTCAAGAAGCTAAAATTAAAAAGTTGTGCTTTCTTGTTGGACTCATAATTGCGTGAGTTTTGCATGCTTTCAGTTCTTGTTCAGAATACTCATCTCCAAATGGTTTGAAGATGCCTATTGCAATATCCCTGAAGAAAGAATCCCAATTATTTGCCTTTGTATCAGTTATATATATATATATATATATATTCTTTTCCAATTTGATTCACATTCTGACTCTAATAAGATTAATGTGTATTTGACCTACGTTGACCAGACAATATTTTCTGCTCTAACAGGGTTCTACCCTTATTCATAATAACTAGTTGGTTTCAACTGAAATTTCTTGTTTTGAAGCTTATAAAACATTTTAATTTGGTCAGAGTGTTATTGCTAAGGGGGTCTTGCAGTTGTGTAAAACTAAAAGGAATTTTCACTGTATACTGATAGGTTTCATCTCTACAAGGAGAATAAGGATACACAGGAGACATTAGGCCTACTTGGAAAGATGCTTGGGGTTCAGGTATTGCATATATTTACTGACTTATCCATCTGATTCAATGTTAAAGCCAAACCACTGAGTTGATCTCTAAATGGTTGTATCTACTCGACTTTGTTGGTTGATGGATATTACTAACTATGAACGAACAATTTAAACTGCACATTGATTTATGTTTTTGGACTTTCAATTTTTTTTAAATAAAGTTTTTTTAAATTTTGCTGCGAGAGCCAAACCACTGAGTTGATCTCTAAATGGTTGTATCTACTCGACTTTGTTGGTTGATGGATATTACTAACTATGAACGAACAATTTAAACTGCACATTGATTTATGTTTTTGGACTTTCAATTTTTTTTAAATAAAGTTTTTTAAAATTTTGCTGCGAAGTTGATTGATCTTTTCCTTTTTTCTCTCTCTATCTTTCTATTTTGGGCAGCCCAGATCGTTTGGGTTTGCTGGCACGAAAGATAAGCGCTCTGTATCGACTCAAAGGGTATTTTCTTTCATATCTATATTGGTGCATACAACTCTCTTCTTTGACTTGTTTAATATCGATTGACAATTTCAATCATCCTTTTTCGGAGTTTTTTCAGTTGGATGACCAAATTACTGTTACTTGGCTAGAATCCTAATCTACTTTTTGTATTCAAATATCAGGGATCTTATTTGTATTCAGGATATATGGGATCTTTTGGGGGCCAGTCGTAGATATAAACCTTTTCACAGTAGTATTAGTTGCTAAGAAAATTAATATTGGTTGATGGGTTTTATGATAAGGATTCAATTTCTGATGATGCTTCATTGTCGGTGCAAGTATTGAAGAAAATCATGTATAGATCCTTTCTTCTCCCAATAACAACGGCACAAGCCTTGTTTCCATCAAATTTTGTGTCAGCTACATCTATGTTTAACATCATTCCATTCAGATAATTGCTAAATCTACTAGAGGATCTAAAGTAACCACAATAAACTAACTAGAATATTAGCAACAACAGCAATCTAGTCTTGTCCTCTTTCCATTACAACTGTGATCAGATGGAGCACGTGGCTAGTATGGGGCACACCAGAGAAATTTGTATTAAGATTCATGTCATGGATTTTACACTTGCTTTAATCCACTGTAGCCTCCTTTTGTATGGGCTTGGTAGCGGCTATCCATAGGGGAAAACATTGTTAAAAGATGAAGATAAGAAATAATTAAATTTGGCATATAGCGCTCATGAAAAACAGAGTTTCTTGCAACATATCCCTTGCTAATCAATCTATCTAAAAAAGCTGTATATGCAGCCAGATGCTGGTCAGTTCAACATTTTATATGTAAATTGTAGGTATTCTTGAGTTAGCTTTAGATGGATAAGAGAACAATTGCACTGTCTATGCTTGATCATTACTTGTCTTTGAAGCAATTGAGAGTTGGCTGTTTAATCTATTATAAAATTCCGAGTGAACAGTGCACTTCATGGAAGCTGGAATATGAAAAATTGATATGCTAGCTACTTTTTGTATTGATACGAAAGTTCCTAACTAATAGATGTGATTGCTCAATGTGTTCTTTTGAAGTGAATTGCATGGCAACCTAGAGTTCCTTCTGTACAGAGGAGAAAGTGGATTACCAATTCTTTACAGATTAGAGGAGATTAAGGAAGAAGGCAGAAAAGAAATGGATCTTGCTGATTCGGAACAAATTGAATGCGAATGGTATTTGTCTTTTGCATGTAAAGGAAAAAGAAAAATGAGTATTATTGTAACAAATAGGTTTGACGAAATAGGATGAAGTGGTGATTGTTGGAAAGAAGACGACCTTGGTAAGAGTCGAGTTCTTCTAAATCAGCATTATATCCTAACTTATTTCTTTCCAGTAGTCAAGGATATAATAATTTTTCTTGGATCTGTTGGTTGATAAAGACAGAATAACCGTCTTTTGGTAAAATATGATAAAGAAATTAAGAATGTAGTGTCAGCAGCATAGGATTCTGTGATCAACTTTTTCTGATACTTTACTACAATACCTCTCAACAGATTCAAATCCCATTTTAAGATATCCTAGATAGTATTCTCATCTGTTTATATTTCGTTATAATTGATATATTCCTTAAGCAGTGAGCATGGCAGACTTTGTTGTTAGTTCTAAATACTTCCTACACTTACAAGCTCTCTGGATGTATCTGTGTTTGCATCATAGGTAACTGTTTTCAAGCAGCGGGCAAGTAGATTAGCTGCGCTTAATGAAAGGTTAATTGGTATTAAAGTCGGAGACTTTTGGTAAGAGCCTTAGAGTTTTGTTAGTACATTTTATGACGTTTGCAGCATTTTATGACTCAATTACCCTGCAGCTATGTTAATGATGGACTTGTTCTTGGGCAGCTCCAAGGAAACCTATTCACTGTTACATTAAGGTAAAATACATCAACAAATATTTGTTTATCTGTGGACATCGAACACTAGCGCAATATTTCATACATGGATGTTCAATTGAAATTTTGTACATCTTTAGGGGAATCATAGCTGAAAGTGAAGATATTATAAGAGCTTCCACTACTGCCTTGGGAAAGCATGGATTTATTAATTACTTTGGCTTGCAGGTCATTCCTGGATTTACCTCCTCTTGAAAATTATACCTTTATGTTCTCTGTTTTTCATGCTGCTTCTATTCTCTTCATATATGAAATAAGATAGATTAGAAGAATTTGAGGTGGAGGTAAGTATTGTTTCCTAGCCATTTGGTAATTGATTGATGGTGGTGTGGAACTGAAGGAGAATAATGCAAAGGCCTTTGATATAGTAGATTCCTAGATGCAAATTTGTTCATGATGTGAAACAAATTAAAAAATGCAAAGTCTAATTCGGTATACAACTTTAGAAGGTTTCAAGTAAAAATTAACGAAAACATTGTAAATTATGTACGTTAGTCCTCGATTAACCCCTCCCTTCCTCCTCCCTCTGCCAAATCTTGGGTAGAATTGCACCAGAAATTTAGATTATGGTATAATTTCAATTTCTATTAAAAATTTGGAAACTGAAGTTAATGTCTTGGAAGCGTTACTAGAGCTTACATAGATTTCAGGGACTAAAAATGTGAATGCATGCCTGTTAGTCTTTCATTGAGCCTTCATTGAGTTAAGTTTTACACGAGCTTTTGATAGGCTGCATCAATCCAAAAAGGCTTGATGTTTTTGCCAATGGGAGGAATGCATAACCTTTTTTGGATTCTGACATCTGTTTCAAGATTTAGAGCATTCTCTGTAATAATGATGTGTTGTGTATTCAGAGGTTTGGAAGCAGTTCTGTACCAACTCATCTTGTTGGAGCAACTTTACTTCGTGGGGATTGGAAAGCTGCGGTCGGCATGATTCTAGATCCAAGAGAAGGAGATATCCTTATACATTTATTGTCTCTGACTTTATTTAAATTTTTATCTTCCTGTCACATGCTTGCATAGTGCATACTTCCATACAATAGCAACTATTAGAAGAGCTTCTATAATTCTATCGAATTGTCATATAACCATGTTCTCTATAACTTAGATTTTAATACAAAAAGATGCCACAAGGAAGATGAGGGAATATTACAAGGAGAGTGGAGACATAGAGGGGACCCTAAGACAGTTACCTCGACATCTGGTTGCAGAACGTGCTATTGTAAGTTTTTATTTGTGCAGTGCTTGATCTCTCTTATTTCAGTTTTTGGCGTTAATATGTTACTAAGATTTTTATGTCATGGCCCAAAATTCTGAATATGTACCAACCATAAATTCCAAAGAACTGAAGGAACCATAAATTATCAACCCACTCTGTTTATGCACAACTTATCCTTCTTATCTTGTGCTTTGCAATATTACATTGAATTTTGTGTTTATTCTCTTTTGAACCTGAGGATTTTTTCAGTCATTGTAGTTCTACTAAATAGGCTGCATTACTTCTGAAGTTTAAATTGTGTGCTTACAATCACGACTTGCATTTTTCTCCTTTTTTGCATTTCAGCTCCAGTGTCTAAAAAGGAATCCTGGAAATTACTTACAAGCTTTGATGGGTATACCGAGGACGCTAAGAATGATGTAAGTGATTGTTCCAGTGGAATATACGCTCTTTCGTGGTGTATGGATTTAATATTTAAGCAGTGTTTTTCTTCTTGTCTGCTATATGCAAATTATCATTTACTTGAATCTTATCGCATGTGTTTGTGGGATGCATGCTAACTATGGTTCAGCTGGCTAACTGTTATCATTCAGCATCTTGGTTTTCATTTTCATCATTTTTTTGGAAATGATTTTAGGTTTTGTGCATGAACCTTCATTGATTCTGGAGCGTGGGTGCTTGCTTTTGGATCATTAGCATGCTCTATCTACTTGTTTGAAGTTTTATATGGTAGAATGAGATGATTTATCCAACAATGAAATTAAGAGGCCCTTAGGATTCTACACTGGAAAAATTCTGATGTGGTGGTTTGATAGACCCCATTTCCATAGCTGCAGCCAAATCATCCACATTCCAGAAGGTTCACTAGTTAGTTAGTAGGAGGGGTAAAAATGTAACAGGCTGTAGTAAGGATTGCCTATAAATAGAAGGGAAAATAACAGGAAAGGCATGCAAAATATTGAGTATTGGTTCATCCAATTGGGAGACTACCAGCTTCTCGAATTGCTAGAATTTATCTTTCATTCTCAGTGCAATTCAGTCATTATTTCAATATCAATTCCCAGTTGTTATTTTTCATACAATTGGGTTCCTATCAAATTGGTATTAGAGACATCGATCTGAGGGCAATGGCAAGGGGTTATGGATTGGATTCGGTAGGTAGACTAGATGTAGAAATATTCTATGATGGCGATCCAAATTGGTGGCTGAGGAAAGCAAATGAAATCTTCTCAAGGAACCAATTGTCAGAGAGGGAAAAAGTGGAAGCAGCTACGGCATGTTGGTTAGGTGAAGCTTGGGATTGGTTTCAGAAGGTAGATCGAGAACAACCTGTGCAAACTTGGAGAGAATTGAAAGGGTTGATGCTTGACAGGTTTCGGCCATCTCAAGATTCCATGAAGCAGAGGAGGGAGGTAATGAAATCTGATATTCAGAGGGACATGGCAGCAACAATGAAGGAGCTCGACTTGATGATCGCAAAAATGGGAGGCAGAACAAGGTCAGGTAGTGATGAAGCTGGCCAACCAAATGACTGCCAAAGTAAAGGAAGCAAAATAGAATTAATGACGAAGAAATTGGATGGACAAAAAGAGAAGGAGACGAAAAAAACACGCAATCAATCGAGCTGAAAGCACTGCTGATTTTGAGATTCCATTAAAATCCAAAGTGGCGGAAGAAAGTGCAACTGTAAGGATTCACCTGGACGAGTCTGAGAAATTAGAAAATCAAAGTCGGCCAATGAAAAAGCCAGTGTTCGTTGGGGGTAATCTGCACGCCTAGTCTTGTAGAGGAGAGGAGAAGAGGCGGATCTGGGTGAAACGGGAGGAAATCGAGATAATGATGATGAAGAAACAGAAGAAATTGGGATTAAAATTGGGGCTGAATTTCATATAAAAGATCCTATGGGCTTGGTTATGAAATTGGACCAAGGAGTTAAGGACTGCAAAACACAGGCTCAATTTAATTTAGTCCCAAATATGAATATCACCTCTCATGTTTTCCTTCATCACCGGCATCACGTGAATTATAATCACAGGTCAATACCCATTTTTGTCCCAAAAAGCATTGTCGTCACCATACTTCCACCCACGCCAATGGAAAAAGGTCCTCCAATTAACAGGTTAAATGAAACTCCGGCGTCTATGAGAATTATGTTGAAGGCATCCACAAAAAGAGGGCAGAGGAGTACAGAGGCACGTTTGCAAAGGGAAGAAATCGTGCGACTGGAAAATTGAGGTCGTCGACTGGAGACTCTGGTTTCTGAAGAACCAACCAGTAATTCTGAAACTCCACTACAATATATGAAATTGGTATAGGTGCAGATAATTGAAACCACAGAGAAGAACTGGGAAGGAAAGAGACATGATCGTGGGCTCGAAATGCCGATTTCTGAGGTACTGGTAGCTCTATTGCCTGATAAAGAACAGTCGGTAAGGAATGGACTGACCGTTACTTCGCCGGAAACCACCCACGCATTTGAATTACCACCTCAATCGAATGAAATTTGGGTAAATAGAGTCAACCGAAATCGACCTGAGGTAACCATCGACGACTGGAAATCAATTGAAATTTTACCATTACCACCGCCGGAGGAGGGGAAGAGATTGGAGCATGTTGTGGAAAGGGTACATGGAAGTCGGCTGAATCACGATAAGTGTAAAGGGAAATTACTGGAGCGGATGGGTTTAGATGTTGACAAGAAGCTGGCCTAACAAGTAAACTACAAAATTTCATTTAAGCAAGTCCAAGACGTAATGGGCCTAAATAAAAAGCCAGCTACCTTACACGTGAGAATAGAAGAGACAGGAGAAATAGTCTGGGAAATGGATGCCAATGGATTTGGATGGGAAGGCGGCCACAAAATTGGATGGATTTTTAATACCGACAATGATGTGGAGGTGGGCGATATGCTGGGATTGTTAATTAATTCGATAGTTGCAAAAGAAAAGGGAGTCGCGGAGTTGATTAATGATAGAACTTCCCACCATTGCACCCCAATTTGCCAGTTTCATCGGTGGGAAAACCTGCAAAGGGGTGCTGCCACAGGTTATGGAATCTGTATGACTAACATTTTAATGGTTCATCAACAACTTTACATGTCCAGATTCACCAGCTGCAGCCATTAGATCTACTATTGCAGCAGAGAAGAACCTTTTCCATCAGCTATACAGTTCAGCATCAGATTTGCAACAACGTCCACCTTGAGGACAAGGTGGATTTCGAGGCGACGGGTAATGATAGACCCCATTTCCACAGCTGCAGCCAAATCATCCACATTCCAGAAGGTTCACTAGTTAGTTAGTAGGAGGGGTGAAAATGTAATAGGCTGTAGTAAGGATTGCCTATAAATAGAAGGGAAAATAACAGGAAATGCATGCAAAATATTGAGTATTGGTTCATCCAATTGGGAGACTACCAGCTTCTCGAATTGCTGGAATTTATCTTTCATTCTCAGTTAATTCAGTTATTATTTCAATATCAATTCCCAGTTGTTATTTTTCATATAATTGGGTTCCTATCATGGTTGTGGTTGAATATGTCAAATATACTCAATAAAAGATTCTATGCCCCTCTATGTGAGAGGTTCTCTCATTAAATATGACTAAAATAACAACTAAATATGGAAACAATAAATTACAATATTAATTAATGGTAAAAACAATTTATCTATATCTAATACTATTATAATAATATAATCGTAATCTTCGACGATCTTCGGAATCTTATTCAAGCTCGTTGAAATCCCCCCTCTAATTGATGCTGATAAAAACATCAATTTGCAATCATGAACTGGTGACGGTGACAATACTTGTGCCAACGAAGAAGAAATCTAAAGCAGAGCAACCAACTACAAAAATTAGTGACGACGAGAGACCAAAAATAACAAATAGTGTAGAAAAAACAAAGAACTACTCCAAAACCACTCCAATAACACTCCAAAGATACTCCAGAGAACTCACTCCCCAAGAAGAATTTCCAAAAGAAATTCACGAAGTGTGCCGACATACACAGTGAGTTCTATCTGTCGGGAGAATTTAGTCGAACACCTAATTCGTGTTCCGACAAAAGTTCTAACGCCAAAAACACCGCTCAAAACTCTAGATGCTGCAGGTGGAAGAAATCCCACAAAACTGCCAACACGAAAAAAACCAAAGATGATCCTCCTTTGAGAATCCAAAACCTTTGATCATCACTTGAACAACCAAAAAAAAACTCCACGATCTGCACTCTCACGTCTCTCTCCTCCTTGTGAAGAATATTATAAATTGTATATAATAAACTTGTTTCTCATATTACAAAGTAAAATACTCTATTTATAGGGTTATAAATAACTTTAAAAGGAAAGATTGCATAATAATTATACAATCAACTATTAAGAAAAATAATCCTACACTATTGGAAAAATATCATTGAGTTTATTCTTTCCATTTCTTCAACATCCTCCCTCAAACTCAATATGGTGTAGCAGCAATCAAATTGAGTTTGAAAGATAAATCGATCCAATCAAATCTTCAAAACTGCTTGTATGTCAACCAAGCCGAACAAATAACTCAAAGTTGATGATAATGAAAAATCATCATTCACCAATCTGACCAAACCATCACCAAGACTTGGAGAAATCAGATGATAGTCAATCTCAATACGGGTTGGAGAGGAAGAAGGAATACTCATATCTGCAAGTAACCAACGCATTCACTACTAAACCAAATGAATGCAAATTTCATATCCAAATTAATTTGATGCAAATTTCAAATTCCAGCTCGACAAATACTAAATCAACTGGATGTAAATTTCAAATTTCGGATACACCGAACCAACAACAAATCAAATTCCAGATGAACTGAACATATACTAAACCAAATTTCAAATGAACTGGATCAAATTCCAGATGAACTTGACATATATTAAACCAAATTCCAAATAAATCGGGCCAAATTACAGATGAACTAGACATATATTAAACTAAATTCCAAATGAACTGGACCGAATTCCAGATTACCAAAAATTGAAGAAACTCCAAACAAGCTTAAGAGGAGAAAATGCCCAACTCTCATATATTCCACAGTAAAATCAAACCAATTAAATAATTGGCCTAATTACTCCAACAGCCCAATAAAAAAAAATAAAAACAACATTAGTAGTCGGACAAACGGCTCAAGGCCGTTCGGCGGAAACGAAATTCAAAGGTTAATTTGTTTAGGATCGAAACCGTTTTGATACTATGTTAAATATACTCAATAAAAGACTCGATGCCCCTCTATGTGAGAGGTTCTCTCATTAAATATGACTAAAATAACAACAAAATATGGAAGAAATCAATTACAATATTAATTAAAGGTAAAATCAATATATTTATATCTAATACAATTATAATAATATAATCGTAATTTTCGACGATTTTCGAAATCTTATTCAAGCTCCTTGACAGAATATCTTATAAATCAATTTTTTGTTACGTATTTTTCAGTTTACATGCTTTTGGTGCTCACCAAATGAGAACAGAAGAATGTGAAAATTAAGAGTCAAGCTAAATGTTGTATTCTGTCCCTGATTCTTTGGGAAAGGTTATCACACTTCTGTTGGGGGTTAACACACTTCAGTTATACAAAGGCTAGGGCATGTTTAGGCCTTCACTTGTTCTCTTCTCTATCCTTCCTCATTTTTTTCTTTCTAGTTTTCATGGTTGTTCCGTGTTTAAAACAATAGAAGAAATTGTAAAATGTTCTGAGCTATGAAAAAACCAACTCAAAAGCTGATGCCAGTATAAAAAAGGTCCAGAAAAAGCAAGATTATGGAGCGCACGCCTCCTTTCCTGAGGCTTATGCAATAGGCGTGTGATTATGTCTAGGCATAAGCCTTGACAAATAGCACCCTAGGCATTAGCTTCTAGGCTCTTAATTAAGGCCTTTCATGAGGTGCGCTTGAAAGTGTAAGCTTCAGGTCCTTGGAAAGCAAGGAGCTTGCAAGTAAGGGGAGGGTACAGATGGAAGCTTTTGTTAGTTTATTATCTTTTTAGTTGAAATATAAAATTTGAAATTTATGAAGATAATGTTCAACTTTTCAGGTTCATACATAGTTATCAGAGCTACTTGTGGAACCATGCCGCAAGCACGAGAGTACAAAAGTACGGTATGTAGTTTTCCTCGGTTTCTGTTTTAGGCTTTTAAGGTCATTCTCTTTTTCTGAAATTGTTGCTAACGGAACTTGGTTTAATAATGGAGCTCGGCCACACCGTTCATCTCTTTGATGTAACTGATTATGCAGGTTTTAACCAGGTTATCTTGGGTGATTTGGTATACTGCAAAGAACAAGATACTAAGAATGAAACAAGATCTGTGAAACTGGAATTTGAAGATGGTAGTAGCAATGAGGTCGACATTAATGGTCATTTTGATGATATATCTGTAACTGAGCTTCCTGCAGAGCAAAGTATGTCAGTGAAGGTAATGTTATCATGTTGCATATGGGTTCTATATCACTTTTATTGTTGAGACAACAATGAAAACTGATTAGTATAATGTTTAATGTGACGAGAAATGTTAAAAATCTTTTTCAAGTTGGAAGGAATATGAAATGTTTTAAAATATTTTCCTTTATGCCAAACGCCGTACTCCAACTTGGCTCCTGCCTATATACCACATGGGACAAACGATTTTGAACTAATCTTGAACTATAGATAATGAAAGAAAAGCAGTCTTAATCAAGATCACTTCCTGATCAATGTACAAAACCTTTATCTAGAGATTAGCTAGAAGTTTACCTTATCACCCTTTGAAATGTGAACAGATAGGTAAGAAAAGTGGGATGGAAATATAATTGTGTGCTAGTTGTACCAGTTTTCTGGCCTAGAGGTTTTGGGTATTTAGGTGCCATTCTCTTTGGCGTTTTCGAATCGTTTTCTGTTTTCGATTTTCCAAAACAGTGAAAACGTGTTCTCTTTCCTGTTTTCGAAAACACATTTTTGAAAACGAAAATAAGATTTGTATAGAAAACACCAAAATGATGAAACTGTTTTCAAGCCAAACCCACCCAATTTTCCAAAACACGGGAAACAATTTTCGCCACTGTTCATTCTTCAGCCAAAATTTTCACCAGAAACCCCCACTGCACCTCCACCACCAAAAGCACCACCAGAAACTCCCACCACCATAGCCAAAATCGGCATCCTAGAAATACCCCCACCGCCACAGTCAAACTCCCACCACCATACCACAATCGGCATCCCAAAAATACAACCCCTGCCACACGGACCAACCATTTTTCCGGATCTGTCTGCTTCAATTCCTCATCCCCACAACGTTGAATCATAAAATTGGCCCCAATCGAGTCTTCAGCAGGCACACAGAACCATGGGTATGTGTCAATTGCAACAATTAATTCAGCAACAGCTCCAATTTTCGAATCCACTGCCACCTTCCCCTCACCTCCATTTCCCAGTCGTCCCCTTCCCCTCACCTCCACACACAGCACGCACGCAAGAAAATGGGTCGTGTGATTTGGGCACAGCGTAAGGGAGCAGGATTCGTTTTCAAGAAGAGGAAGAGAGACGGGAGGAAGAGAGACGGACCGGAGAGAGAGAGAGACGGGAGAGAAGCGAGACGGATGAGAGAGAGAGAGAGAAAGAAAATGTGTTTAAAAGAGAACGGATTTTTGAGTTTTGAGTTTTTCAAAACAATTTTTCAAAATGACAAAAAGAACACATTTTCAATAATCTCAAAATGGACAGTCAAAACACAAAACTCAAAAACAAAGAGAACAGCCCCTTAGTTTCTGTATTATATGATTTTCTGTTGCTGATGTTGCCTACAATGTGCATTACATCTATGTTTATGTACACAGACCAATTTCAAGAAGTAAAAAAATCTCTATTTCCAATCGAACTGGATTATTAACTTCAGACTTAACTGAGATTTCGACACCTCCAATCTAGTAGAATCTTGATCTTATCTGGAATTAACATCATAATAGAGCTCTGTGAACTTTATGACATGATTCTGGAAAAACAAACTGAGTTCATACATCTGAAGTTTACTCGGACAGATGGCGTTCCTCTAGACCAAGCTACCGTCATTTGAAGAGCTCTGAAGATAGGCGTCCTAAATCATTTCCGCTTAGGATCTCTCCTGTGAACAAAGCCTGCTAGATGTCTAACCACAATTTCAGACATCATTCCTTGACCTCTAATTACTTATATACATTTAAGTATTCCGAAACACGTTTGGGTAGTAACATTTGATAAAACTTCTTCTAGATTGATCTCTCTCATCATCTTAGACTCATTTTCTTTATTGTTTGCAACCCATTAGGTCTATTACCACTTGGCTGCAGAAAGTAACACTAATCTTGTTTAGCATCACAAGAAACTGTTTCCCACGTCCTTTGCTTAAGAAAAATGATCCAACTTTTATTTGAGGTTTCTAAGTATCTTGTAAATCCAAGTATGCACTACGCATATGACGACTCTGAAATTCAGTCCTTCTATCATACAATGTTCCAAGTGAATGTTGTTCATGTTACATGTCAAATCTACTAATGGACAATGGTATGAGAGGACCAGACTTTCCTTATCTTGGCCAATTCAATTATGGTGATAAATCCCTTGTGCACTTGGATGCCTACGGTTATGAAAGCACAAATCTTTGGTTAGAGAAAACCATTATACTTATACACTATAGTAGGGATTCCACACAACCATGCTGCCTCAGGTCCAAGGATCATATGCACAACTTTTGGAATAATTCATCGACAACATTTGAAATATCGTTGTGCCTAGTTCAATGAACTCGTTATCTGACAAGCACCATGATCACTCTGATATCCCTGTCGATTCTATGAAACTTATCGTCCTATCTAAAGAAGTTGTATAATGTACTAGCAATTACTAGATAATTGGAGCCCAGTTGACTGTTCTGAGACCATGAACCTTTTCATTATCCAATGTCAAGAAATGCATGTTTCCTTTCTTAACATGTATCTCCTGAAACTTAGATCTATCAACTTATTGATAAAACATAACAATGAAATATGAACGAGAGCATCTTGCCCAATGATGAGTTTTAATAATGGTAGAAAGTTTGCTTAGAAATGCCACGTGATCGGCTTTAGGACATATATGATACAACAAACAAGAATAACCTAATGAAAATAGTGCAGCACAAGTCGAAAGCCATTGTATACGACTAGTAAACTGGATATTCGTTAAGCTAGCCTAAATGAATTTTTTTAGATAGTACATTCTATAATTAAAACAATCTTATAAGCACCAAGGATTTGAGAATTTGAGATATTTCAGGAGCTGAAATATAATTTTTTTTTATCTTGGCATGTGTTATCTTCTTCTCTCTTACATAGTGATTTGCATGTCATTTAGCTTTTTGTGAAATTGAATATCTAATATGGTACCTACTTTTGGACAGGCATTAAATGAGGATGATATAGTTGCTGGAAATTATACAGTTGATGATATTGTACTTCCTTTGCCTGGGTAAAATAATCTGACCTTGTACTTAGGTTGAACTGCTAATCCAATTTCTTTTCTTTCTTTCTATTTTTTCAGTCAATCACACATTCATTTTCTTTTCTTTTTTGTTTGTTGGAGGAAGGGGGAGGGTTGGTGTTATATGTAGTTTTCTGTGGTTTCTTTGACAATGCTTTTACTGCAGGTCAAGGGTTATTTATCCACTGAATGATATTGGGAAAGTTTATCTGGACTTGGCAAAGAAGGTGAGGTTCTCTATAAACTATTCATTGGCTTCTACATTTGATCTCCATATATATATTTGGTGCATGTATATGTTTAAGGTGACTGATATTATAACTAAGGGTATGTTCGTCAAGGTGTTTATGAATAGGTAAATGAGTGGTGGAGAAATGACTAGACTTATAGGTCTTAAGAAATGTGTGAATGAAAAGTAGATTGACCAAGTGTTTTTTGACCAAGGTGTTTATACACACCATAGAAACACTTGTCCCAACATATGCAAAGATAAACCTGTAGCTGTTTGCACTGCTTAATTTCACTTTGACATTTATTAGTCATGTAAGAAGTCCAATATCAATTTGCTTTGTTCCAGATTTAATTAAATGGGATAGGCATGCATAAGCAGTCGCCAAGTGTCTGGTAGGAAGGCTGTACCCACATTATCATTGTTAAGATTGTCTCTTCTCATTCTTATTAGTTTGTTAATTATTATTATTTTTTTTTAAATTTTGAGACTGCTCATCAAAAAGCCTGTTCAGTACACAGATGGAGTGGCTCGTTGTTTGCTTTCTTAGTGATTTTAATTAGTGCACATCATTCTTTCTGAATTTAATACATCAAGGTTGAAACCAGAAACTTTACAGCACTTTGAGGCATTAAGACAGGATAACAGAAGAAAATCTGACTATTGCTCTGCAAGTGTTGTAAGGTTAGGTCATCATCTAGTCCTTCATTGACCCGAAATATTATTTTCTAATAGCATGTTTGGGACTTGTTTATAGACAATCTAAATTAAAAAAAAAGATAGAAATTTGTAGTGGATAAGTGGATAGTATTTGTGGGTCCCACGAAATTTGTGGATAAATATTGGTTTGACAAACTATAAACAGATTATAAACAATAGCTAAATGTTCTTCATCACTGTGCTGTTTAAGATAAATTTAATTGGAAATGATCAGCTGTTATAAAGTAGATGAAGCCTCCATTTATGACAGAGTTGTTCCATTCTACAAGATATTTTTCATATTGATACCTGAATTCTTTATTTATTCTGAGTCAAAAGAAAATTTTACCATCTTCTCCAAGAACAATTAAACACACCCTTCTTTTTTTGAATAGGTTAAAAAGCCTGTGTTTTAGAATTCTAGCTCATGACTGTCCTACAGTCATCGACTGTCTCTGTCGTATTCGTGCTTTGAATTAGCCATACGATTGCATTGTATGCTAACAACATAGGTACTTTTATGAGACAGCATCAGGGAGGTTCCAGTTAATTTTGTCAAGTGAATGTTTTACAATAGTGAACTGGATTCACAGTCGTATCCCTGATTTTCCAACAAAATAATTACTTAATCACCTTCACATAATGGATATCATTGTTTGGAAAATGATTTTCGGAGAAAAAGAGATTCTTCACTGGTTTTTTTAGTAGAATATGATTTCGACCATATGAGATTTTGAGGTCGAGTTATGAGTAATTGCGGTGTCCAGTTTATCTATTTGACTTATTTTTGGGTCATTTCTTCCTCACTGAAGATCGCAGAGATTACTTTTAACTTCACCAGCCATTCGTAGCACTCCCACTACACACCAGATAATATACTTTCTCTCATGAATAGATAATTGAGATACTACAATAAAATTTCAATTTGATTAATTCAACTTTTACAGATTTCAATCTGGCCATACAAGAAAGTAAGGTTAAGCTAGGACATTTTTATGCTCATATGCTGTATCTGTGCAATTTCTTCTTGTTGCTTTTAGATAACTTCCTTGTAATGCACCACTAACATACATGTACCAAACTGGGAGCAATGCCCGTAGTATACCACCTTCAAATACTAGTAACTCAGCTGTAAATACAGTATTTTAAAAAACACCATGAAAATGCTGATCTGAACCTTTCTTCAGTGAAAAAATGCTGTCATTTTCCTTGATTCTTTCTTATTCTTCAAGATGGAAATCCGAACAATGAAGACAGAGAATAGCCTCCCTACCATAATTCATCTTTCCAATTTAAGCTTCATAGAAAATTTCGAGTCTTTCTAGGTTCTTGAAATATATCTTTGCTATTCCCAACTATGCTATAACTAATCAAAAGCCTATTTGATATCAACTCTGTTTAGGATTGTGGTGCTGTTTTTGGTTGTCAAGTTTCAAGCAATTTGGGTAAATCTATTCAATGTTCAAGTTGTGTGTAGAATATTGTTTTGAATAAAAAGGGTATTCAGGTAATTCTTTTTGAGAATATTAACGGTGTTGGAAGAAGGGAATGATGAGCTAGGAAAAATCATGTAGAAGCCTTTTAGCTGATTTAGAAACAGAAAGTGTTTATAGGACTTTCTGATATTATAGGTGTTTTTTATACCCTTAACCTTTCCTTTTCTGCTAATTTACCCATGTTTACTTGCTAGGATGATATCAGCTTGACGGAGAGTGCACACAATACAAAGTAAGTCTCATTACATTATACTTCTCATTCAGTAAATGGATATTCATAAGAAATGATTCTCATTGAAATTGACTTGTGGCCTGTGTATAGCACGATTCGGTCCAAGGGGTTTTTGACTTTCTTCATTTAATCCTTCTAACTTCTTCTGAAAGAGGAAGATTATAGCATATGTAAGGAAGGATTGATTCTTCCCACCCTGCCTCCCATCTCATTTCCAACCAAACAAGGGAGGGAGATCCATTCCTTCCTCCTTCCCCCTGTGGTGTGTGTTAAAATCCATGATGCCATGACCTTGATTGGCTAATTTCACTATCATGTAGAATCTTTTTGGTACAGTTTAATTAATTTGCAATGGCTTCCATATTAGATTCACTGAGGTCGTCGCATCCATTGATTACTTTCAAATCATTGTTACTACATTTTTGTTGGCAAGTATGCTTAATGTTTTAACCCCTGCAACTATTCCTCTTAGGGAGTTCTCGATAACCAATATGACAGGATCCTACAGGCGGTTATTTCAAAAGCCTAAAGATTTTGAATGGTAGGTTTGACCCTCACATTTTGATTCTCATTTGGATCTGTTGGTTGCTGTCAGTGTTGAAACTTTATTTTTCTTTCTTTCTTGGTCAGGGAATTAGTCAAATACACTGATAGAGATATGCCATTGGCAAAAACAGATTGGGACATTATTGCTAATTCAAGGCCAGCAACACTGGGCTGCGATAAAAAGTCGGCTGCAATGATTCAACTTGATTCATTGCCCAAATTGGATAAGTTTGAAGATGCTACTGAGGCTTCAATAGAAAACGAGGGTACAGAAAATGAGACAGGAGGGCTAAAACTGGAGGAAACTATAAATGGCCCCACATCACAGGAGAACCAAACGGCTCTCAAGTTGAGCTTTACCCTGCCAGCTTCTAGCTATGCAACTATGGCCATAAGGGAGCTGCTAAAAACATCTACCTCTGTATGTATTAAAGACAACCTGTTCTTTAAAGGGATCAATTTGATGCATTATGCTATTGAATCGTCATATTCATCAATTTTATTTATTTATTTAGGTGACATGCATACGCTGTGCAAGTAATACCTCCTATGTTTAACAGGTTGCATTTCACAAGGCATTAAACCTGTGAGCACATTCCCAGACTTTGGAATAATATGAGGCTTTCTGGAAGGAAGCTTCTTCACTCACGAATGATGTTATTCAATAGATACAGTGATCAACTCCATGCTTAGGATTAATGTTGGAAGGCAATAGAGCTCAATGGTAAGTAGTTCAGTTGCAATTTTGTAGTATAGAAATCATCAGGGATCCCCATTCCTCCGCCCTTCCCTTGATACCCTGAATAACTCTGGAATCCCCGTCCCAGTAGAGGAGGGGGGGGGGGGGGGGGTGGTTCTTTTTGCCGCACTACATGTATTTCCCATTCTTTGTAATGGCATTAAATATTTTTTGAAGTTAACGTCACTGTATAAACTTTTTCTGCAGCAGATAACAGAATTTGGTTGACTGGAATGTGATGGGTCGACAAGGTAACTTATTTAATATATGTTAGTCTCCTTTTATTTTTCGTCTCTCAATTATGATTTTCTTACTGAATGTAACATTTATTTGAAGTTTCTCTCGAACAACTGATCACGAGGACAAGCACTATCCTGCCTGTACTTAAAAGATACTCAAAGCACCCCATAACTCTTGTTTCATGTTGTAACTTATTGAACACAAGTTTATATTTTTGCCCCTCCACTCTTCTGGATGTGCTTGGGTGAGAGCGTTAGAGCAACTATGCTACGAGTTTTCAGGTGTTTTACAAGTTTTAACAGTATTATCTACTACCGGAAGCTACCTCTGTTCAGATTTTAGAACGGAGAAAATGAACGTCGAGATAACACATTTTATTAGCATTGAAGAAAAAGATTTTTTTGCCCAAAATCATAAATACTGAATTTCATCCTTTTGGTTTAGGTCTCTTCCTTGGGTTGTGAACTTGTTGTCCTTTAAAATATAATTAATATCTCGTTACATTATTTCATATTAGCAAATGTTAACTAAATTATATAAACATGTTTTTTGGTTGTCCTGATTGCGAACGGTATACCTTTTAGTACTTTTGAGCTACGACATGTGTGGCGTGAAAGGTCGAGAAGAGAATTACACGAGTGCTGGACACATAATATATCTTTTGAAGCTTTTGATTGATAATCATTATTTTAAAATTCTTTAATTATCGTACTTATTTTCATTTACAGATTTAAACATTAAAATATTTTGCATGGAAATTCAAATTTTTTTCTTATATTTTAACTACACAGTCTTCAAAAAATTAGGGCATGTTCTCTTTACTGTTTACAATTTTTCATAACAGTGAAAATGCGTTCTCTTTCCTATTTTCAAAAATGTGTTTTTGAAAACAAGTTTAAAATTTACAAAGAAAACTCAAATGACTATTGTTTTGGGTGTTTTTAGTTATAATTTGGTCAAAATTTTCAAAACACGTTTTTATTGTTTTCAGTTACTATCACTTCGAAACCTATCACTTTTCTTCTCCTCTCTCTCTCTCTCTCTCCGTTCTCTCTTTCTTCTCTCTCTCCAACGACATCGATGATGACGGCGAACAACCATAACATCCTTCGTCGGCATCGTTGTCGGCTCCATCGATTAAGAGAGCCAAATTTGATTTATCGAACCCGAATCTGATTCCAAAACCTATGCTTGTTTATCGCCCCATCCCGGCTCTGAATCTCCGATTCTTGGAAGGTCCATATGTAAGAGAGAACGAGCAGCTTTAGTTTCGATCCCTAAAGTACAAAACTCAGACCTGCCACCTACTTTCAATTTGCCATTAGGCTATTTATTTATTAATGCTGAGCATGGGGGTTGTTTTGGATTTGGTTTTGGGGTTGGGTGGTGGTGACAGTTGTGATTGTGGTTGTGATGATGGTGGTGGTGGTGGTGATCTGTGTATATGGTGGTGTGCGGCGATTTGTGATTTTCGATGGTGATCTGTGTGTGTTGTGGTGTGTGCGGAAATGCTGTTGGTTCTGGTGCGGTAGGTGATACAGGTGGCAGAGGTGTTGGTGCAGTTGGTGGTTGTGGTGGTCACGATGGTAGTAGGCATTGGTGTACGGAGGTTCTATCGTGGTGATATTTGGTGCAACCATTTCGCTGTTGCGGTGGTGGTGTTGGTAGTGATGCAATCATTACAAAGAAAGAAAAAAGAGAACACATTTTCCAATTTTGCATTTTTGAAAATAATTTTTCAAAATGACAAAGAGAACACATTTTTCAATAATTTCAAAATTGACACTCAAAACACAAAACTCAAAATGATTTCTAAACTCAAAATGGAAAGAAGGGGTTATCAATTTAATTTTTAATTGGATTTGTATACTAAGCTCATTGGTAACTTAAATAACATAGCATCATGATTATAATTGAGTAGGCTTTCTAAATATGTAGTGACATTAAAAATACACATGAAATAATTTTTTTCAGCTCTACAAATTAATAAAATTTGCTAATTAAATTAGTTTTGCAACAGATCTTTTTAAATTAGGGGGGGTTATACGAGTATTTTTCATTTTTCTTTTTGTGCTAGGATCTTTTTTCATTCCTTATTAAATCTTCTTCAATTCCATTTTTAAAAATAATTTATTTCTATGACAAAGAATGCTTTAATTTCCCAACTTATCAGCATTTTAATCCGCAATATCAGCACGCAAAGGGCTTACAAGAAAGTCTCCAAGACAAATTTTGAAAAATTAAAAAAGAAAATATATTCTTTTTCGGTAAATGTTGAAAATGGCTGCAATTGTTTAATTACATCAATGGATACATCTTTAATTCTCTCTTTAAATAAGTCACTTGGGCATTCTATATCATCAATGCACTCATGTAGGGTTGAACAAAACTTTCGAACCGAATCGAATCGAGCGGTTCTTCATAAGTTAAATACCTAAACGGGTATCTGAATCGAGAATTGATGAGTTTGGTTCGGTTCTCGGTTCTATACCAAGAACCGAATCTAAATAATTTTTTATATTTTTTATATTGAATTCATTAAATTATTTTAATTTTTTTCTAAACAAATTAGAAAATTAATTAATTTAGTTGAACAAAGTTTAGTTTATTTGTGTTCGTTAATTGCGCTTTTTCAATTATGCTTGTAGAGTTTCTTAGTATGACAAGTCAATCAATTAATAATTAAATCAAATAGTTGGTAAGTATTATCAATATTTAAAAATATTTTATTTTTATAACTTTTAATTTATATTTCATTTTTTTATGTAGGCTACTTGAAGTAAATGAATTATTGATGTGGATCACCGATATTTTAGTATTAGTGTCTACTTTTTAGTATTTGTATACATTGAATTAATCTTATTGGACAACTTGTTATTTATATATTTTAAATTGAGCTACGTTAATTTGTAAAAACTACGAATGAACATGTCATTAGTTGTATTTATGTAGTATTGCTGTAAATGTTAAAAAATTTAATTATGGTACAGAACCGAACATAACCGAACGGAACTGAACCAAACGGAACTAAACCCGAACGGTTCTATAATTATATTTGAACCCAACAATTCCATTTAATAAATACCCGAAAATTTTGGTTCGGTTCGGTTCGGTTCTCTTCAGAACCCAATCGAATTGAACCATGTCCAGCCCTCCGCTCATGTGTTGTGATATCGAAGGAAAAATATTGTGGAAGTGGCCTCAACTTATATTTTAATGAATTTTTTACTATATATAGATTCTTGTAGATCTTATAAATTTGAATTGAATTCCACGGATTCTGTAAGATTACTTCGTGTTATCAATGTCATGGGTTTCCATTGAAATATTATAATGTTCCTTTTTGACTCATATACCTTGCAATAGTTATATTGTGGAATTATGTGCATGTGCATACATATATATGAATATGAGAGAAGTAACTATGTATAGCTCGTAAAAGAAGGATATTGAAAGTAAGAGATGATAGTGAATACTCAAAAGTCAGAGACGACATCTCGAATGAGAAAATAACATTAGGCCCCTGTTTGGCCCCCGTTTTTGCTCATTAAATTTCATTTTCGTTGGTAAAAAACAATAGGCTGCGGGACCCACTGACATATGAACTTGAAGGATGTGTATGTTTCTGCAGGTGGCTACTGAATTCTCAATTTTTTTAATCCCTACCATCTAGGCCACTAATTCCAATACTACCCCCAACCTTTTTGACAAAGTTGACAATATTGTGGAAATATGAAAGTGAGAGAGGGTATTTTTGTCCTTCACTTACCAAACGGTTGTATTGCCATTGTAAGGCCTGACACATTATACAATTGATTTAACAAGGGGTTGACTGATTGGTTTGTGGAAAAGTGTGAAAATAAAATTTAATGAGCAAAAACGGGGGCCAAACTGGGGCTAGATATAAGAGAATTGCCCTACGATTATCCCATACTATTCTTCATGTGGGCAGGGCTGGCCATATAGCTAGGCAAATAAGGCCTACGCCTCAGGCCCAAAATTGGAGGGGCCAATTTTTTGCCCAAATTTATTTATTTTTAATTATTAAAGGAAGATAAAAGGGAAATCTGTTTTCATTCTTACCTCCTACTCGACGCCGCAATCGGTGACTCCAACTCCAACTGGACCGACAACTAGGCGACGACGTCATTTCCTTCGGTGGCTTCTTCTCTTCTTCTTCCCTTCTCTTCACTCTCTCTTTCACAAATCTGTCAAATGACAACAAGAGATGACAAATCTGTCAAATGAAATTTGTTCTGATTGCTAATGTTTTTGAGAATAGGGGAAATAACTTATTCGCTTCAGCATCGTTTGTTCTAGTCAATAACTTATATTCTTCTAGTTTTTTTTTTTTTACTACAATTTCCTTTATTTCAATTTCTCGATTCAGTAAATTTTTTTATCAAAGTTCGAAATTCAAAGGCTAGTAATTTATAGTTTTGAAAAAGTTTCACTTGAAACAAACATTTGATGTTATCCATTGTGATTTATGAGTTTAGCTTTCTACTAAGCTTCCAGAGACCTTTGCTGGTCTGTGCCTTTACTTTGAGCCATTGACATGTGTCCTTATCCAATGGGAAATCTTCTAGATGGTAGTATTTCCATTTTGAACTTGATTATTAGGGGACTGTCCTACCTGTGCATTGAAGGAAACATGGGCAAGTTATTATATTCAAGCGTCTCATGGATGATATTGATACTCCTACCTGATCCGCGCCTTTATTTTGAGCCATTGGACATGTTAAGACCTTATGGGAAAGCTTCTAGGTGGTGGTTTTTGTTAAAAAGCTAGCATTTTCGTGATAATTGAGATCATTATATATAAACATGCTTTAGCATTCATTGTGATAATGTTGTGATAATATTGTGTTCTTCAATAGCTGACCTATATGCACAATAGTTGGTAAACATATTATGAATTGTTTTGTAGGAGAAGCAGGAAGTTATTATTGAAAATATTAGGGTTGGACAAAACTCCCGGATCGAATCGGACCGAATCGAATCGAGCGGTTCTTCATAAGTTAAATACCCAAATGGGTATCTGAATAGATAACCGATGGGTTCGGTTCGATTTTCGGTTCTAGACCAAGAATCGAAGAACCGAATCTAAATATTTTTTTTTAATTTTTTATATTGAATTAATTAAATTATTTTAATTTTTTCGAAACAAATTAGAAAATTAACTAATTTAGTTGAACAAATTTTAGTTTATTTGTGTTCCTTAATTGTGTTTTTTCAATTATGTTTGTAGAGTTTCTTAATATGACAAGTCAAGCAATTCATAATTAAATCAAATAATTGGTAAGTATTACCAATACTTAAATATATTTTATTTGTATAATTTTGAATTTATATTTCATTTTTTTATATAGGCTGCTTAAAGTAAATGAATTATTGATATGGATCACCGATATTTTAGTATTAGTGTCTAATTTATAGTATGTGTATACATTGAGTTAATCTTATTGGACAACTTGTTATTTATATATTTTAAATTGGGTTACGTTAATTTGTAAAAACTACGAATGAACATATCATTAGTTGTATTTATGTAGTATTGCTGTAAATGTTAAAAACTTTAATTATGGTACGGAACCAAACATAACCGAAACGAACCGAACCGAATCGAACTGGAACTGAACTCGAACGATTCTAAAATTATATTTGGACCCGACAGTTCCATTTATTAAATACCCGAAAATTTTGGTTCAGTTCGATTCTCTTCAGAATCGAATCGAATCGAACCATGTCCAGCCCTAGAAAAGATGACTAGAAACAAGCGGAAATGTATCACTACTCTGAAAGGCTTAGAGCTTTTTGGTAAGAAATATGTTGCATTTGATTTTGAATTTCATATATTATGATTCTAATGTAATCTTCACATCCCAAATGTTGGTGGTTGATGTTAAATATTTATTTCAGGCTTGTAAGTTGTGACGGTGGAATTTGGGGGGCCTAATTTATGGAGTTCTCAAAGGCCCAGAAAATCACTGGACCGACCCTGCATGTGGGATAGAGAGAAAGCTTGAGGCTTCGATGATCATTAAGGGCTTGTTTGGGAGTTTTTTTTTTAACTAGTTTTGGGTGATACCGTTTATAAATGATTTGAAAAATAGGTGCTTGCTATGTTTTTTGAGCACTAATTTTGGATGGTTTAAAAACCACATGAAATCGGTGTAGAATAGTTTTGACTGATTTACTCAACCTACCAAATTGACAAATTTTGATCGTTTCTTATATTCTCTTCTAATGTTGCTTTTTATAAAATAATTATTTTTATCCAATATATTTTGTTCAAAATTAACTTGTAAATAAAAATATATTAACTAAAAAATTATTTATAGGCAAAAAATTAAATTATAATTAAAAAAATTACTTATATTAGCTATGTAAAAAAAATTATAAAATAAAAATACTACTAACAAAAATTCACTTATAAAGTAAAAAAGTTACTTATAAGTAAAAATTCACTTAAAAATTATATAAAAGTACAAAATCAACATATAATTATAATATTTACTTATAAGTGAAAAATACAAACTTAAAATTTTAAGAAAATATTTAACTTTTTAAATTAAATATCAACTTATATATAAATAAATTACGTATAAGTAAAATATCACTTAATGAGTAAAAAAATTCATACAAGAAACTATAAATTGAAAATTTCAATAGGAAACATATATGTAATTTTATTTATATATAAAAAAAAACTTTCAAAACCGATGAATAATAATCTCTCAAGCATATATTGGACTTTTTAAAAATTGCTATTAAAACAAATCAAAATTGGTTTGCTCATAAACGCTCAAAATGAGTATTTTAAAAATCGTTACCAGTACCTCAAAACTCCCAAGCAGACCCTAAGGATAGCAAGTGATAGGGTGTTTGGGGTTTGACATTGGTATACGAACAATGTTAGGGGGTCCTCTTGTCGACGTTGGGATTGCAGATCAACATGATAAGCATTTCATAAATTAAGAAAATCATGTTTTATATGTGTTACTTCAGACCACAAGCACTGGAAGTTGTGCAAGTTATGTGCCGTATTGACATTTGAGCTCATATGCTACCATGTATCGAGATTCAGGGTCCAAATTATTAAAGACAAATAAGCTGAGATGTTTATGAGAGACGTGAATTTTAAGAATGAGATCACAATAAAACAAATGATACGAAATCATGCATATATTCACGTATGACAATCATGTAATAGAGGTTGGTGTTTGTACTCAAAGAACGATATGATTGTATAATGGGTATTTGATTGTGATTTACTGTATCTTCAATCGAGAAAAATCGAAAAGATTGTAAATGATTCTAAATAAATTATTCAACTTTCGAAAATAATTTATTATATTTTATAATGATAATTCCCCAATATCTTGCACTATCTATTTTGAGCAAACATTTTACTCCCTCCGTCCCAATTATATAGGCTGGGTTTCCTTTTTCTCTTGTCCCAAATATATAGGCTTGTTTCCTAATGTAGAATATTTTATTGTGTTTTTTTACTAATATACCCTTATTAAATTTTCTCCACTTAATATGCAAACTTCTTGAAAATTCAAATTCTTTATGAATTCCAACAATAATTTAATTTTACCCACTGAAAATTAAATCGGGGTAAACTAGGAAAGATTTTGACAAATATTAATTTTCCAATGACATTAAATAAGTTTTCTTAATTCATGTGAAAAACCAAACAAGCCTATATAATTGGGACGGAGGGAGTACATTAAATTCTGTTGACTCTTTGTACAACTGTGAGAAGATTATTGTCACGTTTATATATACACTGTACAGAAACGATCAATGAGAATCAATACAATTCTGTACCATTTTCTCCAATCACTCTGTCCAAACCGGTCGAGCTATGTGTACAAACTTCCTTGACAAAGTGACGTGGCATGAATAAAAAAAAAAAACTGAAAAATTAGAAAGGAAAAATCCACACCCTAATGTGAGAGGTTGTAAGATTTAATTAATTTGTGGGTCCCACACTAATGTGAGAGGTTGTAAGATTTACAACTCCCTGATGTACACCAAGCAAGGTTCAGTTAGAAAAGCCAACGTCCTTCTCTCTCTCTCCCCACATTTTCCCCAAATTAGAGATCAAACCCTTCATCCCAAAATCACCCGTTACTCTGGCGTCATCCCCACATCCGGCAGCACCCGTAACTCCGACGTCATCCCCACCTCCGACAGCACCCGTTACTCCAACAGCCGATCAACTCCAGCATTGTACATTACTCCCAGATCCGCATCGTTTCAAACCCAAAGTGTGAGAGACGGTCGAATACCACAAAGTCAGTTAAGCTCGCACTTCTCTTCTCCAGTTTTGTGTTCAAGAGAAAACAAGGCAGGTGACTCCCTTTTTTCCCCCTTTTTTATCTCTTTGATGGTTCATCGTCATTTTCTTCTTACGATTTTCTTATATGCTTCATCATCTTGTTCGAATGCTAGCATGAAGTATACACGATGGGGTATTGGAAGCCTCAAAGTTCCTCAATTGAGATCTTAAATGAATCTTTCTATTTTTGCGTATGGCATTGAGTTAGTAATTTGGTGATTATGTACTCTGTTCTCCCATACGAGCCAGAATTTTTTTTTCTGAACTTTTGATTTGGGCTGCTTTGTGGTTAATTACAAGTTAGCTGTTGAACTTCAGTGTCTCTGTTTTGTGTTGAACAATTCATTAAAATTTAGCAATAACCTAACATTCATTTTCCATCTGTTGTCGTACATTTACAGAGTTAATTGTTTCATGTTATATATACAAGAAGGATAATCTTATTTGTCCTTATGACTAGGATGAAGAACCAAAGAATGGAAAGGGTAAGGAAATAGGACTATTTCCAACTTCAGTGTCTCTATTTTGTAGTTTCGAAGTTAACTGCTCTGCTGAAAGTTTGTAATTTCCTTGAGCTGCTGTGTGTATGTCTAAGGGAACTGAGACGCTAAAAGTGGATGGTAATATCATGATTATGGGCCGTCATTGTAGTGGAAGTAACTTATTTGTGCTTATGATGCTTTGAAGTTTTTCTTTTGCCTTACATAATCTGCATAAATCTTCTGCATAAATTGGAATGTTTCAGGAACAAAGAATGCCGGAAAGAACTCCGGAGTTTGCCACGGTTGCAGGAGTGTTAGACACTTCTTCGGTGATTGCCTGATAAAATGTTGATGTCCACTTTGTGTGCATGGCTTTCAGAAGTTTTTTGAGGTTGAAAGAGACACCATTAACAAAGGCAAATTCTTCAAGTGTTGCAATTTGAAGTGTGGGTTTTGGGATTGGTGCAAAGATGGAGAAGTAATCGGCGAATCTATCGGTACTAGGGCTAAACAAGTGGTGAATGAAGAAGTTGAAGATATGACACGAATGTTCCAATCTCAAGTTCGACTAAATAATGAAGAGGAGCTCTTGATTTCTGTGACTGTGAATGTGACCATCCGCCAAGAAAAATTACCTACCGAAGGCAAACTGAAGGGGGTAGACACAACTTGATTAGTTGTTTACCTTTAATTAGTCATGTTGAAGTAGGCATGTTGTAAATATAAATGTGGCCAATTAGTTTAGTTCAGTCAATTGGTGAATTGGTACATTTTGGTTGAAGTAAAATTGTTTACTTCATGTACCTTGGAAGTTAGTGACATTATAACATGAGTTAAATATGCACGCAACTCAATATTGTCTAGAAAATAGGTTTTAATTCAAATTGGTCAATTGAATGAGTATTGTTAGTGGTGGCAATGGGCCGAGCCGGCATTGCCCCACGAGCTCAGCTCGTTGCCCTACGAGCCGAGCTCGTGGCTCGTTACAAACGAGCCGAGCTTCTGCTCGGCTCGTTTGCTCGTGGGCGAGCTCGGCTCGGCCCACGAGCTCGTGATTTACGAGCCGAGCCGGCTCGGCTCGGCTCGTGGCTAGTCAAAATTTTTTTTTTTTTTTTTTTTAGTTTTTCTTAGTTTTTTTTTTTTAAATGTTTTTCACGTGGGCGCTCGTGGGCTCGTGCCCCACGAGCGCTCGTGTCTTGACAAGCCGAGCCGAGCTCGGCTCGTCTATTGACGGGTCCGCTCGGCTCGAGCTCGGGCTCGTTTTTTGACGAGCCCGAGCGACTCGTGGATCGCTACAGTACGAGCCGAGCCGACGAGCCGCTCGGCTCGATTGCCATCACTAAGTATTGTAGGAAACGGTTATGGATCATGCTAGGGGTACATCACCCTTCACATAAGGGTTGACATAAAGGGCAAGTGACGCCTCGGTATTGGAGGAGCACCTCGGCCCCACTTGTGGGCCTCGGCTCTCCTCCAATAGGAGGGTGCCACTTGCCCCTTATGTCAAGGATTATGTGAAGGATGATGTACCCTTAGCATAATCCAACGGTTATTCTGCATTAATGAGGAAGGGTATAAGATGTAGTAATATTTAGCATTGTTAAAACCTTAATTAATTTGTTGATTGTCTTAATACTTTGGTAATTTCATTTTAGTGAAGGATAATTTGTTGAGTCCCAACTTCTAATGTCTAAGAGGTTGCTTTTGGAAATATCGACAGCGTATGTTTTTTGTTTTTAACTTTTTATTAGTTTCACCAGTAGCAAAAATTGGTAGTTCTTCATTCACATGTTTTCCTGGGGTTGAACTTCTTTGAAACTCTAAAAAATGATTGTACTTGCAGAAAGATTTTCAAAACAAGAAAAGCAATTTAACATGCAGTACCAATAGAACATCCATTGTCTGGAAAAATGGGAGAAATAACTAAATGCGAAACTAGTATCATCTATCCCCTTTTCAATTATGAAAACACACACATTTTAATTCAACATGAGCATACTTGGTTTTACAACTGGATGACCAAGAGGGAAATCTTTGAAGGCCGTCCCCAGAATCCTGAATTTTAGATCATGCTTAGATCGTGCACATTCAACATGGACATTACCAACAGCACCTGGAATGCATGAAAAACAGCTTGTAAGAACACTGGAGAAATACAGAGACAATCACTCTATCATGTTAATTAAACCAAAAGGGTGTTCAATTCCTAATATTGCTTTTCCATTTCATATGTGGTTGCGCACGGTATCATTTGAGAGAAAGATTTGAAATCAGCTTGAAATTCCTTTTCTACCTTATTCCGCAGGGCTCGCTCATACTGTTCGACAAACTATTTCAACGATATCTTCGAATGCACATATCTGTCGAAGAAGGCATTCATGCTTTCACTTCTCCACGTTGTTGACATGCCGCCCAGAAAGTTATTTTCAAAACACATGGCACGCAACGACATCTATTCTCATACAATCCAGATAACCAAGTGTTATCGCGTAAGTCATAGGTATCGATCATCACTCTCCAACCTTCCTTAAAGCCTTCGACAAATTACATATCATAAACCAATACACGTATATCCGAAAAGATTGAAGCTGTGTCCACATGATATCCAAACTTTTCGAGCAATTTTTTCAATATGTGCCAAAGACACCATCTAAGTTTCGTAAAAGGAAAAACTATCTCAATTGCATTTTGCATCGCTCTATCCTGATCGGTAATTATTCCATGCGGAGTTTGACCATACATGCACTTCAACCATGTCTTGAACAACCAGACAAATGTATTTGTGTTCTCATTCGATAGCAAACCACAACCAAGCAATGTTGATTGCCCGTGATAATTCAAGCCAACAAACGGAGCAAATGACATATCATACTTATTAGTAAGGTAGGTTGTATCAAATGTCACAACATCCTCGAACTCCTTATATGCTTGCCTGCGCCTATTGTCAGCCCAGAAGATATTTTTCAGGCGCGAATCATCATCTAAGTCCATACTAAAGTAAAATCCATCACAGCAGGATTGTAATTCAGAAAAGTAAGACTGTATTGCAACTGCATCGCCCTCACTCAGTCTTAGCCGTCTCACTTTTTCGATATAATTCCGATAATCCTTTTCAATGCAAGTCATGTTCTCGTAGCCACCAGCCTCAACAACTGCAGAGTTAAAACTTTTATGTAATGGTATTCCTACTACATCATTCACTTCGAGCTTTTGTTTCACGTATGCACTAATATCTTGATTGCATCGATACAACCTGGACTTAGTAGGACTCGTCTTATGATTGTGCTCAAGGTAGACAGAGTTAATCTTCCAGTAACCATTTATATTTAACTATGCAGAGATCTTGGCTTTACAACTCGTCTGAATTGTTGGTTATGGCTTCAAAGAAGTGCTTGTAGTACCAATTCTTCGTTCCTCCCTACTACACGTCAACGTGACAAATCTCAAAACAGCGTCATCATCTCTCATCGAATTCCTCTTCCTAACTGGAAAACCTACGGTATAAGCATATCTTGCATAAAAATCATACACTTCTTTTTCATCATTGAACTCCATACCAACTTTAGACACAATGACTCCATCTCCTCCTATTGTTTCATCCTTCGCGACATTCAATGTGTCATCCAAATTCTCATTTTCGGATTCGATAGACAATACATCTTTCATATTTGGATCATCCTGCAAGAGGCCGAGGAGTTTATTCCAATCCAAAATCAAAATCAAACAGTACAACTACACAACAACGTGCTTTAATTACTTTGGTTAATTACTTTGGCATGTTAATAAGTTGGCTGAATGAGCACTAATTTTTATGGGTTACTTCATTGGCAATAATTACATTTGTTATAATATTGTAATTACTAATTATTCCAAATGCAACCACTTAACATTCTACATCTACTTAAAATGAACATTTCTACGCAAGTAAATCTGGTTACTTACTTTGGTTAATTAACAGTCTACAACCATTTCACTCTCAACCTTCGGTTAATTACTTTGGCATGTTAATAAGTTGGTAGAATGTCAATCTCCTATTTCGCGCTCATTATAATATGCATTTTTAGATCCATAATTTACAATATTTTTCACAGTTTAAAAGTTCGGATTTGGGGATCTGATTAAAGACAACCATCATTTCTATTTTCCTTTATTTTCTAACTCTGGGTTATCAGTTCGATTTATTCTATTGGTATATTTCTTAAGAGTCTACAGCATCTAATTTCACGCTCAACCCAAACTTCAGTTCAACCCAAACTTCTATTGGTATATTTCTTAAGAATCTCCTATTTCACGCTCAACCCAAACTCCAGTTCAAAGTTACATCACATAGAAATTCATACCGTCATTTGTAGTGTCCCGGTTCCGGAGATGGCGTTCATAGCTGGTTGTACTGCTTCACTTATCTTTCTCAATCGAGAAATCAAAGCTCTATCAATGTAGCTCAGTTTCTTCCACTCCAGCTGAAATCAAGAGCCCCTCTTCATAAATAAGGCACCTTGATTTGGGGAAAATGGTGCCGGAGAGATGTGGATGCAGTTTCATGGAAAATGCTATTTTAATTTTCTTGCCAAAATGGGAAATGGAGACGGAGAGAGAAAATAGATGCATCTGCACAAAATGCCATTTTAATTCTCTCTCCCACCCATTTCATCGTTTTGGCGCCCAAAGCTTTCAACAGATCACAACCGTCCACTTCCAAGCGATATCCACCGTACACGTCATTTAGCATTTTTGCTGCCCAACCATTTATGTGAAATTCTATACATTGTTTTGTATTTTCTTGAAATGGTATTAGTATTAGAGCTAGAAATGGGGGATTCTGATGGGGGGAATATTCAAAATAAATTTCGCTTAATAATGCGCTTTTTACATTTTTGTTAAAAACGCTTTACCCTTAATGACATGGGTCATTTATTGCAGATCAAGTCCTCAATCTTTATAATTTTTTCGAAATTAGTTTTATTCTTGTTTTTATTCATCATCACTAGACGTTTCTTCTGAATCTGATTTTTCTTCGAATATTTCTTCATTTACTTCTATTTCTTCAATATCAACTTCTTCACATTCATCTCTAATTTGTTCAAAATCCGTAATTAATATTCTAACTTTCTTTTTTGGGCATTCAAAGGCTAATATGACCTTCTTCATTGCAAGTCCAACATTTACATCGTTTTTTATCTAATGGTTTTTTATTATAAGGTTTATATTTTCTTCTAAAATATTTTCTTTTTGGTTTAAAATATTTCTTTTTAAACTTATTATATTTTTTATATTTCTTGGGTTTTATTTTTCTTTTTTTTTTTATAATCATAACATCCCTAATTTCCTGGTACTTCGGTATCTCTACAACAAATCCTATCTTGTATAAATTCTGATTGTTTATAAATCATTTGATTACTACACATAGTACTTATTTCGTCTTTTATAGTTCTTATAATAAATCCTAATGTATATCCTTCTTCATTTCTTCCTAATTGTTTTTCTTTAATCTTATTTTGAAAATAACTATTCCATGGTAGTGGTAATTTTCTAATAAAAACTTCCTTATAATAATTATTATCAGCTCCACTTCCAAACATCATATAATAATATTTACTATATTCGCAAAGAATATTCATTGAGATAACACATATTACAAATTTGTAAGTGTTCCATTCCGTTTTTAGCATCTTCTATTTCTTCTAATCTAGCTTTAGTACTTTCATTTACCCAATCTTCTCCAAAGAAATTCTCTATAAATTCTTTGTAGCAACTCTATTTATTCCTTCTATTATACTAATTCCAAATCCCGCTTCAATACTATATTTCCAAATACCTTTTGTTGTTTCTTCTAATCCTCTATACCAATTAAATACATTTCCTTTAAATGTTGCTAATAAATATTCGCTCTATTTTTATTATCTCAGTATTATCGCGATTATAATTAAAGTGTGCTATCATATTAGTACTCCATTCACTTATAGCTCTTCTAACATCTAATTCACAATCTAAATTTAAATATGAACCTCGCAATTTTCATACTGGTTTGATTCTCTTAATATTGGTTTAAATTGGTCTCTATACATTCTTTCTTTGGTAGTTTTAAAATCTACTTTTGTATTAACATATCTTCTCGGGTCTATTTCTCGTTTCATATCTAACAGTAGCTTTCTCCATATTTTTCTTGTTTAACCGCCGTGGTCCTCCCGTTTTTCCAACCATATGATTTTTAGTTATTTCTTCACAAATTTTTAAGTCTTCTAAGTCAAATATTAAATTTTCCATTTCTTCGTGCTCATTGTTCTTCTATAATTAATTTTCCTTCTTCTTTTCTATAAGATTTTCTTCTTGCTTTCTAAGATCAATCAATAATTTTTCTATATCTTCTTTTAATCCTCCATTAAGTTGTATTAATTCTTCATATTTTTCAATTTTCTTTCTAATTTCTTTAAGTTCTTTGGTATAATCTGGTTTAAATGGTTTTTCTTTATTTAGATTTTCTATTATTCTATTCAAAAGATTTTCTATTCTTAAAAAGTTATTTTGTAGTCTTTCTTTCTCTTCTTCGTAGCCTATTTCAATTCTAGTTATTTTTTCATCAATTGTTTTTATATTTTTCTCAATTAAATTAATTTTATCATTCATACTCATATTTTAGGTTTTTTATAAGATGGTTTTGCAATTTCAAATCCTAATTTATTTAATAGAATATCAAGTTTATAATTAATATTGTCTATTTTTTCTTCTACAGTTGCTATTTTATTAATACTATTTTTCTGTGCAATTTTTTATATTCGATTTTGAATTTCTTCAAGTTTAGCTTCATCAAGTATTTCTAAATTATTAATTTATTCTTTTATTTTATTAAATTGTTTAGACATATTTTTGTTTAAAACTTCTAACCTTTCTTTAGCTATTTCATCTTTTGGATCAATATTATTTATTTCGTCTATAGCTTCTATATCTTTAGATTTTAATTGTCCTAATTGTTGCCATAAAAATGCATTAGTCCAATTTGTAGTCATATTTAACCATTCATCTGTATTTCTCCATGAGCTTAAAGGTTGAAACAGAGTTGTATTCCATTTTTTAGTTTGATAACTTCCTATTGCTAATCTAATATTTTCTATTTCTTGTTTATCAAATCTTATTTTTGTTGGTAAACTCATATTAGTCTGGTATATTTAAGGAATTAATTATTATATTATTTATCATTTGTCTTATTTCTCTTCTAAATTGTTCTTCTTTTCTTAATTCTCTTGTAATTTCATTTCTTAATAATTCTCTTTTAATTTTATTCCAATTAGAAATTTCCCTTTCTATTTCTCTACGATTATTGTCAGTTATTATCTGTTCTTCTAAAATTTTTATTTTATTATCACAAAATTTTCTAGTTATTCCAGGCATATTTTTATTCTATATCGTCAAAACTAAGATCAAAATCATATAATTCAGAAATTTCATTATAACTTACATGCTCTGTAGTTTCAAAAGTTCTTTCACTATTTTCACTATCTAAATCCGTAAAAATATAATCATTTTTATTATTTCTTTAGGCAATCTTTCTTTCAATCCAAATGATACAATTGTAAAGCATTTTTCATAATATCTACTATCTCTTTTTATGAAATTTATTCCTCTAGTATAACTATCATAAGTTTCTGGAATTTCTATCATGTGACTATAATCAATACTATTAGTATATCTAAAAGGTACAGATCTATAATAAAACTCGTAACTTTCCATGATAAAAGTTCTTCAAAGTAAACAATCTTATAAAAATTCTTATATAATAATTTTCATGCAAATTTTCAGACAATAAATTTTCTTGTAGCTTAAAATAAGGGCCTTACCACGCTTCGCCAAATAGCAAGAATGTTATATGTTCCTAGTCACTTTCGTCACAAGAGTTGGCCAAAGTCCGATAGCATTACAGCAAAATGGACACAAAAGCACTCAAAACTCTCAAAAGGACTCACTGTGTAGAACAACACTCAAAGCGTAATAAAAGATTTATTTCAAACTCAAAGATTTTATTGATCTGAAGATAGCTTGAAAGCTATTATACAAAGATTTTTACAGAGATTGATACTCCGAAGAGTGGTTTCTACTCTCTAAAGAGAATGATTACAAAGATCATTGTTGAAGGTTTTAGATGGTAGTTCAGGATGAGATTTCAGATGGCTAATTTTCGATGATCCTTTCTAATGAGAAGAGTCTCAATTTATAGAAAGGCTCGCACTTCACCGAGAAGCTTCTGACCAATCAGATTTTTACAACACAAAAGTAAAAAGTACAATAATTTCAAAAGTGGTTGAAAATATTTAAAGTGCTTGTTGGTTGTCTTTATTCAAAGGTTGTCGGCAATTTCTTTTGATTCCACTGACACTGCCTTCTTATCTTTAAAGTTCACATGGTTCACCACGCTTTTCTTGATCGTCCTTCACTTGCGGACGTGTCCCATGAGTCGGCAGGCTTTCTTTAATGCATTCTTCACTACCGTGAGAATTGATCGTTCATAATTCCGCGTATTTTTTCTTCAAGAATTTATGATTCTTTATCTCCTCTGGCGTATAAGGATCCAATTATTGCTCATACCATAGACCATGTATCTTTCTCCAAAAAAGAACCGCATTATCGAGCGTGCACCGATTTTATTCCGAGAGCTCGTCTCAGAATCATCCATTTTCTATTAATAGTGGGTAATTCTTTAAAAATCAATCTCCTTAAGTGGATTTCCATTATTTTTCCGAATTGTGATGAGATGATGTTCTCCATACCACTGGTTCTTTATATTCAGGACTAATTGTGTAAAATCTCGCTCAATTGGTTGTTTATCACTCGAATTTTTTAACACAATTAACAAATTCTTTCACAACCGTTCGATTTCTTTTAGATCTATCCCTGGAAGAGTCGATCTAAAAATCCAAATGTCGCCAATTTTCGAACAATATTAGGATCTGCTTCCTTGAACCGCACCGATCCTTGGATAAATCGTCGTTGGAAGGGGTCACAATATAGAGAACTTCCTTCTCTCGAAATTATATACCAATTCTCGAGAATTCATAATACTCCTTTTCCATCGGATGTAGATTAGCTCCGATGTGATGAGTATCAATTATTCCCTTTGGTGATTTAAGGTCACCAATTGGTGATTTTTTATCTTCTTGGAATTCACTGATACCGTAGGGTCGTTCCAATGGGCCTTTTAATAAGGATGTTTGAGTACTAGACTCAATGCTCCTTTTCCACTTGTAAATTTTTCCAACAATTTGTCCATACCGACAGTAGTTGTTGTGGACCCTTTTATGACATTTTCCTCTTGCGAGGTAAGAGGGTCATTTCTCTTGAATTTTGATTCTCCACTTGAGGTGGATGTATTAATCTCCCGAAATGGGATGTGACTAGCCTTTCTACTTCGTATTCACCTTTTAAATGAGGATACTCCCCGTCGCAATTTGCAAAAAGTCTAAACATTCTCGACAATTTTTTCAACTATTTTTTCTTTTGTTATCATTCAATTTTTCAATCTTTTTTCCCACTTTCAACAACTTTGCTTGATAAATCACACAAAGTTTGTCGAATATCAAGATGATCTTCTTGAATAGCAAGATAATCTGCATTAAAATCTGTTAGAAGGTCTTGTAATTCCTTTGTAAATGTTTCAATCTTTTCCATATTCATGATTCCTGCTCAAGAAATCAGTAAATAAATTATCTTTTCCTTTAATATATTCAAATTTAAAATTATAAAAAGATAGTAACACTTGCCATCTATGTAATCTTCTATGTTGAGGTGAATTTGGTAATTTATTATTTACTAGTCCGTTAAGTTGTGTATTATCAATTTGAACAATAAATTCCTTGGGTAACATTTTAAATTTGTTTATTCCTTTAACAACTGCCAATAATTCTTTTTCATTGGTTGAATAATTTACTTCAGCATTATTAAATGTTCCACTAGTATACCTGCAAATTTCATTTAAATCAGTTTTTAATAAACCACTCTAATATAAATCAAGCATCTTTGAACTATTAATTTATCTTTTTCATCAGGAAGTCTAAGTTTAGGTAAATTTCTACAATTTTCTTTTAAATTTTTAACACAAAGAGTATGTTCTTCATTCCAACCTAATTTATTTGATTTTCTTAATAGTTTCTGAAGTTTATTTCTTTTTTTCTCGCAAGTTTTTCTATAAATCCTTCAAAGATAATTAAGACAACCCAAAAACTTTTGAATTTGTTGCTTATTTTCTAATTTATCAGGAAATAAAATTATTTTTTCTGAAATATGAGGTTGCAATTTTATTCCATCACTATTTATTATCATTCCTAAGAATTCAATTTCATATTTTGCTACTTCTGCTTTTTTCTGACTAAGTATTATACCTTCTTTTGAGCAAAGTGTAGCAAAGATTCTAAGATGTTTAAGATGATCTTCATATGTTTTTGAACAAACAAGTATATCATCCACATAAACAATAAGAAAATTATAAGTTTTAAAAACTTCATCCATTCTTCTTTGATAAATTTGTGGTGCATTTTTTAATCCAAATGGCATAACTAACCATTCATAATGTCCTTGAGGAGTACTAAATGCTGTTAATGGTATACTATTATCTTCTAGTTTAATTTGCCAAAATCCAGATTTACAATCAAATTTTAAATAATATTTTTTATTCTTAGCTATATTTATTAATACTTCTTTATTTGGTAAATAATATCCATCAAATTTAGTGTTTTTATTAAGTTCTTTATAATTTACTACCATCCTGGGTTTTCCTCTTTTTATTTCCGAATGATTTCTAACCATAAAAGCTGGGCTACTATGAGGGCTATTGCTTCTCCTTATAAGTTTTTGATTAAGAAGTTCTTGAATTTGTTTTTGAAATTCTTCCTTATCTTCTTGATTATGGAGCATAGGTTTGACTCTAATAATGATTGTTGGTTCTAATAGTTCTATTTTAGCTGTTGTTTTTGATTTTTCCCATTTTTCAAGTGGATTTTCATTATAATTTTTAGCTAAAAGATCTTTTATTTGATCAAGAGTAATTGTTTTGATTGAATAATTGAGTAATTTTGGTATAAATTCTATTTTTTTACCACGCTGAGCTGGCTGAACTCGGAATGGTTTAAATTCTCTAGCAATTTTTAGTAAATGTCCACATGGTGTTTTTAATTGAATAGTATAAATATTTTGATTATATTGACTAAACTGTTGTAGAAAGTCATTTCCAAGAATAATATCACAATCATTAATATTATATTGGTAAACATTTCTTATGGTTACTATTTTAGATCCTATTATAACTTCTATATTTTCATTTTTATATTTTAAAGATTCTCTTACTCCAGTTATTCCTTGTAAAGTTAATTGTTGTTTATTTTCTATCCATTTTGGTAATAAGAATTCTTTAAAGACAGTTATCTCAGCTCCTGTATCAATTAGAGCGCAAGTAGTTATTTTTGATTCAAATACAGTTATTTGTATATATACACTTATTGGGAATTTTATTTCTCTACTCATTTTTCTTTAGGGCAATATGTAGTTATTCCTTGATGTGTAATAAGAATTCCTTCCTTGTCTATTTTATAATTATCAAGACTATTTAAAAATGAATTTCCTAATAATATCAGATGTTCATCAAAATTCATATTATTATCAATATAGCATTCTATGCTTAATAATAAATTTCCTAATTTAATTTGAACTTGTCCTATGATATCACAAGAGTTTATTTTTCCTTTAAAATCTCTATAACTATAAGGTTCAACTTTTTTCATATTAATTACTACATCAATAAGAGAGCAAATATGATTCTCGACTTGCTCCAAAGATCAATAAGTATTTTAATTTCATTTATCCATTTACTTCCATTAAAGAATTTTCCTTTGATTCCATAGACACTATTATTTTTATTTTGTATTATTTTTGAAATACTATGTCTTACTGTATTATTTCCAATAATTATTTTATTTTCTTTATATGTTATTTGTTTTGGTATTATAGGTTGATCAATACTTATAGCATCATCATGTCCTATCTCAAAATTTTCTATTTCTTCTATGTCTTGTTCTCTAGGTAAGATTGCTTCTCCTATATCCCTAAATTCTTCGTCAATTTCTATAAAAGGCTTTTCTTTATATATATTTCCATAATTACTATTTGTATAACAATACAATCCTTGATATAATATAGTAAAGACTTTATTATCATCTTTTAATATTTTATTAGTCATCTTAAAATGTAGACTAAGACAATCATCTAAATTTTTATCATTTATAAGCACACAATATCTAGGATAACAAGTAAATTTTAATTTTTTATAGGCTAAATTTCCTTTTATTATTCCTAAATTTCCATTTTCTGCAGTTATACATCTTTCATCTTGTAGATTAAGTATTATAGGACTATTAATTCCTTCTTTAAAACATGATTTTATTATTATTTGTATTCCAAAGAAGGTAAACATAAGATATTTTATCTCGTTTTTCTTGTTTTAATTTTCCTAGGAATTCATTAATATTTCTTTTTGTTATAAGATTTAATTTTATTTTTCCTTGTGTATGTTTAATACCTATGGCTTTTTCTATTTCATGATATTCATTAATGACTAACTTTTTTCTTCTAAAGGCTGATCCTAAAATATTAAACAATTTATTTTCTCCTGGTGGTTTTAGACTTAATTTCATTCTATTAATTTTTCTAAATTTTTCCCAATCAAATTTTTCTTTTAAGGCATATCCCTCTACTCCTTCGTATACTTCAGTTTCTATATTTTCTGAATTTTCTATTTCCATGATCTTTAGGTATCTAATTCTTCAATTCTCATAATTTCATTATTAAGAATCCTTTGTATTCTTTTTAAAGTTTTCATTTCTATAAGAATAGGCATTTTAACAAGATATCCTATGTCTTCGTCTAAAACTTCATCAAAATCTATTAAAAGAAAAGTAATTTTCTTTTCAAATTTTTTCTTTATTTTAAGACTATCGGAGTCTTTTATTTTATTAATCAAATTTCTAGATTTATTAACAAGATGTTGAATATAACTATCAGTATCTAAATTTTCAGTAGAATTGTTAACGTACCATCCTATGCAAATTTCGTTATTATCTTCCATTCTCTAACGTCTTTAATTACTCAAGATATATGGCTCTGATACCATTTTTATGTGATGACCTAAAATGCAAAAATACAATTAATTCAAAAATAAATTTTGGCTCAAGATAGGTGGAAAGAATTGATGGTGAAGAAAAGTTAATTTTTTATAGCAAGGGGCAAACAATTTTGTCAAATCCAAAATTAAATTTAAAATTTAAGGACTAAAATGACTTGTTTTAAAACTTTTTATTTTAAGGGTATTTTAGAATGTTAAAATGGTCAAAGGCCATTCAAAGGCCATTTTGGAATTATAGCCTTGAATTTGGGCCATTCACACGTATATCCTCGATTCTGATGCCCGAAACCCAAATTCAAACCAGAGCCCAAGCTAAAAACCTAAACACCAACCTCAAACTTTATTGTTCCAGCCCTACCCAACCAAGCAGTCCATATTTCATCGGAAATAATAATTGTACTAGCGCCATCCTCGTTACTCGTACCTTGGATGCCAATGATTATTATTAACGTGCTTGATCAAGGAAGAGGGCATTATGGATCAAAAAGAAATTAGTCTTCATTGACGGGAGCATACGTGAACCAACGGAACTAAACGAACCTCTCATGGAACACTGACTACATTGCAACAATATTTTGATTACCAGGATGTAGAACGTGATGGCCATCGACATCGTGTAGAACCATCTAAGTTGAGATGGCACACTAGCTTTGGATTGAACTGGAACAACACTTTGCCCAGCAAAATGCGCCTCAGATTTTAGAAATCAAACGAGCCATAACCAATCTACCGCAGAATCAAGACTCTTTGAGTGTTTATTTTTCAAAACTCAAAACCCTTTTGGATGAGCTCAAGAATTACGAAGCTATGGGGATTAAGGCCACAAATTTGATGGAAAGAATAGACCCTCAACAAATCAAACAATTGCATTCTTACCTCCTGCACAGGAAATGGTGAATGACAAATCACAGGTGTTCTTAAGTCAAGAACAATACTCGCAACTTATGGCTTTCCTCAAACCAGACACAAATCTTCAACATCTAACCCACTTAGCCAATAATGCTCAGAGTATTGTTACTTCTTCTTCCTCTAATGAAAGTATATATCAACTTTCTAGTATATAACTGTGTATATATGCTTTTAAATCAAAATCTTCTAACATTTTAGATATTCCTTGGATTTTAGATACAGGGATGACAGATCATATGATCTGATCCACCTCACTGTTCTCTTCCATTTAGGTAGAAGTTTCTTAGTTGCTTTACCAAATGGTAACATGATTGCTATTACTCATATAGGAACAATGAACATTACAAATACCTTGATTCTTTGAGATGTTCTTTGTGTACCTAGTTTTTCATTTTATCTAATTTCTACCAAGAAAATAGCTCAAATGTTTAACTGCTGCCTGATTTTCTTCTCTCGTTATTGTTATATCTAGGACCTTTCAGGTTGGAAAACGATTGGCATTGGTGAAGTCAAGGAAGAGATGTCCCATATTGTTAGGTTTTAAATATGTTATTGGCAATTCTGTAAACAAAATGGACTTAATTGTAAATATTGTAAAAATTCAAGGAGTAATGTGCAATTATGTGAAAATAGGTTTATTAGGTCTAGGGTTCGAGTATGACAAAAGAAGTAAAATACAGCGTGAATTTTCGCTAAACTGTCAATGTAGCTCTACTACCGCTGAGCTCTTGCTCGAACGACATAGTTGTTTAGGAAATTTTTATTTTGTGATTTAAAGGCTTTTTCCTTGACCCATTACTTTTCTAACCTACCTAAAAATACCAAAACACATCTGAACGTGAATTTTAAGGTCTATCATTGAGAGAACTTCATTTGAGAGAATACAATCATATTCTTACTTTCGACCTTTATCTCTTGAGTTTGTTTTGGTGAGAAAAATATCGATTTCATAATTCAAATATCAAACTGTTCTTTCCATCACATCTGTCAGAGTTGCTGAAGATCAACGAAAGTTGACTGGAAGTTCCAGTAATTGAATAACGCGATTTTCTTCGTGGATCCACAGGAGATAAATGATTTCACAAAGCTAAGAGTTGCTGCAGGAGAGAAAAATTCAGGAGAGCTTTGAAAACTACAGCTGGGAGTGGTGTAGGAGCACAGAATCTAGGAAAGTTGTTAGAATTGCAGGCAGAAGATCACATAGTACGTGTCGTCGTCTAGGTTGGTAGACTGGAAGTTAGAAATCATTTGTAGTGGATTGTTGACTGGCAAAGTGCCCTGAGTTTTCCCAGTTGGGTTTCTCCGTGATCATACCGTGTGTTGAACAGCGAGGTGGAGGAAGAAAAATTATTTCGGGTACTCAGAGAGCACAAAACAGCGATAGGATGGACCATTGCATATATTAAAGGGATCAACCCTTCGTTGTGCATACATAAGATTTTCATGGAGGAGAATTTTTGACCTAGTGTGGAGAGTTAGTGGAGGTTAAATCCAAATATGAAAGAAGTGGTCCGGGGCGCGAGGTATTGAAGCTCTTAGACTCAGGCATTATCTATCCTATATCAGATAGCGCGTGGATCAGCCCAGTTCAAGTTGTACCGAAGAAAGGAGGAATCACAGTCGTACCTAATGAGAAGAATGAGCTTATTCCTGTCAGAACAGTTACAGGATTGAGGGTTTACATTGACTGCCGTAAACTCAATACAGCCATAAGAAAGGATCATTTTCCTCTCCCATTCATTGATCAGATGTTAGAGAGGTGGCAGGCCATTCACACTAATGTTTTCTCGGCGAGTTAAGTTATAATCAGATACCAGTGGCGTCAAAAGACCTGGAAAAGACCACCTTCACATGCCCCTATAGTACCTTTGCTTACCGTAGGATGCCTTTTGGGTTATGCAACACTCCAGCCACATTTCAGAGATGCATGATGGCTATATTTTCCAACATAGTTGAGAGGTTCATCGAAGTGTTCATGGATGACATCTCTGTGTTTGGGTCTTCGTTCGATGACTGCTTGAAACACTTAAATTTGGTCTTACAGAGATGTCGAGAAACAAATCTGGTGCTGAACTAGGAGAAAAGTCACTTCATGGTATAAGAAGGCATTGTTTTGGGACATCGAGTTTCGGCGAAATGAATTGAAGTGGACAGGGCAAAGATCCAGGTTATTGAGAAATTACCGCCACCAACTTCTGTCAAGGGTGTTCGTAGCTTCTTAGAACATGCCGGGTTTTATCGATGGTTCATCAAGGATTTCTCGAAGATCACTAAGCCGTTATGCAATTTATTGATGAAGGATAGCCCATTTAACTTCGATGACGAATGTTTGACAGCTTTTCACACCCTAAAGGAAAAGCTTACTTCAATTCCAGTGGTAGTCGCACCGGACTGGGAAATACCATTTGAATTTATGTGTGATGCCAGTGATTACGCCATAGGAGTGGTAATGGGATAGCGAAGAAACAAAACTTTTCATGTAATATACTACGCCAGTGAAACTTTGAATGATGCACAGCTGAATTATACAACCACAGAGAAGGAGTTATTGGCGGTCGTGTATGCATTTGATAAATTTCATCCTTACCTGGTTGGGTCAAAAGTCATTGTCTACACAGATCATGCGACACTGAAATATTTGATGACGAAGAAAGATGCCAAGTCGAGATTGATTCGCTGGGTATTACTGCTAAAGAGTTCGACATAGAAATCAGAGATAAGAAGGGTAATGAGAATGTGGTAGCCGACCATTTATCCCAATTAGAGCTCGATCAACCAGTTGAAGTAGTGGAGATAAATGAGATTTTTCTAGATGAACAACTTCTCAGTGTAGAGACAGCACCTTGGTACGTTGATATTGCAAACTACTTGGCAAAATCCATTCCACCACCAGATTATTCAAGTCACCAGAGAAGGAAGTTCTTTACGGAGTTGAAATATTATTTTTGGGAAGACCCAATTCTCTATAGGCGTGGGGCAGATTAGATCATCCGACGGTGCGTGCCAGAAGAAGAGGTAACTCATATTTTGGAGCACTATCATTCTTCAGCATATGCGAGACACTTTTGGGCTTCCAAGACAGTAGCAAAGATCTTACAGTCAGGGTTTTATTGGCCTTCATTGTTTAGGAATGCCTTTGAATTCGTGAAGAGATGTGATCGGTGTCAACGTACAAGGAATATCTCGAGAAAGCATGAAATGCCCCCAACAAGTATTCTAGAAGTGTAGCTGTTTGACGTCTGGGAAATTGACTTCATGGGACCATTTCCATCGTCATTCTCCAATCAATACATACTTGTGGCAGTTGACTATGTCTCTAAGTGGGTAGGAGCAATGGAACTGCATACTAATGACGCAAAAGTGGTGATTGGATTCCTCAAGAAGCACATTTTCACTCGTTATGACACACCTAGGGCTATCATCAGTGACGGGGGCAAACACTTCTATAATCGCCAGTTTGAGCAGTTGCTGAGTAAGTATGGAGTAAAACACCGCATAGCAACCCCATATCATCCTCAGACCAATGGGCATGTTAAAGTTTCTAACAGAGAATTGAAGAGAATACTTGAGGTCACGGTGAATTCTTCGAGGAAAGACTGGTCCAAAAAGTTGGACGATGCTTTGTAGGCTTATCAGACCGCATTCAAGACACCTATAGACATGTCACCATATCATTTGGTTTTTGGAAAAGTATGTCACTTTCCAGTTGAGTTGGAGCATCGACCATATTGGGCACTTCGCAGGTTAAATCTAGATTTGCACGCAGCGGGTGAACAATGCTTGCTTCAACTAAATGAGATGGATGAATTTCGTCAAGAAGCTTATGAAAATGCAAAAATCTACAAGGAACGAACAAATAAATTTCATGACATGAATATTCAGAGAAGGAAGTTTCTTCTAGGGCAGAAAGTACTATTGTTCAACTCTCGACTCAAGCTTTTTCCGGGAAAACTGAGGTCGAGGTGGTCTGTTCCATATACTATTACACACGTATTTCCACGCGGAGCTGTGGAAATCACCCATGAGAGCAAATGAATATTTAAAGTCAATGGACAGCATTTTAAGCACTATTGGAGCGGGGAATTCTCGAAAGACAAATCCACCGTTCATCTTAAGCCACCAGAGTGATCTCCACACGGTACAGTCGAGCTATCGACTATAAACTAGCGCTGGATGGAAGGTAATAAAAGAGCCTATGCATGGTCCACACTTCTTTTTTCCCTACCATCTTCACCTTCGCATCTCCATTGATCAGAGGAGTACTCCTCACCTTTTGTTCTTTATCTTCTATGAATTTGTCCTTAATTCTATGCGCTAATAAGTTTGCATTTTATTATTCTTTAAACATTAAGAACAATGTTTTGTATACGTTTGGGGGTGAGAATATGTCAATATGTCATTCATCATGTAACTGCAGTTTTTGTTTTTATGTGATTGTGTGATTTTTTTTTTTTTAGTTTTTCATTTTGCTTAGTTATTCTTAGTTTTACGCATTCTTAATAATAGTTTGGGATTTTGTATGCTTGTGTGGATTTGACAATTCTGCTGACCGCGATGTTTAATATTGGGCTGTGTATGGACCGCGAATGATGAAAATCGTGCTTCATTAGATTGATCAATACAGGTTTATGTAAAATTTGATTTACTTTGTGCACGACACTCATGTTTGCGTATTGGACTAACGAGTTGACTCATTGCTTAGGAATATGAGAACTTAGAAAATCCCGAAAAACATTTCTTGTGCTAAACCATGACTAATTTTTAGAATCGTTTGGAGGTAATTGAATTGTTACAAGGAAACACTGAGATGAATAGGGGTTTCGTGCATGATGTTATGTGTGGATTTTCTAAAACCAATGAGATAAAAACGAAGTGAAAGTTTCAAGTTAGGGTGTAGTATTAGAAACTGGGTGTCTACAAGAAGAGGGGCATTGAACTAATCATTGAATAACTAAAGACATCTGTTCGAGCCTGTATAACTTGAGTGATTAAATCTGCAAGGGTTTAAAATACGGTGCCCTATGGTCATCTGAATTGGGAGTTATCAGCCTAAAGCTCGCTATAGGGGTTAGGATGTTATATAAAAGAAAAAAAGGGTATCTATTTATTGATGAATTACAGACATACTCTTGTGTATGAAATGCATTGATTAGCCACAGACACTCGGTTGATAAGACTAGATCTCTAATGAGAGGCAACTAGCTTAGTTTAATCTCAAGGGTTGAAGAAATAAAAAATAGGAGAACCTCTACTTATTAAAGTGTGAAATTGTGATAGTATGATTCATCCGAACTGAGAGAGGGAAATGAATAGATATAAAGGAGTTCAGTCTTAGAACACACCCCGGGATAATTGAGTGAAAATAATAAGTTTGGGGTATGTGTATCTTTCTAGCAATGAGAGCAAAAAAATTTACTACATTGGGTCGAGTATGAGTCAGCCATTATCCTGATATGGTGGTATGAGTTTTCACACTTTCAAGTTTGGGAGAGTTGATAAATACATTTTACACACTTATTTAGGGCTACGGACATGGAAAAGTGTTAATAAATATGTGGAATATAGTTTAATTCGATATAATTTGTGTTTTGTAGGACAATAATGATGAATATGGCAGAAATTAGAAAAACAAACGAAAAATGGTTAATATGAAGCAACGTCCAAAGTTTTAGTACCAAATTACAAATTCAATAGTTGATTTGAACCACAAGATGATACTTTGAAAATTGATATGAGACAATTTGATGGAATTAGAACTCAAAAAGGAATGAAATATAATCACAATTAATGTCCAATCGCACAAGTTATATTCCAAATTTTTAGCCAAATATTGATACCCATTTTTGCCACTGTAAACGTTCGAATTGGAAATATTCTATTTCTAGAAAAGTTTTAGCGATTTGATCCAGCTTTACAACTCACTTTGAATCATACAAATCAAATATCGGGAGAAAATGTTATTACAAAAATACTGACTGTTGTGCAGAGACAAAAAAATTCGTGCGCGAATGAAACATTCCTTATTCGATTGGAACTCTTTTGGAAACCAAATTGAAAGTGATTTTCAACCAATTTTCGACTTCTACAAATATATAACTGTAGAATACATGAAAGGAAAAGGAAAAAAGACTTTTGAGAGAAGAAAAGAGGCAAGAACGCGAAGATCAACTCCAAGAACACGAAGATCTAATTTAAGAATCGAATTAGTGATGTCGTTCTTTATTTATTTTTCTGATTTTCTTCTTCCCACCATACTAGGCTAGATTAATTATGTACTAGGTGAACAATGAACCTCGCATTGTGATCTTTTAATTTCTATTTTGCAATTTGATATTTAAACACGTTTGATGGATGTTGAATGATTTATATACACTTTCTTGCCTCCACAATTATAGTGCACGATGATTGTTTGAGTTTGGGTGGTTTATTTTATGCATTCGAAAAAAAAAAATTCAACAGGATGTAAATCATCATAGGATTCATAAGGATAAAAATATACTGCTATACTTTACGTGAATCTCTAAGTGTTTACAAAACGTCATACATTCTTTTATATTACAAATGTCATAGAAATATAGTCAAATAGTATGCTAGAATAGGTTCAATTCTACTAAAAAGATATTGTTGGATAAGTTAGAAACATTGATTCTTCAACCAATTTATCGTTTTATCAAATTGTGAAATATGGGTTCAAAGGGAACTTTGCTCGGTGATTCGGGATCTTAGTGCGCTTTTTCATACATTAATTTCATTCAAATCTTTTGCATTGAAACGTCATTTTTGCATTTAAGTCGTAATTTTAGTTTAATTTACATGCTAGTTTTAGTTTAATCATAGAAACTGAAAAACTCATCTCAAATTTAGTAAATTCGGTTAGGGTCGCGATAATAAAAATCAAGTTAAATCAATACTCGTGGGAACGATACTCGAATTTTTAGGATTTCCACTTTATTACTCGTCAACGAATTGTGCACTTGCGATCATTTAAATTCGAATCATATTTTCGTGAACAGTTGCTAAAAAGTCTTTCGCAACATTTTTCCAACGTTACGAAAGACTTTTTAGCAACGTTTAAAAAACGTTGCTAACGTTGCAAAAGACTCTTTAGCAACATTTTTTAAACGTTGCAAAAGAGCCTTCCACAACATTTTTTAAACGTTGTTAAAAACTTTTCGCAACATTTTTTAAACGTTGCCTTATTCTCATCCTTTGGTTTTGGTAACATTTTGCAAACGTTGTCGTTGTTGTTTTCACTATTTTTTTTAAAATTAATTTGCATTTTTTATGTATACCTTAATACGCTAACTGAATAAATATCCAATATATAAAGAGAATTGACAAGATATCAAAATAAATATAAGACATCATGATTAAAATGGGAAAACAAATTCTTGCATTGAAACTAATTAAACCATGCTAGCATATACATTGTGCAATATTTCACTCCATTATACATGTTTTTAAATATCAACCCAGCATCAATAACATCTTTTCCATCATTCATCAGACCACTCACAAAAGGTGTAATAATTCATACAAAACGTTGGTACAGTACTTTGTTTGGATTGATATTCTGTAGCATAAAAAAAGGAGTAGTTGCAAAAAAATGAAATGAAGCCCATGTTTGAGCCCCATGGGAACTAGGTACCTCGCATAGTCTTGTACCATCCACTACATCTCCCGTCGAAGCATCATTACAGTAATACCACATAATTCTACTGGGAACCACTTGAATCTCTGACAAAAGTTCGCTACCATTGCAAATAAGATGTACTCTTGTTTAAGCAAAATTTATCAATAATTCATAAATAATATATCAAAATTTATCAATAATACTCATGTTTACTACCATGTCACGCATTCAATACAGAATCATTTCATAGCCAAACAAATAGCTAAATAGTCTCACACATATTACACAAACTTCTTCAAAGTAGTAGTAAAAAATAAATACTCTCCTTCTATAATCTTCAAGGAGTGATAACTAAAATTGTTAAAAATCAATTGTTCAAATCTGTTCATTTAAGTCAGAAACCAGCAACTGATCCCCATAAATCTCATGTCAGATAAACTTTAAATATAACATTCATCTAAAGTTAATTCCTTCAATGGTGTTAACTCTTAAAATCTCTTGGTGAATAGTAGCAACAAGCACTTGTCGATGAATATGGAGAAAACCTATAATTTATCAATAATACTATTAGCTAAAATGGAGGCGGGGGGAGCACACAATGATGAATTGCTTGGCATATTATTGGAATCCAATTTAGAAGAAACAGCGTGGAAACAAGAGTTTTAGAATGAATACTGATGAGGTCATAGAAGAATGCAAGCCGTTCTATTTTGCTGGACAGGAGACAACTCAGGCAGCAAACCAAGTTCAAACTCTTCATGCACATCAGAGGACGTAGAATACAAAGTAAGGGAACACACCACTCTAAGAGAGGTAGCTTCATTCAGGGCCTATTGGACACTATGGATAGAAAAGGACATAAGTCTTTCTAATTGAGAATGAAATATTCATCTATAAGCAAATGAAGAAGGTCTAACTAAAAAGTGTTAATAATAAAAGTAGTAATATCTGAATGTAATGGAAGTATATTACTAAATGGCCTTACATAAGTATCAGATGCATGTTTCCTAATTAATGTAATTTCACATACTTTGCAGAAATCCAAAGTCCAAGATGAAGCTAAAGCATATCTAAGGTCCATAAGCCCCTGTTTTGCCACCATTTTTTGAAACTTATTTTCAGCCATACATTTCACGAGATCCACACTTTTCTCAACTTTTCAACCACATTTTTCATCCACACATTTTTTGAATGAATCTAGTATGGGAATTCTATTCAACAAAGTATCTATTGAAATCACATTATACAAACAGCCCCTGTATGAGACAGAAATTGTTTAAACATACTTTACTCAAAGAAATCTAATATTGCTCTTTGGCCAAGCAACAGTACTTCCCATGACTTCACTAAGAGTTCGAAATTCATCTGTAGATCTGTATAAAGTCAAATTACTCATATACACTTCCTCAACCCAAACCTTCCAACAGTCTCGACCGAGTGGCAGGTGATGCACATTTGCACTTGGGTCTGTTGTTGCAATCTTTCCTTCTACTACGACTTCATCCTCTTCAAACATGTACCAATGCAACAGTTGACATCTTGCATTTGTCATAGGTACAGTACTTCCTTGGTGTGACTACAAATTCATAGTAGACAACATATTTTTTTAATAATTAGAATGCTACAAACTGAATATATGCTGAATAAACATTTAAGAATGTATGATACAAAAACTTGAAGAGTAATGACATTTGAATTCCTGTCGTCTACACTCTGTAAATGATACAACAATTACAAAAATTATTCTACATGTAATTGGCTATATGAACCTCTATTATTATAGTATATATAAAATGTAACTACGTATAACCTGATGAGATAACTTGAGAAGTGCTTCCACTTTTTCTTCTAGTGCTCCCATCCTTTGTGCTTGAGTTCGTAATTGGGTTTCAAGTTCTCTAACTCTCCCACTGTTTTGTATTTGTCCATCCACCTTTGATGGTACAACTCCAAATCTGAGTCCCCTAACTCTCCCATGACGTTCAGGACCTAAAATGCGAATGACAGTATCATCGCGGATGTAATCTTTGGCGGGTGTATTAGACATTAATGCGGAACAATCTTCAATCCTTCTCTGCACGTATGGAACTCAAATTTTATACTAGCAAGTGATACAACTAATAAATCAAATTGTAGCAGTTAAACATTGACATAATACACATACCAAAGTATCAGAGAAACTATGCAATAAAATAGGCAAATCTCCATTGTTCTCGCTGGAAGTCTTCACCGTCCATTGTTCTCAAAGACAGATCACACACATGGAATTAACATAAATCAAAACTTTCTAGCTCAACTGTTTTCAAATAGAGAAATTGTACACTAACATACAGGGTAAAGTACACAATTTTTTCTTATGGAATCAATGTTCTCACTGGAAGTCTTCACCATTCATTTATAAACATTTACTCAAGTGCCAGTACTTCCATAATCAAAGACAACAGTAAAATATGAAATCCTACTGAATCGCACAATACTGGGTTGTCGAAAACTAAAATATTCACTAGATTGCCTCGTAACATATAGTAAAAATGTAAAATACGTAATCCAATATACATAGCAAAATGAAAAAATCCATAATGAAATACACACATAAACAAACCTTAATTCTGTTACAGATTAATGGGAGTCGGAGTGGCGCGCTTTAGCTTCTAATTGGAAATGAAAAATTGGGAAAAGGGTTCACTTTGTCGGAGTCGGAGTCGGAGTCACGCGCTTCAGCTTCTAATTGGAAATGATGAATTGGGAAAAGGCTTCACTTTGTCGGAGTCGGAGTCACGCGCTTCAGCTTCTAATTGGAAATGACGAATTGGGAAAAGGCTTCACTTTGTCGAAGTCGAAGTCGAAGACGGAGAAGGAGTCGCGCGTTTTAGGAAGGAAATGACATTTGGGAAAAGGGTTTCACTTTTCTATTGGGCCTAATCTATTGGGCCTAATTTTTTTAAATGCATTCAGCCTAAGTGCCCAACCCAGCTAGCCTAACCCGCCTTACTTTTAGCAACGTTTAATAAACGTTGCTAAAGGCGACTTTTTGCAACATTTATTAAACGTTGCAAAAAGTTGATCTATTGCAACGTTTAATAAATGTTGCTAAAGATATAGACCCTTTTTGTAACTTTTAATAAATGTTGCAAAAGATCAACTTTTTGCAATGTTTATTAAACGTTGCAAGAAGTTAAACTTTTCGCAACATTTCAAAAACGTTGAGAAAGGTGACATTAGCAACACACATTGATTAAATGTTGCCAAAACACAATTATATTAACTCAATAGCAACAATCACTTATTAAAATGTTGCAATAGACCCTTTAGCAACACTTAACTACTAAATGTTGCCGTTTATGTGTTGCAAAATCTCATTTTTGACGTAGTGCGTGTTTAAGCCTTTGAATTTTCCTTGAAGTTCTTGATTCTATTCTTTTGTTTTTTTTTCCCTTTTCTCTTATTTGGAATTATTATTCCTAACAATTAATATATAAAGATATTATCCAGAATATACGACATTCGGTTTATATAGTAGCACAAACCATATGAGAAAGTAACGCTGTTTCTAGTTTGGAGCTTCCACAATTGTTGTACGCAGCTGACTACAAGCTGCTTCAATTTCCTGCTTAAAACACATGGGAAGAGTTAATTTTCTACTTCTATATGTTGGGAATTTATTAAACATGCACAGCGGAAATAAAACAATTTTCAATTCCCAAACGAGGATCTGGAATGTGTTTAGATAGAAATTGTGATGAGAATGATACATTTGATGAATTCCACAAACTCTTTTGCTTTTTCTTGAACTCCAATGATCACGATCTGCAATCCAAGATGTCCAATTGTCCAGCCTCCAATGGTCATCCACACAGAGAACAAGAATGACGGCAAGGGTTTTCTTTTCTTGTGCTAGCAGGAATAATGAAAAATTCCATACTATTTTCAAACTCTAGTAGCCTATTAATATAAGTCCAAATGGGTTCGGCCATCTATTAAACTTAACCTGGTCCAATATTTAATTAATCAAACTAATTAAATCTGGTCCATAAATTAATTAATCCAATTAATTAATTCAGGCCTATTAATAAACAACCCAATTAATTAATTATCCAACACTTGTCAATTAATTAATTAGTAAATCTCATTCTTCTGATTCTCTTTTGTGTGTGACCCATTAGGTTCCCGAGCACGATACCTAACGACGTGAATTATTATTTTGACTTAATCAAAATCGATAAATTAAAATGCCCCTTTTAATTTATCACTAATTCACTTTCCTTGTCCCAGATTGACATCTAACAATGTGTCAGGGCAATACATGAGACGAGAAATATCACGTAGTATGACAAAACCAAACTTGTTCGTTTACCGTGAAACTATAATCCTTTTGTCAATACGATCCGATCAATTATGAGATATGGATAAGTGTCAATCTCAATTATCGATCATATCTTTTATCCCACTGTTAAGTCAATGTACGTCGAAAACTCTTTTCCGACTTATGGGTTCACCTTGGCCAAGGATTTCATTATCAACTTAACTGGATAAAATGTAGATTATAATCTCTTACTATCTAAGAGTGATGAATCCTCTATTGATCATTCACAACCTTCATATGATTCTTGACATACCCGAACGATACTGTATTAGCGACCCTTGGCAGAGTAACATCCAACACCATCAAAGTATGACTATCCTCATATAAGGAACTATGACGATCTCAAGTCAAATGACCAATTCCACTACCGAATTTTAGAGATTAACACTAACACTCAGTTAGTTATCCATGTAGAATCTCCCAGGGGGTCTCCAATGTTTTGTTCTATAACAAAACACCCACATGTTCATTCAAGTGTCACCACACTTTAACTTGTGAGATCAGCTACTTACTTCACAAGTAAGAATGCCACACGCGATGATCTATCCATAATAACGATATCCGTATCTCGTTATTACTTCGACCACGGACGATTTAAGATTCGATCATTTGTAATTTGTATCTCACAATCACAACTCCTTGTGATTAACAAATCACCAAGACTTGAATCTACGGATTCTATTATTTAATTTATTATAATATTAATTCAATTAAATAATAGATATTGCCATACATGCATCAATTATATATATATTTAAAGTGTTTATGTCCAACGTTGATTGGACCTAGGGCATAACACTTACAAACTCCCACTTGCACTAGATCCAATCACTTATGTATCTTATACCATAAGAGTCTACATGACGATCATGTTTATCCTGCGATAACTCTTTGTCAGTGGATCTGCAATTTAATAACTTGTGGGAATTCGTTCTTTATTTACGTCGTTTCATTGTATTATCTTTCCAATGAGATAACACTGCCTTGACATATGTTTGGATCATTAGTGAGACCTTAGTTCCTTCGCTTGCACGATAGCTCCATTGTTATCACAATGCAGAAGCGTGTGATCAACAATGTTAGGAACTACTCTAAGCTTATTAATGAACTTCCCGATCCAAATCATAACTTTTGTTGCTTTGTAAAGCAATGATGTATAAGGCTTCCATTATTGAATCAACGGTTATTTCCTATTTGGAACATTTCCAACACACCGCTTAAGAGTAAACCAATATCCTATTTGAGATATGCTATTATTCTAGTCTGACTAGAAGTTAGCATCAGTCTATCTATGAACTCTCAGTTCATTTTCCCCATATAAAATCTTCTCTAGATTTTATCTATATAGATTAGGATGAGTTAAGTAATCATTTAGATCTATCTCTATAGATCAACTTGCTTCTCCCATATCTATCATGGAGAAGTATTTAACAATGACAACTTCAACAATTAAAATATAGAGACATCGTTTCCTATAATATGTCTCATACATATAATATCAGGAATCCAACAATGCTCCCACTATCTTCTTGTAAACGCACAACTCATCTTCATTTTGATAAAATCAAACATTTTGAGTTTCTCATCAAATCAAAGATTTTAACTCCAAGAGACTTGTTTTAATCCTATTGACCTTTTCTTGTAAACTCATTTACAACCTATGGGTTCTAATCCATCAGGCAGGTCGACCAAGGTCCAAACATTGGTTACATACATTAAGTCCATCTCGAATTTCTATGGCCTCTTACCATCTCTTTAACTCAACACTTGACTTTACTTCTGCGTAATTAGTAGGTTCATTATCCTTGATCAGTAATACCTGATTAGTAATCATGGATTTGTACCTTCTAGGAGGTCGAATGATCTTACAAGATTTACATGAAGCTAACATGTCCTCAAAAGTCTCCACTTCCTGATTAGGAGTATGTCCTTCAGCTGGTATGGGATAAGACTCAGGTTCTTCTATTATATCAGTTATATCTGTGGACTCTTGAACTTTTTCAAGCTTTATTCTGCTCCCACTGTCTCTCCTAGAATAAATACTTTCTCTAGGAGTATGGCACGTATTGAGACGAACATTTTCTTCTTAACGGGATTATAGAATTGATATACGATTCAGTGCGCTTCACATAAGCGCCACATCCCAAACTTTCATATGAGATAAGTTGGGTCATTCCATAACTCGTATGGACTTTTTGTCAACCGATTTAGATGAGACACGATTTAGTGCGCATTATGTGGTAATCAGTGCATGACATCAAAACGATTTTTGAATGCTTGCATGGCTTGTTCTCAATTGTACTATATCTAATAGTGTATGATTCCTCATTTTAGATGCACCGTTATGTTGCAATGTATGTGGAGGAATCCACTATGTGAGAATCTAATCTCTTTTAAATAATCTAAAATTTTCCATTTTAGATATTCTTTACCTCGAAAAAGTCTTAGTGTAAGAATATATTTACCTATTTGTTTCTCTATTTCTAGCTTGAATCCCCTGAACATTTCAAGAGTTTCATACTTGAATTTCATCAAATATATATGATCATTTCTGAAATGGTCATTAGTAAATGTGATGAGATAAGATAAACTTCACCTGATATTAATTGATATGGATTTACATACATCACTATGTATTAGACCTAATAATTGTGCAGATCATTTTCATTTTCAAGTAAAAGGAGATTTGGTCACCGTGTCTTACAGACATGATTCGCATTTGTCAAATGATTCAAAAACATTTGACCCAAATATACATCTCCATGCAAGTTTGGAATTGCATTCTTATTTATGTGACCAAATCCACAATGCCAGATATAGGTGTTCTTTAGATTATCATTTTTATGCCTTTCAATTTCTATACTTATTATAGAATATTCAATGTTTAGAATATAAATGTCATTTTGTAATTTACCATAACCATTAAGATCTTATTAAAATAAAAAGGAAAAACAATTGTCCTTAATATTAAAATAATTCATGTCAAAACATGAAATTTATTTAATGCTCTTGGTAATGGTGAGAACAAAATTAACATTTCTCTAATTCTAATATCAAGCCTAAAGGCAATGTCAAGAAATATGCTTCTACAGGCAATGTAACAACTTTTGCTCATTTTCAACGTGTAGGTCAACTTCTCCCTCCTGCAGCGATCTATTTTTATTTAGTTTCTACATATTTATACAAATATGAGATCTATATCAAGTATCTAATACCCATGAAACTAATGAAGTAAATTTAAGCCTTGCAATTTCATTTCCAATGACCCATCATTCCAAAATGATAGTAAGGATCATCAGATTTGGTATTGTCCTTATTCGCTTTAACTGTCTTAGTCATCTTGGTTGCTTTTCTAAAGCATCCTTTAGACTTCCATATAGGAATTTATGATTAAGATTTGTCCACTACAAACACAGATATTGGACTTAACAGTTTTAAGCATGTTCAGCAACTCAATGAGTGTGCTTCGAGTTTATTCATGTTAAATTTATAATTAGTTATAAATAACTTTCTGACAGAGATTGTAGAACCAAGTCTATACTTAGTTCATTGTTCATGACTGAACGCAATCAAGACAACTTCTCAAAGTAGTCAGCATCTCCAGCACACGAGCACCGACTGAAGATTCCTCGTCATTATGCACCGGTATAGTTGCTAGGAAATATCATATATTTCCTCGTATGATTGTTCATCATTCAACACATTGAGATGAAAAATCATGTGTTAGCATCTATACTTTTATGTTGCTTTGTAACTCAGGTGACATAGTCACAAACATCACATATATTGTAGTACTATCGTCATCACTATATTTATTATAGTAGCCACATCTTCCTTTGTCGAGTCATCAGCAAGTGTCTCTGGAAAGGGCTACTCAAGGACACAACCAATTTTTCATGCCTGAGAACAATTCTCATATTGCGGTGCCAATCAAGAAAATTTCGTTTGGTTGTTGGCATACAATATGTCTCTCAAATATATGTGGTTACTCATGATTCAATAAATGTAAACGACGAAAAATAAAAGAAATAATATATATATATATATATATATATATATATATATATATATATATATATATAAAGCATCAATTAATTTAACATGACCTTTTATTAAATTAGTTTTGCTCCCACTGTTTAATTCAAATTTATGACCCTCTCACATAAATTTATGGAATCCGTACTTAATTCCCACTGGGCTGGGATCCCATTTATTATATTAAAACCTTGAGTGTACTCAATAAGCCTTAATAAAACATTTGGGTAGATACTATTATCAATTGTAACTCCGTACAACTCCCAAATCATTAAGGTGACAACTTTTTTATCTTCACACATCTTATGTGTTAGCTTAACATGCCTCTAACATTTATCTCCTTAAGTGTGTTCAACAAAAGATAAATATTAGTTAAGTCAAACCTATCATTCAGAAATATCTAATATTTCATAGTGTCAAACATATCCCTAATAGACCAGCCTTGAGTGTACTCAACAACCTAAGATCGATTTAGGACTCTCGTTTTTCACTATAATGGTGGAAGGCGAATATAAATATGACTTAATATTTTAACATGCCTCTACAATTTATCTTCTTGAGTATGCTCAATAAAAGATAAATTTTAGTTAAGTCAAACCCATCATTCAGAAATATCTAATATTTCATAGTGTCCAACATATCCCTAATAGACCAGCATTGAGTGTACTCAACAAGTTAAAATCGATTTAGGACTCTCGTTTTTCACTATAATGATGGAAGACGAATAACAAATTGACTTAATATTTTTAACGAGGGATTTTGCATACAAAAAATTCTCATCGTAATAATTATATATATTTTATTATACATCTAACATGCAAATAAACAGACATATAATAGTGTGGACGATTATGGACTTATACTATCTAGTCTTCCCGAACCATAATGAAGACTAGTCGGTCAATTCCTAGGGGGTATAGCATTGATTCATACAATGCTCCATCTCTATGGTGTCCTCTTCTTCTTGTATCTCCAATTAGTCCAGCTATAACTTGTATCATATACTAGTTGGCACACAGGCCTAAATAATATTGGACGCACGGGCCCATAATAATAACAATAGTAACGGACTCGTAGGTCCAAAATAAATTAGAGCTCGTAGGCTCCATAAAACAACAAGAATAAAACTAACCATTCAACACATCCACATGGTCGAGTCCATAATCATCCACTAATAAAACATTCATCATATAAATGCATTCCTATATAATATCTAATATTATACGCAAACATGTTTCAAGTTTCTAGCAATTAAAGTTGTCTAAACTAATTTAGACAAATGGATCGGAACAATTAAATAATTAATTAATCAAATTAATTAATTAATTTAATCAGCAAATTTATTTAATTAAAATCAAATTTCAATTAAATATCAAATTAGAGTCCAACTCTAATTCTAATAAAATTTTAGGGCAAGACAATTTAATTAAAATCAAATTTTAATTAAATGTCAAATTAAAGTCCAACTCTAATTATAATCAAATTAATGCGGTTGAATTTAATTAAAATCAAATTTTAATTAAATACAAAATAAGAGTCAAACTCTAATTCCAAGATATTAGGGTGAACTTATTTAATTAAAATCAAATTTTAATTAAATACCAAATTAGAGTCCAACTCTGATTTCAAGAAAGATTTTAGGGTGAGACAATTTAATTAAAATCAAATTTCAATTAAATGTCAAATTAGAGTCCAACTCTAATTTCAATAATATATTGGAATGTATAATTTAATTAAAATCAAATTTTAATTAAATATTATATTAGAGTCCAACTCTAATTTAATTGAATTAAAATTTTAATTTAGGATAAAACTCCTAAATAAAATAAAATTCAATTTAGGGTCAAAGTTTAATATTTAAGTTAAAATCAAATTTTAACGAAAATATAAAAAGTCATCAATTTTAAATAAAATTTTAAACGGGTCACAATTGAATTTTAAGATCAAACACTTTTAAAATCTAATTAAAAAAACCCTTTTAATTTTAAATTCAAAATCATTTTGAAAATTGCAATTTGACCCATGCGTTAAAATTTTAAACAGGGGCTTCCAATTTCGTAAATTGCAAATGAGCCCTCCCATCAATATTTACAAAATAACCCAGCAATCATAATTGCTTGCGGGGGCCTGTAATTTCAGAAATTGCACAAGAGGCCCCCGCCTCCAACTCTCCCCGATTGAAATAGTAAAACCCTAAAAAAAAATGGTTTGCTTCGCCCGTCGGCTGTGGCGGGAGCCACGACTCCGGAGACGGCTAATCGCCGCTTGCAGCAACGTAAAACACTGCTGCCATAGCCCACAGCTGCGCTAAACGCTGCTGTGTTGTGGCAGCGACAGCTACTGCATCGCAGCGTCGCACGGTGCAACGCTACAACGCACGATGCAGCCGCGTGCTACATCTGCGTGCGGCCGTCGTTACTGCCGGCGGCGACTGACGGTCAGCCCCCGCTTCCCTCCTGCCTTCCGATTTTTTTTTGAACAGATTTTAAATTAAGAAAATCAAATTTTCTTAATTGCTAGAAATATGAAAAATGTCAACAATCAACTTTTTGATTGTTCTATAATTCGTAACAATTTTTAACAAACACAAAGTATGCTCTGATACCACTGTTGGGGATTTACTTAATCATGCACATTGGAAATAAAATAATTTTCAATTCCCAAACAAGGATCTGCAATATGTTTAGATAGAAATTGTGATGAGAATGATACATTTGATGAATTCTACAAACTCTTTTGCTTTTTCTTGAACTCCAATGATCACGATTTGCAATACAAGATGTTCAATTGTCTAGCCTCCAATGGTGAGAGAACAAGAATGACGGCTAGGGTTTTCTTTTCTTGTGCTAGCAAGAATAATGAAAAAATCCATACTGTTTTCAAACCTTAGTAGCCTATTAATATAAGTTCAAATGGGCTCAACCCATCTGTTAAACTTAACTCGATCCAATATTTAATTAATCAAATTAATTAAATCTGGTTCATGAATTAATTAATCCAATTAATTAATTCGGGCCTATTAATAAACAACCAAATTAATTAATTATCCAACACTTGTCAATTAATTAATTGGTAAATCTCATTTTTCTGATTCTCTTTTGTGTGTGACCCATTATGTTCCCGATCACGATGCCTAACGACGTGAATTATTATTTTGATCTAATCAAAATCGATAAATTAAAATGCCCCTTTTAATTTATCACTAATTCACTTTCGTTGTCTTAGATTAATATCTAGCAATGTGTCGAGCAATACATGTGACAGGAAATATCACGTAGTATGACAAAATCAAACTTGTTCGTTTACCGTGAAACTATAATTCTTTCGTCAATATGATCCGATCAATTATGCGATATGGATATGTGTCAATCTCAATTATCGATCATATCTTTTATCCCACTGTTAAGTCAATGTATGTCGAAAACTCTTTTCCGACATATGAGTTCACATTGGCCAAGGATTTCATTATCAATTTAACTGGATAAAATGTAGATCATAATCTCTTACTATCTAAGAGTGATGAATCCTCTATTGATCATTCACAACCTTCATATGATTCTTAACATACCCGAACGATGCTGTATTAGCGACCCTTGGCAGAGTAACATCCAACACCATCAAAGTATGACTGTCCTCATATAAGGAACTATGACGATCTCAAGTCAAATGACCAATTCCACTACCGAACGTTAGAGATTAACACTAACACTCAGATAGTTATCCATGTGGAATCTCCCAGGGGGTCTCCAATGTTTTGTTCTATAACAAAACACCCACGTGTTCATTCAAGTGTCACCACACTTTAGCTTGTGAGATCAGCTACTTACTTCACAAATAAGAATGCCACACGCGATGATCTATCCGTAATAACGATATCCGTATCTCGTTATTACTTCGACCACGGATGATTTAAAATTCGATCATTTGTAATTGTATCTCACAATCACAACTCCTGGTGATTAACAAATCACCAAGACTTGAATCTAAGGATTCTATTATTTAATTTATTATAATATTAATTCAATTAAATAATAGATATTGCCATACATGCATCAATTATATATATTTAAAGTGTTTATGTTCAACGTTGATTGGACTTAGGGCATAACACTTACACTATATCTGGGATAGTATTTTTTTTTTATGATTTTAAAATTAATTTGGGTGCCATTGCAATTTAATGCTTCATCTGGAAACAGTAACATGGTTGTAATCATAAGGAATTTGGTCCTTACAATCTTGTATTAATTTACTCTCTCATTTTCATTATATTTATGTGGTATCTACAAGGGAGATTATCTATTTTCACACACAATTAATATACATTATGAGAGAAATAATAACATAAGGAATTTAATTAAGAATAATTCTATTTGTCGGTGTACATAATAACGACATGAAAGACACGGAAAGAAAAGAAATTCAGTCATTACAATCTTTCATGTCATTATTATGTGCATCGTTATATTACTCAATAATTAAAGTCATTCTTATATATACATATAAAACAATTATTACAGTGACCTTAATTAGGATTGAAATTTAATTTTCATTTTGATGGCATTCAGATTTTATAATTACAATTCAAAACAAATTGGAAGAACTGCAGAGTAATATACAATTTGAACAGAATTTCGTGAATCAAGAGTTGAAGAAGACAGCTGGGATACATATTCCATAAATCCGGCTAGCAGGAATCGACTCTTATAAAAATCCATTTACTTACATGAAAATACAGCTATCTGAACTTCACTTCTCATCTTCCTGCTCTTTTATTTTGCTCATTCTTCACCATGAGTTCATCCAGTCAAGCGCCCTCCAGAAAAGGCAAGGGTCGCCAAAAGGTGGCCATGAAAAAAATAGGGAACGAAAAAAACTTGCAAGTTACTTTTTCCAAACGACATGCTGGTCTTCTCAAAAAGGCTAGCGAGCTCTGCACTTTGACCGGTGCTGAAGTTGGCATGATTTTTTTCTCGCCTAATGGAAAGCCTTTTGCCTTTGGCCACCCAGATGTGAACACAGTTGCTGATAGGTTCCTTACTGGAAATGATCGAGTACTCGATGAGACAGAGAAACTGATCCAGGCTCATCGAAGTGAAAAAATACTTCAAAATAACCTGGAACTTACCAAGATTGAGGACGTAAAAGAAGGTGAAAGAAAGCGTCTAGAAGAACTAGAAGAGAAAAAGAAGGGTGGTCAATATTGGTTCCCGCGCCCTATTGAGGAGCTCAGTTTCGAAGAACTTGTTCAGTTGAAGGAGTCTTATGCAAAGTTCATACAAAATGTTGCAACTGAAACGGAGAAACAAATGTCTGGTTCGGTAAGTCCACATCTTCACGGGACGAACCCCGACTCTGGGGGAGGAAAGGATTTTTCATTTGGTGCTGGTGGCAGTAGCTCCAATAAAGACTGATTTCTGAAGATCTAAGGGCAGACTCTTGGATTTGAAGTGGCTATGGTGATTTAGCACTTCATTAGCTATATCTTCTTTTACTGAGTCTTGTTTTTCATTCTGATTTAGTTATCCATCTGAACTGTTATGTTTTATGTTGTTTTCAGTGAAATGCTTAAAGTAATTTAGGAATTCTGCGCTATTTTCAGTTTAAGAATTGTTGGAAAATTCTAACATATATGGGGCCACAAGTAATATATTAAAATGTGTGGTGCTATTATTTAAAGAATATTAGTCAATTAAAGTGATCCAATAAAGATGAATTTTGACTAATGGGTATTAAGTTTTATGTAATTAAAGTATAGAGACCGAAATTTTGTTTTAGATTGATGAGGGGTCGATTTGAAACAAATGAAAGATAATGACCATTTATTATCCTATTGTTCTATGGGGTCATGGTCCCCAATTGTTGGTGTGTTTTCTTGAGATTCTCTACATCCCCATCAATAGTAGAGGTATCAATCCGGGTGGTCCGGGTCGGGTCGGCCCGCCAACATATGCGCATGGTAACGGCCCGCGTAAAAAAAAGCCGCCTGCTACGGTTCCGAGTCGGCTCACAAATTTTGGACTACAACTCAGGCCTGCCCGCTGACCCATCCGGGTCGAGCCCATGCGGGTCACGGGTAGCGCGTGTCGTGGTTTGTTCCGATTTGGCCGGTATTATTGTATAAATAAAATTATAAAAATATAACATTTTTCATATTTATAGAAAAAAAAATATATTTTTTTAATTAAATGTAAACTAAAAATTGAATAAAATGATAAATTCATATTAATATCAAAAAATGTTTACATAAAATTCAAATTTAATATTACATGAATTATTTATAACTTTACAAAATTAAATTTAATTTAAACAAATAACAACTAAATGCATTTCTAATTACCATTATAAAATATTTATAGTATAAGTACATCAAAATTAGGTTGACACCAACTTTTATTATAATTTATAGTTTAATTACATCCCAATAAGGTTGGCACCTACTTAAATCTTAACTATAATTTAGTTGTTCAAAAATTATATATTTTAATATTTGTTTTCCAATCAATTCAGGAACTGCAAAATTTTTGAAGTCTTCAGCAATATCATCAATAATTTTATCTTGCACCATTCGATCCGTGAATATCCAATCTTTCACGCATATGAGAGCTTCCAAAATATCTTTTTTAAGTTTAGATCTTCTTTCGTCCAATACCCTGTTACCTGCACTAAAAGCAAACTCGGATGCCACTGTTGAGACTGGAACTGTTACTATATCTCGTGTCATTTTAGGTAATACAGGGTATGGCTGCTCTTTTAATTTCCACCATCGTAAAATATCTAAATTATCCACTTCATCTTCAGGTATTAAACTATAATGATCAAATTGATAATATCTTTCTAATTCAGTAAGTGTGATATTTGGATTTGCGGTTGAAGTTGAAGTTGTAGATGAAGAATCAAGAACATTGCGTTTCTTAGCTATTATGAGGAAAAAAGAAGATTTGCCTTTAGAAGTTGTACTAGAATTTGTAGAAGAAAAAATATTTTCATTGTTACCATATTCAATAAAATAGTTGTTATACATTTCATTAATAAAAATATCCAAATGTCGATTTGTAATATTTATGTTAAAAACTAATGTTTCAGAAAGTGATTCTAAAGCACAATGAACTCCAAACAACGTAATGCAAGAATCCATTACAGCTGCCATTGGAAAAATGAGTGACGTGATTTCATAATATTTTTTAAACTTTTCCTCCATTGAGTGAATAATTTGAAAGAAAAATGGATCGTCCCTAAATGATGAAAACTGTCCAGCAATTAACGTTATTGATGAAAAATGTCCACGTTCAACGACTCTCTCCCCCCCTGGGGTTAATCGCGGCCCGTGAGGTGCAACCTGCGAAACCCGCAGGTCACACCTCTTGACCCGTGAACCGCCTACTTAGGTTACAGGTCAGCCCGATGTCCCGGGCCGATTTTCATGGGTCTGGCCGGCCCGTCTGTCTTGACACCTCTAATCAATAGAGAGTAAAATTGACGTGAAGACCACCAATCAATTGGAAGATCCTAACCCATCCATACAAAGAATCAGATTACTATATATATATATATATATATATATATATATATATATATATATATTTATATATATATATATATATATATATATTTTTTTTTTTTTTTTTTTTTTTTTTTTTTTGCTTCCGCTATTTTCATCCTCATTGATTTCAACATGGATGGTTATATTTGAGAATTATGATTTGATTAATGTTTTTTTTATTGATAATCCTTTTATGTTTTTCTATCAATTGGTATCAAAGTCACTCTATAGTTGAAATTCATGAGAAATTAAAGTTTTAAATTCTGATTTTTTATGGTTCATTTGATCTTTATGCTATGTTATGAAATTTTAGCTTATTATGTTATGGATCTAGAATTTGGTATGTTATTACATGAAATTAGCATGTTTAAATATGGATTTCGGAATAATTGAGATTTTAAGATCTGTTAATTTAAAAACAAAAAAATTTATTTGGGCCGTCGCCGTGCGTTAGCGCTGGGTGGAAATGTGTAACAAAGAACGTCGTAGGTCGCGCTAGGTGGTCGGGGGTTGCCGTCCGACAGCCCCAGCCACTTGTTGGGCCGGCGCTCCCAAGGATGAAGGGAGAACAAGGGACTTCTCCATTAAAGTTTTTCAGTTTTGGGATTTGAATAGACGAGGGCTTGGGCTGCAAATTTGAAGTTTTGGGCCCCTTGCTTGCAATTTTTAATTAGGGTTAGGGTTGAATTATTTATTATTCAGCCTCTAAAGTTTAAAGTTAATCATAATTGGGGTTTTAATAATTCAGTCCATGAAGTTCTGAAATTAATTAATTTGGACCATTTAAATTCTGAATTTAATAATTAAGCCCGTAAATGTTCATAATTGGTTTAAATTGGCCCCTAAAGTTTCGAATAATTGATTATTGACTCCTAAACTTTTCAATAATTAATTATTGACCCTTAAAGTTTTGAATTAATTAATTTTGACCTAAAGTATTGAATTATTAACCCTTGGGCCCTTAAAGTTTCAAGATAAATAAAATTAAGTATTATGCTTTTCAAATTTTGGTATAAAGGACTCATTTGAGAAAATGATATTCAAAAGGGAATTGATTGAAGCAATATGTTACCAAATCAACATCTCTTGTGAAAATTAATTAACTTAGAATATTAGAAGGATTTTGTGTGTATGCTAGTTCATGCGGATATATGCCTGCCCAAAGGACGGTTAATATTTGGTTGAATTACATGCACACTTGTGGTGGTAAACGTGTGACAATTATAAGGTTTCCATGTGAATAATAAATCAGTCCAAAGATGGGTTTATTATTTGACAGGAGTTATTGTCAATGTTTGATCACTACACCAAGAGTACCACTTACAATTAATATTACTGTCCAAAGACTTGATATTAATGACGTGCTAGGTATCTTGAGATGATACTTGCCATTATTTGAATTAATTGATTATTGAATCTTAATATTAATATGAGCATAATTCATTCGTTTCTTTCTACAGTTAGTTCATCTGCTACTACTATATCTGCAAATGTCAATTCTATTCTCATACATAATGAGACTAACTTCAAAGATTGGAAAGAGAACGTTTTGATTGTTGTTGGGTGCATGGATCTAGATCTTGCGCTTCAGATTGAGCAACTCACTTCTCTTACGGACTAAAGTTCATATGATGAAAAGAGGAACTTTGAGAAGTGGGATTGCTCAAATCGTATGAGTCTAATGATCATTAAGCGCGGCCTTTAGAGGCGCAGTATCTGAAGAAGTGGCTAATACCAAGGATTTCCTTGCCGAAATTGAGAAACATTTTGCGAAAAATGATAAAGCTGAAGTAAGCACGCTTTTGCAACACTTGATTTCAATAAGGTATAAAGGTAAATAAAATATAAGGAGTACATCATGCAGATGTCTCACATTGCTTCTAAACTTAAGGTACTAAAGCTCGAGCTGTCTGATGAGTTGCTCATACATTTGGTATTGATCTCGCTTCCTGAACAATTCAGTCAATTTAAGGTCAGTTATAACTGCCGAAGGACAAATGGTCTCTAAATGAGCTCATTTCATATTGTGTGCAAGAGGAAGAGAGGTTGAAGCAAGACAGAACTGAAAATGTTTATTTGGTAAGCACTTATAAGGTAAACACTTCTAAGGATAAGGGCAAGAAAAGAAAAAAAGATTATGAAGCTGCTCTTAAGGGTCCAGTACAACAGTGGACAAATGGACATGTTTCTTTTGCAATAAAACTAGACATTTGAGAAGAACTGTACCAAATACCATACCTGCCATGCAAATAAAGGTACAAATCTTACTTTGGTCTGTTCTGAGGTTAATTTAGCTTCAGTACCTAGAAATACTTGGTGGTTAGATTCTGGTTCTACTACTTACATAAGTATTTCTATGCAGGGCTGTCTGAACTACTGAAAACCAAATGATGGTGAAAGACACATCTATGTGGGTGATGGCAAATCGGTGGAAGTTGATGTAATAGAAACTTTTCGATTATTGTTGAAAATTGGTCTTTATTTGGATTTGAAAGATACTTTTGTTGTGCCGTCTTTTAGACGGAATTTGGTTATATATATATATATATATATATATATATGCTTGATACGATTGCATCATGTCATGAAACCTTGCATGTGGAATCACGTGGTACTAAACGCAAATTAAATAATGAAAATTTAGCAAAATTATGGCACAAGCGCTTAGTCTAAAGCATTTGGACAGGTTGTAATACCTCAGACCAAGAAAGTTTAAAAGATTTGATAGGTACTACTCATACTAACAAGGTGCACCTTCTTTTCCGGAAGTCCATCGTTGGAAACTCCATAGTTAAGCGTGCTTGGCTTGGAGCAATTCTATGATGGGTGACCTCCATGGGAAGTTTTCTCGGGGAGCGTGCGAGTGAGGACAAAGCATGCTGAAAAGACCCATGTTGGTACAGTGATGACAGTACGTCGTCGATCTAACGGCCAGGACAGCCCGTTAAGTGAGACCCGGGTCGTTACAAATGGTATCAGAGCTGTTTGCCAGTCGGAAATCGAGAACTAAGTGCTATGCGGGACAAAGTGCTACGCCATAGGACGGGAGCCACCTCTTGAACTTGTAGGAGCCACCTCTAGAATCCCAACGCCTGGCAATGGATACTCAGATGGATCAAGCGCGACGAGGACGTCGCGAGTCTAACGGGGGGTGATTGTAATACCCCAGACCAAGAAAGTTTAAAAGATTTGATAGGTACTACTCATACTAACAAGGTGCACCTTCTTTTTCGGAAGTCCATCGTTGGAAACTCCACAGTTAAGCGTGCTTGGCTTGGAGCAATTCTATGATGGGTGACCCCCCTGGGAAGTTTTCTCGGGGAGCGTGCGAGTGAAGACAAAGCATGCTGAAAAGACCCATGTTGGTACAGTGAGGACAGTACGTCGTCGATCTAACGGCCATGACAGCCCGTTAAGTGGGACCCGGGTCGTTACACAGGTGGAAAGCCTAGTCTAAAGCATTTTCATATTTGGGGATGTGCAGCTAAGGCTATGCCTTATAGGCCACATGAAAAGAAATTGGACTCCAAAACTGTGAGCAACTACTTTATTGGTTATTCTGAGCGATCAAAGGGCTATAAATTTTATGATCCCACACTTAAGTCAATTTTTGAAATGGGAACTGCAATATTTTTTGAGGATGTTGAGTTTGGGAGGAAAAATAAGGTTAGAGATATTGACTTTGAGGAAGAAGTTGAAGAAGGATCGGTTTTGATTCCTACTATTACTTTTGACAATGTACAGGTTCCTATATCTGTTATTCATCAAGAAGTATATCCAGAATCTCAACAAGACAATGTTGAACGAAATGGATTTTTAAAATCAAGAGGGATTCGAAAGGTAATGTAGAAAGATATAACATACGTCTTGTAGCTAAAGGCTTTACCTAAAAGTAAGACATTGACTTCAAAGAGACTTTCTCTCCAATTTCAACGAAAGACTCTTTTAGGATAATTATGTCTCTTGTTGCACATTTTGACCTTAAGTTACAACATATGGATGTTAAGACGGCATTTCTCAATGGCGATATTGATGAGACGATCTATATGGTGCAACCAGAAAACTTTGTGCCTGGAGACCCGAAGAATATGGTTTGCAAATTAAAGAAATCCATTTATGGGCTCAAGCAAGCTTTCCGTCAATGGTACTACAAATTTCATCAAGTAATTGTCTGGTTTGGTTTTGAGCTGAATGCTGTTGATGATTGTGTGTATCACAAGTTTAGTAGGAGTAAGCATATTTTCCTGGTTTTGCATGTTGATGACATACTGCTTGCTACTAATGATATAGGCATGTTGCACGAAAATAAGAGATTTTTTCAAAAAAATTTGAGATGAAAGATCTTGGTGACGCCTCTTTTGTATTAGGGATTCAGGCACATCAAGATCGATCTCGAGGTATTTTGGATTGTCACAAAAGAGCTATATCGATAAAATACTTAAGAGATTTGGCATGCAAGACAGTAAATTAGGTGACACCTCTGTCGCTACGGGAGACAAATTTAGTCTTAAACAATGCCCGTAAAATAACCTTGAAGTTAAGAAAATGCAGAAGATTCCCTATGCATTAGCTGTTGGGAGTCTTATGTATGCTCAAGTTTGTACACGTCCAGAAATGGCATTCATTGTTGGAATGCTAGGCAGATATTTGAGCAACCCTGGAATAGATCATTGGAAAGCAGCCAAAAGGGTTATGAGGTATTTGAAAAGAACAAATGATTACATGCTCACATATATCAAATTGGATCAGTTAGAGATCATACGGTATTTCGATTCTGATTTTGCTATATGTCAAGATAGCAAGAGATCCACATCGGCTATATCTATCTGCTAGATGGAGGAGCTAATTCTTGGAAGAGTGCCAAGCAGACACTCATAGCTTCTTCTACCATGGCAGCAAAATTTGTAGCATGCTATGAGGTATCTAATCATGGAATATGGCTGCGAAATTTTGTCACTGCTCTACGCATTCTGAATGGCGTAGAAAGACCACTAAAGTTATATTGTGACAATAACTCAGCAATTCTATATTCCAATAACAACATGAGCTCATCTAAGTCAAAACACATTGACATCAAGTTCCTGGTTGTAAAGGAAAGAGTACAGAGTTGACAGATTTTCATAGAGCATATTGGGACGAACTCCATGATTGCGGATCTACTTACTAAGGGATTGACACCCAAGGTCTTTCATGAGCACACTGCTCGTATGGATATTGTATATCATGAGGATATCATGTTTTAGTGGGAGTTTTTTATTTTCATTGATTTATGTTTTGCACACATTTGTGTATTTGGATATTATTCTGTACAGAATAAAGTATTCAGGTCATTTCACTCTATTATTATGTTCAATATTGATCTCACTTAAGAAATAAAGTTGGACCAGTTGGAAATAGACATGTTTGGATCACATAATATGTAATTTACATGCTACACTCACATGATTGATCTATGTTATTTGGTTGTATGGGTGTATGTAACCATTGATGGATTTAGTCACGTTAAATGTGACAAAAATCGTTTTGATCCTATATCAATATGGCTGATGGACGAGATTGTTTGAAATACCTATAATAATAATAATAACAAAATTTTGAGCTCATAAAGTTGTGCACATTTGAAAGATTACACGTATGGCTTAGTGGGAGATTGTTGAAAAATTCTAACATATATGGGGCCACACGTAATATATTAAAATATGTGATGCTATTATTTAAAGAATATTAGTCAATTAAAATGATCTAATAAAGATGAATTTTGACTAATGGTTATTAGGTTTCATGGATTTAAAGTATAGAGACCGAAATTTTGTTTTACATTGATGAGGGGCCGATTTGAAACAAATGAAAGATAATGACCATTCATTATCTTATTGTTATATGGGGTCATGGTCCCCAATTGTTGGTGTGTTCTTGAGATTCTCTACATCCCCATCAATAGAGAACAAAATTGGAGTGAAGATCACCAATCAATTGGAAGATCATAACCAATCCAAGCAAATAATTAGATTACTATGGATATAGGTAGGTTTTTGCTTCCGCTATTTTCATTCTCATTGATTTCAACATGGACGGTTATATTTGAGAATTAGGATTTGATTAATGTTTTTGATCGATAATCCTTTTCTGTTTTTCTATCAAGAATGACCCTTAAGTTTTAAAGCAAACTTCACATTTTGTTGTCTGAATTGTCATGTTTCATGTTGTTTTTTGGTGAAAGCTGCCTACAACATACGGCTGTCTTATGATTTCTTTGACATGGTTTTATATATAAGAAATTTCTTTTTCTGTAAAATTATCTTCCTAATAAATGGGTTTACTTAATCAATCAAATATGTGGAGATTAATCATAAAAAAACTCTTAATAGACCATCAGTCCTTATATATCTTAAACACGGTTGATATTTTATTCATTTTACCTACAAAAGCTACATGAATTTTCTAAGACATTTCTACATATATTTCAATACCCTTGAACAAGATTTCTATGTCGATGTGGTAGAGAAATGTGTGTTTATATCTTAACAAGGCCATAAAAGTAAATAATACGAGATTGTCTGTATCTCTATTTTTATTTTATAATTGTTGATAACGTCTAATGAACGCGTCTGTATGAAATGTATATTGAGGTTTTTGTTCTACTTCTTTTTTCTTTGTAAGCCAGAAAATCATCAGGGCCTTGGAGGTGCTTTTCATTTTAAAGTATGCCAAGATCTTTTTGATTTATAGTTTAATAGTTTTCCATGCATCAGACATTCTAACATATATGGAATTCGTAATTAATTAATTGCAATACAATACACCTACAAAGAAGAAATCCCGCTACAACAAAAACAATCTTTTGCAATGCTCAAAATACATTGTCAAAAACCTTTTGCAACGTTTGGATGTATGTTGCAAACCTCAATGTTGTCATAGAGTAGAATGATAAAACAACATTTTTTGGATGTTGCCAATAACCTTTTACAACTTTTTTGAATGTTGCGATGACAACATCATTACCGAGCACATTGATTGGGACACATCAACTAAAGTGGCTTTTGAACGAGACCTAAACGTTTTTTTAATTGCACCACCTAAATAAAAACGAGCTTCAAAATGGAATAAAATTTTGATTTTGCTTAGGCATGAAGAGCTTATTGTCACACTTGCAATACCTAGATAATACTCTAATGGCATACTCAATCCTGGTTGAATGGGAACGTGCACTGGTTTATAATGTAAACAATTTCCACACTTGGATCTACAGGTGGGTGGCGATGATCCTGGGCTACTGAGTTGATGCCGAGTCAGAACTTGCTCCACCACTTCCTCTTCGATCTTCCTCACTTCAAAACCTACACACATACAAATAGAAAAGAACAAAAAATTGTTAGTAACACAGTAACAAATTTAGATGGATATCTCAATTTCAAAAAACCAATGCTTCAAGGGGTTCTTAGTTTGCTTTAATAAATAACAATTATGAGAGGAGCATAATATCATAGTAGGAACCATAGAGGTTAAAGAACCACATCAACAATTTTAGCAATTAGATATTTCTCATGCGAGCGAACGATTTCTACCTGCGTTTTTTCCGGGCTTCAATGAAGTTGCTATACACTCTCAGCATGTCCCAATCAACAACTCTCTAAGCACGTCAATATATATCATAATAGTGTGTGATGAATAAGAAACAAAGCCAAAGTTAGGTGGTAAAGAACGAAATACCTAAAAATATGGGAGAAAGAGATGCAAGTCAAAGAAAAAACAAGAAATGAGAAAATTTGACTACCTTTGCTAGAGTAGGGGTAAACAAGAATAGAGATCAGTAGAGCATATATGTGACCATTTATTTTAACGGCAAATGGCAAGTTATAGCAGTCATATCACTCAATAACTACATAATTGACTAACTCAAATGTTTCTAGCAGTCACTTTCAAGCCTGATACGTACATGAATGATAAATGAATCCTGAGTAAAAGGGAAGGACTTCATCCACAACTTAATATGAGAAGTGTTGGCTGAAGTGCATTCCACAAATTTGTCATTTCATTCGTGCTAATTCAATGAGAAGGAAGCTTTGGAGCTCTTCTTGTAACTCCATTTGTTAGCAGCATGCACGTTAAAAATAGGGATGGCAACGGGGCGGGTATGGGACGGGTTGGCCATTCCCACCCCATCCCGTCGGGTTTTTTTGTTACCTAACCCCATCCTCATACTCGGTTAAAGCAGAACGGGACGGGGCGGGGCAAGTCTTCTGCCCCATTTATCACCCCGTTTATTTTTTCTTTTTATTTTTTATTTATTTTATTTTTATTTTAAACTTTTTTATGTCTTTAGTTAGTAAATATTATTACTTTTTTACCAATTTATTAAAAACAACTTATGTTCTCTTAAAAAATGATGATAAATTTATTATTTTTGTTTGATAAAAAATTTAAATTTGAAATTAACTTTAAATGGGGTAGGTAGCGGGGCGGAGACTATGTTTCCCGTACCCGTCTCATACCCGCTTCGGGGCAATGACTCTCATCCCGTCCCCGTCCCGTTTACCCAGTTATGCGGGTAATCCTCGCCCCATTCGGGGCAGGACCCCACAGGTATCGCGTTAAATGGATTTTTTTGCCATCTCTAGTTAAAAATAACATAAACAAGATTTTTATGGCACGATTTAATAACATAAGTTGAAAACCCATCATTCACAACTAAAATGATTCTTGGTATGTTCTGACCTTGCTGGCAGCTACTCTTTGTGCACGAAGCATAGGATCACCATGGATTATCTTCATCCTTTTAAATATCCCTTTTAAATATCCCAATTTTTGCATTGAGGCTCTGCAATGAAACAACTAAGCAAAGAAGATTAAAGCCCTGATCTAGTTAATTGATAAAAAAGAAACAACCTTCCTTGAAATACTAGTAGAATATGCAATATCATGTTAAAAGAACTAACAGACTACAAAAGCAATTAGTCCAGGAAAGGGGAGAACGCTTGGGATCGAATGAGAATAGAAGAATCCACACACCATCACTGCCATTTAAACAATTTTTTCTCATGCACTATAACTCCACCCCTGGTAATTTTGTTAATGTATTTCAAGAATTGGCAAATTAATGCAAATCATAATTTTTTAACACGTAAAAAATTGGAAGGAGAACTGAAAAAGATGGGGGGAAAATAGCTTTTTTTAAAACCAAGAAGACACTGATAGCAGTGTAACATTTAGACTGGAAAATTATGGTCCCTACAAATATCCTATTACAATTGATAAATACAGAAAAGAAAGTGTTAACATTTAGACTGGAAAATTATGGTCCCTACAAATAATTGACAGAACAAATTGCTTTTAGTTACTTTTTGTAAGTGAAAACAAGATATGAACTTAGGCCCCGTCTGATTGGCTTCTTTTTCCATGGAACTAGGAAAATTTTTTCCGTTTTCCATCTTTTGCGCTGTTTGATAGCCTAAATTTTCCACGGAAAATATTTTCTTCCCCAACCCGCCACCTCAACATTTTCCATGTTTTTGAGGAAAAAATTTTCCCACCTTTTTGGTGAAAATTTTTTTTCCAGCCGGCTGCTTTTTTTTTTTTTTTTTTGGGAATGGAAACAAATATCATAACCAATTGTAAAAAAAAAATTCACTTTAATGGACAATTTCCATGTAAAACAAAGTCAAACGAACACTAAACTTTGATGGAAAAAATGATTTTTTAGGAAACAATTTTTTTTTCCTTTTTTTTTTTTTACTTTTTGGTAATGGAAACAAATTTTATAACCAATTGTGGAAAAAAAAATCATTTTCATGGACAATTTCCATGTAAAACAAAGCCAAACGAATAGAAAATTTAAAAATTTTCCGGGTGGAAAATTATACCAATCAAACACACTTGAAATCATTTTCTCTGCAAAATATTTTCTAGGCAAAACTTTTCCCTGTAAAACATTTTTTTTCCACCCATTTTCCACCATTGCAATCAAACACACCCTTATTGTTGGAATATTGAATGAAAATCCGAAAGTTCATCGGTAGAAAATTAGAAAGTTCATCAGTTGGCTCTTCAGTTTCGTTACGGTTTGCTCTTCAATGTTGTAACCTCGCAACAGTTTTCTTGTTCTCTTCATTTCCTCTTCAGTTTCTTCAATTTCAGAATCAGTCTTCAATGTCTTAATGGCCACACTCCTCATCTATGTGTATAAATAGGAGTTCATGGTTGGAAGCAAAAAAACACAACGAACAGAAACACAACCTTCTTCATTTCTTCCAGCAACCCCGATTTTGGGTTTCTTATTCTTCCTTTGCTCATTCTCTCGAGAGATAGACACAGCTAGTTCGTAGGCGGTTTAGTGCAGCGGGAACCGACGACCAATTGTATCCTGGGAATCGAACACCGATCAAAACCTCGTGCACTCCGGTAAGACGGCGTATTCGATTTAAGGAAACCGTGTAAACACGGGCCTTCGGTTTGATTAATATACTTTGATTCTCCTATATTTATCCCTACAAGCTTAAATCGAATTCCATTTCGGGATTTTAGAGAATCAGTTTTTCTTTTCCAGTTTATATCCGGTTGTAGTTTGTTTACTGTCGTTTTTTTTTTTTTATGTTTTTTTTTGTCCTTCAGTTTGTTTACTGTTTACATATTTTGGTAGATAATCTATTTATTTAATTGTGCACAGTAAGTTTATTAAGGTTTGAATCGGGGGAAAAAAAATTGGTAAAAAATGGGTCTCTGCATGGTTTTTCAAAGGAATAGTGGTTTTGCATGATTATATGATTTGGTAATGATTTTGTGATTATTTTATATCATTTGATAATATGATTATATCATTAGATAATGATTATTTAACTTTTTGACAATGATTGTTTATGATTGTCTCATCATTGAATATAATTGGTTATTCTTTCTTGTAATTGATTTTAATCATTGGTTAATGATTTAACAATTGAATATTAAATGGTTGGAAATGAGAGAGATCATCTCTCAGATGACATGTCTGACCTAAATCTTACAGTGGTGGTTAGTGAGGTTAACCTGGTGGGGTCTAACCCTAAGGAGTGGTGGCTAGACACTGGGGCCACTTGTCATGTCCGCTCCAACAGGAGCATGTTCACTATTTTTACACCAGTTACAAATGGTGAAAAGTTGTTTATGGGAAACTCTGCAACTTCTGAAGTGCTTGGTAAAGGCAAGGTGATCCTGAAGATGACCTCTGGTAGAGAGCTTACTCTAACTAATGTGCTGTACGTGCCAGAAATTCGCAAGAATCTGGTCTCTGGGTCTCTTCTGAGCAAGAATGGTTTCCGCATGGTCTTTGAGGTGGATAAGCTGGTGATTACCAAAATAGGAGTTTATGTTGGGAAAGGCTATATAACTGATGGCCTGTTTAAGTTGAATGTAATTGCTGTAACCCCAACTGTTATGAATAATGAGAAAACTCCTTCTGTTTACTTGCTTGAGTCTCATAATCTGTGGCATGGTAGATTAGGTCACGTAAATTACAATGTATTACGTAGACTAAGCAAACTAAATTACTTGCCTAGGTTTCAAATTGATTCAAAACATAAATGTGAAACTTGCGTTAAGGCTAAGCTTACTAGGTATTCGTTTCATAGTATTGAAAGAAGTACCGAGCTATTGGGACTAGTCCACAGTAATGTGTGTGACTTGAAATTTGTCCAAACACGAGGTGGAAATAAGTATTTTATTACTTTTGTCGACGATAGCACGAGATATTGTTATGTGTACTTGCTTAAAAGTAAAGACGAAACTATCGATAAATTCATTATTTGTAAGAATGAAGTTGAAAATTAATTTAACAAGAAAATAAAGGTGTTACGAACTGATCGTGGTGGTGAATATGAATCACCTTTTGGTGAATTTTGTGCTAAATATGGAATAATTCACCAAACTACTGCACCTTATTCACCTCAGTAGAACGGAATTGCTGAGCGTAAGAATCGAATGTTAAAAGAAATTTTTTTTGTCCTTCAGTTTGTTTACTGTTTACATATTTTGGTAGATAATCTATCCATTTAATTGTGCACAGTAAGTTTATTAAGGTTTGAATCGGGGGAAAAAAAATTGGTAAGAAACGGTCTCTGCATGGTTTTTCAAAGGAATAGTGGTTTTGCATGATTATATGATTTGGTAATGATTTTGTGATTATTTTATATCATTTGATAATATGATTATAACATTAGATAATGATTATTTAACTTTTTAACAATGATTGTTTATGATTGCCTCATCATTGAATATAATTGGTTATTCTTTCTTGTAATTGATTTTAATCATTGGTTAATGATTTTCCAATTGAATATTAAATGGTTGATAAGTTGCTAATAATTTGACAAAAATTATATGTTCTGCAATTTTGAAATTTTTTCGAACAGATAATTCAGATATTGGATTATTTTTTTACACAACTTATTTTAAATTATTTGTTGCTTGTTCTAAGGTTAAATGGCGTCACATGGAAATGACGATGTGAACAATGGAAACAACAATGTTGGGCTAGCTGTTAACCCTATGGAGACCTCGACTGGAATTTCGACAATTGGTGGCGGGATTCCTCATGTTGGAATGAACTCCACTTTGCCTACGGCTGCGGCCTCGGCAATCCAATTTGGTACAATACTTTGCCAGTACCTAGGGTTGCGGCCTCGGTACCTTTGCCATCGTTTTCGGCACCATTTTCGGTGAATCATGCAATTCGATCGGATAAGTTTGCTGGCACTGATTTTAAGACATGACAGAATAAGATGATTTTTTATCTTACTACTTTGGGCCTTGCACGTTTCCTCACCGAGGATGCTCCTGTCGTGGCTGAAAACAACACTGATATGCATAGGCGTGCGGCTTGGGATGCATAGAAAAGTACTGATTTTTTGTGTCGTAACTATGTCTTAGATGGCCTGCAGAATTCTCTGTATCACATGTATGTGGTAAAAAAGTTTGGTAAGGAGCTTTGGGAGTCCTTAGAAAAGAAATACAAGTCCGAGGATGCTGGGTCTAAGAAATTCTTGGCCAGTCGATGCATGGATTTCGAAATGGTTGATTCACGTTCAATGGTGAGCCAAGTTCAGGAGTATCAAGTGCTCTTGCAAGAAATGCATGATGAGGGTCTGATTTTGTCAGAATCTCTACAGGTTGCTACTGCTATTCATAAGCTACCTCCTCAGTGGAAGGATTTCAAAAGCTATTTGCAGCATAAGAGGAAAGAAATGTCTTTCGAGAATTTAATTATCAAGCTGCGCATTGAGGAGGATAATAAAAAAGCTGAACGTAAGTCAGGGAATTCTTACTCTGAGAAGGCTAATGTATTGGAGCACGGCCAGAGTCCTGGTACCAAGAAAGGTCATTTCTTTAAAGCCAAGCAGAGTAACGGAAATTGGAAAGACAAAGAGCAGAGCACGAAAGGGTTTCAGTTGAAATCTACCGTTGGGGTAGGAAAGAAGCCTAAGTTCCAGTTCAATGGAAAGTGCTTTAATTGTGACAAAGTTGGGCATCGATCAGCAGACTGTCGTCAACCGTGAAGGGACAACAAGCGGCGCCCTCAGGCTAATATGGTTAGAAATGAGAGAGATCATCTCTCAGATGACATGTCTGACCTAAACCTTACAGCGGTGGTTAGTGAGGTTAACCTGGTTGGGTCTAACCCTAAGGAATGGTGGCTAGACACTGGGGCCACTTGTCATGTCCGCTCCAACATGAGCATGTTCACTATTTTTACACCAGTTACAAATGGTGAAAAGTTGTTTATGGGAAACTCTGCAACTTCTGAAGTGCTTGGTAAAGGCAAGGTGATCCTGAAGATGATCTCTGGTAGAGAGCTTACTCTGGAAATGGATTTTAATTTCCATCTTCCATAAAAAAGAAAGAGCAATCAAACAAGGCCTTAATCTCATGGTATCTGATTAGGATTAAATTATGCTAATTAAAATAATGAAAACCAAACAATTGCGTCCATTAACTTATTTAGTCCCAATTTGATTCTATTTACAACTAATTAACTTATATAGATTTAACTTAGAAAGGAAAAATGACAAATTCTAAGAATTTACCTAGTTTCTATATACATATAAATGGCAGGTTAATAAATTAAAACAAACAACAGAATAAGAAGATCATATAGTTTATTTCAAGTTTTATTGAATTGTATGCATATTATAACTAACTTTAATTGGCATGTCAATCAGCTAGGACGTTCAGGTATAATCCACTACAATACATTATTAGTCACAGTGACGCTAAATTATTAATAAGCATTAAAAATATCATTAGGCAACATCATATTTGCAAAAATTAGGAAAATAGAAACGTGGCATTACACAGAATTTTTCTATAAGTTAAAGAATCTGTCTTCTAACGTTCAAATTTTTGTGACTCCTCTTCTGACGCACAATCCTTTTTATTCTCATGCATAAATCAGTCTTTGTTTTCCTGTTCAAAAGGCTTCACTAAACTGTTGGTGCATTTTGAACAATGCTCACCAAGATTGAGGTCGCTATGAACCCAATCGACATTATATATTGTAAGATCTATACTTGGTAAGTTTTGAACTGGCTTAATCTTGATTGTGATTTTTTTCTCCCTATTGAGTTCATTATTTTTATTTCTCGTGATGTGTTCTTCTTCTTTGTCAAGAGGTCTTTTTGATGTAGGGTTTTTTTTTTTTCATTTTTTACTTTTTTCAATTTTTTTGTAACGAAAATATGTTTGGTTTCTGCTTTTGATTGATTTTTTTTTTATTTTTATTTTGTAATAAATTAATGCATGTGTGATTTCTAAACATAAATTGGGTATTTATATATGGAAAAACAACTAGGTGCACACTGTTGGAGTTGGAACTAGTAAGAATTGTAAATAAAAGGAGAATTATTCAACAATCTTCAATTGCATTGCATCAGCCATTAGCTGGTATATAAAGTTACAAAGGAATGTTCTAGATAATCTAGGTGTGATTTGTTCCTGGAATAAAGGAGGTTGTTAGAATATCTTTACAACAGATTAGTGGAGGCACTAAAGAAGTAACCAAAACAAAATAAACAGCAAGGACTCTCTCTAGGCGAGAATGCTGGTGAGATGGCACAACATGTGGAGCTGCGGCTGAGCTGGAGAATGTTAGTTGATTTAAATCTTAACACCCCCCTCAAGCTGGACGGCAATGGTGTGACTCCAAGCTTGTCTTTTAAGAAGTGGAATCTGGAGTGAGTAAGACCCTTTGTTAGCAGGTCTACAATCTGATCAGAGGAAGGCACGTACTTCACCTCTAACTCCTTCCTCATCACTTTGTCTCTGATAAAATGAACATCTAATTCAATGTGTTTGGTCCTTGCATGATATACCGGATTGGCTGCCAGTGCACCGGCACTAATGTTATCACACCAGAGGATTGGAGTTGGTCCTAGTGGCAATTCAAGTTCTTTGAAGAGTGATTGAATCCAGGTTATCTCTGAGGCTACTGAAGCAAGTGATCTATATTCAGATTCCGTACTTGATCTAGCAACCACATGTTGCTTCTTTGACGACCAAGCAACAAGATTTTCACCCAAGTAAACACAATACCCAGCTGTAGATCTTCTATCATCCGGACAAGATGCCCAATCAGCATCTGAGTATCCACTTATGTCCATTCTATCACCCTTTTGAATCCAGAGTCCCTGATTTTCGGTTCCTCTAAGATATCTGAAAACTCTCTTCAAGGCTTGCCAGTGAGCTGTTGTTGGAGATTGTAAAAACTGGCTTAATTTGTTAACAGCGAAAGTGATATTAGGTCTGGTGTGAGTAAGATATTGCAGACATCCTACAGCACTTCTATAAGTAGATGGATTTTTTAATACTTCCCCGTCAGTCTTAGATATGGTTCTACCTGCAAGGATAGGAGTTGGGCAAGGTTTTACATTCTCCAGTTCGTATTTTCTGAGTAGCTCGCCAATGTATCTTGTCTGGGTAAGATGAAGTCACAATTCATGCCAATGCACTTCTATTCCCAGAAAATGATGAAGTTGTCCCATATCTTTGAGTACAACGCTTTTATTCAACTTATTTATGAATTTTTGCAACATCTCAAAGTCATTCCCTGTCACCACAATGCCATCAACATAAATTAATGCAAAAATGATTTGCTTCTCAATTTTAAAGTAGAATAAGGATGAGTCTGCAACTGATTGTTTAAACTTCCAGCTTAACAAGGTTGACTTTAATTTATCATTCCAGGCTCTGGGTGCCTGTTTTAGCCCGTAAAGTGCCTTTTCTAGCTTTTAGATGTAGCCAGGTTTTGATTGATCTTCAAACCCCTCAGATTGATTCATGTAGACATATCCCTCAAGCTCACCGTTTAGGAAGGCATTATTAATGTCTACTTGCCTGATTTTCCAGCCCTTTGATACTTCCATTGAGAGTATAATTCTTAAGGTTGAAGCCTTAAGCACAGGGCTGAAAGTCTCAAGAAAATCTATTCCAGGCTCTTGATGAAAACCCTTTGCTACCAGTCATGCTTTCAGCCTCTGAACCGAACCATCTGGGTTTCTTTTCACTCTGAAAACCCATTTGTTACCCACTACATTAAAGTTTGGTGATGGAGGAACAAGTTTCCAGGTTTTTGTTTTCATCAGTGCATTGAATTCTTCTTCCATAGCTTTCTTCCATTCCTTGCTTTTCATTGCTTCATTGACATTTTTTGGTTATGCTGTTTCAGTAAGAGTTTGAGCTGATTTTCCCAATAATGCTTTAGGTTTAAAAATACCTGCTCTTGCCCTTGTAATCATAAGATGCTCTAACACATTTCTATTTCTTTGTTGAGGTCTAGCTTGTTGACTGGTTGCTAATTCAGTTCCTTCATCATTCTGATGTAATCCTGTTTCTATTTCCACACATTGATCAAATTCTTGATTACTCATACCTCTGGTCAGGCTAGCATTTCTTTTCTCAATACCATTCATATCTTTACACTGATTGTTACTTCGGCTATGAGGTGTGTGATACATTGCACTGTCTGCTTCTAGAAGATCAGTATCAACAGGACTTGATAGAGTTTCAATGTGATTTGGTTGGGGTGGAAATTGAAAGTAGGACACTATAGTTTCTTGTGTCACGGGATTTTGGTGACTGTGATCTGAAGACATTGACTCAAAGGAAAATTCAAATTCATTAAAAATGACATGTCTAGAGATATAGATTTTTCCTGTTGAGGTCAGGCACTTGTACCCTTTATGAGAGTCACTGTAACCGATGAACAAACACTTGGTTGAATGGAAGCTGAATTTGTGATTTTGATAAAGTCGAAGGCAGGGGTAGTAGGTGCAACCAAAGATTTTCAGAAGTTTATAATCTGGTTCTTTGCCAAAGAGTGTCATAAAAGGTGATTTCATTTGAAGCACAGAAGAGGGCAACCTGTTTATCAGGTAGGTAGCAGGTTGGAAGGATTCCTACTAGTATTTTAATGGCATTTTGGCTTGTGCTAGGAGTGTAAGACCTGTCTCTGTAATGTGTCTATGCTTTCTTTCAATTCTACCATTTTGAGCCGAGGTATGAGAACAAGGATGTCTAAATTCAACACCCTCTTGAATTAGGAATTTGGTGAAAACTCTGTATTCTCCCCCCCCCCCCCAAATTAGATTGGAGGGTTTTTATTTTCTTTCCAAGTTTGTTTTCGGCTAGCTTTTTGAATTGAATAAAAGCACTTAGAGCTTCAGATTTTTGTTTTAGTGGATAGATCCAAATGAATCTACTGAAATCATCAAGGAAGGTTATATAATATTTGAACCTGCATGTGGATTGGATAGGTGCTAGTCCCCATAAGTCAGTGTGTATGAGTTCAAGAGACAATTTGGCATGTGACGTTGAAAGGGAAAAATGCAGTAAGTGGGATTTGCCATATTGACAAGCATCACAGAAGAAATTGTTTTCATTTTCTTTTAACTTCTGGTTACAGAGTTTGAGGACTTGGGACACCACTTGGCTGGAAGGGTGTCCAAGCTTCTTGTGCCATACATGAGCTTGAAAATTTAAAGACTTCTGACTGGACTCTAGACTAGGATTGAGAGATAGAGCACTACAGTAGTAGAAATTCGAGTTATCTGGAGACTGAGAATGACATTTGGTGTTTTGGTGAGGCAAGTCCAGTTGATAAAGACCTTCCTTAAGCTTCTCTTGCAGCATCACTTCCCTCGTTACCTGATCCTTAACAAAACAATGGTCTGAGTGAAATTCCATATAAACTTTGTTATCAGAAGTTAGCTGAGAAACACTAATGAGATTTTTCTTAATTTGGGGCACAATGAGAAGTTTGTTTAAAACAAGAGTTTTGTCATTCATGGTTGGAAGATGGCTTTTACCAAACTGTGAAATCTGAAGTCTATTTCCATTTCCAACCATGACTTCTTCCTTACCAGTATATTCATTGGCTGCAACCAGGTTTTGCTTATCTGAAGTGATGTGATTGCTAGCTCCAGTATCAGCAAACCAGGCTGGATCATTCAACGTGCTGGGAGTTCCAATATATGCTGAAGGTGCATATGAATGGTTATAGGTTGGTCTCTGATTTGGTGGAGATCCGGTATACCTTTCATCGTACCTAAAATTGCAAATGTTAGCCTTATGGCCAACCTTTCCACAGACTTGACAGGTAGGCCTATCAGCACCAAAGAAGGTTCTATTACCGCCAACGAAGGTTCCTCCTCTGTTTATTCCTCTTCTACCACCTCTAAAACTAGAAAATCTTCCATTAGCAGGTGGCCTGTTGGGTTAAAATTGATGGTAGTTGGGGCCAGATCTTTGGGAGAAATTCACTGAGGTTTGATGGTCGAGATTGATTCCTGCCATTTCATTTCTGAGTGTATTGAGATGCTCCAATCTGCTTTCAAATGTCACTAATGTTGACTGCAGTTCCCCCCAAGAAATGTTGTCCCTGCTGTTGATCTGAACAACGATTAGGGTGTAATCTTTATCTAGACCTGCCAGAATCTGAGTCACTAAATCAGAATAAGAAACAGCCTTCCCAATAATTTCTAGATTGTCTGCCAGTAGCTTAACTTTGTTGAGATATTTATCAATGCTCATGTATCCTTTTCTCGATTTTTGAAGTTCACCAGTAAGAAACGTTATTCTGGATCTGTTCTGAACTCCATAGCTTTCCTTAACTGCTGTCCATAATTCATTTGAGTTCCTAGTTCCCATAACTCTCATGGCTATCTTAGGAGTCATGGAGGAGTAGAGCCAACCCATTAGTAGCTGGTCTGTTGATAGCCACTAGTTATATTCTGGGTTTTTTGCCATTTCAATGCTGGTTTCTGTTTCACCAGCAATCTGAGTACCAATGAACTCCGGTGGACACAACTTTATCCCCAAAATGTACTCTTCAAGACCATGTCCCCTGATTATGGGAAGATTCATATTCTGCCATGGGAGAAAATTATTTTTGTCAAGTTTGACTGATACATCTTGGGTTAAATTCACTCCAAACGGTGAGGGATAAGTGCTTCCTTGACCAGCATTGCTACTTAAGCCAGAAGCTGGAATAGAATTAGCATTAGTATTTTGAGGAGAGTTGCTATTGTTTACCATTGTGATGGCTCTGATACCAAGTAAGAATTGTAAATAAAAGGAGAATTATTCAACAATCTTCAATTGCATTGCATCAGCCATTAGCTGGTATATAAAGTTACAAAGGAATGTTCTAGATAATCTAGGTGTGATTTGTTCCTGGAATAAAGGAGGTTGTTAGAATATCTTTACAACAGATTAGTGGTGGTACTAAAGAAGTAACCAAAACAAAATAAACAGCAAGAACTCTCTCTAGGCGAGAATGCTGGTGAGATGGCACAACATGTGGAGCTGCTGCTGAGCTAGAGAATGTTAGTTGATTTAAATCTTAACAGAACTACATCGAAGCCTGTAAATATGGCCTCCCAGGTTCCCATGCACATCAAAATATTTTTTGGATAGTTTCTTTTTGCATTCTTGCATTTTTCCAAAATAAAAAGATTGTGTCCTTAGTTTCAAATTAATGATTCTGAGTGTAATTTAGTTAGAAGTTTAATAATGCTCGAAAGAATTGAAGCCTTTTTCTTTTTACTTCTTTTTGTACATTTCGGAATTTTGCTTCGATTGTTTTATGGGATCGCAAATGGAGATAAGGAAGGGGTCAAAAAACCCTTAAAGATAAGGATGTCTGGAGCCCAGGATTGGAAAGAGTAGAGAGGTCAAGGCCTCTTGAGGTTAGGTTTAATAAGACGGCAAAGCACTGGACTGATGTTTTCCCTTAGAGGCAGTGGCCGCCTCGGCGCTATATTTTGGGGTGGTATTGCCACTGAAACTCTCAATCTCAATGTTAAATTCACTTATTCATATACCTTAAGTAAAAATTCATGTTTAGTAAGTAGTATTTGACAGGTTTCTTGGGATTGGTGGATTTTAAAGCCTACTCTTTGTTTCTAAGGAATCAAGAAGTGGGATTACAAGGACGGCAATAAATTGCAAGTTTTTGTGATTTTTACTTTTCTTACATTTCGTGGTATCAAGTCTGGTAAGATGGTAACAATGTAATTTTGCAAAGATTTGAGATTTTATTATAATATAAAGAAAGAATACAAAAATTATGTGTTTACAATGTTTCTAACTTTTTTTAAATCATAATAACTGTTAATGTATATACATATATACACAATGTACATGTTATTAGTCTCACATTAATTAGAAAGAAAAACATTCATCTCAAGTTAAACTATAAATAGGATGCCTCTTTTGTAAACAAATCACACTATTCAATACAATTATATTCTATTTGTATTGACTTATTTTCTCTCTTGAATTTAACTTGGTATCAGAGCTACTATTCTTAGTGGTTCTCGGTATATTAATAGTTGAGTATGCTCTGTGATTGCCACTATTAGTGGGTCCTTCACATCTGAAAAAAACTTCTTGTATATCCGCGTCATACCTGTTGGGTCGTCACTACAGTCGGAGTCTTATTCTCCATCGACGTCATCTTAACCACCACTCCATCAATTCAGTTCAGTTCCTGTTATTATTATTTTTTCTTTGCCCTCCTCTAGTTTTGTGCACATTATGGAGAATTTTGAGGCTTCACAACCCATTGCCATTGTCATGGAAGGACTCAACTACACTATATGGGCTCAGGCTATATCAAGCTTTCTTAAGGGCAGAAAGCTATGGCGCTATGTCACCAGTGATATCACCGAATCGGAGAAAGTTGTTTGAGAAGATAAAACAAAATACATAGACTGTCTCGAAGAGTGGGATAGCAAAAACCACCAAATTATCACTTGGATTCGCAACACGTGCGTATGCTCCATCAGTCTCCAGTTTGGTAGATTCAAGACTGCCAAGTCATTATGGGATTTTCTACAGAAACGCTATACCACCGCAAACATATCTCATCAATACCAACTTCTGGGCACTCTACATCGTATGCAACAACAACCTGGGCAATCCATCAATAGTTTCTTATCTGAGATGCACTATGTTTGGGATCAACTTGCTTCCTCGGAACCAGAGTTTACAGATGCCAACAATGCTAAGAAATTTATCGACTATCGAGATCAGCAATACTTGGTTCTCTTTCTCATGGCCTTCATTAATAAGTTTGAGCATGTTCGTGCATATCTCCTTCACCGCAGTCTCTTACCTACTTTAGATCAAGTTGTTACTGAACTTCTTTCGGAGGAAACTCGTCTTGCCGCTCGCAAGACGACCTCTATAGATGTTGTCTTCGCCATTCCCGGAGGACCTCACCCGAACAACAAAAGGCATTCATCTGGATCTCTTCAACACAACAACAAAAGGCATCCATCTGGATCTTCAAAATTCTGCAATTACTGTAAGAAACCAGGACACATTAGAATGCCCGATTCGAGTTTGCCAATTCTGTCAGAAGCAAGCCCCTGGTCATCTTCAACGTGATTGTTTTCAAAACCCCAACTGACACTCGCAACAATACATGTCTCGCGGTACTCCTTCTAGATCTACCGCTACTACTGCTGAAGGTTCATCATTCACTACTTCCAATGAGACGTTTTCTGCCTCTAACATAGAGGAAATTGTCAAACAAGTCTTTGCTCATTCTGGTAATCTACCCTCTACTGCTATGTCGTCACCTCAGGTAATTCATCCTGGTTCTTCGACTCTGGATGCTGTAATCACATGACACCTGATTCTACTATATTTGCCACCAAATGTCTCGCTAATCATACTCCGACTATTCAAACTACTGATGGTTTTTCTATGACTGTGAGTCATATGGGAAAATATTGACATTAAACACCTCACTTCCTGATACTTACTGTATTCCCCAACTCACTCTCAATCTTATATCTGTTGGTCAATTATGTGACTTCGGTCTAACTGTCCTCTTTTCTGCTTCTGGTTGTTGTGTGCATGATCCAAAGACCGGACAAACTCTTGGGATAGGCCGTGAGGTTGGACGACTCTTTGAGCTCATCAATCTTTACCTTCCATCCCGTTTCTCCTCATCAATTTAGACAGTAGCCCCAATCTCATCTACCCCATCCATCAGTCTTTTGCATTCCGTCTGGGTCACGCTTCTGTTGGTCGTCTTCAATTTTTAGCATCTAGTGATCATTTAAGGCTTGTTAATAAAGAACAATTTGATTGTCTTCCTTGTTAACTTATAAAACAATCAGCATTGCCATTTCACAAAAGTGATTCATTTTCTTCTACACCATTTAATTTGATTCACTCTAATGTTTGGGACCCATCTCCTACTGCTACTATGGGAGGCTCTAGATATTTTATCATTTTTGTTTATGATTACTCTCTATACACTTGGATATTTCTTATGCGCAATCGATCTGAATTACCTCAGTTGTACTTTGATTTTGCTACCATGGTCAAAACTCAATTTTCTTGCAATATCAAAGTATTTCGTGCTGACAATGCTGCTAAATACATAGACTATAAAGTCCTTAAATTCCTTCGCCAACATGGCACTCTTCCTTATCGTTCAAGTCCATGCACTTCTCAACAAAATGTGCGTGCTGAACGCAAACACCGAGACATTCTCAATATCATTTGCGCTCTTCTTATATCTGCTTCATGTCCTGAATGCTTTTGGGATGAAGCTGCTCTTACAGCTGTTTATACCGAGAACTGTACGCCTTCTCCCATCATTGGTAATCAATTACCATTAGAGCATCTTTATGATCACCCTCTTGACTATAACGCTCTTAAGGTATTTGGTTGTGATTGTTTTGTTCGTCTTCAGCCTCATGAGTGCACCAAATTGGAATCTAGATCTCAATTATGTTGTTTCTTGGGATACGATGTTGAACACAAAGGCAACAAATGTTGGGATCCTTACTCCAAATGTCTCCGAGTATCTCGTCATGTTGTTTTCTGGGAACATAAGATGTTCGCCTCCATATCCAAGTTTCACCTACCACACGATAACACCTCTCTCCTATTCACTGACCTCTCCACAAATCTTTTTTCTGACACTCCTGAGATAAACTCTTCTTCTGAGTCAACATCTCCACCAACACATCCTCTCTCTTTCTCAGATATGTCATTACCAACTGACATGTCTACAGATCCCTCAATTGAGTTATCCACCTTACCCTCTTCTGAAGAACTTGTCTCTTCCAATGGATCAGCTCCAATAGCTTTTGATCTCCCTACTCGACGAAGTGACGGGGTAAAAACTCCTTCTATTAATCTTTGTGACTTTCTTGTATTTTCTACTATTCTTTCTCACCATGAACCTCAATCTTATCGTGAAGCTAGTTCTGATCCTCTTTGGCAGAAAGCAATGAATGATGAACTACAGGCACTCGAAAACACTCACACCTTGGATCTAGTGGACCTACCAAAGGGCAAACATGCTATGGGATGCAAGTGGGTCTACAAGATCAAAACTCGCTCTAATGGGTCCATTGATCGGTACAAAACTCGTTTGGTAGCTAAATGGTTTACCCAGGAGTATGGGATTGACTATGAGGAGACATTTGCCCCCGTTGCTCACCTCACTTCAGTTCGCAGCTTAATTGCAGTTGCCGCCGTTTGTTGTTGGGAATTATTTCAGATGGATGTGAAAAATGTTTTTCTTAATGGTAAACTCACCGAAGAAGTTTATATGTGCCCTCCTCTTGGTTCTCATCATCTTCCGGATCAAGTCTGTAAATTTCGTCGGGCTCTTTATGGTCTCAAGCAAGCTCCTCGGGCTTGGTTTGCCAAGTTCAGTACCATTGTTGGAGATTTCGGGTTCATTTCCATCTAACATGATTCTGTTCTTTTAGTTCGCAAAACAGACCAGTGTACTATCCTTTTTCTCCTCTATATTGATGATATGATCATCACTAGTGATGACACATCTGGAATTTTGGATCTCAAGACTAGGGCTGTCTGTGAATCGGTTCGGTTCGGTTCTGAAGAGACCCGAACCGACCCAAAACTTTCGAGTATTTAATAAATGGACCCGTCGGGTCCAAATATAATTATGGAACCGTTCGGGTTCGGTTCCGTTCGGGTCGGTTCGGTTCCGTTCGATTCCGTACCATAATTAAATTTTTTAATATTTACAGCAACACTACATAAATACAACTAATGACACTTCATTCGTAACTTTTACAAATTAACGTAGCCCAATTCAAAAAATCTAAATACCTAGCCGTCCAATAAGATTAATTCAATGCATACAAATACCAAAAAGTAGATATTAATATTACAGCAACACTATATAAAGTATATTCATTTGCTTCAAATTAAAATGGGCTAATGGATTTTAAAAATGATTTGGGTCTTAAAATTAAAATTAGAAAACAATCTGATTTATTTAATTAATTTGCAAATTTGTTTAGAAAAAAATAAAATAATTTAATTAATGCAATATAAAAAGTAAAAAAATTATTTAGTTTCGATTCTTATTCGGTTCTTCGATTCTTGGTCTAGACCTGAGACCCGACCCAAACCCATTGGTTCTCGATTCGGGTACCCGTTCGGGTATTTTATTTATGAAGAACCGCTCGATTCGGTTTGGTTCGGTTCGGTTCGGGACTTTTGGACACCCCTACTCAAGACTTATCTCAACCAACATGTCGAGATGAAAGATCTTGGAAATCTTAGTTACTTTTTGGGACTTGAGATCACTTCTAACTCTGAGGGATATTATCTTTCGCAAGCAAAGTATATTTATAATCTTCTTACTCGAGCAGGACTCACAGATAGTAAGACATGCGCTACTCCTCTAGAGCTCAACTCTAAACTCACTCATATGGATGGTACACTTCTAGATGACCCCACCTTGTTTCGCCAGTTGGTTGGTAGTCTTGTTTATCTTACGGTTACTCACCCTGACATCTCTTATGATGTCCATATTGTTAGTTAGTTTCTCTATGCTAGTCCTACACCCCATTATGTCGCAGTGCTTCGCATTCTCAGTTACATCAAAGGGACCCTATTTTATGGTCTCAATTTCTCATATCACTCTTCACTTGAGTTTTGTGCCTACTCAGATGCAAATTGGGTAGGTAATCTCATTGATCGTAGATCCACCGCTGGTTATTGTTTCTTCCTTGGTGATTCTCTTATTTCTTGGTGCAGCAAGAAGCAAACAGTGGTCGTTCGATCTAGAACAGAGGCTGAGTATCTAGCCCTTGCTGATACAACTCAGGAACTTCTTTGGCTTCGCTGGTTACTTGAAGACATGGGCGTCGCTCATTCTACTGCCACTATCATAAATTGCAATAATCAAAGTGCTATCCAAATTGCTCACAATGATGTATTTCATGAACATACAAAACACATTGAGATTGATTGTCACTTTATACATCATCATCTCACCCGTGGGACTATTGGACTATTATCAGTTTCTTCAGCCGATCAAACTACTGATATCTTTACTAAAATGCATCATCCTGGACGCCTTCAGGATTTAGTTTCCAAACTCAAGTTGGTCTCCATTTGACCTCCTTGAGTTTGAGGGGGGTTGTTAATGTATATACATATATACACAACGTACATGTTATTAGTCCCACATTGGTTAGAAAGAAAGCATTCCTCTCAAGTTAAACTATAAATAGGATGCATCTCTTGTAAAAAATCACACAATTCAATACAATTCTATTCTCTTTGTATTGTCTTATTTTTTATCTTATTTTCTCTCTTAAATTTAACTATAACGAGTCAACTATATATAGGGAACAAATAGGGGACATTCAAACACTTATAGTAGAGTTGTAAATGAAGTAGAATGTCAAAAATGGAGTTCAAAATGGAAAAGAAGACCAAAACAGCGAAGAGGGCAGAAAAGGTGGAGCCGCGGTGCTTCTATTTGGGTGGTACAACGTCGTGCCGACTTTGCTGTATTATTTACGGCTACAAGTGTCTAGGTGCCACGTCTCCAACTCAAACTCCTTTCAATGATGTTCTTCTTCATTTCAAAGTTTTCTTCAAGTACAACACAAATTCTTACTCCCAATGGACTTCCAAGTAGAACTTCAATTATAATTTGCCAAGAAAACTTGAATATGATTTCACAATTGCATTCTAAATAGAATTCTAATTAACGTGCACTTTAATTAGAATTCCCAATTATTTTCAACAAAGAATTCGGGCCACACCCAAAATTCTAATAGCTTCGAATTGTGTAATTTCTTCAATTAGAACTGTTTGTGTTACTGGCTTATTTTGGTTTCTGCTTCAGTAAAGCCAGCCATATTATGATAGTGGTGAAATTAAGGAGTTACTGATTAATTTGTTTAACTTACAGGGAACTTATAATATTTTATGTGTATGTTACTGAAACTACAATATGTTATATAACAATCCTTGTGCTAATCTTTTATTAATGGTCAATAGTGAGTTTTTAAGGAACTGGGGTCCCAATATAGAATGGAATTTCAAGAAATCTCTTCCATGGTAGCCAGACACGAATATAATGATTTGTACTCAATTTCAAAGTTCATAGGGATGCAAAATTGATGGATGAAGTTTGAAATTGACCTTATATTAGTATGGACAAGGGTCTGAATAATTTAATTAAGGACTTTTTCTTCTCTTTGAAACAGAGGACATATTTTGGATTGGAACTCCTGGTTATTATACAGACCATGGTGTTCCACCCATACCATCTGAGGTCACAAAATTTGTTGATGGTGGCCAATATGAAGCGGCTACCACGGCAGCCTTCAACTTGTCAAGAGATCCATCCAACGTAAGCTGCTTGCTTACTTTCATATTAGGTCTCTCAGTTTCAGAATTGTAGATGGATGTGGATTGTTTTAGTTGAATTTAAGAGAGAAAATAAGACAATACAAAGAGAATATAATTGTATTGAATGGTGAAATTTGTTCACAAGAGAGGCATCCTATTTATAGTTTAACTTGATAGGTTTGTTTTATATTCTAATCAATGTGGGACTAACTAACATGTACATTATGTATATATGTATATACATTAACAAACCCCCTCAAACTTAAGGAGGTAAAATAGAGACCAACTTGAGTTTGAAAACTAAATCCTGAAGGCGTCCAGGAGGATGCATTTTGGTGAAGATATCAGCAGTTTGATCGGCTAAAGAAACTAATAATAGTCCAATAGTCCCACGGGTGAGATGATGACGTAAAGTGACAATCAATCTCAATGTATTTTGTACGTTCATGAAATACATCATTGTGAGCAATTTGGATAGCACTTTGATTATCGCAGCTTATGATAGTGGAAGTAGAATGAGTGACGCCCATGTCTTCAAGTAACCAGTGAAGCCAAAGAAGTTCATGAGTTGTATCAGCAAGGGCTTGATACTCAGTCTCTGTACTGGATCGAGCAACTACTGTTTACTTCTTGCTATGCCAAGAAATAAGAAAATCACCAAGGAAGTAGCAATAACCAGTGGTGGATCTACGATCAGTGGGGTTAACTGCCCAATCTGCATCTGAGTAGGCGCGAAGCTCAAGTGAAGATTAGGATGAGAAATGGAGACCATAAAATAGGGTCCCTTTGATGTACCTGAGAATCCGAAGTACTGTGGCATGCAGCATAAGAGATGTCAGGGCGAGTAACTGTAAGATAAACAAGACTACCGACCAACTGGCGAAACAAGGTGGGGTCATCCAAAGGTGTACCATCCATAGGAGTGAGTTTAGAGTTGAGCTCTAGAGAAGTAGTACATGTCTTACTATCTGTGAGTCCCACTCGAGTAAGAAGATCAGACGCATACTTTGCTTGCGAAAGATAATATCCCTCAGAGTCAGAAGTGATCTCAAGTCCCAAAAAGTAACTAAACTTTCCAGGATCTTTCATCTCGACATGTTGGCTAAGATAAGTCTTGAGATCTAAAATTTCGAATGTGTTATCACCAGTGATGATCATATCATCAACATAGAGGAGAAGAAGGATAGTACCTTGGTCTGTCTTGCGAATGAAAAGAGCAGAATCATGTGAGCTGGAAGTGAACCCAAAATCTCTAACAATGGTGCTGAACTTGGCAAACCAAGTCCGAGGAACTTGGTTGAGACCATATAGAGCCCGATGAAGTTTGCAGACTTGATACGAAAGATGATGAGAACCAGAAGGAGGGTACATATAAACTTTTTCGGTGAGTTCACCATTAAGAAAGGCATTTTTCACATCCATCTGAAACAATTCCCAACGACGAACAGCGGCAACTGCAATTAGGCTGCGAACTGAAGTAAGGCGAGCAACCGGGGCAAAGGTCTCCTCATAGTCAATCCCATACTCCTGGGTAAACCCTTTAGCTACCAAGCGAACTTTATACCGATCAATGGACCCATCAGAATGAGGTTTAATCTTGTAGACCCACTTGCATCCCATAGCATGTTTCCCCTTTAGTAGATCCACTAGATCCCAGGTATGAGTGTTTTCGAGTGCCTGTAGTTCATCATTCATTGATTTCTGCCATAAAAGATCAGAACTAGCTTCACGATAAGACTGAGGTTCATGGTGGGAAAGAATAGTAGAAAATATAACAAAGTCACAAAGATTAGCAGAATGAATTTTTACCCTGTCACTTCGTCGAGTAAGGAGATCAGAAACTGTTGGAGCGGATCCATCGGAAAAGATAAGTTCTTCAAAAGAAGGTAAGGTGAATAACTCAATTGAGGGATCTGTAGACATGTCAATTGGTAATGACATATCTGAGAAAGAGAGAGGATGTGTTGGTGGAGATGTTGACTCAGAGGAAGAGTTTGTCTCAGGAGTGTCAGGAAAAAGATCTATGGAGAGATCAGTGAATAGGAGAGAGGTGTTGTCATGTTGCAGGTGAAACTTGGGTATGCAGGCGAACATCTTCTGTTCCTAGAAAACAACATGACGAGATACTCGGAGACGTTTGGAGTAAGGATCCCAACATCTGTAGCCTTTGTGTTCAATACCGTATCCTAAGAAACAACATAATTGAGATCTAGATTCCAATTTCGTGAGCTCATGAGGCTGAAGAAGAACAAAATAGGCACAACCAAATACCTTAAGAGTGTTATAGTCAGGAGGGTGACCATAAAGACGTTCAAATGGTGATTGATTCCCAGTGATGGGAGAAGGCACACGGTTCTTGGTATAAACATCTGTAAGAGCAGCTTCACTCCAAAAGCTTTCAGGACATGAAGCGGATATGAGAAGATCACGGACGGTATTGAGAATGTCTCTATGTTTGCGTTCAGCACGCCTATTTTGTTGAGAAGTGCCTGGACATGAACAATAAGGAAGAGTGCCATGTTGGTGTAAGAACTTTGTTTGACAATTTCCTCTATGTTAGACGCAGAAAAAGTCTCACTGGAAGTAGTGAATGATGAACCTTTAGCAGTAGTGGCGGTAGATCTAGAAGGAATACCGCGAGACATGTAGTGGTGGGAGTGTCTGTTGGGGTTTTGAAAACAATCATGTTGAAGATGACCAGGAGCTTGCTTCTGACAAAATTGGCAAACTCGAATCGGGCATTCCAAAAGAGGGTGTCTGGTTTCTTGCAGTAATTGCAGAATTTTGAAGATCCAAATGGATGCCCTTTGTATTGAAAAGATCCAAATGAATGCCCTTTGTTGTTGGGTTGAGGTCCTCTGGAAGTGGCGAAGATAGCATCTATAGAGGTTGTTTTGCCAGGGGCAAGATGAGTTTCCTCTGAAAGTTCAGTAACAGCTTGATCTAAAGTAGGTAAGGGATTGCAGTGAAGGAGAGAAGCACGAACATGCTCAAACTCATTAGTGAGGGCCATGAGAAAGAGAACCAAGTGTTGCTGATCTCGATAGTCGAAAAATTTCTTAGCATTTTTAGCATCTGTAAACTCTAGTTCTGAGGAAGCAAGTTGATCCCAGACATAGTGCATCTCAGATAAGAAACTATTGATGGATTGCCCAAATTGTTGTTGCATATGATGTAGAGTACCCAGAACTTGGTATTGATGAGACAGATCCGCGGTGGTGTAGCGTTTCTGTAGAAAACCCCATAATGACTTGGCAGTCTTGAATCTATCAAACTAGAGACTGATGGAGCGTACACACATGTTGTGAATCCAAGTGATAATTTGGTGGTTCTTGCTATCCCACTCTTCGAGACGATCTATGTATTTTGTGTTGTCTTCTCCAATGACTTTCTCTGGTTCAATGATATCACCAGTGACATAGCGCCATAGCTTTTTGCCCTTAAGAAAGCTTGACATAGCCTAAGCCCATATGGTATAGTTGAGTCCTTCCATGATAATGGAAATGGGTTGTGAAGTCTCAAGATCCTCCATAATGTGAACGAAACTAGAGGACAAAGAAAAATAATAATAACAAGAACCGAACTGAACTGAACTGATGGAGTGGTGGCTGAGATGACGTCGATGAAGAATAAGACTCTGACTATAATGACTACCCAACAAGTATGACGAGAATATACAAGAAGTTTTTCTGATGTGAAGGATCCACTAATAGTGGCAATCACAGAGCATACTCAACTCTTGATATATCGAAAACCACTAAAAATAGTAGCACTGATACCAAGTTGAATTTAAGAGAGAAAATAAGACAATACAAAGAGAATAGAATTGTATTGAATAGTGTAATTTGTTTACAAGAGAGGCATCCTATTTATAGTTTAACTTGATAGGAATGTTTTACTTTATAATCAATATGGGACTAACTAACATGTACATTGTGTATATGTGTATATACATTAACAGTTTTATCTGCACATGTTATGGCTTTAATGCCTATTAAGGCTGTGCATCATGAAAACTTTTCACTATGAAATGATCAATGCAAAAACCTGTTTATAAATTGAAGACGCCCTCCACAGTTGTAAAGAGAAATTTTTGAGTTGCAACATCACAAAAATGCATTTTTGGATAATAGTTAATCTCCACCGATGAAAAAAAATGAAAGTACAAATATTTAACCATTCTGTTAAAAAACTTTTTCCCTGGAAGGGGGCATGGTGAAACCTGATAACTTTTGATGCATTTGCCTGGATTTATGTGACCAGATCTCGTTTTTGGTGTTTAAGGATTATTAAGTAAAATCAATACTTTAAATTAATAATGTTGTCTTATTATGGTGTTTATTTAATATAAAATCAAATTGAATTAGGGCGCTAAATACATTTATCTAGGGGTAAGATGTAATTAAATTATTTGGACCACATTCTTGATTCTATTTTGATCTTCTTTGATAATTACAATGAGAGGGAATATGTTGTATGGAAAGAGGTTAATTGTTTTCCCTAGAGAATCAATTGATTATATGTACAAATTATAAACATAAAACTGTCGTCTCTGAAGCAGCTTGGCACCAGTACCCGGTGCAACTACCATGGGTGGGCCTGATGCTTTCAGCATTCACTCGAAGGCATTCTGAGATATATGTATGACTTGATCTCCCATTTTTACTGCCTTGCATAGAATTTACATCATTGTAGAAATCTTAAACTTTATAGATCATTTGAACTTATATCTACAAATTACACTTCAATTTGAAGTCATCTTAAGGCAGAATCATACTCTTCTTGATACTAATGCATAATTAATTTCTAGAATATGTTTAACTAAATGTAGACATTCATTTCTTTGTTTTGGCCAACTATATCTCAAACCACAATTTTGCCTACTATATCTTGTAGTCAATTTTGTTTTATTGTTGATTGTAATTTTATCCAGTGACCAATATTACAAGTAATTCCTTTACATTGTAATACATCATATTTTTTTGTTGCTCTGTTCTCTTCTTTATCTTTAATAACCTTGCCCATATTATTGTTTTTCTTTAACTGTTCAATTAAAGAGGATAGCTGAACTTGAAATGCTATGTGCCTATGGTCGACTAAGATCGTGCCTGGGTGAGCAATTACAGGTATGAGAGAGATGAAATTTGCGAGTCTCTCCCTCATATTTACAATCTTACTTTTAAGCTACCCCAAAGATGCTCTAATTCGGTCTCTATATCATGATGATGGGAAATCATTATTTATGTTAGGTATAATTTCTTTTTTTATCAAGCTTCAGGTTCATTTCATTGTATAGAGTAAAGATAATGATAGATGGTAACCATTTATAATCTTATCGAAGAGTCATTTGGAAGAGACTTATGTATCCATTTGAAATTTTGTTATTGCTTTGACGAAGTTTACTATTTCAATTGAGAATTTGGAAAAGAAAAAAAAATTGGTATGTATCGCGTTAAAGAAATGAAATTACAGCATTAGTGTCAACAAGATTGATATCAGGCCCACTCACGCCAAATCAAGTATGATTCCGGAGCATTCCTACCGGAATAACTAGAAAATGGACGCAGAAGGTACTTTTCGGCGAGAGACAAGAATGTTAAAGCTCTGACAGATGGAACAAAAGCAATCGCGCTAACAACAATCGCCGTGTTGAAATCAAACTAATCTATCTAATGACAAATGGGAATATGTGGAAAGATAGATATCATGTGTATTGAAATTGCTACGTTGTATATTGAGATTTGCAACTCACGAGCAAACAAAGAAGATAGAAAATAAGCCCATGTGTTTGTATATTATATCCCAGAGTTCAAGTGTGTATTTCGAATATATATATGATTGTTTTTCTTCCAATCAATAATCCAACCCCTTTTAAGTTACAAAGAGAACCTATTTATACTACCTTGGCAGACGTGGTGACCGTTTGATCAGAACCACGTGGCCTCATCTCCCTAATAGGGACGTCACATCACTATCTATTCATACAATTAATATATTGATAAGGGGTCGCCACTCTATACAATAGGCTGACATACTAACAATCTTCATTATAAGTGTTACAACAATCACTTCTAAGAGATCTTTGAATCTAGTACAAGAGACAGCGTCAGCCCGTGAACTTCAGGCAAGTATGAGAGCCTCGGAAGAATCTTCTAGGTGGTCTTCTAGTGGAGAGCTTCGGGTCCTTTCTTTGTTTCCTTAGGTAGCTTTATCTTTGAGGCAGTGCCTCAGCTTGGACTTCATCCTTGTAGTGTAAGGATTTCGGCTTTGTTTGACTTCTTCTTATTTTGGCCTCATGGGTCTTTATTTGACTTTCTTGTTGAGTTCTGCCTATATGGCTTCTACGTGGCACTGTCTCTTTAAGCCTTGGAGGGCGAGGAGTAACAATAGTCTCCTAAATCTATGCATGATTATTTATGTAGTGCATTGACTTAATTGTAAAATATTAATAATAATAATAGAAAATAAAAATAAATTTTGTAGGGGGTGGTTTTTTTACCACGCCACAATAGTCCCCGAAGTCCAAGTATAATCATTCATGTTATGGTTAGAATTATCTCACTATTACTCTACCCGATATCTAGAGGTGGATGTGAAGTACCGTAAAGATGAGGGTGATCTCATTCTTGATCCCTTTCTATATCGCCAGTTAGTGGGTAGTTTGAATTATTCACTATTACTTAACTCGATATCTTTTTTATCCTACAACAGGTCTATCAGTTTATGCATGCTCCACGACATCTTCATCTGACTGCGGTTCGTCACATTATACGATACTTGTTGGGTACACCCGATAGGGGTCTTTTCTTTCCTGCAAATTCTTCCTTGAGTTGATAGGATATAGTGATGCGGATTGGGCTGGATGCGCGGATACTTGTCGCTCGATTACAGGTTGGTACATGTTTCTTGGAGGTGTACTAATTTCCTGGTGCAGTAAGAAACATGATCGTGTCTCTAAATCTTCCACTAAATCTGAGTATCGTACTATATATTCTGCCTGTTCTAAGATTGTTTGGCTACGGGGTCTTGCTTATCCTCAACTTAGGCCTACTCCACTTTATGCTAATAATAATAGTGTCATTTAAATCGCTACTAATCATGCTTTTCATGAACGCACTAAACACATTAAGGTGGATTGTCACTCCATACGTGATGCTTATGATGGTCACATTATTTCTCTTCCACATATTACCACTGATGTTCAAATCGCTGACGTGTTTACCAAGGAAAAGATACGACAGTGTCATCAGTTCCTTGTCGACAAATTGATACTTCTTGATCGTCTGTATCAATTTGAAAGGGAATGTCAACAAGATCGAATGTGTGTGTTAACAATATATATATATATATATATATATATATATATATATATATATATATATATATATATATATATATATATATATATATATATATATATATATGTTGTAATTTAGGTAGTAATTAGAGTTTACCTAAATTGTATCATATTACCATGTACATATGTCATATTCATCTATGTAATGCAATGTATCCCAAACGGGAAAAATATTCAGCCAAAATATTCACAATTAGCATACTATCATCAATTACGTCAATGGCACAATGGTATTTCCATGCTCATTTCATTTCATCTACTTCTTTGTCATATTTTCTTGCTTGGAGAAATCACTTTCTACCATATTTCATTTTAAGATTAGTTTTTAAAAGAAAATTCAGTAGTATTGTATCGTACATTGCTATACTCATAGAAAATTTGAACTGACCATTTACCAACCCTACACAAAATGGAACTCAATTACATCTTTAGATAATCAATTTACACGAAATAAACACTTACGTTTTGGTGGACATTCTATCAAGACTCCATGATAAGTGTCTTCGCAGGTTCACTTGCATTTCCAATGAATGGCACACCACCAACTACTTGGTAAAAACATTCATACATACATACATACATACATACATACATACATACATGCATACATACATACATATAATTGCGTGTGTGTATGTGTGTGGTATAATAGCATTCTCAACATATTTAATAATGCAGATACTAACGACAAAAATGAGCCTAGAAGAGGTAAATGAACAAGTAGGTACACTCTTTCCGTGTCCATCAAGAACAAAGTAAATGAAAGAATTGTGATAATTACAATATATTCATTAAGGTTAGGGACTTTGATCGCGTGATTCCATGTCAAAATCTTGTGTGTTTTGTTGGAAGAAAATTTCCTATTTGTAGCCAAATCATCCATTGCAGCTGGATTTTGGTAATTTTTGTTATACAACTTTAGCGTGTTCATTCCTTGCAGACGAATTCAAAATGATCTGTTGGTTTGGACAGCATGATTGTTCCAATATGGGGAGTGAAATTTTCAGATTTCCTATTATTCCCCTATGCTTTCCCAACTCTCCAACTTCAAAGTCCCATATTTTAAACTTTTCACACTTATAATTTGGCCTGACTTATTTGGCTTCTATTATCGTGTTTTCTATTCGATCATTTTTAGTCCTGTTTTTTCCTCATGGCATATTTACTGCGAATTTGATATAAAAATAAGTTGTTGGTGTAATAATTATTGTGAAAGCACCACTAAATGCTCGAATATTAACATAGATGATTGAGCCTCTTCCAAAGCATTCATCACTAAATTTAGAAAGAAGTCTCCCGAAACCCCAGCATAGGTTAAAAGAACAATTAAACATCTTCACAAAGAATTTCTTCTTGATTTGTCACTGGAAATAGTGAACGTTATAGAACACAGACAAAGTAGAACTTTTCTTTAGAGATATTTAACTGTTCTTTTATCCTATAATGGAATTTCAGGAGACTTTTTTCTAAATTTAGTAACGCGTATTTTAGAAGAGGCTCAAAATGTATACTTCAATAAGTATTCATCATTGAGAGGTAATTCATGAACTAACGTTTACTACCATATGCTATTCTACTTGTCAAAACAAATTATCACTCTTCTTTATATGTTTTTACCTATTTAGTATCGTTTCAAATTTTGTCCCTAAAATGTCTATTACTTATGCTGCTATAGCTGACTATAACTCTTTAGAGACCTTCATGATCTATTTTAATTTACGTTGTCATATGTTCATTAGACCCATTAATTTCGAAATTACTAGCATATATTAAGTTTTTATGATCATTTTCCATTTCGAATGGAATATTTTTGTCGACTATTACCTCCAATATGTTGAACAAAGTTGATGAACAACGAAAATAAAACCAACAACAAGAAATCGTCAAAATGGAAGGTTTGAACACGATTATGAATCGATGTCCTCAAATGATATTTGCTGCCACCGAGTTAAGTACTTGAAGGCTTTTATGAAAAATAGTTCGTATGAGTAAACAAACATTAATTCCAAGTTTAAATCAAGCAAAAAAAAACTTGGAAAAAAGGAACTAAAGAACAAAATTATAAAAACTTGATTTGACCTTAGATTTTGGATAAAAGGTAAGAATGTTTTGGGATACATCGTGAATCATTGGTGGTGAGGATGTTTCCATTAAATGGAAGAATTAGTTACAAGGATTACAATATTCAAATATATAATTGGTTATTTGAATTTAAATGTGGCTAATCTAGAAAACAAACTCTAACTAATTATATTTCCTAAAATATTGGTAGATCCCATATCATGAAAATCCTCAACAGGCCCCTTCAAGGTCAGCATTAGTGCGGCTCGAACGCAGAGCTTGGATCGAAATTTCGAGAGAAGGAAATGAGATAGACTTTTTGTGAACTCTTCCAGTCTCCTAAAGATGGAAAAGACAAGCTCAATATGAACAGCACCAGAGAGAACAAGTTCCTGGACAAAGTGATAGTCTAGGTCAATGTGTTTGGAACGTTTACATGATACGGGATTTTGACTCAAGAAGATCGTGCTCTTATTATCATGGAGCAACAGAGGATGAGATTTCATGGAGACATGTAAATCTTGAAGGAGATGACATAGCATTTGACTTTGGGTGTAGCAAGTGCTAAGGCTCGATATTCTTATTCAAAGCTGGAATGAGATACCGTAGATTGTTTCTTTGCACCTGATGATATTTTAGAGGATAAAAATAGTAGGGAGTTATTTTAATTGGACAAGATAATTAAAGGAGGGAAATATAATTTATTTGAAAATAGATTTTTACAAAGTTGATGGAAGAAAGTTTATACAATTGGAAGGAGCCTTTTTTTTTTTTTACTTTTGTTCTTCTTCATCTAACCAAATGGACCAACTCTCCTATTTATACATGCAAAGAGGAGGTGGAAGCATATTCTAGAGAATTCCTATTTTCTAATTATTTTTATTTACTTGTTTGCCAAGCAAATCTAGAAACTTCCTTTTTTATTGTGTTTTGCTTGCTCACCAAGAAATTCTAGTGAATTATAGGTGAATACAAAATATGCAACAAACTTAATAGCGCTCCAATCTACCAAATTATCACCAAGGTAAATGGAAAAGCTCGAAGTGGATCATTGAGTATCCGAACAGCCATCCCAATTGGCATCAGAGTAGGCAACAATGTCATATGAGAATGATGGAGTAAAACATAACCCATGGGAAAGGGTACCTTTGACATAGCGAAGAATTCGCTCGAGTGCCTAAAAGTGGATATCTGTAGGAGCTTACATGTATTGATCAACGGAGTTGACAACATGGTCAAGATCCAGCTTGGTGATAAAGAGTTAGTTGTTCAAAAAGAACACCATTAGATGACGAGCATTGAGCAATAAACCATGGGCATGGAGACAAGCTTGGCATCATGTAACTTTGGAGAGGATGTCATTGGCATACTTCGTTTGACTTAAGAATAACCCTTTAGATGATCAAACAACTTCAAGGCCAAAGAAATAATTCAAAGGACCCAAGTCTTTGGTGGCAAAGGTCTTGTAAAGTCAAGCAACAAAGGCATTGATGAAGGCTGAGTTATCTCCAATAACAATAATATCATCAACATAGAGAAGAAAATAAATAATACCATGCGGCGAAGAGAGTACAAACAGTGAATGGTTAGTCTAACTATATAGAAATCCAAATTGTTTCAAGAATGAATTGAACCGATGGAACTAGGCACAAGGAGCTTCTTTGAGACCACAGAGTGTCTTATTAAGCTTGAAAATATGATTAGAGATGTTAGGATTAACATATCCTACTAGTTGCTCCATAAACCTCTTTCTGAAGGTAACCGTTAAGAAATGCATTCTTGACATCCAACTGGTGTAAGGCCAATTCCGAGATATGGCGATGGAAAGGACAACACTGATTGTGGCAACCATAACAACAGGACTAAAGGTGTATCTGAATTAAGGTCCAATTGTTGAGTGTATCCTTTAGCAACCAAACGAGCTTTGTATCGATCAATACAGCCATCAGAGAGATACTTAACACGGAAGTCCCACTTGGAACCAACAATGTTTTTATTAGTTGGACGAGGGACAATAGTCCAAATGTTGTTGGTGGCAAAGGGAAGCATTTACTCATCCATGTCAGCTAACCATTAAGGATGCTTGGCGGCAGATTTATATTCCTTAGGTTCCTTGATAGTGAGCAAGGCATGAAGGAGAGAAGTATCCGGAATGTAATAGATATGAGCTTGTTGTTTGGAGTGAAAGACACCAGCTTTAGCCTATGTGGTCATTAGATGAGTATTTCGAACAGAGACAGGTGTAAGAGTAATGACGAGATAGGAGTAGTAATAGTGCTAGAAGAAACAGCTGGCTGATCATCAAAATCAAGGCTCAATGGCACTGTATGAACCTGTAACGAAGAATGCACCAGCATAAGAAAGTCCATTAAATCAATAGCACAAGTGGTATGACCGGGGGATACTGGAGCCAAGGTAGACACGGGAAAGGGGGAGCACTATGGGTAGGCTCGATGAAACTAAAAAATTGGAGTTTTTTGGTGGCCTAGGAAGGTGAAGATCCATGCATGGGAAAAATTAACTCGTCAAACTTAGCATGACGAGTAATATAAACACGTTGGCTTTGAAGATCTAAACAACGAAAACCATTATGTGACATGTTGTAACCTGAGAAAAGATGAGGCAAGCTGCGAAAAGAAAATTTGTTAGTAGCATAATCACGTAGATAAAAAGTTCTCATAATTGGGAGCTTTATCGTACAAAATCTCATATGGAGAGACGCCATTGAGAACATATATGGGCAACCGATTGATAGTAGAGAATGTAGTATGAAACACATCAATCCAAAATGTAAGAGGAACGTGGGAAGCAAAAAGCACAGACAACCTTATTTCAATGATATGGCGGTTTTTCTTTCAGCCTTACCATTTTGAAAGGGTGTATATGGACGCGACATTTGGTGATGAATGCCTTGAGAATGAAGGTGGGCTTGAAAACACAAGCTATTGTATTCGGCCCCCCATCAGTTTGTAAAGTTTTAATTTTTTTGGAGAATTGATTTTCAACGAAGGCTTGAAAGATAAGAAAAACATCAAAGAGATTGGATTTTGAGCGCATAGGATAAAACCATGTGGAGTGAGAATGAACATCAATGAAAGTAACATAATAACCAAAAATCATATTGGAGGTAACAGGGATGGGGCCCCAAATATCACTATGAATTAAGCCCAATATTTCAGTGGAATGTGCAGTGTTGTCAGTAAATGGAAGCTAATGACTTTTGGCATGTTGGCACGAAGAACATATAGTTGGATTAGGAAGCAATGAAGTAACAGATAAAAGACCATTTTTATTTAAAAATGAAATAGTTACATGAGATACATGACACAATCGAGCATGCTATAATTCATAAGAGGCACGCAAACGATTATTCTTAATAATAGAAAGAAACGCTTGGTTGCTACATTCCGACACATAAAGTCCTCCACTACGCTTGTCAGTTGCCACCACCTAGCCTGTGACTTGGTTCTGCATAGTTAAATCATCAGGGGTAAAGTTGACAGTGAAAGGAAAATCAGAAGTCAACTTACTAATAGACGAGATTTTTAGTTAAATGGGGGACAACCAGAATATCAAGAAGCTTCAGGTTTGGAGTTGGAGAAAGAGTACCAATATGGTAGATGGGAAGAGAGGCTCCATTACGCAATCCTTACCTGAATGATTGTCAATCGTGTCCAACTAAGTGGAATCCATTGTATGTGTGTCGATGCTCCAGTGTCAATGTACCAATTAAAGGCAATTTTTGGATTAACACTCTCTTGATCCAAATGGCCTATGATTCTTCTGTCCTCTCCTTCAACACAATGGTGCACATGATCACCATCAAGCTCTCTTCCACAAATTTCCTTCTCTAGCGTAGCCAGGTTCACCCCCTCCTTCACTGTCAAGATATTTTTGGCTTTATTGATAGCACTTTTTGGCACTTGCTAAGACCATATCTTCGGGATCCAAGACTGAGCAAAATCCATTGTAAACGACTAGCGTAAAACAAATCATCTGCGTGGCAGAAAAAATAGAGTATTCTGGACCAAGACTCGGAGACACCAATGAACCTAATCAGTTTCATCCACAGGATAACCTATAGTAGCAAGCTAATCACAAATGGTTTCGAAAGCACGAGAATTCTCGGGAATAGAACAAGAACCACATTTGTTGAGATGGAGGTTATCCTTCAGACGAAGCTCACGTATTTTAGACTTATGGTTGAAGTAATTTTCAAGTGCCAATCAGATGGCACACGAGAAAGTAATGCCGACAACAATTGAGAGTGCTGTTGGAAAATAATTATATTGAATGAATGAAAAGTTGGAAAGTTTCATCAGTTTCAGCCAATTATGAAACCACTTATGAAACCACTTCAGTTTCATCAGTTTTTCAGTTTCATCAGCTTCAGCTGTTTCATCAGCTTCAGCCGTTCCCTTCAGTTTCAGAAATTAATGACCACTCTCTTCCTATATGGGTATAAATAGATGATCTCTTGTTGGAAGAAAATATAGCGAACAGCAAGCACAACGTAAGGGAAAATAGTAGCCTCTGTAATTGGTTTCCTTCTCCTTCATTTCAAGCAGCTTCTGGCCTTATTTCTTTTCTTCCTTTGCTAATTCTTCGAGAGATAGACACAGCTAGTTCGTAGGTGGTTAACGTAGTGCAGCGGGAACCGACGACCGATTGTATCTTGGGAATCGAACACCGATCAAAACCTCGTGCACCCTGGTGAGGCAGCGAATTCGATTAAGGAAACCGTGTAAACACGAGCTTTCGATTTGATTAATTACTTTGATTCTCCAATTATTTTATCCTACAAGCTTAAATCGAATTCCTCATTCGGGAAACTTTGAGAATCATTTTTTTTTCTTCCTATTTGTTTACTGGTTTACTGTCTGTTTACTGTTTTTTTTCACCTTCAGGTTATTTGCTGTTCACTATAATCTATCTATTTAATTACGCACAGTAAGATTATTAGGTTTGAATCAGTAAGGTTAAAAGGAAAAAAAATTGTTTATAAGAAGTTTTTTTTTCTAAGTTTCGTTCCCTACTACTTTGTTTTTGCCTTTAGTGGTTTTGCATGCTTATTAAGTAGTGTTGCATGGTTTTTTATGGTTTTACTTGATTGTTAAATCATTGGCAATGATTAGTTACTTTTGACAATTATTAGCGTGATTATTTAATTATTGATTGTCTCATAATTAGGATATAATTTTTTATTTTTCCTTTAATGATTGATTTTTATCATTGTTAATTATTTATAATTTTTTTTTATTGCCAAGTTGCTAATAATTTACCAAAAATAAATTTGTTCTTCAATTTCAAAATTTTTCGAACAGATTATTCAGATCTTGAATTTATATATACAACTTTACAAATTATTCTAAATTATTTGTTGCTTGTTCTCTAGTTAAATGGCGTCACATGGAAATGACGATGTGAACAATGGAAGCAACACTGTTGGGATCACTGTTAACCCTGTGGAGACCTAGACCGGTATTCCTCACGTTGATGGGACAATTGGTGGTGGGATTCTTGATGTTGGAGTGAACCCTATTTTGCCTACGGCTTCGGCTTCGACTTCGGCAATCCAATTTGACACAATACCTTTGCCAGTACCTAGGGCTGCGGCCTCGGTACCTTTGCCACAATTTCCGGTGAATCATGCAATTCGACCGGATAAATTTGTTGGAACTGATTTTAAGACATGGCAGAATAAAATGACTTTTTATCTTACTACTTTAAGCCTTGCACATTTCCTCACCGAGGATGCTCCTGTCGTGGCTGAAAACGACACTGATATGCATAGGCGTGCGGCCTGGGATGCATGGAAAAGTGCTGATTTTTTGTGTCACAACTATGTCTTGGATGGCCTACAGAATTCTCTGTATCACGTGTATGTGGTAAAGAACTCTGCTAAGGAGCTTTGGGAGTCCTTAGAAAAGAAGTACAAGTCCGAGAATGCTGGGTCTAAGAAATTCTTGGCCAGTCGATGCATGGACTTCGAAATGGTTGATTCACGTTCAGTAGTGAGCCAAGTGCAGGAGTATCAAGTTCTCTTGCAAGAAATGCATGCTAAGGGTCTGATCATGTCAGAATCTCTACAGGTGGCTACTGCTATTCACAAGCTACCTCTTTAGTAGAAGGTTTTCAAAAGCTCTTTGCAGCATAAGAGGAAAGAGATGTCCTTCGAGGATTTAATTATCAAGCTGCACATTGAGGAGGATAATAAAAAAGCTGAACGTAAGTCCGAGAATTCTTACTCTGAGAAGGCTAATGTATTAGAGCACGGCCAGAGTTCTGGTACTAAGAAAGGTCATTCCTTTAAAGCCAAGCAGGGTAACGGGAATTGGAAAGACAAAAAGCAGACCACTAAAGGGTCTCAATTGAAGCCTACCGGTGGGGTAGGAAAGAAGCCTAAGTTTCAGTTCAATGGAAAGTGCTTTAATTGTGACAAAGTTGGGCATTGATCAGTAGACTACCGTCGCCTCGAAGGGATAACAAGCAGCGCCCTCAGGCTAATATGGTTGGAAATAGGAGAGATCGTCTCTCGAATCTAAACCTTACGGCGGTGGTTAGTGAGGTTAACCTGGTGGGGTCTAACCCTAACGAGTGGTGGCTAGACACTGGGGCCACTTGTCATGTCTGCTCCAACAGGAGCATGTTCACTACTTTTACACCAATTACAAATGGTCAAAAGTTGTTTACGGGAAACTCTGCAACTTCTGAAGTGCTTGGTAAAGGCAAGATGATCCTGAAGATGACCTCTAGTAGAGAGCTTACTCTGACTAATGTGTTGTACGTGCCAGAGATTTGCAAGAATCTGGTCTCTAGGTCTCTTCTAAGTAAGAATGGTTTCCGCATGGTCATTGAGGCGGATAAGCTCGTGATTACCAAAATAGGAGTTTATGTTGGGAAAGGCTATATGACTGATGGCCTGTTTAAACTGAATGTAATTGTTGTAACCCCAACTGTTATGAATAATGAGAAAACTCATTCTGTTTACTTGCTTGAGTCTCCTAATCTGTGGCATGGTAGATTAGGTCACGTAAATTATAATGAATTACGTAGACTAAGCAAACTAAATTACTTGCCTAGGTTTCAAATTGATTCAAAACATAAATGTGAAACCTGCATTGAGGCAAGCTTACTAGGTCTTCGTTTCATAATATTGAAAGAAGTACCGAGCCATTGGAACTAGTCCACAGTGATGTGTGTGACTTGAAATTTGTCCAAACACGAGGCGAAAATAAGTATTTTATTACTTTTGTCGATGATAGTACGAGATATTGCTATGTGTACTTGCTTAAAAGCAAAGATGAAACTATCGATAAATTCATTCTTTATAAGAATAAAGTTGAAAATCAACTTAGCAAGAAAATAAAGATGTTACGAACTGATCGTAGTGGTGAATATGAATCACCTTTTAGTGAAGTTTGTACTAAACATGGAATAATTCACCAAATTACTGCACCTTATTCACCTCAGCAGAACGGAATTGCTGAGTGTAAGAATCGAACGTTAAAAAGAAATGATGAATGCTATGTTGATTAGTACTGGATTACCACAGAACATGTGGGGAGAAGCTATTCTTTCTGCGAATTATATTTTGAATAAAGTGTTAAGAAAGAATATGGATAAGACTCCGTATGAACTTTGGACAGGTCGTACACCTTCGTATAAATACTTACGAATGTGGAGGTGTCTTGCGAAGGTCGTGGTGCCTCTTCCTAAAAAGGTCAAGATTGGACCTAAGATAGTTGACTGTGTGTTCATTGGTTATGTACAAAATAGTAGTGCATATAGGTTCCTAGTGCATCATTCGAATGTACCTGATATTCATCCAAACACGATTATGGAGTCTAGGAATGCACAATTCTTTGAGAATATATTTCCTTGTAAATCTCCTAAACAGTTAACTCCTATTAAACGGACTATGGAATCTTCTGCGTCTGGCAGCAGTAAAGATCCAGTTGAAGAAGGTGTGGATGAGCCTAGATGGAGCAAAAGGACCAAAACTACTAAGATGTTTGGCCCTAATTTCCTCACATATTTGATGGAGAATGATCCTCAAAACTATAAAGAAGCTATATCTTCTCCAGATGGTCATCTGTGGAAAGAAGCCATCAAGAGTGAAATCGATTCTATCCTACAGAATCATACAGGGAATTAGTAGATCTTCTATCGGGCTGTAAGCATTTGGGCTACAAGTGGATCTTCAAGAAGAAGATGAAAGCGGATGGCTCCATTGATAAATATAAAGGTCGGCTAGTAATCAAAGGTTATAAGCAAAAAGAAGGTTTAGATTACTTTGATACTTATTCTCCTGTGTCGAGAATAACTTCTATCCGGATGATAATTGCTATTGCAGCCTTGCGAAATCTGGAAATACATCAGATGGATGTAAAAACAACTTTCCTAAATGGAGATTTGAATGAAGAAATCTACATGGAGCAACCAGAGGGGTTTTCGGCTCCACGTCAAGAAAGGAAAGTCTGTAAACTGGTTAAATCGCTTTATGGTTTAAAGCAAGCACCGAAGCAATGACATGAGAAGTTTGATAATGCTATGATTTCTAGTGGTTTTAGAATCAACGAGTGCGATAAATGTGTATATGTCAAGAACACTACTGATGGATATGTCATATTGTGTCTATACATCAACGACATGCTCATTGTCGCCAGCTCTGATAAGATTATCAAAGCCACTAAGAATATGTTAAACTCAAAGTTTGACATGAAAGATATGGGTCTCACGGATGTCATTTTGGGAGTAAAAGTTACTCGAACACCAAATGGACTTGCGTTATCTCAGTCTCATTACATTGATAAGATACTAGACAAGTTCAACAAGTCAGATACCACTGTGACCAGGACTCCAGTGGATTTGAGTCTCCACTTATCCAAGAACACTGATAATGGTGTGTCACAGTTAGAATAATCTCAGATAATTGGAAGTTTAATGTATTTAATGACTTGTACGAGACCGGATATAGCATACTCAGTTAGCATATTGAGTCGCTACACGAGTAACCCAGGTGATATCCACTGGAGAGCCATTTTCAGGGTGTTACATTATTTGAGGTACACTCGTGATTTTGAGCTACATTATTCTAGATACCCTGCAGTAATTAAAGGGTATGCTGATTCAGATTGGATATCAGATATGTCAGATTCAAAATCTACTAGTGGATGTGTCTTCACTCTTGGTGGTGCAGTTGTCTCTTGGAAATCGTCCAAACAAACTTGTATCGCGAGATCTACAATGGAATCAGAGTTCATCGCTCTGGACAAAGCAACCGAAGAAGCAGAGTGGCTTCGCCAGTTTGTTGAGGATATTCCAAAATGGTCAAAACCTGTACCTGCAATTTGTGTTTATTGCGATAATCAATCAGCAATTGGCAGGGCAAAGAGCAATATGTATAATGGCAAGTCTCGACATATTCGAAGACGACATAATACCATTCGACAACTACTCTCACAAGGTATTATCACTCTGGACTACGTGAAGTCAAAGGATAATATTGCAGATCCGTTAACAAAAGGATTAACTCGAGAGCTAGTTGAAAAAGCATCGAAGGGAATGGGTTTGCAGCCTATGACGTTGAAAGGTATCATGGTGGAAACCCAACCTAATTGAATGGAGATCCCAGGATCTAGGTTCAAATGGACAACTAAACTATGTATATCTGAGTAAATCACTGAGAAGGTTCTCCTTCTACTTATTTCTATGGTGCTTACATTGATTGGAAGATATAGGTTAAGCTACGCTTTTAATGACCCTTAAGCGTTGTTGTAAAACGCTGAGTTAAGAGGTCACCTATGTGAGTGTGAAGTGGGGCCGCTTCTATAAGGATTGAGAATGCTACATCCTTGAACAAACACTTACAGAACCAGGCGACGTGTTCATGGCCAAAACGAACACAACATTGAGAACTACACTGTGTCTAGAATGGTCCTGTGTGAGGTCTATTGTCTTGTTTTACACAAATGGCGAAACAGTTCAAGGCATCAGATCTACTGGTTTGCTAGTAATACTCGATAGATTTTCACAAGGGAATGTTCAAAGCTAAATGATACCTATTCTATGCAGGATTGATTCGTTTTACTTTCTTTCTCTCTTGAGTCCTTGTTTTCTAAATTTTCATTCATGTGGGGAATTGTTGGAAAATAATTATATTGAATGAATGAAAAGTTGGAAAGTTTCATCAGTTTCAGCCAATTATGAAACCACTTATGAAACTACTTCAGTTTCATCAGCTTCAGCCGTTTCATCAGCTTCAGCCGTTCTCTTCAGTTTCAGAAATTAATGACCACTCTCTTCCTATAAGGGTATAAATAGATGATCTCTTGTTGGAAGAAAATGTAGTGAACAGCAAGCACAATGTAAGGGAAAATAGCAGCCTCTGTAATTGGTTTCCTCCTCCTTCATTTCAAGCAGCTTCTGGCTTTATTTCTTTTCTTCCTTTGCTAATTCTTTGAGAGATAGACACAGCTAGTTTGTAGGCGGTTAACGTAGTGTAGTGGGAACCGACGACCGATTGTATCCTGAGAATCGAACACTGATCAAAACCTCGTGCACCCCGATGAGGCGGCGAATTCGATTAAGGAAACCGTGTAAACACGGGTCTTCGGTTTGATTGATTACTTTGATTCTCCAATTATTTTATCCTATAAGAGCATCCTCCGACAGAGACAAGAGTAGTAGACTGACGTGCACTGATCTATTTTATGCCAGTCGTTATACAATGGACTTGGCTCAGTCAAGTCCTGGAGCCCGAAGATATGGTCTTGGCAGGTGCCAGAAAAGAGCCATCAATGAAGCCAAAAATATCTTGACAGAGAAGGAAGGGGTAAACCTGACTGCGCTAGAGAAGGAAATTTGTGGAGGAGAGCTTGATGGTGTTCATGTGCACCATCATGTTGAAGGAGAGGGCGGAAGAATCAGAAGCTATTTGGATTGAGGGAGTGTTAATCCAAAAACTGCTCAGATACCAAGAGAATGTTTTGGTATCCACCGTAAATTATTGGTGGTGAGGATGTTTCCGTTAAATAGAAGAATAAGTTACAAGGATTACAACATTCAAATATATAATTGGTAATTTGAACTTAAATGTGGCTAATCTAGGAATCAAACTCTAGCTAATTATATTTCCTAAAATATTGGTTGATCCTGTATCATGCAAATCCTCAACATAAGGGAATCAATTTGATATTTGTGATATGTTTTCAATCATGAAAATCGCTCATATATAGAATTATAATGATCATGCACAAAAAGGTGCAAAAACCAAGCCAAAAGGGTATGAAACCATAGTTATTAGACTCGACCCGAACGTTGACTCAGTCAAGGTACTGGGTCATCGAGTTACTGGTTGGACCGGTGAACCGGTGGTCGGACCGGTGTGTCATTACTTAAAAATTATCTAAAAAATTTTGAAGTACAATTTTTTCTGAGACAGTTAAATTTTTCAAGTTATTTGTTACAAATTATTTTTATACCTTTAAATTAATATTTTTTGAACTCATTTATTAGTGATAATAGTTACATTTTGATTTTATAATTTTGTACAAACCATTTATTAGTTATTAATAAATAATTTACGTATATTATCTATTCAATTTGTTTTAGTTAAAATTAAAATTTTCAAACAAATAATTATTTGATATTACAAAATGAATGAAAACATTGGACTAATTTTATTAAAAATATTTTCAAAAGACGAAAAATTATTCATAGGTTAAATATAGTTTATTATACAAAAGGACAACAAAGTGTTCCTTGCATTGTTGGTAAGGTTATATTCTAATTAGATAGTGGTCAAGTGTTCAAATCTTTAGTCCCCTAAAATTTCAATGGAGAAAAGTTTTGATATTTGGTTAAAAATTCAACCGGGCCGAACTGGGCCAATCGGCCCGTTAATTATATAAAACCGGCTAATTGACTTGGTCAAATTCGATTTTTGACTGGGCCACTTGCATTTACATATTATAGCTTGTCGGCCTGGAATAGAGCCCGGGTCACCGATTTAGCGGGCCGGGCCAGTTTTAATAACACTGTATGAAATCCTTCGAAACAATGGGCAAATTTTTGTATTTGGCAACTGCCCAATACAAAACCGAGCGCAAGCCCAGTTCAACAAAATGGTCGCTATAATTGCAACACAATGCAATGGTTGTTGTCCTTAGAGCACGACAATGACATCTTTTGTTCTTCAGGTTCACTTGTTGATTGCAAAGTCGTTCTATTATGGAAATGACAATATTAGTGATGGCAATGGGGCGGGTTCGGGGCGGGGCACCCTCACCCCACCCCGCCCCACCACGCCACTCCCCCTCCCCGCCCCGCACCCCACCCCGCCTTAGATGGGGCGGGGCGGGGCTCGGGGCGGGTACGGGGCGAGGACTTGCCCCGTTTCTTGCCCCATTTGTTTTTTTTTTTTTATTTAAAATACAAATTCAAAATTTTAAAATCCAAAGTAAATAATGTTCAAACTAATTATATCAATATTCAAAGCAAACACTTGAAACAAAAAATGTCCAAAACAATTTTTTTTTCTTTTTTAATTCTTCACGGAGCGGGTTCGGGGTGGGGCATCTCCACCCCGCCCCACGACCCGCGACGGGGCGGCGAACCTCGCCCCGCCCCACCCCGCCAACCCGTTCGGGGCGGGTTTTTTTGCCCCATTCGGGGCGGGGCCCCGCGGGGACGGGGCGGGGCGGGGAAAATTGCCATTTCTAGACAATGTTCTTCCTTTGCGATATCTGATCTTCTGGTAAGTATTGCCTCTATTATTTTCCTTTATAGAATTAAGACGATTAAACAAGATATTATGTTCCTAACTTGAAAGAAAGAAATTCATTATATAATAGCATCTTAGATAGTAAAACTTCTTGCTTATTATATATTTTATCCTCATATATTGATTCATCTTTCGTACCAATATTGAATAAAGTATCAGAAGTTTTTTTTTTCCCAAATGAAAAGATAAATATAGGCTCAAGTATAAGGCCGACCCTGGCCCAAGGCTACTAAGGCTACTGCCTTGGGCCTCAAATATTTAGGGGCCTCAAAAAAAAAAAGCCTAAAAGCCCAAATCAAAACCCCTCCAAATCCCTATTTCCTTCATCTTCCAACTCTTCCTCTTCGGTCTTCCGTCTTCTTCTCGCCTCTCAGCTCTTCAACGATGAACAACCTCGTAGAAGTATTTTAGGTGCTTGACTTGCAAGTTTTTACCTCTCCACGTATCACATTAAAGCCGCTGGTCCCCAGCATCCCTTGTTTTGCTAGTATATTTGTTTCTCTTATAGAAAATGTGCATATTGACAGACTCATCTTTAGTTGATGATATTTATAAAGGAGTATAAAAAACGTATTTTAGCAGGGTTTGATAAAATTTGCATCCCTTCTTCTCTTCTACTATACACTTATTTTTGAGATTAGACATTATATACACTAATTATCAAAAAAAGATAATATTCTTTTGCTACTCTATTTAAATGCCAAATATTATACATTTTGAAAGTCTGTCGATCTTTTTTTGTTTAAATCTCGCTTTGCAGCCTCATGTTGACTTTGGACTGAAGATGCTAGGTGCTGATGCTATGTCAATTCCTGGGCCGTACAAATTTGTTCAGGTGATATTCTATGTTTGCCCTCCTATCCTTTTAAATTCCTTAGAATTTCATTCGTTTTATCCAGTTCAGAGGTTGAATCCAAAAGGCCGTTTAATGGAATAATTTTGAGAATGCCAGCTTATGACCAAGAGTTGGACAAAGACCGAGTGGCTTATGAAATAATTTTGAGAATTTATGATGATAAATGGTTTTGATCCTCGTGAGTTTTTGTGCTTCTTTAGGAACTTATAAAAGATTAGGTTGAGAATATGCATCTATGGCCTAAAAGACTCGAGGTCCAGATAATGGATTCCTTGAAGTAAGTTCGCATGTTTTCCCAGGTTTTCATTTCATGCCAATAATTTTTTTCTATCATTAAACAAAATATTACTTGGTCATTTGACATAGCAATGAAGAAAGCAGTCAGGATTCTTTACGTTGAAGGCCTCGTAATAATTTGTCGCCTAGGGCCTCTAAATTCTCAGGGCTGGCCCCGCTCAAGTGCAATATTTATTTAACCAATTTTAGTCTTCTATTGGATCAATATATATTGAGGTTGTCTCTCTTGTTGTTCTTCAGGCCCATGTTGAATTAATGACCATGAAAGCCAAACCCATCAAATAATGAGATACCAGTCTTTTATGAATGACACGCCCATCTTGACCATATCAATTCTAGTTATTCCTTCATTTTCTGTTACAACAAAATTTCCTCAAGTCTATTTTCATTATTACTTCTAGTCCAATTTACTGCTCATCAATGCCTTTCTTTAATTTTGAAATATTTTACAAAAAAAAAAAAATTATGTTTTTCTCATCTTATATGTTTTGTAGGAAGAAATTTCTGCCAATCAAAATATGTGCTCCTAACGTATTGTAGATGAATATTGAACTTTTGTGTCATGTACCTTCCTATAAGTAGATAATCATATAGTTTCTTCTCTTCAATTTGCATTTTAATATAAATTACAGAAAAACGTATACATGTCCCTTAAAGAAATTGAGATTCTGATCATTTGGTCGTCAATATGACATTGGAGGCATGTGAAGATTTACGAATAGGAGAAAAATGTCATTGTCTGCCTTAAGTTGTATGACAATGCGTGATTGTGCATTGCACATCTTTTCATTTGCTAATTTAATATCTATCTGTATGCATACCTCACACTGTTGTACATTATAAATTTTTGCATTTGTTAATATATTTAAAAATTATACATTTTTACATTTTTATATTGACGCTATTATATAGCCAGCTACACTATAACATGTGCCTGGCACGTGCATTTCACTAGTTATTCTTAAAAAAATAATATTTTGAATAGTGATTTTAGAAAAAAATACGTGGTTAAAAAATAGGAAAAAAATTTAAATTTACGTGTAAAATATTTTCTTATAACTTCGTCCACTGTGGATGGTAGTAATATTATAAATAAAAAAGAAATACAAATCTTTAATTACCAACAAAATATTAAAATATTAATAAAAAATAAACGCTTCTTCATCGTCATTCAACGATGGAAGCATTGTTGGCAATTGTCAAAGACATCGTAGAAAATTTTGCCGTCGATAATTGCTAATGAATGTGCGTTGTTGGTCAATAATGGTATTGTTATAGGTAATTCCATTTGACTCATCGATTGATGTTATTTTTTCTTAGGTACTATATGTGATTCTATAAATGAACATTTTTATATAATTGTTATTACTGAAGATATTGTTATCGATAATTCCATCCAAAATATAGATATATAGTTAAAAATAGTATGTAGAAAAAATAATTTTTTAAATAATAGTTGTCAAACAAATGAGTGGTTAAAAAATTGTGGATCACATAAAATATGTTATTAGAATCAATTGTTAATTTGACTTAAATTTTCATCATTTTTTAAACTATACCAAATAGGCTTAGGTTTTAGGATATAAGTCATAAGAAAACATTAGTATTGTGGTTCTTTTTTTTTCTTAGATTAAATAATTCATGAAACCGTGAAATTTTTAAAATTTTTCATCCAAACTCGTTATTCAAGTTTTGAATAAACGAATTTATTAATCAATCAATTATTCGGCTTTTGTGAGTGATTCACATGAATAACTGATTGTTAAGTTTGTAGTATTCTGATTAAGTGCATAAGGAGTTAGAGTGTATGATGAAGTGGGATCGTAAGGCAAAATAATAATTTCAAGATAACTTCAGATTTGTCCCTTTTTGGCGAATTGCTAGTCTAGGTAGATTGGAAATAGGCCAACGATCATAGCTCAGCGCCTTCGGCCCTGTTGTACGTCGAATTTTGGGCAAATTCCGTCGTTTATGCCCTCGATTAAGCGTTTTTGCCGTTTATGATAATTTTTATTTTGGTAATATCTCATTCAATAAAATCCGAATTCATATTCCATTTGTTGGAGGAGATCTTGAATTTTAGGAGTTTCCATTTAAGTTGTTTGTGTGATCGCATTCGCCTACGTTAGAAATTAAGTCAATAAAATTTATTTGTAAAAAAATATTAAAATTTTCAAATTTAATGGAAAAAAATAGTTTGTTCGCAAATAATTAACTAATATTTTAATATTGGAATAATTATCAAAGTACAGAATTTTTTCCCCTTCTTTCTATTCAAATTTTTGATCAATCTTCTACTTTTTTTAGAAATAAAATATAGAAGTTAATCTTGACAAATGCTATTTTAAATTAAAAATAAGAAAAAGAAAATATGAAGAAAAAAGAAATGAATAAAGTTTCAAATTTATAAAACGGTAAAATAGGATATGATTTTTTTTTTTTTTTTTTACTTTTAAACATGAAGAAGTTTCCCTGTAATAGTAAGTCCATGTTTGATGATCATTATTTGTGTAAAAATAATATCTTGAATAGTGAATATTAGAGGATGTGTGGTTAAATAGTGGCAAAAAATTTTGGTTTACGCGTAAAATATTTTATTGTATATATGTATAATTGAAAAAGTTTATGAAAATAAGTTAATTTATTTTAAAATGAGGCAAACAGTGATTAAATAACTTTTAACAAGTATGTCTTGTTATATTTTCAAGAAAGAAAAATTCCACCAATCATTTATTATGAGTGTGTTTGAGTCACATTATTTTGTAAAAATGTATTTTAGAATAGTAGATTGATGGATTATGTGTGATTGAAAAAGATGAAAAATTATTGATGTGATAAAAAATATTATTTTATTGAAAAATATATTGTTGAAAATGAGTAGAAGAATAAAAATTTTAGTGTTGCACAAGCAGGAGGCTATATTTATATCTCTTTATCTTTTTCAAGGAAATATCACGAGAATTTGAATTTAAATTAAAGTTTAGCAAACTAAGGGTGTGTTTGATGAATATTATTGAGGAAAAATGTATTTTAAATAGTAATATGATGAGAAATATGTGGTTAAAAAGTAAAGAAAAGTTATTGATTTGATGAAAAATATTATTTTATTGAAAAATGTTTTGTTGAAAATGAGTTTCGAATATTTTAAAAGAATGTGTGTCAAACATGAGCAGTGTCCTTTTGATTTCAAGGGTAGAAAATTGGTGGAAAGAAAATGAATTTCAGAGAAAGTAATTGTCTAGAATTTATTTTTCAGAGAATTGTTAATTAAGTGTATTTGATTAGCCTATGTTTGTCTATCATTATTCTAAAAAATTATTTGTTATAGTAAGATTTTTCACCACACATTCACTCAATAAAATATTTTACACACAAATCAATAAAGTTACTTTACTTTTCAACCATATATCCTTCAAAAAATACTATTCATTACTCTATTTTTCTCCCAATTATGATAGACAAACACACTATTAGTATAATTTTCCACCAGAAAATTTTTAAAATTTTGGATCTTTTGTATTCGTTTGGCTTTATTTTATATGGAAATTATCCATTAAAGTGATATTTTTTTCCATAATTGGTTATAAAATTTGTTTCCATTGCCAAAAAAGTAAAAATAAAAAAATAAAATTTTCTAAAAAATCATTTTTTTCATTAAAATTTAGTATTCGTTTAGCTTTGTTTTACATGAAAATTGTTCATTAAAGTGAAATATTTTTTTTTACTGTTGGTTATGAAATTTGTTTCCAATGCAAAAAAAATAAAAATAAATAATAAAATAAAATAAAAAAGTTAGAATTTGAATTCACTTCACGCATATAAAATGGCGGGTGAGGTGAAATTTTTTTACACAATTGGCATGGAAAATTTTTAACATCAAACACTACCAAAGATGGAATGCTATCAAACACTACCTAAGTTCTTGTTTGGTAAAAATTATTTCTTTCAAAATTTATTATTAAATATATATTTTTTTCTTAATTAAATAATTTTGTGAATTCTTATTCACATATTATAAAAAATTCACTTTTTCACAAAATTTATTCTAAAAAATCTACAAATTGAACTCTAAAATTAATCTCAGTTGGATATTGTTGAAATTTCAAATGACTATTGATGAAATTTACCCAAAATATTGACATTGATATTGATGCACAATTGAAGAAAATATCAAGTGCGATCAAAGTTCTGTTTGATCTCCATTTTTTTAAAATTCATTTTTCTCTAAAATTATTTTTAACCACTTCAAATTAAATGATTTTATACATTAATTAAAAAAAATCATATCTTTTTAACTATACTTACTCCAAAAAATTCTATTATAATACTCATTTTCCACAAAAGAAAAATAGGCTCCAACAAGGGCAATGTTAAGCCCCCTATTTGGTACACATTTCTTCAAAACTCATTTTTAACAACATATTTTTCAATAAAATAATATTTTTCATCACATTAATAACTTTTTCCTTATTTTTTAATCTCATATTTTTATGATATCAGTGTTTAAAATATATTATTTTCTCAATAATATATTAATATCCATCAAATTCACCCTAAATTATTTTACATTTATTGGCTTATTTTCCAAATAATTTGTATATCGTTTTATTTATTTAATTTTTAATTTTAAAAGGGAAAGTAGACCCTCCTCTCCTCTCCTCTCCTCCCTCTAATTTCACTCAGTTGCTTCTGTCTAAATTCTCCTTTCTTCTTCAGGAAGAATCGTCTGGTTTTTTTTGTTTGTTCTAGAATTTAGAGAACCCCCTCTTTCTGTTCTTTTCGTTGAAGTTGAAATTACTTGGGAAAAATGGAGGAAGGTGGAATAGCAAACAACGTGGCTCGAGCCATACTCGCTGCCCTTGACTGGAAGTCCTCTCCCGAGACTCGCAATGTTGCCTATTCCTACTTAGAATCTGTAAGTTCGTCATGAATTTTATTTCTTTTGTAATCTTAGTTAATTTGTTTTGAATATCATTTTGCGGTTTCAATTTGTGTTATTTTCCTTTTAACAGTTTTAAGGTGAAATAAATATATATAGATTATTGGTGACCGTGGTGTGAAAGTTTAGATGCTGGTCTTTTCATTTACTCGGGCATGTGGGATTTGATTCTGTACAGTATTTCTTCAAGTTTTTTACCGACTTAAGGTCTTGTTAGCATTTCATTGTTTATTGTTTGCCAGGAATTTGAAAAAATCCCCCTGAGTTGGGTAACCGTGGCTTTCAATTTTTGTTGTTTTCCTTTTCAAAAGTTTTAAGATAAAATAAACTATAGATAAATGGTGGGTGACTAAGGTGTAAAAGTTTAAATGCTGATCTTTCCATTTACCTGGGCATGTGGGGATTGTGATTTTGTACAGTATTTGTTCAAGTATTTTTATCAGTTTAAAGTTTCGTTTGCATTTTGTTGTTTACTGTCTTACATGAATTTGAAAAAAGAAAAAAGTTCCGAGTTGGGTAATTGTGGGGAACTAGGGAGATGAAAATTTTAGGGATGATGATACATCCATCCAACCCTTCTCTCGTTTTCTTAGTTAGTTGTGATATTTGGTTGCCCAACTGAAATAAGTATGAAATAAGACTTTATTGGATTCAGCTTTGTTCATGTGATAATTGGGGAAGGTGGGGAAGGTTCGTTACCAAATGTTTATTGATGACCATAAGATTGTGGGGGTTGAAAATTGTTGAAATGTAAACTCTTTCATATGCATGCAAAGATATCTATTCTTTTCGTTTTGATAGATCTCAGATATTCAAAGTTTCACAAGGTTTGATCAAAGTCTTTAGAAGTCTTTTCCTTTTGGGAGGTTTTTCACTATGATACCAGCCTTGATGTTAGGCTTAGTAATAAAGTATTGCTATTTAATTTTGATATTTTTCTCAGCTTCCATATCTATTGCTTGAGATTTCAATGCTGCAAAGTCATAAATCCTGGACATTGTACGTTAAGGTTTCACTTTTATATGCTGAATAGTGGACATCTTTAGAACTTTCTGCAAATTTTTGGAATTTGTCAAAATATTGACTTTTTTCTTGAACTCTTTTATAGGAAAATACTATACTGCTGCAATTTAATCTACATATTTTCATGTGCACAGTTTTAGAGTTAGGATCTGTAATTCCTTCAGTATGTAGTTTCTCTTAGGAACATCTTGCTCATTTCTGATTTCCCATTCTTCTAACTGACGGGCTTGGTTAATGGAAAGATCCTTCTTTTTCTTTTTTCTATAGCTTCCATATCCTTATTGTCAGGGTTGGTTCATTTTGGTGTCCATGGAAGCAAGCAGTAAACCTTGGGTCAATTTCAAAGCTAAACTTATTTTCTATGACTTCCCAATATTGTTGTATTCTGGATAGTCTGTTTAATGTAAATGCTTCTGTTAAGTATCTTAGTGAAGTGATTAATAAGCATGTTTGGGAAGTGTTTATAAACATTTATATTATAATAGATAGAAAGAAGTGGTAGATAAGTGGGTTTGAGTGTTTATAAACTTGAGCTAAACCTAGTCTTAGATGTAGTTGCTTTACTAGTTTCTGGTCCGCACTTGGGGTGGTGCTTCCTGAAACATGCATACCATGCATGAGGATGAATAGGATTTATTAGCATTGCACCATGTTACTTTTTAAAGTACACTGTTATTGAATGCATCTGTTGCTAACTTTTATTCTGGAATTCTTTCCTTAACGTTATTCTTTGTCATTGCAGCCACATAAATAATTAGTTTGAAATCAAATTTCTATTCAAAGATTTTCTTTCATTTCATTACTGCCTATGGAAATCATTTTAATATCCAAGTCCTTTCCGATTTCAAACATGTTCTTAATTTGTTAACTCTTATTGTCTTATTGTGTTGCAGATAAAAGCCGGGGACGTGCATATCTTGGCAAATACATCCTTTATTTTAGTTAAGAGAGATTGGTCTTCTGAAATCCGGTTGCATGCTTTCAAAATGCTCCAGGTCCATTCTCATTCAGATTTAATTTTAGTTTATTTTATAAAAATAAAAAACAAAAGGGAACTTGTTGACTTTAACTTTCATTTTTCTTTCAATAGAGAGGAATATTCTATTTTCGCAGGGAGATATATTCACTTTTGTTATTGTTTTCTAATTGATTAAATAGTGTGAAATTGACATTTTTCTTTTTATATTATCCTTGATGATGCAAAGCAAACGGCAAAGAAATTGGTTGCGAAAGATGATTATAGTCCTTGATGTTATAGTATGAAAGTTGCTTTTATAATTAGTCTTTCGGCATGCGTAATTGTTTTCGAAATTGCCAATTACTGATGTTTGTGCTGAATCCTGCATGTGTTTCTAGTTATGTAAACGCATATTTTTTGGTTTCAGATACCATGTACAAAATTACCTTTGACTCTGGTACTTCTCATGTTTCTCCTTTTCCTAATTAATCCATATCCTATTAATTAGCAGCAAAGCAAACACTCTGTGAGGAGAGGATATGATAACTTTAAGGAAGAAGAGTAAGAGGGACAGGAACACATTCTGTTGCTATTCTTCTCAAAAATATCCATCAATGAATTGTGCAAGTTGGAAGTGTAGATTGGATTCTCAATTCATTGAAAGCTCTCCTAATTCCTTGTCTCCAATTGACCCCTGATAAAACAGTGACGTGCTACTTTTCATAACTTCCTACAACTCCTTTGGTACTATCAATAAAGCCTCATTGTCAGCCAACTTAACCATGGAATAGGAAAGTACTGAAATTCCTTAATTCATGAGAACCATGCTAGGAATCATCCCACCCCTTACATATGGTTGTTTTTGTTAGTTGTAGACAGAGAGAGGGTTAGGGCATCAAGGGATTAAGACGTTGGGACCCGTTATCAGCCTTTTTTTACCCAAGCCTTTTTTAACCTTATTAGTAGATGTTTAGGGAGGTTGATCAACAAGGCAAATGAGGTTTCTTTGATTGAAGGATTTGAAGTGGGTAGGGCGAAGTGTCAATGTCTCATTTACAATCCTCTAGTCACACCTTTCCACCTAAAAGCATGTAAGGAATACTTTTGAAGTATGGCTTTGTCTTTTTAAACATCTTCACCTTCAGCAGGGGGTGACATTTGAAATAATTCAGGCATCCTTTGGTTGATAACTCTTGCTGAGATTTCTGGTCTCTGATGGTTGAAATTGTTTCTAAGAGATTATATGGAAAAAATTGTTTTTGTCGAAAGAGGAAGATTAACACCTATCAAATCAACCTTTGTCCAGTATCACTATTTATCACATCTTTATTTAGAATTCTAGGTGAGATTGTTGCCAATTTGGAAAAGTTAATGAAATTTTCTATGCAAAGAGAGTGAGGGAGGTCTCCAGCCCTGTGTTGCTCGAGCTCTCCAAAAATGGAGAAGTATCCGTGACGACACGACGCAACATGGATACTGACGCGGGATATGGATTAGATCCTTTGGCTTACACTCGGACACGGCAGCAAAAGGGAGAAAATGGCGGAAGGTGAGTTTTGCTTCTCTTGCTTTGCGTCGGCTGCATCAAAATTTACAGAAAGAGTGTAACGACCCAAGCTTTAGGATTCGAGTGATACTAAAATCGTATATTGAACAAAAAAAAAATTGATTTCTCGAACTTGAAATTTTATTAAGGCCCTGTTCGGGAGTGATTAAAATCTAATTAAAATTGAAAATATGGCCGTTATTGGGTCCCACCCGTCTAATAAAAGTCAACAATAACGGCTATATTTTCAATTTTAATCCGATTTTAATCCCTCCCATACAAGGCCTAAATATTCTCATAAAAATATAGTTAATCTTTAACTTGAAACTTGGCATCAAATAAAAGTTTACTAAATTATACTAAATAAGTTCTTAAATAAATAACCATGAGCCTAGTGGGTCTCTTTTTCAGTTGTCACTTCGCCAGCCTGGGCCTTGATTACCACAAATCTTTAATTTCCTAAAACAGGATAAAGGGGGTGTGAGATAAAATCTCAATAAGCATATAAGTACATGGATTAAAAATTGTACAGGGGCGGAGCCAGGATTTGTTTTCAGGGGAGGCACAACTTATAACGTCCGAATTTTTGTCATGGATATAATGATAATAAAAAATACCACAATATTATCTCAAACTACTAATTCACAATTCACAAATCACAGATCACAAACATCAGACATTCAGACCCAAAATTATCTCAAGCTAAAATACCCAAAATTATCTCAAGCTACTAATTCACAATTCACAAATCACAGACATCAGACATTCAGACCACAATATTATCTCAAGCTACTAATACTATAACCATAATTCACCAATAATCCAAATTATCCAATATTCCAATTGCTAAAGAAATTAAGAAAATACCTGATGGCTGATGATCCGGGCGAAGAGAACTCAGAGCAGCCACTGGACTCTGGAGTCTGGAGAGTCCGTGGTCTGCAGAGGCCGGAGCTGGAGGCTGGAGTGTGAAGAAAAATCCTGCAAAATCAACATATTTGCTTTTACAATTCATAAACTCAACCAACCAACACAAAGAAATTCAAGGGAGAAAAAAGAAAAGTCCCAAAATGGCAAAATCTTCTACCTTCTGGACATTGTCTCTGCGTGCGATTCTTGGAAGTGCGACAGCGAGGAAGGCGCGAGGGACGCGAGGCGAAGGCTTCGAAGTGCGAAGATTAGATGGGTTGGAACTTGGATTCTTGGAAGTTCGGATTTCTGAAGATGCGGGGAGTGGGGACTGCGAAGCGAAGCGAAGCGAAGATGCCGGAGTTAGGGACCTGAGGTGCCGCCGTGCTAGTTCTTGAGCAGTTGAGCGGAGGCTGCGAACAGTGGAGGGCTGGACTTGGAGCGGCGGAGGCGGAGTCGAGGACTCGAGCAGAGGATGAGACTTGAGAGGAAGGAATGATTTGTGAATTGTGAGTGTGAATGAGGTTTAATTTCTGGGCTCAAAGGTTTGGGCCTTTTCTCTTGGGCTGCGACAGTTGATTGAGCAGCAGCCTATAACTAATAAAAAAAAAATTGAGCCCTAACAAAAATTTTGAGCCCAGAAGTTCAGGGTGGGCCTGTGCCCACCCTGGGCCTAACATGGCTCCGCCCCTGGTGGTATGGAATTTTCATGCGTAGCGTTACTATACTCCGGTCCAAACTTAAATCATACATAAAGGACCTCATAATCAATGTTCCAAAAACATAGCGTCCGTATATAGTCCCATAAAATATTTATATAGGCTCTGTTTGGGTGGAATTAAATTTTTCTACAGTAAATCAATTCTCATTTTCAATCACGCATTTTTTAATAAAATAATATTTTCCATCATATCAATAATTTTTTTCTTCATTTTCAACCACACATTTCCCATCATAGCACTATTCAAAATCAATTATTCCCCCAAAAATCTCTCCCAAACAAGCTCATAATTACCTGTATCTTGTGGAAGTGATAAGAAAAATATTGGAATATATTTAATACTTCAATCCTTGAGCCACATACTAATGAATATAATATATTCGTGTTCTCTGTGTGTATTTCACAGAGAAATGAATGTAATTGAAAAGGGAACATATGATACCTATTTATAAGGACCACCATGCTTTGGGAATTCTAATTCAATTAAAGTGGTAAAATCTCATCATTATCTCAACCATATTTCGGTTAATGAGATGAGATAATGAATTTAAAATTAAAAAAAAAATTATCTCCATAATTTCTAAAATTAAATAAATGGGAGAAAATCAAAATAGGGCTTGTTTTAGTCCTCTTTTTTTTTTTTTTTTTTGCAAAAAATGCATTTTGCAATAGTGTTATGATTGAGAATGTGTAGTTAAAAATAAGAAAAAGTTTTGAGTTTGCATGTAATATTATTTTATTGAAGAATGTGTGATTGTAATGGGCCAAATCACCGTTTAAAATACATTTTGATGAAAATGGGGCTCAAGTAAGGGCATTATCTTAATAATTTAAAATTTCAATTGTAATTAAGAGAGATAAAATTGAAACATTATCTCCATCATCTTTTAACATTAAATAAGATATAGATAAAATCAACATATTATCTCAATTTGAATTTGGTTTAATCTCAATTCATTTAAAATTTTAATTTAATTAAAAGAGATAAAATAAAAACATTATCTCCATTATTTAATTAAAATTAAATAAGATTTAACTACTTGGGCTTAAGTCCAAAATGAAAAATAAAACAAAAGGTGTGGGCTATCATCTCACATAATTGGCTTTTAATGTAACTGACCTGGTTAAAATATTAATTATGTCTATTTTTTTATAACGGGTCAAACCTAAATTAATAAAATTAGGCCATAGGTACGGGTATTACAAAGAGAGTTGGGGAAGACAATAAAGTGGGGAAAATGATGGGTTTTGGAAATGTGTTAAATGGGCTCTTGAGAAGTCCAATGAATAGAGTTAATGAGAGTATGTTAAATGAGCTCTTGTGAAGTCAATAGATGGAATTAATGAGTTTATTTTTGTATTTAGAGCCTGTTTGAGCCCCATTTTTTCTCCAAAAATACATTTTTTAATAGTTGTTTGATGGAGAATGTGTAGTTAAAAAATAAGAAAAAAATTTGGGTTTGCATATAATATTATTTTATTGAAGAATGTGTGGTTAAAAATAAGCGAGAAGTGTATTTTAAAAATAATGGGTACCAAACAGTGGCTTAATTTAATTTAATTTGAGTTTATTTTTGTATAAATTTTTTTCTCATATTTTATCTTTGTAAACATATTATGTTGTAATTAAAATGATTTAGTGCTATATCTTTTTTGGTATTAAATTCAAATTTATGTCTATAATTGATTTTTAAATAATATATAAGGCCCTTTTTTGGTTCCCATTACTTGCAACATTTTCTCTCTTATTTTCAATCACACGTTCTTGAATAAAATAATATTACACGCAAACCCAAAAATTTTCCTTATTTTTTGACTACACATTCTCCAAATCACTATTCTAAAATGCATTTTTGGAAAAAAAAAAAAATGGGGCTCAAAATTGCTAATGACATCGAAATTCATTTTTTTCTTTAATGTTTTTGAAAAGAATTTATTTTGACTCTAAATTTTAATTGGTTTCAAATTATAATCCAATTGATTTTATCGAAGGAGTTGATAAACAAAATAAACCACGATTTCATTTTTGAACAACCAATATCAGTTAATTTGTGTACAAGTTAATTTAATATTGTGGTTTATTGCTTTAATTGAACCATTTCCTCTTTGTTATTTTAGCATTGTTCTATCATTGAAAAAAAGAAAAATTTGTCAGAAGTATCCCCCGTACCTATATCCAATATTCGAATCATTTTTAATCGTATCCCTGTATCTTAATTTTTATAATGAGGAGGATTCAACTCCTATACATGTACCTGCACCCGAGTCCGAGCATTATAGCTCCAACCCTTTTTTTTTCTTTTTCTTCCTCCAAGCCTATTTTAATGCTTTGATTGATCTTCCAATTTTTTCCTATCTATGGGGTTTTCAACTTGGATTGGAATTGTGGCGATCCTTATGGGGTTAAGGTGTTTGCACGTCTAGTTATTCATAGGGATCATATTGTGACTTAGTGCGAAAGAAAAGCCATCATATTTCTCTTCTCGTTCTTGGAGCTTGTTTGGTAGGGATTTTTGGGGGAAGAATTGATTTTTGAATAGTGATATGATGGGAAATGTGTGGTTGAAAAAGAAGAAAAAATTATTGATGTGATGGAAAATATTATTTTATTGAAAAATGTGTGGTTGAAAATGAGAATTGATTTGTTCTCAAACCAAAAACAAACACCCCCTTGGTGTGTGTTGTGTAGGAAGGATGTGGAAAGCATTGACCATTTGTTGCTGCATTGTTATATTACAAGATATTTGTGGAGCAGGTTACTAAAAGATGCTGGCTTTGTTTGGTGTTTCTCAGAAATGTTTGTATTACATAACCTCTTGATTTAGGGTCAGGAAAGTCAGAAAGACGCACATATGGAAGTATGTTGATTTGGCAATTTTTTGGGTCCCATGGATGGCAAGGACTACCTGAGTTTTTGAAGAGAAGGAACAAGAAACATTTCATGTGTGGGAAAGTACCAAGTTTTTAGCTTCTTTATGGGCAACCACAATTAGGGAATTAGAGATTTTTTTTTCTTTTATTTGATTCTTCATGGTTGAAAAGGTGTATTATACAGTTGATTAGTTTTCTGTTTTTTGACAGAAGATTCCTTCTTGTCTTTTTCTTTATAGATTCTATTACTTTAAGTCATGTTTCTTATAAAAAGTGAAATCCAGGGCAGGTTGAAGTGATTTGTGAATCACATGACTGCATATATGACTTTTCCATTTCTAAAATTATGTGAACACGTAATGTGTTTTCAAACATGCATGCGTCAGTTAAATGTATTCCCATCGTTGGGGTTATGGATTTTCAGTTTTGAGGGGAGTTTCTTAAAAAAAGAAAAAATCCATTTATTAGTGTAGAAAACAAGATGATGTTGATTAACTGATAATGTACAGACTTGCTTTCTACAACTCATGATTATTTTTGTCAACGTCAGCGTTCTCAGATGATGAAAATTGTCATTATTAAATGACAAGGGGGGGTCTCATTCTTATTTTCTTATTATTATCACCATCCTCATCTCCTTTTACTTTGTGTCATATCATATTTAGTCCCTATTTGGGCTCCATTTTTCCAAAAACTCATTTTCAACCTCACATTCTCCCATAAAATAATTTCACGTAAACCCAAAACTTTTCCTTATTTTTTAACCACGCATTTCCCCCCAAAAATGGGGGTCAAACAGGGGCTTAACGATCTTTGAATAAGGATGAGTATATACCACCTGCCTCAATTTATTTGACATCCTAAGTTCTGACTATCAATTTTTCATGTTGATTGTAGCATTTGGTGCGGTTGCGATGGGACGAGTTAAGCCCTACGGAGCGAAGGAACTTTGCAAGTATGGCTGTCGATCTAATGTCTGAAATTGCAAACCCCTGCGAAGAATGGGCTTTGAAAAGTCAGACAGCTGCTGTTGTTGCTGAGGTTCTTCTCTATTTCCTCTTTGATTTTCGCCCATGTTTTTGCCTCTTTTCTTGTTGTTTGTGCCCATCTGTCTCCTTTTGTTGCAGATGGTTAGGAGAGAAGGCTTAAGTTTATGGCAGGAACTTCTTCCAATAATAATACGTTTCTCCAGCACTGGTCCTATCCAAGTAATCCATGTCATTTTTTGTGTGCCGGCCGTAGTTTCACTTGTTTATGATCTTTGGTCCTATATATGGATAGTTATGATGCTGCTTTCTAATCATGTCAGGCTGAGCTGGTAGCAATGATGCTAAGATGGCTTCCTGAAGACATTACTGTTCATAATGAAGATTTAGAAGGTCTGTGGATCCGGGCACGAATGTATATATTCGTGTTGATCTCTGTAAACAAAACTTTAGCTGTTCTGTTTTCCTCAATTTTTTTGACCTTTTGATTTGAAAACTTCACTTTTTGATTTTTCATTCTAAATTTTTGTTGTATAAATGAGAATATTAAGTCTTGAACCAATATTTGATTGAATTTTGTGTTTGCTATTGGCATTTATCTTAATCTTGAAACTGAGTGGATGAGTACTGATGTTTATTTACATATCTTTTCTTCTTGCCTTTTTTAACTTTATTCATGATGTTCCAAATTTAGGTGATAGGCGCAGGCTTTTATTACGGGGGTTAGCTCAATCTTTGACTGATATTTTGCCACTGTTATACACTGTAAGTTTTTCCTTCCGCTATCAGAATAGGAACCTTTTCTAGTCTTGTTTTGATGCCCTCTTCCTTATTAGTTATTAGAGCTACACTATGGAGCTGCACTCACTGAAGCAAGTAGGCAACAAATGGATATTGCAAAACAGCATGCAGCAGCTGTAACAGCTACTCTCAATGCTGTTAACGCGTATGCTGAGTGGGCTCCTTTACCAGCTCTTGCAAAATATAAAATTATACACGGGTATGATATCCTTTATTTTTTCCTGCAAACTATAAACAGTTTTCAGATAGAGTTTCCTATAAGCAGTTTTCAGATAGAGTTGACTGCCATTCACTTTCTCACTCTCTCTTCTCGTGCACACATGCAAATATAAACAGTTGTGGATTCTTACTCAATGCTCCTGATTTTCGTCTTCATGCATGTGAGTTTTTCAAACTTGTCTCGCCGAGGTAGGAATCATAGTTTCTTTCTTTTCATGTCATTTGCCAGAATTATGAGCTTTGGAACAAAATTGATGATGGTTACTAGTATTCGTTTTGGTTTGCAGGAAAAGACCAATAGAAGCCGCTTCAGACTTTGATTCCGCAATGTGTAATGTTTTTCAGATTTTAATGAATATTGCAAAAGATTTCTTGTTGAAATCGAGCTCTGGCGCTAGTTTTGAAGAAAGTGAATTTGAGTTCGTGGAATACATATGTGAAAGTATGGTTTCATTGGGTTCTGCACACTTGCAATGCTTGGCCTGTGATAGCACAGTTCTCTCTTTTTACCTTCAACAGGTTATGTTTCAATCTTCAGCATCTTATGGTTTGGCGGTTTATGTGAGTTCTGTTTGCAAAATATTGGTTAATATTCATGTTGAGGAGATTTATGTTGACGATCAGTTGTTAGTTTTTGCAATGACATGTTTCAATGCTTTTGAAAACATTTGTCATTTATTGTAAAATGCACTAATTTCTCATTTCTCATTTATAATACACAATGTTGAGACAGAAGTAGTTATGTCGTAGGCATGTTTCCTGCATCTAGCAGGTTTCTAAGTTATTCTTCTGAGACATGGACTCAGTGTCTCACCAATATAAGTTGCTTTAGAGTTGTGAGTAAGAAATAGAATAATCCACGGAACGCAATTGGAATACAAACACATGGGTTCTAAAGAACTAAGAACTACTAATATATCCATTCAGATATTCTAGTAAAAGTTGAAAAATCAGGTGATAACATTTTTCTGAAATCATCTAAAACTGTTAAAAGAGTAAAGGATTGGAGTTGTTTGAATATATATTCAATCCAAAATTTGTCGTTTAAAGTATTATAATTCTCTCTCTTCGCCTTTTGCGTGCTTTCCTTTCTGGAAAACTTTGATCTAGTTAAGGCAGTGGAATTTATTTGATGATGTGTTCTATATATACTCATTTACTATATTTTTTGGATCACTATGGGAGTTTTCTGTCTTTATGTAGGGAATTGGATCTTAGCCCAAGTTTTTTCCCGTCAGGAAATTCTCTTGAACCTAAATTCCATTCTCACACATTCTAAATTTGTCAATCTTCTGAACTTGAGAATTTTTCTTATTCTTTTACTGCGTGTTGCATGTGGTGTTTGCTTGTTTTGCATTATTTGATATGTTTCCACCTCTGAACATACACTGACAGTCAATATAGTATTTGGATCTGAATATTTGGTTTTTCTTGCTCCTCTTCCATTTTTTTTAATAATTTCAGATGCTCGGCTTTTTCCAACATTCTAAGCTTGCACTTCATTATCAATCTCTACTCTTTTGGCTGGTATGTGTTACTCATAAATTTAATGTTTGGACAATGAAATCCATTTACATATAAGGTTTCTGAATAATTTCATGTTTATTCTTGCTATGACAGGCATTGATGCGTGACTTGCTGTTCAAATCTAAGACTGCTGGCATAAGAGACAACGACCTGAGCTCAGGCACAACACAAGCTCATAGTGAAAAGAGAAAGATATTAGATTTAGTAAATGATGATATCTGTAATGCTATGTTAGATACATCTTTCCAACGCATGCTGAAGAAAGAAAAAGTTAATCCTGGGATGGCTCTTCATGTCGGAACATTGGAGTTGTGGAGTGATGATTTTGACAGCAAAATAGATTTCAGTCAATATCGTTCAAGGCTGGTATGTTCTACATGGCTATGTTTATATTTGAACTAGTTTACAGAAGCTCTCATAATGATTTTGGATTTGTGGCTGGACTGTGCATTATATTTAAGTGTCGAAGCAAGTACGGGAATAAATTTTTGGATTTTAAGGAAGAAGAAAGAGCATCAGAAGATAGTTTTGGATACCATTCTAGGTTACCAGAATTATTAAGCTTACTCTTCTTTTAGATTCTCATCCAAATCATATTGTAACATTTGGAAAAAAGCATTCTGAGCCCTGACCTTTGCCAATTTAAACTTGGCTTTATTAGTGTTCTGCCTGTATGTGTGGACTATTTATTCTTTTAATAAGTGAAGTTTAGCTTCTCTAAATTGGGAGTGCCATGTAGTTCCATTCCTAAATGAATTGTGAATTTGGTAAAGGGATTTATGGAGAGTGTATGATGGCGTATTACTACCCCATGAGTTGAAATAAGTCATTGTCTTGGTGGAGAATTTTTCTCTGCTAGTAACTTATTTTAAGGGATCAAAAGGTATGTCCAAAGCGGTTTTGATGGTTTTGTGTGCTTGCCAAGTAGTAATGCTGCACTTGCACAAATGATATTTGCATTTTGGAAAAAGCAAGTGGGAAAGCTTCTTACGAGGTATGCAGGTTTTGCTTCTTTGGGACAGAATGGAACTTCAACATTTCCACTATCGGTAAAACAGGTTTATTTTGTTTTAAGTAGCACACATGGCCATGCCTTGAATAGTTGGTTAATAGTTATTCAGTTTTTGGCTCACTTTGGGAGGATTTCGCATTATATGCACGTATTATCATCTTTCAATGTTGTCTTACATGTGGAAGGCTGCAGAGACTTGGCAAGGGATATTTTTGAATCTGAAACAGTACACTATTTCTGCAAACTAAATAATAGTCGATATCGCATTCAATCCCTATTATTCACTGGTGTGAAATTTCTCGATTATAAGATTCCACTTTGATGCAAAAATCAGCCCTCTTTATTGCATTAAATCAATGTAAGACGGATTGAACTAGAAAATATAAGAGAGAAGAAAACAAGGAAAATTGTGTTTTGGAATGTCGAGTAGTTTGGTGTTCTCCCCTCTCCTGTTAGATCACGGTAATTGGTGAAGCATATTAAAATTATAATTAGGTCATTGAAATAAAATTTTGCAATTGAAGAATGGACACACTGTTGTCCAAATTTTCTTTTTAAGCATGTAAGGGGTATGATATTCTCTCATCTTGACTGTTGAGTGTCTTTACAATAGCCTTCATGGTCTTCCGACCTATGTCCCGGCCAAAACAATTTTTCGGTGATTCTCTTTCCAATGTGAATTTGTGATTAATTCATTTATGCATATTTGGGATAATCAGAGCTATATTAACCACTGCACCTTGCAATAGTCTGTAGTAGATGTCGGAGGAATACCTAGAAGAATCTTGGTGAGGGGTGAAAAAGGACTTTATTATTAATTATGAAAGAAATTCAAAGAAGAAGTTGAGTCCCCTCAGGGCCACTGAGGTGAGTGACCATAAACTTCAGGGCCCGTGGGATTAGTCGAGGTACGCGCAAGCTGGCTCGGATATCCACGGTTATAAAAATAAATAAAATTCATAGAAGAAGCATTTTAGCATGACATATGATAGTGTAAGTTAGGTTGGTAGAAAAGTAATGGAGAGACTAAACTAAACTAGCTGCAAAAGAATATATTGTGGTTTAACAAATCAATTAGAGGCAGTTTATCACTTTCTTTTTTCCTGCAGTTGGAGCTGTTCCGTCTTATTGCATCTGATAAGCCCCTTGTAGCTGCTGCTAAAGTTTCTGAGAGGATCACTGAGATTATTAGTAGCCCTTTACTTGTTCCAATACCTGCTAAGGTAGGTCTGCAGACACTTCTTTGGTTTTTGTGCCCCCCTCCCCCCTCTCTCTTTGGTCATTTGTTCAAATCTTAATCTACTCACAATTCATTAGTGTTTGCTCTGCAATGAACCAATCTTCCCTATTACTTACCTGACCCGTTTACGGCTTTGAAATGCAGGATTTAGCTGTGATGGAAAGCTTGCAGTTGGTTCTAGAAAATGTTGTCAGCGTAGTTTTTGATGGTTTAAATGAATTTGGCAATAGTAGCCATGAAGTCCACCATATATTATGTCAAATATTTGAAGGTTTGATCATTTTTATTTCATTGATTTCTATCTACATGTATTTAAAAGCATTTATCTAGGGTCTCACCTGAAAATTCTTGTTACTATCAACTGAAGGCCTGCTTCAACGTCTTATTTCTTTGAAATGGACTGAACCGGCACTTGTAGAAGTTCTTGGTCACTATTTAGATGCATTGGGTCCAATTCTGAGGTACCGGCCTGAAACCGTTGGCAGTGTAATCAATAAACTCTTTGAGCTTTTGACCTCTCTGCCTTTTATGGTTAAGGTTGTCATTTTTCATCCTTCGAAGTATTGGATATGGTAAAGATATACACCTTATGCATGCTTAACATCCAACTGATTTTTTTTTTTTAGGATCCTTCAACTAGTACTGCTCGGCATGCGAGATTGCAGATATGTACATCTTTCATTCGAATTGCAAAGACTGCCAATGAAAGCATTCTGCCTCACATGAGGGTAATGGCATTTTCTCGTTACTTGGAACTCCATACGTACTGGTTGAAGAGTATGGATTAATTGCATTTTCATTTGTATTAGAATAACGAAAAAGTTGTCTATGTTGAAGCACATTCTAATGCAGTAGTGTAAAATCATCACTTGGTAAGTAAAGTTTTACAGGAAATTTGAAAGTTGAAGTACATTGAAATCCATCTTAGCTACCATGTTAAAATACCTTACAGAGTAGGAGAGGGCAATCAAATAATAATGTTGATTTTAACCACTCCAAAACTTAAAGACATGGATGTGGAGGTGTCAAACGAGAGTAATTTTGTGAATTTTCGAGTGCCCATTCAGCCTATTTTGGCCTTCTATATATATTGCATTACATAGTTATACAAGGAAATAAAGATACTGTACAATATAAATTAAATCCCTAATTTAACGTGATCTTCGATTTCCTTTTCTATACTAGGAAACTAAATAAACCTCTAATACCCCCCCTCAAATTTATGCTGGTGAGTCCACAAGCATCAATTTGTTGGCGAGAAAATTATGACGGAGGCGAGGCAGAGATTTGGTGAAGATGTCTGCAATCACGAGTAGAGGAAACATGAGGAAGAAGCGATGGTCTGGAATCGTAGGCATCCCGAATGTAACGGCAAATCACTTCAATATGTTTGGTGCGTTCATGAAATACGAGTTAGCCGCAATCCGAATAGCACTAGTATTGTCCACCGTGGAGAAGTGTAGGCTTGGATTGTGGAATACCAAGTTCGCTAGAAGACCACGCACACACAATCTCGAGAACATCTTTGGCGACATAGAGCGGTATTCGGCTCGCAGAGGATTTAGAAACACAATCTTGTTTCTTACATTTCCAAGAAATGAGAGCATCACCGAGAAACATACACGACGGTAGTAGATCGGGACGAGAGTCGTGGCAACCAGCCCGCCAAGCATCACTATAAGCAATGAGTGCAAGAGACGTCCCCCTAGGGAAGAACAGACCACGATGAGAAGTCCCAATAAGGTAGCGAATAATGCGACGGACAGCCACCAAATGAAGATGACGCGGAGTATCCATAAATTTGCTAACAGTATGAATCGCGAAAGAAATATCAGGACGTGTGATAGTGAGATAAATGAGACTACCCACCAATTTCCTATATAGAGTAGGATCTGGAAGAATATCACCCTCGTCTTTTCGATATTTAACATTAAGTTCCAAAGGCGTATCAACCGAGGTAGCATCAGATAAATAAGCCAACTGAATCAAGTCTTGAATATACTTATGTTGATTTAAGAAGATACCATGCGGTGTTATATGAATTTCTAAGCCAAGGAAGTAAGTGAGATGACCAAGATCTTTCATATGAAAAACCGAGTGAAGATGTTGCTGGAGCTTCTGCATAAGAAGGTGATCGGATCCAGAAATAATGATATCATCCACATAAACCAACAAGAATACGATCCCAGCCGTACTCTTGTGAAAGAACAAAAAAGCATCATACTGACTTTGGATGAAGGAGAAATCCAAAAGAGTATGACGAAACTTGTCAAACCATGCACGAGGGGTTTGCTTAAGACCATAGAGAGAGCGTTTGAGCTTACATACAGAGTCAGCCGATGGAAGAGGCATACCAGATGGAAGTTTCAAATAAATTTCTTCCTTAAGATCGCCATGTAAAAAAGCGTTCTTCACATCCATTTGATATAAGGGCCAAGACCGAGAAGCGGCAAGTGTAACAAGAGGCGAACTGTGGTCATTTTAGCTACTGGAGCAAATGTCTCATCATAATCTATCCTATATTCCTGACGATTACCCAAGGCAACCAACCGAGCCTTATAATGCTCAAGAGATCCATCAGAACGAAGTTTGACCGAGTACACCCATTTACTCCCAATGGGTTTCACTGTCGGTGGACATGAGACAACATCCCAGGTGTGATTGGCCTCAAGAGCCTCAAGTTCTGCATTCATTGCCCGTTGCCAACACTCTTGTTCCATAGCACGTACATGAGGAAGGGATGGAAATCGAATTAAGAGAGTACGCCATGAGCTATGGGAGGAAAAACCATACCTATCTGGTGGTCGAGAAACACGAGAAGTACGACGAAGAGGTATAGGAAGTGGTAGATCATCTGGTGAAGGATCCGATGTCGTAGGTGGAGGATCGGGGGGGCCTGGTGAGACCGTCGTCGAAGAAAGAAGCTCGGGAGCAGTGATCGGTGCATCATGCCTGCGATTATAAACAAGACCCGGCTTGTATTGAGAGAATGTCGTAGGAATATCAGGCAAGACAGAGAACACAGGAGGAGGAGGAACAGTTCCAGAAGTGAAGAAAGATTGTTTTTCAAAGAAAATAACATTACGAGATATCCTAATTCTTTTTGTTGTAGGATTATAACAGACATACCCTTTCTGAGTCCCACCATATCCTAGAAAAGCACACCTGACAGATTGCGGTGTAAGTTTTGTTCTTTCGTGTGGTTGTAAATGAACAAAACACACGCACCCAAAAGGGCGAAGATGAGAATACGTGGGATGATGACCAAAGAGCTTGTAAAACGGAGAAACATTATGAAGAGTGGGAGAAGGCAACCGATTTATGAGATACACAGCGGTAGACAATGTTTCACACCAAAAACGAGAAGGTACAAAAGACTCAATGAGAAGAGTTCGAACCATGTCAAGAAAGTGACGATTCTTGCGTTCTGCCACCCCGTTTTGTTGAGGGGTAGATGGACAAGATCACTGAGATATAATACCTTTGGTCTGTAAGAAAGATTGAAATGCATTTGACATGTATTCGCCTCCTGAATCAGATCGTAAAATTTTGATTGAGGAAAATTGGGTATCAATGAAAGCAAGAAAAGACTGAAAGACAGAGAAAACCTCACTCTTTGCATGGAGAAAATAAACCCATGTGAAACGACTATAATCATCGATAAAAGTAACAAAGTATTTATAATGACATGAGAAACCACAAGTGCAATACCCCATATATCACTATGAACAATATCGAAAATATGCGAAGCACGAGAACCATGAGATGGGAATGGTAAAATCTTACTTTTAGCAAGTTTACATGAATCACACTTGAGAGAAATAGATGAAGCCGAAGTCAAATTCTTATTACCAAGCAAACCAGAGTTTAACAAATGGTGCAACACATTAGAATTGGGACGACCCAATTTCTTGTGCCAATCAAAAACATCAAAAATAGCATAATTACAAATAATTGGAAACGATGACACATGTTTCGGTGAAATAGGAAAGAGACGTCCGTCCTTAGGCCCCCTCGCGATCGTCCTCCCGGACACCTGATCCTGTACATGACAACCAAAAGAAGAAAAAGACACAGTACAATGGTTATCAACAAGTTGACCAACTGATACAAGATTATGTGATAAATTGGGAGAGACTAAAACATTAGGAAAATCTGGTGATACATCACCTACGGCTGTGATAGGAAGAGTGTTACCATCGGCAGTGTTTATATTGAGATGTCCAGTATATGGTCTAAGGTTTCTAAGCAGTAGTGGATCATGAGTCATATGATTGGAGGCACCCGAGTCTAATAACCAAGAAGAAGGAGCAAGTGATGGATTACCTGAGATACCTAAGGCAGACAGAGCAGAGATAACCATTTGTTGGATCATCTCAGGAGTGATGGAGTTTTGTGCAGGGTTGGAAGAGGCTGGAAAAAAACGAAGAAGACGAAGACGACGGTGCAGACGACGGGAGAAGAAGAAACTTCGACCAAACTTACGGATGTGCCCGAAAAAACCCAACCCTAGACACGCCAGAAATGGGAATTACAGCTTCACACGGTTCTGGAAAAGATGATTGGCGACCGGACTTGACGTTAACTGAGACAAACAGAGGACCGACGCTGAAGGAGACCACCGGTGAAGCCAACTATGATGAAACCGAGATGACGCCCAACAAAATTTCGCCCAAAACTGAACCAGACTCTCGAGATAGAAACGGTTAGGGCTCTGATACCATGTCAAACGAGAGTAATTTTGTGAATTTTTGAGTGCCCATTCAGCCTGTTTTGGCCTTCTATATATATTGCATTACATAGCTATACAAGGAAATAAAGATACAGTACAATATAAATTAAATCCCTAATTTAACGTGATCTTCGATTTCCTTTTCTATACTAGGAAACTAAATAAACCTCTAATAGAAGGATGGCGAAGGCAAAGTTCAACTTAAGAAAGTACAGTTGTGGAGTTTCCTGGTGATGAATAAACTACGAATCTTGCGTACTAAACATTAAGGAGTAGAATTAATGCGTTATGGGTGCAACTTCAATTTATTTGAAAGTGATTAAATGTTTAGTAATGCATATTAGTATTCTACCTTAAATAAGACCTCCATTATGTATCAAGTTTAGGTAAAGGACGACAAACAAGTAATTGGAAGTTTGTCCACTTATAAAAAGGTGTTCTTCATGATTTTGCCACAACTATAAATATGTATGCAAAAGTCAGTTAATTTGTATATCAAAATTTATATTATTTCTCTTCACAAAGGATACATCAAGGCATTGTCCAATACAAAACTTCAGAAAGATGTATTTATGTCAATAAAAGTAGACAGAGAAGGATACACACAACTGCAGTGGAAGAAAGAAAAGACCCAATGAAGAGATATATTATCAAAGGAAAAGCTAATAGAAAAGTATATTAAGTGTCTAGACGGAAATCAGGCAAAGAAATAAAATCAGTGAAAGACTTGTTTATAGCCTGGTGGTACACCTTGTGATTTAGCTGTTTCTATGAATACAGTATGTGTATCTGGCATCAATCAACTTTGGTGGAGGCAGTTATTCCTATATCAACTGCTTACTTCACAAGACTTGGCCAATGTCAGTAACTGATCGTTAGTTACAATTTACTCGTTCAAAAAGAAAGATAGGCTGTCATCCGTTGTCTTCATGTTTCGGCAATACGCCTCAGTCCCTTTTCCTTTCTTCACTGGAGAAATACAATTTTCTTTGATATTGATGTCCCAATGTTTCAGTAAACCTGTTGATTTATGAAGTGTTCTTATTGTACTTCCTATAAATTGATTTTAAGCTCATTGAATATTCAGTTTCTGCTTGTACAAGTCAGGGAAACTGTTTCAATCTACAAATACTTCTCTATTGTAATATAATTGTGAATTAAACGAGTTTGGATAGTTAGAGCGCACTAAAAAACTTCAAGTTGTTCGCTCATTTTAGTGGTACTATCTCACAGGGGATTGCTGAGAAAATGACATATTTGCAAAAGGAGGGCCTTTTGCTTCGGGCAGAGCATAACCTTCTAGCTGAAGCGTGTCTTATTATGGCATCTGTTGCTGGGTAATTTCTTTATGAAAGAGATCATTTGTATCTCTCTTAGAGTTTGTGACATATGTTTACTTTTGCAAAATTCAAAACTGGTGCAGGGTTCAACAGCAACAGGAAGTTTTGGTCTGGTTGCTTGAACCTTTGCACAGGCAATGGATGCAGCCAGACTGGCAAGAAGCATACTTGTCTAACCCAACCGCCTTAGTTCGCCTGTGTACTGAGACTCAATTTATGTGGTCTATATTCCACACTGTCACATTCTTTGAGAAGGCACTAAAGAGGAGTGGTTTTAGAAAAGGCAGTATAAGTTCACAAAGTGTTCCAATAAAAAATTCTCCTGCTACACATCCAATGGCTTCCCATCTTTCGTGGATGCTGCCACCTCTCCTTAGAGTAAATATGCTACTCAAAAAACATTCTATTTCATTTTTCTTTATTATCTATGTTAAAAGATAGCATCGAGCTGACTCTCCTATTCTCTATGTTAACATATAGTTGTTGCATGTCTTTTATAATCAGCTACTTCGTGCAATACATTCTCTTTGGTCTCCAACTGTGATTCAAGCCCTCCCTGGGGAAATAAAAGCTGCAATGATTATGAGTGATGTTGAAAGAACCAGTTTTACTGGGGAAGGAAACCTTAAACAGCCCAAGGGTGCATTAGCTTTCACTGATGGATCTCGTTTTAATATCAGTATGGAAGGGTATTCGGAGCCAGCTGAAACTGACCTACGGAATTGGTTGAAAGGAATAAGAGATAGTGGGTATGAATGTTCTTCCGATGTCAACATAGCGTGCTGGATATTATAGGTTTTGTTGAAATTTCTATCCTGCTTTTTCCCTGATCTAGCATTTCATTGCCTTCGTTCTTCACGTGCTTAGATACTTAGATACTGCACAACATGGAGATTATTTATTTTCAGAAGCTGAAATTAATATCGAATTTTTTGAGGGAATAGTTTCTTGCATGTACCACCTTTTTTTCCCCTTCTCTTCAATCTAATTACAAATTATTAATGGATAATATTTGGTGCAGAGATGCTTTTTTAAAGCCATTGACTCCTGATCTTGCAGAACTAATGGTTATGATATCCCTTGATGTACAACATGTTTGCATTTGTTTTCTTGAACGTCTAACGACTGATCTTCATCTTTCAGATCGTGTGATATGTAATACTAATTTCCATGCACGAAAGAAAGTTTTCTGTCAACATTTAACACTAAGTTGTTCTTCAAATGTTCTCCTTCCTTCTATTTCTCTCCAACTTTATCACTGCAGTCATTTTTGCATTAGATGACTATTTTTGCGAAAATGACCTTGGCAGTAGACTATGCTTTCAGCTTTTAAGTTGTTTATTTCTCAAATGGTCGTTTTCTTGCCGGCATGTAGACATAATTGGAAAAGTTGTCCCAAATGAAGTTTTATGAACCATGGGCGATGTTTATTTTACTCTAATACACTTTTTCTTGCTCCAGATATAGTGTTTTAGGTTTATCAGCAACCATTAGCGATTCATTTTTCGGATGCATAGACTCTCATTCTGTTAGTTCAGCACTGATGGAAAATATACAATACATGGAGTTCAGGCATATAAAGCAGCTTGTTCACTTGGTGCTGATTCCCTTAGTTAGATCCTGTCCTCCAAATGAAAGGGAGATGTGGCTGCAAAACCTCCTGCATCCATTACTTATCCATGCTCAGCAGGCTCTTAGCTGTTCATGGTCTAGTCTTTTACGAGATGGAAAAGCGACGGTTCCAGATCTCCATAGGATAGATGATGGATCAAACTTAAGTGTGGAATTAATGGAGGAGAAGCTTCTTCGGGATTTGACTCGCGAGATTTGTTCTCTCCTTGCTGTTCTTGCTTCTCCCGGACTTAATGCAGGGCTTCCTTCATTAGAGCATGCTGGCCAAATCAGCCGCGGGGATGTTTCTTCTCTCAAAGGCTTGGATACCTTTACCTCAAGCTCTGTGGTTGGGTATGGCTATTGCATATTGTTCCTTGGAGGTGTATTTTTATGTCTTTGCTCTGTACTGTTTAAGATCTTTTCAATTGTAATTTGTTTGCAGATTTACATTGAAGAACAAAAGACTTGCGCTTCCAGCCCTGCAGATATGTTTGGAATCATTCAGTTGGCCACATGGTGAAGCTGTGACGAAAGTTTCTTCTTTCTGTGGACTAGTAATTCTCCTTGCAATTTCTACTAATGATGTCGAGCTTAGAGAATTTGTATGTAAGGACCTGTTTTCTGCAATCATCCAAGGTTTGACACTTGAGTCAAATGCTATAATAAGTGCTGAATTAGTTGGTCTCTGTCGGGAAATATTCGTCTACCTGTCTGATAGAGACCCAAAGCCCAGGGAGGTTGGTGAAACCAACCCTTATTTAATTTGCTCTATCTATGTTTTTGAAGTTTATATAAGTAATCTTTCCAAATCTGCTGTTGCAGATTTTGCTCTCTCTTGGCGTTATGCCCCAAGATCTGCTTGCTTTCGAAGAAGCTTTAACGAAGACAAGTAGTCCCAAGGAGCAAAAGCAGCACATGAGAAGTTTATTAGTACTGGCAGCAGGAGACAAGTTAAAAGCTCTCGCGTCTCAGAAAAGCGCGAATGTCATTACAAATGTTTCAGGTCAGTGGTCTCTATTATTGTTATAATTTAGTTTTTAAGTAATGTTGATCTTGGCATACCTATAATTTTACAGCAAGGCCTCACAATTCGGGTACTGCTCGTGAAACCAATGTCGAAGAAGGAGATTCTATTGGTTTGGCTGCAATTATTTAAAGAGAATCAATCCCCTTTTGGCTGCATTTTTGAGAAGAAGAAACAGTATATTACTCGGTGGGTACTAAGGTCGAACAAAGAGATGAAAACTCTTATTGTGCTCAAAGGTTTGAGGGATCATTTGTATAGTGACCAACAAAGATTTTAACATATTTAAACTGTTTTTGATACACTAGTAATACATTTATACTCAAATCTCACTAATTTATGTTCATCTCAGAAAACCACAGCTGTCATTGTAATTTAAGTTACTGGTATATTGAGTGGGAGCATGTAGTCTTTTAATGGTCGAGTGCTTAGAGAGCTTCTTACATCAAGAATAGTTTCCTTAAACAAGTCAGTTTTGTATGAGAGTCGGCATGTTTGTCATATTTCATTTATTGAATGAATACGTTTGTTCATTCCATTTCATTTTATGAATCCTAAATCCACTGAGTTCGAGGAGAGGAACTGAACATTGCGTGGCGAAGACAAACTTCAGGGCTCACGTTACATCGATGATATGCTATGACCATCCCTATGGTATTGATACACCAGCCAACTTTGTAAAGGGTGAGTGGCACAAAATTCCTCCAACCTTTACCCATATGAAATACCCTATATCCTTTAATTTTGATGAAATACCTTCAGATGCATCAATTTTTTCTTCCATTTTTTCAATAATAAAAACCCTTTGAAATGACAAAGATACTTTCCTCTTTAAATAAAAAGAAGAGAAAAAAATTAAAAAATCGATTATAATCGTCGTTCCAATTTTTTATTTATTTGAAACTCGTATGCACTTTTTTGATAAATTTGGGACTACAATTGTAATTGATTCTTTATTTTTATTTTTTCTTTTCTTTTTGTTTTACTTAAAGATGACATAATTTCCCAAGATTTTATTAAGAAAATGTTATATTGAACACTAAGCCCCTGTTTGGTATACATTAAAATTTTCATTCTCATTCTTCTATTCATTTTCAACCACACATTTTTTTAATAAAATAATATTTTCCATCACATCAATAACTTTTCCTTCTTTTTCAACCATAAATTCTCCATCAATCTACTATTTCAGAATACATTATTCCAAAATAATGTGGATCAAACACACCCTAAAAAGATCATCTAGGGGATTTTTTTCGCCAAAATGAAAAGGCATGGAGTCACGAGGATTTTGTGCCATTCGCCCCTTTGTAAACTAAAGGTATCAAAGGTACTCATACCCTCTCACTTGTATGCCAAACAAATTAAGGTACCTTTATCCATACTTCATACGGATTTTGACCCGAATTACCCAAGCCCCTCTGGTGTCCCGACCCAACGGGGACGCAGGGGCGGGGTTTTGCTTCCCTTAGCGAGGATGCTCCTCGCTCCCATTATCTAATTTTAAAAAATATGGTTTAAAATCAACTTAGCCTACCATAGTGAATTGTCTCAACAACTACCAACTGTAGACTATTAATCAAGTTATCTTTTGCATATGTATAATCTTCGTACATCCAAATCATCATATATAAGGAAAAATGCTCAATTTATGGTACTCTTCTTCGACTTTCAAAAACAATAGTATCAACAACAATTCCCCTTCAATCCCCAGTTAGAAGGAGAAAAAACTAATATAAAGTAACCCCATCACGCCTTTATACGGACCATAAAGGAACCTGTCATTGAAAGAAAAAATTAGGAACATCACATGGAAATTATTTGTGCCAGTTCAGCCAAATGGAAAGATATTTACTCAATGGGAAGCTATCACACTTGTAACAGGTTATTAGTGTTAATTTACTCGAGAACCAGATAAACAGAAGGAAATTTTCTTAAAAGGAGTTGGGTTTAAAGCAATTACATCCATCAAGTTCAATGATTCCAAACAAGCAAAGTCTAAATTTTACAAGGTTTAAGAGTTGTGCCACAGAAGTTAAAGGCGTTGAAAATGTGAAATATACATTTGAGAACGCAAGCTATATGTTAAAGCGCCCAAGTTTAACAAAGAACTGATATTTGAAACAAAAGCAGGTACCTGTAACCTTTCACAACAAAAAATTTATTTGTCCCCTTTCCAAGGGTTTGAGCTTTTACACGTGATAGTTCATATGTTATCGGAACCACGAGAGTTTTTTATTCACCTTCATGACCTATTCCTTCCTAGGGATTAGAAAACATTTATTTGTGTCATCTCTAAGAATGTTGAAAGCAATTTCTGTGAGGCTTAGCAGAACTGGGGCAAAGAATTTAGTCGCAAATCTTCTCTCTTTACTGACGAATAAATTGAACAATGGTATCAGTTTACGAACCATATTCAGTTATCTGTAAATACCTCTTCCCCAAAATTAGCCAAGCAGGCTACACTTTAAATGCTCTTCATAGGATTCTTAAAAATCTCTAATCGGATCATTGATTTTGGGTCCAATCATATGATTGGTTAGTCCAAATCGTTTACCACTTACACTCCATGCTCACGTAATCAAAAAGTTGACGTTGTAAATGGCCCTTTGACTACGGTTGCTGGGAAGGGCACAATCACTCGTCAAAAAATGTTATTCTCACTTTCATCTTACATGTGCCTAATTTGTCGTTTCTCATTTCTGTTATAGAACTTCTATACCATTCAACTGCATAAATATTTCCCATCTTACTTTAAGTTTCGAGAATTATGTTTAGCAAAAGATTGGTAGTGGTAAAGAAGTAGAAGTCCCCTTCATCTTAAGAGGAAGATGGTTCAGGAAATATGTTTTATTATGGATTGTTTAAGATGGTTTATTATGAGCATAATTTTTTAATTCATATTCTTTTGATCATTTAATTGGTTATTCTCGAGGAAATGCCTTTGTATCACAGAGGTAAAACGCCTCGGTACCCAATTACGCATTTTTAAACAGCAAACCTCTTGTGTGCACAGCTCTACAAAATGGAGTTATGAAGAGATAAATAGACATATCCAAGAAGTTAATTCGGGCCATAATGTTTAGCGTAACCAAACAGTATTGGGAGAAGCTATGATGAGTGCAATGTACTTCATCAGCCAAATTCCTTCTAGAGTTTAAAATTATCTACAACCTTGATACTCTCATAGTCTTGTCCTTCCCCCTATGGCATTTGAATGTGTTGCATTTCTTCACATTCATAAGCACATGATATTTTAGAAACTAGGTCTTTTAGGTGTGTCTTTCTATGTTATTCACCTAGCAAAACAGTTATATATGTTTTCATTCCATCAAATTGAATATGCTTGTTTTGTGCGATAGCATCTACTATACCAAGAATATCAAAGAACACGATTATTGAAATTGCTCATGATACCCTTTTTTTAGCTTCTAGGGTCTATTTCTTAGTTCAAAATCCCTCTTACTAACTAGAATTAAAGAATTAATAGATTTGCTCCGACCAATATAGGAACGGGCTGAACATATAATTTGATCATCTTCCATGATTATAAGACCATTCCATATCGGACCAAACTGGAATAGAGTTATATACATTCTCAAGGAGTCATTCAAGCGTATCTAAATAGATACTATATTTACATATGGATCCCTACGTCATTCCATTCCATTCCATTTAGGATTATGAATAGGCATAATCAGGCTTATTTTTACATATCTATCGTTATTTGGGACCCTATTAACCTCTTTGAGCTTCTATTAAATCGAGAAATAGGTTTATTTCGCCATCTTTTTTATATATACTGTTACGCTTAGCCAGCAAGGCTCCAAAAGAGCCCAACGTGGCAATACACGTGAAAGGAGTCAAAGAAGATGTTAAATTTTGACCAAAGTCAACATGTTCCTAAGTGGCAGCCAAGTAGAAGCCCAAACCCAGGCTCCCAAGAGGTCCAGCCAAAGCGCCTGCAAAGGTACCAGCCGAGGCTCCCAAGAGGTCCAGTCGAAGCATGGTATGAAAAAACGGTGAAGAGGCGCGAGCCAAGGCGCGCCTCAATTTGAGGCGTATGACTGGTGCCTCAAGGCGTGAAATCTTAGGCTTAATTTGAGAGGCGTGCGCCTTAATTGAATCTGCTGCACGCCTCTTGTACGCCTCAGACCTGGGCAAACAAGTGCGAGCAGAAATGGCTCAGAAATGCCCAGAAATGTTCAGCAACGCAGCTGCAAACTCCGGGCAAGGACCAAACTGCGACCGGCGACGGGAGAAACTGAGGCGGTGCTGTGAAGAAGAAGAGAAGAGGAGAAGACAATCGGGGACTGAAGAGATAGACTGTGGAAGAAGAAATGCAGAGAAGGTGTTGTGAAGAAGAAGAGACAGAAATCTGAAAATGAACACGTGTTGAAAAGTCTATGAATGTTATCAATTACTTTCGCTATGCCCAATAAAAAATGCAATATAAATTTTTTATGCAGTATATAAATTACTTTTTGTTTCAACTTTATTGTTTAAGAATGCAATGAATTAATTTTTTACATTTTTACCCTCCATTCGAAAACAAACTTACAAAAGAAGCCAAATTACTATTTTTTTAATTATGCTTTTGGTTCTTTTAATCTAGATAAGATCATTTTAGTTTAAAAAAAATATCATAATTAATGTTGTTACAAAATTTTAAAACAATTTAAAATATGATTTTGCTTTGGCCAAAATGATTGACAAATAATTATAAAATCAATCAAAATTTTAAAACAATTAAAAAATGATTGTTTACTGTTCATTGGAATCATTAGTTTTGTTTGTGGTGAGGCTTACGTCTCAAAACATTTTGAGGCTTTCGCCTCGTGACAAAAAAAGTCTCAGTACCCGTTTACGTTTTTTCAAACCATGAGTCGAAGTGCCTATAGAGTTGCATACCGAGGTAATGAAGAGGTGCCTCAACCCGAAGCTCCTCAAGGACGGGGTTCTACTTTAACTGAAGCTCCTTTTGGATGAAGCTGTCACCGTCTCTTACAAGATCTGCATCTTTAAGAATGACTAATGTGACATTTGTAATGATAAATGTGTCAAGTTTGCCAGCCTAGGTTGTAGGGTAGCTGACCCGCTATCAATATATTAAATGCGTAACAGGCTAGTGATGTGATGTTGTGACCTGGGGGATGAAGTCACGTGCTCCTCATCCAACAGTCACCACTTCGGCTAAAGCCCTATAAATACCAACTCTTGTAATACTTATGGGAGGGGCAACTGCCATTTTGTCTTCTCATAATTTTTTAGTACTCTTATTTGCTTGTTCTACAATTACTAGTTTGATCTTTCATTAGTTACTTTGATTGTCGATCGGTGATCGTTGTTAGCGCGATCATCTTTGTTTCACCCGTCGAAGCATGAACATTCTTGTCTCTCGCCTCAAAGTGCCCCCTATGTTCATTTCCTCCTTATTACTACCCTTTATCCGGTAGGAACGCGACGGAATAGTGCTTGATTTGGCATAAGTGGGCTCGACATCTGTTGGCTCATTTTTAGGAGTCAACATATACATAAAGAATTCTCTGGATAGTTCAAATAGAAACAATTAGATGTCTAACTCAGGTCAATCAATAGAAATACTCCACCCTTGTCATATACTCACATCATCTTAGATAGATATCATATTTATGGAATATGATTCACTTTCAAGATCCCTTAATGGTTAAATGGTAGACATGAGAGACTCAAAATCTCGTGCTACGGAGCATGGAGGCTCAATCCTCTTCAAGGCATAATATTGAGAATGTTTTTCTACTTGAAAAATTTATTACCATGAATACAACTTTCTTTGGAAACATGTTTCATTCCACCAAAATATCAATTGATAGTTAGTGTAAAAGTCAACCTCGAGGTGTTCTACCAGTCCTTGTACAAGTATTACTCCCCATCCACTTAATAGAAATAGACTATCTAATCCAATCTCTTATAATCAGTTCTCAAATATCTTACTAATCCCATCGAATCTTTTGTCAGCCCTTCCAATTCTCTCATATTTAGAATATTTTCCAGTCACTAAAGATGGATAGAAGAGTTCAAACGAGTTGCAGGTATAATCTAAACGAAGTAAAATGAGGAATGGAAAACTTCCCGTCACATTGCCAAACTACTAACATGGACTTGGGGATTCAAAGAAACACAGGTAATCTATTTTTGGATAAGGAAACAGGTAATCTTGATTTTGTTCTGCCTTCTTATTCTGATCTTTATGTTCTTGTACTCATCATCCAATAATATGTTTTTCCTATCATTGATTTCTCAAGCCTTTTATCATCAATCTATCTTACATGGATGTTCCTGATAAGCTAGAGATCCAAAGTGCAGAGATGCAATTAAAGAAGAGATGAAGGCTTTACACAAAATCAATACGCGAGAATATGTGAAGCTAACACCACGGAAGAAAACAGCTGGATATAAATGGGTTTTAACAGTTAAGCGACGTGTTGATGGACGGTGAATAGGTGCTAGTGGATTTACTCTGGCCTATGGAGTAGACTGCCGGGAGATAATTGTCTCAATACAAAGATGAATTTTATGCTGGTTTTATTGTCCTCGAGCTAACCTAGAGTGACATTTACATCAACCGGATGTGAAGAATACATATCTCCATGAAGTAGTAGCAGTAGAAGTTCATGCAGATGTCCTCAAAGTTCTAAGGTAATTTACGGGACAACGAGGAGTTCACATTGAAACAATCTTTCCATAGTTTGAAGCAATCTCCACAAGAGAAATTTGAAGAGTTAACAAAATTTGTTCATAAGTTAGATACTTACAAACCACAAAGCAAAGGTTACGAAACACTATTCTTTAAACAAGATAAAATTGTAAAGCTACCATTCTTAGTTTAAATTGATGATGTTATTATGATGGACAATGATGTGAAGAAAATTGAAAATTTGGAGCATCATCTTGCACGTAAATCTGAATATAAAGATCTACAGGCCTAAGGTATTTCTTAGGTATTGAAAATGCTACATCTCAAATAGGAATCTTCGTGTCTCAAGAGAACAATAAGGATCTTTAGAAGGATGCAGGTAAATTGGGTCACAAGCTAGTTTAATCTCCCAAGGATAAGAACTATGAACTTGAGACAGCATTAGAAATGGAGATAGTTAATAAGGAAATATATCAAAATCTAGTCACCAAGATAATTATTGTGTTATACCAAAGGAGACATGCCTTAGCAGAAAGTGTAATTTGTTAGTTTATGCACTCTCCTCGTAAAGGGCAAAAGAAGAAATAAATTAAGAATTTGCGTTGCTTAAAATGCTGTGTATTAAGTTTGTTTTCCCCTAAAAGTAATCATATAAGCATGGAAGCATATTGTGATGCAGTCTGGGCTGGCTCCATCATAGACAAGTTGCCACACTTTCATTGGTGAAAATCTAACAACTTGAACAAGAATTCCGTCAATGCTCCACGAAGACTATATATTGATGCCATATATAGGATCTTACGAATAAGTTTAAAATAACCCAAGAAACCTTATTGCGTCCTAGGCTAGGAAAAAACATGCTAATATGTTTGGACCAGTGACAATTGACAAATCCCGAGAGAGAAACTAATGAAGAAGTGCACACATCCTGGGTTACACGTGCCTGAACAAGTCAAGGTGTAAGCCTTGACAAATAGCACTCAAAGCATAAGCTTTGAAGCTCTTAAGTCTTAACTAAGGCTTCACATGAGGCGCACATCAAGGTGAAAGCCTCTGGATCTATTGAAAATGATGAGCCTAACCCGTCATCATATTCATTTTCTTTCCATATGATCCTCATCAAAATCTACAGCAGAATCGATCCTAAGCAGGTATATAAGAAAGGTTGAAGTTTAGTGGCCTCATAGTTTTTAATGGTTATTGATATGTCATATAGCCTAGACTGTCTTTTCTTCACAGAAATATTACAAAAAACTTAAACCTGGAATGTAAATGAAGTTATAAACTCACAAGCTGGGAGGTCGGATATATCAGCAGAAACTGCACATGGTATTCCCAAGTTTGAGAGTGCTCCCCTTATAATTCCACAAGGAAAGTAAAGATGCATGCCGGTTGCTTGCACTGCTTTATTTTCAGCCATTGCTGAAGGGTCTTGAACAGAAGCAGATGCATCCCATGATGGATCAACTGACATGTGTGCTAGCCACCGAAACTGATTGTCTTGCAATACAAAAGTACCCTACAGCGAAAACCCAACACATCATCATCTTCCTTTAATTAATTTGAAATACAGTTCAGATACTCGTACATACTCTATGATTGGTCTTTAGGTTGTCTATTTGCTTCTTGAAGAGTTCAGACCAAAAGTCCTTGCAGATGAACTTGATAGCCTCCAGGTGATCAGTGAACCTTGGCCGATCAATTGTGTATCTGTCAGAAAACACATGATATCAGAATGACCATAAACATCAGAACTTGAAACACTGGAAATCACCAAATTTGGTGAATTGAAACATCGGATGTTCAAAGAGAGATCACAACTTTATTTCTCGTGCAAATTTTTTATTTTCAGTACAATGGATAAAGTTATCATTCAACTAAATTCACGTGGCTGCTTCACAGAAAAGAATAGTTTTTACCACCATTCTCAAAAGAAACTCAGGAAACACGTATACACATGAAGTGCCAAACTACCCTAACAGAAGAAACGGGAAATGAAAAAAATTCAAAAGAACAAAATCCAATAAGGACAAAAGAGGATAGAACACAAGGAATTACTCAAGTGCATATTTCTATTGAAAAAAGTCATAGGATACACAAGCATAGCAACTAGCAATAAACTGAACAGAGTAGCAAAAATGGGTTCATGTCTCAAACTGCAAAATTTATAGGGAATAAGGCATAGATTTGTATATAAAAGCACAATGTATCTTTTGTATCTAAGAAGAATTGAGATATGTTTTCCAAATATTGGGAAGCACTCATACAGCATGAGAATAATTGCTCTTTTCTTCTTTTATTTTTAAGAGAGAAAGCAAAGAGGATTTTGATACAACTGAAAAGAATATGCAGCTCAGTAAGAGTCCTTGGGTGACATGTTACATTTTTTGGGGTGATTCGTGGTTTAATTCAGTTATGTTTTGTTGTCTATTTTATCCATACGTATTATTACACTTCGAATATAATTTGTACTATCTTTATGAGTCAAATTTTTTGTGCAATTTCTGAGGTCCAAGATGCCAAACTGTTATCCAGAGCTATGCAGAAGAACCAAACATGTGAAAACAATGCAATAGTGGAGGCAACTTCAACCAAAAACATACATACGGGAAATGTACAACCTGACACGGCCCAATGATTGGTTAGACCAAAGTGCTAAAAAAAATACCATCATGCCTCTTATTTCTTACTGAATCAATATGTAAGAACTAGTACAAGAAAGATATGCTGATCAAGTCACTGTTGAGGATACCAGAAAGATTAGCAGCCTGCGTACCACATACAATACATGTGTACGTCTTTGTATGTGACCTAATATTGAGAATAAAATCATCCAGCACCAACAATTATTCCTTTAATAGATAAAAAGCAGACAAAAATGAAACATTACCAAGATTTCCTGATATATTTTACAGTGCTGAATATTATCATGGATGGTGTTAAGAATGAATTGATATCAGCTTTTTCTCTGAATACAGACAAAACGACAGATCCACTGTCTGAAGCAATATTAATGAAAGTCCTATCTGAAAAGTATGTAATTCTCATTTTGCAACGTTCACCTAAACCATTTATCTCTAAGTAATCAATAGAAATATTTGTATAAACCTTTTAGCGATACAACATTACTCCACTTATGAATCAGATTTAATCAATCAAAACACCATTATCTCATTTAATCGTAAAGCATAAAGGTTTAAATGCTCTGTACTAGTACTATGAAAAAGTAATTGCAACAAAAGAAGCTCATAAAAAGAGGTCAAAACAGAGACGGGAGGATAATACACAATTCTGATTAGTGGTCATCTTGAGAAGAATAGAGCACTTAGAAAAATATTGGCTACACTAGAAAACTGCACAGAAATGCCACAACTTGATTATTGCTTGATGCTAGATTATATATTGAACGAAACGAGAGAAATAATGTGTTTATTTCGTTAATGAATCATATCAACTTACATCCTCTTATATAAAAATAATGGAACCAAAAAAAGGAAAAAATAAATCTTCTATTTGGAAAGAATATTTACAGCCTATAACCAATATGTCTACACCAAGTATGGAAAGATTTTGATCTCTTTCCATACATGATTTCCTACACTCCCCCTCAAGTTGGACTGTAGCTATTGATCGTCTCCAACTTGCTAGTGAAATCGTGAAAATGTTGTTGAGACAATCCTTTGGTGAGGATATCTGCTTTTTGCTCCTTTGTAGGGACGTACACCATACAAATGACTCCATCTTCAACCTTTTTTTTGATGAAATGTCTATCAATCTCCACATGTTTTGTTCTATCATGCTGTACTGGGTTAAGTGAAATATTGATGGCAGCTTTATTATCACAATAAAGTTTTATAGGCAATTTCATTTCAACCTTCAACTCCTCCAAGAGCTTCTTTAACCAAAGTCCTTCACATATTCCCCTAAATTTGCTCTAAGTGCAGCAGCTTGCTTTGCTTCTCGCGACTACATTTTGTTTTTTACTTCTCCAAGTTACCTGATTACCCCATACAAAGGTACAATACCCTGATGTTGATCTTCTATCTCCTGTTGATCCGGCCCAATCAGAATCTGTGAATATTTCTACTTCTTTCTTTTCATTCTTCTTGAAAAATAATCCCTTTCCGAAGGTACCTTTTAGATACCTGAGAATTTTGTACACTCCTTCTACATCAGTTTCCTTTGGTGAGTACATGTGTTGGATTGCAACACTGACCGCAAATGCAATGTCTGGTCTCGTATGTGATAGGTAAATTAATTTACCTACTAGTCGTTGATATCTCTCTCTATCAATCAGTTCACTTGTTTCATCTGTTCTTTTCCCACAATCTATAGGTGTGCAGCTTGGTTTACAACCAAGCATGCCAGTTTCGGTCAACAGGTCGAGAATGTATTTTCGTTGTGATATACTGATACCCCTTCTTGATCTTGCGACCTCCATGCCTAAGAAGTATCGCATCTGACCTAGGTCTTTTACTTCAAATTCGGAGGCAAGGCTGTTCTTTAGTCCGTCCATCTCGGTTGCATTGTCTCCCGTGAGGATTATATCGTCTACATATACAATCAGAATCATTACTTTTCCTTCTTCAGAATGTCGGAAAAACAACGTATGATCTGACTGCCCTTGTTGGTATCCTTGATTCCTTAGTACCTTTGCAAACCTGTCAAACCAGGCTCTTGGTGATTGCTTAAGACCATATAATGACTTTTTGAGCTTGCATACCCAGTCTTTTCCACCCTTATTATTAAACCCCGATGGCACTGTCATAAAAACTTCCTCTTCCAATTCTCCATTCAAAAAAGCATTATTAATGTCAAGTTGCCGGAGGGGCCAATCTAAATTGGCAGCTAGAGATAAGAGCACTCGAACTGTATTCAGTTTTGCCACTAGTGCAAATGTCTCCAAGTAATCAATACCATATGTTTGTGTGTATCCTTTAGCTACCAGCTGTGCTTTATATCGTTCTATTGTCCCATCAGCTTTATACTTCACATTAAAAACTCATTTACACCCAACTGGTCTTTTACCTTTTGGTAACTCCACCAAATCCTATGTTTCATTTTTTTCCAGCGCTCGCATTTATTCCATAACAGCTTCTCTCCACTTGAGAACTTCTAAGGCTTCCTGAATATTTTTTGAGATTTTTGTACTGTCAAGATTAGCAATAAAAGTACGGAATTTTATAGATAGAGCGTTCTAAGACACAAATTTAGAGATAGGGTGAAGAGTACAAGACCGAGTTTGTTTCCTTAGAGCAATGGGTAAATCATCACTAGGAGGATCAGATAGGATTTTATTCGGCCCTATCACCGGTTCCGACTCTTTTGGTGCCTCAGGTGCGAGGTTTCCCGTATACTTCGAATTCGGCCTCCTTGAGTAAACAAGCACCTCCTTACCTCTTTGATTCTTTGCATCTCCCCCCTGCATTCAAGTTTCCTTCTGTAGGTGGCATATTGGATGTGACATGTTCAGTGTAGGTTGGTTCGGGTGGGGAGAGATCAAAGTTGAAAAACTCTTCAAATAATCGCTCTTCACTCAGAATCTCCCCCTGAAGAGTGGGTTTTTTGAAGTAGGGTGTTTTTTCAAAGAAGGTGACATCGAGACTAACAAAAACTTTTTTTGTTGACGAATCGTAGCATTTATAACCTTTCTGAGTAGGGGATTATCCAATGAACACACATTTAAGTGCACGTGGGTCTAATTTGCTTCGATGATGAGAGTGAATATGAGAAAAGGTCACGCAACCAAACACTTTCAGAGGTAGAGTAGAGTGAAGACGAGTGTGAGGGAAGTGTGTTTGGAATTTTTCCAGGGGTGAGTTGAAAGACAGAGTACGACTGGGCATCCGATCGATGAGATATGTAGCTGTTAAGATCGCATCGCCCCAAAACAGTTTAGGTATATTTGTAGTGAACATCAAGGCACGAGCAACTTCTAGAAGGTGCCTATTTTTACGCTCGGCAATCCCATTTTATTGAGGAGTATTGACACAAGAAGTTTGGTGAACTATCCCATGTTTCTGTAAATAGTCTCGTAGTGTAGCATTGAGATATTCTGTGCCGTTATCCGTGCGGAGTATTTGGATTTGTGTTTGAAATTGAGTTTGAATCATTTTATGAAAACTAATAAACACGGAGCGAACGTCGGATTTTTCTTTTAGGAGATAGACCCAACAGACTCGAGTATGATCATCTATAAAACTGATAAGCCATCTTGTGTGTGTTCGACTGGGGGTTCGAGAGGGTCCCCATAAGTCACTGTGAATCATAGTAAATGGTTTAGATGGTTTGTATATAGAGTTTGAATATGAAGTACGTTAATGTTTTGCAAGTTCACAATTTTCACACTGGAAATCAACAGGAATTTTATTCGAAAAAATTGAAGGTATTACACGTTTCAAATACTGAAAATTTGGGTGGCCTAGTCTATAATGCCATAACAGAATTTCACTATCCTTAGAGACAGATGCAGACTCACAATTAGTAATTTGATGTAGTTTACTCATATCAGCTTCCTCAAAATAGTACAGTCCCTCGCATTCTTTAGCACTGCCAATCGTCTTCCCCGATGACAGGTCCTGAAAAACACAGTGAGACGGAAGAAATTTAGCAAAGCAATTTGAGTATCTGGTGAGTTTGCTAATTGATAACAGATTGCAAGATAAATTAGGAACATGTAAAACAGATTCGAGGGTTATAGAGTCAGAAATTTTGATACTCTCCTTTCCTGCGACAGACGAAAGGGAGCCATCAGCAATTTTTTCTTTAACATTACCAGCACACGTTGAGTAAGAGGAGAAAAGATGATATTCGTCTGTCATATGATCGGAAGCTCCAGAGTCTATAATCCAGGGGGTTTTCGATGTTGAAGTGGTAAATAAGGCTTTCTAAAAATTACCTTTATGAGTTAGGGAGCTTGAAGGACCATTAGGAAGAGAGTAACCAGAGGTTTGAAGATTAGTGAAAATTTGGTAGAGTTGTTCCAATTGTTCAGAATTGAATGCACCATTTTGAGCAGGGCTAATTTTTGCCTCAGTTTGATATCCCCGGCTCCTAGTGTTTTGTCTTGGCTTCCGATCGATGGGTTTTCCATGTAGATCCCAACAAGTATCTTCTTTGTGCTCGGGCATACGACAATGCTCACACCACGGCCGTCCACGTTGTTTTTTATTTGACCCATTTATTCCTCCTTTTGATGTCATACCCATGTATTCATGCCCATTAATTTCAGGCCAAAAACCCTTTCCATTTGAAAAACCATTAAGCTGAATTTTTCCTTCAATTGGGCCTTTAAATCGTGGCCCAATTCTACTACCAATTTCTGGCCCTTTCCCTTTCATCAAAAGGGCCGAGACTTCAATTGACCATTTTCCTTCGTCCAACATTATCAGACGACGAGCCTCCTCCCTTCGAACCTCCGAGAAGTCCTCGCGAAGAGGAGGCAGTGGTCGCCGGCCCAGAACACAGCCTCTGACATCTTCGAGATCGCGATTCAGGCCAGCCAAATATTCATACACCCTTTCATTTTCGAGTTTCTTCTTATACCGCACACTATCATCTCCACACTTCCATTCTTCGTCGCCACTGAGGTCGAGTTCCTACCAAAGTGAAGTCATTTCCATGAAATAGTCGGTAACTTCTCTAGGTCCGTGCTTCGTTTGCCACTAACGAGTCTTGATTTCGAAGATATGGGATGAGTTCTCTGTGTCTGAGTATGTGTCTCTCACCGCCTCCCAAACTTCTTTTGCAGTAGGAAGAAACAGAAAAGTCTTCCCTATTGTTGGTTTCATGGAGTTAACCAGCCAGGCAATGACCATCGAATTTTCAGAGTTCCATCGTTGAAGAAGTGTAGCTTCTGTTGGTTTCTTCAAGTCGCTGGTAAGATATCCCATTTTTCCCTTACCATCAATCACCAATTTTATCGATTAGGCCCATTCTCTGTAATTTTTTCCATTTAACTTCTCGACGGTGAGTTGAAAAGAGGAATTCTCGAAACCGTGAGAACCAATTGTTGACAGGAAGTTCAGCCATAGGTTGCTAGGTTTAGACAACCAAGCTCTGATACCATGGACAAAACGAGAGAAATAATGTGTTTATTTCGTTAATGAAACATATCAACTTACATCCTCTTATATAACAATAATGGAACCAAAAAAAGGAAAAAAATAAATCTCCTATTTGGAAAGAATATTTACAGCCTATAACTAATATGTCTACACCAAGTATGGAAAGATTTTGATCTCTTTCCATACATGAGTTCCTACATATATGGTAACGATTTTATGAGTGATGGCAGATGTAAGCAACACACATCAATTCAACAACAATGATACAACTGCAATGAAAAGAGTAAAGAAAAATTATATTCCGAAACTCATTCCATTAGTCAAGAGGAACCAAAAACAAAAGTAATTCATGTTTTTCATCTCAACTCCAACTGGATGCTCCTACCCCACCATGCCTGTCCTTTTAGCTTACCTTAAGAAGAAAGAAGGGATATGAAGCGCGGGAAAGAAGCACGTGAGGGGTGATTTCTTGGTTCGGTCCAGTCATTAATAACTTGATTATTTTTGGATAATAGTAGATAGAAACATCGCTTGTAAGGAGTTCTATTAAAACCAAGGAAAATAGGTTCATTATTGCTTTATTGCATAGGTAGATTCACAAGAAAGTAACCTTGAGAGGTTGCTCAATTGGTTAGGCCTTGTGTTTGCTCCTCAATGGTCACCAATTCGAATCTTCTCAGGACCACTGAGCTGAGTACCCAACCGTAAACTTTAGAGTCTCGTGGAATTAGTCTAGGTGGGTGCAAGTTGGCCCCGGACATCCACGGTTATCAAAAGAAAGTAAGTGCAAAAGTGTTATGTCAGGATTGAAAATGATTCCAAGAAAAGCATGTTGGGATATGATACGTTTTTAAAATTATTTTCTATCATTTTTTTCTGGTCTTTGCCTTGTTCATCCACCCTTCCTCCACCAAAAGATACAAAGACAAGGCCAACCCTATCTATTGCATAAACCATGATGAATGGTTCATTGAACAAGCATAAGAACCCAATTGGCCAGCTAGTAAAAAATACATTATGCTAGGAGTAATTTCGTTAAATTACAAATACTAGTAAAAAATTTCATTAAAACGGAATTCTCTATACAACAAAGCACAGAAGTAGTTTGAGTTGTGAAAATGTGGCTACTTATTGCATAAAGGGTAACTCCCTCCATTCAATAATAATATCTCATTCTCTTATGCATAATTGGTAAAATAGAATACCTTTTTATCATTATTTTCTCTCATTTGCTTCTGGTCTTTGCCTTGTTCACCAATCACCCACCATCCCTCCACCAAAACATATAAGAACCTACTGCGTGAATTGCAAAAGTACAAGATTCCAAATGGGAAGCTAGTAAAAGATGCAAAATGCTAGGAGCCTAGGAGTAGCTTCACTAAATTACTTACACTAGGGAAAATTTACTGCAAATATCGCAAATGAATCGTTCGTAGTACAAGTATAAGAACCCGGTGCTACAAAATAATCTATACGACAAAGCACTGAAGTAGTTTGAGTTGTGAAAATGTAACCACTTATTGCTTAAAGGTAATCCCTCTATTTCAAACTTTTCTGACAGAACCTGGAAGCCCAATAAATCCTAAACTACCAGAACTCAATTGCCATTCAAAATCAAATTTATCAGTGGCATATATTAATCAAATGAAAATGGACTGAAATCTAATTAGTAATTGCATAAATCGAATGAGATGCAATGAAATTTACCTTTCGGAGAGTTGGTGACCGACCTGAAAGCCAATAGCCTCGATCCTTCGGGCAGCAAGCTCGGGCTTGTTGGCATAAAAGCCATTGCAATAGGAAGATACTATCTCTGTGAGTAGACTCTCCAAACAGCTCTCTGATACCTCCCTTCCCATTTTCGATTTGTGCGTAACAGTGACTCGGAGGGTGATCTGAATTCTTCCGTCTACAAAAGTGTCATTTGTTAATTGTAAACGTTCAGTTTCGGGTCAAATGCACGGCCGTCCAACTTTATATTTTGCAAAGCAAGCCAATATGATTTTGTTTCATCGAGAGCATCTGACTTTATATTCAGTATCACCATAATCACTCAATTTAATTTTATTTCCACGGTCAACCAATTTCATATAATGTTTCACTACGACTACCTAATTTCATATAACATTTCATCATGGTCAACCAATTTCTTTTCACTATTTTCACTAATTTTAAAACGATAACTTTTGTGTGTGTGTGTACAATAAATTTAAAAAAAAGTTTTTTTTTCATTTTAAAAAGTTTATTTTAAAATAAGTTTATATTTTATTTTAAAAATGTTTGTTAAATAATTTTATTTTTGTAAGTAACCTTTTTTCAAAAAAAAAAAAAAGTTTATATTTTATTTTAAAAATGCTTTTTTTTAAATAAGTTTTTTATTTTATTTTTCTAAGTAAATATTTTAATAATAAGTTTTTATTTTATTTTATTTAAGTAACTTTTTTAAATAAGTTTTTATTTTATTTTTTATATATAATGCAAAATTATTGTTTTACCCCTTTTAGAATTAATGAAAATGGTAAAAAGAAGTTGAATGGTCAAGGTAAAATGTTATATGAAATTAAGTGATTATAGCGAAACATTATATGAAATTGGATGACCTTGGTGAAATAAAATTAAATTGGATAGTTATTGTGACACTAAGTATAGGGTTTGGCTGTCATGGTGAAACAAAATCAAATTTATTGGTCATGGTGACACCAAGTATAAAGTTGGGTAGCCATCGATGAATTTAACCCTTAAGTTTTACTTTCTACTACGCTTTTTTAAAAACAACAACAACAACAACAACAACAACAATAATAATAATAATAATAATAATAATAATAATAATAACAACAACAACAATACGTTGGGAAACTGAATAACATTTTTCAAAAAGGGAGAAAAAAAATAAAAGAGAAATTAGGGGTGAGTTCTTTAAATAATCACAGACTCTCTAAATATTAAACAATGTTTATTTTAAACTTCAAGAGGCTCTATTTCAATTTTTTAAAATAAAGAGTAAATTTGACTCTTCAAATTTAGGCCTTGTATGGGAGGGATTAAAATTGGATTAAAATTGAAAATATAGCCGTTATTGTTGACTTTTATTAGACGAGTGGGACCCAATAACGGTCATATTTTCAATTTTAATTGGCTTTTAATCCCTCCCGAACGGGGCCTTAGAAAGTATAACTTATTCTCTATTCTTAATTTACAATTATTGCATTTAATTAGTCAAAAATTTCAATATCGTATTTCTTAAACTATTCAGACCAAATTTAAATTGATCATTGACCAATAAATTCTTTTAAAAATATATATAAAGAGAAATGAAGAAATAGTTCTTGAGAAATGCAAAATGAAGAGTCAAAATAGCATAGTTATTAAAATCAGACTAGACTGACCGATTTTACATTCGGTTCGAGCTCATTAATTGGACAAATAAGCAAATGAACCGGGTAAACAACTCAAGAACCGGCCGATTCGGACGGGTTTAATAGTAACTTTAACTAAGTACAATGTAATTTTTTTTTTTTTTTCAATTTGCAAAGGGGGATATTCGAATCTTGACATTTAAAGTTGGAGTTTTGGGTTCTTAACATTTTGGAAACTAACGAGTCTTTTAAGCCAAACTAGTTTTTTGCGCGTGCGTATGGACGTTGTTAGTTTTAAATTAATATTAGCGTGCCTATAAAATAGATTTTTTTTTTATTTTTACATATTTGCAAGTATCTTTCAAAGAGAGTAAATTAGGGGGTGTTTGTTTTTTATTTAAGAATTGATTCACAAATCAATTCTCATTTTCAACCACATATTTTTCAATAAAATAATATTTTCCATCAAATCAATAATTTTTTTTTTCTTTTTCAACCACATATTTCCCATCATATCACTATTCAAAAATCAATTCTTCCCCCAAAAATTTCTACCAAACAAGCACTAATTTTTGTGGTCACATTGAAAAAACCAAGTTCTCAGGGGATTCAAATTACATTTGAAGAAACAAAGTTTTAAAAGGAAAAAATACTGAGGTGAATAGGAACAAGATAAATATGTTTCTTCTTCCCTGCGATTATTTGTTTCATCGCTAATTTCCTGGTGAACAAAGGCTGCATGAGAAAATGAAATCAGTGAAAAACATTTCCTTCATCCAATTCAATTCAATATTGGTGTAACACGTTAAAGTATGAGATTTTTGTAAGCTTTATGCAATGATATATACATTAGAATATAATAGTAAAATGAGTAAGGCGAGGAGGTGATGACGAAGTGTAGAGCATGTCTTGTCTTCACTCCTCTGAGCTCAATTTATAAGATGAAGTGTAGTTCATCGAAAGTAATAAAGAACAAAGATTCAAGTCAGTTGAATTGGCATAATAGAACTTTTCTTTTCAATTAGGTTGTGTTTGATAGGCCACATTTTCCGGGGAAGTAGGAAAATATTTTCCACTTTCCACTTTTTTGGCTGTTTGATAGGCGAAATTTTCCACGAAAAATATTTTCCGGATTTTCCCCACACGTGTGCAATTTTCGGGTTTTTGATGAAAATGTTTTCCCGCCTTTTTGGTGGGAAATATTTTCCCGACTAGCTATAAACTTTTTTTTTTTGGCAATGGAAACAAATGCCATAACTAATGGGAAAAAAAAATTTCACTTTAATGAACAATTTTCATATAAAACAAAGTCAAACGAATACTAAACTTTAATGAAAAAAATGATTTTTTAGGAAACAATTTTTTTTCCCTTTTTTTTTTTTAACTTTTTGGCAATGGAAACAAATTTTATAACCAATTGTGGAAAAAAATATCACTTTAATGAACAATTTTCATATAAAACAAAACCAAACGAATAGAAAATTTAAAAATTTTTCGGGTAGAAAATTATATCAATCAAATACACTTGAAATCATTTTCCCTACAAAACATTTTCTAGGCAAATCTTTTCCCTGTAAAACATTTTCTTTCCACCCATTTTCCACCATTTCTATCAAACGAACCCTTACATATGTACATTCAATTCTTAACTTTTCCATAATAAGGCCTATTTGATCCACATTCTTCTTAAAATTCATTATTTCAAAACTCATTTTCAAACACATATTCTTCAATAAAATAATATTGCACGCAAATTCAAAACTTTTTCTTATTTTTGATCATATATTTTTTATCACATCACATCATAAAATGCATTCTTCTCTTAAAAATGTGCCTCAAACACCCCTTAAACCAATTTTTTGAATCTTGGGTATGCTTACAAATACAATGAAAGAAATATAACTCTTGCCTTAGAATTTCATCTAATCTTGTCTCACTTTCACTGGCTTTTTAATAATCACTGAAAAAACTAACATGGGTTCCAATATATCAAACAAAAAGATACTTAGCATACGTTAGGATCTGTCCCTAGCCAAATGGTAAGAAACCAGTAACTTGGGTATAATGGGAGTATGTTTACTTTAAGAATAATTTCTATAAATAATAGACATAGGATCAATGAATTACAAATAAACTTACAAGAATTTTTTCAAGATCCTGAGAAGAATATGCTTGGACAAGTTTCCCCTTCTCTCTTACACCTGGAGATATAGATATTAAAGAGACCATGCAATCAAAATAGTTACAATTAATTAAGCGAGAAGTAAAAGAAATTGACAGCTATATCATGATTGTCCTTGGAAGTCTTGTTTTGTTTGTAACTGCTCCACTTTCTTTGGTTTCACTGTGCCTTTTTTATCAGCTGTTGTGCAGCCAACACAGTACACTTTATGAATACACAGCATGATGAAAGTTATGTTGATAAAGATGATTCATCCCCGACAATAGACCAAGGATCGATTTTTGAAGGTTTATTGGAAACCACAGCTTCAGATCCTGAAATTAGAATTGCATGAGACTCCTAATAATGGCCATCGATGACAAAAGCAACATAAACTATTTCAAACTATATAATACACATGTTTTTCATGTCAAACAGACATAAATTCAAATGAATGCCACTGATATTTAACATTTCATGTCCCACCCTACAAAATTCTGGATGAGAGGAAACAAAGCAAAAGAAATATTAATTATTTTTTAACCATAAAATAATACAATAATGTTCGTAAGTATTGTAAAGTCGTATGTTACAAATACTATATAGAAGACAATTGACAAGTAAGATGAAGAGAAATACAACCAAGGAGTCCTGTTGGCCACTTGAAGCTTCAAAGCAATTGCACATTCCAAAGTTCAAATTTACAGAGAAGTTGGAATAAATGAGATTAATAGCAATCATTGTTGGAGTGCGATTAATAGCGTAGGCATTAGTTAGTGTAGCTTCTCCCCAAAACTTTTCAAGAAAAGTTGAATAAATGAGAAAAGCAAGGATGAAGTCAAGAATATGACGATGTTTATGTGCAGCTCTACCATTTTTTTGTAAATGTGCGGACAGGAACGTTGAATAAGATTACCTTGTTGACAAATAAACTGAAGAAGCGAAGAATGAATCTTGATATTTCATAGCATTGCGTTCGAAAATTTTTAATGATATGAGATAACTAAGATTTGATCATATTGGAAAATTTAATATAGGTTTGTGGTCTTTGCTTCAGAAAATAAATCCAAGTAAAGCGAGAATAGACATCAATAAATAAAACATAATATTGACAATCATTCATAGAAGAAATAAGAGAGGGTCTCCAAATATTAGAATAAGCAATGCCAAAAGGAACGTCATAAGTAGAGGTACTATTATTAAAAGACAAAGCTGGTTGTTTTGCAAGTTAACCCTGTGGAAGATCGAAAGACTCAAATTTTGTAGATCCTAACAGCCTACGAAACTAAAGGTTGAATTTTACTAGTTGAAGCATGATCAAGAATGAGACGCCACTGACACAATGAAGAACTAAAAGTTGTAGCAGCTGATACATTTTGTAATGGAACTTGAAGAGACGTGAGCTCAAATAATTGCCCCACCTTGAGATCTATCCCAAGAATCTGGCCTATTTTCGGATCATGTACCTGACAACTGGAAGGGAAAAAATGACAGTTAGACAAAGATTACATAATTCACCAACAAAGATAAGATTAAGGATAAATTAGGAACACTGTAGGTATTAGGAAGACTAAGATGTAAGGTTGATCCATGTCCAACATTAGAGAGGTTCATCTTTTCACCATTTGTAGTGTGAATAGGAGAAAGATAGGATATATGTGGGTTTAAGGATAAGATAGAAAGGATAGAGTTCATGTGATTTACCTGAAATTACAGACATAGCAGAGGAAGAATTGGAAGAAATCTCCTATTTGAATAGGGTCTCCAGACCACTCATAGTGATGGCAGTATAATTGTCAGAAGCAGTAGCAGGAACAACAGAAGAAGTTGAAGAAGATCTACACTTGGAGAAATGTTTAAACTTGTTAAATACCCATTTAGGCCTTGGTGGTCGAATGGGACAATTATAAAGAATATGACCTATTTCATGGCAGTATTGACACTCAATAGTCGGACAATCAGAGGGTATGTGACCATTTTGATGGCAATATTTACTAAACTGTCTCCAGTTTGTGGTAGGAAGGTCTAGTATGATTAGTGGCAAGAACAATTTCAGATATGAGGGACTTGTCCAAGCCCAGACGAGTTTCCTCAAAGGTGATCTCTTGATGGCAGAATCCAACGTGGGCAGAGGATTACAAAGCAACAAAGGTGCCTTGACAACTTCATACTCGAGGTGAAGAGCCATAAGAACTTGGATGAGATGAGGTAGCTTGAGATTGTTCGTTCCAAATAGGTTGTACTTGAGCAAAAAAATCATTCACCAATTGCCCAGTATCTTGTTTTAGATTATGCTGAGTCCACATATATTTTATAGTATCATAAGTTGCAAACTGACTTAATTGAAGGAACAAAAGTGTTTTTGAACCAAGTGATGATTTGATGGTTCTCGCTATCTCAATCTTCAAGACGATCTTTTTCTTCGGTCTCATCTATCCCACGAGTAGGTTTGATGAGATCACCAATGATAATGCGCCAAGTTTTCTCCCAATAAGAAAACTCTTCATTTCTTGAACCCATAAATTGTAGTTAGAACCTGTCAGAGTGGTGGCAATAGGTTTGGAGATCTCAATAACTACTGAAGGAGATATTTTCGTTTTTCTTCATAAAGCCAGAAAGTAAAGGCTAAAAACTGAAGTCATGAGGGGGTGACGGATCAATGATTTTTCAGAAACTAGAGTAAAAAATATAGAGATGACATACTGTTGGAGTTTTTGAATCAAAGAGTGGAACTCACCGGATTTAATTTAATCTAACCGGTTTTAACACTCCTAAGCGTTTAGTTCAACTCACCGTATTTTCACTCAAATTACCGGATATACACTTGGCTTACCGTATATACAAGGAACATACCGGATTTACCAAAGGAAACTCTGTTTTATAGTGAAACAGGGTACTTACCGTATATGCACTCAAGTTACCGTATTTGCACTCAACTTACCGGAATTGCTACTGCCTTGTTCTGTTTTTTCCCCTATTTTCTCGCCTAAGTAAAAATGATCTGTTTTACTCTGTTTTTCTGGAAGATTAAGAAAGAAGATTGAAGCATACATTTTCATACAATACTTAAGGTATTTATAGGATTGCATAGACATGTTTTCCACCTCCTTAAACGAACAAACCGTTATTAAAAAGATCTAACTATGATAACTTTTACAAAAGTTTAAATTATCAATTTGAACACTTAAACTTAAGACTTAAAATACAAAATATCTAGCCTACTAAAATAAAAACCTGAAAGTAAAAATGTCAAACATATTCAACATTCTTCTTTGACATTTTTACTGGAAACACCAAGATTATATCTCAATGTTTCAAATTTCATTTTACCTAAAGATTTTGTTAGAATATTAGCTAGTTGATCATCAGTTTTGCAATGCACCAGCTTTATCTCATTTTGTTCTTGAGCTTCTCTGATTGAATGGTATTTGATCTTGATATGTTTGGTTCTACCATGGAAGATTGGATTCTTTACCATTGCGACTGTGGATTGATTATCACAATAGATAACTGTGGCTTCTTCTTGTTTGAATTTCAAATCTTCTAAAATCTTTCTCAGCCAAATTGCTTAATTTTTGGCTTCTGAAGCAGCTATGTACTCAGCTTCTATAGATTGTGCCACGGTTTTCTGCTTTATTGAATTCCAGCATATGATACTAGAACCAACATAAAATATGTAGCCAGAAGTACTCTTCATATCTTCAAAACTCCCAGCCCAATCACTATCAGTGTAGCCAGTTAGTTTACATAATTCTGATTTTTTGAACCAAATTCCCATTTCATCAGTCCCTTTGATATATCTCAAGACTCTTTTTGCAGCTTGAAAATGCAATTCACTAGGCTCTTGTCTAAATCTTGACAATAGATTTATAGCATAGGTAATGTCAGGTCTGGTGGCTGTTAAATACAACAAACAACCAGTCAAACTTCTGTAAATCTTTGCATCAACCTGCTTGGCTCCATCTTCTTTCAACAACTTTTCATTTTGAACTAATGGAGTACTAACAGGTTTGCAATTTTCCATGTTGAATCGCCTTAGTACATCATTTGCAAACATCTGGTTTGACTGATAAAAATCTCCCGCTGATCTTGACAAATCTCCATTCCAAGAAAATAATGCATTTCACCTAAATCAGTCATCTCAAAAGCTTTCTTCAATTTATCAATCACTTCTCTAATTGATCTTTTGCTACTGCCAGTGATCAAGAGATCATCAACATAAAGTGATATGATAACCATTTCTGCTTTCACTTGTTTTACATAGAGAGTTTGTTCATTTAAACTTTTTGTAAAACCAAGATAACCAAGGTGATAATCTATTCGACTATACCAAGCTTTTGGAGCCTGTTTCAATCCATACAAGGCTTTCTTTAAAAGATAGACTTTATCCTCATTCTCATCTGTTTGAAAACCTCCAGGTTGTTCTATGAAAATCTCCTCATTTAGATAGCCATTTAGGAAAGCTGATTTGACATCTAACTGATAGATTTTCCAACCATTTTGAACTGTAATTGCCATAAGCAATCTGATTGTTTCATACATTGCAACTGGAGCAAAGGTATCTGTGTAATCCACTCCAAATTTTTGAGCATATCCTTTCACAACTAGCCTTGCTTTCAACTTATTAACTGAACCATCTGGATTTAACTTAGTCCTATACACCCATTTTACTCCAATGACCTTTTTGTCCAGTGGTCTTTCAGCTAGTTCCCATGTTTCATTTTTCTCAATCATATTGATCTCTTCATCCATTGCTTTCATCCAGTCAGAAGATTTGGAAGCTTCATCAAAGCTTACAGGTTCAACTATAGCAGCATTACACATTGCATAAATGTCTGCTAGAGGTCTCATTCTCACCCTATCTTCTTCTGTTTCTGAATCAATATTATTGACATTAGGTTCCAATTCTTCCTCATCACTCTCTTCATTTCTGATGTGAGGAATTTCATTATTGGCTTTTTCTTTAACTACTGAATTTGCATCCCAATTCCAAGTAGCATCTTCATCCACCTTGATGTCTCTATTGGAAGTTACTTTTCTGGTTTGAGGATTAAACACTCTATATCCTTTAGCATTATTGCAATAACCAACAAGTATTCCAACCTCAGCCTTCTCACTCAATTTATCCCTTTTTGCATCAGGAATATGAGTGTAACAAACACTCCCAAACACTTTCAAGTGTGAGATATCAGGTTTGACATCATGCTAAGCTTCATATGAGTTTTTCTTCTCCAAAGCTCTTGATGGCAAACGGTTGAGAAGGTAAACAGCAGTGTTAACTGCCTCAGCCCAAAATTCTTTTGGAACTTTCTTCTCAATCAACAAGCACCGAGCCATTTCCATAACTGTCCTATTTTTCCTCTCACTGACTCCATTCTGTTGAGGACAATAGGGAATAGTTAACTGATGCTTGACTCCATCAATTTTACAAAAATCATCAAACTGTCTACAGCTGTACTCAGTGCCATTGTCAGTTCCGATGGTTTTTTTCTTGCGGCCACTTTCATTCTCCACCATTTTCTTGAATGTTTGGAACACAATTGCAACTTCAGATTTTGCTTTCAAGAAGTAAGCCCAACACATTCTTGTTAAGTCATCAATGAAGAAGATGAAATATCTGCTGCCTTTAATGTAGTCACTTTCATTGGACCACATACATCTGAGTGTACCAACTCAAGTTTATCAACAGCCCTTCTTGATTGATTCTTTGGAAAAGGCAATCTGGTTTGCTTTCCAAGTTGACAGACATTACAAACACAGCTTTCATCAATGATTTTAGGCATGCTTTCAACAAGATTAAAATCATACATTTGCTTAAGTGAAGTATGACTAGCATGACCAAATCGTTTATGCCACAAAGTAGTTTTACTTTCTTCAGCTAAACATGCTTGTCTAGTGACATTTCTCCAATTTATAGGAAAGCTCCTATCTTTCATTTGAACTGTCATCAACTCCTTTCCATTTTCATCTAATATAGTGCAGGCATTTTCTTTAAACATTAAAGAATGTTTTTTCTCTAACAATTGCCCTACACTTATTAGATTTTGATCTATCTCAGGCACATATAAAACATCAGGAATGTGCTTAATACCTGTTGAAGTCTGGACATCAATCACTCCACTGCCTTTTACTTCTACAAAGTCACCATTTCCCACTTTGACTCTGGATCTGTAGGCTTTGTTTAGTTCCACAAAGATGCTTGAGTCTGCAGTCATGTGATGAGTGCAGCCATTATCCAATAACCAAGTTTCAACCTTAGTACAAGCCTTAATAGCACAGAACAGATCCTCTTCTTGCCTTTCTTCCTATTTTTCTGCCATTTTTGCTCGCTGATGTTGTTGATTCCTTCTTTTGTTTTTGCACACCATTTCAATATGACCAAATTGCTTGCAACCTCTACATTGAACTCTAGACATATACCAACAAAATTTTGGAGAATGGCCCTTTAATTTACAATGAGGACAAGGTGCAAACTTATCCTCTTTGTTCTGATTCCTGCTGCTGCCTTCAGGATCTCTTTTCTGAACCTCAGGTTTTTTTGCTCCAAAGTTCTTTTGAGCTTTGAATTTTCCTTTAGCAAACAAGGCACCTTCTGATTGTTCCTCCTGCCTCATTAGCCTTCTTTGTTCAGTTGCCTATAAAGCATTCACCAATTCAGCCAAGGTCATTGTTGACAGGTCTCTAGAATCCTCTAATGAAGATATCTTGGATTCAAACTTTTCAGGTAGGCTAATTAAAACCTTTTCCACCACTCTTTTATTTGGCAAATCATCTCCCAGAAGTCTGATTTGATTTACAATCTTCATCATCCTATCTGAAAAATCTTTGACAACTTCAGTCTCTTTCATCTTCAAAGTCTCAAATTCTCTTCTTAAATTGAGAACTTGCATTTGTCTCATTTTTTCATTTCCTTGATATTCTTCTTTCAGAACATCCCAGACCTCTTTTGCAGTTTCACAAGTCATGATTCTTGTGAATATTGCATCTGAAATGGCTGACTGAATGTAAGATAGAGCTTTGAACTTCTTTGCTACATCTTCACTATGCTGCTTTATTTGAGCCACTGTTGGATTAGCCCTTAAAGGAGCTGGTTCAACTCCAGTATCAGTGATCTCCCATAGATCATAAGCTTTAAGATAAGCTTTCATTTTTGCAGCCCAAAAATTGTAGTTTTCTCCATTGAAGGTAGATGGTAGTGGTGCTGAAAATCCTGTTGAAGCCATTTCCTTCCTGTCAAACTTTTGCTGATGGTATTTTTATGTACTTTTTTTCTTCTTCTTCTTCTTCTTCTTCCCTTCTTCAAATTCCCTTTCTAAGATCAATTTAGCTCTGATACCATGTTGGAGTTTTTGAATCAAAGAGTGAAACTCGCCGGATTTAATTTAATCTAACAGGTTTTAACACTCCTAAGCGTTTAGTTCAACTCACCGTATTTTCACTCAAATTACCGGATATACACTTAACTTACCGTATATGCAAGGAACATACCGGATTTACCAAAGGAAACTCTGTTTTATAGTGAAACAGGGTATTTACCGTATATGCACTCAAGTTACCGTATTTGCACTCAACTTACCGGAATTGCTACTGCCTTGTTCTGTTTTTTCCCCTATTTTCTCGCCTAAGTAAAAATGATCTGTTTTACTCTATTTTTCTGGAAGATTAAGAAAGAAGATTGAAGCATACATTTTCATACAATACTTGAGGTATTTATAGGATTGCATAGACATATTTTCCACCTCCTTAAACGAACAAACTGTCATTAAAAAGATCTAACTATGATAACATTTACAAAGGTTTAAGTTATCAATTTGAACACTTAAACTTAAGACTTAAGATACAAAATATCTAGCCTACTAAAATAAAAAACCGAAAGTGAGAATGTCAAACATATTCAACACATACCATAAGAAACTTCAAATGCACCTAAGTTTTGATACCATGTTAGAAAGCAAAGGAGTTATATAGAATTGGAGAATTTTATTTGTTATATATATATAATATAAGGGGAATTATACAAGAGAACCTATGCTATAAAAAGAAAGATACAAAAAAATATGTACAGGATTTGGGGGTCAACTACAATCCCTATAATTAAGCAATCCCGCTAATTGTGTTACAATCCCACAAACTATGCTAACAACGTCAATGTCGACGTCAAAATTATACTTTCATGCAACTTAAAGTTGGAGGACAAAACTGTAAAGTCACTCAAATTTCTCTTCTAATCAAGTAATCAACTGAGAGTCACATGGGATTTAACGTCCACAACGACGATTTCAGTCATGTGGAGGCCAGAATTTACATATTTAAAGAAGTTGGGATCCGGATCTTGCTTTTAATGATTGGGAGTCATAACCACGTCATACAAAAGGTTAAGGGGCTTAGTCCTATTTAAAAAAATAAAAAATAAACCATCACCCAACCAATGCCATGTATGCATGTCAAATAAGAAAGAAGATTAGATTATAAATTGTTTAACGTGTAAATTGATCTAGGTGTCCCACTAAGATGTCCTCAATAACTAGTGAATTTATAAGAATTTCAAGAGATTTAGATAGATTTCAACTTAAAAATACACATAACAAACTCTTCTGAAATTTCGCTATTTTTATGAGATTCTTATAGATTCTATGGAAATCTATTTAAATTCATTTGAATTTATCATTAATTAAAATCTCAATTGAAGTTGAAAAAAATTCATGAAAACATTTTTGAGCCTCTTTGGGTTTTTCGTCAATACTTTTAGAAATATCGTTTAAAGAAAGTTTAACAAAACCCAATCATAAATCTAGTTGGTGCTTTATCGACATAATTGTGTGTAGATTTAACTCGAGTATAAGTTGAATCCTATAATTTTCTGTACACAATACAAATAAGCATAAATGTTGTTTGCACTATCTTTATATACAATCTCAAGTTCATTAGATAAGTACATTTTTGTGGAGGTGTATAGAGTGCAATAATGTAATATGAGGTGCTTTCACATGGGTTTAAGTTTGGTCCAAGTTAAATTAAATTTTTTTTTTTTTGATAATCGTGGATGTCCGGGCTAGCTTGCGCGCACCTCGACTAATTCCACGGGGCCCTGAAGTTTACGGCCAGGTACTCACCTCAGTGGTCCTGAGGGGACTCGAACTGGTGATCATTGGAGAGCAAATCCAAGACCTGACCAATTGAGCAACCCCTCAAGGTTCCAAGTTAAATTAAATTTAAGACAAGGTTTCTAAGTTTGTATGGATGAATCCTTTAGGAGACATGTATTTGAGTCTGATTGTATCTACTAGATTGGGATCAAGATGAATCATTGGTTCCAATCTAGCGTTGACGAAAATAGGAATGCGTGATCTATTATTTTAGAACACGAGTTCTTGACTGCAAATTTCAACTCAGATTACAAATGTTGGCATTTATAAGTGAGCTATACGACGGATCCACAATTCCTACCCAGTCATGGACTGAATAAAATGACATTTAGCCCGTGTTTGACATCCATTAAAAAAGACACTATTTTTTCTCAAACTCATTTGTTCGCGTTCGCGTGAAACCCGCAACCATAAGGGATCATTGTACAAGTAATAAAATATGTGAATAAGAGTATCGTTTCCACGAGGAATAAGGTCTAATTTGTAGTTCAATAACTACTATTAAATTTAAAATATGACATCAAAAGAGTTGTGATTTATTTGTTATTTATTCTATGTCTACTCTAAGAAAGTGATAAAAAAATGATTAAACCTAATGTGAATGTTTGTATTGGATTCATGTATCCCCCTATTTCCACTTATTTCAATTCTCAATAATTATTCTATTCAATTCATGCATTTTTGACAATCGATAAAGCTAATATATTAAATGTTCTTTCCCAATATACACCAACCTATGACTAACATGAGACGATCCTATTCCTAATCCTAATTCATATGAAAGTCATGTATGTGGTTTAGATTATCAATAAGATTGCATGTGTGAAAGAGATTATTCCTAATTCTAACTACGCATGTCGATTTTACCACGTTCTAGACTTATTGTGAGTATTCATACACTACAACAAGCAACTAACTATTTAATTGGTGATCAAGTAATAAGTAGTGCAATGGGTATGTAAAATCAATCAAATAATAACACAAAAATACTAAACTGATATCTTGAATTACAATAAATAAAAATAGGGTTCAAACATTCATCCAATACTATTGAAAAACTAGCCTAACATATTTAAAATTAAATTACAAAGGAACAATTGGAAAATCATCACCCGAAAAGAAGAAATAATGAAGAATTAGGAATTTTCCACGTTCTTGATGTGAATCTTGAATCCGGATGAAAAATCTTCAATATCCTATGCAATTCGCCTTGATTCCACATTGTTAGTCATGTTCTTCGCCTTCAACATATGTATAATATAAAGATTTTTAGGTTTAGGGAGGTTCTCCATATGTATCATATTGTTCTCTATTTTTAGGAGTCAAAAATTGGTTGAAAATCACGTTCAAATTGGTTTCCAAAAGAATTCTAATCGAATGAGGAAAGTTGTCTTCGCGCGGGGATTTTTTTGTCCATGCACATCAGTCCGTATTTTAGTCATAACTTTCTCTCCTGATATTAGATTGAGACGATTCAAAGTGTGTTGGAAAGATAACTCAAAGGGATACAAATTTGTTAGAGATATAGTTTTTCCAATTCAAACTTTTACTATACCAAAAATGGCCCTCAATGTTTGGCTAAAAATCTGGAATATATCTTGTGCGATTGAAAATTGACTTTTATAATATTTTGATCATATTCCATTCCTTTTTGAATTTTAATTCCATCTAATTGTCTCCTAACAATTTTCAAAGTATCTTCTTGAGGTCCGAATCAACCATTGAGTATTTGCAATTTAATCCTCAAATTTTGGATTTCGCCATTTTTCCCTACATTTTGCTTCTTTTCTTCAATTATTCATCAAATATCGAGTTTATCTATAAGAAGCAATGTGACACAATTTAGGTCATATTTTTCCAAAAGAACAATAAAATTCTATAGTTTCAAACCCCAAATAAGTGTAAAAAATACACTTATCATCATTTACAACCATACATTTTCATAATAAAATATTTTGCACATAAATTTAATTTTCGATTTTTTAACCACACATTCACCAAAAAGTCCCTATTCCAAAACTCATTTTTCTAAAAAAAAACCCTAATTTGAATGGTTGTCAACATGCGCTTCACGAGCTCGTGCTCGTTTATTGCTCGGCTCGTTACTCATGGGCTGAGCTTCTGCTCGGCTCGTTACTCGTGGGCCGAGCCAAGTTTCGGCTCGCGAGCTCGTCTTTTTTTTTTTTAAGATAAACCTTTTCTTTAAAAAAATTAATTTTAAGATAAACCTTTTTTAAAAAAATAAACTCTCCTCCTTTATCTGGGCTTGAGACTAGTTACTTCAATTTTGAGCGAAGTTAAAAATTGTACGTGAACAACTTGTTACGTGTACAATTTTTTTAAAAAAATTAAAAGGGTATTATAAAATAACATATTTTGATTAATATGGTTAAATTAAGCCCCCGTTTGACACCCATTATTTTGAAGAATGAGTTTTTGAATAGTGATTGATGTAAAGAATGTGTGGTTAAAAAGTAAGAAGAATTTTTGGGTTTATGTGTAATATTATTTTATTTGAAGAATGTGTGGTTAGAAATGAGTACTGTAGAAAAATGAGAATGAGAATGAGATAAAAAATGGGTGTCAAACATGGGCTAAATATACTTACTTGACGACATGCAATTTCGACACATTTATCTTACAGTTGAAAATGACCGTCTTGCTACGCACATTAATGCTACCAAAATATCTTCTTTCAGTCGGCTCATGACCTCGAACAGAATCCTCTGACCAGCACCAAAATAAGACTCCCAAGCAACAGTGCTAACCGGAGGTATTAGTGGGTCTTTTGTCATCGCAGAAACCACTGGCCATCGTTGTTCGTACTTTCGCCAGAATGCAATTACTCATTCTGAACTTTTCTTAATTATTTTGTTATTAGGCATATTATGATTGAAGTAATCAATTAATTCAGCAGGCAATGTATTTAGACTTGCGTCCGATATTTGATTACATGCGGTAGACAAACTACTACTAGAGGAACCACATGCATTTGCATCATATCCATATGAGTTAATGCCTTCGAATAAAATTAATACTTCAGCGTCTTCTTCTGGTAGATCAATGGGAAGAATAGGTACAGAAGGTACCTGATTAATAATTGTACACATTCGTTCTGCATATAATTCATACATTTTACATAAAGTTTATTCTAAATTTCTATAAGTGATATGTATATTAAAAGTTAAAACTCTTGAAATCTGATCAATTACAAATTTAGTACCTGATAAATTATAGGACCATGCTACAAGTACATAATCATTTATATAATACATTACATAATTAACATGTGGCCCGCATCTATCGGTAGTCTACAATTTTTTACTTTTCCACACTTCACATCCACGGTCGGATTTCTTCCACATTGGCCTATGTAATCCATTATGTACAATAATTATGTACATATATATTTATCCTAAATTATATTGGGGTTCTATGATGCATGCTAACGGAAATAACATAGGCAAGTCTTACCAATATTTTCTAAACTTTAATTCTATGAAATATATAATTGAACTAAAATTAGGGTCATTTTTCTATCTATGAAAGGTCTTAAGAATTATATAAAGACGTTCAAATACCATACAACTAGTGAGATAGTAAACTCCAGACAAAATATTTGTAGAATCATAAAAACTTGTTAATTTTTTTTTTTTTATTTTAAATGCTAAAATCCAATCGGATTCAATCAAAACAGTATCATCATCGTTTCTAATATACCTATTGTTATAAAATTCAGCTATTAAATGTTAAAAGTATTCACATGATTTTAACAATAATTAAGTGGAGTTCCATTTTTATGCCCTATGTCACTAATAAATACTTTCGTATTCGTCACCCCAGATTCGGCATAAAATTCATCAAATGCTTGTTTTCTATTAAATGAAATCGTGATATACACTAGTGCATCCCTAATTCTTTAAATTTCATTCTTAATATGCTTTGAATTGTCCTGAACTATTAAATTAAAAATATAGCACACACATCGAATATGAACGAATAACCACCGAAATCGGGTTGCAGTACTCTGCCACAATTTATCGATATCTACCTTATTAATACTAGCGTTTTAAAATGTAAATGAGTGAATTTTACTATCGCAACGATATTCTCTAATAATGTTCATAATAGCGTTATATATGTTGTTAGCGTTGTGAATGAACTCAATAATTTTTAAAAGTAATAATTTTTTATACATACACCAAAGTTGGTCTATGTAGTGTGCAGTTACAGTTATATAACCTCTTTCATTAATCCATTCTCATATATCCGAAGTTAAAGATATAACACCCCCATATTTTTCTAAATCGATAATCAATAATTTCTTTGTATGAATGAAATATTTAATTGTATCTGAACGAAGAGTGTTTCGACTTATCTCAACGTACCTCGGTAGAAGATATTCTTTCATGTACAAGACAAAATGTTGGTTGTCCGCTATTGCTAGAGGCAACTCAGCAGCAGCAACAACGAACTTCACCATTCTCATTCGAGCTTTTTCCTCTGAATACATCCACGTAGAAAGTGGCGTTGTAGAATCGGTGCTTAGACTACCAAATTATAGTTGCGTTTCATCAACAGGAAGAAGCCCGTGTTTGGCCGCATATGCTTTGTAGTGACGGTTGAGGTCGATGGTTCCAATGCCTTTTTGCCATGCCAATCATTGTTGACAGTATTTACATACTGCTTTAGATTCTACAACTCCATCGACCATACGACCTGTTTGAATCAATTTAAAATGATCCCAACATTTTTGCCTTTTTCCCCTTTTTACTTCCCTCTTGCATCGGGAATATCTAATTCTTGTTTATCCTCCCATTCCGCCTCGAAAACATCAACCCCATCCAAATCAATTGGATTACTACCTCTATGAGCATCGAAATCTGGAAGATTTTTCGGGAATAGGAACTTCGTTTAGACCGGCGAATTCATTCTGAAATTGACTTTGCAACGTGATAGATGATTCACCTCTGATACCTAACAAGCCTTTAATAAATGAGCGTGGATCCATTTGTGAATTGATATAAAATGTATAGTAAGTAATAAATCAAGAATTGAAAGAAAGTTGACGTGTAAGATTGTAATTGAAAATTTATCGTGTGATAATTGAAATTGAATATAGAAGTAGAATTGAGAAATGAATATAGACTATATAGTAGTCTAGAAGATATATTGTAAAATCAAAATTATAATGTAAAATGTAAAAGAGAGTAGAGAGTGAAAGTTGTGAAGAAAAAAAAGGGGAATGTTATGGGTATTTATAGGGAAAAAAAATTAAATTCGGTGATCGTTTCAGTCACTGAAAGAAAATGGCAAGCTACTAGTTCGTGGCCCACTTAATTATGAGCCTACGAGCCGGCTCATGTGGGGCTCGGCTCGGGTTCGAGCTCTTCATTTGACGAGCCCGAGCCGCTCGACCCGTTTACCACATCTACATGCGCTTAATGGAATTATAATGTAGAAATTACACCCACACATGCTTTTTAACTTCCCATTCAAAAATCAGGTTTAAAAGTTTTTTGTTCAAAAATCAGGTGATAATCCAACATTTTAATATTAATAATAATATTATCAACTAATTTTACATACCCATTCCACTCCACCTCATCCCCATCCAAACCGTATATCATTTTCATGTCTCCCTTCTCTCTCTATCCACTCCCATCTCTCTTTTCTCTCTGATCGCCGTCACAACCACCATGCGGCGCTGTGAACGGTGCCTTCTCTCTACTCTCTCCGATCGCCAGTCAACACTACCAAATAGCCTTGTTCCCTTCTCTCTCCGATGTGAGATATAAGTGCTACTACGCTGCAAAGCGTTGCCCACAGCAACTAGCATCGCTGCGCAGTAGCCCTCGTCACTGTTGTTGGCGATGACAGTTAGCAATATTCTCTGGAGACAAAATCAAGGCAAGCATCAAGGAGGCATTATTCTCTGGAGACAAAAATCAAGGCAAGCATCAAGGCAATTAGGAGTTGATTAGTTGTAAATATAGAATGTGTAGATATCTTTCCTCGTATAGCTTTTACTGCTGTTGTTAGTACTTGTAACAGTTTCCTATATAATGAAGAATCCTACGCCATAAGCAATCGCTGTGGTTTCACTATTGTCTCTAAAATCCTTTCATGGTATCAGAGCTCTATAGGATTAACCTCCACTCGATTCTATGGCCTCAGAAAATTCTTCTACACTCTCCTTTAATACTATGGTTCACATGGTAACAATCAAACTATCATCCAACAATTTTCTTCTTTGGCGCTGCCAAGTAGTTCCCCTGCTGCAATGTCAAAAATACTATGGATATATTGATGGCTCAACACCTATGCCTTCCGCTACCTCTGATCCCACAGCCCACATCCTTTGGAAGCAAAATGACCAACTAGTCATGAGTCTTCTTCTTTCCTCTCTCACGGAGGAAACACTCTCTGTCGTTATTGGACTGACAACATCAAGAGAAGTCTGGAACGCTCTTGAAACTGCCTTCAGCCACAAATCTAAGGTTCGGGAACTTCAAATAAAAGATGAACTTCATCTCATGAAGCGTGGCTCTCGCAGTGTTTCTGAATACTCTCGAGTATTCAAGGCCCATTGTGATCAATTATCGGCAATGGGACGTCCAGTTGAAGACACTGACAAAGTGCACTGGTATTTACGTGGTCTAGGCCACGAGTTCTCAAGTTTCTCCACCACTCAATTATCTTTAACTCCTATCCCAAGTTTCAAAGATATTGTTCCTAAAGCAGAAAGCTTTGATTTGTTTTCCAAGTCTATTGACAATAATGCAGGTGGCGCCTCTGCCTATTTTGCTCGTTCTTCCTCTGCATCTTCAAACCGAAATGCAAGGCCTAATAATAATCAAGGCAAATATAAAGGGTTCCAACCAAAGGGCGAAAATCGAGGCAAGCAACAATATAGGAGACCTCCTAGATGCCAAATCTGTCGTGAAGAAGGCCATTATGCCACTAATTGTAAGATCAGATACAAAAAATCTGATGCAAACCTTGCTGAAGCACTTGCAAATTGCACCATCAGCAACGACACATCAGATTGGTACACTGATACAGGAGCATCCGCACACATGACTTCTGATGTATCTCAACTTGATAAAGTGGAACCTTACACTGGTAAGGACAGAGTTATTGTTGGTAATGGATCCTCCCTGCCCATCACACACATGGGTTCTTGCTCTCCCACTCCAACTCTTCAATTAAATGATGTTCTTGTGGTGCCAAATTTAACCAAAAATCTGCTTTCTGTCAGTAAATTAACCAATGATTTTCCTTTGTCTGTTTCCTTTACTGACAATGATTTTCTTATACAGAATCTTCAAACTCGAAAGGTGGTGGCAAGTGGTAATCGTGTAGATGGACTCTATGTACTGAAGCGTGGAAACCATGTTTTTTCTACTATTATTAGCAAGCATAATTTATGTAATTCCTTTGACACTTGGCATGCCCGTTTAGGCCATGTATCATCTCAAATAATTTCCATGCTTAATAAGAAAGGTCTTATATCTCTCACCTCTATATTGCCGAATCCATCCTTGTGTGTTAGTTGTCAAAAGGCTAAAATCCATAAACTACCTTTTCCAACAAGTAATAGTCGATCCAAAACAATTTTAGGACTCATACATTGCGACTTATGGGGTCCGGCACCGATAAATTCTATTTCTGGATATCGATATTACGTTATCTTTATAGACGATAACTCTCGCTTTACTTGGTTCTATCCATTAAAGCACAAAGATGATTTTTATCAAACGTTTCTAAAATTTCAAACACTTGTTGAAAATCAGTTCTCAGCAAAGATAAAAAAATTTCAAAGTGATGGGGGAGGTGAATTCACAAGTACCATTTTTCAGTCTCACTTAGCCAAATGTGGTATTCACCATCAACTCTCTTGTCCCTATACGCCCTCTCAAAATGGTAGAGCCGAGAGAAAACACAGACACATCACCGAAACAGGCCTAACAATGCTTTTTCATGCCAATATTCCTCTTCATCTTTGGGTTGAAGCCTTCAGTACAGCAGTTTTTACAATTAATCGCTTGCCCACACCTGTCTTGAATGGGGTTTCTCCATTTGAAATCCTGTATGGTAAGTCTCCCACCTATGCAATATTTCGGATTTTTGGATGCTTATGTTTCCCATACTTGCGAGATTATACTAAACACAAGTTTGAACCAAGAAGTCGTCCATGTATTTTTCTTGGTTATAACTCATCCTACAAAGGATTTCGATGCCTAGATCCTAAGTCACATCGAGTCTTTATCACTCGACATGCTCGATTTGATGAGACAGTTTTTCCAGCATCTTCATCTAATATGCAACCTTCTAATGCACTTTCAGATTGTATTTCTTTTCATGATCCCAGTCCATCCAATTATCCTTTGTCCAGCACTAATTCTTCTGCAGGTTCTCAGCCATTACCATCAGTCACTACATCCAAGCCATGTAAATCATGTGCCTTGGAGTTGAACACATCTCAGAGTTCACCAATATCACTGCCTCATGTGCCTACTCCAATAGCTGAGCAAGTTCTACAACAGCCTCTTATGCCTACTTCACCAATCGAGCCACTTTCAAATATGCAGATTGCGCCAGCTCAGAATTCTACAACAAATCCAAATTCTCATCCCATGTTAACACGTGGAAAAGCTGGTATCTCAAAGTCCAAACATTATAATTATGTTTGCCAAGTTCCTTCATCTCCTTTATTATCATCACTATTAGTAATGAAGGAACCAAAAGGATTCAAGAGTGCCGCCAAATCACCCGAATGGCTAGCTGCAATGGAGGATGAAATTCGAGCTCTCACTCACAACCATACGTGGGAACTAGTTCCTAGACCACCTGCTACTAATGTGGTTGGATCCAAATGGGTTTTTCGTATCAAATATCATTCGGATGGCTCTATTGATAGGCTCAAAGCACGCCTTGTTGCCAAAGGCTATACTCAACTCTATGGACTTGATTTCAATGACACATTTAGTCCAGTTGTTAGAGCCTCTACAGTTCGCATTGTACTCTCTATTGCAGTCTCTCGTGGCTGGAAAATACGTCAACTTGACGTCAAAAATGCCTTCTTGCATGGTCTCCTACAAGAAGAGGTTTATATGGAACAACCACCGGGATATATTGATGCTTCTCATCCAAATCATGTTTGTCGTCTCAAAAAGGCACTCTATGGTTTGAAACAAGCACCAAGGGCATGGTTCCATCGCTTTAGCAATTTTTTAATCAAAATTGGTTTCAATTGCAGCAAAGCTGATTCTAGTTTATTTGTTCATTCATCGAACAATGACATCATCTATTTACTCTTATACGTGGATGATATTGTCATCACATGTAGCAATGTGTCTCTCCTTGACACTTTGATCAACAAGCTACGACAAGAGTTTTCTATGAAGGATCTTGGCAATCTAAATTATTTTTTGGGCCTTGAAGTTACTCATTCTCAAAAGGGAATGTTCCTTAGCCAAGTGAAGTATGCAAGGGATATTCTTATCCGAGCCGATCTCCATGATTCAAAGCCAATTGCAACACCAATGATTGTCTCAAATCATTTGACTACTGATGGTCCTCTCTTTCATTCACCAACAACTTATCGATCCCTTGTAGGTGCATTGCAATACCTCACAATTACCAGGCCGGATATTACACATGCAGTAAATTCAGTAAGTCAATTCATGCATGCACCAAGAGAGCAACATTTTCAAGCCGTAAAAAGAATTCTCAGATATGTTAAAGGAACTCTCCATTTTGGACTCAACTTTAGCCCATCAAACAATCTCAAAATCTCAGCCTTTTCAGATGCTGATTGGGCTGGTTGCCCAGAAACAAGCCGATCAACATCAGGATATGCAATTTTTTTGGGTGAGAATTTAATCTCATGGACTTCCAAAAAGCAGTCCACGGTATCTCGGTCTTCGGCGGAATCTGAATACAGAGCACTGGCACTCACTGCAGCTGAAGTTAAATGGTTGTTAAACATTCTTCATGATTTACAAATTCAACCAACAGAACCACCAACTTTACTCTGTGACAACACAAGTGCCATTTTCATGACTCGAAACCCAGTAGCTCAACGAAGGTCCAGACATATTGATATTGATATTCACTTTGTTAGGGAATTAGTCTGCAATGGTACATTGAAGATTAAACATATTCCATCAACCTTGCAAATAGCAGACATCTTCACCAAAAGTCCATCAAAATCCCTGTTTCTGCAATTTCGATCCAAGCTTCGCGTGTTGCCAACCACGCTTGACTTGAAAGGGGGTGTTGGCGATGACAGTTAGCAATATTCTCTGGAGACAAAATCAAGGCAAGCATCAAGGAGGCATTATTCTCTGGAGACAAAAATCAAGGCAAGCATCAAGGCAATTAGGAGTTGATTAGTTGTAAATATAGAATGTGTAGATATCTTTCCTCGTATAGCTTTTACTGCTGTTGTTAGTACTTGTAACAGTTTCCTATATAATGAAGAATCCTACGCCATAAGCAATCGCTGTGGTTTCACTATTGTCTCTAAAATCCTTTCAACTGTGAGAGCTGCTACAAAGCGACATTCACACCACTGTACACATTGTTGTGCACGACGTTGTGAGCTTCGTCATGCGCATGTTTCCGCTATGATTGGAGCTTGTTGGTAGTTATGGAATTTGTTGTTGGTTTTCTTATCCAATCTGCTTTGGTGGTTTGTGTGGGGTTTGCAAATGATAGCAGCGGTGTTGGTGCTGGCGACAAGGGTAAGGTGGCACAACTCTCAGTTGGTGTCGGTGGTGGATTGAGGTTAGGTGGGGTGGGGTGGGGTGGGGTGGGATGGGGTGGGGTGTTTGTGACCAACAATTTTGATGATTGTGATCAATAATTTGGTTAATTTGTGATCAATAAATAATGTCCCTATAAAATAGATAATTTATGAATAATAAATAATATGTAAACTAAAAAATGTGAGATTGCTATTAAATTTGTAATCGTGACTCACATTTTGTTAAATTGTAACTAGTTAATTTCATAATTTATGAACGAGTAATAACCTCGATCTAATTAATTTTATTATTTGTAATCGAGAAATAACTTATAATCAATAAAATTTGTAATTTATGATCGAAAAATAATGCTCAACTAATTAATTCGACAATTCATGACCAATAAATAAATTGGAACCTATAAAAGTTATAACTTGTGACTTAGTACGTAACTATCACCATAAACAGTATAACATTGTGATCTTAATATATTTAATCAATAAAATATTTTTATTTAATTAATTAATAAATTTTAATTAAGACCCGTTTTATGAAATTTTAACACAAATTTCTTAATTTTGAAATTGTATCTTTTAATTTGACTTGAGCCTACATATAAAACAGAATAAATATAAATCAATGCTACATTTGAGAACGAATCAATATTGTATTATCTAAGAAAAATAACTTAGCTATTGAGACATGCCTCTTCAGGCAGCCTTATAATTTGTTTCACCCACATTATCCGACTGTTTCTTCTCTATAAAGTGATAATTGACTCAAAGTGTACACAAGACTGCTCAGCTGCAAGGAGATTCCCGTTCAATTAAATTGAATATGCAAGGTCAGGTAAATTTTGTCAAGCATCTATCCAAAAGCACAAGCAGGAAACAGGTTGATTTCGTCTCTTAATCTGCAGTGCTATTGAATTCATTCACAGGGCATCCTCGTCCTCTAGCTCATCTGGTACATGCAACTTTTCAATGGCAGCCTGTTACAAAGATGGGAAATTAAATGGAGGTGAAAGCAGATGGAATTAGTTGCTCTTTGAAAAAATAAACCCGTCCACAAGCAAAGGAGATTAATAAGAAACTTGGTCACCTTAATGGCAGCAACATCTGTTGCGGATGGTTTCAAATCCAATGCGAGTCCAAAATTAAGCATGGCTTTGTTATACATATTACGCCGTTTGTAAATCCTACCCATTAATGCATAAATACTGCTCTCACGGGGGGCAAACTCTTTAAGCTCCTCCAGAACTGCTATAGCCCCGTCAAAATTTTCCATGCTCACAAGGATGTTAGCCTTCTGATATAAAGGGAGAGGGTTTTTCTTATCTGCTAAAATAGCCCTATCCATCATCTCCAATGCTTCCTTATTTTTCTGTAAAAGAAGATGCTCAGAAATTATGAAAACCAAAGTAGATCCAAGCAACACTCTACGATTTGATCCAACCTTTAATGTATGTAAAGCTGTCCCAAGATACGTCATTATAACGGAGGAATGCGGATTGATTTGGAAGGCCAGTCGGAAGTGATGCTTGGAGAACTCAAACTTCTCTTGCCGGAGATAAACCATTCCAAGTCCATGCCAGGCATTGTAATGCCTGGAGTCTATCTGAAGGGCACTTTGGTAGCTCTTAATGCCATTCTCGAAATCCTCCAAGGCCACGTATCTGTAAATATAGATAAAAGACCAGTGTAAAATAAAAAAATTGCATGAAGAGTACATCTGACAAAATATATGGTGTCATACTCGTGGCCACAAAGGGTGTGGGCATATGCAAATCTTGAATTTAGTTGCACTGCTCGCTGGAAATTCTTAAGAGCAGTTTCATGATCTTTCTGCAAGCTATAGCAATTTCCAATAGCACACCTGTCATATTATATTAATGAAATCAAAACGCTGAAGCAACAAGTAAACAACGACTTTATAAATTAGTTTTATGCTCTGTAAGAAGCGTAATGCTTTACAAGAATCAGGAACACTCGCTAAGGTACATCCACAACCAACACTTACATGTATGATAAAGACCGCTAAACACCATTTAACTATGTAGTCTATGATGTACGCCTACAGCCCACAATTAGTATCTCAAAATTAATGATAGGAAAAAACAACAGCAATTAGAAGAAAAGGTACCAAGATTGAGGAGCTAAACGGTCGGTGGATATCAGCTCCTGAGCCAGGTAACTCAATTTCATATCTTCCTTCAAATGCTGAAACGTGGAGGTGAAATTAATTCTCAATAGAAAGTTAAAACAAATGGACTGCAGCTAAAAGAACAAGTAGATCATAAAGCAACATAAGAACAGAAAACATTAGCAATTCAACAAGGGATTATATCACATATATATCCAAGACTCAACAGCCATGAATAGAGCAACAATGCCCATTGGTAATATACAAGAAACTCTTAAGATCGAGTATAAACTCTTATAGAGATTAACAAATTCGAAGAAATTCCTTCATTAACTAAATGTACAATCAATATTTTCATAAATTCATACAATATTATTTCACTTATAAGCTGGGGGTTTTTGCAATCTACTAGTAGAAAATAATGCTCCTCCTCAAACAGGAGATTCATATCAATACCACCAAAAACAGAAGGGAATCTAGTTTAGGCAATACAAATGAAAATTAATGCTGTATTAGACATAGATACAAGGCGTTCGGCGAGAGACAATAATTTAGATCTATGTATGTTTTGCATTAGACAGCATAAGAATTCTTGTGATTTCAGACGAAGAATAGAACTTAAAAGAATTATTGTGATTTTGGATAATGAATAGAAATTCCATAAATGGTAAAAACTCACATATAGAACTGTAGAATGTATATCCATTCCTTCCAAACTGTAAAGAGAAGCCAACCGTGCAAGACTAAAGGCACGATCTGCTTCCATATAATCAACCATTTCAAAGTATGCTTTTCCAACCTGTCTTTGAATGGCCATTTATGAAGCCACATGATCAGATAACAGTAAATGTCCAGTGCTAGGAATGTGTTGATGCCATGCATAGAATAAATAAGAATGTCATAACATATTAAATTTACAACATTATACTTAAGTACTACAATGCAGAGAAGTTCATGAAATTGATTGGATTAACACAATTTCTAAATAGATGAGTCGAAAAAATCAACTCAAAGAAAGTTTCAGTCAAAATAATCTATGTAGAAAACAGATTTATATGACAAGCAAAGTTTCAAAGTTTCTTTAATAGGTATCACAAGCAATGCACTATACAGTTCTACTACAGACCAAAAACAGCTGACATTTCCAGGTCTAAATCTCTATGGGTTCAGCTGTTTCCCCTCGTCTTACTTTCCCAAAACCTCAAAAGACAAAATTCATAAATTGCACTTGGTTCATTCTTAAAAACCTCAAACTACTTCAAGGTTCAATGATTGCCTCTTCACTACTTTCCTCGCCAATTTTCCCATCATATTTTATACCCTACTCAAACTGCTACTTAGCACTTCCCTAAATCCTTCCTTAGGTTCATTCATTTCTCGACTCCATATACACTCTTCTCTGAGCTCAAAGACGACCAAAGCAGAGATCCTTCCTCCTCCCCACCCGTGGCACACAAGCACTTGCTGTTTCTCTCTTGTAAATTATGTCCAACATACATGAAAGCAGAAATTAGTTTCTGTATTTCTTATTATGCAAATAACCACAATACATCCTAGTTTATAATACAACCGGGTGAGGAAGAAAGGAAAGGAATCTCCTAAATTAGGAGAGAAAACAATTCACCTAATTACAGTCTACTAACTATGGTAATATTTAAATATGGTACAGGAATAAATAAATTACAATCTTTTAGGATTTCTACACTCCCCCTTAAGAAGTTGGATGACCATGTCCAACCTGCAAATGAAATCATCGAAACTTTGTCGAGGTAGTCCTTTAGTGAATATGTCTGCAATTTGTTCTTTTGTAGAAACATAGGTGATGCAAATAACCCCATCTTAAACATTTTCTTTGATGAAGTGTCTGTCGACTTCAATGTGTTTGGTTCGATCATGTTGAACTTGGTTAAGAGAAATGTTGATTGCTGCCTTGTTATCACAGTGGAGCTTGATTGGAAGTTTTACTGTGACTTGTAATTCTTCCAAGAGCTTCTTTAGCCATAGTCCTTCACATATTCCTTGGGCAATTGCTCTAAACTCAGTTTCAACGCTACTTCTTGTCACTACACTATATTTTTTACTTCTCCAAAGTTACCAAGTTTCCCCATATTAAGGTACAATAACCTGAAGTTGATCTTCTATTGTCTGTTGAGCCTGTCACTCTGCATCTGTGAATACTTCCACCTTCTTGTTCTCATTCTTCTTGAAGAATAATCATTTTCTTGATGAGCCTTTGAAATATCTGAGAATTTTGTAAATCGCTTCCATATGGGTTTCCTTTAGTGAATGCATATGTTGACTTCCTACGCTTATTGCAAATGTAATGTCAGGTCTCGTATGTGATAGGTAGATCAATTTTCCGACTAGTCGTTGATATCTATCCTTCTCAACAAGGTGTCCACTGTCTTCTGTTTTCCTTCCTATATCAATAGGTTTGTTGCATGGCTTGCATCCAAGCATGCCATTTCAATCAGGAGATCATGAATATATTTTCGTTGTAATGCACTAATATCTCTTTTTGATCTTGTCACTTCCATCCCTAAGAAGTATCGCATCTATCCTAGGTCTTTTACTTCAAATTTAGTTGCTAGACTTGTCTTAAGTCTTTCCATCTTAATTGTATCATCTCCCGTTAGAACTATAACATCTACATATACAATTAAAATGGTCTTCTTTCCATTTTCTGATTGTTTGAGGAACATGGTATGATCTGATTATCCTTGCCGGATAACCTTGGCCTTTCAGTACCTTTGCAAATCTCTCGAACCATGTTCTTGGTGACTATTTGAGACCATACAATAATTTCTTAAGTTTGCAGACCCAATTTTCCTCATTCCTTTTACAAAATCCTGGTGGTAAAGTCACGAAGACCTCTTCTAGTTTCCCATTAAGAAATGCATTTTTAATGTCCATTTGTTGAAGAGGACAGTTCAAGTTAGCTGCCAAAGACAATAGGACCCAAATTGTGTTTAACTTTGCCACTGGTGCGAATATTTCTATGTTGTCAATATCATATGTTTGTATATAGCCTTTCGCGTCAAGACGAGCTTTATATCGTTCTATTGTTCCATCAGCTTTGTACTTCACATTAAAGACCCATTTGCAATCAACTGGTTTCTTTCCTCTCGGCCGATCCATCGCTTCCCATGTATCATTTTTTTCTAAGGCCCGCATTTCCTCCATCACTGCTTCTCTCCACTTGGGAACTTTCAAGGCTTTCTGAATACTCCTTGGAATTTTTGTACTGTCAAGATTAGATGTAAAAGTACGAAATTATGTAGATAGAGCATTATAAGATATGAATTTTGAGATAGGGTGAAGAATGCAATAGGTAGATCTATATCTGGAAGAGGGTTTGGAGCTATCATCTGTTCCAATTCTCTTGGTACTTCAAATGGGAGATTTTCCTTTGATTTTGACTTTCTTGAGTAAACTAACATCTCCCCCATCATTTTCTTTTTCTATGTTTCCTATTGAGTTCAAGTTTTCCTTTATACATGGCATATTAGAATAGTATGGTATGACGGTGGGTTCAGTGTTTTGGGTGAGCCTGGAAGGAATATCAAAGTCTAACCGTAAGAACTGATCTTCACTCAAATTCTCCCCCCTGAAGAAAGGGCTTTTGGAAGTAAGGTGTTCTCTTAGTTGTTTTCTTTGCTAAAGGATCATAACATTTATAGCCTTTTTGAGTGGGTGCGTAGAACGCACTTGACACCGGATGTATGGGAGAATTATAAGAAGGGGGAAAGGGAAGAGAAGAAGAGAGGAGGGGAAAAGGAAGAGAAGAAGAGGGAGAAAGAAGGGGAAATTAGGGAAGAAATTCAATTTATTTCATAATCCAACATTATCTTCATCGCATAACCCTCTTCTATAGGGTTTCATAAAATTATAATTAAGTAAAGAAATGCTATAAAAGTTATTAAATCATAATCTAATCATGTTTCCTAAAATACGAATAAAAATTCGGAAACTAAATAATTGATTATCTCCTATGACATTAATTTTTATTCATTCAAAGTTGTCCTGATTACATCACATAGTCTCCTTTATATAGGGTTTTAAAGAACCTTATTCTAAGTAAGAAAATATTGTAAAAGCTAATAAATCAAATCATAATAATGTTTCCCAAAATACAATTTAAAATTGGAAATTATTAAATAAATAAAATCCCTTATAATACTCCATCGGCACTTAATTGCACGATGATCAAGTTTGCTTCGAAGATGGGAATGAACGTGAACAAAGGTAGTACACCTTAATACTTTGAGGGATATGCTAGAGTTCAAGCGAGAAGTAGGAAAAAAATGTTGAATTTTTTGGATAGGTGACACAAAGGAAAGAGTACGACACAGCATTCGATTGATAAGATATGTTGATGTTAAGATGGAATCTCCCCGGAACAGTTTTGGCATATTTGTCGTAAACATTAAGGTATGGGCAACCTCAAGGAGGTGTCTTTTTTACGTTCGGCAACCCCATTCTGTTGAGGGGTGTCAACGCACGAACTTTGGTGGATTATCCCATGTGTTTGTAGATAATCTTGTAGAGTGGTCTTCTTCAGGGCATCCCCGGTCTTCTTCACTATTGAGGTCATGTTCTTGCCAGAGAGGTCATCTCTAAGTAACAATCAATAAGTTTCTTCATCCCTGTTTAGTCTGCCATAGTCGCGTTTTTATTTCAAAGATTTGAGATGAATTTTCTGAGTCTGAATACATCTCCTTAACAGCATCCCACACGTCCTTCCTAGTTGGCAAGAAGATATACGTTTTCCCAATTAACAATGCCATGGAATTTACCAACCACATTGTGACCATGGAGTTTTCGGATTTCCATTTTTGCAAGAGAACAGCAACAGTTGGCTTCTTCGTTTCTCCGGTTAGGTAACCTAGCTTTCCTTTGCCATTAATTACCAATTTTATTGATTGAGCCCATTTCCTGAAGTTTTTTCCATTCAATTTCTCCACCGTAAGTTGAAAGGAAGCATTATCTACTCCAATCGAGGCCATCGTATAATTGATTTCTGCCTCGCTATGTGAGGATTCTGCGGTCATGGAACCTTTACTGTTGACGGGGACATCCGTCATTGATTTATGCTTGCTCTGATACCACGAAAGTAGAAATTATTTTCAGTATTTCTTATTATTCAAATAACCACTATTATTCCAATTTATAATACAACCGGGTGAGGAAGAAAGGAAAGGAATCTCCTAAATTAGGAGAGAGAACAATTCACCTAATTGCAGTCTACTAACTATGGTAATGTTTAAGGGGGTGTTTGACACCCATTTTAGTAGAAAATGTGTTTTTGAATAGTGATTGATGAAAAAATGTGTGGTTAAAAAGTAAGGAGAATTTTTAGGTTTATGTGTAATATTATTTTATTGATAGAATGTGTGGTTGAAATGAAGAAAGAGAAAAAGAATGAGAATGAGAAAAAAATGGGTGCCAAACGGGGACTAAATATGGTATAGGAAGAAATAAATTACAATCTTTTAGGATTTCTACAATACATCAGCGGATTTGGCTTGAAAAATATGCAAAACTAGTATTCCAAAAAGCGTAAAGCCTGACTAGGCATGGAGGCGAAGCTTCAAGCTTTACAAGCTTAAACGAGCCTAAGTGACGCCTAGGCGTAAAAAAGCGTTCTCTTATTTTTAATATTATTTTAAATTTTTAATTGTTTTAAAAATAATTTAATAATTAATATAATACATATCAAACATCTAAAATTATAAAATACTATATTTACTTAATAATTCATATAATTTGTCAATTATACAATTTTCAGGTTTTCGAAATGCAAAAACTCGACTATTTTTCATAATTTCAATTTTCAACTAGACCAATCATACTTAATAGATTTACATGAACTTCATACATGTTTTCGAAGTTTTCAACAAAATAACGAGTCTCAAGATCGTAATTACATATGTAGATAGCATTAGTAGCGTAGCTAATCTTAACTATGTATCGAATAAAGTCATTTTTAACTTTTTACGGATAAAGTCTTTTAAAAACTTGAATTAAAATCAAATGAAAAGTTTTTTAAAAAATAAAAAAATTAATAAACAAATAAAATATTTTTAAAAAACGAAAAATTTAATAAAGCTCGCCTAAGGAAGACGAAAGAGAGGAAGGAAAAAAATTCGGCCATTTAAGAATTGAAAAAGAAAAATGTCTGGGCACGAAACGAAGCGTTTTACCCGAGCTTCGAGCCTAGGCGAACTTTTTAGAACACCAGCAAAATAGTGCAAAGTTTTACAACACGTACATGACTAAGTAAAAAAAATGATTTTTTTTTTCTTTTTAAAATTATAACCGATCAGTCTTACCAAATCCTTTTTTTCATTGCATGGTTTTGTACCATGGTCTAACCTGTTTTTCAATCTGAAATTCCATCTTTTGTTCAGATTCCACCTCTGTAGTACGGACACTTCAACTAGGGTAACATGTTCATGTCCAACACGTGTTAGACACATGTCATACACCGACACTCCTCGAACATTTCACTATAGTCATTTTTCTTTATTTATCAAAAATATTATATATTTTTAACTTAAAGTTATTATTAAATAACAAGCAGGTACTCATATTTAAAAGATTTCAACCAAAAATAAATAAATTAATAACAAGTATAAATTAAATGTATGCTATATAAATGAAGAATTTCAAAGAATGTAATCAACGTGTCATGTCAGTTTTATATATGTATAAAGTGACAGTAAGTAGAAGGTGCAGAATTTTAGGAGGATGTGTAACACACCAACCATGAAATAATGGAAGCGAACTGAGAATTTTACCTGAGAAAGCACCCATCCAGTATTATAATGCTTTTGTGGAAGTTTGATATATGTATCCAGTGCATCCTTCTCCAGCAGAGCATTAAAAATTCAATATATTGTCAGAATATTAATTGCTAGCAATTTTTATTCAAGATCTTACATTACTAAAAGACACACGCACAGTAACTTGGTAAACTAACTTCCAAACAAGAGTGTTACTACCTGGCATCTATAGAGACACGAAAGCCTGTAGCCTTCACCAAGAATCATTAAGAGGCCCAATATTTCAGAAGCACCAGCTGCGACTCTTGAGCTACTCACAACAGCTGGACCTGAAGGGATTGCAGCCCCTTCTTGCTCAATAGGTCTAGCATCACTGCGTTGGGATAAACTGGATGTCGTAATATCTAAACGAGAATCATTATAAATATCACAATGAGTCCCTATAAGAGTAAGATTACTTTGATTAGTGAGGATGCAAACTCAAAAGAAGAACAAAAAAGCATCAGATATAAAATTTATTTTCTATCCATTCTTCCCTTCACTTTCTATATTTTGTAGTTTAATATTATGGTTTAGACCGTCGTATTAAGTTAATTCAACCAATGTCAGTCAATTTTATCAATATCAACTGTTACGAGTTCGAGGGTGTCACACATCTAATGCCCCAAGGCTAAATGCAAAATAAATCAATTTAAAACTCAAACTACTATTGCAAATTTAAGAGCACAAACTAAAGCAACATCACTGGTCCTGTTCCCCCTTTCTTTCCACTGCAGGATGTACATCAAGACCCCACAAATTTTATAAAAACTCGGCCTAAAAGTCGTTGGAGTCGATCCAGGCCACTGAGGGTTTTGCTTTCCATCATTAATTAAATAGCTAATAATTTTCTTTCAAAGTAATGGAAAGACCAGAAATCATAAAAGAAATTCATAATGGATAAGTGAGATCACCTTCATCTGAATTTTCACTAGCCCATGACTGTCCCTTTCGAATTGACACTGATCGTGATACCATGGAGCTTGACTTGTAACCCCCAAGATATTTATAAGAGTGGTTTGTTCCATTCCCAGAAGCTACTGATGCACTTGAATTTGTGTTGACCAGAGATTCTCCACCAAGTCTCATGCTTCGTCGTTGTCTGGAATCAGAAAATAATCTCTCAGATACCTGAATGCAAATGGATTAAAGACTCAGTAAACTAAAACACAAGAAGCATCAACGTTGAATAAGATCAAGAGACATTCAAGTACATATCAAAGAAACAAAGAGAAATGCTGGATGCTGATACAATTAAAGACGTGTAACTGATAAAATCATGTAATATTTAAAGGAAACATAAAAGGAGCAAAATCTGTATGGCGGAACGAGCAAGAAACAAAATCTACAAGTAAATCTAAGCTGTAGCATCATCTCTAAAACTCCGTACATATACAAACATAAAAAATCTAAACAAAATTTGAACAAAGCACCAATTGAACCACAAACCAATTTACTTGAAGCTGCGTACTCTCGACACAAACAATTATAGAAGGGGAAAGTAGGTAAGTGAGTGCAAAAATTATCAAAGTTGGGTGTTGCAAGCAAGTAAACAATAATTGGAAAAAAATATATATATATGTGTGTGTGTGTGTGTGTGTGTGTGTGTGTGTAGTTTACTAAAAGCACATTATTAAGTTGGGTGATTTATATATGTGTGTGTGTGTGTGTGTAGTTTACTAAATGCAGATTATAAAGTTGGGTGATTTTTTAACTGATTGATGACAGTTCTCAATAACAATTAGTTGGTATAAAGGAAAATTTCAACCAAGACAAGGAATTCCATGTTCCTAAAGAAGCAGCCATTGATACAGTAAAATGGTTACATAAACATCCCTAAATGTAATTGATTCTTTTAAGTTTTAACCTATAATACTGTGAAATTAGACTCCTGGCAATATAGAATAACACAACACAAAAATGAGTCTAGCACATATCATTCTATGTACATGTATATATCTATAGGTAGAGTCTGGCAGAATGAGCAATCAAAATGTAGGTAGCCTTTACAGAATGGAGTTCACCAGAACTGCAGCTCCATTATATTTGGTATTTGGTGAACTTACCTCTGGAGAAGTAATTGGGATTTAAAAGTCTCTTCCAGCTAAAATTTTTGGGGAAAATAAAGTACATATACCACCAAAGTTCACTAGTCTGTAATGGACATTTCAAAGATGGACATCACAGAACCCTCCTATAATGACCCACCAAACCCTCAATACTTTTTCAAATGTACTTACATGACTTAAATCCACAGGGAAGAGTTGACAAACGCGCAGACAGCACTTAAATGCTTATGGCATGCATTTGTTAAGTCCTTCACATGCACAACTTTTCACTAATAATTTCTTGTATAATAACCAATTAGTCCCCTAAAGTTTTAATTCAGTGCACCCAATTTGTTAGCAATGCTTTCATATTTACCAGCCAAAATTCATGTGCGCAGACAAACCTAGAGTTTATGACTGAATTGCCCTTAGCTATACATAACATAAATAAAAGAACTAGACAAATTACAAGTGACTTCACTTTCAACTCCCCACCGATACAACACATCAATCTCAGAAAATCAGTGCTGCCTGACTGCAAATGTCACAAGCCAACAACACTAGTTAAACCTCCCCCACCACAACATTGCACAGCTGTCTAAACTTTTACTGACATAATATAAAAAATAAGCATCAAACCAATTCCACCAACTGAAACAATAATATTCAAGAACCCATTACCACTGCATCGTATTAGAGGGTGCACACTAATCACCAAATGAAAACAGAAAAAGAAATGAACAAATTGTAACTGGACAACGATACCTGGAACAGGACCTGGACCAGGTCCGGACAGCATTTATCAGGTTTATTCATTTGATCTTTCTATTTTTCAGCTTCTTGAATATATGAAGAACAAAAAGAAAAAAAGGAAAATGTTGGAAAGTTTCTTATTTCTGTAAGAGAATCACGGCTGTAAATGTGTGAATATCCTAGGATATTTAGTTTCCTTAAAAGTTAGCATTTTTTTTATTTTTCTTTCCTTCTATTCTTCTGCTGTAACTCTATTTATTCAGACATGCACCTATGTTATGATTAATGAGAATTATTTTTCCACAAGTGGCTCTCTCATTCTAGATGGTATCAGAGCAAGATCCTGCTCTTGACCTTTTGTAAACCCTAGTTTCCCTTGGTGGCAAAGGGTTTTCTTCCTTGTTCAAACTCTGCCCTTCTCTTCTGTTGCTGTAGGTGGCTGAAACTCCAAACAAAGCTAAAGTCGAAACCAAATCTGAAACCAGACCTATCCATTCTGAACCATAATGTGTCCAAATTACTAATATACGATTGAATGAGGCTAACTTTCTACGATGGTCACAATCTATCAGGATGTATATTCATTGAAGAGGGAAGATAGGGTACTTGACTGGTGAAGCTAAGGAGCCTGAGAAGACAGACCCATCTTATACTGTATGGGATGCTGAAAATTCCTTGGTGATGGCATGGCTCGTGAATTCTATGGATGAAGAGATTTGCACTAATTACATGTGCTATTCTACTGCAAAGGAACTCTGGGACAATGTGAATCAAATTTGCTCTGACCTTGGGAATTACTCTCAAATTTATGGACTGCAACAGAAGATCAGCAATATTTATCAAGGAGACGGCAGTGTAACAAGGTATTTCAATGTTCTTAAGGGCCTATGGCAAGATCTGGATTTATTGAATGAATACGAATGGAAAATTCCTGATGATTGCAAACACAATCAGAAGATGGAGAGTGCAAGAATTTTTAAATTCTTGGCTGGACTTAATGATGAGTTTGATGAAGTAAGAGGAAGAATCCTAGGGAGACAACCACTACCCCCACTCGGGGAAGTGTTTTCTGAAGTACGACGAGAAGACTGTCTAAGGAGTGTGATGATGAAGAACAAGGAGGTTCAGATTGTGGAAAATTCTGCTCTAGTTGCTGCCAATAATCCTGCCCCTCATGCTGTTGGTAACATAGATTTGGCTACAGCCAATATTTTTGCACAGCAGCCTTACTCTAATCAAAGGAGGTTGGAAGATAAGTCTCGAGCATGGTGTGACTATTGCAAGATGCCACGCTATACTCAAGAAAATTGCTGGAAATTCCATGGAAAGATGGCAAACTGGAAGAACAACAAATCTAGACCCTCTGGCAGAAATCATGCACTCCTTAAAGCCAATGAAGCTAATTTCCTAAGTGCTGAGTAGGTGGATCAACTTCTTCAACTGCTGAAATCTACTTTGCATCCGGTCTTCCTATTGGTTCATTGGCTCAAACAGGTGATAACTCTAGTGCCTATCCTTGTAGCTCAAATCTTGCACCATGGATTATTGATTCGGGTGAATCTGATCACACGACTAGTATCTCTCGGTTGTTTCAATCTTATTCTCCTTGATCTGGTAATAAAAAGATTAGAATTGCAGATGGAAGTTTTTCATCCATCATTGGAATATGTTCTGTCCAAATCTCTGAAAAAATAGAACTCAAATCTGTCCTTCACGTCCCTAAACTTGCCTGTAACTTGCTGTCTGTTAGTAAACTTTCACAGGTCTCTAATTGTCGTGTCATTTTCTTTGATTCCCATTGTGAATTTCAGGACCAACTCTCGGGGAGGATGATTGGCGGTGCTAGGATGATTGATGGACTCTACTACTTCGATGAGACTTTAGTCAACAATAAACAAGCTCGGGGTTTGAGTAGTAGTACTAGATTTGTTTCCGTACGTGAACAAATAATGATTTGGCATTTTAGACTAGGACATCCTAGCTTTCTCTATTTAAAACATTTATTTCCTAGCTTATTTAAAAATTTGGATTGCAATTCTCTTCATTGTGATGTTTGCCACATATCTATAAGTCACCGAAGCACTCATCAATCAAAAACTTATCATTCTTCCAAACCTCTTTATTTAATCCACAGTGAAGTTTGGGGTCCCTCAAAAATCACTACTCCCGGTAAAAAATGGTTTGTTACATTTATTGATTATCATACACGTTTGTGTTAGGTGTATTTGTTAAGTGACAAATCTGAGGTTGCAAGAATTTTTCAGGATTTTTATAATATAGTTGAAACCCAATTCCTAAGAAAAATCAGTATTCTTAGAACCGATAATAGTACTGAATATTTTAACAAATTTTAGGAACGTTTCTCTCAACAAAGAGTATTCAACATCAATCTACTTATCGTGACACCCCACAACAAAATGGCATTGCTAAGAGAAAAAATTGTCACTTGTTAGAGGTTGCACAGGCCTTAATGTTTGCAATGCATGTTCCTAAATATTTATGGGGTGACGCTATTTTAACTACAAGTTATCTCATTAATAGGATGCCAACTTGAGTTTTAAAATACATTACTCCGTTAGATTGCCTAAAAAAAATGTTTCCTACTTGTCGGATAACATCTGACTTGCAACTAAAGGTGTTTGGATGCACTGTTTTTGTTCATAAACCGACCCATCTTCAATCCAAGCTTGATCGCAGGGCCGAAAAATGTGTTTTCCTTGGCTATGCTCCTAATAAAAAAGGTTACAAATGTTTGAACCCTTTGACCAGAAAAAATTCACATCAGTATGGATGCTTTTATTGAAAATCAGTCATTTTTTGGCAATTACTATCTTCAGGGGGAGAAACAAGAAAATGTAGATGAGTTTTGGCAAAACTGCAAGCCTCTTCCCAATATTTTCCTTGACATTGACATCGATTCTTTAAAGGATCAGGAAACCGATACCTTAACAGGTGAAAATAATGGACATCCTAGTCTACCTATACAAGGCATTCCTGATTCACAAACAGGGGGAGTACTATCAAATATTCCCTCATCTGAGCTTCGTGTTTGTACCAGAAGAAAAAATAATCAGAACAATAGAGCTCCTTCAAATCCAGAGCAAGGCCAATCATCATCACCTACACAAGTTGGTCCTCCTCAACATACTCCAGGTACTTCTTCTCTAGATCTTTCTTTTGATAATTCTTCGGATCTTGACCTGCCTAATGCCCTTAGGAGAGGAGTAACCTATACCATACATCCTATTTCCAACCATCTATCCTATCGTAGACTTTTCGATACTCATAAGGCCTTTACTTCAAATGTTTCTCATCTGTTTATTCCAAGAACCATACAGGAAGCACCGGATCACCCGAAATGGAGATTGGCTGTTCAAGAAGAGATGGATGCACTAATTGCTAATGGCACTTGGGAAAACAGGGTATGTGAAAACAGGAAAACAATTGGGAGACATCTTCACAAATGCTCTAAATGGGGTTCGGGTTGATTATTTTGTAACAAGCTGGACGTGATAAATATCTACGCTCCAGTTTGAGGGGGAGTGAATATATTTAGAATAGGAAATAAATATATATATATACCCTGATTTATAAGGATTTGATATAATTAGTCTTCTTCCTAAAATAGGGTTTGTAACTTGTATATATATCTAAGAGATTCATGAATGTAGAATAAGAATTAATTTTTCTTCCCAATTACATGTAGAAAAGGTGTTGGTCTTCAACTAATGAGTACCACTTCATGGAGAGGTGCTCATGGAGGTGGATAGAATCAGCTAGTGTGGTGGAAGGGTGGGTGGCAAGAAGGTGTTTGCATGCTTAAGGGTAGGTGGGTTTCACTTGTTGTGGTGCCTCTTTCTTCTTTCGAATTGAGGGTAACTAGGTCTTTTCCTTATCTCTTACAACACTTGCCAAATATGTTGATATCAAAAGATGAAGAGAATAAACTGATAGCATAACAAGTATTTTTCTTTCAACCTTACCCCAAGAAACTATAAATTCAAACTTAAGAACAAAGAAGACCCTCATGAGTCCAATGAGAAATTCCTGTGAAGATCACCAAGACGACATTCAAGGCTAATGCTAGTGTTTAAGTTCATATAGTGTTGGTGGAGATGAGATTTTGAGGGATTGATAGGTAAATACTTCATTAGTGGGTCAATTTTCCTTCTTTTCCATATTAAGAGTTGTGCTAAAATTTTGGGAATGAACACTTCATTAGGGGGATTGACAACCGAGTGCTCCACCAGTGAGTCATTGGCGTCTTAATCCATCTAAAGCCCTTGATTACCCACAAAAATAAAATCTGGTGATCTGTGGCTCATTCTACTACGTACTTGTTAAATTGTAATTGAATGAACTCTCCTCCCTCACAGGCCTAGGCTCATTGGCGAATCACAATATGTCATATGTTGTTACTATTTTTCATTTTCTCGTGTCATTAATGACTTTCAGCTAGAACCGTGGCCAAGAGAGGGAGCACAAGAGAATGGAAATGATAACAACAGTGGAAGTACAAGTCATAATTCAAGAATCATAACAACGAAACAAAGGAGTGCCAATTATGTAACGATCATTAACAAAATATAAATATAACAGAAAAATTTACAGTCCTAACCTTTCTTAATTTTCCCTCATCCAAAAACTTTCTCCTAGGACCAGGAACAGCAGAGTTCACCACTGATCGTGGAGAATTATCAGCTCCTAATGCTCTCAGGTTTTGGCCATTCAATTGTGCATTTCTGCATATTGGAGGTGGAGCAACACCTGACAACTGCAAGGCATGTAACAGTTTAAGATCAAACAATTTAGCATAACAGTACGAAAAACCAGACAAATCGTGTTTTTCGAAGATATAACTGAATATATAAAGTGCCTTCCTGAAATAGGAAAATCAAATTCAATGAAGTCTAAGAAGAAACAGCATAGCATTATTTCCATTAAGAGTTAAATGAACATAGACTTACAAAAGGAAGGAATTGTTAAGGAAAAGGAAAATGGACAAAAAACATGTCAAAGTGCCATGCTCTATCATTTAGTACATGATTCATATTACTCAAGAACTGAAAGAACAAGACAATAGCAAAAATGGGTAATTTGGAGCAACAGGTTAAAGCTTGATCACATGAATACAATCAAGAAAGAACAACAAATCATGAAAGCAGCTCTGTTTTATTATCAAGTAGTAATTAAACAAATATCAGTTGAAGCCAATGTGATGCACCAACACAGTGAAAAATTATGAAGCTACAGCTTTGACAAGCACCGCAAGCAACTGGACTTCAAATGGTACAAATTTGGGAGATTAAGGTGGTTGAGGCGGTTTTTAATTTTGTGCACTCGTGCATGAGGGAGAGAGAGTGCGAGGGCAATAAGTAGAACCGCAATTGTATCCATCCCTACAAACTTGAACAAAAAGGGGTTTACAAAAAATTATTACCTCCATCCCATAAAGATTGTCATGTTTTCCTTTTCCGTGTGTCCCAAATTATAGTCTTGTTTCTTATTTGATAGTGTAGTTAATATATTAGTTTTCTAATATGCCCCTATTTAATGTGATTCGTCATTGGAACTATAAATTAAAAAAAAATCCATCTTCCATGACATTTATTTATTTGTATTTGGAGTATAAAAAAAAAGCCCAACCATCATCTATTGTCATCGTCTTAAACCATGAGTAAGAAATTGAAAAACCACCCATATCCCCTCAATGTTTAATTACCTTGAACATTGCATTGCATAATTTAATTACCTTGAACATTGATTACATAGGTGTATATCAAAAAAAATGGTAGTAAAATTTATTGTTTCAAATATATTAACTAAATTTTCTTAATTTGTGTGAAAGAAGACTATCTTTATGGGACGAAGGTTGTCACGGGGCTAGATTTCTTACACTAGAAAAACTAGACACCGTGCGGCCTTAACGCAACACAATTCCCGTCCCTACGAGAAAGCGCTAATTCAGCCTTTCGACGCCCCCAAAATAATTCAACCTTGCTAGGCTAAATTACCACAACGTTGAGTATGAGATTTGAAGTAATAAAGACAATATCGAGAAACAAGTAAGTATGGGAGAAAATCTCTCTTTGTATAAAAACTCCACACCAATGTAATCTACAATGTGATCTAAGAATTATATGAATAGCATGAATCCCATAAATTGCATGCCTTCCAACAATTCTCTCAACTCACATATACTACATGAAATTCTAATCTCTAATGTGTAGAAATTACAATGGGACTCCATCCCTATTGATAAGCAAATCCCATGTAAACCTTCTTGGATTTAATGGCCAAGATCAATCCTCATCAATCCCCATCCAAGGGTCCCCATTGGCTACAATTTACCTTAAACCTCCTTAGACCAAGTGGAAGCAAACTTGGACTTTGCTTCTTTGCAAGTGGATTTTCGCTACAAAAATCCCATGGGATTTGTCCCTTTCATAGTCATCAAGTTGAGTTTTGCTTCCTCCCTTGGCCATTCTCTTTCAAGTTGGTTAAGTAACCAACTTAGACAAGTCTTCCCAAAATATCCCAGAATCTGCCCATGGTATTTTCCTCCAGAAAACCATCTGGATTGCTGGGATTTACTGCCCATATCGCGCCCATGTCACTCCCCATGTCGAGCGGCACACGTGCATTGATGTCTTGTGCTACTGCGTGACGACTGCGATCTGTGTCTAGCCATATCCTGGCTGCGTCCTGGGAGCTGCCTACAATCTACCTGCGATGTCCTGGGGAGCTGCAATCTGCAATCACACTGCGATGACTACGTGTTGCGGCTGTGTCGCGATGATCGCGATACACCCGAATTTTCTCGGCTTGACCTGGATATGAACCAGCCACCATGGATATTAGTTATTTCCCCACCATTTTAGGTGACATCCCTATGTCATGCTAGATTTTAGGACATCACCTTGCGATCCGTCACACGAAGGTGGTAATAAATATGCCAATCGCAACATTAGGCAGCATAACCTTTGAAGATAAATGGAATGGTAAATCACTCAACCAATAACACAAAGAACTAAAAAATAGATGATATATAAACAATAATTAAATAGCTTTCATAGGAGAATTGGACAAGTAGAGAATATCAAGGATATGAGAGATCATATGCGTTGATGTTGAACAAAAACCTGTCTTATTCCAATAAATTTGAGGCCAGCTAAATGAATCATTTTTAGCTATTTCATTCTATTCATCACTACATCAACTGGGAGATGCAAGCAGCCACAATCAACGATGTAATGTGGGTTGGGCTGCCCAAGCCCACCACAACAAAATCCTGGCGGGCTGACCAGTCTGGACCAAAACCAAAAAGGTTTGTCCATATATTATAAAACAAAACTTGAACAATTTTATTTTTATTTTTTTTTTATTTTTTATTTTTTTACTATAAAGTGTGAAAATTTATTTTATAATTTTAGCCCATATGGGCATGCCCGAGCAGGCCCACCTAACCCCTCTAACCACAATAGGACATGTAAATTTTGATATTCGATTACTATCAAATAAAAAGCTTAGCAAGTGAAAGATTAATTGTAAGTCCTACTTCTACTGGATTGACTGCTCCAGAATAGTAAGATATTCGTAAGTGGAGCGAATGAAGTAAAAAGGATATTTGTTGCACAACTCAGTCACCCATTAAATTTGGTAGAGGTCAAGAGTGTGCCCAACAATGAGTAAGCTCAAAGAAAGAAAATATGCATAATATGCAGGAACATACCTGTGACTGTGTAGTCATTGGAGGAGTATTATAAAATGAAAAATTAGCAGGACCGCCATTTAGAGGCTGGTTAGAAGCTACTCCATGATAGTTCCGGGAGACATCTTGTACATCATAGCCATGCATATCTTTCAATTGCCTTGGACTAAAATCTTCTACTATTGGACTTCTGTTAGGAACAACAATATGGCCATCGTTTGATGCTTGCAAACTCTTGGAATTCAATTCATCATGCATGTATTGCTTTTCAATGCATAGAGAAGCGGCTTCACTAAAAACTGAAGTTGCCTCTTCAGCTGCTCCTGAGATTATTAAAAAAGTGATAACCGAGTTGAGAAAATAAGAAAGGCAATGGTAGTAGCATTGCACCAGTTAACAGACGTGTGAACAAAGTCAAGATAAATAAGCACACAAATAGAAGACTGAGAACTAAATCTATCATGCAAGCGTATGTACAGACTATGCAGTGAGACCAGGGAGAGATTCTTATAGCTTCTGTGTTTATGGCAACAAATCATAGCATATTCAGTTTGTTTGAAGAAACTACATGGAAATAAATTGTGCATGTTTCAAGAAAATAAAAAATTACATTTCTAAACAGAAACCGCCCTGCTATGGACGTGGAAATGCTTCATTATTTTGGCCTTAGTTCCTTCAAAATAAGAAGTGAAAGGGCAGAGATTTCTAAGCAAAAGTCAAAATTTCTGCTTGACATAAAACAAAAGCACAAAAAGAAAGGCCAGACCGAACTTTCTTAAAAATTCGCATTTTGTGGATTTACTTGTGTATGTAACTACTTCGAATTTCCCTATAATTATCTCTTAAGAGTCATTATAAAGCTAAGACAACCCAACAAGAAAAATCTCATCATCAAGCCCTTTCCTAGAGTTACCAATCACATATTGTGGTTCACAGCTTAAGCGGTGCCCAGAAGCTTTCATATTCACCCCAAGTCTACTCTTTATATCAAGTCCTAACGCAGACTTCCACAGCCTATAAGGCATTAGAGTGATTAAAAGTTTTATAAACCCACCACAAACTCATTTATTGAAGCTGTCTACTTCATATCTTTTATTTTTCATCCCATCTTCTTTCCTTTCCCAATAATAAAATTAATTCATAAAAGATATAAGTGATCATAATCGGTGTATATGTCTTAAGAACATTTCTCTTAATAATTATAACATCACAACCCAGTAAAGCAATAAAACGGCTTTATGCATTTCAGAGTCATAATACTGTATTCAAGTGAATTCAGTTAACAACCTCATGTTATCTACTGAAAATTTTTGCTCACACGCAAATAATATATCCCAATCTTCTTAGTTATCGAATGTTAAAGTGGTAAATTTAAGATCAAAGCTGATGTAGGACCATCCTATTGTAAATAGAATTAGGATTAGATATTCATAATAAGATGTCTAGTTGTAATAAGTTTTATCTTTTATTCTAATATTTTGTTTAGAATATGATTTCTTTTCTTTATTAATTAAAATAGGATTTCTAATTTCTTTTAGATTAGGATTTTAATTTATTTCTTTTTAGAATTTAGTTTCCTTATATTAATAGGATTAGGAAATAGTTTTGCCTATAAATACAAAGGTATTTGATAGGATCCCCTACTGCTGATCTGATGAATGGAGAGAATAGCTTGCTGAAATGAAGAACTAATGCTACCAGTGGGTCTGATGAATGTCAACAGAGAAGGAATTAGCACCGTAAGCGTAGGTAATTGCGGTAACTCGGCCTATGTATTAGTGATTGCTTGTAGAAAAGAAGAATGTAAACTCGGTAATGTAATTTGTATTGAAATGAAAAGGAAATAGAAAGTTGACGAGAACAATTCGAGAGCTTTCGAGAGGCAGGCTCTCCTATGGCTTAGCCAATTTCTGATACTTTTGCATATCTATCTCTCCCTTGCTACTCCTATTTATAGCCTCTATTCCTAACAGATTTCCCTCCATTTGCCTTGTAACCGAAAGCTGTTGCATGTGTACATTCTTCTAGGTGCTTCTCAATCCTTCTAGAACGGATGAGGTGGGTAGGAGCCTATCAATACCCGCCGCTTCGAAATCCACCTTGTCCTCAAGGTGGAAGTGTGGCTCGTCTTCAAAATTTGGAATGAGTTGAACAATTTCTTTGCCAAGAATCCCTGCCACGGTTGATGTTGAAATGAAATACTTAAATCCACTTGAAGTTAAAAATTTCCGGCACCGACCACGCACAATTAGAATGATTTCCTGACAAATTCCATAACCCGTCGCATATATAGAAACTATAAAAGAATTTGGGCTGATGGAATTATTTTTATTCTTATTTGGGTTAGAATTCATTTGGGCCTGCTTTACTAATTCATCCATATTTTCCATGTGTTGGGCCGAGTCCTTAATAAGGCCCATTCCTTGTAGATAAATATGGACGGCCCTGCGACTCCCATATCCCGCATTTCCTCTCCCGCCCCTCTTCGAGAATCAACGGCCGGTGGTATCACCACCTTCCTCGAGTCGTCCCTCCTCTAGACCTTCCACCCATTCCCAAACTCTTACTCGCTTGTACTAATAGCACCCGTGGTGCCCAATTTCCGCACTTGTGTCTGGAAGCGACCGTTCATCGCACCAATTACCAAGCCCTCTTATACCGCTCGATTGTAGATCGGCGTTTGTACGCCGCTTGAGCGGTGGCGGAGTTTTGCTTGTTTCTCCGCCGCGGTTGCGTGAAGAAGCTCTCCGTCGTCTTCCCCCTTCATCGCTTATTCGGGTTTGAAGAGTTTTGGGCTGTAGCTCGGCTTTCGGGTTTAACTTGGTGGTTCGAGCCGCCATTACATTTACCGGCTTCCTCACCGGTGGGGTTTCACAAGTGGCAAAATTCCCCTCCAACACTCCATACGTAGTCGTCGGTAATAGTCTTGAAACAATTTCCAATCTGTCCAGTTTATGGCTTTCAGAAGTTGCCCCAATTTCATCTGATTCCGGCCCGTTTTCAGCCCCGAAGATAGTTTCAGGCGATGCCGTTGCTGGACCTTTTCTCACCATTGCTCGTCGCACTTTTTCTATCGTGTAATCGAGCCTCTCCATTACGTCAGACATGGCCTTCTTAATTTCTGATTTCAGATCGTCTTGTACCTCTAGCAATGGAATTTCTTCCACCATGGAGACCTCCTTCTTGCCAAATCGATCTCGCAACAAACACTTCAATTCCTCCCAAGTTCGAATCGGCCGATGACTTTTAATCCATAAAAACCACTCCCGAGCTTCACCCAACCAACATGCCGTAGCTGCTTCCATTTTTTCCCACTCCGACAATTGATTTCTTCCGAAAATTTCATCAGCTTTCCTTAGCCACCAATCTGGATCGCCATCATAGAATATTGATATGTCTAGTCTACCTACCGAATCCAATCCATAACCCCTTGCCATTGTCCTCAGATCGATGCTCTGATACCAATTTGATAGGAACCCAATTATATGGAAATAATAACTAAGAGTTGGTATTGAATTAATGACGGAATTACAATGAAAATGACAGAACAATTCCAAGGCTTTTGAGAGGCCTTGAGCTCTCCTATTTGGCTTAGCCAATTTCACAATACTTTTGCATATCTATCTCTCCCTTGCTACTCCTATTTATAGCCTCTATTCCTAACAGATTTCCCTCCATTTGCCTTGTAACCGAAAGCTGTTGCATGTGTACATTCTTCTAGGTGCTTCTCAATCCTTCTAGAACGGATGAGGTGGGTAGGAGCCTATCAGTATTGTACACTTTTTCAACAACAATCAATTATTATTCAATATATACAAGACATGATTGTTTAAATATCGTTCTTATTTATTGTATGATTCTTATTACAAAAATTTTATAAACGCTTCCGCACCAAAATTGGTATCAAAGAAAAGAAATTGCCTCAATCTGATGGCTGACTATGGTCATGATGGCAGTCGAACCGTCGACGACAAACGGAGGCTCGACAAACTCGAACGAATACCTTCACAACATCATGCAGATGCTGACTGCGTTGTGCCTTGAAATGAATCGCGAGCCCATGAAGAAGCAAACTGACAAGAATTTGCAGACCTTAACAGCTATGAAGGTTGGTTGCTTCAACAAGATTAAAACACAACAACAGGTGGCTAGAGAGTTTCCTCGAGTCCCAGCTAAGTTTGAATACACACAAGTTATCAAGGATTCTTTTCTTTAACAAAACTCGAGGACGAGTTTTTTTTCAAGTGAGAGAGATCAATGTAGGACAATCCTATTGTAAATAGAATTAGGATTAAATATTTATAATAAGATGTCTAGTTGTAATAAGTTTTATCTTGTGTTCTAATATTTTGTTTAGAATATGATTTCTTTTCTTTATTAATTAGAATAGGATTTCTAATTTCTTTTAGATTAGGATTTAGTTTATTTCATTTTAGAATTTAGTTTCCTTATAATAATAGGATTAAGGAATAGCTTTGCCTATAAATACAAAAGCATTGTACACTTTTTCCACAACAATCAATTATTATTCAATATATACAAGACATGATTTTTCAAATATCGTTCTAATTTATTATATAATTTTTATTACAAAAATTTTATAAATGCTTCCGTACCAAAAGCCATATCAAGAAATGAGTCAAACATGAATTAATTTCAACAATCAACTTCTTAAATCATCTTCGGACTTGAAGTAGGGATCGTAGTTTGTCTAGCTCAATATGTATAGTGGTCAAAATTAGATGATAAAGTAAACTTATGACCCTAACAAACTAATCAGAAAAAATCAACAACAAAAGATTTCAAAATCGCACTAGTACTCTTCATTCCAACCTAATATACATAGTTCTTCATAAGCAGCCCATAATAAAGGATTCATTGACAAAGCCTGATTGAAGTGATGAATAGCATTCTGCCTTCTATCTGTATACCTGAAATAATTATTGGAAATGGATAATAAATTAAAAATCTTGAAGAGTAGATCAGTATATTTAAGCATAAACAGAAAATAAACCCATATCCGCATTGTAGATGAAGCGTCTATTTCCAACAATTTTCACTCTTTTTACAATTTAAAATTTTAAATAGGCAGCGGATCTTGATGTGATTTGAAGTAGAGGATCTTGGTTTGATGCTTAATTCACCCTTCTCTTTGACAGAAGGATTTTGAAGTCTAGATGGTTCGGGAATGTATTCCTGCGAATCATCTTACTCTCTATCTTATTCATTCTCAAGTTCCCATGTCTTTTCCCTTAATATCATTTCAAAAACACGCTCCCTTCCAATATACAGGCGTTGTTTGAGCTATGGTCCTTAATAAGATAGACAAAGGTGACTTGTTTATATAAAATAATGCCCCTTACAAAGCTTTATCCAAGCTCGTCATGATCTTAATTTTGACTCGGATCAGTGAAGTGGACTTGCGAAATGGATAGAGGATTGAATCGAGGATCATAAAATCCTACTAAATAATGATAGTTTAATATCGAAAAATGTAAAAAAGATCTAAGAACAAATTATCAATTACAAGTTCATAATTAAATAGAACCACCAATAAAAACAAACTTTCAATTACTCATAAGGGTCCACAATAATTTTCATGTCAAATTTAAGAGATGAGCATACATAAGAAGCAAAAATGAGAGAATTCAATGCTAAATCGCTAATGTGGGATTTGAGTCACGAATGTTATATTTTATTTTTGTTTGACATTCTTTTTTTTTACTTTCTACATTTAGGATTTGGACTATATTATGTTACTTATTCAAAACAAACCTACCTATTAGTGAAATAAAATAAGCCCAACGCCCTGGCCCAATTTATTGCACTTAAAAAAAGTGCAGTCTAACCTTATTATTATATGGCCCCTGTTTGATTTTGCTAAAAAACATATTTTTAGTAAATTTTGATAAAAAGTGATGAAATGTAAGGTTGAAAAAGTTGATAAAAGTTATCAGTTGCATAAAATGTGTGGTTGAAAATGAGTTAAGAGAAAATAAGTTCGGAAAAAATAGAGGCCAAACAGAGTATGACTGGACCATTTCAGGTCTTATGATCTTAGGATTTGGAACCAATCCTAATAGCGATCCTAGAAGATTGCAATTCTAGACTCGATCCTTATCTTTTGGTCATCTTGAATCATAGAATCGTACAACCTACGATTAGGATTGCAATTTAACTACCTTAGCTTTATTCTCTAAAACAATGTTCTAAAAAGCGTAAAATACGGTTAGACAACATAAAATATGGTTAGGCAACAAGGTTAGACTTTAAGCTTTTTTAGCTTAAGTGGATCTAGGTAAAACTTAGGTATAAAAAAGTGTAAAGCGTGGTTGGCGCCAAGGAAGCTTGGTGCACTTTTTGGAACACCGTCTAAAGCAGAAGTTAGGACTTCTCATAATAAAAAAGATGCCTTCGTTTTTTTCCCTGCATTTCCTTCTGCCATCTTTGAGAAACTTTTGCTATTCTAGTTCCTGAACAATCGATTTCTTATAAAACACAAAATTTCGACAACAAAAGCCATGGCAATTAGAGGTAGCACTAACAACGTTCAACTTTTGTTGTAACACCATTATTCTCTCATGTCTTGTTTCTATTTGTTGCCCACGATGTTGAAAAGTTCAGAAAATGAAACCTTGCAAAATCCGACCACAGACATGGTATTCTAGACCAACCAACCACCAAAAAAATAAAACCCTCGTCCCTCATTTAGACTTGATGATGTGGTATCAGAATGTGTACATCTCTCTCAAGGAAAAAGGCATCCTCATTGGACCAATACCAAGTGACGATGACTGCAAGGTTACATCATTATAGTTTATGTGCAACCTTAATCACTAGGTCGGCACATACTAAACTATCATTTGCATAATTGTACAAATTATCATTACAGAAAAATAAATAAATAAAACTTCATGATTTTCATAGATTTCATTGATCATTCTTCATCTTCAATTTTACTTCATAGAATACTCACTACTCTTCTGATAAAAGAAAAGTCCCATATTACTTGGTATTCGCATTCAAATGGAACCATAAGCCTTAAAAGCAAATTCACGACTAATTTTTATGGATGTAGAAGGATCTCAAAGGTAAAAAGTGGCATCATATTTCTCTAATAGAACGGGAGAGCCCAATCAAAAAACTTGAAGAGTCAGTTCTTTACTGCACTTTCGAAGTTAGCAGTTAATTACCATTCACATAAAATGGAACTTAAATTATGATACATGAGTAAGTCCAATTAACAAGATCCAGTAGATTTTCCCTCTACTGAATTGGGAAAAAGAAAATATTAAATCTTAGGATGATATGTCACCACGTTGTTTTCACAAATTCCTGGTGCATGATCACCAAAGTCCCATACTTCCTTTAATATACATACTAAATCTACTATATACTTCTTTGTCCTTATAACCGAGCTTACAACATACTGTGCAGTTTATAGCAATCTTCAAAATTCTGAAATGTTTTTAACTGTTCTAAAATATGTTGTACTTTCTGGAAGTTCAAATTTGAGTCATAGCTCAACTTTGATAGTTTGTTCGAGAAATCATCACACATAGAAGGGGACATGGATGTGCACCCTCAACTCCACATACAATAACCTAGGGTAATTTTGACATTTTTTTCTTCAAAGAAATGGAGAATGTTAAAGCAAAGTCATCAAATCATTCTTATCATAGAAGGATACTAAGTAATATGATAGAAGGATGGACCACAGGTGACCTCATATAAGGATAGTGCACTGGAGAAGGAAAAAGTAAATAAAAACCTGTAAATAAGGCCGAGAAGGTAATGGCCAGCAGCCCCATTTGGAACCTGCAATTATATGAAACTAACTATGACCACTCCACCTCAACAAAGGAACACAATAACTGATGTTCATTATAGGCAAAAGAAGAGTGGTAAACAGTATCACATAGTTCAAAACTGGAATTAAGGCAATAAAACAAATATTAAAGAAGTTCATACATGCCATAAAATTAACATCAAAGAACAGTGAAACATGTTATATGGTATACCTCTGCAGAGGACTGGTTAGGGGGGCGTAATGCTGCTTCAGCTTCATTCAGAAGATCCATCTGAAAGCATGATAGCGCAAACAAGTAGCGGCATTGAGCCATATGTGTTCCTTCAAACAAGTAAAGACAGAGATAAGCAAAATTAAAGTGAATGTCAATTCAAGCAAGCAGAGAAATAACATAAGAATCAAATTCCAAGGAAGGTGCTCAGACAACAGACGAGTGCTTCTTTTGGGTGAAACCGAGTGGTCTGATCCAGTTAGAAAAAGAAGAGATCATGTCACAACATACCCTTCAAAATGTAGTATGCACTATGTGACTGATTGTTTTGCAAGTAACAGCTGGCAAGCAGCTGCAAATTTGTCTGCATTAAACATGGTACTTCAATAAGGAGACAAAGCTATGATAGTCGAATTTAGTTTACGCCATCGATCTTTATAATAAATTACTAAACAAAAAAATATAAGCACAAACTCATAGACAAATAGACCCAATATCACAATATCTACTATAATACGAAGCATTAACATTTACTTTGTAGAGTAAACAGCATCAACAGGACATCGTCCATCTTTCTCATTCACAAAATGTTATAGCTATGGTAATTTTCTTTATTAAACATATGATTCCACTCTATTAACTACACAGCTTCTACACCCATAATGAGCATCAAAATCCCAAATATTTTTAAAGTGGAATTAAACCTAAGATATGCCTTGAAGTCTACACTACTTATTTAAATGATGCTCATTTATCAACTTTTGGGCAACTCAATCAATATTATCAATACTATGGCGTTACAAATTTCACATAGATGTCTCAGATTCCAATATTTTCCAATTGAAAGTACCAAAAGTTTAGAAAACATGCTTAATTCCCTCTTATTTCAACAATTTATTTCCACTCGCGAACATACATCAGTCTGCTGCGACTGAAATATTTCCTCAGTCATTCAGCAAAACCCAGGATTTAGCAGAAGATAAATCTGTAATCAACACAACGTAACAGCAGAAATACTTGTAAAACTGAAACAGAAGCATATTACAGCAAAAAAAAATCGTCTATTTACATAATTATTTTAAAGATTCTATGTTAAAAGTCAATACCTCGGTGGGGAACTCGGCGCAGAGGCGTTCGCACATGAAAATGGCATTGCGGTACATGAAGTGCCTTAGGCTGTTTTGCACACACTGAGTCAGTATAGCTTCCATTCACACACGTCAAACAATTCCTACTGGCTCTCTCCTTGTTTATCTCTCTCAATACATACAACACTTCAAACCAGTCGATATATACAAATCATTCATACATGTGAATTTTCTGTATATGGTTAAATCTTATTGAGAGATATAGGGAGAGAGAGGGAGGGGAGAGGGTTTTTCTTTCAATTTTTAATTTCAAAACCTGAAGTGAATTGGGAAATTCTGGATTCATGTATGGCACGTGTGACATCTCATTTCAAATCAAATTATGCATGGTGGGAAGTTTTTTTTTTTTTTTCCATTGTAGAGAATTTACATAAACCTACACTTTTTTGTACGTGGAGCAATCAAGTTCCCGACCTACTATTTATTGCACTCATATTTTTAAAAGTAGTGCTAGGTATACAATCATTAGTGGGTTACAACACTTACAATACACTCACATTGGTGGGGCCCACACTAATGTGAGTGTGTTGTAAGTGTTGTAACCCACTAATAATTGTACAAATAGCTTTTTTGTATTTTTAACCTTGTGACGCATGTCCCCAATTAATAAAAAACGTTTATTTGAAGAAACTAGATGTCGAGAATAGGTTAGAGTAAGGGAAAATAAGTTTCATGAACACAGAGACAATCCAACATAAAAAAATCAAGCACTCGAGTTTCATAAATCTTTCAATTTTCTTATTTTATGGCTTCTTCAAATTTACAATTGCATCATGCTATATTTTTTTTCAAAACAACCTCCAAAAGTTGTATGTTTTCTAACATTCAGTTTCGTGATGTTTTGATACCTTCGTGACATCTATACACAATGAAACAACCATATTAGACACTCTGTGACATTTTAATTAAAAAGTGAGAAAGTATGTCACTTTCAAATGGACAACCTTAATTCATATCCAACTCAAAAAATTATGGAGTAATTCTATATCATATTCAAAAGATAACGTGTGACTTTCTTAAAAAAAAAATGAGGCAAAGTATGTCACTCAAAATTCAGTACCTTAATTCATATGCAAGCCAAAAAATTATTACATCAAGTCACTTTTTAATGTGAATCAAGTTTGAATTCAAATTTATATTTGGGTTTTTACAAACACCCGTATTCAACTCTTTACTTGATCTAAAATTGAATTTCCATATATTCTAACTCAATTCAATTTATACAAATGTGAATTTTCATGTATATTAACTCAGAATTTTAATCTAAGGATGAATTTTCATATGTACTAACATAAAAAACCTAAAAAATATCGAACTCATAGTTAAAAAATATTGCCGAAGTTCAAATATATTCAAAAAGTTCATAAATAAGCAAAATAGCTTATAATTACTTTTCTGTTACTGAGTAATTACGAAATCTATAATCTATTACTGAATAATCAAACAAAATTTGAACTATTTGAATCACAATTCAGAAATTACTAACTTTTATATTTCTATTGATTATTTGCAGATTTTGAGAATAAAAATACACAAAATTCTTCGGGGGGAAAATGTAGTTGAAGGAGCCATTGTTTGTAGTTTTGATATGTGATATGATTTTCTATTTTGATTTTAGATTGTTGATAGTTTTGGATTGGGGTTGGGGATAGGGTGTGGAGTGTGCGTGTGGGTAAAGCAGATAATCTTTTCTTTTCTTTTATTTCTTTTTTTTTTTTAATTTAGCCCCTATTTGGGCTCCATTAAAATGATATCATTGGAGAAAGTGTGTTTTGGAATATTGATTTTTTGAAAAATGTGTTGTTAAAAAAAAAACTTTGATTTACATGTAACATTATTTTATGAGAGAATCTGTGGTTGAAAATAAGTTTTTTTTAAAAATACATTTTTGAAAAAATGGAGAGCAAACAAGAGCTTAATTATTTTGATTGTGTAATGTGAAAAATATAAAGTTACTATTTTGTTCTTTTTACAAATATTAAAATGTGGTCAACTTAATTTTGTGGTCAACTAATGAAAATATGGATGGTTTCCATCCACTTATCCTCCAGTGGCACACAATTGAAAGGTTGGAGCCTTGATTGCAATTATCCCTATATGTTATAAACGAAACGATGTAGATCACTCTAGATTGTCATCTCCTATTATATAAACAAATTTTATAATCAAGATAAAGATGAAAGACGGGTGTGTAAGATCTACATATACGTGCATTATTGTCAAGATATTTTCTTTTACTATCCAGTATTTAAGCATGGTGACCGATGAGAAAGTTTCCTCGTATCGATATTTTCCCTTTGGGTAAAATCCTTAGCTACTAGCCTTGCCTTGAAGATTTCGACCTTCCTATCTATCCCTCTTTTCCTTTTATAAATCCACATGTACATTATAGGTTTAACTCCATTTGGTGCATCTTCAAGATCCCAAACCTTGTTGGAATACATAATTTCCATTTTTGAGTTCATGGCAACTTTCTATATGCTCCATTGCTTCCTTAAATGGAGTGGGATCTTCCTCTTGTCCAATAGAGATCACATGATAAGACTCATCATAGAACAAGTATTTAGAAGATAGTCTTACAGCCCTCCCACTACGAATAATGGTTGGTGAAAAATCCATATCTAAAAGAGTCTATTTCTTTCTCTCCAAGAAATTGGGGTTCTTTTGGTACTCTAAATTGAGATAATATCTCATTATCCAATAAGTAGACCTTAAACTCTTGTGATAGATATTCTTAACCTCGATCAGATTGAAGGGCATTTATACTTTTACCTAGTTGTTTCTTAACTTCAGTCCGAAGCTTTTTGAATTTCTCAAAAGCTTGAGACTTGTGAGACATTAGGTATATGTATCATATCTAAAGTATTGCTTTCATATTTTTGTACCATAATCGGTCTATAAAAAAGATAAATCTTCTTTAGCATATAATGAATTGTTTTTATTTTAACAAGTATACATTGTTTTTTCCCAATGAAAAATATAACATCAGTTAAAGAACCTCATTGGGCCACAATTCTTCAAGGGGAAATTACACCATCATCTACTTTTCAACTTCTCATTTCAACAATCACGTATAAAATTTTTTCCTACACACCACACCACCCATCCCACCCTAAACCCTAAAACCATTTCCACCCAAAATTTCCTCATAGTCCAAAATCATCTACTACCACTTCCATTCCCACGGTCCTAAACCAATGAATGTCAGTCGGCACCGCCTTTCTCATTTTCCTCTTCCTCGTCCCTTGTAATGATCTGACCTTGCACCGCAACCGTTATCATATCATATGTACTGTCCACTTTGGGAGGGTCTAGACCCATTTTGCTCCTCAAGGCTTTCTGACGCGTCCCCCATGATTCGAACCCAAGACCTCCATCATATGTGAGACTTAAGTTGAATTCTGGTACAAATTGAGCATTTTTTGTAACGACTCGACCTCGTGCCTGAGCCGTCATTATATCGTATATACTGTCCACTTTGGGAGAGTCTAGGTCCATCTTACCCCTCGCTTCGTGCTAGCTACGCCACTCAAGTGCCTATTTCAGAGACTTGCAGATCGCCTGGCGCTAGGCCTCTATAAAAATTCGATTTTTATTTCAAAAATCATGCTTTTTCAACCCCACTTAGTTCACTAATTTCTCATTCATCCGAAAATAGTTTTCAACGTCCAAATATATTAAATTCATCTACTTCATGAGTAGAACATGATCGACCCTTTTTTTTTTTGCCAAATTCGAGTAGCGGGATCCATCTAAATATTTGGTCAAAGTTTCATAAAAACCAATTTTATAACTATTTTCTAACGCTTGATAAATGGTAAAGTTGATAAAATTTGAAAAAAAAAAAAAATTAATCAAACAAGCACAGTAGAATCACTTAGTGACCAAAAGTTAAGATTAGACATACTATTCCACTTACCAATTGGAGTATGCAGAAACACTGAAACTTTAGTTTCCATTTCCCAGTAAGGTGTTGTTTTTGCTACGAATGAAAGTGATGCGCCATCAAATCAACTACTTTTGTATAGATGCTTAAACCCCCCTTTTCCTGTGGAACATAATTCGAAAATTAAGCTTATTTTTCTCTAATCTTATTTTTAATTATACGTTTCATGAAATTTACTATTATTTTTTTTTTCAAATTTTCAATTATATATTTCATTAATTTTTTTTTAATCAAAATTGACTCAAAATTTAATTTTAAATTAAATCAAACAGGGACTAAAAGTCTTGAGAATCGTCATAAATGGTTTTAATGCTTCAAAAAAGTTATATAATTCAAGAACCTTTGAGAAAACTTTTAGGAAACTATTGACCAAAATACTAGAAAACATGGATAACGAATTGTATATTATTGTGGACTTTGGTGGGGTTTGAACTGAGAAGTAATTTAATGCTTGGCTTCAAAAAATAATTTACATAATTTCGTACTTTAATTCTTATAATACAAGAAAATACATTTTTGTACAATTACCTTCTAGTTTTAGAAATAAGATTTTCATGTATCTTGTTGTATCACATTTCATTTCTCATTTTCATTATTGTACAACATAGGTAGGTACCTTTAATCTTTGTCTACTGTGTTCATCCCACTTTTTGCTTGAAAATCGAATTTTGTCTTCGAAAAGTGGGACCCTTTCTCACCCTTTTTCCAACTAAACAGGAGTGTTCTCCTGCCCCTAGTGGGCAGGAGAACAATATGCTCACCGCTAATGTGGCACGCCACATCAGCAGTTGGCTAAATTAAAATAAATGGTTAATTTGACTTTTTCTTTCTTTAAATACCAATTCAAATTGTCTAAACTGTTATTTCACTTCCCAACTTTTCAACTTTGTGATTTGCCACCCACCCCACCCTACCCTACCCTACCCTACCCTACCCTATCTAGTAATTTCAATCCCATATCGTCTCAACCACCCAAATCTCACAATTAATATGTATAATATTTGTCAACTCATTCACTTACAATTCCATTCACTTGGCAAAAGTTTCTCACGTCTCAAATATTTTGGCATCCAATTTCTCCGGTTCTCAAGTCTCAAGCATTTCGAAGGATTTCTAGTCTTTTGAGGTGATTTTTTTTTTTTTAATAATTTCTCATATTATCAACATTCCGTTAATTTATTATTTAATTTTTCTACTTTTTATTACTTGTTGTACGGATAGATTTACAGAACAATATTGATAGAGAAAACTAAAATTTTGTTAGAAGAAAACTGGAAGTAAACAGTTATGCATGTTCGTACATGGTTGTAGGGATGGCCGGATGGATTCACAGAACAAATATTGAAAAAGAAAATTAAAATTTTGATTGATTCCTTATTATATTTTCCACTGTTTATTACTTCTTTTTTTTATAATTTCTTATTATATTTTCTTGCCTATAAATGTTTGGATATTTTTGAATTGTAAAATCACGGAACAATATCCAAAATGAAAATGAAAATTTTGTTCCTTACTACTAAAAAAAATAAATAGGCCTTAACTTTTCGACTATTTATTGTTTGTTGTAGGGATGGATTCCGAAAGTGTTGACAATGTGTTTTTTCCACAAGTTTTTCTTGGTCAAATACCCAAAGTTGGACAGGAATTTGAGCCGCATGAGGATGCATACAGTTTCTATAATCAGTATGCACGAGAAGCGGGATTTAGTACAAGAATTGCAAATAGTAAGAAAAATAAGAAAAAAAGCGAGACTTATTGGAAATTATTTGTGTGCTCGAAGGAAGGAAAAACAGATGATACTTACCAGAGAAAACATAAAAATCTACTGCCACAGGTTGGGGAAAGAAAATGTGGAAGTACACGAGTCGGATGCAACACTAGATTATCTGTAGTCAAACAACAAACTGAACAGGAATGGGTTGTGAACAAATTTGTAGAAGAGCATAATCATGGTCTTACTACTCCTAGTAAAGTACATTTGTTGAGATCACACCGAACAGTGTCGACCACAAAGAAGGCACTTACACAACAGTTTTCGGAGGCCAACATAGCAACATGCCAACAGATGCGACTTATGGAGATAGATTCGGGTGGTCCATCGTTGGTTGGGTGTGTAGAGAGAAATATCAGGAACTACGAAAGGAATATACGAGTGGAACAAAGTGGCTACAATGCAAATGATTTGATCGAGCATTTTACATTTGAGAAAGAAAAAAACCCAAACTTGTATTTTGATTACGAGACTGATTTGGATAGGAAGTTTGTTCGATTTTTTGGGGCTAATTCGGATTCAAGAAGATCATATGCATACTTCGGCGATGTCATGGTGTTCGACACAACCTACAACACCAATAAGTACTTGATGATTTTTGCCCCTTTTGTTGGAGTGAACCAGCATGGATTGACAATTATTTTTTCTTGTGGATTATTTTGAATTATTTGTTTGGTTATTCTCGAAGTTCCTTGAAGCAATGCCAAATCAATCATCACCGGGGGGTAATCATTACTAATCAAGATGCTGCAATTTCAAAAGCCATATCAATTATACATCCCACGACATTACATCATTACTATTTATGGCACATACTTAACAAGTTTTCAGAGAAGATCAATGCTAGATTATATAATGAACAATATCACAGATTGGTGAATATCATCAAACAATTTGAGACACCTGAGGAGTTCGAGAACCATTGGAATGAGGTAATGGAAAATACACAACTGGACTGCAATGAATGGCTCAGTAACATGTACGAGATACGTTTTCGTTGGGTACCTGCGTATGTGAAACAATTTTTTAGCGCAGGCATATCTAGTAGCTAAAGATCTGCGAGTGGCCACTCATTCATGAAGAAATTCATCAACCGGAAGAATTCGTTGATGGGTTTCATTACTCGTTTCAACAGGGCACTAGTTCATCAACGACATGAAGAGTTGGTTGCTAACCACATCGATCTCACCGAACAACCAAGACTGACATCGGTTAGCATAATGGAACACCAGATGGTCCAAATTTACACAAAAAGTACTTTCATGTCTTTTCAGAAGGAAGTTGAGCAAAGAAATTTTTACATTTGCTCGAAGAGGTTGGACTCCGTCGATGCTAAAGTGTATGGGGTGGAGCGATTTGAGTTGGGAAAGACTTTCGAACGTCAACGTGTACTTACCTATTTCACAAATTCGGATTTCATAGCATGCAGTTGTGGGATGTTTGAGTTTGAAGGTTATCCGTGTCGACATATGCTTAGCTATTTTAAGAAAAAACAAGTTTTGCTTTTACCAGAAAAATACATTCTACAAAGATGGACGAAGAATGCTAAGGTTGGGTCAGTACACGAACATATGGGTGGTTCATTTGTTGACAACGATTACGAGCAATCACTGATGGGACGACATGGGATGTTGTCATACAAGGTTTCTTTGCTAGTCGATGATGCTTCTTTAACAGATGCTCGCAACAACTATTTGTTGGGCGAATTTGATAAGTTGTGTATCAACCTGAAAGAGATCGATAACGGAGGCAACGTTGTCATGAACAAGATTGGAAGCAAAAGTCGCGAAGAAAGTCCCGTTGTAGGTGATCCAAATGCTGTTAGAGCAAAATGGTGCGGAAAGCGACTGAAATCGTCGAAGGAGAAAGCTATTTATAAAGGTAGTAGACATTGTCGTTCATGTGGTGGTCATGACCATGACAAACGAACATGCCCCAATTTACAAAACAGGTAATTATTTTATTTTTTTGCTCATTACTAATGTGTTATGTAACCCATCTAACATTATTTCCATTTTCTCAGGTCAAATTTGGTGGACGAACCATATTATCCCAATTTCGATCACGAGTTTGACGATTTTAGAGAAGACGACATATATACGAGTATTGCTAGTAGCACTTATGACATTGGAGCAAGATGTTTTGATCCGTAGTATCGTTTATATTTTCTAATAATAATTTAGATGATGTAATATTTGCCTTTTATGTTTGTTATTAACATTTGTAAACATTTTCGTTAAATTGCGCAAAAATTGATAACAATTAAATGGCATTGCAAAATCTTTATTTCACATATAAATATTACACAACTTGGAAAAAAAATTATAAATATTACACGCGAAATAAAAGATAAATATTATAAATATTAAATATGAAAGAAAAATATTATACTAATTGTGAGATTTGGGTGGTTGGGACGATATGGGATTGAAATTACTAGGTGGGGTGGGGTGGGGTGGGGTGGGGTGGGGTGGCAAATCACAAAGTTGAAAAAGTTGAAAAGCTAAGAAGTGAAGTAACGATTTAGACAATTTGAATTGGTATTGGAGAGAGAAAAAGTCAAACTAAATATACTCGATTTACATAAACATTATGATAGCAAGAACATCAAGCCTCCAATTTCTTCAACCGCTATTTTGGTCAAAAGATATATTTGCCCTTGATTCATGACGAAGTGAAAAAATATCTTCACTCTACAGTGTTAGGGGAAAAGCATTCAGGGATAAAATGGTAAATATGTCCCCCAAGTGGAGGGCTAAACTGGAAATGGAGGAATCGGGAGAACACTTTGCAGTTAAAAATTCTAGAGATTATTTTAATACATAATCACACTTCAAAGTATCGAAGTTTGCTAAAAATCTAAAGAAAAATGTAAACCAAGTATGAAGACAAGCATCATACTCCCATCAAATTCACGAGGCCAGCAGAGGGAATAGAATGCAAAGAAGAAGAAAATTTTGTACATAAATATCTTGGGACACTAGTCACACTACATATATATGCATGCTATATATTGCGGTCTGCGTAGTTCAAAAACCCGTTTAGGAACATTTTCACAGCATTTCGTGTCCTATTTTTCTATAAAAGTAATATTGTTACATGTTGTGTTGTGTTGTGTTGCGTTTTGTTTCCCGTGCAACTTAGATTGCGACAGCCGAAAAACTATAAAATGTTGGAATTTGGTTTAGAGAATGAAAATAAAATTAAGTATGGAAAGTGACTTTTGTGTCAGTTTCGACCAAATATTCGGACTTAATCTCATAATCAAATTATGAATATAAATAAACTATATTGTTCTACTTGTCGAGTAGATCGTCTTAATATATTTGGAATCTCAAAATCAATTCCGTATAAATGAGAAATTGCGATTCAAAGTTGGATAGAAAAGAGGATATACGGGCTGAAAAATGACTAACTCTATCGCTCGCCTATCACTCGAGCGATGAAGATTGTCACTCGAGCGATGAAGATTGTCGCTCAAGCGACAATCGAGATAAAAAGGTGTTACTGTTGCTCGAATGAGAGCCCAGCGACAGCAAATGCTACGACCTTTGACAAATGTTGTTGAATTTTGGGCGCGGCATTTCACTTACAACACTTCATCTTCTATATATATGACCATTTGGACGTCTATTATGCAACTCATATTATTTTCATTGAGTATTACATCAAAAACTCTTGCAAAATACTCTCCAAAAGTCATTCTAAAACAATTTTTGTGTAGAAAGAAAATTTTGTTCTAAAGTTCGCTGTTACTTGTGGTTTGAAGTGTTTTTACTACAAATTGTATCCGTTGTATCTTGGGAGACAAGTGTCGTAATCCGTTAACACTGTTGCAGGACAATATTATCTTAAGGAGAAAGTGTTATTTCTTGTCCCGAATTTCCTTTTTTTCACTTTGTTTTTCTTCTTCTTACTTTCTTTCTTTCCATTTTCTAGAGTTTAATTACGCTCATACGAATTAAACTTGAAATATTTTCTTTGTCTAAACCACCTTTTACATATACTATCACCCCAACATAAAATAATGATTTGATGGAGAATGCGTGGTTAAAAAATACGGAAGTTTCTAGGGTGTAATATTATTTTATTGAAAAACGTGTTGTTGAAATAAGAAAAGAGAAAAATGTATTTGAAAATAATGAAAACCAAAACAAGGGCTTAATTCTGATGTAGGTTGACGCTTACTCAATATTTTTCCTTGCTTGGGTTGAAATATACATCAACTAAGTTCATGTCCGCTTTTGTCAAAATGGTTCCTGTAATGACATTTATTATGGCAATGCCATTTATGTAAGATAGTTAATATTCAATTTGTTTTAGATAATTTCAAGCTTTAATTCTTATACGTACAATAAAATTAACAGCTTATTCAAATATGAATTAATGATAAAAATAATAATTAATTTATACTAAATTATAATTTTTTTAAAATACGTTTCCACGTCCTAATCTCAAATAATATTATAGGTTGGAGAAAATAAACATGAAAAGCAAGAGTGGAAAAGCTAAGGGATTGTTAACTTTGTGTTTCAATTTTGTGTTTTGAGTTTTGTATTCATATTGAGTTTTGAGTGTCCATTTTGAGATGGTTGAAAATGTGTTCTTTTTCACATTTTGAAAAATTGTTTTCAAAAATAAAAAAAATGAAAATTTCGTTTACTTTCCCCTCCTCTTTGTCTCTCTCGGTGGTGGTTGGCGGTAATTGAAAACACCCAAAACGACAAATGTCGTTTTGGGTTTTCTTTGTAAATTTTTAAATTATTTTTAAAAAAGCGTTTTCGAAAATAGAAGAGAGAACGAATTTTTACTGTTTTGAAAAATCGAAAACAAAAAATAGCCTGAAAATGGTAAAAAAAACACGCTCTAAGTTTTTAAGCATATTAACTTGTCTAGGCGGAGCATTAGTACTAATACTTTACAAGGGGATGCCATTAATTATGTGAAACTTGCGGTCTCGACCTCAGCATAGCACAAAAGCAGCTGGGTGGAGCGTAATTGATTCGCTATATCTATGTGCGGTCAGCCTGTGTTGGTCTTCATGGTTTCTTATTCAAACACGGGTTGGGCACACGTTTCCATATCAATATTCTAGCACGATCATCATGTCCTTGTTCGGTGCTGTTCAATGGACTTCTTTATGTTTCATTATGGAAAGGACTATTTCTAAATGGACGCTCAAGGGAAAGTTAGAGATTTTAAGTATCCTATACGATGTTTATTTTTGAATATTATTAAATATATATGATCATTAATTTAATTTTTATCAACTGATATCAGGGAATTATAGTATTAGGACTATGCCATGTGGTGATGTCTTGGTGTGTGAAACAAAGGGGACCTGTCCTCACATCAGCATTTAGCCCATCGATACAAATATTTGCTGCTGCTTTTGATGTCTCAATATTGCACCAGGAAATTTACCCTGGCAGGTCAGCATCTATTTTAAGAAAATCATTTAAATTTATTTAAGCAAAATTACTATAAGACTTTATAGAAAATTAACTAAAAGCCAGTTAGTCCCGTTGGGATTTCTTTCAGGGCACACCAAATTCTAATTGTTGAACAATCACAACTATTTTAGGTGTTTGCTAAACTTAATAAAAAATCGATTATCGAAGAATTTTACTATCTTGTAGCGGTAAAAAGATGTTTATCAGATTTTGCTTTTAGCTATAATTAATTATTCGTCTGTAATCATTTGAATTTAAGAACTCTTCCACCTCCATACTACCATTGAAACTGTTAGAATTTGGGTGTCACTCGAATTCTTTATTGAAGTATTGAAGAATTCTAATTGAAATGCACGTCAAGGAGAATTCAGTTTGGAATATTATTGGAGTCCTATGTCAAGTGAAAGTTCTATTTTGGAAGTCCATTTGGAATTGAAAATCTGGTATTTGACTTGAAGAAGAAGTTGGATGGAGAAAACAATTTAAAAATAATAAAAAAAATTCGACAGATTGCCTGACACCTCAACGCTGGGCATGGGCACCACAGCGCCACCTGTGCTGTTCGGATTTTTCGCTATTTTCTCCCCTACTTCGTTTTGGACCCGATTTTTTGGCATCCTATTTTATCAACAATTCTACAAAGAGGGTTTGGACGTCCCTTACATGTTCCCTATAAATATCGAGCTCTTCTATACAATTTAATAAGTGTGAGAAAATAGATTACTAAAATATAGGATCTATTGTAATTTCTTTTTTCTCAATTATTCTTAAATCAATAAAATCTCTTAATTCCTCTACCATATTCTTGTCTTTATTATTCTTTTACTTGATCATATACTCCATTATTTTTTGTCATATAAATTCAACATTTCAATCCGATGATTTGTTTCACAATAATTGGTACCAGAGCAATTCTGGTATTTTGGTTGTTTTACAACAACTGGTATCAGAGCGTCATGTTCAGCAGTTCTGCAAGAGTGCAGAACTTGATTTGTTCGAAATTTCTATTCGTGATGACTTCGATGAAGTATGACATTCCACTTTTGGATCGGAGTACTAGATTTTCACTATGCCAGGTTAATATGCGTGCGGTACTCGCACAACTGGATTTGGATGATGCGTTACTGGGAATTGACAAGATGCCCGCAACTTTGACCGCGTATGAGAAATTAAGAAAGGATAATAATGTAGTTTCTCCTATTCTTCATCTATCGAATATCATTCTTCAGGACGTTTTAAAGGAGAATTCAGCAGCTGCTGTATGGTTGAAGTTGGAGCAATTGTGCATGACTAAAAGTCTAAGTAGGTTGAACATTAAGTAACATTCATCTTTATCTATCGAATGGCAGAAGAAGGATCATTGGAAGATCACCTAATTGTATTTAAAGGGATCGTCGCTGATTTGGAAACTTTAGAAGTAGAGTATGATGAAGAAGGTTTGGCCTTGATCCTATTGTGCTCGTTACCCGCTTCGTTTTCTTCATTTAGAGACGATCTTGTATAATTATGATACTTTCACCATAGAGGAAGTATATGATACTTTCTATTCAAAAAAGAAGATGAAACATCTGGTTTCTAAGACCAGAGATGAAGAAAGCCTGATTGCTGATAGACTGATAGTGGTTCTGGAAGGGGTAGATCAAAGTCTAAATTCAGTAATCAGATTTGTAACTACTGCAAGAAGAAAGAACATTTGAAAAAAGATTGTTACAAATTGTAAATAAAGAGAGGTTGGTTGCAAGTCCATATGGGCGCCGTGACGCCACCGGTGATGTTTGGATTTTTCGATGTTTTCTCTCTTATTTCGTTTTGGACTCGATTTTTTGACATCCTACTTCATCAACAACTCTACTAAGAAAGTTTGGACGTCCCTTATATGTTCCCTATAAATATTAGGCTATTCTAAACAATTTAATAAGTGAGAAAATAGATTACTAGAATTATATGATCTATTGTAATTTTTCTCTTTTCTCCATTATTCTTGAGTCAATAAAATATCTTAATTCATCTGCCATATTCTTGTCTTTATTATTCTTTTGTTTGATCATACTTCATTATTTTTTGCCATATAACTTCAACATCTCAATTAGGTGTGTTGTTTCTCAACAATTGATATTAGAGCAATTCTGGTATCTTAGTTGTTTTACAATAGAAACCTAGTCCCTAGAAACTAAATTTCAAATCCCAAGATCACAGATTAATTTTACCTTCATCGTTCAATTTCTGTCATAATTTGAAGAGCAATTAATGGCATTCTTGGATATACTCTTTTCTCCTTCAAGTTTTGTCATAAAGCTTAATCTATAACAGTTACTAAAAGACACTAATCCTACCCAACACCAGAAAGAGAGTACTAGGAAGGATATTAGCAAAAGTAAATAAATCTTTCTTCAGCAGATGATAAGGGAATGAAAAGCGGCCCGATAAGAGATGCATCCCAGGAAGGTTTTCAAATTGCCTTTGCACAGTTCAAATTAAAACGAGTCCCAAGTAATATTAGAGTACACAACAACATGAAACGTTTCATATCCATAATATTACATAGAATAACTCAATGCTAACTTACTAGATGATAAGGAGGAAAATGCTTGCAACATCAGAGGAAGCATTAGGTAGAAGCCTCTCCTTCTAGGCGTATTCTCTTAGGGCATTTCTCTTCTTCCTGGCCATTGGCCTGTGACCAGCTCTCTTTTGCTTCTATCGAGCACCTTTTGTAAGGTTTAAACCCTGTTCTACGAGCTTTTAGCTTTGCGTATCCAAGTCCCATATTCAGGAGTCCCTCTTCTTTGTTTTTACCTATCAAAGTAGCATTATCTTCCACTCCTAGCTTCCTGGAAGAGGTAGCCCACGTCTTACCGTTAAGGTCTAACTGCAATCCATCTTCATCTTTCTGTTGTGAACTTTCTATGTCCTTATTGTTATTTTTCAAATCCCTTTTGTCTAAAGCATGGGGTGGGGAAAAACTTTGTGGCAATACTTCTCTAGAGAAGAGTGCCTGAAAAGCCAGTCGTCCCTGCATATGAAGTGGATAGAGAGAAGGAAAAAAAAGAAATGATTTCACACACACATATTGATAACAAGCATACTTCTATACATATAAAAAAAATACAGTTACCCCTTGAGACACTTCCTTCCAAGAATCACTTATATTGTTGGTGCTTCTACAACGTCGACTAGTGGAGTCAAGAGCTGTATGATTTACATCAGGTTCTTTTGACTCCTTATATTTCACATGCTTCTCTTCTTTTCCTTTTGATTGATTCTCCAAAGTATCTGCCTCTACTTCACTGCTCGAAGGTGTGTTGGATCCACATGAAGAGCGGTCCACCCGCTTTCTGCTTTTTGACTTGTTCAAATCATTCAGCATAGCTGCATCTGCAGTCTGTTCATTTTCAGTAGCAGTTAATCCAACATTTTGCTGTGCACCTTCACTTTCCAAAGAATCTGACAACGACAACGTTGGTGACTTCAAAGCTGAATGCTGTTCTTGCAAAGCCTCAGAACACTCTGGTTCTAGTTGTTGACCGCCTAAGTTGGTGGGATCAGGAGGTTTTTCTCTTCTTTCAGTATTAGCTCCTCTATCTTTACTCATATCCATTGGAACTGCTGATGTTGATGGGGGAGAACATGTAAAGCCCGGGTGAAATGGAGAACAAAATGGGAGTAAGCCATGGGCCGCCCACCATGCCGTTGCAGCTGCTACTGTAGCTGCAGCAATTGCTGCCATACTAGGAGCTGAATTTATCTGCCTTGACTGAAATCCTCCTGCAGGGTGGTCTGCCGGAGAATCCATGTCTGTACATGGCCAGTATGTAGCTGCAAAGCTTGCAGCGGCATGGGCTGCTGGATTTTGTAACAAAGCAGATACAATAAGACTTGAAAACATAGATGACATGTGCAGAGATGATTGGTAATCATCTTGATTGGGGATTGGGTTTGAGATTGGATGGAAACCAGGAAATAGTTGATGAACGGAAGACAATCCATTACTTTGATGTTCAGAAGCAGCAGATGAAGTTGGATTCATAAATAGATTTGGGTGGCCATTAACTCCCCCCATTTGATGAAACATAGGTTCTTGATATTGTATAACTGGGGAAATGTTCTGTGAATTCATTCCTAAGCTTCCATCCAGAATGTGAACTGCAACATGTCTAGGATAGTTCTGAGAGGCTTGCACATCATTGTTCGGAAATGCATCAACATTTTTGGAATGATTCAGCTCATCTGTTACTTCACCTAGTACAGATTTTTCATGTAAAAGTTGAGAATTTCCAATGTTCAAAGTGTTACATAAGCCATAATCCTGAGACAGCTTGCTGTTATCAAATTTGTCTTTCTCATGTCCTTTTTGTTCAATGGTGATATGGGATTCAGTTATTTCATCCTCATTACTTGCCCCTTTAGAGCTCAGGAGAAATTCACTGTATGAGTTTCTAGGTGAAACTGAAGTTGTCAAGGAACTTTTGATTATTGAAGATGGAGAGGTACAAGTAACTGCCTTGAGAAGGGTAACAGCCTCAGAGACACTGCCCTCGTCTTCGTACTGCTTAGTGCTTCCCATCTTTCCATCATCACCATGTTTCTGTCATAACATCACATTACAAGGAGAATATTGTTTATATACATAGAAAAAATAATCAACATCACAGTAATTATCTTGGGAAGAGAAGTAAAATAGAAACAAGAAAAACACAGTAAGTGTAACTAAGAACGTACACATTGAATTATGGAATAAAAAATAAAAAATTTCCAACAGAGAGCAGCATATACCTCATCAGGAACTGGTTCTTTCTCCAAATCCAGCGTGGTTTTATGCACATACAAAGAAGAAACAAGGGACGATGTTTTACCATCCTTCACTTCTGTCTGCGAAGTAGTAGCTCCTGTACTTGTCTTCCTTGGATAAGGATTGCTTGGTTTCTTTTTAGGACGCGGAGGAGGAATTTCAATGTCAAGAGTATGTCCAATTGGAACTCCTTTAATAAGAGCCTCTTTCTCTAGCTGGATTCGTAGAAAACAAACTTTAGATATATAGATTGAATGTATGCAAACAATGTCAAAGTACATAGAGCAAAATCTTGATGTGAAAGAATAATAAATAGTTTGTCATGCGGTATAAATAAATTTTAGGAATTGTTATTCCTGAAGTAAGACACAACTGGGAAAATGCCATTATCCTGGTCAAATATGTTATTATGCGCGAGGATTATAATAGGTTTTCCATGAAAAAGCTTTAGTTTCGATTCAACCTCGTGGACCAACCAGGGACTAAAAGTAAATGAAGTATTCGTTCATTAGGATTTTGAAGTTTAACAAAATCTCAAAATGTCAGCATTGTGGAGTCATGTTTCTCCATTGTTGTCATTAACAAAATCTCAGAATGTCAGCATTGTGGAGTCATGTTTCTCCATTGTTGTCATCCTTTGTCATGGATTTCCAGTAGAGTATGTATATTTAATGGTTAAGTCCAAAAAAAACCAGAATCATTTTCGGAACTAATTACTCCTAAAGCTTCACCTCTCAAGTTCCCAGTTATCTGTTAATCTCATCGCTATCGGAATGAGACAGAATTACATGGTTTTATACAAAATATGAAACCATTATCCACTGCACTTCAGCATCAACATCATGAGGCAAGATTCAATAAGCCAAAAACATTGGCTGATCTGGCCAAACCAGCACCTTCCTTTCTCTGATTGACAAAACTTTCTTGCAAGCTTATTAGAAGTATTTGACTTGATTTGCGGTTCAACCCCCTCCCTCTTCAGGAAAGAGAGGATGAAATTAAAGGAAAAATGATAGCTAATGGGATGACAAAGCAGAGACAAATGTATAGGTGACAGGACCATAATCAATAAGACACCCAGACTGTTTATCAAGTGATACTTCTTTGAACAGCGAGCAACAAAGTGTCATCAAACTATGACATTTATTTAATCGCCCCCTCTGTTTTTCATTTTATTAGGTGGTGATGATAGTCACTTTATTAATTGTTCCAAGATCAACTTTAGTAAAAGAGAACTTTGTAGACTACATGAAAACATAAATCTATTGACAATAACACAATGGTGAGCATTAAAGTAACCGGAGAACAAATGAAAATAAACAAGATCATACTTTTCCTATAGAGATACAAGGGAATATGTCACTGAATTCTTTGCTGGTTCTACATATGTAGAAATTATATGATCCAAGAAAATGATAAACTTAAATAAGATCAATTATTGCACAATGAATATAAATAGCATAGTTCATAATAAGTTAAGTTTTAATCAGACAAATTGTTGTAAACAGTAGTTTATCACATATTACAACAAATCCGTACATCACCAAAAAAAAAAAAAAAAAAAAAGAAGAAAAATGAAGAAAAAAGTAAATCAACACACAGATTTATGTCACATGGCTAAATGAAACCCACATCCGCAGAAGAAGACAATATAAACATAAATGAAAGGTTACAAGGATTTCCAATAGTCTCGCGCTCAAATCTTCTCTAAGCCTAAACTCCATACTGCGCAACTTTTTGTATACGGATCAAAACACCACCAAAAATGGTTGAATACATACCACAAGGCCACTATGGCACTACCCCCCGCCTCCTGTGGAGATCAGTTTTCTTGCTTGTACTGATCCTGCCTTTCATTTCGCAGGCTAAAACTCCTTTTTTCTTCCATGTAAACATGCAAAACATAAATTGGGCCAGGTTAGGCCTCAGTACAAAACATAGCAGCATTAAAAGTGCAACCTCTAAGAATGGTCAAAGTTCGTATCAAGTACTTCAGAACCAATCAAAATTTATGCTGTTCAACGCAGACTTGATAATGCTTAGTAATTAAGTTCTTCTCATCGATAATTAGCTTTTTTACTGTGATATGAAGCAAATGATGTGATGATCCTAAATCCAAACTCTTCCATCTTATCTAAAGTTTATAAGCCAATCAGACCATGATAATTGATAACTATATTTACCAACATATGTCCTCCAACAATTTCTACCACTTCGAAATCCTTTGACACGCTTTAAAACTTTCTTATGACAGTAGAAAATGGTAATAGCCATTGCATGATTCATATCCCCTATAACTGATTGTACATTCTTCTTCTATTTCTTTATTCTTCAAAGGCTCTCATATATCATTCTCTTCACAAAACTCACATAGTGCCATTTCAAGTGTGCCAGCTTCCTACCAAGCTACAATATGTGGAAAATCATGTTAATAGATACTCAAAGGAGCTAGAATTACCTATCAAATAAAAATAGGAGCTAGAATTAACCACAAAATCCCAAATAAGCAGAACCATACTGTAGCTAAGACATCCTCTGCTACCTCTTATGTGCAACATCAACTAATTCAATTATTCTACTGCATCAACTTGAATGGTGTGCTTCTAATCAACATCCTCAGTGGCTGTCTAGAAAAAGAAATCCACCAATTTAGAGTCCTACTATTCCAAATCACCTTCCAACAAAGCCCCAACCTCAAAGCAACTGAAAAAAAATCACTTGCTAATAAATTATTGAAGATCTTGAATTTATAACTAAAGATTCTGCCAGGCTGTCTTGCAGCATCAACCAGATCAAATGGGAATCAAGTAGGATAATTGACATGAACCCTTCCTCCAAGAGAATCAGTCAACTTATTTCCATAATTTCTTCAAATGCTTGTTTTACCTCAGTATAATATTGAAACAAATTTCGCCCTTTTTGCTCAGCCTAATAAATCTTTAACCTCAGTTTATGAACATGTGATATATCCTGTTTACTCGCATATAAATTTTTTAGATAATCCCACAGTTCTTTTATAGTATCACAATGATTAATGACATCGTCAACCGTCGGGTCAAAGGTATTTTGAATTTGATTAAAGAGTTTATCATCCTCCATTAGCCATTTCTTCCGAATCCCAGGATTAGTATCAGATTGTGGAGGTGGGTCATCAGTCAAGTGATCGCCCAAATCCACATTGACACATCTGCGGACAATTCTCTTCCATTGAGCATAATTCCTACCACCCGTTAACTTTCTATTTGAGATTTTTGAGGATGGGGTTACTATGATTTCATTCACCATTTGCTTATCACTTTCGTCTATGATTAAGAAATAACCAGAAAAGACAAAAAAGAAACCAGCTCAAATAAACTAAGTCAATCCAAATAAAAAATAAAAATAAAAACTAACCCACTTGAATTAAGGTCCAAATAGATGAAATCCCAAACTAATTGACCCACTGGAATAAGGCCCAAACTGATATCCCAAACCGATCAAACGACAGCCAAAATCAACCGGTTGTTCCAATTGAATCACCCACAAGAGGAGAAAATCGACACGATGAAGCCAAAGAACCTCTCACATAGATTCTCCTCACTGACCGTCACACACTTTGACAGCGAAAGGTGCCGACCGAAAGGCACACCGAAGCAGAACAAATTGCTCGAACCAGAAAGAACCCAAGTTAGGATCATACGGCAGCCTTGGACGCTCGTTGTAGAGTAGTTTCCACCACCACCGAAGCCTCTTCTGATCTTCACCCTCTAGCAAGTGACCCAGGTAAGTGTTCGTTTATCACCAAGAGTGCCGACTCAAACCTTTGCCACCATCGAGAACAATCCCACAAATTTTTCAGAAACTCTAAAACCCTAATTTAGAGAATTAGACTCTGATACCATGTTGCTTGATTTGGGGAAACCTCAATATTATATTTATTCATCAACGAGTTACATATTCATACATACATGTAGATGATATTTCTCAAAAGGAAATAATCCTAAACTTACACACCTACCATATACATCAAATTTACTCCTAAATTAATGCACACAGTTCATAACAAAAATAGAACTAAATCTCATTAAAGGAAGAACAAGCGATGACTTTCTCAACAAATGAGCAAGAAAAATTTCTAAAAAATGCAAGTAATTCTTTTTCTATCCTGACATACCAAGAAATCTTAATTTAACAAAATATTCTGATTTTCATATTTCGATTGTTCATAAGAAAGGTGGTAGGAGTTGTACTTCGCATTTTATTTCGAAAGTGTTTTCATATCAAATAATCCCCTTCCTATGAGCCTTTAATGCTAATCTGTCTTTTTGTAATTCTCTTCCAAAGTACTCCACAGGAAGTACCTACTATTCCAATGGGAAGTGGATAATTCACAAAGCAACAAGGGCATTTTGAAAGAGTGGTACATGACAACTAGTTGATGTTATGCCCAAAAGGAAACTAGTGGGATCTAAATGGATGTTTACTCTTAAACAAAAAGCTGATGGCAATAGAAAGATACAAGGCAAGACTCGTATGTAAAGGATTTATATAGACTAGAGAAATTTACTCCTAGAATACGCTAGCTCCAGTAGAAAAAAAAATGAGGGAAAATATTGCCTATGCCGCGTGATTCGAAATTCATAATGTAGTCTCCATGGCAAGTTAATATAGATATAGTTTACAAAAATTTTACATTGCTTGGAAGGGAATTCTTTTCAAAAAAATGAATTGAATGGAGACATAATTGAATCTATTAAAGATATTAAAAAAGGAAAAAAAATTAGATGATTAAATAAAAATTTTTGCTGGCTTATGAAATTATTAAAGCATCTATATCACATCAATGAGTGGAGAAGCTATTTAGGCTTGTACTACAAAAAAGGTATAACAATGGTAAAATAAGGGAGAAACAATTCGATTTGATGAAAATGAAATAATGAGACTCATTTATTACCTCCTAAACTTAAACAACCTGGGATTTTCCCCCCTTTAACATGCCCCTGCAAAATTATGGCAACAAGGTATCTGACAGGTCATTTGAGCTTAAGACAGTCCGAATTGTTCATTTGAGCTTTTCGAACTCTAATACCATATTGAGTCCTTGAGTTCCTTCTTAAAATATTAGCCTCATTAAGAGAAATAGCTAAAACCTTATATGTTAATTATTATTTTTTATCTAAGTGATGTGAGATTTTAAGAGGTATGAATCATGGCAATTACTAATTATTCTAGTAAAATATAAGAAGATTCATATTCTAAACAGTATTCCAATTGTTAAAAAGACAGGGAATGACAATAATTGCAAGAATATTAGAACACAGAAAAGAACTATTTCACACTACAGAAAACAGAAGTAACAATATACATATATGAGTAGAGAATGGCATTTAAAAACTTTCTAATGAAAATATTAGGCATGTATTGTCCCTGCTATGAATTTGAGCCATGACCAAGCACAAAGAAGTTCCTTTTTATACCATTACAAGAAAGCAGGAGAAGGTAGCGATTGACCTTTGTAAAAAACTTTTGTGCATGACTTCTGATCTGCACAGCAGTCTTGGTTCCTACATGTTCTGCACACCACGAAATACAAAACAGAAAAAAAGAGGAGAAACAAGTCTCTAATTAAGAGAATATATCCAAGAAATAGATCTCTCGTAAAGGGAAATATCTAATAAATAGAAATCACAAAGGTACATTATCCAGTGATAAAAAAATTTGAACTGAAGCTGATTATAACTAAAAGCATGCTTTAATTGTCTAAAATAGCTTGCAGCAACTAATAAATAGCAAGTCAATCAATAGACATAAAGAGTGAAAGAATAGTGACCTTCTATTCGTTGCCAAGCACGTCCATAGAGCTTAAGAGCCTCTAGAAACCTATTGTGCTCCTCATCTGTCCATCGCTCCCTTTGCTTAGTGATTGTATAAGGTTTCCTTGTCTGCCATTAAAGTAAATTTAATGGCACTTTAAACATGGAGCTGTGACTCAAACTACGAACGAAAAGGACCAGAGAGCATTACAAATGTTAAAATTAAAGTAAAAGGACTGATATAGCCATTGTAGAAGAGACCTTGACAGCAAGTTCTTCTCCAGACGAATAAGGGTCCATCTAAATACTAGACCGGGGGGCCGCTTCAGGTATAGAGTACGCTTTCGTTCATCACTAAAAACCACAAATTAAATAGCTTGGCCGTTGTGGTGGTGTTAATGGACGAAAGCCAACTAAGTACAACTAAAACTGCAAAAGAGAAGAACAAGTAACATAAACATTTGACACAGATCCACCTATTTCCCAATAATCATTTCTTAATCTGATAACTACCTAATTTTTAATTAATGAAAAATATTCATGCATGTAATCTGAAAGAAGTACTAGTACAAGTAGTTAAACACAAATAGGAGTTAATTCCTTATCCAGAATTCTCACCAAAAGGAACCGCCGCATGTTGCCTTAACCTTCCAAGTTCAATCCATTTCAGAGAAAAAAAAAAATCGGTTCAATCAGTAAACATAATTACAATGGGCGAAATTTCATCATTCCTATTAACAATATGCAAGAATAAATGAATCAAACCCATAGATAGGTACCTTCGAATATAGCCATGGGGAAGTTCAGATCTTTATCCAAATCGATCGGAATATTAAGAAGATGTCAAAAATTAATCAATTAATTATAAACGATCACTTTATATGAACTGAATGAACGAGTAGAAGAGCAAAGAAAGATGAGAAGGAGCTGGCAAGTGGCAATGGAGGTTTGATTTTGTTTTTTCTTTAAACAGAGAAAAATTGAGAGCCACAAGTAATTTAATAAAAAAAAAAACAAATTAGGAAATTTGAAGTTTAATTTGAGGCTGAAAGGGGACAAAGCGAGCTCTATGTCAAAAGGATGATGCCATGTGGCATATATTACTGCTCCAGAAGCTCCTTTTCACTTTTTTTTATTATTATTATATATTAGGGAGGATTTGTAAACCCGTTTCTCCACCACAAACTCGGAGTTGAGTCAGACTCACTGAGTTAACGAAAGTTGCACGCGGAACCCACTGAACTAAAACGCCACCTTCGTTTAAAAAAGAAAAAGCTGAGTACACCAATATGTACACAGCCCCCTCACAAGTATGGGGCCACGATTATTTTATTATCATGGCTCCCACCTTTGTTGTGAGGAGGGATGTACACCAAGTACTTCTCGTAAAAAAAATATATTCAACATTACCTTTGTTTTTATAAATTAGTTAGACGTACGTGCAATGTACGTGTCGTAGCGTAGTTGTCTACTTAATAGCGTGGAATGATTTTTGGTCATTTTACACAATTATAGAAACTTAACGAAAGAATAAAAATAATTACCTATTAACGAACATTCTTTTGGTCTCGATACACACATGGAACTTGAAGATGAATTTTGCTGTGTAACAAGAGTAACGTCAGATGTGATGCTAGCAAATGCAACAAGGGCAAAAAGATATTACAAGACATGGAGTGTTTTCATATAATGTCAAATGAATTGGGTATGCGAAAAATTCGGATATTCATTACCAACTTAGTGAATGAACCAGAAGCTAACGGTTAAAAGTATACATAGTAAGTAGTCATTTGATATCAATTATCAACTTAGTGAATGAAGAATACTTTTTGTACGAGATTGTAAATAGGAAGTAGCCATTTGATAAGAAGAAGATGTGCTTATCGCGTTTCCATCAGTTGTCTCCTCTTTGCCTTCTGCATCCCGAGCTTCTTTGGTTGCTGTATTTTCTTCTTGGTGCGGCTTTTTGATCGATGCCATCTCATCATGGGCGTTCAACTCTTGTTCTTTCTTCTCCAATGATAAGGTCACAAAGCGTCCATGGTTTCCAAAGAGACACCCAAACTGTATCACCGTAAGAAAAATAGAAAAACCATCATATGCATAACTACTCAACCTCCTAAATTGATAGCAACTTACAAAACTAAAGCCATTGTTTTAAAAAGCTGCATGAGGCTACGCCTTGAGGCCTGCCTAAGGCCTTTCATTAAACGCCTTGACAGCTATTTTCAAGGTTTATTGCATTAGAAGAATATTTGATAGATGCAAGAATTTGAAATCCATCACATCTATTGCATAATACATGAAATTTCTAAAAACTTATGCCTTACCAGCTATTTTCAAGGTTTATTGCATTAGAAGAATATTTGATAGATGCAAGAATTTGAAATCCATCACATCTATTGCATAATACATGAAATTTCTAAAAACTGAGTAACCCCCAAAATAAAATAAGCACCGAAGTACAAAAAAGTAGGCTGAGCAAATTTTACAGATAAAAACTATACAAACAACTACCTTGTTCGATGTCAAAGTCTCAAATAACAATATGAAAGTTCACCTCTCTAATGTACTATTTCTCGTGGTTATGAAAAAATAGGAAAAATGGTCTCTAAAGAGTACTTAGATTTTTTTGCACATGTAATTGAAACTTCTTCGATAGAAAACTTGGAAGTTTCAACAGAATACACACAAATGAAAAAAAGGGTGTTAAAGTAAATAATAGAATTAACATTGATAATTTATCATATATCCGACAAAGCAAATGATCATATCATACTTATAGATGTCCATGCCAAACGATCCAAACCTAGATTTAGACGAAAACTTATATGCTATTGAAAAACAATCAATTTGGTTTGTGATATAAGAATTATGTTTTTTTTCTTACAATCCATACTTGTAGTAGAAGGAAGATGGTGACATTAAGGAAAAACCTTCAATAGATCTTTCAGAACGAGCTGTAGAGGCCATAAAAAACGTGGAAGTAACCCCAGCAATTGAGACAAAACCAATTCTTGAAGAACTTGTTTCGGTGGAGAGCAAGCTAGAAAAGGTAGAGAAACCAGCAGAAGCTAAATGAAGAGGTAGCAGAAATTGTTGTTGTCCCTGAGAAACTGGAAGCCGAGGGCCAAAAAATCTGAAGAGAAAAGTGAAGCACCTTTAGTTAAAGTATAAGGTGTTGGATGCACGTTGTATTGTTTTCACAATTAGAGATTGATTGGTTTTGCAAGTGGTTTGTTGAGGCTAAAGTAATAAAATTTTTGAAAAAAATAGACATATATTGAAATTATTTGTACTTATCTTGTATCGATATTATATTCTGTATTCCTGATATTGATGTATCCAATCAAATTTCGTATCATTCCTTGTAGCAAAATTAACAGCATATGTACAAGCAAGCTTTATGTATTTTGGATATATACAAAGTTGAATGATTTCACAGTATAAATATACATATCCCTAAAAGCATCGGATGAGCGGCACAAAAGACTTGCAATACAACATAATTGTATGGTGTACAACACAAGTTCGCTAATTGAAAAGACACACAAGAAATGACGAAACCGATAGATTTATATTAAAAAAAATATGAGCAACAACTTAAACGAAGATCTATGTATGGAAAATTTTATACCTGTTATAGATGATCATTTTTGGGAGCGTCTTGAGCTGGCATTTGATCATTTGATGTTTGAACTTATCAATATCGCCATGATTGCTGATTATGAGAGCTAAAGAAAGTGTGCTGAGATGACATCGGTAACTTGTTCATTATACTCTTGGAAGTTGCATACAATAGTTCAAGCATCTCGTCTTCAAATTTAATGAGGCATTTAAAGTTTATAACCTAGGTTTTACATACAAGGAAAATTTATAGACAGGAGAAAAAGGATGCGAAATAGAGTGATTCATTATATTTAACATCGCTTTAATAGTCATTTCTAGGCAGAGTTCTTGAAAAACAGGGTTCAACTCTCAATTTCATCATACGTAAATCAATAATGCACAATATATATCAAGGATATCGCACCTAAGGATAAGTGAGTAAACTCAGAAGGGAAAGTAAACTTAGTTCAGAAGGGAAAGTAAACTCAATTCCAAAGGAATAAAATTTGCCCAAGAAACAAACATTATTAATTGCATAGATTTCCTGTAATCAATATTTGTAACACCCCGAAAATATTAGAATAAAATATATTTATTTTACATGCCATGTCTTATTATTTTGAAAGTTGAAGGATTAAAGTGAAAAATGTTTTAAATGGGTCTAATATTTAATTTTTATAGAGTGGCCAAAAGTATGTCAACATTGGGCTTATTTTGTAACTCGCATTAAATAATGATTTTTGGGCTCAAGAAAATGTAAGGTCCCATTCGGGAGGGATTAAAAGCCAATTAAAATTGAAAATATGGCCGTTATTGGGCCCCACTCGTCTAATAAAAGTCAACAATAACGGCTATATTTTCAATTTTAATCTGATTTTAATCCCTCCCACACAAGCCCTAAGTTTGAATATGTTAAGCCCAATATATTTCAAATCAAAGGAATGTCCTTTACATATATATATATATATATATATATATATATATATATATATATATATATATATATATATATATATATATATATATATATATATATATATATATTAGTTAATAATGTGCTAATTAAGAGATTTATTAGTAGTTAGACTTGTCATTATCCGAATCCAGGATTCCATCATCAGATAAGACTTTCAAGTCAGCCATGTTTAAGCAAAAGTTTATTGTTTTAATAATTAGGTGCTAGAGCAATAAATTCTCTGGAAGTTGTCCACCTTTTTGGCTCTCGGTTGATAAAAGATAACACAAACAGATTTTGTAGAAATCAAATAAAAGTGATTATTTAGTTTTGTTTAAATTGTTAGATCGCATTAAATTAAGATATGTCTTACCCAGTGCAATTAGGAGTCCCAGCTTATTTAAATGTTTCCATGCATGGATAATGATGAATAGATTGGGATGAATCACTTCATATATTCCTTTCACTGCATGGGCACGTGTATGTAGGTACTTTGCAACAAATAAAATATAATATGTATTATAAGTCCTATCACAATCTCAAACGTGTTAGACACTGTTTCGTTTTTTTTTTGGACCTTTGGGGATATACGTAAATCCCAATAAAAGGTCTACATGCATCAGGACTCTTCTTTTGAGTACTATAAATAGAGACACATGTTCAGTGATTGATTTACATTGATTTTTACTCACATTAGCTCATAGACTCATTCGTGCCCTCCACATCTAAAGTCAGCAACCAAGTTGAAAGAAAGTTTTGAACGTGAAAAGCATACTTGTTTCAAAAATCCTTTTGATCTTAAAAGGTAGGATACTACGTGCAAGTGTTTATGTCCTTTCAATATTATGATTTCTTTTACATGGTTTATTTCACGAAATGCTAATAGACCTACGGGTCTTGATGAAATGAAATGAAATGTGAGATCTCCTTCGGGTTTTCTCAAAATGCTAGAGCTTTCGATTGATCTCCGATTGTTCTTGATGAAATGATGGTATGGAATGTTATAGATTTATGTTTTAAGAATTATTATATTGTTTGGGCGCACGTATCCTACTGAGTGTTTTTTTTTTAAAATACTCATTTCTTCAAATTTTAACTTCTCAGGTTAGATCGGTTCAATGTGGATGGTGGCGAAATGGTGCGCGGACTGCCAAATAAAACAATTTCAAGGAATCCATCAGTAATTTTATTTATGTTTAGATATTAGTATTTCTTAAATTGCTATTGAATGTTTAATGTGTTTCATCTAATGTTTTGTAACGATTTAAGTTGGATGTTATGAAGTTTATTATTTATTAAAGTTTAAAGTTTTCAATTAAAATTTTCCGCTTCAATTATGTTCACGAAATGATATTGGTAACACCCCAGAGTTTAAATCAATAAAATTTGGGGCGTTACAATATTTCTATTATATTCTAAGATATTTATATTTGACTAAATTCTATTTCCAAGCTCCCTAATCCCACCCCCACCCAAAAAAATAAAAATAAAAATGCAAGTGTAAAATGATCAAGATTTAATGGTGATAGAAAATGAAATTATAATGCTGTTGAGGAAATAGAACGTAGTCTGACTCTTCTCCAATTGACGACTTCACTGAACATAAGATAAATTAAATTCATCATAATCTATACCTGAATAGAAATAGTAGCTGAAGATGTGACTCCAATATGCCTTGAAAGAGAATAATTGAGGACCACCGATTCCAATTCTGCATCATTCTCTCCCTGTGTAAGTGTTATCATATCAATATGTTAAAGTAGTTCTTGCTCAAATGCATTAACCTCTTTCATTTTTTCCATAAGTGAACCATGTTCATGACTTATCTTCCCTGCATGTACAGAATCATTCCATAGGTCTGGCTTATTCAGCTGGTCCGGTTGAAAACCAATCATAACAAAGAAAAATAGTACTTTAAGCCTCATTGAGGATAAGAACACCAGGTAAAGGTTTTCCATTGAGAAGCTCCAAGCTTGCACAATCTCCAGTCTAGATATGGCTCATCTTGTCAGCCAGTCGTACCTTTTCAATAGAAACAACAGAGTCATTGCCTCCAATGATTGTTGTCACTCCCTTGCTACTAAGCTTTGCCCATTTCTTAGCTGTAGCCTGGATAAGAATAAATAGTTCATGCACTTGATTTCAAATATCTAGGTAACACACGATAGAAAAATAGAATTTATCTAGAGTTAATGAGTTATCTTATTATCTACTATACCAGACTATCCCTCTGAAAAACTTGTCAAATTCCAGATGACTGTTTTCATAGTATCTAGAGCTTCCTCAAACGACTTGATAGTATCAGGTCCAATATCTAATCCCATCCAGCCATCTAGCATTACAGATGCTGGAACAACCTACAGAAATGTTAAGTAACACCTCAGGGACTACTGTACAGAACTCTTGTGACAAAAATCAGCTTGTTGGGGACTGCAGTCATTCCCATTTTTCTCTATATAGATATATAGCACCAAAGTAAGCAATTTATCTCATTAGCTATCTAGTGATTTATTTCAAAACTACAGAAAGTCAAAGTTACAAGGCTCCTCTAGAGCTCAAAAACATTATCAAAATACCAATGAGTGGAAGAACCTACCTTCTTGTCTGCATTAGCAGCAAATTTGTCAGGAACAACAACATCAGAAGGTAGAAAGAAAGACAATTCCTTGGACTTGGCCTTCTCTATGAGTGATATAACAAGACTAAGCTTGTCCTCTTCCACAAGTGAAGATCCCATGGCATGACCTTGTGCTTTATAGAAATTAAAGATCATTCCTCCACCGAGAATGACGATGTCAACCAAGACAAGTTTAAAGAGGAAAGAAAGACAATTGGTCATTTTTTAGTGTTACTCATTGGTTCATGGGAAATGAGATGAAACAAGATGATAGAAGTACAAGCATGAAATTTATTAAATTTGGTCGCAATATGGTACCTCCTGCATGACCCATCCGTCGACCAGGTGGAGTTGTAAGTCCAGCAATGAAAGCAACTATGGGCTTTTCGGTACCACTTTCCTGTTTCAGTTTCAAAAATTAGAGAAGGTAATACACAAGTTCCAACATATTGTAAGCTGCAAGATATCAAGCATTTAGTGATAATCAGACGTTCAGAAACTCTTAAAATCCAAAAAGTGGAAGCCAAGGTGCATTATCTGCCAAAGGTACTGAATAATGCTTAATTAATAATAATTAATGAACTCAACAATGTATTATCACAACTATTGATATTCAAAGAATTCTACATGCATTTTCTAGTACTAAATAATCCTTAATTAATAATAATTAATGAACTTAACAATGTAGTATCACAACTATTGGGATTCATCTACTGACATATCCTCTACTAAGAATCGGGTCTTTCACTTATCTACATTAAAAGTAAAGATGTGCCATAATTACCAAAAGGATATTCTTACTGCCCTGTATGGCTATTATTTTCTCAAGCATCTTAAATTTAGAAATGCAAACAACAAAAACCAGATAAGCATTCTCACCCTTCCCACAAGAATCCAGGTCTGATGGACACGACCGTGTCTCCGTCCCGCATGGAGACACCCACGGTGTCTTCGTGCGATATGGAGACACTGTCAACGTCTCCTTGCTCGTAAATTTAAGGTAGAAAGAACATACCTTTCAGGCGTCGACGGCACTTAGTGCAGAGGCAGTGGTGAACAGACAACGATAGAGACCAGAACTGCTGGTAGCAACACAAAATCAGGGGTTAGAGATTTCTTGCCTAGAGAGCAATTAGGGCGGACATTGGATGCTTAAGCCTGAGAAATCTAGGGAATGCGGGTTATGAAAACAAATGGGGAAATTCTTAAACATAGTTTTGGCTGACGATAGGAGAATCCAACACCTGTCTAAGAAAAACTGTCTCTTTTATATTGTTAGGATATATAAATTATATTATTTATTTACCCTAATTTAATTATAACTTAATTATATTTATCCTAATTAATTTAATTAAGAACCTTATTAGTATACCTCATCGTATCTTTCCTCACCACCACGTCTCTCTCTTCTCCCATGAAACCGTAAGACTAGTACCATTACCTCATCATCCTCCCTCCACTACCACATCTCACGAAGTCAATATTGCCTCCTTTAACCATCGTGATTCCACAAGGATGATTTCGTGGCATCCCTCGAACGTTTTGTTTGTTTTCTTAATTCTAATGCTTATCATATTTTTTAATCATGTGATTTGATTGTTATATTGCAATTTTTTGATAAAGTCTTCTAAATAAGAATTCATTGTGATTCTCTTTAACCATTGTAAGGTAAGAAATTGTGAATTGCACATGAGAGCATTTCTTTACTTGTCCTTAAATATGTATTTCTAAATTTTTCTTTCATGTTCCCCTACTCAATTTTTTTTATCTTTTCTTGTTGCCCCTTGGTGTTGTACTAATCATTTTTCTAAATTTTAATTTAATGCACACCCATGGTAATTATCAACAATGGTATCATTCTTTCACATTGGCCCCTATTTAATATCATTTTTAAAACTCAAATTTTCACAAACTCATCTTCAACTATTTTCTCCCAATAAAATAATTTTACATCCAAACTTAAATTTTTTCTTACTTTTTAACCAAACATTCTTCAATAAAATTGCTTTTTTCTCCCAAAATATATTCTAAAAAAATGGGACTCAATGATGAGTGATGTTTTACTCATTATGTCAATGTCACTTAAGCATTCTCTTTAGTTAATTCTTATGAGTTTTGGGCATTTTAACGTGTGGTTCTAATGTTATGTGTTAGGTGGTTGAAGTGGTAAAAAAGGGACAAAAGAAGCCAAGTGAACGACGAAGAACGAATAAAAAGATGCAGGTATAGTAGCGTCGCAGGGCCACTAGAAAAGCAAAGAAAATGGCGTCGCAGCACCACCAAGCAACAGTAGAAGCAGAGTGTGTAGCACCGTAACACCACCAAAAGGACAGACCATGGCACTGAGACACTAGCTCTGAGGTATCGCCGTACAAGAAAAGAATTTTGATATTTTTAGATTCTTTTCGTGGCCTAATCTAACCATAATTCTACCAGGACTAGACTATAAATATAAACCTAGAGCAACAATTCGGGGGAGGGGAGTGTTCGCTAGATTCATATGCCGCAAGTGCACGGGTCAAGAACAAGTAGTAAAAGTGGACTTGTAGAGTCCAAGTCGATCCCTCAGAGAGTGTGGAATTCAATTCTAAGTTTATCAGTCTCAATTTTAACGAAAAGTACACACAGATTTAAAAACTAAATTTAAAAACCCTAAAATCTATAGTTTAGACTAAAAACTGATAAAAATGACAAATAAAAAGTAAAAAGATGTTGGAATTTACATTTTCGCTTAAGCTATACTTCATTAATGTCAATTCGATCACGTGCAGATGCTAATTATCAAAATACAATAGTTAGACCCGATTTTCCTGTTATAGTTAATACCCCCTCTCGAGGTCATATTAACCCTAATCGGCGTATCTATACTGCATATCTCTATGTCGATACAAACATAACCAACAGCATGAGTTTTTGTGAAAATACTCAACGGATCACATGAGGTAGGTGTGTATCTCTACATCACCTAGACGCGCCTAGTATACTAGACAAACCCATGGCATCAATCATTTCGGTCTATAAATGCAATTATTTCTCAACAATCACATAGATACCTAATTACCACATTTATTGACGTCACATAAACGAAGTAATTTTCAACATGATGATCGATACCCTATTATTTTGATAATCAATGCATAATAAAATTCTAACAAACATATAATCGACATTAATGAAGCATTAGGTTAAACTACTCGATAAATTCCAACAAAAATACTTAGTTCATCATCATATAATCAATAACAAGGAGATATATAACAAATTCATTACAAGTTTGGCGAAATAAATTGAGAAAAATCAAAGTTTAAAGATAAAACCCTTTTGAAGTTTGGAATCGATCTTCTCCCAACTCTTTGCCAAGTCCTTTGTAGTAATCTCCTTGTGCTCTTCACTTTCTCCTCCAAATGAGCCAAGAACAACAAAAAGAGAAGGAAGGAGAAGGAAAAGGAAAAGGAAAAGGAAATGAAGAAGAAAAAAACCTAGAGAGAAAACTAAAAACTAAACAAACTTAAAAAAAAAAAAAAAAACTAAACTTAATTTTTACTAGCCAAAAAAACCGTCCAAGTCTTGTAGTATAAATAGGTAGGATATTTTTGATAACTTAGCAATTAAGTTATATAAATATCTAGGGATATTTGCAATCAAGGTCTCCAATGTTTTGGAGAGTGGCAAAATGGTCCCTCAACTTTGATTTAGTACAATTTGGTCCTTGAATTTTGACCTTCAGTTCAGTTAGGCCCTTTATACATTGCACCTTCAACTTTCAGACTTTTGCATTTCAGTCCCCAACTTCACCATTTTGTTCACTTTTAGTCCATTTTCATCCATTTTCGCTCTGTTCTTCGTCTAATCAGGGCTGCGCCTACAAACATGAAAATTACATAATTATGCGTAGAAATATACTCAATATCATTTCTAATTAAATCCAAAAAAGTGCCAAATAAGTGTGTTTTTACACACTTATCGGGGAGGGAAGGGGAGGATCATCGAGTCGAGAACAACAATTAAAAGGAGGCAAACATGAGCAAGAACAATAAGGAAAAAAAGAATCAAGCAAGGAGGCGTGGAGAACATCAAGGGGAAACTCAATTAAAGCTTCGAAAGAGTTTATCTTTCATTTCTTCGTTATGCTTTCTCATACAAATTGTATAGATTTTATGAATTCCATCATGAACTAAACAATTTATCTAGGTTTGACGTCGCCAAACTTGAGATTATGATTTAATTATGATATTGTTATTTTTGTTTGATTTTCCACATATATTTAATTGTGTGAAATTAATACTTTTAATTACTTGATCAATAATTGAACGAATAAATGCTCGTCAATTCTGGCACTCAAGAGGGGAATTTAGGTGTGTTCATATGATTGACACAACATAGATTTTATGAATTTCGAGAGAAAATATAGGATCTAAGAAACTTACTCCATAAAAGAATCAAGAACTTGATAAATCTTTGACTTTGATTCGGAGTAGAGATATTGGAATCAAAATCTAAGATAAATTTCTAGCTGGGGCTCGAGAGAGTAGAGAGAAATACATTAGGATTCTTATTTTTAAACATGGAAAATTGACTAGATTAACTGGATATAATTGAATCATAATTGATAGTCAGGTGAAATCATTCCCTAGGCCTTTCTTATATTGATTTATTCGTATAAATTACATTCTTTGAATTAGTCACAACAATCACTTTTAGATTAGATAACACTATTGATCACAAACATTCATTCATATGGATAAAGCATAAGCTAAATAATTAGAGTAGTTAGTATAAAATTGAATTACAATCCATGTGAGTTCAACACTCTTAAATCCCATATTATATTACAAAACTTGACACAGTATATCTGCTACAAAATCACGTTGTAGAAAACGCATGACAAGTTTTGGTGCCGTTGCCGGGGATTGTTTAAATTTATTTTTACTAATATTATTACCAAATAGCTTTTGTTTTAATTTAGATTTCTTTATTTTTAATTAGTTTGATGTTCTTGTTTCAGGTTTATGCGAAGATCGAGGAGTGTTGGACTACTACCCATTGATCCTAAACTAGAACGAACTTTCAAATTTTTAAGGAGTATTATGAGAAATGAACTCGAAACAATGACAGAGCAAGCAGAACAAATAGGAAATCAAAATAATCAACAGCGGGCTATATGAGACTATGTTAGGCCAATTGTCATGATAACTACTACGATATTGTATGCTATGCAATGGCTGCAAACAATTTCGAGCTAAAGCCAAGATTGATACATATGGTATAACAGAACCAGTTTGTGGGTTCTTTAACAGAAGATCCAAATGCTCATCTTGGTTCCTTTCTCAAAATTAGTGACTGTCATGATAAATGTTGTTACTGAAGACGCCATCGGACTCTGGTTATTTTCCTTCTCCTCAAGAGATAAAGCTAAAACATGGTTTTCCATATCGATCCATCATGAATTGGGAAGGGTTAGCTCAGAAGTTTCTCACAAAATTTTTTCCACCTTCCAAGGCAGCTCAATTGTAGAGTGAAATTGGAAAGTTCAGATAGTTAGACTTCAAGCCGTTCTATGAGGGATGGGAGAGATATAAAGATCTATTTAGAAGATGCCCTCATTATGGTTATCCAAATTGGATGCAGATACAGACCTTCTACAACGGTTTGAATGGCCAAACACGAACAGTGGTATATCTTGCATCAAGTGACACCTTGTTGACCAAGACTCCAGATGAGGCCTATGCATTGCTGGATGAGATAGCTAGTAACAGCTATCAATGGCCAAGTGAGCATTCAAGTACAAAAAAGTTGTTGGCGTTTATGAGGTGGATCCCATTACAGCCTTGTAGCTAAAATGTCATCTCTCACTACTTAAATAGCTGCATTGACATCACAGGAAACATAGAAAAAATCAGATTCTATCATGGTTGCTTCTACTTCATACCGTAAGAAGGAGCAAGTCCAGTATTTGAATAGCAAAAACTTCAATCAGAAAGGAAACTACTCAACAAACTAGTACCATCCAGGACTGTGAAACCATGAGAACCTCTCTTATGGTAACAATACGAATGTGTTGCAACCACCACCTGGGGTTCAATAATCAGGCATCTAAAGGAAAGCCATTACTGGAGAACATATTAGGAGCCTTCATTTCAGAGACTAGATCGAGGCTCAACAAAGATGAGTTAAGATTTGACAACATCGAGACTTATATGGCCAACTTGGGAGCTACAGTGAAGAATTTAGAGGTGTAGCTTGGTCAGATAGCAACTGCAATACAATCCCAACAGAAAGGAAAATTCCCAGTGACACAGAGGTTTACCTAATAAAGCACTGCAATGCCATCACATTGAGGAATGGAAGAGTAGTTGAAGAAAACAAGCCTAGAAAAGTTGTGTTGCCTACAATGGATCCCATGCTTATGGAGGAAAAGCTAGTTGAAGAGTAAAAGACTGAGGTAGATGCGACAAAAGGGACTCATAAGCCTTACTCAATCTCATTCCTAGATAATCCATCCAATTTGAAGACACAACTACTATTCCCGTAGAGATTTATGAAGAGGAAAATTGATGAGCAGCTTGCAAAATTCCTGGAGGTTTTTAAGAAAATCCACATCAACATTCCTTTTGCAGATGTCTTGGCCAAAATTCCTAACTTTACCAAGTTCCTAAAGGAAGTGATGTCAAGGAAGAGAAAGTTGGAGGAGTTCGAGACAGTAAAGTTGGCAACTGACAGAGGAATGTAGTACAATTCTCCAAAAGAAGCTCCCATAGAAATTGTGGAGTCTACCATTGATAAAGCTTTGTATGATTTGGGGGCTAACATCAATCTAATGCCCATCTCCTTATTTAAGAAGTTGGATCTTGGATAGGTGAAGCCGATTACCATCTTATTGCAACTGGCAGATATATTCATCACAAACCCATAGGGAATTATAGAATCTGTATTGGTAAAGGTCTATAAGTTCATCTTTCTGGTGGACTTTGTGGTGTTGGGCCTGGAAGAGGATGAGAAGTTACCATTGATTCTTGGTCGACCATTTCTGGCTGCTGGAAGAGCATTGATTCATGTACAAGAAAAAGTTGACACTACGGGTTAATGAAGAGGAAGTAAATTTTAACATCTATCAAGCAAAGAAACCTCCAGAAAAAGTTGACAATTGTAATATGATCTAATCAGTTGAAGCCGTTGTAGGTAATAGAGGAAAAATGGAATTATTCTATTATCCTCTAGTGTAGTACATGGAAACTAGTTATTCAGCAAGGGATACATTTACTACTGGTAAATACTCAGGAACCAAGGAAGTGGTTGACTCCCTATTGGCTCATGAAGCTTATTCACCTGACAAAAAGAAAAGCTATGTGGAAAAGCCTTTGAAATCTCCAAACATTGTCAAACCTAAAGAGGTTTTGATGGCTATACTGGAGTTCAAGCCATCCAGTGTTATTGGCCGTGCTATAGTGAAGAAGAATACAAGGCCAATGATAAAGTTTAGAAACATGAGAGAAGTGCCACCTGAAGATCCAACGTAGGCACTTTTGTACACTTATCTAGGTCATTAAATCAGAGTATTAGTTAGTAATTTGGATGAGTTATAACTTAATTTTGTGTTAATTATGTTTGTAAGGCTAAATTCAATGCAAATTGGTGGATTTGGAAAAAAAAGAACGAAAAACTTGCGAAAACGAAATAAATCCAAAGTTTGGGAATCAAGTGTAAACATCCAATAGATGATTCGGACCACAAAACGATAATTGAAGATCATATAGGATCAATTGGATACAATTGGAGGTCAAATGAGTGAAATATAATGGAAATATTTTCACAAATCAATTTCCACCCGAAGAAGTTATGCTATGAATTTTTAGCCACAAATTGAGACCCATTTTGAAGATAGAAAAATTTCGAATTGGAAAAATTGTATTTCTAGAAGAATTGTAGAACTTTGCTTTATCTTTTCCAACATATTTTAAATCATCTCAATGGGATACTTCTAGAGAAAGTTATAGTCAAAATAAAACTGCTCAGAGATGAATCTGCGAGCATGCGCGGGCAATTCATGGCGCCCGCAACACCTTATTTTCCCCAACCCGAGAGTCATTTGGTCCTACGGCGTGCGAAACAGTTATACCGGTGCACACACATGGGTCTTTTTCATAGACGAATCTTTAGTTTCCTTTAGCGATTTAAACTCTTTTGGAAACCAAAGTGGATGTGATTTTGACCTATTTTTCGACTCTTATAAATGGAGAACGAGGGCTACACATAAATAAGACTCTTTCTTACCTCTTCATACACCATAGTTTCATCAAATTTATCAAAAACAAGAGGTCAATTGCTATATTTTGAGGGAGAAAATCAAGCCATAGTAAGGAATTGAAGGTCAATTACATCAAGATTTTGAAGAATTTAACATTGGGTTTGAAGATCAATTTCTTTGATTTATTTCATGATCCGAGTGATATTTTTTTATTATTCTTTTTGTAAATTATATATTAACATATTAGGTTAGATCCGTTTTTGTATTGGATAAAAATGAACCCTATTTGTTTATTTATTTTAATTCAAGACTAGTAGTTTAATTTATTTCTTGTTTTTATTGATTAATTTTGCATACCCATTGCATTATTTAATTAATCAGAAGGTTTAAAAATGGACTACGCCTAGAAATCGACATGATTATTATTTCTTATCGTTTCACTTTATATATTGAAATGTTGGAGAGGCTCATGTCATTTCATATCAGAGGACTACATTTGAGCAGTATGCCCAGCAGGGTAAGGAGTCATTGGGAGAAAGAAAGTGGAACGACGAGAGCAAGGACAGACATAACTGAAAAAATAAAAGATTAAGCACACGAGTTAGTATCGGTGGGATGAGAGGAAGTATTATACCGTGCCCTAAATGTAATAAACTCCACAAAGGTGAATTGTCATTTGGAAAGAACATGTGTTTTCAGTGTGGTAAGTCGAGACACATTGCTTTAAACTGTATAGAGCCTCCAAAGAAGAAGGATGACGATCAGGACAAAAACAAGAAAGGGAAGACCCGAGTTTTTGCACTGAATCAGCATGAGGTAGAGTGGGATCCAAATGTGATAGCAAGTATTTTATTATGATTCGAAGTACCTTTATGTTTTTGATTTTGCATCCTTCATCGCTAAGTGTAACACTATAATTACGAAAACAGGCATTTTATTATTATATGATGTACCTGCTTACGTACTTTTTAACTCTGGGGCTACAAATTCTTTTATCTCTGCATCCTTTGTCGCTATATCTAACTTTACATGTGCGAAAATGAATAATGAATTAGAGGTTAGCATCTTTTTAGGGAAGAAATCTTTGCATAAATCAGATGACTAAGACGATGAAGTTAGAGATTGACGAAAAGGTGCTACTGGCAGACTTATACATTTTAAAGATGAAAGAGTTCGACATTATTCTAGGCATGGAGTGGTTGGGACTCAATTATGCGACCATTCGATATCACGAGAAAGAAGTATTATTTCACAAATCGGAAGATGAAGAGTTTCGTTTCTTTGGAGTAAGGTTCAAGTCTCTACCTTGCATTGTATCAACTTTACAAGCGGACAATATGCTGAGAAAAGAGTCATGCCAGAGATTCTTAGTTAATATCATCGATTTCGCACATACAGAAATAACCATTAATGATATTAATGTTGTGCGAGACTTTACAGACGTATTCCCAGAAAATTTATCAGGCATTCCACAAGATAGGCAAGTGGAATTTATAATTGACTTGGTTTCAAACACGACTCCAGTTTCTAAGGCCCTGTAAAGAATGGCACCAAAAGAACTTCAAGAATTGAAGTTATAGTTAGAGGAGTTGCTGGAAAAATGTTTCATTCGACCGAGTGTATCTCCTTGGGGCGCTCCGGTACTTTTTGTGAAGAAGAAAGATGGGAATATGCGGATGTGCATTAACTATCGAGAGTTGAACTATCTGACTATCAAAAATAGATACCCAATTCCAAGAATAGAAGATTTATTCAGCCAGTTAAGGAGCGTAATGGTGTTTTCAAAGATCGACTTGAGGTCGGGGTATCATCAACTGGAGGTTAAGGCAAGTGAAATACATAAAACTGCTTTCAGGATTTGTTACAGACATTATGAATACACTATCATGCCGTTTGGTTTGACCAATGCTCTAGCTGTATTTATGGATCTAATAAACCGGGCGTTCTATCAGAACTTAGACCAGTTCATCATAGTATTTATTGACGACATATTCGTGTACTCTAAAGATAAGAAGTAATATGAGGAGCAACTCTGAGTAGTACTCGAAACTTTAAGGAAAGAAAAATTATATGCCAAATTCAAGAAATGCAAATTTTGGCCCAATTAAATGGGTTTCCTTGGTCACGTGGTTACCGTCCAAGGTATTGAGGTAGACCAAGTTAAAGTAGAAGTAGTAACAAATTGGCCTAAACTGACTAGTATGGGTGAAGTTCGCAGCTTCTTGGGGTTGGCTGGTTACTATAGGAGATTTATTGAGGGTTTCTAAAAAATAGTAGGTCTGATGACTCAGTTAACTAGAAGGTGGTGAAGTTTCAGTGGACGCAAAAGTGTGAAAATGTTTTCAGGAACTCATGTAGAGATTAATTTCGGCTCCCGTATTAACGATAACTGAAGGTTCGGATGAGTTTGTAATTTATAGTGTTGCCACCAAGCAGGGTTTGGGTTGTGTTCTAATGCAACATAGAAAAGTGATTGCTTAAGCCTCGAGACAATTTAAGCAGTATGAATAGAATTATCCTACGCATGACTTGAAACTTGTTGTGGTAGTTCACGCTTTAAAAATATGGCTTCATTATCTGTATGGAGGGAAGTGTGAAATCTATACGGACCATAAGAGGCTCAAATACTTCTTCACGCGGAAGGAACTGAATATGAGACAGATGAGATGGTTGGACTTAGTGAAAGATTACGATTGTGCAATTCTTTACCATCCGGGTAAGGCTAACGTAGTCCCAGATGCCTTAAGTAGGAAGACAGGATTGTAGTGAGCAATTTTACCCACGGTGCAGGAACTCTTGATAAAGGACTTTGAGAAACTGAGATTGGAAGTCATCACGTCACCAACTCAGGCTACAGCGAGAGTAAAAGCATGTATGATTCAACATTCTCTTCGAGATAGAGTCAATGAAGCACAAGATAAAGATACATTCCTACAGAAAATTAAGGCTGATGTTGGTTCAAACAAACGTATAGGGTTTGAAGTATCTGTAGATAACGCGCTGACTTTTAGATGAAGGTTGTGTGTACCTAAAGATGAAAGCATAAAAAATGAGATATTGGAAGAGGCTCATTCTACCCCGTATGCTGCACACCTCGACAGTACGAAGATACATTTTGGTGGAGAAACATGAAGTGATGAATTTGTCAGTTTATAGAGAAATGTATTGTCCGCTAGTAGGTCAAAGCAGAACTTCAAAGGCCATCAAGATTGCTGAAACCTTTGGATATTCCAGAATGGAAATGGGATCATGTGATGTCCCAAATTTTATATTCTTAATTTGGTTGGTATAGTCCATTTAAGAAATAAATTATGGAATCTCGGCCCATTTAAGGTTATGAAAGTACAAGCCATAAGTTATTTATAAGCCAAATACTTTAAGACATTAAGTTTAAGTAAATTTGATTTCAAAGATTTAATTAATAACTGGGTTGCCACAATGGTCATCTGCATTGTATTTCCTATTGGCCACCCAGGTTCAAATCATCATGCAGATGTTTTATGAAGTATTTTTATAAAATTATTTGTTGGGCTTAAAACTCTTCAAATTCCTAGTTAAAGACTCAATTTAACAAGATTATTGATAATATAACTCTTCCATTTAGTTTTCCATTAAAAAGGGAGGTTACAAGAAGAGGAAAAACATTTTTTAACTACACATTTTCTCAAATCCGAGATTACACTTATTTTCTCTAAAAAAAAAAAATCTTTATGTTAAGTAAAGTTTGAAAGAATAGCAAGGGTGTGAAGGAGAGTGCACACTTTGATTAAGGAAATTTTTTTTCAAAAGAATAGGAGAGGAGCATATTTCTAAAAGTTCTGATACCGTCGGGAAGCAACAACAATCATCCAACATTATACTTCCAAAAACTTTTAACAAAGGTAGGTAGAGGTACAAGTGTTTGTTTCGTTTTCAAATTATGATTTTCGTTAAAAGTTTAAATGAATTGGTGCCTTCGGGTACGGTGTTACGACATTACCTTAGTTGAATGATCATTCTCCGGTTCTATGCGTTATTTTAAATCATAACTCCACAGAAATTGGATTTTGCCGGAAATCCATCTACGTGCGACGGTATGAATCTATAGTTCGAAATTTTATAATTTGTTAACGAAACGCACTGATGACATCTATTGGGTTTCAAACTCATGGGTTAATTCCCTCTCTACAGGTTGATTTGATATGATTTTGCTTGGGACGTGGATGATGGTAAAGAATGACGCAACGTGCTATGAAGAGGCTGGTGATTTAATGTTTTCAATTTTACTACGAAAATGTTTACTTTAAATAATTTGTTTCCTATGAAATGTTGTTTATGGAACTGTTCTAAACACATTTATTTATGAATAAGTTATGCATTATGGAAATTATCTTACAAGTCGCTGGTTTATATTTTAAAAAAATGTTAGCAAAGTAACGTTGCTGTTTTTCTAGAAATTTCATTTCTGACTTGACTTCAAAAATCCGTAACTTAGTCGTTACTTGGAATTTTTCAATGAAACCAGTGGCGTTTGATAGCCTCATAGGTTAGCTACGAAATAAACTTGGAATCAAGTCAATCCAATGTCGGTAAAATTTTATAGGTCACTTAGAGTAAACTGCACTAGAAAGTGTTGCTGGGTTTCCAGTTTCTGTAGTTGATTTCAAACAATCATAACTCACTCATTATTTGGAACTTTTAGACAAAATCAGTGGCGTTGGATAAACTTACATGTTAGCTATTGAATGAACTTGAAATCATGTCAATCTGATGTTAGTAGGATTTTATATGTCATGTTAAGTAAACTGCATGGGTGAGTGTTACTGTTTTTCAGTTTCTGCTCTTGGTTTCAAAAATTTATATCTCACCCGTTACTTTATGTTTTTGGACAAAAGAAATTGGATATGATAGTCTTAGGGGCTAGCTATTGGATATAGCTAAATTCACGTCAGTTCGATTTGTGTAAAATTTTATATGATATTTTAAGTGAACTGTGCTGGGTTTCCTCCCAACCCGAGTTGCTGTGGGGTTTCGAAAAATATTTTAATGCCCTATCTGTTGCCGACGGAGCCCAATTTTTGGATATGTCATATTATAAAGAGTTTTCTACCTTGTATTAAAGGTTCACGAAGTTTCGAGGTCGATAGTTATGCAAACGAATTTATTTTGTCACTACCCATATGAGATAGAAAAAGAAAACAGCAACATTATTTTTAAAGTTTTGCCTAAAATTTGACGTCAATTGTGGATGCATGCACAGAAGATATTCTAAAGACATTTTTGATTTGTTTTGTTTATAGTATTGAATTATTTTCTTTTAACAGATTATGTTGATTTAAATTTCATAAATTAAATGTTTAAACTTTCCGCTAAGGGTAAGCTTAATTCTATTAAGTCAACGGCTAAAGTATACTTAATCTAGTGATGTTTCGATCCATGCGGGTCGGGGCGTTACAGATTACATAGCGATGGACTTTGTGGTGAGCTTTTCCAGATCAGTAATAGGTCACAATGCTATTTGGGTAGTGGTTGATCGATTGACGAAGTCTACCCATTTTCTGCCAATCAAAGTAAATTTTTATATGGAACAGTTCGCAAGGTTATATATCAGAGAGATAGTCATATTGCATGGAGTTCAAGTTACCATTGTTTCAGATAGAGACCTGCGGCTTAAAAGGAGTCGTGGGGACGAAATTGAAATTTAGCATTCCTTATCATCCACATAATGATGGACAATTGAAAAGAAAGAACCACTCAAACTCTTGAAGATATGTAGAGGGCATGTGTTTTGGATCTTGGTGGTAGTTGGGAAACACATCTACCGTTAGTAGAGTTTGCTTACAACAATAGCTTTCAAGCCACTATAGGCATGGCTTTACATGAAGCTCTTTATGGTAGGAAGTGCAGATCCCTTATCCATTGGGATGAGGTTGGAGAAAATAGAATTTTGGGTCCTGAAATTATTGAACGAAGAGTTGAGGCGGTTGATAAGATCAGAGCAAGAATAAAGACAGCACAAGACCGATAGAAAAGTTATGCCGATGGTAGAAGAAAGGATTTGGAATTTCAGGTGGGTGACAAAGTTTTTCTAAAAGTAGCACCAATGAAGGGTATATTGGGATTTGGTAAGAAGGGAAAGTTGAGACCACGATACATTGGACATTTCGAAATTCTTAAAATGATTAGCATTGTGGCTTATCGACTTGCCTTACCACCTGAACTCCCAGCAATGCATAATCTGTTTCACGATTCGATGCTAAGAAAATATGTTCATGATCCCAATCATGTCGTAAGTTACCGAACTTTGGAAGTACAAAATGACCTGTCAAACGAAGAAATCTCGACGATGATTTTGGATAGGAAAGTGCATCAACTTAGAAATAGAGAAGTTTCCCTACTCAAGGTTTAATGGCGAAACTATGGACTGGACGAGCCAACTTGGGAGAATGAAGATGAGTTTAAAACCAAGTATTCAGAACTCTTCGATTAGCCAAGGTAATTTTTGAGGACGAAAATATTTAAGAATGGAAGATTGTAAAGTCCAAAAAAAATTTATTAGAGTAGAATGAATTATTTTATGTGCTATATATTTTATATTTTGAAAAAGTTGGGGGACTAAAATGATATATATATTAAATTCAAATTTATTTGGGTCAAATATTTAAATATTAATAGAGTAAGGATAAATATATCAATATTTGGTTCGTTGGATGATTAGTTGGATAGCTCATAATTAATCATCTATTTTAGGCTTGAGAAAAAGTCTATTTGGATAAGTTAGACTCAAGATATTGAAGTTTATAAATTTTGTCACTTAATGGTATTTGTTTAGATTTATTTTTAATTTTTGAAGAATGCGAACCACATGTAGATTAGATAGGGATAGGGTAAAATAGTTTCTTAATTTTTTTTTAAAAATTGTATAAATGTTATAATATCATATTGGACACTTTCTTGATATAGTACACGACATGTCATCATTTGTGCCATCAAAAGAGCCAATTGTTTTTATTGGAATTAATAAAATTGCCTTTTAATTTCAAATTATTGTCAAGCATGTGAGTAATTTTAAAACCAATTATATGGAAAATACGTATAATAGAAGAATTATATATGGTTACAAGGGAATGATTGCTATCTTCCTTAAACAAATGCTCCAAGTAGGGAATAAAAATAAATGATATTTTTTACGTAGTGGAACACGCATATAGACACAGAAACAGGGGATTTTGTGGACGTGAAATTCTTGTTTATCCTCCAACAATTCTTTTTATCAATTAAGGTAGGATTACAAGGTACAAGTGGTTTGTCCCGTTTAATTTTATTTCTTCATGTTGATAAATATTATGCTAATGAAGGTTATCATATGATATGATATGATATGACCATCAAGTACCAAACATATGATATATTATGAGATCTTATCGGTTTCTAAAAATATGATATGAAGATATGATATTTTTGACGCATGATTTAATATTTTTATTCGAGATTGTACCATTTTTCTGTGTCCTATTGAGAATTCTCATATACTCACCCCTTTCCCCTACTCCTCATAGGTTAGAACGGGTCGTTGGTTGGCGGACGATGAGGTACAGTAATGGTGTCAAGATTTATGAGACTCAATAAAAAATATGATATAATAAGACATTTTTAATTTCAAAAATTTCTTAATTCATTTCATAAGAATTTATTTAGAAATTAATTGGGATATAAATTTAAATCCGTGTTACTCTTTATTTGTGAAATTAGCATTTTATTATTTATCTAATAAATGTGCATGGCTTTTAATATTTATTTAGAATATATTTTATTTGGTTATGAATTTCTTCTATTATTTAAATTGTCCTCGTTAATTTCATATACTTACACTATTAAAATAAATAAATTTCGATTTAATTTATAAAATTTGGGTCGTTACATTAAAAATTCTTGAAAACGAAATCTCTTATTCTCAACAGACCATTAGTAGATATCAAAATGAAAATTTTCAATTACAAGACAGTTTAAAAAGATTTAGTTCTAAAAATGTTGTTGAAAAACCCATCTTTAAAGATGTTGCCTCTACAAGTAGAGATTATTCTAATAAAATAGAAAGACTTATTGAATTAACAGATTCTACAACTGCACAACAAGAAAATGCTTTATATGAATTAGAACAAAAAAATTGGTGATAGTGCCAATATTGTTTGAAATTCCATAAAGAAATAAGTTGTGCATAAGATAATCGATTTTGCTCAAGTTCTAAGTTAATACCATAACGAGAATTGATATCTCCTTAAACATGGCCCTGAATACGAATCATCCACTAGAAATTTAGCTTTTTTTAAACATGATTATCCTACAATTTCTTTTGATTATATCATCTTTTAAGAAGAAGACCTTTTTTACCAGCCTTTACAGATTTATATGATAGACACTATATATGTTTTAAATCCTTTAGATTCTTTCCACCAAAACTTAAATAGATTCTTGATCAGTTAAAAGATCACTTTTTAATGATCCAATTAATTTCTAGATCACATCTTGTAAATAATGGTATAATACTACTAGTTTATCATTATATTATAATATATGAATGAGCCAAAAGATTCAGACCTCTTTCAAAGACAAATACTAAAATAAGAGTTAGACAGATTGATTACGAAGGGCGAGTCTCAAAAATAGCGGCAATGATGGAAATTCAAAATAACGATTCAAGACTTGTAGCACAATGGAATAATTGAGTTATTTTATGTCAAGAACATCTTGCTATAAAAATCAAGACTGGAAAAATTGTAGCACCAAATTTTCAGCAAAAGGTATTATATCTGATGGCCTTTCAAGACACAAATGGTGAATTATCAGAAAACCAATTAGATACAGAAGAAGAAGAGTACATATCCGATGAAAAAACTAATGAAATGGATGAAGACCTAGAAGAAGCCTACATAAAAATGATGGACAGATAAAGTACAATAATTGAAAAATAACAAAAGAAGAAAATATGTAAAGGAAAAGTAAGGACATATCAATAGTACTTGAAGGACAATTATCCGCAAAAAATTGAAAAATAACAAAAGAAGAAAATATCTAAAGGAAAAGTAAGGACATATCAATAGTACTTGAAGGACAATTATCAGCAAAAAAATTGAAAAATAACAAAAGAAGAAAATATCTAAAGGAAAAGCAAGGACATATCAATAGTACTTGAAGGACAATTATCAGCAAAAAATTGAAAAATAACAAAAGAAAAAAATATCTAAAGGAAAAGCAAGGACATATCAATAGTACTTGAAGGACAATTATCCGCAAAAAGGTCAAAAAAGGATGAGCGTAAAGACGAAGTTTTCAAAAGACTATCATACAGCTGTAAAGCCACATTCAATTCTTTAGTTATAAGTCATACACCTGTAAAGTTGTACATTATTGACTTTTTCTATAACTAATATTGGTTCAATTCACTATTTCATTTTATATTAATCAAATGGAAAACAAGAGAAAAAAATATCAAGACCCACTATGGAACAAGATTATTTTAAGAATAATGTTATTTACAGTTTCTCACTACGATAGCCACTCTACGTGGCATACACATGACATGTGTGGTTATTTGATGCAAGAGTCAATAAAAAACTACTACATTTATACATTAAATAACTATCTGTCATGTGTATGCTATGAACGACGACTGTCGTAGCGTGCTATTTAGGACTGGACATGATTTGGTTCGGTTCTCCTCAGAATTGAATCGAACTGGACCAAATTTTTTGGGTATTTAATAAATAGAATCGACGGGTCCAAATAAAATTATGGAACCGTTCGGGTTCGGTTCGGTTCGGTTCTGTACCATAATTAGATTTTTTAACATTTACAGCAATACTACATAAATACAACTAATGACATGTTCATTCGTAACTTTTACAAATTAAATGCACTATCTAACATTAAAAATGTTGAATTTCATCTAGTAGGAACATCTAAAATAGCAAATTTTTTTGCATACAATATTTTCCCTTTCAATACAACATTTAAATTTTATCAACCGAAAAAGAGATGATCGAAAATATCGAATAAAAGTATGAAATTGGAAAAGAAATGATAAAAAATTTAAAAGACGTAGATCTTGGGCTAACAATGAAATTTATAATTGAGCCAAAAAATTGAATTTAGAATTTGAGTTGGGTTGTGTTAGCTAGGCATGAATTTGATATGGGAGTTGAAGCATTAATCACTAAATTAGTTAATTTGCTAATTTGTTTTAAAAAAATTTAATTAATTCAATATAAAAAATTTAAAAAATTGTTTAGATTCGGTTCTTCTGTTCTTCGTCTAGAACCGAGAATCGAACCAAATCTATTGATTTTCGATTTAGATACCCGTTTCGGCTATTTAATTTATGAAGAACCGTTCGATTCAGTTCAGTTCGGTTCGGATTTGGTTCGATCCTATTCGATTCGAGAGTTTTGTCCAGTTCTAATGCTATTATTAATAGGATTACTCTTATTTCAGTTATCCATTGTGTGCCTACACCAGTCACACCACTCATCACTCCATTAGAGTACAATAATTCCTACTTGTATATGCATTATAAATAGCAGACAAGACCAATCTCGCTCCATGGACAAATTTGTTGATCAACACTGAGTTGGCCTACACCAGTCACACCACTCATCACTCGATCAAAGTACAATAATTTGTACTTTTTTTATGCATTATTATAAATAGCAAACAAGACCAATCTCGTTCCATGGACAAATTTGTTGATCAAATGGAGATTTTGGCAAAAAACCTTTATGATGAAGAAGAATCAAAACGCTGCACGTATGCATTGCAGCTGGTTACTTCTTCGGCGCTACCCTTCTTGTTGAATACAGCAATGGAACTCAATGTATTCGAAATTCTTGCTAAAGCTGAGCCTTCTTCACAAATGTCGCCTCGTCAGATTGCGTCCCATATGCCCACTATTAACGCCGATGCACCCGCTATGCTTGATCGGATGCTTCGGCTCCTCGTTAGCTACTCAGTGCTAACTTGCTCCGTCAGTGATGGCCAACGACATTATGGGTTGGCGCCAGTGGCCAAATACTTTGTGCAGAATGAAGATGGGGTTTCACTTTGCCCTCTTATGTCCTCGCTTCAGGATAAGGTCTTCATTGACAGCTGGTCAGTTCCATTATCTTTTATTGTTAGAGGTTACCTTGGCTTGTTATATGAATGAGAACAGATTAACTGTATCTCCATTACATTCAAATGAAACGAATTTGGGAAGGGATTATGGAAGTTTTGAAATTAATTGAAAGATAATCTACTTTCACAAGGGATTCAATAGATAATCCAAAACTGAGGATCTTGAATACTATTCAAAATTTAGGAGCACTAACCATCGGATTAAGTTACAGCCTATTGTTTTTTGTTTACAAAAGAAAATGCTTACCTCACTGGATAAGAGTTGCTTTGCCCCTGTGACATCCCGACAATAGCTGTTACAAGTCTATCAGGACTTAAAGTGAAACTTAAAGCTAGAATATTTCGCGTAATGAACGCTTTTCTTTCGATGTGATACTTGTTGGGGCAAACAAGTCCCACATCGGTTGTGGGAAGAAAATAAATCCACCATATAACCTAAGTGGGCTACTCCACCCATTACCAATTGGTTTTGGGATGGAACCTCACTTGGGCCTGGTGGAGTGGGCTTGGGCCTTGGGTAATTGTTCTCAATAATTCCCTAACAGTGGTATCAGAGCCCAGGGTCGGAGGAACGCAGTAGAAAGCGTGGTGGCGATCGGGCTAAAAATCATTCGCGTTTGAGGTGCCTTGTGTCGAAAGTCTTCCTGACATTGGTGGTCAGGCGGCGGGTCCCGTTTGGTTGAGGGCGACGGTAATAACGGCGGTACAAGATGATTGGCGAATGGATTATCGTTTGAGGGGAGGCCACAATGATGTGGTCCTTCGTTTGAGGGGAGGATTGTTGGGGCAAACAAGTCCCACATCGGTTGTGGGAAGAAAATAAATCCACCATATAACCTAAGTGGGCTACTCCACCCATTACCAATTGGTTTTGGGATGGAACCTCACTTGGGCCTGGTGGAGTGGGCTTGGGCCTTGGGTAATTGTTCTCAATAATTCCCTAACAGTCTCCCCGATACTCTCATAGTGCTAGCCGATCACGAGAGGAAGTGCAATACTCATTGAACCCACCTTTGATATTTCAAGTATCATTCACGATGATCAAGTAATACTTTCAATAAAAATTGTCATAATGACTTCGAGATAAGAGTATCACTTATTAAGTCTTTTAGCCAATAAAGGAACCATCAAAGTTCCTAATTAAACTATGAGTGTTTGAATATATTGAAGTTCTTCAGATCACAAGATCAACTTATGTAATAGCTTCATAATAGGTTCAAATTAAAGGACGCGGTACTTGAAGGAGGAGTTCCGTTCGACAAAGTTCATGGAACTCGTGCATTTGAATATTTTGGAAAGGACCCTAGGTTCAATGAAGTTTTCAATAAGGCAATGACAAACCATACAGCTGTTGTTATGAAACAAATTCTTGAGCACTACAAAGGTTTCGAGAACCTCAAAACTTTGGTCGATGTAGGTGGGGGTCTTGGCCTCACCCTCAACATGATCACGTCCATATATCCTACCATCAGTGGTATTAATTTTGATTTGCCACATGTTATTAAAGAGGCACCGTCCTATCCTGGTATGAATTTGTTATTTGAATCTCGTTTAGTAATTGTGCAATTGTATTTAGTAGCAATGCGTTAATCGGCTACCATTTGGTAGTTTTGTTGGTTAAGTTATATTTTGAATGATATAGAAAATGATATTTTAGGTTTGCATGCCTTTATTTTTTACGTTGATATTTTAATTTTTCAAATTATTTGTAAAGGTTATAGGACCTTGTGCACAAAGTATGATTTAAGCCTCTGTTTGGTATCTATTCTTTTTTTCATTCTCATTCTTTTACTAATTTTCAACCACACATTCATCAATAAAATAATATTTTCCATCACATCAATAACCTTTCCTTCATTTTCAACCACAAAAAAGGTATGATTTGACACAAAGAATGCATTTTTTTCTAGAATAATGGTTACCAAACGGTGCCTTAATATCTTAAACACAGACAAATAGTTATGGGTAAATTTTCGAGTTCGGAACTCTACTAACTAGTAATCGCTTATAAATGCTTGAAATTGAAGTTAAAATTTTGAATGCAGGTGTCAAACATATTGGAGGAGACATGTTTGAGAGTGTTCCTGGAGGAGATGCCATTTTCATGAAAGTAAGTTGAAAAATTCCATATATTGCTGACTAAGTTGGTGTTTGTGGATGATATATATGTTGTTTCTGTAAGTATAATGGCAGTATGCATCTGTGTTTGAAAATTATCGTGTCATGTCAGACCCAGACACTCCAAGATCCAACAAGCCATGTGTCGCGTCACATTTATCTTACTGTCTTGGTCAAAATAAAAGTAAGAATATTTGTGAAGAGGAAAACAATCCAAACTATATGTAGATTTTTTTTTCTCATAATTTTTATTGACAATATGACGCTGCAGATTGTTTATTAGTCTTGAAGATATTTTATCTAAATTAGGTAATCATTCTTGACAGTGGATACTTCATGATTGGAGTGATGACCACTGTTTGAAATTGCTTAAGAACTGCTACAAGGCTATACCTGAAGATGGAAAGGTAATTGTTGTTGAGGAAATTCTTCCAGTTGAACCCGACACTAGTACCTCCGTGATTGCCACGAGCCAATCCGATCTAGTCCTGATGACCCAATTTTCGGGGGGCAAAGAGCGATCAGAAGTTGAGTTTCTTGTGTTGGCAAAGGGAGCTGGCTTTAGAGGCATAAGTTCAAACTGTTCCGTGTGCAACTATTGGGTCATGGAATTCCATAAGTAAACTGCTGGAGTGGAACGTCGTGTGTGTTCCTTGTTTTGGAACTTCAATTTTCATCTTGTTATACTGGTTAAAGTACTCTACAGTTGTGGGTTTAAATAATATATTTCAAGTTTGTTGTAAACATAATAAACTTTCAAGGGCAGGTTTGGCAAGACTTTTGGAAAGCTAAAATCTAGTCAATTTCCAGCACTGATTACACTTCTGAGATCAAGAAACTGCTTTTGAAATTCTTTCAATAATTTTCTGAAAATGCTTATTTTGGTTAGAAGAACATGCAAAGAAAGCTTACTCAACGTAGTTTCTTCGTAAAACTCTTTTACAAAAGCAGAAGCTAAAGCTATCCCAAACATGCCCTTATACTGTCTGAAGAGTGGCAGAGTACATATATCAACACAAAAGCAAATGCGAAATAATTTCCTGTTATTTAGCACATTGTAATCACTTAACTGCTTCTTGTTCACAAAGATGGGTGAAATAAAAATGGTTACAGGTACAGGACAGTGTAAAAGGAAACATAAGATTATTTAATATATGTTCATTGTTTACAGATTGAGTTAACAAAAAGAAGCGCGATTATTACCGTCGATGTGCAATGCTGCCATGTATATTTTTTCTTGTTCGAGCTGCAGCGTTTTCCCACAAATTTCCTTTCAGCTGGTTCCGATAATTTCCTTATATGTGTCTTTGATTTTCTGTACCAAGACTTCCCTGAAATTCATAAGAGCAACCTCTACCTTTTAGCGTCAAACTCTGAATTATACTAGATTTCGTATAAGAGAAGAAGGATTACCTGTCTGGTTTGAAAACCAGGTTCTTGTATGCAAACCACTGTAACAAGTAAAAAGAATGCAGAAGATCCATAAGTTGAACTCTTCAGTTAAGAAACATTCTAATTACTTATATATGTTTATAATTTTTTTTGAGAAAATTGTTGCAGTAGTCTCAAACTCTTTTAGTTTTTTGCAAACTTTATCTTAACTTTCAGTTTGTAACATCAGCGGTCTCAAACCTTAGGAAAATTAGCACTTGGAGTCTAAATGGATGGATTACATCCCTTTGATCGTTATTTGACTAAGAAAATGTATTTTGACCAAATTTAAAGAGGACAAAATGATAAATTCCTCATTATTCCACATAAAATATTAAAAAAAAGAAAGGGAAGATAAACAGTTTTTGTGGGTTTGGGGTGGGGTGGGGTGGGTTCATGTCCCTGTTAAATTTTTTTTTTTTTTGTGGTGGGGGTGGGTTGGTCAACTAACAGTCAATCCATTCATTTGGACCCCAAATGCTAATTTTCCAAAGGTTTGGGATCATTGGTAGTACAAACTGAAGGTTAAAGTAAAGTTTGCAAAAAATTCAAAAGTTCGGGACCGCTGCTGCAATTTTCTCTTTTTTGAGGGTGGGGGGGTTGGCTCATATTTTATCTGTTTTTGGCCTATTTACAGATTATTCAGCCGAAGAAGTAAAACAGAAAAATATTTTTAAGACTCAGATTGTTTAATAAATATTTGGAATTACCAGTAAGTTAGGTAGAAAATTCTTTTGAGTATTACAAGAAAATTAACTTACAGCAGTATATCCAATTCCCACTAGCTCAAGCACACCAGGTACCAGTGGGAGCCTGTCAATTGCCTGTTACAAAGGGGGACCCAAGTTTAACAAGTTTTAAGGCTTTCCTTGTTCGAAATAAATTTATTCTTTCAATCTTGGCACTGACTTCCTCATATGAACATTTAGGCGTGCAAATATTGGCACTGATTTCCCACCTAAAATGTTGATACGAGGACGAAAGAGGTATTGTTATGGTTCTTACCGAGATCATTCCAGAAGAGGCCAACAAGGCAACTCCTCCAACCAATGCCAGAGAAGTCACTGCATACTTGTCTTCGACTTTGTCCCACTTCATACATTAAGAATTTACACCATCAGTCACTACACTTGAGCAGTAAAGAGAAGGGTCAATCATGAGACGACGAAAAATAAATCCTTACAGATTCTTGAATTGTTTTAACAATCTCCGGAAGCTCAGTGGTTGCAACAACTTCAGCTGGTGCCTCCCCAGTTGCCATTGCCATAACATTCCGTGCAATCTTTCGACCTGACAAGTACATAAGGTTCATTATTTTGATGAATACATAAAAAATCTGACTATTCTGTGAAGATATCTTACAGTAGGCAGTGGTCTTGGCAGCGCGACTTTGTGACTGCACTGGTGGTGGTGGGAGGGTCGGCAATGCTACCCATTGCGAGGATGCGGCCGCAGATTGGCGAGTAGCCGCCTTGGTGTCAATGAGGGTAGAAGAAGAAGAAGATAGAGAGAGTGGAGTGGAAGTTGATGAGGCCATAGCTTCTGAACCACCCCTTGAGGTTTAGTTGAATTTGCTCTCACACAGAAGAAGAAATGTTGGGATAATAAGAAGTGAAGATTTTCTCTGTTATTTCAGATCCCTTTTGGTTGTTACTATTGGAAATTAATGTGATATTTTCTAAATGGAATTGAATTCTGGACCTTCCAAGGTTGAGGCCGGATAACCACTCATTCATATAATCTGGATAGTGTGTGTGGTGACATGGCACTTGGATAGCCATTTTGTGGTGTTTCATTGGATATACTGCTCCAGGTCCAAAAATAATACTAAACTATACAGAAAAATAAGTAAACAGGCACAACAATGAATCGTACTTTCAGTTCAGCATTGCCCTAATAAATAGAAATACAAGTAAATTTGAATTCCAGGAAAAATAAACCACTTCTTGGCAAAGACTCAATAATTCCAACTGGGGTTGATTTCCAGGAAAGCTTTCAACACAAGGAATAGTAAATAAGCGCGTTAACGCTAACTAGGCACACACCGAGCAAATTCCTTCAAAAATTTAGTAAAACCGCAACCTACTTCATCCAAGAATGGGGTGCCAACGACCGTGAATTGAAACACTTGGCGAACTCTGCGAAAATTGTTTCTTTGCTACAATTTCTACTACACATGTAAAATAGAACCAACTTCCATGTCAACTTTCAGTAGCTGAGCTATCACCCTACTTTGTTTCAAGTATATGTATTTGATAAATGTATTTTATACAATTATTCGAGTGCCTAAAATTGCATTTTATGTTATATAAGTAAAGCTCAATGGTTGAACGAGTAATTGGAAGAAACGAAAGTGATGCTACCAAAAATTGTCATATGTTGATTCTTGAGCATGAGGATTGAGGATGATCACGAACAAGACATCATGTACCTGAAATAAATGTGTCGAGTTGTGTCTTCATTGCCCCTCCGATGCTTAAGTTAACAAAAGGGAAAATATAAGTGTAATGCTATAAATTGAATGTAAAAACATACCTGAATAATGAATTGAAACTTGTATTTATAGAGGTAAGTTGCACACACTTGATAGGATTATGATACTTGAAGCCTTATCTGTTTAAGAGATATAAAAGACTTGAGTATTTCAACATGAGTAGGAGTTGTAAGCTAGTTAGAATCCAATCTTATTGGAGTTGGATAAGTTTGAAGATGGAAGTAGAGTCCTATTAAAGTATGTCTTTTAAGATAGAGAAGGGGACAAAGGTAAAAACTCGAGGTGACGTGGAATCGTCATGTGCGGCAATTAAGCCCGACGAGGGAACTTGAGGAGGATACCTTGTGAAACTCCCAAGATGATCGAAAACAACCTCGGTGCATTGTTGTTCGAGGTTGATAAAAGAATGACCATATCATTGGCCCCTGTGCATCCATGTTTAGGACTCGAGGATGTTGCTTAGAATGCTCGAGGTTCGAAAATGAGATGCAGATTGCTCGGTTCGAGTACTGACTGCTTGAGGTCGAGTGAAGAATGTGTTGATAGGCCCCTGAGCACATAGATGTAGGCAAGAAAGCTTCGAGCTTATAAGATCGGTCCTTTTACTTGATGATTTTTAGGACTAATTGTTTGATTGAATGCATGTAGTATTTTCAATGATGCTTGTATGGGACAAGGCTTTGAGTGCTTGCTCGTGGACAAGGCTTTGAGTGCTTGCACGAGGCAAGACTTTGAGGTGCTTGCACGAGGCAAGGCTTTGAGGTGCTTGCACAAGGCAAGGCTTTGAGGTGCTTGCTCATGGGCAAGGCTTCGAATGATTGCACGGGGCAAGGCTTTGAGGTGCTTGCTCGTGGGCAAGGCTTCAAATGGTTGCACGAGGCAAAGCTTTGAGGTGCTTACTCGTGGGCAAGGCTTCGAATGCTTGCTCGTGGGCAAGGCTTTAACTTTTGATAATAAGAAATCCACGAGCTAAGTCTCGCCTTCAATAATAAGAAAACAACGAGCAAGGGCTCGCCTTCATTAATAAGAAAACCATAAGTTAAGGCTCACCTTCAATAAGAAAACCACGAGCTAAAACTCATCTTCAATAATAAGAAAATCACGAGCTAAAGCTCTCCTTCGATAAAGAGAAAAACAGAGCTAAGGATAGTATTCGATAATGGGAAAACCATGAACTAGGGCTCTCCTTCTTTAATAAGAAAACAACGAGCTAAAACTCGCTTTCGATAATGAGAAAACCACGAGCTAGAGCTTGCCTTCAAAAATAAGAGAACCATGAGCTAAAACTCTCATTTGATAATAAGAAAGCTAGAGCTAAGGTGATAAGTGTATTTTCTACACTTATTCGGGGTTTGAAACTATAGAATTTTATTGTTCTTTTTGGCAAAATACAAATTAAATTATGTTATATTGCATCTTGCAAGTAAAACTCAATGTTTGATGAAAAATTGAAGAAAAGAAGCAAAATGTGTCGAAAAATGGAAAAACTCAAGGTACGAGGATCAAAGTCTATAGAAGTTGAAGGACTAAATTGTATTAATTCGAAAGAGTGGATAAATTGGAGAAATACAAATCAATTGGGCCCAACTTGACTTTCTAAATACACCAGCCCATTGGTACCTAGGGTGTATCCGTGCATATATATATATATATATATATATATATTTATACAGACAGACGGAAGAAAAGGGCAGCCGGGGCGAAAGTTGAGAGGAAAATAGAATTGGTGGCTGCCATATTCTTCATTTTTTTTACAGACATTTAGAGGGAGATTAGGTGGCTGAATTGGGAAGAGAATAGTCGGCTGAAATTAATTGGAAACTGGGAGATTAGTCGGCTGAAATTTCATTAGTTAAACACATAAGTGGGCGGCATATTGAGCAGAAGTGTGAGTGCCATATTACACACATATTGGTGGAGATTAAGTGGCTTAATTAAAGGGATTATATATGCACATAGTGGGCGGCAGATTGGGTTTAAGGAAAGTGGGCAGTGGCTGAATTATTCATGGATATACACAAACATTGGCTGCTGGAATAAACAAACACAGATACACGCACCGGCGCGGCAGAGAGATTAATATATATATTTTGCAATTGGTGCTGAATTGGAAGCAGCTTTGGAGGGGGAAAGACGACCACGGCAGTTACAATTTGGGAAAATAATCACGTTCGTCAAATTTATAGGCGATGTCGTTCCACTTCTATGTGTTTAATCTCGATAATATGCTAGGCTAAATTCACTTGTATTGGATGGATGATGAAACTATTTGATTTTTAGTTTTTAATTCGAGACCACGTGTTTTTAGTTTAATTCTTGTGTTGCGATTTCATAAATATGTTTAAGTATATTGTTTTAATGTTTGCGCACCATTAGGACTATTCGTTGCTTATTCGTAGTGTTGGAAAACTCACGGTAAGTAGAACACTGTTTATGGAACACACGGACAATAAATATTAGGAATAATATTTATAGCATGTGTGGTTATGTTTGATAATCCTAAACGTCAATGCATGCTTGTCATATGAATTCGGACTAGGAATAGGACCGTCTCGTGGCAATCATAGGTTTATTAGAATAGTAATAAAAGTGGAATTATCGATCATCACAATTGCATGAATTGAATTAATTATCACTGGTGGAGAATTGAAACTAAGAATTGATTAGTGGAGTCGGAAATCCAATACACTCACCCACATTTGATTTAAAACCATTTTTTCATTACTTTCATAGTTATAGAACGTAGTTAAATACAAATCACAATTTTTTATTACTTTTGCGAATTTCGATATATCGAATACACTAAAATTGAGCCTTATTCCTCGTGGGACGATAACTCACTCATCACGATTATTACTTGTACAACGAACTCGTACGCTTGCGAGATTTTCACGTAACAAGTTTTTGGCGCCATTGTCGGGGAATAACGGTGTTAATCTTGAGTATTTGATATTTTAGATTCGTTTTAATTTTAATTTTAATTTTTTTGTTGTTGTTTTTAGGCTATTATTACACTCCTGAATTCTCTTGTGTCTTGATTTTGTCATGTGAAATTGGTATATGCAAAATCTTGACGAGCCAAATCTCTTTCCATTAGATCACGAAATCGAAAAGACATTCAGAAATCGCAGGAGAGTGCAACGTCAAGCAAGGAGAATGGCCGCAAATCAGAATCAACCACAAAATCAGGTTCATCTTCAAAGGCAAATACCACAGCCAAATCAACAGAGAGCTATCCCGAATAAAGCTCCTATTTTAGTTGGGGATTATGTAAACCCAATTCCCGCACCAATGCAACTTGCCGTGGTATACCCTCCCTTTGGACAACCTAACTTCCACCTTAGACCGGATGTCATAAATCTGTTCCAAAATCACCAAGACATCAGGTTTTTTGGAAAAGCCACGGAGAACCCTCATGAACATATTTCGGCTTTTCTCATGTTATGTGAGGTGATCAGTCATGAAGGGGTATCAGCAGACGTTTTTCGAATGCGGTTATTCCCTCATACTCTGAAGGATGTTGCTAGAGAATGATTCCTTTGTTTACCACCAGGGAGCATACAATCATGGACTGATATGGTTCAAAAATTCACGATGAAATTCTTCCCATCATCTCGAGTCCATCAAATCAGGAATGAAGTCCATACTTTCAAGCAGAAAGATTTAGAGAGTTACCCTGAGGCATGGGAGATGTTCAAGAATTTGTTCAGGAAATGCCCTAGCCTTGATATTCCTAAGCAAGCTCAACAGTATCTCTTTTACTACTGTCTACAACAAGAGTTCAGGAATATGGTAGATGCTTCAGCAGGAGGATCGGTGATGAAACTTGACGTCGATGAAGCTTATGATTTGTATGAAAAAATAGCGGAAAATCAGTCGATGTGGCCAACCGATAGGGAAGCTCCAAAGAAAATAGTAGGGATACACAACGTGGATGCAATGACAACGCTGACTGCACAAATGGAAGTTCTTACAATAAAAATGGACAATCTATCCCAGTCAGTTAACATGGTACACCAATCACCACCTGTTTGCGAAGGTTGTGGAGCAGTTCATACTACTACAAGTTGCCCTTTGGCTTCTACACATGCTAGTCAGCCTGCAGAGGTGAGCTACGCGCAGAACTTTCAGAGACAGCAAAATAATCCCTACTCCAACACTTATGATCCGGGCTGGAGAAACCATCCAAACTTTTCATGGACTAATAATCAGGGACAAGGATAGGGAGGAAACAATCAGAACCAACCACTGAGGTTCCAACAGCAAGTAAGGAAGCCATCGTTGGAAGATATGCTAGCTCAGTACATTACTAAAACTGAGACCAACTTCAGAATCAACAGGCCTCGATCAAGAACTTGTAACAACAGGTGGGACAGATAGCAGCAGCACTATTAGGTAGAGCTCAAGGGACTTTACCTAGCAATACAGAGATAAATCCTAAGGAGCAAGTCCAAGCAATCACTACCCGTAGCGGGGTCCAGTTACCAGAAATACATATGAAGAGGCCACCACCATTTATAGAGAAGGTACCTACTTCGGGCGATGAGCATGTAGATGAGTCAAACAAGGCTACAGAGGAAAATCAAGTTGAGTCACCAGATAGTCCATGGGTGAGAGCAACCGCGCCTGTCAAAGTATATGTACCTCCGAGCCCATTTCCACAGAGGCTGCAAAAGCATAAGCTCGACAAACAATTTCAGAAATTTTTGGATGTATTCAAGAAGTTGTATATCAACATACCGTTTGGCGAAGCTTTAGCCCAGATGCCTAGCTACGCGAAGTTCATGAAGGATATTCTATCAAACAAGAGGAAGCTGGAAGATAATGAGACGGTCGTGCTTACCGAGGAATGCAACGCAATTCTCCAACATAAGTTGCCACCAAAATTAAAAGATCCAGGGAGTTTTACTATTCCTTGCAATATTGGTAACTTATATATAGATAAAGCATTGTGTGATTTAGGAGCTAGTATTAATTTAATGCCTTTATCTCTTTTCAGGAAATTAGGTTTGGGCAAAGCAAAAGCAACTACAGTTTCATTGCAATTGGCTGATAGATCGATCAAGTATCGTAGAGGCATTTGTGAAGACATCTTGGTGAAGGTTGATAAATTCATTTTTCCAGCAGACTTTATTATCCTGGATATGGAAGAAGATAAAGATGTCCCGCTCATTCTGGGTCGTCCATTTTTGGCTACGGGAAGAGTTCTGATTGATGTACAGAAGGGTCAGTTGATATTGAGATTAGATGATGATGAATTGAAAATCAATGTGTTTAAGGCCTTCAAATTTCAGAATGAACCAGATTCTTGCATGCAGATTGATATAATAAAGGAAGCAGTATCAGATACATTCAGACTTGATCACCCTCAGGAAGCTCTTGAGGCTTGTTTAGTGCATTCTCAGGATTTACCAGCAGAAAATGAGGAGACGGAAGAATGTGCGCACTATTTGGAAGCCATGCCACCACGTTTCAAGCAACCATGTTTGGAACTCGGTAAAGGACCCACAAAACCTTTACCATCTGTACATCAAGCTCCAACACTTGAACTCAAACAACTACCCACTCACCTTCGCTATGCATACTTGGGGGAAAAGAATTCACTTCCGGTAATCATCTCGAATACACTTACAGAAACAGAGGAAGATCAACTGCTGTGAGTACTTCGGGAGCACAAGACAGCAATAGGATGGACTATTTCAGATATAAAAGGGATCAGCCCTTCGCTTTGCATGCACAAGATACTGATGGAAGACGATTACAAAGCTTCAGTTGAGCATCAACTAGATTAAATCCTACTATGCAGGAAGTGGTAAGAAAAGAGGTATTGAAACTTCTAAATGCAGGGATCATTTACCCCATATCAGATAGCCATTGGGTCAGTCCAGTACAGGTCGTACCAAAAAAGGGGGAATCACGGTGGTTCTAAATGAAAACAACGAGCTCATTCCTACACGCACAGTCACAGGTTGGAGAGTTTACATTGATTATCACAAACTCAACAACGCCATAAGGAAAGATCACTTTCCCCTTCCTTTCATTGATCAAATGCTGGAAAGACTTGCAGGCCATGCTTATTATTGCTTTCTTGATGGTTATTCAGGGTACAACCAGATTTCTATAGCGCTAGATGATCAAGAAAAGACTACTTTCACATGCCCTTACGGTACTTTTGCTTATAGGAGGATGCCTTTTGGCCTTTGCAAATCACCAGCCACTTTTCAGTGCTGTATGATGTCTATTTTCTCAGACATGGTGGGAAATATCATTGAGGTATTTATGGATGATTTTTCAATCTTTGGAAAGTCATTCAAGGAATGCCTTGAATATTTGGGAAAAGTGTTGCAACGATGTGAGGACGCCAATCTTGTATTAAATTGGGAAAAATGTCATTTCATGGTTCAGGAAGGGATCGTGTTGGGGTATTTGATATCGGCACGGGGTATTGAAGTAGATAAAGCTAAGATACAGGTCATCGATAAATTACCACCGCCGGTAACAGTGAAGGAGGTCAGAAGTTTCTTGGGGCACGATGGGTTCTACAGATGTTTCATCAAAGACTTCTCCAAAATCTCGAAGCCATTATGCAATTTATTAGACAAAGGGGCTCCATTTAACTTCTCTGATGAATGTTTGACTGCTTTCAACACTCTCAAGGAAAAGTTGGTCTCTACTCCTGTGTTAGATTCTCCAGATTGGAACTATCCATTTGAGCTTATGTGTGTGCTAGTGATCATGCAGTGGGGGCAGTTTTGAGTCAGCGAAAGGAAAAGATTTCATGTGCCATTCATTATGCTAGTAAGACTTTGAATGAGACCCAGATGAATTACGCTACTACAGAGAAGGAGCTTTTGGCAGTAGTATTCGCCTTTGACAAATTCAGGCCGTACTTGATTGGGTCAAAGGTGATTGTCTACACAGATCATTCGGCCTTGAAGTATCTGATAAGCAAAAAGGATGCAAAGCCGAGACTTATTCGATGGAAACTTTTGCTGCAAGAATTTGATTTGGAGATTAAAGATAAAAGAGGGAGCGAGAATGTTGTTGTGGATCACCTATCTCGCATTGAATCACAAGATTCAGATCCTATAGAGGAGATCAATGAAGTTTTCTCTGATGAGATGCTATTTTAGATTATCACTACGTCATGATACGCAGATTATGTAAATTATTTGGCCCGTTCCATCATTCCACCGGATTACTCAAGTCAGCAAAAGAAAAAATTATTTAATGACTTGAAACATTATTTTTGGGATGATCCATTTCTTTATAGAAGAGGTCCAGATCAGATTATATGCCGTTGTGTGCCGGAAGTCGAGCAGCATCAAGTGTTGGAATCTTGTCACTCAGCACCATATGGAGGTCACTTCGCAGCGATTAAGACAGCAGCAAAGGTAAGGATGCACATTACATGGTCAAGAATTGTGATAAATGTCAAAGGACCGAAAATATTTCTAGGAAGAACGAGATGCCCTTGAACAACATTTTGGAAGTTGAGATATTCAATGTTTGGGGCATTGACTTCATGGGACCATTCCCTTCGTCCTACGGTCAACAATACATATTGGTCGCAGTGGATTACGTGTCCAAGTGGGTTGAGGCGTGGCTTTGCCAACTAATGACGGCCGAGTGGTAACTCAATTTCTGAAGAAGAATATTTTCACGAGGTATGGCACCCCAAGGGCGATTATTAGTAATGGTGGAAAACATTTTTGCAACAGCCAATTTGCTTCATTGTTGGCTAAATATGGAGTGAAACACCGTGTCTCAACTCCATATCATCCTCAACGGTCAACGCATCGCGAAAAGATTGGGCGAAGAAACTAGACGATGCACTTTGGGCATATAGAACAGCATTTAAGACTCTGATTGGCATGTCTCCATATAAGCTGGTGTTCGGAAAGGCTTGTCATCTACCGGTTGAGCTCGAGCATAAGGCATATTGGGCAACGCACTTGCTAAATTTTAATCTGAGGGCAGCAGGGGAAAAGAGGGTTCTTCAACTTCATGAGCTCGATGAGTTTCGTTTGGATTCATATGAGAATGCAAAAATTTATAAGGAGAAAACCAAGAAATGACACGATAAGCATATACGGGAAAAGAAGTTTGAGGTTGGTCAGCAAGTATTGATGTTCAACTCACGCCTCAAGCTCTTTCCAGGCAAGCTAAAGTCTAGGTGGTAGGGTCCTTTCACTGTAGTGGCTGTGTTTCCGCATGGGGCTGTAGAAGTGGTGTCTCATGATCAACAAAGGAGGTTCAAAGTGAATGGACAACAGTTGAAGGTTTATTGGGAAGGTGATTACTCCAGTGAGAAAACAACGGTACCACTTAATCCTGCAGACTAGCCTCAACAACAAATTCAAACTAAGGACTTTAAACAAAGCGCTTATTGGGAGGCAACCTAATTTTTCTTCTTTTTATTTTATTTTATTTTGCTTTCTAGTCATAGGATAATATAGATTTTTTTTTCTTTTTTTTCTTTTCTTATTCAATTTTAGGGACTCATGATCCATATCCCGTTTCCCCTTAGATATTCGATATGTTAGTTGGGTTACTAGATGTTAGAGCTAAGTAACACTTATTTCAGGTATTTGATCTTAAGTATTTTATTTGACCGCATTGTGCAGGAACATGACGTCGCGCAACACTTAAACCAACCAAGACTAAGGAGCTAACAGGAGCAATAAGAAGCTAGCAATTAGATAACAAGTCATATCAGTGAAGTCTTTTCTTTAATTTTTTTCCCACCCCTTTATTTGCGGATTTAGAATGTAAGATATTGAGGACAATGTTCAGTTTAAATTTGAGGATGGAAAACATGAGTTTTCATTTTTCTTTTATGTGTTTTTGTGTACTTTTATTGTTTCAGATAAAATAAAATAAAAAATAAAAAAAAATTCTTTTTGTGTGCTTGTGTGAGTTAGTTGGCCTGACTGGCAATGAGAATGTATTGAATTATAAATTGATTTATGAATGATAAATAGTTGTATGCTTAGATTAATTTTTACTTTTCCATGTGAAATTTGATATATATTAAGCACGTAAATTAAGTTAAGTATTGTGTAAGAATGAGTTGATTTCATAATGGACTGGTTGAAATAGTGGACCATATATGTTAAAACCCAAAACCACTAAATTTTACATCCTTAGACCAAATTTAGAATAGTTTGGGGGGATTTCACTGTTGTGGGAAGATATTAAGATAAATTGGGATTCCATGTGTGAAATAAAAAAAATCTTGTGTGGATTGTCTAAGGTCAATAGGATGCAATTTGGTGAAAATCTCAAGTTAGAGGTCTTTTTACTTGAATTGGTGTTTAATGAGGGACATTGCACTAATTAAGGCAAAAAATATATATATATTTTATTTGAAAATTTCTCTTCGTAGCCTTTATGACTCGAGCAATTAAGTCTGTAAGGGTCTTTAAAACCTGGTGCCCTATAGTCATCTGATTTGGGAGTTATCGGCCGAAAGCTTGTTACATGAGTCATTTAGAAAGTTTAAGGGAGAGAATGATTCAAATAAAGAAAAAAAGTGTTGGAAAAAGAAAATTGATTGAGAAAATTTTGTTTAGAAAAAGTAGGTGCATGAAACAGAAGACGCACCAAATGCCCTGGTTATGTCTCAAACACTTGTTTAAGGAAATTCGACTTTTTGATAAGGGATTATTAGTTTAATTAAATCCTAGAGATTGAGGCAATCAAACTATGGAGAATCCTTATTTATTGATATATTGACTTGCAATTAGTGAGATTTACCTAAATTAGAGAAGTGAGGATAGTAGAAAATCCAACCTTAGATCTCACACTTGGAAAGAGCGAAAAGAATAAGTTTGAGGGTGTGTGAATCTTACGAGCGATGAAAGAACATATTTGATCATTGAGAGCCGGGAATTGAAACAACTTATGAACACACAATGTTATGCTTAATTCTCCACACACACACATACACCCACGTCGATTTTACATTGGAAAAGTAGATTTTAATTTTTGTATTGTGATTTTGAGTTGTGCATAGATCTGATTATGATTTCAATTTTGAGATAAAAAGCCAGGGTAACTAGCTAAATATTTTTGCTTAACTTGATTGATAGACCATCAATTTGGTAATTAGTATTGCATGTTTGTGTATTTGTCAGGTTTTAGTTTTGTTTGAGGACAAACAAATATTCAAGTTTGAGGGTTTGATAAGTGTATTTTCTACACTTATTCGGGGTTTGAAACTATAGAATTTTATTGTTCTTTTTGGCAAAATACAACCTAAATTGTGTTATATTGCATCTTGCAGGTAAAAGTCAATGTTTGATGAAAAATTGAAGAAAATAAGCAAAATGTGTGGAAAAATGGAAAAACTCAAAGTACAAGGATCAAAGTCTATAGAAGTTGAAGGACTAAATTGTATTAATTCGAAAGAGTGGATAAATTGGAGAAATACAAATCAATTGGGCCCAACTTGACTTTCTAAATAGACCAGCCCATTGGTACCTAGGGTGTATCCGTGCATATATATATATATATATATATATATATATATATATATACAGACAGACGGAAGAAAAGGGCAGCCGGGGCGAAAGTTGAGAGGAAAATAGAATTGGTGGCTGCCATATTCTTCATTTTTTTTACAGACATTTAGAGGGAGATTAGGTGGCTGAATTGGGAAGAGAATAGCCGGCTGAAATTAATTGGAAATTGGGAGATTAGTCGGCTGAAATTTCATTAGTTAAACACATAAGTGGGTGGCATATTGAGCAGAAGTGTGTGCCATATTACACACATATTGGTGGAGATTAAGTGGCTTAATTAAAGGGATTATATATACACATAGTGGGCGGCAGATTGGGTTTAAGGAAAGTGGGCAATGGCTGAATTATTCATGGATATACACAAATATTGGCTGCTGGAATAAACAAACACAGATACACGTGCCGGCAGGTAGAGAGATTAATTTATATATTTTGCAAATGGTGCTGAATTGGAAGCAGCTTTGGACGGGGAAAGACGACCACGACAGTTACAATTTGGGAAAATAATCACGTTCGTCAAATTTATAGGTGATGTCATTCCACTTCTATGTGTTTAATCTCGATAATATGTTAGGCTAAATTCACTTGTATTGGATGGATGATGAAACTATTTGATTTTTAGTTTTTAATTCGAGACCACGTGTTTTTAGTTTAATTCTTGTGTTGCGATTTCATAAATATGTTTAAGTATATTGTTTTAATGTTTGCGCACCATTAGGACTATTCGTTGCTTATTCGTAGTGTTGGAAAACTCACGGTAAGTAGAACACTGTTTATGGAACACACGGACAATAAATATTAGGAATAATATTTATAGCATGTGTGGTTATGTTTGATAATCCTAAACGTCAATGCATGCTTGTCATATGAATTCGGACTAGGAATAGGACCGTCTCGTGGCAATCATATGTTTATTATATCTTGAGAAAGAATAGTAAATAAAAGTGGAATTATCGATCATCACAATTGCATGAATTGAATTAATTATCACTGGTGGAGAATTGAAACTAAGAATTGATTAGTGGAGTCGGAAATCCAATACACTCACCCACATTTGATTTAAAACCATTTTTTCATTGTTTTCGTAGTTATAGAACGTAGTTAAATACAAATCACAATTTTTTATTACTTTTGCGAATATATCGAATACACTAAAATTGAGTCTTATTCCTCGTGGGACGATAACTCACTCATCACGATTATTACTTGTACAACGAACTCGTATGCTTGCGAAATTTTCACGTAACATAAGGCTTGCCTTCAATAATGAGAAAACCATGAACTATGGCTCACCTTCAAGAATGAGAAAACCACGAGCTAAAGCTCGCCTTCAATAATGAGAAAAGCATGAGCTATGGCTCACCTTCAATAATAAGAAAATCACAAGTTAGGGCGTGCCTTAAAAAATGAGAAAATCATGAGCTAGCCCAAGGTGCGAGGACTTATGAGCCCATCGGTCCTTCAATTTTACCAATGTCGGTTGGGCATTTGGTCGGGCACTTTGCGATACTTACTTTCAGTAGCATTTGTAAACCTCAAGACTTAAAAATTTTTTAACCTCCAGTAAGGCAATTTGCCGGAGTCCACAAATTATTTTATGGTGTTATCCTCAGAAATAAATGCAACAATTTCTTCACAAGTAGAGAGACTCGATAAACCAGCTACAAGAATAATGGAAACCACAACAACCAATTACATGATCCAACAGGAAGCGAACCAACACTTATTTTACTGAATGTAAAGCGATTATGGAAATAAAATTGAAATCATTGTCAAAGCATGCCATCAGCCTTGCTTTTAGGATCAATTGTATTGAAGTATAGAAGGCCTAAGAAAAGCATGGCGTGCTATCAACTTGATGCATTCAAATAAATTTGAAAAAAAAAAAAAAAAAATACCTCCAGTGTTGAGCAAGGCATTCTATAGAACAGGCTTTGTATGACCATTTTCGATATCGATATTGTGGCAATTTTGCAAACTACTACTTCACCCAACAAAATCGACACAACTTTCGAAACCACCCAAATTTTGACTTCTCGAGTTGGTGAAGATCAATCAATTTCAGAGTGAGTTCAACGTGTATATTATTGAGCCGATCATAATTGATGTCGTGTAAACAACGAGACCACGTATAACAAATTGATATCGCTAACTAAATTAGCATATTCATGAGATCAGCATGCTTTGTAAAACTTTCACAAAAATGTAAGCGATTGTCAAATAGATTGTATATTATAATAGTTTAGCCAAAATTTTATCAAGAAAGTTTAATTTTTTAAGTTCAATTGTGCTCAAAATAATGACAGAACCAACAATTATCTTATGAACTTGAAAACAAACTTCTCTAATTCATATATCATAATAGATCCATAAAATCTTGTTCACAAGTTATAGCAGATTGAATCCAAAATCTCAATTTACCACATAGATCATCAGGTGTGGCGAGGATCGATAACTCATATTTGGAGTTGACTAATTCTCAATCCAACACTATTCATAGGTCATACACGACATCATAAATTTTAAGGGCTTATTTTGGATGGATTAAAATCAGATTAAAATTGAAAATATAGCCGTTGGAGTTGACTTTTATTAGACGAGTGGGACCCAATAACGGCTATATTTTCAATTTTAATTGAATTTTAATCCTTCCCAAACAAGCTCTAAGTTCTAACATATGATCAGCATTATGCATAGATTAAGAGGGTTAAATTACACCTCATGTCTACAACGTAATATCATTTAACAAAAAATGTTGTATTAATTTTTGAAATCGATACGGCCAGATATTTTGTATTAGTTCAGAATTATTTCAAAAAGTTCATTAGGAATTTTTTTTTTTGTCATAAAATTTTCACTTGTAAAGAATATTTTGCATCTAGCATATCAATGCATTATCATTTTCAATGATGATCCCTAACTTAGACATTTTAGCGAACAGATGGCGTGTGAGTCACATTTTTGACCTTACAACTTGATTTCGTATCCACCTACGAACACATGCTTGCTTTGATGCCTGTATGCATATCAAGCTTAGCATTATCAGATCCTTCACCAACAATTTTATCATCATCATCATCATCGGCCTCTTCCACAGGAACAGCCGGTAGTTGACACCCGGGAGATGCCATCATCTTCTCCAGTTGCTCCTCCTCGAACAATTTTTTTATTAGTTTTTTCAACTTCCTCTTCTCACGGCAGAATTAGGGCCCGCATATGTTTATTAGGCGAGCCTCCAAATCAACCAATTACTGCTTCTCCAAATTTTGATTTGTCTTTTCCTGCAACTGATAATGGTAAATTACCAAGATTAGATCGAGTTTATGTTTGAATTAAATCATTCAATGAGATCAAATCGAGTGCGCACATCAAGTCTGGCGAAAATTGACGTTGGCAGAAAAATCATCTAACTGATCATTCTTGACATCTTCCTCGTATTTTTTAGAAAATTATTTGATCGACTTCCCTCACGTGATTTCTCCGAGGTTAAGCGCACCAATTCCCACAGACGGCGTCAATGATGCTACCAAAAATCATCATATGTTGATTCTCGAGCATGACGATTGAGAATGATCACGAACAAGACATCATGTACCTGAAATAAAGGGATCGAGTTGTGTCCTCGTCGTCCCTCCGATACTTAAGTTAGCAAAATGGAAAATATAAGCGCAATGCTATAACTTGAATGTAAAAATATACCTGAATAATGAATTGAAACTTGTATTTATAGAGGTAAATTGCACACAGTTGATAGGATTATGATACTTGAAACCTTATCTGTTTAAGAGATATAAAAGATTTGAGTATTTCAATATGAGTATGAGTTGTAAGCTAGTTAGAATCCAATCTTATTAGAGTTGGATAAGTTTGAAGATGGAAGTAGAGTCCTACTAAAGTATGTCTTTTAAGATAGAGAATGGGACAAAGGTAAAAACTCGAGGTAACATGGAACCGTCACGTGTGGTAATTAAGCCCCACGAGAGAACTCGAGGAGGATACCTTGGAAAACTCCCAAGATGATCGAAACAACCTCGGTGCATTGTTGTTCGGGGTTGATCAAAGAATTACCATATCAGAAAGAAAAATCTAGGAAAAAATATAAAGTCTAAAGTTTAAAGACCAAATTGAAAATATTCAATAGTTGATTCAGACCGCAAGACGATACTTTGAAAATTTTCAAGAGATAATTGGATAGAAATAGAACTCAAAAAGAATGAAATATTATCAAAATAAAATTTCAATCGCACAAGTTATATTCTAAATTTTTAATCGAAAATTGAGACCTATTTTTTTGGCATAGTAAAAGGGTCCAAATTGGAAAAATTCTACTGCTAGAAAAGTTGTAACTCTTTGAGTTAGCTTTCCAACGCACTGCGTATTGCCTCAATCATATATAGAAAGAGAAAGTTATGGTTAAAATACTGATTACTGTGTAGAGACAAAAAAATCTGTGCGCGAAGTCAATTTTCCTTATTCGATTGGAACTCTTTTGAAAACTACTTTGGACGTGATTTTCAACCAATTTTCTACTCCTACAAATACCTAACAGTAGAATATATATTAGAGACCATGCACATACATCTCATACTCCAATATTCTTCAATTATTATCATCAAATGAAAAAAATTCATAATTTTGTGAGAGAATTGAAGGGGATTTGCTATGATTTAATCAAGCGAAGATTCAAATTTGATTTTTGGGCAAGGAAGAGAAGGGGCAAATGAAGATTCATCAAAAAAACCATTGAAGAGATTCACGATTTCAAGATTCATCTTCATCTTCTCAATTTATCAAAAATTCGGGTTATGTCTTTTCACTTAAATATGATTTCTTGTCATTTCGATATGTTAGACTAATTTTGTATATTGTTAAGATGAGATGGACCATTGTTATGATATTTTTAGTTTTTAACTAAATTATTTTTAACTTTAATTTGAGTTGATTTGATTTGTGAATGTTTATTATTGTTTTTATCGTTCTTTTCAATTGTTTGATTGAATTATTAATGAATTTTATTGTTATCGAGAGAGACAATAGGGTTTAACTACAATATAATAAACATTGTAACGTTCGAAAGAGGGTAGAGATATGCATCTATGTTTTATATAGTTTCAATATGTGTTTTAATACTTGTTAATGCATTTATCATGTTTGTATCTTTCATCGAGAGATAGAAGGGTTACATGAGGAGAATATATTTGATTGCTATCGAGAAACGCTTTCAATTAAATTAGGAACATTGATCAACATGAACGATTTCAAATTATCACTTTAATTGTTACACTAAAAATGAAATAATAAGGAGGATTTGACATCTTCGGTAAGCATTTCACATATTTGAAAAACACATTTACTTACTTTTATTAGTTTAATTGATAATTTAGGTATCATTATAGAAAAAATCACAAAATTTGTTTGCTATTCAATTAAAGTTATGATTAATTTTAACTCAGTCAAACATATAGTCCTTGTGGGTTCGACACTCTATTCACCATTATATTACTTGACCACGATCTCGTGCGCTTGCATGTTTTCAAGTTATCAAGTTTTTGGCCCTTGTCAACAATTATATTTTAACATGACCAATTACTAGTAAGTACTGGAGTCAACACACACTCACAAAGAGAATGCCTCTTCTCAGACGAAGAATTGATGAAACACTAATACTATTGTCATCCCTATCTCGGTAGATCAGGGCTTCTATGGTCCACGCAACAGACGTTTCTGTTTAGGATGATAGTGTCTAAATTTGAAACAAAGTACTCTGGCTATGAAGTACTTAAAACTCCAAAGCTTAATCCTTAAGAATACCCTTACGCAGTATGACATTAAAACGACACAGATATCAAATTTGAAATTTAAAATGCCTAGACAGCAAGACATCAGATGAGAAATGCCATTATATATATATATATATATATATATATATATATATATATATATATATATATATATATATATATATATAAGTAAGTTTGTCCTCGCCATCAGTAACCACTACCAAATGCAACAATGTATTTACTTTACACCTGAAAGCCATCTTGTGCGCGAAGTTTCCTAGCCAAAGAAGATGTTAGACTTGAGCAGTGCCTTCAGTAAATTTAGGATCCTCACATCTGTACTTCCCATCAGGTCCAATTCCAAATCCCCTAGGATCTGCAAATACGTTTTCCAGAAGCTGACTACGAGCTGGAACAGGGCTTTCATCAGCAAACTCAACCGCATCTTCAACCACCTCCTCAATCTTCTTCTCTATGGCAATCAATTCCGATTCGCTTGCCAAATTGTTTTCCAACAGGTACTTCTTTAGTGCAGTAATTGGATCTCGGGTAGCATAGTGAGCTTTCTCAGCTGCCAAAATAAGAAAATATATAACTTCTGGATTCACTTCGAGTGAAAAATGCACATGGAGCAAATGCTTGATGATAAAAGTATTGTCCAAGTCAATGTCATGCAGTAACATACTTCGGATATAAACACAAGAATATGAAACCATAATTGTCAAACTTCCTGCATCTGTTACATGTCCAAAGGCACCAATTTGGTGATAAATGTATTGTAACTTGCCGCGATATGAGAAGGAAGAAAAACAGGATTCAAGACAGCCAATGCAACCACCAATTCTCGGGGAGCAGGATGATGATTGATGACATTACTTAAACACTTGAAATTTTTGGTTGAAACCAATAGGTTGCACTAGCTTCTGAGAGTATTTTAAAAGACATAGCAACTCACCACCAACATAAATGATGGAATGACAAAAGGATCTCAAATAAGTGTTTTTAAAGATGCCGGGCATAGGAATCCAAAAAATGCTTCTCAAACCATTAGATAGACAAATAACTGGAACAGGATAGTGGATTGTGAAATGTGACATGAAGCAAGCTTATTACTTGCAATTCAGCATTCAGCTAAATCATGAATGCCATTGTTATGAATCCCATTGTTACTCCAAATATAATGCTCACGCAACATAGTTTGGAAAAAGAGTTAGATTTGAATAAAATCAAGTTTTTACACGGTATAGTGAGCTTAGATCTATTGTTTAAGTCATCTTCTTCCAACAAAAGCGAAAATACCTTAAAAAGATCATATATGCCAAGCCCTGGACCCGAGTCCCAGGATGTCTACAATTAACCTTGTCTGTTTATGTTCGAAGAAACAAAACACATCCATAGTCTAGCTGAAAATGACTTCTTTCATGCTGAAGTATCATCCACATAAATAAATATAAACACTCTCAGTAAAAAGTTAGATAAGTATTGGAAGTGGCAAGAATAACAATTTTACTCAGGCCAAGATTATGATCGTAGAGTGGTCATTTTATGCAAGATGGATAAAAATTATAGAGATGGTCAGGAAAAATGTACTTCAGATTTGAAGAGAATATATAAGAACGAGAATATGAAATGCTTACAAGGGTCACGGAGCTCATCTGGATCAGCCAAAGAGTGTCCTCTGAACCTGTAGGTCTCACATTCAACCAAAGTTGGACCTTCACCTCTTCTAGCTCTGGTAATAGCTTCCTTTGCGATCTCCCTCACCTTCAACACATCCATACCATCAACATGAACCCCAGGCATTCCAAATGCTGGACCCTTTTTCCAAATTTGGGGATCAGAAGTGGCCCTCAAATGGGACATTCCAATTGCCCACAAATTGTTCTCAACAACGAACACGATGGGCAGCTTCCACAGTGCAGCCATGTTCAAGCACTCGAAGAACTGACCATTGTTGCAAGTTCCATCTCCAAAAAATGCCAACGTCACATCATCACAATCCTCCTTCAAAACTTCCCTCCTGTACTTGCTAGTGAAGGCTGCTCCCGTAGCCACAGGAATTCCTTCACCAATGAAAGCAAAGCCCCCAAGTACATTGTGCTCTTTGGAGAACATGTGCATTGAGCCACCCTGCCCTCTACAACAACCAGTGGTCTTGCCAAAGAGCTCACTCATTACAGCTCGAGCTGGGACCCCTTTGCTCAATGCATGGACATGGTCCCTATATGTGCTAACCACACAATCTCTGTTCCCCAATAGCTTGATGAAGCCAGTGGATACAGCTTCTTGGCCATTGTACAAATGAACAAATCCAAACATTTTGCCTCTGTAATACATCTGGGCACACATGTCCTCAAATGATCTCCCTAAAACCATATCCTCATACAATTCTAAACCCTCCTCTTTCGTAACCAACTGCATGCAAACACCATCAATCATTACTAAAAATCTATAAAATTCAAAACCCATTTTAGTTTTTTTAACCAAACACACTCAATCATTAACTTGTAACAAGTTGCAGATAGACACTGACAATTGCAAAACACTACACTATTGAACATTGAAACCCTGTTAATTTTTTTACTCTAAACTACAAGAGCACAAACGCATGCTATCATCATAAATAGCAAATCACAAGCAAGTCTTCTGTCCAAATGTAAATATGTCATGTGCAATTATACATCCCATATTCAATTTAATAAAATTATAAAAAGAAGGGCATTTGAATACCAGATTGGAGACGGGATTAGATTCCACCTTCTTCTTCTTGACGACATCAGAGGAGACAGCAACTACAGTGGCTGATCGGCGACTGAGAGGCGAAATAGTTGTGTTAATGGAAAACAGCTTCTTGTTGGGTCCAAGAAAAGAGGAGGGGCATAGTAATTTAGTACAATTATCAGACTTATCAAGAGATCTGGTGGAGTTGATGGACATAGGAGGTTGGATGATTTTAGCAGTTGCAGAACAAGCCATTTTGGTTCAAAAAACTTATGGGTTGTTTTTGTTTGCAAAGAATGAGGAGAATTTAGGTTCCGATGTGAATTTGTTAGTGAGAAGGAGAAAAAGATTAAGCAAAAAGGGAGCTTTAACAGGAAAAAAAAAATGGGGCGGAGAAAACGAGTGTGCGTTGAAATAACCGTCAAAATCGTTGATTACAAGGATTGATTGTTATATGTGTATTCTCTCTCTCTGCATTGTGAATTAGGGATGGTAAAATTTGAAAAAAAAAAAAATATTAAATATTTATTATTTAATCGAGATTTAAACATATAAGAATAATAATATATGTATTCAAATTAAATAGTGACATTGAGGATTGAGTTCTCATGTTAAATTCTCGAAGAATTCACTTCAAGCACTTTGGGGCACAATAGGTCCAACCTATATGCTTTGTCACGTTCCATAGAGTTGAAATTGTTGTCCTAAACTTATTGTTCTACAAGCATTTTTGTGTCTTCTCATTTTTTGAAAGTCACAATCGAAAAAGTAAATTTAGGCTCTATTCTATATCATTACATCTTAACGATATGTTATAGCATTTCCATTATTTGTGTTCATTGAATAGTTTTCTTTGCCTAACATGTGAGGTGATGTGGTGGAAAAAAAAAAAGAAAAAACACTTTTAAGCTTAGCCTAGAAGGGTTTGAATGGGCTTATCCTTTTTTTCTTTTAATACTTTAGAGGATAACAAACTTAGCCTCTGATTGATGGAAGTTAATTAATTTAAGCCACATATTTCATGTGATTCACAACTTTTCAACCACAAAATATTATCCACCTTTTATGAAAATTTGATGATGATCTTCCCCAAACAGGGCTTTAATATAATTGTGATTTGTTCAACATCTTTTTCTTGTGTACTAAAGTAGAAATATCTCCTTCTCCTTTGATCTCTAGAAATTTGCCAGCAAGTAGTGTGTGCTGTGGGGATAATGATCGATTTGCCAATGAAACAACAGATGATTCTGTTCATTTCATAATATATTGTATTTTTGAAGTGAACAGTACAACTAAGGGGTCCATAGCTCAGTGGTAGAGCATTTGACTGCAGATCAAGAGGTCACCGGTTCGAACCCGGTTGGGCCCTTTTTCATCAATTTGATCTTTGTTGGGAATTTGGAGAAAATTGTCCCTTACCTTTTCCTTCAGTGTGCGAATGGACGTTTGTTTCTCAGCAAAAAGGTTGCTAATAAGTATGTTTAGGAGCACAATTGATCCTTTTTGTGATAAGACCAATACACGCTTAGTTTTTATTAAGGAAAATTACAGTTGGGACCCTAACATTTGCAAAAGGTGCAAATGAATCTTCTATACTATACATTATTTTTTCTATCTTATATAAAATTAAAAGACACTAACGAATTCATTTTTATTTTTATTTTGTGTTTTGAATTAAAACTTTATGGACGAAATTCATAGCATATGTAAATTGTTTTCTATATTTTGAGAAATTTATGAAATAACTTAACTTTAAGCTTATATTTAACTAACTAAAGTGTTAAAGAAACACATGTTACGGTCTATTTCTGCACTAAAACATTGCTTCAGTTCACTGTCCTCCCACTTTCAAAGGAAGCAATCAAAGGGGCAACTAGACAAAACCCAAACAACTCCAAATTATACAAAAAAAAAAAAAAAAAAAAGGGTAATATCTTTATCAGAAAATTTCATTGAATTCATATGATTTATATACGAAACCTTAACATCTCATTATCAAATACATCCTAATACCACATGTTCTCAAATATATACAAGGCAACTTAAGTACATGGCATACAACTAACTAGCGCATTTAATATAACCAATAACATTAAAAGGAAAAAAATTCAACACTATTATTTTCATTTCATTTCTACAAAATGTCATCTCAAAAAAGATTATCAGTTAGTTGCTGCACTGCTGTGTATCACCTCTTACTCGCCTTCTCCTTACCTTCAAATATAAATAAATATATAAACAAAATAATACAAATAATCATGTAGTTCGATTAATCAGCATTCTGTTAATCGTAGAGATAATAAAAGAAAAACTCACCAAATATATTCGATTTCAGAGGGAATCGAACTGAAGATCCTCTCACTTTTACATCCTTCAGTTGCCTGCTCCTAGCTGGCTTTTCTGCTTTGGAAAGACTTCTGCTGCTGCTTTCTCCTCCTAAATCATCACTTCTTTTCTTTATAATCTTTTCATGGTAAACTGCGGGTGGTGCAAGCCTCAATGGAGGCATGTTCTCCATCTGCGTCGACTTGTGGTCTTTCTGAAGATTATTCAAGAACTCAAACTGTCGCGACCATGTTCAAAAAGTAGCGAATAGTTAGAGAATGCCAAAAAAGAAACAACACTAAGAAAGTAATCAGTAAATGACAAACCCTTGACACTGGCTGAGAACCGTATGAGTTCTCAAAAGAATCGTAATCGTGCGGATGCAAAGCTATTGTCCCATGTGGTTGCTGGCTCCTTGATGATGACTTGCTAACTAGTCCACTCTGTGTAAAAAATGATATGCTACTTGATTTCTGAGCTTTCTTCCTAGGCATGCAAATGGGACATCCAGTAAAGGAGCCCCTAACTGATGCCCCGTTCTCGGGAAGTTCACAGTGGAGATGTATTGCATGACCACAACTGAAAATTTGAATTCCAGAATCATCCGAGCTTTTGGCGAGTAGGCCATTACATATACAACAAACTCTGCTCCCGGGGGAATAACCATGAGAAGCTCCCTTTCTGAGTAAACTCAGTGTATAGTATGTATCATCTTCGATTAAACTTTTGGCAGTATCCTGATACATCAGAAAGAACAGTTACCTAAAAAATACTTGTGTGGGTTAAGTCAAAGCTACATAATTTAGACCCAGATAAGGCCAAAAAACTAACACACTACTATTAACTTATTCTGATGTTCTTTTGAGTCACATTGATGCTAAAATAAATAATAATTTATATACAGAAATACATAGAAGTACATGCAAAAATCCGACCATATTTTTCTTCTCCTTTCAGCTCGAACTATTTTCACCCAAAATCAAGAAGGGAAAATTTGATAGTTGTATCTTTTAACCATTGTATTTTCTCAACCAAACACTGCTCAGGGGGGAAAGCCTGTGTACTTCCAACAAATTCGGAAATAAAACTATATGAAAATGAATACTTCAAATTGTGAATAAATGTTTACATGTACATCCTGGTTGGTTTTCTAAGCCTCCGTTGGGGAAGAATTTATAAATGGTTTAATTTATAAAAAGATAGAAATGAGTGTTGGATAAGTGTTCAATCCCCGTGGGTACATTGGAATGTTTGGTTGAAAATAAAGTCTAACCCTTTATAAATGATTTATAAATTTTACCAAAGCGAGGCTAAAAATTTACACAGTATTGCATAAATATAAGTAAAAAATAATAATGATTATATTATAAGGAAATATACAAGCCGTACCAATATTCTTCTTTCGAAATCATATGTTCCAAGCATCCCCAATATTGTAAGTTTGAAATCGCCAAATTCTTGGTTTCCATTATCAGAAAGAAGTTTTGACATGATCCTTGGGAGCTGAACATATCCGATCATACCATCAACAATCTCTTTAATAAACATGGAAATCAGTTTCCTCATGATGCGAGCACCTTTATGAGACTTGGAGAACTTCCATTTAATTTTGGACCCTTCTTCATCTCCCTGATTACCAAATGATCCATCAAGCCTTTCCTTCTCTGCTTTGCTTTCAGAATTTGTACTACCACTATCTGAATCCATCAGAGGCTTGCAAAACCTGTAATGGAATTACAACGTTGATTAGAAGTGGTTCAACCACAAAAGAATGAGTGACGGGAAAAATATATGTAAATAAGTAGATGTGAAATAATTCCACGTACAAGCAGAAAGCTGAATCAAGACAATTAACAATTGCCTTTTGCAAAGATACAGTATATTTTCCAATTCTAGATTGTAGATAAGAAGTCAGTATTATAAGGTTTAGCAACCAAAAGAAAAGGAAAGGACAACGAGGGTGTAAGATATCTAATCCACATACCGAGCACTTTCAGCTCCTATGCAATCAAAGTTACTACAAAATTGTGTCAAACAAGCACAATAGTCTATAAACTACTTTGCAATCAAAACTATAGAACCATCTACATAAATCACTTGATGATCCTTCATGGTCAAATGATCATAAAACCATGTACACCAAGCACAAGCTTATTCTCATAGGAAGATGTCGTTGAAGTGCCATGTGCGATGGGACAGTAATCAAAGCATGACCAACTTTTGCTACGTTAAAAGGAGAAATAGGAAACGAAAAGAAAACACTAGAGGAAGTAATAGACCATAACTAAAATAGTACTTCGAATTTGGAAAGGGGAGGAAAAAAAAAAAACCCAAAGACTCGACAGAAAATATAATGCCGTCTACTCATTCAGATCTTAGGAAATTATTAACTCAAAGGTCACCTTTAAAGTAAGGTAAAATGAGCAAGAAGATCCCCTTTACAAACTGGTATTACCATCAGGACAAAAGTTAACAAACGGATCAAACCAGGAAAAAAATGAAGTAAATATATCAGAAGAGATGGACTTACGAATCAAGCAACTGAAACCAGAGATACTCAGACTCATCCGGATCCAATCGGGGGCTGTTCCGTTGGCATAGACCAATACAAGCATGCACAATATCAAGAATTTCAGTGACCTGAAACAATAATTACGAACATTAAAATTAATTAGACAAGGATATTGAATTGCAAGGGAAGGGAAGCTGAGGGAAAATTCAACAGTTGAACAGACTTCTTTTCTCTTTAAAACAGCATTAAGATGATCCAGACTAGCACCAGAAAGTCCATCTTCAATAGCAACATTAAGCACAATCATTTTATCATTAAGATCAGAAAGAATGAGCAACAGAGCACTTCCAACATCTCCAACTCTTTCTAATAAAAATGCAGCTGCGTCTATAATTTGATATTCCTGGCACAAACGTAAACAGTGTTCCACCCTATAGCTTTCAGAAGTCTCCAAGAATTTCAGTACGGATTTGCTCTCATACTGACATAACAGCTGCAAAAGTTAAACACAATGAACTTTAAGTTTCCACGCTATCACAAAGTACATGCATTTCAAGGTTTAGTAATCATCATGAAGTAACCAACTAGGGTAAAAAAAAGAGTTATCGAAGCCAAAAAAGACGAGTAACTGAGAGATCTATATCAAATCATGATAAGCATGAGAATTGAAGCAAACTACAGGATTGGATGTATCAGGCACAAAAAACGAATTTAAAAACAATATAAAAATGGTTTCATCCCCAGAAGTTGAAACAGATATTGACTTTTTTAGCATAGGTCAAAAAAACCAATGAACATATCCACAAAAAACAAGAAAAGAAAAAAAAATGAGCGATAGGATTACTGAATGCACAGAAAAAAGAGGAAGGAGAAGCAAGGTTAAGTTACATGTTGACAGGAGTAGAACTTGTTAAATATTCTAACTTCCCAGTTCCCAAACCAGCGCCCACAGATCCAAAACAATGTTCTTCCCATTCAAATCATCTCGATGAAGACATTATCATACAAACACGAGCAGTTTCTATCAAACTGCCATCTTCTATTTGGATCACCTTGAGGGAGACATTATAATTGCCATAATGCTAGATACAGGTGTATTTATTAAATTTGAAACTTACTTGCCACGATTTCGGGCAACACCACAGCATCAAAGATACCGAATTCAACTTACCTTTTTTTTTTTTAATAACAGTGGATGTTCGGGCCAGTTTGCATGCATCTCGACTAATCCTACGGAGCCCTGAGGTTTACAGCCGGGTACTCACCTCAATGGTCCTGAGGGGACTCGAACTGGTGACTATTGAGAATACAAATTATTCAGTTGAATAAATATACTTAATCCCATATCCACATAGGCTACTCCCTCAAAATTTGATCACAAAAGCTATGCACAACTGGTTGTGCCCATAGCGTTCAGAGAAACCACAATCAAGTTTGTAGGAAACCTTCCCAGAGATCCACATCATTTTTTATATGTAAATCTATGTATGTAACAATGCATTTTTTATGGTAAACAATAACCTGGAGCATTGAAGATATTATATATTTAATACGTAAAAATATGCACACTGGCCTTCTGACATGAATTGTTTCAGAAATTTTCACCTCAAGATATAACTCTGTCATTTCATCAGTAATCTGAACTGTACTGTCGTGCAGAAGTTTAGGGAAGCCGGATATTGTTTGCAGATAAGCTTCAATGCTAGATGACTGCTGCCTAGGTCTTCTTGCACTGGGAAAATATAAAATATCGTCTTTTTTTAAAGAAGAGAGGTTCAGGTTACCAGTTGTGTTAACCTCAATAACCGTCTTCAGATAGAGGAATAGGCTCTCTGGATGAGAGCGAAGCTCAGACAAAATATATTGATTTTGACCAGATAAATGGTCAAGAATCAGCAAGTAAGTTCCTTCTCTGAAAATCTCAGAAAAAGCAACACAATCATCAGGAAAGAGAAATTGCATATTAAACCATTCTAGTTCATGTCCACAAATGCACAAGTATTTATGAGAAGCACCATAATATAAAAGCATCACCTGCTTAATTTGAGAAGATCTGGAATTCGAGAAATAACGGCTGATTCAAAAGCATCACGTTCTTTTTCATCGAGTTGTTGCAGCATAACATGGATAAAGGAAAAGGCGAGAATGGGTTCATCCGTAGCTTTCATATAGCTATCCAAAGCAGCAACATACTGATACTTGATGGCATGAATGCAGCCACAAACCTAAATAAATAAGCACTTTGATTAATAAATTGCATTCAATGATATTACCAGGGCCTACATATCTTTTGCCCTCGGACGTATATTATTGCATGGGGAATACAGGAGAGCAGACGAGAAAATTACGAGAAAGAGAAATTTTTTTTGTATTATTAACTTTGTATTGACGATCTTATCTAATACAGTATATTTCAGTCGTCTTAATTCTTTACCACTCCCTGTCCTAGTTGCAAGGGAAAGACAAGGCAGCCATGAGGAATTCTATACAATTCTACTGTCATTTGCCTCCCTCCTTCCAATCCCAATGGGAAGATGACAGGATGGGCACTTTATTTTCACTTGTGCATGGCTTGTAATTCCCTTCCACTTTTATCCAATCAAACAAATGAGAAGTACAGAATGCGTATGGTTTAAATACCTGATGAAACTGAGCCTTTGCACACAAATGTAACAAGTATGGAGTATCCCAGCGAGTCTCGGGAACAACTTCTACAAGTGCAAGTAGTTGCTTCTCTCTTCTTTTAATTGTTTCCGTTGTTTGCCCTGACAAACTATGTGAAATATTTATCTCTGACGTCAAGTACTCCAAAATTTGAGTTAGGATATTATTTGAGACATTGGCTCTTCCACAGGCTACACAGTATGCTGTGAACTCATACATGTGACCTGCATCTTTCTTCGAAGGCCAGATTTCTATAGAGTTAATGTCATCACTGCTGATAGAACTGCCTGTTTGGAAGTAACTTGAGTCCAGAATATCAGCAAGAACATCTACTACTTTCTGAACCAAAATTTGACTTTCATCCATCAAATCATTTACTTCAGCTAACTCCGAGTTTATTGATCCCCGCGAAAAGCAGTTTATTTCATCTTCTTCTGTAAATGCAAATCTCAAAACATCTAGAGTGGCTTCGGTATCCAATTCTAACAGATGTAGCAGGTTTGGACATGCTCCATTTGATTGTAAGGTTCTAACTGTCCATGCATTTTGATCACTAGAATTCTCCAATAGAAACTGCACAAGTTCTTTTCTAAGAGATGGCAGGCGTGTAGGAGAAAGCTTTCCATGTCCTGCAATACAAAAATATCATTGCTTGCCAATTCCTTAAATTGTTCAACACCAAACCTATAGCCAGATAAGATATATAAAGACTAAACAGTTTCAAGGAGCAGAACAGAGAAACTAATTAGTTACAAATAACTAAAGGGTAATTAGCACATAACATCCCCACCTTTTACCCTTAGTGTGAAAAAGTCTATACCTTTCATTTTTTTGACATTTTCAGTCTTATTTTCACTGCGCAAAATGTCATTTTTCTCCATTTTCTGAATTAAAAATTTTCAAATGACGAAAATACCCTTCCCTTTAAATAAAACAAAAGGAAAAAAGACAAAAACTTATTGCAAATACAGTCCCAACTTTTTTTAAAAGTGCAAATGACTCCAAAATAAATTATTAAAAGGGTAATTAGCACATAATGTCCCTATCTTTCACTATTATTGAGAAAAACACCCGTATCTTTTATTTTTTTGGCATTTTCTCCTTTAATTATAATTTGATAGTGCAAACCATTATTTCTATCAATTTTTATTCAATTTCTCAATAAAAAATAGTAGGATGACGAATATACCCTCATATTTAAATAAAAAAACTACAGAATTAATTGCAAACATTGTCCCATTTTTTAAAAAGTACAAACGAGTCCCCAAAAAATTTTCAAAAAAATAATTTTTTATGAAAAGTGCAAATGAGTCCCAATTAAATTTATTTAAAAATTAGAAAAATTAAAAACTGCAAAAGAGTTCCAAATAAATTATTAAAAAATTAGAAATTAAAAAAATATATTTTTTATTTAAGTATGATGGTATATTCATTATTTCACGATTCTTTATTGAGAAATTAGATGAAAATAGATAGAAATGATGATTTGCGCTATCGAATTATAATTAAGGGAGAAAATGCCAAAAAAATAAAAGATATGGATGTTTTTCACAATAATAGTGAAAGGTAGAGACATTATGTGCTAATTACTCTCTTAATAATTTATTTGAGACTCATTTGAGCTTTTCAAAAAAGTTGGAACTATGTTTGCAATTAATTTTTTCTTTTTTCTTTTGTTTTATTCAAAGGAAAGGGTATTTTCGTCATTTCACAATTTTTAATCAAGAAAATGGATTAAAATGACCTTTTGCTCAATGAAAAGTTTTTTTTTTGATAAGTAATCAGAAGATTTTATTCATCATAGGATAATACAAGAGAAATGTATTATCAATTTAGACAACACATAAATGACATGAAATTGGGCAACCCATCTACATGATTAGGAGCTACAGTATTAAACCAACTAAACAAGGTAAGATAAAATAATTCTCTGAACTGCTCTTTTGTTCTAGCCTTGTCGTCAAAACAGCGGCTGTTCCTTTCCCTCCATACGCACCATACAATACATCCCGGAATAAGATTCCATACAATCCTACTCTCCTTATCGCGAAGTTTCCTCCACCATGCCAACAACACATCTTCAACTCGTCTAGGCATCACCCAATCCAACTGTTGGGTGGCTAGGATGGTGTTCCAAAGCCACCGAACACCATCGCAATGAATGAACAGATGATCAATTGTCTCCCCATCCTTCTTACACATATAACACCACTCGGTAATACACAAGCCTCTTCTTCGAAGATTATCCGCCGTTAACGCTTGCCCCCTCACAACCGTCCACAATAAAAAAGCCACCCGAGGGGGCAATTTACATTGCCACACCTTCTTCCATGGGAAAGAGCTCTGAGCAGGTTCTAATAAGGATCTAAAGTAAGAGCGAACTGAGAATATACCATTCGGTGCCAACCTCCACTTGCTACGATCATCTTCTCCAAACTGAATGTGCACCTCATGCAAATAGGTCAAAAGCAACGCATAATCATCTAATTCCCAATCCTGTAGACCCCTCTCAAAGATAGTATCCCAACTGTGACTTCCATTGTGAATAGTGAGTACCTCATTCACCATAGCAGAGACGGTTCCAAGGCATGCGATACAAAGCAGAAATCGTATCTTTAACGGTTGATTACCACACCAACGATCGTCCCAAAATCTGATGTTATTGCCATTTCCCACCTCATATGTCAAATTGTCTCGAACGTCACCCCAACCCCGTCGGATATACCTCCACAGACTCACCCCATAAGATCCGCGACCGTCAATTGAGCACCAGCCCCCCTCCATAAAACCATACTTTGCTCCTATGATTTCTCTCCAAAACTCACCCCTCTCCACTCCAAATCGCCACGGCCACTTACCCAAGAAAGCCTTATTAAATGTACTCAACTTTCTCAACTAAGTGCCCCCATCCTTACAGGAGAACAAACCACATCCCACTTGACCAAATGAAGTTTCCTCTCTTCTCCCATCCCTGCCCATAGAAACTCCCGTTGAATCCTCTCTAATCTATTTGCCACTGCAGCAGGAATAGGAAACAATGACAAGAAATAAGTAGGGAGGTTGGAAAGAGTAGATTTGATGAGAGTAAGGCGGCCACCCTTTGAAAGATACATACGCTTCCACCCTGCTAGCCTCTTCTCCATCCTTTCGATGATCACATTCCAAATATGTTTACTTTTGAACCTTGCCCCTAACGGGAGCCCAAGGTATGATATAGGCATCTGCGCAACCCTACATCCCAATAAACCAGCCAGCTCATCCACATTAGCAACCTCCCCCACTGGGATAACCTCAGATTTCCCCAGATTAATCTTCAAACCCGACACCGCTTCAAAACAAAGTAGTAACCGACGTAAATTCCTCAATTGCTCATCAACAGCATCACATAGAATCAGTGTATCATCTGCAAATAGCAAATGAGAGATCCGGACATGTCCAACCGTAAAACCCCTAATTAAACCTTCCTCCACAGCTTTCTCAAGCATCCTACTGAATGCCTCCATAACAATAACAAACAACAATGGAGAAAGAGGATCTCCTTGCCTTAATCCTCTGCTGCTTCGAAAATAACCTTCTGGAGACCCGTTAACCATAACAGAAAATGAGACAGTTGAAATACAAAATTGAATCCACTTGCACCACTTTTCCCCAAATCCACATCGCCTGAGCATATACAGAAGGAACTTCCAATTGACATGGTCATAGGCCTTCTGAATATCCAATTTGCAAAGCATCCCTGGCACTCCCAACCGCAATCTTGAATCAACGCATTCATTAGCTATAAGCACAGAATCCAAGATCTGTCTTCCTTTCACAAAGGCATTCTGAAACTTAGACACCACTTTCCCCAACACCTCCTTCAATCTATTCGCCAAGATCTTCGCAATGATTTTATACACCCCGCTAACAAGAAGGCTAATAGGGCGAAAATCCTTAATGTCCACCGCCCCTGGTTTTTTGGGAATCAGCACAATAAATGTAGCATTAGAGCTTCTCAGGAACCTGCCAAACTCATAAAAATAGTTTAGAACATCCATAATATCCGCACGCACCACCTCCCAACAAACCTTATAAAATGCGAACGAGAAGCGTTCGGTCCCGGTGCCTTATCATCATTCATGCTAAAAACCACCTCCTTAATTTCCTCTTCCCCAAACGGTCTCTCTAACCATCTAGCATCCTCCTCTGTGATAGTAGAAAACTCCAGTCCCTCCAACTTTGGCCTCCAATCAAATCCGTTCTCCGATAGAGATCTTGATAAAATCTCACCATTTTGTTTCCAATGACCTCATGGGTCCTCATAAGTAATCCCATCTACCTCCAAAGAACGTGATAGAATTAGTACGCCTATTTGAATTCTGCAATCCTATGAAAACTTAGTGCATTTGTCCCCCTCTTTCAACCATGTAACCCTAGATTTTTGACGCCACGCGATCTCCTCCATCTCCACTAACCTCTCCAACTCTCCCCTTAAAGTTCCACGTCTCTCCCTCTCCTCCCCACCCAACCCACAGCTCTCCTCCCGCTTATCAAGCTCCTCTATGTCTGAAAGGCACTGACGTTTACGCCAATTTACATCACCCACCACCTCCTCATTCCACTTCTTTAAATCCCCTTTCAAAGCCTTTAATTTCGATCCAAAGACAAACTGGGAGACCCCCTAAAATCGTAAGAGGCCCACCAAGTTCGTACACGCTCCCCAAAACCCTCGACTTTTAACCACATCTTTTCAAACCTGAACGGCTTTCTTCCACTACCCCTACTATCCCCAGATAATGAAATAGGGAAATGATCCGAGTATACCCTATCTAATCTCCTCTGTGTCACATCAGAGTATTTAACCTCCCACTCCCCACTAATCAGGAAACGATCAATTCGAGAATGAGCGGGTTGATCCCGATTAGAAGACCAAGTAAAATATCCCCCAATCATCGGCAAATCCACCAACATACTCTCCCTAATGAAATCTGAGAACTCCTCCATTGCCCCTGTTAGTCTCCCACCGCTCGACCTCTCAGAAGGAAATCGAACCACATTGAAATCGCCCCCGATACACGTGGGAAGACTCCACCAAGCTCAGAAGCACGGACACGCTGGTGGAGACAACGTATCCGTGTCCGACATGTATCGGACACGGGTACGCCTCCGACACGTCTCCGACGCGTGTCGGAGTTCCTTGCGGCGTGTCAGAGGCGAGAAAAGGCGGCTATCTTGAAGAAATCAGTAAGAAAAATAGATGGGAGAAGAGGAATGAACGGTAATACCTGGAAGAAATGCAACCGGTCGACTGTTCTGGGGAAGAAATTCGGGGGAAGAAGGAAAGAAGAAAGGGAAAAGAGAAAGGAAATGAAGAAGAAACTGGGGAAGGTAACTGCCTAGGGACGGAGGAAAAGAGAAGACTGGGAAGAGGAAAAAGATGAACAGGGAAGAAGAAAAAGATGAAACGTGGGGAAAGAGGAAAGGACAACTGTTCAGAAATGAAAAGTTTTGGGCCCACCATTGTAACTTTTTTTTCTGTAATTTACGTTTTTTTTTTTTTTTTTTTGAAATGTGTAATTCACGTTTTTGGACCTATTAGTTTTGTTCCAGGCCAGCTGTATTATTTGACAAAATAAATATGTAAAATTTTATTTGAATTAGTTTATATATATATTACTTTAGACTATCAAATTAAAATAAATTAAAAAAGAGTTACTTTTTCAAAAAATTAAAATAAATAAAAATAAAAATAAAAAAAGAAATATATATATATATATATATATATATATATATATATATATATATATATATATATATATATATATAATTAACGTGTCGGCGACGTATCGTGTCGAAACTTTTTCAAAAAATGGCGTGTCAACGTGTCGGACACGTATCGTGTCGGACACTCGTGTCCGTGTCGGTGCTTCTTAGCCACCAAGCCATCATACTGGCCAACTCATCCCACAGACCCCCTCTCCTTCCATCCGCCGTCGGACCATAAACTCCTACAAACATCTACCGAAAACCATCTCCAATATTCCTAAGTAAAAGCGATATGGTAAAGAACCCTACACTAACCTCCTCCATATCAAACACTCTAGTGTCCCACATAACAAGCACACCTCCAGAAGCCCCTGAAGACTCCAAAAATTGATATCCAACATGCTGACCCCCCCACAAACTGCGAACTACAGCCCTCGAAACGAACTCCATCTTAGTTTCCTGTAAACAAACCAAGTCCGCCCTCCATCCCCTAATCAAATTTCGAATACCCCACCTTTTCCCCTCATCATTGAGCCCCCTCACATTCCAACTAATGATTTTTGGAGTCATTTCAACACTCCATCATCCCTCCCCAACAGTCCTCTCTTTGCATCTCCTCCCTTGATGTCATAATTTACCGACCACTTTAGCCGCTTAAGTTCGCGGTCGCCTTTTCTTCTTGATTTCCCTCCATGTGTGCTCATCTCCTGTCCTCTGTTAGCCTCCAGTTCCCTCGCGATTTGCATAAGTTTGGGTTCGTGACCGTCCACAAGACACACCAACCATCCTATCGAATTCCCGGATTTTTGAAGAACCCAGGTTAGAAGGTACGAGCCCTCGTGGAAAACGTGTCCCTCCACTTCCTCTACCGGAACTACACCACTTGTCTACCCCTCCCTTCTTTCCATCATCCACCCACACTACACGTAGCTTTTCAGACCCTAGCTCCCTTTCTTGTAGCGGCTTCGAGGACCTCCTAATGTAGGTATTCACCACCCTATTAGCCAAACCCGTGTCCTCGTATTCTTCCACACCCTTCAGGGCTGAACCCTCTGCCAATACACATCCCTTCTGAATCTCATCCGACACTAGTCCCTCTTCCGATTCAAATGTATTCAAAGCATCCGATTCATCATCCTTATCCTCCCCTGTTACATCCGCTCCATCTTCCTTACCGAAATACGCATGTTCAGTCCGTGTTGGAGACTCACAATTAGGCTCAATTAACACCTGCTTGTCTCTAGTTTGGACAAATTGCACTACTGGCTCCTTAGTCACCAAAGTTGCTAAAAGTTGTTCATCGCCTGGGGGCTCCTCCACACTTATCCCACACTTAGAACAACAGATCGGCCCGCGGCCTGCATCAGCCTCACCCACCAGCCTGATTAATTCATCAAGTTCCCCTTTCAATGCCTGAATACGTGCCCTTATTTCAACAGATATCCCAGGCCCTCCATGTGTACCCCCTTCGCTTGCCTCCGCCCTCGTTTGCCTTAACAATCGAAGAATACTCACATCAACTGCCTTCTCCTTTGGCAATGGTACCCGTTGATCAATATTTTGTGAATCCTGTGAGTTCGCCACAACTCCGGCATACGTCACTCCCCTTCGTATTCTGTCACCTGCAATTCGATGTTTAGCCTTATCACCAGCAACAAATGAGGCAACCACTGCCTGAAACACCCGCGAGATTAAAGCCCAACCTTCTCCATTAGCCCCCTCCGGTACCATTACAATCCCCTTCCGGCGCCTCTGCCCATACTGTGCTATCATCAGGTACCTACCACGACTGTTATTACATCGTTGTGCCAAAAAAGCTCTATGGGACTCGTTAAACTTAGATGCAAAATCCTTCAAACTACTAGTCGCCCTCATCTTATCCACCATGTTCACCCTCCAAAGTGCGCCATACCTCCCCATGCAGATAGAATTCGAGAGCTTAGAACCCCATTCTGTCATCCTCACTGTGCCAAAATTGTTGATAGAAATTGCAAACTCCTTCGCCTCAACTCGAAAATGGTGATTGTAAACCAAACCATATCCAACTCCCAACTTTTTTCCCCGATTCCCGTGCGAACTACACATCCGGACGTGGAATAGGCATCGCGGTTGAGCCAGGGGACGTCGGGGGTCATTTTACGGTTCCGTCGCCGCGCGTGGGGTCACGCGTCGACAGACGCGCTCGGCGGCGGTGCGCGTCCCTCGGCTGACCCCTCCAGCGTCGGAATTCCCAGCCCAGCCCACGGGTCGGGCGCGTGGGCTGAGGAAGATGCCGGATCCGGCAGATCTGGGGCGGCGGCGCTAGGGTTTCCACCTAGGGCCGCCGCCTGAAATAGTGGTTTATTTTGTGGCGTGAGGCCGGTAATATGGGCAGTACTATGCGGCGGAGAGAAGTCGTCGCCGGCAAGACGTGGAAACTGGGTGGTGGTTCGGTATTTAGGGTAGGATTCCATCACTGGGTATGATTAGATGTAGGTTTATCAGCAACTTACCTCGACTATAGTGGGGATAGAGGCCATCATCGGCAGAGGTAAGAAAGATATTCCTCGAGAGGTAGAAAATTTTTGCTCAATGAAAAGTGAAAATGCCAAAAAAGAAAGGTGGGGACGTTTTCCACAATAACAATAAAAGGTGAGGACGTTATGTGCTAATTAACCATAACTAATATGAATGTTAACATCATGATATTTTTCCTTCAGTATCATCGGTTAAATTAAGCCCCTGCCCCCCAAACCTCATTTATTGATACTCATACGTAATCTGATCTCACCAAACAGAAAATGATTCCCAGAAAAGTTAACTGGATAAAAAGGCCAAAGCAGCAGTTTGAAGACAGACCTGGGGGGAAAGCAAGACCTTGAAAGCAGTACTTCAGGTAAACAAGCATCCTATACCTGTTGCATGGATTACAATGTGATTACTTTGACATAGTAGGGGAAAAAAATTTGGTAATATTTCTTAAGGAAAATCCTCTTGATCTTTAAAAAGGAGAATAAACTCTGAAGACAACTATTGCGCAGATCCTTAAAACATTACAAATAGTAAATACCACAAACCGAAGTGACATACCCAAGGGAAGCAGCACTCTCTCTTTCGCTGTTTCGTAGTACAACCAAGAGCTCCTCTAGAGGTGCCCTAAAATCATCCAGACCTTTGTTAAACAAATATATCAGTGCACCATGCAACCTGTGTTCCCTGCATAAGCGTACAACCTACAATCCAATTATAAATTGTTAACAGCTAGCAATGGAAAAAAAGAAATGATGCAAGTGTGAAGAATAATATCAGCACACGCGGTCAATGAGAATTCATTATTAGGGACTCATGGGCAGGTAAAACAGAAGTGCAGCTGCAACAACCCGGGTCTCTATACCCAAGTCATTGGCTTACGTATTTTTGTAACGACCTGAGTCTCTATACCCAAGCCATTAGCTTTCGTACTATCCGCTTTAGGTGAGCATATACCCACTTAATCCCTCAAGGCTTTCTATCGCGTCCGCCCATTTGATACCAAGATTCAATTTAAGTCTCTCATTCGGCAGAGGTTTGGGGGTTCAAATTTTGGGGATGCGATAGAAAGTCGTGAGAGGTTAAGTGGGTATATGCTCACTCAAAGCGGATAGTACATAAGCTAACGGCTTGAATATAAAGACTCGGGTCGTTACAGCAACCATGCATACGATTGTTAATTAACGAGCTCAAGATGTAATATGCTTATGAAGGATCACAATGCATCTTAAGATGGAGAGATGGAGAGCACTATTATAGCAGCCAAATCAGCATATGCATCTGCTACATTACAATATATAGAGTTTCTCAAGCAGGATCAGCAATGGCTTCCTCCAAAGAATTATCAAATACATACTGTGAACATCTCCAGCAGTATACTAATTGCCATTAAAGTGATAATACCGTCAACTAAGATTACATCATTACCTGATTAAAATCCAAGGACAAAATGTCCATGTGGAGAACACACTGTTCAACTCGTTGCAACCAACCTTTCTCACTATAATGCTCCACTAATGCTTGCATAATCTTCGGAAGAAATGAATAACATATCAATTGCAGTAACAGGTATATAGTCATTAATTCACAAAACATAAGATGAATATAAAAACAAAGCAGTTATGGTCAGCATGTTTAAGTGAAATTACCGCAGGTGGAAGGGATCCCAACATATCTTTCAAAATATATGGCTCCAAAAGCTCCAAAAATGTATCTACAGAAGGAGAAAATGGCATTAGAAATAACAATAAGATTTAACTTTCAGCGGCCAAACCGCCACCACAGAATTAAGAATAGTACCCACCCATGTCACTGAGAACAAGTGCATCTAAAAACATGGACAACTAACAAAACCATCATCTCGTTGATAAATCTGTCTTAACTACAATAATCACATAAGAACACAGCTAGCTCCTGTTTGACAGCCTTTTTTTCATAAGAATTTAATTTTTTCTACAGTGCGCGTGGGCCCAACTATCACACCATACAATCATTTATCATCACTTTCATTTGTCCCACTAGCCTTTTGTTTTTTGGTATTTTGATTTGTTCCAAAATTGCCTTCTATTGCAATTGTAGAGAAAAGACGGGTAAAGTAGTAAATTGGTAGTATTTCATTGAGGGCAGGAATGGGAAAATGAAATTTCAACAGGTGGTTGTGCATTATTTCAAGTTATGGCATGTCAGGTGTCACTTTCATTTTAAAATAATATACTACTGTTCCAAAATTTATAATTTCTACAAAATGGGGGCCAAAAATAGCTCTAATCCACTCAAATAGGCTTTAGGAACTTAAAAAATACATTAAATTGACCATTTGATTGAGGGTCAAGTCCTTCTTTTGAGTATAAATAGTATTTTTTTTTTTCCCAAATCCAACACTTCACAGTATTTCCATGTCAGACACCCATTACAAGAGTCATGTAACATAGCCTAAAATAAACCTCACGATGAAAACAGGAAACATCTTTAATTTCTTATAATATGAGGCTGTCTATGTTTTAAACAAAAGGTTATCATCCATTAATTAATTTTCAGTACATAATCACGTAAATTTCCATCAGTCACGTCATCCAAGAGCTAGAATTCCGTTCATTGTTGAGTTTATATTCCTAGCCAGTCATTAATCCATTGATTCAGGAAAACCTTATTGAAAATCCATGATCTCATATGATTCAGTTAAAGGTTTCAGTGAGAAAAATAATGAAGTACCTTTATGCTGAGCTTCATCAAATTTTGAAACAATTTCATCAAAGAGGATATCGGTTCTCCTGATATGCACACAGAACTCAACTGCAACGCCACCAACACGAGTGTATTGCTCCTTAATCTCATTGGATTGATCCAGCTTCCCATTTTGGTTGCAACATGCTACTGATATATAGGAAAATACCTCACTTACATATGACAGAAGCAACTCCACTAAATAGGGCATAATACTCCTCTGAATGTCATCCAAATTTTTGGGAAGGTCAATAACACCATGTGATTGGCCATCATAAAGTGTCATTGCCATGTTTAATGCTCCCATCCAATCACCTGCTTTCCTCAAAACTTCAATCCTTTCCTTCCACGGAAGAAAGCGGGAAACAATAAGATGCTCTGGCCCAAGTATGTATATAGTAGCCCCCCTTACAGCTACACAATTGTGATAAGCTTTTTCAGGGTTACCAAGAGTATTAGTAAAGTAGATATGTGATGAGATGAGATCATCCCCTCGCAATCCATCCACAGCAAAGCTTGTCTGATGAATCACATTTCCATCTTTAGCAAACAAATAGAGTTGTCTAGTCAAAGTGAGAATCACCAACATCTGGACAATATAAGATAACCATGATTTCTTCTACTTCCATCTAAATAAATAAAATGTTAAACTTCAAATAATGCAAACATAATTACATGCTAATCACGACCAAAATAAAAAGTACACCAATATGCATAAAGAGGATTAGATAATATATGTTTCGAACCTGATCATCTAACCATGCCAGGCCTACTGCTGGACTTTCCAGAGTCCACTTTTCAAGTATCTTTAGCTTGGATTTCACCAGCTCAGCAATCTGAACTTTCTGATCCCAAGCAATTGCAAGCAGTGAAATCTTTTCTAGTGTGTCAGCGAGTGCATTTTCTGGGGTAAATGTAGAAATTAAAATTCTAAATTCATCTACCTCCAACAGCTGAAAAATAAGAAGAACTTCATTCATACATACCAGTGGAAGAACCAGGTGACTGCGACATGCATCTCCACGCGGCATAAGGCATGGAGCCTTCCCTGATGCCATCAGGTTTAGGAATTTGAGCATATACTTCTACAGAAGGATTAACTTTTGCCTACAGGAGACAAATAATATCAAAATAACAGGAGGTACAAGGAATCACTGCAATTTTTTCCAAAAAAATAAAAAAAAAAGAAAACCATACCACTAGAGCAGATTGATGCGTGACAAAGATGACAATACCTTCTTCAACCACACTTCCCATCATGCTACTAATACTCCCAGTAGAAACTGCATTGCTACCCTGAGAGGACATATGTGCACCTCCGTGAACTTCACCTGACAGTAATGGAGATGCACACACTACTCTGCTAGTTGTTTCATCTAGAAGTTTCTGCTCTTGAACATAAAGTAACTTTTAATAATTTGAGGAAGCTGACAATACTTATTAACAATACACTTAACAAAGATAGATCTTTACCATCGATTTGGAGTAGGAAATTCTATTGAGCCATGGAACCACTGAAAAACGAATCAACTTAATCACACCCTTGCTATCCCCGCTAACCACATTAAACTGACGTGTAACCTGAGTATCCTGCCCTACATATAGCATATGAACTACTGGAGCTTTATGTTCATTAATCACTCTAAGTGCAGAGGTCTTCTGAACATCCCAAACAGTGTAGTGCCCATCACCATATCCTGCAAAAAGCAAGTCTCCTGGCTGATTAAAGCACATGGAAGTTACTGGAACATGAGTTCTATCTCCTTGTAATCCAAGCACCGACATCTGGAATACGTATTTGCATCATTCAGTAGGCAAAATAAGTTAATTTAGAAATATGCTGACTATTAGTTCAAGGCTGTATAATACATCTAGTCGCAATAAGAAACAAACCCTTTTGAAAAGGCTTAGTCATTGCAAATGCTTTGATCTAGCCAAAAACAAAAGTGACTTTTATCGTCTCCATGAAATTTGACAAATCGAAGTGGAACTATACTTGTCCAACATATAGTCATAAAAAATATATGTAGAAGTACAAACGGGAAAATGAAGCAGAAACTGTCATCATCGTGTGAAAAGATGTGTTTATTGTATTGAAAGGTAAATGTAGTATAAATGAAGAATGAATATAATAGTAAACCTTTGCGTCCATGTTGTCAACTTGATGAGGAGTATATTTGCTGGGCACAATGACAATAGTTCCTTTAGACATCCCAATTGCAATGAAGTTAAAATTAACTGCCAGGACTAGAGGGGACCCATGATCTCGCCGGAAAGCTTGTGATGAGATGGTATGAGAAATGGTATTGTTGGCATTAACATCAAAGTAACCCAACAAAGTAGAACCCCTGCGGACACCCTCAAGCCTCATTGGTTGAGAAGTAACACCCTCTTCGTAATGCATTCCCTTAAATGCGTGTTTCTTCTCGAGTTCTTCAGCCAATTCAAGCGGCTTCAAGGAAGATTGAGATTTCTTTTGTGACTTTCTCCTTCCCCTCTTGCTTTCCGACTTTAAACCTAATTCTTCAACAACATCTTCAACGTCGTATTGTGACCTAGCATCATCTCCATCTCTAGATTCATCCATTGCATTCCCCTGATCATTTGCTTCTTCTTCTCCCATTAAACTCACAATTTCATCCGAACTTATTCTGTCATTGGAAGTTAAAGGTGGTGGACTAGGAGCAGCCATCTCTTTAATTTCATTGGATTCATCAACAGAGTTAATTTCAGCATTTACATCATTGTTGTCGTTCGATAAGAAAGATAAGACTTGTTTGTCTTCATTAACTTCATCCAAAACTGAATCCAACCTATTCTCATTAAATTCAAACTGTTTTTCATTTTCAACAGTAGAGCTGATGTGGGATTCAGAAATGAACCTTTCAGAAACTTGCTCCACAATCGTTAAATGCTCATCCACAGTAGCATCCTCAGTTGAAGTTTCATCACTAGTTAAAACTTGAGCACTCTCAGTGGGATCGTTGATAGTATCTACAGTATCGGTTAATCTAACTTTAGCTCGTGCAGATTGAAAAACATCCAATTTAACCTCTTCTTCTGAGTGGTTACTATTGTTTTCAAGAACACGCAAACCATGGCTCTCAGAACCAGTCTCAGAACTCACCTCAGAATCTTTGGAAACTTCTGATAAAGGCGAGGTTTCTACACTAGCAACAATAGCAGTGGTTTCCAAAGCCACCCTCTGCAGAGCACTGGTATTGGCCCTCCTCAACTTGATGGCAGCCGCGTGGGGAGTAGGAACTGATCGGGATGCCGCTGCTGCAGCGGACAGAGCAGCCCCTGGCTTAGTTTGGGAGCTTACTGCCCCATTGATGAATAGTGGCGGTAAAACAATCCGGCTTAACGAAAAAGAACTAGCAGCAGTATTCTCACCCGCTGACTTAATTCTACTGCTACTAGAGCTATCAAAGCTAGTACTAGTAGTTGAACTCTTAAATTTATTGAATTCAACCACGGATGTAGGAGGGCGTGAATATGATAATTTTGGGGAAGAAGGGGGAGAGGGAGAGCAGGAAGATGAGGAATTGTTCAAAAGAATTTCATCGACCGTGCGGTGGTGACTATGAGACAAGGAGGAATCTACCTCATCGGAAGAATTGGAGTCAACTCCGCCGTGCGATTGGAGGATAGAGTCAAGATCAACTTTCATTGAGGATGGTTCCATCAGCATTAAGAGTATTATACCTCGGAAATTCAAAATCCGAATTGCAATTGCTATGAATCTTATTACCACAGTGACGTAGAAGGCAATGAACAAGAACCAGAATAAAAGAAGGAAAGAGATGAGAAGAGAAAGGGAAGAAGATTAGAGAGAAGAGGGGAGAGGTAGAATGAAAGGGGAGAAGCCAACAGAAGAAATTGGAGGAGAAAGTCATCAAGAGTCCAACTTTATATAGGATTTAACCCACTAATAATACTAGAATGTCTGCGGATATCATACCAGAATAGCAATCACCAATTTCGCAGCAGACGATGTAACCGGTGGTGGTGGATCACTGTAGGTCGGAAAAAGTGACTGCGGCTTATGGTGAGAAGTATGCGCTGGTAGTGATGGTTCGACCAATGACTTGTGATGAAAACAAATAGTGGTGATCAATAGAGTAGTGAACTCCGAGTCGGAAGAAGATTGTGGTGGTCGGATTAGATGACGATGGCGGCAAGGACAGAAGTGGTACTGGTGGTGATCGGCCGGCGAGATTTCGACGGTTATGTACGTCAATCTGATTTGGAGTGGAGAGAGATTTGTGTCGGGTTAGTGGGTATGGTTTTGAGGGCTGGGTATATGGCTTTGATGTAGGTGGGCTTATTATCGTAGTAAGTTGATGTGGGATTGTGGGCTTGTGTGGGCTTGGGTTGGCTGTGATATGTAATAATTGGGCTAGTAGATGGGTTCGGATCATGAATTTATATAGAGGAAATTATAAATCCAGGTAATTAAAGATTGCTTTTTAAAAATTAGGTGCAAAATTTATTTATTTAAAAATCAGGTAATATAAAAACTCTAACCCTAATCCCCAAACAAAACCTAAATCTATTCTCTCCTCATCATCTTCAACTATTTCTCTCTCTACCCTCTCCCTTACAGCCATCGCCATTGAGGAGCGCCCACTGTCGGAGAGTCGAGCAGTGGTGACCAACCTCGCACAGATCTCCCTCATCGCCGTGTAAGATTCCAACCTCGCACAAATCTCTCTAATTTCTTGGGCGAACTGTGTAAGTGGAAACGGCAGGGCCTTGAATCTCACGCGCCAGACATGTTATCTGGCCACTCTAGTTTCACATCGACGCAGATCTATCTAATTTTTGGAAAGAAATGTTATCTGGCCACTCTGGTTTCACACCGGCGCCGTGATTTCTGGTGGTGTTTGTGTGCTGTGGTTTTGCTCGAAGATATTTAGAGCGACGTGTGGTTTTCATGCTGATGTAGTTTTTAACATTAGCGGAGTGGAGGTGTGGTGGTGGTGTTGCGTCGGGCTGCGGTGGGGGTGTTGATGCTGGTTGTGGTGGTGTTTGACCAGTTGTGTGTGGTTGGATGCGGTGGTGGTGGGTGCGGTGCGGTGCGGTGGCGACACTGTCGGTGTGTGGTGTTGTTGTCGGTGGTGGTGTGTGGTTGGATGCAATGGTGGTGGGTGTATGTGTTGTGGGTGCGGTGTATTGACGGTGTGGTGGCGGCACTGACGATGCCGGTGTGGTGTTGTGATGTTATTGTTGGTGGTGGTGATAGTAGGGGTGGTGGTGTCGTGGTCGTGGTCACGGTGGCAGAGTCGACGGCGGGATGAAAAGTGTTTGTGACCACTATTTGGTTGATTTGTGACCAAGTATTAGTGGTGGATCGGGATTGGGGTTGAGTTTTTGGTTTATGTGACCTATTAATTGTTTATGTGTGACTAATTGTTAAATCGTGACCTTAAAATCTAATAATTTGTGACTACAAAAATAATTTGTGACCAAAAATTTGAACATATGTAACCGATACATAAACTGTGACTTATAAATTTTTCGATTTGTGATCAATGAAATAAGCTGTGACCTGAAAATTTTTTGATTTGTGACATCGAAATAATTCGTGACCAATTAATTTGAGAATATGTGGCCAATAAAAAAGTTGTGACCTACAATTATACATATGTGACCATTAATTATAGAACTGTGACTTTATTATAATTAATTAATAAATAAATACCTGATTTTTGCATTTTAAAACTTAAAACCTGAAAATTGAATTGGTGATAATTAACGCCCGATTTATGATTTTTTTTCCCATTTATAAATAGGGAAAAAACAGAGGAGATTACATATTTCCAGACATTTGAAGATCCAAGTGCAAAAATCAGGTGCAAAATTGTTTTAATCAAAACTCAGATGTGAAATTAATAATTAAATATTTATATATACAACCCCAAATCAATTTCATTTTCTCCCTCTCCTTTCTCGTATCTCCCCCCCTCTTCTCTCTTTACAGCCGTCGAGGAGTGCTCGTCGCCGTCAAGGAGCGTCCACTGCCGGAGATCCCACCTAGAGAACCGTTCTGCTTGGCCGAAGTCATTGGGTAGACACCATCTCTGGTGGCTGCTGTGCAGTCGCGCCTGATGTGAGCGTTACTGTGACATCGTCGCTACAACACGTCACGTAGCATTTGACGGAGTTGGAGGTGGAGTAAGCTTTGATTTTGGTTTTGACAGAGTTAGATTCATGTGTTGGATCTGTGGTTTGGATCTATGTTTTTTGATATGTAGTTTTGGATCGGTGGTTGTCATTGTCGAGATGTGCGGTGTGGTATGGTGGTGGTGCGGTTGCGATTGCGGAGGTGTGCAATGTTGTGGTGATGTTGTGGTGGTTAGGTGCGGTTCTAGTGTTGGTGGTGTTTTGGTGTTGATGGGGGGTTTTAGGTATTTTTGTTGGTTGTGCAGTTAGATGTGCTGGTGGCTGTGACGGATGTGGCGGCAATTTTGGTGAGGTCCTGGTGGCTGTGATGATTTTTGGTGGTCGTGTTAGTTGGTGTATGTGACCAACTATTTGTAGATCGGGACCGGGGGTGGGGTTTTTGGAGTATGTGACCAACTATTTGGTTTTATAGGTCACATTTTATTTCAGTGGTATGTGACCAAATATTTGGTTATCTGTGACCATCTATTTAACTGTGACCTAAAAATTTGACAATATGTGAATTAAAAATAATCCGTGACCAACAAATTTGAAAATATGTGACCAATGAAATTAACCATTTTTTATCTGTGACCTAAAAATTATATAATCTGTGACCGTAAAAAATATGTGACCAACTAATTTGAAAATCTGTGACCGTGTGACCTATAAATTTTGATATGTGACTAACTAATGTTGAAATCTGTGACCAACGAATTAAATGTGACCTATAAAATTTTTGAACAGTGACCATTAAATAATCTGTGACGTATAAAAATTATTATTTGTGACTGAAAAATAATATGTGACTAATTAAACCTCTGTTTGACCTCCATTAAATTAAATTAAATTATATTATATTTTTTATCTCTTCATTACAATCACACATTTATCAAATAAAATAATATTACACACAAATCTAAAATTTTTCATTACTTTTTTACCACACATTCTCCCATCAATTATTATTCCAAAAATTTTCAACCCTAAAAAATGCCAAATAATGGGAGCCAAATAGGGGCTAAATTATAAATCTGTGATCGGAATGATTGACGGAATGGTCGTCGGAATAGTGTCGGAATTGTCGTCGAAGAAGAGTGATCGTCGGAATGGTCGCCGGAATAATCCCCGGAGCGGTAGGAGTGATGCATGTGGGGTGTGTTTATTATATTATATTATATTATATTAGAATTTAAAAAAAAAAATCTGATTTTTGAATTTTCAAATTATAAGCATGATTTTTGAATTGGTGTAAACTAAACACTTTATTTATGAATTTTTCCCAAAAAATCATATATATTGTATTTTGAGGAGGGAAAAATTTATAAATAAGAGTTATAACTCATTCCAAAATTAAGATAAAAGGTTTAAAATGTCAAAAATTAAATATTTATTAAATTTTATTTTCGAAATAATTATTTAAAAATATATTTTATAAATTAAATATAAGGTAACAATTTTATATAATTTGGTTAGATATTATCAAATTAATTGGTTACAAATATTTTCTCGATCATAATTAAAAACTTTATAGGTCAGCACCTCACCACTGCCATTAGTCGTATCGCCACCAGAACCACCATCACCATCTCCAACAGCAAAACCATCATTTTAAACACTGCGACAAACACTAGCAACCTACCACTTCATAACCACAATTCCCACAAAAAAAAAATAAAAATCCCCACATTTGTTATCGGGCACTACCACTGCCATATCAACCACAACACCACCACACACAACACATTACAACAACCACATCACCTCCCGGAACAAACCAACGCTGCCACATCTCAACACCACAAGACTTATTCCTCTTTATCTCCAATTGATGTCCTACAAATTCAAACTGTTTCTAGAAGGTTTCAAGCAAAATAGCAGAAGGGCATTTGGAGGTCACTCACAGCTTTCGTGTAAAACTCAGTTTCGATCCATCCAAATTGTATACAACAGCATGCATATCATGCAAATTCTTCAAACCCGCAGCATCGCCACTCTACATGAAGTATTAGCGATGCGCGCTCGTCGTCGTTGCTTCGTGCGCACTGACAATCTATTCCTCATTGTCGCTGCGTCGTGTGCGGCTTTGGCTTAGGGAATATTTGTGGTGGTAACGGCATCAACAGAGACTGCAGGTTTAAGAAATTTTTTTGTTATTATGGTTTGGTAGAAATGGTGAGGTGGTTGAATATGGTGGTGGCAATGTGGTGCTGGCCGTGTGGTGGTGGCGGTGCTTTCTAGTGACAACTAGAGATAAGAGAAAAGGTGGGATAGAGAGGAGAGAAAATGGAGAAGATGAAAATAATTAGGGTTTTGGTGTGGGTGGTTGGGTATGGGTTATGTGGGATGGATATTTAATTTTGTAATATAATTATAGATATTTAAAATTTTAATTATCATCTGATTTTTGAAATAAAAACTTGTATATCATAATTTTGAAATGTGAAGTTTAAAATTCTGGCAGACTTTAATTTCCAATTTTGAGAATTATCCTCTTTTTTTTTTTTTTTGACCATGAAAGACTTTAAAACTTCATTTTTCGAAAATGACTATTCGTGGACAAGTCTTGGGTAGATTCGTAGAAAAGCCAGTATATAAATACAGTGTTTATTGTACAATTTTTTGACCGAAATCGAGATTAATCCAATGAGTGTGATTCTAGCGTGCATCTTATTGTGTCTATTGTATGACTATATGGTCTCACATGTACAGACTCCATGCTCATTATAAGCTATGAAGATAAAAAGCTTATTGAACAGTGGATACATGGAAGGACAGAGAAGAAAGGAACAAATTTGGTATTTCATGGCTTTTTGTGATGATTAAAATCAAATTTGTTTATTTGATTTTCTAATGATAATGATAATTAATTATTTTAATTGTGAGATGGTGGTGGTGGTTATTGGTAGATCCGACGATGGTGGAGTATGGTGGGTGAGATGAATAGTGTATGTGACTAATTATTGGGTAATTTATTCTGTGACATACTTAATGAGTGATTTGTGATTAAATATATGAGTGTAGTCAATTAATTTGATAATTTGTGCCGATTGATAATATGTGACCTATAAAAAGTGTAATTTGCGACTAAATTTGTAATTGTAGCCTACAATTGTGTTTTTGACGTGATAGTGATCTTGTGTGGTTTGTGACTCACTTGTAATCGTGGCCAATAATTATGTGTTAGTGTTTGTGATTTGTTTAATTAAATTATATATCACAAAATTTAATCATAGGTCACCTGATCTGCAATCTACGACCTGGGAGCTGTAGTCAAATATATGTCTAGTTGGGACTTGTTACCAATGCAAAATGTGACATGTGACTTGAGAGCTATAATCAATTATATTTCTAGTTGTAACATGCTATCAATGCAGAATGTGACCTGTGATCTGTGACATATAACAATAACATGTGACGTGTGATCGACAGGTAACATTTTATAAGATATATCTATAATAGCATCAAACCTCATATGACCTGCTTAAATGATAAGAACTTCAAATGTATAAAAATATCAACAGGAACATGAGCAAACTAAATGAATTGTGGAAATAATACACAACTACTTATATTTAGATACCTATAGGTTTGGTAAGCATACCTAACATCACATATTACAAATTTTATAGGTCACAATTTATCAAATTAATATGTCACAACTTATTTTTCGATCATAAATAAAAAAAATTATAAGCCACAACTTATTTAACGGTCACTACTTTTTGAATATGTGACATGTTATTAGTGTACAAAGACATGTGACATTTGATTTGTGACCAATTTATTTTGATCCGTAACATGTTGACATTGATCTGTAACCTGTTCAATATGACATGTGACATGCGATATGTGACATGTGAACTGTAATATATGATAGATGAACTTAAATCAGTAATCTTTGACTAATTATATTTAATCTGTGATATGTGGACATTGATTTGTGGCATGTGAACTGGTACCTATGACTTGTGAACATAAATCAACGATCTCTGATAATTGTACAAAGTCATGTGGCATGTGACATGTAACGAGAGCACATTGAACTTTAACAACTAAATTATGACTTGTAATGAGGGATATGTGAAGTTTGCAAATGAACATGTGACTAATTTCAACTTGTGACCAATGACCCGTGGCTTGGGAGCTATGGTTTGTAACACGTAACCAGATATATGTCTAATTGTGACCTGTTACCAATTACATCATTTACATGTGATCTGTGACATAAGCTGTAACCAATTACATGTGACATGTGACCGGTGTCTAGTTACCTGTGGCAAACAACATTTTTTGAGCAACATGAAGTAAATAATGACCTACTTAAATGATAAAAACACTTACACGTACAAAAATTTCACTAGCAACACGAACAAACTAAATGAACTTATTAACCAAAACAAAATAAATTCATATTTATATACATTAAATGTTCCAACCACATAATACACCATCCATCTCTCAAGCATTTTGAAAAAAAAAAAAGAAAAGAAAATTGAATACATCAATAATTAAATTCCCTTCTTTTTCCCTCCCTTTGTGGCTTGCTCAAATCTATTAAACTTGAATTGGTACTTCTGCCCGAGGTGAATTTTTTCATGTTCTAGCATACTAACTTCTCTTTCATATGATTGCGCAAGAGCATTTGCACTTTTTAACTTCTGGCTCAATTCCTTGATTTGGAGCTTTAAAGTTGATATTTCTAGATCATAGTTCTCTCTAACTCAGCAACTAGCAAAATGTATAGGAAACAGTGATGGACCAATACAAATTATTATAAATAAAATATTCCAATCTAAATACCTACACCCAAGATTACACAATACCAGTCAATCCTTATTACAAAAGTCTACATAACTCTAAAAGCACCAACAACATATTATTTATATGTAGCTTTATACAATTTCAGATTAGTTAACCAAAATTTTTTTTACAAGCCAGCCTACTATTAACTGAACAAAATTCCAATGCCACGTTGAATTTTTCCTCCATCCTCATTATGGGTAATGGAGGTCAGTGTCGGAGATAATATCAATACAAATCACAGCATGCAACTTACGAGAAATACAAGAGTTGGTGTTGGTGGGACTGCCTTTCCAGAAATAAGTATAAACTGTTGGGAATATTTTCACTATGAGAGGAAATGGAGAAGAAAGCAAGATAAAATCAACAACACGATGAGCAAAACCAAGATCAAATCTTAATCCAACAACGGAAACAAACAAAAGAAAATGATAAACTTATCTTTTGTTTTCGCATATAGCAGTAGTCATATGATCAAACAATATGGAAGGATCAAACACGAAGATCATTGTTCTTAAACGATATTTGTCCCTTCTCGATGAAATTTTGGGGCTTAAAGGGTCTCAGGGCAAATGGTTCGAAGGATTGATCAAGCCTCATAAAGAATTCAACATTTAAGCTCTAGTGTGATTCTCTAAAATTTCAAGAACACAAGGAGGGAAATGAATATGGATGAAGAAAATGGATTTTCTTGGTTATGGAATGAATCTTTTAAGAAATTCTCTAATCAATTGTATTTCACACTTATGTATTGATCATCTATCATCCTATTTATAGACTTGGATCAATACCCCACGAATTGGTGCCAAAATATATGGAAGAGTTGCAAATTACCCTCCAAAAGCCACCATTTTTCAAAATAGAAAATTGGCCAACAGATCTATCTTTACTCTATGCGACCGCATAGAGCAAATCTATGTGGTCGCATAGATATGCACTATCCAGGGAAATTAATCCCTGAAATAGGCCATGCGACCGCAAGGCTTTTTGCCTATGCGATCGCATAGGCCAAACTCTTGGCCACAAAATTCATTTCTCTTCATTCCACTACTTCCTTTATTAATCTTTTTTGAACAATATTTTCAACATAAACCGGGAGCATATATATGGCATAATAAACACTCTTGAATAGTCCTTGATTTCAACAATTTTACAATATAAGCCAGCAATTATTGTAATTATAACGAAGCTTAACAAAAAAACTATTGTTCAACACTACATAATTTGAACCAATTGGAGATCCTAACTGAACAAACCAAAGGAATGTATTTAACTTGACAAGAATTGTATGCAATACACATAAACACACGAGATAATGAAGTGGTAATAATCTCACCTTCAACGTCAAACTCAAAGTGGTCAAACGCTACTTAGCTTGCTCAATATTAGATGCCCGTTATCCTTTATTTCCTTCTCTTGTCATTCCACACACAAAAAGTAAATTAGCAATCACGATCTCTACATACTCAAAGGGACAATGTACATACCAGCACCTGCACCGACCCGTAGAGATAGAGAAGGTCCTATACCCACCCGAATGAGATTTTCGATCTACACTTCTTGTTAAAAGCATTTCCAATTTGGGTTTTTAAGAAGTTATGGTTACTAAGTTCTTGAACTACAACTGAGGTGTTTGAATGAACAAATTAGGGATGAGATGTTCGGCAAAAATGCCAATGATAACGGTAAAAAGAATGAGGAAATCTCTCGGGCGAATATGGTAGTGTTGGTTGAAGAATGGTAGTTGGTTTCTCTCTTGCTTGAAATGGAATATTAGAGACGATGAATTTTTATTTTAAAATTTTCTCTCTCCTACTAACGTAAATGAAGGTAACTAATTTTTGTTAGAGAATGATTATTAATAATATATTTATTAATAAAAAATAAATATATAGTAATAATCTGATTTATGAAAGATTGAACTTAAAATTTGATTAATGAAATGTAAACTTTGAAAACAGGGTTAGGTGTAAATTCCTCTTATGTGTGTGTGTGTATGTGCGCGCGCCTTGTTTGTAATGGTGTAGGTTGTTCAGATAAGAAAAAAGCAAATTACACCTACATCTTTTTTTCAATTTTCAATTTCAATAATCAAAAAATAAAATTATCCTTTCAAAAATCGAGTGTACTCAAACCACACTCCACACCACACCCTCACCCTAGAGTAATACTACTTGTATATCATTATGGACATATTAAAGTACAAAATGATAATTTTGGCTATATTGATGTACAAATAACATTACACCTAACTCTAAGACATTGTAAACCCAAAAATGGTCATAGTGAACCACTGCTTCCACAACCCACACCCCATGAATGTCGATCGCCAACGCCAGCCCATTCCATACCAGCACACCTACAGAAACCATAACCTAACTCCATCCACATTTTCACACCAATTAAATGGTTTCATAGGCTGCTCGACCTCAAATTTGTGTCATGAAGTCAATCGAAAGTAAAGAGGGAGACAAGATGTAATTCTGTTGTCGATGAAGTATGTTTCCTATGATTTGGGGTGGTGGGAAAGAAGATTTGGATAGGACAGTAGCGCTAGGGTTTCTACGTAGGTCTGTCGTCAATTAAATGGTTGTAAGGGCTTTTGCGCCTCCAATTTGTAGCGTTAGGTTGGTCGAAGTTAGGAAGGGAGATGACAATATGGTTTCATCACCAGTGATTTTGTTCCCAACGATTTGGATGGTGGGAGCGAGGTTTTGGATGGGGCGACTACACTAGAGTTTCCATCTATGGTCATTATTGTACATAATGTTTATTCATTCCCATTCTTTCTATTAAATTATTGGTGACATAGTTAGCATCCTTTGTTTTTTTGTATGGATTGTACTGCTTTTTCATCTTCTAGTTAGTTAGTTAGTTGAGAACAAAACTATATATATTCTTGTAAGAATTGATCAATAAAGCAAGTGAACGAATGTATTGTCACATTCTTTTAGCTCCATTATTTTCATATTCTAGAATTTGTCATGATATCAGAGCACAGCTAGCTTTCGCTTCCAATCATGGCTGTCAATCATCAGGCTACTTCTGAGATCCCCACAAATTCTGCGACTCCAGGAGATGTTCAGCATCCAACCTCCTACCTGCAACCATCGATTCCACTAGCGAATCCTGCTGGTGGTTCTGCCATTCATGTGCAGACCAACTCTTGAGTCATGGATGATCCTAACAGTCCATACTACCTCCACTATGGCGAGAATACTGGTCACAACTCATCTCTATCGTCCTTTCTGATGAAAACTACTCCACTTGGAGTAGAGCAGTAACTATGGCTATAAGTGTAAAAAATAAAGAAGGTTTTATTGATGGCTCAATCTCTAAGTCAGATCTCAATGATCCATTATATGTTCCATGGAGAAAGTGTAATCATGTGGTGTCTGCGGGGATAATCAACTCGATCCCCAAGGAGCTTTATCCCAGCGTTATGCATAAAGACTCAGCAAGGGAAATTTGGCTTGAGCTTTATGATAGATACAATCATAGCAATGGCCCTCGTATTTACCAACTGTAGAAATTGATCTTTTCGATTTCACATAACAGTGGATCTCTAAACTTTTACTTCAACAGATTGAAGGGACTTTGGGAGGAATTAGCTCACTACAGGCCACAACATCAAAATCCCTATCACACTGATGATCAAGTTATGTAGTTTCTGATGGGATTGGATGATTTTTACACTACTACCAGAAGCCAAATCCTTCTCATCGATCCAATTCCTTCCTTAAATCGCATCTTTGCTCTAGTTTCTCAAGAAGAAAAGCAAAGACAAGTTACATCTCTATATCAGAATGTAGAGTCTGCCGCATTTACCAGTTACAGTATCTTCAACCAGTAATATCTCATTACAAACACAAGCAGAAACGATTCTTGACAAAGGAAGGACATGTCTATTTGCAGTTATTAAGGCCTCATTGGTCACAAGAGGGATAAAAGCTACAAACTCCATGGATTTCCTCCAGGGCATCGACTGGCTAAAAAGGTCCCTGAAAATGCATCAACACATCAAGTTGTTGTATCAAACAATTATGAGAAACAAACCAGTCTCAGCAATGTTACTATAACTCTTGATTAATGTAAACAGATTATTTCCATGCTGAGACGTCAACTCGAAGCCTTCATACCTTCATTTGTTATTGCCTTTACCACTACTACTTTAGTGAACCATGTTGGGGACTTGCAAGTTACATCTACTCAATCGCCAGCAATGCCTTATGCATAAACTTTCTCAGGTAATAGCTTAGTATGTTCTCTTCACACATACACAGAGAGCACTTGGATAATCGATACTGGAACAACAAATCACATTGTTTGTTTTGTCCAGCAACTCACAATCATTACAACTACTGTTAATGGGAATGTCAGATTACCTATTGGCCATGTTGCAGCTGTTACACACATATGAATAGTTCGATTATCAAATGATCTTACTTTGATGAACGTTCTACGTGTTCCATGCTTTACTTTTAATCTCATATTTGCCATCAAGTTGGTTTCAATTCATCATTATTGCTTGATTTTCATATTTTCTTATTGCTTTATTTAGGATCTTTTATCTTGGAAGACGGTTGGGATATAAAAAATTGATGGTGGGCTCTACCATTTACAAACTTAACCATCTCAACAACAACATCAAACTCCACTATCCAGTACACCTAAGTCTGCTGTCAATACCGTCTGCAATCACTCATTTGATCTCTGGTATAGTAGATTATGTCATATTCCTAGCTCTAGAATTTCTATTATCAGTATGATCGTACCAGTAGTTCTTAGTGAATATAGGTGTATATGATTTGTTTGTGTTGTCTATGTTATATTATTGACCTTTGATTTCACCAAACCGGGCTCAGTTAATCAATCAAACGATCACCACAATCAACCAAATCGATCCCAAACCGGCAACTTCCTAAACCGAACTCGGTTGCTCCAGTTTTCAGCCCACAAAGGACTGGATGAAAAAGATTACCGCCACAAGAAGAGCCACTAAGGCTAGGTTGAGAAGAAGAACAAAAGATCTCTCAAGCACAAAGCAAGAAAAATGCACAAAGAATAGGCAAAACCGGTTTTTTCTTAATTCTCAAGGCAAGGATGGCTTCAACTCTTTTATCACACTATAATTGTAATTAACAACTCACTTAAATAGGTTTAAGAGTAGGTTTAGGGTTTAGGCTTTTAGGTCAAACAAACAGGGCCCAATAACAGATAGAGTAAGTAGGCTAACCCTGAAAGCCATCCAAAACGTTCGGGTCGGGCCATGAGCAACACTAATACAATTAGGCTACTTCGAATGGTCCAAGTGGGTTACGCGATTCGATTGGTCCGATTGTGGTGTCATCATATCATTTCAATCATCGACCGAGGCCTATGAAATATTATCCAACTAAAATACCGATTTAACATCATAGCCCAGATTTATTGGGTATCAAAACCCAACAGTCTATAACACGTGTGGTAATGCATACATGTATATGATTGTTTTATTGTAAAATGAATAAAATTTAATAATCTTTGACACTTCTATTTACACATAGAACTTTACAATAATAGCTAATAAATAAAATTAATATAATACAACTTGTGTTCTTAAGATTTCAATGTATCGCCTGTCCACTTGCTAAGCAACATGTACTACCTTTTCCTATTAGTACACATGTATCGGACACCATCTTTAAGTTGACTTATGTTGATATATGGGGACCTTTTCACTATCCTTCAATTAATGGTTCTAAGTATTTTGTTACCATCGTAGATGATTATAGTAGGACTACTGATAGGAATATAAAATACACATTTTGCATCTTTATTTTATGCCTAAATGTACTTAATATTCTCATATTTTGGTTTAAGTGGCAAGTTGATGGATATAGCGTAATTTGGAAGAAATATATGAAAATGAACCAAAGTGAAAGGAAATGAAAGTTCAAGGACTAGCGTACAAATACACAAAAGTTGTGTCAAACCAAACAATGAAGATTTGAGAGTCAATTGCTTGAAAGAAGACGTCAAATCGATGAAATATCGTCAAAGTATGATCACACATCAATTTCCAATCGAAAAGTTATACACTGATTTTTAGCTTCATAGTGAGACCCATTTTCCACATCAAAAAGATCAAATTGGAAGATAATATCTGAATAAAATTTGTAGCCCTTTGAGTTATATTTCCAACGCATCTTGAATCGCCTCAATTGGATATCAGGAAAAGAAGATACGACCAAAATACTGAAAGCTGTGCGGAGGAAATTTCGTAAAACCATGCGGCCGCAAGCCTTTAATTCCATGCGGCCGCATAGACCATTACCAAGAGTTTGAAGGCTGAGTTCATTTGTTCCTTGCGGCCGTAAGCCTCTAAACCATGCAGTCGCAAGGTTCATTTCCGATACGAAAATTCTGGTTTCCTAATTTAAGTCAACTACGTATGGAAACAATTATAAATACATATTTTAAAACCCTAGAACGGGGAGAACGCCTCCAACCTATTTTCTCTTTATTTTTCTTAGATCTATCATTGTAACTAAACTTCTACGCTTGGTCGAAGGAAATTGAAGCCTCGGAACCACATATTTTGAGATCTAAATAGTTTTTCTTATTGTTTGATTTATATTTTGAGTATTGAATGTTCTTGTACATTTATTTCTATGATTTGTTGCGTTTAATTGTTAGAGGGCCCGCTAGTTTATTGATTTTAACAATCTACCGTTAAGTTAAACATCAAATCCGTAATTGTTTGATCCCTTTAACTTGTGAAGCACTAAGATTTGATTATTTTCTACGATGGAGGTTATTGAATCTTAAGAAAAATGTTTAAATAAATTGAATGCAACCGCTGGTATTTGTGTTATCTAGTTCATCGATTTCTCTATTGTGTAAAGCTATTATTAAATTGAATCTTGAGCGCTGGTCTGTGGTTATTTAATAATTAAGGTTAATTAGAACGCTGGTTTCTAATTAACTAAAATTAAGGAGAAATAGGAATCAATTCCAACGATGAATATTCGAAATATGAATTGAATTATCCTTGTATCTATGATCAATTATGGATTTCCGATGGTGGATGTGGACTTAGACCAAGGTTAGTTATTTGATTGTTTTCGTTAATTTAATTTTTATTGTTATTGATTATGTTATTTACAATTGTTGCATACAAAAACTCCCCCAATCATTGTACGAAGCATAAAATATTGAATTACACACTTTTCGTGGGATCGACCCTTACTTCCACTACTACATTAGTTTTAGAGGTTTAAGGACTATTTTTGGGTGCTTGCGACAGCACACCAACTACATGGACATTTCGTATTAACAACAAATCTCAAACCAGGAATATTGTACAATCTAATTCTTACCCAATTCAACACCAAAATAAAACAATTCGGTCAGACAATGGACCTAAGTTTTACTTGACAGATTTTTACCAATCCAAAAGTATCATTCACCAACTAAGTTGTTTGAAAACCCCTCAACAAAACGGGGTGGTTGAATGAAAATACCAACACCTTCTTAATGTGGCCAGATCTAGTTTTTTAGCATATAGTTTTATTTGTTTTTCTTTCTAGTTTTTTTTTCTTTTTTATTTTTTTTAACTTGTTTGTCATACTTTTTATTTTTTTGATTTTTCTTGATAGTTTGAGGAACTTGATTACAACTATGGCCGCCAATTCTCAACAATTCGACGTTAGACTCGACATACCATCGAAATATGTTAATGAGGTAAATGTCTCATTCATTGAACAACAACTTGCGAGTCTAACTACTCTTATTTGTCGAATGGTTGTAGGTAATGTGCAAACAGCGAATGCATGTGAAATTTGTTCATTGGTAGGCCATCCAACTGATATGTTCCCAACACTTCAAGAAGAATCTACTGAACACGTAAATGCAACTGGTTCCTGGACAACCACAGAGGAATTATGATCCATATTCAAACACATACAACCAAGGATGGAGGGATAATCCAAATCTTAGTTATGAGAATCGACAAGTGAATCAACCTATGAATCAAAATTGGTAGAATTCCCAGCAATATAATCAGCCATACCCTCCTAGACAACAACAGGGCCAAATTTCTAACTCTGATATGTCTTTAGAAGATATTGTTAGATCTCTGGCCACTAACAGTTTACAATTTCAACAAGAGAGAAAGGCTAGCATTCAATGTTTGGAGAATCCGATAAGTCAAATGGCTAATGCGATCAGTCGATTGGAGTCACAGAATGCAGGAAAACTACCCTCTCAAACGGTGAAAAATCTACGGGCAAATGTAAGTGCAATCATGTTGAGGAGTGGCACAGAGGTGGATGTTCCAGTAAAGGCAACCCCTACATCATCTAAGCAAAAAGAGGAAGAAAACGTTGTTGCAAACAAGACTGCTCCCAACGATAATGAGGTAACTGAGCGTAAGTTTCCACCTCTTTCGGATTATAAACATGTACCTCCATTTCCTCAAGCTCTAGTAGGATGTAGAAAATATGAACGAGATCATGATGAGTTGCATGAAATTTTTAGTAAATGCGAGGTAAACATTCCACTTTTAGATATCATTAAACAAGTGTCTCGTTATGCTAAATTTTTAAAACAATTGTGCACAAGTAAGAGGAAACAGAAACTGAAGGGAATTGAAAATGTAAAAGTTGGGGAACACGTATCTGCAATTATTCAAGAGAAACTTTCAACAAAGTGCACGGATCCAGGTATGTTCACTATCACTTGCATGATAAGCGACACTAAGTTTGAAAAGGCCATGCTAGATTCAGGAGTATCTATTAATGTCATGTCATATTCTGTATACAATTCCTTGAAACTTGGACCCTTAAATAACACTGGTGTGATAATTCAACTAGTTGATAAATCTAATGCATATCCTATGGGGGTGGTTGAAGATGTTCTTGTGAAAATCGATGATTTATTTTTTCCTGCTGATTTTTATGTGCTTGACGTGGGCAATAGTAATCATACTACCCCTATCTTGTTAGGAAGACCATTCTTACGGACATCCAAAACTAAAATGGATTTTAATAATGGTACATTAACCATGGAATTTGATGATAAGATCATTCAGCTTAATATCTATGATTCCATGAAACATTCGTGTATTAATAATCATGTTCATTTTATTGATGTAATTGATCAATTAGCACATGATGTTTTCAAATTTGCTGGTAAAAATGAATGGGAATCTGTCATTAATGAGCATCTTGGGAAAAGAGGAGTTGACCTTAAACACCGAGTTACAAAGAACTGTGACAGCATTAAATGATCTTCCAAAGTCAGGTAATAGTTCTTATTTTATATTGCCAGTTTCTAATGAGAAACTTTTATCCTTTGATTTGCAGATTTTCATTCCGGATTTGAAGCTTCACCCCAGTCACTACAAGTATACATTTCATGGAGGTGGAGGAACACTACCAGTCATCATTTTCAATGGACTTGGTGCATCGCAAAGAAGATCGAAGCCAACCATGATAGACCCGGGCTAAACAAGAAAGCAATAAGTCGAGCCAAAAACAATAAACAAAGGCGCTGCTTGGAAGGCAACCCAAGGGGATTTTTTTCCTTTATCTTTTTATTTTTATTTTTTTGTTTTTCATATTCATATTTTAGTTATCTTTATCTTTTCTTTGCATTTCACCTTACATTGAGGACAATGTAAGTTTTAAGTGTGGGGGAGGGGATTTAGATTGAGTTTAAATTTCAAAAATTTTAAAAATTTTTGCATGATTTTCCAAGAAAATGAATTGAGAGTTAAATGATTGTTTTGGGTTGTGTATGCTATTTGCTGAATTAATTAGGCTTTTAAAGAACTCATAACATGATTGAATGAATAATCCTCCAACTTAGAGTTGATTAGTCAATTATTTTCTTTGAGAATGGTAGTGACTAAATTTTGTAGACAAAAAGTCGGTGAGATTTTTGAGCCTTTAGACTGATACATCCATAACAGTCTCATTATTTTTTTCATGTGTGATATTCTTCCATAGTTTTGTCTCTCTAGAACTTGTCTTGATTTTCTTCAAGATCACATTGACACATGCATGCACGTATATGATTAAAGTCATCTTTGTTACATAAATTAGCCACCTTAGCCAAATAGCCGACCCTGTAATTGAATTTTCCATTATTGAGCCCATTTGAGCCTTATTACCCTTTCTTTGTATAAACTCACATTATAAGCTTTAAACTGGAAAAACAATGTCTTTACCCAAGCATTAGAGATAGTGGAGTACTGTTGAATGTCATGAGAAATATGAATATACAAGAAAATAAGTGTGGGGGTATCAAAATTTATAGTAGTGCTATTATTGGTGAATTGGAACAAATTTTCTATATCAATTCAGGAAGTTCCAGTATTGGTGTATAATTTGAAATTTACATTGTGCAAGAAAAATACAAGATGAAGAAAAAAAAAAGAAAGAAAGAAAGAAAAAGAAAATAAGTAATGAATGAGAGTGGTTTTAATGTGAAAAAGATCTATATTCATAACTCTTCCTACATTTCAAGAAAGAGTTCGATTTGTGTGGGATAGATGCAAAAAAATGATGAAGCTATTATGTGGAGTGGTTGGTTTACATATCTTATATATATGTTTGAGCTAAGTCTATTTATCTTTACTCCACTAGTTTCGATGGCTCTTGAGTCACATACCCAAATATTTCCCATCTTGACCATAAGCCACATTACAACCTTTGAAAAGTCCTTATGATTCTTGTAAAGCATGTGATCTAAGTGGTGGTGAATGCGAAGATATGCAAACATATGGTAGAACATCTCCATTGGAATGAATTTGAGCAAAATACTTACCCTTTTAAACACATGAGAGTTGAGTACTTATATCCGTGAGGGTCTACATGTTTAGTTTACTCCATCTTTATGTTAAAATGCTTGATAATTGATTATGAGTTGTGTGGAATGTTTATTCATGAAATTTTATGTGTTTTGAAAAAGTTTGATGGTTCTATGTTCTTGGCATTACGACTTGGTGTCTTTGGAGAATTAAATTTAAGTTTTGCCCGAGGACGAGCAAAAACTAAGTATGGGGGAATTTGATAGGAATATAAAATACACATTTTGCATCTTTATTTAATGCGCTCATATGAATATTTTATGCCTAAATGTACTTAGTATTCTCATATTTTGGTTTAGGTGGCAAGTTGATGGATATAGCGTAACTTGGGAGAAATATATGAAAATGAACCAAAGTGAAAGGAAATGAAAGTTCAAGGACTAGCGTGCAAATACACAAAAGTTGTGTCAAACCAAACAATGAAGATTTGAGAGTCAATTGCTTGAAAGAAGACGTCAAATGGATGAAATATCGTCAAAGTATGATCACACATCAATTTCCAATCGAAAAGTTATACACCGATTTTCAGCCTCATATTGAGACCCATTTTTGACATAGAAAACGATCGAATTGGAAGATCATATCTGAATAACAGTTGTATCCCTTTGAGTTATCTTTCCAACGCATCTTAAATCGCTTCAATCCGATATCGGGAAAAGAAGATACGACCAAAACACTGAAAGCTATGCGGAGGAAATTTCGTAAAATCATGCGGCCGCAAACCTTTAATTCCATGCGACCGCATAGACCATTACCGAGAGTTTGAAGGCTGAGTTCATTTATTCCTTGCGGCCACAAGCCTCTAAATCATGCGACCGTATGGTTCATTTCCGATACAAAAATTCTGGTTTCCTAATTTAAGTCAACTACCTATGGAAACAACTATAAATATATATTTTAAAACCCTAGAACGGGGAGAACGCCTCCAACCTATTTTCTCTTTATTTTTTTTAAATCTATCATGTGTAACTAAACTTCTACGCTTGGTCGAAAGAAATTGAAGCCTCGGAACCACATATTTTGAGATCTAAATAGTTTTTCTTATTGTTTGATTTATATTTTGAGTATTGAATGTTCTTCTGCATTTATTTCTATGATTTGTTGCGTTTAATTGCTAGATGGCCCGCTAGTTTATTAATTGTAACAATCTACCGCTAAGTTAAACATCAAATCCGTAATTGTTTGATCCCTTTAACTTGTGAAGCACTAGGATTTGATTATTTTCTGCGATAGAGGTTATTGAATTTTAAGAAGAATGTTTAAATAGATTGAATGCAACCGCTGGTGTTTGTGTTATCTAGTTCATCGATTTCTCTATTGTGTAAAGCTGTTATTAAATTGAATCTTGAGTGCTAGTCTGGGGTTATTTAATAATTATGGTTAATTGGAACGCTGGTTTCTAATTAACTAAAATTAAAGAGCAATATAAATTAATTTCACCGATGAATATTTGAAATATGAATTGAATTATCCTTGTATCTATGATCAATTGTGGATTTCCGATGGTGGATGTGGACTTAGACCAAAGTTTCATTTGATTGTTTTCGTTAATTTAATTTTTATTGTTATTGATTATGTTATTTACAATTGTTGCATACAAAAACCCCCCCAATCATTGTACAAAGCATAAATATTGAATTACACACTTTTCGTGGGATCGATCATTACTTCCACTACTACATTAGTTTTAGAGGTTTAAGAATTATTTTTGGGTGCTTGCGACAGCACACCAACTACATGGACATTTCGTATTAACAACAAATCTCAAACCAGGAATATTGTACAATCTGATTCTTATCGAATTCAACACCAAAATAAAACAAATTCGGTCAGACAATGGACCTGAGTTCCACTTGACAGATTTTTACCAATCCAAAAGCATCATTCACCAACTAAGTTGTTTGGAAACCCCTCAACAAAACGGGGTGGTTGAACGAAAATACCAACACCTTCTTAATGTGGCCAGATCTTTAACGTTTCAAGTCAATCTTCCAAATCAGTTCTGGGGTGACTCCATCCTCACATCTACATATCTTATAAACAGAATTCCTTTCCCTAAGCTCTCTGAAAAGACTCCTTACGAGCTACTTTTCAACATAAAACCAACCTATTCTCACTTAAAGGTGTTTAGATGCTTCTATTATGCATCTATTCAAAAGAAATCGGTCAAAATTTGACCCTGGAGCTGATACCTGCATTTTTCTTGGTTACCCCAATGGAATGAAAGCCTATACACTCTTCAACCTGACCTCCCAAACATGCATCATATCAAGGAATATGATTTTTCATGAATCTGTATTTACTTTCCAAAGTATTCCATCTCAGATTCCCACCATCAACAATCATTCACCACTCTTCCTAAATAACAACATTCCATCTTAGGATTCTCTAACTTCTATCACATCAAATATATCTCTTTCTCCAATTCCTACTATAGATCATTCACTTGTACACTCATCTATGATGTCTCAAACAGATTCTGCATTATCATCACCCCATCACACCTGCATACACCTCCACTTAGAAGATCAGAAAGACCCTATAGAGCACCCTCATATCTTGAAAAATATCACTGCAATTTGGCAACGCACAATAATTCCTACCTCTAATCTGATTCCAAGATAATTGCCATACCTAAGAGCCGTAGACAGTATGACATTTCAGCATATGTTGGCTATGACCATTTGTCCTCTGCTCATAGAGCTTATGTGATGTCCATTTCATCATTTTCTAAGCCAACATCCTATTATCAAGCCTCCAAATGTCTAGATTGGCGTGCAGTAATGAGGTCCAAGCCTTACTTGCTAACAAACTTGGACATTGATAGCTTTGCCTTCACATAAGACCCTGGTGATTGTAAGTGGATCTACAAAATTAAATGAAAAGCAAATGGCAGTGAAGAGAGAAAGAAAGCATGACTAGTTGCAAAAAGCTTCACGTAATAAGCCGGGTTGGATTACCGGGACACTTTTTTCCCCGTAGAAAAATTGGTCACGATTAAAGCTCTCTTAGCAGTAGCTACAACACAGCAATGGCTTCTATTCCAACTTGATGTGAACAATACTTTTCTCTATGGAGATTTGGAGGAAGATGTGTACATGCGCTTGCCTCCAAGGTATGAGCAGCAAGGGGCCAATGGTGAGAAACTTGTATGCAAGCTCAATAAGTCCATTTACGGCCTTAAACAAGCCTCTAGACAATGATTCAACAAATTGTCAAGTTGAATCATCTCTCAAGGTTTCATTCAATTCCAGTCAAATCATTCATTATTTACTAAACTCAACAGTTGCTCATCCACCATTTTATTGGTTTACATTGATGACATCATCATTTCTAGAAATGACGTAGTGTATATTGATCAGTTCAAGAAAGTTTTGGATCAAAAGTTTAAACTAAAGGACCTAGGAGCTCTGAAGTTTTTCTTAGGTTTGTAAATAGCTAGAAACAATATTGGAATCTCTATCTGTTAGAGGAAATATGCCTTAGAATTCTTGGAAGATGTAGGATACTTAGGTGCTAAACCTACCAAGAGTCCCATGCAGCAGAATTTGAAACTCACTAAGTCAGATGGTGAGCGAATCGCTGATCCTAGCACTTACAGAAGACTAGTAGGCAGACTTCTCTATCTCACCATTTCCATACCAGACCTTGATTATCCAATTCAAATTCTTAGTCAGTTTGTTGACTCACCAAGATAATCACACCTCAATTCTGCTTTCCATGTAATACCTCAAGGGAACTGCAGGACAGGGCCTATTCTTTGGGAAGGATTCAGAGGTCCAGCTTAAAGGTTTCTATAATGCAGACTGGGCCATATGCTCAAATACCTGAAGGTCAGTCACAAGGTATTGTGTCTTTTTAGGGAATTCCCTAATTTCATGGTGATCAAAGAAGCAAGGCACCATGTATAGGTTTTGAGTAGAAGCTGAATACAGAGCTATGGCTATTGCAGTATGTGAATTAACATGGTTGCAATATATACTAACTGATTTGGGGATTAAGCACAAGAAACCAGCACTGCTGTTCTGTGACAATCAAGCAACCATACATATTGCAGCAAATTGGGTGTATCATGAAAGAACACTATCAAGCAAGATGGGAGTTCATAACTTTCACCTTCCATCTTGAGGGGGCATATTGTATATAGTGTTTATTCATTTCCTTTCTTTCTGTTAAATTATTGGTGACATGGCAGATTAGTTAATATCCCTTGTTTATCTGTTTGGATTGTACAACTTTTTCATCTTCTAGTTAGTTAGTTAGTTGAGAACAAAACTATATATATACTTATAAGAATTGATCAGTAAAGCAAGTGAACGAATTCACTGTTACATTCTTTTGGCTCCATTATTTTCATCTATTTCAGACATCGCCAATTGAATTGTGTTTAGAGGTTGTTGGGCCCCCAATTGTAGCGTGAGGCTGATCGAAGGTAGGGAAGGAAACGACAGTATAAACTTCGTTTCTAATAGTTTGGGTGGTAGGAAGGAAGCTTTTATATATTTGAAGTGGAAGTAGTGATGATGGTGGTGGTAGGTTGTGGATTTGAGATGCCACCGATGATTTGAATGGTGACAAAGGTGGTGGTATACATATAATATATTTAACAGGAACTCCATCACACAATCTCGTTACCGTTTGGCATGTCCCAATTCCTAACGTTGGAGTTCTCCCTTTCTTTTTTCTATCAATGTTCCGTCGGTCCCAATAAAAATAGAGTCTCTTTTTGACAAATTTATAAATAGTTTATAAAGAAAAATAGTAGTGAATTACACAAAATGTGTGAATAATAATGAGTCTGCTATAACCATTTATAAATTGTTATCGAGACGGCAGTTTAAGTAAAGTAATGGACAAAAAAAAAAGGTTCGCCATCTACCACATTGGTGAAATATCACTAACTCGATCTTCAATGTCAATGATGGGGTAAATAGAAACAACCCCAGAAAGATTGCACCTTTCAACAGTTGATTTTAAAGCTAGTGATTATGGAAACTCAATTTTCTTTGTTACTACAATGTATCGCATTCGTATATTAGAAATTAGGGTTCATAGAAGCATGTTGGTAACCTGGATGGTGGTTAGAGGCTGTGTGAATTGAATTGAAAATTAGACTTATTGATCATGGTTGCTGATTGCTGAAGAAACCTTTAATTTATACTAAAGTTCATGTTCACAAGTTTGAATTCATTTTGAAATAGACCAACGATGACTGTGAGGTTGCCCAAACTGTGTTCATCATTTTCTAGATTATCTTGCCTCAATACTGACGCGTATACCGCTACTTTTTTGTGTCAAGGTAGAGACTGAGTTGGACAACACTCATATGAAAACTCATCATTTTCACTAGTTGGAATGGAAGAAGCAAACAGAGGGACCAATGAGGTTCATGTTCTTAAAGTTGAAGGACTATACTAGTACAATGTTAAAGTTTAGGGACCTTTTGTGCGCAATGTATATAGTTTAGAGACCAACCATGTTTTTTGGATTTTGGGTTGCATGAAATTAACGGTCATGTAAGCAATTCTATACGCAAACTCATCATTTTCATTGCGAGGAGACGTAGGGACTAATGCGGTAAAATTTTAATTTTAGAAACTTCTTTCAAACAAGGTGTAAAGCAGGGAACCATTCAGGTTTTTTACCCTTTAACCTTCTTCCTTGGATCGAACTTCATTAAATTTGACCACACGTTCAACTATCTTAACTACAAGTTGCCTAATGAGCACATGTTAAATAAATCATTTATTGTCCACACTTAAATGCTATGAAAATACAATGTAGGGGTGGCAATGGGCTCAAGCCACCTGTCTACTCAACAAGCGACTTGTGAAAGCTTGGCCCATAGGATGCGCAACTTTTTCTACCACAAGTACATGGGCTAAGCTAAGCTCGAATTTTGGCCAAGCAAGTCAAGATCGACAATTAAAGTCTACATATTTCACGAGCCTGTCTATTTTACTAATTAAATTACATTCGATCTTCTTATTTTTATCTCCAAATAAATTTTTTTCCTAATGTTTTCTTTAAATTCTCTTTTTAAAAAATGGGTGTGATGACCTAACTATAATTTGCTTTGTTGCTCAGGCATCTCATGATGTAGTAGCTTAGTGGTGTAGGAGGTTGATTTGATCTGACAAAATTCCAAATCAAATCATTTCAAACGATTTGACAAAACTCGAACCTAAACCAAACTATTTGAAAAAAGGTTAGTGACGAAGTTTCATTTTCTCACATTTGGAGAAAAGGACATTTACAGATTGGTCAACGAATACTACTAGATATAAAGAGAGGACCTTGAAGACTTTATTCCCTTGAAATTTAGGCTGAAGAATTATTAGGAATTATATGGCTAGAGAAATGGAGATGGCCTAATTTGAGATTGAAGTAGAGTTAATTTTCTCAATATTTTCTATAGATTCTTTTGTATATTTTCTTGTACATTGCTTAGATATTCTATTCAAGGATGTAAACTATTTGGAGATAAGCTCTTCATGCTCCTCTATACGTACATGTTTTCAATATCTATAAAATTAGGCAGAGGACAGCGCCGCGCCTCCCAAGTCAAAAACGTAAAAACTTAATTGCTTGACATTCGGGCCTCAACTCACATCAATAGAGACCAAATAAATTTAATAGAAAAACCATTTTCGATTAGGGTCAACTTGACCTCTTCCGAGACCACAAAATCTTGCCAGAACGTCACATCTATATCATTAATGGTTGTGTTCATTGTGTATGTCCAATAAAAAAAATGCTACTTGTACGTGGGAAAATTTACAAAATGGTGTACAGGTGCTCACGTGACAGAGAGTGATTGATTGGTTTAACTTTGTGTTTTGTCCAAAATGCAATGAAATTGCGCCACCTGGAAACCAGTATGTAATTTTCCCTATACACGTAGCATCAATAGTCTAATAATTCATTGTTCTACAATGCCAGCAAAAAGTGAAGACACGTAATAATTCCATCATTCATCGGATACCAAACACATTAACCTAGAACCCCCCCACCCCCACACACACAAACCCAAAAGGTGATAAAAGATTGTAAGAGAAGATACAAGTCAAAAAGGAATATACAAGAAGCATTGCTATTTTCTTTTCTAACAATGTATCTAAACAACATCCAAAGTAGAAGACAAAATACATGTTACTGGCCATGCTGAACCAATTAATTTGAGGTTCAAAGGTATAAAATTAACCTTGAACCAACCTAGCCTATTATGAACAAATGCATGTGATCAGGTGCTCTCTGCCTTCAGAGAAACAATCGTCTGATCCTGTCCTTGGCACTGTAGGTGAAGACAAAGATCATTCGAGTACTCGAATAAATAGCAACTAGTCGAGATTAAATGGAAAAGGAATCAAACGTCGACACTTTAAAATGTTTCGATATCTTGTTAGTCTGCAGGAAGAATTTGTGTATGTTTTCTGAGACGAATTCTATTCGGAGATAGCATTTTGCACCCTGTTGGCAGTTATGGTTGAATCTGGAATGCCACAAAACTCAATAAGTTTACTAGCCTAAATCTCTTTCAATAATTAATTTTGTAACTAGAATCAGTAAAATGTACAACCTGTGCTGGTTGTTGCCATAGCCACTGAAGAAGGAACTAGTACAGGAGTGGATAAATATGGATACTGTAACATTTGAGGATAATGAACTCCAAAACCGGACCCTTGGCCGCTTTGGGAATATTGATCGTACGTCGAATAAAAATTAGGGTACATCCAATGCGGTCCACCATATACACCGTAATAGTTCTGGGCACAATGTCATCAAAAATTTAGCCGGATAGTCGAAAACAGTCATGAATTTACCTAATAAACAAGAAATTAAAAGGAAAAACTAACCATGTTGTTGTACATAGCATCTTGAGAGTAGTATCCAGTGTACCTATTTCATTATAAATGCAAAGGTTATATAGAGATCAAGAAGTATCAGGCCCGTTATCCTGCCACATAACCATAAGTAAAGTTCTCTGGCTACATCAGTAGTGAGAAGTTTTTATCCTGCCCTTAGTGGGCAGAGGATCAATTTCACAATAAGGATAGCTACGAAATATTTAAGTACCCATAGGCCGAATAAGGATGAGGAGCGGAATGATGGAAATAAGTCGACGAAGAGCCTTGAAAAAAGGGTCGCGTCATGAATCCAGGTGTTGCTCTAAGTCTACCCATCCCTGCAAAATCGAAGACAGATAAAGGATTGGAAATAACATAAAATGCATATCGGTCAAGAGCTCTACGAGTTCTAAGGGAGAAACTAGGACCATGATGCGGAACCGGGGGACGATTCTTGTTGGCACCAAGTGATGCAAGATTGCAGTTTGCTGTCCTTCCATCAATTACAGGAGAAGGGTTGTGACAAGCCCTCATGGCTGAATCTGGATCCTTAAATGTAACCTACACAAACACGGTTACACACCAAATGCTTATGAATCTTGAAATAATTATCGAAAAACTAAGTTAAAATGGTTTCTTACAAAACCGTAGCCTTTAGATCTTCCAGTATTTTTATCAGTAATAACAACAGCTTCGAGAATCTCTCCAAACTGCTCAAAGTAAAGTCTCATTGTATCTCTTTGAGTTTTCCAAGCCAACCCACCAACAAAGATTTTGGTATAGGTGGAGTCACCGAACTGTACATTGTTTCGAAGTGGCCTTGTTTGCGACATGTCGATGCAAAACCCAGAAACTGTAAAGTGATTTGAATATGAGAAAGAACAAAATCGAGTCAATCTAATGCTATACTAAGTTGGTGATATAATGGGAGGTTCTGTCAAAGAAAAATGCCTCAGATTCTTCTGAATAAGGATACCATTAACGAGAAAATCATCATTACTGTTTGAGGTGGAAAGTTTTAAAGAGGGGAAAAAGGTATATATCCCCAAACTGAAACTGACATTTATTTGATACAAATAAAGGCGGAAGAGACGACAAAAAGCTGGACACCCACGACAAGAATAGCACGAACATTGTAGAAGGAAATTTCTTTTAATCAGCACTGATTTTCCAACTGGAAAAATGATGAACAAAGTGCAATACATTTTTATCCCTTTTCCAAAAAATTCATTTTTCGTCGCACTCATTTTCAATCAAGCTTTTTTTTAATGAAATAATTTTACGCGTAAATTAAAAAACATCATATTTTTTGACCACACATCCTCTGAAAAACCATTATTTCAAAACTTATTTTTAACAAAAAATTGAGCTCAAAACTCCATTGTTTGATACTTATTTTTCTCGAAATATATTTTTCTTTCTCTTTTTTTTTTCAACTGCACATTTTTTAATAAAATAATATTACACTCAAATCCAAAAAATTTTCCTTATTTTTTAACTGTCCATTGTCCATTAGTTTATTATTCTAAAATGCATTTTTGTTGTAACAATGGCAAACATGCTCTTAATTAATTGAATAGGACACGACTGTAATTAACAAAAAAAAAAAATGTCAACTATCGCGTGACAAAAGTTGCTTTGTTGACCGTTAACAGTAATACCCAATATTGTAACATAGACTATTTAAAGATGAAAGTGGTGTATCGAAGTTTTAAATTACTTAATTAAATTTTATTAATTTTGACATAATATTTTATTTTTCCTATTTTATTACTCTATTTCACAATTTATCAGTATTTAAATTTACTAACATTAATTTTTGCCTATAAATTAAATTATTTAAACAAATAAATCAGAGTAGAAGATTTCTTCGGATAAATTTATTTGGGATGAAATTTCTTTGAAAAAATTGGGACTCCTACCTATATATGGGGTCTCGAGTCTCGACTCTTAGGCAATCGCCTAGTTTGCCTAGAGGTTGCTGCCAATTAAATAATTTCATAAGATATGGATTTATTAAATTCGATACTAAATTGAAGTTAATGATATAAATTGAAACTTAATGATCCAATCAAAATAAATTAAAATTTATTATTTTGATTAAAGATTTTTTTAATTGTTTAGTGGGCACATAATGTCAATTTGTTGTACTTGTATGATTCGATTCTTCCATTTTTCTTTTCTTAATCGAAAATCTACAGGCCAACTATGTTATATCTGTGGGCCAAAAAATAGTGTCTGGTAACATTAATTTATGCTAAAATATAAGTGGTTCTCACTTCTCATGGTCTGTCGTATGTGCAACCTACCTAAAATATAAAGAAAAATATTACAGTAATTGATTCAGTGGTCCACATGCCACACACTTAGGAAGAGTACGACTCGCTTATATTTTAATTAGTAGAGTTAAGTAGCACTGTTCTAGATGTAAGAATTCATTGTCACCTAAAATAGTACTCAGCATTAGTGATTCTATATAGCTTTCCAAAATTAAATTGAATATTCGAATTTAAGGGCAATGTAAACTGAGAAAGTGACGTGGAATGATTAGAGGAGAAAATCCTAAATTAATTGTAAAAAAAAGGGGAAAAAAATCTACGAAAACAGCATAACTTTTAGATTGAGTGTAAGATTTACGTGAGCGGGTAAATTCCAAAAGCGTTTTTCAATTTTGCACAATTTTGCTGGGTGACGATGGCCTTTGGCCAATATATTCAAACTTCTGGGGACAAATTCTGTCGTTTAGAGGTAAAATGGTTTTTTTTTTGGTCGTTTAAGGGTAATTTAGTCATTTTTAAAGTTTTTTTTAGTTCTATTTGAATTTTTTTTTTTTTTGCAATTATCTAATTTATTTGATTGTCTACAGAATTAAGATTGTGGAAATTACATCCAACCCTATGTTTCAAGATTTAACTTCCAAAATAAGATTGAAAGTTTGTTAATTTAAAAACCAGAAGTTTTTTTTAATAAATTATTTAAAAAACATAAACCATAATTAATTATACTTTCTTATCTTTCTCTACATTTCTCCACTCCCTCTCTCTCTGCAAACCCTTCATCTCTCATTCTTGTTACCACCACAATCTATCTCTCTCTGTACCTTCGTTCTCTCCCTCCCTCCACTACAGCGGCGTAGCTATAGCGGAGATCAACAGTTGGGTGCGCGACGATGGGTGCGGTGATCGCTACAGCGGCGATCGACAACAAAATCCACTACCTTTGTTCTCTCTCTCTCTTCCTCCACTACAGCAGCGATCGACAGCGGTGTGCGGTGATGGGTGCGGCTATAGCGGTGTTGGGTGCGGTGTTAAGTGTGGTGATGGCGGCAAGGGTAAGGTGTTGGTATGGTTTTTTATTAAAAGTTTATGGGTGTTGGTTGGAAATTGTGGTTGTGGTGGTGGTGGAGATGGTGGGGGTGGTGAGATGGCAGTACGGTGGTTTTTGGGGTTTTTTTTGTTGGTGAGACTGTGGTGATACAGGTGGCGGTCGACGGTGGTGGTGAAGGTGACGGTGTCGGTATTAGTGTTAGTGGTAGTTGTGGTGATACAGGTGGCGGTCGACGGTGGTGGTGAAGGTGACGGTGTCGGTATTAGTGTTAGTGGTAGTTGTGGTGGTGGCAGCAGCGGTGATGCAACTGGTGGTAGTGGTGAGGTGGTGGTCACAAAAAAAATCGCATAATGGACTAACTGTGACTTTAAAATTCGACAATTTGTGATTAAAAATTAATCTGTGACCAATAAATTTGAAAATACGTGACTGATAAATAACTGTAACTTGTAATTTTTTGATCTGTGACCAATAAAATAATCTATGACCTATAAAATTATTGATTTGTGATCTCGAAATAATTCATGGTCTACAAAAATTTTGATTTGTGACCGATAAACAAACTGTGATCTATGAATTTTTTGAACTGTGACCGCAAAATAATTGTGACGTATAAAAATTATGATTTGTGATCGAAAAATAATATGTGATTCATTAAATCGTGAATCTGTAACCATATCGTATAAATATGTGACTTTAACATATTTATTAATAAATATATAATTAATTAATTAAATCATAAATACATTTTAATAAAAATCTGATTTTTGAAATTTGAAACATGTTTTCTTAGTTTTGAAATGGGCAATAGTTATCTTTTCACTTGTGAATTTTTCCCATTAAGATTTCACTTTGATTAGAATTTGTTCCGAATCTTTGAATATGTGTTAAGGGTTTAAAAACCAGACAACCATTTATAATATTTTTGTTTTCTTGTTATTTAGTGGATTCTAATATTTTTTATTTTCGTTCGAACGAATTTCAAGCAACATCTGTTTGTTTGTTACGAACAAGACTCATTCATCATTATTCACATTTCTATCATATGTCAGAAAGATTTATAGGACGAGTTGTTCCTAGTTAAAGAGGTCAAGTCATCAATTTTCGTTACAAACGGTTTGTACATTTGGGGCCTGTCTGGTGGCCATTGAAATGAAGAGAAAAATTCATTATCCTACCGCTGAGCTGCACTGCAGCCGTAATACTTGACTAGTCAAGAGTGGTGTGGGCCCCACCAACGATAATAATTTTGATTAAAATTGGTAAGAAATCAGCACCAGCCAAATTCTTGATCAAATAAATTTCAAATTTGATCCTGTAATACAACAAAATTATATTTTAGTTCGATTTTCAAAACATGAGATGAAACACTAGGGGCGCTGGAGAGGATAATGTTGGATTGTGTCATATTTCTGGTGTCAATCAATTGGACTAATTTGTGGTGCAGTCAAGATCTAGTCAATTATCAGAGGGCAGTATAATATTTTTATTTTTTACGAAAATGGATAAAATTCTTTAATAAATTATTTTATTTGTGTAAGTGTGTGCAATGATGACACCTTTGTTTTGAACTTTCAAAGAGATTGGTCAAACTTGTCGTTTTATTAATTTCTTAAATCAGTATAATAAAAAACTATTGTAGGATTTTTGTTTTTAACTTGACTCGTGGTCTGTCCTTATGCTTGGCTTGATTGGCCAATAAGAGCGACCAGAGTTGAATTGTTCTTATCTTGTTTGTTTCTGGATTGAAACTACGTACGAATCAATGAGATTTTTGACCGAGGGTGATGAAATGTGTGAGTAAAATAAATTATTGATTTTGATTTGAAATTTTTATCAAATTTTAATCAACGAAGGCTGATTTTGTTTTTGATAACTTAAGAAGCATTACGGCCGAGTAGGTAGCACGAAATTCAAATTTATATGAGTTTATGCTACGAAAATGTCCTCTTTCAAAAAGAGAAAATGCATTAACTTATATTGCTCATATCAGAAGGCGAGAGATAACGGGTAGTTTAAAATAGTTTTGCTACAGTTATATCATGGTTGACGGTTTTATTTGCACTCCACGATAAGGCACACAATTTTGCCATTGATTTTAAAAACACTCGAAACAAACAATGATCTCAATTTTTACACATCATTGAATTTCATTCATAATGTACAAGTAGCTTAACTCATTTTAAAAAGGACATTCTACACTAAACATAAGTGAGATGTAAGCTCATGGTACACTGCATTTCCCTTGCAAGGCTCAAACTCTAAAGAACCACTGTCCTCGTCCAATTCTCTTCAAAATCCTATCAAATGATTACCATACCATGAACAATCTTTTCATAGTATTTTGAAATAGTAGATTGATGGAGAATTTGTAGTTGAAAAAGAAAGAAAAAATATTGATATGATGGAAAATATTATTTTATTGAAAAATGTGTGGTTGAAAATTAGTAGAAGAATGAGAATGAAAATTTTAAAGTGTACCAAACAGATATATAATATATTCTATTAAATTAGATTCCTAAAATCAAGCATTCAGTTACCATCTCAAATCGAACTTTCCAAAATACAAATTCATTATCGAATAGAAGAGAAAAGCCAAAGAGATCTATCATATTTTCGATTACCACCGTCGAAATCTTGCTGATTGAAAATAATCAAAAAAATGAGATCACAAATTGAAAGTTATCATCACAGTAGATTATAATTTTTGAAGGTGGTTGCTAACATTGCAGAGTTGCTGTATTGTATTATTGGTGAAGGGTTTTGAATTAGATTTGAAGGGTTTCGAATTCACAATTGGTGGCAGCCGACATTGTATTGTTGTTGTATCTTTGTATTTTTGAATATATGAAACGGTATTAAAACTTCAATTGTGAGAAATTGAAGAGCTTCAATAGCCTATAAATTGTAATATTGAAAAGATCTATTAGCATGTAAACTGTAAGTTGGTGTGACAAAAATTGAAAAGATACATTGTTACCCTTGAAGTTGATCCAATAGCTTGTGACCAATTTTCTGTTATATGTAACATATTGATATGAATCTTGACCTATGCACTATGACATGTGATCTATGAACTGTTACATGTAACATGCGATTGTGATATTGATCCAATGATCTATAACTAGTTCTCTTGAATTTGTAACATCTAGATATTGATTTATTACATATACTATATAACATGTGATCTATGAATTGCTTGTGACTTATGAACTTGCATTTGTAATATGTTATCAGTACACAAAGACGTATGACATTTGATTTGTGACCAATTAATATTGATTTGTGACCTGTTGACATTAATTGGTAACATATACAATATAACGTGACCTATGAATATAATTCATGATCTGTATCTAGTTCTAATTGATCAGTGACATGTACATTGATTTGTGACCTATGTACAATGACATGTGACCTATGATATGTAACAAGTGCACATTGAACTTTGACAACTAAATTATGACTTGTAACAAGGGTTATGTGACATGTGCGAATAAACATGGGACGAGTAACTTTTAACAATTCGAACACTTGTCTATACCAATAACAACCAATAAAAATCACCCCAAAACCCCACCACAACCACCACCATTTGCAAAATACCAACAACCACCAATAAATATCACTATCACTCAATCACCACCACCATCGTACCACCACAACCAACAACCAAAATCCTCTTGTACAATTAATTAATTATACATCAAATTAAATTTCTAGGGCTTTTTTGTGCTATAGAATCCACCACCAACAATCAAAACAACCACCACCACTTCATCACATGTTGGAATTGAACTGGGTTCAATTGGCTGCTTCCAAATTTGGTAAAAATGTGTTTTGGTAAATGCAACTCTTTTAATCCAGCTTATCGCTGGTATGCGACATGTAGACTGAAGATGGTCGTTGGATTCACTTCTGGATGGTTGTAATACCTAATGCCATTTCATTTGGCATTAACTGAAGAGTCGATTCTAGGGTTTTCCATTCATTCGTTCTCTCTCGCTCTGGCTGCACCTTTTCGAATACTTCTCTCTGATTTCTCTCTTTAAATCAAATCCCTGATTTGAGTTTGTATTGTGTAAGAGAGTTATTCCTTTATGGAGATATTCTGAGTGAATATCTGTATGTAGTGTTCGTGTGGCTGTGTAGTCGTACCTGTTGATTTAGTGTTCGATTCTTTGTGATTCGAGTGTATCTGCTACTCTATAATTGAGAGATAAGTGTTATTGTACTTTTTTTGTGATTGTTCTGAACATTCTTGTAACCTTTGTTTTCGATTTAGGCTTTATAGTGGAACTGAGTATAATCCATAATATTGGATGCTCAACGGGGGATGTAGGTGTTGTATGTGGTCACCGAACCAGCACTGCATGATATAGGAGGATTCTTCTGAAAATCATTGAATTCCTTCAATATCCATTTGACGCCATAAATTTACCCTTTTTAATTGTAAAAATTGAAGAAAAGTGAAATTGAGAGAAATTGTTGTGAGTATGGTGGTTAAGGGTGGGGTAGACAAGAAAAATTAACGATTATGATTTTACGTTCAATAATTTAAGATAATTTTTATATTTAAACTTAATCGACAATATATTTATTATTATCACATTTTAAGTTTTTTTGAAAGAAATTAAATTGATTCAAATGTGTATTCATATTGTGAAATATTGAATCAAACGAAAAATTGTAGGAAAATAAAGTTCGAAAAAAGAACATTAGAATGGGGTTAAGATTGAAAACAAACATAAACAATCCCGACTTTACATTTTACAATTAAAGTAAAATTATTTTTGATATTTAAAATTTATCGATCATATATTTATCATGGCCACACTTCAACATTTCCAACAAATTTTAAATCGCTTAAAACGAATATTTGTAACTTAAAATACTGAATCAAACGTAAAAAAAAAAAAACGGCTAATGGGGCTCAACCAACTCGGCTAGGCTTCGGTGGCCAAACGGCTTGTGAATAGTGAAAAGAAAACTAAAAAAAAAAAAAAAAAGGATGGCTTGGCTAACGCGCCTCAACCAACTCGGCTAGGTTTCGGTGGCCAAACGGCTTGTGAATAGTGAAAATAAAACTCACTCTTTTATTTATGTAGGAAAAGTGAACTTGGAACCAACAAAAACAAATAGTAAAAAATTGATGCATAGAGACACCACCACCACCATCGAAAACCCTCTCTTAGAGGCATTACCACTGCTCCAAGTCAAAGCATCCATTTTCCATTTTGCCCAAAAATTTTAACCATTCACCACAATAGCCTTCTAAGGCTGAAAAGACGAAATTACCCTTAAAATGTTATATAAATTACAAAAAATGGTATTGTTTGAAAAAGACAATAATACCCTTTTTAAGTTATAAAGAATTTCAAACACTTCCTACTTAAAATTTCGAAACCAAATTCACTTTCTCCATCTGTTTACTCCAACACAGATAAAAATAATTTCATTTTTCATCTACTTCAAATTTGAAAACAAATAAATTTATCAAACGCTCAACAAGGAAATATTTCACAGCCATCAGTGAAATCGGTAAGCATATTTTTACGTATTTTTAATTTCGTTTTGGTTAAGTACATTATTTTAATCTTTAAATCTTATGTATATGAAAATTTTATGATCTATAATCGACTTTTTTTAAACAAAAACGAGAAAAAAATTCATCTGCATGAGATTTTCAGATCTGTGATGGAAGAAGAAAATCAATTCCACACGACCCGGACGTCCGGGAATTCTGGGCCCAGACGCTCGGAAGTCCGGGCCCACTCTCCCGGGAGTCCAGGCCCAGACGCCCGGAAGTCCGGGTAGTCCGGGCCCGGACTTCCGGGAGTCCGGGCCCAAACTCCCCGGACGTCCGGGCGTCCGGGGCGGTGCACCCTCGACGGTTTTTTTTTCCACGAACATAATAAATATATATTTTTTTAATGCAGCAGATATGGTTGCAATCCCGGTTCTTTACTTTGGTGAATTTGAAGATAATGGAAATGGTCGATGGGTCTGTAAATGGACAGGTGATATACATGGCTCAATTTCAATTGTATTGACATCGAATACATCGTATGCAGAAATGTACAGTGAGATACAGGACGTGCTTGACATCAATCCCTCTCAGTACGACATGGAATTGAGATTTCTATTCAACAACGAGCATACATCCATTCCAATTCCACCTACAAAGGTTACTTCTAGAAATGGCATCAAAGCTTTAATTGCATTGAACGAAGATCGCAGGACTACTCCTCTTTGCGTAACTTTAGTAAAAAAGAATGTCCCCGATGGTGAACACGAAGATCTCGATAGAGGGGATCATAATGTGAATGATTTTTGGAACACGGTGGAGCGTGAGGATGATGTGGTTATTCCCACTACAGTTGTTCATCGTCATGATTTCACCGTTACGCACAGAATTCCCTCGATAGTTGATGACAACGAGAATGCAAATGAATTTACGAATGAAGATTTGATTACTTTATCCGGTCGAAGACATGGGTCGGGTTCAGGTACCTCTAATTGTTCTCGTACAGTTCCTGATGATGAAAATTTATATGTCGAGCAACTGTTCGAAACAAAGAAAGATTTGCAAGAAGCTGTGCACCGGATTGCTTTGAAACACAATTTCGAGTTTAAAGTTAAAAAATCGGACAAGTCGACGTACACAATCATCTGCATTGACGACAGTTGCCATTGGAGTTTGCGAGCGACGAAAATGGACACGAATGAGTTCTTTGTAATTCGTAAGTATGCATGAGAACATACTTGCGAAGTGGGTATTCGTCGAAATGATCACAGACAGGCCCGAGCATGGTTCATTGGTCGATAAATAATGGACAAGTTTCGGGACCCACGAACGATCTACAGACCTTCGGACATCATCAACGACGTCCGTCGAGATTACGGGGTGGTCATGAGCTATCAGAAAGCTTGGAAGGCCAAAGAATGCGCATTGGAGGACTTAATGGGTTCGGCCGAGGAAAGTTACGCTAAATTGGCTAGATATTGCCACAACATGGAGAAAACTAATCCTGGATCGGCATTTTATATTGATACGGACGACGGGAATCGCTTCAAGTATTTTTTCATGGCTCTTGGACAGTGCATTCGAGGATTTCGGAACGCGATGCGACCCGTAATTCTAGTCGACGGTACAACCCTTAAGGCTAGATACGAAGATTATTGCTACGTGTCAAGATCCCAACATCCAAATTTACCCTCTTGCGTTCGGTATAGTCGATGGAGAGAATGATTTAGCGATGCGTTGGTTCTTCACGAAGCTGAGGGAAGTAATTGGAGACGTCGAGAACATTGCATTCGTAACTGACCGGGGGCAATCAATAATAAATGGTATCGCCGAAGTCTTTCCTGATGCACATCACGGTTATTGTATGTACCATATACAGGGCAATCTAAAGACGAAGTTTCGGGGCAGTGGCATCGTTGCATTGTTTAGGAAAGCTGCAGAGGCGTACAGTTTTGAAGAGTTTGAAAAGTTCATGGGTGAAATAGAAAGTAAATCACATGCTGCATGGGCTTATCTAACGGAGATGGGGAACGAACATTGGGCACGATCACATTTTCCAGGACGTCGATACAACATGATGACGTCGAACAATGTTGAGTCGGTCAATGCGTTATTCAAGAAGGATCGAGAGTTACCAATTCTCGCAATGATTGAGCAAATTCGTAACAAGTTGCAGCAGTGGTTTCATGATCGGCGTGAGGAATCACAAAATTGCACAAGTGTGCTGACTCCGGCTCAGGAAGATAAAATCTTCAAAACTCTAGAGGTTGCGAGGAAGGTATGCGTGGAACCACTGGATCAGTTTCGCTTCTCCGTGAGATGTAGACGTAATATCGGATACGTCGTGGACTTGAATGATAACACATGCACGTGTAGAAAGTTTCAGTTGGAAAGGTTTCCGTGTACGCATGCAGTGGCAGTGGCTATGCATAGAGGGATTCCGACACACGCCTTATGCAGTGTTTATTACACGACTGATTTTTGGAAAGCGGCGTATGTCGAATCAATATTTCCCCTGCCAAATGAAGCCGAGTGGGAAGTTCCCGACCATATTCTCCCACTTAATAATTTGTTGCCACCCGAAATCGGACCACGTGCTCCGGGACGTAGACGTACGTCTAGAATACCATCCACCGGAGAATTTCCCCCACCTCGTAAGTGCGGCAGATGCGGGGCAACAGGGCATACTCGTCAATTTTGTACAAGTCAGATTCCTCTACATAACAATTCAACCGATGTGTAATATTATGTAATAGTATAATATGTATAACTGAATAATATGTTTTTATTTAGTGTCGTTAAATATTAAATATTCAAATATTTATTTAAATTATTTATTTAAATTCATTGATTAATGAAATTATTTATTTACATAATTTATGTTAATTGATTAATTCAAATATTTATTTAAATTATTTATTTACATTCATTGATTAATGAAATTATTTATTTACATAATTTATGTTAATTGATTAATTCAAATATTTATTTACATTATTTATTTACATTCATTGATTAATGAAATTATTTATTTACATAATTTATGTTAATTGATTAATTCAAATATTTATTTAAATTATTTATTTACATTCATTGATTAATGAAATTATTTATTTACATAATTTATGTTAATTGATTAATTCAAATATTTATTTACATTATTTATTTACATTCATTGATTAATGAAATTATTTATTTACATAATTTATGTTAATTGATTAATTCAAATATTTATTTAAATTATTTATTTACATTCATTGATTAATGAAATTATTTATTTACATAATTTATGTTAATTGATTAATTCAAATATTTATTTACATTATTTATTTACATTCATTGATTAATGAAATTATTTATTTACATAATTTATATTAATTGATTAATTCAAATATTTATTTACATAATTTATGTTAGTTGATTAATTCAAATATTTATTTACATTATTTATTTAAATTCATTGATTAATGAAATTATTTATTTACATAATTTATGTTAGTTGATTAATTCAAATATTTATTTAAATTATTTATTTAAATTCATTGATTAATGAAATTATTTATTTACATAATTTATCCGCAATTGTAATAGTTAATAATACTTAATGGAATATGAAATAAACATTTAAATAAAATAATGTATATTAATTACATAATTACACAATGTACTAAGGATCACAATTATATTCATACAAATCACAAGCTAGCTTCAACCTCCACATGTCTATAAACGATTGGGAAATTGTATCAACCTTGCGACCAATACTCAAAAATTCTATATACTTTATCGCGAACATCCCACAGTCGCCCCTGCGAGTAAATAAAAATATATCAATTCGATAACATATAGCTAAAAACTAAATTTACAGATTGAAAACTTGTAAATTCTTACGATATTCCTTGTCTCGCCGTCGTCGTGTCCCGCATAATGGCTAATCTGTCATTTACTTGAATATCCGCATGTCTAGCCATCATGGGAATGATCACTCTCATCGGCTCCAATATCTGCTCCAGTTGCCCTTGGGTCAAACAGCTATGGTCGGAGTCGTACACATGTATAGTCGAATCCGCGAATACGATCTCAACTGCAAAGCAGTGTGAGTTCGCGACCTGTGGAATGTACATATGTGTACAATCCGTCCACGGCTTCCCGTATGTCGGCTCCAGCCCAATGACCCACTCCAACATGTACTCGGGCACCACATATCCGCCGCCTTGGAGTAGGAGTGTGCTGTGCTCAATATCAAGGGCACGTGCGAAACTGGAGCTAAGGATGACTCGGCCAGGAATGCCAAAAGATCTCGGGTGTCTCCGAGCTCTATCGCGCAACAGTTCCATAGCCAAGTCGATGTGCTAACACCAATAAAAACTAAATGGTCGTTAAATTAAATAAAATAAAAAATAATTAAATAAAATAACAAATAACAATGAGAATATCCTTACATCATCGGCGAGCCACGCACCCCCCGTCAGAACATCGTCGAACCACTTCTTCGCGTTCGAGATGGTCATCGTCCCTATCTTATAGTTGTCCCTACAAAAATCAAAATAGTGAATTGTTACAAAAAGCATAGATAATCTCGTATGTACTTTACGAAAATGATAAAATACTTACTCATGCTGAAGGGATGTGAACCACAATGAGAACGCCTTCTGTCGAACCGGGTCGACCTCGCGGAAGAGATTGGGAAAGGTCCCATCCAAGAACGTGCGTCTCTTCGCGTCAGCTGTGAAGGGGGAAATGATGTACTGTGACGGCAATCTCGATCTCTTACCAACCACCATCGGTGTCACGTCAACAGCACGCTTAGTACCCTTCCTCAGCTCCGTAGTCCCTTCCGACACAAATACTACGTCATCCGCCTCCACCTCTGCCGGTACCCCCTCATCCCCCTCCTGTGCCCTCCCCTCCAGTACCCCCACCTCCATCAGTACCCCCTCCACCTCCACCTCCGACGGTACCCCCTCCGGTGCCCTCTCCTCCAGTACCCTCTCCTCCGGTACCCCCACCTCCACCTCGGTCTCCGCCGGTGCTCCCTCCACCCCCTCCTGTGCCCTCCCCTCCAGTACCCTCGCCTCCGCCGATACCCCCTCCACCTCCACCTCCGCCGGTACCCCCTCCGGTGCCCTCCCCTTCGGTACCCCCCTCCACCTCCGTCGGAACCCCCCCTTCGGACTCCATCGGTACTCCCTCCACCGCCACATCCGCCTCCATCGGTACCCCCTCCACCTCCACCTCCACCGGTACCCCCACATCCGCCTCCGCCGGTACCCCCACCTCCGCCTCTGCTGGTATTCCCTCCTCCGGTACCCCATCAAAAAATGATTCGTAATCTCCCCCCGGCCATGACAGATCATCGTACCCCATTTGTCTTGCTTCACCGTCACCCTTTCCATCTCGATGACTTTCAGTCCCTCGTAGGGCTGCTACGTCGTCCCGTAACATATTGACCTCAGTATGAAGGTTTCCTATCTCGCGCTGTAGATCTACCACGTCGCGACGTAGAACGAATACATCATTATATACATCGTCGATATGTCCCTTGAGCTCTTGTCGCAGTTCGCCCATCTCTTCCGACAGTCTGGCAGAGCTCTCGTAAACCTGTTGTCCCAACTCTCGGCGCATCGCGCCCATCTCGAATGACAATCTGGAAGACTGATCGTCGACCTGCCGTCCCAACTCTCGGCGCATCTCGCCCATCTCGAACGACAATCTGGAATACTGATCGTCGCCCTGCCGTCCCAACTCTCGACGCATCGCGCCCATCTGACCCTGTATAAACTCAGTAAGACGGCCATACAGATCAGTAGACGAGGGAGAAGGAGACCTGATCAGCGACGGTGATGCCCTCGACGGCGGTGGTGAGGCCCTCGGCGGTGGAGGTGACCTCGGCGGGGGAGGTGATCTCGGCGGCGGAGGTGACCTCGGCGGCGGAGGTGATCTCGGCGGGGGAGGTGATACTGGACGGCACTCCTGAGAAAATAAAGTCCGAATTATTAATTTAATTCAAAAATCAAAACGTTAATCAACATATTATATTCAATGAACATACCCTATCCCGATCAACGATGGACTCGGGCGTCGGATCATCTGACGCGGCCTGGATAGACAAGGAACGTATGTAACTCTGACCCTCCTCCTCTATCGACGGGGTCAACTCAGAGAGGACTTCAACCTATCATATTGACATTTTACCGAGTTCATGACCATGTATCGATATTTTGAAAGGACATACAATATAAATCGCAAAATGTATACTACGTACCTCAGGATCGTCGAGAAGAGCTGATATTTGTTTTGCAAGTGGCTTGTCCTGTGCTCGCCATTGATAAATCCGAGGGCAGCACGTCTCGTACACCCATATCTGCAACAGTTACAATTATTACATATACTAAAAATAGATAATTCATTATGTTGAACATTTACCTGCAAAGCCAACGGCAGGCCATATGCATCGTACTTGCGCTCGGCTCTATCCCCCTTAGGCATCGAATATCCCCTCCTGAAGTGTCGTAAGGTATCCGCAAAACATCTCTGCCCCCAAGGATAGCTGTTGAAGGTATCAATGTCATCCACAACCTCCAAATGAAAAAGGTCGATCGACGTCTTCTTGTGATGACACCTGAGCACACTCTCGAGGATAAGCACCATACCCAGCTTCAACTTATCAGACATGTCCTCGCATGCCCTGAATGCGTCCGCCAACTGCCCCAGAGTGACCGCCGTCTGCCCGTGAAAATATTCATTCAACAACCTCTTGTTTCTCGGAATACGGGCCCGGGCTGCTTCTTCGCCCGTACACATCAATCCGGTGATGAGGGCAAACTCGAATATAGAAAATCTAACTACCTTGCCCCCAAAATCAAAATGGAGGGCATCTCCGTCAACTGGTTTAAGCAGCCGACATAGCAACGCATCGAGCAGCTGACCAGAAAACTGTACGCCGAGCAATGAATACAATGGCCATAAGCAGGATCGCCTCAATATGTTTGCGTGCTCCTCGTCCAGCAAGTTTAATACCACTGTAAAGATGGCAAAGTTACAGTTCGATGTAACTTTGCATGGGATCTGTCTTACCGCATCATCTAAGTGGTAATCCATCCTGCAACATTTCAAATGTTAGAATCCTGTGCAAGATATAATAAATAAAATATAATATACGAAAATTAAACTAACTGAATGACATTAATTACTATCCGCAAGAATCAATAGATAATGGAACAACAAATAATGCAATAATGGAATAAATTATTTCATTTAATTGTTAACTTAATATTTCAAATTAATAGAAGAATTTATAATTAAATTTCTTATTTTAATTGTTTATATAATATTTAATTATAATTATTAGAATATTAAAGAAACAATTCAAATAAACAATTTATTTTGTTTATTTAGTTTTTCTATTATTTATAACTAAACAATTAAATAAAATAATTTATTTAAAATTATTGATTATGATTTAAAATAAATTATTTCATTTAATTGTTCACTTAATATTTCAAATTAATAGAAGAATTTATAATTAAATTTCTTATTTTATAACTAAACAATTAAATGAAATAATTTATTTAAAATAATATATTTAATGTTTTTTGAACAATTTCAATAAGTAATTAAAATAAATAATTTTATAATAAATATTTTACTTGTTCACTTAATATTTCGTTGTAAAAGAAGAATTTATAAATAAATTCATTATTTTAATTGTTTATATAATATTTAATTATTATTAATTAAAATATTATAATTTTAAAATATTATAATTAAATATTTATTTTAAGTGAACAAGTAAAATATTTATTATAAAATATTAAAATAATTTTATAATAAATATTTAATTTTTTATTAATTAATAATAATTAAATAAACAATTAAATAAACAATCGAAATATAAAATTGAAATAAACAATTCAAAGAAACAATTTATTTTGTTTATTTAATATTTTATAATTTATTAATTCGTTTCAAATTTTAATTCACATATAAAAAAGGCAAAAAAATAAATAAAAATCTGGGCTTCTGGGCCCAGACGTCTGGGCGTCTGGGCCCAGAAGCCCAGAAGTCCGGGCACGCCCAGACTCCCAGACGCCCGAAATTGGGTGTCTGCCCTTTCTTCTCCAGAAGGAGATCGCCGGAAAACGTCATTTTCGACGATCTCCAACCCCCAAATGGCTCCCAAGATCACATTTCATCGATATTAATTGATTCTACAACAATTTTTTCGAAAATAATCAACAAAAATTCGCAAATATGCATAATATTGAATGATTTCAACCATACTTTTTGTAAAATAACATAGAATGGTTTTCAAAAGCTCACCTTCTTCAAGAGAAATGACGATTCCAGTCTGGGCGTCGATTTTTGGGTCGGGCACCACACCGTCGGTTTTTTCTCTCCCAACTCTCTTCCAAGTCACGTGAGGGTAAAAATGGGAAAATGCTAAAATGTTAAGCTTTTTTTAGTTTTTCCTTTTTTTTTTTTTTAAAAAAAACAGTCAACGGCTATTTTGGAAAAGTGACCGGGTCAACCGGGCATTTCCCACTATTTCCTCCACCAACCACCACCACTGCATCCGGGTATCTCTGATTTTATCTTTTCAAATTCATTATTAAATTGTAAATTTTAACCTTCACGAAAAAAAGAACAAAAAAGTTTATGTTATATCTTAAGTTTGTTGTTATTCTACATTTATTGGTATTTTGTTCTCCAACAAATAATTCACACCCATCATTTACGTTTAAACATTCTTTTATTTTAATTTTTTTGTTGTTGATAAATATTAATTTTTTTCCTTTCAACATAGCTATGGCGAATATATCAGCTTAAACAAAGATACAAAAGTAAAAATTAATTATACAATAATAATAATAATATATAAAGATATTATTATAATTAATGCCTATTTTAGTACAACTAAAATTGATTATCTTAAATTAAAAAATTAACTTTCAAAATTTTAAGACATGAATCTCTCTCTTATTCCTCTTCTAGATAATAGTCGAGATTATGTAAATTATAGTCTATAAATAAACCAAAGCAACCTTCTCATCCCTACGTTTTAGGCCGTTCTAAGATTATTCGAAACATTGAGTCCGTTTAATTGTTTATTTTGATGTTAATTAGCAATGGTGTCCCATAATGCGTACTTTTTTTTTTTTTTTGATAAGCGGGGATGTTCGGACCAGCTTGCGCGCACCTCGATTAATTCCATGAGGTCCTGAAGTTTACGATCAAATACTTACCTCACTGGCCTTGAGGAGACTCGAACGGTTACCACTGGGAAGCAAACATAAGTCCCATAATGCGCACTTAAGCAAATGAAATTAATATTTGACAATCTTTGTGTCAGAATAAATTCTCATAGTAGTAGCACCAAACGGTTTGTGTTGCAAAATTACAATTAGAGCAATGCTTGACCCCTTAAATCACTCAATATTTTTTCAAGAACGAAATGAAAACCCTAAGGACCTGTCTGATAGGCCTCCATTTTCCATGAAAAATGGAATTCAATTTCCAATTGCCACTTTTAGGCTGTTTGATAACATTTTTTTTTACTTGGAATTGGTTTTCTTGCTTTGGGTGCACGTGACCCATTTTCTTGGTTTTGGGTGAATTTCCCACCTTTTAGGTGGTTTTTTGTTTTTCATCTTTTTTTTTTTTTTTGGCAATGGATACAAAATCTATCCACAATTGTTAAAAAAAAAAAATATTCCTTAAATTGACTATTTTCATGTAAAACAAAGCCAAACAAATACCAAATTTTTTTCAATTTTTTTTTTTTTAAATTTTTTGGCGATCTAAACAAATTGCAAGAAATTTTATCCCTTTCATTGACAATTTTCATGAAAAATAAAGCCAAACAGACCAGGTGAAAAATTATACCATTCAAACACAATTAAATTACAATTCACAGTAAAACAAATTTTAGGCAATTCAATTCTCAGTAAAACATTAAAAGAAGTCAATTGAATAATAAATAATCAACCAATAAACAAGAATGAAAACAAAAATGAGCAACTTCGAATTAAAGTAGTTTACAACATTTCATCATAAATCCTAGCAACAAGAAGTCTACGGAGACATGAATGAAATTCAAAAACACAAAAGTTCAATGGAACACATAACTTCAATTATGAGATGGAAAAGAGGAATACAATTATTTAATTTTGAATCTCTTCAATGACCTTGGATTGCACCATCTCCATCTTCAATTCGTCCTAGGCCCTGTTTGTTTCTGATTCTCAAATCAATTCTCATTTTCAACCACACATTTTTCAATAAAATAATATTTTCCATCACATCAATACTTTTTTCTTCTTTTTCAACCACACATTTTCCATCATATCACTATTCAAAATCAATTCTTCCCCCAAAAATTCCTACCAAACAGGCTCTAGATATGAAGAAAATGTCGCATTTTATTGCTCTAAGATTATATACGGTGACGTAAAATACAATTCTTGGGCTTCCCTTATATACAGGACTGTAAAAAGCCCTAATATCGTGTCCAAAATAATTCAATTCATCAAAAATTAAGTTTCCAAAAGGAAACCGAACCCTTTGCTTAGGGTTAGAGCATATCCTCCACCTTTGCTATTTTTATTTTATTCTTTATTTTTTTTAGAGTATGAGCCAAGCCCAAATGGAGAGTGCTCGAGATTTGCACCCCACGAGACGATGAACTAGTGCATATGCGCCTCGTCCCAACTTCTAGGATTTTGCACACCATGACCATGTACTTCCAATTTCTTTAACATTTGGTATCCGTGCTTTTGGTCCTCCAAATTTCGATTCCTTCAATTTTGATCCTTCAACTTCTGATTTCTCTGATTTTGGTCTTTGAACTTTTCGACTCTTCCAAACACGTCCTATTGCTTCTTGGCACTTTTACAATCCATCATGTTACAGAGATGGACAAAGGCAAATAATGAAATAACTAAGAATTCAATGTTTATTATTATTATTATTATTTGAAAAAGATATGGGTTCATCTGGCTTGGTCCAACATGTCGTTACATGGATTGGGCAATGTAATATTTAGCCCAACTTGTAAGCAATGTCTACTTTATATCTAGTAGACTTGAATTTGGTTGATTGATCTTGAAAAAGATTTATTACCTCTAGAATGATTGCGTAACATTTAAAATTTTTTAAATAAATTCGGAACCTTTCTTCAGGAGTCAAGTTTCCAACTAGCTTGCATGAATGAAAGTGACCTTCGACCTCTGCGGGATCGATGATGCGTGGGTTTGGAATAGTTGTCATGAGTAATATTATTTGTAGTGACGACTATCGATAGTCGTCTTACATGAATACATGTGATAGTTTGTAATTTGATGTATGAACGTGGTAGTTTTTTTATTGACTCGTGCATCAAATTACAAACTATCATATATATGTCACGTAAGACGATTACTAATAATATTCATTATGAATATCCGGCCGATATGGGATAACCTATTTGAAACAAAGAGATTTGTATAACGGCTTGGTTTGATTGTGATGTTAGGGTTTGAAAGAGTGAAGAGTTAAAAATAGAGAAATTTTTTAAAGGTTTTATTCGACCTTTGTTTGCATCCCATTTCACAAAATTCATTTTTTCTTAAATCGCATATTTTATGGGACTTGTAACTTTGATTAGCTTTTCAATCATACATTTTAACAAACTTTACAAAAATTTACTAAAAAAATATTTTCTATCCAAACCGTAAAAGGCTTAATAGTGCAACTTTAAGTCCAGAAAAATTTCCTGCTCCAACTGCAAAACACAAAGAAATCACAAAGTTAAAGCAAGAATTTGTAAGCAATTGAAAAGAAATTGAAGTAATTATTTGATAAACGAATTCTCCAATATGCGCGGCAATGGTGGTGAAATTTAGGGGCTCAGTTTTTACCCCCAATCTCTTTTAGATGAGAAAAATGAGGTGTAATGTTGGGATGACAAATACAATATTTTTTATTTTATTTTTTTCATTTTTAGTTTTTATTATGAACTTGTTTGGGAGGAATTTTAATATAATTAAAATTGAAAATATAGTCGTTAATGAGTCTCACTCGTCTAATAAAAGTCAACAATAACGACTAATTTTTTGATTTTAATCCGATTTTAATCTCTACAAAACAAGCTCATTAGGAGTATAATGGAAAAATTGTTGGAAAAATGGGTGATTTGTTTGTAGATATTTATCAATTAACATAATTAGTTAAATAATATAAACATAATATTAATAAATATAATTCAACTATAATTATAAATATAAGAATTATATAATAACATGAACATAAAATATATGTAGATAGAGTTAGAAATGCAAGTAATTGGGAGTCACATCAATGACCCTGTCATAAAGTCATATTGTCTCACATTCGTGCGGGTTTTTTCGACACTACACGACTCTAAGATAAAACTTATATGGTTCACAGCCGGTTCTCCTTCTATGGGTATGACCATAGGAAGATAAAGAACGAACCTTTATCGATTTGTCAAAAGCATAGAAAAATATAGTATTTAAAATAGAGGGAGTATTTTTTGTTATATTCTAGTTTTCTTCTCAAGTTCTATATTTCATGTTATGAAAATCAATCCCTTTTATAGGTAAAGTTTCAACCCCCACATTAAACCACTCAAATACAACTTACATTTTAATATTAAGATTTTTAATTTAGTATTAAATCTGAAAATTAAAAATATATTAATTTGAAATTTAAAACGTTTAATTTTATGTTACAACAATCCCCCACAAATTTTAAACTTTCAAAATCGATAAATATATAATATATAGTAACAACGTTATACTGCGTAATGGGTGTAGGTTTCTTTTGGACTTGAACCTCACTTAGTAATAAAAATTTTCATTTGAGGCAACCATAATTCGACTAAGCCTTGAATTAGGTCCCTTTAGCCAAATTTCAATTGTCCTACACACAGTATCGATTTAGGTTCAGTTCGTAGCGGGTAGTGCTGTTAATGGCCATGCGCTCTAATCTTGATTCTTGTAAGAGTCTTTAGTGAATAGCCCAATCCCATAGCCACGGCCTCATAGCAACTCTTACATAGGTGAGTCCTTCAAGAATGAGTGTGACCCGCACCTCGCAAGAATTCTCGCCTTGATACTCATTCGGGGTTAAACCATTCCTAACATCACATTATTATTAGCACTATCACCATAGGAATGAACACAAATAATATAGTGCTATTACAAATCATGCAGTGCGGGTTATTTCTCACGTATTTAATCACTAAACATAATAACAATGTCACCACTCAAATAGTAAAAATAAGGAAATTAGTAAAATTAACTCAATTTTTGATTGTTTATTCTAAAAAATAACTGACTATTTCGATATAAAAATCAACTATTTTGATTGTTTGGTAAGTTGTATTGTGTAGGAGGAATAAAAAAATGTCAACTGCTGAAATGAATCGAAATCACAATTACGAAACCGTTTATTTGGATTCATGTGGTTTGATTTCAACTCCAAACCAAATCAAACCATTCACATAAATTTAAAAAACAAAAAATTACTTGTTTTACACAAAATATGTTTTTCATTAGTCTTTGTTTAGTCTCCATTATTTTCAAAATACATTTTTTCTCTCTTATTTTCAATCATATTTTTTAATAAAATAATATTACATGCAACTCAAAATATTTTCTTATTTTTTAACTACACATTCCAAAATGTATTTTTTATTTTAGGCAAAAAATGGGGCTCAAAATAGATTTGCTAGTCAACTTCTATCGACTCTTTAAGAAAAAAATTACTTATGATAATATTTTTCTTACCTAAATGAATAATATTGCAAGCTTAAATTTTATGGTTGAATATCATGTTAATTTATTTGGTTAAATTTGTATAAACAAATATATTAGTACATATTGTTAATATATATGTTAAGAAGGTTTAAATTGAAGTGTTATACTGAAATTTCAAACCAAATATATTTTTTTCACTGAAAGATGTTATTTTTATGTTGTTAGAACCATGGTTTAAAAACCAAGTCAGATTGCAAAAAATGGTCTGATTGAAAAATGGAATAGATTGATTTGGTTTTAGTTTTCTCAACTCATAAGCCCTGTTTGATAATCATTATTTAAAACTTTTTTTTATATAATCATTTTCAAACACATATTCAAATAATAAAATATTCTGCAAATAAACTCAAATTTCTTTCCTACTTTTTAATCACATATTTTCCTAAAAATACCCTTCAAAACGTTGTTGTATTTTTAATCTTCTCTTCCTTTTTGACCCCCATTTTGGTATAACAATTCACTAGTATTTTTATTGAATAAAACTGACTGATCGTTTTAAACAATTTGTAAAATAAAAATCTTGAAAATATGAAAATAACAACGCTAGCCATTGATCTCAATTTCTGCACTGGTGATGTTAACAAATCTCGACTCTAATCACATTCATGTACCTATTCTACTGCACACTTGGACAAACCATCAATAGCACATGGCCATCTCCGAAGGTAAGGGATGCGACCTTGTGTTCTCCGACAATCAAATTAGTCACTAATATAGATGTATTTGGGTGCGAGACATGCGAAAGATGTGATCCACAAGCGTGTTCGGGCACTGGGGATATCAGAAAACAAATATGAGAGCAATGTTTACAATTGAGTATATAAAGTTGCATTATATTCAAATATCAAGTGTGAACTTTTATAATAGAAGATGAGAAATGAGAACCATTAGATGGATAGACACATGGCCTCATCTTGATGGCCGGTGTGTTTCCTATGTGTTACTCCATCAAAGGCCATTTCATATTTCTATAAAGTAGCCACCTTATACATAGCTGGACCTGAGTAGAGGCCGCCGCCTCAGGTCCAACTCTTTAAAGGGCCTTAAAAAAATTTCCTTTTTCTTCTTAAAAAAAACACGACCATTTATAGTCATTCACTTTTGCTTGGTTTCTCTAAAGAACAAGACTTCTTCAACAATAATATTGTGAGTCAGTATTAGTGTTTGGATTACGAATAATCATTTCGCATTGTAACACCCTCTTGGCATATATTTATATATCAATACACATATCTTTGTTGATCTGATTGTTTATTAACCGTAATTTTTTTAATTTCTTTGATTGATAGATCATATATATTTAATTGATTACTGTATATTTTTGTTCTAAATTCAAGTACATTTTTTTTTTCAAAATCTTGTTGATCAAATCATTGGTTTGTGCATGAGATTGAATTGTTTTTCTTGATCTATGATCATTTATTAATTAATGTGAATTTTTGCCTTACATGGGTAATTGGAAGCAATATATGGTTGTATGATATACTTTAATTTTTCCATTTTATTATATTACATTATGAAAGTAGTTATGACCTTGGATGATATATCATTATTATCGTTGCAATTACAATTTATTTTTTCTCTAAAGGCGTAAGCCCAGTGCAAAATGAGGAAATGTGTGAAATTTAACCCTTTTGCTAATGAGAAATTTATTTCCTAGTTTATATGAAATTGAATTCATTACGCGTACGAAGTGTATTTACCATATACATGTATTGGAAGGAAATCATCTTCCACTATAGTTAAGTTAAAAACATTGATAATCATTGATTATTTTTAATTTTTTCCCCTTTCTATTTATAGATTGTTTGGAATTTTTATTTTACTTTTATAAATTCGGCTTTATAGATATCTTATAACCATATTGTACAATATAAATAAAAATCTTATTTTAATTATGTACTTTTGGAATGGAATATTTAGGAAAGTGGCAAAAGGTCAAACATGCGAGTCAAATATTATGGCTTCTGAATATGCGTCTGAAACTCAAAAAAGTAAAAAAGAAAGAAAGAGTAGAAACATTAATTTGATACCACGCGGGAGATATAGGTAAGTACTTTAATGGCAAGAAAAGTAAAGAAAAGGAAGGATTATTGAAAAATTTAGTGATTGAGGAACAACAGAATCAGAATGACAATGTAAACGAATCGAAAGAGAACGAGAAAATGGTTGAACCTGCAAATGTTAATGAATCAAAATAGAATGATGAAGATAATGTTCAACATGAAAATTTAAATCAAGAGAATCCCACATTGGAGCCTGAACTCTAAAGTTCGCCTTAGGTCCGCGAAAAATAGAAACAAGTAGTTTGTTGCAGAAATATCACATCAATCAATAATAGAAATTTTATTTTGCACAGAAGATGTCTTAGAAGAGGTGAAGTGTGATACATCTTCTCTCATTAAAGAAGCTAATTGCCTCGAATTCATTCTACAGTAGGTTATAACACCTCACCTAGGCCATAGAGGATCGACCCCTATATGGCACCTTGGCTGGGATGAAGCATCACTTCAGCTACCTCATATATAGCCTCGGCTTGATCAGTAGAATTGTGATGTGGAGTGCGGTCCTAATTGAGCTTGCCATTTGGTGATGGTTGTTTAGAATTTCATTAGAAGAGGCGTAACAGTAGCTATTCGCAAGTGCACCAAAACATGAAAAAATAACTAATGAGAGAGAAAGAGAGTATAAAAAATTGATTTTTCCACTTTTAATTGAGAAAGTAAAAGCACAACCATGCATATGTATGTTGAGCCCATATCCAAATTTACTGTTGTGAACTAGTTGTCTCTTTAATATATCTTCGACACCTTCATACTTCACCTTTGCTTAATAAATAAAAAAGGCTAATGTGTCAAGGTGTCAAAAAATATTAGGACGACAACAAGTTTGGAACAAAATCTCAACTCCGATAAGAAACTTGCTTAAAACAAATAAAAGGGCTAACTTTAGTATTCCTTTATAGTAGGCAAAGATGTTTGGTTGTTGTAGTTGAAATCAAGTGCAGGTGTGACATGATTTTGGAGTCGACCATCTAGACATTCTCGTAAGATCAAATGTCCCAACTTATTGTCAGCATCGACTCCGTTCCCCTCCTTTTCCGCCTTTTCCATCAATTCCTGCAATTCCTTAACTCTCATCCTCACCTTTACTCTCAAAATGCTGCTACTCCCCGTCGACTGCTCCACTTCGAGGGCCAAGCGCACAACTTGTTTCTTCCCACACAAATTCCCCATTACTGCGCTCTATCTCTCGATTGCTCGGACACGCATTCAACATATGTAGTGTGATTTACATGAACTGATTGCGTGTTTGATCTTTATTGAGAATAAATGTGGAGCTAAATCTCTTGGACAGGATAAATGCCTGCCCACCTGCAATAAATATAGAATACACCTAGATGGTTTTGTCCCCATCTATTTAATGTCATTTTTGACATATAACCAAACTATTTAAAGCAAAAGATGGTGACATACCTAGGTTAAAAATGAAATTAATCCTCCTTTTCTTAATAAATAAAAAAGGTTCAATCATATCATCGTCGTGAACAATACTTAACAGAACTCGAAAAGTTGAATTCTTGTATTTGAGAGAGTCTAAGTTGCATGGAAAGGGTAAAGAAAATGAGAAACGTGACGGGATACTAAATCAAATGACAAGTGGAAATGTTATTTTTAAGAAAAGTAGGATACAAAGAGTGGTGGAAATATAGAACCCGTTTGGTTCAGTTTAAAAGTTGAATTAAAATTTATATCAAAATCAACAATTACTTTTAATCATATATTTCGGAATCCACGAATTTTCAATTACATGTTTCATCAATTGTTATTAAAATCTACTAAAAGTATAATTTTATCTAAATCGAACATAGATATAATAGTGAAAAATAGTAGTTTATCATTATAAATTCAATATCTAGTTAAATAAATATTTATCTTCAATTCAAACTCTAATTTCATTTTGGTTTATTTTAGCACAAGGGTTAAAGGCTAAAATTAAACTAATTTTTTATCTAAAATCAGAGTCAAGTTAATTTTTCGTTGAACCTGGTAGTACAGTTCTCAACTATATGCAATTCTTAACCATAGTTGTCGAATATTTTGGTGAAAAGTTTTATTAAAGTTTCCGAATTTTACTAAAAAGATAAAAAAAAAAAAACATATTTTTGAGTTTCGAAAATGTTTGCTAGAGTTTTTGAAAAGTTTCGATTTTTCAAAATGGTTTCCAATAGAAATTTTAGGAATCGTTTGATAGGCAAATGTGGAAAGAAATTTTAATTCTATGTTAGTTAGAAAATAAAAACCTAACAAATCCATATAAATTCGCTTTTCATGAAAACAAAGAAAATGCAGTTTAAAGTGGTTATACATTGGAATTCGGGTTCCATTTTCACGTTGCAATCAAACGGTCAAAGTGAAATTCGTTTTCCTCGAATGTGACATTTTCCATAAAAATGTCGCAATCAAACATGCCTTAGTATTTTAGAAGTTTCCGTGCAACCTAGGTCAGAATGTGCTTACTGTATACGTTCATGCATGCGGTTATAGCTAAAGAGAAGTAATTATAAAGAAATAGAAAAATTAAAATAAAAGAATTAATCAAAAACCAAAACAGTAAACCACCAACCCACCCAAAACCAAAAACCACCAAAAACCGCGGGCACCCACCACCACCACCACCACCACCAAAATCATCGGCACCACTACCAAAACTGCCCCAACCAAGATCCATTCCAACCTTCATCTCTCTCTAAAACAAGATGAAACGTTCTCTATTTATTTTTATATTGTTCTTCACAGTTACTCCAATTTCAGCCCATTTCTTCCCCAACATTACTTCAATTCCAATATCTTCGATCCTAAATACAACACAATGGGATGGTTTTAACCAATTTTTGGGATCCCACATTGGCCAAAAAGTGAACGGATTAGCAAAACTCAAGAACTGCTTTCAACGATTTGGGTATATTAGTTCTTCTTCATCCGCAAATTTTTTAGATGATTTTGATAAAATTCTTGAATCGGTAGTCAAAATGTTTCAAATTAACTTCAATCTGAACAACTGTTATGAAGACAAGCCACAATCAGAGAAAGCCTGGGGAAGAAAGAGGAGGAGAAGAAGCCTTGAGAAGAAACAAAGAAGAAAGCAAGAAGAGGATACGGTCACTAACGGCTAACACATTTTGAAAGGGGCAACATACGATGTCGTTTTGTTTGTCTTTATTTTGTTAAAGTTGTAATTGACCAAAGCACGTTTTTGCTCTTTCTTGCAACTTTCCATGTTGATATAACCGTAAAGAGGGAGAGATAGAGGCAGTGATTTTGATGTGTGTGAAATGCCCTTTTTCTCTCTGAACTCCATCCCTCTCTCTCGACTCTCCTCTTCTTTATTGTCTCTTGTCTTCTTTAATCTCTTACTAATTGCTGTAATCCACTTGGTTATTGCAAATAATATACTGGGTACTGAATTTCCTTTAATTTCTGTTTATTGTTGCTGGAACTGATTGTTTTGGGGTTGAAATTCAAGCTCAACCATAACATTTGGTATCAGAGCAGTTACGAAATCTAGAAATGGCAGAGACTAGAAGAAAATCTAGTGAGGAGCACCTTAAGAGGCTGGATAAGGAAATAGCAAATTTAAGAGTGGCTTTAAAACGAATGAGCAAATGCTACAGGTTGTTGGTAATAGGCAGGACTAAATGGAGCAGATGATGGGGGAAATGAAGTTGATGCTAGCTTAACTGGCTTGGAGTAAAACTGATGGTAAAGAAAAAATGATAGAAGGACGTGGGTCTCTATCTCAAACCAGTGGTGGTAGCTTCAGAGGGAATGAAATTCATTCTGGTTACACCAGTGGAAACCGAGAGCTTAGATGGGCTACCAAGATACCCAAAATAGACTTTCCTTATTTTAGTAGAGATGGGCCTAGGGAGTGGCTGAGGAAAGCAGGCAAATGTTTCCAGATTCATCAGGTAGAAGACGAGATGAAAGTAGGGATTACTCAGATGTATCTGAAGGGGAAGGCCGACGTCTGGTTCCATAGATTCATCTCTAGCCATCCAACTGCTGGTTGGGATGTATTTGCAAATGAGATTTGTAAGAGGTTTGCAGAGAACACAGCTGAAGAAGTAATAGAGGTATTCAGCCAAGTGAGACAGAAGGGGACCATAACTGAGTATCAGGAGCAGTTTGAGGAGTTAAAGTCACAGGTGATGCTAACTTTACCCAACCTCCCTGAATCCTACTATATATCTATCTTCACCAGTGGGTTGAAGGAGGAAATTAAACCAATGGTGAAGATTATCAGACCTACCACATTGGCTAAGGCTTTTGAAGTGGCCATCTTACAAGAAAACACCATAACTGCTCTGAATAGAGGAGCCAAGGTATACAAGCCTTACCCACAATCCAAATGGACTTACTCCAATAATAAACCTATGGATCCTATACATAGACCCACCCCTATTGCAGAACCTAATCCAAAAAATTCTACCAAACCTCTTAAATTTAAAGCCATCACACCTTTAGATTTTCAGACAAAAAGGGAGTTGGGATGGTGCTACAAATGTGATGAAAAATATACTAGGGATCATGTATGTAAGAACAAGATGTTAAACTTTATATTGGTGGATGATGAAGGTGAGGAAGACCCAAATGAAATACAAGGGAATGAAGGAGAGGGTGTAATGGAGAAAAGTGCAGAAGAAGTGATGGAAATATCTATTCAGACATTGGTAGGGAGCAACAGATCCACAACGATCATGTTGCCTGGAAGAATTAAAGGGAGAAGAGTATCCATATTAATTGACCGTGGGAGCACCCACAGTTTTATTGATGAACGACTAGCCCAAATCATTCAATGTAAAATGGAACAGACTAAACCTACCTCTATCATAGTAGCTGGAGGAGATAAGCTAATTAGCAGGGCCATTTGCAATCCATTAAACTGGGAGATTCAAGGCCTAGAATTCTAAATCAACTGAGGGTGTTGAAACTGGGAGGGAGTGATATGGTATTGGGAGTAGATTGGTTAAGTCAATTCAATCCAGTGTTGTTTGATTTCAATAGAGGGAGCATCACTTTCACCTATGAGGGCAACGAGATGGAGTTGAATTGTGAACAAATTAAATAAGAAGATAGGATGATGAATGATAAAGAAGACAAGCAGTGGTTCAGGAATCACAGATATAGGCTAGTGGCTCAGATCACTGTTGCCACTGAGAAGGAACAAGAAGCAGCACCTGCCAACCTGCAAGCAGTGGTGAACCAAATCTCTATGGTTTTTTTAGATCCGAAAGGGCTGCCTCCAAACAGATTCAATGATCACCAAATAACCCTTAACGAAGGAGCACAACCATTTAAGCTCAGGCCTTACAGGTGTCCATACATACAGAAGGCTGAGATTGAAAAGATGGTTAAAGAGATGAGGGAGAATGGAATAATTCAACCTAGTAACAACCCTTATGCCTCACCTGTACTCTTGGTTAAAAAGAAGGATGGCAGTTGGAGATTTTGTGTAGATTACAGACAATTGAACATCCTCACTATCAAGAATAAATATCCTATGCCACTAATTGATGATATGTTGGATGAGCTGAATGGAGCTAAATGGTTCACCAAGATTGACTTAAGGGCTGGTTACCATCAAATCAGGGTAGCAGTTGAAGATGTACACAAAAGAACTTTCAAGACACATGAAAGGCTATATGAATTCAGAGTAATGCCCTTTAGGCTTACTAACATCCCAGCTACTTTCCAATGTTTGATGAATGAAGTATTCAAGAAGCAACTCAAGAAGTTTGTATTGGTTTTTTTTTTTTTTTTTATGATATTCTGGTTTACAGTACTGATTTGAAGAGTCATTGTAACCATGTGGCAGTAATCCTAACCCTACTGAAAGAATACCAATTATATGCCAAGGAGAGTAAGTTTTCATTTGGATAATCTAAAGTGAAGTACCTTGGACACATCATCACTGTTAAAGGAGTAGCAGCAGATCCTACCAAGGTAAAAGCAATGATGAATTGGCCCAAACCAAGTAACATCAAACAGCTGAAGTGTTTTCTGGGTTTGATAGGCTATTACATGAAGTTTATAAGGAGATATGGGACTATAGCGCGGTCTTTAACTGACTTGTTAAAGAAGGAGAATTTCTACTGGAATGAGGCTGTCGACAGAGCTTTTTAGGAACTAAAAGAAGCTATGAGTACCACTCCAGTGCTGGCTTTGCCAGATTTCTCAATACCATTTATCGTTGAAACTGATGCCTGCTATGGTGGTATGGGGGCTGTATTGATGCAAAACAACAAACCTATCGCCTACTTGAGTAAGGGCATTAACAATAGGAATTTAGGCCTATCCATCTATGAAAAGGAATTACTGGATTTAGTGACAGCTGTGGGGAAGTGGAGGCATTATCTAGAGGGGCATCATTTCATCGTCAAGACGGATCATCAATCCCTTAAATACTTGCTGGAGCAAAGAATCACCACACCACTACAGCAGAAATGGTTGACAAAGTTATTGGGGCTTAGTTATGAGATCCAATATAAAAAGGGGTTGGATAATAAGGTAGCAGATGCGCTATCTAGAAGGGAAGGAGAAAACACCGAATGTTGGGCAATCACTAATGTGATACCGGTATGGATGCAAGAAGTGATAACCAGCTAGCAAGGAGATGAAGAAGCAAGTAGTAAAATAACTGCATTGCTATTCAATGCACCCACATAGTCATATTACACTTATGCAGATGGATTACTCAAGGATAAGTCCAGGCTTTATATTGGGTCTAATGGGGAAATAAGGAAGAGACTGATCGCTGCTATACACTCCTCTTAAGAAGTGGGGCATTCAGGCGTGCAAGCCAGTATTCATAGAGCCAAACATCATTTTTTCTGGCCTGGTATGGTTAAAGAAATTAGACAAGAAGTTTTAGAATATGATACTTGTCAAAGGTGTAAGGGTGAACATGTAGCCTATCCTGGATTATAACAGCCCGTACCAGATCCACATTATGCTTGGAGCCACATATCAATGGATTTTGTGGAAGGTTTACCTACTTCTGGGGCAAAGAATGTCATATTGGTTGTGGTTGACATATTCACCAAATATGGTCATTTTCTTACACTAGCTCACCCTTTCTCAGCATCGCATGTAGCCAGCTATTCTTAGATAATATCTATAAATTACATGGGATGCTACAGAGCATCGTGATAGACAGGGATATAATTTTTACAAGTGATTTTTGGCAAGAGTTGTTCAAAAACATGGGAACCACATTGCAACTAAGCTCAGCCTATCACCCACAGACAGATGGACAGACTGAAAGGCTTAATCAATGCCTTGAAATGTACCTCAAAAGTATGGTCTATCATCAACCTAAGCAATGGAGTAGATGGATTAGCCTGGCTGAGTGGTGGTACAACACTACTTTGCACACTGTTATTGTAACGCCCCAATTTCCATTAACACGAGGCCCTACTTAAGTCAAAATATCATGTAAATAATTTTTCTCAATAAACGCCAAAATGCGTAAATATTTATTTTTTTTCAAAACTATAGCAATTTAACATTAAATACGGAAACATCATTTGAATAATTTACTCATCCAAAAGTCAATACCAAATATAATAAGTAAAGTGCCTCAATTTGCAAAAATACTAAAATTTGAGATTTAAGACATAATGGAAACCGGCTATTAAAATATTAGTTTCAAAAATTTATAAATTAAATGGTCTATTATTTAATCAAGGTTGCCCCGCTCATTGCCTTGCCTTGCCTAACTCCTTAACCTGAAATGGTGGAAAAATATTGGGGTGAGCATAACGAATTATACTCAGTGGGGAAATAGCAACCAGTCCAAGTTAAATCTAAATATGAAATTAAATTATGAATATAATACCAATACAACATACTGTAGAAATATGTACTGTGGGACATCCCCAAGACCCAATTTCGATCCCGGACTTATTTACGGTCCCTGTCAACATGTTATAAGCGCATAACAATTTTGCACTGTGGGACACCCCCAAGGACCCACTTTCGATCCCGGACCTATTTACGGTCCCTGGCAACCTTTTTATATGTATAAGCATTTTATCACAATCAAAATCACACATCAAGAATTAACATGGACAAAAATAATCACAATTGCTTAAATATAAACCCCACCTCAAAGTTTTGGAAATTTTCTTGAAATTGAACTGATGTGATGTTACTGTACTTTAAACTTTTCCGCGAACTCGTCTAGCAATGACAAAATTAATATAATTTAGGATACTAAGTCCTAATTAATGTTTTAAAACTTTTAGGGACTTTGATTGAACTTTTGAATAGTAAAGAATTGAGTAATTTGAAAATTCTTTAAATCTTTAAGGTCTAATTATGAAAATTAAAATATTTAGGGCCAATATGGTAAAATTAAGAAAATAAATTATATTTAATTTGAAGAATAATTAAACTTTAGGGGAGATGAAATAGTTAAAATTAAATAGGGAACTAACTTAAATGTTTGGCCAAACTTTAGGATTTAAAAATGAACTTTTCAATATTTAATACCTAACCCCCACTTCCAATTTCATATCACGCACAGAGACTACTGCTGGTTTCGAAATCAACCTTTCCAAATTTGGGTTTTACACTTTCGATGACTTCCAACAAAAATTGATACAGGAGAAGGATGTCTAGTGGCAAGAGCAAGATATGGAGAGCAAGTGGTTGAAGTTTCAGGTTACTATAAAACTCTACCTACTGCATTAAACTCGAAAATTCCGTTTTTCTTCTCTTTTTTTGTTTTGTTTATGAATATACATCGAGAAGAAATAGAGATAATGAAATTCTCGAACGCTGAAAAGTAATTTCGAGTTACCTGCACCAATTTTTGCCGAGAATGAATTTTGGGTTTGAAGTTGCAACTTGAATTTGAAGAACTGGTGCGATGGGATCGTGAATTAGAAGGTGATGATGATGAAAACAATAAAAATAATTGTTCCAATGTTGAAGAATTTACCTAGTTGGATGCCAAGTTTTTCTGAGAAGTTTTGCAACCGTGAGTTGAATATTTTTGGAGATGGAATGAGTGGTTTTTAGGGTTAATACTATCGAGTCCTACAAATTTATGCTTCAGAATTGGGACCATAGATTTTTGCTGATAATGGACTCAAACTTGGGCCAAAGAGGGATATTGGACCAAGAGGAATTTTAAAATAGATGTTGGGTGTAAAATTCGACCCGATAAGGAAATATGGAATTTTTAAGATTAAAAAAAAACGTTTTTGAATCATTATATTAAATGTTTTGCTAGACAACTCGACGGACGTAAAATAAATTCTAAAATTTGACGGAAATGTCGTAGCGACATAATTTAAGTTATAAAATTTGCATTTTAATATTCGGGTCGCTACAACCTCCCCCACTTAAATAAATTTCGTCTTCGAAATTAAACTTACTTGATTTGATGTCTGGATATTTAGCTAAGATCTCATCTTCACTTTCCCAAGTTGCCTCTTCTCTACCATGTCTGCTCCATTGGACTTTAACTAAAGGAATATCTTTATTCCTCAAGGTATGAACTTTCCTCTCAAGTATAACCGCAGGAGTTTCCTTATATGTCACATCCTTGTTAACATCCAAGGATTCATAACTAACAATGTGGTCCGGATCATGGACATATTTCCTTAACATTGAGATGTGGAAAATATTATGTACTGCTGATAGCTCTAGCGGTAAGGCCAACCTATAGGCCACGTTTCCAACCCTTTCCAAGATTTCAAAAGGTCCAATAAACCTTGGTTTAAGCTTCCCTTTCTTTCCAAACCTTACCACACCTTTCATAGGAGACACTTTAAGGAACACTTTTTCACCAATTTCAAATTGTAGTTCCTTTCGTCTCTTGTCAGCATAAGACGTCTGTCTGTCTTGTGCTGTCTTAATCCTTTCTCTGATCTTTTCCATAGCATTTACAGTTTGTTCCACTATTTCTGAACCCAAAACTCTCTTCTCACCAATTTCATCCCAATGAATTGGTGATCTGCACTTTCTGCCATAAAGAGCTTCATATGGTGCCATGCTAATGGTAGACTGGAAACTATTGTTATATGCAAACTCAACCAACGGTAAATGCATTTCCCAGTTACCACCGAGGTCTAAAGCGCAAACTCTCAACATATCCTCTAAAGTCTGTATAGTTCTCTCTGATTGTCCATCTGTCTGTGGATGATATGCTGTACTGAATTTCAATCTAGTTCCCATAGCCGTTTGCAGGCATCCCCAGAACTTGGATGTAAATCTGGTATCCCTGTCTGACATTATAGAAATTAGTACACCATGTAATCTTACAATTTCTCTGATGTACAACTAAGCATACTGGTCTAAACTGAAAGTCATCTTCACTGGTAGAAAATGAGCAGATTTTGTCAAATGATCAACTATGACCCATATAGCTTGATGACCTCTAGCGGATCTAGGAAGTCCAACGACAAAATCCATTGCTATGTGTTCCCACTTCCATTCTGGGATCTCAAGTGGGTTCAACAATCCAAACGGACGTTGATGTTCGGCTTTAACTTGTTGGCAAGTCATGCACTTCTCAACAAATAAGCCAATTGACCTCTTCATGTTTCTCTACCAATAAATTTTTCGTAGATCCTGGTACATCTTCGTACCTCCTGGGTGTGCAGTATAAGGTGAATAATGTGCTTCCTCTAGAATTTCATTCCTCAAGGTTTCATCCTTCGGTACACACAGTCTCCCATTGAACATGAGAGTGTCATCAGTTGATACTTCAAAACCTTTAATACTGCCAGCGAGTACTCGGTCCTTAATCTTGCACAAAAATTTATCCTTACCCCTGAGCTTCTTTAATTCTGTCTCTGAGAGTCGGTCGAACAATCAAAACAGCTATGATTGCAGTTGTGTGATGTGGATGAGCTACAACTTCAAGTCTCATGTTGGCAAAATCCTTGATCAACTGTTCTTGACTGGTTAGGGCAGCTAACCGTCCTTTACCTTTCCGGCTAAGTGCATCAGCAACAACATTAGCCTTGCCAGGATGGTAGTGGATAGTACAGTCATAATCTTTAACTAACTCCAACCACCTTCTCTGTCTCATATTCAATTCCTTCTGAGTGAAGAAATACTTTAGACTCTTATGGTCGGTGTATATCTCACACTTACTACCATATAGATAGTGTCGCCATATTTTTAAAGCATGAATTACAGCAGCCAATTCCATGTCATGTGTAGGATAATTCTGCTCATGTGGCTTCAACTGTCTAGAGGCATATGCAATCACTTTTCCATGTTGCATTAGTACACATCCCAAACCTTGTTTCGATGCATTACTATAGATAACAAAACCTTCTCACCCTTCTGGAATAGCCAAAACTGGTGCAGATATCAATTTCTGTTTCAACTCTTGAAAACTCTTCTCGCACTTTTCTGTCCACTGAAACTTTATTCCCTTCCTGGTCAACTGTGTCATCGGTCCAGCTATTTTTGAAAATCCTTCGATAAACCTTAGATAATAGCCAGCCAATCCCAAGAAACTACGAACTTCATTAACATTGGTTGGTGCACTCCAATTAGTGACAGCCTCAACTTTGGCTGGATCAACTTCAATACCATCTACGGTAACCACATTTCCAAGAAAACCAATTCGGTCGAGCCCGAATTCGCACTTCTTAAATTTTGCATACAACCTTTCCTGTCGAAGTGTTTGTAATACAATGCTGAGATACTCCTCGTGTTGTCTCTTGTCCCTTGAATAAATTAGAATATCATCAATAAAGACAATTACAAATCGATCCAAGTATCGATGAAATACTCTATTCATCAAGTCCATGAAGACAGCTGGTGCATTAGTTAACCCAAACGGCATCACAGTGAATTCGTAATGTCCGTATCGAGTCCTAAATGCGGTTTTTGGTACATCACTGTCCTTAACCTTCAATTGATGATAACCTGATCTCAAATCAATCTTGGAAAATACAGTGGCACCCTTTAACTGATCAAACAAATCTTCTATTCGTGGTAAAGGATACTTATTCTTTACTGTGAGGCGATTCAACTCCCTGTAGTCAATGCACATCCTCATTGATCCATCTTTCTTTTTCACAAACAGTACCGACGCTCCCCAAGGTGATACTTGGTCGAATGAATCCTTTATCCAACAGTTCTTGTAGTTGCATCTTCAACTCTTGAAGTTCCTTCGATGCCATCCTGTAGGGTGTTTTAGATATGGGTGCAGCTCCAGGTACCAAATCAATCGTGAATTCCATTTGTCTATCTGGTGGAACACCAAACAGATCCTCTGGAAATACATCAACAAAATTACGTACGACTGGTACATCTGTAGTAGTTATCTCAATTGTCTGAACACTAGTGATGCTCACTAGATATCCCTGACTGGTACTCTTTCTCAACATCCTTTGTGCTTTCAATGCTGATATGACACGAGGCATGGTTTTAACTTTTGTCCCAAAGAAGGTGAATTCACATTCTCCTAGTTTCTGAAAGAGCACTTCCCTCTCACGACACTTAATCGTAGCATGATTACAACTGAGCCAGTCCATGCCTAAAATGATATCAAAATCCCTCATGTCTATTAAGCACAAGTCTGCCTCTAAGTTCTTCCCATCTATTTCAAACTTAACAGCTTTCGACATCAGATTAGTGATAATAGTTTCACCTGAAGGAATACTAACCTCCAGGGCATCATTCTTACTTTCACACACATTTCCAATCTTAGCATGAAAACTAGCAGAGATAAAAGAATTCGGAGCACTAGAATCAATCAAAATGATAGCAGGTATATTGAATACTGATAGAATACCTGTTATCACGTCCGAATCTTTCTCTGCTTCCTTCTGAGTTAAAGCAAAAACTCGGGCCTTTCCCCTCTTGGCATCTTCTTTACCCTTGAATTCAAGACATTCATCAGCAAAATGACCAGGTTTTTTGCATCTGAAACACATCCCCTTTCCAAGCAGGCACTCCCCATAGTGTTGCTTACCACACTTTTGGCATACGGGTTTCTCAGTGCTAGCCTTTTCCTCAGTTTTTCCCCATGGTTTCCCTTTCTTGTTCTGATATCTACCTTTGCCCATATTCTGACTGTCCCATTTCCTTTTCACCGGTGCCTCTGCGGGTTTCTGAGTAGTCCCTTCCAAGTTTAAGCAAGAGGATATAGCTTGTGCTCGCTCAATTGCTTCAGCATAGGTAGTGAGTCCCAAACCTGCCATGATTCCTCCAATTTCTGGACGTAAACCCCTTTCGAATCTTCTAGCCTTCTTGATATCAGTGTCAACTAGATGGATAGCATATCTGGACAACTGGTTGAATTTCGTTTCATATTCCACCACTGACATACTTCCCTGCTTAAGTTCAAGGAACTCTGTTTCTTTTTGATCCCGAAAAGACTGGGGAAAATACCTTTGTATTATTAATTCCTTGAATCCTGCCCACGTCAGTTCAAGTTGTTGTGCCTCAGTCCTGGTGTGCAGATATGACTCCCACCAATGATCTGCGTCCTCAGCAAACTGGAACACAGCGCATGACACCTTCAGAGTGTCTGCGCAGGCTATGTGTTTAAAGATTCGTTCAAATGCCCTTAGCCATTCCTCTGCAGCTAGGGGTCCCTCTCGACCATTGAATGTTGGTGGCTTATATTGGCGAAACTGTTCAACAACCATGCTGGTGGTGTTTGCATTAGCATGTTGATTCGGTAAATTAGGTGCACTTCGTGGGGCTGTTGGGACTTGTTGCTGAGTGAACCTTTGGAGAGCATTCACCAGGTCTCTTAATGCATTATTTCCCACATCACCAGTAGCAATCTGGCCTGGGGTAGCTTGTCTTCCAGCTGCCCGATTCGCAGGAATTCGATTTGTTCTACGAGACATTTCCTAAACCATAACAATATTAGTCTCAGCCTCCACTTAATTGTGCAATTCACAATGCTCATCCATGAATAATAAAATCTAAAAATGAATCATCATAGAAAAACACAGTAGAGCTAAAAGCAAATTTTATTATTATCTCAAATTTTCCCAAAAGGAAAATAAAATAATAAAATTGCAACCAATATCTATAATCCGAAATATGTTCTCCTACTGAATTCCACAAGCAATTCTTCATACCTCTCTCATACGTTCCATTTGGCATATCAATTATGAAAGTAAATTCCATTTAAATGGGTTACTACATGTTTTAGTCTAATTCTGAGGACTAAATTTATAATTTCTAAAAATTTTTAAACACTTCACATCACAAGTTCAACTCCTAAATATATAACTCATGAGAAAATTTATAACATGTACTGGATACAAACTTTCAAACATTTCAAACTACATCAACTATAGCAAAATTTCATTCTCATATAACTTTTGGTAATGAACATTCAAATTCAGATGCAGCTATATAATAAATTCATGGTATCCAACAAATGAAAATTTTCAAACTTCATCAAATAAAATTTTCTAAACATTTTACCTTTTTGGAGTCGGCGTGGCGCGGTAAGAGCGGGTGGCATTCAAATTAATTACTAAACATTTTCTCATTTATTTTATCTTTTGCAAAAATTTCACAAGTCTACAGAAAGGTAAACCTCTCTCTGATACCACATTGTAACGCCCCAATTTTTATTAACACGAGGCGCTACTTAAGTCAAAATATCATGTAAATAATTTTCCTCAATAAACGCCAAAAAGCGTAAATATTTATTTTTTTCAAAACTATAGCAATTTAACATTAAATACGGAAACATCATTTGAATAATTTACTCATCCAAAAGTCAATACCAAATATAATAAGTAAAGTGTCTCAATTTGCAAAAATACTAAAATTTGAGATTTAAGACATAATGGAAACCGGCTATTAAAATATTAGTTTCAAAAATTTATAAATTAAATGGTCTATTATGTAATCAAGGTTGCCCCGCTCATTGCCTTGCCTTGCCTTGCCTAACTCCTTAACCTGAAATGGTGGAAAAATATTGGGGTGAGCATAACGAATTATACTCAGTGGGAAAATAGCAACTAGTCCAAGTTAAATCTAAACATGAAATTAAATTATGAATATAATACCAATACAACATACTGTAGAAATATGTATTGTGGGACATCCCCAAGGACCCAATTTCGATCCCGGACCTATTTACGGTCCCTGACAACATGTTATAAGCGCATAACAATTTTGCACTGTGGGACACCCCCAAGGACCCACTTTCGATCCCGGACCTATTTACGGTCCCTGGCAACCTTTTCATATGTATAAGCATTTTATCACAATCAAAATCACACATCAAGAATTAACATGGACAAAAATAATCACAATTGCTTAAATATAAACCCCACCTCAAAGTCTTGGAAATTTTCTTGAAATTGAACTGATGTGATGTTACTGTGCTTTAAACTTTTCCCGCGAACTCGTCTAGCAATGACAAAATTAATATAATTTAGGATACTAAGTCCTAATTAATGTTTTAAAACTTTTAGGGACTTTGATTGAACTTTTGAATAGTAAAGAATTGAGTAATTTGAAAATTCTTTAAATCTTTAAGGTCTAATTATGAAAATTAAAATGTTTAGGGCCAATATGGTAAAATTAGGAAAATAAATTATATTTAATTTGAAGAATAGTTAAACTTTAGGGGTGATGAAAGAGTTAAAATTAAATAGGGGACTAACTTAAATGTTTGGCCAAACTTTAGGATTTAAAAATGAACTTTTCAATATTTAATACCTAACCCCCACTTCCAATTTCATATCACGCACAGAGACTACTGCAGGTTTCGAAATCAACCTTTCCAAATTTGGGTTTCACACTTTTGATGACTTCCAACAAAAATTGATACCGGAGAAGGATGTCTAGTGGCAAGAGCAAGATATGGAGAGCAAGGGGTTGAAGTTTCAGGTTACTATAAAACTCTACCTACGGCATTAAACTCGAAAATTCCGTTTTTCTTCTCTATCTTTTTTTTTTGTTTATGAATATACATCGAGAAGAAATAGAGATAATGAAATTCTCGAACGCTGAAAAGTAATTTCGAGTTACCTGCACCGATTTTTGCCGAGAATGAATTTTGGGTTTGAAGTTGCAACTTGAATTTGAAGAACTGGTGCGATGGGAACGTGAATTAGAAGGTGATGATGATGAAAACAATAAAAATAATTGTTCCAATGTTGAAGAATTTACCTAGTTGGATGCCAAGTTTTTTTGAGAAGTTTTGCAGCCGTGAGTTGAATATTTTTGGAGATGGAATGAGTGGTTTTTAGGGTTAATACTATCGAGCCTTACAAATTTATGCTTCAGAATTGGGACCATAGATTTGAGCTGATAATGGACTCAAACTTAGGCCAAAGAGGGATATTGGACCAGGAGGAATTTTAAAATAGATGTTGGGTGTAAAATTCGACCCGATAAGGAAATATGAAATTTTTAAGATTAAAAAAAAACGTTTTTGAATCATTATATTAAATGTTTTGCTAGACAACTCGAAGGACGTAAAATAAATTCTAAAATTTGATGAAAATGTCGTAGCGACATAATTTAAGTTATAAAATTTGCTTTTTAATATTCGGGTCGCTACAGTTATCAAGATCACCCTATTTGAAGCCCTTTATGGCATTAAACCCCCACAATTAGCTCTTGGGCCTTATCAACACCTGAAGGTGGCTGCGGTGGAAGAACTTTTACAGGAAAGACACAAAATGGATCAGGCATTAAGAGAGAACTTGGCACAGGCAAGAGCACGGATGAAGCAATATATACAGACAAACATAGAAGTGAAAAGGAATTTCTAGTGGGTGATTGGGTGTACCTCAAACTATACCCTTATGCACAGCAGACATTAGCCAAGAGGCAAGAGCACGGATGAAGCAATATATACAGACAAACATAGAAGTTAAAAGGAATTTCTAGTGGGTGATTGGGTGTACCTCAAACTATACCCTTAAGCACAGCAGACATTAGCCAAGAGAGTGAACCAAAAGTTAGCAGCAAAATACTATGGCCCTTACAGAGTAATTCAGAAAATTGGGAAGGTTGCTTACAAATTAGAACTATCCCCAGAGGTTAAAATCCATCATGTTTCATGTTTCTTTATGAAAGAAAAAATTGGAGAAGAAAGTAGTTCCAATCCATACACTACCAGCATTATACAAGGGCCTGGGAGGGTTCTGTCTACCCGAATCGTTAAAGGAAACAACCAAGCTGTTACTCAGTGGCTAGTGCAATGGGAAGGGACCAATGTGGAAGATGCAACCTGGGAATCTGTTGATTTTATTCAATCAACATTTCCTTCTTTTGAACCTTGGGGATAAGGTTATTTTATAGGGGAGGGATATTATGGAGACAAGCCACAATCAGAGAAAGCCTGGGGAAGAAAGAGGAGGAGAAGCAGCCTTGAGAAGAAACAAAGAAGGAAGCAAAAAGAGGCTACGGTCACTAATGGCTAACACATTTTGAAAAGGGCAACATACGGTGTCGTTTTGTTTGTCTTTATTTTGTTAAAGTTGTAATTGACCAAAACACATTTTTGCTCTTTCTTGCAACTTTCCATTTTGATATAACCGTAAAGAAGGAGAGATAGAGGCTGTGATTTTGATGTGTGTGAAATGCTGTACAAACGTTGAAGCACATTGTACTACCCAAAAGCGAAAATTCTGAAGTTATCAATGGCACCTCAACAATGAATTCTGGTAAACCCAAGTCGAATTCTATGATTCATACAGTGAGGCCGAAAATCCATTGCCACCACCTGCTCCTACACAGTGTACTAGTAGATAGGTTTTTCCTTGTCAAAAAGCCATTCAAAATCCTCTGAAACTTGATTTGCAATCACTTCAATCGATTGAAAATGGGGTGGGATTGAAAATTGTGGAGATGATTGCAAAAGTCGGTTGGGTCGGCGGTTTTGTGGTGGTGTTAACGATTTTGCCGATGGTGATTGTTGGTAAGTGGGGTTTTGGTGGTTTTTAGTTTTGGGGTGGGCATGGGTTTGTGGGGAAGATGAATAGTATCTTTTTATTTAATTTTTTTATTTTAATTTTGTTATATGAACCAACTATTTCAGTTAATTTGGACTATAAATGCGAGTTTTTGAAAGGTTTGGTACCGTGAGTGTCATAAATTAAAAAATTCGATCAAGTCTGTATAAAAGTGAAATGTTTGATACCGTAACGGCAATTTTTCCTAAATGCAATAAAATATTAATGGAGGACACTTGAGAGATAGATCTTATTTCTTTTACTTTTTAACTTGGAAGTCCTCTAGAGTAATTAAATTTTCGTATTGTATCGATATTGATCGAAGGTTCCCTTCTAAACTTGTATTTCATTTTCTTTTCACTACGAATAAATATTATAACCTTGTAGTGGTTTCAATAAAAAGAAAGAAACAAATTATAGCCAATTAATCAAAGACCAAATTAAAATTGTACAACCTACGTTTGATATTTTTTGATATTTTTTCACGATCGACTTCACCAACAATAGTTTTTATTTTACTTTCTGCATTTCAATATTCGTACAATATATAAAAAATAAGTAGGTTTATAGAGACCTACGAGGTAGCAATATGCCCTTCAAACATACAAAGTTGGAAATTAATTACATTTTCCTGTTTGAAAATTTGATGTCCTGCTTGTTCTTACATGACAACTACTTGTTTAAGTTATGAAGTGAGAAGGGCGGTACTAATTAGACATGTCTCCATTAGAACTTAAGAGTGAAAAACTCTTTGGACTCTTTGAACTTAAGAGTGAAAAACTCTTTGGACCCGGTCCACATGACCTCTATGTACTTTTTTTGACATTATTGAAAAACATGGCCACTTCTCTCCCTAGCACTTGTACAAGGGATTTGTCTACCTGACACTTGTACAAGTTGAATTATCCCGAGACTATTCATGTGACCTCTAACCTCTTTCCATCCTCTAGATCGTTTCAACCGCCATTATGTTGATGAATAATTGCAGTAAAAGTTTCAAACCTTCAAAATATTAGCAGACTTTCCTCAAATTTTTTATTTGTTATAACTGTCACTCCTAACTTTTTGAAACGTTGCACGTGAGACCCTTTTGGACGGTTTCCATCTATTCCTCCCTTATTTGACCACTAAAATAAAAAATTACCATTTTCTACCAAAATAAGGGAGGATAAAATGGTAACTTGCTATTTTTTTCATAAAATAATTAAAAAGTGAATCCCAAAAAAAAAAAAGAGAAAGAAAGAAAAGGAAAATATATCTTCTTCTCCCTCGCCCTCACCACCACCAACCCAACGTACAAGCCCAACCCCTCAACCCAAAACCAGAAATTTGCCATTGCCACGCCCACCGCCAACGACCACAACCAACGTGAACACTAATTTCTTGTTGATTCTTTATTCTTCTTCTCTGAGTGGGCACCATTTTCTATATGTCACCTCGAGAATAATAGCTTCAATTAATCTAGTGCTACTTTGCATTTCATTATGATTAGCAACTGACTCTTTTATCTTTAGAAAGACAACATTTTCAAACCTGCAATACGCATCATGATGTTATTGTCAACTTCCTTTCACCTTTCATAATTTTCTTCAGTTTTTACAAATCTAAAGAAAATCCAAAAAAATCCCTAGGCTAAGGAGGTTAGGGTCCGTTATTATTGAACATTACTAGAAAACGGGCCTTGAAATTGGATTATAAACCATAGGAATCACATTCGTGTTGAACCATTTTCAAAACCCAAATTCCACTTCCCAACTGCAATTTTGGTTAATTTTTAATGAGCCTAAGTCAATATAGAGACATCAAGAAACGATGTTCACGGTGGCGGCGGTGGTCGTTGGCGGTGGGCGTATCGGTGGCAGATTTCTGGTTTGGGGTTGAGGGGTTGCGCTTGTGCGTGGGGATGGGGGTGAGGGTGAGGGTGAGGGTGAAGAATATACATTTTTCTTTTTCTTTTATTTTTTTGGGCCCCACTTTTAAATTATTTTATGGGAAAAATAGTAAGTTACCATTTTGCCTTCCCATATTTTGGTAGAAAGTGGTCAAATGACGGAAAAATGGATGGAAATCGTCCTAAAGGGGCCTCATGTGCAGCGTTTAGAAATGTTAGGGATGACGGTTGCAATAAATCAAAGATTTAGGAAAAGTCTGCTAATATTTTAAAGGTTTGTAACTTTTACTGCAATTATCCCTAATTTTGATGGTTTAACCCTCAAAATTTCTTTTAGAAAGAACTTTTAAAATGTTATTGGTTCGTACGACTCACTACATATTAAGCCCCTATTTGACACACATTTTTTCAAAAAATATTTTTTCAGAACTCATTTTAAACCACACATTTTTTAATAAAATAATATTTTTTATCACATTAATAACGTTTCCTTACTTTTTAACCACATATTTCCATCATATCACTATTTAAAATACATTTTTTCTCAATAATATCTATCAAACACACTCTAAATATGAATAGTACCTGACCCAACACAAACTCCAAATAGATTGAAACAACTGATTTTTGAGTAATGTTATTTATCATCATGATAATGAAGTATCGGTGATGTGACAACTCATTATTCTTCACATTTATCTCTCTTTGTCATCATACTCTCTCATAAAAAATGAACTGTGCAATTCCATTATTACATATAGATTGTTACGTCATCTATTTTTCATCATTATAATGATAAATAGTATTATTCGTAAATTTTACGTACTTGATTGACCTATTTACGTTGAGTCTGTGCCACACAATTGTTTGGACATAATTATTGAAATTTTTGAATAGCACTTTTTACAAAAACATTAGACCAAGTCAGAAAAGGTATGCCCACTTTCCAGCCAATGACGTATTACCATAACTTATCTCGTATGTTCTAAACGCAACCAAATCGTCTTCATCCCCAACCATGACTGTTTAAGTCCAAACAAATAGCAAATAAAAGATAAACTTAAAGCTTATTTGACAAATATATTTTTAAGTGAACTCTTTTTTCTTTTTTTCTTTTTGTGCATGTGTGATTAAAAGCAGGAAAAAATTGTGAAGTTGTTTGAAAATAATTTTGAAAAAAGTAATTTTAAAAAAAATCTTCGACAAACACGTCAATTGAAGCAAAAGTGGGTCTCCTTCGTATTAGTCGGATATCGGCGTAAATCACATCTTAATTGCTGAGTTGGGTTTGACCTTAACATCTTATGTGGACAAAAGAGCGAATAAACTATAGACTAAACTTAAGTTATTACTGAAGTATGTAAAAAAAAATTATTTTATGATAAAATTAATGTCATCTAATCTCAATGGTAAATGAATCAATCATTTAAAAATATCTACTATTATCACCTAAATTGATGTTAATCGTCAATGAAACGAGATAACATTACGCTTATGATAAATAACAATTAACAAGCACTTGGACACCGTGAATTACCACATTTATATTAATTTTCCAAATAAATGTTTTTGGATTAATAGTGCAAAATAAAGATGCAAATTTGGAACTGCAATCCTCAAACTTCCCAAATAAGCACATGGATGCCTTATCGGTTTTTTCTTTGACCTACAAATCCCTGAACTTTTAATCTTGCTGAATTCACCCACAATAATGAATGTGACATGTCACCATTTATTTTAAATAGAACTATGTCTTGCACATGGTTTGACTTTTTAGGGTTATTTTCTTCAAATTTTTTCGCTTCACCAAAACAAGCTCGTAAGAAAAGGAAAGAGGAAAAGAATGTAAAATAAAGAAAGAACGTAAACATGAAATAATGAAAATCAAATTCAATAAACAAAATTGAGTTGCCCCACTTGCCACCCCAACCACATCCTTCAACATCGATGGTGCTTTTCTCCTATCTTGTCATTCCAACCCTCGTATGCACTATACATACATGATACAAACATAGTGAAATGGTAAATTAAAATATATAATCTAAACTTTAGTGTACCTACATAATTGTAGCTTGTTTGTCAAAATTCGAAGATATTTAGATTCTTAGGTTGTTGCCTAATTGTAAACATGCATTTCATATTGGTTGTGTTGATCAGTGATTCCACTCGATTTACCCTCTTTGCATGGAAAAACTAAGTGTACACGATTTTTCGCAATTGAAATGAGTTCAAGATTTTTATGGAATAACTCCTTGGAGATTAGAGAGGCGTCCAACATAGAATAATATGTTGAAAGAGGGGAAAGTTTTGAAGGATTTTTAAGATTTGGTATTCGTTTGCTACTCATCAAGCATTAGCATGTGATCTCTCATCCCCGCCTTCTCAATCCAAGGCTAGCAGTTTAGAAAATTATCACAACAGCAAGATGGAGGAAGGATTGCCCATACGAGAAAGTTCGATGAAAAAAAAATTCTTTAAAAATTCAATAAACTTTGAATTCCTATGAATTTCAATCGAGAAAGTTTCAAAAACACGCAAACTCCTTGACCAACAAACAAAATAAGTTGAATTTTAAAGAGAATAAACAAAATACTACCTTGGTCCAATAACGGTGCCACCCTATACAAGCAAAAAAAATTGTATGTCGTGACTTGGGGGCAGTTGTTCGTTGTGCAAGTGCAGTAGTAGGTAGTTTCTGACCAGATCTTCATCGGACGAATTGAAGTCTGGAACCAACATAGGTTGTGGATTTTGAATTCCAAGAGCGATAGCCTTACCATTTTTGTCGTCCATTTTCATTGCGTCACTGTTTCTCTCCGTTTCTGGGTTCTAGTCAAATTGGGATGATTTATATGGTTTTAAAATAGAGTAAATAATAGATATATTCACATCGCAAATTTCTATGTTTGAACTAGTTCTGGATAAGAACGATAACAATCATGGGATAGGGAGAATGTCATTAGTGACGGTGCAAGGTTGGGGTGAGAGGATGCTAGGGTGGAGACCGTGGCGAAAAGGTTCGTAGCTAAATTATTATTATTATTATTATTATTATTATTATTATTATTATTTTGGGTCCTTCTGTTTTCTTTTTAATGGTGGAATTGAATTTATGGTTAAACACAAAGTTTGGGTGTCTATGCGTTCTATTTGTAAAAGTTTGAGGATCCTGCTACAAAATTTCTTAAAGTAATAGGAAAATAAACAACAGTGGATACCCCACTTTATTTGATCAAAAGTACAGACCGAAAGTGGCAGACACATTGAGAACGACCTTTGACCATTCTATTAGCTATTGTTTGAACCTCATTTTTTTCATCCTCAACATTGATTTGATTCTATTTTAACCACATACCTTTTAATAAAAATAATATTACTCGAAAATTCAAAAAATTTTCTCATTTTTCAATCACAAATACACTATTGCAAAATACTTCTTTTGAAAAAAAAATTGGAGGATTGTTTGAGCTCAATTTTTGGTGTAGAATGTATTTTGAAACGGTAGATTAATGTAAGGAAATTTTTTTGGATTTTCGTGTAATATTATTTTATTGAATAATGTGTGGTTAAAAGGAAGATAGAGAAAAATATATTTTGAAAAAAATGAAGATCAAACAAATGTTGAATCTCTACATTATATTATAGTCTTGTTTTATTTAAATAAAAATCAAACTTCTAATAAATTTCAAAAAAAGTTGATGAAATATATAGTTAAAAAAGTTGGAAAAAATTCGCATTTTTTTTTGTAACGATTTGACATCTTTGTCCAAACCGTCAACTTTCATACCGTTTTCTGTGGAAGAACTTGATCTTATCCCTCACAGAGTTCTATGACATTCCCTACTCTCTAGTATTCGAACACATGACCTCGTGAAAGGTAATATGTGCTTAAACTTTTTCAGAGCGAACAATATGTAAGTTAACGGTTTGGACACAGAGGTTGAGTCGTTACAATTTCTCAATTGGTTTCAGGATTTACCTTAAGTTATTCTTAAGGTAAATGTCAAATATTCGAATTCTAGGCATGCAGTAGATAGGTAAGATGGGCTAAACTCTCCTAGAATGGGCTTAGCTCTCCCAAAATGGATAATACGTTAGACTGTATGTTCAAGTCATTAACTTACGTACTGAGGGCCTAAACTCATCTTAGGGCTCACAGATTTCTATTGCGTCCCCAAGATTTGGACTCATGACATTTCCCTCAAGAATGACTTAAATTGAATCCTAGTACGGTGTGAATAAAATTAATTGTTGAAGTTTCACTTAAATTTTAATTTATTTCTTAAGCTTGATCAAACATAGGCTAAGAGCACCTCTAAGAGACTCTTTAAACGTGAGATACTTTCTGTTTTAAAGAGCCAACATTTAAAATTATACTCTAATAGATTCTTTAAATTTAACATTTTAATTTAGAGAGTGAGATTTGGAGAGCCAAACTCACTCTCTATAATTAAATATATTCAAAGTATTTCAATTTTTAAGGTAGGAAAACAATAAAATAATTTAAAGAAAATCTAGTTAAAATAAAAAATAAAGAAAAATAATAAATATTTTTTTAGAGTAGTAAAATTAAGTGTTAAATATAAAAAGCTTGTTTGAGTATAAAATTTTAACTCTCTAAATTTATATATACTCTCTAACTGATAGAATATACTCTTTAAAAATATAAAGTCTCTTGGAATGTTCAAATATCTTCAAACCCGTTGACTTCATCATAACACTCATCACTTCTCTGATCAGTGAATCCAACGGCGGCCTATTAATCATGTCCATCAGCCTTAATGCTCCTTACTTTTATTTTTTTAATCTACCAATGGTCCACCATTTTCAACAAACAACACAATTTGGATTTTGTCATTAGCAAAGAAAAGAATGCTTGTGTCGGCCGTATCTTAATCTTAAGCACCCCTCACGAAGCATCCCACCGACGACGCCCACCCAAGAAAACTTAAGTATAAGCTCTATTTCTGTCAGGAAAAATCGCCACAACTTCACTTTTCTTTCAGTTTTGAGTCAATTCTAACAATCTATTTTATCTGTTAATTAATGGGGAATTGCTTGTTTAAAGCGTTCGCAGAGGTGGAAGAAATGGTGAAAGTGGTAACATCAAACGGTGGCATAATGGAGCTTTACGCACCCATCACGGCAGAGTGCATCACCAACGAATTCCCCGGCCACGCCATTTTTCTCAGCCCGGACCAAATATCACCACCACTCCTTCACAACCAAGAACTTCATGCAGGTCATTTATACTATCTCCTCCCCATCATCAAACACAGTGGTGGTTCTGGCTCATCCATGGCGGCTCCGCCGTACAGGATGTCGGTCGATAATCAAGCTATGTTCAAGAGATTTTCATCAGAAGCCGAGGTTTTTCCGAGGCATAACAGCACAGGAGTTTGGAAAGTGAGGTTAGTTATCAGCCCAGATCAGTTATCGGATATTTTAGCTCAGGAGGCTCGCACAGAGGCGTTGATAGAGAGTGTAAGGACGGTGGCGAAATGCTCCTCCACCAGCGTTTCGTCAGTGGCTAATTCCGATCAGTGGAGCTGGAAAACCGCCACTGATAGTGCATAAAATTAGCCTTAATTTTCATTATGTATCATAATCTTAACAAATATGTAATATTTAAATATTTATTTTAGTTAGTTAATGGATTTGTTTAATTTAATTATAGTAATTAGTTATTTACAAATTGGACTTTCACTTTTACAGAGGATGCATGTGAGCTTATTTTTGTCTTCTATGTTCATGTATGCATCTACCAAGGAACATTAATGGTGACACCTTTTCCGAGTTATACTGAAGACTTGTACAAAATGTTTCTGTCGAGTAGCGTGAAAAGTTATGGTGAAAATTTGGGTGTGATTCATATTTCTATGATACTTGAGAGTTATAATTAAACTGTACTTCAAAAAATTTCTATTTGAAATGTTATCGTGATATCCTATTCAAATTTACTTGACGAAGTTGAAGTTCAATTGGAAGTTGAAATTTGTGTTGGACTTGAAGAGGACTTTAAAATGAAAAAACATCTTTGGAAGGTATTTGCGTTGGAGACGAGGGGTCGACAGCTGTACATTAAAAACAACAATTCGGTGTGAGTGCTATTTCTCTCATTTTTCTTTTTAACTTCGTTTCTTGCATTCTACTTTAATTACTAATCTATTATGAGGGTTTGGACATACACTACTTGTTCCATATATATAGTTGGCTCTTAATTATGATTTAGTAAGAAATTAAAAATATTGTAAACACAAAATTTTTGTATTCTTTCTCCATATTATATTAAAATCTTCATTATTTACAAATTATTTTGTTCTTGTGATCAATTATTTCATATTGCAGCTTAATTGATTATTTTTTCTCCTACAATTTGATATGGGATTAATCCGATATCATCTCAACTTTTCATAACAAACAGGTATCAGAGCTTTTGGTGTTGGAATTTTTGAGAAGATCAATGTTTTTTGTGATGACAACAATGAAGTATGATATTCTATTATTGGATCACAATACAAGATTCTCTTTGTGGTGGTAAAGATGAGCGTCATACTCATTTGGATGGATTTGAACGATGCATTGTTGGGATTTGACAAGAAACTCACAACTTGAATTCTGGAGGAGAAACAATAGACATATCAAAATGCAATATATCAAATACATCTTCATCTTTCAAATAATATTCTTTATAACGTTTTGAAAGAGAAGTCAGTCGTCGCATTATGGTTAAAATTGGAGCAACTATGCACGACAAAGATTTTTACTACAAAATTGCAAGAAACGTCTATATTCTCACTGTATGACAGAAGGTACATCTCTTGAGGATCACCGACCTGCTTTTAAGGAAATCGTCGCTGATTTGGAGACTTTAGAGGTCAAATATGATGAAAAAGACTTGGATTGATTTTGTTGTGTTCATTGCCTGCCTCATACATGTCTTTTAAAGACACTATACTATATAGTTGTGATACTCTCACCCTCAAAGAAGTCTACGATACTCTATATTCAAAGGAGAAGATAAAACATCTTGTAGCATCTAACGATTATGGAGATGGTCTCATTGTTTATGGTGGTTGTTCGAGAGGCAAGTTAAAATCTAACTTCAAAATTTTTAATTATTGCAAGAAAATGGGCACTACTTAGGATTTTTTAATCTAACTTCAAAAACAATTGTTATAAGTTGTAGAATAAATTAAACTTAGATGCAAATCAACAATCAGAAATTTTAAGAGAAGCAAATATTGCAAAAAATCTTAGCAGTGAGGAAAGCTTCTACTTATGCCGTCCAATCAGGAATTGTGATGACCGGTAATAACACAACTTGTCTGATAGCTACTATTGGTCTGGTTAGAACAAAGATATTTGATGGGACGGTTAGAACACTTGATGCAGTGAGACAAGTTACAGATCCGAAGAAAAAATTTATCTCCTTAAGTACTCTTGATTCAAAAGGATACATGTACACTGTTGAAGGTGAAGTGCTGAAAGTTATCAAAGGAGTCCATGTTGTGCTGATGGGACATAGAAAATCTCATTTATATATCTTGCAGGATGAAACATCTTCAAGTAATCAGCATATTTTAAGAACTTAGGTTGATTTAAAGTTGGCTTCTTTATAGCTGGAGTCAGATTTGGGGTTTTCTTTTAAGAGTACATCTCAGTAGAATTTTGAAGATATGGGTAAATCCATCTTGCCATCATTATCAATGGTGTCATCGTATCCAATTGCTTGAAATAGACCCATATTTTGCCATAAGATTCTACATAAGTACAATTCTACTGATTTTCTTAATGGTTTGAATGCGGTTAAAGGTATTGATTCTAGCTAAGATCTTTCTTTTGATGCATTCAATTGTGATTATGTTATAGGGCTTGTTTCAACTTTGTTTGATGATCATTAGATTACTTTTGGCCCCTATTTGGGGTAAAAGAGGTGGAGAATATTTCCAATTGAAAATTTTTGGTGAAGAAGTTTGTCTGTGCATTTCATTGAAGAGTTCAAGTTTATTCTTTGCAGTAGAATTTGTCTTCGGTGGGAATTTTTTTAAAGTTTTGTTTATTGTAGTGGAATTCAAGTCAAAGTCAAGAGTTAGAATTTGGGTGTGACCCGAATTCTTTGTTGAAAATAATTGAGAGTTGTAATTAAAGAGCATACTGAGAAGAATTTTATTTGGAATGTTATTGTAGAGTTCTATTCAAGTTTACTTTACGAATTCTACTTGAAAATCCAATTGGGAGTTGAAATTTGTGTTGGATTTGAAGAGAATTTTGGAATAAAGAAAAACATCTTTGGAAGGTGTTTGGGTCAAAGACGAGGTACTGGGTCGCAGATCCTAGGCACCGGCAGCTATATATTAAAAACACAGTGTCGACAATGGCGCATTGGAGCCAGGAGAGTGGCGTTGCGACACCTATAGTGTTGTTTGTGTACTTTTCCGTTTTTAACTCTATGTCTTACATTCTACTTTAACTATAACTCTACTATGAGGGTTTAGATGTTCCCTACTTGTTCTCTATATATAGTTGGTTTTTAATTATGATTTAGTAAGAAATTAGAAACATTATAAAGAAAAAATCTTTGTATTCTTTCTAAATATTATAATAAAATATCCATTTTCTGCAAATTATTGTATTCTTGTGATCAATTACCTCATATTGTGGCATCTATTATTTTCTCCAACAATTTTGTATGGATTAATCCGATATCATCTCCTATTTTCGCAACAATTATTTTTTTGGTATTAAATTACAGATTCAATTTAAATACAACGAATTATTGTAGGGAAATAATTGGAGAATCAAAGTATATTAATCAAACCAAAGGCCCATGTTTACATGGTTTCCTTAAATCGAATTCACTGTCTCACCGGAGTGCACGAGGTTTTGATCGGTGTTCGATTCCCAGGATACAATCGGTTGTCGGTTTCCGCTGCACTGCGCTAACCGCCTACGAACTAGCTGTGTATTTCTCTATCTCTCAAAGAATTCAGAAAAAGAAGAAAAGAACAAAATCGATGCTTCTGTTATTTGTTTACTGAATGAGGAAGGAAAGATGGTTTTTTTTTTTTTTTTATTCTTCTAATCGAGAGCAACTCCTATTTATACTTATAGAGCATGAGCATGCTCATTAATACATTGAATGTAGGAGTTAATCATTAAAGAAAAACCTGATGGAACTTATTGTGATATGAATAGATGAAACTGCCAAAGGATGAACTGCCATTTTTAACTACTTTCATTCAATATTTTCCAACACCCCCTACATGAATGAAAAAATTGCGAAAACCAAAGACTCGAGAGAGAAGGAGAGAGAGTAAATCGAATCAATCCTGCGTATGATAGGTAGCATTTAGCTTTGAACCTTCCTTTGTAAAAATCTATCGAGTATTACTAGCAAATCAGTGGATCTGATGCCTTGAACTGTTTCGCCATTTGTGTAAACCAAGACAATAGACCTCACACAGGACCATTGTAGACACAGCTTAGTTCTCAATGTTGTATTCGTTTTGGCCATGAACACATCGCTTGGTTCTACAAGTGTTTGTTCAAGGATGTAGCCTTCCCAATCCTTATAGAAGCGGCCCCACTTCACACTCACATAGGTGACCTCTTAACTCAGCATTTCAAAACAACGCTTAAGGGTTATTAAAAGCGTAGCTTAACCTACATCTTCCAATCACTGTGAGCACCATAGGAATGAGCTGAAGGAGAATCTTCTAAGTGATTTACACAGATATACATGGTTTAGTTGTCCCTTTGAACTTAGATCCTGGGATCTCCTTTCAGTTAGGTTGGGTTTCCGCCATGATACCTTTCAACGTCATAGGCTGCAAGCCCATTCCCCTCGATGTTTTTTCAACTAGCTCTCTAGTTAACCCCTTGGTTAGCGGATCCACAATATTATCATTTGGCTTCACGTAGTCCAGAGTGATAATACATTGTGAGAGTAGTTGTCGAATGGTATTATGTCGTCTTTGAATATGCCGAGACTTACCATTATAACATATTGCTCTGTGCCCTGCCAATTGCTGATTGATTATCGTAATAAACACAAATTGTAGGAACATGCTTTGACCATCTTGGAATATCCTCAACAAACTGGTGAAGCTACTCTGCTTCTTCAGTTGCTTTGTCCAGAGCGATGAACTCTGATTCCATTGTAGATCTCGCGATGCAAGTTTGTTTGGACGATTTCCAAAAGACAGCTGCACCACCAAGAGTGAAGATATATCCACTAGTAGATTTTGAATATGACATATCTGATATCCAATTTGCATCAGCATACCCTTCGATTACTGCAGGGTACATAGAATAATGCAGTCCAAAATCACGAGTGTACCTCAAATAATGTAACACCCTGAAGATTGCTCTCCAATGGATAGCACCTGGGTTATTCGTGTAGCGACTCAATCTGCTAACTGAGTATGCTATATCCAGTTTTGTACAAGTAATTAAATACATTGAACTCCCAATTATCCGAGAATACTCCAACTGTGACAGACCATCACCATTGTTCTTGGATAAGTGGAGACTCAAATCCACTGGAGTCCTGGCCACAGTGGTTTCCAACTTGTTGAACTTGTCTAGTATCTTATCAATGTAATGAGATTGAGATAACGCAAGTCCGTTTGGTGTTTGAGTGATTTTTACTCCCAAAATAACATCCACAAGACCCATGTCTTTCATGTCAAATTTTGAGTTTAACATATTCTTAGTGGCTTTGATAATTTTATCAGAGCTGCCGACAATAAGCATGTCATCGACATACAGACACAATATGACATATCCATCATTAGTGTCCTTGACATATACACACTTGTCGCACTCGTTGATTCTAAAACCACTAGAAATCATAGCATTATCAAATTTCTCATGCCATTGCTTCGGTGCTTACTTTAAACCATAAAGCGATTTAACTAATTTACAGATTTTCCTTTCTCGACCTGGAGCCGAAAACCCCTCTGGTTGCTCCATGTAGATTTTTTCATTCAAATCTCCATTTAGGAAAGCTGTTTTTACATCCATCTGATATATTTCTAGATTTCGCAAGGCGCAATAACAATTATCATCTGGATAGAAGTTATTCTCGACACATGAGAATAAGTATCAAAGTAATCTAAGCCTTCTTTTTGCTTATAACCTTTGGTTATTAGCCGAGCTTTATATTTATCAACGGAGCCATCCGCTTTCATCTTCTTCATGAAGATCCACTTGTAGCCCAAAGGCTTACAGCCCGGTGGAAGATCTACTAATTCCCAGGTATGATTCTGTAGGATAGAATCGATTTCACTCTTGATGGCTTCTTTTCACAAATGACCATATGGAGAAGATATAGCTTCTTTATAGCTTTGAGGATCAAATATGTGAGAAAATCAGGGTCAAACGTCTTAGAAGTTTTGGTCCTTTTGCTTCGTCTAGGCTCATCCTCACCTTCTTCAACTGGATCTTTACTGCTGCTAGAAGCAAAAGATTTCATAGTCCGTTTAATAGGAGTTAACTGTTTAGGAGATTTACAAGAAAATATATTCTCAAAGAATTGTGCATTCCTAGACTCCATAATTGTGTTCGGATAAATATCAGGTACATTCGAATAATGCACAAGGAACCTATGCACTACTATTTTGTGCATAACCAATGAACACACAGTCAACTGTCTTAGGTCCAATCTTGACCTTCTTAGGAGGAGGCACCGCGACCTTTGCAAGACACCCCCACATTCGTAAGTATTTGTACGAAGGTGTATGACCTGTCCAAAGTTCATACGGAGTCTTATTCATATTCTTTGTTAACACTTTATTCAAAATGTCATTCGCAGAAAGAATAGCTTCTCCCCACATATTCTGTGGTAATCCAGAACTAATCAACATAGCATTCATAATTTTTTTTAACGTTCGATTCTTACGCTCAGCAATTCCGTTCTGCTGAGGTGAATAAGGTACAGTAGTTTGGTGAATTATTCCATGTTTAGCACAAAATTCACCAAATGGTGATTCGTATTCACCACCACGATCACTTCGCAGCACCTTTATTTTCTTGCTAAGTTGATTTTCAATTTCATTCTTATAAAGAATGAATTTATCGATAGCTTCGTCTTTGCTTTTAAGCAAGTACATATAGCAATATCTCGTACTATGGTCGACAAAAGTAATAAAGTACTTATTGCCTCCTCGTGTTTGGACAAATTTTAAGTCACACACATCACTGTGGACCAGTCCCAATGGTTCGGTACTTCTTTCAATACTATAAAACGAAGACCTAGTAAGCTTAGCCTCAACACAGGTTTCACATTTATGATTTGAATCAATTTGAAACCTAGGCAAGTAGTTTAGTTTGCTTAGTCTACGTAATGCATTGAAATTTACATGAGCTAATCTACCATGCCACAGATTAGGAGACTCAAGCAAGTAAACAGAAGGAGTTTTCTCATTATTCAAAATAGTTGAGGTTACATCAATTACATTTAATTTAAACAGGCCATCAATCATATAGCATTTCCCAACATAAACTCCTATTTTGGTAATCACCAGCTTATCAGCCTCAAAGATCATGCGGAACCCATTCTTGCTCAGAAAAGACCAAGAGACCAGATTCTTGCGAATCTCTGGCACGTATAGCACATTAGTCAGAGTAAGCTCTCTGCCAGAGGTCATCTTCAGGATCACCTTACCTTTACCAAGTACTTCGGAAGTTGCAGAGTTTCCCATAAACAACTTTTCACCATTTGTAACTGGTGTGAAAGTAGTGATCATGCTTCTGTTGGAGTAGACATGATAAGTGGCCCCAGTGTCTAGCCACGACTCCTTAGAGTTAGACCCTACTAAGTTAACCTCACTAATTACCGCAGTAAGGTTTAGGTCAGGCATGTCATCTGAGAGATGATCTCTCTCATTTCCAACCATATTAGCCTGAGGGCCCTGCTTGTTATCCCTCCGAGGCTAACGACAGTCTTCTGATCGATGCCCAACTTTGTCACAATTGAAGCACTTTCCATTGAACTGGAACTTAGGCTTCTTTCCTGCCCCATCGGTAGACTTCAACTGAGACCCTTTCGTGGTTTGCTTTTTGTCTTTCCAATTTCTGTTACCCTGCTTGACTTTAAATGAATGACCTCTCTTGGTACCGAACTTTGTCCGTGCTCCAATACATTAGCTTTCTCAGAGTAAGAATTCCCTAACTTACATTCAGCTTTTTTGTTATCCTCCTCAATGCGTAACTTGATAATTAAATCCTTGAAAGACATCTCTTTCTTCTTATGCTGCAAATAGCTTTTGAAAGCCTTCCACTGAGGAGGTAGCTTATGAATAGCAGTAGCCACCTGTAGAGATTTTGACATAATCAGAACCTCAGTATGAATTTCTTGCAAGAGCACTTGATACTCCTACACTTGGCTTACTACTGAACGTGAATCAACCATTTCGAAGTCCATACACCGACTGGCTAAGAATTTCTTGGACCCAACATCCTCGGACTTGTACTTCTTTTCTAAGGACTCCCAAGCTCCTTAGCAGACTTCTTTACCACATACACGTGATATAGAGAATTCCGTAGCCATCCAAGACATAGTTGCGACACAAAAAAACAGCACTTTTCCATGCATCCCAGGCTGCACGCCTATACATACCAGTGTCGTTTTTAGCCACGACAGGAGCATCCTTGGTGAGGAAACGTGTAAGGCTCAAAGTAGTAAGATAAAAAATCATCTTATTCTGCCATGTCTTAAAATTAGTGCCAGCAAACTTATCCGGTCGAATTGCATGATTCACCGGAAATGGTGTCGGAAACGATGGCAAAGGTATCGAGGCCGCTGCCCTAGGTACTGGCAAAGGTATTGTGGCAAAGGTACCGATGCCGCAGCCCTAGGCAAAGTGGGGTTCATTCCAACATGAGGAATTCCAACATGAGGAATCCCGCCACCAATTGTCCTATCAATGGAAGGAATGCCAGTCGAGGTCCCCACAGGGTTACCAGTGGTCCCAACAGTGTTGCTTCCATTGTTCACATCGTCATTTCCATGTGATGCCATTTAACCTTAGAACAAGTAACAAATAATTTAGAATACTTATAAATTCGAGATATAAGTTGTCCGTTCGAAAAAAATAAAATTTTTGAACAGATTATTTTGTCAAATTATTAACAACTTAAAATCATTGAAAATAATTAAAAATAATTAACCAATGATTAAAATCAATCATAAAAAGGAAAAGTTAACAATAATAATCTAATGATGAGGCAATCATGCTAATCATTGTGTAAAAAGTAAATAATCATGCAACTAATGATTGTCAAAAGTTAACTAATCACGACCAAATGATATAATCATATAATCATTACCAAATCATGAAAAAATCATTACCAATTATTTAAACCATGCAAAACTACCTATTTAACCATGCAAAACCACATATAAATCCATGCAAAGCCACCTTTCCGTAAAACCAAAGTAGCAGGAACGAAATTGAAAAAAAAAAAAAAAAAACTTCCTGTAAATTAGTTTTTTTCTTCAACCTTACTGATTCAAAACGAATAAACTTATGGCACGTAATTAATTAAATAGATTATGTAAACAAAAAATAAACTGAAGCTGAGGAGAAAAAGAACAGAAACAGTAACCAGCAACCAAAGGAAAAAAAAAAGACAGTAAACGAGTTTTCCCCGAAATGGATTCGATTTAAGCTCGTAGGGAAATAATTGGAAAATCAAAGTATATTAATCAAACCGAAGGCCCATGTTTACACGATTTCCTTAAATCGAATTCGTCTCCTCACCAGAGTGCACGAGGTTTTGATCGGTGTTCGATTCCCAGGATACAATCGGTTGTCGGTTCCCACTGCACTACGTTAACCGCCTTCGAACTAGCTGTGTATTTCTCTATCTCTCAAAGAATTCAGATAAGGAAGAAAAGAACAAAACCGATGCTTCGTTATTTGTTTACTGAATGAGGAAAGAAAGATGGTTTTGTTTTTGTTTTTGTTTTTGTTTTTGTTTTTTTTTTTTTTTTGTGTATTCTTCCAACCGAGAGCAACCCCTATTTATACTCATAGAACATGAGCATGCTCATTAATACATTGAATATAGGAGTTATATCATTAAAGAAAAACCCGATGGAACTTATTGTGATATGAATGGATGAAACCGCCAACGGATGAACTGCCACTTAACTACTTTCATTCAATATTTCATTCAATATTTTCCAACAATTATGACTCAATTAATATGAGATATGCCCCTGTTTGACACCCATTTTTTCACATTATCATTCTCCTTTTTTTTCTTTTTCTTCATTTCAACCACACATTCTATTAATAAAATAATACTACACATAAACCAAAAAATTCTCATTACTTTTTAAGCACACATTCTTTCATCAATCACTATTCCAGAATTTATTTTTTCTTCAAAATGGGTGTCAAATAGGGGCATAATATGACGCCACCTAATTTGATGTTTAACACCACTAATGCTAGATAATATTATTCAATTATAAATGAGTTGTTGTTTCTAAAATTGAGCATCGTGTTATAATTTTATGGGTGTGAATTGCTTATATGTTTTAGTTAAGATTTGTTATTTTTCCATTTTTAGTATATACTAGTTTTGCCCCGTGAGTTGCAAGTAATGCGGTAAAAATTTATGTTTGTAATGACGATAGGTGAATCGAAATATGAATGATGGATATCTGTATGGAATATTTTTATAGTTATGAATTGGGTTGAAGTTATAGGAAAGAACAGAACGGTTTTAACTTATAATTACATGAAATAAAATTAGAAGTCAATCAATAATTAATCATGAGGTGAGTATATAGAGAGCACAAGCGAAATTATCATTTCTAAAATCCGAGGGCAATGATAAGATGTAAAACAATAATGACACGTGAAATTACAATAATTCGATTTGAAATAATTCTCGAAACAAACGAAGACGTGATTCTTCAAGCACGGTCCATGTTTTAAAACAAGCCAATTTGCAATAATCCGGTGATAGAATTTATACCACTTGTAATGAATATTAAAGTCAAGAAAATATGAGCAAAGTGAAAAGGATCACACAAGAATACAAAATTTAACATGGAAACCCAAATCTGAGAAAATCAAGAGTAAAGGCGGAGAATTCACTATAATCAATACTAAAGAATTACAAAAGGATAACGCACGACTCTCAACCCATCTCAAAATATGTGAATATCTCTCTCTCTCTCTCTCTCTCTCTCTCTCTATAAACTAGATCATTTCACTTTAATGTTCTCTCAATGCTATAAAATGTTTTGCTATATTCTCACAAGGTTATGAAAATGATACATCATAAGGAGTATATATAGAAACTCATTACAAGTGTTTTAGATGAAATATAACTTAAGAAAAGAGTCATAATCGAAAAAGAACTCTCCGGCTGGAACATACAGCGCTCGAGTGCAAGCGAGTGCCAAGCGGGCGATAACTCAATAGCAAAGAATTACAAAAGGATATCGCACGGGTCTCAACCCATCTCAAAATGTCCGAATCACTCTCTCTATAAAATAGATCATTTCAGTTTAATGTTCTTTCAATGCTATACAATAATTTGCTATGCTTTCCCAAGGTTATGAAGATGATACATCGCGTAAAGTATATATGGGAACTCATTACTAGTGTTTTGGATGAAATACAACTTAAGAAACGAGTCATAATCGAAAAAGAACTTTTCAACTGGAACACACAGTAGCTCGAGCGTAGGTAAGTGATAACTCCGCCGCTCGAGCGAAATGTTGATGCCAGGTTTCTGCTTCGTTTTTCACCCTGATGCTGAAGCTCCAAAGCTAACGGCCAATTAGCGAAATTGCGGCTACTTTTTCTCCCTGGTCCATAATTTTATCTCTTCAAGACCACTTCAACCAATACTCCAAAACCATGGTTTTTAATTATCCAAAGTCCTTTTACCAACCAAACTTCCAATCTTTGATAAAATTTGATCCCATTTTCAATCGGACTTCCAAACCAAAAAGTCTTTTGTTCCTTTTATCAATTTACCAACCCAATCCTAATCTCAATGCGAATTTGAATCATACTCCAACAATCTAAACCTTGACACAAATTACAATGCAATGAATTATTCTTCAAACAATTATCCAAACAAAGTAATCAACTCTACCTCTTCCACCATGCCTCTTCGGGCATACTCAACAACTATGAACAAAATCCAAGCTCTACTTACCAACAGAACTACTTTGGGCTCCAAACTTGCTTGAATTATCCCATTCACAACCAACTCCACCTGAGTTGCCAAACCTGCTCGAATCACCACGAGCCACAAGATGATCAAGATCAAAACTAGCTCCACCTGAGCTAGTAGCAGGTTCAACAATACAATTGCTTGAATCACCTCGAGCGACATGATCTCAAAAAACTCCAATCGAGTTACCTCTTCTCGAACCATAAGCCACAACTGCACCGAAAGTGATCGTCAAACCTTCCAAAATATATAACTGAGACTTTCTTTGTCCCTTCAACACAACTCTAGAATCATTGCTACCTTTCAGAACTCCACATCCACCTATATACCTGTACCCTTTTGAATTGAGAGTACTTAAGGAGATAATATTTTTATTCAAAGTAAGAACATATCTTACTTTACCAAGTGTCCCGACCTTCCCATCAAATATCTTGATTCTAACCTTATCAATACCAATTATCTTACAAGCAATATTCTAAAAAGTGGCGTTAGGTGCACCTAGGAGAAGTAGGAGTAAAACGTCTCGCTTCGCGCTTTTTCATTTTTCTTTATTTTTTCGAGCCTAAGCACGTCTAGCGCGTGCTTTTTTTATTCTTTTACACTTTTTAACATTTTTACGCCTTTCAACGCTTTTTTCCATTAATTATTACATAATTTTTAAATTAATTTAAAATAAAAATAATATTTAAAAAAATGCCTTTTACAATTTTTAACGCCTAGGCCGAAGCTTGGTCTCCACGCTTCACCACATTATACGTTTTTTAGAATACTACTTACAAGGTGAGTTATTTTATATTACCATAGCACCCCTTGTGATAGTTTCATATGTTGAAAACCAATCCCTGTTAGAACCCATATAAAAAGTGTACGATGTATCAAAAATTCAATCCTCATCAGATTTGGGGTCACCTTCAGAAATTACCAAAATATCTCCATCACTGCAGTTTTCTTCTACAAGACTAATTTCATAGGAATTACCAAGCCGTCCCTTCCGATCTATAGCAATAAATTTATTCATGTCGTGCCACTTCGGGCAGTCATTCTTTTTGTGCCACTTCTTCTTGTGAAAATAACATACTATATTATAGTTATCAGCCTTTGACATGCCCCTTCCGTGACCACTTAAATCCCTCTCACGAAAAACACGACCCTCTGCTTGGGCATCCGATTCGACGACCAATTGCTTCATCTTCTCTCTAAAATAAAGCGCATCATAAACCTTGTCAATTGTGAGAGTATCTCGACTATACAAGATGGTGTCCCTGAATGTCATATATGAAGTGGGCAATGAACATAGAAAAATCAACTCCAAGTCCTCTTCATCGTCCTTTACCTCTATGGTCTCTAAATTAGCTACAATTTCCTCGAATGTAGATAGATGATCTTTCAAATATCTACCCTCTGTCATGCGATGAGAATATAAGTGATGATTTAGATTCAATTTGCTTGTTAGACTCTGAGTCATGCATAATTACTCTAATTTCAACCATAATACATCGACAAATTTCTCATTTACCACATTTTGAAGAATTTGATTTGAAAGATGAAGATGTATATGTGATAGTGCCTTCTGATCCTTACGCCACTTCTTCTCCAATGTCAAAGTTGCAGGCATTATATTAAGCCCCAACAAAGCATAATCTAATTCTAATTGGGCAAAAAATGCTCACATCTTGATATGCAACAAAGATAATCTATTGTTGCGATCCAAAAGTGAAATTTCGAACTTCATACTTGCCATTACTAAATAATCAAACCTCTTTGATCAAACTTTAACACAAGAACAAATTGGCTCCTCCAAGAACTTCAATCCTTGGCTCTGATACCACTTATTGTAAAATAAGCTAATTTGCAATAACCTAGTGATAGAATTTATACCACTTGTTATGAATATTAAAGCTAGAAAAATATGAGTAAGATGAAAATGATCACACAAGAACACAATATTTAATTTGAAAACCCAAATTCGGGAAAACCATGGTAGATGAGGATAATCCACTATAATCAATATCAAAAAAGTACAAAATGATTGTGCAAGACTCTCAACGTATCTTAAAATATGTGATTCTTCCTCTCTCTCTAGATCATCTCACTTTGATGTTCTTTCAATACTATACAATGTTTTGCTATGCTCTTACAAGGTCATGAAGATGATACATCACGTAGAGTATACATATAGGAACTCATTACAACTGTTTTAGATGAAATACAACTAAAGAAATGAGTCAGATTCGAAAAAGGACTCTCTAGTCGAAACATACCGTCGCTTGAGCCGCTCAAGCAAAATGCTGGCGCTAGGCCTTTGCTCCGTTTTCACCTACGTTGCTCAAGTGCCAAAGTTAGAGGCCAGCTAGTGAAATTGCGATGAATTTTTCTCCCCCATCCATAATTTGATCTCTTTAAGACCACTTCAACAAAAATTCCGAAACCAAGTCTTTAATTATCCAAAGTTCTTTTACCAGTCAAACTTTCAATCCTTGATGAACTTTGATCTCTTTTTCAACCGGACTTCCAAACCAAGAAGAATCTTGTTCTTTTTATCAATTTACCTTCATACTCCAACAGTCAGTAACCTAAAAAATGCACAATTGAATTATATCTTAGAATCCGATGATGCAGCTTTCAATAACATGCAGTTCTGACATTGGTGGTAAATAACGTTTCCGGTTGAACGCCAACAAGCTGTACGGAAGATGAAGTATGTAACAGCTCACCTAACAATTCCACTAAAGTGAAGGATGAATATCAAGACATCCTCCTAATTTTGTGCATTAATCTGTTAAATCTATTTGAATTACCCTATCTTTAGGAATTTGTTGTATAGAAGTCTATAGAAGACCTTATATATATTACCACTATTATCAATGAAATACTCATTAAAAACCTGTTGAATATCATCTTGTCTATAAATATCTCTTTCTCAGTTTCTACATGGTATCAGAGCTTTGAAGACCAACATCTAATACACTATGTCTTCCTCATTTCCTTCCTCGTCAACTAGCACTGACAACCCTCTCTTCCAACGCCCTTTATTACTACTATATCCACTGTCTGCTTTATTAAGCTTACTCAAGAAAATTATTTGCTATGGAAAGATCAAATGGTCCCTGATTTTCGAGGGCAAGACCTATATGATTATCTCGATGGCACTCATAAATGTCCCGCTGCCACAATATCAGCACCTCATCCTCATACTATAGTGTCGTTGCTAAAATTCCCAATCCTGTTTTCGCCTTCTGGACTTGGCAAGACAACCTGATTTTGCACACTCACGATGACTCTCACTGAGAGTGCTAACTTAAGTTGTCATTTACACAATGTCTCGTGATGTCTGGTTTGCATTAGAGTAGAATTTTTCTTCAAGATCTCATGCTCGGGTTGTGGATATACGTACTCAACTTGCTAATGCTAAAAAAGGGCAGTCAAATTGTTACAAATATTTTTTGTCCATCAAAAGTCTTACCGTTGAATTAGCTATAGCAAGTCATGCCTTTCCTTGTGTTGCTATTATTACTTATGTTCTAGTTGGATTAGGACATGAGTATGATAGCTATGTTGCTTCTAGAAATGCTCACAATGATGCTGTCACTCTTGATGAAGTATTCTATTTACTCCTCACCTCAGAATCTTGGATTGCCCGTCATGACATTACTACTCCAGTTCCCGTGCCCTTGCCAATATTACACAACGTCAACCACAACAATTTTTCGACAGGGGACGTGGAACCTACATAGGTAATGGTCAAGGTGGTTTCTCTTCCACAGGTTGTCGAGGCTTCCACGGACAATATTCTTCTATCATCTGTCAAGTGTGTGGTAAAGCAAGACACACAACTCGTAAATGCTATCACAAGTTTGATCTTTCTGGTCAGCCATTTTCCTCTAGCTCTAATAAACAAGCTATGGTTGCTGCTAATGACGCCTAGGACAATGAGTAGCATGCCCACATGCCACTCATCACTTAACCAATGACGTGGCCAATCTGCATCTCAGAAGTGAAAACTATATATAACGGTCTAGATCAAGCCCATGTTGGCAATGGTCAAGGTTTGCATATTTCTCGCATTGATCCTCTAAACTTCATAATTCTAGTTCTTCCTGATAGTTTCAAATTAATATTTTATTTATACCCACATGCGGAATTAATCAATTAAAAGTAATAAATCATTTTAAATTGTTTCTAGATGATTAATTCAATTAACCCAATTTGACCCTATGTTTGAATATCACAATAAATCAAAAGCAGTAAATAAATAAGAACACCAAAGATGATCAAGAAGAAAAGCCCCTTCACAAAGGATTAAAAAACTTGAGTCCAAGCCAGTAAAAACCACAATAGACAAATTGACTTGTAGTACGAACCAAACTCAACTAACCTTAGTACTCTAAGACCCTACTTCCTGTAATCACCAAGGCCTTCCTGTACTGTGTGTTCTTGCACCAGCTCCTGGCCTTCTGGAATCATCTATCTCCTATGGATCATCAAGAACTCATCTTTCTTGTCTTATCGAAACTCTGGTTTCCTTCTCTGATCTTCAACAACTCTAATAGATACTTTGGAAGTTGGTGGTTTACTGTTTGACCGTTGACCTTTCTGTGTTTGATCTTGGGATGAACATAGAATGTTATGGCTCGATCAACAAACTATATATTGGATGAATTTATGAATCAACAAAGAAGGGGTTGAGTAAAGAGAACTTTGATGGTGTTGTTGACCTTCAATAAGGTGTTTTCAATAATGAAAGAACAATTCAACACATTTTGGGATGTTCATGGGGTTGGACATATATATATATATGATGGATAGTGCTTGAAATGAAAAGGAATTGAAAAATAAGTGTTTCAAGCAAATAGAGATTTTTGGAACGTGACATGTCGCTTGAGCGCCAGTCTAGCGTTGGCGGGCGGCAAAGTCACTGCTTTTACCTTTCGATCGCTAGTTGGACGGTAGGCTAGCATTAGAGAGTCCGTTTTGAATTCTGCTTCTTGAAGTCCGAATCTTGATCTTCTTCTTGTATTTCTATGTCTTCCTTTGGACTCTTTCAGTCCCAAACTATTTTTCCTATAACTTGGACTCATTAAAACGTATTTTGACTTTGATTCACTACACCAAAAAACACATTTTACAGCGGCCAAAAAACGCTACAAAAGACCTTTTGCAACGTTTTTGCATGTGTTGCAAAGGTCGATGTTGCCGTTGAGGGAAGAGATACGGCAACGTTTAAAAAACGTTGCAAAAAAAAGGTCTTTTGCAACGTTTAAATTTTTTGCAGCATTTAAAAAACGTTGCAAAAAGGTAGCAAAATTGAAAATGAATCTTTATGCACAAATTTTGAAATTACGTAAAAATTGATAATTTAATTACAACTTTCTGAATCAATACACTTGAACTTTAGAATGTGATACAACTGAAGAAAGCTAGCAACTCAATATTACATAATGCTGCCAAAATTCAGAAATGATTCTGACCATACTCATAATGAGCTCAAAAACAGAGGAATTCACTTGTTGACTAGCATCTCGATGTCTTCCCTGTCCATGTTTTATTCTCACAACATATGACCAGAAAATGGCGTCCTTTTGTTGATGGAGCAGGAGAACTAAAAGCTGAGGTGACATTATTCACAGCCGGTGGAGCTTCAGCAGCGGCAGATCGATTACGCCAAAGTTGCCAATAATAAAAGCTAATCTGTTTAACACTAGAACCATGTGCCATAAACCAGTCTCAGGTTTAACAAAAAGAAGCAATGAAGGTTGCAAAGAAGTCAAAAGGTTGTAGTTATACCTCCCACCCCGTATAGCTTCAGTGGGTTTTCCTCAGCTCTTATAGACAAAAGAAAAGGACAACATCACCACCGAAAAGAATCAATTCAGACAGTACAAAAAAAAAATTTATTATTTACACAACGATTGCATTTATAAAGTAATTGGCCTTTGTAAAATACACTCGAGTGAAAACAGCATGCTAAGATTTCCCTCACAAAGTCAACAGATTCCTAACACATAATGAACAATCAGATGACTCCAGAACTGTCATATGCTCAAGAAATTTACGGCACTCCCTCACGTCCAAAAAGGACCTAAGATTTCCCTACTTGAAAATCCGTTAACAACCATTCAGTTGAGATTTTTTGTTATTCTTATCTATAGTAGATGTTCAAATTGGTGTATATAAATATACAAATTGACCAAGCATATTGCCCAACGCATGTGTAATTTTGCAATGTGCAATATTTACCTGACTCGCCCTCAGCCAGCTTCTCTAACTTGGCACCAACCAAACGCCTCTCGTCTACACCCCCTGCTTTCAACTCATAAATCACCTGGAAAAACACATTATAAACCAAAATATCAATCATTAACGAAAACAACATTCTGAAAATGCAAAACCCACTAATTTCCAACATATCCACAAACCAATCATAATGAGATAGTAAAACATGTTTCTTTTCAAGTTGAGCACACGATAGAGTCATAGAGATTCTAATTTCATTAATTATTTTCCGTAAAGCCCATTTTTAGTGACCAACAGATTGCATAATGTAGTGAAAATATGCTAAATTTAAGAGGGAAAACCAGAACCTCCTGCTTTAATTTCTCCAACAGTTCAAGCAATCTGCCCCGGGTAGCTGCAGGAAACTGCTGAATTGCAGTCCATTCTTTGACTAATTGTGTAGCCATTTATCTCCGCCAATTGAAACAACAAAGAAAACACAATCTATCAAGATACAAAGGGAAATCCCTTGTGAAATTCAAACATAACCATATATTCAGAGAAGAGATAAAGATGCAAACTTTACTGGAAAATTACAGCTGGGCAACCCCTAATCCTCTCTGTGGGACTTTTTTTTTGCTTAATCGTCTTTGATCTACTCCCACCACCATCATCCACCCCTCCTACTCCACCACCTCCATCTCCGAGGTTACCACAACCGGCCTCTCCAGTACTGAAACTGCACCTTGGCATATGTTCTTCCTGTGTCATTGTCCCTCACAGGCATCAAAATTAACAAAAAAATCTTGGATTTTAAAGAGAACCCCAAATACCCTAATGTATATAGAAAAACACGAAAATGAGCCCGACTTGACAGAGAAGAAACTTAGTTATTATAGTGCCGGATAATACGAGTACAGAAATTTTATCCCAGAACACCTCCCGATTTTCCAAAAATCTGATGTGGCAGTGCAAGATTTCAATATTTCCTGACACCACCAACTGCCCTCTTTTACCCACCCGAAAGCAGTTCGGTGATTGCAAAGTACTCAATCAGGCCCTATCTCCTACGCTACGCGTCGACCACACGCCCTAGCATAGCCTTTCCCGCAGGAACACGCATGACGCAACACCCTTCCCCTTTTGACTTTTTCCTTTAAGATTGTTTCAAATTTCGAAATTATTACGTGAACGTTAAACGAAGTCGAAATATTACATCCTTAACACCATTTCGAAGTACTCACGATCTAGTTTGTCGCATTCCTAACCGCGTGGGAAACGGCCAACCATAGCAAAAGTTACTAAGCGTCGAAATAGGTCATTCCAAAATATATAAATATTTTTTTCTTATTTTATCTCAATTTTCGGGGATATCACAGGATGTCAAACGAAATCGAAATCTTGTATTTTTAACACCATTTCGCAGTACTCACAACCTAATTTATTGCATTCCTAACTGTGTGCGAAACGGCCAACCGTAGCAAAAGTTACCACTCGTCGAAATAGGCCGTTCCAAAATATATAAATATTTTTTTTCTTATTTTATCTCAATTTTCGGGGTTATCACGGGATGTCAAACGAAATCGAAATCTCATATTTTTAACACCATTTCGAAGTACTCACGATCTAATTTATTGCATTTTTAACCACGTGCGAAACGGCCAACCGTAGCAAAAGTTGCCACGCGTCGAAATAGATCGTTCCAAAATATATAAATATTTTTTCTTATTTTATCTCAATTTTCGGGGTTATCACGAGATGTCAAACGAAATCGAAATCTCGTATTTTTAACACCATTTCGAAGTACTCACGATCTAATTTATCACATTCTTAAGCGCGTGCAAAACGGTCAATCGTAGCAAAAGTTACCACGCGTCGAAATAGATCGTTCCAAAATATATAAATATTTTTTCTTATTTTATCTCAATTTTCGGGGTTATCACGGGATGTCAAATGAAATCGAAATCTCGTATTTTTAACACCATTTCGAAGTACTCACAGCCTAGTTTATTGTATTCTGAACTGTTTGCGAAATGGGGTTAGTCGTTTCGCACGGGATTAGCCGTTTCGCACAGGATTAGCCGTTTCGCACGCGGTTCAGAATACAATAAACTAGGCTGTGAGTACTTCGAAATGGTGTTAAAAATACGAGATTTCGATTTCATTTGACATCCCGTAATAACCCCGAAAATTGAGATAAAATAAGAAAAAATATTTATATATTTTGGAACGATCTATTTCGACGCGTGGTAACTTTTGCTACGATTGGCCGTTTCGCACGTGGTTAAAAATGCGATAAATTAGATCGTGAGTACTTCAAAATGGTGTTAAAAATATGATATTTCGATTTCGTTTGACATCCCGTGATAACCCCGAAAATTGAGATAAAATAAGAAAAAAATATTTATATATTTTGGAACGGCCTATTTCGACGAGTGACAACTTTTGCTACGGTTAGTCGTTTCGCACGCAGTTAGGAATGCAATAAACTAGGCTGCCGTACTTCGAAATGGTGTTAAAAATACGAGATTTCGATTTCGTTTAACATCCTGTGATAACCCCGAAAATTGAGATAAAATAAGAAAAAAAAACATTTATATATTTTGGAACGACCTATTTTGACGAGTGGTAACTTTTGCTACGGTTGGCCATTTCGCACGCACGCAGTTAGGAATGAAATAAACTAGGTTCTGAGTACTTCGAAATGGTGTTAAAAATATGAGATTTCGATTTCGTTTGACATCCCGTGATATCCCCGAAAATTGAGATAAAATAAGAAAAAAATATTTATATATTTTGGAACGACCTATTTCCACGCTTAGTAACTTTTGCTATGGTTGGTCGTTTCGCACGCGGTTAGGAATGCGACAAACTAGATCATGAGTACTTCGAAATGGTGTTAAGGATGTAATATTTCGACTTCGTTTAACGTTCACGTAATAATTTCGAAATTTGAAACAATCTTAAAGGAAAAAGTCAAAAGGGGAAGGGTGTTGCGTCATGCGTGGGTGGGTGGGTGGGTAAAAGAGGGCGGTTGGTGGTGTCAGGAAATATTGAAATCTTGCACTGCCACATCAGATTTTTTGAAAATTGGTAGGTGTTCTGTGATAAAATTTTTGTACTCGTAGCATTATCCTAAAGTGCCAGACCTTATCTAAAAAACCAAGGCAGTCAAGTGATCAATTTGTACCAGATGTACAAGCTTCGATGCTACTTGCTTCTCCATTACAAGAAGTGGAAACAACATAGCTCAGAGTTCAAGATTGCTTCTCCATTAACCTTCATTTCGTAACGGGGCAAAATCTGCACGAATCTAAGCTCTCAATTGAAGAAGATAGAGATTTGGGGGAAGAAGGGAGGAGAGGCGGAGACAAGAGGAGGAAAAGTGGGGGAGGAAAAGTTCGACCATGCTAGGGGTACATTGAGCTTTGACTTAAAAGGGGGGTGGATTTTTGCAACGTTTACGTTGCTAATATTTGAAAAAAAATTGTGAAAAGTGTTTTTCGCAACGTTTTTTAAACGTTACGGAAGATAAAACTTTCGTAACGTTTAAAAAAATGTTGCAAAAAATAAAAAAGTTTGTAACATTGAAATTTTTTTGTAAAAATGCAACATTAGCAATATTTATTTAAAAAATGTTGCCAAAACTCAATTTTGTTAAGCAATGGCAACATTCACCTATTAGAATGTTGCGATGGACCCTTTTAACAACATTAACTATCGAATGTTGTCTTTTGTGTGTTGCAAATGGTGTTTTTTGGTGTAGTGATTACAACTCGATTAAATCCTAATACAAATCAACTAAAACATGAATTTGACTTAGGAAATTGCTAATTACAAATTTAAACTTAAAAATCTCCCCCTATAGCATTTCCTGACAAAATCATTTATTTCAAAGTCAAAGTCCAATACAATCTACCCAATAGACACTTCCTAAACTTTACTTTAACAATTTGTCAACCTGTTTCCTAAAATACATGAAAACCACAATACCACGTGGAAAGTAAGAAGAATCTGACAATACATAAAATCATATAACTAAATTATAAAACATAAGTAAAACATGTATAATACCAAAACATGCAATACCATGCGAGTTACTAACTTAGAAATAAAGTACATAATTTTGAAATCAATATTGATAAAACACAAAACACAATATCAATAATAAAATTCGAACAGAAATATTCACTCTCCCTAAGTCAAATATCAATTAAAAAATTTCATTTTTTTTAAAAATTCTCCCCCTAACTTATATACTCTACTCCCTGAAATAAATACTAATCTATCCTCCTTTTTGTCAAAAATAAAAAAAGGAAGAAAAAAAGTAATAATTGAAAAAATAGAAAAAATAAGTTAAAAAAAAAATATGTACATGTATAATTATGCAAAAATTATGTAAAACACGTGATAGGAGAATAAAAATTTCCCCTTTTGAGATAAATATTTTTATTTTTCATGAATTTTTTAAAATATCATCATGGACAGTTATTTGCTTACTTATACATGTATAATTCATAAATAGTAAACTTTTCCCACATAACTTATTTAAAACGTATATGGAGTAATGATTACGCCCAAAGAATAATGTGGTAGTCGTAATGTAACTTTGGGGTGTCGTATCCACAAGGAGATGGAAAATGCTCAAAGGATTAAGAAGAGTGAATTATTCTCTTCAATATGTAGTAAAATTCAATATTTGTAATATGAAATTAAAATCAATAATTTGAGGCAGTGAAGCGTCAGAATTCCCTTAGTTGGATTGGATCATTTACATCAATTATTCCATTTTTATAGCACAATTAGAGGCTTTCATCCCAACACTCTAATCGGAAGATATATCGTTTAAACTAATTTAATTCTAACGTGATCCTAAAGGTTAATCTTCCTATTGCAATGTTCGCTCTTGGTTTATCGAAATCAGATTCAAAATTGACTATATCCTAAAGCATAAAGTAGTAAAAAATCATATCAATAAACTTAAATAATTGAGATTAAAACCTAAGTAATTATTTCAATTAATCCATAGAGAGAGTATGACTAATTCTATGACCAATTTAATAAATATTAAGCCAATCTCAAAATTAATTCATGATGAGGAAAATAAACCATTAAATCAATTTAATTTTAATTGTAATTCTAGAATCTAGTTTCTCTATAACACAATTACGCATACATATATTGAAATAAGATTAGAAAAGTGGCTTTATACATCTACCATAAAGTAGTAAACAATCCACCAATTACATTAATGAGATTATAATTCAACAAATATTTCAACTTGTCGATAGAAAAAGCCTGACTGAATCTACGATTAATTTAATAAAAGTTAAACCAATCTCATTACAAATTCATGGAAAGAAACTATAAATTCTAAAGTTGTTCAACAAGAAAATACCAAAATATGTGAATAATAGATGTGAAATCACCAATTCCGAAAGAGTTCCTCCCTAACTTCACCAAAGTTTTAGTTTTTCATGAGTTTTTTGAACAAAAAGAGATGAAAGAATGATGACTAATGAGGAATGGGGCGTTCTGGGACGTTTTGGGGTTTTGGGGTCTTTTAGGGTTGAGAAATTGTGCCACAATAAGTTACCATAAGTGTTTGAGTCGTAGAAGGAAACTTGAAAATTGGACTGTGAAAAAGGCCTGTGCGGGTATGGTATATTTCCTTGTGCATGCGCGTTCATTGGTTTTAGGCTTGGTAAGTAAAATTCATGCCCGTGTGCGTGCGAGAGAATTAGCATGCGTCATGAAGGTTTGTCTCTGAACAACATTCGGTAGTTTGGTCCTAACTTTATCCACATGTATCCGATTGAGCTGATTCAAAATGCGTTAGAAAACTAACGTAAATGGAGATAACTTTACTTCAGATACTATCTTCAAATTCGATTGTTTTCCATGTCAAAAACCGATCTCAATATGAGGTTGGTGCAAAACTCTTCAGCTTAAAAGTTGAAATGTGATAATGTTTTGGCAATGTTTCATCCCTTTGACTCCTTCCTTTATCTAATTGACCACTAAAATTCTCGAATCTTTATCACAAGGTTAGAAACATGTTTAGAGTATTTGCTTTTTAGTCCTTGAGCTTTCACTTTCTTCCATTTTGGTCCATTTTCGCTCTTTTTTTCAATTTTTCACTGTTTTCACCCATTTGCAACCTAAACCAAGATATAGAAGTACTTAGTGCAGTTAGGCATCGAATAATCATAGAAACGCAAACATTAATGAGTGAAAAACGCAACAAATGTGCTATTATCAAGTAAATTATATAAGCTATACATATGTGAAAAGTGTCACTAAATTCCTGTAAGCAAGTCTCAAAACCTTAAATTAATGGGAAACATCATGCAAAAAATCATTGGTGAATGAATGTATTCCTCAAAGTATAAAGTCAAATCCAGTGCTACTATACCATTTTTAAATGAAAAGCGAATAATAAATTTTTCTTTGTGTAACCTTTCTTTTTCCCCCTATAAAAAAGCACACATATATAATTATTTTTATTTTTATTCCTCATATCTTATGTGGAAACCTTTCTCAATTAAGAAACTTAATGACCTCTGTAACGAGTTTTAGGCAGGTAACTCCAAGTTAGATGACCATAGGGCATCAAGTTTTAAGATACGCCACATGTTTAATTGCTCAAGTTAGAAGGCTATGAAAACAAGTATAAGATGTATCTAACTTTTTTTAAAAATATTTCAAATTTTAAATCACTAACATCGTTTTCTTTTGCGGGGAATATACAAGAGTTTATGTCAATCTAGTTAAATGTCATTTCATATTCAAAGTCAATCCACTACACAAATGACCTTCATCCTAAATCTCAAACATGCGATCAAAACCCACTCACAAGAGTCTAATGTGTATAGTATTTGTTGGAAATTTAATTTACCGTACATGAACTTAATTTACCATAAATGAACTTTACTTGTACTTGATAAAAAATAGCATGTCCAATAAAAATAAAAAAATCCTCCATTTTTAAAGTTAATAAAGGGAAAAAAATGAAACTTCCTAATTTACAAGGAACATATGTGTACGCATGAATATAGAAAAATCATGAATAATACAGATGCATGCACCAAAATACCTATTCATTGAGGTACACCAACGCTCTTATCTTCAAGAGCACCATGATCAGATTCATAATTTCTCAAATCACTCTTCTTAACTCAGACTTTCCTGGAAGCATAATTAATCTTAATCAATTGTGTTAACATCTTGATCAAGTTCTGGGCTAGTTCGTTCTAGATGTCTAGTAGGTCTTTGTTCTAAGATATCCTTATTCTTGGAAGTACAAGCAGAACGAGTATTAGAGTTATCATAGCCTAGAATCCCCTATTTCCATCTGGCTTGTTCATCCTTAAATTGTTATCAAGTTTCTTAAAACCACTAGAGAAGGCAAGAAGTTGAGTGTTGGACTTCTCAATACCGCTCATAAAGGTCTTAACCTTAGTCTCCAAGGATTCATTTACAACATTCAACTCACTAAGGCTTCTAGTGAACTTTTAAAAATCCTCATAAGGGTCTTAACCTTAGTCTCTAGGTTCTAATTGACTAGTCTTAACTTACTGGCTTTCAGTACATTCTTGAAGGTTAGATATAAGTTTCTCTCCTCTCTCTAGCTCAAATTCATTAACCTTCTTAAAGGCGTCTCTATTGATCTTTTTAACCTTAAGGCTCTTGTAAAACAGTTGTACATGAGCCTCATCAATATCTTTCTCATGTTCAGATTCTTTTTCAGAGCGGTTACTATGTTCTGCGTCCTCAACCTTCTTACTCTCCTTATCATATTCACTCCTAACCCTAGAAGCACAAGCCATATAATTATGACCCTTAGAATTGGACTTCTCCTTTGATTTTCTGACTTAGACTCGTCATCAGTGAGAGTAGCGTTCATAGCTTTTCCTACAGTTTTCTTATTGTTAGGTATTTATTCCTGAAGTGGCCAAAATATTGATACTTATGCCACCTAACTGACTGATATTTCTTTCTATACATCCTAGTATTAGTCTTTTAATGATCGTCTTTTCTAGACTCACTGGGGGCACCTCTATATCTCTCTTGAGATTTCTTTTTATTTATAATTTGTTTTCGAACTTTCTTAACAAAATAAGCTATATCCTCATTATCAAGGGTCTCGGTATTAGTAGAGTCATATTCTTCTTCCCTAATAGTGTTCGATGCTATAAACTTGTTATTAGGTTGAGATATGCTAAGTTCATATGTTTAGAGAAATCCTACAAGGTTTTCAATCTTAATTGCATGTAGGTCATTGCTATCTTCAATAATATTCACCTTAGGTTTAAATCTTTTAGGTAGAGATCTCATAACTTTTCTCCCAATTTTAGCTTAGGAGATTCGCTCGCTTAAGTTAAAACTAGAGCTGACTATATCATTTATTTCAGCATAGAAATCATCAAAAGACTCATCATCTTTCATCCTAGTTTTCTCAAATTTAGTATTCAACATTTGTAACTTAGAGTTTTTAACAGTTTTGGTTCCCTCATGTGTGGTTTTCCAAGCCTCTGTGCAATCTCACACATTGACACCCGTCTAAACTACTCAGAGGATAAAGCCATAAAAATTGCAAGAATACCTCTTCCATTCCAATTACATTTACCTAGATCATTCTTAGATTGAGTGAAAACCTCTGTAGGGTAACGACACCTGTAACGATGGTAGATAGAGTAGTCCAACCTTTTTGTACACTAACTCAAACCCCTTCATTTATAGACTTAAGGAAGTCTCTCATCCTAACCTTCCAATAAGTGTAATTATTACCATCAAAATATGGGAGAATAGAAAGTGATTGACTCATCTAGACAAATAGGGTCAAGGATTGAGTTTAAAGGCTCTAATACCAATTGATAGTTTCAAATTAATGTTTTATTTAGATCTGCGTGCGGAATTAATAAATTAAAAACAACAAGTCACTTTTAGATTGTTTCTAGATGATTAAGTCAATTAACCAAATTTCAACCTGTACTTGAATACCATAATAAATCAAAAGCAGTAATTAAATAAGAACACCAAAGATGATCATAGAAAAAAACCTTTCGCAAAGGATAAAAAAACTTAGAGTCCAAGCCAGTAAAATCTACTATAGACAAATTGACTTACAATACGATCCAGACTCGACTAACCCTTAGTACTATCTAACCTACTTCTTGTAATCACCAAGACCCTCATGGACTGCGTGCTCTTGTACCAGCTCCCAACCTTTTGGAATTGTCTATCTTTTGTAGATTACCAAGAACTCCTTGTTATTGTCTGGTGTGTCATATCGTAGGCACCCAAAAGTAATACCTTAACCTCTAAAACTAATGTAGTAGTAGAAGTAAGGGTCGATCCCACGAAGAGTGTGTAATTCAATATTTTATGTTTCGTACAATGATTGTGGGGGTTTTTATATGCAAACAATTGTAAATAACACAATCAATAACAATGAAATTTAAATTAATGAAAACAATCAAAAGACCAACCTTAGTCTAAGTCCACATCCACCGTCGGAAATCCACGATTGATCATAGATGCAATAATAATTCAATTCATATTTTGAATATTCATGTTGGAATTGATTCTTATTTCTCCTTAATTTTAGTTAGTTAGAAACCAGCGTTCTAATTAACCCTAATTATTAAATAACCACATACCAACGCTCAAAATTCAATTTAATAACAGTTTTACATAATAGAGAAATCGATGAACTAGATAATACAAACACCAGCGGTTGCATTCAATCTATGTAAACATTCTTCTTAAAATTCAATAACATCTATCGTAGAAAATCATAAAATCCTAGTGCTTCACAAGTTAAATGGATCAAATAATTACAAATTGGATATTTACCTTAGCAGTAGATTGTAACAAATAACAAACTAGTAGGCCTCCTAACAATTAAACATAACAATCATGAAAATAAGTGCAGAAGAATATTCAATACGCAAAATAAGAATTAAACAATAAGAAAAACTATTTAGATCTCACAATATATGGTTTTGAGGCTTCAATTTTCTTCAACTAAGTGTAAAAGTTTAGTTACAATTCATGAATTTAATAGAGAAATAAAGGAGAATGGAGTTTGGAGGCGTTCTCCCCGTTCTAGGGTTTTAAAATATGTATTTATAGTTGTTTTCATAGATGGTTAACTTAAATTAGGAAATCAGAAATTTTTCCCCGATTTGACCTGGCGGGCGCCCATTAGAAAATGGGGTGGCCGCCCAGGCATAAATATTGGCTTTTGTTAATGAAGTGTAGGGTCGGTCGGCCGCCAGACCAACGTAACTGAACAACCTTGAATATTTTGGTTATATCTTCCTTTTTCGATATCTGATTGAGTTGATTCAAGATGCGTTGGAAATCTAACTCAAAGGCCTACAACTTTAATTCAAATACCATCTTCTAATTAGATCATTTGACATTTCAAAAATAGGTCTCAAACTGAGATTGAAAATCCGATGTATAACTTTTCGATTGGAAATTGATGTGTGATCTTACTTTGATGATATTTCACCCATTTGACTTCTTTTTTTATTCAATTGAATTCTAACACTCTCAAATCTTCATCATTTGGTTCGACATAACTTTTGTGTATTTTCACGTTAGTCTTTGAACTTTCATTTCCTTTCACTTTGGTCATTTTTCATCTATTTCTTCCAAATTATGTTATCTCCATTGAATTGCCACCTAAATCAAAATATGTACGTAATGAGTACATTTTGGTATTAATTAATCATACAAGCACATAAAATAAGGAGGGAAAAATATGTCCTACCGAAACTTCGGTTTTCTTCCCCAATTTTCAGCAACTCAGGCGGATACTTTGGAAGTGGATGGTTTGGAATTTTTTCGTTGATCTTTTTGAGTTTTGATCTTGGGTTGAATATAGAATGTTATGATTCAATCAACAAACTATGTGTTAGATGAATTTATGAATCAACAAAGAAGGGGTTGAATCAAGAGAACTATGAATGTGTTGTCTGATCTTCAATAATATGTTCTCAATAATAAAAAATGATTCAACACACTTTGGGACATCCATGGGGGTTGGATATATGTAGTGGATAGTGTTTGAGATGAAAAGGAATTGAAAAATCAGTGTTTTACGCAAACAAGATTTCTAGAACGTGACCTGCCTCTTGAGCACCAGTCTAGCTCTAGGCGGGCAGCAAAGTCGTTGCTTTTACCACTCGAGCCTTGCTGCGTAGTAGGCTAGCATCAAAGAGTTCATTTTGAATTCTACTTCTTGAAGTCCGAATTTTGATCTTCTTGTTATATTTCTTTGACTTCCTTTTAAACTCTATCAACCTCGAACTATTTTCCTACAACTTGGACTCAGTAAAAACCTATTTTGACTTTATTACAACTCGATTAAATCCTAATACAAATCAACTAAAATATGATTTTGACTTAGGAAATTGCCAATTACAAATTTAAACTCAACAATTCCTTTATTTTGAATAAAGTTCTGCTAGTTCCGGAAATTCAGAAACATTTACTCTCGGTTCATCAATTTTGTATTGAAAACAATGTTTAATTCGAATTTCATAGTAATTTCTTTCTTGTAAAGGATTACTCGGGGAACGTTTGCCACCAAGGTCAGCTGATTGATGGCTTATACTGCTTTTCAACAAATAAATCAAGTCGTCAAGTGTTCTCTGCTATTCGAGTTCCTCACCATATTTAGCATTCTCACTTGACCATGCCTCGGATGCTGTCCTGAATGGTATTTTGTCTTCTTGTTCTTCACCAGTCGTTGCAAATAAGAGGCGCCTAGTGTGCGGTGATTGTTAACTTGCTAAAAGCCACACTTTGCCATTTAAATTGTCTACTTATGTTTATTCTGAAACCTTTAGATTTGATTTTTACTGATGTTTGGGGGTCAGCATCTGTATGTTCCACTACAGGTGCTCGATACTATATAAGCTTTTTAGATGATCATTCTAAATTTATTTGGGCATTTCCTATTAAACTCAAATATGATGTTGAAGCCGTCTTTTTATGTTTTCAATCTTATGTGGAAAACGACTTTTGAACGTAAGATCAAGGCCGTGCAATCTAACTAGAGCGGTGAGTATCGTTGCCTCCATAAATATTTCAAGAAAATGGGATTGATCATAGAGTTGTCTGCCTTCATACGCATCAACAAAATGGTTCCATTGAAAGAAGACACAGGCAAATTGTCGAAATTGGGCAAATTGAACATTACAAGGCGAGTTTGGTTGCCAAAGGGTATCACCAACAGAAAGGGTTGGACTATGATGAGATTTTTAGTCCGGTAGTTTAACCAAAAACTTTGCGTTTGGCACTTTCATTGGCTATTACAAATAATTAGCAGATCAGACAAATTGATATTCAAAATGCCTTCCTGTATGGCGTTCTCGAAGAAGAGGTTTTTATGACACAAACACAGGGCTTTGTCATCTGCAATTTTCTCATTACTCGTGTAAATTACAAAAATCCTTGTATGGATTAAAATAGCTCCCGCGTGCCTGGTTTTCTAGGCTCAGAGATAAGTTTAAAGCTCTTGGTTTTACTGGCAGTAGACCAAACTTATTCTTGTTTGTTTGGCACACATCCAACGCCACAGTTTTGATTCTTATCTATATGGATGATATCCTCATTACTGGCTCTGGTCTTTCATTGATTTCAGATCTTATCACTGCCTTACATGTTGATTTTACTGTAAAGGATCTTGGATAGATTTTATATTTTCTAGGTGTAGAGGTCCTTTCTGTTGGGAATTTACTTAATCATGCACAGCGAAAATAAAACAATTTTCAATTCCCACCAAGGATCTGCAATGTGTTTAGATAGAAACAGTGATAAGAATTATACCTTTGATAAATTCTGCAAACTCTTTTACTGATTTTCGAACTCCAATGATCACGATCTGCAATCCAAACTGTCCAATTGTCCAAACTCCAATGGTGATCCACACAGAGAACAAGAATGACGACTAGGGTTTTACTTTTCTTGTGCTAGCAAGAATAATGAAAAATCCATACCATTTTTCAAACCCTAGTAGCCTATTAATATAAGTCCAAATGGACTCGGCCCATCTATTAAATTTAACCCGGTCCAATATTTAATTAATCAAATTAATTAAATTTGGTCCATGAATTAATTAATCCAATTAATTAATTCGGGCCTATTAATAAACAACCCAATTAATTAATTATCCAACACTTGTCAATTAATTCATTGGTAAATCTCATTCTTCTGATTCTCTTTTGTGTGTGACCCATTAGATTCCCGATTACAATGCCTAACGACGGGAATTGTTATTTTGATCTAATCAAAATCGATAAATTAAAACGCCCCTTTTAATTTATCACTAATTCACTTTCGTTGTCCCAGATTGACATCTAGTAATGTGTCCAGTTAATACATGTGACGGGAAATATCACGTAGTATGACAAAGCCAAACTTGTTCGTTTACCGTGAAACTATAATCCTTTCGTCAATATAATCCGATCAATTATGAGATATGGATATGTGTCAATCTCAATTATCGATCATATCTTTTATCCTACTGTTAAGTCAATGTACGTCGAAAACTCTTTTCTGACTTATGAGTTCACCTTGACCAAAGATTTCATTATCAACTTAACTGAATAAAATGCAGATCATAATCTCTTACTATTTAAGAGTGACGAATCCTCTATTGGTCATTCACAACCTTCATATGATTCTTGACATACCCGAACGATGTTGTATTAGCGACCCTTGGCAGAGCAACATCCAACATTACCAAAGTATGACTGTCCTCATATAAGGTACCATGATGACCTCAAGTCAAAGGACCAATTCCACTACCGAACGTTAGAGATTAACCACTAACACTCAGATAGTTATCCATGTGGAATCTCTCAGCGGGTCTCCAATATTTTGTTTTATAACAAAACATCCACGTGTTCATTCAAGTGTCACCACACTTTAGCTTGTGAGATCAGCTACTTACTTCACAACTAAGAATGCCACACGCGATAGTCTATCCGTAATAACAATATCCGTATCTCGTTATTACTTCGACCACGGACGATTTAAGATTCAGTCATATGTAATTTGTATCTCACAATTGATAAGTATATTTTTGTGCACTTATTCAGGGCCATTTTATTAGGTTTTTGTGTCATTTTATTATTTCATTCTACTTAACTTAGGTTACTTTTATCTTATTTCAGCTTTGAACCTGTTTTGAAGCAATTGGAGAACAAAGAAGGTAAATGGGCTAATTGATGAAGTTTCGAGGACCAACATGCATATGGGGGGAAGTCGAAATATTACAATTGAAGTAAATTGGTGAGGAGGACTAAGATGGAGGAAAGAATGAAGAAAAGGGCGAAAAAGAAAAGTGAAGAAAATTTGGCCTGGGCAACCTTCCACCCGTTTAGCCTGGGCGGCCGCCCGGAATGAAAATTTTCAACAGAAGCCGAAAACGTAGCCTGGGCGGCCGCCCCATTTTATACTGGGCGCTAGTCCAGGCCATTCTGAGAAAAAAATTCTGGTTTCCTAATTCGAATACAACTCTTATGGAAACGAATCTTGGGGGTTATTTTAAAACCCTATGGCCGTCCAAAAAGAGGGGAGAGACATTACAACACAGAGATAACCCGAGAATACATCAAGAAGAAGATTTTGGGGCAAGGATTTCACATCAAAACTACAAGAATTCTTGGATTTGAATCAAAATTGTGATTTTGGTGATGTCTTCTCTTACTTTAATTTTGTATTTTCTTATTTTCTCCATGTTAGGCTAGATCTATTCGTGCAAGGAGATCGATGAACCTTGTTATGTAACTTTGGATTTTAGTTTTACAATTATTGACTATTAAAACATGTTTTGAGGTTTGAATGACTTTTATTCACTTATACGTTTCCACAATTATTATGCATGTGATTGTGAGAGTGTAGTAGTCTATTTCATGCATTCGAGAGAAGGGGAATGGACTTGACGAGGTATTTGTCATCGTAAGGTCCGATAGGGAATAGAGATATACCTCTATGCTTTGCGTAAATCTTTAAGTGATCATAAAAATACATGCATTCTTGTGAATTTACATTCGTCATAGAGATATAGTCGGGTGGTTTACATGAATAGGTCCAGCAAGTCTCGAGAGAGATTGTTGGATAGGTTAGGATAATTGATTTGTCAAAATATCAAGCATGTTGTCAATGTTGTAGAGCTAGATTCCAAGGTGAACATTACATGGGGATTCGTAATCCTAGTACTCGTTTGTTATTCATAAGAAACATTCACTTCGCATTTGAACCTTTAATTGCATTTAGTTAGTTGGTAAAATTTAGTTAAGTTGCGTATTTAATCTTTGTTTAGTTACAAATCTTTATATTTATCTCAAACAATTCATAGATTCGGTTAAGGTTTTTGTAATTAGAATTAAATTACATCAATCCTTGTGGGAACGATATTCGGAATTCTCAATTCCACTTTATTACTTGTTAACGAACCGTACACTTGCGGTGATTTAAAACGAACAATTATTTTCGTGAACAACAATCACAACTCCTTGTGATTAACAAATCACCAAGACTTGAATCTACAGATTCTATTATTTAATTTATTAGAATATTAATTCAATTAAATAATAGATATTGCCATACATATGCATTGATTATATATATATATATATATTCAAAGTGTTTATGTCCAAAGTTGATTGGACCTAGGGCATAACACTTACACTTTCGTCCTCAAAAAGTCCCTTTCTAACACAGAAAATATATTGTAGATTTACTACGCAAGTCCAAAATGGACACTGCCAAGCCGTGCAGTAGTCCTAAGGCTACAACCAGTTCACTTATGACTACAGAAGGTCTGCCTTTTCATGATCCAGAGTTATACAGTATACTTAGAAGTCTCCAATATCTTTCCTTTACTCGACCTGATTTAGCTTTTGCTATACACAAGGTGAGTAAATTTATCCATAAGCCTCTTAACATGCATTGGCAAGCTATTAAATGCATCCGGCTTTATTTAAAACATACAATTTTTATGAGATTACTCATATCCAAGTCCAGTAGCTATACTTTTCATGCTTATTCAAATTCAGATTGGGCTGTTGATAGGGATAATCGATGCTATGTTGGAGCTTATTATGTATTTTGGCAACAATTTAATATCATGGAGTTGTAGGAATAAAAAAATAATGTTTACTGTCATAAGATCGTTCATGTTGGATCATCAAGAACTAATTAACCAAAAGCGGAAGCGCACCTGGATCAGACATGATTATCGCAATGATAAGTCCTGCAGTTTCAGTCTTCCAGATCAACACGTTGTTCCTTAGTTTCTCTTTGAAGATGGGAATCAGAATAGAATGAACAGAACGTGTGATTCGGGGACCATAACCGTATATTTATACTGATTGCCCATTGACCTAATCCGGCCCATCATGGAATTAGGAATAGGCCCGGTCTCTACACATATGAGCCCATACTTTAATTAGATGCTTCAAAGCCCAAAATATCGAAACCTTATTAGATCACTTTAAATGGGTCTAACCGAAATTGATGGCCTTTAATTTAATACACAATATTTCACATATAAGCCCACATGTTTGATTAAAAAATCCTTACAATCTCCCACTTGGGCTATATGTGTTACCTTATATTTGTGCATTAAATATAACCTTATGAGTACTCAGAATTTTGCTATCATTACCGAATGCATCCCCAAACAATCCGGTCCATCAATCATATCAACATAGGATCAAAGCGGCTTTCGCTACTTGTATCGTAACTAAATCCATCAATGGTCACGTATATTGACATAACTGAATAACATGGATCAAGCATGGATGTGTAGCATGGAAATTTCATGTGATGTGATCTTAACATGCCTATTTCCAACTGGTCCATCTTAATACCTTAGTGAGATCATTTTCAAAATGAGTTCACAGATAATAAACCAAAAACTTTATAACTGAAAACAACTTTAACCATAAACCATATCCAAAATGAGAGTATATGTGTCTAACATGAAAAGCACAGAAATACAAACTCCCACTGAAACTAGATATCTTCAAGAGATATTACACCCATATGAGCAGTATGCTCACGAAAGACGTTGGGTATCAATCCCTTAGTAAGCGGATCAGCAACCATGGAGTTTGTCCCGATATGCTCTATTGACACCTGTCCACTCTGAACTTTTTCTTTAACAACTAGGAACTTGATCTCTATATGTTTTGACTTCGTCGAGTTCCTGTTGTTATTGGAATACAGTACTGGTGATTTATTATCACAAAATAACTTGAGTAGTCTTTCTATATTATCCACAATGCGCAGCCCAGTGACAAAATCTCGCAGCCATATTCCATGATTTGATGCCTCATAACGTGCTACAAACTCCGCTGCCATGGTGAAGTAGCTATGAGTGTCTGCTTAGCACTCTTCCAGGATATAGCACCTCTAGCAAGCATGAAGATATAGCTTGAAGTGGATCTCCTACTATCTTGGTATCCCGCGAAATCGGAATCAGAATAACCGATGATCTCCAACTGATCCTATTTCCTGTATGTGAGCATGTAGTCCTTTATTCTCTGTAAATACCGCATGACCCGTTTGGCTGCTTTCCAATGATCCATTACCGGGTTACTTAAATATATCCCTAACATCCCAACAATGTACGCTATATCCGGACGCGTACAAACCTAAGCATACATCAGACTCCCTACAGCTGAAGAATAGGGAATCTTCTGCATTTCTTTAATTTTCAAATCATTTTTGGGGCATTGACTTAAACTGAACTTGTCTCCTTTAGCCACAGGGGTGTCACCTGGTTTACAATCTTGCATGACATATCTTTTAAGTACCTTTTCGATATAACTCTTTTGTGATAATCCTAGAATACCCCGAGAACGATCCCGGTGTATCTGAATTCCTAATACAAAAGAGGCGTCACCAAGTTCTTTCATCTCAAAATTCATTGCTAAAAATCTCTTGGTTTCGTGCAGTAAATCTATATCACTGCTGGCAAATAATATGTCATCCACATATAAAACCAAAAAAATATACTTACTTCCACTGAACTTGTGGTATATACAGTCATCTACCAAATTCATCTCAAAATCATACGAGATGATCATTTGATGAAACTTGTAATACCATTGACGAGAGGCCTGTTTGAGTCCATAGATGGATTTCTTTAGTTTACAAACCATTTGCTTTGCATCATCCGACACAAAGTTTTCTGGTTGTACCATATAGATTGTTTTATCAATGCCACCATTGAGAAACGCTATCTTAACATCCATCTGATGTATCTCAAGATCGAAATGCACTACCAATGCCATTATAATCCTGAAAGAGTCTTTCGAAGAAACCGGAGAGAAAGTCTCTTTATAATCGATGCCTTCTTTCTGTGTAAAGCCTTTTGCAACAAGACGAGCCTTATACCTCTCCACATTACCTTTCGAATCCCTCTTAGTTTTAAATATCCATTTGCAACCAATGGGTTTCGCACCTTCAGGCAATGGAACGAGATCACATACGTCATTGTCCTTCATGGACTTTATCTCTTCATTCATGGCATCGAGCCACTTTTAAGAGTTAGAACTTTCTAAGGCTTGATGGAAGTTGATCGTATCATCTTCCACCACTCCAATGTCAACTTCAAGTTCTTGGAGAAATACGATGTAATCATCTGGAACCGCACTTCTCCTCTCTCTAGTGGACCTTTTTAATGGTATTAGTTCTTGAGGCTGTAGAGTTTGTTCTTCTGGAACAAGTTGTAGACTTTCAGAGGGAGATACAAGGACATTGTCTTGATCTGGAGTTGCTTCTTGAACAATGTCAGGAATAGAAACCTGATCCCGATCATTGTCAATGGCAATTAGAGGGATTTCAACATATTCCTCATCGAAGACAAAGTCTGTAACCCTTTCTCCCCCCGCAAACTCAACATACTCAAAGAACCGTGAATTTCCTGTCTCGAAAATTGCCTTAGTTGTGGGATCATAAAACTTGTAACCCCTGGACCTTTCAGAATATACAATAAAATAACAACTGATAGTTCTTTCGTCCAGTTTCTTTTCATTTGGCCTATAGGGCCTTGCCTCAGCTGGACATCCCCAAATGTGTAAGTGCTTCAAATTAGGCATTTTACCCGTCCAAAGCTCATAAGGGGTTTTATTAGTAGCCTTAGTTGGAACTCTGTTGAGTATATACACTGCGGTCTTTAATGCTTCACCCCAGAGTGATTCTGACAAGGTAGAATGAGTAATCATACTCCTCACCATGTCCTTAAGCGTTCTATTTCGTCTTTCAGCAACACCATTCATAGTGGGCGAACCCGGCATAGTGTACTGTGGGATGATACCGCATTCCTCTAGGAATTTAGCAAATGGTCCTGGACGTTGTTCACCTGAACCGTCATATCTGCCATAGTATTCACCACCACGGTCAGATCTGACGCTTTTAATCCTTTTGCCAAGTTGGTTTTCAACTTCAGCTTTATAGTTTTTGAACACGTCCAGTGACTGTGATTTTTCATGAATGAGATATATATAGCCGTATCTTGAAAAGTCATCTATGAACGTTATAAAGTATTGTTGACCATTCCAAGTAGCCGTAGGGAATGGTCCACAAATGTCCGTATGTATAAGTTCTAAGACGTCCGAAGTCCTGTTGGCTTGAAATTTCCTTTTGTTGGTTTGTTTTCCCTTTATATAGTTAAGACACATATCATAATCTGTAAAGTCAAGGGGATCGAGAATTTTGTTAGACACAAGTCTCTCAATTCTCCTCTTGGAGATCTGACCTAATCTCTTGTGCCACAACGAGGTTGAACTCTCACAGGTTAATTTTTGCTTTTCACCTCTAGTACTTATATGCAAGGATTCATTAAAAGAAACAATTGTATCAATCAAATAAAGATTATCATAACTTGATAAAGAACCGGAACCAACCAATTTTGAATCATGAAACAAACTAAATATTCCATTCTCCGAATGAACAAGAATAACTAGATTTGTCCAAAGCAGAAATAGAAGTCAAATTTCGTCGAAAAGACGGTACAATAAATGTCTCATCAAGATCCAAATAAAATCCAGTCTTTAAAAATAATCTAAATTTTCCTATTGCTTCTATTTCCACCGTCTTGCCGTCACCAACATAGATGTATCTTTCACATCACTTGGTTTTCGGCAACTCAGGCAACCCTACATAGATACACTGATGTAAGTTGTTACACCAGAATCTATCCTCCATGTGTATCTAGGTAACGAAGTTAAATTAACCTCAGAGCAAACCAAATTAAGAAGAATACTTCTCTTGCCACGCCATGCGTGATAGTTGGTACAATTCTTCTTCCTATGACCTGCAGCTCCACAGAAAAAACAACCACCCTCAGTTGGTTCCTTATGTTGTTTCTTTTGTGATGTTGTACCCGCAGCTTCCTTATCAGCTTTCCTTTTCTTGTTCCTTTTGTCCTTAGAGGTGGTGGCCAAACGAGCACTTTCTGTCTTGTCATACTTCAATCTTTCCTCTTCCTGGACACAATGTGAGATGAGCTCATTAAGGGAACATGGGTCCTTTTGACAATTATAGCTCACCTTGAATTGACTGAATTGTGCTGGAAGGGATATCAAAACCAAGTGCACTAATAAACCTTCAGATATATCCATCTTGAGTGCCTTTAGTTTTGAAGCAATGTGAGACATTTCCATAATGTACTCCCGCATGTTTCCTTTCCCTTTGTACCTCATTGAGATAAGATTTGCCAAAAGTGTACTAGTTTCAGCCTTTTCATTCTTGGCAAACCTCTTCTCAAGATTCTCAAGAAACCCTTAGCCGTAGTCACCTTATCGGACATAGTGCCCCGAAATGCTTCTGGAATAGCACGCTTCATGACCATCAAGCTTATACAGTTAGATCGTTCCCACTTTTCCATCTCCCTCTTGTCATCAGAGGTACTCTTATCACTAAGTGCAGTAGGTTGATCAACCCGCAAAACAAGATCCAGATCCATGACTCTGAGAACAATCATTACGTTCTCTTACCATGCCCTAAAGTTGGTGCCATTAAGCATTGGAATGGAATTGATGTTAGCGGACATATTAGTAGCAGAACCTGAAACTGAATTAGAGAACGTTTTAAGTTGAAGACCTCACAATCCTTAATATGCAAATATTAATTTCAAATAGTGGTAGGGCCCATCACAAGATACCTAGCACAACATCAATACTTAGTCTTTGGACATAAATATTGACTTGTAAGTGGTACTCTTGTTGTAGTGATCAAACATTGACAATAAAGAAACATGTCAATCATTAAACCTGCCTTTGGACCGATTCATTGATCACACGTTAAACCAAATAATCGCCACATGTTTATCACCACATGTGTATGTACAATTTGGCTAAATACTGACCTTCCTTTGGGCCGATCAAGTATTCGCATGAATAACACACACAAACACCTTTTAATATTCTAAGTAGATCAATTTCCACAAGAGAGGTTGCTTTGGTGACATGTTGCTTCAATTAATTCACTTTCGAATATTATATCTCTCAAAAGAGTCCTTTGTACCAAAATTTGAAAAAAGGAATCACCAATTTTGCATATTTGAGTAATTTTGAAACTTTAGGGACCTTTAAGTTAACAATTCAGAACTCAAGGGATCAAAATTAATTATCCAGAACTTTAGGGGGTCAATAATTAATTATTGGAAGCTTTAGGAGTCAAAAATTAATTATCCAAAACTTTAGGGATCCAAAAATTAATTATTTAAAAATTTAGGTGCCAATTTAAATTAATTACGAACTTTTAGGGGCTTAATTACAAATTTCAAAAATTTAATGGTCCAAATTAATTAATTTTTTAAACCTTAGGTACTGAATTATTAAACCCGGAACTTTAAATGGTCCAATTGAGTGACTTATAACCTCAGGGGCTTAAATAACCAAAGTTACAAACTTAAGGGGTTGAAGCTGTAAATACTAAACCCTAATTTTAAATTGTAAAAAAGGGCCCAAACATTCAAATTTACAACAGAAGCCCCCGCCTCCAAATCACCCAAACCCTAACCCTAAAACAAATTTTTTTTTTTAATAAGGAAGCCGGCGCCGTCCCTTGTAAACCGAACAGCGCTCGCCGCTGCAAGTAGCAGCAACAGCGGCTGCTGCAGCCAACCGTGGCGGCGCCGCCCCAAAAAAATATTTTTTTTTTAGAACCTTAAATCTGAAAAATCCGAAGTTTCGACCAAATAATTTTCAAATCTAACAAAACTAAATCCGGAATTGTTAAATTCGAAAATAATAAAATTATCATAAGAACGAAATTAAAATTTTGATTCTCAATGATTCAACATGAAGAGGCCCTGATACCACTTGTAGGAATAAAACAATAATGTTTACCGTCATAAGATCGTTCATGTTGGATCATCAAGAACTAATTAACCAAAAGCGGAAGCATACCTGGATCAGACATGATTATCGCAATGAATAAGTCCTGCGGTTTCAATCTTCCAGGTCAACACGTTGTTCCTTAGTTTCTCTCTAAAGATGGGAATCATAATAGAATGAACAGAGCCTGTGATCCGGAGACCATAACCGTATATTTATACTGATTGCCCATTGACCTAATCTGGCCCATCATGGAATTAGGAATAGACTCGGTCTCTACACATATGAGCCCATACTTTAATTAGATGCTTCAAAACCCAAAATACCGAAACATTATTAGATCATTTTAAATGGGCTTAACCGAAATTGATAGCCTTTAATGTAATACACAATATTTCACATATAAGCTCATATGTCTGATTAAAAAATCCTTACAGGAGTTGCAAACAATAACCAACAGTTGCTAGGAGTAGTACCGAAATGAAGTATAAGTCGTTAGCCAATGCGCCGTAGAGTTACAATGGCTTAAGTCCCTCATGCGAGAACTACAATTTCCACCAAGACAACTATGATTTTTGTAATGTAACAATATTGGAGCAACCTACTTGTCATCTAATCCCCTTTTTCATTCTCGAACAAAGCACATAGAAATTGAATTCCACTTTGTTCGAGATCAGGTTATTCGTAAGGAGATTGTTGTCCATTTTTTATCAAGTAAAGATTAGCTCACAGATGTCCTGACAAAGCCACTGTCACTCAGTTCGATTCAATTCGAAGGTTCGAGATCTCCCCTTCAGATTGAGGGGGTGTATAGAAGATGAAGTATATAATAGCTCACCTAACAGTTCCACTAAAGTGAAGGATGTCCTGATTTTGTTCCTTAATAATCAATCGTTAAATGTATTTGAAGAAATTTGTAGTACAGAAGTCTATATAAGACCTTATATGTATCACCATTATTATCAACTAAGAGCTCGTTTGAAAGGGATTAAAATCAGATTAAAATTGAAAATATAGCTGTTGGAGTTGACTTTTATTAGACGAGTGGGACCCAATAACGGCTATATTTTCAATTTTAATTGGATTTTAATCCTTCCTAAACAAGCCCTAAATACTCATTCAAAACCTATTGAATATTATCCTCTCTATACATATCTCTCTCTCTCTCAATTTCTACAAGCTACCATATGTTGTGTTTGCAAATCCAACAAAATGTGCTTCACTACCGTGGCTGAAGGGAATTTCGGCTACCTTCCCAAACAGATCGATCTCTTGTCCATATATATAATCAGATTCAACATCGAATACGTGAACAAAGTCAGTAGGTTCAGTTATCGCCATAAATTGGCCATCTGATGAGAATCTTATGGCCCTGGTTGTACCCATTCTTCCTTTAGTACAACAAAGGACTTTGATAGGTTCCTTGTATCCCACAATCTGCAGGTTGTATCCTAGTTTCCTTTAGCCAAAATTTGGCCATTAGGGTGCCCAGTAGAACAAATTGAATAGTCGAGACCTTTAGGTTGTTGAGAACCTGCATATGCAATAGTGAGTGAGCACCAGACTACGTTAAAAACAAGGTATTATGCAAAGGAACTAAATCGTGAAGTGTGACTGACCATTCCCGATTGTGTATTAGCAATCAAAGAGAACTTAATATACAATGGAAGAGCAAGAAGCAAAAAGGGTAAGACAAGCTTTGTAGCTTTTATACCAAGTGTGTGCTTAACTTACTCTTCTCTATACCAAGTGTATGCATAACTTACTCTTCTCTATACATCAACCAACTACGCTTCGGAAAGGCCATACGAAGCACCATACAATTTTCCTCCGAACTATGAGCCAGAAGACAGGCCTTAGAAGTCGGCCAGTATTTTCTACAGGATAGGTCTGGGGCTGCCTAGAAATAGGCAAGATCACTCGCCCCAAGTACCTAGAAATAGGAAAACTTATCCTCCCACTCCAATGCCTAGGAATAGGCAACAAGAGCTTCGCCAATATGAAGGAGAGCAACCAGCTCATTAGGAGGGGCCTCCGGCCCACCCCTCTAAAAATAGGCATGAGAGAAGGGACCAGGCTAGGAACGAAGCAGGACCTTCACAACCACCCCTACAGACCCACCAATGGGAAGATGAGGACCTAGATGAGCTTCAGAGATCCTGCAACCTCGACGATGATGATGATCATTCGCCTTTCTCAGAGACCATAAGGAATGCCCCCATGTTAAACCACTTTACTCTTCCCAAAATCCCAAGTACGATAGGAGGGGTGACCCAGCGAAGCACATTAACAGCTTCAAACTCATACGAATCTGAAGGGAGCCATACCAGCCATGAAATTCAGAGCCTTTCACTTAACCTTAAGTGGAAGAGCAGAAATATGGTATGCGAGGTTGCCGAAAGGAAGCATTCGAAGCTGGCTCGACCTCAAGAAAACTTTCTTGAAGTGCTTTGCGATGAGCAAAGAAGGAGAAAGGCCCATCCAGCAGTTGCAAGATATACGACAACAATAGGGAGTCACTAAAAGGTTTCTTATCCCGCATCACCGATGAAATAACAAATTGCCTTGAGATGAGGATTAGACATGAATTCCCTCTTTTGGAGGGACGTATAGAACAAGGACCCTAATACCTATAACGCTCCTATTAGAAATGATAAGGCTCAAAATCCTCAATGAAGAATTAAGAGATCACAGGAACAGGTTCAGCCAGGGTCTACCCCCTCCTCAAATGCAAAGGGAAAAAGGTCATACTTCCCATTTGATGGATCATCAGACATCACTAAATCACTGACAAAAACTCACTGCAGCGACCCTCAATGCCATACTGACCTTGGCTTATGAGGAGGTCAATCCTACTGCTGAAGCGTATCAACATCATCCTCACCTGAGGTACCCATCAAGGGGACGAGACGCTGAATCTAGAAATAGGGACGAAGCGCCCAATTTTTGCACATGCTACCAATCACATGGCCATCTCACGGAGAACTGTTGGGACGTCACGAGACACTCCCAAAACCAGAAACAGGGAAGATGAAGACACCCTCCAAGAAATGCCCAGACAAGATCACCGTACGGGAATGATGGACAGTGTCGGTCCACTTAGAATAACCCTCCAAGAGGAAGGGAAAATTACACTGAGAGGCCTAGAGAAGGTCAAAGGCAAATACGTAATCCTCCACCTAACAATGAGCAAGAGCCCATCAGAGAAATTGATACAATCATAGGATGCCCACATGTTGAGGGAGAATCCAGGAATTCCCAAAGGAACTATGCCAGAGAGGCAAACGATCCTCCCAAGATAATCTACATAGTTAACCTTTCTTCGAATGGGAAAACGATTCCACCAATTAGGTTTACCCAGGAGGATACAATGGGGCTGTACTATTCGTACTGTAACGCCCTAGTAATAAGAGCTGTCGTAGCCCGCAACGACCTGAAAAAAATGTTGGTAGATAATGGGAGCTCGGTCAACATTATCTTTGGAACCACATTTGAAAAAAAATGAAGATTAATCATGAGCTGACCCTAATGAATTCTCCCTTATACGGCTTTGTGGGAGACAACATCATCCCAAGAAGCAAAATTACTCTAGCAATAGAGATGGAGACCTAACCTCTAATTGCACAACACTTCATGGAGTTCCTAGTGGTTGACAATCGATCTGCATATCATGGTGTACTGGGAAGGCCAGCTCTGAAGAAGCTGTGGGCAGTCACCTCCATTCATCATCTATACATGAAGTTCCCTACTGAAAATGGCATCGCCACAATTCGAGGTGACCAGCGAGGAGCTACAGAATCCTACTCAAATTCCTTAAGGAAAGTGTAGCCAAGGACTGTCAACACCATTGTCACTGACGCTGTCATGAGCGACCTTCCTGAATAAGGGGATGACATCATCATGACCGAGGCTCTTTAAGGAGGAAGCCTCATCGGCACCATATAAACCCCTGAAGAAGGGACAACTGTTGAAGAAGCAGTTTGCTTGGAGGAGCTGGACCCTCGCATCATTGATTGCGAACCTCAAACAGCACATATGGAAGAACTGGAAACCTTCCCAATGGACCTATCGAAACGCCTGCAGGTAGGAAGCAACTTGCCACTGGTTACGAATGAAGAGTTGAAAACTTCTTACTAAAAAATCTTGATGTATTCGCTTGGAAGCACGACGACATGGTGGGCATCGACCCTAAGGTCAGTTGCCATCATTTGAGCATAGACCCGAAGGCAATGGTACATAGAAAAAAACGAAGAGCCCTCAATCCAAAAAGATATGAGGCCCTTAAAGATGAGGTTAAGAAACTTGTTGACAATGGGTTCATACGGGCATCTGTATATCCGAAATGGGTCTCAAACCCAGTTTTGGTGAAGAACCACAATGGGAAGTGGAGAGTGTGCACAGATTTCTCAAATTTGAACCAAGCCTGTCCCAAAGACAGCTTCCCACTACCAAGAATAGATCAGCTTGTGGATTCCACTGTTGGGCATAGACTCCTTAGCTTCATGGATGCCTATTCAGGATACAACCAAATTCCAATGTTTCCAACTGATGAGGAGTACACTTCCTTCATCACATATAAATGACTCTATTGTTATAAGGCTATGCCTTTCGGGTTGAAAAACTCCGGAGCAACCTACAAACGACTTGTTAACAAGATGTTTGTCGACCTCATTGGAAGAACCATGGAGGTCTATGTGGATGACATGCTGGTAAAAAGCCAGTAGGCTGACAACCACATTGCCCACCTTAGTGAAACATTCCAAATTCTACGAAGGTACCAAATGAAGCTCAATCCCTTGAAATGTGCTTTTGGGGTATCATCAGGGAAATTCCTGGGTTACATAGTTAACTAAAGAGGTATCGAACCAAATCCTGAAAAGGTCAAAGCTTTGATTGATATGAGGTAGCCCTAAAACGCTTCATTTCCAAAGCAACGGACAAATACCTACCCTTTTTCAAAATCTTCAAAGGAGGGAACACATTCCAGTGGATAGAGGAATATGAAGTAACCTTACAAGAGCTGAAAAAGCACTTGGGAGACAGGCGTCTCTCCTCTCCAAACCAAAAGATCATGAAGTATTGCACTTGTATCTGGTAGTAACTTTCAAAGCTCTCAGCTCAGTTTTAATTAGAGATGAAAATAACCACCAGCTGCCAGTTTACTGTGTTATTAAGGCACTGCTAGCTGTAGAAACTCGATATCTAGACATGGAAAAGTTGGCCCTTTCCTTGGTAACAACATCCAGGAAATTGAGGCCATATTTCCAGGCAATAGCATCCATGTGTTGAAAAATTACCCCCATCAAAAAAGTGCTTCAGAAGTCATGCGCTTTAGGGAGGTTACTCAAATGGGCTGTGGAGCTTAGTGAGTTTGACATCACTTTCAAACCCAGGGCAGCCATCAAAGGGCAAACCCTAACAGACTTTGTGGTCGAATTTACCCATGTTCCAGAAGTTGAGGAGGAAGTGGAATCTGTCGAAACCCAGGCATGGAACCTTTCGATAGGCGGGTCTTCTGGAGACACAGTTTCTGGAGCAGGGATCATCTTAGTCAGCCCAGAGGGACACAAGCTCACTTATGCTGTAAGGTTCGGCTTCAAGGCCACAAACAATGCAGCAGAATATGAGGCCCTCTTGGCTGGCCTAAGATCGGCAAAAGAAATGTAAGTAAATAGGCTCATTGATAAGTGTATTTTGCACACTTATTTAGGTCACAAAACATGGAAAATTGTTGATGTATATGTTGAAATATGGCTTAATTCGATATAATTGTGTTTGTAGGATTACATTGATGGATGTAATGAAGAGTATGAGAAAATGAACGAAAAATGACCAAAATGGAAGAATATGAAACTTCGAGGACCAAAATGTAATTATTCAAAAGATGACTCAAATGGTGAATCAAGCATGGAATTGAGTGAAGTAACACATTGTGACATCATGTGATGTTAGAAGAAGAAGGAGAAGGAAGCAATACCAAAAGGTGAATAAAACAAACTCGGGGACCAAAGTGAATCAAAGGGAAAATAATTTCTACCATGCAGTCGCATGGTAGAAAGTCCATGCAGTCGCACAAGCTTTTACAGGAGATGAACAGTGAAAATTTTGTATAACCATGCTGTCGCATGAGTTTATACCTTGCAGTCGCATGGTTCAATCTGAGCGCGAAAATTCTGGTTTCCTTATTTGTTCAAACTCTTATGGAAACCAATCTTTTGGCAATTATATAAACTCTTAAGCCATCCTCAAACCCTAGGTAGACCTGGGCGGAGATTTTTGAAGGTTTTCAGAGGGAAAAAGAGGCACAAACAAGAAGAATAACATCACGACGCGAAGATTCAATTCAAGATTATTCGGGGCGATGTCGTTCTTTATCTATTTTTCTTATTTTCTTCTTTCCTCCATACTAGGCTAGACTTATGTGTGCTAGGTGAACTTTGAACCTTGTGATGTGATATTTTAATTCCTAGTTTTACTTTGTTGACATTAAAACGCGTTTTGGATTATTGAATGATTTATATACATCATTTTTTCTCTACAATTATATGCTCAATAATTGTATGAGTGTGGTGGCCTATTTCTGGAATTCGAAAGAAGGGGAATAGACTCGACAATATATAAATCATTGTAGGATCCGATAGGGGATAGAAATATACCGCTATGCTCTATGTGAATCTCTAAGTGTTTACAAAACGTCATGCATTCTTGTATATTGCATTTGTCATAGAAAGATAGTCAAATGGTATGCGATGATAGGTTCAATTCTACTTGAGAGAGATTATTGAATATGTTGTCAATTTTGTAGAACTATAGTTAAAATGGATCATTGCATGGAAATTCGCGAACCTAGTGCGTTTCTTTTCTATGAGCTACTTCAATATGCATTCCATCGTATAATTTGCATTTAGTTCAATTAATTCATCAACTATTGCTTTCATTTAGTTTAGCTACAATTTTGTTACAAAACTCAATCATATTTCACGTTTCGGTTAAGGTCGGAATATGTAAAATCGAACTAGTAAATATCTGTGAGAACGATACTTGGACTCTAAAATCCATTTTATTACTTGAACGATCAGTACACTTACGGTAGTTTTTATTCGAAACATATTTTCGATGAACAAGTTTTTGACGCCATTGCCGGGGATTTATCTTAGTTTGATTTTATTTACTTTGACACTAATTGAAACTTTTATTTTATTTATTTAATTTTATTTTATTGCTTTTATTTTTGGCTAACCCCATATTATTAATCTATCTCGTGTTTGCACTCTCTCCCTATCCTTTTTCAGATAATTGCATGATTCTGACTTGGTAAGGTAATGACACTTTTGCAATGGATAATCTTTACACAGATGATGAAAATATGTTTGGAGGATACCCGAGTTGTTATAATTTCTACGCGATGCATTGTACTGGACAGTTTTTGTCCTCGCACTCTTGTTTCAACGTGCCGAAACTTATGATATTTAGAGAATATTTAAGGTGTCGGAAGCGAGCAATTGATGAAAACCACGAAGAGTACATGCTCGTTGGAGATTTTATACCTAACAATTGGGATGAGGACTTCAACCTGGTAGGAGATGGTCCTCCTCTATTTCCTGAAAAAGTAATTGCAAAATATTTTGAAAAATTGGTCAAGTTGGATGAAGGTGAGATGCTCTTGGGAGATTGCATGTAGTGGGAAGAATTTCGTTATTGGGGGTACAATCCACTTGAAAAGGTCGTCGGGACCGACTTTTCGTTGCCCATGGATTTAGATTGTGAACCAATCATTCCACCCGATGAGAGTTCAACAATTGAAAAAGAGCAAAAACGAGTGAAATTTTAATCAAAATGGAGCTAAACGAGGATGAGGCTATCAATAAGGAGGAAATCAACTCACATTTTCCAACTTTATTGATTGTCCAAAAATTGATTTTGTGATTAAGCCTGACGTGGAGATACAAATCTACATAGTTGAAATTGAGTCAGATGGAATAGACAAGTCCTATTATGTTGAAAATGGCAAGGAAGAGGTGTGGAGATCAAATAAAAAATGGATTAAAGTCAAAAGAAGAAAGATGGACAAAGCATCAAAAGCTTTCTTTAGGTGCCCGTGATCAGCCGTCATATAGTCGAGCTATAGACTATAAACAAGCGCTTGTTGGGAGGCAACTCAACCGTTCTTTTCATTTTTTTCACCTATTTATTTATTCCATCTATGATATTAACTTAGGAACCATGTTTAATTTCTTTAGTTTTGATAATTACAGGTCATCCATCATCTAGTTAGATCACGAAGTTGCCTTTTGAGCAAAAGTAACGTCCACTTCTAGCATATGACACTTCGGCTTCAGTTTTCTTCCTCCGTCTCCACATTCGCATCCCCCATCGATCAGGGGAGTATTCCTCACCCTTTGTTTTTTTATCTTCTGGGAATTTGTCCTTAATTTTATGCGCTGGTAAGTTTGCATTTTATTATTCTTTAAATATTGAGGACAATGTTCTGTATACGTTTGGGGGTGAGACTATGTCAATATGTCATTCATCATGTTACTGTAGTTTTTGTTTTTGTGTGCTTGTGTGGGTTTGACAATTCTGTCGACCGTGATGTTTAATATTGGGCTATATGTGGACTATGAATGATGAAAACTGTGCATTATTAGATTAATCAATACATGTTTATGTGAGACTTGGTTTATTTTGCGCACGACACTCATGCATGCATATTGGGCTAATGATTTGACTTATTACTTAGAAATAATTGAACATAGAGATTATACCCGAAAAACCTCTTTTGTGCTAAACCATGACCAATTTTTAGAATAGTTTAGATGTGATTGAACTGTTGCAAGGCAGCACTGAAATGAGTAGGGGTTTCATGCATGATATTATGTGTGGATTGTCTAAAACCAACAAGGTGAAAACGAAGTGAAAGTTTCAAGTTAGGGTGTAGTTTTAGAAATTGAGTGTCTAAAAGAAAAGGGGCATTGCACTAATCATTGAATAAACAAAGACATCTATTCGAGCATGTATAACTCGAGCGATTAAGCTTGCAAGGGTTTAAAACTGGTGCCCTATGGTCATCTGACTTGGGAGTCATCGGCCTAAAGTTAGCTACAAGAGTTATATAGAAAACAAATGAAAGATGTTATATAAAAGAAAAAGAAAATGAAAATGGTGTCTATCCATTGATAAAGTACATATGTACCCTTATGTATGAAATGCATTGATTAGCCCCAGACACTCGGTTGATAAAACTATATCTCTAATGCGAGGCAACTAGCTCTGTTTAATCTCAATGGTTGAAGAAATCAAAAATAGGAGAACATGTACTTATTAAAGTGTGAAATTGTGATAGCTTGATTCATTCGAACTGAGAGAGGGAAAGAAATAGATATAAATGAGTTCAGCCTTAGAACACACCCCGGGATAATAGAGTGGAAAGAATAAGTTTGGGAGAATGTGCATCTTTCGAACGATGACAGAGAAAAAAAAATTTGACTACATTGGATCGGGTATGAGTAAACCATTATCTTGATATGCAGGTATGAGTTTTCACACACACACATCAAGTTATGCATATGACATGTGGAGATTGATGAGATTTTACACGACAATAGGTGTTCATTTGGTCTCTTGCTAAACTCCAATCCTGAGACATGGCAGATTGTTAAGCTATGTTTTGTGTAGATTAAGCCACATCTTGTTTGAGGACAAACAATAGTTCAAGTTTGGGGGATTTGATAAGTGTGTTTTTCACACTTATTTAGGTCACAAAACATAGAAAATTGTTGATGTATATGTTGAAATATGACTTAATTCGATATAATTGTGTTTGATGGATTACATTGATGGATGTAATGAAGAGTATGAGAAAATGAACGAAAAATGACCAAAATGGAAGAATTTGAAACTTTGAGGACCAAAATGTAATTATTCAAAAGATGACCCGAATGGCGAATCAAGCATAGAATTGAGTTAAGTAACACATTGTGATATCATGTGATGTTAGAAGAAGAAGAAGGAGAATGAAGCAATGCCAAAAGGTGGATGAAACAAACTTGGGGACCAAAGTGAATCAAAGGGAAAATAATTTCTACCATGCAGTCACATGGTAGAAAGTTCATGCAGTCGCACAAGTATCTATAGGAGATGAACAGTGAAAATTCTGTATAACCATGCAGTCGCATGAGTTTATACCATGCAGTCTCATGGTTCAATCTGGGCGCGAAAATTCTGGTTTACTTATTTCGTTCAAACTCTTATTGAAACCAATCTTTTGACAACTATATAAACTCTTAAACTATCCTCAAACCCTAGGTAGACCTGGAAGGAGATTTTTGAAGGTTTTCAGAGAGAAAAAGAGGCACAAATAAGAAGAATAACATCACGACGCGAAGATTCAATTCAAGATTATTCGAAGTGATGTCGTTCTTTATCTATTTTTCTAATTTTCTTCTTTCCTCCATGCTAGGCTAGACTTATGTGTGTTAGGTGAACGATGAACTTTGTGATGTGATATTTTAATTCCTAGTTTTACTTTGTTGACATTAAAATGCGTTTTGAATTATTGAATGATTTATATACATCGCTTTTTCTCTACAATTATATGCTCAATAGTTGTATGAGTGTGGTGGCCCATTCCTGGAATTCGAAAGAAGGGGAATAGACTCGACAATATATAAATCATCGTAGGATCCGATAGGGGATAGAAATATACCGCTATGCTCTATGTGAATCTCTAAGTGTTTACAAAACGTCATGCATTCTTGTATATTGCATTTGTCATAGAAAGATAGTCAAATGGTATGCGAGAATATGTTCAATTCTACTCGAGAGAGATTATTGAATATGTTAGAAACATTAATTTTTCATCAATTCAAACACGTTGCCAATTTTGTAGAACTAGAGTTAAAATGGATCATTGCATGGGAATTCGCGAACCTAGTGCGTTTCTTTTCTATGAGTTACTTCAATATGCATTCCATCGTATAATTTGCATTTAGTTCAATTAATTCATCCACTATTGCTTTCATTTAGTTTAGCTACAATTTAGTTACAAAATTCAACCATATTTCACGTTTCGGTTAAGGTCAGAATAGGTAAAATCGAACTAGTAAATATCTATGAGATCGATACTTGGACTCTAAATCCATTTTATTAATTGAACGATCCGTGCACTTACGGTAGTTTTTATTCGAAACATATGTTCGATGAACACTCATCATTAGTAGTGACTCCCAACTAGTGGTGAGTCAAGTTCATGGTATTTTTTCGGACAAAGACTAGACTATGGTAGCATACTTGAAGTTGGTGATGAGATTCATCCCTTCCTTTGAGAAGTTCGAACTAGTTCAGATTCCATGCTCTAGATATGCTTATGCCGACGCACTTGCAAAACTAGGAAACAATAAAGATTCTGAATTACTCACCGTAGTTCCTATTGAGCACCTCCCCAAACCCTCTACCGATGTAGGTGGGACGATAATGTGGGTAGAAGATACCCCTCTTTGGATGAGGTCCATTATATCCTACCTGAAGGATCAGACCCCCTCTCCGAGGCTAAGAAGCTCAGAAAAGAGTTGCCCACTTCGTCTACCAAGACAAGGTGCTGTACAAACATAGATTCTTACTACCTCTGCTAAGATACATCAGAGGAGAACAAGCAAACTATGTACTCAGGGAAATCCATGAATGGGGTTGTGGCAATCATACAATGGGCTGGTCCCTGGCACAAAAGTGCTTAGGCAGGGATATTGTTGGCCCGCCTTGAAAAAGGATGCGCAACAATTTGTTAAAAGGTGTGACAAATATTAGTGATTTGCCACTATACAAAGACAACATTCGCAAGAGTTGAGTGTAGTCTTCAGTCCCTGGCCATTTTCAAAATGGGGAATTGATCTAATTGGACCTCTTCCCAAAGGGAGATGAAGTTCTAGTTTCGCAATTGTTGCCATTGATTATTTCACAAAATGGGTGGAAGCTGAACCACTGGCCAAGATAACTGAGGCCAATACCTCCAAGTTTGTCTAGAAGAACATCATTTGCAGGTTCAGAATTCCTCATTCGATTGTATCAAACAATAACAAACAATTTGACAACAAGAAAGTCAGGGAGATGTGTGAAGAGTTCGATATTAAGAAGCATTTTTCCTCTTCACATCATCCTCAAGCCAATGGGTAGGTCGAGGATGTGAACAAGACGATTAAATACACCTTAAAGAGAAAATTGGATGCTTCCAAAGGAGCATAGGTTGATGAACTACCACAAGTACTTTGGGCAATCAGGACAACAAGCTGAACTTGCTACGGGGAGACACCATTCTCAATGGCCTATGGGGTTGATGTTATGAGCCTTGTTAAAGTAGGTCTTCCATCTCCCAGGTAAATATACTTCAATGAGATAAGTAATGATGAGATGAGAAGGTGTGGACTGGACCTTCTCGAAGAGAGGAGGGATGATTCCCAGGTCAGACTAGCTATATATCAGAGGAAAATGACCAGATATTACAATTTGAAAGTAAAGAAGAGGTTATTTCGCTTGGACGAACTGGTATTGCGAAGGGTATTCTCACACTCAAAGGAACATGGGTCAGGCACCCTTGGTCCCAACTGGGAGGGCCCTTACTGCATCAGAGAAGAAGTTTGGTCTGGGACCTAGAGAATCAAGGACATGGATGGAAAGGCACAACCTCATCCTTGGAATGTGGAACACTTACGTAAGTATTACCAATGATGTAAGACTTCTTGTACATATGAGTTCGGAATTCAATAATATCTCTTGTTATGTTAAAGCATGAGTTGGGATCTCCCTAAAAAAGGTCCTAAAAGGACCACATCCACATCCATAAAATGAAGCACATGCCTTTATCAACTAAAAAGTTGTTCAAAGAACCTCGACATGCACAAACCAATGAAGTATGAAGTGCTAAAGGACCTCTAACTGTAAACGTCAACGTGCACATGTTCAACATATAAATCATTATCGAAATGCTATGAGTAAGGGTCTGATTTAACTTGAAGCTTATATATGCTTGATCTTACATGTTTAGATTATCCAGTTAAAACAGTTCTGGAATGGTTAAGAGAACTTCAACTAATTTTATTTTTGAAATCTAATGTGGCCAAACTTTGAACTTTGCCGAAGTATATGACTAGTAAAACTTGTAAAATTTTTACAAGATCAATCATGTTATGAAGGCTTATGTTTCATTAAGCCTGACCTTGTTAAACGTTCCCTGATTAGTAGGCTTCAACGTTCGTAAGTTCAGTATTATCAAGCTTCTGATGTTGTTAAGATAATATAACTTTATGATTGATTCAATTACAAATTGTACAAATGATACGTATATCGATACAAAGCAGAAGTGGTAATTGAAAAACAAACACGGTGTTGAATAAAAGTAGTTCATTCATGAGGAAATATGTACATACGTTGGGCCAAAGCCAATACAGTTGAAAGCTAAAAATTTAAAAAAAATACTAAGCCAAAGAGGGTGGGGGGGTTGAGGAGCCACGATAGGTACTATTGCATCAGGGGCCGCTTCTTCAGCAGTATCTTTATCAAGTTCAATAACTTATGCCCCTTCTGCCAGAGTTTGAGGTTCAGACTCCTTCGCCTCGCCCTCAAAAAACTCAGCCCTTAGTTCAGAAGTGTTGACGTCCCAAGTGTTCGCCTTTAGTCATTCAATCATTTCGGTATAAGCATACCTCCTCTAATACTTCCCCGAAACTCTGGTATGCCTCTGTTAGATGGAAGTTGGCTAGAAAGTTCTTTTCAGCCTCCTTACTGGCAAGTTCAGCTTCACTTCGAACCGTCTCCACTTCCTCAATTAGGACAGTCACTTGGGAGGTCAGCTTCCCCACCTCTTCTTTAAGGGCAACCTTCTCCTTATTAGCCCTTTCCAAGGTATCAGCCGCCAGCTTCTGATGGGCGTCAGAAGTCTCCACTTGCTTAGTAAGAGATGCCACCTCGCTCTTCAAAGATTTAATTTCTACAAGGGCAAGGCGAACTTCACTGACTCCTCAGCTTGTTTTTTTTTTCAAGGCATCCACCTCTGCCTTAGCCTTACTAGTGATCTCCTCGGCCTGGGTAGCCTTGTTAGCAAACCCACGATTTTTACTTTGAAGGTTTTTAAAGAGGGCTTCAGCCATTATAGCCATACCAAGCGATCGACACGCCTGGGCCACCATCGTGGCAAAGATATCGACGACGTCGTTCTTTTCAACATAAGACTACCACTTCTCCGTCCAATACTTGTAAAATGTCTCTATGGCAGTTTGGGATTCTGGAGGGAGGAGAGCAAGAGCCTCGGGTTCAAGCTCATCAGTCCTTGTTGCCAGAGCCAATTTTTTCCTCGAACGTTCGGAGGCGGAGGAGTTGTTCGAAGTCCTTGACTTCTTCGCAGTTTCTTGTCCTTGGGGTTCCTCGACAGATGGTCTTTTTTGTCCCCCAGAAGCTGTAGCTATTGATACCGTCAGGAGCTTCTCTCCAGCAGGGACCTAGGAACGAGGTGGTGGGACATCATTGAGTTGCCCACCCCGGTGGTGGACACTCTAAACTTTTTTTTGGAATCCTTCACCATTACCTTTTTGCCTTCATCAGCCAGGGAAGGTCGCCCCTTCTCTTGAGAGCCAGCCTCCTTTCTGACCCTCTCAATCTTGTCCCTCATCTGCTTTCCTCCAGCAGATGATGGCTTCATACCCCGCCCCAAAGTGGATGTGGCGGCAAGTATGGTGGCCATGTCTGGGTAGAGGGCTTCCTCTTGTTAAAGTTCTCTGCAAACCAAAAGATATACCACGTCAGCAAAATATGCGCATGTAATTAAGATATACAACATCATCAAAGTGTGCATGTATATTTTGCTTCTCCTTGCAATTAATCTGAAGTCATCGAAAAAGCGGGTCTATTGGACTAAACTGTCAAAGTCACGGGCGGATGATGATTTTTTGTAAATTTCAGACAGAGTGTCCCAGTCATTTTCCGTAAATTGGAACCATTCGACCGACCCTGGACAACTACAAGAAAATGGTAAGTATCAGACCTCACCAGTTCGAAAATGATAAACATAAGGAATGCACTCACGAGCATCAGAATATGAAGTTGGGACTCTGACGTGGGGAATAAGGTCACCCTCACACTCTTGCCATCTCCGTCTCACCCAAAACCAAGTCTTCTTCCACCCCTTGTTAGAGGTGGGCAAACCTACTATGAAGGGAGAGCATGACCCTAAGGACACAACGAATACCACCCCCTGGAATCCACTTTCCCTAAGGATCTGGTTTGGTAGACTATTTGGAAGACATGCAGAGGCATGTCCTCACCAAGAGATACCTCATTCCAATGGAAGTAGGAGCCTACTAGCTGGGCCCACACATTGGGTACGAGTTGGGTAGGGGTCATCCCATATAGACTAAGGACTGCCCGGAAGAAGGGGTGGATCAGTAAACGGAGTCCTACCTTCAATAAGTACTCACTCATGGCGACGTATCACTGCCTAGGATAACAGATTCGCTCATTCACAGAGGGGAAAAAGAGTTCTATGTTATAGGGGATCCTATATTTCTCCTTGAAGTTGGCTAAGTAGGTCGGATCTATAGAGGTTGGCTAAGTAGGTCGGATCTATAGAGGATCTAATTTTGGCTACCCCCTAAGCTATCTCGTTATCCCCACTGCCATCCTTAAAAATGAGGTACTTTGCCCAGCCTCTAAGCCCTAGCAAGGTCTGAGGTATTGGTTATTCAAAAACCCAACTCGCTAGCTATCTCGTTGACGTTTGCTTGTCCCCCAAATGGTGTGGATGCAGCCATTAGTTCTACGAATTAACTCAAAAGTTTTTGCAAATAAAAAGAAGATTATAATACTCATGAGTTTCTCAAAAAAAATGAGGGAAAAAGGAGGAACACGTAGAAGAATTTCGAGAAGAAAAGCTTAAGAAAGTGGAAAACTTAAGAGAGAAAGATGCAAAGATTCGTGCAAAAGTGGAAGGAGATTCTCTCAAAAGTTTTTGCCTTTTATAGGCAAACCCTCTTAGTCTTGGCTATTGGATCTCGATCTAGGTCATCCAACCATTGATATACAAATCCTAATCTAAGCCCTCTCTCACTCCTAACATTTCGTCTTCTGAAGCTCAAATTAGAACGTCCAGCAAATGCGCCCTTATGCGTCTGAATCCATAAAATGCGTAGAAGACAACCATCATTACGCATTAAATGAAGTGACGGCTACGTGCATTGGAAGTTGTACCGCCTCATCCGCATTTTTTCTTGGAAATGCACCACGACATCAAATCATTGGTGCGCCACAATTAAGGACTCTTCGTGTCTCCAAACAACATTAATAGGCCTTGTAATTATCTATCTGAGGTCCTATGTACTTCGACAACTCATCTACCAACTCTATTAAGTGGATGAACCTCGGTTTAGCGCAAACACTTCGATTATGTGAAGGTACCTCAGATATACCCACTTTCGTGGACTTTCCCAGAATGGTTATATGAGGTGAGGTATTACAAATAAACCAAATCGGATCACACCTATGTATGGTATGCCAAAGGTAGGTATATCCTAAATTCTATCCATAACCAAAATGATTATGCTTAGACTTAGGGGACTATTGTGGTATGATAGAAAACCATACCCTCTATGAAATTTATTTTTATCTTTATTTTTTATTTTCAAGTCCATGCATTACATAAATAATCATGCCTAGACTTAGGGGATTATTGTTACTCCTTGCCTCTGAGGCCCAATGGAAAGAGGCCATGTGGGATAGATAGTCAACAAGGAAGTCAAAAGATGACCAGTAAGTCAAACACACAAAAGAAGCCAACAAGGCTGAGGTCTCTGCACAACATCCGAAGTCTTTGTTCTACAAGTCGAAGTCCTTGCTGCAGCAAACCTCAGACCGAAGTCCTTGTTCTGTAAACTGAAGTACTTGCTGATACATTGCCTAAAGAAACAAAGAAATAAGTTGAAGCCCTCCACTTAGAGAACCACCTCAACGGTTACCATGTCAGCCAAAGTAGTATAAATATGTTCTCCTTGTAATAAGAGAGGGAGAGGTTAGACAATTAACAGTGCTATATTTGAAATATATACATCTGAACGCAAATAAGAAATGGATTATCATTTCATCTATCATTCCACATATTCCTACTTTGTGATTACATAGATTAATTTCGCTTTCAATTAGGTAATCGTTGTTAGTGTGATTGCTTTCGTTCCATCCGCCGAATCTCGAACAATATTGTCTCTCCCCGCAAAGTACCCCCCGCATCCATCATCATCGTGCTACCGTCATCAACCGATAGGAACGCGTCAAAATCGTACTTAACTTGGCCTAAAAATCTCTATATTATACATATTTTGGAGGCGAAGAACATGGCTAACAATGTGGAATCAAGGCGAATTGTATAGGATATTGAAGATTCTTCATCCAGATTCAAGATTCACATCAAGAACGTGGAAAATTCCTAATTCTTCATTATTTCTTCTTTCCGGGTGATGATTTTCCAATTGTTCCTTTGTAATTTAATTTTACATATGTTAGACTAGTTTTTCATTGTATTGGATGAATGTTTGAACCCTATTTTCATTTATTTTAATTCAAGATATCAATTTAGGATTTTTGTGTTATTATTTGATTGATTTTACATACTCATCACACTACTTATTGTTTGATCACCAATTAAGTAGTTAGTTGCTTGTTGTAGTGTAGGAATACTCACAATAAGTTTAGAACGCTATAAAATCAACATGTGTAGTTAGAATTAGGAATAATCTCTTTCACACATGCAATTTTATTGATAATCTAAACCAAATGCGTGACTTTCATATGAATTCGGACTAGGAATAGGATCGTCTCGTGTTAGTCATAGGTTGGTGTATCTTGAGAAAGAACATTTAACATATTAGCTTTATCGATTATCAAAAATTTATGAATTGAATAGAATGATTATTGAAAATTGAAATAAGTGGAAATAGGGGGATATATGAATCCAATACAAGAATTCACATAGATAAAATATCATATTTATTTGCTTTTCTAGAGTAGAATTAGAATAAGTAACAAATAAATAACAATTATATTGATGTCATAATACTTTGAATTTAATAGTAGCTATTGAACTACAAATTAAACCTTATTCCTCGTGGAAATGATACTCTTAACTCACAAATATTATTACTTGTACAACGAACTCGTATGCTTGCGGATTTCACGTGAACAAGTTTTTGGCGCCGTTACCAGGGAATAACAGATTTAATTTTAGTTTAGTAATTTATATTAAATTCGATTTGTATTTTATTTTATTGATTTTTTATTATTGATTTTGGCTACCAACCCCGATCTCTCTTATTTGATATTCTATCCAGGTACCGTTTAGCAATACATATAAGATTCTGACGCGGCATGGTAAAATTTTTTTTGCAATAAATAATCTTGACATGGACGACGAGGAAGAAGATATCTATTGTGAATTATGTTATGGGGTGCATTATACTGGTTACTGCGTGAATACATGTACTGAACCCTTTCAACTCAAGCTCCTGCGGTTTAAACAATATTTAAGATGTTGAAAACTAGCAATTGACACATCTTTTGAAGCCTACATGCCTATGGGCAAGTGTATCCCTTCCGACACGTTTGTGGAATTTGGTCCTTCCATGTTGAACGAGGAGGCAATTGCAAAATACTACACTGATCTTGCCAAGTTAGATGAAAACAAAATGTGTATGGGAGATGGCGTATTCTGGATTGAATTAAAAAGGTGGAGATACAATCCACTCGAAAAATTTGAAAAAGAGTTTACATTGCCCGTGGAATTAAATTGTGAATCTTCCATTCAACCCGATGAGATATCAATTATGGAAGACGAGAACAAAGATGATGAAAGATCAATTACAAAGGAACAAAGTGAAGACGAGGCAATTAATGAAGACAACGTTAACCCACATTCTGTAGACTTCATTGATTGTCCTATCCTTGAATTTGTAATTAAGTCTGAAGAGAAGGAATAAGTCTATTTAGTTGAATTCAAATCGGAGGAGATAGGCATATCATATCACATTGGAGAGGGTGGTGTTAAAATTTGTAGAAGTAATGAAGAGTGGAGCAAAGTCAGAAGAGGCAAATTGAGCAAAGCGTCAAAAGCGTTCTTCAAAATTCCATAATGTCGAAACAACAAAGTCAAGCTAAGGACTTTAAACAAAGCGTTTGTTGGGAGGCAACCCAATACTTCTATCCCTTTAATTTATTCTACTTTTTAGATTTAGAATAATTTAAGATAATGTAGATTAATTTTTTTATTATTTAATTTTAGGGACTCATCATCCATACCCCGTTTCCCCTTAGATCTTCGATATGTTAGTGGCTTATTAGATGTTAGAAGGAAGTAACACTTGTTCCAGTTATTTGATTTTAATGTTTTGTTTCATTGTATTGCACAGGAACATGATGTCGCGTAACACTTAAACCAACCAAGACTAAAGAGATAACGAGAGCAATATGAAGCTAACCATTGGATTACAATTCATATTAGGGGAATCTTTTCTTCATTTTCTTTCCCACCCATTTATATGTGGATTTAGAATTTAAAACATTGAGGACAATGTTTAGTTTAAGTTTGGGGGTGGAAAACATAAGTTTTTATTTTATTTTTTTTTTTTTTTCATTTTTTAATATATTTGTGTCATTCTTATATTTATGTGTTTTTGTGTGATTTTCTTGCATTAGCTTAGAAAAAAAATTGAAATTTAAAAAAAAAAAAAAAAAAAAAAAAATATATATATATATATATATATATATATTTTTTTTTTTATTTTTATTTTTATTTTTTTGGTTTTTTCCTAAATTGATATCTTGAATTAAAATAAATGAAAATAGGGTTCAAACATTCATCCAATACAATGAAAAACTAGTCTAACATATGTAAAATTAAATTACAAAGGAACAATTGGAAAATCATCACCCGGAAAGAAGAAATAATGAAGAATTAGGAATTTTCCACGTTCTTGATGTGAATCTTAAATCCGGATGAAGAATCTTCAATATCCTATGCAATTCGCCTTGATTCCACGTTGTTAGCCATGTTCTTCGCCTTCAAAATATATATAATATATAGATTTTTAGGTTTAGGGAGGTTCTCCATATGTATTCTGTTGTCATCTCTTTATAGGATCCGAAAATTGGTCGAAAATCACGTCCAAATTGGTTTCTAAAAGAGTTCTAATCGAATAAGGAAAGTTGCCTTCGCGCGCGGATTTTTTGTCTCTGCATAGTAGTCTGTATTTTAGTCATAACTTTCTCTTCTGATATCCTATTGATACGATTCAAAGTGAGTTAGAAAGATAATGGAAAGGGCTACAACTTTTATTGAAATAGAGTTTTTCCAATTCGGACGTTTACTATGCGAAAAAAGGGTCTCAATGTTTGACTACAAATCTGGAATATATCTTGGGCGATTGGAAATTGATTTTGATAATACTTTGATCATATTACATTCCTTTTTGAATTCTAATTCCATCCATTTGTCTCCTAGCAATCTTCAAAGTATCTTCTTGAGTATTTGTAATTTGATCCTCGAACTTTAGATTGTACCATTTTTCACTACATTTTGCTTCTTTTCTCCAATTCTTCATCAAATATAAAGTTTTACCTACACAATGCAATATAACATAAATTATGTAAAATTTTGTCAAAAGAACAATAAAATTCTATAGTTTTAAGGCCCGAATAAGTGTAAAAAATACACTTATCATGCCGAAATAGTACTTAACTTGGCTGGAGTGGGCCCGGTATCTGTTGATTCATTTTCAGGGGTCAACAGTATCGTTAATGTTCCTTGTTCTAAAACACATTTGGTTTTTTTTGGGATGGATAACAACTATTTTTTCTTGGTTTTAGTTTCAAGATTTCTGGAGTGTGAAGTTTTATACTATGCGTTGTTTGGATTTTTGTTTATACATTACTTCTTGTTATTTGTTGTTTTGAGTTTTGTTTATGAGCTTTGAATTTTTTATCTGGGTCTCACTTTCAGGGTTTTTGTTTATACATTAGATTTTTAGTTTCCTCTGATTTTTTTTCAGGATTTTTGTTTATAAATACATTTTTGATTTCGTCGGACCATTTAGTTGGACACTGAATGGGTAGACTATAGTTTCTATATTAAAATCTGTGTTGTCTAATATGAACGGACCATTTCGTGTTAGTTTATGAACTTAGTTTATGTTTCAGAAGTCTTTGCTATCTAATAAAGGAATTTGTCATATTCTTAGTTTTCTATGAATTGAATGAGAAATTTATCTTGAGCATAAATTGAGGTTATCATACTTGCAGTTATATTAATCATTGGTTGGAAAAAATAGGGGTATCTACCACAGTTGTCGACAACCTAGGCATCGATTGTCAGACAGTCCAAAAAAAAACTATGACCAAACTTTTTCGAGGGAATTGTAAAAATGATGGAGGTGGAGAAAAAGACGGAGAACATAAGCCACATATTATTGTGTACTAAAGATTAGGGATATTTCGGCTGGGATGATGTCAAGTCATGGAAGAAGAAACCCTTGACATTTGAAGAACAATCTAGTGATGTTTAGGATGGAATAAAATCAACCCATGTTGGGCTGCGTCAAAATCAAGCTAAAGAACCAATTGATGACTTGGTGAAAAGTGCTGCCGAATTAAAATCAAAGAAGAGGATGTGGAGATATCATTCAACATAACTATACGGAAGGGAAAAGAGAAATCAGAAGATAACGGGAAGGGAAAGCGTAAGAAGCAGAATTGATGTTTATGTTTGTGAAACTTATGTTATCGTAGCTATCAATCAAAGTTGTGTTTATGTTTATTTTGAAGCACTGTCCATGGCTCTATGATAGTAACATTTTAGCAAATCTTCACAGTAAGTTATTATCAGAGGTGTCTGAGTTACTTTCCCAGTATATTTTGTTTAGTTAAAACGGGTGCCATGTATGAATTACCTACAGACAGATTCAATAAAGTTCATTGAATAAGCATTGAAATGAATAAATTTGTAAACTAAACAAACAAAATATTACCCTGCTTAGTATCACTTCAAAATTGAAAATGAACAAAAAACCAGATTCACTTCGTTGTCCAATAGATGCTAACTACGTTATAAGCACAACCGAAACTCATGCAAGATAATCTACCCAATAAATATTTTTTTTCATACATTTGAATATTCCAACACAAGTGAAACGAAAAGCAATTGAAATGACATATTACTAATTAGTTTCGAAGTACCCATAATCAAAAACAAAAAGTTCCACTTATAGCACATCAAGAACACATACACAATAATAGATTATGCATCAATTACAAATACAATAATAGGTTCAACATCCCTAGATTCCCACACTGCTTACAAACTTCCTATACCATCCACGCTCTCTTACGTCCCAAAAAGTTGAGCTATTTGAGAAGATGATACATTATGAACTTTGGCCTCCTTAGCATTTGTAGTGTTTACAACATTGTCCTTCGGCCTACTATACCTATTCGAAACTGTGGAATTGACCGGAAACTGTACATGATGCAACAAAAAAATCAATTAAAAAAAATAAATCAAATGATTATTTAATTAAAAGGTAGAGATGTTTACACCTTCTTTCGACCCTTTGATTTCTTTGAATTCGTCTCCAATGGACTTTTTTTGTGCAATTTTTTAAGTGGACCTTTGTTCTTTGCCAGTTTTGGATCCAGAATGTTTAGGCTTTCATCAGTTTGAGCTTCAAATCCATGCGCTCCCAAGTTACTAAATTTTGATTTAGACAATTCGGTTGTCTGGAATTCGATCCACCCCAATAATCTGCTTGGATCATTCTTCATTTGCCGCTACCAAGTCTGCCATCTTGGTAAAAGCAAAATAAAACTGTTCATATCTCAATTGTTTAGCAATGGAAACCAAACCATCCTACGTGGTTGGGACCCGTATGTATGGTCTACTGACATCTCTCCTCCGTCTCCTCAAAACATATTTATCGAGAAGCAATTGCACATCATTCAGAATTAAAATTGAGATCGAGTATTTGCAAATGATACCTCGAAATCCAAACAAATGACAATTGCACTCGAAAGTGTAAATATTTTTTTCTTTATTCATTCACTGATAATGATATCCTCACAGACCTCATACTTCGTTAGCCCTAGGAAGTCTTCCGCAGATAATACTTTACAGTAAACCTTTACTGTGAAGTATTTTTAGAACTCCCTGAATTTTGTGATAGCATACACGTCTTGAAAATGTTTTTCCATATCATACTTAGTAGGACATGGAACCATTTGCGAGAATGATATAAAATCAACTTGAAATTCTGTCTCATCTTTACTTTCAACACCCACTCGCATTGCTCTACAAAAAGTTTTAAAGATGTTTTCGATTGCACGTAGCCATCAAAAAATGCATTCATGCTCTCACTTCGTTGAGTGGTAGACAAACCAACCCAAAATGTAGTTTTCAAGTAGCATGGTACCCAATGACTTCTCTCATTATATAGAGTCCATTCAACCAATCATGATCTTGCAGTTCAAAATGATCAAGCATGTCCAACCAGCCTTCCTCAAATTCCTCACAACTTAGTGTGTCATAGACTAACCCTGGCAATGTGATAACCGAACTTTTTGAGTAACTTCTTTAGTATATGCCACAAGCACCATCTATACTTAGTGTTAGGGAAAACAATTTCAATAGCATTTTGCATTGCTTGATCTTGATCTGTAATGATTCCATTGGGAGCTTGGTCATTCATGCATTCTAGTCATGTCTCAAATATCCAAACAAATGTGTTAGTATCTTCGTTCAAAACCAAATCATAGCCTAGTAGAGTTGAGTGCCCATGGTTATTCACCCCTAAGAACGGAGCGAAATGCATATAGTACTTGTTAGTGAAGTATGTGGTGTCAAAAGTAACGACATCACCAAATTATCTGCCCAAAACACATTTCTCAACGAACCCTTGTCATCCAAGTCCATATTAAAAAAAACCCAAGACTACGTGGTTGTATTTTTGAGAAATATTCTTGTATTGCAACATCATCTTCTTCCCCAAGTTTTAAATGTCGTACTTTGCCGATTGCATTGATACAACCTAGACTTAGATGGGCTTGTTTTATAGTTATGCTCTAAATGCACTATGTTTATTCTAAAGATTCTACATGCATCAGAACACGCAATCAAGCTGGCTTTGAACCCAGTTTCAATTGTTGGTGGAGGATTGATTTTGTCGACCTTCTCGACTACAAGTAAAACTTACATACCGTACGATCCCATCACCCCTATTTTTATTTCATTTTCTAACAGAAAACCCTACTTGATAAATGTATCCCTTATAGAATTCAAATACCTCGACCTCGATCTCGTCTGCAAATTTCATGCTAACCTTAGGCACGATTATCTCATTTTCAACACCCAACATTTCCTCAACCAAACCATCGTTGCCTACAATAAGCAATAACATAGAAGGCAGTACAGACCAACAGAGATGAAAGAGGATGTAAATTGACTAAGTTGAGAAAATTGAGAATTTTAGATGTAAAATCTACTTTACCAAGTTGAGAAATTTGACAAACAATACTCAATCAAACGTATAATTTGACAAACAACAAGACATATTTTGCACGCTTCCAAAACACAAATGCAAATTTGCATCCCAGTTAAGTATCACAGCAAATCTATAGTACCAAGTTGTTTAGTCTAGAAAAGGTACTCGAATAAACAAAGTATACCGTAGTCTGCGTTCTCGTCAACCATGTTTTCGGAAATATTATGCGACTCACCTTCAATATAGGCATCCTTATCTGTATATGCAAAGGAAGAAGAAGGAAAATGACGTGTTAATGTTGTTACATGCTGATTTGATTCGTGAACCATTATATTTCATTATATGAGTGTAGGTTGAAATGAGTGGTTTGTAGAGTATGAATAGGGAAAGTGAAACACGCCTAAGGTCTTCCATTTCAATATTTGATTTTTTTTTTTTTAATTTGACGAGAAATTGACTCCAAAATTTTGTCAAAACAATCGCCAACTAAGCATTTTGGACACCAGTATGGACAGTGTAATGTATGTGTAGCATTATCCTTTGATAAAGTCTCTCTCTCTCTCTCTCTCTCTCTCTCTCTAGTAGTAGTAGTAGTAGTAGTAGTAGAAAAGAAACAAGCTTCAATCCAACAAAAAATGTGATATGCCAATATAAATAAAAAACAATGATGAAACTTTTTTCAATCTGCTCATCAAATTATGAAGAAGAATCAATTTCATCCTTACAAATATTCAGAAGCGTCAATTTTGTCCTCAAATTAACCGGTAGATTCACTTTGGTCATTTACTATTTAGCCCAATAAAATATTCTACATGTCAATTCAAAACTTTTTTCTATTCTTTAACCACACAATTTCCAAAATTCACTATTCAAAACTTTGTTTTGCCAAATAATTGCCATCAAATAAGGACTTATTTGCATCACTTTCCACGCCCAATCTTTTTCTAAATGTGAATTCCATCCTCCACATATTTAGAAGTGTCAATTGGTCCTCTAACTAATTACATTGTCACTTTGGTCCCTAAACTACTTATATGCATCATAATCGTCCCCATCTTTTCTTAAATGTGAATTGCACCCTTGAACTAATCAATAATGTAAATTTAATCCTAAAACTATTACAATAATCAATTTCATCCTCAAACTAATCAGTAATTTAAACTTATTCCTCAAAGTCTCCTACATCATCTATTTCATCCTAAAACTATTTAATAATATAAAATCATTTCTTTAACTATTCAAGATCATCAATTCAATCCTTCAACTTCTTATAATGTTTAATCCACACTTCAACTTTTGAATAATGCTAATACAATCTTTAACTTTTCATTATCCACAATTTCAAACTCAAATCATTTAACAATGTAAAATATATCCTTCAACTTTTCATGATCAACAATTTAATCCTTCAAATTCTTAATAATGATAATGTAATTTTCATACTTCAGGTTTTTAATATCCTTAATTTTTATTCTCAAACTAATTAATAATGGTAAATGCATCCTTCAACTTTTCATGATAATTAATTCACTCCTTTAACTTCTTAATAATGTTAAATCCATTCCTCAAATCATTTAACAATGTAAAATATATCATTAATGACGTAGCGGAAGATTATAGGAAAGATGAAAAACCTCACAAATATGAGATAAACTCACGAAAGTTTTTATTCAATTCAATAATGCCTGCCTCGAAGGGCTTACAATGATTTAAATAGCAAAACCCTAACAAATTTCGGAAAATAAATAATAAAAATAAAAAAAACGATATTTTTCCATAAATGGAAAAATTCGAGATTCTAACTTAAATGAAAACTCTTAATATTCAGGATCGACATCCAACAAACGGAATCCAAATCCGAATTTTATTCAATGAGATATTACCAAAATAAAAATTACCATAAACGGCAAAAACGCGTGATCGAGAGCCTAAACGATGGAATCTGTCCGAAATCCGACGTACGTCATAGCCAAAGGCTATGAGTTGTGATCATTGGCCCGTTTCCACTCAAATTAGACTATTAATTCGTCAAAAACGGACAAACCCAAAGTTATCATGAAATCATTATTTTGCCTTCCGATCCCACTTCATCATAAATTCTAACTCCTTATGCACTTCATCACTTAAGCTTCTAAATAATGTTATATCCGTACACCAACTTCTGAATAATGTTAATTCCATTCTTTAACTTTTCATTATCCTCAATTTCATCCGTGAACTATACTTGATAGTGTTATATCCATCATTCAACTTTTCAAGATCATCAATTTAACCCTTCAACTTCTTAATAATGTTAATTCCAACGTTTAACTTTTCGATATCCTTAGTTTCATCCTCAAACTATTTCATGATATAATTTTTCATCCTTCAACTTTTTGTTATCCTCAATTTCACCCGTCAACTTCTAAATAATATTAAATCTATCCTTGAACTTTTCAATATCCTCAATTTCATCTTTCGACTTTTGAATAATGTTAATGCAATGCTTTTAACTTTTTATTATCCATATTTTCATCCTCAAACTATTCAAAATCGTCCCTTGAACTAATCAATAATATAAATGTCATCCTCAAACTATTCAATAATCATCAATTTCATCCTTGAAATAATGAATAATATAAATTTCATCCTCAAATATTCAAAGATGTATATAAATTTCATCTTCCAACTAATCAATAAATGTAATCCTCAAACATTTCTATATCATCAATTGCATCCTCAAACTGTTCAAAATAATCAATTTCATCCTTGACCTAATCGATGATTTAAATGTCATCCTCAAAATATTCAAAAATGTAAACTTAAACCTCAAACTGTTTAACATCATCAATTTCATCCTTGAACAAATCAAGATCATCAATTTCATCCTCAAACTTTTCTACTTCTTCAATTTCATTCTCAAATTATTTGATAACATAATATTAATCCTCAATCTTTTTAACACCATCAATTTCTAAACTAGATCAATGACACTCTACCTAGTTGCCTTAACCATATTGCATATTTGACTTTAGTTAGCCTCTTCCACTTTTTATTTTTGGTGCATACTGTCATAACTCATCTTTTTAAGTCAAAATTCAAACATTGACTTGTCAAAGTCTTAGTCAAATAAGGACTTAGATGGAATAAATTATTTTATTTGGGGTTATTTTACAAATTGACAATATTTGAAGGTTTAAGGTGGATAAAAAATTAATTTTGGGGGTTTACTTATATATTATTAGAAGTAAAATGGTTAGATTTTATATCCAATGGAAGTTAAGGACTACATGTATGTTAAATTGAAGAAGAGGGGCTTCCTTTGCAATTGTTGGTATGAGTGGATTTCAAGTGGCAATTATATAACCATAACCATTTTCATTTTTCAAGAGATACATACACGCAGAGAAAAATGGGCAGAGAGAAGAAAAATAGAAAAAGAAGGGAAGAAAAGGGAAAAAGGAAGAAAGAAAAGAGAAGGGAAAGAGAGAGAGAGAGAAGAAAGAAGGTAAAGAGGTATGTTAATTTAATTTTTAGGGTTTATGACAATTTGTTTATATTCAAAGTTTACTAAGAATTAGGTGTTATTTATATGTATTTGAGGTTGTAAATAGGAATATAGCAAATAAATGTGTATTAGGGAATTAATGCTGAAGAAAGTGGAATTGTGAATGGGTTTATGTGATAAAGACGTATTATTTGATTTTCTTGTGATTATGTAATGTTAAACTAGGGCTAGACATGATCCGACTCAGTAATCAAACCGAACCAAAATTTTTGGGTATTTAATAAATGGAACCGTCGGGTCCAAATATAATTATGGAACCGTTCTGGTTCGGTTCCATTCGGTTCGGTTCGGTTCGGTTCGGTTGTATTCTGTTCCGTACTATAATTAAATTTTTTAACAGATTTCTAATGGTCAATGATTGGTGGTCGTGGTTGGAGGTCGCAGCTTCGATTGAAATTGGAGAAGGGAAGTCGGACTCGGCTATTTCGATTTGGGCATGTAGATATAGGTTTTCAATTTATCAAATGATTTTGGGCCAGTGACTTAGTGGTTTTCGAATGAAAGTGTGAAATTAGAAAGAGAAGAATAAAAAATAAAAAATGCATAGATCTTGGGCTAAGAATGAAATTAATAATAGGACCAAAAAATTAAATCAAAAAATTGAATTTGGAAATTGGGTTGGGCTAGCTAGGCATGAATTTGACTTGGGATTTAGAACATTAATCACTAAATTAGTTAGTTTGCTAATTTGTTTAGAAAAAATTAAAAATATTAATTAATTCAATATAAATAATTAAAAATTTATTTAAATTCGGTTCTTATTCGATTTTGAGTCTAGAACCGAGACCCGAACCAAACCCGTCAGTTCTCGATTCAGATACCCATTCGGGTATTTAACTTATGAAGAACCGCTCGATTCGATTAGTTCGGTTCGGGTCCGATTCGGTTTGAAAGTTTTGTCCAGCCCTATGTTAAACATTAAATTTAAGGAATTGAGATTGATTTCTCAATTGTTAAGCAATTATTATAAGCACTTTGAGAAAAAATCCTACAAAGGTGCTATTTTTGAAATTATTCCAAGAAGGTGCTACTTCTGTCAATGGTTTCGATAATAATTTTTCAATATGCAGAAACAGGAGCCAGGATTCAATACTATGAGAGTTTAGTGTTGTTTTCCTCAAATATTTGATTTTCAGATTTTAAAGATTTGAAAGAAGGTATGTGATAAATATTGAAATTTAGTTATTGGATTAAATTATATATGGAGGTTGTATATGTGTAAAATAGTGATTTTATGAAAGTATAGTGATTTAATGGATTTGGTCATGTGTGGTGATTTGTCGGTAAATAAATTTAAGAGAGGAAAAGTTGTGGAAATAGATATGCAAGAATAAATATAGAAGTTAAAAAATTAAGTGGTGGATTTATATTAATTTAATTGTCAGGTTTTAATTTGAGTAATTATACAGTATTGCAGGTAGTGACGTGAAAGTTTGAAAATGCTTGTCAATATAACCAGATCGTTATCCATAGATCAGTGAGTGTAAAATCTTATTTTTCAGAAATAAATATTTATTAAATTTATACTATATCAGAAAGTTAATTATTTCATATATTTGATTTGACAACATGATTTTCAGAATCAAACGAATTTTATATTTAGTTCTTTTAAAGTTAAATTCAGTTCATTTAAATCATTTCTCTAACATATTATATTCATATTATATGTTTCAACATATCTAAAATCATTTTAAAAATCACTAGAAAGTACCTATGTGATTTTACCCAATCTGCTCTGGTGTGAATATGTTTCCACAGTGTATGACTTCATATGATTATTTTACTCGATCTGCACTGGTGTGAATGTGTTTTCACAGTGTATGATCAGTTATGGTGATTTTAGCCGCTCTGCACTGATGTGAATGTGTTTCTACAGTGTATGACCAGATTATCAGATGTCTTTGAGACCCACTCTCGTACACACATAGACTTTGGGCCGTGTAGTAGGATGATTAGCCTTTGGGGAAGCTCTGTGTATGTATGACCAAATTATCATATTTGAATTACTTTGCCTTGTACATCGAGATTACTCTACAAATGAATAAGGCTATTCATTAGGTACTTATTGATGTGTATATCATATTATATTTATTTAGTTGTAGATTCATAGATTTTCACATATTAGATAATAGTTCATTTCAAATTATATAATTCAGCTTATTCGATACATAAATACAATTTTAACTTACAGAAATGATAGCTTTACACAGATTTCTGTTGATACCAGACCTATACTCGACATATTTTACGGTTGGTTATTCAGAATAAAGAGTAAGAATTTTATGATTTTAACATGTTTCAGTTTTAAAAGAAATTATCAGAATTTAAAATTTCTGAAAGCTGTAAGAAAATAAATCAGATTTTTCAGTAAATATGTACAAATGGAAAAATTATATATATTTGCAAATTATTCGCTCACAGAATTACAAGCTCATATATTTTGTCACATTTTTCTTTATCACATAGTAGCTGAGTTGAACAGCATTGGAGACTGTCGATCCATCGATTTGAGCCACGCATTGTCATTAGTTGTAATACTCATTTTGTTAGTCTATTTAGCTCATATTTCTTTTGGGATCCACGTATATTTTACCAGAGAAGTTAATTTGTAAATCCATATCATGGGCTCGCTGCATATTGGGTATTCTGAGTACATTATGAGACTTTGATGGTAAATAATAGTAAATGTTATTTGGAATAGTTTGAGTTTTAAGGGGAATAGTTTGAGTTTTAAGGGGCTGGTGTACCATGTTTTAAGTTATATGTACGTATTTGAGGTAATTGATTATATTTTAGGTGATTTTAGTCCATATTAAAAGAGGAACTTTGTCAAAATTTTTATAAAGATATGTCATAGTCAAAGCAGGTTAGTGTTGTGTTGGTGGTAAGTCTGACATTCAACTGGTATTTATGATCGGCGCACGACATGTGTCGGGTCTATTAAGATGATCTGGATGGGTCGTGTCACATACAGTAACGTTAATTAATAATTATGAAATGAAGGTTGATAGTGGAGGCTGCTGCCTTCCCATATAATCAACACGCGCACAGACTTTCATTAATGGAAACACGTGCCTTGTTCGACAAAATATGGGCTTCGACACATGTTAAGCACCAACATCATGTCTTTCTCCACTTTGCTAACTCAATTTAGTGCACACGACATGTCATTACGATAACCACTGAGGTAACTGCACTCAAAAATCACTTAAAATAAGTAACAGGATAGTGAAACTTAACCACTTTCAATAGAAAAATATGGACACTTTTTTCTCAAGACTGGATAATTCTAAAGAAATATTTATTTATTTAATCTTATTCTAATGAATCTTCAAGCATAAATTTTCGTGAATCACCATTTGCCTCGAGTAGAATGATTACATTGCAAGTGAACAAATTTCAGATTACGAGTTCCCGAAATGAGTTTAGGGCAAAGGCAACACCTTTCTATCTGAGATTTGACCACGACGATCTAGTAGAAAATGAAAACAAGTCCATTTTTATGGTACGGAAGGAATATCTTTTAATTCACATGCAGACAATCTAATCCATAGAGCTTTCATTAAATTTTCAGAAAATAGAAAGCAGGATAGGTGTAAAGCCTTTACTTCAAATCATGCGTATGATTTAGGTTTATTTCTATCTTAAAGTTACCTGTGTGTTACTAAACTTAAAAGTCACCTTATTCCACCAAGAAACAGTACTGTCAGAAATTTCTAAACCATGGAAGAGCTCATATTGCGAAAGAGCATTTCTTTGTCCACTGTAATTGAAAAATGCATCTTCTTTATTTTGATATGCATGGTGAATTGTAGCCCTCCAGAAGATCCTGTGAAGTGTACAGTCAATAACTCTAATTGCACCATTACCAATACCTATGGTGCATTCCCCGACAGAAGCATATGTCGCGCGGCAAAGGTTGTCTATCCTACGACAGAAGAAGAGCTTATATTGGCAGTTGCAAATGCGACGATGGCCAAGACAAAAATGAAAGTAGCAACTCGCACCTCACATAGTATGTTGGGAATTTACTTAACATGCACAGCGGAAATTAAACAATTTTCAATTCCCAAACGAGGATCTGCAATGTGTTTAGATAGAAACTGTGATGAGAATGATACCTTTGATGAATTCCACAAACTCTTTTGCTTTTTCTTGAACTCCAATGATCACGATCTGCAATCCAAGCTGTCCAATTGTCCAGCCTCCAATGGTGATCCACACAGAGAATAAGAATGACGGCTAGGGTTTCTTTTCTTGTGCTAGCAAGAATAATAAAATTCTCTACTGTTTTTCAAACCCTAACAGCTTATTAATATAAGTCCAGATGGGCTCGGCCCATCTATTAAACTTAACCCGGTCCAAGATTTAATTAATCAAATTAATTAAATCTGGTCCATGAATTAATTAATCCAATTAATTAATTCGGGCCTATTAATAAACAACCCAATTAATTAATTATCCAACACTTGTCAATTAATTAATTGGTAAATCTCATTCTTCTGATTCTCTTTTGTGTGTGACCCATTAGGTTCCCGATCACGATACCGAACGACGTGAATTATTATTTTGATCTAATCAAAATCAATAAATTAAAACGCCCCTTTTAATTTATCACTAATTCATTTTCGTTGTCCCAGATTGACATCTAGCAATGTATCAGGGCAATACATGTGACGGGAAATATCACGTAGCATGACAAAACCAAACTTGTTCGTTTACCGTGAAGCTATAATCCTTTCGTCAATATGATCCGATCAATTATGAGATATGGATATGTGTCAATCTCAATTATCGATCATATCTTTTATCCCACTGTTAAGTCAATGTACGTCGAAAACTCTTTTCCGACTTATGAGTTCACATTGGCCAAGGATTTCATTATCAACTTAACTGGATAAAATGTAGATCATAATCTCTTACTATCTAAGAGTGACGAATCCTCTATTGATCATTCACAACCTTCATATGATTCTTGACATACCCGAACGATACTGTATTAGCGACCCTTGACAGAGCAACATCCAACATCACCAAAGTATGACTGCCCTCATATAAGGTACTATGATGACCTCAAGTCAAAGGACCAATTCCACTACCGAACGTTAGAGATTAACCACTAACACTTAGATAGTTATCCATGTGGAATCTCTCAGCGGGTCTCCAATGTTTTGTTCTATAACAAAACATCCACGTGTTCATTCAAGTGTCACCACACTTTAGCTTGTGAGATCAGCTACTTACTTTACAAGTAAGAATACCACACGCGATAGTCTATCCGTAATAACGATATCCGTATCTCGTTATTACCTCGACCACGGACGATTTAAGATTCACTCATATGTAATTTGTATCTCACAATCACAACTCCTTGTGATTAACAAATCACCAAGACTTGAATCTACGGATTCTATCATTTAATTTATTAGAATATTAATTCAATTAAATAATAGATATTGCCATATATATGCATTGATTATATATATTCAAAGTGTTTATGTCCAAAGTTGATTGGACCTAGGGCATAACACTTACATAGTATTCCTAAGTTGGTCTGTCCCGAAGGCAATAATGGACTTCTGATAAGCACCAAGTACCTGAATCGAACGTTAGACGTTAATGTCTCGAGCATGACGATGACTGTTGAGAGTGGGATGACACTCAGGCAGCTGATCAATGAGGCTGCAAAGACGAAACTGGCTTTGCCTTACGCACCATATTGGTGGGGTCTGACCATCGGTGGAATGATGGGAACAGGTACTATTAGAAAGGGATCAGTTGTTTACTTCAATTTTTTAATTAAGTGAATGCATTTTTTCCATCAAAGCCTCTGACATATGCATAATCTTTCATAGATGAGAGACGGGCGAGACTTGAACCTAAGTTTTTTGTTACAATCACCTAGCTTCAAATGTTAGCGAGATAACTTAAATTTTGCCTTCTACAGGTGCACACGGTAGCTCTTTATGGGGTTTGGGGAGTCAAGTTCATGACTATGTAATTCGACTTCGGATTGTGACTCCAGCTACAGCTGAAGAGGGTTATGCAAAGGTCCGGACACTTGAGATTGGAAGCCCTGAGCTCGATGCAGCTAAAGTGTCGCTAGGAGTTCTTGGGGTTATTTCGCAGGTACATTTATGTTAAATTTGGTTAATTAATCCATAATTCCCTCGCAATTTTTAGGATCCGAAATTCGGCTATCAAGAGTAACAGCAAGTGTGCATTTAAAAAAAATAAAATGGTTATCGTCTTTATATCTCGTGCATATATATAAATTATTGGCATGGACATGTGACCAAGGTTGAACCAACTCGTCTAAAAACTTAATGTATTAGATAAGGAACATATTTATTTTTTTAAATTTAGTGTTTCACACTCTTCCTCGACAAAAATTCAAGGTGACGTTGAAATTGCAACCACTATTCAAACGCTCTATTACATATGTAAGAAAGAATGATTCCGACCTTGGGGAGCAAGCGGTCAGCTTCGGGAGGCAGCACGAATATGCAGACTTCATATGGTATCCGAGTCAAAAACGAGTTGCGTACCGAATTGATGATCGAGTCCCCTCCAACACGTCCGGGAACGGTCTCCTTGATTTTCCAGGTTTTCGTTCTATGGCTTCACTAGTTCTATCAAGTTTAAGAACTACAGGTGGGTATAAATTATATACTTATTAGCAGTTTCCATTAATTCTTGAGGTTTCCTTTAATTAATTTGGTGGTTGCCTGTTCACTAACAGAGGAAACTGAAGAATCCCTGGGTGATGCTAATGGAAAATGCATAAATGGCAAATTGACTACTTCCACTTTGAAAACGGTGGCCTATGGGTTGACAAATCATGGTAAATATTTATTTTCTGCCAATGCTATTATAATCAAGTCTAATTCGATTGTACAAAAACTCTAGAACGATTCCAAAAATCCAAAAATTCAAAAAAGTTTCTTCTTTTAAGTTTTTAACAAATTTAAACTTTTATAGGTAGAAAAAAAATGTGAATTATGTATAAGAGTATTTTTAAATTGAAAACCGAATTTGTTAAATAAACTAGTCCAAAACTCATTCTTCCCAAAAACCTCTTTTTAATGGTTGTCAAATAGGGGTTTGCTATTTTTTCAAAAAACGTTTTCACATACGCATATCAAGTTTAGTGGTGTTTTCCATTTATGTGAAACTTGGAAACACGATTAATCTAAATTTATCGAAAAATTATGCGATTTTAACAGGAATTTTGTTCACGGGCTATCCTGTGGTGGGATATCACAATCGGCTCCAAGCATCAGGGACCTGCCTGGACAGCCTCGAGGATTTGACAATCTCTGCATGTCCATGGGATCATCGTGTCAAAGGTCTATTTTTTCACCAAACTACGTTTAGCATTTCCTTGTCCAAAGTGAAAAACTTCATTGAAGATGTACAGAAGCTAGTAGCCCTTGAACCTAAGTCCATGTGTGGCTTGGATATATACAATGGAATACTAATGAGATATGTTACTACTTCCACGGCATTCTTGGGAAAACAAGAAGATGCGTTGGATTTTGACATCACATACTACAGAAGCAAGGATCCAATGAGGCCTAGACTATATGAAGACATTTTGGAAGAAATAGAGCAGATTGCAATCTTCAAGTATGGAGCCTTGCCACACTGGGGAAAGAATCGGAACGTGGCATTTGATGGGGTGATCAAGAAATTCAAAAATGCGAGTGAATTTCTCAAGGTTAAAAACAAATATGATCCACAGGGGTTGTTTTCCAACAGTTGGACAGATCAAATTCTTGGATTAAAAGGAAAGGTGACTATTGAAAAAGAGGGATGTGCTTTGGAAGGCTTGTGTATATGCTCTCAAGACATTCATTGTGCCCCCAAGAAGAACTATTTTTGTCGGCCGGGCAAAGTTTATCGCGATGCAAAAGTTTGTACAAAGGTTGTTACTAACAAAAAATCTACGGCACAAGTTTCTTCTTAGGGAAAAGGAATTTCAGTTTCACATAGTAACTACTGGGGACAGAAGTTAATCAAAATAAAGTTTTCTGGCAAGTTTTCCATAAAATAAATGCAATTCCCAAGTCTGATCTTTTGTGTGGATTATCTAGTGATTTTAAGATTTAATTGGCTTTTGATTTTGTGAATGTAGTATTTTGATGATACACTCTCAAAATAATATATAAAAATTTGTGTCAATGCATATGATACTTTGATAATTAGGAGAGATGCTAAATTGTTTCGAGGTTTATAAAATGGTTCATGAGTATTTGTGTTTATTTTGAGTAACTTAGTGTTTCTCTTGATGTGGCGACTTTTTCAAAGATTTGTACATGTTAAAATTCCTCCCCTAGCCTAAAGAGGCACCACCTTTTGGAAGGCCACAACAAAAACTCTCTCTCTCTCTCTCTCTCTCTCTCTCTCTCTCTCTCTCTCTCTCTCTCTCTCTCATATTTGAAAAGTATTTATAAACGATGTAAATTATAAATAGATAGATAGATATTAGTCGTTAATAAATATATAGTATTTCTGGATCCCCAAAATGTATAAATAAAAAATGATTGAGTGTTTTTATATAATTTATAATAATGAGCCGAACATAGGTACATTGGGTATGTCTTAATTAAATATCAAATTTGGCATAACTAACTTCTTAATTCTATATCTATAATATATTAAATATCCAATCAAGTGAGAATAATTTTTTGGACGATTCTAATCCTACTATAATTTAATTATTTGAATAGTACCTTACTTTTCATTTTTCAATATGTATTTAATTTATTAATCATTTGAATAATAGTATCATTAATTATTTTGTAAACTATTTAGTTATGATTAATGTACATTTGACACATTTATTATTTTACTTTTCATTTTTCAATATATATTTAATTTATTTAACCATATTTGACATATTCATTACATTTTTGTTTTTCAGTATTATTTGATTTACTTAATCATTTGAACAATATTATCATTAATTATTTTCTCAACTATTTAGGTATGATCAATGTACATTTGACACATTGATTTTACATGATTGGATAGTGAATTTAATTCATTAAAAAAATTTGGAACAAAAAAATTAATATTTTTAGAGTTTTCTTTCAATTGATTTATTCAATGAATGTTAAAATACAGAGTATCAATTGATAAATTCAATGCATATTAAGTGAATATGAAGAAATGATGGTATTCGTTGGATATTCAATTCAAATCAAAAGGATAAATGAAGAACTATTTTAATTGATTTCTTCAACTATTTAAATTGTTTTCACAAATTGATTTTATTTCATTTAAATCAAAAGTTCAATTCACATAAACAATTTAGATTAATCATATTTTTATATTCTCACATCTTCAAACATTATTTTTATAATACCTAATATTTTAGAATATGTACAATTTATGTTCAACTATGACTAATACATATAAGGTGGATAAAGGGATTATTTCCCAAACGGTCACTGAAGTTACGCAAAAATAAAAAAACGGTCACTAAAGTTTAAAACTTGTAGAAATGGTCACTGAAGTTTCACGTGATTTCAAAAACGGTCGTTGAACTTAGTTTTAGAACTATTATGTTTTAATTCAAACCTAAAGCACCAAAACACGTGGACATAGAAGTTGGAGGACCTCAAGTGCAAAATTCAACTTAAAATCTCCCCAAACCCAGACCACCACTTTTCACGCCCTATTCCACCACATTTCGGCCACCAAAACCATCGAACCAACACACCATCTTGAAAGTCTCGCTTCCCTCTCTGCAACCTACCCAAGAACCGCCTGTACCTCTGACTGTGGTGGCCAGAATTTTGTCCCAAAGTGGGCCTCTAACAACAAGCAGTTTTGTGATGTGTGAGAGACCCAATTTTGGACGAAATTCACTTTTCGTCCACCAAAACCACCAGACCAACACACCACCTTGAAGCCCTCGCTTCCCTCTACATAACCCACCTAAGAATCATCCCTAAATCCTCCGGAAAGTGGCCGAAATTTTGTCCCAAAATGGGCCGTTCGCATAACAAAAACTACCAGCCGCCACTTTGGAACGAAATTTCAACCACTTTTCGGTGGATTTAGGAGCCATTCTTGGGTGGGTTACGTAGAAGACAGCGAGGGTTTCAAGATGGTGTGTTGGTCCGGTGGTTTTGGTGGCAGGAAAGTGGTGAAATTCGGTCCCAAAGTGGTTGTACGAGCACGCCACTTTGGGACGAAATTTCGGCCATTTTTCGGCAGATTTAGGAGCGATTCTTGGGTGGGTTGCGTAGAGGACAGCGAAGGCTTCAAGGTCGTGTGTTGGTCTGGTGGTTTTGATGGATGGAAAGTGGTGGAATTTCTTCCAAAAGTGGGCATTTCACATAGCACAAAACTGCTGGCTGTGTGAGAGGCCCACTTTGGGACGAAATTCCAGTTACCCCCATCGGAGGTAGGGACGGTTCTTGGGTGGGTTACATAGAGGGAAGTGAGGGCTTCAAGATGGTATGTTGGTTCGGTAGTTTTGGTGGCTGGAATGTGGTTGAATGGGGTGCGAAAAGTGGTGGTCTGGGTTTGGGGAAATTTAAGTTGAATTTTGCACTTTAGGTCCTCCAGCTTCTATGTCCACGTGTTTTGGTGCTTTAGGTTTGAATTAAAACATAATAGTACTAAAACTAAGTTCAATGACCATTTTTGAAATCGCATGAAACTTCCGTGACCATTTCTGCAAGTTTTAAACTTTAGTGACTGTTTTTTTTTATTTTCGTGTAACTTCAATGACCGTTTGTGAAATTAACATGGTGGATAAAACTTGCTAAACTAGAGCAATGACACTCTACCTGGTTACCCTTTATATTTATATATAGCTTTACCAAATTGCATAATTGACTTTAGCTATCCATCTTGTTTTTAGTTTGTTGCGTTTATGCACAGAGTACCATTAATTATCAAATTAGCCCTCGTTTGACAAACTTTTCAAAGATCATACTGTGATTAAACTTCATTTTAAGTACACATTTCATGAGATCTACAAACTCATAATCTCAAAAAACTTTGTTAATTAGGGGCATAATCTCATATATATATATATATATATATATATATATATATATATATATATATACAGAAATGATGTAATGAGCACCGGTGCTCATCTTATCCTAAGCACCGATGAGTTGGCACATTAATTCATTGATGGATAAAGATTTTGTGAGTTCCAATCCACTAATGAATTAATGTGCCAACTAATCGGTGCTTAGGATAAGATGAGCACCGGTGCTCATTAGATCATTTCTGTATATATATATATATATATCTCAGTTTTGTTTCATTCATGAGCACTTGTACCCTTCTTTTCATTCATCAAATTAATGTTAGGATAAGCTAAATTGGAGGTCAAGTTCTCTTGTATACTATTTTGTATATTAACCTTCAAACGAGAAAAGTTTCTGCCATGAAACAGCTCATGTTGCAAAAGAGCATACACACGTTTTTTATAATAATGATTATTGTATGTGAAACTTATTAGTTTAACCCTAAAATCACCTAATAAGTGAATAACACTGAATTAAATTTATCAATTAAAAACAATAAGTCACTTTTTAATTGTTTTCTAGATGATTAGATCAAACATATCAATTTATCTTAAATTTGAATACCAAAATCAATAATTAAAGTAGTCAATAATACAAGATTTGATGAAGGAGAAAACCCTTAATTCGGTAAAAAAACTCCAAGACCAAGTCAGTGGTTTCTACTATAGACAATAAGAACTTACAATATGATCCAACCTAAAAAACTTACTAGACTCGCTGATCTAATTCCTTCAATTGCCAAGATCCACTGGAACGTGCTTCACTTACACTTGCTCCCGATCTCCTGTGGAACACCAAGAACGTCTAGCTCTTGTACTCTTTCTATGCTTCTGGTCCAACATCCCTCAATCTTTGGTAACCTCTGAAAACTATCAAGAAAGTACATTTCTGATGATATCTAGGAAGTTGGTGTTTTGGATTATATGAATTTGATATTTTTCCCGAACTTGTTGTTGATTGATCTCAATAATAAAAAAGGTTACTCTCAATGTTTGGATGTGTTTTTAGATCTTGGAATAATGATATAGGGGAAGTAAAACAATGATCAACCAATACGAAAAACATACTGGGCATATGGTATTTATAATAGGAGGTGTTTATGTAGTATATGATAGATAAAACTCTTAAAAAATGAAAATTGAGATTTCTCGAAAAACAACGTCGCCCGAGCACTAGGTTAGCGACTTGCAAGCAAGAGGAGTGTCTCCCTCGAGCGAGAGCCGGGCGGTAAAGATTCTGCTCTGGACGCTCGAGCATTAGCTAGGCGACAAGTTAGCGTGAATTCGACGACTCTTTCTTCTTGTTCCATACTCAAACCTAAAGGCTCCTAATTCATTTATACAATCCTCTAAAAGACTCTTTGACTTTTACAACTAGTGTGTACGGTCGCAGGCACCCAAAAGTACTACCTTAACCTCTAAAACTAATTTAGTAGTGGAAGTAAGGGTCGATCCCACGAATAGTGTTTAATTCAATATTTTATACTTTGTACAATGATTTGGGGGATTTTTGTTTGCAAACAATTGTAAATGACTCAATTAATGACAATGAAAATTAAATTAATGAAAACAATCAAAAAACTAATCTTGGTCCAAGTCAATATCCACCGTCGAAACTTTACAATTGATCATTGGTGCAAGTACAAATCAACCCATATTTTGAATATTTGCCGTTGGAATGAATTCGTATTTCTCCTTAAATTTAGTTAGTTAGAAACAAGTGTTCTAATTAAGCCTAATCATTAAATAACCACGGATCAGCGCTCAAGATTCAATTTAATAACAACTTTACACAATAGAGAAATCGATGAACTAGATAACACAAATACTAGTGGTTGTATTCAATCTATTCAAACATTCTTCCTAAGATTTAACAATCACTAAATCAGTAAATTATCAAACCCTAGTTGCTTCACAAGTTAAAAAAATCAAACAATTACGGATTTGATATTTAATTTAGTGGTAGATTGCAACAAATAACAAACTAGTAGGCCTCCTAACAATTAAACATAACAATCATGAAAATAAGTGCAGAAGAATATTCAATACTAAAAAACATGAATTAAACTAAGAAAAACCATTTAGATCTCACAATATGTGGTTTCGAGGCTTCAATTTTCTTCGACCAAGTGTTAAAGTTTAGTTACAATTCATGAATCTATGAGCAAAATAATGAAGAATGAAGTTTGAAGGCATTTTATGTACGTTCCTCCTTTTGTTCTAGGGTTTAAAAATATGTATTTATAGTTGTTTCCATAGGTAGTTGACTTAAATTCGAAAATCAGAATTTTCGTGTCGGAAATGAACTATGCGGCCGCATGGTAGTAAGTCATGCGGTCGCATAGAACTTTGAAAATGGACTCTAAAATTCATTAAAACACCATTTACAACCGCATGGAATTTAAGATATGCGGCCGCATGACTTTAAATAATTTTCACCTGACAGTTTTCAGTATTTTGATCATATCTTTCTCTTTCGATATCCGATTAAGACGATTCAAAATGTGTTGAAAAACTAACTTAAAGGGATACAACTTTCCTTCAGATATCATTTTCCAATTCAATTGTTTTCCATGTCAAAAATGGGTCTCAATATGAGACTGAAAACCGATGCATAACTTTTTCGATTGGAAATTGATGTGTGATCATACTTTAATGATATTTCATCCCTTTGATGTCTTCTTTCATCCAATTGACTCCTAACACACTCAAATATTCATCGTGAGGTTCTACATATCTTTTTAGTATTTGCATTTCAGTCTTGAAACTTCGTTTTCTTTCATTTTGGTCATTGTTCGCTTATTTCTTCCAAATTACACCATATCCACTGAATTGCCACATAAATCAAAATATGAAAGTAATGAGTACATTTGGACATTGATTAATTATACAAGTACATAAAATAAGAAGGAAAAAATATGTATTTTACATTCCTATGAAATTCCCCTACACTTAGTTTTTGCTCGTTATCGGGCAAACTCAAATTTAATTTTCCAAAAACACCCAGTTCGTAATGCCATGAACATAGAATAATCAAGCTCTTTAAAACACACAACACATAATAAATAAATAGTCTCACACAACTCATAATCAATTAGCTAGCATTTTCATATAAAGATGGAATAAACCAAACATGTAGACCCTCATGGATAGAAGCACTCAACTTTCATGTGTTTAAAAAGTAAGTGATTCCCTTAAGTTCATTCCAATGGAGATAATCTACCATATGTTTGCATATCTTCTCATACGCCACTGCTTAGATCACATGATTTACAAGAATCATAAAGACTTTTCAAGGGTTGTAATGTGGCTTATGGTCAAGGTGAGAAATATTTGGGTATGTGACTCAACAGCCAGCGAACTAGTTGAGCAAAGATGAATAAACTTAACTCAAATATATTCATTAGATATGTAAAACCAACTACTCCACACAATGGTTCCTTTACTTTGCATCTATTCTACACAAACCGAACCCTTTCTTGAAATGTAGGAGGAATTATGAATATAGATATTTTGTAACATTGGTATCAATCTCCTCATCACTTTTTTTCCTTCTATCATTTAATCTTTTTTTTTTTTTGAAATATAAACTCCAAATGTTACACCATAATGGAACTTATGAATTGAAATTGAAGCATGTTCACTTCCACCAATCATAGCACTACAAAATTTTTTTTACACCCCTACATTTATTTTCTTGCACACCCACACATATCATGATGATGAATAATACTCCACTAGCTCTACGGCTTGGGTAAATATATTGTTTTCTGGGTTTAAAGCTTGTAACGTGGGTTTACAAAAGAAAAGACAATAAATCTCAAAGGGGCTCAACAAAGGGCAAAATTAATTGTAGGGTAAGCTATTTGGCTAATTTGGCTAACTTATGTAACAAAGATGACCTAATCACATTCATGCATGCATGTATCAACACGATCTTGAAAAGAATCAAGGTAAGTTCTAGAGAAGCAATTTCATGGAAGAATATCACTCATGAAAGAAAATAGTAAGACTGATATGGATATATCAATCACAAGGTTCAAAATCTCACTAGCTTTTTGTCTACACCATTTAGTTACTACCATCATCAAAGAAAATAACTTAACTAATTAACTCTAAGTTGTAAGATTATTCATTCAATTATGTTATAAGTTCTTCAAAAGTCTAATTAATTCTTGCAAATAGCATACACAACCAAAAAATCAATTAGCCGCAACTCATCTTCTTGAAAAATCATGCAAAAAATTTCCAAAATTTTTGAAATTAAACTCAATCTAAATGCAACCTAAATCTAAATCCCCCCCCCCCCCCCCACACACACACACACTTAAAACTTACATTATCTTCAATATAAGGTGCAATGTAAAGAAAAGGATAAAAATAACTAAAATATGAATGCGAAAAATAAAAATAAAAATAAAAAGATAAAGGAACGAACTTCCCTTGAATTGCCTCCCAAGTAGCGCATTTGTTTATTAGCTTTGGCTCGACTCAATATTTCCTTGTTTAGCTCGGGTTTATCATGGTTAGCTTCGATCTTCCTTGTGGTGCACCATGTCCATTGGGAATGATAACTGGCAGTGTACCTCTTCTACCTTCATGGAATGCATACTTGTAGTGACTGAGGTGAGGCTTTAAATTTGAAATGGAAGTCTGCAAAATATAAAGTAGAGATATCTCATTAGAAACTGGTAAAGCAAAATAAGAACTGTTACCTGAATGCTGTAGTTTTGGAAGATTATTCAATATTGCAATAGTTTCTTGTAACTCAACATTCAAAGCTAGCTTCTGATTCTTCTTCCCAATATGCTCATTAATGACAGCTTCCCATTCATTTTTAACATAAAATTCGAAAACATCATGTGCTAAATGATCAATCACATCAATAAAATGAACATGATTATTATTATACGGATATTTCATGGAATCATAGTTATTAAATTTAATGATTTGATCATCAAATTCCATGGTTAATGTGTCATTATGAAAATCTATTTTAGTTTTGAGTGTCCTTAAGAATGGTATTCCTAATAAGATAGGGGTAGTATGATTACTATTGCCCATGTTAAACACATAAAAATTAGCAGGAAAAACCAACCCATTAACTTTTGCGAGAACATCATCAACTACCCCCTTAGGATAGGCATTAGATTTATTAGTTAGTTGAATTATCACACCAGTTTTATTTAAATGTCCAGGTTTCAAGGAAGTGTATACAGAATATGGTATAACATTAATAGATGCTCCTGAATCTAGCATGACCTTTTCAAACTTAGTGTCGCATATCATGCAAGAGATAGTGAACATACCTGAATCTGTGCACTTTGCAGGAAGTTTCTCTTGAATAATTGCAGATATATGTTCTCCAACTTTTACCCTTTCAATCTCATTCAGTTTTTGTTTCCTTTTACTTGTGCACAATTATTTCAAAATTTTAGCATAACGAGGTACTTGTTTAATAATATCTAAAAGTTGAATATTGACCTCGCATTTACTAAAAATTTCATTGCAGCTCATCATGATCTCATTCATATTTCCTAGATCCTACTAAATTTTGAGGAAAATGGGGTATTGGTTTATAATCAGAGAGGGGTAAAAACTTACGTTCAGTCACCTTAGTATAATTGGTGGCAGTCTTGTTTGCAATATATGTTTCCTCATCTTCTTATTCCAACGGTGTAGGGGATGCCTTTACCGAAGTCTAAACCTCTTTACCACTTCTCAGGATGATTGAACTCACATTTTCTTTTGGATTTACCATTGTTTGAGAGGGTAGTTTCCCCGAACTTTACGCCTCTGGTCGACTGACCGTGTTAGCTACTTGACCCATTTGATTCTCCAAACATTGAATTCTAGCCTTGGTCTTCTATTGAAATTGCAAAGTGTTAGTGGCAAATGATTTAACCATATTTTCTAAAGACATACCGGAGTTAGAAGTTTGGCTTTGTTGTTGTCTAGCATGGTTTTGCTGATTATATTGCTGGTAATTCTGCCGATTTTGATTTCATAGGTTGATTCACTTGTCGATTTCAATAATTAAGATTTGGATGATCCCTCCATCCTTGGTTGTACGTGTTTGAATAGGGATCATAATTCCTCTGTGGTTGTCCAGGAAAGTTACCGGTTGCATATACGTGTTCAATGGATTCTTCTTGAAGTGTTGGGCACAAATCGGTTGTGTGGCCTACCAATGAACAAATTCCACATGCTTTCGTTGTTTGCATAGTACCTAGATCCATTTGACGAACAAGAGTGGTTAGACTCGCCAAGTGTTGTTCAATGGATGAAACATTTATCTTGTTAACATATTTAGACGGGGTATCGAGTCTAATGCCAAATTGCTGAAAGTTAGCTGTCATATTTTGCGATCAAGTTCTTTGCAGCCTCAGGAGTTTTATCCACCAACGCTCCTCCACTTACAGCATCAATCATACTCTTATCTGTGGGTAGAATGCTTTCATAAAAGTATTGAATAAGGAGCTTGATAGGTATAGTTTTTATATTTATTTGGAGCTCTAAATTATGATATTTTATTGTCTTTTAAATTAAATTCTACCTAATTTATGTTAAATTGTGTTTTGTAGGTAAAATTTTATGTTTGATAAACAATTGAAGAAAAGAATACAAAATGGCGAAAAAAATGGCGAAATCCAAAGTATAAGGACTACATTGGCATGGGCTGCACAAATAAATTTATTTCAAGGATTAACTTGCATTACATGAAAGTTTTTGGACTTGAAAAGAAGAATGAATTTAATTAAGTATTGGAGTTTTATTGGACCTCAAATTGGACCAAACATTGGTTGGGAATTAGGGTATATATATACCACATACACAGAGGAAAAAGGGGGAGCCAACAGTTTTCAAGGCAAGAGAAAAGAGATACTGGAGAAAGGGGCCGGAGTTTTGGGGAGAAAATATATTTACGCACAGATTGGAGCAGCCTGTTGAATATATATATATATATATATAACACACAGCTATAGAGGAAGAGGAAAAGCATAAAGTTGAGAAAAATAGGTGCCGTGGAGTTAATTCATATATACACATTCACGCATGCAGTGGTCGGCTTTTCTGGGAAGAAAACAGGGACTGCTGATTTTGCCATTTATATATATTACATATACACGTGCAGAAGTGGCAGGAAAAAGTGGCTGGAAAATTGAAGATTTTGATTTATATATATATTCACTTGGACGGCAGAATTAAGCACAGAAATGGAAGGAAATTGGCCGGCAACACGTAATTTGGATTTTATTCACGTTCCGTCAATTTTTGGTGATGTCTTTCCACCTTTGCATTTTTAAATTCAACATTATGATTGGCTAAATATTTTTATGTTAGGATTGATGGTGGAACTTAGGTTTTTATTATATGTTTAGTTTAAAGATTTTCATGCCTTCTTAATACTTGTTAATTAATTATTGTGTGTTTAATGCTTTAATTATTTGCGCAATAATTAATTGATTTAGGGATAATATTGAGACCGAGAGGTGATGTATAATTCTAGCTCGTGCAATAATTGACATAGATATTATAAGAGGTCGAGAGATAATTATAAGCTATGCCATCTTTGTTGAATTCCTATATATTAATGTGTTCTTATGTGTGTGAATTTACGTAGAGATATAGTAAGTTCGGACATATGAATAGAATTAGTGTTGCTTGAGAGAGATCACTAAATACAATAGGTTAATTCGATCGTTGGCACATAAGAAAAATGGCTGAACAATTTTGAATTAAATGTATTATAAATAACCTAAGTGAGATCGGAAATCCTAACTACCTCATCAGATAATCTTCTCCAGTTTTAATTTGAGTTTGTCATTTTATTAAATAGCTCGTTATTTTATTTATTAGAATTTCACGTATAAAACAAAATTTGATTTGATCATTAGTTACCATTTTAATTTAAATTGAAACTCGATTAGTTTAAAACTTTATAGTAAATACTAGTCTCTATGGGACGATATTCGGACCTAACAAATTCACTTTATTACTTGTCACGATCCGTACTGTAACACCTCGAAAATTTAGAATAAAATTATTTTTCTTATAAATTTTATTTTATGATTTTTGAAAGTTGAGGGACTAAAATAAAGTATCTTTTAAATTCTTATGTTTTAAATGGGCCAAATATTTAACTTTTTATAGAGTGATCAAAAGTATATCAATATTGTAGTAGTTGGATAGTTTGTATTTAATCATGCATTTTGGGCTCGAGAAAATGTAAGTTTGAATAAGTTAAGCCCAAGTTAATTCAATTCAAAGAAAACATATTTAATATGTGATTTTCATTACTTTTTAAGGTAATTAGCAAATGAATAGTTTAATTTAATGAAGTTCATTTCTTCCATTTGCATTGTTGCATGTGCACGTGTATTATTGAATAAAATTTTGCAAGTTTTGTATTATCCCAACTTCTAATACACGTGTCTTGCTATAATTGTTTTATTTAAAAAATTAATTCTTATCAAATTAGATAAACACGATTTATATCACAATTTTATTATGACTCAATTACTGTATTTTCCCCTATAAATAGTGTGCCAATATTTCACAATTCACCACACAGAATTTTACACAATAGTTTTCATATAGAAAGCAGTTGTAAATTCTAAGTATATTTTTTTATATCAAAAATTCGTTTCATCAATCGAGGTAAGATACTTTTGTGCAAAATTGTTTGTTTCCTTATACTTTTATGTTCAGTAATTTATGCATGAATTGTCAATGGGCCTTCGGGTTCTTTAGAAAGAGATAAGAGATCCTTCGGGAATCTAAGATGACTTAGATGGGTGTTTCGCTTGGTCACCGAGATACTCCATAAGAGAAGAGTGGTACGAAGTGTTATTTTATTGCATATTATGTGGAAACTGCATGTATCTTGTTGGGTGTTTTTAAAAATACTCACTCTTACAATTTTTACAGACTAGTTCGGGTCGATTGGAGCTGTGGCGGGATGGTGCAGCGGACTGCCAAATGATCTCACGCTACGAGAATATTAAATTTTATCGCTTTCCTTTTAAAATTCATTAGTTATTTTGTCCAATAATAGTAGTTGAGAATATTTAAATTATTTTAAAAACATGATTTATGATTCAAATTTAAATTTATAAATATTTTATTTATTTAGAAAATCGAATTTTATAGTTCCGCATTTTAAGTATATGAAAAATTATGTTTGGTAACACCTCAAGATATATGAAATTTTGGGACATTACCAAAATATCAGAGCAAAGAGTTTTAAAATCGATTCTGTAGACAAAAAAAAAATTTTTTTTGGAGGCACTGTTCATGGATGAACAGTGACGTGAAGTAGAGGAAACTTTTTTTTTAAAAAAAAAATTTTGTTATGAACAATAACATAGGGGGTACTGTTCACGTGAACAGTTGAAATTTATTATTATTATTTTTTTATATATGAAAAGTAACATTTTTATTTTTTGATTTGATGGACATTAACAATTAAAATGTGTATTTTAGTGATTTGCTTCCTTCTTTTGCAAAGAATAAATTTTGGACAATGGTAATATAGAATTTAAAATTTAATGCTCACACGTGAAATTTTTATTAACCTTTGTTGATGTTTTTAAATTTTTTTTACAAAAAAAAGAGATTTCATATTCGATTTATTGTCATAATTTTGTTGGTTTGCATAATTGCAAAGTTAAAAGGCTTTGTCAAAAAGACTTAAACTGTCTAAGAAAGAGCTTGGGATTTAAGAGGTCCATTGTGACCCCCCTCCTCATCTGGAAGCCTTTTGATTGCGCGTTATTCAAGTTGATGAGATGAAACACAATATTTCAAACTTTACATACAGTATTTTTTTTAAAAAAAAAAGATATTCTTTTTGAAATTTCTATTTTGAGAAAATCCTATTTTTGGAAGTTACAAAAAAAAGGGGGGGCAGTATTAAAAAAAAAAAAAACTGTAGTAGTTTATGTAAAATTTAATTATAAAGAATCATTGGCACGTGACGTTCACCATTCAACCACTCTCCAATTGTTTCCAAGTAAGAAATAAAATATTTTTGTATGTTTATGAGTCATTTTGCTACTATGAAATGTATAAGTATGCTTACAATGCTTGACTTATTAGTTGAATTTTTTTTGTGTTATGCAATGAAGTAAATTGCCACATCAAAGATTTAGCATAATTGAAATTATACTTGTCACATGATTAGGACTGAGAAAGTAACTAGGATGACTGGTAATAGCCCCACATACCTACAACGTGCTCAAATTGTTATCGAGAGATACATGAATTACGAAGTAAGATGGGAGCGAACATTTATTGAACATGTTGAAGACTTCCTTCTTAAGTGGGAGCAGGCAAGATCGTACGGATATAATGAGGGGACAATCCTCTCAATATATCATCTTATAACCACCATGCGTCCTCAATGGAGAAACGTGGCTTACTTCGTGAGAGATATGGATTATGGTCTGTATTTGGAAGAAGATTGGGACATGATTGATTTTAATTGATACTGTGAGGACATCATAATCTTGTGGAACCACAGACAACAAGAGCTAGCATTAGAACCAGAGCCTGAGCCAGAACCTGAAGTGGACCCAAAGGAAGAGCCTGAAGAAGACCCGGAGGAGGACCCTGAAGAAGACCCTGAAGAGGACCCTGAAGAAGACCCAGAAGAGGAAGTGGAGCCGGAAGACCCTATCATCGATTTGGTTATAGATTCTGAGCCCAAGTCATGCATTACTTCGGATGATGAGATCCCATAAAAAGAAGATTTTTAGGACTCATAGAAATTAGCGATAGTTAGTTTTATTCTTTTAGCAAAAGTTTATCAGTTATCTATTGAATTTTATTTTTAAACCAAATATTATATTAGAAATTTTTAAATGTTTTGACCATTAATAATATAATTAATTTCTGCGTTATCAGACTTTTCCTAAATTAGAATTTTATGTGTTAAGAAAATGACGAGACAACAATAGAACCAAGCAACGGTCATCAGAGATTTGTTGAAAGCTGTACAAGATTTGGGTAGACAACAAACACAGGCTAGTTCCCAGAATGCAAATGCTAACAACAACAGTTCAATTGTGGAACAGTTCCGCCGCTACAAACCACCAACATTCGATGGCAAGGCAGACCCATTGGTAGCTGAGGAATGGATAAGAGGAATGGAACGAATCTTCAAACATCTTTCTTGCACTGATGCTCAAAAGGTATTATGTGCAGAATTCATGTTGGTTGATGCTACAGGCCACTGGTGGGAATCAGATCCGCACACTAGAACAGAAGCTCAACAACGTGCTCTGACATGGACACAATTCAAGGACGAAGTGATGGGAAAATATTTCCCACAAGCCCTTAGAGATCGAAAAGAGGCAGAATTTCTTCAACTTAGACAGGGGAGGATGAAGCTCGAGGAATATGAGAGAAAATTCGAAAAACTCTCTAGGTATGCACCACACCTAGTGGACACGGCAGCAAAGAAAGCGAGGACGTTCGAACTGGGATTGCGTCCTAAGATTGGTGGCATAATGGCGTCTCACCAATTCACCAATTACAGTCGGGTACTGCAAACTGCCCAAGCATCTCAAACAGATTAGAGATTGACCAAGCCTTTCAGCAAGGGGCCGAGCCCTTAGGAAAGCGGAAGTGGAGTGGGTCCAATGAAGAAAAAGGGGAAGGACAGAATAAAAAATTTAACACCGGATCCAGTTTTGGACAAGTCGTTTCACCCTGTCCAAAGTGCAACAGGATGCATTGGGGGGTGTCTCTTCGGGAAACATGTGTGCTATCAATGCGGCAAAGCTGGTCATGTTTCCAAAAATTTCAAGGAAGGCCCCTCGAAAAGGAACGATGAGCAAGAAAAGAAGGGAAATGCACGAGTTTTTGATTTAACTCAAGAAAAAGCAACAGACGGCCCGAAGGCAGGTAATTTCGAGGATGAAATTTTTAGGGAGGGGAGATTGTAACACCCTTAAAATTTAGAATAAAATTATTTGTCTTATAAATTTTATTTTATGATTTTTGAAAGTTGAGGGACTAAAATAAAGTATCTTTTAAATTCTTATATTTTAAATGAGCTAAATATTTAACTTTTTATAGAGTGATCAAAAGTATATCAATATTGTACTAGTTGGATAGCTTGTATTTAATCATGCATTTTGGGATCGAGAAAATGTAAATCTGAATAAGTTAAGCCCAAATTATTTCAATTCAAAGAAAACATATTTAATATGTGATTTTCATTACTTTTTAAGGTAATTAGCAAAGGAATATATTAATTGAATGAAATTTATCTCTTCCAATTGCATTGTTGTGTATTATTGAATAAAATTCTGCAAGTTTTGTATTATCCCAACTTCTAATAAACGTGTCATGCTATAATTGTTTTATTTAAAAAATCCATTCTTATTAAATTAGATAAACACGATTTATATCACTATTCTATTATGACTCAACTACTATATTTTCCGCTATAAATAGTGTGCCCATATTTCACAATTCACCACACAGAATTTTACACAACAGTTTTCATATAGAAAGAAGTTGTAAATTCTAAGTATATTTTTTTATATCAAAAGCTTGTTTCATCAATCGAGGTAAGATACTTTTGTACAAAATTGTTTGTTTCCTTATACTTTTATGTTCAGTAATTTATGCATGAATTGCCAATGGGCCTTCGGGGTTCTTTAGAAAGAGATAAGAGATCCTTCGGGAATCTAAGATGACTTAGATGGGTGTTTCGCTTGGTCATCGAGATACTCCATAAGAGAAGAGTGGTACGAAGTGTTATTTTATTGCATATAATTTTATGTGAAAACTGCACGTATCTTGGTGGGTGTTTTTAAAAATACTCACTCTTACAATTTTTACAGACTAGCTCGGGTCGATTGGAGCTGTGGTGGGATTGTGCAGCGGACTGCCAGAGGATTTCACGCTACGAGAATATTACGTTTTATCGCTTTCCTTTTAAAATTCATTAATTGTTTTGTCCAATAACAGTAGTTGAGAATATTTTAATTATTTTAAAGACATGATTTATGATTCAAATTTAAATTTATGAATATTCTATTTATTTAGAAAATCGAATTTTATAGTTCCGCATTTTAAGTATATGAAAATTATGTTTGGTAACACCTCAAGATATATGAAATTTTAGGGCGTTACACGTACACTTGCGGAATTTCAGGAACAAAGCTGCTCAGTGATTTGGTGATGGGGGCAACTTGCGCACAATTTCTTGAACCGCTCCCAGTATTTATGTAATGACTCTCTGTTGTCCTATCTTGTGTCACAGATTTCCTTTCGGATGTTAGCTGCCTTTGAAGTTGGGAAATACTTCTCTTAAAATAATTTTCTCATCCCATCCCATCCCATGTAGTAACGCTTCCGGAAGGTAGATAATAGAGTCAATCCTTTGCCGAATCTTTCAAAGAGAATGGGAAGACTCTTAGATTCATTTCTTATTCGATGATTCCCGTAGGTTTCATGCTTGTGCAAACCACATGAATTCCTTTAGATGCTTGTGTGGATCCTCACCTACAAGACCATGAAAAGTGGATAAAAGATGAATTAGCTCAGATTTTAATTCAAAAGTAATAGCTGCATCTAAATTAGGAAAAGTAATGCATAGAGGTTGTTGATTCAAGTTAGGGGCTGCAAGCTCCTTCAAAATTCGATTATCCTGAGCCATGATTTCATCTTCCTTTGATTCAAAATCACCAGGGAAATAGGGTCTTTTGATCAAAATTGTTCACTATGAAATTCCACTGATTATCACTCCTTAACCTGCGTAGGGTTCTTTCTAATTTTGGATCATACTACAATTCACTTGATTAAAAGATCGAGTTGCGAGAATAAACAAATAGAACAAATGAAAAATAAATTAAAAAGAAGTTAGAGTAAGAAAAACAAATAAAATTCTATACTAAAATTCCTAAATTCAATAAATTACCTAAAAACCTAGAAAATTATGATTTTTTTTCAAAAATAAAATAAACTAAAGAAGCACAAAAATAAATTAGTACCATTCCTCGGCAACGGCACCAAAATTTGGTGTGTGCTGTCGCGGTACCCAAAAGTAATACCTTAACCTCTAAAACTAATGTAGTAGTGGAAGTAAGGGTCGATCCCACGAATAGTATGTAATTCAATATTTTATACTTCGTACAATGATTTGGGAGGTTTTTGTTTGCAAACAATTGTAAATAACGTAATTAATAACAATGAAAATTAAATTAACGAAAACAATCAAAAGACTAACATTGGTCCAAGTCAACATCCACCGTCGAAATTTTACAATTGATCATTGATGCAAGTATAAATCAACCCATATTTTAAATATTCACCGTTGGAATAAATTCATATTTCTCCTTAATTTTAGTTAGTTAGAAACCAGCGTTCTCACTAACCCTAATTATTAAATAACCCTAGACCAACACTCAAGATTCAATTTAATAACATGTTTACACAATAGAGAAATCGATGAATTAGATAACACAAACACCAACGGTTACATTCAATCTATTTAAACATTTTTCCTAAGATTTAACAATCACCAAATCAACAAATTATCAAACCCTAGTGGCTTTATAAGTTAAAAAAATCAAACAATTACGGATTTGATATTTAACTTAGCGATAGATTGCAATGAATAACAAACTAGTAGGCCTCCTAGCAATTAAACATAAAAATCATGGAAATAAGTGTAGAAAAATATTTGTTGACCTCGAAAAATGGCTCGGACACGTGGCCAACAGGATAGGTCTTCAAGTCAGCTCTTCCTGCACACGCAGCACGCCGTTAGTCACTCGTGGCCTCTCCCGGAGGGGGTAGGAGCGGCCGCAAGCACTCCGACGGTCAAGTCAGCTTTATATTCGACCGATAAGGGATTAATAGGTGGTAGAGCACTCGCCGGGGAGGTGGTCGATATAGTGTCGATAAAATTGACAAAAATGAGGGAGAGGATGATACTTGGTTTTTGCAGTATGTAGGAGAGCAAGATGGGATTTTTTCCAATCCAATCTTTGGCACAATGAGGGGATATTTATAGTAAGGATGGAAAGAGGAGGACCATTGGATGAGAGGACACGTGTTGTCAGACCCTCAAGGCTCGTCCCATCCTAGGTGTCACTCTGTCCCTCCATAGGTCGACTGGCATTGAATGTTTCAGCCATAGGCTGCTGATTTGACCGTTTGAGAACCTGCCGCACGTCCCATCAGTCAGAGATTTGACTTTGGGAAGATCTGTACAAAAGATCTTCGTAGAGGCGAGGTGTGGCAGGTGAAGCATTACAGCGTTGTAGGAGCGGAGTGCGGGCCTTTGCATCCACTGCGTACTTGTGGATGAGTCCGGTTCGTTCGCTGACGCGTTTTCAGTTCGTCCTTAGTGCAATCACCTCGGCATGTACAATCAGTTCGGTTTTTGGTTTAATCACCTCGTCCGGCACGTGGCTTGGGCCACGGGTGTGGACACGTGGCGGGTGAGGTGGCGGGTCTGACACAGGCCCGTAACAATAGTCCCGCAAGTCCGTGTATGAATATTTATATAATACAAGGATTTTCAATTCCGAGCTGGAAGGCACGGGGGTGAGTCGTTGTTGGTGGGAGTAGTCGTAACACTACATTCTGATGTGGCCGAGGCGAAATGGGTTGGCAGCTCCTTGGGGAGCTGTTGCAACACTACATCTTGATGTGGCCGAGGCGAAATGGGTTGGCAGCTCCTTGGGGAGCTGTTGCAACACTACATCCTGATGTGGCCTAGGCGAAATGGGTTGGCAGCTCCTTGAGGAGCTGTTGCAATACTACATTCTGATGTGGCCGAGGCGAAATGGGTTGGCAGCTCCTTGGGGAGCTGTTGTAACACTACATCCTGATGTGGCCGAGGCGAAATGGGTTGGCAGCTCCTTGAGGAGCTGTTGCAACACTACATTCTGATGTGGCCGAGGTGAAGTGGGTTGGCCTCGAACTTTGTGCTAATGATTTGGAAGCCTTCGTACCTTCCCAAGGCAATCATGGGGAGGCGTTCGCTTGCTTTCAAGGCACGCCTCCTTTGATATAAGTGATAATAATGACGACGGCTCCCTTTACTCAAGGCAACGTTCTTACACCAAGCGTGTGGCCCACTGCGTCATCAGGACCGTTAATTCAAATGACCATTGGTTTGGACGGAGATCCTTGCATTTGAGTGCTGGATGGTTCAGATTGTGCTTAGGTTGATCCAACGGTTGGGGTGAGTTTGGAGCGTCTATAAAAGGCCCATCTTTCTCATTTTACAACCTTCATTTCGCGAAAATTTTGAGGTTTAGAGAGCATTTTGCGATTTTTCTTTCTTTACTCTGCATTTCACGGCGGTCCCTGTCAAATCTCCGGCAGCATCAGAGCTATTCCGGCAACCGACTTTGTGAACTCCGGCGGCCGTTGAACTAGGTAACGGAGGTTGATTCGGTTTCCTCCCTTTTTCTTCTTTTTCTTCGAATTCTTCCAAAAATCGGTCATGACAAATGAACAGTCTGTGAGTACCTCGGGGAGTGAGGGGAGGAGAGGTGAGGGGGACTCTGGGTTGATGAAACCGGTATTGGTTTCTCCGGACGAGCTGAGTAGGGCCATTAGGGCCGGGGAGAATATTTGGAGAAGACCAGCCTCTCCCGTGGATACTTCGGTACAATGGGGGGCTTCCAATTATCCTTCCAGCGTCACCAAGGAGGTTTTGGAGAGGTGTAGGGTCGTTTTCAGGATCCCAGATAACATAGATTTGATAGTACCCGAGCCCCATGAGAGAGCTTGCTACCCGAGGCCGGGGTGCGTAGCGGTGAGCGAAAACCTCCTAAAGGCTGGGCTAAGACTCCCTTTCCATCCCTTTTTTAGGTTAGTACTCCGATCCTACGGGTTGGCTCCGACCCAGCTGAACCCAAACGCGTGGTCCCACATGGTGGGAACGTGGATGCTGTGGCGCCGGGCTAGCATCGGGGTAGACATGCCATTCAGCGTGTTCCACTCTCTTTTCTTGCCGAAGTGTGTGGCAGGGGGGGAGGAAAGCAAGGGGTGGTACTACTTGGCACCCTGGGGATCGCACGCCCCGTTTGTGAGCTGCACGCCCACCGTCAAGGGGTGGAGGAACTCTTGGTTACGGGTTGCGGGAGGTGGGACACCATGGAGCGATCCCATGGCGCCTCTTACCATCCCCACCACATATTCTACTTACGGTAAGTTTCTTTCCAGAGTTGATTCTACTTTGCGCATTCGCTCGTATGTTTTTAATATTCGTCGTTTCGAGGCTCTGCGAGGTGTGAGATTTCTGAGGAGGAGTGGGATATCATAAGCCACCTCTACCAACTACCTCCGAAGGAGAGGAGCTACAAAGAAATTATCGACAAGAACACGCACTTCACTACCCACGGGCTGATGTCGACTCGAGGTAAATACCTAAGCTCGGTTCTTCGTTTGCCCTATTTTCGTGACGAGTTCTCATTCGTTAATTCTGTAGGAGACTTTGCGAAGTAGAAGGTGCCGAGGCCTGACTTTGCGACAATCCGCCGGAGTGTGGCGGAGGCGAAGATGTTGAAGACGAGCTCGGCTGCATATAAGAAGCAGTCGGAGCGTCTGCTCGCGCTTAGTAAGGCTCCCCAGCCTGCTGCGGAGGACGAGGCGGAGGAAGGAGCCTCCCTCGTCAGAAAAAGGAAAACCGGCCCGGTGGAGGCCCCTGCCTCAGCCCCTTCCAAGGAGACCCCCCCCCCGCCGCTCAGCCTGGGGTAACCGTGGCGGCCCCATCGACCATCCCTCAGGCCGTAGTGCCTATAACCGCCTACTTCTCCGAAGGCCCGGCCAAGAAGAAGATGAAGAAGCCTGTATTCGCTTCGGCCCGGGGTAAGGCCACCGACTTCTTGGGGAGCCGAGATGAAGACCTCTACGAGCGATGCTAGAAATCTTGCCGCCCGAAACGGCCTTCGTTTGCGCGGATCCATGGGAAATCTTCGGAGGGGTAGCGAAGACACGCCGCCTCGTGTGATATTGAGGATCTCGCGCGGCGAATAACAGCTTGCGTCGCGAGGGCGCTAAGTGTGGGCGCCGTGGGGATGCTGGTTCGAGGCCTCCGAAAAGGAACGAGGAGCTCGAGGAGAAGTCGAAGGCTTCGGAGTCTGAGGCCGAGGTGGCGAGCGAAAGAAGGAGGCGGAGGAGGTTGAGGAAAAAATGGATAGCTGCGCTACCAAGGCTGGATTCGGGTGAGATCCGGGTGAATCATCGAGGAACGAGCTCCACGAGTCCGTCTCCCAAGTAGCGGCCACGACCCAGAAAAGAGTTGACCGAGAATGATCACCGAGAGGATCGCTTCGGATGCTCCGCCGAGCCAATAAGCGAAGAGCTGGTGAGGACCTGTGCGAGGCCCAAGCAGGCGAGATTGACTCGTTGAGGGCCGAGTTGAAGGTGACTAGGGAGGCGGCAGTTGAAGACTATAAGGTGAATTTTGACAAGACGCCTGAGTATGATGACTTCGCCAACTTCTGGGCTTCCTGGGCTGCTCAGGAGGTGATGTCTCGCCTGCGCGAGAGTCACCCAGGGTTGGATCTTGGCCCCATCGAGGAGGAGTTCGGTGGGCCTACTGGGGGCAGGCCTGCGGTCGAGGAACCAGCTGAAGAGGGGGAGGAGGTCCCCCTGGAAGAGGTGGGAGATGGGGCGATTGTAAACGTAGATTGAATGTGTAACGGTCTCGGCCCTTATTTGATAATGAATTTTATTTCGTCAAGTGTTGTTGCCTCTTTTCTTCTTGTTTGTTTCATTGTTTCGTAGAACAGCTTCGAACAAATAACACATTGGACTTAATCAACCACTTAATAAAATGGAAGAAGCCAACGGATAAGGGATAACACATCGGATTTACTCAACCACTTAATAAAATGGAAGAAGCCAATGAATAAGATAACACACCGGACTTACTCAACCACTTAATAAAATGGAAGAAGCCAATGAATAAGATAACACATCGGACTTACTCAACCACTTAATAAAATGGAAGAAGCCAATGAATAAGATAACACATCGGACTTACTCAACATGCGCATGTTGCTTCGTCCAGGATGGCACCCGCACCACCTCTGGCTGAAGCAAATTATCTTGGGGGTGTACCCTTGAGATGGGCTTGCACCTCGCCGAGTTTGATGTGTGCGCGCTGCTTCGTCCGGGATGGCACCCGCACCACCTCCGGCTTAGGCAGAGTATCCTGGGGGTGTACCCTTTAGATGGGCTCGCACCTCGCCCAGTTTGTACAATGTGTGTGGACGCAGGAACAAAGTGAACAAAACATTCATTTATTTGATTGCAACATTTTCAACAGTACACGTTCCCTACTGATAATATTTCCTTAGGTGTTCAATATTCCAGGGGTGAGGCATCATTTTCCCATTCAGATCTTCGATTTTATAAGTTCCAGACCTGATTTCTGCAATCACGCGATAGGGTCCTTCCCAGTTTGGTCCCAAAGTCCCTGTGCCAGGATCCCTCGTCGAAGGGAAGACTTTGCGAAGCACCAAGTCTCCAATGCGAAATGTTCTCTTCTTCACCTTGGCGTTATAGTAGCGCATCATTTTTCGTTGGTAAGAGGCGAGCTTAACTTGGGACTCGTCCCTCTTTTCTTCGAGAAAATCTAACTCAAGCCTCCTCGACTCATCATTCATCACCTCATCGAAGTGGAGGCGGCGGGGGGATGGGACGCCAACCTCCACAGGGCTCATAGCCTCGGCTCCATAAGCCATAGAAAATGGAGTCTCCCCAGTAGCGGTTTTGCAAGTGGTCCTGATGGCCCATAAACCCGGGGAAGCTCGTCGACCCGACGCCCTTGGAGGCGTTCGACTTCCTTTTTAAGGCGAGCTTGATGGTTTTGTTGACCGCCTCGACACCTTGCCCATTTGCACAGGGGGTGATGGGGTGCGGAAAAATGCTTTACGATTCCGAGGCTCGTCACATAAGTCCCGGACCTTCTGTTGTCGAACCGCACCGTTGTACGAAACCGGGGAGTGAGGTATGCCGAACCGGGAGATGATGTTTTTCCACAGGAATTTGGAGGTGTTGGCCTCAGTGATCTTGGCCAGAGGTTCTGCTTCCACCCACTTGGTGAAGTAATCAATGGCGACTATGGCGAAGCGAGCGGTCGCTCTTCCTTTTGGCAAGGGGCCAATGAAATCAACACCCCATTTGGCAAAAGGCCACGGGCTTGATACCACTTTGTGAGCTCTTGAGATGGTTGCCTCGCACATTGGAGAAGCGGCGGCGCTTGTCGCATTTGCGTACGAATTCGGTGGCGTCCCTTTTCGGGGTTGGCCGGTAATATCTGCCTAAGTATTTTGTGGGCCAAGGCTGTTCCAACGTGGAGTGATTTCCACAAACACCTTCATGTACTTCCCCGAGGGATGTAGTTTGCTTCTTCCCCTCCCAGTACATACGAGAAGGGGGAGGAGAAGCCACGCTTGTACAGAATATCGTCCTGTAGGATGAAGTGCGCGGCCCTTCTTCGGAGCTTCCGAGCCTCGGTTTCGTCTTCTGGCAAGTTTTGTTCTTTCAGGTAGGCCAGTATGGGTAGCATCCACGGTGGGGTGCTTTCAATCCACATTAGTTTCTCGCCCTCCTTAATGGATGGTTCGGCCAGGTGTTCGATGGGGACCACCTTTAGAAGCTCCGAATCCTTGCTACTGGCCAGCTTTGATAGGGCATCGGCGTGGCAATTCTCTTGGCGGGGCACTTGGATTAGCTCGAACTTTTCGAAGTTGGGCAGGGAATTCATGACCAGCTTCAGGTAGGCCGCCATATGATTGTCCCTGGCCACGAAGTTGCCATTGACCTGATTCACCACTAATTGCGAATCACTGTTTAGAACCAATCTTTTTACTTGCAGTTCCCTGGCGAGCCGAAGTCCGGCCAGGAGAGCCTCGTCTTCAGCCATGTTGTTGGAGGCCTTAAACCCGAGCCGTGCGAGCGGTTAAGCTTTGTGCCCTCGGACTTTCCAACACTATACCGGCCCGGAGCCCGTTTCTCCGGAGGAACCATCGACGAAGAGATTCCAAGTGGGAGGCTCTGCTGGTTCCATATCCACTTCGATTTCAGGGGCCTTGGCGAATTCCGCGACAAAGTCGGCCGAGCGACCGCGATGGCTGTCCGGGGCGCGTAAATTATGTCGAACTCATTTGAGCTCTGCGCCGCCCACTTGAACCTTCCCGAGGCGTCCGGCACGCAGGGCCTCGCGCAGTGGGAAATTTGTCAAAACATGAACGTTTGTGGGCTTAGAAATACGGCCTCAATTTTCGGGAAGCGATGACCAATGAAAGAGCCAATTTCTCCATATCACGGGTATCTCACTTCGGCGGGGAGCGAGGCTTTGCTCACATAGTATATTAGCGATTGGTGCGCCGCTTCTTCCCGTACAAGAATCGAGCCGATCGAGCTTTCGGCTACGGCTAAGTATAGCAATAAGGGTTCCCCTTCCCTTGGTTTCTTTGAGGAGGGGTGCTCGCCCAAGTAGTTTTTCAACTCTTGGAACGCTTCTCGCACTCAAAGTCCATTGGAACTTCCCGCCTCCTTTGAGGGTTTTGAAAAGGGCAGGCACTTTTCGATGGCCTCGAGATGAAGCGATTGAGTGCGGCTAGTACGCGGTGGTAGCCGTTGCACTTCCTTGGGTTTCTGAGGCGACCTCATCTCGATTAAAGCTTTAATCTTTTCTGGGTTGGCTTCTATTCCCCGTTGATTCACGATGTAACCCAAGAATTTTCTGGAAGCCATGCCAAAGGCGCATTTTAAGGGGTTCAGCCTCATGTGATACCTTCTTAGGGTTTTGAAGGCTTCAGCCAGGTGTTCGATATGTTTCTTAGCCGCGAGGCTTTTCACAAGCATGTCATCAACGTAGACCTCCATACCAAGCTGACCGGCGAACATTTTGTTGACTAACCTCTGGTAGGTTGCCCCAGCGTTCTTCAGGCCAAAGGGCATCACCTTATGTGATGAAGTCCTATCGGTGATGAAGGAGGTGCTTTCTTCGTCGCACAGGAACATCGGTATACGATTGTAGCCCGAATAGGCGTCCGTAAAGCTCGACAATTCGTGCCCGGCGGTTGAGTCTACAAGTTGGTCGATCGTGGGAGTGGGAAGGCATGTCCTTTGGGCGAACTGATTGAGGTTTGAGAAGTCAATGCAAACCCTCCATTTACCGTTGTGCTTCTTCACAAGCACATGATTCGAAATCCACTTCGGATAGTTGGCTTCACGAACGAAACCGTTACTGATGAGTCTCTTCACCTCCTCTTTCAGGGCCTCATACCTTTCGGTGTTCAACGCCCTCCTCTTCTGTCTATGCGGAGAACAGCTCGGATCGACCTGCAAGCGATGGCAACTGACCTTGGGATCTATGCCAATCATATCCTCATGCCTCCATGCGAAGACATCGGAATTTTGTTGAAGGAAGCTTTTCAGCTCCTCTTTAATTTCCTCATTCAACTCCTTCCCGACCTGCAAGACCCGGGATGTGTCTTTGGAGTCCACTGGGAACGTTTCTAGCTCCTCCATCGGGGCAGCTTGCGATCCCGATTCCACCACCCTGGGGTCCAGTTCTTCCAAAGATATTTCGGATCTGGCCTCTGTCATGATTACATCTTGCGTCGGTGGTTGTCCCTCAGGGGCCTCTGCCATTTCGGTATCCAGCACCATGTTGACTCGAGGCTCTGCCTTCCTAAGGGAGTTAAGATAGCATTCCCTGGATCCCATCTGATCGCCTCGAACGGTTGCGACCCCTCGTTCGGTTGGGAACTTCATGCAGAGGTGATGGATGGAAGTGACTGCCCACAGTTCCTTTAGGGCAGGCCTCCCCAGGACTCCATGGTAGGCGGATCGGCGGTCAACCACCAAGAACTCCATGAAGTGATGTGCTACCTGGGGTGAGGCTCCCATTTCCGACGACGGGGTGATTTTACCTACGGGAATAATGCTGTCTCCAGTGAATCGTAGAGAGGCGAGCTCATGGGTGTTAGCTCATGATCCAGCTGCCATTTTGTCAAAAGTTGTGCCGAACGGGATATTGGCGAGCGCCATTATCCACCGGCATGCGTTTCGGCCCGTTGCGAGCCACCACGGCTACGACTACCGGGCGTCGCGGTGTGGGAAGTGCACTCTGTAATATCCTCCTGGGTGAAGGTTATGGGTTCTGCAGGCCTTCCGCACTTGTGATTGGTTCACCAAGTAGCCGACCATAGGTGGGGTCTTTGTCTCCCTGGTATAGTTCCTGCGGCGTTTTTTGATTCACCTCCCACGTGGGGCCCTCCAATAATGGTGTCTATTTCACGGGTGGTTGGTTTGCTCGTTCGAGGGGGCGAATCTCTCTGGGGCGTTGCCGTTAGGAGCCTTTCCCTATCATCGTTCCTATGGCTTGGAGAGTGCCGCCTCGTCTCGCCCCTCCTGGGGGGACTGTGCCTTGGATTATTGCTTTCATAGTTGTGTTCCCTGTTGTTTACAGGTCTGCCTAAGCCCGCACAATCCCTGGTGTCATGGCCATAATGGCGGTGAATGGTGCAATAAGGTCGCGCTTCGGGGGCCTATCTCTAGGCCTCCCTCCTCTTCCCCTATTTCTAGAGGTGGAGGGTCGCCCCCGTATTTCTAGCGGGGTTGCTCGCGCCCGGCCGGTGTTTTCGTAGGCCGAGGTGGGGGCTAACGTTGAGTGTGGCGATGGCTAACGCTTGTCTAGGGTGGGGGCAGCTGTGTGCCCGAGCTTGAGTCCATTCGTCGGCTCACTATTTGGGACGTGGGCCCACAGCATCCGTCTGCGAGGTGGTGGGAGCCCTTGGGCGGCCTGTTTCGTGATCGATCATTTCCTCGTTGACGATCTCTATCTTCATCATCTCCACCAACTCGTCATATGTCGAAGGGTTCTTGCTTCGGACATCCCTCCCAAAACAGGTGTGTTCATGTTCGAGTCCTCCTTTCGAGGCGAAAGGGCCTCCTTATCGCCGTAACGCTTTGCTCGCGATGGGTTATCTCATCGCGATGAAACGAGCGAGGTAATTTTTAGGGTCTCCCCTGTGCTTTGCCTCATGTCTTGCAAGCGTTGAATAGGGGCCTCCCTCCTTCCTAGAGAGGTATTGGTTCAAGAATGCCTTTTTCGAGATCCGACGGCCTCCGTATGCTTGAGTGGTGCCAACTGCATACCACACTTCGGCGGAGCCGCAGGGTTAAGTGGAATGCTCGCACTTCAAGGCCGGCGAGGCGCCTCTGAGGCTCATCTGTGTTTTGTATTTGTTGAGATGCTTTTCCGGGTCGCCCTTTCCTTCATACTTTGGGATCTTAGGAGGAACAAAGTTGTGAGGCATCGGAAATGTGCGAAGCTCCCTGGAAAAGGGTAAATTGTCATCATCGTCGTCAAGTTCATACGACCTACAGGGTCCGTCAGAATCATTCCCATCTGTCTGCTGTCGGGGCGGGCGGCCGAACGTTCGGCCCTGTTTCCCCAATCCGCCAGCTTCGCCTCTCCGCCTATTCCTAGGTGGAGGGCTTGGGCCTCTTGGCTTTGTCCTGCCCTGCTCGGCGAATTGTTTGTGGAGGGGGTGGTTCCTATTTCTAGGTGCCGTCCGATTCGATCGAAAACAGCCGGAGACCTGCGAGGTCGTTCATACTCGGGGGAAAACTCTCTCTGCGGGGGCACCATCGGCTGGGGGCGGCGGTGTAATTTGAAGTGTCCATCCCCACATCCCTTTCCACGGAGCCTCTCCCTGAGGGACTCATGCGGAGTTCCCTGCTTGGATTCCGCCTCGGCTTGTCTACGTGCGATTCTTTGTGGATGATGCGGGACTTGAAAACCGCCCTGGTTTTGTACTTGCATGAGAAGTTCTTGCATGGCGCATTACGTCGAGCCGTGATGGTCCTCATGTTAGTGGCCATTTGGGCCACTTCGGCCGGCTGTGGCGCTGCCGTTCTTCTATCTCTACGGTAGCGGTGATGAGGCCGCTGTTGCGTAACATTGGTTCGAATGATCTCTTCTTCAGAGACATCCCTTGCTCTCGCATTATCATCTCCACTGGAACTCATGGTCTGAGGTGGCTTAAAAGGACTCTTTTTTCAAGAATGGACCCCCTTTTTTTTCAAGGGGGAAATGTCAACCGGGTATTTAAGCAACTTTTGGGTGGGAGAACTCGTGGTTAAGTTAGTTCCGCGAGACGGGCGCCAATATTGACCTCGAAAAATGGCTCGGACACGTGGCCAACAGGATAGGTCTTCAAGTCAGCTCTTCCTGCACACGCAGCACGCCGTTAGTCACTCGTGGCCTCTCCCGGAGGGGGTAGGAGCGGCCGCAAGCACTCCGACGGTCAAGTCAGCTTTATATTCGACCGATAAGGGATTCGCCGGTGGTAGAGCACTCGCCGGGGAGGTGGTCGATATAGTGTCGATAAAATTGACAAAAATGAGGGAGAGGATGATACTTGGTTTTTGCAGTATGTAGGAGAGCAAGATGGGATTTTTTCCAATCCAATCTTTGGCACAATGAGGGGATATTTATACTAAGGATGGAAAGAGGAGGACTATTGGATGAGAGGACACGTGTTGTCAGACCCTCAAGGCTCGTCCCATCCTAGGTGTCACTCTGTCCCTCCATAGGTCGACTGGCATTGAATGTTTCAGCCATAGGCTGCTGATTTGACCATTTGAGAACCTGCCGCACGTCCCATCAGTCAGAGATTTGACTTTGGGAAGATCTGTACAAAAGATCTTCGTAGAGGCGAGGTGTGGCAGGTGAAGCGTTGCAGCGTTGTAGGAGCGGAGTGCGGGCCTTTGCATCCACTGCGTACTTGTGGATGAGTCCGGTTCGTTCGCTGACGCGTTTTCAGTTCGTCCTTAGTGCAATCACCTCGGCATGTACAATCAGTTCAGTTTTTGGTTTAATCACCTCGTCCGGCACGTGGCTTGGGCCACGGGTGTGGACACGTGGCGGGTGAGGTGGCGGGTCTGACACAGGCCCGTAACAATATTCAATACTCAAAAACAAGAATTAAACTAAGAAAAACCATTTAGATCTCAAAATATATGGTTTCGAGACTTTAATCTCCTTCGACCAAGTGTTAAAGTTTAGTTACAATTCATGAATCTATGAGCAAAATAATGAAGAATGAAGTTTGAAGGCATTATGTAAGTTCCTCCTCTTGTTCTAGGGTTTAAAAATATGTATTTATAGTTGTTTCCATAGGTAGTTGACTTAAATTCAAAAACCAGAATTTTCGTGTCGGGAATGAACTATGCGGCCGCATGGTAGTAAGTCATGCAGTCGCATAGAACTTTGAAAATGGACTCTAAAATTCACTAAAACACCATTTGCGACCGCATGGAATTTAAACTATGCGGCCGCATGACTTTAAATAATTTTCACCGAACAACTTTCAATATTTTGACCATATCTTTATTTCTCGATATCCAATCGAGGTGATTCAAGATGCATTGGAAAACTAACTCAAAAGGATATAACTTTCCTTCAGATATCATCTTTCAATTTGATCGTTTGCCATGTCAAAAATGGGTCTCAATTTGAGGCTGGAAATTGGTGCATAACTTTTTCGATTGAAAATTGATGTGTGATCATACTTTGACTATATTTCATCCCTTTGATGTCTTCTTTCATCCAACTGACTCCTAACACACTCAAATCTTCATCCTAAGGTTCCACATAGCTTTTTAGTATTTGCATTTCAGTCCCCAAACTTCGTTTTCTTTCATTTTGGTCCTTGTTCGTTTATTTCTTCCAAATTACACCATATCCATAGAATTGCCACCTAAATCAAAATATGAAAGTAATGAGCACATTTTGGCATTGATTAATCATACGCGCACATAAAATAAGGAGGGAAAATATGTATTTTACATTTCTATCAACAACTCTTTTGTAACAATCCATTCTTTTACAATAATAATTTTATCTAAAGAATTGCCAATACAACTAAAAACCTAACAATCCACCCCTTTGATATTCCGTGACAAAACTATACAATACAAGTCAATGTTGTAGAAACAAAACCGATCCACCCAAACTCAAACTGAATGTCTGCCTCTTACATTTCTTAAAACCTATTTTCTGAAATCAATAACTCAAATACCAGTGTAAAGCATGTGATACATGAAATATAACAATTGAAATAGACTGTCATATGCTAGCTAGATTGAGAAGAAATACTAATGTTAATCAAAACACCAACTCTAGTAAAATACTGATTTCTATTTCTATTCAGGAATTTATGACACCAAGGTCTTATATGTCCTAACTCACCACAATTGAAATAAGTAGGGATAAACCTATGTCCAAAGTTACGTGGTCACTAATATCTATTCCTAAGTTGGTAGGTCCTATGTTGTCTAGTAGGCATCTGTCCTACGATACCTTTGTTCTTGAGTTCACGATTAGGAACATACTTAAGCTAGTTGGTGGCAGGGATAAAAATGGTTTTGGAAGTACTATCCCTATTATGATAGGTCTGATTATATCCTAGACCTCCATTGTTCCTAGCTGGTTTGTTCAATTCCAAAAAACTGTCCGATTTTTGAGATCCACTATAGAAAGCAAGAAGTTGAGACTTCGAATCTTCAAGTTCGCGCAGAAGGTTCTTAATCTACATTTCTAATTTCTCATTCTCAACGGTCAGCTCACTAACTCTACTAGAGAACTTCTCAAGTTCACTTGTAAGATCTTTAATCTTAGACTCTAAGGATCGATTTACAGTTTCTAATTTGCTGAGGCATAAGGTAGACTCCTGAAGGTCAGCTATAAGTTTTTCTTTATTTAGCTCAAGTTCATTCACCTTCTTAAGCACAACTTTATTCACCTTCTGAATCTTAAAATTCACTTCAAAATTTTTTTGATAAGCCTCACAAATTGATAGCTCAAGAATAACTAACTAAGAGTGGATGAATTGGTTTTTAAAAAAAAATTTTTTTTGAAGAATTAATCTAAAATTCAAGCAAGTAAAAACTAAATAGATTAATTCAAATAATAAGTACAAATATAAAAGCGATAAGTTAAAGGGAAAGAGAATGTAAACGATATAATTGTGGAGGTTCGATGCAAATCAATGATCTACGTCCTCTGTTACCAAGTTCTCATACATGAGCAAGGCATTTTTACTATGTTGACTAACTTGTGGTGCAATTCAACCCGTTACAACACTTTCGGTAACTTACAAATAAGGAACACCGATCCTTATACAATGTTAAGCTCTACGGGACCTCAACATGACCCACTATTAAGCTTTCACGAGACCTTAATATGAACCGCACAGTGATTTAGAACAAGGAGCACCGATCCTTATATAATGTTTATCTTTACATGACTTCAACATGACCCACACTTTATCAAAGTGATTTTACAATAGAATAAATCTCTTGATAAATAATACAAACAAGTTAAGTACTAAGAGAGGTTAACACTTCAATGAATAATAATAAATGATAGATCAAGTGTTAGATGAAAAAATTTGATGAATATGATAGTCAAAAATTAAATTTAATCACTCAAAGTGTTTCAATGAGAAGATGAAAAAATAAATACAATGTAGGCTCGAAAATCTACTTAAGAAATCTTTATTTTAATGGATGATTGTAATAAATTAAATACTAAGAAACAAATGAGAAACTTTGGTGAATATGATGATTTTATAAGTTTAGTTCAATCAATCAAAATTTCAATATGAAAAAAAGAAAAGTTTATGCAATGTAAGTGCAAAAATCTTCTTCAAACACTACAACAAAAATGACTTTTTGCATCATGAAAAATGCAACATTCATTGCTTGAATGTTGCTAAAGAGGTCTATAGCAACATTCTCATAAATGAATGTTGCCATTAGTTAGCAAAAAATGTCATTTGCAATAGTTTTTAAATGCACGTTGCTATTGCCCTTTTTTGCAACGTTCATTGAATGTTGCCAAAAATCTACCTTATTTCGTATTTTTTGTAGCAGTCATCGCCTATTGTGAAAAACGACACTTTTTGCAATGTTCAGATAAGCGTTCCTCAACTTACTCATTTGCAACTTTCGCCCGAACGTTGCAAAAAATAGTCTTTTGCAACGTTCATCGAACGTTGCAAAAGAGTCAACATATTGCAACATTTGCCTGAATGTTGCGATTGCAAAAATATATAAAAAAACATTTTCTCTCTTTATTCAAAAACCATGTCTCCATTCAGTCATACCCAGCCCTAACCTTCTCGCTCTGTACCAGTCGTCGCCTATCGTCTCTTCTCGTGTACCGCCCGTCGCCCGTCGTCTCTTCTCCTTTTCGTTTTCTCTCCTCACCTTTCCTTAAACCGTCTTCTGCTAGCCAGATTTCACAGGTGGATTCCTCCCATATCCTTTCCATGTTTCTTAAGATTTCCCCAAATCAATCTAGACAGATTTTCTCAATCCGTCGAAGCTTCTGGTGGAAAAGGCAGCCTGCAATTGGTTAATACACATATAGACAGAGAAAGAGAAATCATTTCTATTTTCTGCAGTAGCTCTGAAAGCTGCTCGTCTTGGATCTATTTCTATTTCTTCATAGGTATGATTTTTATTGCTTTTGTTTGGATGTTTTCTAGGGTTTAAGACACTTGTTTGTTAGTGTATGAATTGTGGGATGTAATCATCATATGCCTGTCCAATGGTCTGTTGAAAAAGAATGGCAACAAGTTTAGGCCAATTTGATAAATTTAAACAAGGAGTCATCGATTTGAACAAAGTTTGATAGAATAGAAACCTCTATCTCTGAAAGATAGGCGTATGTTTCCTCATGTTTGGAGTTTAGGACATCAGAAAGCCTGGATTTTTCCCTGAATTATTCACAGATGATCTTGTTTAGATAAGGAAGAGTAGTGTAGGCATTGGTGGGTGCTTGTGAAACTGTAATTACCCTCTACAGCAACAAATCCTCAAAAACATTTAGAACAATCTAATGTGTTTTTGTAGATCTTTCCTTGTCCATAATTTAGTCTTTTTCCCCTTCATTTGAGTAATATGTGGGCCCTCCTGCTACCCAACTAGGAGTTGTAGGATTCAAGTCTCTGTGTAAGGGCAAGTTATTATATTGCTTGTACTTGACATAAAAATTGTTTTACCGCATTATGACAATAAATAAGAAAATTCTCAAGTAGTAAATGAGGAGAATTGAGAATGGGTTAAAAGAGTTGATAGTTTGAAAAGTTACCCTAGAGTTCCAACTTCACACACACGTGTAAAACACTCATATTTTAGAATGCAGAAAAGAAAGGTTGCTGGCTGTGGATTGTTACATACATGTTTTTGTTTGAAATTAGACTTATTTCTTTAGTTTCACTTGGTTCTCCATCTCTTTTCTCTGTGCACGGCTTTGATTTGTCATGTATGTTTTAATTTCTTGAGAAAATGGTTGTTATTCCTATTCAGACTACTCTTCTAAAGGAAGGTTGGAAATATCTTATTAAATGGGTCTTGATTAGGTGGTGTGGGCCGGAATTGGTTTAGGTGGAGCTCTAGGTGAACCTTTCAACTGGACAAAGAATTATAGCTCACCTCCAACGGCCTTATTCATTAGATTGCATTTTCGTGGAAGCAAAATATCAGGTATGATATTCATGGAGACTTAATGTAACGCCCCAAAATTTCAAACATCTTGAGGTGTTACCAACAATAATTTTTATGTACTTAAAATGCGGAACTATAAAATTCATTATTTTTCTAAATAAACAAAACATTCATAATTTAAATTCGAATCATAAATCATGTCTTTAAAAACAGTTTAAACATTCTCAACTACTGTTATTGGACAAAGCAAACTAATACGTTTTAAGATAAAAAGCAGTAAAACTTAATATTGTTCTCGTAGGTGGAAAATCATTGGCAGTCCCCTGCACCATCCCGCCATAGATCCAATCGACCCAAACTAACCTGTAAGAATTGTAAGAGTGAGTATTTTGAAAACACCCAATAAGATACGTGCAGTTTCCATACACAATTATATGCAATAAAATAATACTTCATACCACTCTTCTCTTATGGAGTATCTCGGTGACCAAGCAAAACACCCATCTTAGGTCATCTTAAATCCCGTAGGATTTTCTATTCTCTTTCTAAAGAACCCGAAGGCCTATTAGCAATTCATGCATAAATTACTGAATATAAAAGTATAAGAAAATAAACAACTTGCACAAAAAGTATCTTACCTTGATTGCTGAAACGAGCTTTTGATATAAAATATACTTAGAATTTACAGCTGTTTTCTATATGAAAACTGCTGTGTAAAATTCTGTATGGTGAATTGTGAAATATGGGCACACTATTTATACGGGAAAAACAGTAGTTGAGTCATAATATAACTGTGATGAAAATCATGTTTATCTAACCTGATACGAATGACTTTTTATTAAACCAATCATAATGGTATAAACTAATATTACCTTAAAAATATCTATATACACACGTGAACATCTATTGGAAAAATGAAAGGCAAAGTTTGGATAGGATTTAACATTTTCAATTTAATGATAAACGTGATTATCTAATAAAATACTATATTCTATCATTAATTATCTTAAAAGGTTCAATTTCATGAAATAAAATAATGCATATAAATCATGCTTCTTTGAATTGAAATATCTTGGGCTTAACTCATCTGAACTTACATTTTCTCGAACCCAATCTACGTTATTTAATACAAGCTACAAAATGAGCCCAATGTTGATATACTTTTGGTCATTCTATAAAAAGTTAAATATTTGACCCATTTAAAACATAAGAACTTAAAAACTTTATTTTAGTCCCTCGACTTTCAAAATATAACATATAGAACAAATAATTTTATTCTAAAATTTTCGGGGTGTTAGACTTAATCTAATCCACTTTCCTCACAATATGAATCTTATGCTCTCACACATTTGCTTGTGTTACAAATTACCAAATTTAGTTCACAATTTGAATTGTTGCTGTTCAATGTTTGATAGTATCATAATGGACAAAGAATGGCTGCAATTATCAAGATTATTATCTAAAATAAAATCTTATAAATCTAGTTACAAAATCTAAACAATAATAAAATTGATCATAAATTGTTGTTGTGGATTTTCAGAACAATACAGATATGGAGCACGGAATTTTGTTGGAATAGCTCGTAAAAAGCTAAATTCAAAAATGATAGGATGCACTTGTATTAAGTGTAGGAATCTAAAGCATCACAATTACGAAATAGTGTATGAGCATTTGGTTGTTAAGGGCATGGATCCTACATACACGGTTTGGGTATTTCATGGAGAACAACCAAGTAAATCAAATTTGGTCGATGTAGAAATGCATGAGTCATGTAGGATGTTTAGGGATGTCTATGCACAACATGATGTAGATCCTGAAAATCCTCATGACGGAACAGGGGAATACATTCAATGTTTAGTTAGTGATGCAGAAACTCTTTTGTATCCAGGTTGTACGACGTTCACGAAGATGTCACCTTCAGTTTCTATGTTTAAACATAAAGCTACACATGGTTTATCAGATTGTGGTTTCAATGAACTTATAAATCTTGTGCTGGACATGCTGCCACAGAATAATACACTTCCTAACTCATTTTATGATATGAAAAAACTTATCAATAGATTTGATCTTGGCTATGAGAAGACACATGCTTGCTTGAATGATTGTTGTTTATATAGGAAGGAGCTTGAACATGCTGAATTATGTCCAAAATGTGGTTGCTCAAGATGGAAAGTTAACAAACGTACTAAGAAAGTTAAAAAAAAAATTTCAACAAAAGTCTTGCGTTATTTCCCAATCATACAAAGACTTAAGAGGATGTTCGGAATAGATGAGATTGCAACACAACTTAGGTGGCACTCAAATAATAAGAGTTTAGATGGTAAAATGAGGCATCCGGTTGATTCACTGGGGTAGGAAATGATAAATAGAATGTGGCCACACTTTGCTTCAGATCCTCGAAACGTTAGATTAGGTCTTGCCACTGATGGATTCAATCCTTTCAAAGATCTTAGTTCTAAATATAGTTGTTGGCTAGTAATTTTAATTATATATAACTTGCCACCCTCATCTTGCATGTCGAAGGAAAGTTTGATGTTGAGTTTATTAATCCCGGGACCAAAGCAGCCGGGTAACGACATAGATGTTTATTTGGCACCACTCATAGACGATTTAATATTGTTATGGAGTGATGGGGTTGAGATGTATGATACAGTTACGAAATCTACATTTAACTTAAAAGCTATCTTGATGTGGACAATACATGACTTTCATGCATATGGAAATGTATCTGGTTGGCCCGTCAAAGGAAAAATTGCATGCCCCATTTGTCGTGAAAATACATGTTCAGTGTGGTTGTCACATTGTAGGAAGTTTGCATACATGGGACATAGAAGATTTCTCGCATTGAGCCATCCATTTCGCATGAAAATGAGTTGGTTTGATGGACATATTGAAAATGGCATTAGACTGAAGATAAAAACTGGTGAAGACGATTATAATGAAGTTGATAAAATTGCAAATGATTGGGGCAAAAGTGGTAAGTGAAAGAGGAAGAAGAATACAACTTAGTCTAATGTAACGTGGAAGAAAAAATCAATATTTTTCATGCTACCATATTGGAAGGTAACTATAGTTATATATTTTCCTTATTTTTTTAATACTTCTAATTGCGTGTAGTATGACACAATTGATGTTTGATTTACAGACTTTACTTGTACGTCATAATTTGAATTTGATGCACATGGAAAAGAATATTTGTGAAAGCATCATTAGTACACTTTTGAATGTGAAAGGAAAGTCTAAAGATGGCATTAACTCTCGTAAGGACTTGGAAGCTATGAACATTAGGCATGCTTTACATCCTGAGAAAGGAGGAAATAAATTCTACTTACCTGTAGCTCCTCACACTTTATCAAAAGCAGAAATGCAAATTTTTTGCAAAAGGCTTGCTAACTTGAGATTACTTGATGGTTATGGTTTTAATATTGGAAATTGCATTTTGGTAGAAAAATGTAAGATAGTTGGACTCAAGTCTCATGATTGTCACATTTTAATGCAACAATTACTATCAGTTGCATTGAAAGGACTTCTACCTAAAGGACCAAGGAACTCCATTTTTAAATTGTGTTCATTTTCAATGAAATATGTCAAGGAGTTGTAGATAGGAATAAGGTTGAAAGTTTAGAAGAGGAAGTTTCGGAAACTTTGTGCATGTTGGAAAGGTATTTTTCGCATTCCTTTTTTGATATAATGGTTCATTTAACAATCCATATTGGAAGGGAAGTTCGTCTATGTGGACCAATTCAATATCGTTGGATGTACCCATTTGAGAGGTAGTACTCCTTAACTTATTCTTAGTAGCTAAACTCACTATCAAATTGATTTTTATTTTATTATATTTTTGAAAAATGTGTAGGTATATGAAAGTATTGAAAGGATACATCATGAATCGTGCACGACCTGCAAGGTGCATAGCTGAACGATATATTGTTGAAGAAAATGAGATGTTTTGTAGCAAATACATAAAACAAGCATCTGACATAGGCTCTAAGCCTGCGCGCAATGAGCAATGAAGAATATGAGAGTGACTTCTTAGTTTTAGGACATACAATTTCTAAAGGGAAGCCACTTGTACTATCTGATGAGATGTTGAAAGTTGCCCATCGGTATGTGTTGCTAAATAGTACAGAATTGGCTCCATACATACAGTACGTTTGTGAAATATCTACTTCGTTAGGTTTTAAGTTCTTCAACCGTATTAATTTCTTGATATATTGTTTTCCACTTAGGATGCATATGGATGAACTCAAGAGTTTTGACAAACGACTTGGAAGAAATGAGAATTTGTTGCATAAGAAACATATTGACACTTTTGCTGCCTGGTTGGACAATAAGGTTGAAGTACTGGACAATGTTTCAAATACTTTAAAGTGGCTTGCACGTGGCCCTAGATGTTAGTCCATATCATATTCTAGTTTTATAATAAATGGTCTTCGATTCAACACGAAAGATGCAGAAAACTTTCGCCAAAACAGTGACATCTTAGTTGAAGCAACAACCATTTGTAGATCTATTGCAAAAGATAATACACATATTGTTGGGAAAGTTCTTTATTATGGAGTTCTGCGCGATGTTATAGTGCTTGATTACAATATTCAAGTGTGATTGGGCAAATATTGTGAATGGAATAAAAAAAGAAGATGGGTTTACTTTGGTTAATCTTCACGAGGGACACAGACAATTTGAAAACAGTCCTTTCATTTTGGCATCACAGGCGAAACGAGTTTTTTATTCTAGGGAGAATGAAACATCTAATTGGTATGTTATTTTGCAAGCATCGCCAAGAGACTTTCACACGTTACAATCCAATGAAGATACTGCTTACGGGGCAACTATTCCATTAGATATAACACAGCTTGAAGATGATCGTGAGGATGATGAGAATTTTGCAAGGATAGATGTCGAAGGCATATTATGTGATACATAGACTAGTTAGTTTGATAAATGTCATTACACATATAATTGTTTAAATTTACTTTTGTTGCATAAGATATACACATATGAGGCACAATTAAAAGTGGAAGACCTTTGATTCTCTTTCTCCTTCTCTTATTGTTTTGTAGATTTGTACTCTCTCAAGTGGATTTTTTGGAACCAGGTGACATTATTAAATATACTAGCGATGGATAAAGCTAAGGTGAGTGTGTTTCATTACACTTCTTAAGATAGTTGGTAACTTTCGAAAATAATTACATTTATATTTTGTTTTCATGTCTTATTGTTTCAGTCAAATAAGCAAGCTTCCAAGAGTTCTAAAAGACGAAGCACTGCAATTGCTGTTACAATTCAGGAGACAAATAAGAAACTAAGACCTTTGAGTAAACCTGAATGTACTGTGTCACAACCAATTACCGATGATCAAAACATGCTTTTGAAAAATGTAGATGCCATAAGAAAGAAAAGAGGTTTTCGGGAGACAAATAAGAGACTATGTTTTTCTAGTGAAACTGAATGTATCATGTCACAACCAATTATCGATGATCAAAGCATGCGTTCGAAAAATATAGATGCTACAAGAAATAAAAGAGGTCCAACCGAAGTCAAAATGGTTTCTGAAAATATTCAGAAGATAGAGCTTGAATTCAATGAATTCGGTAGTTGGCCGTAACTCTGAAAAATTTGTCAGCATAGCAGGAGCCTTGGTATGGGAATATGTACCAGTTGTTATTAAAGCTTGGCCTTTGGTGGATGACAAGAAAAAGCTCGAACTTTGGAACTTTTTACATGTACATTTACTTATTACGATACTTTTCTAGTTATTGATTATACATTTTCCGTTCAAAGGTTGATACCATTTCTTATATTTGTGGTAAATATAGCAAAGGTTCAATGTCAGCGATTGCCAACAAAAAATTACTTTTCAATGTATGGGAACGTATTGGAGGACATTCAAATCAAGATTGAGAAAACAAATCAAACTTCAAGTACCATCTGCCGTGAATAAAAAACTCGCTATTGCCCTTCTTAGACCAAAGATTGTAAACTGTGAAACATGAGAAAAGTTTGTAGAAGATACTCTTTCTACTGATTTTCATGTAAGTTATATTTTCATATTGACCTTAAACTTTTTATTCCCGTATCATTGACAAATATTATTTTCCTTAATAGAAAAAATTTCCAATTTCACCAACATGAGAACTAATCAGAAGTTTCTACATACTATGGGACGAAAGGGTTATTCACGCACAACTCACGATCTGGTACAATTACAAACTATCTTTATTTTTCTGTACTTGTCTTTAATGATTTTCTATACGTGTCTATAATTACTAGATTTTTATTGTAGAAAAAGAAGGATCCAAATATAAAAGGATTGAGAACAAGAGTATAGACTTATGGACATCTTCGAAAGGATGGAAAACGAATAAATGAAGCAGTTGTTGAAACTTTGGTATATGTGTATGTATATATGTGTGTGTGTTTGTGTGTCTACTGCTAGTATAATATTTAAGTTCCATAAGTGTAGAAGAAGATAGAAGATTGTGCAAAGTTGATTTCTGATACACCAGCAAAAAATTCTATCTGAGACGATACTGTTGCTCAAATTTTAGGTCCTGAGCATCATGGAAGGGTAAGGGGACTTGGACTTGGAATTACACCATCAAAAGTAGATGGACATATACAAAGCAATGTGAGAGTGAGAGAACTTGAGAGCAAGGTTGAAGCACTAGAAGTAAAGGTTGAAGCACTTCTCAAGCTATCTCAGGTTATACTTTGCCATTATATATATGATAGCATAGCTTAATATATATCAACATGTAGAATAATTTTTTAAGTTTTTGTATTATTTTACAAAATCAAAACAAGAATGTAGAGGACATGAGTTCACGTGCTTTTACTCTACAGGTTTTTGTATCTTATGTTATTTATTATTTGTTCAATATAAATTCAGACTATATCATACTAGTTTTCAAAGGAATATTTTTATTTTACTGCAAATTTGTAGTCCCTTCAAGGAAGTGGTATGGAGGGAGGTATTGCACCGATGGAAAATGTAAGGTGTCAACTATTGCATTGATACATGTTTGAGGAGGAGGAAGTTGTAGACCCAAGTGCAATTGTGCATCACATTCCACTCGGGCGTGATTGTTGGAAGGTTTGGGTTGATGAGGTGCATACGAGTAATTTGTCCTTATATAAACCTACAGGTGAATTTCGAGTTCTTAGTGATGCTATGGGAAGTACTGTAGCTTGGCCAAAGAGTTGTGTTGGACTTATTTGACGAAGGTACTTTATATAATTCTACAATTTTTTCATTTAAGTATTTCGAGTTCTTGAGTGTATGATTCAATTTCTCATATAAATGACATTAATTAGCTTCTATATTCTTTCTTTCTTGCAGTTATATGGAGCCGAACTGAGTTAAGGAAAGAATTTAAAATAGAGTTTCCTTGTGCCTGTCTTCTTGGAGAGTAAAAAGATTGGTTTGGAACGTCTCATTTGAAGCTTTTGTTATATTGATTGTGTGCATTATGATGGGAATATTTGATATACACATTTTAGACGTTTTTCGTAGTTTATTTCTTGTAATGTCTTTCACTCAAGATGGTATATGTCCCCGAATTGTTTTTGGCCTGATGGTATATGTCATTGAATTTATGTTGCTGTCTTGCAATTCCTGTAAAAACTTGTAGACGACCAGTTTTTTTTTTTTAACAAAAACTAGTTTGTCCATATTGCATTAACGTGATACAATTGAAATGATGTCTACACCATGAAAAACACATGAAATGGCTGAAAGAAAACCAATCATTCACTGTTTGCATCAAAACATGCCACAAATAGAACTTATGCAAGTCTACATAGCTTAAGCCTAAGGACAATAGCAAGAACATTATTGTCTATTCCTTCGAGGATTTGTTGATGAGTGACTTATGTATATGAGGGATCACTCCACCACCGGCTATGGTTCCTTTGATGAGAGTATCGAGTTCTTCATCTCCACGTATAGCCAGCTGTAAATGCCTAGGCGTGATACGCTTCACCTTCAAGTCCTTGTTCACATTACCAGCCAGCTCCAACACTTCAGGAGTTAGGTACTCCAAAATAGCTGCAGAATAGACAGCAGCCGTAGCACCTACCCTTCCATGAGCAGTAACTCTTGACTTCAGGAGTCGGTGGATACGTCCTACAGGAAACTGAAGACCAGTACGAGAGGAGTGAGAAATGGACTTCTTCTTATCCTTATCTTTGTCCTTTGATGCCGGTGTTTTCCCAGCTAGCAGTCCCTTGGCTCCTTTACCCGACATTTTTGACGAGGATTTAGGATAACTTCGACACGAAGAGAACTGAGCGAACAATCTCTCTCTCTCTACACCGAAGAAGAAATTGGACTTCTTGTAGACAACCAGTTGCTTCAGTATATAGTAATTTTCATATCAGTTGCTTCAGATTTATTTTATTAATGACCTAGTCAAAGCATTTTGCGACGTTCAGGGGAAAAAAAATTGACGATGTTTTCCAATGTTCATGACGACTTTTTTACAACGTTCTGGGAACGTTGCCTATTTCATTTTTGCAACGTTCAGGGACCGTTGTAAATGCCCCTATTTGCAACGTTTAGGGAACGTTGCCTATTACCTTTTTTGCAACGTCCAGAAAACGTTGCAAATGCCCTTATTTGCAACGTTCAGGAAATGTTGCCTATTACCTTTTTTGCAACGTTCAGGGAATGTTGCCTATTACCTTTTTTGCAACATTCAGGGACCGTTGCCTATTACCTTTTTTGTAACGTTCAGAAATCGTTGCAAATGACCGTTTTTGCAATGTTCGGGACCGTTGCAAATGACTGAGACTCTACGGCAACATCGCATCCCACAACAGACGAGTGAACGTTGCAAAAGGTAATAGGCAACCTTTTTTGCCTGTTTCGAAAGGTAATTTTTGGTGTAGTGAAAAATATATCTCTTTCAATGAATAATTTGTGATAAATTAAGTACTAAGAGAGAAATTAAAAATTTCGATGAATATGATGATTTTTCAAGTTTGATTAAATCAATCAAAGTTTTAAATATGAAGAAGTAGAAATGTTTATGCCAAACAAGTGTAAAGATCATCTCAAAAAATATATATCTCTTTTAAAATTGATATAAGTAAATTAAACACAAAAGAGAGACGAAAAACTTTGAAGAGAGAAATGATTCAAGGAGTTTGATTCAGCAATCAAAATTTTTGCTTTGAAGAAATAAATGAAGTGAATGTATAAATGTAAGCTCAAAGAGCATTTTTCAAATATATTTCTCAAGAAAGCATTATTCTAGTTGTTGTATTGAATGCAAAGTGAAGTGGTATTTATAACAATCAAAACGCAATAAATTTTTCCCAACAGGACTACCATTCGGACGTCTGCCACTCATCCGGATGACCAACTAGTCATTGCGGTCAAAACGGTCAAAAAACTGACAGTCAGGGATGAACTTCCAGTTCATCCATCTGGACATCCGGATTGACAGAAATTTTTCTATCAAATCGGACGATATGTTCGGACGGTTTTTGATGGTCAATCGAAGGAAGTTCATCCGTCTGGACGTCCGGATTGACAGAAGTTTTTCTATTAAATCGGACGATATGTTCGGACGGTTTTTGATGGTCAATCGGACGTCCGGTTGACCGTTGAACGTTAAATTTTTTTATATTAGAGACATGATTTAAGTTCAAGTATCACTTTGAATGATCAATCTTAATTTTGATCAAAAATATTTTATGCAAGTAATATGAAATTAACTCTTCGTGCACAAAATGATTTTGAGCTATTGTCATTCATTACTAAAGATCAAAGTGTTATACCTTTACATATAATCTCGAAAGTCAATTCTTTGATCTTGCTTCGCAGTTTCTTTCTTGTCTAGCTCTTGAACTCTTGACCTTTATCTTTCTTGACGTTTGACTTCGATCTTGACCTTTTTCATGAGCCATATTTGATAGTCTTGATTTTGATATTTTAAGCTCTCGTCTCGAATGATTTGACTTGAATGCTTAACTTTCACTTTGATCTTCATTTCGAGTCTCATTTATGATGTGTTGATTTTGGAAATGTTTGATTGATTTTAACATTAAACTATCATCACTCAAGATCAATTGTTAGAAATAATATTAATCTTATTTGTTTTGATCAAAAGTTAATGATGAAATCAACCATAGGTCAACACAAATCTCATCCTCATCTTCAAAATCTTCCTTAGATTGCTCACCATTATCTACTTCCTCAATCTTCTCACTGTTCTTATCATATTCACTTTTACTCCTAGTAGTGAATGCCATAAACTTCCCACTCTCCTTATGTGTAGACATCTCACTTTGATTATCCGAGCTAGGCTCATCATCAGCGAGAGTTGCATTCGTAGCTTTACCTTGATTTCTCTTACCATTAGGCCACTCACTTATATAGTGATCAAAACCTTGACACTTATGACATCTCACATATTTAGATCTCTTTCTAGACTTACTGGAGTTACCTATATGTCTCTCTTTAGTCTTCTTCTTATTTCTAAACATTTTTTGAAATTTTTTAACAAAGTACGCTACTTTCTCATTATTAAGTGATTCTGAATTAGAAGAATCATACTCTTCTTCTCTAATAGTGTTCAAAGCTATAGACTTGTTCTTCTTAGATTGAAACATGGTGAGTTCATGTGTTCAAATACTACCTATTCTTTTTTAATTCCACATATACTACAAACCAGCTTTTCCTAACCCAAATAAACCCACAACCACCTCGTGCTCTCCTGTCACCTCCACACTTGCCACCACCACCATCCACAACCGAGTACCACCACTACCACCCACCTCCACTACCAGCACACACACACACCACCACCACCACCAGTCACCGTCATTCACCATGCATCACTATCCGATGGGATTTTATATCTTCAACCTGATATCAGATTTGAGTTCATATTTGAAATTGTCAGATTTTGTTTGTAGGATTTTTGTTTTTGTATTGGGATTGCAGTGCTGATTTTATTTTTGTGATTTTGATGTGCGGTGTCTATGGTGGTGGTGCTAAGATTTTTGGGTGGTAGTTGGATGGTGTGGTGATAGTGATAGTGATAGTGATCTTATCTATTTGTTTTTAATAATGTTAGTAGGTTGTTACAAATCATGTTACGGTAAGGGTAGTGGTGATGGTGATGGAGTGGACCAAAGTGATAACTACGACAACAACAACAACAACAACAACAACAACGTAACAATGAATGCTACAAGTGGTAGTAACAATAATGATGTAACAATGAATGCTAAAAGTAATGGAATTGCTAGTAATGCAATACTAAATATTACAAGCTAGTTGTGGAGGCATTCACGGTGGCTGTGGATTTAGACAGGAATATATACTAATTTATTGTAAAAAATTAAAATAAAAACAATATTTTGAGAATAAAATAGATTTAAAAATCTGTTTGGAATGAATAAAGTTTTTAAATATATTTGTGAATTGCTTATTTTTTGGTTTATTTGAAAGGATTAATTCAGGAGAGGTGAAGCCCACGTCCAATTATAAAAACCTACCCATTTAAAATTCACCGAAACCTATCTTGGGAAAATTATCAAAAACCAGGCATAAAGTTTAACCTTTTAAAAAATCAGGTTTTCAAGTTTTTTTTTTCATTTATCAGGTTTCTTATCTTTTTTTAAAAAAAAATTATCATTTTAATTGAATAATTAATCCTTTAAAACCTAATTTCTCAATTCATTCCGTCACAACTCCACCATCTCTCTCTCACTCTCACTCTCACCGTCGCCGCCGTCGCCTCCTCCCCTTCTCCCTACCTTCTCCTCCTCCCTCCTACTCTGTCGGAGCGTCGACATTACTGTGTGAGCAGCGTTCAAATGCTGCTGTGAATCACAGCAGCGTCCACACTGCTCACAGACGCTGCTGTGAGCAGCGTCGATGCTTCTGCCGGCGTCGACGCTGCTGCGAATTGATGGGGCTGCTACTCCGATCTGTTGGGGTGGGTGTGTGGGTGTTTGGCTCAGCTGTGGATTTTAGGATTAAAAATGGGAGGTAGCGGGTTGGGGTTTTTTGTTCGGTGGTGGTTGTATTATGGAGATCTGTGTTGTCGGCGGGGATGGTTGTCTGGTTTTGAAAAATGTCACAGATCTGGGGATGCGCGGTTGTGGTGGATCTGTGGCGGTATGTTTTGGACGGTGGTAGTGGATCCGTCAGTGGTGGTCATATTTTGTTATTGTTGTGGTGGGGTCAACGACGGCGGTCGTTCTTTTTTGTATCTGTGACCTAATTATTGTTGTGATTAATGAAGTTAGCTGTATTTTTTTAAGATATCTGTGACTTCGGAATTAAGCTAACTGTGACCTTAATAAGATATATATGACCGCGGAATCGGAGCAGTTATCTAAATTAAGCTGACTGTGACCTTAATAAGCTATCTGTGATCTTATAATTTTTTTGATGAGTGACTAAGGAAGTTAACTGTGACCTTAATAAGATATCTGTGACCTCGGAACTGTGACCTTAATAAAATATCTGTGACCTCGGAATTGGAGCAGTTATCTGAATTAAACTAACTGTGACTTTAATACGTTATCTGTGACCTCGGAATATCTAAATTAAGCGTCAGTGAACGGTCATCAAAATAGTCGCCGGAATTAAGTGCTGCCGGAAAGTAGTCGCCGGAGTAGTCATCGACCGCCGGAGTAGTCGCCGGAGCAGTTGGGGTGGTGGAAGTGGGGTGGGGTGGGATGGGATGGGATGGGATGGGATGGGTTAATTATATTATATTACAGTTAAATATTTAATTTAATATAATAATTATAAAATATAATTAATTAATTCATGAAAAGAACCTGATTTTTGCAATTTTAAACTTTGGGACCTGATTTTTGATTTCCTCAAAGTAAATCCCTGAACCATGAACTTTTCCCAACCTATCTTCGACCTAATTCGAAATTTGAAACCATAACCGAAGTTTGGGCCACCCACCTCCTATCCAATCTACCGAAAACAAACTCCAATAGGCGAGAACTAGTCGACATAGTTGTTCACTACAGTTTCTTCGAGGGTTGTAAGCCATATATCTGTTTTACTCTTATTTCGTTTTAGATAATTTATAAATTTTACGAGTTAACTTGTTACATTTTTACGTAATGATTGAATACATTGAATTGATTAAGGTGGATTTCATGTTGTCATTTCTTCTCAATATTAGTTTTTGAATAATATTATTTAGTTAACCCCAATTTATGTGACGTCAATGTAAATTCTATTTATCATTTAATGTCACGTTAACGCTACTTAAACTAGACTTGCAACTCTAGTGAGGGTACGCAACACTATTCTTAGTTTTTGCATTACTATTTTTCCCTCATATATGTCTCATCATGAAACAAAAGAATAGATATAGTCAAACTTTTAAATATTTGGAAAACTCTTATTTACAAAAAAATTGAATACAGATTATGATTTGAAAATTCAACTTTAAAGTCCGAATCAAGTCTTAAAACCTAACGTCTGACCCTACAACTCAATAGAAAGAAATTCGACACAACCATATTAGCTTCAGAACACACCTCTACAGCGGAGTGAACAATGGAGAAAGATATTATTTCTTGAGTTTCACAAAGATAAACTGCTTTTATTTCCACACAAATTAAGAAAATTTAATTAATATAGTTTGAATAATAAATTTTTAATTATATATATATATATTTTTAATATATTCCTACGTTGTATAATTGTTTAAATATTAACAATTCATATTGACTGACAATGAGACATGGTAAAGTAGATAAAATTAATCCATGTTCACAGAAGTAGGGGTTCACAAGATCCCTACTCCATCTCACATGAGGTGGGACCAATGCAGGATCCACCTTACTAAAAAATAAAAAAAATTACTCACCCACCCCTCACGTATGAGTTGTCGGTAGGGGTTCATGCAGATTATTGAAGTCGATATATGGAGTAATTTTTTAAAAATTTGACATGATAGCACATGGATTCCTTGTGAAGATGTTTGCTGTGGAATATGCGTAGACAAAAGTCACATAACTACGATCGTTGATGTAATTATCTTGATTAGTCTTCTATATAATAAAATAATGAGTAAAGTCACTTTACTCGAAAATGGTTGACACCTCGGGTGATCGACCCTCACATTGTGTGTGGGTCCTGCGTGAATAAAATAATGCCCGACCCCCGAGGTATGTGTGTTCGGTCATCCAAGGTGTCAATCGAGGTGTTCGTGTAGCACGGTTCTAAAATAATAGTACTAAAAAACAAAACTAACTAAAAAAAACTAACATTTATTTAATTAGAGTTTCTAAGATCTCAGTAGTAATCCGCTACTATGTGGTAAGTCAATTACTATCAAAGATTCCAAAGAGAGAAAATGAAAAAATTATAAAAGATTCTATAGTAATTACTGTGTTTTTTATTTTCCAGGGCAACACTAGGATCAAGAAAAAAAACTCCAAGAATGTCTTGTACCATATCTTGATATTTTTAGGTTCCAAATCCCTTGTTATATTTTTCGAAAAAAGAGCACACCTTTAGTTTTTTTTTTTTTTCTTGAAGGTTAAATTGGTGTTAATTTTCAACAAAGATGGTATGCAAAGCTGCACACTTATGAAATTTGAGAGATTTAGTGGAGCTTTTCTTGATCTAGCCATAGCTTACTTCTAGCTGTGTGCAGTAACTATTGCTGATTTGGCAACAAAAATTCTGAGCTTTTTTGGATTATCTTTACCATGCCCATGTAATGGGCTATTTTTCACCACCCCCAACAAAAATTACAGCTTGCAAAGGGTTTTAGTTGATTACCCTACTAAATCAATTTCCAGGATTAAGCGAATATTCCCATTTAGTGATTGCTTACGGAGTAAGAATCATTGTACTCGTAATGTTAATGATAATTCTATGTGTAGTTCAGTATCAGATGCTAGGAGGTTAGGGAATGTAGTTAGGAGGGAGTTGAATGCAAGGAAGGAGTGAAAAGTATGATGTGAAGGGAAAGGGGGTACTGAGTTATAGGCCAAGAAGTGGGATGTACCGGAGTCAAAAAGGGGTATTGACCATGGAAATTATTCGCCAGTTTCTTTGTATGATAATTCTCTGTATGGAAGAGTTCAGGGTGGTGTTTTGTAGTCTCCTTCGGCATTAGTAGGGGGGGAATGAAATTATTGGAAGTAGCTCAGTACCTACTGATAGCTCACTAGATACTCGTCGCTTTGAAAATTGTGAGTTCTTGTGGCCTCTTGGATCCCGTTTCAAATTTTAATTTTTTAAACTGTTAATGCATCTTGTATGGCAAAATTGTTTTAAAAACTGTTTGTTTTAGTTTTGAGGCCTTAGTTGTTCTCTTGAACATAATCTATCTATTTGTAGTTGGAATAACTAGTATCGAATGCCAAATATAGGGAAGTGAGGAAGATAAGATCCATGATTGAATAATTAAGATTAAAACTGTCAAGGGGTGATTCTTTAGTAAAACATACAAATATACATGACATTTTCTTACTGTCATTTCTGATAACTTACAAGTTCGCAATGGAATTTTTCTGCTAAAAAGTACTTCATATGGGGGATGTTCTACCTACAGGTTTATATGAATGTATACTCAGGATTACATCCATGCCTAGATCTTCTTTACTATTTAGTTCTATAGATCTGCTATAAGTTATTTCACTATATCATGATGAAGAATTCAATATATAAGAAAGAACACAAAGAATTACGTGGTTCGGCGCCAATGTGGCAAAACTACATCCACAGGAGAATAGAGAAAAGTATATTCACCTATATCTGAAGTGTTACAGTGACACATATATAGTCATATTACAACAATGTTACCTTATTAAAGATGAGACAATCAAGGAAAGTGACACGACCCCGTCTCAAGTCACCCTGATGGACCCAGACGTGGCGTGCGCCGATGATGAATTCCATCTAGATGCTGGACCCACCACCAAAGCCACATAAACTGTTCCACGACTGTTTAACTATTTTATGACTAGAATATTTTTGTAGAAATTTTGACAGAGTTCCCCTATAAATAGAACAAAATCAACCTGAAAATCAACAAAGAACCTCATATGAACATTTATACCAAATATTTGGGAACCACCAATTCCACTAACACCACCACGCACAAAATCAATGTGAAATTAAACTCGACTAAGCACTTCTACTACAAAATATCATGTCTGCATGCATGCATTACAACAATTGAACAACTCATTGATAAAGTGGACATTAAACAAAATATCAGACCAAGTGTTTTGTGAACATGAGTCTCCAACTAAACATTTACATGCTATGATATGGATAAGATCATGCAACCTAATGATGGATAGTCAGGCTCTTGACTCTAGCAGGCTTTCCAAGTATCTCAAATTCAGCGGCCTCCTGATAGGAAAAAATGACAAAATATATGAGCTTGAAACTCAGTGAGTGGATAGTTCGCAAAAACATATACTTTTTCCATTATACATATTTACTAAAAAATCTGATTTATTATCTTACAGTTTTAAGAAAATCTAAATTCTAATAATTCCCTTTTAGAACTGAAACATGCTAACATTATAAAATTCATACTCTTTATTCTGAATAACCAACTGCAAAAATATGTCGAGTATAGACAATCTGGTATCAACATAAATATGTGTAAAGATGTCATTTCTGTAAGTTAAAATTGTATTTCTATAACTAAATAAGCTAAATTCTATATTTTGAAATGAACTATTATCTGATATTTGAAATTCTGTGAATCTACTACTGAATATACATAAATGATATACTAATAATCACACCAAGAAGTATCCAATGAATAGCCTTACTCATGTACATACTTAAGAATCAAATTAGAAATTCTAGGGTTTGCCCAAAAATGGAGTTTCTTACCTTTAAATGTAAATAGAAGCTAACCAGCAAGAAACTTGAACTAGAAATCATAATCTTTTCCCTATATTTGCAATTTCGAATCAAGTTAAAACCCTAGAAAATTGACAATATATAATCCTATATCTCTTGAAAAAAATAAGATAAATTGAACCCAAGATTGAAGAAATCATCACTTACTCCTTTCTTCCCTTTTCCCTTCTTCTTCTTCTTCTTCTTCTTCTTCTTCCTTTCTTTCTTTCTCGTTTTGGCTTCTGCGTGTTGGTGTGGATGAAAATAGGAAATGGGTTTTAATGGTAAGGTAGTGGGCTTATTGCAAAAGAAGTCCCTTAACTTCCCTTGATAATATAAGTAAGCCCTTAACTCCAAAAATAATTAATCTCAAACCCTCATATAATATCCATTATGAAATAAATCCCAAGAAAATTATTTTGCTTCATTTCAGTCCCATTTGACTATGACTTTGACTTTGACAATTCCATTACTTGACTTTTGACAATAAGAAAATGGGTTGTAACAGAAAGAATATAACAAATTATGGAAACATTCCAATTATCATCAACCAATATTCTCCACATCATGCCATAATATTTCTTTAATATTAGCAAATATTCTTGAGGCTATGATGAACATGTTAAAGGATATAGATTGTGGGTCAAATATGAAAAGAGGTATGAAGTGATTGTTAAAAAGGATGTTGTTTTTAATGAATCTTTAATGCCTTGTCTAGAAGGAAAAGATAAGAGTTTGACTGAAAAGGATGTTCAAATTGAGGTGGAGCACCTCATACTGAATTTTCTAATTCTGTACCTCTAGTAGATGGAGTTGACACTCCAACTGAAACTAATATTGATCAAGAAATTGATCAAACCCCTACATCTGATGATGCTGCTCTCCCTACTGATGAGTATCAGCTCACAAGGGATAGGGAAAAAGGAAAATCAGACCATCTACTAGATTTGACAGTGATGATTTTGTTTCATTCTTTACCTATCAAGAACATTTTAAAAATGAACCAAACTCCTATGATGATGCAATAAGATGTAAGGAAAGTAAAAATTGGACTGCTGCCATGGAAGATGAAATGTCTTCACTTTTGAAAAACAAAACTTTGGAACTTGTTGAAAGGCTTAAGGGGCAAAAATTAATTGATTGTAAATGGATTTACAAAATAAAACAAGGGGAAGGGGATAGTAAAACCATTAGATGCAAAGCTAGACTTGTTGCAAAAGGTTTTACACAAAAAGAAGGTATTGATTACACTGAGATCTTCTCCCCTGTTGTGAAATACTCCACTATCAGATGTTTGCTTGCTTTAGTTGCTCATTTTAAATGGGAACTTGAACAATTGGATGTTAAAACTATTTTTTTTTTATATGGTGATTTAGATGAAATTATCTATATGAAACAACCTGTTGGTTTTGAAATTGGAAATTCTGATTGTACTGTTTGTCCGTTAAAAAGGTCCCTATATGGTCTGAAATAGGCCCCTAAACAATAGTATAAGAGATTTGTTTACTTTGTGTTAAAACTTGGATTTAAAAGAAGCCAATTTAATGCATGTTTGTATTTTAAAGGTGATGGAGGTGAACACTCTCTTTATTTGGCACTTTATGTGGATGATATGCTTCTTGCATGCTATGATAGCGCTGAAATTGATAATATCAAATTAAAGTTAAAGTCAGAATTTGACATTAAAGACTTGGGCTCTGCTAGAAGAATTTTAGGCATGCAAATTTGGAGAAATAAAGAGAAAGATTTGTTATTTCTTAATCAACATGATTATGTGATTAATATTTTGAAAATGTTTAATATAAATTATTGTAAACCTGTTACCTTGCCTCTGTCAAACCATTTTAAAATCTCTTCTGAATTATGTCCTAACTCTGAAGAGGAATATGCTAGAATGTCAAAATACCTTATGCAAATGCCGTTGGTTCTGTGATGTATTTGATGATTTGCACTAGACCTGATCTTTCTTTTGGAATTAGTATATTGAGTAGGTTTATAAGTAACCCAGGAGAAGAACATTGGAATGCCCTAAAACGATTATTTAGATATCTTAAAGGCACTTCTAATCTGGGTTTAATGTTTAAATCTAATAAAAATGATGTTATCTTGAGGGGGTATACAGATTCTGAATTTGTTGGTGATGAGGATAATAGGAGATCAACTTCCTCTTATTTTTATACTTTGTGTGGTACTGTTGGAAGTTGGAAATCTCAGTTACAAAATGTTGTAGTTTTATCTTCCACCGAAGCAGAATATATTGCTGCTACAGATGCTATTAAATAAGGAATTTGGTTAAATGGATTGATTTCTGAACTTGGTTTTTATGAAAATGATATTATGTTATTATCTGATAACCAAAATGCTATACATTTGAGCAAAAATCCTATGTTTCATGACAGAACAAAACATATTGATATCAAATATCATTTTATAAGAGATATCATCTCCAAAGGAATTATAAAAATTAGTGAAGTCCCCACTTAAATCAATCCATCAGATATGGGAATTAAAGTAATTACTTTGAATAAATTTTTAAACTGTTTGAAACTGTTATATGTTGAATCTTTGTGATGTCTATACAGGTATTTTTTGAGCGAATGAAAATAAGATGAGATTGTGTTCCGGACTACACTATGGCCCAAATTCTGGTAGCAAGGTGGAGAATGTTGGAATTGAACCAAGTTCAATTGGCTGCTTCCAAATTTGGTAAAACCGTGTTTTGGTAAATGTAACTCTTTTAATCCAGCTTATCACTGGATATGCGACACGTGGACTGAAGATGGCCGTTGGATTCTCTTCTGGATGGTTCTAATACCTAATGTCATTTCATTTGGCATTAACTAAAGAGTCAATTCTAGGGTTTTCCATTCATTCGTTCTCTCTCGCTCTGGCTGCGCTTTTTCAAATACTTCTCTCTATAAATCAAATCTCTTATTTGAGTTTGTATTGTGTAAGAGAGTTATTCCTTTGTGGATATATTCTGAGTGAATATCTGTCTGTAGTGTTCGTGTGGCTGTGTAGTCATTCCTATTCCTGTTGATTTAGTGTTCGATTCTTTGTGATTTGAGTGGATCTACTACTGTATAATTGAGAGATAAGTGTTCTTGTACTTTCTTTGTGATTGTTCCGAACATTCTTTTGACCTTTGTTGCCGATTTGGGCTTTATAGTGGAACCGAGCATAATCCATAATATTGGATATTCAATGGGGGATGTAGGTGTTGAATGTGGTCACCGAGCCTCCGGGGCTTAAACCGAAACATATCGATTGTGTTCTTTTAATTCTACACTTTATTTTCAGTAAACAAACTTATACTTTCTGTTCTTGATCTAATATCGTGTGTCCTGGTCCAACATCACCATATGAAATAATTATATAGATGGGATGGCATAAAGTAACACGGTTATTTCCAAGTTTATATTTTTTGATATAAAAGTGAAAGCATAGAGAGCCCTATTGCTATATATATTTGGTTCTAAATTCCATATGAATATATGAAGAGCCCTATAGCTGTACCAACACCACCCTCCATCACCTGCAAAATTCCAAGTTAATAGAATTCAGCAAACTAGTCATTCTACATTTTTTGTTCTACTAGTAAGACGCACATGCAATGCACGTGCCATAGTATAATTGGCTATATGATAGCATAAATATATAAAAAAATTATTTGTCTTAAGCATTAGTTACATTAAATTTAAAACACTTGAAATGATGATAGGTGATAAAAATAATATTAAGAGATTTGATTAAAAATTTATTTTCTAGACTTTGCGTTTGAAGGTCTCTCTATTCTTTTTAAAAAAAGACAGGGCATAGATGATTAGGTGTTGATACTCCGTTAAAGAGATAATGAAGTTCAACATAACCCTCCTTTTTCTACCTGTTGAGGTAAGGCATTATGTCTCCATTTCTGCTCATAGAATCTCCAATTACATGTATCAGTTGTACCGGTATTTAATTCTTTACCAAGGCCTTAAGCAAAACGTATGTAGTCAAGACTAATTAATTAATGAAAATACAGTGCACAATTTAGGACAAATGAAGGGTCTCTATCAGTATTAAAATCACGACACAACGAAAACTTCCATCATAGAGGCAAAAAGAATGACAAACGATTACCTAACTTCATAAATTCCATCAAATATATTTTCAGCATGTTCTAATGATACTGCACATTAAATCCATTAAAAAAATCAAAATAATCCACTTCATCGAAGATGTTTGTCTACCAGCACTACATGATGTAGGAGGATTCTTTTGAAAATCATTGAGTTCCTTCAATATCCATTTGACGCCGTAAATTTACCATTTTTAACCGTAAAAATTGAAGAAAACTGAAATTGAGAGAAATTGTTATGAGTATGGTGATTGAGGGTGGGGTAGACAAGAAAAATTAACGATTAAGATTTTACATTCAATAATTTAAGATAATTTTTATATTTAAACTTAATCGACAATATATTTATTATTCAAATGGGTATTCATATCGTGAAATATCGAATCAAACGAAAAATTGTAGGAAAATAAAGTTCGAAAAAAAGACATTGGAATAAGGTTGGGATTGAAAAGAAATATAAACAATCACGACTTTACATTTTACAATTAATGTAAAATTATTTTTGATATTTAAAATTTATCGATCATATATTTATCATGGCCGCACTTCAACATTTCCAATAAATTTTAAATCATTTAAGACGAATATTTGTAACTTAAAATACTGAATCAAAAAAAAAAAAAAAAAGCTCGGTTAACGCAGCTCAACCAACTCGGCTAGGCTTCGGTGGCCAAACGGCTTGTGAATAGTGAAAAGAAAACTCAAAAAAAAAGAAGGATGGCTTGGTTAACGCGGCTCAACCAACTCGGCTAGGCTTCGGTGGCCAAACGGCTTGTGAATAGTGAAAATAAAACTCACTCTTTTATTTATGTAGGAAAAGTGAACTTGGAACCAACAAAAACAAATAGTAAAAAATTGATGTATAGAGACACCACCACCACCATCGAAAACCCTCTCTTAGAAGCATTACCGCCACTCCATAAAATTAATTATACATATCGCCACCAACCACAACCACTGCGTCCGGGTATCTCTGATTCATCGTCGAAATTAGGGTTCTTCAGCGCGTGGAGAATTAGGGTACAATCATCACCATCGCCGAAGTCTCTGGTGTAACCTTTTGATTACGGCACATGAGATTGAGAGTGGGTTAGGGCACATGAGATGGAGAGTGGACAGAGATGAGACAGAAGGAGAAAGTGTTTGTATAATTAATTTTTGATTGAATATTAATAATATATTTATTTAATATATATTATGAAAGATGAAACTTCAAATCTTATTTATGAAATTGGATATTAAAAAATCTGCCAACATGTAATTTCCACTTGTTGGAATTGCTTGTAAAGCCTCAACTTCTACTTCTCATAAAAGCATAGTTTGAGAAGCGACAAAATAGTAGCTTTTCAAATTCATTATTAAATTGTAAATTTTAACCTTCACGAAAAAAAATAAAAAATAAAAAGTTTATGTTATATCTTAAGTTTGATGTTATTCTACATTTATTTGTATTTTGTTCTCCAACAAATAATTCACATCCATCATTTACGTTTAAACATTCTTTTATTTTAATTTTTTTTGTTGATAAATATTAATTTTTTTTCCTTTCAAAATAACTATGGCGAATATATCAGCTTAAACAAATATTTAATGATACAAAAGTAAAAATTAATTATACGATAATAATATATATAAAGATATTATTATAATTAATGTCTATTTTAGTACAACTAAAATTGATTATCTTAAATTAAAAAATTAACTTTCAAAATTTTAAGACATGAATCTCTCTCTTATTCCTCTTCTAGATAATAGTCGAGATTATGTAAATTATAGTCTATAAATAAACCAAAGCAACCTTCTCATCCCTACGTTTTAGGCCGTTCTAAGATTATTCGAAACATTGAGTCCGTTTAATTGTTTATTTTGATGTTAATTAGCAATGGTGTCCCATAATGCACACTTAAGAAAATGAAATTAATATTTGACAATCTTCGTGTCAGAATAAATTCTCATAGTAGTAGCACCAAACGGTTTTTGTTGCAAAATTACAATTAGGGCAATGGTTGACCCCTTAAATCACTCGATATTTTTTCAAGAATGAAATGAAAACCTAAGGGCCTGTTTGATAGGGCTTCCATTTTCCATGGAAAATGAAATTCAATTTCCAATTGCCACTTTTAGGTTGTTTGATAGCAATTTTTTTTTTTTTTTACTTTGAATTAGTTTTCTTGCTTTGGGTGCACGTCACCCATTTTCTTGATTTGGGTGAATTTGTTTTCCCACCTTTTAGGTGGTTTTTTGTTTTCCATTTTTTTTTTTTTTTTTTGCAATGGATACAAAATCTATCCACAATTGTAAAAAAAAAAAAAAAGATTATCCCTTAAATTGACTATTTTCATGTAAAACAAAGTCAAACGAACACCAAATTTTCAATTTTTGTTTTTTAAAAAAAATTTGGCAATCTAAATAAATTATATTCCCAATTGTAAGAAATTTTATCCCTTTAATTGATAATTTTCATGAAAAATAAAGACAAACGGATCAGATGAAAAATTATACCAATCAAACACAATTAAATTACAATTCTCACTAAAACAAATTCTAAACAATTCAATTCCCAGTAAAACATTTCATTTCCACATATTTTCCACATTTGCAATCAAACGGACCCTAATTGTTACTATTTACCCAAGAACAATGCAAACCAAATCTCCGTCGAATTAGTCAAATACCAACCGTGTCAGACACATGATTTTTTGTACACTTTTGTGTACATTAAATTTGGCACTTCTCTCATAAAAGAGTGTGGAGTTCATGATTTTTTAAATTACGGGCCCCCACCTTTGTAAGAGGAATGTCATGCATGATGTACACCATATGACTCTAACAAAGATGACACAAAATTCAGTTTTGTTGCATGTACATTAAATTCGACATCAAATTTGACATTGTTATGAAGTGATAACTTTTTATACATTTTAACAAAATTTAAACAGTTCATGGGACAGATTTTAACACATTTTGAAATGTTAAACATAATGTACGCAAAGAATATACAAATAGTTTAATTCCACAAAAGGAGACTTGAAAATTTGCAACGAAGGCGGCACTAGTTATCCCTGATTTGGTGCCCATTGTTTTAAAATTATTTTTAATACATGATCATTTTCAACTATAATTATACAACAGAATATTCAGCATGTAAATTTAATTTTTTTTCTATTTTTTAACCATACATTTTTTAAAAAAACTATTCAAATTTATTATTATATATTTATTTTTTTTTTTGTAATAATGGGCACGAAGCAGTGTTTAGGAACCCAACCAAACAAAACCAAAACTTCTGTGATTTCGGTTCTGCCACCCTCCTACTTCTCCAATACTATGAACTAACCTCATCTCTTTTTCAAATTTACAATCAAACAGACCCTTGTTACTATTTACCCAAGAACAATGCAAACCAAATCTCCGTCGAATTAGTTAAATACCAACTGTGTCAGACACATGATTTTTTTTTTCACTCACAACACATGGCAACATCTGATTGGAGGTTACCAAAAAATAAAAGACCATACAGGTGCTACCAGCACAGCACCTATAACAGATATGTAAGTAATTTCCCTGTACAAGGGGAATTGTTCGTCAAATATCCATGTAGATTAAATATTTAGTAATTACATGAGAGAATACGACAGGTAAAACTACTGGAGGAGGAGGAGGAGGAGGAGGAAGAGGAAATTGAGACATTTCATGGAGTTATGCATGTGTAGCTGAACTCGTAAATGCGGTTTAGCCCTTGTTTGATCTCATTATTCTCAAAATACATTTTTCTTTATCTTCTTTTCAATCAAACATTTTTCAATAAAAAAATATTACCCACAAATTCAAAAAAAATTCTTATTTTTTAATCACACATTCTCCATCAATCTACTATTTCAAAATTCATTTTTAACCAAAAATGGAACTCAAACATGCTCTTAACAAGAAAATATGTATGAAAGAAGACGATGATTAATTCTTGTTTAGGCTGAAAATCAATGATCCATTTTTAATCAACAGTCTTCTTAAGATGAAAATAATTCTATCCTTATACGTAAGCATAATAATCTCAAAACATATTGCGAACATATAAGCATGCATTAAAACACAAAGATAATGATTCACGATATCATGGAGCATAATAGTATATCGGTATCTATTATTAGATCCTATATTTTTTTATTGCCATGTGCTAAATTTATACGGTACCTCTCTAAAGCAATATAAATCACAAACACGTCTTAATGGTGATAAGCATTAAAAGAAATCAATTGAATAATAAATAATCAACCAATAAACAAGAATTAAAACAAAAATGAGCAACTTCGAATTGAAGTAGTTTACAACGTTTCATCATAAATCCTAGCAACAAGAAGTCTACCGAGACATGATTGAAATTCAAAAACACAAAAGTTCAATGGAACACATAACTTCAATTATGAGATGGAAAAGAGGAATACAATTATTTAATCTTGAATCTCTTCAACGACCTTGGATTGCACCATCTCCGTCTTCAATTCGTTCTAGATATGAAGAAAATGTCGCATTTTATTGCTCTAAGATTATATACGGTGACGTAAAATACAATTCTTGGGCTTCCCTTATATACAGGACTATAAAAAGCCCTAAAACCGTGTCCAAAATAATCCAATTCATCAAAAATTAAGTTTCCAAAAGGAAACCGAACCCTTTGCTTAGGGCTAGAGTGTATCCTCCACCTTTGCTATTTTTATTTTATTCTCTTTTTTTTTTTTTTAGAGTATGAGCCAAGCCCAAATGGAGAGTGCTCGAGATTTGCACCCCACGAGACGATGAACTAGTGCATATGCGCCTCGTCCCAACTTCTAGGATTTTGCACACCATGACCATGTACTTCCAATTTCTTTAACATTTGGTACCCGAGCTTTTGGTCCTCCAAATTTCGATTCCTTCAATTTTGATCCTTCAACTTCTGATTTCTCTGATTTTGGTCTTTGAACTTTTCGACTCTTCCAAACACGTCCTATTGCTTCTTGGCACTTTTACAATCCATCATGTTACAGAGATGGACAAAGGCAAATAATGAAATAACTAAGAATTCAATGTTTATTATAATTATTATTATTTGAAAAAGATATGGGTTCATCTGGCTTGGTCCAACATGTCGTTACATGGATTGGGCAATGTAATATTTAGCCCAACTTGCAAGCAATGTCTACTTTATATCTAGTAGACTTGAATTTGGTTGATTGATCTTGAAAAATGGATTTATTAGCTCTAGAATGGTTGCGTAACATTTTAAATTTTTAAAATAAATTCAGATCCTTTCTTCAGGAGTCAAGTGGCATATTCCAACTAGATTGCATGAATGAAAGTGACCTTCGACTTCCGTGGGATCGATGATGCGCGGTTTGGAATAGTTGTCATGAGTAATACTATTTGTAGTGACGACTATCGATAGTTGTCCTACATGGATGCATGTGATAGTTCGAAATTTGATGTATTAACGTGGTAGTTTTTTTATTGACTCGAGCATCAAATTACAAACTATCATATATATGTCACGTAAGACGATTACTGATAATATTCACTATGAATGTCCGGCCAATATGGGATAACCTATTTGAAACAAAGAGATTTGTATAACGGCTTGGTTTGATTGTGATATTAGGTTTTGAAAGAGTGAAGAGTTAAAAATAGAGAAATCTTTTAAAGGTTTTATTCGACCTTTGTTTGCATCTCATTTCACAAAATTCATTTTTTCTTAAACTTATTTTCAATCGCATATTTTATGGGACTTGTAACTTTGATTAATTTTTCAATCATACATTTTAACAAACTTTACAAAAATTTACTAAAAAATTATTTTCTATCCAAACCGTAAAAGGCTTAATAGTGCAGGGTAAAAATTGGATGAAGTGCAACTTTAAGTCCAGAAAAATTTCCTGCTCCAACTGCAAAACACAAAGAAATCACAAAGTTAAAGCAAGAATTTGTAAGCAATTGAAAAGAAATTGAAGTAATTATTTGATAAACGAATTCTCCAATATGCGCGGCAATGGTGGTGAAATTTAGGGGCTCAGTTTTTACCCCCAATCTCTTTTAGATGAGAAAAATGAGGTGTATTGTTGGGATGACAAATACAATATATATATATATATATATATATATATATATATATATATATATATATATATATATATATATATATATTTTTTTTTTTTTTTTATTTTTTTTTTTTTATTTTTTTTTTCATTTTTAGTTTTTATTATGAGCTTATTTGAGAGGAATTTTAATCCAATTAAAATTGAAAATATAGTCGTTAATGGGTCCCACTCGTCTAATAAAAGTCAACAATAACGACTAATTTTTCAATTATAATCCGATTTTAATCTCTACAAAACAAACTCATTAGGAGTATAATGGTAAAATTGTTGGAAAAATGGGTGATTTGTTTGTAGATATTTATCAATTAACATAATTAATTAAATAATATAAACATAACATTAATAAATATAATTCAACTATAATTATAAATATAAGAATTATATAATAACATGAATATAAAATATATGTAGATAGAGTTAGAAATGCAAGTAATTGGGAGTCACGGTAAGGAAGCCGTCATAAAGTCATATTATCTCACATTCGTGCGGGTTCTTTCGATACTAAACGACTCTAAGATAAAACTTATGTGGCTCACAGCCGGTTCTCCTTCTATGTGCATGACCATAGGAAGATAAAGAACGAACATTTATCGAGTTGTCAAAAGTATACAAAAATATAGTGTGAAAAATAAAGGGAGTATTTTTTGTTATATTCTAGTTTTCTTCTCAAGTTCTATATTTCATGTTATGAAAATCAATCCCTTTTTTTTTTTTGAAGATGAAACGAGTTTTATTGAACATCGCAATAGCAAATGGTACAAGGAGGATAGACCTCCAACACAATGCCCTCCGAAGCGGGATTAAGTGCTACCAAGGTGAGAGCCCAAGCTATTACAATGGCCAACACGACCAACCGACAAAGAAGACGAGCACCAAACAAACAGAAAAAACTATACAAAATAACACCACCCAAACCAACCCCAGGAACCCGAACAGGTGCTAGAGCATCCGGAATCAAGATCTTCATCAATCATCAATACACAGCAAGCCCTTTACCAAGCCGGTGATTGAAAATCCAAAAAATACCGAAGGAAGCACCGCACAACCACCACAGCCCAACCAACGAAGAAAAACACCACCAACCGAACCACACATGAACACCACCAAATACAACTTACATTTTAATATTAAGATTTTTAATTAGTATTAAATCTGAAAATTAAAAACTAAACTGAAAATTAAAAATATATTAATTTGAAATTTAAAACTTTTAATTTTATGTTACAACCATTCCCTACAAGTTTTAAACTTTCAAAATAGATAAATATATAATATATAATGGCAACGTTATACTGCGTAATAGGTGTAGGTATCTTTTGAACTTGAACCTCACTTAGTGATAACAATTTTTATTTGGGGGAACCATAATAGACTAAGCCTTGAATTAGGTCCATTTAGCCAAATTTCAATTGTCCCACACAACGTATCAATTTAGGCTCAGTTCGTAACAGATAACGATGTTAATGTCCATGCGCTCTAATCTTGATTCTAGTAAGAGTCTTTAGTGAATAGCCCAATCCCATAGCCACGGCCTCATGAAAACTCTTACATAGGTGAGTCCTCCAAGAATGGGTGTGACCCGCACCTCGCAAGAATTCTCGCCTCGGTACTCATTCTGGGTTAAACCATTCATAACATCACATTATTATTAACACTATCACCATAGGAATGAGCACAAATAATATAGTGCTATTACAAGTCATGTAGTGCGGGTTATTTATATCACATTGAATCTTCTATATGGGATCTTCAATCACAGATGTTGGATTACTCTTGAAGGTAACTTATTATTTTTTCCATAAAATAATTATAAGGTGAGGCCAAAAAAAAAAAGGAAAATGTATCTTCTTCTCCCTCACCCCCACCCCCACCCCCACCCCGAGCACAAGCCCAACCCCTCAACCCAAAACCATAAATTTGTCACCGCCAAGCCCACTGCCAACGACTACAACCACTTTGAACACCATTCCTTCTTGATTCTTTATTCTTATTCTCTGTGTGGACATCAATTTCTATCTTTCACCTCAGAGAACAATAGCTTCAATTAATCTAGTGCTACTTTGCATTTCATTATGGTTACCAGTTGATTCTTTTGTCCTTAGAGAGACAACATTTTCAAACCTGCAATACACATCATGATGTTATTGTCAACTTCCATTCACCTTTCATAATTTTCTTCAATTTTTATAGATCTAAAGAAAATCCAAAAAAATCCCTAGCTAAGGAGGCCAGGGTCCATTATTATTGAACATTACTAGAAAGTGGGCCTTGAAATTGGAATATAAACCATAGGAGTCACATTCGTGTCAAACCATTTTCAAAACCCAAATTCCACTTCCCAACTGCAATTTTTGTTCATTTTTAATGAGCCTAAGTCAATACAAAGACATCAAGAAACGATGTTCAGGGTGGTGGTGGTCATTGGCGGTGGATGTGGTGACAGATTTCTGGTTTTGGGTTGAGGGGTTGGGCTTGTGCGTGGAGATGAGAGTGAGAGAGAAGAAGATACATTTCCCTTTTTCTTTTTAATTATTTATGGGGAAAATAGTAAGTTACCATTTTACTCTCCCCTATTTTGGTATAAAGTGGTTAATTTTTTTAGTTTAGTGGTCAAATGACGGAAAAATGGATGGAAATCATCCAAAAGGGCCTCATGTGCAACGTTTGGAAATGTTAGGGGTGATGGCTGCAATAATTCAAAAATTTAGGAAAAGTCTGCTAATGTTTTAAAGATTTGGAGCTTTTACTGCAATTATCCCTAATTTTGATGGTTGAACCCTCAAAATTTCTTTTAGAAAGAACTTTTAAAATATTATTGGTTCATATGACTCATTACATATTAAGCCCCTATTTGACATACATTCGTTTAAAATGCATTATTTCAAAACTCATATTCAACCATATATTTTTCTATGAAATAATATTTTACATCACATCAGTAACTTTTCCTTACCTTTTAATCACATATTTCTCATTATATCACTATTTAAAATACATTTTTTTCTCAATTATATATATCAAATACACTCTAAATATGAATAGTACCTGACCCAACACAAACTCCAAATAGATTGAAACAATTGAATTAAGTAATGTTATTTATCATCATACTAATGAAGAATCGATGATGTGACAATCCATTATTCCTTATATTTATCTCTCTTTCATCCTACTCTCTAAAAAAATGAATTGTGCAAGACTCATTCTATCATTACACATAGATTGTCATGTCACCTATTTTCATCATCATCATAATGATAAATAGTATTATCCGTCAATTTTACGTACTTGATTGACCTATTTACGTTGCTTCACAATTGTTTGGACATAATTATTGAAATTTTTGAATAGCACTTTTCAACGTTAAAACTAAAAAACATTAGACCAAGTCAGAAAAGGTGTGCCCACTTTCCAGCCAATGACGTATTACCATAACTTATCATTTTTTTTTAAAAATTTATCTTTTGCGGCATGTTGCTTTCTAGTACAATGTTTTAGACGAAAAACCAACCAAATCGTCTTCATCCCCAACCATGACTATTTAAGTCCAAACAAATAGCAAATAAAAGATAAACTTAAAGCTTATTTGACAAATATATTTTTAAGTGAATTTTTTTTTTTCCTTTTTCTACGTGTGGTTAAAAGTTGGAAAAATTTGTGAATTTATTTGAAAAAAATAATTTAAAAAAAATCTTCGAAAAACATGTCAATTGAAGTAAAAGTGGGTCTCCTTCGCGTTAGTTGGATATCGGCCTAAATCGCATCTTAATTGATGAGTTGGGTTTGACAAAAGAGCTAATAAACTATAGACTAAACTCGAAGTTTTTACTGAAGTATGTAAAAATAAAATATTTTATGATAGAATTAATGTTATCTAATCTCAATGGTGCTATAACACCGTCTAAATAAAATATTTTATGATAAAATTAATGTTATCTAATAGGTAAATGAATCAATCATTTAAAACTATATACGATTATCACCTAAATTGTTGTTAATTGTCAATGAAACTAGATAACATTGCGCTTATGATAAATAACAATTAACAAGCACTTAAGACACAGTGAATTACCACATTTATATTAATTTTCCAAATAAATGTTTTGGGATTAATAGAGAAAAAAAAAATGCAAATTTGGAACTGCAATCCTCAAACTTCCCAAATAAGCACATGGATGCCTTGTCGGTTTTTTCTTTTACCTTCAAATCCCCAAACTTTTAATCTTGCTGAGTTCACCCACAATAATGAATGTGACATGCCACCATTTATTTTAAATACAACCATGTCTTGGCATCTTGCACTTGGTTTGACTTTTTAGGGCTATTTTCTTCAACTTTTTTCCCTTCACTAAAACAAACTCGTAAGGAAAGGAAAGAGGAAAAGAATGTAAAATAAAGAAAGAACGTAGGCATGAAATAATGAAAATCAAATTCAATAAACAAAATTGTGTTGCCCCACTTGCCAGCCCAACCACATCCTTCAACAACGATGGTGTTTTTCTCCTATCTTGTCATTCCAACCATAGTGAAAGGGTAAATTAAAATATATAGGGGGTGTTTGACACCAATTTTAGTAGAAAATGTGTTTTTGAATAGTGATTGATGGAAGAATGTGTGGTTAAAAAGTAAGGAGAATTTTTGTATTTATGTGTAATATTATTTTATTGATAGAATGTGTGGTTGAAATGAAGAAAGAGAAAAAGAATGAGAATGATAATTAGAAAAAAATGGGTGCCAAACGTAGAGATAATCTAAACTTCAGTGTACCTACATAATTGTAGCTTGTTTGTCAAAATTCGAAGATATTGAGATTCTTTGGTTGTTGCCTAATTGTAAACATGCATTTCATATTGATTGTGTTGATCAGTGATTCAACTTGATTTGCCCTCTTTGCAGAGAGATTAGAGAGTCATCCAATATAGAATAAAATGTTGAAAAAGGGGAAAGTTTTATAGGATTTTTAAGATTTAGTATCCGTTTGCTACTCGTCAGGCCTTAGCCTCTAATCTCTCATCCCTGCCTTGTCAATCCAAGGCTAGCAATAAATTATCACAATAGCAAGGTGGAAGAATAATTGCCTATACGAGAAAGTTTGATGAAAAAAAATAAAAGAAAGTTTTTTAAAAATTCAATGAACTTTGAATTCCTATGAATTTTAGTCGAGAAAATTTCAAAAACACGCAAATTCCTTGACCAACAAAACAAAATAAGTTAAATTTCAAAGAAAATAAACAAAATACTACCTTGGTCCAATATCGGTGCCACCCTATACAAGAAAAAAATTGTATGTTGTGACTTCAGAGCAGTTGTTCATTGTGCAAGTGCAGTAGTAGGTTGTTTCCGACCAGATCTTCATTGGAGGAATTGAAGTTTGGAACCAACATAGGCTGTGGATTTTAAATTCCAAGAGCGATAGCCTCACCATTTTTGTCATTGTCCATTTTCATTGCATCACTATTTTTCTCCGTTTTCGGGTTTATGTTTCTAGACAAATAGGGATGATTTATGTGGTTTTAAAATAGAGCAATTAATAAATATATTCACATCGCAAATTTCTATGTTTGAACTAGTTTTGGATAAGGACGATAACAATCATGGGATAGGGAGAATGTTATTAGTACTGATGCAAGGTTGGGGTGAGCGGATGCTAGGGTGGAGACCGTGGCGAAAAGGTTGGTTGCTAATTTTTTTTTCCTTTTTTTGGGTCCTTCGTTTTCTTTTTAATGGTGGAATTGAGTTTATGGTTAAAACACAAAGTTTGGGTATCTATGCATTCTATTTGTAAAAGTTCGAGGATCCTGCTACAAAATTTCTTAAAGAAATAGGAAAATAAACAACAGTGGTTACCCCACTTCATTTGATCAAAAGTACAGACAGAAAGTGGCAGACACATTGATAACGACCTTTGACCATTCTATTAGCTATTGTTTGAACCTCAATTTTTCCATCATCAACAGTGATTTGATTTTATTTTAACCACATACTTTTTAACAAAATAATATTACCCGAAAATTAAAAAATTTTCTTATTTTTCAATCACAAATACACGATTCCAAAATACATTTTTTGAAAAAAAAAAATGGAGGCTTGTTTGAGCTCAAATTTTGGTGTAGAATGCATTTTGAAATGATAGATTAATGTAAGGAAATTTTTTGGATTTTTGTGTAATATTATTTTATTGAAGAATGTGTAGTTAAAAGAAGAGAGAAAAATATATTTTGAAAAAAATGGGGATCAAACAAATGTTGAATCTCTACATTATATTATAGTCCTGTTTTATTTAAATAAAAATCAACCTTCTAGTAAATTTCAAAAAAAATTTGATGAAATATATAGTTAAAAAATTGGAAAAAATGCACATTTTTTGTAACGATCTGACATCTGTGTCCAAGCCGTTAACTTTCATACTGTTTTCTATGGAAGAACTTGATCTTATCCCTCACAGAGTTCTATGACATTCTCTACTCCCTAGTATTCGAACACATGATCTCGTGAGTGGTAATATGAGTTTAGGCTTTTTCAGAGCGAACAATACGTAAGTTAACGGTTTGGACACAAATGTTGAGTTGTTACAATTTTTCAATTGGTATCAAGATTTACCTTAAGTTATTCTTAAGGTAAATGTCAAATGTTTGAATTCTAGGGATGCGGTAGATAGGTAAGATGGGCTTAACTCTCTTAGAATGGCCTTAGCTCTCTCAAAATGGATAATACGTTAAATGATCCAGACTCTTTGTTTAAGTCATTAATTTATGCACTGAGGGCCTAAGCCATCTTAGGGCTCATAGATTTCTACTGCGTCCCCAAGATTTAGACTCATGGCCTTTCACTCAAGAATGATTTAAATTGAATCTTAATACGGTGTGAATAAAATTAATTGTTGACGTTTCACTTAAATTTTAATTTATTTCTTAAGCTTGATCAAACATAGGCTAATATCTTCAAACCCGTTGACTTCATCATAACACTCATCCCTTCTCTGATCAGTGAATCCAACGGCGGCCTATTAATCATGTCCATCAGCCTTAATGCTCCTTACTTTTATTTTTTAATCTACCAATGGTCCACCATTTTCAACAAACAACACAATTTGGATTTTGTCATTAGCAAAGAAAAGAATGCTTGTGTCGGCCGTATCTTAATCTTAAGCACCCCTCACGAAGCATCCCACCGACGACGCCCACCCAAGAAAACTTAAGTATAAGCTCTATTTCTGTCAGGAAAAATCGCCACAACTTCACTTTTCTTTCAGTTTTGAGTCAATTCTAACAATCTATTTTATCTGTTAATTAATGGGGAATTGCTTGTTTAAAGCGTTCGCAGAGGTGGAAGAAATGGTGAAAGTGGTAACATCAAACGGTGGCATAATGGAGCTTTACGCACCCATCACGGCAGAGTGCATCACCAACGAATTCCCCGGCCACGCCATTTTTCTCAGCCCGGACCAAATATCACCACCACTCCTTCACAACCAAGAACTTCATGCAGGTCATTTATACTATCTCCTCCCCATCATCAAACACAGTGGTGGTTCTGGCTCATCCATGGCGGCTCCGCCGTACAGGATGTCGGTCGATAATCAAGCTATGTTCAAGAGATTTTCATCAGAAGCCGAGGTTTTTCCGAGGTATAACAGCACAGGAGTTTGGAAAGTGAGGTTAGTTATCAGCCCAGATCAGTTATCGGATATTTTAGCTCAGGAGGCTCGCACGGAGGCGTTGATAGAGAGTGTAAGGACGGTGGCGAAATGCTCCTCCACCAGCGTTTCGTCTGTGGCTAATTCCGATCAGTGGAGCTGGAAAACCGGCACTGATAGTGCATAAAATTAGCCTTAATGTTCATTATGTATCATCTCTTCTATATAAAAAGTGTGTATCTAACGGAATTTGTTGGTTTAACGGAAAAACTAACGGAATTTGTTGGTTTAACGGAAAAACTAACGGAATTTCTTGGTTTAACGGAAAAACTAACGGTAACGGAAAAACTAACGAAATTTGAAAAACTAACGGAATTTTCGTAAACCCTAAACCAAACCCTAACCATTCTCACCCTTCGACTTTCTCTCTCTGCCCCCAAATGCTCTCCCTTCTCTCTAGAAATTCAAAAACACATCAAAATACATCACCCACACCTCCACCGTCAGTGATTCATCCCTGTCAACATGCCTCTTCAACTCAACCGTTACAACCTTAAATAAATCGAAAACCACTAACTGCGTAGTTTCTCTTTCTTCTCAATGCACTCTTTCTATTGGAATCAAAATAAAATTGGGGAAAATGAAAGTGGCAAGTGCCGCCTCAAGCGGCTGCAAGAAGGCTGTGAAAATGGGTCTTTCGCTCTTCCGCCGAGGCTTCAATTCCTCCAAATGGTAATTAGTTTCTTTTAATTTTTGTCATTTTGGTTTCAACATGTTTCTGTTCCCAAATATTGGTGGCTTCTTTTGCATTAATGGCTCTTCCCAAGTTCAGAACACCTGGTGTATAGTGAAAAAATAATTAGTAGTGTGTTTCAGGAAGTAGTGGTGTATAGTGAGAAATTCGTGGTGCTTCTTGGAAAAAGGAGAAATCAGCCACTGGTTTATTAATCTTGAAGTATTTGGAGGCTTATTTGAAGGCCTTGCTAATTTGGTTGCTTGGGTATTTTTTTCCCTTGGTTTTTATTATTTGTTAATTGTTAATTTGTTATGATTTATGTTTATGAGTTAATTGACAAATGAGAGTTTATGGGTTAATTGACAAATGTAGACCTGTCTGTGTTAGATGTGTCTGCAATCCAAGTTCTTTAGCAAGCTGGAGCTTTCTCTCTGGTTCTGTGAAAAATGGCCTCTCTGTATTTTTTACTCCTTGAACATTTTCAAAGGTAACCATGGATGTAGATCCTAAAAACAGAGCAACCATGGAAAATTTTCATTTTTTAACACTGACTGCCCAAATTCACACATATGATAAAATATAGTGAAGGAGTCCCCAATCCTATCCTCGAATCTTTACACTTTAATCCCAGTGTAGGTTAGTCATCAATTTTCAATGTGATCACAGAACGAGATTGGAGTCACAGGATTGATATTCCACCGGAAAATAGACAACACCAGAAGCTCCATTTTCTGAATAGTCTGCACTGAGGAACCTGTGTCTTATTGAATGGCATTCATAGACTGCACTGCCAATTCTTGGAGCTCCAAACAACTTTTGAAAACCTCAGCCCTCTTAAAACTATTAGATGTGGCCTCTAAACTACTTCCCATGTAAAAGTATCTTCCCTGGTTAAACTTGCGGGTTTTACACGTGGCATTCCAAAATATAGCATCGTTAAAGCCATATTTATTTTGGTTGCTTGTGTTTTATTCATTTGGTGAACTGTAATTTTGTTTTGATGAAGGATAATTTGTCCATCCTCATATTTCTAATGTTACTCCATCTACAAAAGGGGTAAGCTATTGGAAATTACCCCAGACCGATTTCATTTTCCAAGTAATAGGAGCATTTACCTCGAGCATCTTCTTAGCTGATAATTATCTCAGTTAGGACTGTAAAACGTACATTTTTGCTTTATAACTTTTGTTAGTTTATCATTTCTTTATTCATTGGCTTTTGCAGATGTAATAGTCAAGGCTCTTTCTGAACATATTGTCAATTCAAAGGAGAACATGGACAGTAATCTACTTGCTTCCTTTCGTAGTGGAAATGTGGTAATATTCAGTTTGATAGTTATTTTACAGGTTGAACAATTGTAACTCCGGAAATGATTGTCCTTGCATTTTAATCGTTTAACTTAACAGGATTCAGTCAACAAATTATTGACAACATCTTCTCCAGTTGCTTGGAGGAAAAGCTTCAAAGAAAATTTCCTGAGGTGAGTTGGTTATTTAACAAAAACTGTTGCATTATTTAATTCTCAAAATGCAGTTTCTGGAATACCTGATGTTTCCAAATTTTATTGTGGAATTTAAGAGAGTTTATCTCCAAAATAACTTGATAAGATGCAAAAATTTGGGATATTCTGGAAGGATGCTTCCAGTTATTCTCAACAACAGCAGAGGCACGTCAGATTCATGATTGTTAGTTTTACAGAAAATTTAATCCAATTTGGTTGAGACAAAGTTTTCAGGAAATGAATAATTCAGTTTACTTTTGTACCACATTCTCTAAAATGCTGTGTTCATGATGATAATACTTCAATATTTTGCCGACAGCATGTAGATATGCAATTGATTTGGAAATAATTTTTTGAAAGATTTTTGTGCTCCATGCGATGAGATTGATGAAAATATTATTTATGTATCTTCAACCAGTTAAAACATGGTCCATTGGATCATTTTAGAGAGAGAAATCGCTCACCAGTGCATTCCACATTTGTGCCTCTTGGAAAATTGTCTTATCTGTAGAATGGCAAGGTGATTTATTCTTAAATCATTTTTGTACATATGCTTTAACTCTCACTTTGTTGGAGTCCTTATTCTTTTTAGAACCAATCTCAAGAACTATTGTAAATACTTATCTGGTCAACGTCTTTTATTTGTGATTCTTGATTCTCGACCTCGACGTCTCGCAATGCATTTCGCCTTTTAGAACATTGTCTAATAATAAATGAACGGGAAATGCAAAAGGCTTTGTACTACTACATTTTAGTCACTAGGAAAAAATGAAACTAAAAAAATAAAATGGACATGGAGTTTAAAAATGCTAATAATTTATTTGGTAAGGTACATTGAACTCAATGAAGAAAAAATATTTATTTATTTAGTTTTGTATTGTAATGTTATCTATTATTTTATTATGTGCAAAATGTTCATGATTAAGTGCAAAATTTGATATAATATAATAGTACGAAACACAAACTTATATGTTTTTTTGGTCTTTACACTAACATTCATTCTAAAAATTGATTATGATTTTATTAATGCTCATTTTTTAATATATCACAATGTGTAATTATTTATTAATTACATAAACATTACATCATTACTTATTTAATTAACCAAAAAAATTATATCTTTATTAATAAAAATTTAATACTTAACCAAAAAAATTACGTATAAACTAAGCAAACGTGCATTGCACGTTACTTTGACCTAGTAATCTTAATAAATATGTAATATTTAAATATGTGTAATTACTATCATCAAAATATGAGGAAATAGAAAATGATTGACTCATCTAGACAAATATGGTCAATGATTGAGTTTAAAAGCTCTAATACAACTTGATAGTTTCAAATTAATATTTTGCCCCTAATTGAGTCACATTATTTTTTGCATTTTCATTATTCTACTCATTTTCAACCACATATTTTTCAATAAAATAATATTTTTCGTCACATCAATAATTTTTTCTTCTTTTTCAACCACATATTCCACATCACATCAAAAAAAAAAAAAAAAATACATTCTTGAACTCAAAATGTGCACCAAACAAGGGCTTTAATTAGATCTACGTGTCGAATTAATCAATTAAAAACAACAACTCACTTTTAGATTGTTTCTAGATGATTAAGTCAATTAACCCAATTTCAACCTATATTTGAATACCATAATAAATCAAAAACAATAAATAAATAAGAACACCAAAGGTGATCATAGAGAAAAACCTTTCGCAAATGATAAAAAAAAACTCTTAGTCCAAGCCCAAAAAATATACTAAAGATAAATTGACTTACAGTATGATCCATACTCAACTAACCCTTAGTACTCCCTGACCTATTTCTTGTAATCACCAAGGCACTTCTGGATTGCACTCTTCTGTACCAACTCTCGACCTTTTGGAATTATCTATCTCATGTAGATTACTAAGAACTCTTTGATCTTGTCCTACTGATTAGATTATTACAAGTTACAACCATTTCTTTCGTAATCAAAGTATTATTTTCAGAGTCACCCGAATTGATAGACCACAGGAATGTGAAACGACTTAGACAAGCAAAATATACAGCATCAAAAACTCGGACTTGAGAATCATTGTTTGCAATCATAACCCTCTTTGAGCCATTGCCAAGAAAATTAAGAAAGACCATCACAGTTAAGAATTCTCATGCCAAGGATGAGCAGATAAAAATTTAGATAGCACTTGAATTTAAATTCTTACTAGGGTTGTGATATATATCCACCGCGTTAGTAATATAACATTTTCAACAGTGGATATTTTTCCGTAAAATGAAGCACAAAGGTAATGCACAAATGAATTTTGTAAAACTCAAAATAGAATATAAAAATTAAAGGAATGCAACTCGCTATGGTTGACACTATACGTTTGGCAACATTAGTACGTACTTCTTTACCCCTTCGAAGAAGAGAGGACCAGTGCATTACAGAATAGTTTTGCATGAGATACACATCCTGTTTTGAGGTAGCCCAAAAAAGATTTCTCAGCTGAAAGTGAAAAAGAGTAGTTAGTATGCATTTCAACTAAAACATCGAATTATATATATGTCCAATAAAAAGAGTAAAAAATCTGTTCATTGTCCAGAAAACGATTAATCAGTAGAACATGGAGCAAGACTTTCGTATTCAAAAAAATTAGAAGATCCTAAACAGAGGGGCTTTTCAACATCCTTAGATCAAGTTCCTTGCTCTTCCCGCCACAAAAAGGGAATCCACTCATCTTTATCTCAAAAGATCCATGAAAAAGAAAAAGTATCCAATCAAACTCAATAATCGTACTTAGCTACTTGCTTGTTACTTTTCTTCTTAAGTGCCATTCGCCCAGTGCATTCAAGCATCCAATCAAGGCAGGTAGGTGACTTCTAGCCTGAAAGGACAAGAGAACTTAATATAGCAGTGGAAGAGTAGGAAGCAAAGAGGGTAAGCCAAAGCTTTGTAGCTTTTATACCAAGTGTGTGCACAACTTACTCTTCTCTATAGTCCAATAATAGTGTGGTAATTACATTACAATATGCATTTGTTGAGCATAAACAGAAATCATTGAACATAAAAAAAATCCCTAATTCAAAAATAATTCATTAAATACTCATTTTCTTTCGCTACATTCTGTACTTCAGCCAAAAAAAAAAAAAAAAGGATGAAAGCATGAAAACGAAAAGAATACAAAAACCTAGAAAAGTTGAGAGAAATCAAATTGAAATTTGAGGTGTTCCGTTTGTACAGAGATCAAGTGGTAAGCAGCACCAATCATGGTAGCAAAGTCCACAGCAAATCACCACTCCAAAAGAGATACACACACGATATTTATGCTAACGAAAGGCTAAATCACTCAAAAAACACAGAAACAGAATGAAGATAAAGTTGGAAAAATTATACAGATCTCTACACAAACAACACAATGCATGTATCTATTCAAATGAGACTGAATCCAATAAGAACCCATTGCTTGTTTGCCCAACTGGAAGTCCACGAGCATTTATTTCTTGAAATTCTATAGCCCACTGGCCGAAAATAGACAGAACCCATTTCAAACACGTTATTTACTTTCGCCGTTCTTTTTTCTTATTTAATTTTTTTTTAACACCCAGCAGAATATCAAGGAAATATGAAATCATTCTTAAATTTTCGTTCTAATCCACTACCCTTAATATATATATCTCACCAAAACGAAATAATCTAAGATTTAAGATGTCAATGTCCTTACCAAATCATAGTATGACTTAGACAGCTAAGAAACGCCTGGAGAAGAGCTCTTTCCCTTTTCACTCTTTTGCTTATTTCTCATCATCTCTATTTCCTTATTCGATAAAGGATAATGCTACACATACATGACGCTGTCCATACTGGTCTTAGCTGATGGTTTTTTTGACTCTCATCACCAATTACAAAAGTTCCGTTGACACCTTCTTTTAAAATACGTTCTTTCAAAACTCATTTTCAATCACGCATTCTTCACTAAAATAAAATTTCATCCTTGAACAAATCAAGAGCATCAAGTTCATCCTCAAACTTTTCTACATCTTCAATTTCATTCTCAAATTATTTGATAACATAATATTAATCCTCAATCTTTCTTACACCGTCAATTTCTAAACTAGATCAATGACAATCTACCTAGTTGCCTTAACCATATTGCATATTTGACTTTAGTTATCCTCTTCCTTTTTTTATTTTTGGTGCATACAGTAACCTTAATTAATAATTATGAAGGTTGATAGTGGAGGCTCCAGCCTTCCCATATAATCTGCACGCGCACAGACTTTCATTAATGGAAAAACATACCTTGTTCGACAAAATGTGGGCTTCGACACATGGTAAGCACCAACTTCATGTCTTTCTCTACTTTCCTAACTCAATTTAGTGCACACGACATGTCATTACCATAAACATTGAGGTAACTGCACTCAAAAATCACTTAAAATAAGTAACAGGATAGTGAAACTTAACCACTTTCAATAGAAAAATATGAACACTTTTTTCTCAAGACTGGATAATTCTAAAGAAATATTTATTTATTTAATCTTTAGATTGCAGCAAGTGCACAAATTTCAGATTACGAGTCCACGAAATGAGTTTAGGGCAAAGGCAACACCTTTTTATCTGAGATTTGACCACGACGATATAGTAGAAAATGAAAACGAGTCCATTTTTATGGTAAGGAAGGAGTATCTTTTAATTCACATTCTGACAATCATGTGGAGGCTCCAGCCTTCCCATATAATCTGCACGCGCACAGACTTTCATTAATGGAAACACACACCTTGTTGACAAAATGTGGGCTTCGACACATGTTAAGCACCAACTTCATGTCTTTCTCCACTTTCTTAACTCAATTTAGTGCACACGACATGTCATTACGATGAACATTGAGGTAACTGCACTCAAAAATCACTTAAAATAAGTAACAGGATAGTGAAACTTAACCATTTTCAATAGAAAAATATGGACACTTTTTTCTCAAGACTGGATAATTCTAAAGAAATATTTATTTATTTAATCTTATCCTAATGAATCTTCAAGCATAAATTTTCGTGAATCACCATTTGCCTCGAGTAGAATGATTACATTGCAGGAAGTGCACAAATTTCAGATTACGAGTCCACGAAATGAGTTTAGGGCAAAGGTAACACCTTTCTATATGAGATTTGACCACGACGATATAGTAGAAAATGAAAACGAGTCTATTTTTATGGTACGGAAGGAGTATCTTTTAATTCACACGCTAACAATCAAATCCATAGATCTTTCATTTAGGGGCTGTTCTTTTTGTATTTCAGTTTTTAGTTTTGAATTCATTTTGGGTTTTGTGTTTTAGTGTCCATTTTAAGATTGCTGAAAATGTGTTCTTTTTGTCATTTTGAAAAATTGTTTTCTAAAATAAAAAAAAAAGTTTTGGCTTGGTTTTAACTGAAAACAGCCAAAACGACTTTTTTGGCGTTTTCCATTTTCTTTGTAAATTTTAAACTCGTTTTTGGAAATTAGTTTCTGAAAATAGGAAAATTAATGTATTTTCAGTGTTTTCGAAAACTGAAAATGGGCTGAAAATAGCAAAAAGAACCAGCCCTAAATTTTCAGAAAATAGAAAGCTGGATAGGTGTAACGCCTTTACTTCAAAGCATGCGTATGATTTAGGCATATTTCTATCTTAAAGTTCCCTATGTGTTATTAAACTTGGAAGTCACCTTATTCCACCAAGAAACTGTACTGTCAGAAATTTCTAAACCATGGAAGAGCTCATATTGCGAAAGGACATTTCTTTGTCCACAGCAATTGAAAAATGCATCTTCTTTATTTTGATATGCATGGTGAATTGTAGCCCTCCAGAAGATCCCGTAAAGTGTACAGTCAATAACTCTAATTGCACCATTACCAATACCTATGGTGCATTCCCCGACAGAAGCATATGTCGTGCGGCAAAGGTTGTCTATCCCACGACAGAAGAAGAGCTTATATTGGCAGTTGCAAATGCAACGATGGCCAAGACAAAAATGAAAGTAGCAACTCGCACCTCACATAGTATTCCTAAGTTGGTCTGTCCCGAAGGCATTAATGGACTTCTGATAAGCACCAAGTGCCTGAATCGAACGTTAGACGTTAATATCTTGAGCATGACGATGACTGTTGAGAGTGGGATGACACTCAGGCAGCTGATCAATGAGGCTGCAAAGGCGAAACTGGCTTTGCCTTACGCACCATATTGGTGGGGACTGACCATCGGTGGAATGATGGGAACAGGTAATATTAGAAAGGGATCAGTTGTTTACTTCAATTTTTTAATTAAGTGAATGCATTTTTTCCATCAAAGCCTCTAACATATGCACAAACTTTCATAGATGAGAGACGGGCGAGACTTGAACCTAAGTTTTTTGTTACAATCACCTAGCTTCAAATGTTAGCGAGATAACTTAAATTTTGTCTTCGACAGGTGCACACGGTAGCTCTTTATGGGGTTTGGGGAGTCAAGTTCATGACTATGTAATTCGACTTCGGATTGTGACTCCAGCTACTGCTGAAGAGGGTTATGCAAAGGTCCGGACACTTGAGATTGGAAGCCCTGAGCTCGATGCAGCTAAAGTGTCGCTAGGAGTTCTTGGGGTTATTTCGCAGGTACATTTATGTTAAATTTGGTTAATTCCATGATTCCCTCACAATTTTTAGGATCCGAAATTCGGCCATCAAGAGTAACAGTAAGTGTGCATTTTAAAAATAAATAAGTTATTATCATCTTTAAATCTCGTGCATATATATAAATTATTGGCATGAACATGTGACCAAGGTTGAACCAACTCATCTAAAAACTTAATGTATTAGATAAGGAACATATTTATTTATTTAAATTTAGTATTTCACACTCTTCCTTGACAAAAATTCAAGGTGACGTTGAAATTGCAACCACTATTCAAACGCTCTATTACATATGTAACAAAGAATGATTCCGACTTTGGGGAGCAAGCGGTGAGCTTCGGGAGGCAGCACGAATATGCAGACTTCATATGGTATCCGAGTCAAAAACGAGTTGTGTACGGAATTGATGATCGAGTCCCCTCCAACACGCCCGGGAACGGTCTCCTTGATTTTCCAGGTTTTCGCTCTATGGCTTCACTAGTTCTATCAAGTTTAAGAACTACAGGTGGGTACAAATTCTATAATTATTAGCAGCTTCCATTAATTCTTGAGGTCATGTTTAATATACAAGTGTCCTTTAATTAATATGGTGGTTGCCTGTTCATTAACAGAGGAAACTGAAGAATCCCTGGGTGATGCTAATGGAAAATGCATAAATGGCAAATTGACTACTTCCACTTTGAAAACGGTGGCCTATGGGTTGACAAATAATGGTAAATATTTATTTACTGTCAATGCAATGATCAAGTCTAATTCGATTATACAAAAACTTTAGAACGATTCCAAAAAATATTTATTTAACAGGAATTTTGTTTACGGGCTATCCTGTGGTGGGATATCACAATCGGCTCCAAGCATCAGGGACCTGCCTGGACAGCCTCGAGGATTTGACAATCTCTGCATGTCCATGGGATCATCGTGTCAAAGGTCTATTTTTTCACCAAACTACGTTTAGCATTTCCTTGTCCAAAGTGAAAAATTTCATTGAAGATGTACAGAAGCTAGTAGCCCTTGAACCTAAGTCCATGTGTGGCTTGGATCTATACAATGGAATACTAATGAGATATGTTACTACTTCCACGGCATTCTTGGGAAAACAAGAAGATGCATTGGATTTTGACATCACATACTACAGAAGCAAGGATCCAATGAGCCCTAGACTATATGAAGACATTTTGGAAGAAATAGAGCAGATTGCAATATTCAAGTATGGTGCCTTGCCACACTGGGGAAAGAATCGGAACGTTGCATTTGATGGGGTGATCAAGAAATTCAAAAATGCGAGTGAATTTCTCAAGGTTAAAAACAAATATGATCCACTGGGGTTGTTTTCCAACAGTTGGACAGATCAAATTCTTGGATTAAAAGGAAAGGTGACTATTGAAAAAGAGGGATGTGCTTTGGAAGGCTTGTGTATATGCTCTCAAGACATTCATTGTGCCCCCAAGAAGAACTATTTTTGTCGGCCGGGCAAAGTTTATCGCGATGCAAAAGTTTGTACAAAGGTTGTTACTAACAAAAAATCTACGGCACAAGTTTCTTCTTAGGGAAAAGGAATTTCAGTTTCACATATATAGTAACTACTGGGGACAGAAGTTAATCAAAATAAAGTTTTCTAACAAGTTTTCCATAAAATAAATGCAATTCCCAAGTCTGATCTTTTGTGTGGATTATATTTATCTAGTGATTTTAAGATTTAATTGGTTTTAGATTTTGTGAATGTAGTATTTTGATGATACACTCTCAGAATAATATATAAAAATTTGTGTCAATGCATATGATACTTTGATAATTAGGAGAGATGCTAAATTGTTTCGAGGTTTATAAAATGGTTCATGAGTATTTGTGTTTATTTCGAGTAACTTAGTGTTTCTCTTGATGTGGCGACTTTTTCAAAGATTTGTACATGTTAAAGATTCCTCCCCTAGCCTAAAGAGGCACCACCTTTTGGAAGGCCACAACAGAAACTCTCTCTCTCTCTCTTGAAAAGTATTTGTAAACGATTTAAATTTTAAATAGATAGATAGATATTAGTCGTTAATAAATATATAGTATTTCTGGATCCCCAAAATGTATAAATAAAAAATGATTGAGTGTTTTTACATAATTTATAATAATGAGCCAAACATAGGTACATTGGGTATGTCTTAATTAAATATCAAATTTGGCATAACTAACTTCTTAATTCTATATCTATAATATATTAAATATCAAATCAAGTGAGAATAATTTTTTGGACGATTCTAATCCTACTATAATTTAATTATTTGAATAGTACCTTTTCATTTTTCAATATGTATTTAATTTATTAATCATTTGAATAATATTATCATTAATTATTTTGTAAACTATATAGTTATGATTAATGTACATTTGACACATTCATTATTTTACTTTTCATTTTTCAATATATATTTAATTTATTTAACCATATTTGACATATTCATTACATTTTTGTTTTTCAGTATTATTTGATTTATTTAATCATTTGAACAATATTATCATTAATTATTTTCTCAACTATTTAGTTATGATCAATGTACATTTGACACATTGATTTTACTTGATTGGATAGTGAATTTAATTCATTAAAAAAGTTTGGAACAAAAAAATTAATATTTTTAGAGTTTTATTTCAATTGATTTATTCAATGAATGTTAAAATACAGAGTATCAATTGATAAATTCAATGCATATTAAGTGAATATGAAGAAATGATGGTATTCGTTGGATATTCAATTCAAATCAAAAGGATAAATGAAGAACCATTTTAATTGATTTCTTCAACTATTTAAATTGTTTTCACAAATTGATTTTATTTCATTTAAATCAAAAGTTCATTTCACATAAACAATTTAGATTAATTATTTTTTTATATTCTCACATCTTCAAACATTATTTTTATAATACCTATAAATATTTTAGAATACGTGCAATTCATGTTCAACTATGACTAATACATATAAGGTGGATAAAGGGATAATTTCACAAACAGTCACGGAAGTTACGCGAAAATAACAAAATGGTCACTAAAGTTTAAAACTTGTAGAAATGGTCACTGAAGTTTCACGTGGTTTCAAAAACGGTCATTGAACTTAGTTTTAGAACTATTATGTTTTAATTCAAACCTAAAGCACCAAAACACGTGGACATAGAAGCTGGAGGACCTCAAGTGCAAAATTCAACTTAAAATCTCCCCAAACCTAGACCACCACTTTTCGCACCCCATTCCATCACATTCCGGCCACCAAAACCACTGAACCAACACACCATCTTAAAGCTCTCGCTTCCCTCTATGCAACCTACCCAAGAACCGCCCGTACCTCCGACTGTGGTGGCCAGAATTATGCCTCTAACAATAGGCAGTTTTGTGATGTGTGAGAGGCCCAATTTTGGACGAAATTCACTGTCCGTCCACCAAAACCACCGGATCAACACACCACCTTGAAGCTCTCGCTTCCCTTTACGTAACCCACCTAAGAATCATCCCTAAATCCTCCGGAAAGTTGCCGAAATTTTGTCCCAAAGTGGGCTGCTCACACAACAAAAACTACTAGCCGCCACTTTGGGACGAAATTCCGACCACTTTTCGGCGGATTTAGGAGCGATTCTTGGATGGGTTACGTAGAGGACAGCGAGGGCTTCAAGACGGTGTGTTGGTCCGGTGGTTTTGGTGGCAGGAAAGTGGTGGAATTTGGTCCCAAAGTGGTTGTACGAGCACGCCATTTTGGGATGAAATTATGGCCATTTTTCGGCAAATTTAGGAGCGATTCTTGGGTGGGTTGCGTAGAGGACAGCGAAGGCTTCAAGGTCGTGTGTTCGTCCGATGGTTTTGATGGATGGAAAGTGGTGAAATTTCTTCCAAAAGTGTGCATTTCACACAGCACAAAACTGCTGGCTGTGTGAGAGGCCCACTTTGGGACGAAATTCCAGTTACCACCATCGGAGGTAGGGACGGTTCTTGGGTGGGTTACATAGAGGGAAGCGAGGGCTTCAAGATGGTATGTTGGTTCGGTGGTTTTGGTGGCTGGAATGTGGTTGAATGGGGCGCGAAAAGTGGTGGTCTGGGTTTGGGGAAATTTTAAGTTGAATTTTGTACTTTAGATCCTCTAGCTTCTATGTCCACGTGTTTTGGTGCTTTAGGTTTGAATTAAAACATAATAGTACTAAAACTAAGTTCAGTGACCATTTTTGAAACTGCATGAAACTTCAGTGACCATTTCTACAAGTTTTAAATTTTAGTGACTATTTTTTTTTATTTTCGCGTAATTTCAGTGACCGTTTGTGAAATTAACATGGTGGATAAAACTTGCTAAACTAGAGCAATGACACTCTACCTGGTTACCCTTTATATTTATATATAGCTTTACTAAATTGCATAATTGACTTTAGCTATCCTTCTTGTTTTCAGTTTGTTGCGTTTATGCACAGAGTACCATTAATTATCAAATTAGCCCTCGTTTGACAAAGTTTTCAAAGATCATACTGTGATTAAACTTCATTTTAGGCACACATTTCATAAGATCTACAAACTCATAATCTCAAAAAACTTTGTTAATCCCAAGGGGCATAATCTCATCATATATATATATATTTCTCAGTTTTGTTTCATTCATGAGCACTAGTACCCTTCTTTTCATTCATCAAATTAATGTTAGGCTGAGCTAAATTGGAGGTCATGATAAGGGTGATTTTACACACTTATTATAGCCGTTAAATGGAAGAAGCATTGATAAATTGAGCGAATTTCTACTCATAATTGTGATTATTTTGTTTTATATAGGTAAACCCCGCATTGAAAGGAAAACAAGCAAAATGAAAGAGATTCGAGCTTAATTGAAAAGCCGACTTTGAAGTTCATCATCAAAATGAAGGAATCAAAAAGTTGAGGACCAAAATGTCACTAATCAAAGTTGAGGGACTAACTATGAAAATTATCCTGAGGACCTCCTGTGCAATTTGTGATTTCACTGGAATGGTGAGTACCTGCGCACTTTTAGTGCGCACCCGCGCACCTGTGCGTTAAAAACCGTCGAAAATCAGAAATTTCGAGGGCATTTTTGGGCTTTTGCTTGTGCTCGATTTTGGGAGTATTTATAGACCAAATTTCATTACTCAAACCCTAGTTAGAGAGTTCTCAATTTCCAAAAAGCCTTGGTTCAACAAAGAAAAGAAGAGAAGAAGTAGAGGAAGAGGAGAAAACAAGAAAGTGAAATTTTGGGGTGAAAATCAAGAGCAGCATTTCAAGAACTTCATTCAAGGGACGGGTTCATTTCTTTATCTTGAATTGTAACCTTTGATTTGTTCACTTTGTAATGTATTACTTTAAATTTCATCATTTGCATTCTTCTTATACAATGAGCTAAACTTATTGAGGTTGGGATGATTGATGTAGCTTAACCTAATTTGATTAATTTCAATGCTTGCCTTTTGAGTAAAAGTTGCTTATTCTCATGTGTGTTTGCTATTGTATTGATTTCCTTTCATGTATTTGGCCATTAAATGATTGTGTTGAGTGAAGTGTATAATAATCGAGAGATATTATGCATTTTAGACCAAATAGTAAATGCCCTAGGTTCTTGTAGGAGATAGAGATATACTCCTAACCCTAGGTGACTCTCTGAGATATTTTTACAACGATTTAATGCAATTCTTTGGGCTTTAATCTACATAGAGATATAGTAGATTAACTCATTTAATTAGGGCTAATTTGACGCTCGAGAGAGGTAATTGGCTAAAATAGGAGAATCGGGTCTAACATAGAAAATAAGTGGTTTACTAATTTGCTTATTGGAAATTGATTAAATGATGGTTAAGTGAAATCATGAATCCCAACCATTTCAACCTCCCAACTATTCTCAAATTCGAACCTTGTTTATTTTAAGTTAACTTTGTTATCTTTAGTTATTTTTATATATAGATCGTCTACTCTTATCTTGAAAACTCAAAATGAATTGTGTGTGTTTCTATTGCTAGAACTAATTCAACTCTTGTACAATTAAATAGTCATTCCTCGAGGGATCGATATCTCGGACTCTAAAAGTCCACTTTATTACTTCTACGCGACCCGTGCACTTGCGGTATATTTTCAAGCGAACAGGTCACGTTACTCCTAAACCTATATTTCTTTTTGTCTTAAATACTCTACCTACTTATTGGGTTGACTAAATAAAAAATATGGACAATATATATAACCTTCAAACGAGAAAAGTTTCTGCCGTGAAATTCTGAACCATGAAACAGCTCATGTTGCAAAAGAGCATACACACGTTTTTTATAATAATGATTATTATATGTGAAATTTATTAGTTTAACCCTAAAATCACCTAATAAGTGAATAACACGGAATTAAATTTATCAATTAAAAACAATATGTCACTTTTTAATTGTTTTCTAGATGATTAGATCAAACATGTCAATTTATCTTAAATTTGAATACCACAATCAATAATTAAAGTAGTCAATAATACAAGATTTGATGACGGAGAAAATCCTTAATTGGGTAAAAAACTCCGGGACCAAGTCAGTGGTTTCCACTATAGACAATAAGAACTTACAATATGATCCAACCTAAAAAACTTACTAGACTCGCTGATCTAATTCCTTCAATTGCCAAGATCCGCTGGAACGTGCTTCACTTACACTTGCTCCCGATCTCCTGTGGAACACCAAGAACGTCTAGCTCTTGTACTCTTTCTATGCTTCTGGTCCAACATCCCTCAATCTTTGGTAACCTCTGAAAACTATCAAGAAAGTACATTTCTGATGATATCTAGGAAGTTGGTGTTTTGGATTATATGAATTTGATATTTTTCCCAAACTTGTGGTTGATTGATCTCAATAATAAAAAAGGTTAATCTCAATGTTTGGATGTGTTCTTAGATCTTGGAATAATGATATAGGGGAAGTAAAACAATGATCAACCAATACGAAAGACGTACTGGGCATATGGTATTTATAATAGGAGGTGTTTATGTAGTATATGATAGATAAAACTCTTAAAAAATGAAAATTGAGATTTCTCGAAAAACAACATCGCCCGAGCGCTAGGTTAGCGACTTGCAAGAAAGAGGTGTGTCTCCCTCGAGCGAGAGCCGGGCGGTAAAGATTCTGCTCAGGACGTTCGAGCATTAGCTAGGCGACAAGTTAGCGTGAATTCGACGAATCTTTCTTCTTGTTCCATTCTCAAACCTAAAGGCTCCTAATTCATTTATACAACCCTCTAAAAGACTCTTTGACTTTTACAACTGGTGTGTACGGTCGCAGGCACCCAAAAGTACTACCTTAACCCCTAAAACTAATGTCGTAGTGGAAGTAAGGGTCGATCCCACGAAAAGTATGTAATTCAATATTTTATACTTCGTACAATGATTTGGGGGACTTTTGTTTGCAAACAATTGTAAATAACACAATTAATAACAATGAAAATTAAATTAACGAAAACAATCAAAAAACTAATCTTGGTCCAAGTCAACATCCACCGTCGAAACTTTACAATTGATCATTTGTGCAAGTACAAATCAACCCATATTTTGAATATTTACCGTTGGAATGAATTCGTATTTCTCCTTAAGTTTAGTTAGTTAGAAACAAGCGTTCTAACTAACCCTAATTATTAAATAACCACGGACCAGCGTTCAAGATTCAAATTAATAACAACTTTACACAATAGAGAAATCGATGAACTAGATAACACAAACACCAGCGGTTGCATTCAATCTATTTAAACATTCTTCCTAAATTTAACAATCACTAAATCAACAAATTATCAAACTCTAGTTGCTTCACAAGTTAAAAAAATCAAACAATTACGGATTTGATATTTAACTTAGCGGTAGATAGCAACAAATAACAAACTAGTAGGACTCCTAACAATTAAACATAACAATCATGAAAATAAGTGTAGAAGAATATTTAATACTCAAAAGCATGAATTAAACTAAAAAAAACCATTTAGATCTTACAATATGTGGTTTCGAGGCTTCAATTTCCTTCGACCAAGTGTTAAAGTTTAGTTACAATTCATGAATCTATGACCAAAATAAAGAAGAATGAAGTTTGAAGGCATTATGTGCGTTCCTCCTTTTGTTCTAGGGTTTAAAAATATGTATTTATAGTTGTTTCCATAGGTAGTTGACTTAAATTAGAAAACCAGAATTTTCGCGTCGGGAATGAACTATGCGGCCGCATGGTAGTTAGTCATGCGGTCACATAGAACTTTGAAAATGGACTCTAAAATTCACTAAAACACCATTTGCAACCGCATGGAATTTAAGATATGCGGTCACATGACTTTGAATAATTTTCACCGGACAGCTTTCAGTATTTTGACCATATCTTTCTCTTTCGATATCCGATTAAGATGATTTAAAATGCGTTGGAAAACTAACTTAAAGGGATACAACTTTCCTTCAGATATCATTTTCCAATTCAATTTTTTTCCATGTCAAAAATGGGTCTCAATATGAGACTGAAAATCAGTGCATAACTTTTTCGATTGGAAATTGATGTGTGATCATACTTTAACGATATTTCATCCCTTTGATGTCTTCTTTCATCCAATTGACTCCTAACACACTCAAATCTTCATCGTGAGGTTCCACATATCTTTTTAGTGTTTGCATTTCAGTCTTGAAACTTCGTTTTCTTTCATTTTGGTAATTGTTCGCTTATTTCTTCCAAATTACACCATATCCATAGAATTGCCACATAAATCAAAATATGAACGTAATGAGTACATTTTGACATTGATTAATTATACGAGTACATAAAATAAGAAGGAAAAAATATGCATTTTACATTCTTATGAAATTTCCCTACACTTAGCTTTTGCTCCTTAACGGGCAAACTCAAATTTAATTTTCCAAAAACACCCAGGTCGTAATACCATGAACATAGAATAATCAAGCTCTTTAAAACACACAACACATAATAAATAAATAGTTTCACACAATTCATAATCAATTAGCTAGCATTTCATATGAAGATGGAATAAACCAAACATGTAGACCCTCACGGATATAAGCACTCAACTCTCATGTGTTTAAAAGGTAAGTGATTCCCTCAAGTTCATTCTAATGGAGATAATCTACCATATGCTTGCATATCTTCTCATACGCCACTACTTAGATCACATGCTTTACAAGAATCATAAAGACTTTTCAAGGGTTGTAATGTGGCTTATGGTCAAGGTGGGAAATATTTGGGTATGTGACTCAAGAGCTATCGAACTAGTTGAGCAAAGATGAATAAACTTAACTCAAATATATTCATTAGATATGTAAAGCCAACTACTCCACACAATTGTTCCTTTACTTTGCATCTATCCTACACAAACCTGAGTTGAGATCTGCTATCCATTTATGTTGTTCAATTAACTGTCAACCCAATTATAAATTGACACATTATGGAACATTAAAATTGATGTTAAAGTTGAAAACTTATGACAACTTTAATTTTTCATGATGCATCAATTTGCAATTGGGTGTATAGCAAAAATGGACAGCAAATCTCTACTCTTTTAGACTGAGCCTTGAATGAATGATCTAATGTGAAAAATAGATACAGTTAAAATTATCTACTGATAAATTTCAACTCTTTTAGATTGAGCCTTTTATGGCCACTTTTCCATGGATATTAATTCTTGCTGCTAAAACTATGAGAACATGATTGTGACCATTTCATTTTACAATGAGATCATTGTGTATCTTCACAAATCATTCAACTATAATTGGTGAATATTGTGCAATTACTTGTAATTCATATGAAGTGCATACAATGTGGTCTCAGAGGAAAAAAATTGTCTTTCTTCGAGGAGACTTCAAATAGATCTTGCACCAGAGCATGACATCTTTTGAAATCAAATTTTCTATTCATGGATCCTTTTAGAAACCACACATGATCAAAGTGAAACAAGGAGTTTTACACTGGTACCTTGCAATAGACTCATTACAAGAGCAAAGTTCTAAAAAGTGAGCTATATCCCTTAAGTGAAGTTGGCCATGCAGGCATAGTTAGATAGTTATTATAATGTTTTCCTTAATCATTATGGATTGAACCAAAGACCTTGCAAGTGAAGTAAATTCATGTTCCTAGGGGTATGAAATGTGGAGAGAGTATTTGTATTCTTTTCTGGTAAAGTTTAATGCTTCTTAATGGTAAATACAACATGTCTTTGTAAATACAAAACAAGATTGTCCATAGTAATGTTTCTCCATATGGTTCATTTTTCCAATGTTCCATAAATTGGAGAGACATAAAATATAACTAAGGAAGGATAAAAAAAGGTGATAAAAGAGCTTCGTAGCCAACCCTAAATACTCTTAAGATCCCATTTCAAACTTTCTCCCATTAGGAGTGAAGAGGAGATAAAATGACATCTCATTGCATTTGGGAGGTCTTTATAGTAGTTTAAAATGTTTTTTGAACTCTTGAAGAAGATTGGAAAAATTATGATGTTTATGATAGGAACCTGTTGTAAGTGATATTTGTTGACCCCAGAAATGACCGAAACACGTGGCCAATAGAATTCTTCTACGTAAGCTCCTTCCTACACATAGTAACACACCGTTTGTCACTTGTAACCTTTTTTTATGGGGGTTGAAGCGATCACGAGCACTCCGATTATCAAGTTAGTGAGTTGGTAGACAGAATCTGTGACGTCTGACAGTGATGTTCACCGAAATGTCATTTTTTTTAGTGATGATTTGCGTATGGATAGTGATAATGTAAAGACTTGTGCTTATTTTCAGGGTCCAACCCCTTCTTTAGTACAAATGTGGGTGTTTATAATAAAAATGGAGTAAGAGAAGAACCATTGGATGTGGAACACGTGGCTTTGTATGTAGGGCCAACCGTCGTATCGTAGGTGTCAATCCATCAATCCATTGGTGGGCAGTTCCTTTAATGCCTCTGACACAGTAATGCATGACTTGACCTTTTAGAGTCTGCCATAACTCCAATCAATTAGTCCTAAGGATTTGGTCCTTGAGATCTTTCCATAAAAGATCTCATAGTGTACTGAGTTGAAGTGGAGCAATTTTGGCAGGGGTGATAATCGCGTTTTGGGTGTCATCACTTCAGACTTAGTTGCAGTTGTAACGAATTGATGCCAAGTGCGGGCCTTAGTATTTGCTGAGTGTGGGGATGGATCAGTTCGTCCATCGCGTGGCAAGGACAAGATCAGTTCATCCACCACGTGGCAACGACGAGATCGGCTCGTCTTACACTAGGGATGAACCCAATTCATCTGCCACGTAGCGGTCGTATTTAGTTCATTTTCTTGATGTGGTGGGTGACATGGAAGATGACTTGGAAAAATCCGTAACAATAATCCCTCAAGTCCATGTATGTAGACTTTGTTGATGTATACCTAAGAGGAGTATTGCCTCGGTAGGGTATAGGCATTGGTTGCAAATTTCTGATTGAAAGTTGTAGCAAAGGCGAAGTCCTAATAGAAGACGAAGCCTTGAGTGGTGAAAACTTTAAGGAAAGTTGTGGCAGATGCAAAGTCCCAACAAAAGGACGAAGCCTTAAGTGATGGCAACTTTAAGGAAAGTTGTGGCAGTGGCAATGCCCTAACAGAAGACAAAGCCTTGAGTGATGTCTAACTTTAAGGAAAGTTGTGGCGAGGCGAAGTTCTAAGTGATTGGACAACCTAGGGCTATGTACTAATGATTTGAAAACCTTTACGCTTTCCCAAAGCAAGTTTTGTGGTCGTCCATTGCTTCCAATACATGCTTCCCGAGTAATAAATGGTAATCATGGCGATAGTTGCACGAGGTAAGATGGACCGCTTCATCATGGCCCTTCATCAAGCGACATTTTGAATTCGACGGTGCTAATGTGATAAGAATATGAATGGTGAGGATGAGATCAGCATTCATTTAACGGTTGAGGCCCATCGACATCACCTATATAAGGCTAAGCCCCCTCATTTGTTTCAGTTCCATTTTTTCGCAAAACTCTCTGGAACTCTTCTTTTCCTGGCAACCAGCACTTTGCAACTTCGATGTCCGCCGATAACCTACGGTGACCATCATTTTGTCCAAAAAAACTCAAGCTTTAGGTAACTCTCCCTTCCTCATATTTTATTTCAAAATCAACATGACTTCTAAAGCTTCTAGACACAAGTCTAGTGAGGAAAGGCTTTCAGTGGGAGTTCAGAGGTGAAGGAACCAATTGTTCTCTCCTCGGACGAAATAGGTAAGGCTATCAGGTCGGTGGAGAACATATGGAGATTATCCACCCCTCATATAGATACTTCCATTAAGTATGTGGCTTCTGAATGTGCTTCCAACATCACCTCGGAAAAACTTATTAGGTATATAGAGGTTTTTAGGATTCTTGATAGCATAGACCTCATCATCCCTTACCCCCAATGAAAGAGCCTGCTATTCGAGGTCGGGCTGTGTGGTAATAAGTGAGAACTTGTTAAAATTAGGCTTCCTTTCCACCCCTTTTTTAGGTTAGTCTTACGCTCATTCGGGCTAGCTCTGACCCAATTCCATCTGCACTCATCGGGGCAGTTGGTTGGGTCGTGAATGTTGTGGTGTCAGGCAAGCCTAGGCATTGATATACCTTTTAGCATTTTTCATTCCTCATACTTTCCCAAGAATGTAGTCGGAGGTGATAAGGGTAAGGGGTTGTACTACTTGACTCTCTGGGGATCCCACTCCCCCTTTGTGCTAGATATGCCCTCTTCTGTTAAGGATTCGAAAAAATCATGGTTCTGGGTGTTGGGAAGATGGGACACCATGGAGGTAGACTCCATGGCTCCTCTTACAGTTCCAACCACCTATTCTTTCACCAGTAAGTTCTTTTGCCTAGCTGCTTATCTCTTAAAATAAGTTCTTATTGTTTATAATTTTCTCTGCTTGTAGGTTCGTTGCTAAGTTGTGAGATCTCTGGTGAAGAGTGGGATATCGTCAGCCACCCAAAGATCGGATCTACAATGGGCTGATCAACAAGAACACATACTTCAACTTAAACGGACTAATGGTATCCCGGCGTAAGTCATCTACACTTCTGAATTCCATTTAATACCCTACTTGACTGTTTCTCTTCTTTTAGACATTTACTTGAAAAAGAAAGATTAAGGCCGAATTTTGCCACAATCGGCGTAGTATGGTTGAGGTGAGTGTCTTAAAATGTTTGTATATAAGAAATAGGCAGAAAAATTGAACCTGCTAAGTAAAAGACGACTCCTTTGGAAGATGATGAAGTGGAGGAGGACACTTCGTTGGTGAAAAGAAGAAAGGCAAGCCAATCTTGGGCGTCATCTTCCATTGCTACCGTATCCAAGCCCTCTTCACATCCTCATATTCCTATCGAGGTGGTCAGAGTCATTACTTCCAAAGTGTCATGGGCATGGTAATGAAGAAAACCACCTCATCTGATCTTGTCGGCCAACTATCGGAGCCACTACGAAAAGGATGAAGAAGTTTGCGAATCTCCCTCCTCGCAGATAGACTTCCTTAGGAGCAAAGAAGATGAACTCTCTGAGGCTGTTCTAGTAATGCTACCTCTTGAGACAGCCTCCATAGCCTGGACTCACAATAAATTTTGGACTGAGGAGTGGTAAAATCACATCGCCTCATGTGAAGTAAAAGATCTTCTAGGGGCCAACAATTCATTTGTGACGTATGCACTAAGTATTGGCAATGTGGCGGAGGACTTGGTCCAGAGTCTTTGCCAAAAAAATGAGGAGCTAAGCCAAAGGTTGGAGGCCTCAGAGAAGTGGGAAGAGAAAGTGAGAAAGAGGTTGAGGTGAAGAGGACTGAAGCTAAAGTGAAATTGGACACTACTGAGATACAAGTAAATAAACCGAAGAATGAGCTCCACGAGTCGGTATCTCAAGTGGTGGCACTTGCTAAGTGAATAGATCAGTCCAATGAACACCAAAGGATTACCTTTGAGGCATTGAAGGTGGCCAACAGGGGAAGGGCTGAATTGAAAATGCTAATCAAAGCCCAGAAGGAGGAGATAGAATCTCTAAAGACAGAAGTGAAGATAGTCGGTGAAGTGTCTGTATAGAACTGCATCGATAATTTTGATCAGACAAAAGAGCATGACGACTTCGCCAACTAATGGGCTTCATGGAATGCCCAGCTGATGCTAATTCGCCTAAGAAAGTTCATCCTAATCTGGACATTGGCTTCTTGGATGAGGAGTTCGGTAGGCGTACTGGAGGTCGGGCTGACCTTGCGGCTGAAGAGGAAGCTCTTCAGGAAGCAGTGAGGGGTGGGTCTATTGTAGGTATAGATCCTCGGCCATTTTTTATTTTATTTTTTGTAATGGCTTCAGCCTTGGAAATTGTAGTGAATGTAGTGACCTTTTCTTAATTGTTTGCTTTGCTCAAGTGAATGAATTATAACACCTCGCTTCAACTAATGAATCAAGTATAAACAAATTGTCCCAATAATGAACAAGTGTAAACACTTCGTTCCAATGAATGAAGAAGTGTAAACAAGTCGCTCCTACTAATGAAAAAGTGTAAACACTTCGCTTCAACTAATGAAGAAGTGTAAACACCTCGCTTCAATTAATGAAGAAGTGTAAACAACTTTCTCCCACTATTGAACAAGTGTAAACACCTCGGTTCAATGAATGAAGAAGTGTAAACAACTCCCTCCCACTAATGAAGAAATGTAAACACCTCGCTTCAACTAGTGAAAAAGCGTAAACACCTCACTTCAATGAATGAAGAAGTGTAAACAACTCGCTCCCATTAATGAACAAGTGTAAACACCTCATTTCAACTAGTGAAGAAGCGTAAACACCTCATTTCAATGAATGAAGAAGTGTAAACATCCTCAATAGAGGTGGCCCATTGGAGGGACATCACGCACTACTCCAAAGGCGTTCTCCATGATGGATGGTACACCCGTGGAGAGCATCACCTACGAAGGGCCAATAGGTGACCCCAGTAGGGGCATCACATGCCTCTCCTAACGAAGTGGTCATCCTCGACAGAGGCGGCCCCAGTGGGAGGCATCATGCACCTCTTCATGGTAAATGGTATATCTATGTAAAATATCACTTTCAAAGGAAAAATGACGCGACCCCAGTGAGGACGTTACACGCCTCTCCTAACGAAGTGGACATTCTTGACAGAGATGTCCCAGTAGGAGGCATCACGCACTTCTTCAAGGGAGTTCTCCACGGTGGATGGTGCATCAGTAGAAAGTATCACTTTCGAGGGGCAAATGAGGTGATCCCAGTGGGGGTATCACACGCCTCTCCTAATAAAGTGGACATCTTTGACAAAGGTGGCTTCATAAGAGGCATCACGCACCTCTTCAAGGGCGTTCTCCACGGTGAATAAGAACTACAAAGTAACAATCGATTTATTTCATTAACAAAACTATTTACACGATCAAAGTTACACCATTTTGGAAGTCCCCTACTGATAATACCTTCTTAGGTGCTCAATGTTCCATGGGTGAGGCAACAACTTTCCCTCCAAGTTCTCAATCCTATAGGTTCCAGGCCGCATTTTCTCTATAATGCGGCATGGGTTTTCCAACTGGGTCCCAATTTTCATGTTCTTGGCTCCTTGGAAGATAGGAAAACTTTGTAGTGTACTAAATCTCCTTTGCGAAAGGTCATTTTCTTCACTTGGCATTGTAGTAGCGAGCAATTTTACGTTGGTATGTGGCGAGCCTGACTTGTGAATCTTTCCTTATATCTCCTTAGCTTATCATTAATTATTTCGTTAGAATAGATGTGACGAGGCGAGGCTACTCCCACTTCTACTGGGCTCATGGCCTTGGCTCAATATATCATGGAAAATGGAGTTTCTCCAATTGCAGTTCTACCGGTGGTGCGTATGGCCCAGAGAACTTGGGAGAGCTCATCAATGCAACTCCTTTTGAAGCATCCAGCTTCCTTTTGAGGGTATGCTTAATGGTTTTTTTGACTGCTTTGACATGTCCATTGGCTTGGGGATGATGAGGTGCTGAGAAAAGTTTCTTAATTTCGAGCTCATTGCACAGATCCCTAACCTTCCTATTGTCGAACTATTTACCATTATCTGACATGATAGAATGAGGAATACCAAACCCGCATATGATATTCTTCTAAAGGAACTTGGAAATGTTTGCCTCAATGTTGTTAGCTAAGGGCTCTGCCTCATCCTACTTTGTGAAGTAGTCAATCGTGACTATGGTAAAGCAGACATTTTCCCTTCCTCTCAGTAGTAGTCCAATGAAGTTGACTCTCCACTTGGGAAATGGCCATGGGCTTGATATGATTGTGAGCTCTTGCAACGGCTATCTTTGCACATTAGAGAAAAGCTGGCACTTGTCGCATTTGCGCACAAACTGTATCGAGTCATTTTTCAGAGTTGGCCAATAATACCCCTGCCTAAGCACTTTGTGTGCTAGCACTGGTCCTCCTGAGTGATTACCACAGACTCCCTCATGTATTTCTCTCAGGATATAGTTCGCTTCTTCCCCTCCCCCCCATACTTTTGTCTTTAGTTGAGAAGTTACCATTGACTTGGCTCACCATTAATTGAGAGTCACTATTGATTAGCAATCTCCTTATTTGTATTTGTTTTACTAAGCGGAGGTCGGCTAGGAGTGCCTCATATTCGGATGTGTTGTTTGAATCCTTGAATCCAAATCTTACAGCGCAATTCAACCTATTGCCTTCAGGGCTTTCCAACAGCACTCCGACTTTCGAACTGACTTTTCCCGATGATCTATCAACAAAGAGATTCCAAGTGGGAGGTTCCGTCGATTCCATATTCACGTCCATTTAAGGAGCTTAGCGAACCTTTAATTGAGGTCTTCGATTTATAAATTATGTCGAACTCGCTGAGCTCAATGGCCCATTTTTACAACCTTGCCGGGGTGTTTGGCTTTCGAAGGACTTGTTTAAGTAGGGAATTCGTCAGTGCATTAATGCTATGAGGTAGAAAGTATGGCCTCAGCTTCCGAGATGCCTTGACCAAGGCAAGGGCTAGCTTCTCCATATCCAGATAACGCACCTCCGCCAGTAATATGGCATTGCTTATGTAATAAATGGGCATCTGGTGTGTATTGTCTTCCCTCATAAGAACCGAACTAACAGCATTGTCAGATACAGCTAAATAGAGCAAAAAGTGTTCGTCCGCCTTAGATTTGGATAAGAGGGGGGCTGTCCGTGGTGAATTTTCAGCACATGGAATGCTTCCTCACATTCTAGTGTCCATATGAACCTCTTTCCCTTTTGAGAATCTTAAAAAAGGGAAGACACTTGTTTGTGGCCTTCGAAATGAAACAATTGAGCTCTGCCACCCTGCCAGTAAGTCTTTACACCTCCTTAGGCTCCTGTGGTGATCTCATTTCTATTAAAGCCTTGATTTTTTTTGGATTAACCTCAATCCCTCTTTGATTCACAATGTACCTGAGAAATTTTTAGGAAGCCACTCTGAATGCACATTTTAGTGGATTCGACCTCATCTTATATCTTCTTAGAATTTGGAAGACATCATTCAAGTGTTTTTATATGATCCTTTTCTTGGAGGCTTTTCACCAACATGTCATCCATGTTTTGCCAATATACTCAGCAAACATCTTGTTCACTAGCCTTTGGTAGGTAGCCTCAGTATTCTTCAATCCAAAGGGCATTACCCTATAATAATGCAACCACCTATCGATGTTAAAAGAAGTGATATCCTCGTCTGCAGGGTGCATGGGGATTTGGTTATAATCTGAATAAGTGTCCATGAAACTCGGTAACTCGTGCCCCGTGGTAGAGTCTACTAGTTAATCTATTCTAGGAAGCGGAAAGCTATCCTTAGGACAAGCTTGATTGATGTTGGAGAAATCAATACATACACATAATTTGCCATTGTGTTTCTTTACCAACCCGGGATTGGATATCTACTTCGGATATGTGGCTTCCCTAATGAAGCCATTTTTCATCAACTTTTCGACCTCTTCCTTCAAGGTTTCGTACCTCTCTGCATTGAATGCTCTTCTCTTCTGTCTATGTAGGGCTTGATTCAGGTCCACCCTTAAGTGGTGGAAGCTAATCTTCGAGTTTATTCCTACTATATTCTCATGTTTCTATGCAAAGACATCAAGGTTTTTACGCAAAAAGCTCTTCAGCTCCTATTTTACTTCTTTCTTTAAGTCCCGTCCTACCCGCAGATTTTTAGAGGTGTCTTGAGGGTCTACATGGAAACTCTCTAGCTCTTTCATTGGGTTAGTTTGTGACTCTGACTCAATGGTTCGGGGGTCCAGTTCGTCCAATGCCTCTTTTTCTAGAAAACATTTTCTAAGGGCTTTCGCCATCTCGACATCTTTCTCTTGTATAGAGGTCTGCCCTTCTTCAGGGGTGTCGATCATCATGGTATCTAAAATTACCATGTTGACTCGCAGAGGTTTGGCCTTTTGTAGAGAGTTGAGGTAACATTCTTTTGACCCCATCCGATAACCCCGTTCTGTAGGAAACTTCATGGATAAATGATGGATGGAAGTTGGCCCACAACTTCTTGAAGCCCGGCTTTCCTAACACTCCATGATAAGCGGACCGGTGGTCAACCACCAAGAACTCCATGAAGTGGTTAGCTATAAGAGGTGGCATCCCCATTTCAACAGCCAGGGTGATCTTTCCTCTCGGAACAATGCTATCCCCAGTGAATCCATATAGGGGAGCGGTCATGGGGGTGAGTTCGTGATCGACCACCATCTTTCATAGGTGGAGCCAAACAAAATATTCATTGAACTACCATTATCTATAAGCATGCGCTTCAGTCCATTTCTTGCCACCACGACTCTTACTACTAACGCGTCATAGTGAGGGTAGTGTATGCTCGTCGCATCTTTCTGAATGAATGGATAGCCTCTATGGGCCTCACCTCTTGGTACTGATTCACTATATAGCTAGCCAAAAGTGTAATTTTTCTACGAATTTCGAGATTCGCCTCCTACATGCGTTCCTCCAATAATCGTATCAATCTCCCGGATGGGTATGTTATCAGCTGCGACGGAATGATCTCTCCTGGGTCGTTGTCCATCCTAGGCCTATCCCGATTGTCATTCATTCCATGACGAAGCGAATGCCACCTCATCTCCCATCTCCTGGCGAGTTCGGCCTTGCAACACCATCTTGAAGGTGACCTTTTCTTCTATTATGGGAGTTGCTTCTTTCAGCGGAATGGAGGGCCTCCTGACATTTGCTCGTGTCATGGCCGTAGAAGCGGTGGAAAGTACAATAGGGTCGCACTTCCTCAGGGGGCTTATATCTATGCCCTATGTCCCTTTTCCTATTTCTAGGGTTAAAGGGTCTCCTAGGTGTTCATGTCCCAATGTTACTGCAGGACCCCACATTTTCACAAGTTAATGTAGGTACAGCATTCAGAGTCGACGTGGCTACTGCCGTCCCGAAGTGGGGGCTATGGTATTCCTAGCTTTGGTCCATTGTTGGGTTACCAAATGCAACGTGGGTTTTCTTCCTATTTGCCTTTGGGGCGAAGGAAGTTCTAGTGCCCCCTGTTTCGGCGATCAATCATTTCTTCATTAATAATCTCGACTCTTGTCATAAGTGGCAGGGTTTTTGCTCCGGACGTTTCTCCAAAATAGTCTGTACATGTTCAATCTTTATTTCAGAGCTAAAAGTGCTTCTTTGTTCGTGACTTGCTCGTAGTAAGTTATTTCATTAGTAAAGCGAGCTAGGTAGTTTTTCAATGTTTTCTCCGCTGCTTACCTCATATCTTGAAGGATCAATGCCTCTCCTTCTTTTTTAGATAAATTATGTTCAAAAACGCCTTTTTGAGGTCAGGCAAGCTCTTAATGCTGAGTGACAGCAGCCTGCCATACCACACTTCGATTGCTTCCCTCAATGTTAAGTGAAAAGCTCTGCATTTCAAAGTCGGTGATGCACCTCTGAGACTCATTTGTGTTTTATATTTGTTGAGGTGTTTCTCTGGGTCATTGGTGTGTGCTATCGCAGACACTCAAAAGTAATATCTTAATCTCTAAAACTAATGTAGTAATGGAAGTAAGGGTCAATCCCAAGAAGAGTGTGTAATTCAATATTTCATGCTTCTTACAAAGATTGGGGGATTTTGTATGCAAATAATTGCAAATAATGTAATCAATAACAATGAAAATTAAATTAACGAAAACAATCAAAAGACTAACTTTGATCTAAGTCCACATCCACCATCAGAAATCCACAATTGATCACAGATGCAAGGATAATTCAATTCATTTTTCGAAAATTCATCGTTGGAATTGATTCATATTTCTCCTTAATTTTAGTTAATTAGAAACCAGCGTTCTAATTAATCCTAATTATTAAATAACCCCTGACCAGCGCTCAAGATTCAATTCAATAACAACTTTACACAATAGAGAAATCAATAAACTAGATAACACAAACACCAGCGGTTGCATTCAATCAATTTGAACATTCTTCTTAAAATTCAATAACCTCTATCACAGAAAATCATCAAATTCTAGTACTTCACAAGTGAAAGGAATCAAACAATTATGGATTTGACATTTAACTTGGCAGTAAATTGTAACGAATAACAAACTAGTAAACCTCCTAGTAATTAAACATAACAATCATGAAAATAAGTGCAGAAGAATATTCAATACGCAAAATAAGAATTAAACAATAAGAAAAACTATTTAGATTTCACAATATGTGATTCCGAGGCTTCCGTTTCCTTCGACCAAGTGTGAAAGTTTAGTTACAATTCATGAATTAAGAGAAAAATAGTGAAGAATGAAGTTTGGAGGCGTTCTCTTTTAGTTTTGGACGAGTTTAGGATTACATAGGTCGTCCAAATACTTTACCATAAGAGATTGGTTCGAATAAGGAAACCAGAAAATTCGAGCCTAAAATGAACCATGCGACTGCACGGTTATAAAAATTTTGCACTGTTCATCTCCTGTTGGTGCTTGTGCGACTGCATGAACTTTCTACCATGCGATTGCATGGTAGAAATTATTTTCCATTTGGTTCACTTTGGTCCCTAAACTTTATTTTATTTACCCTTTGGCCTTGCTTCCTTCTCCTTCTTTTTCTAACATTCCATGATATCACAATGTGTTACCTAGCTCAATTCCATGCTTGATTCACCATTCTGGCCATCTTCTGAATAATTGCATTTTGGTCCCCGAAGTTTCATTTTCTTTCAAATTATGCCATATCCATAGAATTGTCACCTAAATCAAAATATTAACGTAATGAGTACATTTTGGTACAAAATAAATACAAAGCGCATAAAATAAGGAGGGAAAAAATATGCATTTTACATTCCTATCAAATTTTCCCACACTTAGCTTTTGCTCGTCCTTGGGCAAAACTCAAATTTAATTCTCCAAAAATACCCAGGTGGTAATGCCATGAACATAGAACCATCAAACATTTTCAAAACACATAAGATATCTTGAATAAACATTCTCACACAACTCATAATCAATTAGCAAGCATTTTCATATGACGATGGAGTAAACTAAACATGTAGACCCTCATGGATATAAGCACTCAACTCTCATGTGTTTAAAAGGTAAGTGCTTTGCTCAAATTAATTCCAATGGAGATGCTCTACCATATGCTTGTATATGGTCTCATTTGCCACAACTTATGTCACATGCTTAACAAGAATCATAAGGAATTTTCAAGGGTTGTAACGTGGCTTATGGTCAAGGTGGAAAATATTTGGGTATGTGACTCAAGAGCCATCGAAACTAGTGGAAAAAAGATGAATAGACTTAGCTCAAATATATACATAAGATATGTAAAACCAACCACTCCACATGATAGCTTCTTCACTTCGCATCTATCCCACACAAACCAAACTCTTTCTTGAGATGTAGGAAGAGTTATGAATATAGATACTTTGTAACAATAAAATCACTCTCTTTCATCACTTAGTTTTTTTTTTCTTTTTCTTCTATCATTCACTTTTTTTTTTGCAAAATAAACTCCAAATATTACACCATAATGGAACTTATGAATTGAAATTGAAGCATGTTCCCTTCCACCAATCATAGCTCTATAAAAAATTTTGACACCCCCACACTCATTTTCTTGCATACCCACACATATAATGATGATGAACAGTACTCCACTAGCTCTAAGGCTTGGGTACAGATGTTGTTTTCTATGTTTAAAACTTGTAACGTGGGTTTACACAAAGAAAAGACAATAAGGCTCAAAGGGGTTCACCAAAGGAAAATTTGATTACAGGGTAGGCTATTTGGCTAATGTAGCTAATTTATGTAACAAAGATGACTTTAATCATGTTCGTGCATGCATGTGTCAATGTGATCTTGAAAAGAATCAAGGCAAGTTCTAGAGAAACAAAACCATGAAAGAACATCACACATGAAAAAGTAATGAGACTGTTTTGGATGTGTCAGTCTAAAGGCTCAAAATCTCACCGGTTTTTTGTCTACAAAATTTAGTTACTACCATCATCAAAGAAAATAACTCAACTAATTAACTCTAAGTTCGAGAATTATTCATTCAATCATGTTATGAGTTCTTCAAAAGCCTAATTAATTCTTGCAAATAGCATAAACAACCGAAAAAAATCATTTAACCTCATCCTCTTCTTGAAAAATCATGCAAAAATCTTCAAAAATTAAACTCAGTCAATCTAAATGCAACCTAAATCTAAATATCTAAACCCTCTCTCCAACACTTAAAACATACATTATACCCAATGTAAGATTCAATACAAAGAAAAAGACAAAGATAACTAATATATGAATGCGAAAAACAAAACTAAAAAGATAAAGGAACGAACTCCTCTTGGGTTACCTGCCAAGCAGCGCCTTTGTTTATTGTCTTTGGCTCGACTCAATGTTTCCTTGTTTAGCCCGGGTCTATCATGGTTGGCTTCGATCTTCCTTGTGGTGCACCAAGTTCATTGGGAATGATAATTGGCAGTGTTCCTCCACCTCCATAGAATGTATACTTGTAGTGACTGAAGTAGGGCTTCAATTTCGAAATGGAAGTCTGCAAAACAAAAAGTAGAGGTCTCTCATTAGAAACTGGTAAAGCAAAATGTCTGCAAAACAAAAAGTAGAGGTCTCTCATTAGAAACTGGTAAAACAAAATAAGAACTGTTACTTAAATGCTGTAGCTTTGGAAGATTGTTCAACATTGCAATAGTTTCTTGTAACTCAATATTCAAAGCCAACTTCTGATTTTCCCTCCCAAGATGCTCATAACTGACAGCCATTCTTTTTTAGCATCAAATTCAAAAACATCATGTGCTAATTGATCAATCAATTCAATAAAATGAACATGATTATTATTAGACGGATATTTCATGGAATCATAGATATTAAGTTTAATGATCTTATCATCAAATTTCATGGTCAATGTGCCATTATTAAAATCCATTTTAGTTTTGGATGTCCTTAAGAAAGATCTTCCTAACGAAATAGGGGTAGTATGATTACTATTACCCATATCAAGCACATAAAAATTAGCAGGAAAAACTAACTCATTAACTTTCACGAGAACATCCTCAACTACCCCCTTAGGTTAGGCATTAGATTTATAAGATAGTTGAATTATCACACTAGTTTTATTTCAAGGTCCAAGTTTAAAGGAAGTGTATACAGAATATGGCATGATATTAATAGATGCTCCTGAATCTAGCATGTCCTTTTCAAACTTAGTGTCGCCTATCATGCAAGGGATAGTAAACATACCTAGATCCGTGCACTTTGCTGGAAGTTTCTCTTGAATAATTGCAGATACCTGTTCTCCAACTTTTACCATTTCAATCCCCTTCAGTTTTTGTTTCCTCTTACTTGTGCACAATTGTTTCAAAAATTTAGCATAACGAGACACTTGTTTAATAATATCTAAAAGTGGAATATTTACCTCACATTTACTAAAAATTTCATGCAGTTCATCATGATCTCGTTCATATTTCCTAGATCCTACTAAATTTTGAGGAAAATGGGGTATTGGTTTATAATCAAAGAGGGGCAAAAACTTACGCTCAGTTATTTCAGTATCATTGGTGGTAGTCTTGTTTGCAACCTCTTTTTCTTCCTCTTCTTACTCCAATGGCGTAGGGGATGCCTTTATCGAAATCTCAACCATTTTACCACTTTTCAGGATGATTGCGCTCACATTTTCTTTTGGATTCACCATTGTTTGAGAGGGTAGTTTTCCCAAACGTTTCGCCTCTAACCGACTGACTGCGTTAGCTACTTGACCCATTTGATTCTCCAAACATTGAATGATGTCCCTAGTCTTCTGTTGAAATTGCAATGTGTTAGTTGCAAGGGATTTAACAATATTTTCTAAAGACATACCAGAGTTAGAAGTTTGGCTCTGTTGTTGTCTAGGAGAGTATGGCTGATTGTATTGCTGGAAATTCTGTTGATTTTGACTCATAGGTTGATTCACTTACGATTCCCATAGCTAAGTTTTGGATGATCCCTCCATCCTTGGTTGCACGTATTTGAATAGGGATCATAATTCCTCTGTGGTTGTTTGGAAAGCTACCGGCTACATTTAAGTGTTCAACGGATTCTTCTTGAAGTGTTGGGCACATATCAGTTAGATGGCCTACCAATGAACAAATTCCACATGCCTTCGCTGTTTGCATAGTACCTACGGCCATTTGACGAACAAGAGTAGTTAGACTCACTATTTGTTATTCAAGGGATGAGACATTTACCTCGTTAACTTGTCTAGAAGGAGGATCGAATCTAGTGCCAAATTGTTGAGAGTTGGCTGCCATGTTTGGAATTAAGTTACTCACTCCTTCAGGAGTTTTACCCACCAAAGCTCCTCCATTTGCATCGTCAATCGTGTTCCTTTCTGTGGGTAGAAGACATTCATAGAAGTATTGGATGAGAAGTTGCTCACTACTCTGATGATGGGGATAACTTGTACACAATTTCTTGAACCGCTCCCAGTACTCATGTAGGGATTCAAATGCTATCTTGTCTTACACCACAGATTTCTTTCCTAATATTTGCTGCCCTCGAAGCTGGAAAATATTTCTCCAAAAATAACCTCTTCATTCCATCACATGTGGTAATGCTTCCTGATGGTAGATAATAAAACCAATCCTTAGCCAAATCCTTCAGAGAAAATGGGAAGGCCCTCAGTTTAATCCGTTCTTCAGTCATTCCTGTGGGTTTCATACTTATACATACCACATGAAACTCCTTCAAATGTTTATGAGGATCTTCACCTGTAAGACCATGAAAATTTGGCAAAAGATGTATTAGCCTAGATTTAAGCTCGAATGTAGTAGCAGCATCTAAATTAGGAAAAGTTATGCATAGAGGTTGTTGATTCAATGTAGTGGCTACAAGTTGGCCATGATATCTTCTCCTTCAAAATCAAAATCACTTGCAAATGGATGTTGGGATTGAGATTGCTTTCTTCAAGATTCTGTCGAATGTCACTTCTTAACCTGGGCAAGTTTCTTTCTAATTCCGGATCGTACTGCAAATCACCTTGATTAGAAGATCGAGTTGCAAGCATAAACAAATAGAACAAATGAAAAATAAACTAGAAAGAAGCTAGAGTAAGAAAAACAAATAAAATTATATGCAAAAATTCCTAAAAACAATAAATTGCCTAAAAACCTAGAAAATTATGATTTTAAAAAAAAATAAAAAAAATAAAATAAATAACTAAAGAAGTATAAAAATAAATTAGCACAACTTCCAGGCAACGGTGCCAAAATTTGGTGTGTGTTGTCGCAGGCACTCAAAAGTAATACCTTAACATCTAAAACTAATGTAGTAGTGGAAGTAAGGGTCGATCCCACGAAGAGTGTGTAATTCAATATTTCATGCTTCGTACAAAGATTGGGGGTTTTTGTATGCAAACAATTGTAAGTAAGACACATGTATTGGTACTCACCTGACCGTTTACATGCTATTGTAATCGACATGCTCCTTTATCAACTTAGGTTAGTTGCTCTACTGTTACAACGGTTCTATAACTGTGGAAAAAGGTCCTGTGTTTCAATCACTTGAATCGGTTTATTAGTTATTATAGAGGATTTTAACTGTAGCAACCGTTCGGTAGTACATGGTAGGTGGGTCCAAAAGAAAGATAAGCTTGAGATGCTACAATAGCTTCAACCTGATCGATCCGCCTTTAGTATTGGTAAGTTCCCTAAATGAGGATAAAAAACAGAAATGTCAAATGGGGTAGTGATTCCAGTTTCAATAATATCTTACTACTGTAAATGTATAAACACTAATGGATGATTCTCTCCTTCTTTGAATTTCTAATGATCGAGATGCATGATCTTCACACAAATGAAATGTTTTGTTTTAGTAGTAAACATATCAAAACACTACAATGAAAATTGTTTTTAACCCCTTTTCTTCCAAATACACTTTGGTGTACAATCAACCTTACTATATAGTTCTCAGCCTAAACCTGAACCATAAGACTGCCCCAGTGGGTATCTTATGGTAACATGCAATGAAGAATCATAAGCCATCTGGTTTATTGGTACTACCAAAATGTCTCATGCTTACATTAATCTTACTGATGGTTTGATCTTGGACCACGAAGACATCAGTCGTGCTCCTGGTTTCCATTCCCATCATCATATTGATATGACAAATCTCCTCATGCTCTGCCATAAGAACTTGGAGTCTATATCCTGGAGAAAATATGGTAAAGCTGTGATTCCTACTCAAAAAATAAAAATAAAAAAAGGGACCTAAAGTGTTTGAGTTATTGGCTAGTCCAACCCTACAAATTTCATAAGCCGCTTGTTCAACTGTCCTTTGCAGATAGGATTTAAGATCACATATTTATTTTAATAGTTAACAAGGAAAATCAGTTCTCAAACAGGATTATGCGGTGATGAAATGCATGCTGGTCAAGAATCCTGAAAATTACGCAGTTTGACCCTAACAATACCTAGAGGGGGTGAATATGTATATTATCCGGAATTAAAAATATTTTATGAATTAAATAGTAATAAGTCACTTTTAATTCTTTTGTAGATGATTAAACATGCAAGTCATTTTAGTCCTAAGTTTGAATACCGCAGTTTATATGATAAACAATAAAAAAAGTAGTAAATCAACACCAGGATGATTACGAAGAAACCCAACAGGGAAAACTCCGGATACTTTGCCAGGCAATCCACTATAAACAATTTAAACAATTTACAATCTATTAGACTAGACGAATCGTACTATCTGATCTCTCGACTGCACTCCTTACAGCTCTCCCTGGATCCCGTACTCCCCTATACCAATCCTTGGCTGCTGTTGCCAAAGCTCTCCGTGGAATCTGCTACCCTACACACTCCTAGCCTTGTAGATCAACTAAGAACACCTTGTTCTTCACAGACTGAAATGCCAGTCAAATTCTCTCGATCTTCAGAACTCTGACCAGATGTAGAGAAAATGCAGTTTCGTATTTGGATTATAGGAACACTGTTTATCTCACCAAACCAATCGAAGTAGAACAAGGTTGAAAGATAAAATAGAATGAATCTCTCACAGATGAAGCTCAAAATAGAATGAATTTCTCACAAATGAAGCTCTCTCAATGTTCAACCTCCCCAGTTTTCGTACAGATGTGTTTTGGTATAAATAGGTATGTTAGAAAACGAATAGGCCGGGTAGAAAGCTTTTAAATCATGAAATAAAAATTTCCCAGATAACCACGTCGCTCGAATGAGGGCTCAGCGACGGTCGAGCGACAGCATATCGCTTGAGCGAAGTAGGGGCGACAATCCATCGACGATGTTTCTGCTTTTGTAGCTCGAGCCAAACCTTGGCGACAGTCTAGCGAAAATTCGCGCTGTTTTCCTCTTTTTGCCGTTCTCGAACCCTAGACCTAATACCCATATTTTCAACTATTTGCACATTGCTCTTTGTCTTTTTAAACATAGTACAATTTAGTCCTTTTGTTTACATAATTGCCAATTACAAAATATCTAAAACCTAACAAACTCCCCATTGGCATTTTGTGAAAAAAAACTACTAACTAAGTCAAGGCTGTAATCAAACATAAGGTACTGACTCAACACGTATGACAAACTTACTAACTTCAAGAATTCTATAGTTTAATCAGCATCTGTTTCCTAAAACAAATAACTTAACACCCAGTGTGAAATGTGTGGAAGACAGTATAATAAAACAGTTCAAACGGTTTATAAAATTTAGGCAATTTATGAATCAATTAGACTTGTTCAGTTTTAATATGCATGCTAAATCAAGACGTAGTAACAATGCAACCCAACATACCATGAAAATACATTGATACTACTAAAACACCAAACTTAATTTAGCAGAACTAAAATAAAAATATAAAATGCATTTGAGTCAAAAATCATTATATATATATCAAAAATTTGATCAATGAGCATGATGTTGAAATCAAACAAGTTAATGTAATATGCAGCACAGATCAATGAGCATGATGTTCTAATTTTTTACTCCCCTTTTTTGTCACAAAATGACAAGGGATAAAGAATAACATACAACATCTTAAGAATGTAGGTGTAAGCAGTGATAAGTATATGCAATGAATAATAAACTTCCCACAAATCTAACTCAAATTACCCAAGGAGTAAATGATATAAGTGACCCATATGTGTTGAGTATCACTAATCTTCTGGTAGAATGACTCCCAACCTTAATTTTGTGAGAAAGGACTTGCAAAACATCACTGCTAATAAGTATATTCCTCTACTTATGAAAGTCAAACCAGGAAAACACATTAGAACCTACATAAGAAAGCTCATTTTTATGGAGAATGTCTTTTTTCCCCCCTGACTTTTAGCATAAAACATTTATCTTATATCACAACAGTAAACATGAATGCTCATATATATATGGTGCATCTTGAGTGCATGATTCTTTTCATTAAGCGACTAACATGACCCCTATAACGAGTTTTAGGCCGGTTATCCCAAGTCAGTTGACCATAGGCATTAGGTTATGAGAAACCCTGCAGACTTAATTACTCAAGTCAAGTAGGCTTCGAAAAGTAGCATAAGATATTGAGATCCTTTATTTTAATTTTTTATCACATATTTATTTATTATTGCAGGGATAATCTCAAGCTGGGTCTAAATAAGTTGGTCAATTCATGTTCAAAGTCACCCTACTAACATGTGACTACCATCCCAAATCTCACACAGTCCCCCTATCTAGTTCATAGTGTGTTCATTGCAGATGATATATGAAGAGATCTATATTAAATACTCCAAAAGTATCCTAAGCCAGCAATGAGAATTATATTACGGCTCACTAAATAAACTCATGCTAGTTACGACCAACAAAATCAAGTCTATTGTATATCATGCTGTAAAACAATTTTCTGCATAAAAACTTTTTGTTTTCTCCCTTTTTTGTTAAAATTTTTTTTAATTCATGACAATGAAAAATTGTTTTTTTTTTTTAAATAAACACATGAATGCACCAAGCACACAACACATAAGAAAATTCACACAAACAAAACACAAAAACAGAAAGTAGAAATGCATGAGAATAAATAAATAAATAAACATGATACATGCATAGCTCAATGTCACACAATAGTAGAATACGAGTACATGCATCAAATATACTCAGTCAATAAGGCACACAAATACCAATAGTTGTTCTAAGAGATTCGAATCGAAACACATCCAACAGTTTAGTAACAAGTCAACTAATTAGTTCTCAATAGAAATATGTTCAAGATTAACTATTTGAATTTCCACAAGCTCTCGAATGAAATGATGCCTAATATCAATATGTTTAGTTCGAGAGTGTTGAACATAATTTTTTGAAATATTAGTAGCACTGGTATTATCACAAAATACAGTCATAGTTCCATGTTTAATCCCATAGTCACTCAACATCTGCTTCATCCAAAGCAGTTGAGTGCAGCAGCTTGCTACTACAATATATTCAGCCTCTGCCATGGACGATGAGATAAAATTTTGTTTCTTACTCATCCAAGCAATAAGATTGGCTCCAATGTAAAAGCAGCCTCCAGAAGTGATTTTTCTATCATCAGCATTGTCAGCCTAAACGGTATCAGAATAACCTACAAGATCAAACTTATAGTCCCGAGAGTACAGGATCCCATAATCTACAGTTCCATCGACAAATCTGATGATACGTCGTACGACACTCATGTGAGATTCCTTGGGATCAGCCTGAAAGCGTGCACAAATCCCTACACTAAAAGCTATGTCGGTCTATTAAGAGTGAGATAAAGTAAACTACCTATCATACTTCTGTAAAGAGTCTGATCAACACTCTTACCTGTAAGATCATGACCTAACTTGACACTGGTGCTCATGGGGGTTTTAGTGTGTTTCTTGCTATCTAAACCAAAACGTTTGACAATATTTTTGGCATATTTCGATTGAGAAATGAACAAGCTATCATCAGTTTGTTTGACTTGAAGCCCTAAAAAGTAATTTAATTATCCAATTATACTCATCTCAAATTCTTGCTTCATACATTCAGCAAAATCATGAGCAAGAGAATCAACATGAGAACCAAAGACAATGTCATCGACGTAGATCTGGGCTATCGTGATGGTACCTTCAATATGTCTTATAAATCGGGTTCTGTTTGCACTACCTCTCGAGAAACCATGTTCCATGAGATATGCTGTAAGCCTATCATACCAAGCTCTATGAGCTTGCTTCAGACCATATAAAGCTTTATTCAACCTGTAAACATAATGTGGATACTTAGGATCAATAAATCCTTTAGGTTGTTCAACATAGACTTTTTCCTGAAGTATTTCATTTAAGAAAGCACTCTTGGATACTTATGATCAATAAATCCTTTAGGTTGTTCAACATAGGCTTCTTCCAGAAGTATTCCATTTAAGAAAGCACTCTTGACATCCATTTGATATAATTTAAAACCTAAAGTGCAGGCAACAGCCAGAAGAATTCTAATAGATTCAAGCCTAGCTAAAGGAGTAAAAGTTTCATCGAAATCAACTCCTTTGACCTAAGTATATCATTGGGCTACTAACCTAACCTTATTTCTAGTTATAGTACCTTGATCATTGGTTTTATTCTTAAATATCTACTTAGTACCTATAACATATAGTCATCAAGCTTAGGAACTAGATCCCAAACTTTGTTTCTCACAAACTCATTTAGCTCTTCATGCATCGTGTTAACCTAAAATTCATCCCTAGGAGCTTCTTCTACTTTCTTAGGCTCAATCTGTGATACATAACTAGCATACGTCAGATTGTTCAAAACTCTCTTACGAAATCTCATTCCTTCATCCAAATCCCCTATAATATTCACTTTAGGATTATTCGTCTTAACGCGGGACGAAGGTTCTTTTGGAGTTTCAGGTTTACCATCAGATGTGGATTCTTTAGTAAGACTACCTAAACCATTTGAAGCACGTAGAGAATCGTGAACGAGGGTCTCTTTAGGTTCAACTACCATGACAGGATCAACACTTAGGTGTTCCAGCTCTACCCCATTGCTTCTAGTCTGCCCAAGGAGGCAAAAAAACCCGACAAACCCGATACCCAACGGACGGGGATAATCAGTTTAATCGAGTATTCGGGGAGGGGATGGGGCAGAGAATTTTTCCTCGGGGCGGGGATGGGTAATGGGCGCCCCGCCCCGTTAAATTTTTTTTTTTGAATTTAATACTTGAAATGAAAATTTTCACAAAATTTCATTAGTTTTAATAGAAAATAGTAACTAAAATTATTTGTCTAAATCTAATGAATATGGGCAATAAAAATAAATTATCAAAAGCTAAAAAAAAAAAAATTAAACGGGCAGTAAAAGGGGCAAGGGCCCCGCCCCGTCCCACCCTGCCCTACCCCGCCCCGCCTTGCCTTAAACGAGTAACGAGGCGGGGACGAGGACGAGGCGGGGAATTTTTTAGCGGAGCAGGGGACGGGGAGGGCTCCCAGCCCCGTTGCCATCCCTAAGTCTCCCCCTCACTATAGAAATTATCCACCACTACATTGATGGACTCCATTACAACCCGTGTACGAGAGTTGTCTACACTATAGGCTCGACTATTTCTAGAATAACCTAGAAAAATTCCCTCACCATTTTTAGAATCAAGCTTGCCCAAATTTTCTCTATCTCTTAGTTTGTAGCACTTGCTTCCAAACATCCGAAAGTATTTGACAGTTGGCCGTTTACCTTTCCAGATCTCATATGGTGTCATATCAGTTTTAGGTTTTAGATAAACCCTGTTAACAATGTGACATGCAGTGTTGATAGTTTCCCCCAGAAATGTATAGCAAGATCCTTACTATGAAGCATGGCTCTTGCCATTTCTTGAAGCACTCGATTTTTTTCTCTCAATTACCCCCATTCTGTTGTAGAGTAATCGGGGAGGAGAACTCATGTTGGATTCCCTCTTCCAAGCAGAAGTTCTCAAGATTAGAGTTTTCAAACTTTTTTCCATGATCACTACGAATTCGTGATATGGTAAACTCTTTCTCATTTCTAAACTTTTTGTACAATGAGATGATTAGGCCGACACCTCAGTTTTATCTCTCAACAACTCAATCCATGTGTATCGAGAAAAGTCATCAACTACAACCAAGATATACCGTTTACCACCAAGACTTTCGGTCCTAGATGGTCCTAGTAAGTCCATATGGAGTAATTCAAGTGGCTTGCTTGTCAAAATCTCAGAAGTATGTTTATGAGGAACTCTGATCTGTTTACCTTGTTGACACGGGCCACATACTGTGGTATCAGTATTTTCAAGTTTAGGTAAGCCATTTACAAGTTCATTGGTGAGTTTAGACAAACTTTTATAATTCATATGGCCAAGCCGTTGATGCCACAGTTCAGTTACATCAATCTTGGCACTACTGAACACATAGCGGGAATTTGGAAGGACTCCATAACAATTATCTAAAATTCTCACACCTTCGAGGACAACATTACCGATAGAATCATATACGGTATACTTTTTTTGAACAAAACTAACCTCGAAATCAGCATCACATATTTGACTAATGCTTAACATGTTTGACTTTAACTCTTTCACATGAAGCACATCTGAGATAGCAGGAAGTCCATATAGTAACAACACATTTACCAAGTATAGGTGCAGTAGCCCTATCTCCAAAAGTCACAACGACGCCATTCCAATCAACTAGAGAAGAGAACAGGGCTTTGTCACCACACATATGTCTAGAAGAAGCACTATCAAAGTACCACATAGAAACATTTTGAGCTTTAAGTGCAACGTGGGCAACATAACAGTTCATCTGATCTCTGACCTAGATAAATTAATTTTCTTAACCTAAACTTTCTCAACTTCTTTATCAGATTCTATGGTAGCTATAAATGTGAAGGCCATGAACTTTTGATTATCTTCTCCACCAAACGTATCACTCTGAGCACTAGAATCTGATTCATCATCACTTAAAGTCATTGCTAAAGCCTTACGTCTACCAATATCAGAACTATTTTCAAGTTAGGACATCCATTCCTATAGTGACCGTAACCCTGACACGCATGGCATCTAACAGACTGGGTTTTCTTATTAGCAGTCCTAGAGTCTCTTTCTTCACGATTATCTTTCACGAATTTACTAGGGAATCAACTTTTTCGTTCTTGAGGTTTTCTTATATTCCTCATCACTTTCTGAAATTTTTTAACGAAATAAGTTATTTCGTCGACCTTAAGTGACTCAGCCTCGATAGACTCGCTCTCCTCTTTTCTAATGGTGTTCATGGATATGGATTTAACCTTTTTAGGTTGTGAAACAGTAAGTTCATAAGTTTGAAGCGATCCTATGAGTTTTTCAATCTTAACCGCATCTAAGTCCTTACTCTATTCTATCGTAGTAACATTAGGTCTAAACCTCTCGGGTAGGAATCTAATGACTTTTCTGATTTTTGGACTTGGGGATCCTTTCACCTATGTTAAAGCTAGAGTTAACTATATCATTCAGCTTCGCGTAGAATTCATCGAACGATTCATCGTCCTTCATTCTAATCTCTTCAAACTTAGTAGTCAACATCTGCAATTTAGAGTTTTTAACAATTTTGGTACCCTCGTGTGTAGTTTCTAATATATCCCAAACTTCTTTAGCAGTTTCACACATTGACACTTGCCTAAACTCTTCAGCAGACACAACCATGAACAGAGCATGTAATGCTTTAATGTTCCAGTTGCATTCATCGAGGTTAATTTTAGTCCACAAAGATATGTCAGTGGGTGTGACTATACCAGCAACGGTTGTTGAAGGTGGAGTCCACCCATTTTAAACGCTAATTCAAATACGTTCATCCAAAGATTTAAGGAAGGTTCTCATTCGAACTTTCCAGTAGACATAGTTGCTTCCGTCGAAAAATGGAGGCACAGACAATGACTGACTCATCTAGATGTTATAAAGGGTCTGAAATCGAATTAAGGCTCTGATACCAATTGAAAATTACGCAGTTCGACCCTAACAATACCTAGAGGGGGTGAGTAGGTATATTATGCGGAATTAAAAATATTTTCCGAATTAAATAGCTACAAGTCACTTTTTAATTCTTTTCTAGATGATTAAATATGCAAGTCATTTTAGTCCTAAGTTTGAATACCGCAGTTTATATGATCAATCAATAAAAAATAACAAAAGCAGTGAATCAATACCAAGATGATCACGGAAAAACCCAACTAGGAAAAGCTCCGGACACTTTGCTAGGCAAGACACTATAAACAATTTAAACAACTTACAGTCTATCAGACTTGACGAACCGCACTATCTGATCTCTCGACTACACTCCTTACAGCTCTTCCTGAATCCCGTGCTCCCCTGTACCAATCCTTAGCTGCTGTTGTCAAATCTCTCCGTGGAATCTGCTACCTTGCAGCACTCCTAACTTTGTGGAATAGTCTATTTCTCGTGGATCAACGAAGTACACCTTGTTCTTCACAGACTGCAACTCTAGTCAAATTCCCTCGATCTTCAGAACTCTAATCAGATGTAGAGGTAATACAGTTTCGTATTTGGATTATAGGAACAATGTATTTCTCACCAAACCAATCAAAGTAGAACAAGGTTGAAAGATAAAATAGAATGAATCTCTCACGGATGAAGCTCTCTCAATGTTCAACCTCCTCAGTTTTCGTACAGATGTGTTTTGGTATAAATAGGTAGGTTAGAAAATGAATGGGCCGGGTAAAAAGCTTTTAAATCGCAAAATAAAAATTTCTCGGATAACCACGTCGCTCGAGAGAAGTAGGGGCAACAATCCAGCGACGATATTTCTGGTTTTGTCGCTCGAGCCAGACCTTGGTGACAGTCTAGCAAAAATCCACGCCATTTTCTTCTTTTTTCCATTCTCGAACCCTATACCTAATAACTCTATTTTCAATTATTTGCACATTGCTCCTTAACTTTTAAACATAGTACAATTTAGTCATTTTATTTACAAAATTGCCAATTACAAAACATCTAAAACCTAACAAATCCCATTTTGAGAATTTGCATTTTGATACTTATACTTCTTCTTCTTCTTGTTTTCATGGAAATTCTAAAGAAGTACGCCTACTGTCTATCTAGAGCTTGTTTGGGAGAGATTTTTAGGGGAAGAATTGATTTTGAATAGTGATATGATGGGAAATGTGTGATTGAAAAAGAAGAAAAAATTATTGATGTGATGGAAAATATTATTTTATTGAAAAATGTATGGCTGAAAATGAGAATTGATTTACTGTAGAAAAATCTAATCCGTTAAACAGGGCCCTAATGTCTTGGATTTTGTAATTTTTCAGCACAGCAAGAGGGACAGGTCGACCGGAGACTTCGGCTGGTACAACAATCCCAGGCACAACACCAACTACAAGTTTACTAACTCCACCCCTAGGAACCACTACACCTCTTTATGGTGGTGGAGGATTAACACCGGGAACTGGACCCATAGACTCGCAGCCAAGATATAGTGCTTGCCGGGGTTTGTCAATCGAAACCATCTTGTCTTCAGTATCTTTCATGCTCGTTTTCCTTTTCATCTTTCCAGCAGTGTAGGCTGGAAGAGCATAGAACAAAAATTTAATGTCAAGACTAGGTCAGTACAGTTTTGCGTGGCAAATGGAGCCTTTTTTCATATTGCATCCTTCAGCTAAATATTCCCAAACAGAATGGTCATAGTAAATCTTGATTTATTAAGTCGGGTTACAGTGAAACTGATACAATTATAGGAACAGATGGAGAAAATATTTTGAGAGTAGTGGAAGGAATTCTCTATAATAGCAATCCCATGTCTCTTGATTTTTTTTTGCACCTGATTAACAATAAATACATTTGGTTTATATAATTTTCAATATTTCTAAATTTTTTACTTGAAATAACTCGTGCAACCTTATTATTTTTCTTATAGTTGTCTCTTCGTCCTCCAGGTTATAGAAGTTAATTATCTCTTCTAAAATCTTGAAAACTTAGTTTGGGGATACATTCTATTATATAGGAAATGATTTCTACAACTTCGGGAGCGATGCCTTGACATGTAAACAATTTTTTCATTCGTTTGCTCCAATAGTCCAACTTCTTCCTATCAAATTGTGGAAGATGATGTGATGTTGGATGACGGTAGTAATTAGAACTCAATTTCTTTAAAATATATTACTAATTTGACAACTGTTTATCTCTTTTTGCATGAGAAGATTTTTTAGCGTATTACCATTATGAATTATACTCCTTGTACATCTTGCATGACACTTTAGTTGACATTCCCCCTACATGAAGGAAATCTATGCAGTAATGTAATGAATGAGTTTAAGATAAAAAATGTAGACATTATCATGTGAAAGAGTTGAAATGAAGGTGTAAGGGAGAGTGCATGTGTAGCATGATTGTTACTGTTGGGCTGTGATGTCAGGTTTAGTCCAACTTTAGGCAATGATGAAATGGCGTTCGGCCCAGACAGATTAAAAAATTGCCCAATAACTTCATTGAGATGGCCCACAACCCAAGCCCAAAACCAGTCGGATAACTCGCATATTCAAAGCACGCTTTTATGTTGTTTTGAATGGAGAGAGCGTCAGTTGCTCTGGTCCGTAGGATTCAATTCAGATCAATGGTTGGCGCTGTGAGTATAAATGTTGTATTTCATATTGCTTTACGGGTGATTATGTGATTCTTCTATGGTATGCCTCTTGGTCTAGAACATTCAGTTGAACATTTCTTCTTCGTCCTCTCTTTTTGTCATCTTCTACTTCTGTGTAATTGAACTCTTTTTCTGAGTGAAAAAGGAATCTGTGTGATATCTTAGTGAGTAGGTCGGTTGGTGTGGTTGAGTTTTTCTGGCCATTGAAGTAACTTTACTCACGTCTGGTTTGGTGAGGGTTTTAGGTTTGTCTGATGCTTCTTTGATGACACAGACATGTACAAATGATTGAACCTAAGATTGAAGAAATCTTGATGCCGGTTGCGTAGATTAGTAGTGATTTTGGTGTATTCTCTGAGATCTGTGTTTGTGTATTTGAAGATTTGTATTAATAGTTACCATTATAGTAAATAAGATTTTAATACCACAGCCACTTCTCTTAATTTAGATGGAGAAGGGGTGATTGTTGTATATGATAACTAGATTAAAAGGTCTATTTATTTTTTAATAGTTGGAGCTAAATATTGTGACTTTTTCTCTTGTTGCTTTAAAGTTCTTTAATACCACAATAGTATACACCACATCTATATAGGAATATTATGGAATGAAGCTAAACAATTAGGATACACTACAATAAAAATGACTTTTTGCAACACACAAAAGGCAACATTCACTAATTAAGTATTGCTAAAGGAGTCTATCACAATATTTTAAAAAAATTATTAGCAATGTCCAAAAAAATGTTGCAAAAATGTTATTAGCAACACTCAAAAAATGTTGCAAAAGGTTATTATCAACATTTAAAAAACGTTGCAAAATGTTTTTAGCAACATTTAAAAAACCTTGCAAAGGTTATTAGTAACATTAAAAAAACGTTGTCGTATCCTTCTACTCTACGACAACATTGAGGTTTGCAACATACGTCCAAACGTTGCAAAAAGTTTTCGACGACGTTTTTTGAACGTTGCAAAAGATTGTTTTTGTTGTAGTGACATTCTCGTGCACTATATTCAAGAAAGTGAACTGTAACAGAAATATAAATATAAATATATTTGATATTCTCAATGTCTTTTAACAAAATTTTATGGAGAGAGAGAAAATTAAAGCGGAGAAAATAAAAACTAATGTTTAATAATTGTACTTGGATTTACATGTCTTGACAACTCTTCAAAAACAAAACCGAAAAATTGTAGCTTGACTTTCCCTCCTAAGTAGCACCATGGTAAAAAAACAATGACTTTTCATACATATACTAAACAATAAAATTAATTGGACATAGTTAACCATGAATGACACTAAACAATTCTATAATAGGTACTCATTGTCACGAAAATATTGTTTTGCTTAAAGTATTAAAATGGATTTTGAGTTCAAATATCATTTCCATAATGATTGTACTAATTCAAATTCAAATTAACTTAATCTTAACCGAAATAATTGAAATTTGTGATTTTTCCTATAAATTAAATAATCTACTTAGAAATACAAGATCTAACTTAACTAAATTAAATGCAAGATTATAATTAAATGTTAATTTTATAAAAATATGATGAAGAAAAGCGTACTAGGATCTTAAATCGCTTATATCAATTCTCTTTAACCCTAACCTTTCAATTTGACAACACGATTTAATTATGAAGATCAAAATTCCTAACAATCTCTCTCGAGTAGAATTAAACCTATTTTTATATGTGATACGATTATATTTTATGATAGATACAAACATATAAAAATGCATTAATAGATTTGTGAATACTTAAAGATCATGTAAAGTATAGAAGTATATTTCTATCCCCTTATTAGACTCTACAACAAAACTCATACAACTATTACATATATAATTGTAAAGAAAGTTAATCTATATCAATCATTTAATAATTAAAAACGTGCTTTGAACGTAAAAAATAAATAAAATCATGAGTTAAAAGTTCATAATACAAGGTTTATTGAAAATCCTAATACAAAAATAATCTAACCTAGCATATTATCGGAATTAAATAAATAAAAGTGAAACGACATCGAAAAATTGACGGAACGTGATTAATTTTCCAAATTGAAGTTACTGTCTTTTCCCGTTTGTTTTCTGCGTTTCTCTGCCGGCTTCTCCGTGTATATGTTTTTTTTTCTTGGCTGCCTTCTTTTTTTTTCCCGTTTGTGTGCGTAGTTCTTTTTTACTCCCAAAGCAGCCGCCCAATCCTTTTTCAGCCGCCCAATCTTTATGCGTGTAAATATGTGTAAATCTATTCTCCTTCCTCTGCTTCGGTTTCCTGTGTGTATATATCATTAATTCAGCCCAGAGAATTGTATAGTTCAATGAAGAGTCCCCTTTCAGATCTTGTTTGGTGTACATTTTGGGAGTAAGAATTCATTTTTACTGTTGATATGATGGGGAATATGTGATTGAAAAAGAAGGAAGGGTTATTGATATGATGAAAAATATTATTTTATTGAAAAATGTGTGATTGAAATGAGTATATGAATGAAAATGAAAAAAATAATGTCTCAAACTGTTCAACCTCAATTTTCAGCCGCCACTTCCTTGTCTTTAATTAGGAATCCAATTGTTATTGAATTTCGTTCCAAATGCAAGTCCAGGCCCATTTAATTTAATGTTTACTTCCGAGTTCAAGTTTTCCATGTAATGCAAGGTAGTCCTTTTTTTCATTTTCTCCTCGATTTTGATCATCCAACTTTTATTCAAGTGAGATTTTGTTCACAAACTTCTATTTAATAGCCAATTTATCATTCTTTCCTTTCTAATTGCTTTGAACTCGGTCCATAACTAAAAATAAAAGATAATTAACACAAATTAAATAGAAATTAATAATTTGACGACATAAATTTAATAACATGGTTCGGATATTTGCACAAAATACACTTATCACTCATGTTGTCAAAATATTTAAATTTAACCACACATTTCATTGGACTCCTTTTCAACTAATCATTCCGTCTATTTTTTCAAAATTTACTAAAAATCAGATTTTTATCTAAACTAAACAGAGGCTAAACTTTTTCACTTAATGTCATCATACATTAAATTTCTTCAAGTGTTCTAAACATTCATCTCACAAACTGCAAACTCCAATCAATTTGAAGCAATCCTAAAACTTGTGGTCACAAATGTTTGTATTATGTGCTATTTGCACATTTACTAGTGTCATGTGTTTGGTCCTCCCATAAGCATTTTACTTTTACTGTCTCACTATTCCTTTGTTATGATAGATGTCCTTAATTTTTACAGGACCCTCCCTCACATAATTCTAAACCATATTTAGTTCTGAAGTATCTAATTTTCTTACTCATGATATTTAACATGAGTTTTCTACTGCTTAAATATATGTAATGCAGCCTTTCAATTCTTTAAGAGTACTCTGGAACACTTCTGAATGAATGCGTTTCAATATTCCCTTTATCTTGAGTAGCACAAGAAAACCATGGATTTGATACCATTTGTCATGCACAAGTCCCAAATTCAATTTTAGCTAGTTGTAAACGAGGAGGAAAAAATGTAAAATTTATGCAATTTAGCATATAGCCAATGTCCATAAATGGTGACGTGAACTTCATTGTCAACCAGTATGGGAGAACTCAATGACAATAAGTAATAAGTACTCAATCGCAAAGAACCCAAACCCCCTAAACGATTCTAAGCAAGTCTAAGAACAAAGATAGCTGTTCCAACTATTGATTTCACTTATTTGCATCCTCAAACTATTAAATTGCACAATTCTTATCCTCCTACTATTTATTTCATTAATTTTCATCCACGAACCAAGAAGTTGAATTATATTCGTCATCCAACTTTAGTTTTCATTAGTTTTTCGTCCTCAAACTACTTGTGATAATTTCGTCCTTCCCACTTTTGACTTTCTCTATTTGGTCCTCCAACTATTGATTTCATTTTTTAATCCTCAAACTATTATGTTGCACTACTTTTGTCCTCCAACTATTGATTTCATTTATTTTGATCCTCAAACTAGTAAGTTGAATTATTTCTATCATCCAACTTTGAGTTCATGGATTTTCATCCTAAAACTATTAAGTTGAATTAATTTCATCTTCCTACTATTGACTTCCTCTGTTTTGGTCCTCCAACTATTGATTTCATTAGTTTTCATCCTGAAACTATTAAGTTGAATTATCTTTATCCTCAAACATTTGATTTCATGACTTTTCATAAATAATTTCGTCCTCCCACTTTTGACATTCTCTATTTTGGTCCTCCAACTATTGATTTCATTTTTTAATCCTCAAACGATTATGTTGCACTACTTTCATCCTCCAACTATTGATTTCATTTATTTTGATCCTCAAACTAGTAAGTTGAAATATTTCTATCATCCAACTTTGATTTCATGAATTTTCATCCTAAAACTATTAAGTTGAACTAATTTCATCTTCCTACTATTGACTTCCTCTGTTTTGGTCCTCCAACTATTGATTTCATTAGTTTTCATCCTGAAACTATTAAGTTGAATTATCTTTATCCTCAAACATTTGATTTCATGACTTTTCATAAATAATTTCGTCCTCCCACTTTTGACATTCTCTATTTTGGTCCTCCAACTATTGATTTCATTTTTTAATCCTCAAACGATTATGTTGCACTACTTTCATCCTCCAACTATTGATTTCATTTATTTTGATCCTCAAACTAGTAAGTTGAAATATTTCTATCATCCAACTTTGATTTCATGAATTTTCATCCTACAACTATTAAGTTGAACTAATTTCATCTTCCTACTATTGACTTCCTCTGTTTTGGTCCTCCAACTATTGATTTCATCTGTTTTCATCCTGAAACTATTAAGTTGAATTATTTTTATCCTCCAACTTTTGATTTCATGACTTTTTCATAAATAATTTCGCCCTCCCACTTTTGACTTTCTCTATTTTGGTCTTCCAAGTATTGATTTTTTTTTTTTCCATCATCAGACTTTTAAGTTGCATTATTCTCGTCCTACGACTTTTGATTTCATTACTTTTCATCCTCAACCTATTTAGTTGCAATAATTTCGTCTTCCCGCAATGTACTTCCTCTGTTTTGGTCCTCCAACTATTGATTTCATTAATTTTCATCCTCAAACTATGATTTCCTTCATCCTCAAACTATGAATTCGGATTGTTTTCATCCTCCAACTATTGGTTTCGTTTAATTTCATCCTCAAACTATTTCATTGCAATAGTTTCGTGCTCCTACTATTGACTTCCTCTATTTTTGCTCCAACTATTGAATTCATTTATTTTTATCCTCAAACTGTTTAGTTGCATTAGTTTCGTACTCCAACTATTGATTTCTTTTTTTTCCTCCAACTATTTTGTTCAATTTTTTGGTTCCAAACTATCTATATGCTTTATTTTCACCCTCCAGCTATTGATGTAGATTATTCTGGTCCTCGTACTTTTATATATGTTGTTTTAGTCCTCAATCTATTGAGATAATTTATTTTGGTCCTCCAACTAAGCTTTGTTTTGGTCCTTCAGCTTTTATAATCTGTACTTTTTGTCCTTCAACTTTTCACATGCATTGTTTTGGTACTTCAACTGTTGAGATACGTTATTATTTTAAAATGACTCTTTCAATTACTTGAAATTTTAGTAATTTCAATACACGTACTTTATACCGATTGACCAAGTTAGTAGAATTAAAAAAAGGACATTCCTTAAATTCAGGCTTAAAACTGTGATAATATTAATATATTTTAATAAGAGTTAATCTCGTAAAACTTAATTATGTAATTATCCTCGAGCTTTTCAATGACCTTAGACTAAATATCTGCTAATTTATGTTTTAGCAAAACATGACACAAATAAATAGAAGCACATTTATAATTTTGACGAGGAAAAAATGTTTTTATGTTAATTGAAATGATAAGCAGCTTGTTGAAAAAAATAAATAAATAAATAAATAACATTCAACGAAATAATTGAAAGCTTATGCAATTAAACGAATTTTAAAAAATATAGTAAAAATAAATATATATCAAATGGATAAAGAAATAGTGGGTTCCGTCTTTTATCCTCGAGAGTTTTATTTTTCAATATTATAGTAATTTAAAAATAATTTTTGAGGAGATAATATGGAAATAAATCAATAAGGCGTGCCAAGAAACATGAGAGAAATAAAAATAAATAAAATAAAATCTTAATTATCAATTTTATTCAGTTGCAGCATTGATCCTCAAAGTATTGTCCAAGTAACAAGTTAGTATGATCCAAAAATTTCATATTGCTTTTACCTATATTTGCAAAACTACCCACCCAGGAAACGATCAAGATTTAGTGGTCGAACTGATAATTAAAAGTTAATAAAAAAATTTATACATATAAAACACAATATTTTGACAAAACAATCCAACGTTTCATTTTACACAATATGTAATCACGTATTGATAAAATCGATCATTAAACGTTGCTACATATATTTTCATTATGTATACTTTTTATATTAGTGAAAAATGAGACGATAGATAAAAACAAAAGCTTCATTGGATCATAAATTACTTGAATCTTTTAATAGCAATTTAATGTGTGATTAAAATAAAATTAGATGGGAAAGAAGATGTAGTAAATGAGAATGGAAAATAATATCAAATTCAATAAATAATAATTTATTTTGGGCTTTACATTGTTTTATACAATTCTCATTTAAAAAAAAAAAAAATAATAATAATTGAAATAGAAAATTATTATATTAATAAAATTTACCAATATGATTTTCCCTTTTTAATTATTATAGCACATTGAATAATTGGATTATTAAATGGGCGGGTCAAACCATTTAAATTCGTCTTTAGGCATTTACGGTCTTGAACTCGAGGACAAGCTTCATGCATCATAACCTAAAATACAAGAAGAATTAGAAATGGGTTGTCTCCCATTAATTCCTAGATTTATAGTGTTAAACTAGACTCTTACTCGGTGGTGGTGCCGGAGATTTTTTATTGTGGGATTAAAAATTAAGACCGAGAATCCTATGGGATACAAATAAAAAATATCCTCCCAAATTAACAGTATATGATGAATGAAATAGCCTTTGCTGCAACCAAATTAACTCCTAACACTACCAAATTTAACAGATATAAACAACCAATTTTATATCACGAAATTCATGAGCCCATTTAAAATGTACCCAAAAAATGCAAGGACACACTGAAGAAAGCACAACTATTATTTTTAGCTTAAGCTGAGAATCAAATTAATGAAGAAAATTACATTTTAGCCCCTATTTGATCACCATTATTTAGCAAAAACAAAATGTGTGGTTAAAGAATATAGATAAGTTTTGGGTATAGGTGCAAAATATTTTATTTTGTTAATATGTGGTTGAAAATGAGTATATAGAATAAAGAGTAGAAATAATGATTAGCGATTCAAGTAATTATGGGGCTGTTTATGTCTCAAAGAATGCATCCAACACAATACTCAATACAACATAAGAGAAATGAGAGGCTTCAAATTCTGCTTAAAGTGTAGGCAAAAACGGATGATCCAAAGTCTCAAGATTTTTCTTTCAATCTCAATTGTGTGTTTTCTCTAAAGCTATAGGGTCAAGTTTCTGTGGGGTCAGCTGACTCCACGTGACCACAGGTAGGTCCGCCGATGCAATCACTCCAGGTGGCAAGGTCAATGGTTGACTTCTCTTTTGAACCTTCTAACCATTGACCTTTATTTGGATGGTCGAACTCAACTGTATAATAGAAAAGAACCTGAAAAATAATGAAAAGTCTAGACCATCTTGAACATAGTTTCTCAAGAAAAAAAGCTTAAGTTTGGAATTGTACAAGAAAACTTTCCATATCCGTATTGATTTAATAGTGGGATGGAAGATATGATCGATAATTGAGATTGACACATATTCATATCTTGTAATTGATTGGATCATATTGACAAACGCATTATAATTTCACGATAAACGAACAAGTTTGATTTTGTCATATCATGTGGTATTTCCCTTGAATCATCTTTGCCAATGTTGGTACTTGTTCCTTTAGATTGGTTTCAATGTTGGTCTCCCTTGAATCATCTTTGTGAAAGTTATATGAATGTTACTTGGAGGACTATTGTTATGTCCCATCCGCTAAAAGATAACAAGAAACCACTAAAGTCCAACACTCTGTATCACTTCGCCTACCTGGCCCAACTGAAGCAATCCAGGTAAGAGGTTGAAGTGGGTTGGCAGCTCAATCGAAGCTAAATGTTGGAGGCTGAACTTTCATGTTTAAAGTGAAGTGCCACAAGTTGCTGCAGCACATTTTCGAAGCGATGAAACCTTTGTTTCACAAGCCATTTTCTATAAAATCGCTCTGACCTATTGATCTTCGTACACCTTATTGATTTGACAGCTCAACATCTAACGCTCCTCAGTCAACTTTTCAGTCTACTTCTCAAATGACAGACCTAGGACATAGGGTTGCCACTTTTAGTTTATTTAAGGTCACCATTGACCTAGGACAGTTGGATGTGATGCCTATAAGGTCAACCTATGAGTTGCAAGGATGAGGCCACGTGTTATGCATTCAATAGAAACCACCACTTCCATTCCACCCTCAAAGCTCATGCTTGGTGCCGTCCACATGTAATGCAATTTTGCACTTTCAAGAGTAAGATTGCTTGGTAAAATCATCTCTAACCCTATCCAAATACTTTTTTTTTGCTATCGTTCATTTTCTATTTGACATGTACACTCAAATATTATCTCTCATCATTGACTGACTTGATCGTTGAAGTCCCGTGGTCGCCTCCCCCATCGCAAGCGAAGGCCACGTGCACCTAACATTTATCCAAGTGTGAACAAACTTTAGATGTGGATAGGAGTGGAATCGAGATCTGTTGGCCACGTGTTCCGCCAGTTTTCTAGGTCAAGTAGTTGCAAAATGTTATATTCTGCTATAAATTGTGCTAAAAATGCGGTGAAGATAGATATATTGTTTTTATGCCACCAGGGTATATGTAACTTAACATTAAATTTGAATAATCTACTTGGTTTATAATGGGATTTAGTCTCTCCACATGTACTAATACTTATTATTGCTTAATAATAGGAAGGTTTGAGATCATTCTCTACAATTTGAGCTTAATAGCACTGTGTGATCGAGTTACTCTTAACTTATCTAATTTTTGCTTGGGAATGCATATCTATGCAAAGTACTTCAAGAACTTGTTTCTTTACTTTCTTCCGGATAAGCATTTGATGTTTTGAAATTTAAGATTGTACTCTTTAAGTGTGCAAATGTTATTCTATTTCATGTTCCAGGAGAACAAAGTCAACCACATTTTCAAGTGCCGAAATAATCTCGATGGCGCATTATATGCTGTGAAGCAAATTGCTTTCAATTAGAAACAACACTACAAACAAGTCATCCAGGAGTATCAACTACTTTTTTTTTTTTTTTTGTTTTTATCTACTTGAGATGCTAATCCACATCCGTATGTGGCTATTTCTAGACAACACATTTGTTTAAGTCAAAATTTATTTACTATCCACAACGAACAAAGATATGTCTCACTTATCCCAGCTATCACATCGATCTTGATGATAATGATCAGTTACTGATTTTATCAATTTCTTAAGTCTTAATTCTATTTACATGCATCTTATACAGCTGATTACATTTTACAAGACGCAACAAGTTATACAAGAAAAGACTTTCAGATTTTAGATTACATTTGTGGACAATATCTCTAGATGTCTGTTACATGAATGTACAAATTTGAGTTTTGCTCCCTATTTATAACAACTTTCTTGGTTTCTTCTATAATTTTTGGTTCGTAAATGATTAAATGGTCAGAGAGGTGAATATGATGGTTCGCTTGCAACACGGAGCTTTGTACACTATTATCATGTAATATGAAATTTTCTCATTCATGTTTTATTTCTTTGTGAAACATAAACATGGATTAACTAAACCCTCTTGGGAACTTTCGTAAAGAGGAACCTCATTTGATGAATTTTTAAAATCATATCTGAAGATCATTGTTATGACCAACCTGATATGAAGAACGTTTTGATATCACTTGTTGAAAAACCGGCCAAATAATTAAAGACGACAAATATGGACAATATGAAATTTAATGGATCACACAACAATCAATAAAATTGTGGAAGACGAGAATTTATTATACCAAGAAACAAACAATTGTCTTACAAGATTTTGATCCTCTCAATCTAATTTAAACAATTCTCTATCGTTTCTAATGTATACAACAATGATCTAATTGTTATAATCTCTCTCGAGTCTTGCCTTTTCACCCTTTTTAAGTGCCTATACCTTGTGGAGTATTTATAGAGGTGTCAAGACGGACGGGCCGGCCATGACCCGTGAAAACCGGCCCGTGAAAACCTGGACCGCGGGCCGACCCGTGACCCATGCGGGCGGTTCACGGGCCAAGGAGGTGTAACCCGCGAGTTTTGCGGGTTGCACCCCCACGGGCCGCGGTTAACCCGCGACCCGTAAAAAAAAAAACAAAAATTTAAAAAAAGGAGGGGAGAGAGCCAAACAAAAAAATTTGAAAAAATAAAAATAAAAAAAATTCAACAAAAGGCGTAGCCTGCTGCATGGTCAATTTTTTTTTTTTTTAAATTTTAACTAATGGTAATATAAATTTTCTAACGGTAATATCATCCCCTTCATCGATAAATTCCAATTTATTCTTACATTTATTTTTACAATACCCTCTCATTAGTTATTATACATTTACACTTCATAATTCATACTTGTTACTATCTTACTACAATTACAATTATTGCAAATATCATCATTATCTTGATTATATTTCTTTCTTCTCGGTTCTCACTAGTCACTATTAAATTTTTTAATCCTACTATATTATGGATTCTCGCGATTCTTCTTCTCAAAATCCTATTTTCAATGATAGTTGCTCTCCATATGGGCCAAACCGGAAAAATTCTATATTTTTATAATTTTATTTATACAATCATACGGGCCAAACCGGAACGAACCGCGACCCACGCGACCCGTGACCCGCATGGGCTCGACCCGGATGGATCAGCGGGCGGGCCTGGGTTGTAGTCCAAAATTGTGGGCAGACCCGTAACCGGCCCGGAACCCGCAGCGGGCGGGCTTTTTTTCACGCGGGCCGTTACCGGGCTCACATGTTGGCGGGCCGACCCGGCCCGGACCACCCGGATTGACACCTCTAAGTATTTATAGAAGCCAAATCTTGAAGTTGTGGAGTCCAAGATGAAGAAGAAGTCCCAAAATTCAGATAAAACGAGAAAACCAAGGAAAAACAGGCTACTAGGAACCACGGCCCGGACCCGACGCTGCCGCGTTGGGTTCCCTGTGGTGCCGGCACTGCTGATTTATTTTTTTCTTCTCTTTTCCGTTCCAAAGTGTTTTACTTCACCTCCAAATCTTTTTCCAAGCCAAACTTCGAAAACACCATAAAATTTGATTCCTAATCAAACTGGACTTCTAAACCAAGAATAAACAAGCTTCTTTCATGCAACAAACTTCTAAATCACATAGAATTTTTTTCACAAAACGTAACAAACATAATAGTAGATCCTTTCCGAAATTACATTTTTATATCATACGGAAGAAAAAGAAGCTTTACTACAAAGGGTAGAACTCCTCTCTGATTTATTTTTAATTCTATTTGATACCAAGAATTTTCCTGAGCTTACTACAAAGGCACACTAAATGGGTGTGACGCCGGACAGAAGAGTGATTATTTTACAGGCTAGTTCTACCAGCAAATTCACAGGAAGAACACAAGATTAACGTCGAAAACACAGAGAAAACGTCTCTGAAATTTAAAGAACTTTATTATATCACACAATGATTCAAAATAAGTCCACAAGCCGGACTTTATAGCAAAAATCTAAATTTTACCAAAAATGGCAAAATTCAGAAAATCACGCCAAACGAGAATAAAATAAGTAGTCTGTGAAAAATCTAACCCAAATAGGGTTAAAAATCATCTCCTAATATGCAATCGAAATATTACTAAAAATTGCAAAATTTAACTAAAAATAGCAATTCGGAAGGAAAAACAGCAGAATTTGAGGTTGAAAACAACACACATGACGTGCGCGCCGAAGCAAGCTTTCCGGATTGTGGTCATAATCGCAATTCTGATAACCGTAGCCAAAGTTATGGCCAAATTACCGAAACACGACTCAATTACCAAAGTTACGCGATCACTTGCTATCCTTGCGCCAATCTGTCAACTCGTGATACTTTAGAGCTATTAACATGTTATCTGACAACTCAGCATCTTACTAGACTGTTAGCTTCATGTGGTACTAACATGGTATATTTAACATTTTTAGCAAACGCCAGCCACATACTTCACAGCTCTTGTTATGATTAGCGTTGTTTGATGTTGCAATCAAGTCCAGATTCCATCAATAAATCAAATTATCTGCAAACTAAGTATTTTTTTCTTTTCTTATTAATTGAGCATTTATCTGTAAATTGATGTGATTTCATCAATATTGTTTTAGGAAAAAGAAATTGTTCATCAATGATAAGTACTATTGGAGAAACCAATTGTTTGAATTCAAATGTTTTCAAATGAATTGAAATTTTAGAAGGAAAAAAAACCGGTTTTGTTAGACAAAAAATAGTAATTATTTATCCAGTTAATTTTCAATTAATAATTATTTGTAATGGATATTTAAAGATTATAATTTAGATTAAATTCTTAACCGGTGGAGCCATGATCAGTCCATTCAAGTAATTAATATTTCAAACTCCATATTATCCAATCAGGTAGGAAAATGGAGGCAATCCAAACCAACCATGTGGTGCGTTTTGATGTTGTTAGGTTTTGTTAGGTTTTTAATATAATTGACAAGTCTGTGTACAAAAAGGGCTAGAATCAATATGATGTAAAAGTCAAGGAGTAAGTTGTAAATATTATAAGTTGAGTTGTTTTAGGTCTGGGGATCGAGGATGGAAAAAAGGAAAAAACTGGGCCGCAATTTCGCTAGACTAGCGCCCTAACTTTGCTCGAGTTGCAGAAACAGAAACATTGTTGCCCGCCTGCCGCCTTGACCTCGGTCGAGCGACAACCTGTCGCTTGCCGTTGTTGATCCCTCGCTCGAGCGACAGTATTATCCGAAAAGTTTTAATTTGAATTTTTAAGGCTTTTTGTGCGGCCATTTCAACCCTAAACCTACAGCATAAATACCAGCACGCCTTTGGACGATTTTTTCCAAGGTTGAACATTGAGAGAACTCATATTGCTCCATAGCTTCTTCATCAAATTCATCCATTGCTTTCAACCTTCGTAGTTTGATTTAATCTTGGCGGTGAAAACATCAAATCTACATAATCTAAATACCAAACTACTTACTTTCTAAACATGTGTTAGAGTTCTGAAAATCAAGTGAAGGTGATTGGAGTTCCAATTGTTGGAGAACGCGGAGTTCTTCGTTGATCCACAGGAGATAGACGAATTCATAAAGTCGGGAGTTGGTGCAAGAGCGCGCATTCTAGGAGGGATTTGAAAATTTTAGTCGGGAGTTGGAGGCTATGGGAATTACAGTTAGGAGGTCAGAAAGTACTAGTGGTAGTCGTGTCTGACAGACTGTAAGTTTAAATTCGTTTATAGTGGATATTTGACTGGCAAAGTGTCCAAAATTTTTACCAGTTGGGGTTTCTCCGTGATCATTCTGTGTGTTATTTACTGTTTTCATATAACTGTGGCAGTTCAACATAGGGAAATATGATTGATTGATTAACCATTTAGAAATAATTAAAAGTGACTTGTTGCTATTTAATTATTAATTTTTAATTCTGCATAATCACCTATTCACAAACTCTATGTGTAATTTGGGTCGAACCTCGTAATTTCAGATGTGTCAAAATTGACATGGTAATGCCATTGATCCTTTGATTTCCCACAAGTGAACGGGATCGTGAACAAGTAATAAAGTAGTGAATAGAGTGTCGAACCCACGAGGACTACGTGTTTGATTGAGTTAAAGTTAAAATAACTTTAATCGAATAGCACTAATAATTTGTAATAAATCTAAATCTAATTAATCACGTAATAAAAATAAAAGTAAAAATTTATCAAATTTCTGAGATGCATTGCTAAGATCTAGAATCCCCCTTGTTAATCCACTTTTAGTGCAACAATTAAAATGACAATTTGTTATCATGCGAGTTGGTCAATGTTCTTAATTTAATTGAAAGTCTCTCTCGATAGCAATCATATCTATTCCCCTCATGCGACATTCCTATCTCTCGATGGAAAATACGAACATGATAAATGCATTAACGAACTAAAACATCTTTATTAACCATGCAAAGCATAGAGGTATATCTCTATCCTCTATCGAATCTCACAATGTTTATTACTACGTGCTAAAATCCTATTGTCTCTCTCGATAACAATAAAATTCACAAACAATTCAACTATTGGCCAATTAATTGAAAAGCAAATTAAACCATAATAAACATCCACGCATTCAAACAAATTAACGTTAAAATAATTAATTAATACTAAAAGTTTCAAAATAAGGGTTCATCTATATCTTTAGCAATGTAAAAACCTAGCCTAACATAGTATTGAAATTAAACACACAAAAGAGGAACGACATCACCGAAAATTGACCAAACGTGAACAGATCTGGTATTAATTCTTGGCCTCTGTTTCCGTGTCTGCCCTTTTTCCAGTTTCTGTCTTGGGTGAATATATATAAAATTCCAGAACAATTGCTTGCCTCTGTCTGCGTGTATATAAATTCCAAGAATAACCAAAGCAATTGCCCTCCAACTTTGACTTTGCCTTTTCTTTATATATTGCTTCAGTTTTTCTGTTTCTGTATCTATTTTCTCCTCGGCTGTGTGAATGATATATATAATCTACTCTGCTGCCTTTTTTTCTCCTCAGCTGTGTTAAATATCTTTAAAACCTAAATCACCAATATTTTAATACAACTAGAAGTTCAAGGCCCAATTAATTCCAATGTCCAATTAAATTACTGATTGCTTCAAAGTCCTCAATTCTTTCATATAATGCACGTTGGTCCTTGTACTTTAGATTTTTGCCATTTTTCGCCATCTTTTACTTCCTTTCTTCAATTTCTTTTCCATTCAACGAGTTTTACCTATTAAACATAAAATACAATAATTTAGAATATATTTTGTCAAAAGAACTATTGAATGTCGTTAATTTAGATCCTAAATAAGTGTAAAAATTACACTTATCAAATACTCCAAAATTTAAACATTTGTTTGTCCTGAAACAAAATTATAATCTAAATAACAACAAACACACAAGCATGCAAAAGTATTTGGTTCAACAATTTGACTTTTTATCTCAGCATTTGAAATTATAGTATTAAATTTATAAATTGCTTCAAAATAACAATACCAAACCAAGATCCACTCTTCCAATGCAAAATTGACGTGTGTGTGTGAAGAATTAAGTAGACAGTCATGACTTTACAAGTTGATTCAATTCCCGACCCTCTGTGGTCAAATATATCATTTCACCTCTCGTATGATTCACACACCTCTAAACTTGTTCTTTTTTCACTCTTCTCCCAGTGTGTAATCTAATGTTGAAATTTTCATTACTGTCCTCACCCACTCTAGTTCAGGTTGACTTTACCAATTGTAAGTCAACACATCAGTAAATAAGGATTCTCCAATTCTTTGATTGTTTCGATATCCAAGACTCAATTAGGCTAATTATCCTTTATCAAAAGTCAAATTCCATCAAACAAGTGTTTGAAGCGTAACCAAGGCATTTAGCGCGCTTTTTTTTTTTTCTGATTTTCAAATATAATTTTTTTTCTTATATTCTCTCCCTTAAACTTTCTAAATGACCCATGTAACTGGATTTAGGCCGATGACTCCCTAGTCAGATGACTTTAGGGCACCAGGTTTTAAACACCCTTACAGGCTTAATAACCCAAGTCAAAAATGCTTCGAAGAGAATATTCACATTTAAAAATTTATGCTTTGGTCAGTGCAATGCCCCTTATCAAACACCTATTCAAGTAAACCGACCTCCAACTTAGGAATTTTGCCAAATTTCATCTCGTTAATCTAAAACAATCCACACAAAAGTTCTCACACATGGAATCCCTATTCACATCCGTATCTTCCTACAACAGCAAAATACCCCCAAACTACGCTAAATTTGGTCTAAGGATAAGTAATTTAGTATGGTTTGAGTTAAGCATCTAAGTCCAAATATATCAACCTGTCAATTATATGAATCAACTCATAGCATCACAATGCCCAACTTAATTCTAGTGCACGTATAATATCAAGCTTTGCAAGGTTAAGTTTCAATCAGTCTAGCATGCATCATATCCACAGTTCATAAATCAATACCAAATTTTGAATTTAATCATCATGTCAGCCAGACTATCTAACCCACACAAGCACACAACTCAAAACAAGAAAGTATATATTTTTATTTGTGTTGAACATTTTCAATTTTTTTTGATTTTTTTTATTTAATTTTTTCTATTAAATACTAAAGTAATAATGAAAAACACACAAACACAAAAAAAAAAAAAAAAAATGCACGAAAAGTAAACTCAAAGTTAAAAAAAAACACACGAAAAGTAAACTCAAAGTTTTTTCCACCCCCAAACTTAAAATCGACATTGCCCTCAATGTCATAAAACGTAAATAAGATTATAAGGGGGACGGGGAAACATATCTCTTAGCGGAGTGAAAGCAGCTTGGAACACAACCGAGGACAAGGAGATCCTAATACTGTACTCCCCGAATTTTTCTATTGAAGGCATGAGGCATTATGTGTGATGGCTAGACAATCTTTTCTATCATGCTTTTCCCTTGGTCTATGTTGGGTTGAATATTCTGCGACGTCATGTTCCTGCACATATCGGTTAAATCAAATCATAAAGATTAAATAACCTAGAAGATGTGTTACTTAGCCCAAACAATTGAAACAACCAACAATAAATTCAAAGCCTAAAGAAAAACATGATATGATGATGATACCCTATAAATTTGAACATGCATATAACTAATGAAACCTATTAATCAAGAATAAAACTACGTGCAATGAAATACGAAAAACAAAATAAATAAAAGGATTAGAAAATTGGGTTGCCTCCCAATAAGCGCTGAATTTATAGTCTTTAGCTAGACTGTATGGAGGGAAGGATCATGGTGGATCACGTTCGCTTCTTGCAGCCCTACACTCCTTGCAATTTCTAACTTTACATTCTCTTTTTGCCCTCTAGACTTTGAACACTTTGTTTTCCTTTCGACTAACGCTTCCTAGGAGTTTAGGCTCGGTCTCCCTCGAGTCTTGTTGCACATCTTCACAAATATACTTGCACTCCTCTTTAGCCTTTTTACTAAGCTCTTCATGTAATGGATTCTGGACATTGGTGTAAATCTTGAACTTCTCTTGTTTATCATCAACTCTCAATGTCTGTTCGCCACTTTCAAAGTCCATGATAGCTCTGCTTGTTGATAGGAATGATCTGCCCAGGATAAGTGATGCTGTCTTCCATGGCTCCTCTATATCTAGGACAACAAAATCAACCGGGAATATGAACTTGCCCACTTTAATGAGCACATTTTCAACCACTCCTCGCGGGTATTTGATTGATCTATCCGCCAGTTGAAGGGAGATGGATGTATCCTTCAATTCTTCCAAACCTAAATTCCTATAGACAGAAAAATGCATTAGGTTTATACTTACTCCTGAGTCACATAAACAATTAAAATTAGAATCACTTCCTATTGAATAAGGGATTTTGAGACTCCCTAGATCTCGTAGTTTAGGAGGTAATTTGTTCTGCAAGATGGCACTCCACTCTTCATTTAACTTGATGGTCTCGAAATCTGTAAGCTTTCTCTTTCTTGATAGGATCTCCTTCAGAAACTTTGTATAGTTTGGTATTTGAGATATAGCTTCAATCAGTGGGATATTGACATGAAGCTTCCTGAAGATATCCAAAAACTTTGCAAACTGTTCTTCCACCTCCCTCTTTTGCAATCTCTGGGAAAATGGGATGGGAGGCACATAAGGTTTAATAGGAGTGGTTGCATTAACCTTTGGATCCTCTGATGCTCTTTCTTGTTCCTCGTTCTAATCGGACTCTTCCAATTTTTCCTCAACCGTGGTAGGTACTTTCTCTTGTGTAGCAACTGGTCTCTTTACATTAATCTCTGGCAGTTGAACTCCACAACGAGTAGTTATTGCCTCAATTTGTTCTTCCTCTACAACCTTCACTGTCACTACCTGCTGTTTGGGATTTATCTCAGTGTCACTAGGTAGTGCTCCTGGAGGTCTCTCTGAAAGTGCTTTCGCTATTTGTCCCATATGATTTTCCAAGTTCTTGATGGAAGCTCCATGAACCTGCAATGTTTTGTATGTTCTTTGTATATGTTGAGTAGATATCTCAGCCAATTTAGTCACAAGGTCTTCTAATGAAGATTTCTTCTCAGGTTGCTGGAAACCTGGTGGTGCAGTCAAAGCCTCCTGATTATTGTTCCATGCGAAATTGGGGTGATTTCTCCACCCTGGATTGTATGTATTTGAGTAGGGATTATTTTGCTGCCTCTGGAAGTTTTGTGTGTAGTTAACATCTTCCACTGATTGGACAAATGGACTACCTACAGTACAATCTACGCTCTCATGGTTCCCTCCACAATGCTTGCATTTTGGTCTCACTGTTTGAGTTACATTCAGGTGTTCCACTTTCCGAGCTAGAGCTGCCAGTTGCACTGAGATGGCTGTTAATTGATCCACCTCATGTATCCCAGCTACTTTCTGCACACCTTTTCTCTCTGTTGGCCACAGTGCACTGGTGAATGCCAAGTCCTCCATGATTTGATAGACTTGATCCGCTGTTCTCTTCGTAATTGATCCATCGCAAGCGGAGTCAACGTTAGCTCTACTTGTCGGATTTAGCCCAATGTAGAAATATTGCACTTGGAGCCATTTTTGCAGTCCATGTCGTGGGCACGGGGGAGCAATCCCTTGTATCTTTCCCAAGCTTCATAGTAGCACTCCGAGTCAAGTTGAGAAAATGTAGTGATTTCATCCCTCAATCTAGCAATCCGTTTTGGTGGGAAGTATTTGTTCAGGAATTTCTGACTTAGGCCATTCCAACTAGTGATGCTTTAAGGAGGAAATGTGTCCAACCATTCCCTAGCTGAATCTCTCAAAGTGTATGGGAAGAGCCTCATCCTGATTGCTTCGCATGAAACACCAGGATATTCGATGGTAGCATACATGTCCAAAAATCTTGAGATATGGGCATTGGGATTTTCAGTAGGTCTCCCGAAGAACTGTAATGCATTCTGGAACATGTTGATCACGTCCGTCCTCAGGTGGAAGTTTGCCTGGCCAAACGCCGGATATACAATACTGGATTGGCTTTCCACGACTGGTGGGACCATGTACTCTCCCATCAACCTTGCGTTTTCGTTGACTGCAACTTCCTGTGGTTGCTCTACTCTCAGATTAGCCCCGATGACAATTTGATTCGGATTTTCTTCTGCCATATCTTTCAATTTGTATTTTTGGTGTGTTTCCAACTGTTGTCTTTTTCGAATGTTGAATGTTCGTTCGATCTCTAGATCAAATTGAGCAAAATCACCGGTTCTCGAACTTCGCATACACGTTCTCGAGAAACTAAACTAAAACACAATAATTTTTTTTTATAAAACTGAACTAAAGAAAAACAGTAAAATTCAGATTAAAGTTAAAATTAACTAAATGAATCAAAAACAGTAGTCCTCGGTAACGGCGCCAAAAACTTGATCGTTTGATTTCCCGCAAGTGAACGAGATCGTGAACAAGTAATAAAGTAGTGAATAGAGTGTCAAACCCACGAGGACTACGTGTTTGAATGAGTTAAAGTTAAAATAACTTTAATCGAATATCAATAATAATTTGTAATAAATCTAAATCTAATTAATCACGTAATAAAAATAAAAGTAAAAATTTATCAAATTTCTGAGATGCATTGCTAACATCTAGAATCCCCATTATTAATCCACTTTTAGTACAACAATTAAAATGACAATTTGTTATCATGCGAGTTGGTCAATGTTCTTAATTTAATTGAAAGTCTCTCTCGATAGCAATCATATCTATTCCCCTCATGCGACATTCCTATATCTCGATGGAAAATACGAACATGATAAATGCATTAACGAACTAAAACATCTTTATTAACCATGCAAAGCATAGAGGTATATCTCTATCCTCTATCGAACCTCACAATGTTTATTACTACGTGCTAAAATCCTATTGTCTCTCTCGATAACAATAAAATTCACAAACAATTCAACTATTGGCCAATTAATTGAAAAGCAAATTAAACCATAATAAACATCCACGCATTCAAACAAATTAACGTTAAAATAATTAATTAATACTAAAAGTTTCAAAATAAGGGTTCATCTATATCTTTAGCAATGTAAAAACCTAGCCTAACATAGTATTGAAATTAAACACGCAAAAGAGGAACGACATCACCGAAAATTGACCAAACGTGAACAGATCTGGTATTAATTCTTGGCCTCTGTTTCCGTGTCTGCCCTTTTTCCAGTTTCTGTCTTGGGTGAATATATATAAAATTCCAGAACAATTGCTTGCCTCTGTCTGCGTGTATATAAATTCCAAGAATAACCAAAGCAATTGCCCTCCAACTTTGACTTTGCCTTTTCTTTATATATTCCTTTAGTTTTTCTGTTTTTGTATCTATTTTCTCCTCGGCTGCGTGAATGATATATATAATTTGCTCTGCTGCCTTTTTTTTCTCCTCAGCTGTGTTAAATATCTTTAAAACCTAAATCACCAATATTTTAATACAACTAGAAGTTCAAGGCCCAATTAATTCCAATGTCCAATTAAATTACTGATTGCTTCAAAGTCCTCAATTCTTTCATATAATGCACGTTGGTCCTTGTACTTTAGATTTTTGCCATTTTTCGCCATTTTTTACTTCCTTTCTTCAATTTCTTTTCCATTCAATGAGTTTTACCTATTAAACATAAAATACAATAATTTAGAATATATTTTGTCAAAAGAACTATTGAATGTCGTTAATTTAGATCCCAAATAAGTGTAAAAATTACACTTATCAGCCATTTTTGACAATTAGTAGCACCATGTCCAATGCTTTATTCTTTTGATTGAGTTTGGAAAACAATTTTCACATTTTTAATGCATGTCTAAAATTGTGACGCAAATAAATGGGTACTTAGCACATAACGTTCCTACCTTACATTTTTTGAGATTTTCACTCTTAATTATACATCTGATTGTCAAAAACATCATTCCATCCATTTACTATGAATATTTCCGTTAATTGAACACAAAAAGTCAATTTTCTTTTCAAAATGGAAGGGGAATATACTCTTACAAAAGTTTCCCCTTTCTTCCTCATTTTGTGGGGCACGGTTACCTTGCGGTTTCTCCTTTTAAAATTTCCCCATTTCTTAATGCATTCCTCCCCTTCTCGTCTCCTATCGTCTCCTCACAACATAGTGGAAGCATTGTTATTTCTTATCCTTCATTGGTTGACACACTGATTTTTTCATCGCAGGGCACTTAGGAAACCAATGGCAAGCAGCGCTGACACACGGCGGTGGCTCAGCCTAATATCAGGGGTGGTGGTGGTGGTGATGATGTTATCCATATCAAAACAAGCCAGCGTGCAGCCACAGACCAATATGTCGAATATGGGGTGCAGTCAGTACAACGCAATCAATATAAGGAACTTTTTCGATAACCTTAACGCTACCTTTTCTGACCTGAGAAATCAGATGTCCAATGAAAACAAATGGTTCACCACTGAGCAGCAGTCAAGATCTTCTGATCTATTCTATGCCATAAGATCAGTGTAGAAATTATCTTTCGACAGCTGATTGTGTGGCTTACTATAATGCAGCTGTTGCTCAGATTAGGAATTGCTCAGCAGCAAATGGAGCTTGTGTCATATATGACGGTTGTTAATTTCCTCAGGTAATTTTACTTTATTATCGAAATGCGTCGGTCTTGCTAAGCTAAAACTTGGCAATAATTTCTTTTACAAATGGATTTTTTTTTTTAAAATCTACTCTACGCCCCACCTGTGCGAGATGAAGAAATGAAGAAATTCTGGAACATGTGACCGTGCGAAGGATAAGAAATAATAATGGTATTTTACCTAATTAGTGTGTTAAAAATAATAAATATTTGAAGGGTATTGTTAACGGATGTTGGACTTAGAGGAGAGGAGGGCAGGAATGCACTAAGAAACGAGGAATTTTTTGAAGGGGAAACCGCAAGGTAACCGTGCCTGCGCAAGGGAGGAAGAAAGGGAAAAAATTTGTAAGACTGTATTGCCTTCTATTTTGGAAAGAAATTTGACTTTTTGTGTTTAGTTAATGGAGATATTGACGTTTTTGACAATCAAAGATGTAATAAGGGTGAAAATGCTAAAAAAACGTAAGGTGATGACGTTTTTCACGAACTTTGTCCACATGTACTGTTGTGAAAAAAGATGGCAGAATATTTGAGAAAAATAAAAGTTTCAATATAACACACAAAATATTAAATATAGAAAATCAATCCACCAATCCAGTAAGAATACATTGTGTGGGGAAAATTTATTTATTTATCCTTCAAAACACACAAGTTGTGTTGATTTAAAGTATTTTCAAATGCTACTAGCTTTCCTGCTTCTCAAACTAACCCCAGTGTGATGCAAAAGTAGCCACCTCCAGACTGATGCATAAATGCATCAATGCAATCTTCATCTTCCATTCCAATCTTCATGATCAAATCAATTAAACAGGATTAGATATGCCATTCTGATGTAGGGGAAGATTATAGGAAAGACAAAAATCCACACAAAAAGAGATTCAATGAAGAGAAATTCAAGAAAACTTTATTTCATTCAAAAACTGGGTTGCCTCAAATGGCTTACAACGTTGAAATAGAGAAAAACCTAAGAAAATTCGGAAAAATTACATAATAATGAGAAAATATTATTTTTTCCAAAAACGGAAAAAATTGAGATAATGACGAATCTTGATTCTCCTAATCACTAGGATTATCCCCCAACAAACGAAAATCAAATCCGAGTTTATTTGACTAAAATATTGCCAAAACAAAAATTACCATAAACGGCAAAAATGCTTAATTGAAGGCCTAAACTACGGAATCTGCCCAAAATCCGACGTGCTTCAGGCCAAAGGCCATGAGTTGTGATCATTGGCCCATTTTCAATCTAATTAGACTAGCAATTCACCAAAAACGGACAAACCAGAAATTAAATGGAATTATTATTTTGCCTTCATCATTCTCCCCGGGTTGAGAAAAATTCGCCCTCGAATTTGACGGGGAAGAAATCTCATCATCATCAGAATTATCACCATGAAATGAAAGCTCTGGCGGCAATCCATCTGGAAGCTCTTCTGGGAAGTCCTCATGAAACTCCTCTAGCAATGGCGGAACCCTACGAGTGACCTCCTGCTCACTGTCAACTGACTTTTCCACCAGCACATACACTATCCCATATCCTTCCATATTTGTCTTGAACTTCACTCTGGTCAGTAAATTGGCGCCATCCCCAACTGTTTTTACTGAGCCCTTATCTGGAAGCAACACACTTTTCTTTTTCTCAATAGTACACGTCAACTAGAAGAGATTAGTACGCAACCAGTAAGTGTTATTTTCCAAGGAAGTCAGAAAACTCCGCCTCACCACCAATGCCTGAGCCACATCACCAACCAAAAACTCCTCATTCTCTGTTGCTTCTTCTACACCTTCACTGTCAAATACAGGCGGACCGTAATAATCAAATTCTTCATCCTCTGTTGCTTCTTCAGTGTCTTCATTGTCAAATACAAGTGGACATTCATAATCAAACTCTTCATCCTCTGTTGCTTCTTCAATGTCTTCATTGTCAAATACAGGCGGACCTTCATAAACAAACTCTTCCTCCTCAGATAGATAATGTCGGTGGTAGGGATTTTCAAAAACAGCGAAATAAGAATCGAGATCGGAGACCTCACGATTCTCCAAATAGCGCGCCGCTAGGCGCTGGGTTAACTCTGCAACATGCCTCCGAATATTACGATCATGGTGTTGGACTTCCTCAATCGGAACCTGCCCACGACGACCACGACCTCCAGGCGCATATTGCTGCGGCATAAGTGCAGCAACTTGCTGTGTCGCAACTCCACTTGTTGACGCAGCTGTGTGATTTTATTACGTCTATGTACCTCCTCTACTAGGGCTTCACAAGCTTCTTGACGTCTCCTTGACTGCATGGTGAAGGAACGTCTTCGTCTCTGATACCAACAGATGTAGGGGAAGGTTACAGGAAAGACAAAAATCTATACAAAAAGAATTTCAATGAAGAAAAATGCAAGAAAACTTTATTTTATTCAAAAACTGGGTTGCCTTAAAGGGCTTACAACGTTTAAATAGAGAAAAACGTAAGAAAATTCGGAAAAATTACACAATAATGAGAAAATATTGTTTTTTCCAAAAATGGAATAAATTGAGATAATGACGGATCTTGATTCTCCTAATCACTATGATCATCCCCAACATATGAAAATCAAATCCGAGTTTATTTGACTAAGATATTGCTAAAACAAAAATTACCATAAATGACAAAAACGCTTAATTGAAGGCCTAAACGATGGAATCTGCCCAAAATCTGACGTGCTTCAGGCCAAAGGCCTTGAGTTGTGATCATTGGCCCGTTTTCAATCTAATTAGACTAGCAATTCACCAAAAATGGACAAACCCGAAATTAAAGGGAATTATTATTTTGCCTTCATTACATTCCCTAATCACGAATTTAGGATGTAAGAATATTCAGCGAAAAATAATTGGTATATTTCTTGTGCAAGCAAAAGGCAAATGGTGCTTTTTCATTGGGATACAAAACGAAAAATTTCAAACAATTAAGCCTGGAAATATTATACTAAAGAAACGCATCAGAACGGTCATGGAGAAAAATAACTGTAAAATATAGTCTGTTTTAAAGAAACCTATAGAGAAATTGTAAACTACTAGAAGATGGTGGAAAACTAAGATGGTCATCGAAAGGGAAATTACCTCGTGTGGGGTTCTCTCAACAGCAAGATTTTTTCCATCGTACACGAACCTCATAACTCCTACTCCAAATTCTTTACTTTGCAATACGCCATTAATAAACTCTGTATTTTAGAGTCACGTCTAACTCAAAAGTAGACTTGATCACCGTCCTACCATATAAAAAGCAAAATGACGCAAAGAGGATGTGGCTAGGGTCTAGCGACCATGTACAAAAACCAATAAAGCATGTATGTTTTTTTGGTGCATATTGACAACTAATGTAACTAAGATACCATAAGTATTCCACACGAAACTTCGTACTTCGTAAGGGAGCTGGTAAAAGTATATGATTTAAGCTACATATTTACCAGTATCACACTAAACATGATTCCAGTAAAATATATTTAAATATATGTTTCTCTTAAAGAAGCGTAGTATATGTTAAGAAATATATGATTATTTTGTTAACATTATTTATTAAGGGTAGAATAGTCTTTTAAGTTTTCTTTATTTTAGACTATATATAGTCTCTTTGTATCTAGGTTTTATTCATTCAATTACATTATGTAGAATCAATAAAACCCTAGCCTCTTTTTATTTTTCTCTTTGGATTGTTTAACATGGTATCAGAGCTAAGTTTCATGGGATTTGACATAATCTCAAACACAGCTTTCGCGGATTTGACATAATCTCAAACACAGCTTTCGTTAGGGTTTTCATTCAGTTTCTGCAATTTGATATTTCGTTAGGGTTTTCATTCAATTTCTGCAATTTGATATTTCGTTTCCCTTACTTTTGCGATTTGGATTTCCTTCTTCTTTTCTTTTATTATGGCTACTGAAAGAGACGATTCGCTTCAATCTGTGAGTGTGAGGTTGGATGGAAAGAATTATTCGTATTGGAGTTATGTGTTGAGAAATTTTCTTAAGGGTAAAAAGATGTGGGGATATATTAGTGGAACTTCTGTAAAACCTACGGATATTGATGAGGGTTATGCTGCTTCAATAGATACTTGGGAAGCAAACAATTCAAAAATTATTACTTGGATTAACAATTCCGTTAAGCATTCCATAGGTAGAGAGTTGGCAAAGTATGATACAGCAAAGGAGGTTTGGGAACATCTGCAAAGGTTATTCACTCAGTCAAATTTTGCAAAATAGTATCAATTAGAGAATGACATACGAGCTCTTCAGCAGAACAATATAAGTGTTCAGGAGTTTTATTCTGCTATAACAGATCTTTGGGATCAATTGGCTCTTACAGAATCGGCAGAATTAAAGGCGTGCAATGCCTTTATTGTTCATAGAGAGCAGCAACGGTTGGTACAGTTTCTAACGGCACTTCGCAGTGATTTTGAAGGACTTAGAGGTTCAATTTTGCATCGTTCTCCACTTCCTTCTGTTGATTCAGTTTTCAGTGAGTTATTGGCTGAAGAAATAAGTCTTAAGTCTTATTCTGAAAAGGGAATTCTCTCTACTCCTAATCCTTCTGTGTTAGCAATGCCTTCTAAGTCACTGTCTAATAATCATAATATGTTTCACGCAAGGTCTGCCCGTGATGAGTGCAGTTTCTGTAAGGAGAAAGGTCATTGGAAGGCTCAGTGTCCTAAGTTGAGACAGCAGAATCGAACCATGCAGCAATTCCAAGCTTGGAAGCCTGGCAATCAATCACAATCGAATGATCGTAGACCACCTCAGGGTTATAGACCACCACAGTTTAATACTGCAGCGGTAGCTTCATCGGGTCCTTTCACAGATCCTAGTACTCTGGCTGAGCAATTTCAGAAGTTTCTCTCCTTACAGCCACAAGCTATGTCTGCTTCTGTAGGTCAGTTGCATCATAGTTCTTCAGGTATGTCACATTCTGTTTGGGTCTTGGATTCTGGTGCTTCACATCATATGTCTCCAGATTCTTCATCTTTTGCTTCCGTGTCTCATTCGTCTTGTATTCCTGTTATGACTGCTGATGGCACTCCTATGCCTTTAGCAGGTGTTGGTTCTGTTGTCACACCTCACTTGTCTCTCCCTAATGTTTATCATATTCCGAAACTCAAAATAAATCTTGCTTCTGTTGGTCAGTTATGTGATTCTGGTAATTTAAACACATTTTCCTCTTCTTCTTGTTATGTGCAGGATCTCCAGTCTCAAAAGCTGATTGAGACAGGCCATAGGAAGGGGGGACTATATGTTTTGGATGAGTTAAAAGTACCAGCTGCTGCTGCTGCTACTAGTGTTGATTTATCTTCTTTTCGTTTGAGTCATTCTTCTTCTAATTTTTATTTATGGCATTCTCGCCTAGGTCATGTTTCGTCATCTCGTTTGAGATATTTGACTTCTATAGGGGCATTAGGAAATTTGCAATCTTATGATATTTCAGATTGTAGTGGATGTAAACTGGCAAAATTTTCAGCTTTACCTTTTAATCGAAGTATTTCTGTTTCTTTCTCTCCATTTGATTTGATTCATTCTGATGTATGGGGGCCTTCTCCTATTGCCACAAAAGGAGGGTCCCAGTATTATGTTTCTTTTATTGATGATCATACTCGTTATTGTTGGGTTTATTTAATGAAACATCGTTATGAATTCTTTGAGATATACACAACATTTCGTGCTATTGTCAAAACTCAACATTCTGCTGTTATCAAATGTTTTAGGTGTGATTTGGGTGGGGAATACACTTCTAAAAATTTTTGTGAACTGCTTTCCTTAGATGGAACTATTCACCAAACTTCGTGTACAGATACTCCTGAGCAAAATGGTGTTGCTGAAAGAAAACATAGGCACATTGTTGAAACTGCTCGCTCTCTCTTGTTGTCTACTTCAGTTCCTAGTGTGTATTGGGGTGAAGCTGTTCTTCTTCTTTGTAAGTTTGATTAATACAATTCCATCTTCTCATATTTCAGGTTTTTCTCCTTTCGAAAAGTTGTATGGGTATGCCCCTGATTATTCTTTCTTTAGCGTTTTTGGTTGTACTTGTTTCGTTCTTCGTCCTCATGTAGAAAGCAGCAAGTTGTCATCTCGATCTGCTATTTGTGTCTTTCTTGGTTATGGTGAAGGTCAAAAGGGGTATCGTTGTTTTGATCCAATAACTCAGAAACTTTATGTGTCTCGTCATGTTGTGTTTCTCGAGCATATACCTTTCTTTTCTATTCCATCAACTACTCATAGTTTGACTAGATCTGATCTTATTCGTATAGATCCTTTTTCTACTGATTCTGATAGTTTGTCATCTCAAGTTCCTAGCACTTCAAATACTGATCATTCTGCATGTACTGACACTTTGCTCTCCGGCACTCCTGAAGCTCCCTCTTCTCCTATGGTCCCTCAAGCTCCGTCTGAGACTGTGGATCCACCTCTACGTCAATCCATACGCATTCGTAAGTCTACAAAGTTACCAGATTTTGCTTATTCTTGTTATTCTTCATCTTTTACTTCCTTTTTAGCTTCTATTCATTGTCTCTCTGAGCCCTCTTCCTATAAGGAGACAATTCTTGATCCTCTTTGGCAGCAAGCTATGGATGAGGAACTTTCTACTTTGCATAAGACTGGTACTTGGGATTTGGTTCCTCTACCTCCTGGTAAGAGTGTTGTTGGTTGTCGTTGGGTGTATAAGATCAAGACTAATTCTGATGGATCAATTGAGCGATACAAAGCTAGGTTGGTTGCAAAAGGGTACTCTCAACAGTATGGTATGGATTATGAGGAGACATTTGCTCCTGTTGCAAAAATGACTACTATTCGTACTCTTATTCCAATAGCTTCAATTCGTCAGTGGCGTATCTCTCAACTTGATGTTAAAAATGCCTTCTTGAATGGAGATCTTCAAGAAGAAGTTTATATGGCTCCCCCTCCTGGTGTTCCACATGATTCTGGGTATGTTTGCAAGCTCAAGAAGGCGTTGTATGGTCTCAAACAAGCACCTCGTGCTTGGTTTGAGAAATTTTCTATTGTGATCTCTTCTCTTGGATTTGCTTCCAGTAGTCATGATTCTGCTCTTTTTGTTAAGTGCACTAATGCAGGTCGTATCATTCTATCTTTATATGTTGATGACATGATTATTACTGGTGATGATATTGATGGTATTTCAGTTTTGAAGACAGAGTTGGCTAGACAGTTTGAAATAAAAGATTTGGGTTCTCTATGATATTTCTTGGGTATTGAGGTAGCCTACTCACCTAGAGGTTATCTTCTTTCTCAGTCGAAATATGTTGCAGATATTCTTGAACGACCTCGACTTATTGATAATAAGACTGTTGATACTCCCATTGAGGTTAACGCAAAGTATTCCTCTTCTGATGGTTTACCTTTATCAGATCCTACTTCATACCGTACTATTGTTGGGAGCTTGGTATATCTCACTATTACTCGTCCAGATATTGCATATGCTGTTCATGTTGTTAGTCAGTTTGTTGCTTCTCCTACTACAGTTCATTGGGCAGCTGTTCTTCGTATTTTGCGATATCTTCGGGGTACAGTCTTTCAGAGTCTTTTACTTCTATCCACATCTTCCTTGGAGCTGCGTGCATACTCTGATGCTGATCATGGCAGTGATCCCACAGATCGTAAGTCTGTTACTGGCTTCTGTATCTTTTTGGGTGATTCTCTTATTTCTTGGAAGAGCAAGAAGCAATCTATTGTGTCTCAATCTTCAACCGAAGCAGAATATCGTGCTATGGCATCCACTACCAAAGAGATTGTTTGGTTACGTTGGTTACTTGCAGATATGGGAGTTTTTCTTTCACATCCCACTCCTATGTATTGTGATAATCAGAGTTCCATTCAGATTGCTCACAACTCGATTTTTCATGAACGAACTAAGCACATTGAGATCGATTGTCACCTTACTCGTCATCATCTCAAGCATGGCACAATTACTTTGCCATTTGTTTCTTCTTCTTTGCAGCTTGCAGATTTCTTTACCAAGGCGCATTCTATTTCTCGTTTTCGTTTTCTAGTTGGCAAACTCTCGATGCTTGTAGCTGCTGAATCGTGAGTTTGAGGGGAGATGTTAAGAAATATATTATTATTTTGTTAACATTATTTATTAAGGGTAGAATAGTCTTTTAAGTTTTCTTTATTTTAGACTATATATAGTCTCTTTGTATCTAGGTTTTATTCATTCAATTACATTATGCAGAATCAATAAAACCCTAGCCTCTTTTTATTTTTCTCTTTGGATTGTTTAACAGTATATACGCTAATATCATTGTCAAGAAAATTTTCAACTAAATCCCTGATATTCTGCTGCAATTCATTTCCTGTCGACTTTAAGGCAAAAAATATTATCCTGAAACTTTTTACAAGACCTCTCAGACAAACTCTGGAAATTATTTCAGTTAGTAAAATCTTTGAATACCTTTGAGTTGAGAATGCTCTTCAACTCAGTTTTTCTGTAATTCAAAGTTTTAGCCTAAACTCAAAAAACTTGAAGAAAGCAATAACCATTTGAAGCATTTATATCTAGATGCTCGGGTTATTACTTTCTATTACATGCACATAACAAAATGACAATATAATTTGTCTCAGTAAAACCCTGTCGGAGAAGCTATTGAATTTTTTTCTCACATCAACCAATGGACAATTCTAAATACTCATTCAGTCAGGGGTCTCCAACAACCCCCTCGCACGACAACTGCAAGCTACTGATGCAGCACCAAGAATGAAATATTCAAAAATGAAGAACGTGTCTTGAAATGCATTGATTTTAAAAATAAACAAGAATTCAGGAAATCAAAACTGGATGATTCACAAAGAATGCCTAGACTTGATTCTTGATCGACAAATCATCAATTCTAAGGATGAACAATTTGAACTGAAAATTTGAAAAAAAAGAAAAAAAACACTCGCGCACAGCTTTTATACCATTTTTGTCAACAACAAATCCAACAGACCAAGATACTGTTTGTGGCTATTCAATAGAAAACTACGAAGCATTGACATGGACACGAGTGCACTGCCCCATGCAACACAAACACATTCAAATAAGTGGGACACGACAAGCCAAGGATATGTCGAATAAAATGACACTGATCTTTTTTCTTTGTTTGTTTGTTTTAGTTTTATTTTCAGTAAATATCAAAGAGAATTTGAGGAGGACGAACAATGAAAAATTGGCGTTTATTGTAATACCAAAATGATGGAAAATGGTAAGACTTTTAGTAAAAATGTGGGCCTTTTTAAAAGAAGGAAAGAGTACAAAACGGTGAATTTGTTTTGTAAACTGTGAGCCTTCTTTGAAGAGAAAATTAGAATATATCTGTGTATTTGCAACTTTTCTTAGGGTTTCTTTTCACATTTGCTGATTTTCCCTAATCAAATCAAAGTGCTGCCGCCATCTCCTCGATAAATTTCTCCGCCCTATCTCTTCCAAATTTCTCAACTCTCCATCGGACTGTATCAAGAATGCAATTTTGTTTTACCTAAGTTTCTGTCTCATTTCATTGGTTTGAATACTTCAAAAATGACCTTGCCTTGTTTCTGAGATGTCGTAACCATGTCAAAAATGTGTAGCAGGCATGTCCGAATTTAAGAAAAAAAAAATGTAAAACAAAGAAGACAACATGCCACCTAACGCATCGGACTCATGTCCAATGCCTGTCAAACACCGACACACATGCTCAAGGGGCATGTGTGTGTGCTTTAGAGATGGAAAACCTAATGACCTTTACAAAATTGAAAATCTCACCCTAGATTCCTATCATTTATTCCGTAATTAAATAAAAGGCCTAAAAATAGAAATTAAAAAGCTTTAAACTGTTCCAACCCCAAAGGATTTTTACTCTGTCAGAATGCTTCTAATATAGAAAAACAAGTGTGTGCTTAAATATGTGCTGATCTATTCAAGCAATAAAGAATATTGAAAAACTAGATATATTGAATCAAATGAAAAGCGTATATCTGTGTGTAAATCTCATAAAAAAAGGTTCTAGAATGAAAAGATATAATGAAGAATTGAACCTGTGCCTTTATCGGAGTACGATTTTTGGATGGTCATTTGGCGTCTGTAGGGATCGCTTGCCAATTGTATTGACGGCCATTTTTGGATGTGGGGAAGTGTGTGTTTGTAAAATAGAGATGACTTTGTGATGAAATCAACGGTGACGTCTAAAAAGAAAACAATAACTAAATGATAAGATCAATGAAATTTATGAAAATGAGGCCCATGAACTGGACGTATCATTTAATGAAACCTGGACCGGCACCACTGGTGCAGCTTAAAATTCCTGTAAATTCTTTTTATTGGATCATGATGTGTTTGCCTATTTTAGTTAACTTATTTTAGGATGTATATATTCTGTTATTTGTATTCTATTCAGAATTCTTGTTGTACCATAATTAGTGTAGCCTATTATAGCATCATTAGAATTTTACTATCATCAGAAAACCTAAAACTAGGGTTTGCCGTGCACATCTGTATGTATATATCAGTACGCTTCTCCTTCATGAATGGAATGAAAAAATTCAGCCAACTATTCTTAATTATCTTTATGGTATCAGAGCTATACGCTTAACCAGCTCCGATCGTGGCCTCAATGGAATCATCTAACACAGACTCCACCAACCAAATGCCCAGCAACACCAACCCACCGCCTCCACCCTCTCCCACCGTCCCAAACGCTCCCATTGTTATAAATGCTCAAGCTCAACTACCCATCAAACTTACCCCAACAAATTTTCCAGCATGGCATATCCAATTCCACAGTCTCCTTGTTGGCTTTGATCTTCTGGGATTCGTCGACGGAACTTTTCCCTGTCCAGCGCAATTCTTGAACACACAGAACACAGCTACAACTCTCAACCCAGAACACGCACTTTGGATTCGGCAGGACAAGCTCCTTCTCAATGCCATCGTTAGCTCTCTCTCTCTCCAAATTTGGTTTCCTTTATTGCAGCAGCCAGAACATCACGTGAAGCATGGGTTACAATCAACAACACTTACGCTCGACCCTCACGTGGGCGTATTATGCACCTAAAAAATGCTCTCGGCAATCTACAAAAGGGTGATGCCACTATAACAGAATATATGCATGGGGTTAAAAGTATTGTTGACAATCTGACCCTCATCAATTCTTCACCCGATCCAGATGAATTGGTCCTTCATATTCTTCGTGGTCTTGGCTCCGAATACAATGGATTGGCAGAAGCTGTTCGTGCTCGTGATACATCAATCACCTTTGATGAGTTGCACGAAAAACTTGTTACCAGGGAATCTCAGCTCCAGCCCCAATCCTCTGTCTCCTCTTCTCCCTTCCAACCAGTCACGGCCAATCTAGTCTCTCGACATCCCTTCACCACACAGCCAAATCATCCCCCTTCCAGTGGATCTCGAACCAACTACACTCCCCAGAACTGTCCCTTCTCACACAATTCCCGGCCTCGTCGCAACAGCAACACAAATTTTACACCTCGACCTTATCTTGGCAAGTGCCAACTATGTGGGGAATCTGGTCATTCTGCTAAACGTTGTTCTGCCTATCGTTATTCACCAGTCCTCGCACACCCAAGTCCTACCCAACAGCCACGACAATACCAAGCAAATTTGGCCGTCCAGTTTACTGCCCCGCCTTCTCAAGATTGGCTTCTCGACTCTGGCGCCTCTCATCATATAACCAATGATCTTGGCAATCTCGCACTCCACTCCACCTATTCTGGACCCGACGATGTTCACATTGGTGACGGTAACAGTTTGCAAATTACGCACACGGGTCACACTCAGATTCAATCTCATAACTCCAAATTTATTCTCTCTAATATTCTTTGTGTTCCCCAAATAGCTCGCAATTTAATTTCTGTCTCGCAATTCTGCTCACAAAACAATGCCAGCATTGAATTCTTACCACATTCATTTATTGTGAAAAACTTGCAGACCGGAACTCCAATCCTGCGCGGACCAGTTAAAGATGGTGTGTACGCACTTCCATTCAATTTATCTGTACCAGTGACCGCCTACTCTACCATCTCCACCAACCTTGACACTTGGCATCTTCGCTTAGGACATCCCAGCCCCAAAATCTTACGTCATTTAGTGTCTAGCAAATTTTTATCTTTGTCATCGTTCAAACATTCGTTATCTAATTGTAATTCATGCGACTACAATAAAAGTCATAAATTGCCATTTTCCAACTCTACTATGTCCAGTTCTGCTGCATTACAGATTATTTTCTCTGACTTATGGACATCTCCCATCGTCTCCACCGAAGGCTACAAATACTATGTTGTCTTTATTGATCATTACACTAAATACATATGGCTCTACCCATTAAAGAAAAAATCAGATGTTCGTGATACCTTTATTCGTTTCCGTGGCCTTGTCGAAAATTTTTTTAATGCCACCATTACCACGTTATTCATGGACAATGGTGGTGAATATATTGCACTCACCTCTTACCTTTCGGCAAATGGTATCACTCATCTCACCACTCCTCCTCATACACCAGAACATAATGGTTATGCCGAACGGCGACATTGCCATATTGTCGAAACTGGTTTGGCACTCCTCCACCACGCCTCAATTCCCCTGCATCTTTGGCCTTATGCATTCACCATAGCCACATATCTAATTAACCGCCTCCCTAAACTCAACCTTAACTACTTCACCTCTTATGACAAACTCTACCGCTCTCCCCCAAATTTTTCCAAACTACGGGTGTTTGGGTGCCTTTGTTACCCTTGGCTACGCCCGTATACCTCACATAAACTTGAATCCCGCTCCAAGCCTTGTGTTTTTCTTGGTTATAGTCTCTCCCAGAATGCCTACTACTGCCTCGATATTCCTACTGGTCGTGTGTATACGAGTCGTCACGTAAAATTTGTCGAACATGTTTTCCCCTTCAGTGCTTCATCCTCTCCCTCTTCAACCACCGCAGCCGGTTCCCCATTCTTTTCATCTTCGCCCTTGGTCACTGGTTCAGATGGCATCAGTCATGATGTGTGTACTCCACCCTCGGTAACTGCTCCTGCTGGTCTGGACTTCATCTCTGCTCCTTCTCTTTCGTCTTTCCCCGCTTCTAGCCCCAAACTCCCAACCCACCCTGCTACTCATTCCTCCTCACCGTCCGCACCTCCTTTCATATCTGGCTCCACGCTATACCCCTCTCCCACTGCTCCCAACGTCTCACATCCTACCACCTCCGTCTCCAGCCCTTCCTCTCCAACACCATCTCCCTCGTCTACTCATCTCACTCCATCACCCAACACCCCCGTACATATGCGGCCCACTCGAAGCATTGCCTAACTCCTCCACTCCCCTCCTGAGCAATCCAACAACCTCTGTCATCTATCTGTCTCTCCAGCCACCAATGTTTCCAGTTCGCCACCTTCCTCTTCCACTCCGCCGGCCGCACCACCCCCTCCTCCACATTCCCAATCCATCCATCCAATGCTTACTCGAAGTAAAACTGCTCACCATGCCTCCGCTACACCCTGCCAACTCCCTCGGGAACCAACCACTGCCACCCAGGCCATGAAGGATCAAAACTGGCGTTTTGCTATGTGTGATGAGTATAACGCCCTTATAAAAAATGGCACGTGGACTCTTGTGCCTCATGACTCCTCCCAAAATGTTATTGGTTGCAAATGGCTCTTTCGCATTAAACGGAAAGTAGATGGGTCTCTTGATAAATATAAGGCGCGTCTCGTCGCCAAAGGTTTTCTTCAACACCCCGAGCTGGACTATTGTGATACTTTCAGTCCGGTTGTCAAACCTGCTACTATACATCTGATCCTTTCGCTCTCTGTTATGCGGGGCTGGCCTCTCAAACAGCTAGATGTTAATAATGCCTTTTTACATGGATCATTGTCTGAGAATGTCTATATGCAACAACCACCGGGGTTTGTTAATCAACAATTTCCGGATTATGTTTGTCATCTACAGAGGTCCCTTTATGGCCTCAAACAAGCTCCCCGTGCCTGGTACTCTGAACTCAAGCAGTTCCTTGTCAGCATTGGATTCCAAAATTCCAAAGCTGATGCGTCCCTGTTTTTTCTCCGCCAGCGGTCTACGGTACTTTTTCTCCTGGTCTACGTCGATGACATTATACTGACTGGTAATTCCTCATCTGCTATGACCGCTTATGTCCAGAAACTTGCTGACCGATTTTCTATTAAAGACCTGGGTGATCTTTCTTACTTTCTTGGCATGAAAGTCATTTCTAGCTCACATGGTCTCTTTCTCTCCCAGCGCAAGTATATTCTTGACCTCCTAGACAGAACAGGTATGTCTTCATCCAAACCAGCTGTTAGCCCCATGCCAAGCTCCCACGTCCCTGCTCTGCATGAAGGTGAACCGATGGCCAATCCATCTGATTATCGTTCGGTGCTTGGTGCCTTACAATACTTGGCGTTGACACGCCCGGATGTGGTCTTTGTTGTCAACAAACTTTCCCAATTCATGCACTCTTCTACATCAGTACATTGGTCTACCCTTAAACGTTTATTGCGGTATTTACATGGGACTCTTGATCACGGTCTCCTCCTTCAGCGGAATTCTCCGTTCTCTCTTCACGCGTTCTCTGATGCTGATTGGGGTTGCAACATCACTGACCGAACCTCCACTGGTGCTTATATTGTCTTTCTTGGCTCTAATCCGGTCTCCTGGAGTTCTAAAAAGCAAAGTACTGTTGCTCGCTCATCTACAGAGGCTGAATATCGATCTATTGCTGCTGCAACTGCCGAATTCTCCTGGCTTCAGGCTCTCCTTCTTGAGATTGGCTACACGTTGCCTACCGCTCCTGTCATCTATTCTGATAATGTCGGGGCCACCTATCTGTGTGCTAATCCAGCATTCCATTCTCGGATGAAACATATCGCCCTTGATTTTCACTTTGTTCGCGAAAAGGTTCAAACTGGCAAGCTTTGTGTCACTCATGTTTCTGGTTCTGATCAATTGGCTGACAGCTTAACGAAGCCAGTTCCCGGCTCCAAACTCCCCAGCATTCGGTCCAAGATTGGCGTCCATCCGTCCTCCATCTTGAGGGGGCGTATTGGATCATGATGTGTTTGCCTATTTTAGTTAACTTATTTTAGGATGTATATATTCTGTTATTTGCATTCTATTCAGAATTATTGTTGTACCATAATTAGTGTAGCCTATTATAGTATCATTAGAATTTTACTATCATCAGAAAACCTAAAACTAGGGTTTGCCGTGCACATATGTATGTATATATCAGTACTCTTCTCCTTCATGAATGGAATGAAAAAATTCAGCCAACTATTCTTAAGTATCTTTACTTTTAACATTTGAACTACCCATATGTCAAAAATTATGCTTTTAAGTAAATCAGCCAAACTTTGTCCATTGGCAGAGCCAGCACTCGATGAGCGGCGTGGCTGCCCATGCTGGCTCCTCAGAAATTTACAGTTTGGGCAAACCGCTCGTCGCTCGAGCTGCCGGCAAGCGGTTTGCCAGATTTTTTTTTTTTTAAAAAAAAAAAATACAAGTGGTGCTTCTAACCATTCATTTCTATTGCATCTCCTGGTAGACGTTCAACACGCCATGTCAGTAGTCCTCATCTCAGCAGTCACCTTAGTTGATTGAATTTTACATTTTTATCTTCATTCTCAATTTGACATGCGAGATGCAGGTGCTTGGGAGGAAAAGGAAAATTTAGAACGTGATAACTAGGGAGATATATACAGCATTTAAAATTCCAATTATGTATTACTTGCTAATGTATTTTCCTTTGACAAACAGCACATCCCCTTCCCTGCAAAAGATGATGAACGCTAAACTTAACTAGCCTGTCATTGAAGTTTTAGTTTGGCATAAATTAACAATAATATAACAAAAGAACAAGTAATTTGAGATGCAGATTTCTTTGAATGTGTAGAAATAGATATGTAGATGTGCCTCACCGCATGCCCTTCCTCTTTCTCTCTCCAGGCTTCCTCCACCTGGACATTCTATTGCATTGCAATTCAATTTGTCCATTGCCTTACTGTATTGCACCCTTGAGCACTTACTCAATTCTTGCGATCTCAGTATCGGTAAAGGTGTAATAATTCTGCTAAAGTTAATGTAGCAAAGTGCATCATTACTGGATTGATTGATGTGTATTTCTAAATGCCAGTTTCATCTAATGACCACCCATAGATGGTGCCTAACATATTTTGTATTTTGTTTGTGGAAGGACTCATGTCCTATTAGTGTGATAAATGTATTCATGTAAATATTGTGTTGGCTTTATGAACAATCCTCGGAAACATTTCTTCCAGAATTTACTTTTTAGTGCATTAAATATATTAATTGAAATTTTTTAATAATATTTAATTAAATATTAATAAACGATCTTATTATTGCATTCGTCAAAGGTCAATGGTCAATGGACAACGGCCGTTCTAGCTCATCAACATTCCTGAATCCACCACTGACTTTGTCCAAGTGTGCTGTTGTGAAACAAAAAATGAAGTATTTGAGGAAAAAAAACAAAAATCAAACTAACGTACAAAATATTAAATACCAAAAACAATCCACCAATCTAGTATGAATGTACTGCGAAGGGAAAATTTATTAGTTTATCCTCTAAAACATAGGAGATGTGTTGTAGCGACCGAGAAATTTTAAATAATATAAAAAATTACTTTTCTTGAAAAACGTGTCGCTAAGTTTTAACCCCAAGTTTTAAAGGGAAAGTGTGTTCGTCTAGCCGTTGTAAAACCAATTTAAATCCATTCAAATGAAGTTCAATCCCAAATATTTTTTTTAGTATCGAATTCCTTATCATATTTAAGTCCAAATTTTAATAATTATAAGTGCAATGCTTTATTTAGGGTCCAAAATTTTAATAGCCCGAATCTGGGTTATTTTAGCCCAATCCACTTAGGCCCAATTAGAAAATATCTTTACATCCCAACTAATTAGCCCAATTAGTTCCTTGAAATTTGTGCCCTAAATTTCTACTGTTCATATAACTCACGTTTTCCCTCCTCCTCACAATCTCACACCTCCAAGCAGCCATTATTGGTAAGAATCTCCACCTCCCTCAATTTTCCCCTCGTTTTAGTAAACTGTGAAAACTCATGTTGATGCTAAAATCGATTTTTAGCACCAACAACAATCCCTCAAGATTGGAAACTCTAAATGATGCTAGAACATCAATTTCTAGCATCATCTCCATGATGTTTTTCACACAAAATCGACACCAGCCAAAACCCAAACTGTAAGCACACTGCAAGCAGTCACACAAATCCTAAGCCTCAACCCAACTTCTCCACCATCACCGATTGCAACAAGCTGCAATCGAGTTCCACCATTTCACCACCACCATCTCCAAACACCACCACCTGAGCAGCCACAAACAACCGCACACGGCCACACCCACCACCCGATCGACAGCCATCATTCCAACCCAAAATCCACATCAAACAACCACAAAAAAAAAAAAACCAAGAAAAACCAAAAACCCATGAACTTACCTTAGTCCCCAACCCATTTTTCAACCGGATTACGCCAAGAAACCCAAATGAAAATCAAACCTCCAAGCCTCATTTTAACCTTGAATCGTGCACCAAAATCCCCCGTCACCTCCACACACACACCGGCGCCACCACGCGACGGTGGCGCTGGTCGTCGAAATCGGAGGAAGGGGCAGAGAGCCCCTTCCCGTCGCTGCTCTCCTCTCTTGCTCGAAATGTGGGAGAGAGAGTGTGAGTGATATTTTTATTTAATTTGATTTTATAAATTTTCCCCTTAATCCCCCAAGTTTAAAAGCTATTTATTTCAGTCCCAAAGTTTCAGTAATTAGTAAATCAGTTCCCGGAGTTCTTGTTTCCCACAATTAGCCCACTATTTTGAAAATATTATTTTCAGTTCTTAAGCTTTTCAATTTCAGTTTTAATAAATTTCTAAATTTAGCCCATAGACTTTACTTTATCACTTTAAAACTTTAAATTTTCGGAATACTAATTCAAAACTTATTTTCTATTTTGGCTAGGCGAAACGTACAGACAATTAGGAGATTGAGGTTACTTCCCGCTCCAATTTTCACGTGACTCGAGATAAATTGAGGTAGACTCGCCACCATTAATTAGTTTAAATTATAATTGCATCTATTATGTGAATTTACGTGATTTATATGCTTTAATGCATAAGATGAGAATATTTCTTACGAGATATATGATGTTGTTGTGCTTGTCATAACTTATATGCTTTAATGCATGAGAAGATACGAGTATCTCTTATGAGATAAGATGAGAATGTTATGCATAACTTATGTGCTTAAATGCATGAGACGAGACTACCCACACCCTATGATTTTAAAGAGCCTATGATCTTTAAAGAAAATGAGCCTATGATGATGATGGTGAGGTCACGGTATAAATTGCATGATTACGTGTTCCATTATTCTGTAAATAAATTATTGGCGATGAGTCTACTGAGTATTTCTTCGAAATACTCATTATATTATTTCAACGACATTTGCAGATTTTGGAGACGGTCACGTTTGATGGGCAGTGGTGGCACGATTTAATGGATGAAGTTATTTACTTTTGAAATTTACGCATTATGATTTTAATTTATCTTGTCATTTTAGTTATTTCAAACTCGAGATTTAAAGCTTAATCAACTATCCTAAGTAAATCAAATGAGTTTTTTTATTGCCGATGATGTTCACAATTATGAATGTGATCTTTAAAATTTAGTTATTTCCGCAAATCTTTTTAGTTAATTCAAGACAAATGAGGATGACGAGGTACTCCGGGTTCACGGAACTCGGGGCGTTACATGTGTTGATTCAAAGTATTTCTAAATGCAATACTAGCTTTCCTGCCTCTCAAACCTACTCCAGTGAGGATGCCAAGTAGCCACCTCCAGATTGATGCATAAACACCTTGATGCAATCTCATCTTTCTTTCCAATCTATGTTATCAAGTCAGTTAATTAGGGTTATATATGTCATTCCATAATCAGAAATTCACTTTACATGTTAGAATATTAAAGGAAATATAATTTGTAGTATTAGGCATATGGTACTTTTCTTTGGGATACAAAATGAAAAATTTCAAACAATGTGGGGTTTCTGGACAGAATAAATTTCATAATGGTAACTAGTTGACCATTTTTCTCAAACATATTATATTAAAGAAACTCATCAGAAAAGTTACAAAGACAAATAATCTCAAATTGTAGTCGGTGTTAACGAAGCCTATAGAGGAGTTATGAACTACTAGAAGATGAAAGAAAACAAAGATGATCAAGAAAGGAAATTTACCTCGTCTGGGATTTCTCATAACAAGATTTTCTCCATCATACACGAACCTCATGACTCTACTCAGAATTCTTTACTTTGCAATATACTATTAATCGACTTTGAATTTTATGGTCACGTCTAATTCAATAGTAGACTTCATCTCCATCCTATCATACCCAGAGCAAAATCATGTAAAGAGAAAATGTTTAGGATCTAGGGACCATGTACATAAGCCAAATACATACTTTTTGGTGCATATTGACAATTAATGTAAACAAAATACCAAAAAGAAATTGCGCACGAAACTTTGTATTTTGTAAAGGAGCTGGTAAAAGTATGTGATTTAAACTACATATTTGCCAAATTTATACTAAAAGTGATTCCAGTGAAAAGTACTTAACTACGTTGCAGTTAGCGTAGCATAGTATAGATACTCATATAATGGTTAAGTAAATCTTCAACTAAATCCCAGATTTCCCCTAATCAAAACACAGTGCTGCCGCCATCTCCTCCACAAATTTCTCAGCATCATCTCTCCGAAAGTTCTCAATTGTCATTGTACTGTTTTATTAAGATGTTCACAAATTTGATGGATCTGCTGTTTGGTTATATCATTTTATGCATTTAGATAATCAAATTTTTTTTATAAATACATCAATTTAACGTGGAAACAATAAATTATTTAAATTGTTTTTATTTTGTAGGTTACGTGAGTAATATTATTTATCAAAGAAGACAAGACTTCAATTCAAACATTCACACTACAAGTTGCGGAGGACCGTAAGCCTAAAGTTGGGCAAGAGTTTGAAAAAATTAAGGTGCGTATGAATTTTATAACAAATATGCAAGAGAAGCCAGATTTAGTGCTAGATTGTTTAACAGTAATAAGAGGTTGGGCACAAACGAACACATTTGAAAACAATTTGTTTGCTACAAAGGAGTGACAGATGGCAAATATAAAAAAAAATATGAGAAATTTAGATGCTAGATAAAGTCAAATCACTTCTTTTAATTCTCCTTGTTGATGAATTCCTTTTTTCTTAATTTCTTATTTGAGAAGAGAACGAGAATTGAAATGTCCGAATATTTGGCCAATAAGAGAGATGCCCTCCATTTCTGTAGAAGATAAATACTTTGAGAAGTTTATACAAAAGTATGTTGAGCCCTCTTAACTAAACCAAAGTTGATATATTGTTCTTTCCGATATTATGATATTATTCCATACAAGGCCACAAAATTTAAAAGTAAAATTTAATAGTTTAAATGGAATTATTTATTTTACGTCCGATTGTTGGTTCGTATGTAACCATAATTGTTACTTGTATCACTACACATTTTATCGTTAATATTTGGCTATTACATAAGAAAATATTGCTTTCCTTTACTTGAATATCCACATAATGGTGCAAATTTTTATGAGAATTTATTGCAAGTGAATTTGATGTTTTACATAAATTATTTAGTATTAGTTAATGCTAAAGATGATACTGCATGCATTAACATTTTAATTAGAACTCTTCAACCCCAATTTGATGTAAAATCATTCCATAGTTAATTTAACACCCGTTTGGCTCCCATTACAATTTTAATACATTTTTCTCTCTCATTTTTTCAACCACACATTCTCCAATAAAATAATATTATACGTAAATTAAAAAAAAATCCTTCTTTTTTAACCACACATTCTCCCAAATATTACTATTCAAAAATGTATTATTTCCTAAAATTTCATTGTAATAGGGGCCAAACAAGAGCTTATTGTGCAAGATAATTTTAAATTAATAACATTACAAATTTTCAGAATAAGAGAAACTACTAACCATATTACTTTTTCAAATTCTCAGCAACAAGAATTTGGACTGGGAAAAAGATTTCTTGATGAAATTTCAATAGACGGAATTCAACATTTCTTATGCTAAAGTTGTGCGTTGACTATGCAAATGCGATTAATGTTTACTCTAATTCGAACAAACCCAATTTCATGTTGAAGATTCAAATTGGAGTTTAGCCCCAATTTGACAACTATTATTTGGGAAAAACAATATTTTGAATGGTTATTTTTAGGAGAACATGTAATTAAAATGTAGGAAAAGTTTTGTGTTTATGTGTAGAATATTTTATTGACCGAATGTGTGGATGAAAATGGATACATAGAAAAAGATTTTTCAAATAACGGTTGTCAAACATGGGCTTAAGGTTATGAAATTTTAAAACTTTTCTATAATGCAACAAAAATTTTTTTAGGTGTTCACTTCTGAGTCAGTTATTTTGTACTTTTACCATTAGTAGACATTGCCAATCAATTCTTGAGTTGAAAGTGAGATCAGTTTTTTCTCTAATATTGTCCATGGCATGGAAGAAAAGTTTCAAAAATATTACAAAAATATGACACTAATTTCCTTGGTGGTGGCTATGATGGATCCTCATGTTAAATTGTTTGGAGTTCAATGTGCTACAAAATAAATTTCAGAAAATTTAAGTTCTAGTATAAATATTATAAATCGATATTATGAATGGTACAATTTCTATTTAAGTAAATAAAAATAGACACGTTCCTTTAGCAGCTCTACTGCAACTTCTAAAATTAATGCCTCTTTTTGTTTTGAGATAGCTAAGAAACGTCATGGTGTGTATAATTTTAACACTGACATGATCACTAGACTTGTTAAATTAGAAAAATATCATCAATCATTGTAGTTTGTACCCATATGACAAAGTATTAAATTTAGATATCTTAAAATGTCGGAAATCAAATGAAAGATTGTATCCAATAATATAAAAAGAGTATTGTGCGGGTGATTTTGTAATGAAATCAATGATGATGTGATGTCTAAACAACCAATTTTTTATTTTTATTTTATGTCAATGTGTTTGTGGAAGGGCTCAAGAGATGCACAAACAAATCTCAACTAAGTTGGCACCTACGTAGCACCCTCACCATTTACTCTCTCCCCTACTAATATCAATGAGAAAAAGCATATCGGTACAATAGTTTGAACGAAAATCATGTCCGACATGCTAAGGAAACAAAGAACAAGATCTACATATTTAAAACGAGCGAGAGCATTGTTAGACACGAAAATAGCACAAAAATCAAGTGATGCATTCCACCAGTTCAATCTCTGCTCCTATACAGCAAACCCATCCAAAGCATTTACAACTCTATTACGTTCCCGATAGATGTGTGAAACCCATAGCTGCATGCAAGATAACCGATGTAAACAAGTAGCCCATATCTCCACTGTTGGGAATTTACTTAATATGCACAGGGGAAATAAAACAATTTTCAATTCCCAAACGAGGATCTGCAATGTGTTTAGATAGAAACTGTGATGAGAATGATACCTTTGATGAATTCCACGAACTCTTTTGCTTTTCTTGAACTCCAATGATCACGATCTGCAATCCAAGCTGTCCAATTGTCCAGCCTCCAATGGTGATCCACACAGAGAACAAGAATGATGGCTATGGTTTTCTTTTCTTGTGCTAGCAAGAATAATGAAAAATTCCATGTTGTTTTCAAACCCTAGTAGCCTATTAATATAAGTCCAAATGGACTCGGCCCATCTGTTAAACTTAACTCGGTCCAATATTTAATTAATCAAATTAATTAAATCTGGTCCATGAATTAATTAATCCAATTAATTAATTCGAGCATATTAATAAACAACCCAATCAATTAATTATCCAACACTTGTCAATTAATTAATTGATGAATCTCATTCTTCTGATTCTCTTTTGTGTGTGACCCATTAGGTTCCCGATCACGATGCCTAACGACGTGAATTATTATTTTGATATAATCAAAATCGATAAATTAAAACGCCCCTTTTAATTTATCACTAATTCACTTTCGTTGTCCCAAATTGACATCTAGCAATGTGTCAGGGCAATACATGTGACGGGAAATATCATGTAATATAACAAAACAAAACTTGTTCGCTTACCGTGAAACTATAATCCTTTCGTCAATATGATCCGATCAATTATGAGATATGGATATGTGTCGATCTCAATTATGGATCATATCTTTTATCCCACTGTTAAGTCAATGTACGTAGAAAACTCTTTTCCGACTTATGAGTTCACATTGGCCAAGGATTTCATTATCAACTTAACTGGATAAAATGTAGATCATAATCTCTTACTATCTAAGAGTGACGAATCCTCTATTGGTCATTCACAACCTTCATATGATTCTTGACATACCCGAATGATATTGTATTAGCGACCCTTGGCAGAGCAACATCCAACACCACCAAAGTATGACTGTCCTCATATAAGGTACCATGATGACCTCAAGTCAAAGGACCAATTCCACTACCGAACGTGCTGCATTAACCACTAACACTCGCATAGTTATCCATGTGGAATCTCTCAATGGGTCTCCAATGTTTTGTTCTATAACAAAATATCCACGTGTTCATTCAAGTTTGTCACCACACTTTAGCTTGTAGAGATCGCCTATTTACTTACTTGACAAGTAAGAATGCCACACGCGATAGTCTATCCGTAATAATGATATCCGTATCTCGTTATTACTTCACCATGGACGCATTTAAGATTCAAATATATGTAATTTGTATCTTACAATCACAACCTCCTTGTGATTAACAAATCACCAAGACTTTGAAATCTTAATTCTATTATTTAATTTATTAGAATATTAATTCAATTAAATAATAGATATTGCCATACATATGCATTGATTATATATATATATTCAAAGTGTTTATGTCCAAAGTTGATTGGACCTAGGGCATAACACTTACAAACTCCCACTTGCACTAGATCCAATCACTTATGTATCTTATACCATAAGAGTCTACATGACGATCATGTTTATACTGCGACAACTCTTTGTTAGTGGATTTACAATTTAATAACTTGTGGGAATTCGTTCTTTATTTACGTCATTTCATTGTATTATCTTTCCAATGAGATAACACTGCCTTAACATATGTTTGGATCATTAATGAGACATTAGTTCATTCGCTTGCATGATGGCTCCATTGTTATCACAATGCATAAGCGTATGATCAACAATGTTAGGAACTACTCCAAGTTCATTAATGAACTTCCTGATCCAGATCACAACTTTTGTTGCTTTGTAAAGTAATGATGTATAAGGCTTCCATTATTGAATCAACGGTTATTTCCTATTTGGAACATTTCCAACACACCACTTAAGAGTAAACCAATGTCTTATTTGAGATATACTATTATTCTAGTCTGACTAGAAGTTAACATTAGTATATCCATGAACTATCAGTTCATTTTCTCCATATAAAATCTTCTCGAGATTTTATCTGTATAGATTGGGATGAGTTAATCAATCTTCTATATCTATCTTTATAGATCAACTTGCTTCTATCATATCTATCATAGAGAAATTATTTGACAACCATAATTTCAACAATTGAAATATAGAGACGTCGTTTCCTATAATATGTCTCATACATATAATATCAGGAATGCGACAATGTTCCCACTATCTTCTTGTAAACGCACAATTCGTCTTCATTTTTTTTTGATAAAATCAAACATTTTGACCTTTTGCATCAAATCGAAGATTCCAGCTCCAAGAGGCTTGTTTCAATCCATATTGACATTTCAAATCCATTAGGCAAGTCGACCAAGGTCAAACCTTGGTTACATACAACAAGTCCATCTCTTTAAGTCAACACTTGACTTTATTTCTGCGTAATTAGTAGGTTCATTATCCTTGATTAGTAATCATGGATTGGTACCTTCTAGGAGGTCAAATGATCCTACTTACAAGGAGCTAACGTGTCCTCAGAAATCTCCACTTCCTGATCAAGAGTATGTCCCTCAGCAGGTGTGGGATAAGACTCAGGTTCATCTATTCGATCAATTATATCCGTGAAATCTTGAACTCCTTAAAGATTTATTCTGCTCCTACCGTCTCTCTTAGAGTAAACACTTTATCTAAGAGTATGACATGTCTTGAGATGAACATCTTCTTCTCAACGAGATTATAGAATTGATATCCAATTATCTCTTGGATATCCACAAATATATAATTATCGGATTTAGTCTCAAACTTATCCGATTCAGTGCGCTTCACATAAGCGTCACAGCCCAAACTTTCATATGAGATATGTTGGGCCATTCCATAACTCGTATGGAGTTTTTGTCAACCGATTTAGATGGGACACGATTTAGTGTGCAGCACGTGGCAATCAGTACATGACCTCAAAATGATTTTGAATGCTTGCATGGCTTGTTTTCTATTGCACTATATCTAATAGTGTACGATTCCTCATTTCAGATGCACCATTATGTTGCAATGTATGTGGAGGAATCCACTGCATGAGAATCTAATTCTCTTTTAGATAATCTAAAATTCTCCATTTTAGATATTCTTTACCTCGAACAAGTCTTAGTGTAAGAATATATTTACCTATTTGTTTCTCTGTTTCTAGCTTGAATCCCCTGAATATTTCAAGAGTTTCATGCTTGAATTTCATCAAATATACATGATCATTTCTGAAATGGTCATTAGTAAATGTGATGAGATAAGATAAACTTCACCTGACATTAATTGATATGGATCTACATACATCACTATGTATTAGACCTAATAATTGTGCAGATCATTTTCCTTTTCAAGTAAAAGGAGATTTGGTCACTGTGTCTTACAGATATGATTCACATTTGTCAAATTATTCAAAATCATTTGACCTAAATATACATCTCCATGTAAGTTTGGAATTGCATTCTCATTTATGTGACCAAATCCACAATGCCAGATACAGGTGTTCTTTAGATTATCATTTTTATGCCTTTCAATTTCTATACTCATTATAGAATACTCAATGTTTAGAATATAAATGTCATTTTGTAATTTGCCATAACCATTAAGATCTTATCAAGATAAAAAGGAACAACAATTGTCCTTAACATTAAAATAATTCATGTCAAAACATGAAATTAATTTAATGCCCTTGGTAATGGTGAGAACAAAACTAACATTTCTCTAATTCTAATATTGAGCCTAAAGGCAATGGCAAGAAATATGTTTCTACAGGCAATGCAACAACTTTTGCTCATTTTCAACGTGTAGGTCAACTTCTCCATTCTACAGCGATCTACTTTTATTTAGTTTCTGCATATTTATACAAATATGAGACCCATATCTAGTATCTAATACCCATGAAACTAATGAAGTAGATATAAGCCTTGCAATTTCATTTCTAATGATCTACCATTCCAAAATGATAATAAGGATCATCAGATTTGGTATTGTCTTTATTTGCTTTAACCGTCTTAGTCATCTTGGTTGCTTTCTTAAAACATCCTTTGGACTTCCATATATGAATTTATGACTAAGATTTGTCCACTACAAACACAGATGTTGGACTTAACAGTTTTAAGCATGTTCAGCAACTCAATGAGCGTGCTTCGAGTTTATTCATGTTAAATTCATAATTAGTTATGAATAACCCTCTGACAGAGATTGCAGAACCAAGTCTATACTTAGTTCATTGTTCATGATTGAACGCAATCGAGACAACTTCTTAAAGTAGTCAGTATCTTCAGCACATGAGCATTGACTGAAGATTCTTTTGCCATTATGCACTAGTATAGTTGCTAGGAAATATCATATCTTTCCACATGTGATTGTTCATCATTCAACACATTGAGATGAAAAATCATGTGTTAGCATCTATACTTTTATGTTGCTTTATAACTCAGGTGACATAGTCGCAAACATCACACATGTTGCAATACTATCGTCATCACTGTGTTTATTATAGTAGCCACATTTTCCTTTGTCGAGTCATTAGCAAGTGTCTCTGGAAAGGGCTACTCAAGGACACAACCAATTTTTCATGCCTGAGAACAATTCTCATATTGCGGTGCCAATCAAGAAAATTTCGTTTGGTTGTTGGCATTCAATATGCCTCTTAAATACATATGGTTTACTCATGATTCAATAAATGTAAACGATGAAAAGTAAAGAAATAATATATATAGTGCATGAATTAATTTAACATGGTCTTTTATTAAACTAATTTCGCTCCCACTGTTTAACTCAAATTTATGACCCCCTCACATAAATTTATAGAATCCGTACTTGATTCCCAGTGGGCTGGGATCCCATTTGTTATATTAAAACATTGAGTGTACTCAACAAGTCCTAATAAAACATTTGAGTAGATACTATTATCAATTGTATCTCCATACAACTCCCAGATCATTAAGCTGACAACTCTTTATCTTCACACATCTTATGTGTTAGCTTAACATGCCTCTAAGATTCATTTCCTTGAGTGTACTCAACAAGAGATAAATATTAGTTAAATCAAACCCATCATTCAGAAATATCTAATATTTCATAGTGTCAAACATATCCCTAATAGACCAGCGTACTCAACAAGCTAAGATCGATTTAGGACTCTCGTTTTTCACTATAATGGTGGAAGGGGAATATAAATATGACTTAATATTTTAACATGCCTCTAAAATTTATCTTCTTGAGTGTACTCAACAAAAAATAAATATTAGTTAAGTCAAACCCATCATTCAGAAATATCTAATATTTCATAATGTCAAACATATCCCCAATAGACCAGCCTTGAGTATACTCAACAAGCTAAGATCGATTTAGGACTCTCGTTTTTCACTATAATGATGGAAGGCAAATAACAAATTGACTTAATATTTTTAACGAGGGGGTTTTCATGCAAAAGGTCTCATCGTAATAATTATATATTTTTTATTATACATCTAACATGCAAATAAACATACATATAATAGTGTGGACGATTATGGACTTATACTATCTAGTCTTCCCGAGCCATAAGGAAGACTAGTCGATCAGTTCCTAGGGGGTATAGCATTGATTCATACAATGCTCCATCTATATGGTCTCCTCCTCTTCTTGTATCTTCAATTAGTCCAGCTGCAACTTGTATCCTATACTAGTTGGCACGCAGGCCTAAATAATGTTGGACGCGCAGGCCCATAATAATAACAACGGACTCGCAGGTCCAAAATAAATAAGAGCTCGCAGGCCCATAAAACAACAAAAATAAAACTAACCATTCAACACATCCACATGGTCGAGTCCATAATCATCCACTAATTAAACATTCATCAAATAAATGCTTTCCTATATAATATCTAATATTATATGCAAACATGTTTCAAATTTCTAGCAATTAAAGTAGTCTAAACTAATTTAGACAAATGGATCGGAAAAATTAAACAATTAATTAATTAATTTAATTAGCGAATTTATTTAATTAAAATCAAATTTTAATTAAATATCAAATTAGAGTCCAACTCTAATTCTACAATTATAGGGCGTGACTATTTAATTAAAATCAAATTTTAATTAAATACCAAATTAAAGTCCAACTCTAATTCCAATAAAATTTTAGGGCAAGACAATTTAATTAAAATCAAATTTTAATTAAATGTCAAATTAAAGTTCAACTCTAATTATAATCAAATTAATATGGTTGAATTTAATTAAAATCAAATTTTAATTAAATACAAAATAAGAGTCAAACTCTAATTCCAAGATATTAGGGCGAACTTATTTAATTAAAATCAAATTTTAATTAAATACCGAATTAGAGTCCAACTCTGATTTCAAGAAAAATTTAGGGTGAGACAATTTAATTAAAATCAAATTTCAATTAAATGTCATATTAGAGTCCAATTCTAATTTCACCAACATACTAGGGTGGATAATTTAATTAAAATCAAATTTTAATTAAATATTAAATCAAAGTCTAACTCTAATTTAAAATGAATTAACATTTTAATTTAGGATAAAACTCCTAAATAAAATAAAATTCAATTTAGGGTCAAAGTTTAATATTTAAGTTAAAATCCAATTTTAACGAAAATATAAAAATCGTTAATTTTTAAATAAAATTTTAAACGGGTCAATATTGAAATTTTAGGTCAAACCATTTGACATTCAAATTAAAAACCATTTTAATATTTAAATTCAAAACTATTTTGAAAATTGCAAATTGATCCAAATTTAAAATTAAAAAACAAGTCCTTCAATTAACTTAATTGCATGACAGGTCCTTAATCAAAATATTGCAAACTTGACCCCTTTTCCATTATTGCAGGCGGGGGCCTGAAATTTCGAAAATTGCACAAGAGGCCCCCTCCTCCACCTCTCACCCGTCTGAAAAACGAAAACCCTAATTTTTTTTTTCTTTTCTCCTACGCCGCCGCCATGGGACAATGGTGGTGCACGCCCGCACCACCAGAGTATTGATTGCAGTAGCGCCGTGCGCTGCTGCAATACCCAGCAGCAGCGCGAGGCGCTGCTGGGTTTTCTAGCAGCGGCGCTCGCCGCTGCAGCAGCAGCGACCGTCGCTGCTGCAATACGCAGCAGTGAGGTCGCTGCTGCTTCCGGTTCGTGGCAGCTTGCTGCCCGCCACCATGACTTGGTGGTGTCGCCGCCGGGTTCGATGGCGGCGCCCCTGCCGCCAATGTTTTCAGATCCAAATTTGACCAAGAAATTATTTCTCTTTCAAAACAAATTTTTGAAGATTAAAAATATTTTTCTAAATTGCTAGATTCAAGAAAAATTAAACAATCAACTTTTGATTGTTCCAAAATACAAAACAGCTTCTAACAAACACAAAGTAGGCTCTGATACCACTGTTGGGAATTTACTTAATATGCATAGCGGAAATAAAACAACTTTCAATTCCCAAACGAGGATCTGCAATGTGTTTAGATAGAAACTGTGATGAGAATGATACCTTTGATGAATTCCATAAACTCTTTTGCTTTTCTTGAACTCCAATGATCACGATCTGTAATGCAAACTGTCCAATTGTCCAGCCTCCAATGGTGATCCACACAGAGAACAAGAATGACGGCGAGTGTTTTCTTTTCTTGTGCTAGCAAGAATAATGAAAAATTTCATGTTGTTTTCAAACCCTAGTAGCCTATTAGTATAAGTCCAAATGGAATCGGCCCATCTGTTAAATTTAACCCGGTCCAATATTTAATTAATCAAATTAATTAAATCTGGTCCATGAATTAATTAATCCAATTAATTAATTCGGGCCTATTAATAAACAACCCAATCAATTAATTATCCAACACTTGTCAATTAATTAATTGGTAAATCTCATTCTTCTGATTCTCTTTTGTGTGTGACCCATTAGGTTCCCGATTACGATGTCTAACGACGTGAATTATTATTTTGATCTAATCAAAATCGATAAATTAAAACGCCCCTTCTAATTTATCACTAATTCACTTTCGTTGTCCCAGATTGACATCTAGCAATGTGTCAGGGCAATACATGTGACGGGAAATATCATGTAGTATGACAAAACTAAACTTGTTCGTTTACCGTGAAACTATATTCCTTTCGTCAATATGATCCGATCAATTATGAGATATGGATATGTGTCGATCTCAATTATCGATCATATCTTTTATCCCACTGTTAAGTCAATGTACGTCGAAAACTCTTTTTCCGACTTATGAGTTCACCTTGGCCAAGGATTTCATTATCAACTTAACTGGATAAAATGTAGATCATAACCTCTTACTATCTAAGAGTGACGAATCCTCTATTGGTCATTCACAACCTTCATATGATTCTTGACATACCCGAACGATGTTGTATTAGCGACCCTTGGCATAGCAACATCCAACACCACCAAAGTATGACTGTCCTCATATAAGGTACCATGATGACCTCAAGTCAAAGGACCAATTCCACTACCGAACGTTACAGATTAACCACTAACACTCAGATAGTTATCCATGTGGAATCTCTCAGCGGGTCTCCAATGTTTTGTTCTATAACAAAATATCCACGTGTTCATTCAAGTGTCGCCACACTTTAGCTTGTGAGATCAGCTACTTACGTGACAAGTAAAAATGCCACACGTGATAGTCTATCCGTAATAATGATATCCGTATCTCGTTATTACTTCGACCATGGACGATTTAAGATTCAGTCATATGTAATTTGTATCTTACAATCACAACTCCTTAGGATTAACAAATCACCAAGACTTGAATCTACGGATTCTATTATTTAATTTATTAGAATATTAATTCAATTAAATAATAGATATTGCCATACATATGGATTGATTATATATATATATTCAAAGTGTTTATGTCCAAAGTTGATTGGACCTAGGGCATAACACTTACATCCACTTCTATGGCACACCCCCAAACCGTGTTGTCAAGAGATGCACCACAAAGGTTGAGTCACTCTCTATCCACAACCGACGCCGATTCTTTTCCCATGCTATCCAAACTGCATGTATCACAGTTAAAGAAAAGAGCTTCAAAAGCCAGCAAAGTTCCAAGGGGGGTTGCAAAGCAACCCTTCACGAACCCCGAGCAGGAGAGAAACATGCCAGCACATCTAGCTTGACCCGGGCTTCTGTGAGCTGCCCAATCAGTATTAGCCTTCACCCAACCAGTTTCTGAAGCAGCTCAATGGAAGTCCCACAATCTCCAGACGGCGAAGAATCAGCAGTTCATCATGAGACTTATATAGTTACCCTAGCCAGTTCATCAGCTTCCTTCACTGTTATCTTAACGAAATGCAAGTAACGGCCAGTAGGTATTAAGTTCTGCTAAAAATGGCCTGATTGTTGGCTGTCCAAATGCTCATGAAAGTAATTGAGTGCTATAGGCACGACTTCAAGCTTACTGATCAAACACTCTACCGATTGCGATGTATCAACTGGACGTCCAAAGATGTCTGCCAAAAACTACCACGCTCCTTGTGCAAATTCACACTGAAGAAATAAATGCTTGGAATTTTCTATAGCCTTGTGACAAAGCTGGCATCAAGAGGCTAAATACACTACAGTAAGCACAACCTGTCTTCCATTCCAACCTGTCGATGGAGGATTCTCCACAACAGGATTTGGTGAGAAGGTGGAATGAACTTTATCCAGATCCACTTACCCCCATCGAATTGGTCGGTCCTGAGGGTCAAAGTTCTTATAAGCCTCTTTGTGTGAAACCCATCCACATGGGGACCCAGTCCAAATTAATTATTCTGGCGACCCAAGAAATTGGATAGTGCTATCAATCAAGCTTCAAATATCCAGAAATTTCTTCAAATAATCTATATATCATCACCTTCCCCTAATGTCCTGCTATACATTCTTAGAAGCAAGGTGAAGTCCCCTAAAAATTTTTGTCCAGGCTAAAGGGACTTTAGTAAGAAAGAGTTTATGATAACAAGAAAAGGGATATTGATAGAATCTTATTTGTTTGCTCCTACCATCATATGGTGTCCTTAATGTGCTCATCAGTTTACGCCAGATGATAACAACGTGATCTTATTTTAATTTCTGATGATATGAACAGCACTTCAGGTCCCTTCTGAAAAAAGAAAAATATTTGGCTAATTTTCTTTTGAGGACGTCTTTGACTAAATTTCTTCATCTATCGTACGAAGTTTTGTCCAATTCAATGTCACGGACATACAATGAATATCTTTCCCAGAGTAATAGCATTTGTATTTCTCCAACTCTAAGTGATTCATCAATGCATTAACAGCTTTTTTCTCGGGTAGAATTCCTCTCTCATTTATATTTAACTCTGTTTGTCCCCCCAAGAATTTCCTAAGCTCACAATAAAGGGCACACTTAATCGGTGTCAGCTTCATATGGTACTAACAGGAAATATTGAACATTTCTAGCAAAGTCAGCCACATATTTCACAGCTCTTGTGCTTTTCAACATCATGTCATCAACCTATTTTCGAGTTGGTTCACAAAAATTATATATAGAATGACATATTAGATGGCTCCAAGATTCTTTCACTGAGAAACATAACTTGTTGGCAATAGAGTCCTCAATCTATGATGAAATTGTGCACTCTTTGTTGTGTGTGTGTGTGTGGGGGGGGGGGGGGGGGGGGATGGGTTTATATCTTTAATGGGCATATCCACGAGACTTAACAGCTCATGCACTGAAGTTGCATCCATAATTAAGTTGGTGATTCTTCGGAGCTTAATATTAACTATTTTGTGCATATGGAATACCAACAAAATTTGAATAATGCTATGTAGCATTATTGGTGTTTAGTACCGGTCGTTAGCAATACATGGATCAATAATTTTTCCTTATTTTTAATCATACATTCTTCAAAAAAATTAATTTTTTACAAAATCCGTTCTCAAAAAAATCAAATTATACACACACTAAATGATAGGATCAATTATATATAGGAAAATGGCCCAAGAACTGGACATATCGTTTAATAAAACGTGGACCTGCAACAGTGGTGTGGCAAAGAATTCCTTTAAATTCTTTTAACCATTGGACTACCCATATGTCCAAAACTATTTTGTAAATAAATTTGCGAAACTTCATTCACACGTACGGCTGTGAAACAAAAAAAAGAAGGAATATTCGAGAAAAATGAAAGTTCCACTTTAACTTAGAAAATATTAATTACAGAAATTGCGTTGATTCAAAGTATTTTCAAATGCTACTAGCTTTCCTGCCTGTCAATCCTACCCCAGTGTCGTCGCCAAGCAACCACCTCCAGACCCATCCGTAAATGCGTCAATGCAGTCTTCGTCTTCCATTCCAATCTTTGTGATCAAAACAGTTAAACATGATTAGATATGCCATTCCATAATCACAAATTTACTTTGTAAGAATATTCTAGGAAATATAATTGGTATATTTCTAGTGCAAGCAAAAGGCATATAGTACGTTTCTTTGGGATACAAAATGAATTTTTTTGAAAAAAGGCGGTTTTCTCGACAGAATAAATTTCATAGAGGTAAGTTGGTAACTAGTAGAAATTTTTTTCTCGTAATATTATATTAAAAAACCCTCACAAGAGTTAATGGAGATGAATAACCACAAAATATAAGAAACTTATGGAGATAAATGATTTGAAGATGATGGAAAAAAAATGACCCTGTATGCGAATATTGTATGCAAAGTATAATTTTTGGACAGTCAAGTGGCGTCTCTAGGGTTCGTGTTGGAATTGGTGACCCAAATTAGGGTTACCATATGTGAAAAACCCAAATTATGTTGGAATATTTGGGAATATATTTTTCCTTCTTTCCAAGTATTTGGAAAAATATTATTTCCATTATTTCACGTGTTTTATTGGAAAAATATTGAGAAAATATTTTTCCTTTATTTCACGTGATTTGTTTTTTATTTTGTTTCCATCTTGGGTTTGGACATCTTCCCTATAAATAGTAGACTCTTCCTTCAATTTTAGAGACCAGAGAAGCCATTATTGCTTGGTTCTTGTAATTTCTCTTCATATTGTTGAATAAAACATCGGTTCCTCTGCCAATTTCTCCTCTATTTTCTTTACTTTAATCTTGTTCTTTTTCTTGTGATCTTTATTATTTCAATTTGTCATCAATCTCAATTCCTGCGTTCAAGGCGATTTTTCCCAACAAGTGGTATCAGAGCCAAGGTTGCAGGTTCTTTGTGATTTGATTGAGATTTTTCAGAGATGACTTCATTGAAATATGATATTCCGCTGCTGGATCGCAATACAAGGTTTCGCTATGGCAAGTAAAGATGAGGGCTGTGTTGGCGCAGATGGATTTGGACGATGCTCTGCTGGGTTTTGATAAAATGCCAGCAAATTGGACAACGGAGGAGAAACAACGGAAAGATAGGAAGGCTTTATCGTAGATTCATCTTCATCTCTCCAATAATATTCTGCAGGACGTCTTGAAGGAGAAAACGGCTGCTGCTTTGTGGTTGAAACTGGAGCAGTTATGCATGACCAAAAGTCTCACGAGCAAACTGCATCTAAAGCAAAGGCTGTATTCCCATCGTATGGCAGAAGGAGGATCACTGGAAGACCACCTGGCTGTGTTCAAAGAAATTGTTGCAGATCTGGAAACGTTGGAGGTAAAATATGATGTGGAGGATCTGGCCTTGATCCTGTTATGTTCTCTACCCGCTTCTTATTCGTCGTTTCAAGACACGATCTTGTACAGTCGTGACACGTTGATCATTGAAGACGCTTACGATGCTTTAATCTCAAAAGAGAAGATGAAGCATTTGGTTGCAGCTACTACATCAAGTGATGGGGACGCTCTGGTTTCTCATGGTGATCGACGGAGGGGTAGACCGAAAGGGAACTTCAGCAATGTGTATTACTTCTACTGCAAGAAGAAAGGGCATGTCAAGAGGGATTGCGACAAGTTGCAGGCTAAAGGTAATTTAGTTACAAATAATAGGGGGCAATCTTCTAATTCGGATGATGCTAATATTACCGAGTATTAATCTGATGGCGGTGATGTGATGGTGACTGTGGTATCTGACGTGGAGTCCAAGCCTGACGAGGAGTGGATTCTTGATTCGGCATGTTCGCACCATGTGTGTCCCAATCGGGACTTGTTTCAAACATATAAGGCGGTGAAGCAAGGTGGAGTTGTTATGGGAAACAACCAGTCTTGCCGGGTTGCTGGAATTGGTCGGGTCGGATTGAGGTTGCAGGATGGGACAATCAGAACACTTGATCAGGTTCGTCATGTTCCAGACTTGAAAAGGAATCTCATCTCGCTAAGTACCCTGGATGCAAAGGGGTATAAATTCTCTGGTGGAGGTGGAGCATTGAAGGTCCGAAGGGGTGCTCAGGTTGTATTGGAGGGACGGATGAAGTCTCATTTGTACATCTTGCAGGGGACCGCAGAACCAGTTAAGAGACATTTGGACAAGTTCAGTACCGTGGTGGAAATTCAATTTGGTACAGTACCTCTTATGACAGACTTTGGGTTAGTTCAGAACATTGCTCAGGGGAGCGTTGGTGATTTCGCTTTGCCAACGATTACAGCGGATTCACTGTGTTCACATACTAGTGTTGGACTCATGGAGCGTAGGTACAGTGTTGGAGATGTCTGCAATGCATTTGGGATCGTTGAAGGTGACAGTTCTAGTAAGGGGGCCTTCTGATCATGCATCTGGAGTAGATTCTGCTACAGGGAGTGCTTCGACCCTATTTGGTCAATAATCAATTCCTTGTTGGAATTTTGGGAACCTAGGTTTAGGGTTCAGGTGTCGCTTGTGGATGCCGGGCAGAGGAAGATTTTTTTGTGTGATGGAGAGTTTTGATTACTGCTTGAGGAGGTTGGTCATTTCGATGCAGACGGAGTCATTTTTCAGGTGGAGAAATTTTGAAGTTTTGTTTATTGCACCGGAATTTGGGTCAAGGTGGAGATTGTTGGAATTGGTGACCCAAATTAGGGTTACCATATGTAAAAAACCCAAATTATGTTGGAATATTTGGAAATATATTTTTCGTTCTTTGCAGGTATTTGGAAAAATATTATTTCCATTATTTCACGTGTTTTATTGGAAAAATATTGAGAAAATATTTTTCCTTTATTTCACGTGATTTGTTTTTTATTTTGTTTCCATCTTGGGTTTGGACATCTTCCCTATAAATAGTAGACTCTTCATTCAATTTTAGAGATCAGAGAAGCCATTATTGCTTGGTTCTTGTAATTTCTCTCCATATTGTTGAATAAAACATCGGTTCCTCTGCCAATTTCTCCTCTATTTTCTTTACTTTAATCTTCTGTGATCTTTATTATTTCAATTTGTCATCAATCTCAATTCCTGCGTTCAAGGCGATTTTTCCCAACAAGTGGTATCAGAGCCAATGTTGCAGGTTCTTTGTGATTTGATTGAGATTTTTCAGAGATGACTTCATTGAAATATGATATTCCGCTGCTGGATCGCAATACAAGGTTTTCGCTATGGCAAGTAAAGATGAGGGATGTGTATGCGAATATTGTATGCAAAGTATAATGTTTGGACAGTCAATTGGCGTCTCTAGGGTTCGCACCATTTGAATCCTAGGACCTTTATTTGATGTGTGGTGTGTGTTTGTGAGAGCAAGAGAAAAAGAGTATTGTATGGGTGATTTTGTGATGAAATCAATGGAGATATGATGTGTGAAAAAACTTGTTTCATGTAAATCTGTTTGTGGACGGCTCAGAAGGTGCACTAAGACATTCCAACTAAGTTGGCTCATCGGTAGGACTCTTACGATTTATCCCTTCCCCTTATTAGTAACAACGAAAAAACTTATCAGTACAATTGTTCGAATGAAAATCGGCCCCGATATGCCAGGGAAAGAAAGAACAAGATCTAGGAACCATGTACAGAAACCAAGCATGCATACATTTTGATGCATATTGACAATAAATGTAAACAAGATACAAAAAAGTATTTCGCACGAAGCTTCATCAGTTGTGAAGGAGCAGGTAAACGTATCTTGTTTAAGCTACATATTTACCATTATTATACTAAAAGTGATTCTAGTAGAAAAGTATATAAAATTGTTTTTCTTAATGCAGCGTATTACAAATGCTAATATCATTTTTATGTAAATCTTCAACTAAATCCCAGATATTCCTAATCAAACCAAAATGTTGCCGCCATCTCCTCCACAAATTTGTCAGTGCCGTCTCTTCAAAGTTCTCAACTTGGATCCCATTGTCCATCCGACAATATATCAAGAATGCCAAATTTGTTTTACCGGAGTTTCTGTCTCTTTTATTGGTTTGAATACTAAAAAATAACCCTAATTTAATAAAACATCATTTGTTCCCTATTTAAATTGAATGACCTAAATATAGAAATTAATAAAAAGAAAAAAATAAGCATGTCCTGATTCCCAAGTATTCTTCACCGTCGCACTGAATATAATACAAACAAAAAGTTTGTTTTTAATATGTGCAGATTTATTCATACAAAATAAAAAAGAAAATTGACGTATTGAATCAAATGAACATGAATCTGTGTGTAAATCTCAAAAAAAAAAAAAAAAAAAAAGAGTTATAGTAGTAAAAGATATAATAAGGAAATGGCCCTGTGCCTTGATGCAAAGTATAATTTTTGGAAAGTCAATTGGCGTCTCTAGTATTCGCACCATTTGAATCCTAGGACCTGTATTTGATGTGTGGTGTGTGTTTGTGAGAGCAAGAGAAAAAGAGTATTGTATGGGTGATTTTGTGATGAAATCAATGGAGATATGATATGTGAAAAAACTTATTTCATGTAAATCTGTTTGTGGACGGCTCAGAAGGTGCACTAAGACATTCCAACTAAGTTGACTCATCGGTAGAACTCTTACAATTTATCCCTTCCCCTTATTAGTAACAACGAAAAAACTTATCATTATAATTGTTCTAATGAAAATCAGCCCCGATATGCCTGGGAAAGAAAGAACAAGATCTAGGAACCATGTACAGAAACCAAGCATGCATACATTTTGATGCATATTGACAATAAATGTAAACAAGATACAAAAAAGTATTTCGCACGAAACTTCATCCTTTGTGAAGGAGGTGGTAAACGTATCTTGTTTAAGCTACATATTTACCATTATTATACTAAAAGTGATTCTAGTAGAAAAGTATATAAAAATGTTTTTCTTAATGCAGCGTATTATAAATGCTAATATCATTTTTAAGTAAATCTTCAACTAAATCCCAGATATTCCTAATCAAACCAAAATGTTTCCGCCATCTCCTCCACAATTTTGTCAACGCCGTCTCTTCAAAAGTTCTCAAGTTGGATCCCATTCTCCATCCGATAATGTATCAAGAATGCAAATTTTATTTTGCCGGAGTTTATTTTTCTTTTTATTGGTTTGAATACTAAAAATAACCCTAATTAAATAAAACATCATTACTTCCCTAATTAAATAAAATGATCTAAATATTGAAATTTAAAAACATAAGCCCGTTCGGATTCCCAAGAATTTCACTGTCGGACTGCATTCTAACTATGTTTTATAACTACGAAAGCAATGAATACTGGTTTAAATTAAAAGCGACGAATGTATTGGATTTCCGACTCCACTAACCAATTCTTAATTTCAATCCTCAACTTGTGATAGTTAATTCAATTCATGCAATTGTGACGATCGATAATTTCACTTTTATTTAGGGCTTGTATGGGAGGGATTAAAATCAGATTAAAATTGAAAATATAGCCGTTATTGTTGACTTTTATTAGACGAGTGGGGTCCAATAACGGCCATATTTTCAATTTTAATTGGCTTTTAATCCCTCCCGAACGGGGCTTTACTATTTTTTTCCAAGATATAATAAACCTATATTTATCACGAGACGATCATATTCCTAGTCCACATTCATATGACAAACATAGATTGAAGTTTATGATTATCACACACGACCGCACACTTCATAAATATTATTCCTAATATTTATTGTTCATGTGCTCTATAAATAGTGTTCTACCTATCGTGAATTTTCCAACACTACGAATAAATAACTTATTACACTAATGGTTCCCAAGCATTAAAATAATATGACTATGCATGTTTATAGAATCACAACGCAAGAATTAAATTAAAAATAACAAATCTTGAATTAGAAACTAAAAATCAAAGAGTTTTGTGATCCATCCAATACAATTGAATTTAGTCTAGCATATTAATGTAAGAATTACGTAGAAACAAAAAAAAAAAAAAAAAGGAAGCCATCACCTGAATTATAGAAATATGAAGAAAATCCAGAAATCTTCATTTCAACCTTTCAAATCCCGACCCAAATGATGAATTCTTCGTTCTTCGATGTAAAGTCTCTCTCTTTTTCTGTCAAAAACTGCAGCTCTCCTCTCCAATTCAGGAAATTTTCCCTGAGCTTTTCTTCTCATTCCTTCTTCAATTCTCTCCAATCCTCTCGCTTCTTCTTTTGTCCAATTGGGTCCTTGTATTCTTAACTTTTCATTTCTCGCTCCAAGCTAACTTTTGATTATTTGGATTTTAATCCCCAGCTTCTCTCTCTCTCTCTCTCTCTCTCTCTCTCTTTTGCTTCAACTAACTCCCTTTCTTGTTCCTTTTCTCCAATTCCATTGTATTCATCGATGTAAACCTAAAACACGCAATAAACAACAAATTCAGCCATAACTCAATCCAAATATCAACAAATATTCATGTTTTGTCCATCTAAATAAGTGTATGAAATACACTTATCAGTCAATTCGCATCTCTAGGGGTCGCTTGCCTTTTGAATCAAAGCCATTTTTTGATGTGGTGTGTGCTTGTGAGAGCAAGAAAAAATGTGTATTCTGTGGGTGATTTTTTGATAAAACCAATGGTGACATGATGTCTAAAATTTTTTATCTGATGTAAATGTGTTTGTGGACGGGCTCAAAAGGTGCACTAAACCATCCCACTAGGTTGGCACCTCGATAGCACTCTTACCATTTATCCCTTCCCCTTATTAGTGACAATGAAAAAAATATATCAGTTCAATAGTTTGAATGAAAATCAGCCCGGACATGCCAGGGAAAGAAAGAACAAGATCTAGGAACCATGTACAAAAATCTTCTAATCATACGTACTTTTTGGTGCATATTGACAACTAATGTAAACAACATACCAAAAAAAAAAAAAAAATGTATTTTGCACGGAACTTCATACTTTGTGAAGGATCTGGTAAATGTATATTGTTTAAGCTACATATTTACCAGTATTATACTAAAGTGATTCTAGTAGAAAAGTATATAAATGTGTTTCTCTTAATGCGAAATAGTATAAATGCTATATCATTGTTATGTAAATCTTCAACTAAATTCCGGACTTACCCTAATCAAACCGAAACGTTGTTGCCATCTCCTCCACAAATTTCTCAGCGCCGTCTCTTTAAAAGTTCTCAAATTGGATCCCATTCTCCATCGAATAATGTATCAAGAATGCCAATTTTGTTTTACCAGAGTTTATTTCTCTTTTTATTGGTTTGAATACTAAAAATAACCCTAATTGAATAAAACATCATTTATTCCCTAATTAAATAGAATGACCTATAACTATAGAAATTAAAAAAACATAAGGTTGTTCCAATTCCTAAGTATTATTGGGACTGCATACAATACAGACAAACAAGTGTGTGTTTAAATATGTGCAGACTTATTCATACACATGAAAAAAAAGAAAAGAAAAAAAATAGATATATTGAATCAAATGAAGAGCAATAATATGTGTATAAATCTCAAACAAAAAGAGCTACAGATGTAAAAATAATGAAGAAAACTGAACCTGTGCCTTCATACAAAGTACAATATTTGGATGGTCAATTGGAATCTCTAGGGGTCGCTTGCCATATGAATCCGAAGCGATTTTTGGATGTGCGGAAAGTGTGTGTTGGTGAGAGCAAGAGAAAATAAATATTATCTGGGTGATTTTGTGATGAAACCAATGGAGATATGATATCTCAAAAAATTATTTTATGTAAATGTGTTTTTGTACGGGATCATGACGTGCACCTAGTGGTGGCAAACGGGCCGAGCGGGTCGTCGGCTCGTGAACAGTCAGCTCGTGGGCAAAGTAGGCTCGTCGAGCCGGAGCCGGAGCCCGAGCCGAGTGGGCTATCTCACTAGGCGAGTCGAGCCCGCTCGGCTCGCCCACGGGTGAGAGGCTCGTGGGCTCGTCTTGGCGAATGGTTAATTTTTTATTTTAAAAAAAAAGGTTTATCTTAATAAAAAAAAATTACGAGCTCGGGAGCCGAAACTCGGCTCGGCTCGACCCACGAGCCACGAGCTCACGGGCCGAGCTAGTAATGAGCTGAGCAGAAGCTCGGCTCGGCTCGGCTCTGCCCATTTCCATCTCTAGGTGCACCAAGACATCCCAACTAAGTTGGCACCTCCGTAGCACCCCCTCACCATTTATCGTAATTGATGCCAATTATTTTCCTATGCGATTTGAATTGCATTTATCGATCGTAGTTAAGAATTGAGCTTCGAAAGCCCACAATATTTCAAGGGGGATTGCAAAGCAACCCTTCACGAGCCCCAGCAGAAGCGGAACACACCAGCACATCCAGCTTGACCCGGGCTTTTTTGGGCTACTCCATCAGTGTTAGCCTTTTTTGGATCCCATTTATTTTGGTCCTCCACCTATTTGGTTGCATTATTTTTATCCTCCATCTATTGATTTTCATCATTTTCATCTCCTAACTAATTGATTGCTTCTTTTACATCCTCCAACTACTAAATTAGTTACTTTCACCATCCATATATTCAGTTGCATCATTTATGTCCTCCATCTAGTCTCTAGCATTGAGTTTGTCCTCCAACTATTGTCTTCTTCTATTTCCGCCCTCCAATTATTAATTCCATTTATTTTCACCCTCCATCTATTTTATAGAATTACTTTCGTCCTCCATCTATTGAATTCCACTATATTCATCCTCCAACTATTGATTTCAATTATTTTCGTCCACCATCTATTGAGATGCATTATTTTCATCCTCCATCTTTTGCATTGAGTTAATTCAGTCATCCATCTATTGTCTTTCTCTGCTTTCATCCTCAAACTACTGATTTCATTTATTTCCATCCTCAAACTATCACGTGTCATTATTTTCGTCTTCGAACTTTTATTTTCAATAATTTCGTCCTCATACTACATCCTCCTATTATTGACTACCATTATTTTGGTCCTCTAACTATTGATTCAATTTCATTTCATCCTCAAACTATTAAGTTACATTACTTTCGTCCTCCAACTATGATTTCATTTAATTTTATCCTCAAACTATTAAGATGCATTATTTTTGTCCTCCAATTATTGATTCATTAATTTTCATCCTCAAACTATTTAATTACAATAATTTCATCATCCCTTTATTAACTTCCTCTATTTTGGTCTTCCAACTATTGATTTCACTTATTTACATCCTCAAACTATTAAATTGCACAATTCTCATCCTCCTACTATTTATTTCTTTAATTTTCATCGACGAACTAATAAGTTGAATTATATTTGTTGCCCAACTTTTGTTTTCATTAGTTTTCGTCCTCAAACTACTTGTGATAATTTCGTCCTCCCACTTTTGACTTTCTCTATTTTGGTCCTCCAACTATTGATTTCATTTGTTAATCCTCAAACTATTATGTTGCACTACTTTCGTCCTCCAACTATTGATTTCATTTATTTTGATCCTCAAGCTAGTAAGTTGATTTTTATCCTCCAACTTTTGATTTCATGAATTTTCATCCTAAAACTATTAAGTTGAACTAATTTCATCTTCCTAGTATTGACTTCCTCCGTTTTGGTCCTCCAACTATTGATTTCATTAGTTTTCGACCTCAAACTATTAAGTTGAATTATTTTTATCCTCCAACTTTTGATTTCATGACTTTTCCAACTATTGACTTCCTCTGTTTTGGTCTTCCAACCATTGATTTCATTTATTTTCATCATCAGACTTTTAAGTTGCATTATTCTCGTCCTACGACTTTTGGTATCATTACTTTTCACCCTCAACCTATTTAGTTGCAATAATCAGACTTTTGGGTTGCATTATTTTCATCCTCAAACTATTTAGTTGCATTAGTTTCGTACTCCAAATATTGATTTCTTTTATTTTCCTCCAACTATTTTGTTCAATTTTTTGGTCTCCAAACTATCTATATGCTTTATTTCCATTCCTGTTTGTAATACCATTGATGGTAATGATGTCAAAATGAATATTAATTTCTGGCATTGTCGTTTGGGGCACTTCCCAACCTCCAAACTCTCTCTTCTAAATAAATCTATTCCTAATGTTGATATCAATGAGGATTTACATTGCATTTTCTATCCACTAGCCAAACAGCATAGGCTACCTTTTCCTACTAGTGACACTAAAGCTTCTAAACCTTTTGAAATCATTCATTGCGACATTTGGGGACCTTATTCTGTCACTTCCTTAGACGGTTCAAAGTACTTTCTAACTATTGTTGATGATTATAGTAGGATGACATGGACCTATCTCATGAGGAACAAGTCTCAGACTAGAACTCTCATTCAGTCCTTTTATCACCTCATTCAAACTCATTTTCAATGCACCATAAACACCATCAGATCTGATAATGGCTTGGAGTTTCAAATGATTGATTTCTACCTTTTCAAGGGTATCATCCATCAATTAAGTTGTGTTGAAATACCACAGTAAAATGGTGTGGTAGAAAGAAAGCACTAGCACTTGCTTAACGTTGCTCGAGCTCTCAAATTCCAAGCAAACTTACCCCATCGTTTTTGGGGAGATTGCATTCTAACAGCCACATACATCATAAACAGAACCCCTACCAGTCTCCTTGCCAACAAAACACCTTATGAAATCCTATTTCAGACTACACCTTTCTCCAGCCACCTAAAGGTGAAACGCCCCAAATTCTCGGAACTCGAAGCGTTAAAAGAAAAATTCTTCTTCTTTGTTTGAACCCTTAAATGTTAACCAAAATAAGTTTTAAATGATAAAAGTTTTGAAATCCGAAACATATAGGAAGATGTAATGGAAAACTTTTGTTTATATAGATTTGGACAATTCGGTGAAATTTTATTTTGGAGAACATTTGGAGGAAATTCAGCGAAATACCAGTTGCGCAGCAGCGGAAAGGAAAATATGTTTGACCTAGCAAACGTTGTCAAAAATTTGTGAAATTTTAACAGAGACTATAACATTCATATATGTACAACATGTAAAAATTTGGGGTCTGAACGAAAATGTTTGAAGCACGAAAATACTGCACGACTACGCTGGACACAAAATCCGACACAGTCCCAACGCAGTTTACTAAAATGGGCATAACTTTTTCTCTAGATGCTATTTTAAGGTAATTTGAAAGACCACTATTAGAAGACTCATAGGCCTTTCAAACGCCACTGATTTCACTCTAAAACATGCAGTATAGCCCAAGTTATACCATTTTCAAATTTAATGGCAGAATCTGAAATTCAAAGCAGCAGTAGATAAACTTCATGCATTGTCAATTCGACATTTGTAAATTATCGTTGACATGGAAAGCACATGAAACTGAACGAGATAAACATTAAAAACATTGTTAAGGGTGTCATCTAAACATTCATAAAAAAAAAGTTTACAAAACCGAAAATTTTTACTAGAAAGTTGAAAGCATTTCAAATTTGCTGAGCACTCGCCACCATGCCAAACCACTGCCATGCCTCGATTTAACCTGTGAAATTTTAATAGGGGTGAGTATCATAAATAATACTCAGTAGGAAGACACTTAAGTAATTGGTAAAAATAAATGTATTTTCAGAAATGCAAACTTTGGTTATTTGTGTCACCGTCATTCTCTAGCAAACTGGTGATCAGTCAGTCCGCTTATTCTCGAGTTTTGATAACTCATTTCATAATCTCTTTATCTCTTATTTGAACCACCCAAAGGGTGCTTCCATCATCAGTAACACAATAACACGTTAGTGCAAACCGAAAACAAATCATTTTATTATACTTTACAAAAGTGTCGTAAAACACCCCTACCTTGAATGCTTGGAGTTTGAGTACCCTTGAGTGTCCAAAAATGCAACGTGATCCTAAGATCCTTTGGATAAATTTTTTTTTTTTACAGATTCCAACGTGTTGGAAAAACAATGGTGATTGAAGCTTGTGTTTGGAAGTGTGGTTTGAAAGAAGTTTGCTACAAATTTATAGAAGAGATAATGTCATTAAATTGAATGGTAGTGGACGGCTTTAGTAGCTGAATGGGCATGAGTTAAAAATTGTAAATGAGGGCTGTTAGTGCACTTAATGGGTATTAAAACTAATTAAGTTGCTTAAAGTGGAGGTAAGAATCTCAAGTGACGTTTTTTTTTATTATTATTGTTATTATTTTATTAATAAAATATAAAATTTAGATTATTTTTCTTTCTATCAAGATAACTCGAATGTAAATAGTTCAAGATCATTTCTTCTAAAACTCAATTTATTTTGTTTAACATGAGCTACAAAACAAGTATAATATTTGACATATTTTATCAACTTCTAAAATGCTTAATTATTCGACCCAAATAAGATTTACGATAAATTCTATACAACTACATAAGAAATAAATATTTTATGCAAATAAGTACGTGGAGCTTATTTTTAACTTTTGGATTTAAGATATGTCATCATAACTTTAAAATTTTAAGAGAAGTACGCGCAAATTTACTATCGTGACAAATCTTTAATTTGAACTCTTAGGAAAGGTCGTAGCGACTTAATAGTATAAATCATATTATTTTCGAGTTCTACAAAAAAAATTTATTTGAAAACGACATAAGATTTTTTTTTCTTGGTCGCTACAAAAGGTCTTTGGGTGTCTATGCTATGCCTCTACTTTAAAAAGGGACAGAACCAAATTTGACCCCATAGCTGTTCCTTGCATCTTCCTTGGTTATCCTTTTGGAATGAAAGCTTATAAGCTTTTCAATCTCAGGAGTTAGGACCAATATGGTTTTTGTATCCAGAGATGTCTCATTTTATGAAAACATCTTTCCTTTCCATCATCCTACTTTTCTTAGTCTCTTATCGAAATCTAATAATTCAATTGAACCCAACTCTGTGTTATTTCCCATTAGACCTTATCAAATTATAGATGACTCTACTTCAAAACCTGTCTCAGATAATTCTGACAATTTTATTCTTCACAATCCTCAAAATTCACCTCTTCACTCTTCTATTATATCTCCCACTGAAGAATCCACAAATAGCTCATCTGCTGATCATGCTTTACCTCACATCATGCTTGCAAGAAAATCCTCAAGAGTCAAACGTGCTCCCTCATACTTGAAAGATTACCACTGTAGTCTCATGTTTCAGTTGTCTCCTCATTCCGATTCCATGAAGAAGGATAATGAATCTGGCAAACAATACTCCATTGAAGATTATTTGGGCTATGATTTGTTGTCTCCTCATCACAGAAATTATACATTGGCTCTGTCCACTGTTTTCAAGCCCAAAAACTTCACTGAGGCATCTCAACATCCTGATTGGATTGCAGCTATGGATGATGAGTATAATGCCTTAGTTTCTAATAATACCTGGGATATTACCACACTTCCTGATTACAAGACCCATGTTGCCTACAAGTAGGTTTTCAAGGTTAAAATGAACTCCAATGGCACAAAAGAAAGGAATAAAGCACGCCTAGTAGCCAAGGGATTCACTCAACAAGCGGGGTTGGATTATGAAGAAACATTTTCCCCTGTTACGAAGTTAGTTACTGTAAAGACTGTGTTGGCAGTTGCAGCTGCTAAGCAATGGCATTTTCATCAGTTGGATATCAACAATACCTTTCTTCATGGTGAGTTGGCTGAGGATGTTTACATGCTTATGCCTCCAGGTTATGAGCAACAGGGGGAGCAAGGTGAACGGCTGGTTTGCAGGCTAAATAAGTCAATTTATGGATTGAAACAAGCTTCGAGACAATGGAATATGAAGCTTACATCCTATATTCTGTCACAAGGTTTCAGACAATCTAAATCTAATCATTCGTTGTTTAGCAAGGCAAATGGCTACTCATTCACCACTCTCTTAATATATGTAGATGATATAATACTTGGGGGAAATGATTTGACTTACATTAATCAGTTTAAGGATGAGTTACATAAGCAACTTAAGCTTAAAGACTTAGGAATTCTAAAGTATTTCTTGGGCCTTGAAGTGGCAAGGAATTCAACGGGGATATCCATTTGCCAAAGAAAATATGCATTAGATGTTCTTACTGATGCTGGATTTCTTGGTGCTAGACCAGCAAATACCCCATTGCCATGCAATTTGAAGTTGAAAAAGGATGAAGGAGAACCTGTCACTGATCCCAGTATTTACCGAAGGCTCGTTTGACGAATTTTGTATTGGACTATAACCAGGCCAGACTTATCTTACCCTGTACAAGTTCTGAGCCAATTCATTTGATAAGCGTAATTTCTACACTTATTTGAAGTCCTAAATGATGATATTTCACTGTTCTTTGGATAAAATACTACCTAACTTGTGTTATATTTCTTTTTGTAGGTGAAACTCAATATTTGATGAATAATTAGAGAAAAGAATGCAAAGATACTGGAAAATGTCTCAATTGTATCAAATACAAAGTTCGAGGACTGAAGTGCAAATACTCAAAAGTTATGTCAAACCTCGTGATGAAGATTTGAGAGTGTTAAGAATCAATTGGATGAGGAAAAAATCCAAAAGGAATGAAATATAGTCCAAGTATTATCACATATCAACTTCCAGCCGAAAAAGATATATTCCAGATTTTTAGCTGAAGATTGAGACCCTTTTTTGGCATAGTAAATATCCGAATTGGAAAAACTATTTCTAGAAAATTGTATCCCTTTGAGTTATCTTTCCAACACAATTTGAATCTCCTCAATCAGATATCAGAAAAGAAAGTTATGACTAAAATACGGACCGGTGTGCAGAGACAAAAAAATCCGCGCACGAAGACAATTTTCCTTATTGGATTAGAACTTTTTTGGAAACCAATTTGGACGTGATTTTCATCTAATTTTCGACTCCTACAAATAGAGAATAGTAGAATACATATAGAGGACCTCCCTAAACCTAAAAATCTCTATATTATACATATTTTGGAGGCGAAAAACATGGCTAACAACGAGGAATCAAGGCGAATTGCATAGGATATTGAAGATTCTTCATCCAGATTCAAGATTTACATCAAGAACGTGGAAAATTCATAATTCTTCATTATTTTTTCTTTTCAGGTGATGATTTTCCAATTGTTTCTTTGTAATTTAATTTTAAGTATGCTAGGCTAGTTTTTCAATTGTATTGGATGAATGTTTGAACCCTATTTTTATTTATTTTAATTCAAGATATCAGTTTAGTATTTTTGTGTTATTATTTGATTGATTTTACATATCCATTGCACTACTTATTGCTTGATCACCAATTAAGTAGTTAGTTGCTTGTTGTAGTGTATGAATACTCACAATAAGTCTAGAACGCGGTTAAATCGACATATGTAGTTAGAATTAGGAATAATCTCTTTCACACATGCAATCTTATTGATAATCTAAACCAAATGCATGACTTTCATATGAATTCTGTAATACTCCGAAATTTTATGCTCGTTTAATTTGCTCATTTAATTGTTTTAGGATAGTAGTGTAACTTTTCAAATTTTATTTGGCCAAACTATTAGTGACTACCACGTTTTCATGTTTTGGTTAAATATATAAGCTAGCATGAGGTGGTTAAAAATTTAAGCAAGCATGTGGTGTTATCTTTGTAGTAACAAGCAAGCATGAGGTGTTTTAGGCAAGCATGTGGTGTTATCTTTGTAGTAACAAGCAAGCATGAGGTGTTTTAGGCAAGCATGTGGTGTTGGAGGAAAGCATGAGGTGTAGGAAGCAAGCATGAGGTGTTTAATTCTAAGTTTTATGTGATATAGAGTGCTAGCATGCATGCAGATTTTTGAGAAATTCAGCCCCACGTGTATGCACTCATTTAACTTGGTAATTAGTCACCTTTCCACCTTAATTTGACCATAGACTTCTTGCCTATAAATAGTTAAGAATTTTCCCAGCAAAGGTCTTTGCAACCTGAATTATATTTGCAACAAAGAGTAAGGTCCAGCATGAAGAAAAACATCTAGTACACATTTCAGTCAATTTCTCCAAGTGTTACGGTAAGATACTTATTTTCTATGCTCAAATGGTAGGATTTCATGATAATACTTATGCTTAAGCTATGCATGAGAACCATAATATGAAAGTGGTGGACAAGTCCACGAAGTTAGATATCTATTTATGCCTTAGGACAAGTCCGAAGGGCACCGGCAAGCCGGGATGTGCAAGTATGTGTTTGAATGCTTTCTTTTGTGTAGTATTAACATGTTAAATCCGAGTATGGTATCTTACTGAGTATTCTTTATACTCATAGTATTTATACTAAATTTTCAGATTCTTGATCGTTGAGTTGAGTTGGTGGAAGTTAGTCGGCCTACTTGATGATGGGACAAGGTTATCTTGTATCAAAACTTCCTTTTCGTACGTTTCGTTCAAAGACTGTTTTTCATATGTTTTTCGTGTGATATTAGATATAAACCAGCATAATACCTGATGTAATATGGTACTGGAATTAAGTTTTGTAAGCACATCGTTCATGTTACGCTGAGAGGTACGCGTAAAGACCCTTTTTACTACGACGGTAAAAGAGGCAGAAACTGGGCAGGTTTTTAGGGTCAGTTCAAAATGCAATTACGAACTCTAAAAATGTCTATTTGAGACTCTAAAAATACTCCCATGTTCCTCTTTGAGTTGTCTTAATATGAGAACAAGAATCACTCAATTTGGATGTCTGTAGCCGGAGATATAATTTTTTTAGTGTCGGAGGGTCAATCTGAAATTTCTGTGCAGTACCTCACTGCTTTTAATGAAACGTCCATATCATATGATCTTGGAAACTCTCCATATTTTAACCTGGAAAACTACTTGGAAATATCTTTCAAATGCCACAAATTTCATAGGAAACGGAGTTGGGGTGAATTTTATAAAAATGTTTGAACTGGCTGCCCAAACTAGCCGTAACAGCACCACGTCCGCATATGAAAAGAATAATTTCAAGTCGGCATGCACTCCTGCTGGCCATTAAACTTTCGAGAGATCTTTTACTATAAATTAAAAATAGATTTCCGGTGTGCATTACATTTTACTTAAGAGTTTTTACATGTAACAAATGCTGAAGTTATTACGTTAGTACGTGACATTCGAAGCTTAAGTTTGGGGTGTCACAAATTCGGACTTGGGAAAGAACATTTAATATATTAGATTTATCGATTGTCAAAAATGCATGAATTGAATAGAATGATTATTGAGAATTGAAATAAATGGAAATAGGGGGATACATGAATCCAATACAAGCATGCGCATTAGGATTAATCACTTTCTTAGAGTAGAAATAGAATAAATTACAAATAAATCACAACTCTTTTGATGTCATCATACTTCGAATTTAATAGTAGTTATTGAACTACAAATTAGACCTTATTCCTCATGGGAACGATACTCTTAACACACATATTTTATTACTTGTACAATGATCCTGTACGCTTGCGGGTTTCACGTGAACAAGTTTTTGATACAATTGAAAAACTAGCCTAACATATTTAAAATTAAATTACAAAGGAACATTGGAAAATCATCACCTGAAACGAAGAAATAATGAAGAATTAGGAATTTTCCACATTCTTGATGTGAATCTTGAATCCGGATGAAGAATCTTCAATATCCTATGCAATTCGCCTTGATTCCACGTTGTTAGCCATGTTCTTCGCCTCCAAAATATGTATAATATAGAGATTTTTTAGGTCTAGGGAGGTTCTTCATATATATTCTGCTGTTCTCTATTTGTAGGAGTCGAAAATTGGTTGAAAATCACGTCCAAATTGATTTCCAAAAGAGTTCTAATCGAATAAGGAAAGTTTCCTTTGCGCGCGAATTTTTTTGTCTCTGCACAGCAGTCCATATTTTAGTCATAACGTTCTCTCCTGATATCCATTTGAGACAATTCAAAGTGCATTGGAAAGATAACTCAAAGGGCTACAACGTTTCTGAAATAGAGGTTTTTCCAATTCGGACGTTTACTATGCTAAAAATATGGAATATATCTTTTTTGGTTGGAAGTTGATATGTGATAATACTTGGACTATATTTCACTCCTTTTGGTTTCTTTCCTCATCCAATTGATGCTTAACACTCTCAAATCTTCATCGTGAGGTTTGACATAACTTTTGAATATTTGCACTTCAGTCCCCGAACTTTGTATTTGATACAATTGAGCTATTTTCCGCTATCTTTGCATTCTTTTCTCTAATTATTCATCAAATATTGAGTTTCACCTACAAAAAGAAATATAACACAAGTTATGTTGTATTTTATCCAAAGAAAAGTAAAATATCATCATTTAGGACCTCAAATAAGTGTAGAAATTACACTTATCATCCTTCAATCCCCAAGATAGCCTCATTTGGAGGCATCCTATCATGTATTAAGGTACTTGAAGAACGCACTAGCACAAGGCTTATTTTTTCCTAGCAAGTCTGATCTTCAACTTAAAAGGATATTGTGATGCTAATTGGGCAGCGTGTGCTGACCCAAGGAGATCGATTACTGAATATTGTATTTTTTTAGGCAATTCTCTAGTGTCATGGAAATCTAAAAAGCAACACACCGTATCACGATCTTCAGTTGAGGCTGAATATAGATCAATGGCTGCAGCGGTTTGTGAGTTTACATGGCTGGAAAATATATTGAATGACCTGCAAATTGATCATACCAGACCTGCCTTATTGTTCTGTGATAATCAATCTACCATACACATAGCGAGTAATCCAGTTTTCCACGAAAGAACCAAGCATATAGAAATCGATTGTCATTTGGTGAGAGACAAAGTTCAGGCGAATGAAGTCAAGATGTTGCATACGGTTTCTCAGCTGCAACTGGCGGACTTACTGACCAAATCTTTGGCTGGAACGAGGCTTGCTTCACTTCTTAGCAAGATGGGAGTGTTAAACATACACTTGCCATCTTGAGGGGGAGTGTTGAGTTGTAAAATAAGTAGAAGGTTATTTATGTCTTTTACCCCACTTCCATTCCGTTTAGTTGGTGAGCACAGTATAAATATTTTGCCCCCTTTTCATTGTAATTAAGATTTCTTCATTTTCCATTGAATGAATTTCATTCTTCCTGCCATGTCCTCCTCTTCAATTTGGAGTGTTCTTCTACATTTCTACAATTCCTTAGTTCAGGCTTAAAATTGTGATAATACTAATATATTTTAATGAGAGTTAATCTCGTAAAACTTAATTATGTAATTATCCTCGAGCTTTTCAATGACCTTAGACTAAATATCTGCTAATATATGTTTTAGCAAAACATGACACAATTAAATAAAAGCATATTTATAATTTTCTAAATTACAAATATTTTTTTTATCCTAATCGAAATCGTAAGCAGTATGTTCAAAAAAAAAAAAAAAAAGTAAATAAATAAATAACATTCAACAAACCTTTATCAACTAATCACAGTAATCATATCATATTTTATTGTCGCATATGGGAGTAAATAATCATTATTCATACCCCGTTCTTATATATACAAACAACCTAGCTCAACAAGTTCAGCACAATAAATATTTTCACTTGATGGTTTAAAATGCATAAATTGAACATGATAGATTAAAAGTGATTAGTCTTGAATGAACCCCTTGAAAGCTTATGCAATTAAACGAATTTTTATTCTACATCTCCAAGCCATATTTCCGCGTTTATTTTTTATCATTGAATAAATGAAATTTTGACAAACAACTAATTGATATCCTTTCTTTTAGTTTTTCCTGTTCCCTTTTTTGATCTATTAATAACCAAATGGATTTTTTCAGTGTACAAAATAAAAATTGCAATGGCTCTGGCTAGTATAATCTTCCCGACCACGATTTTTCTTTTCGGGAACTGCCCTACGAAATACAAAAAAAAGTAATAAATTTTATTCTGCTGATTGTAAAAAATGTGGTAAAAATAAATATATATCAAATGGATAAAGAAATAGTGGGTTCCGACGTTCATCCTCGAGAAATTTTTTTTTTTCAATATTATAGTAATTTAAAAATGATTTTCGAGGAGATAATATGGAAATAAATCAGTAAGGCGTGCCGGGAAACATGAGAGAAATAAAAAGAAAAAAAGAAAATCTTAATTATCAATTTCATTCAGTTGCAGCATTGATCCTCAATGTATTGTCTAAGTGATACCTGGACAAGATGAGAGAGAAGTGTTTACGAGGCTGTTTATGTCTCAAAGAATGCAAATCACCTCCAAAACAATATTCAATAACAACATAAAATGAGAGGCTTCAAATTCTGCGTAAAGTGTAGGCAAAAATGGATGATCCAAAAGTCTCAAGATTTTTCTTTCAATCTCAATTTTTTGTTTTCCCTTCTCCTATGCCAACGCTTCACTGTCCACAACTTCAAAGGGCTGCAAATATATCTCCCAAGACTAAACCTTGAAGGGGCCCCAAAAATGAAGATCCAAAAATGGTCAAGAAATCGCACCTTCCTGACCTAAATGGTTAAAAACTAAAGCTATAGGGTCAAGTTTCTGCAGGGTCAGCTGACCCCACGTGATCACATGTAAGTCCGCCGATGCAATCACTCCAGGTCGGCAAGGTCAATGGATGACTTCTCTTTTGAATCATCTAACTAATGACCTTTATTTGGATAGTCGAACTCAACTGCATAATAGAAAAGAACCTTAAAATAATAAAAAGTCAAGACCATCTTGAACGTAGTTTCTCAAGAAAAAAAGCTTAAGTTCGGAATTGTATGATCGATAATTGAGATTGACACATATCCAAATCAGCAAAAGAGTTTGCAGAATCTACAAAAGTATAATTCCTATCACATTTTCTATCTAAGTACAAAGAAGATCATTGTTGAGAATTGAAATTATTTTATTTTCCGCAGTAAATTCTAGTAGTGGCATCAAAGCCTAGTTTGTATTTGTTAGAAACTATTTTGCATGTTTGAACAATTAAAAGTTGGTTGTATATGTTTTTTCTTGAATCTAGCAATTAAGAAGTTGATTTTCATAATTTTAAAATCTGTTTTGAAAGAAAATTAATTTTTGGGTCCAAAAATGGATTGAAGGACGCAAGGGGTGACGACAACACGTGTCTTCGCACTGCCGAGCTCGATTCTGATGCGCACTAGCACGCAGAAGGCTGCGGCATGCGCTGCGCTAAGCGACGACAGCCCCTGTCACCGTTGCGAACTACAATGACAACGTTGCTACAGACATTAGCGCCTCACGCTATTGTATGAGGCAAGAAGCCATAATAGGCAATAGGCGGCGATTGTTTCCCCCCGCCCAAAAAAAAATTAGGGTTTGGGGTAGTTTGGAGGTAGGGCTTCATATGCAATTTCTGCTTGCAATTTCGATTTAAGGGGCAGTTTGCAAATTTTAAAATCAGGCCTTTTCTGCAATTTGAGAAATCGTAAGGTTCTTTTTATAATTTAGTTCCAAGGTCAAACTGTAATTATCAAAATGGTTTTGAATGCGTTTTAAAATTGATTTGAAAAAGTTCGACCTATATTATCAATTTTGACTCAAATTAAATTTTTATTTAAAATTGACGACTTTTATATTAAAGTTAAAATTTTATTTTGACGTAAATATTAAACTTTGACTCTAAATTGAACTCTATTTTATTTAGAAGGTTTATTCTAAATTAAAATGTTAATTTAATTGGTTGGACTCTAATTTAATATTTAATTTTAATTAATTATCCACCCTAATACATTCTTGAAGTTAGAGTTGGACCATAATTTGACATTTAATCAGAATTTGATTTTAGTTAAGTAACTTCACCCCAAACTTTAGAATTAGAGTTGGATTCCAATTTGAGATTTAATTAAATAAGTTCGCCCTAAAATTGTGGAATTGGAGTTGGACTCTAATTCAGTATTTAATTAAAAATTAATTTTAATCAAAAAAGCTTGTTAATCAAATTAATTGATTAACTTGATTAGTTATTAATTATTTCGATCTATTTGTCTAAATTAGTTTAGACGACCATAATTGCTAGAAATTTGAAATTTTTTTTGCATATAATATTAGATATTATATATGAATGCATTTATGTGATTAATGTATATTTAGTGGATGATTATGGACTCAATCATTTGGATGTATTGAATGATTAGTTTTGATAATTGTTCTTTTGGGCCTGTGAGCTATTATTTTTGTGGACCTGCAAGTCCGTTGTAATTATTATTGACCCTTAAGTCCAATTATTTAGGCCTGTGTGCCAACTGGTATAGGATATATGTTACAGCTAGACTAATTGAAGATACAAGAATATGAAGAGACCATATAGATGGAGCATTGTATGTGTCAATGCAATACTCCCTAGAAACTGACCAACTAGTCTTTTTTATGGCTCGAGAAGACTAAATAATATAAGTCCATAATCGTCAACACTATTATATATATGTTTATTTGCATGTTAGTTGTATAGTAAAATATATATCATTATTACGATGAGACCTTGCATTATAAATCCCTCGCTAAAATATTAAGTCGGATTTATATTCGTCTTTTAGCATTATAATGAAAAAACTAGAGTCCTTAATCGATCTCAACTTGTTGAGTACACTCAAAAGTGGTCTATTATGGACATGTTAGACACTATGAAATATTAAATATTTTTGAATAATTGGTTTGGTCTAACTAAAATTTATTTTTTGTTGAGTACACTCAATGAGATAAATTCTAGATGCATGTTAAGCTAACACATAAATGTTTGAAGACAAAGAGTTATCAGCTTAATGATCTGAATATTGTACAAAGATACAATTGGTAATAATATCTACTCAAATGTTTTATTAAGGCTTGGTGAGTACACTCAGGGCCTTAATACAACAATTGAGATCCCAACATACTGGGAGTTAAGAATGGATTACATAAATTCATGTAAGAGGATCTTAAATTTAAGTTAAATAGTGGGAACAAGATTAATTTAAGTTCTCTCTCTCTCTCTCTCTCTATATATATATATATATATATATATATATATATATATATATATATATATATATATATACAACCAAAACAAATTTTCTTAATTGGCACCGCAATCAGAGAATTGTTTTCAGATATGAGAAAATTGGTTATGTCCTTGAGTAACCAAGTAACCATTTTCAGAGACACTTGCTAATGACTCAACTAAGAAAGAGGTGGCTGCTATAATATACTCAGTGTTGACGATAGTATTGTAACATGTGTGATGCTTGTAGCTATGTCACCTAAATTACAAAAGCAACATAAGGGTATAAATGCTAACACAATGATTTTTCATCTCAAGGTGTTGAATGATAAACAATTATGTGTGGAAATATATGAGATTTCTTAACAACTATACCCGTGCATAATGGCAGAACAATAATGAGTTAGTGTTCATATACTAAATATGATTGACTATATTGAGAAATTGACTCAATTGAGTTCAGTCATGGACCATGAACTAAGTATTGACTTGGTTCTACAATCTCAACCAGAGAGATATTCATAACTAATTATCAATTTTAATATGAACAAGGTCGAGTGCACAGTCACTGAGTTGCTAAACATGCTTAAGACTTTAAAACCAACATCAAAGTTTGTAGTGGGAAAGTCTTGCCCATTGATTCCTCTAACGGCACTAATATGAAATCTAAAGGATGTTTTAGGAAAGTATCCAAGATGACTAAGACAGTCAAAGCAAAGAAGGACAATGCCAAATCGAATGATCCTTGTTATCTTTTTGGAATGATAGGTCATTGGAAGAGAAACTGCAAGGTTTATATCTACTTCATTAGCTTCTTGGTTATGAAATACCAGGTATAGATGTTATATTTGTATAAATATGGAGAAACTAAATAGAAGTAGACTACTACAAAAGGGAAAAGTTGACTTGCACGTTGAAAATGAGTCAAGGTTGCTACATTGCCTGTATGAGCATACTTCTTGCTACTGCCTTTAGGCTTAGTATTAAATTTAAAGAAATTTTATTCTATTCTCACCATTAACAAGAACATTATTTGAAATTCATGTTTGGACATAAATTATTTTAATGTTAAGGACAATTGTTGTTTCTTTTTATCTTAATAAGATCTTAGTGGTTATGATAAATTATAAAATGACATTTATATTCTAAATACTGAGTATTCTATAATGAGTATAGAAATTGAAAGGCATAAAAGAAATAGTCTGAATAAAACATATATCTGACATTGCAGACTTGGTTACATAAATGAAATTGCAATTCCAAATTACATAGAGATGTATATTTGGGGTCAATTGATTTTGAATCATTTGGAAAATACGAATCAAGTTTTTTAGGCACAACGACCAAATCTCCTTTTACTTGAAAAAGAGAAAGAGCTGAACAATTACTAGACTTGATATATAGTGATGTATGTGGACCCATGTCAATTGCTGCTAGAAGAGGTTTCTCTTATCTCATCACATTTACTAACAACTATTTCAGAAATGGCCATGTATACTTTATGAGATTCAAGTATGAAGCACTTGAAAATTTCAAAGAATTCAAGCTTGAAGTAGAGAAACAATTAGGTAAATATATTTTCATAGTAAGATTTGATCAAGGTAGAGATATCTTAAAGATGAAATTTTAGATTATCTAAAAAAGAATGAAATTCTCTTGTAGTGGATTATACACCGCAACATAACAATGTATCTAAACGATGAACCGTACATTATTAGATATGGTGTGATCAATGATGAGTCACGAAAGACCTCCCAAAATTGTTTTACGGTCATGCACTAATTACAATGCGTTGCACACTAAATCATATCCTATCTTTTTCGGTTGACAAAACTCCATACGAGTTATGGAAAGGTAAAAGGCCCGATTTATCTCATATGAAAGTTTGGGAGAACTGAATCCGATAAGATTGAGTCTAAATTCGATGAATATATATTTGTGGGATATCCAAGAGGGTTTTGGATATCAATTCTATAATCCCATTGAGAGAAATTTGCATCTCGAGACATACCGTCTTTCTAGAGAAAGAGTTCATTCTAGGAGAGGACAGTGTGAGCAAAATAGAACTTGAAAAAGTTCAAGAGTTCATGAATATAGTTGACCAAGAAGATGAACATGAGTCCGACACTTTCTGAGGGACAAGTTCTTGATTAGGAAGTAGAGGTTCTCGAGGACACGTCAGCTCCGCATAATTCTAGTAGGATCATTTGACATCGTAGAAAGTACGTATCCACGATTACTTATCAAGCATTATTAATCGAGGATGATGAACATACTAGTTATGCAATAACAAAGTCAAGTGTTGACTCAAAAAGACGGCAAAAGGTCAAGTAATCTGAGATGAACTCGATGTATGTGAACAAGGTTTAGACCTTGATTGGCCAGCCTAATGGGATAAAACCCATAGGTTGTAAATGAGTTCTCAAAAATAGGTCGACATGAATGGAAACATCCATACATACATACAATGCAACGCTAGTAGCAAAATGTTATAAACAAAGATAAAAAGGTGACTTTTATGAAACCGTTTAGGCTATAGCCATGCTAAAATCCATTCGCATTTTGCTTGCAATAGCTGCATACTATTACTATAAGCTATGACAAATAGATGTTGAAGATTTTGAATTCAAAAATGCGTTTAAGGTATGCAATTTCTATCAATCCATAGATAGATTGAAGCAAGCCTCTTGAGCTAGAATCTTCGATTTGATGCGAAAATCAATTTTTTTTTTAATTTTATTAAAAAATGAAGACGATCTATGTGTTTACAAGAAGATAGTGGAAGCGTTATCATATTCCTGATATTATATGTAGAAACTTTATTAATACAAAACGACATCCCTATGTTTCAATCGAAATTGTGGTTGTCAAATAATATCTCCCTGAAAGATATGGGAGAAATAACTTGATCTATAAAGATAGATCTAAAAGATTATTTAAATCATCCCAATTTACATAGAGAAAATATTGAGAAGATTTTATATAGAGAAAATGAACAGAAAGTTCATGGATATACCAATGCTAACTTCTAGTCAAACTAGAATGATATCAAATCTATTGGTTTACTCTTAAGAAATGTGTTTGAAAGGTTCCAAACAGGAAACAATTGTTGATTCAATAGTAGAAGCCTTATACATCATTACTTCATAAGCAACAAAAGTTATGGTCTGGATCAGAAAGTTCATCAATGAACTTGGAGTAGTTCCTAACATTATTGATCACGTGCTTACATATTGTGATAACAATGTAGTCATCGCGCAAGCGAAGGAAGTAACGTCTCATCCATGATTCAAACATGTGTTAAAACGGTATTATCTCATTGGAAAGATAATATCATAAGTAGACTCTTATGATATTAGATACATAAGTGATTGGATCTATTGCAAGTAGGAGTTTGTAAGTGTTACGCCCTAAGTCCAATCAACTTTGGATATAAACACTTTAATAAATAACGGATGCATTTCATTTATGTGCCATCTATTATTTAATTTAATTAATATTCTAATAAATTAAATAATAGGATCCAAGATTCAAGTCTTGGTAATATGTTAATTACAAGGAGTTATGATTGTGAGATACAAATTACATATGAATGAATCCTAAGTTATCTATGGTCGTAAGTAATAACGAAATACGGATATCGTTATTACGGATAGACCATCACGTGTGACATTTCTTACTTGTGAAGTAAGTAATTGATCTCACAAGTTAAAGTTTGGTGACACTTAAATGAACACGTGAATTTTTTGTTATAGAACAAAATATTGGAGACTCGCTGGGGAGATTCCATATGGATGATTATCAGAGTGTTAGTGGTTAATCTCTAGCGTTTGGGTAAACTGAGAGCAGAATTGCAATTGGAATTAAGAGAAACGGGAAAGCTATTTTCAGGAATATCAGAATAGTTAAGGTTAGAATGGACTTGTTGATCAGGCTGATTGGGCTGTTGAAACACATACAGTCCACCTTCAAGTTTGCCCACTCCAATCATCCTCCATGTTAAAAGATCCTGGACAACACAATATTGATGTAAAAATATCAGGAAACAATTATGTTTGAGAGTCAATTTGCTGACTGAAATCAAATTAAACTTGAAACAAGGTACCACCAACACTCCAGTTAAAACTAAGGCATCAGATAACTTGACATTCCCAACATGTGTGGCTTCAATAGTATCACCATTAGGCAGTTTAACGTCAGCTTTAATCTTATGAGACACAAAGGTTTAAGTGCAAAGTAGAACATACCATATGTTCAGAAGCACCAGTATCCATAATCCACTTAGCTGCACCAGTTTTAGTGTTAGGATAAGAACAATTACCTGAGAAGGCAAAAGCATCAGGTACAAAATAGCTATTAGTAGGTGCATCTTGAGCCTGTAACTGTATTTGTGTTCGAGAACCACTGGTTATCTGTTCTTTCGGTTGAGGCACCAACATTGCAAGGACCTGCTTACACTGATATGGAGTAATGGTGAGATTTGAAAGAGACTCTATAACACCAATTTGATTACCATTAGCAGATGATTGTCCCACAACATTTTCCATTGCAGGTCTGCTTCTAGCAAATCGATGTCCAGGGGGATATCCTACTATTTTGAAACACTTTGCCTTGATGTGTCCAGGTAATCCACAGAAGCTACATATAGGCCTATCCTTTCTTTGATTTTGAATGAATCTAATGTTTCTCTGGCTTCCATTAGATCTTTGCGCTACATTATTTGCAAAGGCAAATACCGTGAAATTCTGTTGCCTCTTTGTGACAACCTCATTTTGTCTTTCATCTTGCAAAATCAGTGCAAAAACTTTATTAAGAGAAGGTAGAGGATCCATCAGCAGAATTTGACCTCTTACTCCAGAATAATGTTCGTTCAATCCCATTAGGAATTGCATAACTTGATCTTCCTGTTTGTAATTAAATCCAGTAATGTCTGGTCTATAATTGTCAAGTTCTTCCCATAATCCTTTGAATTGATTGAAGTAGGAGTTAAATGAATTGTTCTCCTGGGAAATAGTAGAGATCTGCTTCTTCAATTCATAGATCTAGGACCATTGCCTTTATTAGCAACAACAAATCTTGACAAAAATATATGATGGAGCATCAACAAATCTTGACAAAAATATATGATGGAGGAAAGCAAGGAATCATTGAAAACAAATTGATCAAGATGATTGATGATTATGATGATGTGCTTAATTTTAGGAATTGTTATTTATCTTTACATATTTAGTTTATTGAGTTGTACTATATATTGATGTTTTCTCAATGAATAAAACTACAACTCCCATTTATATCATCTCTAGAATTTCTTCTTGGTATCAGAGCAGGTTGCAAGCTTTCGCTTCCAGCGAGCGGCCTAGTGCTGCTCGTCCAGCCAACTTTTTCATTTTCCTTTTCTTCTAGTTTTTTTTTCTTTCTAAAATGCTTGTCCATCAATTTTCTTCTCCTTGTCATCATGGTTTCACTTTCTGCACATAACAATTTGATTCTCACTCCTCTCAAGTTATCTTCCACCATATATTTATCATTCAAGATCCAGACAATACAAATCAATATCCTACCCGCACCAAATTCAAACAACACAGCAACAACAAAAATTCATACAAAAAATCAACGTATGAATCCATTCTCTGAACAAACTTTCAGAGACACAACCCATGCAATATGGGATACACAAGATTCGCAAAAAAAAAAGGCGAATTCACACCACCACAACATGTGACATATCTTCACAAGGATGAAGATTTTTAAAAAAATGGTGATTTTTTTTTTCACGACATTAGTATCCAAAACAGCTTTCTTTCATTTTTGCAACAAACTTTGCCTCCAACCCCGACAAAGTTTGAGGGAGGGTATTAACAGTAACAAATCTTGACAAAAATATATGATGGAGCATTAACAAATCTTGACAAAGATATATGATAGAGGAAAGCAAGGAATCATTGAAAACAAATTGATCAAGATGATTGATGATTATGATGATGTGCTTAATTTTAGGAATTGTTATTTATCTTTACATATTTAGTTTATTGAGTTGTACTATATATTGATGTTTTCTCAATGAATAAAACTACAACTCCCATTTATATCATCTCTAGAATTTCTTCTGCCTTGACTGTAACGATCCTTCAGTTCGATCCATATATCTCTGGCTGAATCCCTGTGCATCATACTCGGATAGAGCTCCTTTTGGATGGAATTGATAATCCACGAAGAAACCACGTGGTTGCATCTTCTCCAGACGCTGTACATCTAATCATTAGGCATTGGTTCGACTATTGATCCATCTATGAAACCTTCCTTATTCTTCACACTGAGAGCCATAATAACAGCACGACTCCAAGTCGCGTAATTGTCCTCTGCAAGCACAACGGATATGAGTTGTATCCCTGTATTATCACCATAATGGAGATAGTATGGACTGCTTGGATCTGTAACCAAGCGGCTGGTAGCTGAATTTGTTTCTTCTCCGACTAGATCTCCAACAAAGGAGCCTCGTGATGCCATCGCAACGATCTTCAGTGCTTTGATACCATGTGAAATACTGAGCAAAATCGAATTGGAGAAGAAGAAGTTTTGGAGGGAAAAGTTGTTATCCCAATTTTCTCAATTGAATCCGGTAGAAACTGTACAAATATATACAAATGAAAAGGAATGGAAATGACTAAACTAGCCCTTTACAAATCTACAAATTACAAATTGTTCAATAATTATATATCATATTATTTTTATGTATCTCTACTTATTCAATAAATAAATTTCAGAATAAACCTCCAAATTTGCAAAATTATTTTGATATAGGGGTTTTCTATTCATCAACTCCACCATTAGCTTCATTGAAGAAAACAATGCAGGCAATGCTGCAATAGAACTAATTGCAGGCCTTACACTGAAGACAAATGTATTATAAGATTTAGCTGATGCATTGACAATACCATGTCCCCTTTTCTTCATTTTCAAATGAAAGTTTGCATTTTGTTTTATACAGATCCTAAGAGACAGCAAGTGGTCTAAGGAGAATGTTGTGATCGTGTGCCTGGAGATATCATCAGCATCAAGTTGGGAGATATTCTCCGAGCTGATGTTCATCTTCTTCAATTATTGTGAAAATAGATTCTTTTGTTGGAAGATTCTTGATTTTGACAGTGAGTTTTACTCCTAAGGATCTCGATCGGGAGTGATAATTGATCAGGATTCTTTAGTTTATTAAGTAGAATCTTGATTAATTAACGAATGAAATTTGAGAAGAAAAGTGAATTATTCAGTACTAAGGATGAAGGGTGTTGTAACGTAATATGGAACTACTGTTGACTCATACATAGATGTGTCGTTTTATGCCGGTCTCGAGGCTTCAAAGGTTCGTCTTACCTTTGCACTTTCTCTCTACAATTTTATTTTCGTTTTAATATCTTTGTTTGTTAGATTAGTACTACTTCTACGGGTGTTTTATTAAATTTTTTTCTCCTCTTTTTTATTTTTTTTCATGAGAAGCTGTAGAAGAGATTTTGAGAAAGATGTTCACCTTGTCGACATAACTCATTCAATCCGCTACTTCCAAAAGGTATTTTTAACATTATTTACCTTCATCGTAAACTTTATTCTCATAAAAATATTGTCTATATTATGTTGGGACATAATGAATATACCTCAGTTTTACCTATGACTTTTCTAATTTGTACTATACTTATATAACTGAATAATATTATTTATTATTATAATGATGGAATATCATTGATGTGGCAATTTAAGTGGAATAATAAAATTTCACAATTCAATTTTCATGAAAGAGAGACGGGATTGAACCGTCCTATTCCATTATTCCGCCTAAGTTGCCACATCATCGATTTTCCATCATTATAATGATAAATAACATTACTCAATATAATTGATGTGGTTAGGTGTTCACTGCCATTGGTAACTATATATGACATTTAGTTTCCTCATTTTGCTTTTCTATTTCAGGAGTGACGGCTACCTTCTATTGTAATATGGTTTTATTGAGGTGATTGAAAAAGCTCCAACTAATCTTTAATCATCAAAATACAATTGAAAGCTGGACATGGAGATAATATATATGCTCTAAATGAGAAGTAAGCCCCTCTTTGATACAAATTAAAATTCAGATTGTAATCTAAGTCAAAGTCAACAACTAATTTTAACTACACATTTTATGGGATCCACAACTTTTCAACCACAGATCACATCAACTTTTATCACAATTTATTAAAAATTTGATTTTAATTCCTACCAAATAGTGGATAAATATAGTAGGTGTCCCCAACTATTTGAGGATGAAGGTATTACTGTTGTGGAAGATACAGAGCATAGAACACCGAAGAAAACATATAGTAGTCATATGGGGTTTGAATGTAGGTAGAATCAACAGTTTGAAGGTAATGGAGCTTACACTGATGTTAATCAAAGTGAGATTGTTTATTAATATTTAATTAAATAATATTAAAAATTATTCAATATATATATAAATGAACTAAAACGTAAATACTAAAAAAATACACAATACAATCTACTCTGTAATTGTGAACTTAGACAATTGTATTTTACGGGGTCTCATGTTTTGAAAACGTTGCAATATTGCCTCATTCTCAATTTTTCCAAAAAATCTCTCTCCATATAAACAACCAAATTGTCATTCAACCAGCCATCTCTCATTTTATTGTGCAAGTCACTTTTGATTAAATTCATAGTAGAGAATATTCTTTCAACACTTGCAGTTACCACATGTAATTTCAAAACCAAGGTAATCAGTCTATATACCAATGGAGAATAAGAAATGCTATTAAGGTTAAAGAAAACTTCATCCATTCTCACAAGCATAAGAAACTTGTCAAGTTGAGGTTGAAGTAATAAAATATTTTCATTATTGAAGTCGAAATGATAGACCTAAGCAAGACTTAGCAATTTATCCCTATCAAAAGCTGCAAAGGAATCTTTTAGATTTAAACATAAAATGCAAGTTAGGAGCTCAGTAGTTGTCTCTAAAAAAAAATATAATTCAACTCTTGCAAGATTGAGTCTATCACATGACAATACAAATCAACATAAAAGCAATGATAATAAGTCACGTGTTGAGCTCCATGCCTAGGTCGACCTTTCAATACTACAATATGCTTCATATTGGGCACTAAAATATGTCTACCAAAACTCAATCACCCTACTCAACAAATTATTCCAACCATTGTTTCTCATATCCTGCAATGCACACTTACACAAATTCAATAACCTCAAAGCATTTTGAATATCCTAATCCTTTTTCTGTAAGGCTTGCGAAAAGGTTGTCTATAATTGCAAGAATTTCAAAACATAAAGTGGAGACTGAACACAAACTTAAAATCTTGCATAGTGCTCATCTGTCTTGTGGCTATTGATCTCTGATATGAATTTATGCCATCTTTTGATATATCCTCGAGAACATATATGATAGCATTAAACATATTAATAACACGAGTAATTGTCAGTAGGTGTGAGCCCCATCTAATATCACCTGGATGTGCTAAACTCATTTCTTGAAACTTACCACTCCCAGTACAAAGTTCCCCAATATTAAGTTTTTCTAGAATATCATAATGATAACTTGCTCGAAGAGCATTTACACGCTTACATGATGCACCAACCAAATTCACAGTAATTTCAAGCATGTTAAATAAATCATCAAGCATATCATTCCTACGTGCTACAGAAACAATTGCCAACTGAAGTTGGTGAGCCAAGCAAATGACATACATAGCATATGGGTTCTCTCTTAAAATTAAAGCTTTCAAGCCATTGAACTCATTGACATATTGCTTGCTCTATCATAACCTTGACCTCTCAGGCTAGATATGCTCAACCCATGTGTAGAAAACATTACATCAATGGCATTTTTCAGTGATTTAGAACAAGTATCAATGACATGGGAATTGCCCAAAAAAATGTTCCTTTATGTGCCCACTTTTGTCAACAAACCTCAAAACAACTGCCATTTGTTCTTTTACAGAATTATCATGAGCTTCATCAACCAAAATTGAAAACAATCACCCGATCTCATTGATAATAGCCCTTGTTGTCTCTATGGCATAACAATTAACCAAGTCCTTCAATATTTGGTGAAGTCATTTGGTCATTTACAGGAGCATTACTGAATAATACTTGTTTAACTTTCTCACAACGTGCTGCATACTAGTCTAGTAGCTAAATTAGATTTCCATTATTAAGAGGCTCTTTGGATTCATCATGACCACGAAATGTCAATCCTTGCATCAAGAGGAATCTAGCACAATCCAACAGCGCAGTCAACCTCGTCCTATAACTTTTTTGTTGATTACTACGTTGGCTAGAAATAACGTAGGAGATACTTTGGTTTTGATTTGTCAAGTCAATAAATTTGCGACTTGATTATGAGCACTATTAAAGAGATCGACATGATCTTTCTATGTCTTTTTGTGTATCCAATTCCTAAAATCGGTCTTAGTGAATATTGTTCACCCCCTTGACCCCTCTCTATCTTGTTTGAACAAATAGCAATACAAATAATATGCTGCATCCTTTTCTACATTGTACTCCAACCAATCAAATTCAGTGAACCATAATCTACAATTGCAAAATGCCCTAATTTATTTTTGATTAAAAAAGTAGAGTACACATTGTTGAATTGAGGTCATAATTCCTAAATCACGACTCAATAACTCATTAATGATAAATTAAAATTCATAATTCAAACAATAGTGTAACATAAATTATTTACCCCAAATTACAAATTCACAAATCAGTGAAATAACAATTCTCATTTCAAATTTGCAATGTCAATTCGTCAAATTAATTCATTATTCATACAACATAAATTATGATTTTAGCCCGTAAGGATAGTTATAACTCATAAATACAAAACAACACCAAAACCCAATAAAAATAAAAATCAGAAAACTGAATACTCACGGGGTGACGGGCGATCGGTCGGCACTCAACAGGCTACAGCTGGTCTGTGGACCTTCCGGCTTCCAGCATTGGCACAACTGGCTGGACTGGTGGTGGTGGAGTCACCAGCTCTGGGACGAAGGAAGACACAGCGGCGAAAATGGGGATGGAATCGTGGAAAATGGAAATGGTTTGTAAATTGGACGGGCTCACACCTATATATAATTAAACATTGGATTGGGCCTAGTTAATTTAAAAGCAGATGCCCAACTAAAATAAATTATACATTCAGCCTTACCCAGGCAAAAGACCCAATTACAAAAAAAGAAAAGGAAGTTTCAGCCTAACCCAGGCAAAAAGTCCAATTACAAAACCCAAAAAAAGGAAGTTAAAGGCTTTAAGCCCAACCTAGGCAAAAGGCCAATTTAAAAAAACAAAAGAGAAGGAAGAGGCCAAATCTAAACCCGTGCTCAAGAGATAGCTATCCATACACTGATAAGGAATATATGGATTCACATTTACCAATGGTGAAGCCAAACCCTAGCCTGCATGCCGGTCTCCTTCCGCCCCCTCATCGGGTGCTGGGTACGCTGCCGATGTTAATTATCCTGAGTCGACGATGTATTTTGTAGATAAGGGGAAAATAGTGGTTGTGTATATAGACTAGGCCTTCAGTTATTTTAATCACTCAATTGGCTTTGGGTTTTGGTTTGAAGAAGCAGATAACATTGTAAAAAATGCAACCAGAATCCGGTATAGGAGTTATTTTCTACCTTGCACTTTTATTATGATCTTTGTCAAGTTTTTTAGTTTACAAGTCCATTTTTTTCTTCTAAATAAATTGCTATGAGAATTCAAATCTGATTCACTATTTTTTTTAAGTTTCATTACCACCCTCAATTTAAATTAGTAAATTAGTAACTCTTTATATCACGGTATAGTAAATCATATCCTGTTTCTATTGAAAGTCTTAATCCCAGTTTTTGTCTTCCAATTGAGAAAACTAACGTATATTATCCAACTCCACATGTACTTTTTGCTTTGTATCATACATATAACTTATCTCTTCAATTTTTTTCGCAAATAGAACACAAGGGAAACAATATTACAATCATTGCATTCTCAAAAATGATTCACTATTGTTGAAGTTGGCCGTTTAAGTAACACTTTTGTTGTCATTTAACAAATATTTTTTGGTTACCATTTAGTCACATATTTTTGGTTTATGTCTAACTCGTGTAATGATGTAAAGTTAGGCTAGTTTAGATCTACTACAAGTTAGTGCATTTTCAAGTATGGCTTAGTGGTAGTAGGTAGAATGGTTGGTGATTAAAAAAATGTTTTTTGAATTGTATCAAATCATGGCTATATATTCAGCCGGGCAAAACCATTGAAATTAGAATGCAATTCCTCTATTTTTTTTTCTCTCCTCTTGTTTGTTTAATATCGTTCAGTGGTATCAGAGCTGATTTGGATCTTAGAAGGGGCTGTAAAGGGCTGAAGAAGTGTACAACCGATAAGAAGTGAACAAACCGGTAAACTTTTATAAAAATCGATAAGTTTGAAGAAATCGGTAAGAACTTCCAAATTCGGTAAGCAGTGTATCAAACTGTAAGTAATATTCAATCGGTAAGTGATGAAGAATTGAAGAAACTGGTAAGCACTACAAATTCGGTAAAAACTTTACTAACTGGTAAGATTTGCACAATTCGGTAAGTTCTATCAAAACCAGTAAGAAGCTTCCTATACCGGTAAGAAATTTACCAGCAGCTCTGAGAGAAAACCTTTCATCAAATCAGGAAGAAGATGACTTCAGGCAATTTCTCAGTACCCTTACCTTCAATATTTACAGGTGTGAATTATGATTTTTGGGCTGTGAAGATGAAGGCTTATTTGAAAGCCTATGACCTGTGGGACAAATTGCAAGAGGAGTTTAGGGGGAATGCAAGGACAAGGCAAACGCAAGTTCTCAATCTTAGAAGGGAGTATAAGATACTGAAGATTAAGAAGGTTGAATCTGTTAAAGACTTCTCAGATAGGTTGATAAAAGTGGGGAACAAAATAAGGTTGTTAGGGGATGAACTACCTGATTTGCGTGTGGTAGAAAAGGTTCTTATCAGTTTGCCTGAGAAATTTGAGGCAAAAATCTCTTCACTTGAAGATTCCAGAGATATGTCTGCCATTACCTTATCTGAGCTCATAAATGCTTTGCAAGCAACTGAGTAAATGAGGTTGTTTAGACAGGAAAAACAGGTTGAAGGAGCCTTGTTTGCCAAAGAAAACTATAAAGCTCAAACAAGCTTTGGTTTAAAGAAGCAACAACTTGAAAAGAAGAAAGGAAAAATTAGCAGAACATCAGGCAAAAATGAAGTTTATCCACCCTATCCTTATTGTAAAAAAATCGGCCATTCTCCCAAATGGTGTTGGTAGAGGCTAGGAGTTCAATGTAGAGCATGTAAACAGTTTGGACATGTTCAAAAAGTGTGTAAAAACTAGAAGGAGAAGCAGGATTCACAGCAGGCTTAGGTGGCAGAAATTCATCAGCAAGAGGAGCATTTGTTCACAGCAATGAATGAAAGGGCTTGCAGTAGTGATAAAATATGGCTATTGGATAGTGGATGTACTCACCATATGATCTCCAATTCCAGTATTTTTGTAAAGCTAGATGAAGGCTACAGATCAAAAGTTAAAGTGGGGGAATGGAGAGTTTGTAGATGTGAAGGGAGTTGGTGAATTTCAGTTCAGACCTTGACAAGTAGCAAGTATATTTTTGATGTTTTATATGTTCCAAATATCGATCAAAACTTGATAAGTGTTGGTTAATTGATTGAAAAAGATTATACTCTAGTATTCAAAGATGAGATACACTATATTGATTCAAAAAATCAAGAAGTGATGACCATTGCCATGAGAATAGAAGCTTTCCTTTAGAATGGAAAACTGTAGGTGATCAGGTACTTGCAAGCACTGTCATTGAATTTTCACTATGGCATAAAAGATTTGGACATACTAACTACACATCACTTAAACAATTACATGATTTGGAGTTGGTTGAAAACTTGACTGAAATCAGTAAAGATGATGGATGTGTATGTGAAATCTATCAATTGGGAAAGCAAACTAGGTAGCCATTTTCTAAAAATCAGTCTAGAAGAACTTCAAACAAGTTGCAGCTTATCCATTCTGATGTATGTGGTCTAATGAGAACCCCTACTTTAAATGGAAGTAAGTATTTTGTGATTTTTATTGATGACTTAACAAGGATGTGCTGGGTTTTTTTTTGAGACAGAAGTCTGAAGTTGCTGGTGTATTTCAAAGGTTTAAGAACTTAGTTGAAAATGAGAGCAACTGCAGAATAAAGGCTATAAGATCAGACAATGTGATGAGAACCATGTAGCAATAGTAGCTACGCAACCCAGCAACGATATTGAAATCAATCGAAGAAAGTCCAAATCTAGGTTGTAGAAGATATAATTGTGACCCGTGCCTCTCGAACCAAGAACCTAAGGTATATTAAACCTTAGACATGTTGATTACCCGAAACAAAAACCATGATTTACGAACGCCACAAAGGGTGCCTAATCCTTTGATAAGTTCTAAGGTTGAACGTCACAAATATAATAATATATTTGATAAGTTCGAATGTTCATGAAGAACAAGAAGAGAGAAAATCTCAATATTTCATTTTGTCAAAAATGTTAAGTTTACAATGAAGAAATAAATCCTATTTATACTAAAACTATGAAAAACCCTAAAAAGTATGAATTAGAGCCCAATAGATGCTAAAAGATACTAAAATTATGGAATCCTAGTGAAATAAGGTCACTCGCAATATTTGGATATATTCTGCCCGAAATTGGTCGGGTCAGTAAGACGTGCCCACGCCTTAAGTAAAGTTCGCTTCAGCATAGTGCACTTTCTCTTTTCTCTTTCGGCCCTCAATCCCAACATGAAACTTGTCCATTGGCTTGTTGGCTTCGACATTTTGGACTCCAAAGCTCGATTGCATGAATGCCTATCCCGGGGCACATCATCCCCTCTCTCTTCGAAAAGATTCGTCCTCAAATCTATACCTTCAATGCTCAGATTATAGCCCTTGTCTCCAATTAATGCTAGAACATGAAATGGCCCATCACCTCTAAGATGTAATTTGGACCTCTTTTGAACTCGAACCCGCATTTTCTGTAAGAACACCCAATACCCATCACAAAGATCAAAATGTGCTCATTCCAAGGACTTCCTTCTGCAAGTGTGAGATGGCCCAGAGATAACCTCCATTGGTGAGTAACTGTGCTTCCTCCATCTCTCATTCTGCCTAGGTGTTTGTAACAATTGCACTGTAATTAGATTCAGCTCTCCCATCATATCTCCTTGGTAGTACAATTCACTACATATGAACTCTTCCCATGGTAGCTTCTTTACCTCTTCAGGGATCATAGTCAACCTTCGGTAATACAGTCAAACGATAGTAGGCAATAAGTTTGCCTTCATGGATCAAGCCTCCACAATCCTGCAAAACAGAAGGAGCAAAACTAGGGAGAGAATTGTTAGTTCTCACTGAAGCTCTATCTCCCTCATTCTCATTTTTAATCAAGCTCACTTCTGACTTTTCTTCTCTCTGAAGAACCACTTTCTTTTACCTCTTGTGGCCACTTTTCATTTCTTGCCACCTCTCCACTCTCATTTGTGTTTTCTACCTCTTTTCTCTCATGTAGCTTCTCTCTCTTTTTTATCACACTCAGCTACCTCACTCTTTTCTCTTTTTCTCCTCTCTACCTCTCTTCTCACTTTAAGTTGATCATCATAAGCCCATTGTGTTGCCAAGCCAGCTAAAGTGATTTTCATCCCATCTCGAAGAAAGCTATACCTGTTCCTCACCACATCATACACAACTTTCTTCTCACGCCTCCAAAGTCTCCCAAACAAGATATGGAATGACCTCAAGGGAACTACATCACACCACACCTCATTGCTATATCTCCCAAGGGTGAATTTTATTAGAACCTGCTTGGTCACATCTACCTTCCCACACCCCTTCAACCAAGTCATTCTATAAGGACTAGGATGTTGTTGTACAGGTAACCCCAATTCTTCAACCATAGTGATGCTGGCCAAGTTTGATATGTAGTCCCTATCAATAGCTAGACTGCATACCTTACTACCCACATAACACCAAGTTTGGAAAATATATCCCCAATCACCATCCGTCCCCTTTATATAGATTTTTCTCAAGATGTCAGGAAAGGATTTCTAAGATCAAGATGATGAATTAGACATAGATGAGCAAGAAGGAATTTGTTTTATTACTCAGGAACACAAGCGAAGAAAGAACGAATTTCTTTTTTTTTTCGGACTGTACGGATGAACAGTAATTTATTATTATTTTTTGAATTTTTTTAGACTCAAAAATCAACTACGATAACAACGAAATAGACGGAAGTTGATTTGGACTCAGATTGAGCACACAAATAACTTTTGAAATTTTTTTAGAATTTTTTTTTGGATCAAAGACTCAAAAATATTACTGGACAAAAGAACACCAAGAACAAATAACAAAGGAAAACAAAGACTCAAAGAAATAAAAATGATAGAACCTGAATCTAGAGCCCAAGCTCTGATACCAAATGATGAGAATCACATAGCAATAGTAGCTACGTAACCCAACAACGATATTGAAATCAATCCAAGATAGTCCAAATCCAAGTTGTAGACGATAGAATCCTGACCCGAGCCTCTCGAACCAAGAACCTAAGGTATATTAAACCTTAGACCCATTGATTACCCGAAACAAGAACCATGATTTGCGAACGCCACAAAGGGTGTCTAATCCTTTGATAAGTTCTAAGGTTGAACGCCACAAATATAATTGATAAGAATGTAAAATGCATAGTTTTTCCCTCTTTATTTAATGTGATCGTATGATTATTTTATGTCAGAATGTACTTATTAATCTCATATTTTGGTTTAAGTGGCAATTTGATGGATATGGCGTAACTTGGAAGAAATAAGTGGAAAATGAACAACATGAAAGAAAGTGAAAGTTCGGGGCCTAAAATGCAAATACTCAAAAGTTAGGTCAAACCTCACAATGAAGTTTCAAGAGCATTAGAGGTCAATTGGATGAAGAAAGAAGTCAAATGGATGAAGTACAATCAAAGAATTATCAAATATCAACTCTCAGGCGAAAAAGTTATGCACCGATTTTCAGCCTCATATTGAGACCCATTTTTAACATGGTAAAAGATTGAATTGGAAGATTGTGTCTATAGCAAAGTTGTATCCCTATGAGTTAGCTTTCCAACACATCTTGAATCACTTCAATCGAACATCAGAAGTGAAAGATATGACCAAAATACTGAAAGCTATTCGGCAGAAAGATTTGATACTATGCATACGCAAATGCCTGCAGGCCTTGCGTATGCACACGACCATTTTTGACTTCCTGAGGCCAAATTCAGTGTACTGTACGTACGTACAAGTTGTACTATGCATATGCATGGTTCATTCCGAGACGCAATTTTCAGTTTCCTAATCTGATTCAACTACGTATGGAAACCTATCTCTTCACGTCATATAAACCCTAATCTCGACCCATAACGTACAGAACGCCTCCCAACCTATTTTCTCTCTATTTTTCTCTTAGATTCATGAATTGTAACTAAACTTTTACACTTGGTCGAATGAAATTGAAGCCTCGGAACCACATATTGTGAGATCTAAATAGTTTTTCTTATTGTTTAATTCTTATTTTGCGTATTGAATATTCTTCTGCACTTATTTTCATGATTGTTATGTTTAATTGCTAGGAGGCCTACTAGTTTGTTATTTATTATAATCTACCACTAAGTTAAATATCAAATCCGTAATTTTTTGATTCCTTTAACTTGTGAAGCACTAGGATTTGATGATTTTTTGCGATAGAGGTTAATGAAACTTAAGAAGAATGTTTGAATAGATTGAATGCAACCGCTGGTGTTTGTGTTATCTAGTTCATCGATTTCGTTATTGTGTAAAGCTGTTATTAAATTGAATCTTGAGCGTTGGTCTAAGATTATTTAATAATTAGGGTTAATTAGAACGCTTGTTTCTAACTAACTAAAATTAAGGAGAGATAGGAAAATAATTCCAACGGTGAATATTCAAAATATGAATTGAATTATCCTTGCATCTATGATCAATTGTGGATTTTCGACGGTGGATGTGGACTTAGACCAAGGTTAGTCTTTTGATTATTTTCGTTCATTTAATTTGCATTGTTATTAATTGAGTTATTTACAATTGTTTGCATATAAAATCCCCCCAATGATTGTACGAAACATAAATACTGAATTACACACTCTTCTTGGGGTCGACCCTTACTTCCACTACTACATCAGTTTTAGATGTTAAGGTATTACTTTTGGGTGCCTATGACAGTACACACCAATAATAATATATTTGATAAGTTCGAATGTTCATGAAGAACAAGAAGAGAGAAAATCTCAATATTTCATTATGTCAAAAGTGTTAAGTTTACAATGAAGAAATAAATCCTACTTATATTAAAACTATGAATTAGAGTCCAATAGATACTAAAAGCTACTAAAATTATGGAATCCTAGTGAAATAAGGTAATTCGTAATATTTGGAAATATTCTGCCCGGAATTGGTCGGGTCAGTAAGGCGTTCCCACGGCTTAAGTAAAGTTCGCTTCAGCATTGTGCATTTTTTCTGTTTCAGTAAGGCGTGCCCACTCCTTAAGTAAAGTTCGCTTTAGCATTGTGCACTTTCTCTTTTCCCTTTCGGCCCTCAGCCCCAACATGAAACTTGTCTATCGGCTTGTTGGCTTCGGCATTTTGGACTCCAAAACTTGATCGCATGAATGCCTATCCCGGGGCACATCACAATGGAACAGAATATTGTTGTAGCCAATTTGATAAATTCTGTGAAGATATGGGGATACAACATCAACTGACTATTCCATATTCTCCCCAGCATAATGGTGTTTGTGAAATGAAGTGTTCGTGAAAGGAAGAATAGAACGGTTATGGAGATCGCTAGATGTTTGATGTTGGAGAGAAAGGTGTCTAAAGAGTTTTGGGCTGAGGCTGTAAATACTTCAGTCTATTTACTTAATAGGTTACCTACTAAATCTTTAGATAGAAAGATACCATTTGAGGCCTTGTATGGAATGAAACCAAATGTCTCTCATCTGAAGGTTTTTGGAAGCCTTTGTTACACCCATATACCTGATGTGAAGAGGGATAAATTAAGCCAAAAAGCTGAGGCTGGAGTGCTAATTGGTTACTACAGTAATGCCAAAGGCTATAGGGTATTCAATCCTCATAGCAAAAAGATAATCTCCAGCAGGGATATCAAGGTAGATGAAGAGGCTTCATGGAATTGGGAATCATCTGCAAGCAATCAACCTCAGGTTCCAAATGTTATTCCTCAGGCAGTTGAAACTGATGTCAATGAAGAAGAAAATGAATCTGATAGTGATTTATATTCAGAAAATGAAGTACTGAGGACTAGACCATTAGCTGATGTGTATGCAAGATGTAATTCAGCTCAACTAGAGCCTTCAAACTTTGCAGAAGCTAAGAATTCTAAAGAGTGGATGGCTGCAATGAAGGAGGAGCTAAATATAATTGAGAAGAATGAAACTTGGGTGTTAGTTGACATGCCAAAAGATAAGAATGTGATAGGAGTCAAATGGGTGTACAAAACTAAATTGAACTCTGATGGTTCAATCAACAGGTTGAAAGCCAGGTTGGTTGTGAAGGGATATGCTCAACAATTTGGCATTGACTTCACAGATACTTTTGGACCAGTAGCAAGATATGAAACAATCAGATTACTATTTACTATTGCTGCTCAAGGAGGTTGGAAAATTCATCATTTGGATGTTAAGTTAGCCTTCTTAAATGACTACTTAAATGAGGAGATATTTGTTGAACAACCTGATGGTTTTCTAGTAGCTGGAACAGAGGATAAGGTCTATCAGTTGATGAAGGCTTTGTATGGCTTGAAGCAGGCTCCAAGAGCCTGGTACAGCAGAATAGATGAACATTTGACCTACCTTGATTTCAGTAAAAGTGTTAATGAGCGAACACTTTATATCAAGCATTTGGAGGAAGGAGTGAATGCCATCTCTTTATATGTTGATGATCTCCTAATAACCATCAGCAGTCAAGCTTTAATTGAGCAAGTGAAAGATGAAATGAAGCAGGCATTTGAGATGACTGATCTTGGGAAAATGCAGTACTTTCTCAGCATGGAAATAAATCGGTTTCAAGAAGGAATTTTTGTCTGTCAAAAGAGATATGTCAAGGAGATGCTAAACAAGTTTAGCATGGAAAACTGTAAACCTGTGAGTACTAACTTGGTGCAAAACCTAAAGTTAATGAAGGATGATGGAGGCAGAAAGATTGATGAAAAAGATCTATAGAAGCTTGGTAGGAAGTCTTTTGTACTTAACCATACTAGACCTGACATTATCTTTGCTGCAAATCTGCTCTCCAAATTCAGACAAGAACCAAGTGAAGTGCATTTCCAAGCTGCAAAGAGAGTTCTTAGATATATCAAAGGGAATGCAGAAATGGGAATTTGGTATAGGAAGTCAGGGAATCTGAAATTGGTTGGCTATACTGATAGTGATTGGGCTGGATCCTATGATGACATGAAAAGCACTTCTAGTTATGTTTTTAATTTATGTTCAAGTATTATCTATTGGAATTCAATGAAGCAAAAAAAATTGCTCAATCAACTGTCGAGGCAGAGTATATTGCAGCTTTAGAAGCAACTAACCAAGCCATCTGGTTGAGGAAAGTTTTGGAGGATCTTAACTACAAACAAATTGATGCAACTGTGATTTATTGTGATAACCAGTCAGCTGTTGCTATGGTTAAAAATCCGGCGTTTCATGGTAGAACAAAACACATCAAGATCAAGTATCATGCAATTAGGCAAGCACAAGAACATTTTGAAGTGAAGCTGGTGCATTGCTGTTCTATTTATCAATATGCTGACATTTTTGGTTACCATTTAGTCACATGTTTTTGGTTTATGTTTAACTCATGTAATGTTGTAAAAAAGTTAGTCTAGTTTAGATCTGCTACAAGTTAGTGCATTTTCAGGTATGGCTTAGTGGTAGTAGGTAGAATCGTTAGTGATTAAAAAAATGTTTTTTGAATTGTATCAAATCATGGCTATATATTCAGCTGGGCAAAACCATTGAAATTAGAATGAAATTCCTCTGTTTTTTCTCTCATCTTGTTTGTTTAATATCCTTCAACTATGCTCTCAAGACGCTTTATAAATGCCTTTTATGGAAAAAAAATCGATATGGAAATTGTCCTCAGTAAGCCAATGTTTGGCCCCTATTAATTTTTTTAATATTTTTTTCTCTTAATTTTAACCACACATTTTTCAAATAAAATAATATTACACAATTTATAATTTACACAAAAGGGGGCCAAACACTAGCTAAATTAACTTCGTTTTACTCACCTCATTCAATAGACCTCTCTTGTCAATCATTAAGATTTAATACGATAACATTACCTTCAAAACAACACCAGTGCATTGCACGAGCAAAAAATTAGTGAGTAGAAAGATGAATAAATTTCGCTTACTCAATTGGCTAGAATTTCATGCTAACAATGTGTGATAAAATAGAGAAAAAAGAGAATAAAGTAAATAAGTCAATAGACTTGTGTGATTTATTGAAATCAAAATCTATATTTATAGGGAAAATATGACTGCAAGGGATGCAATGATAACAATAAATAAGACTCTATGGATGTAATTTTTATTCACTAACAAACAAATTATTAACAAATATATATAAAACTAATTATATCTATAGTATCCTATAATTCTGTGATTCTATGCAGTTGCACCCACTACAACAAAAAGAGTCATTCGCAACATTAAAAATGCAACATTTGTTGATAAATGTTGCTAAAAGGGTCTTTTGGCAACATTTTAGTAAGTGAATGTTGCCATTGGTTAGTATAAATGAGTTTTGGCAACGTTTTTTAGAAAAATGTTGCAATAGACCCCTTTTCGCAACGTTTGTTGAGTGTTGCGGAAGGTCTAACTTTTAGCAACGTTTGCCAAATGTTGCGAAAAGTCTCAATACGAAAAGACACTTTTCGCAACGTTTGGTACACGTTGCTAATAATATTTTTTTAATAAACATTAACGAAAGAAAAAAAATGTGCAGCCCACCTCTTCAAATCTCGTCTCCACCGCAGTCTCCACTCTCATCTCTCCCTTCTCCCACTCCCCCAGTCTCTCCGTCTCCCGGCAGCAGAATCGGCCCCGCCGTGAGTCACACCTGGCACGAAACGGACACCCTATCTCCTGATCCACGTCCGCCTTTCCTCTCTCGACTCACGGTCTCTCCTACACCACACACAGTCACACCGCAGACCCGTTTCAAGCTCCGCCCAACTCCAGTCTCCAAGTACAACTTCCAAGCTCCACTGCAGCGCTGCTCCGACGTAAAGGTAATTTATTGTATTGACTACACACTGTGCAGTTTGTGATTTGTCCAATTTCATTTTCTAAGTGCATTTTTTCCACAGTTTTTCCTCTCAAAATGAAATTTATGGGGTTATAATATTGATTGTTAAGTGTTAATCTAATGTTTTGAACTGCATTTAGGGATTGATAGTTAGGGATTGATAATTATTGTTTTAGGGATTTTGATGAGATTTGATTTAGGGATTTTGATGAGATTTGATTTAGGGATTTAGGGATTTTGGTGTCGCCTATTTCATTGAATTAGACACAGGAGTTATTTTTTGGTTTACCTGCTTTTATGGCTGGAATTGAATGTAGAATATCATGTGATTGGGTGTTCAACTTGAATAATATAAGTTAGGAGATGAAGCAAGTGTACTTATCAATTGGAGTACAAGCAGGGGCAGACCACTGTGGGGAATGTGGTTGTATGGAAGGTCTGAACATGCTGTATCTTTTTTGTGACTATTCTAGTGCAGTTCATTCACTTATTTAAGCTGAAACTTGGGTTACTTGCTAGGCTTTGAAATGGATTTTTTCCCATTTACAGGTGGTTAAATAGTATTTGTCTGTCTTTAGTTCATTTCAACGTGATAACTAATAACTCAGCTGTCTATTTTAAGTGTGCTTTATGATTTTTGTTGTAGAAAGAAAAACTTATTGACAATAACAAAATTAGAGTAGGAATGGTTTAAAAAATATATAGAATAGGAATATTCCCTCATCGGCTCTAGTTAAGACAAAGAGGTATGGATCATGGTATTATAAATTGGAAAGCAGGTAAGTCTTAGGAAAATCCAGTCCCTGATGCCCATGAAGTTGACAAGAGTTCATTTAAGCACAGATCTTCGGTCATCCCAGATGATTTCCGCTGTCCAATATCTCTTGAGTTGATGAAAGATCCTGTAATTATGTCTACTGGACAGGTTAAATTCCGGGTTGCATCTATGATGTAGTGCTTTCTTTAGTTCAGGACTATTATTCAGTTACTGTTTTCTTTTGCAGACATACGAACGGTCCTGCATTGAGAAATGGCTGAATGCAAGTCACAAGACTTGTCCTAAGACTCAGCAGACGCTATTGCATACAGCCTTAACACCGAATTATGTTTTAAAGAGTCTTATTGCTTTGTGGTGTGAGATTAATGGTGTTGAGCTACCTAAGAAATAAGGAAATTGTCGCAATTGGACGTGCTAAAAAAGGGTAGCGTGGAGGCTAGAGAAAATGCAGCAGCAACCCTTTTTAGCTTATCGGTTCTAGACGAGAACAAGGTGGCGATAGGAGCAGCTGGAGCCATCCCACCTCTGATTAATTTGCTCTGTCATGGGACTCCAAAAGGAAAGAAGGATGTGGCCACTGCTATATTTAACCTTTTAATCTATCAAGGAAACAAGGTGAGGGCTGTAAGGGCGAGAATCGTACCACCACTCATGAGATTGCTCAAGGATCCCGGAGGAGGAATGGTGGACGAAGCTCTAGCAATATTGGCTATTCTTGCTAGCCATCAAGAAGGGAAAGTAGCAATTGGGCAAGCTGAGCCAATCACCATTTTGATTGAGGTGATTAAGACAGGTTCGCCACGCAATCGGGAAAATGCTGCAGCGATATTATGGTCACTTTGCACTGGTGATTCACAATACTTGAAAGTTGCCAGTGAGCTTGGAGCAGAAGAGGCATTGAAGGAATTGTCAGAGAATGGTACCGACAGGGCCAAAAGAAAAGCCAGAAATGTTTTGGAGCTTCTCCAACGAGCTGAAGACGTTATTGGATGACATTCTGTCGGAGATGTTTCAGTTGCCATCGAGTTGATTTTGTGATATTTTTGGGACAACTTGCGCTCACAGAAGCAAATTCAGATATGAATCCAATATTTTGTAATACTTTTTGTTGGTCAACTGTGATTGCCATCTTTTTTAATAGGGTAATGATGTTAACTTTTTGAGAATACTAATGATGTTAGCATATTGTATTGAATCATATCCCGTATTTTTGTTTATTAGAATTTTATAAAATCTGATTACATACTACTATTTTGTAAGCATTTTGTTGTTTCAGTAGGTTTGTTGGAAATCAAATAAATTAATTATGCAAAATTTTTTAAAAAATTGTGAAATGACCGACGGCAACGTTTGGCAAATGTCGCGGTAGAGGTTCTACCGCAACGTTTGGCAAATGTCGCGGTAGAGGTTCTACCGCAACGTTTGGCAAACGTTGCGGTAGACCTCTACCGTAACATTTGCCAAATGTTGCCGTAGCCCTCCCACTCTACGACAACACCTGGATTTGCAACACACGTCCAAACGTTGCCGTAGGCTGTTTTTGTTGTAGTGATCACTTGTGCACCTTTAGAGTCTGACAACATAGTTCATAGTGGTATTACTTATATATATATATATATATATATATATATATATATATATATATATATCATATGTATGTAAACCTACTGAGTTGTGCTACATGTACCAAATTATTTACATAAGGGATTACCAGTGTCGATTAGGTAATCCCTTAGGTAAATAATTTGGTACAACTAGAATTTTTCAACCTATTATGTACTTTTCAATATTAGCTCGTGTATCTATGGATTACATGAGATATTTATCATAATTACCCCCAACAATTAACCAAGTTAGACATCATAGATTTAGGATCTGAAATCAATTTAAACTAAGAACTCGTGAACACAACAATGCCAACATCTCTCTTTCTTCACTCTCTTATTTTTTCTTTCTTTGTTTTCTTATTTTCACTTTCTCAATGTTCCTCTCCCCCCCTACTTCACAATGTTATTGAGATCCTGTAAGATATTGAGACAACATCAAAGAGATTATATAGATATAACATTTAACTTAACCATGGAGTTTCCATATGGTTTTAAGTGTAATGGGTAATGTGCGAAAAACAAGTTTTACTATTTAAGAAAAATAAGTTTTACTGATAGAATCTTAGCTAGGTTATTATGTGTTATATTCCTAATTGACTATCACATAGGAGTTCAATAATCTAGCAATTAATTCTTGATTGTAGATTATGATTGATTTATTTTCAAGTGGTATTCTTTCATGACTGGGTTGCACTTGATGTACGGGCATTAAGAATAAAAATTTCCAATCACCACTCTTGTATGTTTAGTCGTGACCCTCTAGATTTATATATATAGATCTATAACAACTTTGTTCCTAGTGCCAACATGATTGGGATAAATGATATGAAGGGAACTTAATAATCAAGTTTCATTAACAATAAAATTCCTCTTGTGACTTGGTCAAACCAAATTTTGACCAATCAATTTTTTTAGTTTGACTTTTGTCAATGGGTTGACATTGGGCCACTTTGACCTCATCAACTATGCGACGCATGGACTTAAATATATGCATAATTACGTCTTGTTCTTTATTTGTAGCTACCAAAGGAACGTAATCGAACTTGTATAATTCATGCTCTGACAATTGGACCCATTCTACCTTGATTGTCTGGTCCAATTATCAATCTTGCCTCAATCCTCGAAAGGCCCAAAACTATACCCCACAATATGCCATTGTTTGATCCAGGGGCGGAGGGAGGGGGGTCCCGGACCCCCCCCCCCCCAATTTTTTGACAATTTTTTTTGTATTTACCATTCTACCCTTGGTCTTTGTTTGCTTGTCTCGTAAATTGTTTGAGCTATTCGGGTGCACTCTTTAATTGGTATAAAAGCTCGGTTCGACAAAAAATAACGTATCCAAAAAATATATTTATCTCTCTTCTTTTTAACTACACATTTTTCAATAAAATAATATTATACACACACAAAACTTTTCTTTATTTATTAACTACACATTCTCCTATCAATCTATTATTCAAAAATGTATTCTCAGGCAAAAATTGGGCTCAAACATTCGTAAAAATGATTGAATCAAATATTGTGACGAACTAGAAGTTCATTGACCCCAAAAGTTTTATACTTTGGCATGATCGATTGCACCTCCAGGAGTTATAATGATGCGTTAAATAATAAACAACTCACATAAAAATCTTTTTAAGAATCAAAAGATTCTTTTACCTACAGATTATCCACGTGTAGCTTGTTCGCAAGACAGTTAGTCATTAGACCTTTGGCTACAAAGATCACTATTGAATCTACAACTTTCTTGAAAATAATTCATGGAGATATACGTGGGCCAATGCACCCACCATGTAGACCATTTCGTTATTTTATGTATAAATTGTTTCTTCTATTACATGGTCACATGTTTGCTTACTTTCCACTAAGAATGTAGTTTTTACTAGACTACTTGCTCAAATTATAAAATTACTAGCTCAATTTTCCGATTACTTAATCAAAATAATTTATCTTGTCACTGCTACTGAATTTAGATCACAAGCATTCGATAATTATTGTATGTCAATTGAGATTGTTATTGAACATTCGGTTGCGTATGTCCATACACAAAATGGTTTAGCGGAGTCATTTATTAAATGTCTACAATTTACTGCTATACCATTACTTATGAAAACAAAACTCCCAACTTCTGTTAAGAGTCATACCATATTACATACCGCATCATTGGTTCGTATCAGACAAACTGCCTATTATCAATATTCACCTTTGCAATTGGCATTTGGTCATGAATCTAATATTTCTCACCTACGGGTTTAGATTGTGTTGTCCAAATTCCATTTTCACTCCCCCCCCCCCCACAACGTACTAAAATGGGTCTCCAATGAAGACTTGAGATTTATGTGGTTTTGATTCATCATCTATTATTAGGTGTCTTGAATCTTTAACAGGGGTGAATTATCTACTGCACATTTTGCAGATTGTCATTTTGATAAAATGACTTTTCCAACTTTAGGAGGAGAAAAATCATATCCTGAAAAACAAGATAATTTTTTTTAGAATGAAACAACTCTATCTTACTTTGATCCATGCAACAATCAATGTGAGCAAGCAATTGAAAAAATCATTTATTTGCAAGCAAATTAATTACAAGATGTATTTGTTGACACAAGAAAAGTGACAAAATCATATATACCGGTATAAAATATTCAAATAAAAATTGATGTCCCTGTAGGACAATTTGTTGTAGCAAATGAATCTTAAATATGCTAGAAGCATGGTGAACAAGACAACAAGTTGGTTTAAAAGACTCTGTACCTCGAAAATGAAAAGTATAAGAGAAAAATCAACCAAAAACTGTGGAAAATGTAACATTAGAAAAGATTGACCAATCAAATATTGAAAATATGGTTCCTGAAGAATCACAAGTGTCCAAAAATAATGAGATGTCGATAAATTATATGTTATCTCATAAATTATGGGAATGAAATAATGTTGTTATAGATGATATTTTAGCTTTTAATGTGGCTCTTGATATTATGCAAAATGAGGATCTTAAACAGCAGTCTGTTAAAGACTGTCAACATAGAAATGATTGGCCAAAATAGAAAGGAGTCATACGAGCGAAGTTGAATTCCTTAGAGAAATGAGAAGTGTTTAGACTTATGAACACATGAAAATGTAATCCCTGTAAGATACAATTGAGTTTTTGTACAAAAGAGAAATGAAAATAATGAAATTATAAGATACAAAGCTTGACTCATAGCTTAATGTTTCTTAGAAAGACTAGGAATTGATTATTATGAAACATATGCTTTCGTAATGGACACCATCACATTCTTAATTAGTTTGACTATGTCAAAAAGGCTTGATATGCTCCTTATGGATGTAATAACTTCTTATTTATATGATTCACCTGATAATTACATATTTATGAAAACCCATGAAGGGTTTAAAGTGCCGAAACAAAATTTCCATGCCTGAGAACCATGTCCTCAATTAAATTATAAAGATCATTATATGGATTGAAACAATTTGGACGCATGTGGTATAATTGTCTTAGCGAATATTTGTTGAAAGAGAGTTATAAAAATGACGATATCTACCCACATGTTTTCATAAAGAAAACAAATGTTAGATTTGCAGTTGGTTTCTGTTGATGATTTAAATTTAATCAGAACTCCTGAAAAGCTTAACAAAATGCAGAGTATTTGAAAAATGAATTTAGAATAAAAGATTTGGAAAAAACCAAATTCTGTCTCAAGGTGCAGATTGATCATATTTTAGAATGATTATTTGTTCAGCAATCTACATATACAGAAAAAGTCTTAAAACACTTTTATACGGATAATGCACATGCGTTGGCATCGGTTGTTCGATCACTTGATGTGAAAAAGATCTATTTCGTCCACTTGAAGATAAAGAAAATGTTCTTGGTCTTTAAGTATCTATCTTAGTGTAATTGGAGAATTAACTTATTTTGCAAACTGCACTTGACATGACATAGTGTTTTCTGTAAATCTCCTTGCAAAATATAATTTTACACCAACTTAAAGACATTGGAATGTTATTAAACATATTTTTCATTACGTAAAGGGTATTATTGATTTGTGATTATTTTATTATCAAAAGTTGAGATCTGCTTTAGTGAGATATGCATATGTAAATTATCTCTCTGACCCATATAAAGTTAAATCATAAACAGGATATGTGTTTACATATGGAGTAACAGCTATATCATGGAGATCTATGAAGCAATCATTGACAGCAACATCCTCAAATAATTATGAAATTATTGCAATCCATGAAACAGATCGAGAATGTATATGGTTGATGGACATGACCCCATCATATTCCAGCATCATACTGATTAACTTCAATAAAAGATAGTCCAACAATTTTGTATGAAGACAATGCTTCTTGTATTGTACAACTCAAATGAGGCTATATCAAATGTGACAAGACGAATCATATTTCTCGAAGTTTCTTTCATACACATGAGCTCCAGAAGAATGGTGACATTGATGTTCAACAAATTCGCTCAAGTGACAATGTGATTGTTTATTCACAAAAGCACTGCTAACATCTATATTTAAGAAATTGGTTCACGAGATTGAAATGCGTCGACTCAAAGACTTTCAGTAATCAGCATTAGTAGGAGTAGTTATATTTTTTTTCCTTCGCTTAGGTTTTGTCCTACTGGTTTTTCGTAGCAAAGTTTCAATGAGGCTTCATTTATCTTTAATACTCCAAAATAACTGTATTCTTTTCCTTCATTTGATTTTTTTGGGTCCCATTTGATTTTTATAAAACAATGTTTTACGAGACAAATATTTTGTAATGTATCATTCAAGGGGGTATTGTAAATGACAAGTTTATTAGTGAATGACAATTATACGCTGCAGCCCTAGAAATTATTACCATTGTATCCCTAATCATTCCCTATAAATATAGGGCTTTGGTTTTCAATATAATACACATACGTCTATTGACTTTTATTCTTTCTTATCTTTTTTCTCTCTTTCATAACACATGATATGATTTATTGTTATTGCGTTACAGCTCATGTAGAATAATAGATTTCTTATCATCTTAGATATTTTCAAATTGTCTATATAGGTGAATTTAAGGTTTGATTAAATTAGTATTGTCTTTCCTCATTTTAGTTTATTAACAAATCTAGAAAATCTTTTATTATATTATTTTATAACTAATTCTCTTACCGTGTTTAATGACTATTGTTCACGTAAGAATTAATTCCTACTTTTGATAATTACTTTACCTAGAAGTAAAGTAATAATCAAGAAAGGAATTAAGCTTTGAAAACACTAATTTCCGTATGTGACCATGTAGCGAGTTCATATGAAATGAGGCTTTATTGAATCTTTTCAAAGCTAACATCTTTACTCAAGTATTTGAAGAACACAAAAATAACTTTACTGAATGTTCAATTCCGTTTATTCATCAAGCAGCTTGGCATAAAGTTAAGAATAAGGGTTCTTAATTGAAGTGGTGGTTGTGACTGAGTACAATAGGGAAGCGATGATAAAGTCAAGATCGGTGAGAATGATTCCACTTTATAGCCAAGTCAAAAGAAAAAGATACATGGAAGTTGATCTAGTTCTTTTGATTGTTCTTTTGTTAATTTTGCAAAATTAAAAAAAAAAATGTATACTATTGTATTTTTTTATCAATTAATTAGTGGATTGTTTGATCCTTAGCATGGGGCCTGTGGATGTTTCCCTTTAGGGTTTACCATGTTATATGTGATATTCGCATTTTTAATCTGTTAACTAAATTTCCTACTTAGTTAAAACTACTCAAACACAGTATTAACCTACACGTTGTAGTCAAAACTGTTAGAAATTAATTATAGTAAGTTTTGATTGCATATCATCTAGAGTTATAATAGTGAAATTAAAATTCATTTTTAATTTATGTAGGTTTTATAATTTACATTTGATATCAGAGCATGTTTACTTTTAAAAAGTGTAATCCAAGAAAAACCATAAATATGGACGGAGCATCCTTTAGATCTCCCATCCTAGAAGTGACTAATTACTCTTATTGGAAGATCAGGATGGGAGTTTATGTTCAATACGTTGATGAAAAGGCTTGGTACTCTATCATGTATGGATATAAAGTACCCTGATGCGAACCCCGTAGCAACGGTGACTACGAAACCCACAACTAGATTGATGTGGAACCCAAGAACGCCAATTAAATCCCGTTTTGGATTTGAACCCAACAAGGTGAACTTAAAAACCCAACGATAATGACGAAGCGTTGAACCCCTTGATTACACAATGAAGAACCTACGATCTGATGTTTAAACGCCACAAGATTTAGATCTTGATAAGTTCGATTGATTGTTCAATGGAAGAACAAGGGAAGCAATAGCCTCTCAATTAATAATTTGTCAAAAGTCTTAATACAATGAATGTTTTTGGTTTTTATTCCAAACCCTAGAAACTAGGTAAAAACGTGCACAATCCCATAATTAAGGTAAGAAATCGACTGAACATTGAATTCTAACAAAATAGGAAATTCGCGAAAAAGAATTAAATTGCCAATTTTTATGCCTATGCGGTCGCATAGGCCAAGCCTCCGACCCCAGTTTATCCTGGTAAATAGGCATGCGACCGCATGCCCCCGCATGATGTAACTTATGGCCTCCATCTTCAGCTGCTTGAATCAAGTTCATCCATCCCGATCTGGCCTCGACCCCAATATGAAACTTGCTCCATTCTTCGTCACGTTCGCCATATCGTCAGCTGTAGCTTGAACATGCAATGTCATCGCTTCTTGCACTCCTTTTGCTCTTGATCGAGTCATCGGTCCTTCGTCAACTATCAATGGATCTTTCCTCGAACTTGTCATCGTTCCAACGGCGCCTTGGATCATATCATCCCCTTCCTCTTCGAAAGGATTCTTCCTTGAATCTGCACCTGCATCAAACAGAGATAGATCAGCAACGTTAAATGTAGTTGAAACATTATACTTACCTGGGAGATCCAATTTGTAGGCATTATCGTTGATCCTCTCGATGACCTGGAATGGTCCATCCCCACGCGGTTGCAACTTAGACTTCCTCTGATCCGGAAATCGCTCTTTTCTGAAATGTACCCAAACCTAATTTCCTGGTTCAAATATCACGCGCCTTCTACCTTTGTTCACTTTCGTTGCTATGAGCTTACTCTTCTCTTCAATTTGCAACCTGACTTTCTCATGCAGTGACTGTACCAACTCGGCTTTCCGCTTACCATCAAAGCTACCTCGTTCATTCACAGGGAAAGGCAACAAATCCAAAGGTGTTAGTGGATTAAACCCATAAATAACTTCAAACGGTGAAAACGAAGTAGTAGAGTGTACAGCCTTATTATAAGTAAATTCAAAAAAAGGTAAACACTCATCCCAACCTTTCAAATTCTTTTTGATTATCGTATGAAGCAATTGAGTCATGGTTCTATTGACTACTTCAGTTTGCCCATCGGTTTGTGGATGACAAGTGGTAGAAAACAACAATTTAGTGCCTAACTTATTCGACAAAACACACCAAAAATGACTCAGAAACTTAACATCTCGTCCGACACTATGCTCCTAGGGACCCCATGCAAAAGTACTATCTCTCTAAAAAACAAATCTGCAATATTGGTGGCATCATCGGTCTTGTGACATGGTATAAAGTGTGCCATTTTACTAAACCTATCCACCACAACAAATATTGAATCTCGACCCCTTTTTGTCCTAGGTAAACCCAACACAAAATCCATTGAAATATCCACCCAAGGTTCACTAGGTGTAGGCAAAGGAGTATAACCCATGAGGCAAAACTTTAGACTTAGCCTATTTACAAGTTATCCATTTCCCACAAACGCGTTCTACATCACTTTTCATTTTAGACCAATAAAAATATTTTCCTAACATGTCTAAAGTCTTTTGCACCCCAAAATGACCCATCAAACCCCCACCATGTGCTTTCCTTACCAACAATTCACGTATAGAACAATTTGGAATACACAACTTAGTTTCCCTAAACAAATACCCCTCATGCTTATAAAATTTATCGTTAGCCCCCTTATTCCATGATTCATAAATGCTAGAAAAATCAAGATCACTTACATACATGCCTTTAATGTGTTCAAAGCCAAGTAAACGTGCACTTAAAGATTTTAGAAGCACATACCTTCGAGATTACGCATCTGCAACCACATTTTCCTTACCTTGTTTGTACCGGATGACGTAGGGGAATGACTCAATAAATTCCATCCACCTCGCATACCTTTTGTTCAACTTACCTTGACCCCGCAAGTGCTTCAACGACTCGTGATCAGTGTGTATCACGAACTCCTTAGGCCACAGGTAATGCTGCCAAGTCTCCAATATCCGAACAAGCGAGTACAACTCCTTGTCATACGTGGGATAGTTCAGAGTAGCCCCATTTAGGTTTTCACTGAAATATGCTATAGGCCTATGATCCTGCATCAACACTGAGCCAATACCTATTCCTGATGCATCACACTCAATCTCGAATGTTTTGTCAAAGTTAGGTAATGCCAAAATGGGTACCTCACATAATCTATCCTTGATAGTATTAAATGCATGTTCTTGTGCGTCACCCCAATGGAAACCTACGCTCTTCTTAACAATTTCAGTGAGTGGTGTAGTGATTGTGCTAAAATCCTTTACGAACCACCTATAAAAACTAGCCAATCCATGGAAACTCCTAACTTCAGTTATGCTTTTAAGTGTTAGCCAATCTTTTATAGCTTTAATCTTCTCTTCATCCACTTCTACCCCATTAGCCCCAACCACAAATCCTAGAAAGACAACCTTCTCCATGCAAAAAGTACACTTTTTAAAATTGGCATACAGTTGTTCTTTCTTTAGCACTACAAGTGCACAACTTAAATGTTCCAAATGTTCATCTAGGGTCTTGCTATAGATTAAGATGTCATTAAAATAAACCACAACAAATTTTCCTATGAAAGCACGTAAAACGTGGTTCATCAATCGCATAAAAGTGTTTGGTGCATTAGTGAGACCAAACGGCATAACCAACCACTCATACAATCCATATTTAGTTTTAAATGCCAGTTTCCATTCATCACCTTCCCGCATACAAATTTGATGTTACCTACTTTTAAGATCAATCTTACTAAAAATGCAAGCACCATGCAACTCATCAAGCATATCATCTAGCCTAGGTATAGGATGACGATACTTTACCGTTATATTATTGATAGCCCTGCAGTCCATGCACATCCTCCAAGTTCCATCATTCTTTGGCACCAGTAGGATAGGTAGAACACATGGGCTCATGCTTTCCCTTACGTAACCTTTGCTCATCAACTCCTCCACTTGCTTTTGAAGCTCCTTTGTCTCCTCGGGATTGCTTCGGTAGGCGGGGTGGTTCGGAATGATAGCCCCAGATATGAAGTCAATTTGGTGCTCAATACCTCGAATTAGTGGTAGCCCACTTGGCATGTTCTCTGTAAATACATCCTCAAACTCCTGCAACAAAGACTAAACCAAACTAGGGAGGGGTGTGTGAGATTTCTCGAAGCTGAGGAGGGACTCCTTGTATACCAACAACAACATTTATCTTTTATCACTCATAGCTTTTTTTAATTTACTCCCCCTTTCAAAGAAGTTTGCTTTTGGCTTTTCTCTCCTTTCAACTGGCTCTTTGTCTCTTCTCTCTTGTGGCACCTCTCTCCTTTTTTCCCTCTCAGCCACCTCGCCATTTTCTCTCTTACTTACTAGCTCACTGTTTTCTCTCTTCTTACGTGGCCGCTCTCTCTTTTCCCCACTCTTTGTCACCTCGCCATTTTCTCTCTTTTTTGCCGACTCTCTTGCTCTCCTCTCTTCCTCATTCTTCAATTTAACTTGGTCTTCATAAACTTGTGCCGGTGTTAATGGCGCAAGAGTAATAGACCTCCCATCCTTGACAAAGCTATACCGGTTCCTATACCCATCATGCGTAACTCTTCTATCATACTACCATGGCCTTCCCAACAAAATATGATCCGCTTGCATAAGCACTACATCACATACAACCTTGTCACTATAACTCCCAATTGAGAAATCAATCATCACCCATTTATTCACCCTAACTTCTCCACTTTCGTTCAACCACTGTAATTTATAAGGCCTAGGGTGTTTAAACAATACTAAACTCAAATTTTCAACTAAGGTTATCCTAGCTACATTTGTACAACTTCCACCATCAATGAATAAACTACATACCTTATCGTGGACGTGACATCGGGTGTGGAATATGTTTTCTCGCTGTTGCTCAGTATCATCCGCCTTGACTTGAGTATTAAGAGCTCTCAATGTGACCAACAGTTCCCCAACAACAAATTCCACTTTTCCCTCTCCATCAACCTCCTCTAATGCTGGCATATCGTCATATTCTCCTTCACTATCACTCACCACCTCTCTGTCGTCCCCGTAGAATCATTACCCTTTTGTTAGGACACTGAGAAGCAATGTGCCCCGTTCCCAAACACCGAAAACATTTTATGTCCCTACTTCTTGCCTGCTGTGACTCTATTTTGGGTACGATTTTGCTAGCACTTTCTTCCTTTCCTTTAGCTACTGCTTCACCTTCCCACCGTGACTTCCGATTTGGGTTAGAAGATGAAGTGTTCACTGGCTGCTTCGCAGTTTCCTTCCTCTTCAACTGTCTTTCCACTTTTATATCCATCAGTAACCGTCCAAACCTATCCATCCTATCACCTTGCAATCTGGTCTGGTTTCTATTCCTGCTGGAATTTGAGCTTTCCATATTTGACATTCTCTCAATTTCTGCCTCACCAATTTCACTCGTAATCACTCAATTGGCTTATACCCTCTAATAATCTCACCCTCTACCTTTTACCACTCAATGTTTTCACCAAGTGCTTCCAAAAACAACAATAAACTCACCTGATCAACTTGTGACTTCAAAAATTAGAATGTGCAGGTGAGTGTAACTCATGAGGAGTATAGAGATTTTGGAATGACAATGGGAAGAACACAAGAACAAATTGGATGACAAAATAAATGGGATGACAATGAGAAAACATCGGGGAATTGCAACTATAAATTTGACTCAAATTGGATGATAAAAACAAATGGATAATCCGAAGTTTATAGAATGTTGGTAGTAAATCAATCGAGAAAACCTAAAAAAAAAAAAACTTGTACGGATGAACAGTACCGTACGTAAACAGTAATTTTTTTTCACGGATGAACAGTACCCTTTTTTTTACACAAGATTATACTACCAACAAGAAATTTATGGATCTAGGAAGTGGAAATGAAGAACGACTCAAGAATACAAAGAATCTACGAAAATGATAAAAATTTACTGACCCAATAAGAAAATAAAGGATAAAACCTGATAGAATTGGAGCCAAAGCTCTGATACCAACTGATGCGAACCCCATAGCAACAATGACTACGAAACCCACAACTAGATTGATGCGGAACCCAAGAACGCCAATTAAATCCCGTTTTGGATTTGAACCCAACAAGGTGAACTTAAAAACCCAACGATAACGACGAAGCGTTGAACCCCTTGATTACACAATGAAGAACCCACGATCCGATGTTTGAACGCCACAAGATTTAGATCTTGATAAGTTCGATTGATTGTTCAATGGAAGAACAAGGGAAGCAATATCCTCTCAATTAATAATTTGTCAAAAGTCTTAATACAATGAATGTTTTTGGTATTTATACCAAACCCTAGAAACAGGGTAAAAACATGCACAATCCCATAATTAAGGTAAGAAATCGCCTGGACATAGAATTCTAACAAAAATCGGAAATCTGCGGAAAAAGAATTAAATTGCCAATTTTTATGCCTATGCGGTCGCATAGGCCAAGCCTCCGGCCCTAGTTTTGTCCCGATAAATAGGCATGCGACCGCATGCCCATTTACACTATGTGGTCACATAGTGTAACTTCTAGCCTCCGTCTTCAGCTGCTTGAATCAAGTTCATCCATCCCGATTCCGACCTCGACCCCAATATGGAACTTGCTCCATTCTTCGTCACGGTCGCCATGTCATCAGCCGTAGCTTGAATAAGCAATGTCATCGCTTCTTGCACTCATTTTGCTCTCGATCGAGTCATCGGTCCTTCGTCAACTATTAATGGATCTTTCCCCGGACTTGTCATCGTTCCAACGGCACCTTGGATCATAGCATACCCACTGTGACTGAAAAATATGTGTGTGTGTGAGAGAGAGAGAGAGAGAGAGAGAGTAGGTGACTATAGATTTTAATAATATTAGTTGGAATTCAAAATCTTTAAATGTTATTTTTTCTTTGGTGGATTCTAACCAATTTCGTTCGACCTTTATATGCAAGGTTTCCAATGAAGCTTGGGATATACTATAAGTTGCTCATGAAGGAACATCAATTGTGTAGGCATCCTAAATTCAAGTCCTCATTTTAGAGTTCGAACAACAGATAATGAGAGAAGATGAAGAGTTCAAGGACTTTTATACTAAACTCAGTGACATTTCTAATTCGTCATATACTTTGGAGAAGAAGTATTTAGAGATCAAGATAGCGAAAAAGATTCTCAGATTACTTCCTGATCCATTTCACTTCAAAGTAACTGCCATAAAAGAAAGAAAAAGCATTGAAAATACAAAGGTTGAAGAACTGTGGGCTCACTAATGACTTATGAATTGCATTTCCATAGAAGAAAAAAAGAAAAGGGATCTGATGTTGACTTCAAAACCAAAAACGTTGAAGAGATAGAGGATAAGAAAAGTAAAACTAATGAACATATGGCCACACTCACCAAACAATCAAGAAATCTTGAAGAACAAGAAAAAAGAAACAAATTTAAAACCTCAACCACCACAGAAAAAGAAATTCTTTAACAATTCAAGGCAAAATCAACTTATGGAGAGAACTCAAAATCGTATCCAATGTCAAGAATGTAAAGGATATGGACACATGTCATTTGAATGTGCTAACACACTGAAAAATTCCCATTCTAAGAAAGTAATGAACATCGTGTGGAGTAAAGATAAGCATAGAGAATTAAACTCAGATGGGGAGGACAAAACTGACGACAATTAGGTAGCCTTGTTTACCATCAACCTACAGTCTGACTCTGACTTACTACAATTGTTGCTTTCAGGTACAAATTCACTGGTTAGAGACACAATTGGACCAAGTAGCATATGTTCAGAATGCACCATCCCGAATTAAAATTTGAAAGCTGAACAAGAAAAGAATATTACATTTCATGCAATAATGGAGTTCATTGAAGAAGAAAAAGATTTGTTTGGCACTGAAAATAAAACTCTTGGTGGTTAAGAAAAGATATGTTTGTCAAGAAGGTGGTCTACTTACTTTTGGTTATATGACTTAAAGTAAAATTGAGGTTGTTGGTACTATTGTAATTGAAGGACTCCCTATCGAAAGATATCTTATTTGTTGTTGACTTAAAAGAAAACCTGATTAGTGTAGGCCAACTTTGTGATAATGATCTTATGGTCATGTTTGCAAAAAAATCATACAAAGTTTTAAAAAATGATGGTAGTTGTGCCGTGCATGGTGACAAAGACTTGATGAGATCAATTCAGACTAGAAGTCTCAGTAGTAAAAAGTATATTTATGTGAGTATAGATGATCTTTTTGGGTATACTTAGGTAGGGTTCTTAAGGGAAAAGTCTGATGTATTTGAGAGATTCATATTTTTGTATAAAGAATTGACCACCGAGAAACATTTTGATGAGTCTAAAATTGTTAGAATTAAAAATAATCATGGATAGGAATTTAAAAATGCTAGTTTGTATTTTCCACGAGTTCTGAGACCCTGAGACCTTTAAGTAAAATGATGTGGTAGGAAGGAAGAATAAGTCCTTAGAAGAAATGTCTATGGTAATGTTGAACAGTAAAAAACTCTGTTAAATTGTGGATTGAAACTGCAAATACTACTTGCTATATCCTAAATAGTATCTTTGAGAACATGTATCTCACAAACCCCTTATTAAATTTGGAAAGGAAGGAAACCAGATCTCAAGTATTTTCAAACGTTTGGTAGCAAGTCTTATATATTAAATGACACGGAACACTTAGACAAGTTTGACCCCAAGAGTCATGATGAAGTATTCATTGGTTACTCAGAATATAGTCGAGTTTATAGAGTCTACAACATGTACACTCAAACAATTATTCAGTCCATTAATATTAAAATGGATGACACTGATGACTTCTCTTCTTATTCCAGGAACCTGGGATTCAGAACTGGGAGAATAGATTGAAGATAATCAAAATAAATCAGAAAACATGTGTTGTGGATGTTGAGCTAATTAGATAAGGTTATTTATGTAATTGTGTAGTAATTCTTTCATTCCTTACTCGTAAGTAGCTCACTGAAGTTGTATATATATATATATATATATATATATATATATATATATATATATATATATATATATATATATATATATATATATATGCCAACTGATATATCAATGTATGGAATTCTGATTTCAATAGATATTTTTCCCGCCATTTTCTCTCTTCATCTTTTCCATTTATCTGTAAATCTTCATGTTATCAGAGCAATTAATTGAAACTTTCGTGTAATGGCGGATGATTCGAGTGTTGCAGCAGATCTACAAAATTAGCGTGATCACATAAATTCACCTGGTGATTCATTAGTTGGAGAGATGGCTGCAGAAGAAATCAATTCGGCTCTCAGTCGATTAATTTCAGATCCAGCTAGTCCTTATTATCTTCACTATGGAGACAATATAGGAATATAGATCATTTCAGTTGTTCTCACTGAAGACAACTACTCGACATGGAGTCGAGAAATCATGGCTCTTAGTGTCAAAAACAAAGAATGTTTTATCGATGGTACAATTGATAAGCCTTGTAAGGAGGATCCTCTATTCAGTGCCTGGTGAAGGTGCAATCACGTGATAGGTATAGCCAAGGCAATAGCACACGTGTATATGAATTGAAGAAGCATATCGTCTCTATTTCGCAGGAGAATGGTTTAGTTAGCTCCTACTTTAACATGGTCAAAGGACTTTGGGGAGAGTTGGACAATTATAGGCCTAATATTAACAGCAATTGCTATAAGCATGAGGATCAAGTTATGCAGTTCTTGATGGGACTAGATGATCACTTTTCTGTTGTTAGAAGTCAGGTGTTGTTAATGGATCTATTGCCTTCATTAAACAAAGTATTTGCACTCATTTTGCAAGATAAAAAATAGAAGGATGTTGCTGCTAAAAAGTAGCAACACTTCGAGGCAGCTGCCCTTGCTAGTAAAGTGATGAATGGATCAAATGGAAATTAGAGGTATAACTCATACAATCCATCTCAAATAAGAGACAAACCTATGTGCAGTCATTGCGGTATGTTAGGAAATCTCAGAGGGAAGTGTTATAAACTTGTAGGTTATCCTCTAGGTCATAAACTTGCTAGAGGCAGAACACATATTGCTAGTACAGTGGCTCAAGTTCCTGTTGAAAGAAGATCTAAGGCAGTTAATCATCAGTCAAATGTACCTTTTACTCCAGATCAATGTTAACAACTCTTAGCTATGCTTGTTCCTCAATTGCAAGCACAATTATCTACTAATAGTTCGAAATCACAAGACATTTCACAGGCCTCATCAGCTATTCATGAAACTTTTGACTTTTAAGGTAATCACTTCTGTCACAATGTTAATGAAAATGGAATTAAGTGGATCATTGATACTGGAGCATCCGAGCACATGGTATGCTCCAGCAAATACTTGACCACTATCACAGCTAAGGTAAATGCATCTGTTAGGCTGCCGAATGGAGATCATGTGGCTGTAGCGAATGTTGGCACTGTGCAGTTATCTGATGATTAAGTCTTGACTGATTTATTGTAGTCACATCATTCACGTTTAATCTAATATCTGCCAGCAATTTAGTTCTTAAGTATAATTGTTTTCTGATTTTTATGCATAATGCTTGCTTTGTACAAGATCTTTTAACATGGAGGATGATTGGGGTAGGTAAACTTGAGGATGGATTATATCACTTTCAACTTCCTGAACTTCAATCCAAATTCAAGTCCAACAGCAAGTTCTCCATCAAATCTCATCAATTCATTGCACAATCTGCCAAATTTCAAAATGTTAAACCTGTTATATCATGTTGCAATCCTATTTCTAATCTACATTGTAATAAATTTGCCACTACTTCTTGTAATTCACAAAACATCAGTAATATCAAGAGTGATATAGATATATGGCATTTCCGTTTAGGTCATGTGCCTATTTCAAAATTATCTGCCTTCCATAAATATGTTCATGATATCAAGTTCAATAAATTCTTACATTGTTCCATTTGTCCATTGGTTAAACAACATAGACTTTCCTTCTCCCTCAGTGAAACGAGAGAATCTAAGGCCTTTGATATCATCACTGTGATATTTGGGGACCTTACTCCATCCCTTCTTTAAATGGATCCCAATACTTTCTCACTATAGTTGATGACTATAGTAGAGTGACATGGACATACCTAATGAGAAATAAGTGTCAAACCAAACCTATCATTCAGGCTTTTCTCTCTTTAATTCAAACACACTTTCAAAGCAATTTTCAAAGCAATATAAAAACATTGAGGTCTAACAATAGTGCTTAGTTCTCTATGACAGAATTCTTTAATTTTAAGGGCATTTCACATCAAGTCAGCTGTGTAGAAACTCCATAGCAAAACGGTGTTATTGAGAGGAAACACCAACATCTCTTAAACATTGCTAGAGCTCTCAAATTCCAAGCTAATCTACCACATAAATTCTTGGGTGATTGTATTCTAACTGCCACACACCTCATTAACAGAACTCCCACTTCTATTCTTGCTGATAAATCCTCTTATGAAATGCTCTATAACATTGCACCTTCAAACTCTCATCTCTGGGTGTTTGGGTGTTTAAGTTATGCTAGCACATTGAAAAGAAACATAACAAAATTCGATCCTAGAGCTACACCCTGTGTATTCATTGGTTACCCTTATGGTATAAAGGCTTACAAACTTTATAACCTTCATACCAATACTACTTTTCATTCCAGAGATGTTATTTTCCATGAAAACATCTTTCCATTCCATCAACCTTCTTTCCTTCGGTCCTTATCCAATTTTTCTGCCCCTTCACAGTATAATCAAACTCTATTTTCTCTTCAGTTACCTTTATATTCTGATATTTTTAATTCACTTCAGTTGCCTTCATCCCTAGCCTCTATTTCCATTGATGTTCCCATTTCATCTCCTCATAGTAACAATTCTGTAGCCCCAACTCCTTCATCTTTACTACCCATTCGAAAGTAAAAAAGGACAATCAGACCACCTTCTTATCTTCTAGATTATCACTGTAATCTAGCTTTAAAGTTGCATGCCTCTACATCAGACTCTATGGGAAAATGTCTTGTTTTAGGTAAGCAATATCCAATATCAGAACATCTTGCTCACACCCATCTATATCCTGCACATAGACACTTTGGCTCTTTCCACTGTGTTTGAGCCTCAGTCTTTTTATGAGGCATCCAAGTATCCAGATTGGTGTCATGCCATGGATTTGGAGTATAAAGCATTGGTTTCAAATCAGACCTGGGATGTTGTTAAGATCCCTGACCATAAGAAGCCCCGTAGCCTGTAAATGGGTGTATAAAGTTAAGCTTCATTCAGATAGAACTAAGGAGAGAAATAAAGCTCGCCTAGTTGTCAAAGGGTTTACTCAGCAATTAGGCTTAGACTATGAAGAAACCCTCTCCCTTGTGGCGAAATTGGTGACAGTTAAAACGTTATTGGCTGTTACAACTCAACTGCAATGGCATTTACACCAGTTAGACATTAGTAATACCTTTCTCCATGGTGAATTGAATGAGGATGATGCCTCCAGGCTATGAGCAGTAGGGGGAGAATGGAGAACGTTTAGCTTGCAAGTTAAATAAGTCCATATATGTACTTAAACAAGCCTCAAGGTAGTGGCATGCTAAGCTTACTGTATATATTTTGTCACAAGGTTTTAAACAATCAAGAGCTGATTATTCCTTGTTTAGCAAACGTAATGGCTGCTCATTCACTATGTTACTAGTTTATGTAGATGATATTATAAACAGTGGAAATGATCTACCATATATTGATCAGTTTAAGAAGGAGCCGAATGATCAATTTAAGCTAAGGGATTTGGGGATTCTCAAGTATTTTCTTGGGCTTGAAGTTGCTAGAACTGCAAAGGGCATCTCTATATGTCTGAGAAAATATGCCCTGGATGTTCTTTTAGGTACTGGTTATTTGGGGGCTAAACCAGTAGCAAATCCTCTACCACATAATCTGAAATTAAGCAAGAATGAAGGAGATAATGTATTGGATGCCAGTGAGTATAGGAGGCTGGTAGGAAGAATACTTTACTTAACCATAACTAGACCTGACCTATCATATGCTGTGCGGCTGCTAAGTCAGTTATTGCAATCACCTAAGGTACTTGAAGGGTACACCGGGACAAGGGTTGTTTTTTGAAAGCAAACCAGACTTGCATATGAAAGCATTCTGTGATGCAGATTGGGCTGCCTGCTCAGAAACTAGAAGATTAATCACCGAATATTGTATCTTTTGGAACTCCTTGATATCATGGAAATTGAAAAAGCAGCATACGGTATCAAGATCCACTGCTAAAGCAGATATAGATCAATAGCAATAGCAATAGCTGTATACGAATTAAGCTAGTTGAAGAACTTGCTAAATGATTTGGGGGTGATGCAATCCAAGGCTGCATTGCTATTCTGTGACAATCAATATGCAATTCACTTATCAAGTAATCTGGTATTCCATGAGAGGACGAAGCATATTGAGATTGATTGCCATTGGGTAAGAGACAAGGGTCAAGAGGGTGAACTAAAAATGTTATATACAGCATCACAAAATCAAGTTGCTGAACTGTTGACTAAAGCTATAGGTGGAACTAAGTTCAAATCTCTATTATGCAAGATGTGAGTATTGAATATATACTCATCATATTGAGGGGGGGTGTTGAGCTAATTAGATAAGGTTATTTATATAATTGTATAGTAATTTTTTCATTCCTTACTCGTGAGTAGCTCACTGAAGTTGTATATATATAGATGCCAACTGATATCTCAATGTATGGAATTCTAATTTGAATAGATATTTTTCCCACCATTATCTCACTTGGTTGCTGTGAAGTGAATCAATCGATATGTCAATAGCACTTAAAGTTTCACATCTTACAACATATACTAATACTAACTGGACATGAAACATGAATGATAGAAAAAGTACGACTGGAAGATGTTTCTACATGGATAACAATCTTATTCTTTGGTTGAATGAGAAATAAAACTTCATATTATTATCTGCTGGAAATGATGAGTATATTACTGCTGATAGTCACTGTACTTTACTCTGGCTAAAGTAAAAGCTCAATGACTATGGTATTGATCAGTGATGCTACCAAAAATCGTACCTGTTGACTTTCGAGCTTGACGACTGAGAATGAGCACGAACGAGGTCTTCCAGTACCTGAAAAAAATGTGTCGAGGTGTGTCCTCGTCGCCCCTCAGATGCTTAAGTCAGAGAGGGAATTTGTGAAAAGATATATGTTGAGAATGTTGTAAAAACGTACCTGAATAATCACTTAGGGTGCTATATTTATAGAGGTAGGTAGTACTTTCCTAGTAGGACTAGGTTACTCGAACTCCCTAGAGTCCTATGACATTTTGAAGTCATAACTTGATTGGTGTTGTTCCATAAATGTTTTTGAACAAGGATAGAACTCCACTGATTGAGTCCTTCGTGGGTGGACTAGGAACAGTAGGATTCAACTTCTTTATGACTGGATAAGTTCTATCTAATTGGAGAGTCCATAATGAAACAGGAGTTGTCAGATGCGAGGCTAAGGCACGATCTCGAGGATGTCCCAAGCTAACGGGCAAACATAATTTCTGAAGAGACATCCCGACGAGGTCTATGATTATGGGGTGTCATATCATGTGCTCGAGGACCATCATGACCGATGTACATTGACCGAGGAGGGAAGTTATAATTGATAGGAACATATCCTCGGGATTAATGTCCGGGTTGTGATAAATAACGGGATAATCATTGGCCCCGTGCATCCATGCCAGAGGCTTACATCCTATGAGTGAGTTTCTTGGATGAAAAACACATTCTTCTTAAGAACGAGCAGTTGAAGAAGCTAGGAAGTCACATAAATATGCATGATCAGCCTTCAGGAGGGGCATGATCGGCCTTGAGATGGACATGATCAGCTTTGAAATAGGCCTTGAGATGAGCATGACCAGCTTTGAGGACGGGCATGATCAGCCTTAAGGATAGGCATGATCAGCCTTGAGATGGGCATGATCAGCCTTGAGGATTAGGCATGATCATGCTAAGGAGTAAGCATGCTCATGCCTAGAATTAAAAATGTTTATACCAAGGATTAGGCATGCTCATGCCCAAATGTCAGCTTGCTCATGGCAAGTTAATAGGCCCCCGAGCATATAGATCTAGAGCTAGTCCCCACCCTTTTAAAATTTTTAAAGGAATGGGGGCTTGATCTCGATCATGTTAAAAATTTTAAAGGGGGTTGGTCCCGACCTTATTAAGGTAAGGAAGGAGCTCGACCACGAGATTGTTAAAGATAAGGAAGGAGCTCGACCACAACTTTGTTAAAGATAAGGAGCTCGAGCTCGAGCTCGACCATGACCTTGTTAAAGACAAGGAAGGAGCCCGACCCCGTCCTTGTTAAAGATAAGGAAGGAGCTCGACCACGACTTTGTTAAAGACAAGGAAAGAGATCGACCTTGACTTTGATTTAAAATTTTTACATACGATGCTTTATAGTCTTCGGTGTTATGTGGTCGATCATTTCACTTGGTGATTTTCAGGGATTAATTTTTCTTCAATTTATGAAACATTTGTAAGTTTGCCTATACGGAGCAATGCCTATGGTGCTTCCTGGAGGGCAAGGCTCAGAGATGGTTGCCTTGAAATAAAAAAGGTCTTTACTGTGATAGGATCCTGACTTCAACTAAACAAACTTGTCCTACATTAGCGCTAAATATGGGCACGCAGACCCGATAATCAAAAGCAAATGCGGGACATGTAAGCCCGACAAGCAAAAAAAATAAAAAGACGCATGGCATGCAAGCCCAACCAGAAAAATAAAAGACGCGGGGCAAGCAAGCCCGACCAGTAGAAAGAAAAAAAAATGCGGGGCATGCAAGCCCGACCAACTATTAAAGACTTCTAGGCAATGGTTCCTGCCGTGGGCTTGTCGTTTTCCCATCCGTCGGGAATGTTTATCATAGCTGACATATGTATTTAGGCCTTACAATTTTCTGTTGTATGCCCATGATCTTGATGATAGTCACGGTACTTGCTCTTATCTTAAGTATTAAGAGGGAACTGCATCCTTGCTGGCCATTTAAGCTCATTCATGTCCTTAACCTCCATCAGAATGTTAGATCTAGAGGTGTTCAGTCGGGTGAATGACGTCAGTTATGTCTCTTATCTCTGCTTATTCCTAGGATCTTCGGTACGGGGATTTGAATCATGTTATCTTTTGTGCTCGGGATTTTCGGTCGGATGAGGAGTTCTCCTCGGATTCAATGTCTTATCCATATTAATGTATTTTTCAGCTCGGGTGAGGAGCTCGGTCACTGAATTCGATGGAGTTTTTGGTAGAGAAATTCTAAACGCCTCACATCTTATGGCATATGTGACTGCAGAGACTGCTGCTGTGATATAGAGATCGGGTATCTGAAGTCTTTCCTTCTTGAACTTGGTCATGAAGTTACGCAGGGATTCGTTCGGGCCCTGATGGAGCTACATGAGGAAAGTCGCTGTCTTCTTGATGCGTTTGCTACTTGCAAAAAAGGCTAAGAACTTGTGGGCCAACATGGAGAATGAATTTTGGGGAAAAGCTTTGCACATCACGGGATTTGTGGCCACCTGTAGATTCAAGACATCAATATATACGTTGAGATGATTGGTCGGATCTGTAGTTCCGTCGTATTCCTTTATGCGGGGATACTTGAATCTATCTGGCAATGGATACGATAATATCTCTGGGTGAACTGGGTGTTAGGAGTGAAACATGTTGACCCCTGAGTATTCCGGGGCATACCAGCTACAATTCCTTCCTGTATGAGCTTAGCGAATTCGCCTGAGTCCATCGTGACAAATCTCGAGGTCGAGGCTGCTGAAGGTATGCCCGAGGCCCTGGATCCGACATTATCGCGAGCGTCGCGAGTGTCCCGAGCTCGAGCATGAAACCTCCAGGAGGTGCATGTGTTAGTGCCGGTTCTAGTGCTTGCATCGGATAAGGATTCTTTTCACTTAGCAATTGAGTTAGCGTGGCAACTTGTTGACGGAGTTCTTCGAACGCTCTTATGGTAATTATCCCTGGCGAGAAATTGGTATTTCTGATGATTCTTCTTCATGAGGAGGGGGATTAGCGACAAGAGGCGGGTTTGGAGCGAATGAGCTTGTCGAAGGAAGACCTGAATGCGTATTAACCATGGCTCTTGGTAGCGTTTCCCAGAGACGGTGCCAATTATGCTACCACAAATCGCACCTGTTGAGTTTCGAGCTTGACGACTGAGAATGAGCACAAATGAGGTCTTTCGGTACCTGAAACAAAGGAGTCGAGGTGTGTCCTCGTCACCCCTCCGATGCTTAAGTCAGAGAGGGAATTTGTGAAAAGATATATGTTGAGAATGGTGTAAAAACGTACCTAAATAATGACTTAGGGTGCTATATTTATAGAGGTAGGTAGTACTTTCCTAGTAGGACTAGGTTACTCGAACTCCCTAGAGTCCTATGACATTTTGAAGTCATAACTTGATCGGTGTTGTTCCATAAATGTGTTTGAACAAGGATAGAACTCTACTGATTAAGTCCTTCCTGGGTGGACTAGGAACAGTAAGATTCAACTTCTTTGTAACTGGATAAGTTCTATCTAACTGGAGAGTCCATAATGAAACAGGAGTTGTCGATGCGAGGCTAAGGCACAATCTCGAGGATGTCCCAAGCTAACGGGCAAACATAATTCCTGAGGAGACATCCCAACGAGGTCTATGATTATGGGGTGTCATATCATGTGCTCGAGGACCATCATGACCGAGGTACATTGACCGATGAGGGAAGTCATAATTGATGGGAACATATCCTCAGGATTAATGCTCGGGTTGTGACAAATAACGGGATAATCAATCAGGATTCTATTACTATGTTTTGTGATAACACTAGTGTTATAAATCTCTAAAAATCCTATTCAACATTGTAGGACCAAACACATTCACATTAGACCCCACTTTGTTAGGGACTTGGTTGAGAGGAACGTAATTGTCCTAGAACACATAGATACTGAAGGCCAGTTCTCTAATTTACCTACTAAGGGTTTAGATAATGTTAGATTTGAAACTTTGCAAAAAGTCATGGGCATATGCTTGATACATTAAATGACTTTTAATGTACTTTATTTTTTGTTGTCTGTGTTCACTTTGTTTGCATGTATTTTTGCATTTTTCTAAATGAAAAAAATAGGGATTTTTCTTGCAAATGTCACATGATGTGAATGTCTGATTGGTTTATATTTGTTGTGATGGAATTAAATTATCCATTTAGAGTGGTATGCTCATTATATGTTATGGCACATTTTAATATTTTAAGTACACCTTTAGAATATCGTAACTAGTCTAATTGTGTTCATCTACTAATTGGATTGTCATTTTTAAGGGGTATGTGTGTGTGTGTGTGTGTGTGTGTGTACGTGCGCGCTCGCTTGCTCGCTCATGCTTGACACGCATATAATTTTTACTTGTAGAGACAATCGCTGATTTGAAGTATATTTAAGATTTTGGTCACTATCAATTTAGATTAGGGTAAAGGTCACGATTGACTGGTCTAATTGTTTTATCACACACTTGCATCATAATCTAACAAATTAAAACTTAATTATGTGTAGATATCTTGTTGAAAGATTCTTGATTATCCCGATGATTTTGACCTGATTATGAAAATTGATGAATTGTGAAATTTGCCCAAAAATAAAAGGATTGCCAATTTTATCTTGGAATTTCACTATTTTTTTGTGATTGAATCATGCAGGTAAATTTTTTTTTTTCCGAATTTCAGATCAACCGTTTAAAATGGATAGTAAAATCTCACTTTCGCGAAATATAGGGATATTGATCTCCAGTTTTTAGAAATAAAATCCTCATAGAATTTGAAGGCACCGGTTTGCCTCAATTAGAATTAAATTGCACTAAATTGAATTTGAATTGAGGCAAAAAAAAAAAAAAAAGAGATTGTGAGGGACAATTATGCATAACTGTTCAAAAATAATTTCAATTAACTCCTGCATGCACGCCCTTTAATTTTAACTTCCCGTCTGCAAATTTCTCAAACTAACGAATTTTTCCCATTTTTAATCATGGGTTTAAGGGCTTATTTTCGTCATTCTCTTCAAATCTCTCACAATATTTCTCTACATTTGATTTGTTTGTTTTCTTGATTCAGTATTTTCTATAGAAAATAATGGCAAGAACAAAGACAAACAAAGGAAGAAAAGAAAAAGGTGAAACTTTAGGAAGCGTCGCCACTGTTGGAGGCACTGTTCGACGTAGTTCGTGGAATCAGCCTCAAATTATTGCTGCGCAACAACCCTTAGAGCCCATACAGTCTGGATTGGATATGTAAATACCTATTCTTCCCTATGAAGTACCTCCACAAACACCTGAGTGTTTACCTTTGGAGAAAACTACACCACCTACAATAGTATGTCCCATTGTACATTCAAATGACCATTTGACGTACCTGAGTTGCAAATTGAAGATGGGAGAGAACAAAGATGGAGATTTAGAGGGTAATGGTTCTAAAGGAGTGTAGAATTTCTGAGATTTGATTCTTGGAAATTAAGGTAAAATTTCCTCTTGTAATTTGCTGTGTTGTAAGTTGTAAATATGTGATTAAATTAGTTGCCTAGGATTAAGTTTCCTTTTGGCTAATTGTAGGAGGTGTTTTAGCTGAATTTCCTAGATTAGTGGACTAGTTTTCTGACTCCTAGTCCTCTATATATACTGTTGTACATACGTTTGGAAAGATATGAGAAAAACTTCAATTTCTCTTCTAATTCTTCATCTATTTTCTCTAAAATCTTCATAGTATTAGAGCAATTTGGAATGGCCACAGAAAAACATAGCTCCTCATCTGATGTTACCTCTAATCACGAAATAGCCACTTTCAGCGGTCTCAATCCGTCATGATGTTCGTATGTGGAAAGATGAAAGATGATTACCTCACCAGAGTTGCAGCGGCTCCTAACAAAGATGATACAAAATACAGAACTTGGAAATATGAGAACAATATGGTGATGTCATGGTTGATAAACTCCATGACAAACGAAATTGGAGAGAACTTCCTTCTATATGAAACTGCCAAAGATATATGGGATGCTGCCGGAGAAACTTATTCCAGTTCAGAGAATACGTCCAAACTATTTGAAGCTAAAAGCATCCTTCATGATCTTCGTCAAGGTGAGTCTTCAGTTACTCAATACTTTAACTCTCTCGCTCGCATGGGCGGAGATATGGGTGGGCTGGGGTGGGCTGTAGCCCACCCTTACCCAAGCCCAGCCTCTGAAAAAAAATTGGTTAAAGCCCAATTGTCCTAGCCCATTTGAAAAATTGAAAGCCCAATTTGCAACCCACCTAAAATTAAACCCAATTCCCACCCATTTACCTAAAATGCGAACCCTCTCCACTCTCTCTCATACCCTTCGTCCCTCTCTCACTCTCTGCTCCCTCTCTCTCAAACAGCGAAGCTGCGAAAGCCAAACCCTTCATCCCTCTCTGCTCTCTGACTCTCTCAAACCTGAAACGGCAAAACCCTTCGTCCATCGTCCGCCGAACGCCGTCTGTGACTGTGAGAAAGGTAATTTTTTTACCGAGGAAAAACATAAAAATCCTTTGTGTCTAAAGACCACTGTTCAGAGTGTTCTGTGGTTAGCACTTCAGGGTTGTTCCTTTAGAGGCCATGACGAATCTCAATCTGTAATGAATCGTGGCAATTTCATTGAATTGGTGGATGCATTTGGAAAAATGTATGTGGAAGTAGGAAAGGTTGTTTTGGGTAATGCTCCCAAAAATGCTACATACATGTCTCCAGACATTCAAAAAGAGGTTTTAAACATTATGGCCAATAAAGTACAACAAAGAATTCGTGACGAAGTTGGGGATGATAAGTTCATTCTTGTTGACGAAACACGTGATGAATCTTCACGAGAACAAATGGCCATTGTCTTGAGGTTTGCGAGTAGTAATGGAATTTTGATAGAACGTTTCTTTGTAATCAAAAGCGTTAGTAACACTACCTCGTTAAATCTTAAGAATCAGATTTCCGATGTTCTTGTCCATTTCAACCTTCAAGTGCAAAATATGAGAGTTCAAGGGTATGACGGTGCTAGTAATATGGGTGGTTCTTGGAATGGACTACAAGCATTATTCCTTAGAGATTGTCCATATGCATACTATGTCCATTATTTTGTCCACCGTTTACAACTCACATTGTTTTCTGTAGCTAGGCATGTCTCGGATATTAATTCATTTTTTTCTCATTTGGACAGTTTTATTAATATGAATACATCATTTCTTAAGCGTATCAATGAGTTGAAAAGTTCCCTAAGAAAAGAAATTGAGCATTTGTTGGAAATTGGAGAACAAGAGTCGAGGAGTGGGGCTAATCAGATTGGTAATTTGTAATGAGCCGGAGGTACTCGTTGGTCGTCTCATTACAACTCTATAAAGAGCTTGATTGATATGTATGTTGCAACCTGCAAAGTGTTTGAGTATCTTAGTGACCATTCTCCAAATACAAGAACTCAGTCTGAAGTTGATGGTGTATACAAAACCATGACAACATTTGAATTTGTATTTATCTTGCATTTAATGCGTAGAATGTTGGCAATTATGGATGTACTTTGTCAGGCACTTCAGAAGAAAACTTAAGACATCTTAACTACTATGAGATTTGTCCATACTACAAAAACGTATCCTTCAAGCATTGAGAAAAGATGGTTGGGAAGAATTTCTTGAAGAGGTGAAACTTTTTTGCTCAAAAAATGATGTACATATACCGGACTTTGATGGTTCTTATATGGTTAAACGTTCTCGTGGTCGTAAGTATCCTACAGTTGAACATCATTACCACTTTGATATTTTCAATATAGCCATAGATTGTCAGATGATGGAGTTAGATACAAGATTTAATGAGACATCATTAGAACTCTTTTCTCTCAGTACGGCTTTGGATCCAACAAATTCTTTTGAATCATTTAACATGGATAATATCTACAAGCTTGTGCAGAAGTTTTATCCTGAAGATTTTTCGCAACACGATCTTTAATGTTTGAAAATTGAGTTGCAACATTATAAGAATGATGTGATTACCGAACTTCGATTTCAAGTGCCTACACTTTTTGATTTATGTCGGGAATTGGTTGCAAGTAGAAGGTCGGAGAGTTACATCATTTTGACTAAATTGATTCGTTTAGTATTGACACTACTGGTTTCAACAACGACAATGGAACGAGCATTTTCAGCAATGAAACATGTGAAAACAGAAATTCGTAACAGAATGGATGATGATTTTCTTGCTGATTGTTTAACACTAAACATTGAACGAGAATTTAGTATTAATTTAGATCTAGATTCTATTATAGATGAATTTTATGCTATAAAACATCGTCTGGTACAATTGTAATATGTAATGTTATATTACAATTTTCTAGTTATATATAAATTTTATTCGTATATTCACTTTTAAAAAACTTTGCCCCCCATACGACACAGTCTTGGCTCCGCCCCAACTCGCTCGATATTGGCAAAAGCTGGACCTCTTTGAGGTTCATGAATGGAAGTGTCCCGAAGATGGAGCTTTGTACAAACAAATTGTCGAAAAAAAGCGGGTCTTCAAATTTTTGATGGGGCTCAACAAAGATCTCGATGAAGTGCGGGGCAGAGTTCTAGGACCAAAGCCCTTACCAAGCATTTGTGAAGCCTTCTCTGAAGTTCGATGAGATGAGAGTCGTTAAAAGGTGATGATGGATCCTCAATCTGCCATTCCAGCAACCGGAGAAGTGTCGGCCCTGGCTGTTTGAGGACACCAGAATCTCAGAATGATGTCGACCGGCCCCATAGAGGAAGACATTGGTGTGATCATTGCCATAAACCCGGTCATACCAAGGAAACATGTTGTAAAATTCATGGCAAGCCAGTTGATTGGAAGCCTTCTTCTGTACGTCACACCAACAAAGAAAGTCATGGTAATATTGCCTCCACAGCCAATGGACATGCTTCAACTGAATCTGCCTTGTTTAGCAAGGAGCAGATTGAGCTTTTCCAGAAGATGTTTGGACAATCCTTGTCAACTCCAACATCATCTGCAACTTTGGCTCAATCAGGTAACACTTTCAAAGCTCTTGCTGTGAAGCAGGATAAGAGACCATGGATTGTTGATTTAGGTACTTCGGATCACAAGACGGGTGATGCTTCACTTCTTATGAATCTCAAAACATACCGATAAGGACATACTGTTAGAATTGCCGATGGATCTGTATCCAAAGTAATAGGGATTGGTTCAGCCAAAATTTCGAATTCCCTTATTCTTAATTATGTCCTTGTTCTAGCCCTTGATTGTAATCTTTTATCAATTACTAAACTCACCCTTGATGAAAAGTGTGTGACTAAATTTGTTCATAACTTGTGTGAATTTCAGGACTTGGATTCGGGGAAGACGATTGGTAGTGCTAGAGAGTGTCCGGGACTCTATCTTCTCAAAGGTGAAGATTCTCTAGAAAGACACGTCCTCCAAGCTATGTCAGAATAAAAATTTGTTAAATTCTAAGTCCAATAATGATGGTGAAATCATGTTGAAACACTATCGCCTAGGCCATCCCAATTTCTTGTATTTGGAAAAGCTTTTCCCCTCATTTTCAATGTGAAGTGTGTCAATTGTCAAAGCATGTTAGAAATTCATATCCCAATCTTCCATATAAAAAATCACATCCTTTCTCACTAATCCACTCTGACATATGGGGTCCTTCTTGAATAAAAAACATAACAGGGACACGTTGGTTCGTTTCATTTGTAGATGATCATACTCAAATCACTTGGTTATTTCTCATGAAAGAAAAATCTGAAGCAGGTCAGATCTTTAAAATTTTCAATGCCATGATTCAAACCCAATTTCAAACAAAAATCCAGGTGTTGAAAACTGACAATGCAAGGGAATACTTTGCTTCAATTCTTGGTGATTATCTGTCAAGTCATGGGATTATTCACCTAAGCTCTTGTGTTGACATACCTCAAAAAAAGGGGGTGGCTAAGAGGAAAAATAGGCATCTTCTCGAGGTAGCTAGATCTCTTATGTTCACAACTTATGTTCCTAAACATTTTTTGGGGGAAGGTGTCCTTACTGCAACCTATCTTATCAATAGGATGCCATCTCGTGTCCTAAATTTCAAAACACCTGTCAATATTCTTCTTGAGTCATACCCACATTCTAGAATTGTGTCTAACATTTCCTTAAAAGTATTTGGACGTGCTTCTTATGTCCATGTGTATCATAGAGGTAAACTTGATCCCAAAGCCATCAAATGCATATTCTTAGGGTATTCACCAAACCAGAAAGGATACAAATGTTTTTCTCCTATGACAAGACGGTTCTATAATACAATGGATGTCGCCTTTCTTGAACAATATCCATAATATGCCAAACCTTCCATTCAGGGGGAGAACATAGGCAAGGAATACCTGCTTTGGGATATAATTTCCACTCGATCACCCTCTTCATCTGAATCTTTAGTGATTCCAACAAATCTTGTCTCAAACACAATCCCTCAAATTCCTAACAATCCCATTCCTAATAATACTGTTGAACCATCAATTCCTTTGCCAACACCCACAACTCATTTACCAACAGGTTCTCAAAACACCCATGTTCCAAACACTGATCTTCATGTTTTTTCTAGGAGGAGAAGAACTCAAGAGAAAATGGAGAATCGAGCGTATCTTAAGCCAGTCCTAGAATCCAACTCGACTCCAAGTCACCCTGACAGTTCTCAAGGTAACATCTCTGAACCTTCCATTACTGAAGTGCCTCCTAATGATTGGCCAATTGCTCTGAGAAAAGGTGTAAGGTCATGTACAAAACACCCCATCTACAATTGTGTTTCCTATAAAAGTCTCTAACCAAGTTACAATGCATTTATCAACCGTCTTGATCAGATACAGGTGCCCAACTCCTTTCATGAAGCTATTCAGGTACCTGAATGGAAGACAACCATTCTTGAAGAACTCAGTGCGTTAGAGAAAAACAAGACCTGGGAACTCACAGAACTGCCACCAGGAAAATGAATTGTTGGGTGTAAGTGGATCTTTACGGTGAAACACAAGTCGGATGGAAGTGTGGAAAGATTCAAGGCTCGTCTTGTGGATAAGGGATTCACTCAAGCATACGGGATTGACTATTAGGAAACATTTACACCTGTAGTAAAGCTCAACACTGTCCGTATCCTCCTCTCTTTGGCATCTAACTTGGATTGGCCTCTTTACCAATTAGATGTAAAAAATGAATTCCTCAATGGCGATCTAGAAGAATAAGTTTATATGGACATTCCTTCTGGAATTGAATCACCTACTACAACTAACAAAGTCTATAGACTAAGGAAATCCTTATATGGATTGAAAAAGTCTTTTTATACATGGTTCGACAGGTTTTCTAAAGTTCTAAAGAGATATGGGTACAATCAGTGTCAAGCAGATCACACACTCTTCGTCAAGCATTTCCCCATCGGTAAAATAGTTATCCTACTTGTGTACGTGGACGATATTGTTTTGACCGGTAATTCTGCATCAGAGATGAATAAACCCAAGGAAGTCCTAGCCAAGGAATTTAAAATCAAAGATCTAGGGAATCTAAATTATTTCCTAGGAATGGAAGTGGCTCAAACAAGGAAAGCATCTTCGTGTCTCAAAGGAAATATGTACTTGATCTTCTCAAGGAAACTGGAATGATGGGGTGTAAATCGGCTAAAACTCCCATGGACTCTACAACAAAGCTTGGGATCAAAGAGGACAGTGCACCTGTGGATAAAGGCCATTATCAGAGACTAGTGGGAAAACTCATTTATCTATCCCACACTAGACCATATATTGGTTTTTCAGTGAGCGTTGTAAGACAATTCATGAAAAACCCCACTGAAGAACATGTGGAGGTGATCTATCACATACTCAAATATCTCAAGATGACACCAGGAAAAGGATTGTATTTCAATAAGAATTCCAACAGGAAAGTTGAAGTTTTTCCTAATGCTGACTGGTCAGGCTCTACAGTGGATCGTAGGTCTACCACTGGGTACTGTACATTTGTGTGGGAGAATCTTGTAACTTGGCGAAGTAAGAAACAGTCAGTAGTCGCTCGAAGCAGTGCGGAAGCTGAATTTAGAGCTATGGCTCATAGGATTTTTGAAGGAATGTGGTTAAGAAGATTACTCAATGAACTGGGCATTACAACCCCTGAACCCATCAGCATGCATTGTGATAATCAGGTTGCTATAAGATTACCAGAAACTCAGTTCACCATGACCAAACCAAACATGTGGAAATTGATCGGCATTTCATCAAAAAGAAGTTAGACGGAAAAGTTGTGGATCTTCTACATACATCAACTCGCCACCAAATTGCAGATGTTCTCACCAAAGCATTACCTCGAATCACCTTTGAAGAACTAAGTTGCAAGTTGGGAATGATTAATATCTATCACCCAACTTGAGGGGAGAGTGTAGAATTTCTGAGATTTGATTCTTGGAAATTAAGGAAAAATTTCCTCTTGTAATTTGTTGTGTTGTAGGCTATAAATATGTGATTAAATTAGTTGCCTAGGATTAAGTTTCCTTTTTCTATTTTGGCTAATTGTAGGAGGTGTTTTAGCTGAATTTCCTAGATTAGTGGACTAATTTTCTGACTCCTAGTCCTATATATACTCCTGTACATACGTTTGGAAATATATGAGAAAAACTTCAGTTTCTCTTCTAATTCTTCATCTATTTCCTCCAAAATCTTCAAAGAGACAACAACATTGAATATGAGATAGACCAATATTAAAGGTTTGGTAGAAGTGAAGAACTAACTAGACAGATTGTAGAAGGAAGAGTCAATCTTGACCTAGAGGGGGACGTCAAAACCTGTGAGGAACTAGAGCTTCAACACTCCGACTCTCAATTTGAAGTTTTTGAAGATGATGCTTATGACTCCTCTAAGTCTACTACTCTAGGAAAGAGAAGGGCCACCAGGGCGAATAATGGAAATATAACGTCTTCTTCAAGTATTTGGAGAATACAAAATAATTTGTGCTGAATGTTCAATCCCATATATTGACAAGCAACTTGGCATAAAGTTAACTCGAACACAGTATCAACCTACACGTTACAGTAGAATCCATGTTCTAGAATTTACAACTGCATGATACATATTAAAATATTAGATTTATAACCAAATTCTGGACATCATACCATTATATAATATTTTTAACAACATTTGAAAATCAAGATTTTTCTCGGTACTTTGCTCCCTGACTAACACGAATCTTGGCTTTTCATGCATCGTGTTGAAATTAGTATTTAAATTATAATTATGTATCTATCTCTAATAGCTTTAGCTTTTAAATCGAGTTATTGAATATATTATCAATGTAGTCAATAGCATAACTCAATCTCATCTTCACCCATTTAGATAAAATTATGCACATATTAGGCTTTGATGGGAAAAAAATGAATATCACACATATTAGCCGTGTAAAGAAAATATTTAAATGATAAACACGTGTCTATATCTAACGACTTAAAGTTTTAATATTTAAATGATAAAATGAGTCAATATTAAATATTATTAACTTAAGGTTTTATATGAAGGCTATATAATGTCCTGTTTCTACTATGTCTAACATATTTATAAGAATTATCCTATTTATAATGTTTAATATAATCTTCTCATAATAAAAATTCCTCGAAGAGACTTTGGTATTTCCTTTTCATTTACGTCATCTACATTCCTTGATTTAAAGGTACGTGTAAAGAATATGTCACAGCTTAAGGATGCATATATAAAAAATGTTAAAGCTTAAGGTAAAAAGATTCATGGATACGTAAATAGTCATAGTTAATGATTAAACCATAATGAAGCTTCTTTAACAAATAAAAGGACAAAGTTAAAAGTCTAACACAATTTTATACATCTAATTTGTTACGCCTTGCTACTAAGGCTCCTAGTAGAGACCACACTGTAGTTAGTCCACATGGAGACATTGAATCAGATCTGAAAAATTCAGCAAAGACCCAATTGGCCTAGATAAAGAAGTCAAAGAAGAAGCCGATCTTCGTTCAGAAGCTCTTATTTGGCTAACGCCCTCACTCTATCTGAAGCTCTGTTTAGCCGAAGCACTCATCCCATCCGAAGCTACCTTTTAGGTCATAGTACTTGTTGTCTTTTAAATGATCTGTGTCAATCTTTACAAATGATTGAAGTAATGTTCATAATGATGAATGTTAGGGTTGTCAACCTAGGGCATAGGGCGGTTGACTCGTTGTCAATGTATTAAATGCATATCATGTTGAGTGATATGAGGTTTCAGCTTGGGAGATGAGGCATTGTGGTTCTTATCCTACAGTTACCACGTTGGCTAGGAGTCCATAAATAAACAATTCTAGTAATATTTGAACCTAATGCAACTCTTCAAACTTGAAGCTATAACCAATTTTCCCTTTTGTTCATTCCATATTTATTTTCTTGAGTTTAGTTTGCTTCTACTTTGGTTCAGTTATTATGATTTTTTGTTTATATACAATCATCTTTGATCATATAGTCGGTGTTAGAATATTTTTATCTCGTGTCATAGAGCATCTCCCACGTTCATAAACCCCATCTTTTTCTATCTGAATCTTAGATAAAAACGTGTTGGAATTTGCTTACGTGAGTGCAAGTGGGCCAGACATATGTTGTCAACTTGACCATTATAAAAAATGAGGTCAACATATTGGCACCGTCTGCTAGAAATTCACACATTCAAGCCGTGAAAAAACTTGTGGAAAAAACTGGTAAGAAGATACGACCTAAGTACACCTCAAGCATTAGGGACCGACTAGGTATGTGCTAGCCTGTAAGACCTAATGATATGATCCAAGATTTGAGTCCAATGAAGCCGAGCCCAGGACGAGACCCTGTTGATTATCGAAGGAGGCTCGATGACACGTTCAAGAGCAAAGCGGGTGAAAGAGGCAATAAGATTGCTCGTTCAAGCTACGGTTGTTGACATGGTAATCTTGACAAAGAATGGAGCTAGTTTCGTGTTGGGGTCGATGGCCGAAACTGGTTGGACCAACTTGATTCAAGCGGCGGAAGACGAGGCACAAATTTACACTATGCGATCGCATAGTGTAAGCTTGCATGCGGTCGCATGTATGCCATCCAAAAACAAAGAGGGACATTTCACTTGTTCTATGCGACCACATAGAAACATACTATGCAGCCGCATAGGTCATTTCAACAGCAAGATTTTATTTGTTTTGGATACTTCCTAGTTGTATTAGAATTATACTCTTTTCCATACTTGTACAATATTTGGATGATTATGCACAATTTCTAGGCTTAGTATAAATACTTTACATTATTCATTGTATAAGATACCTTTGACAATTTTAATATTCAATAGAGAGGCAATTGTGCTTTCAATCTTGTTCTTCTTAGAACTTTGTGAACTTATCAAGTTAATCTTGTGGCGTTCAACATCGAGTGTGGATCACGCTTTGTGTAATCAAGAGGTCATTCAAATTTCATTTTATTTGGTTGCTTGGTTCATTATTCTTGGTTCAAACTCTAAACCGGATTATTCTTTGGGCTTTCTTGGGATCGTCAATCTTTTGTGGGGTTGCGTAGTGATCGTTACTATGTGGTTCTCATCAGTTGGTATCAAAGCACAGCTCCAAAATAATCAAGGTTATATCTTTTTATTATTTTGAGTCTTGTTTTCTTTTTTTTTCTATTGTTCTTCGCATTCTTCGGGTCAGCTCTTAGTTTTTGAGTTTTGATCCAAAAAAAGTACAAAAAAAGAGTCAAAGTTGTTTTTTAGGCTATTTATGTTACAACCCATTTTAATTAGTCAAAGTCAAAGGTGGAATTGTCAAAGTCATAGTCAAAATGTGACTTAAATGAAGCAAATTATTTTCTTGGGGTTTATTTTGCAATGGATAATATATGAGGGTTTAAGATGGATTTGATTTGAAGTTGAGGACTTACTTATATTATCATTGGAGTTGAAGGGACTTCTTTTACAAAAGTACCACTACTTTACCAATTGGAAACCCATTTCTCATTTGTGATACACACCCACGCAGAAGATGAAAACCGAGGCTGGAAACGTGAGCTGAAGACCGAAACCAAGAGAAGGAAAAAGAGAGGAAAAAGGAGAAAGAAAAGAAGATGTAAAGAAGGAAAAATAGAGGAAGAAAGAGTAAGTATTATTTCTCTCAATCTTGGGTTTAATTTGGCTATTTCTTCAAGAGATAAAAGAATAATTTATGTTGAATTTCTAGGGTTGTAATTTGTTAGTTTAATTTTCAGATCAAGTTGAAGGAGTACCATTGTTAGTTCAAGTTTCTTAATTGATTACCCTCCATTTACATCAAGGTAAGGGATTTTATTTTGGGCAAACCCTAGAATTTTTATTTAGATTTTTGAATGAAGTATAGTTGGTGGAATAATTGTGATGATAAAATACTTACTTGGAAGTATGAATTATGGAAGAAGATGAAAATTTAATTGGTTGAATTATAGTTACTAGTTGTCACTAGATTGAAGTGGGTAGTTGCATTTATGCTTGGAATGAAGGTTATGTTGATGCATTAGTCATTAGAAAATGGACTAGAAGTGTTATTAGTTCCAATGGATTAAAGGAATAATTTGGGAGATTTATTCAAGTATCGAGAAATTTAGTTTAAGTGTTATAGCCTTAGATATTAAAGGTTTCTTGATTGGATAGTGGTTATCTTGTATGGTATTTCAGGTGGTGACGAAGAGATTGGAAAAGCTTACCGAACGTCAAAGTCTGTAGCCTGTTTCGGTGAGTGGAGAACATATTTTTCCAAAAAGAAGATTTTTAAATTCATAAGCTCATAATCATGTTTATTTAATATGAATGTTGAAATGATTCCCAACTTTTAGAGAAGCATATTAGTTACATGAAATGTCTTATTTTCGAGAAATTAGTAAATGAGCATGATTATCTTGAGACCATCAGAAAATACCCGATGTAATCATCTTACTCTAGTGCACTGAGGGGCTACGGCTTTGTACTAGAGTTGTGTATTTGACTCCTATACACTGAGGGGCTACAGCCGTGTATAAAGGTGACTCTTATCCATTAAGGGGCTACGGCCATGTGTAAGGGTACCTATTATGCACTGAGGGGCTACAGTCGTGTATAAGGATGATTATGTTATTTTCACTTTATGCACTGAGGGGCTACAGCCGTGTATAAAGGTGACTCTTATCCACTGAGGGGCTACGGACATGTGTAATGGTACATATTATGCACTGAGGGGCTACAATCGTGCATCCAGATGATTATGTTTATTTCCACTTCGTGCACTGAGGGGCTACGGCCGTGTATAGAAGTGTTGATCAGATAGTTTATGTGCATATGATTTTATAGCTTTCAGATCATCAGCAGATGATTACATGGGGTATATATTGATGTGATTATCTAGTATATGGTGGATTATTAGCTTGCAACTTACATATTCCAGCTCATAGTTCAGCTTATCGATTTCAGATTATGGTTTTAGCTTATTGAATGCGACTAATGTATTTACTCATCTTGTTGTATCAATTATTATTATTTTTAGATATCATCTCGAGTCTAATTTATGATTTAGCACCAGCATTATGATTTTATACGATGTTATGATACATATTTTAGTCAGAGGTCTTTGGACCCATTCTCATACGCACATAGGTTTTGGGCCGTGTGCTAAGGTGATTAGCCTTGGGGCAACTCTGTGTACGTATGACCAGATTATTAGATTTGAATTACCTTGCCTTGTACAATGAGATTACTCTGTACATGAGTAAGGCTATTCATTGGGTACTTATTGATATGATTCTTTAGTATATCATATTATGTTCATTCAGTTGTAGATTCATGGATTTTCAAATATCAGATAATAGTTCTTTTCAGAATATAGAATTCAGTTTATGCAGTTACAGAAATACGAGTTTAACTTACAGAAATGACAGCTTTACTCAGATTTTTGTTGATACCAGATTTTCTATACTCGATATATTTTATGGTTGCTTATTCAGAGTAAAGTGTAAAATTTTTATGATTTTAACATATTTGAGTTCTAAAAGAAAATATCGGAATTTTAGAATTTCTTAAATTGTAAGAAAATAAATCAGATTTTTCAATAAATATGTATAAATAGAAAAAGTATATGTATTTGTGAACTATCAACTCACTTAGTTAAAAGCTCATATATTTTGTAACACTTTTCCTTATCAGATAGTAGTTGAGTTGAGCAGCATCGGAGCATGTTGATCCATTGAGTTGAGCCGTACCTTGTCTTTAATTGTATGATTCATTTTGTTAGTTTATTTAGTTCATATTATTTTTGGGATACACGTATGTTTTATCGAAAAAGTTAATTGGTGTATCCATATTATGTGCTCGTTGTATATTGAGAATTTTGAGTACATTTGGGGACTTTGGATTGTAAATGATAGTAAATGTTGAGTTACCAGTATTGTATTTGGAATAGTTTGAATTTAAGAGATTGGGTATCATGTTTTAAGTAATATGTACAGGTTTGAGGTAATTGGTTATATTTCAGGTGGTTTTAGTCCATATTACAAAGGGAATTATGTCAAAATTTTCATAAAAATACGTTACAGTCAAGGTTGCCTTGGTGATGGATCCGACACTTAGTTGGTATCTACCATCGGCGAGCGACATGTGTCGGGTCCATTAGGGTGACTTGGGACTGGTCGTGACAATTTAAGAGTCCAAATTAATTTTTGTTTGTTTCGCTGGATTTGTAGTCGAATTCCCGAGTAAAAAAAAAAAAAAGAAATCCGAAAATTCAAAAAAATATATTATTATTATTTCCCGGAATTTCCAGCCGTTTTCAATTTTCAGTTTTGAGTAAAAAAAAAGGAATTGTTCAATTTCATTCAATTTTACTTTCTTGAATTTTCCATTGGTTTTATGTATACAATTCCTCACTTCCTTCTTGTTTTTTGAGTCATTCTTCATGCTTTTTTTCTTTTCTCTTATCACAATTCGTGATCATACTCAGTTGGATCCACGGGAACACATTTTGTTGAGTTCACCTTGTTCTTTGAAGTACTTGAGTGAAAGCATTGAGTGGTAAAAGGTAGAGTGGTGAGATTAATAGAGGGAAAAGCCATTAATTGAGTGATACACGAGTGATCATTTGTGAGGCAGAAATTCTATAAAATTAGGATGTCAGATAGAGAGGGTTCCGATTCAATCAGGCAGATGATGTAACAAGGCGGTTAGAAAGGGTGCTTGGGGATGTGAGTGAAATGCTTGATAGGTTAGATACATCGATGGCAAATCTTCATGGGGGACAATCGAATGTAGGGAGACCGGGTAGGTGGGAGCCTAGGATGGAGGAGCATGATGATTATGAGTATGGTAGTGACATGGATGAGGGTGCATCGATGGTGGGTGATATGGGTAGTACGAGAAATAGATGAGGTAGGTTGGAAAGAAGGGGTAGAAATAATTTTGGAGATGAAGTAGATGGGAATATGGGCAATATTAAGATGTCAATTCCACCGTTTGAAGGAAATAGTGATCCATAGGCTTATCTAGAGTGGGAGAAGAAGGTAGAGTTGATATTTGAGTGCTATAACTATTCGGAGGAAAATAAGGTGACAATAACAGTTCTTGAATTTGTTGACTACGCTATAACTTGGTAGGATCAAGTGGTTACATCAAGGAAGAGAAATCGGGAGCGAACTGTTAATACTTGGGATGAGTTGAAGATTATCATGCGGAAGCGGTTTGTGCCTAGTCACTATTATAGGGAGCTGCATCAGAAATTGCAAGGTTTCTATTAGGGGTTGAAGAGTGTGGAAGACTACCATAAAGAAATGAAGATTTTGATGATCAGGGCAAATGTGGAAGAGGATCGGGAAGCCATCATGAAGGTGGAGAAACAGTTGAAGAAGAAGGGGACAGCATGGTAACCATTGGGTACTTCGGGTTCTAATTCATCTTGGAAATCGAGGGGGGTGACAAAGGAGATGGAGCTATTTCGAAAGGAAGGACTGAAATACCAAAGGAGAAAGAAAATGGTCCTAGCAGAACAACCCCCAAATCAGAGCCACAGCCAGCCAGAAATCGGGATATCAAGTGCTTTAGGAGCTTGGGAACATGACACATTGCTTCTCAATGCCCAAACAAAAGGACAATGATCTTGTGCAATGGAGAGGTGGTGAGTAACAGAGAGGATGATTATGAAGGCATGCCAACATTGGATGAGATTAGTGAATGAGACAACTTGGAATTTGCTGTTGGAGAGTTACCGGTCACGAGGCGAGCTTAACACTCAAATCAAGGCAGATGACTTGGAGCGGCAAAGAAAAAAAATATTCCATACACGATGCCACGTTAACAATAAGGTGTGTAGCATGATCATTGATGGAGGAAGTTGTATTAATGTAGCTAGCACAAAACTTGTAAAAAAATTGGGATTAACTATATTAAAACACCCTAGACCCTATAGGTTACAATGACTAAATGAATGTGGGGAAGTTAAGGTGAACATGAGGGTGTTGATTAATTTTTCAATTGGTAGTTATTGGGATGAGATTATGTGTGATGTGGTACCTATGCATGTGGGACACATTTTATTGGGTAGACCATGGCAATATGATAGGAAGGTTATTCATGATGGGTACAAGAATCATTATAGTTTTGTTAAGGATGGGAGGTCCATTGACCTTGCGCCATTAACCTCGATACAAGTGTATGAAGACCAAATCAAATTGAAAAATGAGGAAGAAAGGAGAGTGAAAGAGTTAGAGAAAATGAGAGAAAATAGTGAGATGGTGAGTATGAGAGAAAATGTTGAGGTGGCTAGTAGAGAACAAAATAGAGTGGAGCCACATGAGAGGAAAGAAAGAGGGGCGTCCGAGAGGAGAGAAAAGTCGAGAGTAAACTTCTGTGCAAAGGGGAGTGAGTTGAAAATAGCGATAATTGAGCGGCAACAAGTTATATTGTTGGTTTATAAGGAGTCATTCCTCAATATTGAGAAACCTAACCCACCCCTCCCTAGTTTGGCTATCTATTTATTGCAGAAATTTGAAGATATATTTTCAGAGGAAAAGCCTAGTGGGTTGCCACCCATTCGAGGCATTGAACATCAGATTGACCTCGTTCCTCGAGCTGTCATTCCAAACCGGCTAGCTTATCGAAGTAACCCAGAGGAGACAAAGGAACTTTAGAAGCAAGTAGATGAATTGATGAGCAAGGGATATGTGAGGGAGAGCATGAGTCCATGTGCCATTCCAGTACTATTTGTGCTAAAGAAAGATGAAACTTGGAGGATGTGTGTGGATTAAAGAGCCATCAATAACATAATGGTAAAGTATCGTCATCCTATCCCTAGGTTAGATGATATGTTGGATGAATTGTATGGTGCTTGCATGTTTAGTAAAATTGATCTTAAAAGTGGATACCACCAAATTCTAATGAGGGAAGGTGATGAGTGGAAAATTGCTTTTAAAACTAAATATGGCTTGTTTGAGTGGTTAGTAATGCCATTTGGACTCACTAATGTACAGAGTACTTTCATGCTGTTGATGAATTATGTTTTGTATGCTTTTATAGGTAAATTTGTTGTTGTGTATTTTGATGACATCTTAGTTTATAGCAAGGACCTTAATGAGCATGTAGAACATCTTAGGAGTGCACTTGTAGTTTTGAGAAATGAACAACTTTATGCTAATTTTAAAAAGTGTACATTTTGCATGGAAAATGTTATTTTCTTAGGATTTGTAGTGGGTGCTAATGGGGGTAGAAGTAGATGAAGAGAAAATAAAAGCTATTAAAGAATGGCCAACACCTAAGAGCATAACTGAAGTTAGGAGTTTTTATGGTTTGGCTAGTTTTTATAGGCATTTTGTGAAAGACTTTAGTACAATCACTATACCACTCACAGAGATTGTTAAGAAGAGTGTAAAAGAAACATTGGGGTGAAGAACAAGAGCAGGCGTTCAATACAATTAAGGATAGGTTGTGTAAGATACCGGTTTTAGCACTTCCTAATTTTGATAAGACTTTCGAGATTAAGTGTAATGCAATAGGAATAGGTATTGGAACAGTTTTAATGTAGGACAAAAGACCGATAGCCTATTTCAACAAAAAGCTAAGTGGAGTAGCACTCAATTATCCCACCTATGACAAGGAGCTATATTCTCTTGTTCGAGCCTTGGAGACATGGCAGCACTACCTGTGGCCTAAAGAGTTTGTGATACACACGGACTATGAATCATTGAAGCACTTGCGAGGTCAAGGTAAGCTAAACAAAAGGCATGCAAGGTGGATGGAATTTGTGGAGACATTTTCTTATGTCATCCGGTACAAGCAAGGTAAGGAAAATATGGTGGTGGATGCCTTGTCTCGAAGGTACGTGCTACTGACTTCTCTTAGTTCTAAATTGCTTGGTTTTGAACACATTAAGGATATGTATGTTTGTGATTTAGATTTCTTAGATATTTATGCATCATGTAATAAATGGGCTATAGATAAGTTCTTTAAACAGGATTGATATCTGTTTCGGGAAAGTAGGTTGTGTGTTCCTAACTGTTCAATGCGAGAGATATTAGTGAGGGAAGAACATAATGGTGGATTGATGGGACATTTTAGGATTAAAAAGACTTTAGAGATGTTGGGGGAACATTTTTATTAGCCTAAGATGAAAAGTGATGTTGAGAGAGTATGTAGTTGATGCATAACTTGTAAGTAGGCTAAATCTAAGGTTTATCTCAAGGTTTGTACAAACTGTTACCTACGCCTAGTAAACCATGGGTTGATATTTCAATGAATTTTGTTTTGAGTTTACCTAGGTCTAAGAAGGGACGAGATTCAATATTTTTGGTGGTAGATAGGTTTAGTAACATGGCACATTTCTTAGCATGTCATAAGACCTATGATGACCCCAACATTGCTGAGTTATTCTTTAAGGAGATAGTGCGTTTACATGGGGTACCTAAGAGCATAGTTTCTGATCGGGATGTGAAAATTTTGAGTCATTTTTGGTGGGTTTTGTGGGGTAAGTTAGACACTAAACTTATGTTTTCAACACCTTGTCATCCATAGATCGATGGTTAGACCAAGGTAGTGAATAAGACCATGACACAACTCTTGTGCACTGTAGTCAATAAGAATTTGAAGAGTTGGGAGGAGTGTCTACCTTTCATAGAGTTTGCATATAATAGGGCCACACATTCTACTACTTTGTTTTCACCTTTTGAAGTTTTTTTATGGTTTTAATCTACTAACACCTTTTGATTTAATACCTTTGCTTGTGAATGAACGAGGTAGCTTAGATGGTAAAAGAAAGGCCGAGTTGGTGAAGTCACTCCATGAAAAGGTAAGGGCGCAGATTGAGAGTGAAAACAAACACTTCGTGTCGCAAGCAAACAAGGGCCGGAGAATCATGACATTCGAACCTGGAGATTAGGTTTGGGTACATTTCAGAAAGGAAAACTTTCTAAAACAAAGGAAATCAAAGTTGCAACCACAAGGGGATGGTCCATTTCAAATTTTGGAGAAAGTAAATGACAATGCATACAAATTGGACCTTCCAGGTGAGTATAATGTTTCAGCAACTTTTAATGTATCTGATCTCTTCCTTTTCGATACAAGAGCAGATCGAGGTTGAATCCTTTTGAAGAGGGAGGGGATGATATGATCCAGGAGTCGAGCCCGATGAAGCCGAGCCCAGGACGAGACCCGTTGATTATCGAAGGAGACCTGATGACACGTTCAAGAGCAAAGAGGGTGAAAGAGGCGATGTGATTGTTCGTTCAAGCTAGGTTGACGACATGGTAATCTTGGCAAAGAATGGAGCATATTTCGTGTGGAGGTCGATGGCTGAAATGAGTTGGAGCAACTTGATTCAAGCGGAGGAAGACGGAGGCCAAAATTCACACTATGCGACCACATAGTGTAAGCTTGCATGCAATCACATGCATGCCATCCGCAAACAAAGAGGGGCGTTTCACTTGTTCTATACGACCGCATAGAAACATACTATGTGGCCACATAGTTCATTTCGACAATGGGATTTTTTTTTGGTAACTTCCTAGTTGCATTAGAATTATACTCTTTCCATATTTGTGCAATCTTTGGATGATTATGCACGCTTTTAATATTCAATAGAGAGGCAATTGTAATTTCAATCTTGTTCTTCTTAGAACTTTGCGAACTTATCAAGTTAATCTTGTGGCGTTTAACATCGAGTGTGGATCACGCGTTGTGCAATCAAGAGGTCATTCAAATTTCGTTTTGTTTGGTTGCTTGGTTCATTATTCTTGGTTCAAACTCTAAATCGGATCATTCTTTGGGCTTTCTTGGGATCATCAATCTTTTGTGGGGTTGCGTATTGATCGTTGTTACGTAGTTCTCATCACCTGAGTACAACTCTAAAGAAAGGATGAACAGGCAGACAAAGTCCCCCTTTAGAAGAAATTCATGATAGCAAAGCACCACTGCCTAGGAAAGCAAGCTCTCTCGTCATGAGAGACAGCTAGAAGTTTGATATTAAAGGAAATGCAATATTTCTCCCTTATATTTGTAAGGTCAGTTACGGTTACTTTTGAAGGTATTTTGGCTACCCCAGAACCTGCATCATAATCTACTCGACCCTCTCTTATAGGCAAGAACCCTAACTAACCTTAATAGCTTGGACGAGGTCAGCAGTATTGGTTAACCCCTATCCGAGAGGATACAATGCGAATGTCTAAATATCCCCCATCAAAATGTGCATTAATTGTTTTTACTCAAAATTGTTGCCTTTTATAGGCAAAGGTCATCAACATCATCAATTGGATCTGAGTCATCCATCATGTTTTCTGCTTCATCTTCTATGGTCCAGATTAGACCGCCTGACTTACACGTGCCAATGCGTCTGTCTCCTGTAAAACGCACCTGCAACAGTCATCATTGCTCATTAAATATGGTGATGGTTACGTGTATAGAAAGTTGAACTGTTTCAACATTCTTTCTTCAAAACGTACAAGACAAGAAATCATTCGGGTGAAATAATTAAGGACACCTCGTGTTCCTAAAATTTCAAAAACATACCTCTTCAAAATTAATGCACTACAGACTCAACAAATAAACGATGTACACTACCTCAGCCTTAACATGGATAGCTTCAGTAAGGCTTCAAGTAGACAAAACCACTTCTAAGCAAACTTCATTATATAAAAAACTTTAGCTGGTGCTTCAAAGAATCATAAACTTCAAAGTACACAGTTTCAGACAACACCTTCGATAAGTACTTCGAGCAATTCATAATAGCTCTACTTTCAAATTCTAATTCTAATTCTAATTCTAATATAAATATTTATATTTAGATTTGAGAGACTATTTGTGGTTAAAATAATCACCCTAACAAGCCCAAAAAAATTGTTTTTATATAACTGAAGTCCACACATTACATAAATAATCATGCATAGACTTGGAGAACTATTGTTATGTCTCGCCACCAAGGCTCCTAGTGGAGACCATGCTATAGTCCACTTGGAGACATTGTGTCAGATCTCATAAAGTGAACAAAGAACCAATTAGCCAGATAAAGAAGTCAAAGAAGAAGCTGATCTCATTTGTTTCGAAGCTCTTATTTGGCTGAAGCCCTCACTCTATCCGAAGCTTTCCTGGGCCGAAACACCCACTTCATTAGAAGGTCCCTGTTAGGCAGAAGCACTTGTTGTCGTTTAAAAGATTTAAAATCAATCTTTATGAATGATTGATGTAGCATTAATAATGATGAATGTCAGGGTTGTCAATCTAGGGCATAGGGGCGGCTGACCCTTTGTTAATGTATTAAATGCGTAGTAGGTTAAGTGATGTAAGACTTCAGCCTAGAAGATGAGGCCACGTAAGTCTATAAATAAGCAACACTTGTAACATTTGAATCTAATGCAACTCTTTACACTTGAAGCTACACCTGATTTTCTCTCTTGTTAATTTCATATTTCTTTGCTTGAGTTTTAGTTTGTTTTTATTTTGGTTGAGTTATTTATGATTTTTGTTAATATACAATCATCTTTGATCATATTGTCAGTGCTCAAACATTTTTGTCTTGTGTCATGCATCTCCCACGTCTAGAAATGCCATCCTTTACAATCCGAATCTCCAATCAAAATGTGTTGGCATTTGCTTACATGAACACGAGTGGGCCCGACATCTGTTGTCCACTTGAACATTACAAAAAATGGGGTCAATAGATTGGCATCGTCTAATGAAAATTTGCACAATTAAATCGCGAAAAAACATGTGGAAAAGTTGGTGAGAATATACATTTTTGGAAATTTCTTGCCTTTGAAGAAAATCGATTGTTCTTTGAAAAACAACCACCCAACACTCCAAGAGGAACTGTTTGTTGGATTCCAATATATTCCTTGAAAAAGGAATATCATTCGCATAAGAAAAACCCAAACTGATATTGGAAAGAACGTTGCTATGAGTTCAAACAATGAAGAGTCAGCACCTCGGAGAGCTAGGGAACACCCTGAAGAAGGAGAGCCCTCACACGCTGTCCCAGTGATTGTTATCAATTTCATAAACAACATCGACAAGGTGGATTAAGAAGTAGGTCTAGAATACCTGCTAGACTCACCAGGAAGATAGCCATAATGGCCGCAAACATGAGGGATATTACCAGCAGAATATTGCCATGCAAGAGCTACTTAGGAGTATGCAAAATCAAGAAGGATACTCAATCTTTTCATATGCAGCTTATGGAAATGTTTGCCCTCACGACCCTTCACAAATGAATAATTACCATAGTGAAGAGAAGGTTTAAAGTCAAATGGCTGACTATCAACACTATACTAGGAATGATGCCCATCAAGAAAGGAAATTTAGGGTTGTTACATCTACCAACTATTCCATTGATCAACTCAATGAGGTTCCATTGAACTTCCTCCAAATTATGAACCGGAGACATTCCTCAGAGATCCATAAGTGTCTTCCACGGGTTAAGCCGTGGTAGGCCAAGAGATAGATAGACTCAGCATCCCTTTACACCTAGAAATAGGCAACACAGACCAACTCAGTTTGGAGGACAAAATGAACCTACTTATGGAAACCTATCTCAGAATCCTTCACTTAGGAATAGGCATCAAAGGAGGGATATACCATAAATCAAGCAGGACCATCCTAACCATCTCAGGTACCACAAGTCAAAGAAGATGAAGACTATGACGAACTGCAAAGGTCTTGTGACTTCGATAATGATGATGAAAACTTGCTATTCTCCAAGAAATTAGGAACGCCCCTATCCTAAGCCACTTCATGTTTCCTAAAATTCCCAAGTATGATGGAACAGACGATCCAGCGAATCACCTTAATAGCTTCAAAACTCAAATGAGCCTAAGGGGTTCCACTCCTGTTGTGATTTATAGAGCCTTCCACTTAATCCTAAGTGGGGCAGCTAAAGTGTGGTACACTAGACTTTCAGAATGAAGTGTCTGAAGTTTGTCGAATTTCAAGAAGACTTTCTTTAAACACTTCGAGACTAGCAAGAAAAGCGTAGGGCTAATACAACTCCTTCAAGACATGAGGCAGCAGTAGGGAGAGTCAATGATGAGTTTTTTATCTCGTTTCACTGATAAGATGACCTATTATGTGCAAGTTATCGATAGGAAGACCCTATTAGCCCTAAGGGAGGGTTGGATATGAATTCTCTCTTATGTAGAGACATGCAAAATAAGGATCCCGCTAGTTATGACGCCCAACAAGAAATGATAAGGCTCGAGATCATTAATGAAAAATTGAAAGATCATCGCAATATGGCCAATAGAGGAACTGCCACCTCCTCAAAGGCAACGAGGTAGAGGTCCTACTTTTCACTTGATGGGACACCAGGTCAGACAGTCAACTACTTTTAACCTAGGACAAGCCCTAGCTGCAGCAACGTTGAATGCAGTACCGGCTTTAGTTTATGAAGAAGTCAACCCTACTGTCGAGGCACACCAAAAAGGGTCCGACCAATAGTTTTCTCAAAAGAAATGGGTAAAGGGCAAGTTTCTGAACCTAGAAATAGGGATAAAACGCCCTTCTATTGCACTTATCATCACCCATAATACAGCTAATTGTAGGGACATTACATTACCTTGCATCCACAATCTAATAATCAAAGAAGGAATCAATGCCTACGAGATGCACCTTCTAGGTACGATCGACAGCCTAAGAGGGTTGATACTAGGAGTCCCATTCGAAATGACGCTCCTCGGAGACGATTGAACAATGGGCAAAAGCTTAGAGAAGGTCAAAGGTAAAGGAGGAGCCCTCTAGCTAACACTGACAGCGAACCTATTCGAGAGATTGACATAATCTATGGAGGTCCGTACGTTCAAGGGAAAACTAGAAATGCACAGAGGAACTACACAAGGGAAGCCAAGGATCTCCCAACGACAAGCTTTATAGTCAAAAACAGTTGACCCTCGATTAGGAGAGGGGTTCAACCCCATTACTTTCACACAACGCGATACATTTGGCTTGTATTATCCACATTACGACGCCTTAGTAGCAAAGGCCATTGTGGCACGAAATGGCCTCAAAAGAATGTTAGCAGATAATAGGAGTTCGATCAACATCATATTTGGAGCAATCTTTGACAAAATGGAAGTAGACCATGAGCTAACACCTATGAGTTCCCCCTTGTACGGCTTCACTGGCGATATCATCATCCCAATGGGCAAAATTACCCTAGCAGTGGATGTGGGCCCTACTTATGCCTCTGACGGGATAGATAAATTAAATTTTCATTTGTAAATTCATTATCATTTCCGTTGTCTTGAACTATCGACAAAATTATTTGTGTAATAGCGAGATCACGATGATGAACAACTGTCTTGAAAATAACCACTCATCCTCACGAGCTATCACCAATGTGTCCCAAAAATCATTGGCATTGTGATCCCCTCCATCTGAATCTTCATGCTTACTTTCAGTGACATTCATCCTCACTAAAGTCACGCAAAGAGGAGTTATGTGCATTTTGTTCAGTTCAAATAGATAATTCACTTTAGCATCAGAAGCAATTTTCATAAGTAGAATCGGAATGGATGAATGCTCGTTGAATTGAAATTTCAGTTTTATATCATGTTGAGAGAGATCGACTTTCAACTTGTTTTGTAAATCATAATACATTTCCACATATGATGTGCTCGATATTATGAAAATTGGAATACCACAACGCATATCACTCGCCCATTTCCATACCCGTTGATCTTTTTCATCCAATTCGAAATCACCAAAGTAACAAATTGGAATTACAACCATATCTACATGAAGAAATATAATTTTTAATGATAAAAAATTGTCAAAAAATCTGCCCAACCACTTGACAACAGGATTTTAAAAAAAATCAGCTTAATAGTCGGCTGTTATGGCCGACAGTTAGGCAGTAACAGCCAACTATTACTACCATAATATATATACAGATGAATTTTATTTTCTTTTTTATGCTTAAAAAATTACAGATATATTAAAAAAATTTATCTACACGTTATCTATTTCGAAATAAGATCTATCGATTAAAAACGTATGCTAATTTAACAAAAACGAAATTAAACATACATAAATATACTTTCCAATTCGTAGTGATAGACGTAAGAAAATTCTTATTTAGCGTTTGATCAATTTCTGATATTTTGAGGTTGAAGCAAATGAAAAATGATGTGTTGGAATAAACAGATAATAAAAGTTAGCTAGTTTTAAAATTTTAACTGGAAGTGTTTGATTTTTACTTGTTAACTAAAAGGATAATATTCTCTTTTAGATAAAACAATATTTTGTTATTGTAATGTTTACTTAAGGACATCTTTGTCTTTTACCATTCAAAAGACTATTGTAGAAATATGCAATTATTGAAAATTCAAAATGGAAATTAGGGGGTTTGACCAAGCCAATTTTAGAAGTATCCCATATTTTCATACTATTTGAAAATCAAGCTTTTTGTCGATACTTTGTTCCTTGACTAACACGAATGATGAATCTTGGCTTTTCATGCTTGCTGGAAATAATATTTAAATTATAAATATGTATCCATCTCTAATAGTTTCAGCTTTTAAGTCAAGATATTCAATATATTATCAATACAGTCAATAGCTCAATTCAAGTCTCGTTGTCACGTATTAGGTTTTGATGGGAAAAAATGAATATCGCTTACACATACTGGCCATGTGAAGAAAATATTTAAACGATAAACATATGTCTATATCTAACGACTAAAGTTGTATAATATTTGAATGATAAAATGAGACTATATTAGTAGTTTAAGGTTTTAGATGAAAGCAAAAATGTCCTGTTTCGACTATGTCTAACATTTTTCTAATATTGAATACAATCTTCTCGAAATAAAAAAATCCTCGAAGATACCTCGGTTTCTCTTTATTCATGTCATCTACATTCCTTGATTAAAAGGTGCATGTAAAGAATGTCACAGCTAAGGATGCATATATAAAAAGGTTGAAGCTTAAGGTAAAAAGATTCAAGGTTACTTAAATAGTTAATGATTAAACCTTACTGAAGTAAGTACCTTAACAAATGAAAGGAAAAAGATTAAAGTCTAACAGAATTTTATACATCTAATTACTGTAAAATCAAATCAGAAGACATGCCACGAGATATGAGGAATATGTTTACGCACAAGTATTTACGTGTTCGTAAACCTACTTTATTTCAAAATTATTAGACATCAACTTGCATATACTGTTTTGTACAGAAAGCTATATTAAAGGGGAATACTTTAAGGGCAGTGTCCAAGAGTTTAGAGTGCACTTCTGGTGAAGGAATCGTTATAATTTAATCCCCTTCGTAGGTGAAAAGACAACTATTTTATAGACAAACCCAACAAAATTCAATTCGATTCTGCTACACCAAAACAAAGTCAGGTACTAGCTGCTATAATTTTTTTTTTCCACTTTTCGCAAATTAGACCGTATTGACAAATCATTACATATCCCACATGAACAAAAATGTATTTTGCTTTGAACGGGTAAGATGATTTTATGATCATGAAGGGGGTGAAACTCTTGCTCTCAGCCTTGGTACATAATATTGAACATTTCTCCATTTGATCTCATTCTTTAATTGTCTAATATTGTAGCTCTGTTAACGAAGTAGGTTTTGGTATATGTTGCTATATTCCCAGCGAGGCGAATAGAGTGGTGCATAATCTTGCTTCATTTAATACTACTTGTCCAATCTTTGCTTCCTGACCAACATGAATCTTGGCTTTTCATGCTCCGTGCTGAAAATAGTATTTAAATTATAAATATGTATCCATCTCTAATAGCTTAAGCTTCTAAGCAAGTTATTCACTACAGGGGCGGACCGACATGGGGTCAGGTGGGGTCAAATGACCCCACAAATAATTTGAGTTTTTTTTTTTTAGTCAGAAATTGTGAGAGAAAGAATGCATGGAGAGAAATCAATTAAGTGGTGTGTTAAAATTATATAAATTCAGATTTTGTTCAACAATTTGGTCTTATAAACTATGTCATTTGTTCTAATATTGTTTTATATTTTTACCATCATTAAATTTATGGTCGAACTTCTCATATATTAGCTAGTTAAGAAAAATATGAATACATATTGCATACTTTAATTTAATGGCCCAAATTTAATGGATGTTTCAAGCCCCCAAAAACTCCGACCTCGATTAAATTTCATCTACACTGAACAATATTCTTGGGTCCACCCCTAAATATTTGCATATGTTGTTGCAATTTGTTATTTTCTTGTAGCATTCATTGGATATCACCCATTTGATAATATTGTTGATGACAATATTCTTCTTTCACTTGAAAATCCAACCGACTTGTTGCAATGGCTAACACGTTCGTTGTTGTTCATGTATTCGAAATTTTCTAGTAAATATTTTTTTTTCGAAAATTTCCTGCTCCGATTTATTCAACGAGTTATATTTTATCATGTTTATTCATCTTTAGTTTTTGAAAAACTCATGTATATGTCATGTCGGTGTTTGACATAATAGAAACTTGGGGTGTAAGGCAAGGCACGATCGAGCGCTACTGTCCTTGGAACGCTCGAGTTTCACTCGAACGTCCTTGATTTTTGACCCCACAGTAAAAATAGTCTGGGTCCACCCCTGATTCAATATATTATCAATGCAGTCAATAGCCCGATTTAAGTCTCTTTGTCACCCATTTAGATAAAATTTTACGCGTATTAGGCTTACATGAGAAAGAATGAATATCGCTTACACGTACTGGCCGTGTGAAGAAAATGTATCTATATCTAGCTGCTAAAATTTTATAATATTTAAAAGATAAAATGTGTCTATATTAATAGTTTAAGGTTTTAGATGAAGGCTAAACAATGTCCTGTTTCGAATATCTCTAACATTTTTCTAATATTGAATATAATCTTCTCGTAATAAAAAATCCTCGAAGAGACCTTGGTATTTCCTCTTTAATCATGTCATCTACATTCCTTGATTAAAACGTGCAGGTGAAGATGTCACAGCTAAAGGATGCATTTATATAAAAGGTTAAAGCTTAAGGTAAAAAGATTCAAGGTTACGTAAATAGTCATAGTTAATGATTAAACCTTAATGAAGTAAGTACCTTGACAAATGAAAGGAAAAACAATTAAAAGTCTTAACATAATTTTATACATCTAATTACTGTAAAATCAAATCAGAAGACATGTCTTCAGATAAGTGGAATATGTTTAGACACAAGTATTTACGTGTTCGTAAACCAACTTTCATTAAAAATTATTAGACATCAACTTGCATATATTGTTTTGTACAGAAAGCTATATTAAGGGGGAATACTTTAAGGGTAGTGTCCAAGAGTTTAGAGTGCACTTCTGGTGAAGGAATCATTATAATTTAATTCCCTTCGTAGGTGAAAGGACAACTATTTTATAGACAAGCCCAACAGAATTCAATTCGATTATGCTACTCCAAAACAATGTTATATAATAGCTGCTATATTTTTATTTATTTATTTACTTTCACTTTTTAAAAATTAGACTGTTTTGACAAATAATTACATATCCTATGTTGGAAAAATTGAGTTTGTGGCTGACTTTGACACGAATTTTGAGCGGAACCCGTTTGACTATTTTGGAAGATGAAAGTTGATTTGTGTTCTCCTCCGTGAGTACAACGAAATCATATACTTTGTGCATTTACATTGTCTAATCACGTTAAAAGAATGATATTTCAAAACATGAAGAAGATAATACATAATTTTGCTAAAAAAAAATAACTTTCATACCTTGGATCAATTGGAGAGTGGTCGAATAGTGAACGTCGCATTCCAAAGTTTTTTTTTTTTTTTTTTTTTAAAAGGTCCCTTTTTAATTTTTTTTTTGCAATTATTATTCACATGAACATTAGTGTTACTGTTCAAAAGAAATTATCTCTTTTTTTTAAAACAAGATTTCTAAAAAAATAAAGTTTCCAAAGGAAGATAGACCTTTTCTTTGAATGTTTTGAAATATTGTTTTTCGCTTTGTCGATTTGAATAACGCGCAACTAAAAGGCTTCCAGATGAGGAGGGGGGTCACAAATGGACCGCTTAAATCCCAAACTCTTCTTAAACAATTTAGGTCTTTTTGACAAAACTTTTCAATTTTGCGACTACGCAAATCAAGAAAACTCAAACAATAAATCGAACATGAAATGTTCTTAAAATACGAAATTTCAAATTGATAAATTTTAAAAACATAACTAAAGGCTAAATCTAAACACGAGAATATTTATCACATGAAATTTAAACTATGAGCATGGAACTATAACAATTTAAACTATAAACTACTATTGTTCGAATCAATCTAACCGGAGAGTTATGTGGAGATTAATCACTTCATTCAGGATTTCTATCCCAAGAAATCATATCTGATCAAATATATCAAACATGTTTTAAAAATTACCTTGATTGTTAGCCTAGTAAGGATGAAGTTTAAATTTGAATAAAGAAAAGAGAGTCAATACAAAAGGACACCTTTATGACCTAATCTAATAGGAGTTCGTTGGGATTTGAAAGTGAGACCCGTGTACTCCAAGAACAATGATAAGATTTGTGTACTTTTGTTTGAAATACATTTTCTACTAAGACAATCAATATATATGTGTACACGTGCTAGGCCATACAAGTTAAAAATGAATAACGTGGGCTGCCATAAGTTTAATCAACCAGTTCATACTATAATAAGTGATAATGTCTTCAAACCTCAATATCTTAAGCATAACTTATCCGAATTAACTTTTTCTCGAGCTTAAAATGCATCATAAATTACGAGCTATCCAACGAGTATAATATTGATATACTAATTATCACTCTATCAAAATTCAAATAATTAAACCAAAAGAATAATAATTTAAAATGTATTTCACATTAGTCCAGCAACTATAAAAATATAAAAACATAGCATATAAAACAATTAAATTTTTATTCTAAATTTTTCGGTTTGTACAAACTCCTCTCCTTAAAAGAATTTCGTCCTCGAAATTCGAACATATACAATCTCTTTGTGCATTTACATTGTCTAATCACGTTAAAAGAATGATATTTCAAAACATGAAGAAGATAATACATAATTTTGCTAAAAAAAATAACTTTCATACCTTGGATCAATTGGAGAGTGGTCGAATAGTGAACGTCGCATGCCAAAGTTTTTTTTTTATCATAACAAGTAAAAAAGGTCCCTTTTTAATTTTTTTGCAATTACTATTCACATGAACAGTAGTGTTACTGTTCAAAAGAAAATTCTCTCTTTTTTTTAAAACAAGATTTCTAAAAAAATAAAGTTTCCAAAGGAAGATAGACCTTTTTCTTTGAATGTTTTGAAATATTGCTTTTCGCTTTGTCGATTTGAATAACGCGCAACTAAAAGGCTTCCAGATGAGGAGGGGGTCACAAATGAACCGCTTAAATCCTAAGCTCTTCTTAGACAGAGTAGGTCTTTTTGACAAAACTATTCAATTTTGCGACTACGAAAATCAAGAAAACTCAAACAATAAATCGAACGTGAAATGTTCTTAAAATACGAATTTTCAAATTGATAAATTTTAAAAACATAACTAAAGGCTAAATCTAAACACGTGAATATTTATCACATGAAATTTAAACTATGAGCATGGAACTATAAACTACTATTGTTCGAATCAATCTAAATAAACATTTATTTTTCCAATATTTATTTTTTTTCCAATATTTATTACTAATAATAGAAATTAAATGTTGAAGATTTGAAGTAGAATGTAGAAAATAGAAAATTAGAAATGTAGAATTGAGAAGTGAATGAAGATTATGTAGCAGTGTATCAAATGAATTGTAAAAGTAAAATCAAGATAATAATGTAAAAAAATGTAGAAGATGAAAACGATAATAGAATGAAATGAACGAATGATATTGTTGAATGTTGATAATTTGTAAATTGTAGAGAGTAGAGTAGAGAATGAGAGGATTGGTGGGAAAAGATGTTGATTAGGAGGTGAGTATTTATAGAAAAAAAAATGAAAAAATAAAAAGGATTCAGTGACCATTCTGGTCACAGAATTTTTGGCTTTTTTTTCATATATATATAAGTTTTTAACGAGCCCACGAGCCGGTCGGCTCGTGGGCTCGTAGCGAGCAGCTCGCCAAGCGGTTCGTCTACAATTTGACTAGCCCGAACGGCTCGTGAGTTGCTACAGTACGAGCAGAGCGGTCGAGCCGCTCGACTCGATTGCCACTTCTAGAATTAACCGGAGAGTTATGTGGAGATTAATCACTTCATTCAGGATTTCTATCCCAAGAAATCGTATCTGATCAAATATATCAAACATGTTTTAAAAATTACCTTGATTGTTAGCCTAGTAAGGATGAAGTTTAAATTTGAATAAAGGAGAGAGAGTCAATACAAAAAGACACCTTTATGACCTAATCTAATAGGAGTTCGTTGGGATTTGAAATTGAGACCCGTGTACTCCAAGAACAATGATAAGATTTGTGTACTTTTGTTTGAAATACATTTTCTACTAAGACAATCAATATATATGTATACACGTGCTAGGCCATACAAGTTAAAAATGAATAACGTGGGTTGCCATAAGTTTAATCAACCAGTTCATACTATAATAAGTGATAATGTCTTCAAACCTCAATATCTTAAGCATAACTTATCCGAATTAACTTTTTCTCGAGCTTAAAATGCATCATAAATTACGAGCTATCCAACGAGTATAATATTAATATACTAATTATCACTCTATCAAAATTCAAATAATTAAACCAAAAGAATAATAATTTAAAATGTATTTCACATTAGTCCATCAACTATAAAAATATAAAAACATAGCATATAAAACAATTAAATTTTTATTCTAAATTTTTCGGAGTGTACAAACTCCTCTCCTTAAAAGAATTTCGTCCTCGAAATTCGAACATATACAATCTCTTTGTGCATTTACATTGTCTAATCAGGTTAAAAGAATGATATTTCAAAACATGAAGAAGATAATACATAATTTTGCTAAAAGAAATAACTTTCATACCTTGGATCAATTGGAGAGTGGTCGAATAGTAGACGTCGCATGCCAAAGTTTTTTTTTTTTTTTATCATAACAAGTAAAAAGGTCCCTTTTTAATTTTTTTGGCAATTACTATTCACATAAACAGTAGTGGTACTGTTCAAAAGAAAATTCTCTCTTTTTTTTAAAACAAGATTTCTAAAAAAATAAAGTTTCCAAAGGAAGATAGACCTTTTTCTTTGAATGTTTTGAAATATTGCTTTTCGCTTTGTCGATTTGAATAACGCGCAACTAAAAGGCTTCCAGATGAGTGGGGGGGTCACAAATGGACAGCTTAAATCCCAAGCTCTTCTTAAACAGTTTAGGTCTTTTTGACAAAACTTTTCAATTTTGCGACTACGCAAATCAAGAAAACTCAAACAATAAATCGAACGTGAAATGTTCTTAAAATACGAATTTTCAAATTGATAAATTTTAAAAACATAACTAAAGGCTAAATCTAAACACGTGAATATTTATCACATGAAATTTAAACTATGAGCATGGAACTATAACAATTTAAACTATAAACTACTATTGTTCGAATCAATCTAAATAAACATTTATTTTTCCAATATTTTTCACTGTTCACGGTGAACTGCTCACATGAACGGTAGCCCGTACTGTAATTTTTTTTTTAAATCTACAGGAAAGTAGAACCGCGTTCTGATACCATACTGTAACGCCCCAATTTTTTATCCATCTGGAGTGTTGCGAAAAATCTACTTTTCATTTTTAAAAAAAGCGGAACGACAAAAATAAATGAAATTCTTTATTTTCGATCATAAATATCAATAAAACGTGGAATATGACTCTCTAAAAATTTAAACATTCTCAGTTGACTGATTAACAAACGGGTCAAGTAAAATTGACAAATAAATTTAGATACATATATAAAAAAACTAAATAATTATTTGCCTTCTTCTTCGATCCACTTTACGGTCTGTATCACTATTCCGCCACAATTCTAATTGTCCCAAACGAACCTGTAAAATGTTAAAATTTGAAGGAATGAGTAATTTAAACTCGGTACGATACGTGCGTCCAAAATAATATAATAACTCTTTAAACATAAATTTATAACATTCCATACCACCATTTCATCAAGAGCAGTCGGTGATCAATCGAATACTCTAACACATTTATGTGCAACATTTGAGAAAACCCGAAGGAAGTATCACATTTCATTTCATTTCATTGAGACCCGTAGGTCAATTAGCATTTCATGAAATAAATCATGTAAAAATAATTATAATATTGTAAGGACAAAATCAACATGCACATGGTATCCTCTATTTATAGTGAATTAACCGGAGAGTTCTGTAGAGATTAATCACTTCATTTAGGATTTCTATCAAAAGAAACCGTATCTGATCAAATATATCAAACAAGTTTTAAAAATTATCTTGATTGTTATGCCACACTTATCTACACATGTGACTGCCTATACATTAGCCTAGTAAGGATGGAGTTTAAATTTGAATAAAGAAAAGAGAGTCAATACAAAAGGACACCTTTATGACGTAATCTAATACGAGTTTGTTGGGATTTGAAAGTGGGACCCGTGTACTCCAAGAATAATGATAACATTTGTGTACTTTTGTTTGAAATACATTTTCTACTAAAACAATCAATATATATGTGTACACGTGCTAGGACATACAAGTTAAAAATGAATAACGTGGGCTGCCATAAGTTTAATCAACCAGTTTATACTATAATAAGTGATAATGTCTTCAAACCTCAATATGTTAAGCATAACTTATCCGAATTAACTTTTTCTCGAGCCTAAAATGCATCAAAAATTACGAGCTATCCAACGATTACAATATTAATATACTAATTATCACTCTATCAAAATTCAAATAATTAAACCAAAAGCATAATAATTTAAAACGTATTTCACATCAGTCCATCAACTATAAAAATATAAAAACATAGCATATAAAACAATTAAATATTTATTCTAAATTTTTCGGGGTGTTACATTATCTGATTAGCTGGAATATTCCAACAGTGTCCAAGAGTTTAGAGTGCACTTCTGGTGAAGGAATCATTATAATTTAATTCCCTTTGTAGGTGAAAGGACACCTATTTTATAGACAAACTCAACAGAATTCAATTCGATTCTGCTACTCCAAAACAAAGTCGGATACTAGCTGCTATATTATTATTTTTTTTCACTTTTTGAAAATTAAACCGTTTTGACAAATAATTACGTATCCTACAATAACAAAAATGTTTTTACTTGGAACAGGTTTGAGGATTTTATGATCTTGAAGGGGGTGAAACTCTTGCTCTTAGCCCTGCTCTACGTTTTGCTAAGGCTTATGGACTTATGGTTAGTATTGTAAAATGCGGTGCACAGAGATTGGTACATAATATTGAACATTTCTCCATTTGATCTCCTTCTTTAATTGTCTTATATTGTGGCTCTGTTAACAAAGTAAGTTTTGGAACGTGTTACTATATTCCCAGCGAGGCGAATAGAGTGACGCATAATCTTGCTTCATTTGCTACTACTTGTCCAATTGCTTGTAATTGGTTTGATTGTATTCCAATTTTATCTCACCTGTTGTCAAACGCAATTGTGGTCAAACCACATAAAAATTGTTTATTGTATAGATTTTGGATAGTCTATATTTTGATAAGCTTAAATTCACAAGGGTAAATTGATGAAACTCACTTAATTTATCATAGCATATAGGAATTTAAATTCACTAAAGTCTCAGCTGAAAAACCTAACCTAGCAATTGCCAAACCATAGGAATCACGAAAACAAAATTGACTTGGGTGCGTTTGATTGCAATAGTGGAAAATGGGTGGAAAGAAAATGAATTCCGGGGAAAGTAATTGCCCAGAAATTGTTTTCCAGGGAATTGTTAATCAAGTGTGTTTGATTGGTATAATTTTTCACCCAGAAAAAATTTGAAATTTTTAATTTTTTTGTTCACGTTTGGCTTTCTTTTACATGTAAATTGTCTATTAAAGTGATTTTTTTTTTTAAAATTGATTATGAAATTTGTTACCATTGCCAAAAAGTTAAAAAAAAAATTTTTTTTTTTGCTCAAAAACTATTTTTTCATCAAAGTTTAGTGTTCGTTTGGTTTCGTTTTATATGAAAATTGTCCATTAAAGTGAAAATTCTTTTTACAATTGATTATCAAATTTGTTTCTATTGCCAAAAAAAAAATAATAATAATAAAATTTAAAAAAAAAATGAAAAGCACCTGGAAAACCTTTTCCCACCATTTTGGTGGGAAAAGGTTTTCCCCAAAAACCAGCCAAATGTGCACGTGTGGGCACAAGTAAGAAAATATCTTGCCAAGAAAATTGTGCCCATCAAACAACCAAAATAGTGGTAAATGGAAAACAAATTCATAGTTCCATGGAAAAGATATGTTATCAAACAGGGCCTTAATTTACTGTAGAAAGGGAGACTATTAAGAATTATTGTCTATATATAGAGCCAACAATTAATCTGCATTGCCAAGTCCAAAGAAAAGAACTTAACTAAAGGTGAAGGAATCTTGCATCTTTCAATAGCCATGTCGAACTACAAGGAACACCAGCTGAGTGTTCTGCTAGCTCTTTTGTGCACACTTGTGTGTGTAAATGCTAACATAAATAAATGCATACGTTTTCCACCATCTCTCCCTAGGCCAGCAGCGTTAGGAACAAATTTCCGTTCACTTCTGCAACTACAATCTCCACCACCACCACCTCTTCCTCCTTCATCGCCACCTCCACCCCCCTCCACCGCCACCTCCCCCTCCACCTCCCCCCCCCACCTCTACCTCCACCTCCTCCACCACCACCTCCACCACCTCCACCACCACCACCACCACCACGGACTCCTCCTCCTCCTCCTCCTCCAACTCCACTGTCACCATCCTAATCACCACCTCCTCTACCACCACCACCACCTCCTCCACCTCCACCTCCACCTGCACTGTGATCTTGATCGCTATATCTACCTATCAGTTGTTGGACAAGCTTCCAATCTTCTCTATCGCCAAAGTTTTATCAATATTCTAAGGAAAATCATTAAATGCCCATATTACATTACAATCACAATGGTTGTAATATTAACCTAGCTCATAATAAATGGAAATTCCCACAATAAAACTCTTTTAAAAGTTTCATTTACCAACACTCTATTGGCAGCAAAAAACCTGGAACATGCGACTTCATATCCTGGACATAAGTGCATGGAGTTCCTAGCATCAAAGTGTGTTGTGCATGAAATAAATTTACAAATATTATATTTATTATGATGTATTGTTCGCACATATTCAACAATAAATACAAAGATTTACCACAGAGAGTTGTATCCATAAACTATTCTATTTTTCTTGTTTTGTTTTGGAGTAGAAAAAAATTCCCTCGAGGCATATAAATAGCTCACAAGGGGCGTCCCCCACATATACATACACACCACAAGAATTTTTCACAATTTACGAGTTAAAAGTTTTCAAGTTCATTTCTTTTTTCATCTGTTACGCCTCACCCAACGAGGCTCCAAGTAAAGCCACATGGTAAAAGAATGTGGGCGACGCGACGATTTTGGTCGAACCCATGAGCATCTGAATCGGTATGGATGGGCCCATCCCGTAGGCTGCAGCCGACCCCTGGATACTGAAGCAGATTGATAGAGACTTCCCAAAGAGAATATTTGTCAAGATCCTGTAGCAAGTAGGGTGATGTGACACCTCAATGAAAAGACTATTCCGTTTAAGAAGTAAATCTAGTGTCGTCTTACATAATAGGCATAAATCTGCACAACTGCCATTTCACTTAATGCACCATGGTCTAAGAATAATTGATTGAGACCAATGACAAGAGAACCCAACCGTAGGGATGAAGCCATGTGTGCATTCATTCTAAGGTTCACATCCGTCGCCTCCTACTATAAAAGCTCTTTCTTAGCACCATTCGAATGTAATGCTAGTTTAACACAAATTATCCTCTCTACACCTTGTTGCTTTGTATTGTATCCCGAACTCTGACCTCTTTTTTCTTGATAAAATTTGTGTCCCAAGCCTATCCCTTGTTTAATTGTATATTCCATCATACTGACTTGGCCATCATAGTGCCTGCAGCCACCTCCCATACTACTTGGCCGTATGCCCTAATAGTTTGTCAAATGTGCAGGATGAAAGCTTACGTAGACATCAAAAGAGCTGGGATCTGTTCGCAACGTCACCTATACAAAAAAATGGGGTCTGTTAGGTTTTTGATGTTATGTAATTGGCTATTATGTGCACAAAAGGACTAAGTTTTATATGATGTAAAAAGTCAAGGAGTAATGTGCAATTTGTCAAAAGTATGTTTTTAGGTCTATGGTTTCGAGAATGGGAAAAGAAGGAAAAATGGCATGGATTTTCGCTAGACTATCGACAAGGGCTGGTTCGAGCTACAAAAATAGAAACATCGTCGCTAGACTATCGCCCCTTCTTCGCTCGAGCGACAATCTATATCTTAACTATCGCTGAGCCCTCGCTCGAGCGACAGTGTTATCTGAGAAATTTTTAATTCATTTTTTAAAGGCTTTTTTCTCCGGCCCATTCATTTTATAACCTACCTATAAATAGTCTAAAGCCACAGAATGTGATTCCCAATGTTGATTATTGAGCAAGCACTGAGCTTTTCATATTCCTTTCATCATTTAAGATTTCAACCTTCATTCTTTATTGTGATTTGTTCTTGGCGGTGACAAAAACATCAGATCTTAAATCCAAATACCAAAATACTATTTCCTTCGCATCTGTCAGAGTTGTTGAAGATCAAGGGAAGGTGACTGAAGTTCCAGTCGTTGAAGAACGCAGTGTTCTTCGTGCATCCATAGGAGATAGACGATTCTACAATGCTTAGAGTTGCTGCACGAAAGTGCAATTCAGGAGAGCTTTGAAAATTGCAGCTGGAATTGGTGTAGGAGCACAAAATTCAGGAGAGCTATTGGAATTCTAGTCAGGAGATCAGATAATACGTGTCGTCGTCTAGTTTGGTAGACTGTAAGTTAAAGAATCGTTTATAGTGGATATTTGACTGCAAAGTCCCCGGAGCTTTTACCCAATTGGGGTTTCTCCGTAATCATTCTTGTGTGTTTTATTGCTTACTACATATGAGGTATTTAAACATAGGAAAACTGGAATTGCATGTCTAATAATCTAGAATAATAAGTTAATTAGTGACTTGTTGCTAATTAATTCTAAATATAATTTTAATTCCGCATTAATACCTATTCACCCCCCTCTAGGTATTGTTAGGGTTGAACTACGTGACTTTCAGGGTCAACACCATCTACTACATTTTTAAACCTTAAATTCATAGTTTCCAACCCAATTTTTTATGAAAAGTGACATTAGAGTTGATTCAAGGTAGTAAGGACAACATATAGAGTTGCTAGATTTCAAAGACTTTTTAATAACAAACAAATTCAAGACTCAAAAAGGTAAATGATGCCAACAGCAAGAAATTAATATTAATGAAGCATGCACGAATATCGTTGATTATTCACAAGAATACACGATACTTGACTATCAAGAATATTATTAATGCACAAATACATATGCCGATATTGGATAGAAAAGATTTGAAAGAAAACAAGTTCTACAATTTTTATTTCAATAATCAAAAGAAGACAAAGCTATATCTCGAGTTTAAAAAGAAAAACCTAGGTATATTATAACGTAACCTCACAAAAACCTAATTAATATATGATCAAAGCGCAGAAGATAAAACCAAATAAAGAAAACAATTAATAAAAATATTTGGTCTTCACCATTCTTTATGAGTTGGAGAAGGTTTGTCATCGAATCTTATAAGAAAGTGAAGAAGAATGAAAATATAGAATGCTAAACAATGAGCTGAAAATGTAATTCTTTTGATTATAATTCTTGTAATTGAATTGATACAATGTGAATGAATTTACAACAGATTTATAAACATACAAACTAGTAGAAAATGGTATATTTACAAAGAATCAAATATGGTTAGAAAAATAACAAACTCCACGTGATGAAGTCTTCTAGATCATTTTCCTCTTCTAGATCATTCCTTGCATGCTGGACCACCATTGATACTTGATACATCTTGTTTGGCTGACTGTAATGTAATCTCATCTGCTGCCATCTCTTCTGCCACATGGTTAGCTTCATCATCACAATTCAACACCCCCCTCCCCCGCAAGATGGAGAGTAGATATCAATCACTCTCATCTTGATCATATGTGAGTAAAGACTTGAAGAATTCAAGGCTTTTGTTAACATGTCAGCTAGTTGGGATCCAGTGTGAACATACTCAGTAACTATACTCCCATTTTGAATTTTATCTCTCACAACATGATAATCTATTTCTATATGTTTCGTCCTTTCGTGAAAAACAGGATTAGTGGCAATGTATATAGCTGATTTCTTGTCACAATACAACTTTACTGGCTGATTGTGTTCAATCTGCAGATCTTCCAGCAAATAGGCCATCCATGTTACTTCACAACATGCCTACGCCATTTCCCTATACTCTGCTTCTGAAGAGGACCTTGAGACCACACCTTGCTTATTTGATTTCCATGATACAAGTGATGAACCAATGAACACACAGTAACCAGTGACAGACCTCCTAGTTTCTGGACAGGCAGCCCAGTCTGAGTCTGAGTATGATTTCAGCTGCATATCACAAGTAGTAGAATAGAGTAATCCTTGTCCCGATACCCTTTTGATATACTTCAACACTTTGTATGCTACATGGAGGTGTGGCACTCTAGGCTTGTCCATTTATTAGCTCAGAAGCTGTATTGAATATGAGAGGTATGGTCTTGTTATAGTTAGGTATAACATTTGCCCTATTAATCTTCTGTAGATAGAAGGATCAGAAAGTAAATCACCCTTATCTTTACTCAATTTGACATTCTGATCAAGAGGTATCTTTAAAGGTGCTGATCCTATGGTGCCTGAATCTCCCAAAATGTCAAGGGCATATTTTCTTTGACATAAGTGTATTCCTTGCTCTGTTCTTGCTACTTCCATTCCTAGAAAGTACTTCAATTTTCCCAAGTCTTTGATCTTAAATTTCTCATCAAGTGCAGCCTTAAACTTATTGATATTGTCCATATAATCTCCTACTAGGATAACATCATCAACGTATACTAGGATTGCTAAGAAAGAACTCTGTGTAACTTAGCGAATAAGCTGTAATCTGCTTTCGACTCGATAAAACCATGCTGAGTGATGAAGGCGGATAACTTAGCATACCACTTCCTTGAAGCTTGCTTCAGGCCGTATAAGCTTTTATGTAACTTGTACACCTTTGATTTGTCATTGCTATCATATCCAGTAGGCAATTGTATATACACATCCTCATTCAAATCAGCATGTAAAAATGCATTGTTGACATCTAATTGGTATAAGAACCACCATTTCATGGCTGTAATGGCTAGTAAACTTCGAATGGTGACCACTTTTGCCATAGGAGAAAAGGTCTCATGGTAATCCAAGCCCTCTTGTTGTGTATAACCCTTTGCAACCAGCCTGGCTTTGTATCTTTCGATGCTCCCATCAGCTTTAAACTTCATTTTATACACCCATTTACAACCTATTGCTACCTTGTCAGGTGGCAGATCAACAATTGCCCATGTATTATTTGACTCAAGAGCTTCAATTTTTGCCTTCATTGCTTCACACCATTCAGGGTGCTTGATAGCTTCTTGGAAATGTTTTGGTTCGATTTGAGAAGTTATGGAGATGACAAAATTTTTGTGAGGAATGGTTAGCCTTTTATAAGAGACATTATTGCTAATGGAATAAGGGCTACCTGAGGTTACCGATCCTTTTATCCTGGCCAAGTCCTACAATGGAATGAATGAAGTCACCTGTTGGCATATGAAATCCTGTAAATACTGGGGGATTCTTTTGATTCTGGTGGACTTCCTTGGTAAGGGAAAATTCATTGGTTCATTATCTGCAGTTTGCAGGTCTATTTGTTCTATGTTTTGTTCAATTTCATTTTGATTTGTGTCATAATGTTCACTGTGACCTTCATGGCAGGAGATCAAGATAGGCTGAGTATCTGTCTCTTCAGGTTCCAGGAATGAGTGATTGTTTGGAGTAGGAATTGGTGAATCATGATAGAAACAAGATTCAGTAAGATGACTAGCATCATTGAGCTCTGCAGTATTGGTTTCTTTGAAAGGAAAGTGTTCATCGAAAATATGTTTCGAATTTAAATCACCGCAAGTATATGGATCGTTCAAGTAATAAAATGGATTTTGGAGTCCAAGTATCGTTCCCACAGAGATTTACTAGTTCGATTTTACCTATTATGACCTTAACCGAAACGTGAAATATGATTGAGTTTTGTAACTGAACTAAATGAAAGCAATAGTGGATGAATTAGTTGAACTAATGCAAATTATATGATTGAATGCAAATTGAGGCAACTCATAGAAAAGAAACGCACGAGGTTCACGAATCCCCATGCAATGATCCGTTTTAATTATAGTTCTACAAAATTGACAACATGTTTGAATTGATGAAGAATCAATGTTTCTAACCTATTCAATAATCTTTCTCGAGTAGAATTGAACCTATTCTCGCATACCATTTGACTATATTTCTATGACAAATGAAATATACAAGAATGCATAACGTTTTGTAAACACTTAGAGATTCACGTAGAGTATAGCGGTATATTTATATCCCCTATCGGACCCTACGATGATTTATACCTTGTCGAGCTTATTTTCCTTCTTTCGAATGCATAATGTAGCGACCGAAAAAAAAATGTTATGTTGTTTTCAAATAAAATTTTCTTGTATAACCCGAAAATAATTTGAATTATATTATGACGTCGCTACGACCATTCCTAAGAGTTGTTAGAATTTTCGGTCACAATAGTAAAGTTGTGTGCGCTTGTCTTAACATTTTGTAAGTCATCGAAATCTCTTTTAAATGACAAATTTCTTTAATTTATTCAATTACTTTATTTTGACGACACACTTTTTACATTAATATTTTTTTTTCCTATGTTTGGTTCCAATTTTCAGCCTATAAAAAAAAAAGAGAAGAGAAACTGTTTCATTTGCACAACAATAACCTATACAATCACTTCCACCACTTAAAGACATAATTAATTCACCACTTATACCCATCATTAACCTACCATTTGCCAAGGTTTTCTATTCACTTCAGTTTCTGTAACGACCCGGGTCCCATATAACGGGCTGTCTCGGCCGTTAGATCGACGACGTACTGTCCCCACTGTACAAACATGGGTCTTTTCAACATGCTTTGTCCTCACTCGCACTCTCCCCGAGAAAACTTCCCAGGGGGTCACCCATCATAGAATTGCTCCAAGTCAAGCACGCTTAACTGTAGAGTTTCTAACGATGGACTTTCGGAAAAGAAGGTGCACCTTGTTGATATGAGTAGTACCCATCAAATCTTTTAAGCTTTCCTGGTCTGGGTATTACAATCACCCCCCGTTAGACTCACGACGTCCACGTCGCGCTTGATCCATCTGAGGATCCGTTGCCAGGCGTTAGGATTCTAGAGGTGGCTCCTACGGGTTCAAGAGGTGGCTCCCGCCCTAAAGCGTAGCACTTTGTCCCGAATAGCACTTAGTTCCCGATTTTCGGCTGGCAACCAGGCTCTGATACCATTTGTAACGACCCAGGTCCCACTTAACAGGCTGTCCCGGCAGTTAGATCGATGATATACTGTCCCCACTGTATCAACATGGGTCTTTTCAACATGCTTTATCCTCACTCGCACGCTCCCCAAGAAAACTTTCCAGGGGGTCACCCATCATAGAATGCTCCAAGTCAAACACGTTTTACTGTGGAGTTTCTAACGATGGACTTCTGAAAAAGAAGGTGCACCTTGTTGGTGTGAGTAGTACCTATCAAATCTTTTAAACTTTTCTAGTCTGGGTATTACAATCACCCCCGTTAGACTCGCGACGTCCTCGTCGCGCTTGATATCCGTGGATGGAAAAATGTGAAAGGTGCTTTCAAGAACTCAAGCAGAGATAAGGTGCTTTCAAGAACTCAAGCAGAGATTAACTTCGGCTCATGTGCTGACAATACCCGATGGCTCTGATGGATTTATGATTTACACCGACGCCTCCAAACAGGGTTTGGACTGTGTTTTGATGCAACATGGGAAAGTAGTTGCTTATGCCTCGAGACAGTTGAAGCAATATGAAAAGAACTATCCAACGCATGACATGGAACTTGCAGCGGTAGTTCACGCCTTAAAGATATGGCGTCATTATCTTTATGGTGGAAAGTGTGAAATCTATACAGACCACAAGAGCCTCAAACATTTTTTCACACAAAAGGAACTGAATATGAGACAGATGAGATGGTTGGAACTGGTGAAAGATTATGACTGTACAATTCATTATCACCCGGGTAAGGCCAATGTAGTTGCAGATGCCTTAAGCAGGAAGATGGGATCCCAGTTAGCTGTTCTACCCACACTGCAGGAGCATTTGATAAAAGACTTTGAGAACCTGAGATTAGAAGTCATCACTCCGCCAACCCAGACTACAGCAATAATAAAAGCGTTCATGATTCAACCTACTCTTCGGGATTGAATCAAGGAAGCACAGGATAAGGACCCATTTCTGCAGAAGATCAAGGCTGAACTTGGTACAAGCAAACATAGAGGATTTGAAATATCTGCAGATAACGCACTAACGTTTAAAGGAAGGCTGTGTGTACCTAAGGATGAGAGCATAAGGAACAAGATATTGGAAGAGGCTCACTCCACCCCTAATGTTGCACATCCAAGAGCTACGAAAAATGTATCGAGATCTTCGAGATACATTTTGGTGGAGAAACATGAAGAGGTGAATTGGTCTGTTTGTGGAGAAATGTATCGTCTGTCAGCAGGTCAAGGCATAGCATCAAAGACCGTCGGGATTATTGAAATCGTTGGATATTCCAGAATGGAAATGGGAACACATAGCAATGGACTTTGTGGTAGGTCTTTCGAGATCATCAAGAGGTCATAATGCTATTTAGGTAGTAGTTGATCGTTTGACGAAGTCAGCCCATTTTCTACCAATCAAAGTAAATTTCAACATGGAACATGTAACGACCCGGGTCCCACTAACGGGCTGTCCTGGCCGTTAGATCGACGTCGTACTGTCCTCACTGTACCAACATGGGTCTTTTCAGCATGCTTTGTCCTCACTCGCACGCTCCCCGAGAAAACTTCCCAGGGGGGTCACCCATCATAGAATTACTCCAAGCCAAGCACGCTTAACTGTGGAGTTTCCAACGATGGACTCCCGGAAAAGAAGATGCACCTTGTTGGTATGAGTAGTACCTATCAAATCTTTTAAACTTTCTTGGTCTGGGTATTACAATCACCCTCCGTTAGACTCGCGACGTCCTCGTCGCGCTTATATCCGTTGCCAGGCGTTGGGATTCTAGAGGTGGCTCCTACGAGTTCAAGAGGTGGCTCCCGCCCATGGCGTAGCACTTTGTCTCGCATAGCACTTAGTTCCCGATTTCCGGCTGGCAATGGGCTCTGATACCAAGCTGTAGCGCCCCGAGTTCTGTTAACCCGGATTGCCACGTCATCGTCTTTTGCCCTAACTTTGTCAATCAATTTTGCGGAAATAACCTAATTTTAAAATCACATTTGAAATTGAAAACTATTTCGGCAATTGAAATACATTGGATAATTGTTCAAAATTTAAATATCGTGTTTTGGAATAGCGGAAACGAAAAACACGTTAACAATGTTTCAATACATAAATTCGAAAACTAAATAATTTCGATAATCAAATTTTATATTGCCACCACTGCCGGATCAATCACGTTCGCCTCCGAAGTCTGCAAATATTGTTAAAATAGCAGAAGCTGTAGCGCCCCGAGTTCTGTTAACCCGGATTGCCACGTCATCGTCTTTTGCCCTAACTTTGTCAATCAATTTTGCGGAAATAACCTAATTTTAAAATCACATTTGAAATTGAAAACTATTTCGGCAATTGAAATACATTGGATAATTGTTCAAAATTTAAATATCGTGTTTTGGAATAGCGGAAACGAAAAACACGTTAACAATGTTTCAATACATAAATTCGAAAACTAAATAATTTCGATAATCAAATTTTATATTGCCACCACTGCCGGATCAATCACGTTCGCCTCCGAAGTCTGCAAATATTGTTAAAATAGCAGAATGAGTATTTCGAAGAAATACTCAGTAGACTCATCGCCGATAATTAATTTACAGAATAATTGAAAACACACTCATGCAATATACAATGTGATATCATCTTTGGTTCATTTTCTTGAAATCATAGGCTCTTTAAAAACATGGGCTGTGGGTAGTCTTTCTTTCTTGTGCGGATGAAGCACATAAGTTATGCATAACATTCTTTCTTATCTCATAAGAGATTCTTTCTTTCTTTCTTTCTTTCTCATGCAATTAAGCATATAAGTTATGGCAAGCATAACAATATCATATATCGCATATGACACATTCTCATCCTATGCATAAAGCATATAAATCACGTAATTCACATAAAGCATGCAATTATAATTTAAACTAATTAATGGTGGCGAGTCTACCTCAATTGTTTCGTGTTGCGTGAAAAGTGAGCGGGAAAATAACTTCAAGCTCCTAATTGCTCGTACGTATCGTCTAGCCAAAAATAGGAAATAAGTTTGAATTAGTATTTCGAACTTAAAGTTTTAAAGTGTTGAAATTAAGTTTAAGGGCTTAATTGAAAATTATAGAAACTGAAATAAATAACTTAAAAAGATAAAATAAAGTATAGGGGCTAAATTGGAAATTTATTAAATTGAATTTGACAAATCTAAGTGCTAAAAATACTATTTTCAAGGTATTGTGGCTAATTGTGAAAAATAGAAACTCTAGGGACTTAATTGAAAACTATTAAAACTGAAAATAAAAGTTTAAGGGCTGAAATTGATCTTTTATAAGTTGAGGACTAAGCTGTAATTATAAATAAGCTGGAATTACAAGTTAAAAACTGAAATAGTAACTTTTGTAAGTTTAAGGACTGAGCTGTAAATATACTAAAGCTGAAAATAAAACTTAAAAGCTGAATTAAATAACTTATATAAGTTTAAGGACTAAACTGTAAATAAAATAAAGCTGAATATAAAATTTAAATGACTGAAATAATAACTTATGTAAACTAGGGGCTAACTTGAATAACTTTTAAACTGAAAATAAAATTTAAAGGACTGAAATTAAAATATTTAAAACATAAGGACTAAATTATAACAATTAAAACTTGGGGGCTTAAAGGGGCAAACTCAAAAAAAATCAAAATAAAACAAATAATATATCTCTCTCTCTCATTTCGAATTCTCGAGAGAGAGAGAGGAGGAGGGTGACAGGGAAGGGGGAAAGGGGCGAAAATGGAGGTTTAACCGAGGCTAAAAGGGCGACTTGGAGTTCGATTTCTGCTGCAAATGGGTTGGAAATCTTGAGGTATGTTTATGGGTTTTGCTATTTTTGGTTTTGTGGTTGATTGGGTGTTGATGATTCGATGGTTGCAGCTGGGTTGTTGGGGTGACTGGGGTTGGTCTCGGTTTGGAACCATTGGTGGTTGTGTGGTGGTTGACTCGGTGAAGGCGAACTCGAATAGGTGGCTGAAACTTGGCTTGCAGTAACTGGGTGAAATGCTTGTGTGGTGATGAACTCGTGAGTTGGAGGTGGTAGTGTTGAGGTTGTTGTTGGTTTGTGCGACTGCTTGTAGAGTTCGGTGGTTTTGGTCTTGGTGTGGGCAGTCAGTGATGGTGGGTTTGTATGGTGTTGAGACTGCAGCTATGGATCCTGCTGGGAAAGGCTCGTGTGTGGTTCGAAGCTGGGTGACTAGCTAGTGTCAATGGCTGCAGCTTCCTGTTGTGCAGCAGCTTGGGTGGAAATGGTGGTGCAGTGTTGGTGATGAAACTTAGGTTGAGGCTGGGATTTGCAGTTTTGGTGTTTTGGCTATGGTTTTGGAGATGGTGATTGCAGTGATGGTTTGTGAAATGGCTGCATTGTATTGATGATTATACTGTTGATGCTAGAAATGGATTTTCTAGCATCAATGGTGTTTCACCTGGAAATGGAGAGAAAATTGGAGAGAGAGACAATTTCTTACCAAGATGAATTTTGGCTGCGTGAAATGTGGAAGTGGAGGGAATTGTGATGAATAAAATAGTGGGAATTTAGGGCACAATTTTCAAGGTGGTATATTGGGCCTATTGGGTTGTAAGGAATCCTAAATGGATTGGGCCTAAACATCAATGTTTGGGCCGACATAATTGGGCTTAATTGTAATGGACTTGAAATAAATAAAAATTGAATTTAAATAAAATAAATTGAAATTGATAATAAAATTATTATTCGAGATTGGATTTAATCGAATAGATTTGAATTCAATTTTATAACGGCTAGACGAACACGTTTCTCTAGAGAATTAGGGTTACGTTTTAGCGACACGTTTTTCGAGAAAATTACTTTATAAAATTTAAAAGTTCGCGGTCGCTACAACCTTACCCCCTTAAAATAATTTCGTCCTCGAAATTTAAACTTACTTGATCTAATATATCTGGATACTTAGCCAGAATCTCTTCCTCTTTCTCCCAGGTAGCTTCATCGCTATCCTGTCTACCCCATTGGACTTTGACTAAAGGAATCTCTTTGTTTCTTAAGACATGGACTTTTCTTTCTATAATGCACATAGGTGTTTCCTCATAGGACAGATTCCTCTGAATCGAAATAGTCTGAAAATTTACCACGTGACTTGGATCGTGGATATACTTTCTCAATAGGGAAACGTGAAAAACGTTGTGTACGGCCGATAGCTCGGGTGGCAACGCCAAACGATAAGCCACGTTACCCACTTTCTCTAATATCTCGAATGGTCCGATAAAACGGGGTCTTAACTTCCCTCTCTTGCCGAAGCGAATAGTTCCTTTCATAGGAGCTACTTTCAAAAATACTTTCTCTCCAATTTCAAATTCTAAGTCTTTTCTCCTTTGATCGGCATAGCTTTTCTGTCTATCTTGAGCGGCTTTGATTCGCAGTCTGATCTTATCAATAGCCTTAACCGTCTTTTCAATCAATTACGGACCTAAAATTCTTCTCTCGCCTACTTCATCCCAATAGACTGGTGATCGACATCGTCGTCCATAAAGTGCCTCATATGGTGCCATACCAATAGTAGCTTGAAAACTATTATTGTAGGCAAATTCCACTAATGGGAGGTGAGTCTCCCAATTACCACTCAAATCTAGTACGCAAGCTCTAAGCATATCTTCTAGTGTCTGAATAGTGCGTTCAGACTGTCCATCGGTCTGGGGATGGTAAGCAGTACTAAAATTTAATTTAGTACCCATCGCTACTTGTAAACTCTTCCAGAATCTTGATGTAAATCTCGGGTCTCTATCTGATACAATGGAAGCTGGTACTCCATGAAGTCGAACAATCTCTCTAACATACAACTGGGATAATCTGATCCACATTGAGAGTCATTCTGATTGGTAGGAAATGAGCTGACTTCGTAAGTCGATCTACGATAACCCAAATAGCGTCATGACTCTTTACTGATTTTGGTAATCCCGTTACAAAATCCATGGAAATTTTCTCCCATTTCCATTCTGGTATATCCAAAGGATTTAATAATCCTGATGGTCTCTGGTGTTCAGCCTTAACTTGCTGACACGTCATGCATCGAGAGACAAACTTTGCAATACAACCCTTCATGTTTCTCCACCAAAAGGTATTGCGCAAATCACGATACATCTTTGTCCCTCCTGGGTGGCACGCATAAGGTGCTGAATGAGCTTCTGTCAAAATCTCATTCTGGATATGTTCATCCTTCGGTACACAGAGACGTCCTCTGAATATAAGTGCCTTATCAGAGGCGATCTCGAAACCTATTCTCTTGCCAGTTCCAACTTCGGTTCTGATCTTTTCCAAAAATTTATCTCCAACTTGAGCTGTTATAATCCGACCTCTCAAGTCTGGTTTAACGCTCAGATTTGCCAATCTAGAAGATCCTTGGACTGATGGGGTTCGCACTTCGATTCTTAGATTCCTCAAATCTCGAATCAACTGATCTTGCGTCGTTCCCAAAGCTGATAACTGTCCGGCATCCTTTCTGCTCAAAGCGTCGGCAACCTTATTTGCTTTACCTGGGTGGTAAAGAATGGTGCAGTCATAATCTTTTACCAGCTCTAGCCATCGTCGTTGTCTCATGTTCAGTTCCTTCTGAGTGAAGAAATACTTGAGACTCTTGTGATCGGTGTAAATCTCACATTTACTCCCGTACAGATAGTGTCTCCAAATCTTAAGAGCATGCACGACAGCTGCGAGCTCTAAATCATGTGTCGGGTAATTCTTCTCATGTGGCTTCAACTGTCTTGAAGCATATGCTATCACTTTGCCATTCTCGCATCAAAACACAACCTAAAACATGTTTGGATGCATCTGTAAATAACGAAACCTTCGAGATCCATTCGGTATCGTCAAGACTGTGTCCGAAACAGTCGTCCTTAAGTTTCGAAAGCTTTGTTCACATTGTTCGTCACTTTGAAATTTAACTCCCTTTCTGGTCAACTGAGTCATAGAACCTGCTATTTTAGAAAAACCTTCTATGAATCGCCGATAATATCCAGCTAATCCAAGAAAGCTTCTCACATCTTCAACATTTGCAGGTGTTGGCCAATTCGTTACAGTCTCAACCTTAGAAGGATCAACCTCGATACCTTTAGCTGTAACAATATGACCTAAGAAACCTACTCTTTCAAGCCAAAATTCACATTTCTTGAACTTGGCGTACAGCTTTTCTGCTCTCAGCGTTTCCAACACAGTCCTCAAATGTTCTTCATGTTGTGCGGAATCCCTGGAGTAGATCAGTATATCATCGATAAAAACAATAACGAATTTATCAAGATACTGATGGAAAACTCGGTTCATCAAATCCATAAATATCGCAGGTGCGTTCGTAAGACCGAACGGCATCACTGTGAACTCATAATGTCCATATCGTGTCCTGAACGCTGTCTTCGGTACGTCAGCTGGCGAAACCTTTAGCTGATGGTACCCAGATCTCAAATCAATCTTCGAGAAGATTGCAGTACCTTTCAACTGATCGAATAAGTCTTCGATCCTGGGTAGGGGATACTTATTCCTTATCGTCAACTTGTTTAGTTCTCGATAGTCAATACACATCCTCATGCTTTCGTCCTTCTTCTTTACAAACAGCACAGGTGCTCCCCACGGGGATACACTTGGCCTGATAAAACCCTTCTCTAGCAATTCCTCTAATTGCACCTTCAATTCTTGCAACTCTTTCGGTGCCATGCGGTACGGAGCTTTAGAAACAGGGGCCGCTCCGGGTACCAAATCGATGGAAAATTCCACTTGCCTATCCGGCGGAGTGCCGGGTAGATCGTCTGGAAAAACGTCACTATATTCACATACTACTGGCACTGAAGCCAGAGTAATCTCATCTACGGGTTTGTCTTGAAGACTAACCAAATAGCCATGACAACTATCCTTGGCTAATAGCTTCTCCGCTTGTAAAGCCGAAATCAGGCGAGGAAGTGCTTTAATCCTCGTCCCATAAAATCTGAATACCTCTTTACCATCTTTACGAAAAATAACTTCCTTCTCGTGGCACATAATTGCGGCACGGTTGGTACTGAGCCAATCCATACCTAGAATAATATCGAAATCTTTCATTCGGATAATATTCAGGTCTGCCTCCAAAACTTGACCATCAAAATCGATTTGTACTGCCTTGACTATCTTATTAGTATCGTTAGTTTCTCCTGACGGAAAACTAACTTCGAGGGTGCTACCAATCCCTTCTCCTAGTAAGTTCAGTCTTTCTAAACATGCATCATTTCATTATTAATTCAACTTCTTTTGGTGCGGGTACATGAATAGGAAGGCATGTATGCCGAACATTTCCAATTTCCTTTTATACAACGATGTCAAACCTACTCTAGATCCTATCTCTCTATTCTTCTTCGGTTACACATGATTCGGTGTCCGAAAACTCTCCTAGCGCTGGGTCAGCATCTTCATCGGGTTCTTCTTCTGGGTTCCTCCTCGGGTTCTTCCTCGAGTATTAACCCATCTTCTTGCCCAAGTTCGAGCTTGGGCATTGGCTCATGTTCTGGCCTCCCTTCAGGTGCAACCCTAAAGCGGTGCTCAAAATACATGGGCCAATATGCCACAAATCTCACGCAGAAGGTGTCATACTCAATCTTCACATTAGGTGACACTAGAGCATCTATGTATATGCTACGAGCTACCTTCACGTTATCGCTTCTAAAAGTCGAGAGTAATTAATGAATCAATCGACGATTTCAGGTCACGTAGCCATATTGTATGGCCCGATTACGTACATATTCAACTGCTCTACGTGTTGGGCAATCGTCCAATCAAGTCTAGACCGGAAACAGTTGTAATCTCTAATGGCTTGTTCTACGTCACTGGGTACATTTCTACGAATGGGTGCCATGTCTTAAACCAATTATGCAAAGTCCAATTAATTGGGGTTATTCATCTCTTCTTAGTTAAAATTTACGAGGACGTAAAAATTTAGAAAATTATTTCCAATTATGCTCAAACTCGTCTTTCTTTTCTTTCTTTTCTTTTCTTTTCTTTCTTTCTAATTCGGATACACTTCTTTCTCTTTCTTCTAAGTCTCGTAATTCGTAAAACAGTATCCGAAATAACATAACAGTAAACTTCAATAACTTCTTTACCTTCGGAGTCGACGGATTGAATGGCAGCAGTGGCAACTTTCATTAATGATAATTAAACAATTTAGAACGTCTCTTTGAAAAATTTTATTTTTTTGAAAATTTTGCCAGTCTACAGAAACGCAGACCGGCTCTGATACCAAGCTGTAGCGACCCGGGTCCCACTAACGGGCTGTCCTGGCCGTTAGATCGACGTCGTACTGTCCTCACTGTACCAACATGGGTCTTTTCAGCATGCTTTGTCCTCACTCGCACGCTCCCCGAGAAAACTTCCCAGGGGGGTCACCCATCATAGAATTACTCCAAGCCAAGCACGCTTAACTGTGGAGTTTCCAACGATGGACTCCCGGAAAAGAAGATGCACCTTGTTGGTATGAGTAGTACCTATCAAATCTTTTAAACTTTCTTGGTCTGGGTATTACAGAACAGTTCGCACAATTATATATCAAAGAAATATTCAGATTGCATGGAGTTCCCAGTCACCATCGTTTCAGATAGAGACCCGAGATTCACATCTAAATTTTGGAATAGTTTGTAGGCAGCCATGGGGACGAAATTGAAATTTAGTACTGCTTATCATCCTCAGACAGATGGAAAGTCAGAGAAGACCATTCAGACTCTTGAAGATATGTTGAGGGCGTGTGTTCTGGATCTTAGCGGTAATTGGGAGACACACCTACCGTTAGTGGAGTTTTCTTACAACAACAGCTTTCAGGCTACTAAAGGTATGGCCCCGTATGAAGCTCTTTACGGTAGGAGGTGCAGATCCCCTATACATTGGGATGAGGTCGGTGAGAACCGAATTTTGGGTCCTGAAATCATCGAACGAACAGTTGAAGCAGTTGATAAGATTAGAGCAAGAAAAAAGGCAGCACAAGACCGATAAAAAAGTTATGCTGATGGTAGAAGAAGGGATCTGGAATTTCAGTGGGTGACAAGGTTTTTCTAAAGGTAGCACCAATGAAGGGCGTTTTGAGATTTGGTAAGAAGGGGAAGTTGAGACCACGATTCATTGGACCTTTCGAAATTCTTGAAAGGATTGGTATCGTGGTTTATCAACTTGCCCTACCACCTGAACTTGCAGCTGTGCATAATGTGTTCCATGTTTCGATGCTCAGAAAATATGTTCATGATCCTAATCATGTGGTAAGTTATCAAACATTGGAGGTGCAAAAAGACTTGTCATATTAAGAAATCCCTACGGGAATTTTGGACAGAAAAATGCATCAACTCAGAAATAGAGAAGCTCCATTGGTCAAAGTCCAATGGAGAAATCATGAACTAGATGGGTCGACTTGGGAGAAGGAAGATGAGCTTAAAATCAAGTATCTAGAACTATTTGATTAACCAAGATAATTTTCGAGGACGAAAATATTTGGAGGGGAGATTGTAATGCGCCGAAAATTTTTATAGAATAGAATTCAATTTTTATATACTATATTTTAATATTTTGAAAGTTAGGGACTAAATGATACATTTATCAAATTATATTTTATTTGGGTCAAATATCTAGATATTGATGGAGTTATCGAAAAAATATGAATATTGGTCTTGTTGGATAGATCGTATTTAATTATGCATTTTAGGCTCGAGAAAGAGTTAATTTGGATGAGCGAAACCTAATTTATGGACGTCCAAAGATTTCAATTTGTATTGCATTTTATTGTATTATCTAGTTCATTTACAATTCCCAATGATGTCACGTGTACCCTATTGGTAAGTTATGTGTTTTTAGAGTATATATATATATATGTATATATATATATATATATATATATATATACACATACACACACACACACACACACACACAGAGGAAAGAAAGAGAAAGTTAATAGTAGCCATGGGAATGTGAGATTCTATATTATATTAGTTTTACATTCAAGATGTAATTGAAAAAGGTAAACACATGTAGAGTAAATTTTAACTTGTGGTATATTATATTATTTATTTTCTCATGTTGTAAAGGAAAATTACGATTTTTTAGTAGGGATAGGTGGATGACTTGGTCAAAGATTTACCTTTTTAAAAATCTTTACCATTCCAACACGTTTCTTTCACACGTCTTCCCACTATTCACAACTCCTTAAACCTAGTTCATTAATTGCCTATGTTCCTATATGCTTAAGTTGATAGAAGAAAATATATTCTTGCACGGAACACAACCTGAGGCAGAAGAATAAACGTGATTTTAGGTTTTTATTGTTCAAGGATTTTTAATCTAACAAGGTAGGAAAAGAGGTGCAGTTGATTTATCTCGTTTAAATCTTTTGTTCATATTGATGAATTTTATACTTATGAAAGTTAAAGTTATGAGATGATGTTTTATGATATGATGTTATGGCCATTCCGGTACCAATGTTATGATATGATATGATAAGAGCTCTTACCGGATCTCTAAAATTATAATGACGGTATGATTTTCTGACGTTTGTTCTAAAAGTTTTTATTCGAGATAGCACCATATTTTGAAGTTCCTACTGAGTATTCCCATGTACTCACCATTTTCCCTACTCCTCACAGATTAGATCGGGTCATTGGACGGCGGGCGATGAGGTGCAGTCGTGGTGCCAGAATTTTAAGACTATGGAAAAAAATAATTATGTGTAATGTATCAAGACCTATTTATTTTTAGCACATGTTTTTGTTTTATTGTCGTGGATATTTTATTTAAGACTTGAACATGTTTGATTAAAGTATGCAGTTTCGTATTGAGCTACACGTTAAATAATATATATACATTTCCTGAAGTTCTTCAATATCTCATTCTCTCTCTCACCCACACACCTTGATTAAGACACGTTGCAGTACACAGAATGTTGTCATTTTCTTATTTTGACTTGTCTATTGGCTAGCTAAGTGCAGAAGGCTACAGAATGTTATCATGTGTTGTTGAGCCATGTATGAGATTGCCTTAGTTAATTGATGTAATTAATTAGGTCATCAGTCAATAATGAGGAAATTGTCAGATATGTAATTTCATAAATTGAAGCTTAAGGTACTGCCATGTTCGTCTGTTACCGTATGATTAATCCTTCACTTATATTTTAAAATGACCTCTTAGTTAAATAAGATAAATCTGGAATGTACAGCACATTACACATTATCATGAAGACCATGCATGTATATTTTTTTTAATGAGCAGAGTACGTTCCAATTACGTTGTCATGTTAACTTTTATTTAATAAATGAATTAAATAACCAGATTTTGACTAATTGCTGTTAACAAAAAATATTAATGATTAGACAATAGATTGATTTCTTTTAATCCTGTATAAAATTTAAATAAAACTTTTGGTAAACGATTCATATATAGTTCTATAAATTTTGGGACGTTACAGTTTGGTATCAGAGCCTAGTTGCCAGCCGAAAATCGGGAACTAAGTGCTATGTGGGACAAAGTGCTACGCCATAGGGCGGGAGCCACCTCTTGAACCCGTAGGAGCCACCTCTAGAATCCTAACGCCTAGCAACGGATTCTCAGATAGATCAAGCGCGACGAGGACGTCGCGAGTCTAACGGGGGGTGATTGTAATGCCCAGACCAGGAAAGTTTAAAAGATTTGATGGGTACTACTCATATCAACAAGGTGCACCTTCTTTTTCTGAAGTCCATCGTTAGAAACACTATAGTTAAGCGTGCTGGCTTGGAGCAATTCTATGATGGGTGACCCCCTGGGAAGTTTTCTTGGGGAGCGTGTGAGTGAGGACAAAACATGCTAAAAAGACCCATGTTGGTACAGTGGGGACAGTACGTCGTCGATCTAACGGCCGGGACAGCCCTTTAAGTAGGATCCGGGTCGTTACAAATATTGTAATGCCCCGAAAATTTTTATAGAATAGAATTCAATTTTTATATATTATATTTTAATATTTTGAAAGTTAGGGACTAAATGATACATTTATCAAATTATATTTTATTTGGATTAAATATCTAGATATTGATGGAGTTATCGAAAAGATATAAATATTGGTCTCGTTGGATAGATCGTATTTAATTATGCATTTTAGGCTTGAGAAAAGGTTAATTTGGATGAGCGAAACCTAATTTATGGACGTCCAAAGATTTCAATTTGTATTGCATTTTATTGTATTATCTAGTTCATTTACAATTCCCAATGATGTCACGTGTACCCTATTGGTAAGTTGTGTGTTTTTAGAGTATATATATATATATATATATATATATATATATATATATATATATATATATATATACACACGGAGATATATAGGAAAGAAAGAGAAAGTTAATAGTAGCCATGGGAATGTGAGATTCTATATTATATTAGTTTTATATTCAAGATGTAATTGAAAAAGGTAAACACATGTAGAGTAAATTTTAACTTGCGGTATATTATATTATTTATTTTATCATCTTTCGTTGATCCCAAAACTGATAACTGTCCATCTTTCTTTCTGCTCAAAGCATCTGCAACCTTATTTGCTTTACCCGGGTGGTAAAGAATGGTGCAGTCATAATCTTTTACCAGCTCTAGCCATCGTTGTTGTCTCATGTTCAATTATTTCTGAGTGAAGAAATACTTGAGACTCTTGTGATCGGTGTAGATCACACATTTACTCCCATACAGATAGTGTCGCCAAATCTTAAGAGCGTACACAACAGCTGCGAGCTCTAAATCACGTGTCGGGTAATTCTTTTCACGTGGCTTCAACTGTCTTGAAGCATATGCTATCACTTTACCATTTTGCATCAATAAACAACCTAAACCATGTTTGGATACGTCGCTGTAAATAACGAAACCATCAGACCCATCTGGAATAGTCAGCACTGGAACTGAGACAAGTCTGTTCTTAAGTTCCTGAAAGCTTTGTTTACACTGTTCTGTCCACTAAAACTTAACTCCTTTCCTGGTCAACTGAGTCATCGGACCTGCTATTTTAGAAAAACCCTCTATGAATCGACGATAATATCCAGCTAATCTAAGAAAACTTCTCACATCTCCAACATTTGCAGGTATTGGCCAATTCGTTACAGTTTCAACTTTAGAAGGATCAACCTCAATGCCTTTAGCTGTAACAATGTGACCCAAGAAACCTACTCTCTCAAGCCAAAATTCACATTTCTTGAATTTGGCGTACAACTTATATGCCCTCAGCGTTTCCAACACAATCCTCAAATGTTCTTCATCCTGTGCAGAATTTCTAGAGTAGATCAGTATGTCATTGATAAAAAAAATAACGAATTTATCAAGATACTGATGGAAGACTCTGTTCATCAAGTCCATAAATATTGCAGGTGTATTCGTGAGACCGAAAGGCACTATGAACTCATAATGCCCATATCGTGTCCTGAATGCTGTCTTTGGTACGTCAGCTGGCGAAACCTTTAACTGATGGTAACCAGATCTCAAGTTAATCTTGGAGAAGATAGCTGTACCTTTCAACTGATCGAATAAGTCTTCGATCCTGGGAAGGGGATACTTATTCTTTATCGTCAACTTGTTAAGTTCTCGATAGTCGATGTACATCCTCATGCTTTCATCCTTCTTCTTTACAAACAGAACAGGTGTTCCCCATGGAGATACACTTGGCCTGATGAAACCCTTCTCTAGCAATTCCTCTAACTGCACCTTCAGTTCTTGTAACTCTTTCGGTGCCATACGACACGGAACTTTAGAAATAGGGGCAGCTCCTGGTACCAAATCAATGGAAAATTCCACTTGCCTATCTAGCGGAGTATCGGGTAGATCGTCTGGAAAGACATCAATATACTCGCATACTACTGGCACTGAATCCAAAGTAATCTCCTCTACTGGTTTGCCTTGAAAACTAACCAAATAGCCCTGACAATTGTCCTTGGCTAATAACTTATCTGCCTGTAAAGCTGAGATAAGGCGGGGAAATGCCTTAATCTTCGTTCCATAAAACCTGAATACTTCTTCACCATCTTTGCGAAAAATAACCTCTTTCTCATAGCACATAGTTGCGGCACGGTTGGTGCTGAGCCAATCTATACCCAGAATAATATCGAAGTCTTTCATTCGGATAATATTCAAGTCTGCCTCCAAAACTTGACTATCAAAATCTATTAGTACTGCTTTGACTATCTTATTAGTATCGATAGTTCCTCCTGACAGCAAACTAACCTCGAGGGTACTACCAGTCTCTTCTCCTATTAAGTTCAGTCTTTCTAAACATGCGTCAGATATAAATGAATGTGTAGCTCCCGAGTTTAGTAGAACATATACGGGTATACTAGAAATAGATAGTATACATGTTATTATATTAACATGCTCAAAATGGGAAGGAAATACAGTATGGAAAATAATTAAGACATGTACAAGAATACCACAATAACTAGTATACCTGCAATCACGTCAGAATCCTTAGCTGCATCCATAGCAAATACTTTTGCTTTCCCTTTTCTGTTCTAGTCCATGTTTTTCTTCTGATTGGAACCCTAGGCAGACGGATTACGACAGTCTGATGCAAAGTGACCCGGTCGGCCACACTTGTAGCAAACACCCTTTCCAAATAGACACTCTCCTTTATGCAACCTCTGACACTAGGGCAGGGTGGAGTGAAATTTATCATCTGTCTCCCTATCGGTCTTGGATTCTGCCTCTTATTAAGTGCTTGATTTCTTTTATGATTTTGATTGCGATTTAGACCTTGCCACTTTCTCTTTCCCTGATATCTCTGCTCATTATGATTACCTTGGTTCCCAACTTTCACACCGATATAGCCTACTGCTTGAGCCTTCTTCACAACCTCCCTGTAAGTTGGCAGCTCATGTGAACTGACAATCTGTCTGACATCCAAGTGTAGACCCCTCTCAAAACGCCGTACCTTTTTGAACTCAGTCTCCACCAGATGTGGAGCATAACGTAACAGTTCCTCGAACTTTCTCTCATATTCCGTTATATCCAATTCACCCTATACCAAACGCAGAAACTCAGACTCCTTGTGATCTCTAAGGGCTTGTGGGAAAAATTTATCCCTGATCTCAGCCTTAAGTTCGTCCCAAGTCAGAGCTACTTTCTACTCTTCACTCCTTGTCCGTGATGCAGATTCCCACAAAAAACCAGCTCTTCCGACTAACATAAACTCTGCACAGACTACCTTCTTATCCTTGGGGCAAGATATGTGCATGAAGATCTTCTCGATGGCCTGGAACCACTCTTCCACTGCCAGTGGCCCATCTCCGCCATCAAACGTAGGTGGGTGGTATCTCCTGAACTGTTCTATCACTGGCACTGTAGAGTTGACTGGCTGTGGAGCTTGTCTCATCTCTTGCACCGCCTTAAGTAATTTTTTGATGACGTCGGCTTGAGTTGGTGGTGCCATAACCTTTATAAAATTAAAAAGTAGTTCGTAAAGGTTGACTAAGCGTACCAACCACGTAGACAATGAAAGATAACTCGAAAAGAAATGAAAATTGGAAACCAAACATCGTTTCATTTATAATTCCACTTTTTTTAATGAGGGTACCTGAATTGGAAGGCAGGTATGCCAAACAATTTTGAATAAAGTAAAATGCCAAACCTACTCTAAATTCTATTTCCCTACTCTCTTTCGGTCACACATGAATCGGAGTCCGAGAACTCTCCAAGCGTTGGATCAGCGTCTTCTTCTTCTTCTTCTTCTTCTTCTTCTTCTTCTTCTTCTGGGTCTTCTTCGGGTTTCTCCTCGGGTACTAACCCATCTTCTCGCCCAGGTTCGAGCTCGAGCATTAGCTCATGTTCTGGCTTTCCTTCAGGTGCAACCCCAATGCGGTACTCAAAGTACATGGGCCAATATGCTACAAATCTCATGCAGAAGGTGTCATACTCTATTTCCACATTAGGGGACACTAGAGCATCAATATATATGCTATGAGCTACCTCTGTATAGTCGTTTCGAAAATTCGAGAGTAAGTGATGGATCGACCGGCGATTACAAGTCATGTAGCCATGATGTATGGCCCGCTCACGTACGACATTCAGCTGCTCTACGTGTTGGGCAATTGTCCAATCAAGTTCAGGCCTAAAGCGGTCATAATCTCTAATGGCTTGTTCTGCGCCACTTGGTACATTTCTACTAATGGATGCCATGTCCTAAACCAATTATGCAAAGTCCAATTAGGCGGGGGTTATACATCTCTCTTAGTCAAAATTACGAGGGCGCAAAAATTTTTAAAAAAAACTCTTTCGAATTACGCTCAAACTCATCTTTCTTTCTTTCTTTCTAATTCGGATACACTTTCTTTCTCTTTCTTCTATGCCTCATAAATCATTAAAACAGGTATTCGAAATAAGATAGCGTTAAACTTCATAAACTTTTCTACCTTAGAAGTCGACGGATCGATTGATGGCAGTGGCAACTTTCATTAATGATAATTAAATAATGTAGAATGTCTCTTTGAAAATGTCTCTTTTTGAAAATTTGCTAGTCTAGAGAAACATAACCTGGCTCTGATACCAAGCTGTAATGCCCCGAGTTTCGTGAACCCGAAGTGCCACGTCATCCTCATTTGTCTTGAATTAAATAAAAAGATTTGCGAAAAATAACTAAATTTTAAAGATCACATTTATAATTGTGAACCTCATCGGCAACAAAACTCATTTGGTTTACTTAGGATAATTGATTAAACTTTAAATCTCAAGTTTGAAATAACTGAAATGGAAAGGTAAGTTAATAATGTTCATAATGAGTAAATTTCAAAAGTAAATAACGTCATCCATTAAATCGTGCCACCACTGCCCCTCAAACCCGACCGTCTCCAAAATCTGACCCGGCTCTGATACCAAGCTGTAACGCCCCGAGTTTCTTGAACCCGAAGTGCCACGTCATCCTCATTCGTCTTGAATTAAATAAAAAGATTTGTGGAAATAACTAAATTTTAAAGATCACATTTATAATTGTGAACCTCATCGGCAACAAAACTCATTTGGTTTACTTAGGATAATTGATTAAATTTTAAATCTCAAGTTTGAAATAACAAGGTAAGTTAATAATGTTCATAATGAGTAAATTTCAAAGTAAATAACGTCATCCATTAAATCGTGCCACCACTGCCCCTCAAACCCGACCGTCTCCAAAATCTGCAATTGTTGTTAAAATAATGGAATGAGTATTTTGAAGAAATACTCAGTCAACTCATCCCCAATAATTAATTTACAGAATAATTGAACACATAAATTATGCAATTTATACAATGACATCATCATCATCAAAGCTCGTTTTCTTTAAAAATCATAAGCTTTTTTGAAAACATAGGGTGTGGGTAGTCTCGTCTCATGCATTTAAGCACATAAGTTATGCATAACATCATTTTATCTCATAAGAGATAATCTCGTCTATTCTCATGCATTAAACCATCTAAGTTATGACAAGCATAACTACATCATTTATCCCATAAGAGATATTCTCGTCTTTTGCATTAAAGCATAGAATCACATAATATATGCAATTATAATTTAAACTAATTAATGGGGGTGAGTCTACCTCAAATTATCTCGAGTTACGTAAAAAGTGGAGCGGGTAGTAACCTCAATTCCTTAATCGTTCGTACGTTTCGTCTAGCCAAAATAGGAACTAAGCCTTGAATTAGTATCCCGAAATTTAAAGTTTTAAAATAATAAAATAAAACTTAGGGACTTAAATGGAGATTTATTAAAACTGAAATTTGAAAATTTTAATGACTAAAAATAGATTTTTTTTGGAATTAGTGGACTGGCTGTGGGGAAATAAGAACACTAGGGGCTGTTTTATTAATAACCGAAACTTTGGGACCGAATAAATAACTTTTAAAAACTTTGGGGCTTAAGGGATAAATTCCAAAAAATCAAAATATATATAAAATATATATCTCACCCTCTCTCTCTCTCATTTATTCAGAGAGGAGGGGAGCAGCGAAGGGAAGGGCTGCCCCTTCCCCGATTCGACCACTGGCCAGACGGTCGGTGTCAGCGTCACCGTCGCATGGTGGCACCAGTGTGTGTGGAGGCGGCTGGGGTTTCTTTGGTGTGTGGTTTGAAAGCTGACCGAGGCTTGGAGGGTTCGGGTTCTTGGGTTTTCCAACGGTAATCCTTTTAGGTCAAGTTATTTCTTGGTTTTGTGGCTGATTTGGTGTTGTTTTGGGGTGAAGTGGTGGTTGTTGATTGGGTGGTGTGTGGCCGTCTGCGAGGGGTTGCAGGTGGTGGTGCTTGGAGATGGTAGAGTGGGCGTGGTGGCTCATTTGGTTGGACTGTGGGATGGATTTCAGCTTTTGTGTGTGTGTGCAATTGGTGATGGTGGAGGTGAACCCGATTGCAGCTTGTTACAATCGGTGATGGTGGATTGTTGATGCTAGAAATTGATGTTCTAGCATCAATTGTGAGTTTCCAATTTCGGCTGGGATGTTGTTGATGTTGGAAATTGATGTTCTAGCATCAATCGTGAGTTTCCAAATTGAGGGAAAGGAATGCTTTCTTACCAAATTGGTTGGCTACGTGAGGTGTGAGGAGGGGAGATGAGGGAATGAGAGTTATATGAATAGTAAATTTTAGGGTACAATGTCACACCCCATTCCTGCAGTATACCAACTAGTGTGGAAATACTTTCAGTGACTTGACCTCGACATCCAAATTCACCTACATTTTTTTTAAATGAAGGCATCTCTAAAAGTATATCTGAAACTAAAGATTATAAAATCACAACCCAACATATTTATCCTGCGATTATAAAAGTATTTACATACTACTTCAAAAGTCATATAGGATCCCAAAATATAATACAACTGGAGTCCACAAAATAACCCTACAGGTCGTCATCCATGTACATAAAACTTCGGAATCCCGTAAGAGCTTCACAGCCAGCCATGTCACCTAAGAAGTTCCATGCTCACCTACAATGCAAGAACTACATAAGCCAATGCTTAGTAAGCGATAATCATACAGGTCATGAGTATGAGTGATAATAATATATGATACCATGTTATTTACTTTAAACAATATGCTAAAGATGTCTCATGCTCAAATAGTCATCAAAGTCGACTCGAAATATCTCATTTGAAATCTTTCATTGGGCCCTTGACGAACATACTATGCACCAGATAGAGCTCTGTACAATATCAATATCAATAATCAAATGGCCAATCTGACATCTACACCGGTGAGTGGATCATCCTCTTGTGACCACTAGAGGCCTATCCCCTAACTGCCCCTATGATCACCCAAGAAGTATCCCACCCAACAGCGCAAAATATGAATTGAATTATCCTTGCATCTATGATCAATTGCGAATTTTCGACGGTGGATGTGGACTTAGACCAATGTTAGTCTTTTGATTTTTTTTGTTAATTTAATTTTCATTGTTATTAATTGCGTTATTTACAAATGTCTACATACAAAACCCCCCAATCATTGTACGAAGCATAAAATATTGAATTACACACTCTTCGTGGGATCGACCCTTGCTTCCACTACTACATTAGTTTTAGAGGTCAAGGTATTACTTTTGGGGTGCATGTAACAGTACACACCAATGAATGTAAAAATGTAAGCTCAAAGAATAATTTTCAAATGAAAAACTTCGATGAGTAGATTTTCAAACGTTAATTTGATCAATAGTTTTTCAAAGCTAAATGATTTGATAATAATAAATGAGATGAAAAATAAATATAATTTTCTCGAAAGTATCTCATTTGAATGCTCTTAAGTATTGAAATGAATGGCAAGTGAGTTGGTATTTATAGCAGTCAAACTGTCAAATATTTTGCCGAACCGGACGTCCGGAACAGTATCGACGACCAACTAGCCGTTACAGTCAGAAAACAGTCAAAAAATTGACCATGCGGATGAATCGAACGTCTGAATGGACATAAATTTTTTTGTCAAACCGAACGCCTTGTCCGGACGGTCTTGTTCATCCGAATGTCTGGATGGTCAACCGAACTCCGGTTGATCGTTGACCTTTTTTTTTTTAGATGTGATCTAAGTTCAAGTATCTCTTTGAAAAATCAATCTTACTTTTGATCAAAATATTATATGCAATTGATATGAAAATAACTCTTCGTACACAAAATGATTTTTGAGCTATTGTCATTCGTTACTAAAGATCAAATTGTTTATACCTTTATATATGATCTCGAAGCCTAGTGTGATCTTGCTTCAAAGTTTCTTTCATGTTTGGCTCTTAAACTCTTGATCTTGATCTTTCTTAACGTTTGGCTTTAATGTTTGACTTCGATCTTGACCTTCTACATGAGCCCGATTTGATAATCTTGATTTGGATGTTTTAAGCTCTCGTCTTGAATGATTTGATTTGAATGCTTAAGTTTTACTTTGATCTTCATTTCGAGTCTGATTTGTGATGTATTGATTTTGGCAATGCTTGATTGATTTTAACATTAAACTATCATCACTCAAATCAATTGTTAGAAACAAGATTAATCTTGTTTATTATGATCAAAACATTATGGATGAAATCAATCATAGGTCAACAATTTCCCACTTTTTGATTATGACAAATAAGATGATTTGCAAGGTAAGATTGGACAATTGATATCATATTCATAAAGGAACGTACAATATAAATTTTTCAATTTTGACCAGATTTTTAATTTTGACTTAAATTAAATTTTTATTTAAAATTGACGACTTTAATATTATAGATAAAATTTTATGTTAATGTAAATGTTAAACTTTTCCTTTAAATTGAATTCTATTTTATTTAGTAGTTTTATCCTAAATTAAAATGTTAAATTAATTGCAATTAGAGTCGGACTCTAATTTAATATTTAATTAGAATTTAATTTTAATTATTATCCACCATAATACACTCTTGAAATTAGAGTTGGACTCTAAGTTGACATTTAATTAGAATTAGATTTTAATTAAATTGTCTCTCCCTAAAATTTTGGAATTAGAGTTGGACTCTAATTTTATAATTAATTAAAATTTGATTTTAGTTAAGTAACTTCGCCCTAAACTTTAGAATTAGAGTTAGATTCTGATTTGATATTTAATTAAAATATGATTAGTTAATTAAATTAAATGATTTGTTAATTATTTAATTCTTTCGATCCATTTGTCTAAATTAGTTTAGATGACCATAATTGCTAGAAATTTGAAACATCTTTTACATTTAATATTAGATATTATATATGAACGCATTTATGTGATGAATGTCTATTTTTTAATGGATGATTTTGGACTCTACCATTTCGATGTGTTTAATGGTTAGTTTTAATTATTGTTATTTTGGGCCTGTGAGTTATTATTTTTGTGGACCTGAGAGTCCGTTGTAATTATCATGGACCAGTGTGTCCAATTATTTAGGTTTGCATGCCAACTAGTATATGATATAGATTTTAGTTGGACTAATTGGAGATACAAGAATAGGATGAGACCATATAGATGGAGCTAGTGATGGCAATGGGCCGAGCCGAGCCGGCTTGGCTCGTTGCCCCACGAGCTCGGCTCGTTGCCCTACGAGCCGAGCTCGTGGCTCGTTACAAAACGAGCCGAGCTTCTGCTCAGCTCGTTTGCTCGTGGGCGAGCTCGGCTCGACCCACGAGCTCGTGATTCACGAGCCACGAGCCGAGCCGGCTCGTGGCTCGTCAAATTTTTTTTTTTAAGTTTTTCTTAGTTTTTTTTTTTAATGTTTTTCACGAGCCCACGAGCTCGGCTCGTGGGCTCGTGGGCTCGTGCCCCACGAGCGCTCGTCTCTTAACGAGCCGAGCCGAGCTCGGCTCGTCTATGAACGGGTCCGCTCGGTTCGAGCTCAGACGAGCCCGAGCGGCTCGTGGATCGCTACAGTACGAGCCGAGCGGCCGAGCTGACGAGCCGCTCGGCTCGATTGGCATCACTAGATGGAGCATTGTATGAGTCAATGCAATACTCCCTAGAAACTGACCAATTAGTCTTTTTATGGCTCGAAAAGACTAGATAGTATAAGTCCATAATCGTCAACACTATCATATGTATGTTTATTTGCATGTTAGATGTATAATAAAATATATATCATTATTATGATGAGACCTTGCATGATAAATCCCTCGCTAAAATATTAAGTCAGATTTATATTCACCTTTTATCATTATAGTGAAAAAATCAGAAACCTTAATCAATCTTAGCTTGTTGAGTACACCCAAAACTGGTCTATTATGGACATGCTAGACAATATGAAATATTAAATATTTTTGAATAATTGGTTTGGCTTAATTAAAATTTATCTTTTGTCGAGTATACTCAATGAGATAAATTCTAGATACAATTAAATTAACACATAAGATGTGTGATGGCAAAGAGTTATCAGCTTAATGATCTGAAAATTGTACAGAGATATAATTGATAATAGCATCTACACAAATGTTTTATTATGGCTTGTTGAGTACACTCGGGGCCTTAATATAACAATTGAGATCTCAACTCACTGAGAGTTAAGTATGGATTACATGAATTTATGTAGAGGGTCTTAAATTTAAGTTAAATAGTGGGAAAAAAAATTAATTTAATAATAGACCATGCCGAATTAATTGATGCATTTTTATATATTATTCTTTTACTTTTCGTCATTTATATTTATTGAATTATGAGTAAAATACCAACAACCAAGCCAAATGTTTTTAATTGGCACTGCAATCTGAAAATTATCTTCAGATATGAGAAAATTGGTTATATCCTTGAGTAACACTTTCCAGAGACACCTGCTGATGACTCAACTAAGGAAGTGGTGGCTGCTATAATAAACACAATGATAACGATAGTATTGCAACATATGTGATGCTTGTAGCTATGTCACCTAAATTACAAAAGTAACATGAGGGTATAAATGCTAACACAATATTTTTTCATCTCAATGTGTTGATTGATGAACAATCACTTGTGGAAAGATTTGAAATTTCTTAGCAACTTTACCCGTGCATAATGGGAAAAAAATCTTGAGTTAGTGTTCATATACTAAAGATGATTGGCTATATTGAGAAATTGTCTCAATTGAGTTCAGTCATGGACCATGAACTAAGTATTGATTTGGTTCTACAATCTCAACTAGAGTGATATTCATAACTAATTATGAATTTTAATATAAATAAGGTTGAGTGCACACTCCCTGAGTTGCTAAACATGCTTAAGACTGTTAAGCCCAACATCAAAGCTAGTGGTGGGCAAGTCTTGCCCATTGATTCCTCTAAAGGCACTAATATGATATCTAAAGGATGTTTTAGAAAAGTATCCAAGATGGCTAAGACAGTCAAAGCGAAGAAGGACAATACCAAATCTAATGACACTTACTATCATTTTGGAATGATAGGTCATTGGAAGAGAAACTGCAAGGTTTATATCTACTTCATTAGCTTCTTGGGTATGAAATACCGGATATGGATCTTATATACTTGTATAAATATAGAGAAACTAATTAGAAGTAGACTACTACAAAAGGGAAAAGTTGACCTGCACGTTGAAAATGAACCAAGGTTGCTACATTGCCTGTACGAGCATACTTATTGCTATTGCCTTTAGACTTAGTATTAAAATTAAAGAAATGTTATTTTGTTCTCACCATTACCAAGAACATTATTTGAATATCATGTTTGGACATAAATTATTTTAATGTTAAGGACAATTGTTGTTTCTTTTTATCTTAATAAAATCTTAATGGTTATGTTAAATTATAAAATGACATTTATATTCTAAATATTGAGTATTCTATAATGAGAATAGAAATTGAAAGTCATAAAAGAAATATTCTAAATAACACCGATATCTGGCATTGCAGACCTGGTCACATAAATGAAATTGCAATTCCAAATTACATAGAGATGTATATTTGGGTCAATTGATTTTGACTCATTTGAAAAATACGAATCAAGCTTTTCAGGCACAATGACCAAATCTTCTTTTACTTGAAAAGGAGAAAGCGCTGCACAATTACTAGACTTGATATATAGTGATGTATGTGGACCCATGCCAATTGCTGCTAAAAGAGGTTTATCTTATCTCATCACATTTACTAACGACTATTTTAGAAATGATCATGTATACTTTATGAGATTCATGCATGAAGCACTTGAAAATTTAAAGGAATTCAAGCTTGAAGTAGAGAAGCAATTAGGTAAATATATTTTCACACTAAGATTTGATCGAGGTAGAGATATCTTAAAAGATAAAATTTTAGATTATCTAAAAAAGAATGAGATTCTCTTGTAGTGGATTACTTTGCATACACCGCAACATAACTGTGTATCTGAATGGATGAATCGTACATTATTAGGTATTGTACGATCAATGATGAGCCATGCAAAACCTCCCAAAATTGTTTTGGGGTCATTGACTGATTACAGCATGCTGCACACTAAATCGTATCCCATCTAATTCGGTTGACAAAACTCCATCCGAGTTATAGAAAGGTAAAAGGCCCAATTTATCTCATATGAAAGTTTTTTTGGGGGGGGGGGGGGGTACTAAATCAGATAAGATTGAGTCTAAATTCGATGAATATATATTTGTGGGATATCCAAAAGAGATTTGGTTATCAATTCCATAATCCTATTGAGATAAAGTTTTATCTCGAGACATACAGTCATTCTAGAGAAAGAGTTCATTCTAGGAGAGGACATTGGGAGCAAAAAAGAACTTAAATATAGTTGACCAAGAACATGAACATGAGTCCCACACTTCCTGAGGGACAAATTCTTGATCAGGAAGTAGAAGTTCCTGATGACACGTCAGTTTCTCGTAATTCTAGTAGGATCATTCGACCTCGTAGAAGGTACATATCCATGATTACTAATCAAGCATTACTAATCAAGAATGCTTGACCTACTAGTTATGCAAAAACAAAGTCAAGTGTTGACTCAAAGAGATGGCAAAAGGTCATAGAATCCGAGATGAACTCGATGTATGCGAACAAGGTTTAAACCTTGATCAACAAACCTAATAGGATAAAACCGGAATGTTGTAAATCGGTCTACAAAAATAGGTTGACATGAATGGAAACACCCGTACATACAATGCAAGGCTAGTAGCAAAAGTTTATAAACAAAGATAAACAATTGACTTTTATGAAACCATTTAGTCTTTAGCTATGCTAAAATCCATTCGAATTTGGCTTGCAATAGTTGCATACTATTACTATGAGTTATGACAAATAGATGTCGAAGATTTTGAATTCAAACATAATTTTAAGGTATGCAAGTTCTATCAATCCATATATAGATTGAAGCAAGCCTCTTGGAGCTGGAATTTTTTATTTAATGAGAAAATCAAAATGTTTAATTGTATTAAAAATGAAGATGATCTATGTATTTACAAGAAGATGGTAGGAGCGTTGTCATATTCCTGATATAACATGTAGAAACATTATTAATAGGAAGTGACATCCTTATGTTTCAATCGAAATTGTGGTTGTCAAATAATATCTCCATGAAAGATATGGGAGAAACAACTTGATCCATAAAGATAGATCTAAGAGATTATTTAACTCATCCCAATCTACATAGAGAAAATATTGAATATTTTATTTGGAGAAAATGAACAGAAAGTTCATGGATAAACTAATGCTAACTTCTAGTCAGACTTGAATGATATCAAATCTCAATCAGGATATTGGTTTACTCTTAAGAGATGTGTTGGAAAGGTTCCAAACAGGAAACAATCATTAATTCAATAGCAGAAGCCTTATACATCATTACTTTATAAGCAACAAAGGTTATGGTCTAAATCTAGAAGTTCATCATGGACTTGGAGTAGTTCCTAACATTATTGATCACATGCTTATGTATTGTGATAACAATGGAGTCATCACGCAAGTGAATGAAGTAAGGTCTCATCAATGATTCAAACATGTGTTATGGCGGTATCATCTCATTGGAAAAATAATATCATAATACAATGAAATAACATAAATAAATAACAAATTCCCACAAGTTATTAAATTGCAGATCTATTGACAAAGATTTGACACTTCATAAACATGATTGTAATGTAGACTCTTATGATATTAGATAATAAGTGATTGGATCTAGTGCAAGTGAGAATTTGTAAGTGTTATGCCCTAAATCCAATCAACTTTGGACATAAACAATTTAATATATAATTGATGCATTTCATTTATGTGCCATCTATTATTTAATTTAATTAATATTCTAATAAATTAAATAATAGAATCCATAGATTCAAGTCTTGGTAATTTGTTAATTACAAGGATTTGTGATTGTGAGATACAAATTACATATAATTGAATCTTAAATTATCTGTGGTCGTAAATACAAATATCGTTATTACAGATAGACCGTCACGTGTGACATTTCTTACTTGTGAAGTAAGTAACTGATTTCTCAAGTTAAAGTTTGATGACACGTGTATGTTTTATTATAGAGTAAATCATTGGGGACCCGTTGGGAAAATTCCACATGGATAGCTATCTAACATTCAGTAGTGAATTGGTCCTTCAACTTGAGTCATCGAAATACCTTATATGAGAACAATCATATTTTGGTGATGTTGGATGTTGCTCTAAAAATAATCGCTAATATGGCATCGTTCGGGTTGTCAAGAATCATATGAAGGTTGTGAATGATCAATAGAGGATTTGTTACTCTTACATAGTAAGAGATTATGATCTACATTTCATTCACTTGAGTTGATAATGAAATCCTTGGCCAACATGTACTCATAAGTCGAAAAAGAGTTTTCGACTTGCATTGACTTAATAGTAGGGTGAAAGATATGATCAATAATTGAGATTGACACATATCCATATTTCGTAATTCATCGAATCATATTGACGAAATGATTATTGTTTTACGGTAAATGAACAAGTTTGGTTTTGTCATACCACGTGTTATTTTCGTCACATGTATTGCCCTAACACTGCTAGATGTCAATCTAGGACGACATATGTGAATTGATTATAAATTAAAAAGGGGCACTTTAATTTATCGATTTTGATTAGACAAAAATAATAATTTACGTCGTTAGGTATCATGATCGGGAACCTAATGGGTCACATACAAAATAAGAACTAGAAGAATGAAATTTACCAATTAATTAATGAACAAGTGTTGGACAATTAATTAATTGGGTTGCTTGTTAATAGACCCGAATTAATTAATTCGTGGACCAAATTTAATTAATTGGGTTAATTAAATATTGGATCGAGTTAAGTTTAAGAGATGGGTCAAGCCCACTTGGACTTATATTAATAAGCTATTGATGTTTCAGAAAAAATGAACGGACTAGCACAAAAAAAGAGAAACCATAATTCTCTCATTCTTATTCCCTGTGTGGATTTCCATTGGAGGCTGGACAATTGGATATATGTGGATTGCAGATCGTGATTGTTCGTGTTCCAAGATCAGCAAAAGTTTGCAGAATTTATAAAAGGTATAATTCCTATCACAGTTTCTATCTAAGCACAAAAAAGATCATTGGTTGGAATTGAAATTATTTTATTTTTCACTATACATGATTAAGCAAATTCCCAACACTCATATCCTCCTCAGACACACATCTCTCAATAATCCGAATAGATAATCTCTATACAAGAATGGGTCCTTCCAAAAGTAAAACTTCAAATTGTTGAGAAATTTTGGTCGTTGATGATATTTGTGTTTCAGGGGATGACTTGTCTGACAAAAAAATTGACAAAATCGGCATAAAGTGGTGCTTTTATGAGTTGCATTAGCTGTTTATCTAGTAAATTTCGTTAACATCTTCTTTCTTAGAGATATTTAAAAAGATATCTCTAAGAACTTCCCAGTGTTTATCTTGCTTATGCTTTTGTATACTTCGTGGAAATGAAAAAGGGCCACACAAACCTTGGGTGTCTTAGTTCTTCATTCTCCTTGTGCACTGCATCATCAGCTTTGTCAGAATTTTCCCCATGCTCCTTTCTATGTTTGCACATTTGCTTGACTAGCTCTCAATCTCTTAACTGTGATTTTAGCTGACTCCAATTTACTAGTGATAACTTGGTACTTGTTCCTTTAGATTGGTTTCAATGTTGGTCTCCCTGGACTCATCTCTGCCAAAGTTATACGAATGTTACTTGGGAGACTATTGTTATGTCTCGTCCTACAAGATAGGCCACGTGATATTTAGCTAAAAGATAACAAGAAGCCAATAAAGTCCCATACTCCGTATCACTTCGCCTACCTGGCCCAACTGATGCAATCAAGGTAAGAGGTTGAAATGGATTGGCAGCTCAGTCGAAGCTAAATGTTAGAGGCTGAACTTTCATGGTTAAAGGGAAGTGCCACAAGTTGCTGCAGCACATTTTCGAAGTGATGAAACCTTTGTTTCACAAGCCATTTTCTATAACATCGCTCTGACCTATTGATCTCCGTACACCTTATTGATTTGAAAGATCTAACGCTCCTTAGTCAACTTTTCAGTCTACTTCTCAAATGATAGACCTAGGGCTGCCACTTTTAGTTTATTTAAGGTCACTATTGACCTATGACAGTTGGATGTGATGCCTATAAGGTCAACCTGTGAGTTGCAAGGATGAGGCCACGTGTTATGCATTCAATAGAAACCACCTCTTCCATTCCACCATCAAAGCTCATGCTTGGTGCCATCCAAATGTAATGCAATTTTGCACTTTCAAGAGTAAGGTTGCTTGGTAAAATCATCTCTAAACCGTATCCAAATACATTTTTTTGGCTCTCGTTCATTTTCTATTTGACACTCAAATATTATCTCTCATCGTTGACTGACTTGATCATTGAAGTCCTATGGTCGCCTCCCCCATTGAAAGCAAAGGCCACGTGCACCTAACATTTATCCAAGTGTGCACGAACTTCATATGTTGATAGGAGTGGAATAGGGATCCCTTGGCCATGTGTTCCGCCAGTTTTCTATGTCAACTAGTTGCAAAATGTTATATTTTGCTATAAATTGTACTAAAAATGCAGTGAAGATAGATATATTGTTTTTATGCCACCAGGGTATATGTAACTTGACATTAAATTTGAATCATCTACTTGGTTTATAATGGGATTTAGTCCCTCCACCTGTACTAATACTTATTATTGCTTAATAATAGGAAAGTTTGAGATAATTCTCTACCACTTGAGCTTAATAGCACTGTGTGAGTTACTCTAACTTATCTAATTTTTGCTTGGGAATGCTTATCTATGCATAGTACTTCAAGAACTTGTTTCTTTACCTTCTTCCGGATACGCATTTGACGTTTTGATATTTAAGATTGTACTCTTCAAGTTTACAAATGTTATTCTATTTCATGTTCCAGGAGAACAAAGTCACAGCCACATTTTCAAGTGCCGAAATAATCTCGATGGCGCATTATATGCTATGAAGCAAAATGTTTTCAATTATAAACAACATTACAACCAAGTCATCCAGGAGTATCAACTACATTTTTTTTTTTATCTACTTGAGATGCTAATCCACATCCGTATGTGGAACAACACATTTGTTTAAGTCAAAATTTATTTACTATCCACAACCAACAAAGACATGACTCACTTATCGCAGCTATCACATCAATCTTGATGATAATGATCAGTTACAGATTTTATCAATTTCTTAAGTCTTAATTCCATTTACATGCATCTTGTACCGCTGATTACATTTTACAGGAAGCAACAAGTTATACAAGAAAAGACTTTCAGATTTTAATTTACATTTGTGGACAATATCTCTAGCTGTCTGTAACATGAATGTACAACTTTTTTGGTTTCATCTATAATTTTTGGTTCGTAAATGATTGTACGCTATTATCAGGTAATATGAAATTTTATCATTTGAATTTTATTTCTTTGCAGTAATTTTACTGTACTATAATGAGTTAATAGATAGTTGTCATATAGGCTTCCTTTTGATGAATTTTTAAAATCATACCTGAAGGTCATAATAGTGGATCCTTTCTGAAATTACATTTTTATATCATACGGAAGAAAAACAAGCTTTACACTATTTGATTTATCGATGCATTAAGAGCTTTTTTCTAGGGTAGAACTCCTCTCTGATTTATTTTTAATTCTATTTGATCCCAAGAATTTTCGTGAGCTCACTGCAAAGGCACACTAAATGGGTGTCAGCTTCATGTGGTACTAACAGGATATATTTAACATTTCTAGCAAACGTCAGCCACTTACTTCACAGCTCTTGTTATGATTAGCATTGTTTGATGTTGCAATCAAGTCCAGATTTCCATCAATAAATCAAATTATCTGCAAAATGAGCATTTTTTATTTTTCTTCTTATTAATTGAGCATTTATCTGTAAATTAATGTGATTTCATCAATATTGTTTTAGGGAAAAGAAATTGTTCTTCAATAATAAGTACTATTGGAGAAATCAATTGTAGGAATTCAAATGTTTTTAAATGAATTGGAATTTTAGAAGGAAAAAAAAATTGTTTGTCTTAGACAAAAAATAGTAATTATTTATTCAGTTAACCGGTGGAGCCATGATCAGTCCATTCAGTTAACTAATTATTTCAAACTCCATATTATCCACTCAGGTAGGAAAACGGAGGCAATCCAAACAAACCAGGTAGTGTGTTTTGATGTGTCAAAATTGACATGGTAATGCCATTTTGACAAGTAGTAGCACCATGTCCAATGCTTTATTCTTCCGGTCGAGTTTGGAAAACAATTTTCACAATTTTAATGCACGTCTAAAATTGTGTCGTAAATAAATGGGTAATTAGCACATAACGTTCCTACCTTACATTTTTTGAGATTTTCACTCTTAATTACACATTTGATTGTCAAAAAATCCTTCCGCCCATGTTCAAAATGGAAGGGGAATATAGTCTTACAAAAATTTCCCTCTTCTTCCTCCTTACGCAGGGCACGGTTACCTTGCGGTTTCTCCTTTTAAAATTTTCCCGTTTCTTCCATTTCTTAATGCATTCCTCGTCCTCTCGTCTCCTCACCGCACAGTGGAAGCATTGTTATTTCTTATCCTTCACTGATTAACACACTAATATTTTCATCGCATGGCAGTTAGCAAACCAATGGCAAGCAGCGCCGACACACGGTGGTGGCTCAGCCTAATATCAGGGGTGGTGGTGGTGATGATGTTATCCATATCAAAACAAGCCAGCTTGCAGCCACAGACCAATATTCTGAATAGGGGGTGAAGTCAGTACAACGCAACCAATATAAGGAACTTTTTCGATAACCTTAACGCTACCTTTTCCGACCTGAGAAATCAGCTGTACAATGAGAACAAATGGTTAGCCACTGTGCAGCAGTCGAGATCCATGGATCCAGTCTATGCCACGGGATCCGTGTAGAAATTATCTTTCGACGGCTGATTGTGTGGCTTGCTATAATGCAGCTGTTGCCCAGATTAGGAATTGCTCAGCAGCAAATGGAGCTCGTGTCATATATGATAGTTGTTAATTTCCTCAGGTAATTCTACTTTACTTATTCAATTGAGTCGGTCTTGCTAAGCTAAAACTTGACAATACTTTCTTTTTACAAATGGATTAAAAAAAAAAAAAAATCTACTCTGTGCCCTGTTGGGAATTTACTTATCATGCACAGCGGAAATTAAACAATTTTCAATTCCCAAACGAGGATCTGCAATGTGCTTAGATAGAAACTGTGATGAGAATGATACCTTTGATGAATTCCACAAACTCTTTTGCTTTTTCTTGAACTCCAATGATCACGATCTGCAATCCAAGCTGTCCAATTGTCCAGCCTCCAATGGTGATCCACACAGAGAATAAGAATGACGGCTAGGGTTTTTCTTTTCTTGTGCTACAAAGAATAATGAAATTCCCTACTGTTTTTCAAACCCTAACAGCTTATTAATATAAGTCCAGATGGGCTCGGCCCATCTATTAAACTTAACCCGGTCCAAGATTTAATTAATCAAATTAATTAAATCTGGTCCATGAATTAATTAATCCAATTAATTAATTCGGGCCTATTAATAAACAACCCAATTAATTAATTATCCAACACTTGTCAATTAATTAATTGGTAAATCTCATTCTTCTGATTCTCTTTTGTGTGTGACCCATTAGGTTCCCGATCACGATGCCGAACGACGTGAATTATTATTTTGATCTAATCAAAATCAATAAATTAAAACGCCCCTTTTAATTTATCACTAATTCATTTTCGTTGTCCCAGATTGACATCTAGCAATGTATCAGGGCAATACATGTGACGGGAAATATCACGTAGCATGATAAAACCAAACTTGTTCGTTTACCGTGAAACTATAATCCTTTCGTCAATATGATCCGATCAATTATGAGATATGGATATGTGTCAATCTCAATTATCGATTATATCTTTTATCCCACTGTTAAGTCAATGTACGTCAAAAACTCTTTTCCGACTTATGAGTTCACCTTGGCCAAGGATTTCATTATCAACTTAACTGGATAAAATGTAGATCATAATCTCTTACTATTTAAGAGTGACGAATCCTCTATTGATCATTCACAACCTTCATATGATTCTTGACATACCCGAACGATGCTGTATTAGCGACCCTTGACGAGCAACATCCAACATCACCAAAGTATGACTGCCCTCATATAAGGTACTATGATGACCTCAAGTCAAAGGACCAATTCCACTACCGAACGTTAGAGATTAACCACTAACACTTAGATAGTTATCCAAGTGGAATCTCTCAGCGGGTCTCCAATGTTTTGTTCTATAACAAAGCATCCACGTGTTCATTCAAGTGTCACCACACTTTAGCTTGTGAGATCAGCTACTTACTTCACAAGTAAGAATGCCACACGCGATAGTCTATCCGTAATAACGATATCCGTATCTCGTTATTACTTCGACCATGAACGATTTAAGATTCAGTCATATGTAATTTGTATCTCACAATCACAACTCCTTGTGATTAACAAATCACCAAGACTTGAATTTACGGAATCTATTATTTAATTTATTAGAATATTAATTCAATTAAATAATAGATATTGCCATATATATGCATTGATTATATATATTCAAAGTGTTTATGTCCAAAGTTGATTAGACTAGGGCATAACACTTACAAACTCCCACTTGCAATAGATCCAATCACTTATGTATCTTATACCATAAGAGTCTACATGAAGATCATGTTTATACTGCGACAACTCTTTGTCAGTGGAACTGCAATTTAATAACTTGTGGGAATTCGTTCTTTATTTACGTCATTTCTTTGTATTATCTTTTCAATGAGATAACACTGCCTTAACATATGTTTGGATCATTGATGAGACCTTAGTTCCTTCGCTTGCACGATGGCTCTATTGTTATCACAATGCATAAGCGTGTGATCAACAATGTTAGGAACTACTCTAAGTTCAGTAATGAACTTCTTGATCCGACCACAACTTTTGTTGCTTTGTAAAGCAATGATGTATAAGGCTTCCATTATTGAATCAACGGTTATTTGGAACATTTCCAACACACCGCTTAAGAGTAAACCAATATCCTATTTGAGATGTGCTATTATTCCAGTCTGACTAGAAGTTAGCATCATTCTATCCATGAACTCTCAGTTCATTTTCTCCATATAAAATCTTCTCGAGATTTTATCTGTATGGATTGGGATGAGTTAAGCAATCTTCTAGATCTATCTCTATAGATCAACTTGCTTATCCCACATCCATCATAGAGAAATTATTTGACAACCATAATTTCAACAATTGAAATATAGGGACGTCGTTTCCTATAATATGTCTCATACATATAATATCAGGAATGCCAATGCTCCCACTATCTTCTTGTAAACGCACATTTCGTCTTTATTTTTGATAAAATCAAACATTTTGAATTTTTGTATCAAATCAAAGATTCCAACTCCAAGAGGCTTGTTTCAATCCATATTGACATTTTCTTGTAAACTCATTTACAACCTATGGGTTCTAATCCATTAGGCAAGTCGACCAAGGTCAAACCTCGGTTACATATAACAAGTCCATCTCTTTAAGTCAACACTTGACTTTATTTCTATGTAATTAGTAGGTTCATTATCCTTGATTAGTAATCATGGATTCGTACCTTCTAGGAGGTCAAATGATCCTACAAGATTTACACTGAGCTAACGTGTCCTCAGAAGTCTCCACTTCCTGATCAAGAGTATGTCCCTCAGCTGGTGTAGGATAAGACTCAGGTTTATCTATTCGGTTAATTATATCCGTGGACTCTTGAACTCTTTCAAGATTTATTCTACTCCCACTGTCTCTCTTAGAGTAAACACTTTCTCTAAGAGTATGATATGTTTTGAGATGAACATCTTCTTCTCAACGAGATTATAGAATCGATATCCAATTGTCTATTGGATATCCACAAATATGTATTTAACGGATCTAGTTTCAAACTTATCTGATCCAATATGCTTCACATAAGCATCACAGCCCAAACTTTCATATGAGATAAGTTGGGCATTTCCATAACTCGTATGAAGTTTTGTCAACCGATTTAGATGAGACACGATTTAGTACGCAACACGTATCAATCAGTGCATGACTTCAAAACGACTTTTGAATGTTTGCATGGCTGGTTTTCTATTGCACTATGTCTAATAGTGCACGATTCCTCATTTCAGATGCACCATTATGTTGGAGGAATCCACTGCGTGAGAATCTAATTCTCTTTTAGATAATCTAAAATTCTCCATTTTAGATATTCTTTACCTCGAACAAGTCTTAGTGTAAGAGTATATTTACCTATTTGTTTATCAACTTTTAGTTTGAATCCCTTGAACATTTCAAGAGATTCATGCTTGAATTTCATCAAATATACATGATCATTTCTGAAATGGTCATTAGTAAATGTGATGAAATAAGATAAACTTCACCTGACATTAACTGATATAGGTCTACATACATCACTATGTATTAGACTTAATAATTGTGCAGATCATTTTCCTTTTCAAGTAAAAGGAGATTTGGTCACAGTGTCTTACAGACATGATTCGCATTTGTCAAATGATTCAAAATTATTTGATCCAAATATACATCTCCATGTAAGTTTGGAATTGCATTCTCATTTATGTGACCAAATCTGCAATGCCAGATATAGGTGTTATTCAGATTATCATTTTTATGCCTTTCAATTTCTATACTCATTATAGATCACTCAACATTTAGAATATAAATGTCATTTTGTAATTTACCATAACCATTAAAATCTTATCAAGATGAGAGAGAACAACAATTGTCCTTAACATTAAAATAATTCATGTCAAAACATGAAATTTATTTAATGCCCTTGGTAATGGTAAGAACAAAATTAACATTTCTCTAATTCTAATATCGAGCCTAAAGGCAATGGCAGGAAATATGCTTCTACAGGCAATGCAACAACTTTTGCTCATTTTCAACGTGTAGGTCAACTTCTCCATTCTGCAGAGATCTACTTTTATTTAGTTTCTGCATATTTATATAAATATGAGATCTATATCTAGTATCTAATACCCAAGAAACTAATGAAGTAGATTTAAGCCTTGCAATTTCATTTCCAATGATCTACCATTCCAAAATGATAGTAAGGATCATCAGATTTGGTATTGTCCTTATTTGCTTTAACCGTCCTAGTCATCTTGGTTGCTTTCCTAAAGCATCCTTTAGACTTCCATATAGGAATTTATGACTAAGATTTGTCCACTACAAACACAGATGTTGGACTTAACAGTTTTAAGCATGTTCAGCAACTCAATGAGTGTGTTTCAAGTTTATTCATGTTAAATTCATAATTAGTTATGAATAACTCTCTGACAGAGATTGCAGAACCAAGTCTATACTTAGTTCATTGTTCATGACTGAACGCAATTAAGACGACTTCTCAAAGTAGTCTGCATCTTCAGCACACGAGCACCGACTGAAGATTCTTCTGCCATTATGCACCGGTATAGTTGTTGGGAAATATCATATATTTCCTCGTATGATTGTTCATCATTCAACACATTGAGATGAAAATTCATGTGTTAGCATCTATACTCTTATGTTGCTCTGTAACTCAGGTGACATAGTCACAAACATCACATATGTTGTAGTACTATCGTCATCACTGTGTTTATTATAGCAGCCACCTCTTCTTTTATCGAGTCATCAACATGTATCTCTAGAAAAGGGCTACTCAAGGACACAACCAATTTTTCATACCTGAGAACAATTCTCAGATTGCGGCGTCAATCAAGAAAATTTGCTTTGGTTGTTGGCATACAATATGCCTCTCAAATTTATGTGGTTACTCATGATTCAATAAATGTAAACGACGAAAAGTAAAGAAATAATATATATAATGCATGAATTAATTTAACATGGCCTTTATTAAATTAATTTCCCTCCCACTGTTTAACTTAAATTTATGACCCTCTCACATAAATTTATGGAATCCATACTTGATTCCCAGTGGGCTGGAATCCCATTTGTTATATTAAAACCTTGAGTGTACTCAACAAGCCCTAATAAAACATTTGGGTAGATACTATTATCAATTGTATCTCCATACAACTCCCAGATCATTAAGTCGACAACTCTTTGTCTTCACACATCTTATGTGTTAGCTTAACATGCCTCTAAGATTTATCTCCTTGAGTGTACTCAACAAGAGATAAATATTAGTTAAGTCAAACCCATCATTCAGAAATATCTAATATTTCATAGTGTCAAACATATCCCTAATGGACCAGCCTTGAGTGTACTCAACAAGCTAAGATCGATTTAGGACTCTCGTTTTTCACTATAATGATGGAAAGCAAATATAAATATGACTTAATATTTTAACATGCCTCTAAAATTTATCTTCTTGAGTGTACTCAACAAAAGATAAATATTAGTTAAATCAAACCCATCATTCAGAAATATCTAATATTTCATAGTGTCAAACATATCCCTAATCGACTAGCCTTGAGTGTACTCAACAAGCTTAGATCGATTGAGGACTCTCGTTTTTCACTATAATGATGGAAGGCAAATATCAAATTGACTTAATATTTTTAACGAGGGGTTTTGCATGCAAAAGGTCTCATCGTAATAATTATATATATTTTATTATACATCTAACATGCAAATAAACATACATATAATAGTGTGGACGATTATGGACTTATACTATCTAGTCTTCCCGAGCTATAAGGAAGACTAGTCGGTCAGTTCCTAGGGGGTATAGCATTGATTCATACAATGCTCCATCTCTATGGTCTCCTCCTCTTCTTGTATCTCCAATTAGTCCAGCTGCAACTCGTATCCTATACTAGTTGGCACGCAGGCCTAAATAATATTGGACACGCAGGCCCATAATAATAATAACGGACTCGCAGGTCCAAAATAAATAAGAGCTCGCAGGCCCATAAAACAACAAGAATAAAACTAACCATTCAACACATCCACATGGTCGAGTCCATAATCATCCACTAATAAAACATTCATCATATAAATGTATTCCTATAATATCTAATATTATATGCATGCATGTTTCAAGTTTCTAGCAATTAAAGTCGTCTAAACTAATTTAGACAAATGGATCGGAACAATTAAATAATTAATTAATCAAATTAATTAATTAATTTAATTAGCGGACTTATTTAATTAAAATCAAATTTCAATTAAATATCAAATTAGAGTCCAACTCTAATTATACAAATATAAGGCGGGACTATTTAATTAAAATCAAATTTTAATTAAATACCAAATTAGAGTCCAACTCTAATTCCGATTATAAAATTTTAGGGCAAAACAATTTAATTAAAATCAAATTTTAATTAAATGTCAAATTAAAGTTCAACTCTAATTATAATCAAATTAATACGGTTGAATTTAATTAAAATCAAATTTTAATTAAATACAAAATAAGAGTCAAACTCTAATTCTAAAATATTAGGGTGAACATATTTAATTAAAATCAAATCTTAATTAAATACTAAATTAGAGTCCAACTCTAATTTTAAGAAACATTTAGGGCGAAACAATTTAATTAAAATCAAATTTCGATTAAATGTCAAATTAGAGTCCAACTCTAATTTTAACAATATACTAGGGTGGATAATTTAATTAAAATCAAATTTTAATTAAATATTAAATTAAAGTCTAACTCTAATTTAAAATGAATTAACATTTTAATTTAGGATAAAACTCCTAAATAAAATAAAATTCAATTTAGGGTCAAAGTTTAATATTTAAGTTAAAATCCAATTTTAACGAAAATAGAAAAAATCGTCAATTTTAAATAAAATTTTAAACGGGTCAATATTGATAATATGGGTCAAAACCCATTTGAAAATCAAATTTGAAATCATTTTAATATTTAAATTCAAAACCATTTTGAAATTTACAATAAGACCCGAGTTTAAAATTAAAGGCAAGCCCTTCAACTATATTAATTGCATGACAGACTCCTTTTCTAATAATTGCACATTGACCCCTTTTTTTCATTATTGCGGACGGGTCCCCAAAATTTCAGAAATTGCGGAGGAAGCCCCCGTCCCCAAATTGAATTCACCCCGATCTGAAAACCCTAGAAACGACCCAACGGTGGCGCCGGCCCATGGAGTGACGACAGACAACGGCGCACCACCGGTAGGCAGCAGCGCACGGTCTTCTTTGTGATTTCCAAAGACGGCCAGCTCGCTGCGATATCCAGAGCGGCGCTCCACAACTCGCCCACGGCGATAGCGACGGCGTCGCAGCACGCTGGCAGCGACGTCGTCTGCTTCCACCACCGTGGCGGCGTGCCGCCGTGCGTGGCGGCGTGCTGCCGTGCGTGGCAGCGGGCGTCACCGCCTCTTCCGCCAAAAAAAATTTTTTTTTTTTTTTTAATCCGTTTTCGACCCACAATGTATTTTCTTTTCAAAAGAAATTTTTGAATAAAAAATTAATTTTGCAAATTGCTAGATTCAAGAAAAATGATAACAATCAACTTTTGATTGTTATAACATGCAAGAACAATTTCTAACAAACACAAAGTAGGCTCTAATACCACTGTTGGGAATTTACTTATCATGCACAGCGAAAATTAAACAATTTTCAATTCCCAAACGAGGATCTGCAATGTGCTTAGATAGAAACTGTGATGAGAATGATACCTTTGATGAATTCCACAAACTCTTTTGCTTTTTCTTGAACTCCAATGATCACGATCTGCAATCCAAGCTGTCCAATTGTCCAGCCTCCAATGGTGATCCACACAGAGAATAAGAATGACGGCTAGGGTTTTTCTTTTCTTGTGCTAGCAAGAATAATGAAATTCCCTACTGTTTTTCAAACCCTAACAGCTTATTAATATAAGTCCAGATGGGCTCGGCCCATCTATTAAACTTAACCCGGTCCAAGATTTAATTAATCAAATTAATTAAATCTGGTCCATGAATTAATTAATCCAATTAATTAATTCGGGCCTATTAATAAACAACCCAATTAATTAATTATCCAACACTTGTCAATTAATTAATTGGTAAATCTCATTCTTCTGATTCTCTTTTGTGTGTGACCCATTAGGTTCCCAATCACGATGCCGAACGACGTGAGTTATTATTTTGATCTAATCAAAATCAATAAATTAAAACGCCCCTTTTAATTTATCACTAATTCATTTTCGTTGTCCCAGATTGACATCTAGCAATGTATCAGGGCAATACATGTGACGGGAAATATCACGTAGCATGATAAAACCAAACTTGTTCGTTTACCGTGAAACTATAATCCTTTCGTCAATATGATCCGATCAATTATGAGATATGGATATGTGTCAATCTCAATTATCGATTATATCTTTTATCCCACTGTTAAGTCAATGTACGTCGAAAACTCTTTTCCGACTTATGAGTTCACCTTGGCCAAGGATTTCATTATCAACTTAACTGGATAAAATGTAGATCATAATCTCTTACTATTTAAGAGTGACGAATCCTCTATTGATCATTCACAACCTTCATATGATTCTTGACATACCCGAACGATGCTGTATTAGCGACCCTTGACAGAGCAACATCCAACATCACCAAAGTATGACTGCCCTCATATAAGGTACTATGATGACCTCAAGTCAAAGGACCAATTCCACTACCGAACGTTAGAGATTAACCACTAACACTTAGATAGTTATCCAAGTGGAATCTCTCAGCGGGTCTCCAATGTTTTGTTCTATAACAAAGCATCCACGTGTTCATTCAAGTGTCACCACACTTTAGCTTGTGAGATCAGCTACTTACTTCACAAGTAAGAATGCCACACGCGATAGTCTATCCGTAATAACGATATCCGTATCTCGTTATTACTTCGACCATGAACGATTTAAGATTCAGTCATATGTAATTTGTATCTCACAATCACAACTCCTTGTGATTAACAAATCACCAAGACTTGAATTTACGGAATCTATTATTTAATTTATTAGAATATTAATTCAATTAAATAATAGATATTGCCATATATATGCATTGATTATATATATTCAAAGTGTTTATGTCCAAAGTTGATTGGACTAGGGCATAACACTTACATGCCCCACCTGTGCGAGATGAAGAAAGCAAGAAATTCTGGAGCATGTGACCGTGTGAAGGACAAGAAATAATAATGGTATTTTACCTAATGTTGGAGTTGTGACATTTTGTTGTTACGTTTTTAATTGTATTTTGGTTGAATATCTAGTTACTTATTTTTGGTTTAATGTCTAACTATGAAATGATGTAAAGTTAGACAAGTTAGTATGGTGTAGTACTTGTATGTGTAAGAGTTATGGTAGTTGATAGAATAGTTGGTAGAAAATATCTTTGACTATGTGTACAAGTTTGGCTATATATACAGCCGGTTAATGCCATTGAAAGGTAGTAGCAAAAATATAAAAACAATGTAGTCTTTCATATTTTCTCTTCGCCTCTGTGTTTCACCACAAACCAGAGTATATATATATAAATGTTTGTTGTATGCTATATATGTTTGTTAGTCTTATATCCGGTAATGGAGGGTGAATCCGGTTAGTTCATATCTGGTTTTTCACACCTCTTAGAACCAAGAATTCCAACATGGTATCAGAGCATGAAATGATCTTAAGGGGCCTAAAAAAAGGAAAGAAATGCAGTTGTTGAAGGGCCTGTTACTGATGCTGAAAAAATATAGAAAACCCGGTATGATGAAGAATGGAAAAACCGGTATGCTCAATGCTATGTAGGGTTTCAGAGCTGAAAAATTGATCTAAGATGATCACAGCTGAAAAACTGAACCTTGGCCATGAAAAAATCGAAGAAAAACAGTAGTTGAAGGTGCTGTAAATGCCAAGAAAAAAGGGAGCATATACGTTATGTGATGAAGAAGATGATGAAATCTGGTACGAAATGAAGAAAAGTGTGATATCCGGTATGTGGCTGAAAAATGTGCAAATCCAGTATATGAGTGAATCTGGGATGGGCTTAAAAAACAAAGCAAATCTGGTATGAAAAGGAGTTTAACTTGGTTAGCGAAGTAGGAGTTTAATCTGGCTAAGCATGAAGCGTAATCCGGTAAGCTCGAAACCCGGTAAACTCATCTTGAAATCCAGTATGCAAGAGAAATGCCAAAACCAGTAAGCTCAAATGAAAAAGACAAAACCGGTAAGTTTAAGCAAATCCGGTAAGCAAGAAGCAAATACGGTCAGGAACTTGCAAATCCGGTGAGTTGAGTGCAAATCCGGTAACTTCAAAAACCGGTAAGTGTGTGAAAATTCGGTAAGTTGTGTAAAACCCAGTAAGTTCTTTGCAAATCCAGTAAGTTTTTTTTTTTTTGAATCTGGTAAGCTCTTACAAGACCGGTAAGCTCAATGTAAATCCGGTAATTACAAAAATCTCAGCAGAGCTTCATCAAATCAACAAAAAATCAAAAGAAAAGATGCAAATGGAAAGTTTCTTTGTATGTGGTTGATCCTAAGCTCAAAGAGTTGAGAACTACGATAGAGAGTTACAACCAAGAGAGCCGGATCAAATGGAAAACAAAGGACCTCAAGCTTGTAGTAAAAAAACAAAAAAAGAATGGCCTGAAGCATGAAGAAGACTTTTGTTGATGGTTCCAACAAAATGTCAAGGAGGAGTGTTGGAGTTGTGACATTTTGTTGTCACGTTTTTAATTGTATTTTGGTTGAATATTTAGTTACTTATTTTGGTTTAATGTCTAACTATAAAATGATGTAAAGTTAGACAAGTTAGTGTATTATACAAGTTAGTATGGTGTAGTACTTGTATGTGTAAGAGTAGTATGGTAGTTGATAGAATAGTTGGTAGAAAATATCTTTGGCTATGTGTACAAGTTTGGCTATATATATAGCCGGTTAATGCCATTAAAAGGTTGTAGCAAAAATATAAAAACAATGTAGTCTTTTATATCTTCTCTTCTCCTCTGTGTTTCACCACAAACCAGAGTATATATATATAAATGTTTGTTGTATGCTATATATTTTGTTAGTCTTATATCCGGTAATGGAGGATGAATCCGGTTAGTTCATCTCTGGTTTTTCACACCTCCTAGAGGCTAGAACCAAGAATTCCAACACCTAATCAGTGTGTCAAAAATAATAAATATTTGAAGGATGTTGTTAATGGATGTTGGACTTGGAGGAGAGAAGGGGAGGAATGCACTAAGAAATGGGGAAATTTTTGAAGGGGAAACCGCAAGGTAACTTTGCCCGCGTAAGGGAGGAAGAAAAGGAAAAAAATTGTAAGACTATCCTTCTATTTTGAAAAGAAAATTGACTTTTTGTGTTCGGTTAACGGAGATATTGATGTTTTGGACAATCAAAGATGTAAGTAGGGGTGAAAATGCTAAAAAATGTAAGGTGAAGACATTGTTCACAAACTTTGTCCACATGTACCATTGTGAAACAAAAGATGGCAGAATATTTGAGAAAATAAAAGTTTCAATATAACATACAGAATATTAAATATCGAAAATCAATCCACCACTCTAGTAAGAATACATTGTGCAGGGAAAATTTAATTGTTTATCCTCCAAAAGAACAGAAGTTGTGTTGATTCAAAGTATTTTCAAATGCAGTAAGCTTTCCTGCTTCTCAAACCAACCCCAGTGTGGATGCAAAAGTAGCCACCTCCAGACTGATGCAGAAATGCATCAATGCAATCTTCATCTTCCATTCCAATCTTCATGATCAAATTAGTTAAACAGGATTTGATATTGCCATTCCCCAATCACGAATTTAGGATGTAAGAATATTCAAAGAAAAATAATTGGTATATTTCTTGTGCAAGCAAAAGGCAAATGGTGCTCTTTCATTGGGATACAAAACGAAAAATTTCAAACAAATTAAGCCTGGTTTCTTGACAGAATAAATTTCATAAGTAATAACTAGTAGGCAATTTTTCTAGAAATATTATACTAAAGAAACCCATCAGAACAGTTATGGAGAAAAATAACTGTAAAATATAGTCCGTTTTAAAGAAACCTATAAAGAAATTGTAAACTACTGGAAGATGGTGGAAAACTAAGATGGTCATCGAAAGGGAAATTACCTCGTGTGGGGTTCTCTCGACAGCAAGTTTTTTTCCATCGTACAAGAACCTCATAACTCCGTACTCCAAATTCTTTACTTTGCAATATGCCATTAATAAACTCTGTATTTTAGAGTCACGTCTAACTCGATAGTAGACTTCATCACCGTCCTACCATATAAAACGCAAAATGATGCAAAGAGAATGTGGCTAGAGTCTAGGGACCATGTACAAAAACCAATAAAGCATGCATGTTTTTTGGTGCATTTTGACAACTAATGTAAATAAGATACCATAAGTATTTCACACGAAACTTCGTACTTCGTAAGAGAGCTGGTAAAAGTATATGAATTAAGCTACATATTTACCAATATCACACTAAACACGATTCCAGTAAGAAATATTTAAGACTACGTTTCTCTTAAAGCAGCGCAGTTTGTATGCTAATATCATTGTCAAGCAAATTTTCAACTAAGTCCCCGATATTCTGTTGCAATTCATTTCCTGTAGACTTTAAGGCAAAAAATATTATCCAGAAACATGTTACAAGACCTCTCAGACAAACTCTGGAAATTTGATGAACTTAGTGTGACACTTTCGTTGAATTAAGTCACTTTTTGATCTACCACTTTGTCACACGTTTTTTGTATTGGTCAAGCACTAGTCATTGTGATTTGTTAGGCTAGTTAGTCCTACTACAAGTTGATGTATTTGACTAAGTATCTAGTAGTGGTAGTTGGTAGAAAAGTGTATAAAATATTATTTATTTTGCATCATGTAAGGCCTTAAGAAAAGGGAGGCCGCGTAGTGTCTTTGTGAATCAATTCAATCAGATTTCCCTCCTCTTTGTCTTTTAAGTTCTAACAAAATTATTTCCATTAGCAAAATCTTTGAATACCTTTGAGTTGAGAAAGATCTTTAACTCAAAAAACTTGAAGAAAGCAATAACCATTTGAAGCATTTATATCTAGATGCTCGGGTTATTACTTTCGATTACATGCACATAACAAAATGACAATATAATTTGTCTCAGTAAAACCCTGTCGGAGAAGCTAGTGAATTTTTTTCTCACATCAACCATTGGACAATTCTAAATACTCTTTCAGTCTGGCTCGCACAACAACTGCAGGCTACTGATGCAGCACCAATGAAATATTCAAAAACGAATAACGCGTCTTGAAATGCATTGATTTTAAAAATAAACAAGAATTTAGGAAATCAAAACTTGATGATTCACAAAGAATGCCTAGACTTTATTCTTGATCGCTAAATAATCAATTCTAAGGACGAACAATTTGGACTGAAAGTTTGAAAAAAAAACTCTCACAAACAGCTTTTATACAATTTTTATCAACAACAAATTCAACAAACCAAGATACTGTTTGTGGCTATTCAATAGAAAACTATGAAGCATTGACATGGACACGAGTGCACTGCACAACACGACACAAACACATTCAAGTAAGTGGGACACGACAAGCCGAGGATATGTCGAATAAAATGACACCGATCTTTTTTCTTTGTTTGTTTGTTTTTTTTTTTTTTCCAGTAAATATGACAGAGAATTTGAGGATGACGAACAATGAAAAGTTGGCGTTTATTGTAATACAAAAATGATGGAAAGTCTTTTAGTAAAAATGTGGGCCTTTTTAAACGAAATGAAATAGTACAAAACGGTGAATTTGTTTAGTAAAATTTGAGCCTTCTTTGGAGAGAGAATCAGAATATATGTGTATTTGCAACTTCTTTTAGGGTTTCTTTTCACATTTGCTGATTTTACCTAATCAAATCAAAGTGCCGCCGCCATCTCCTCGATAAATTTTTCAGCGCTATCTCTTCAAAATTTCTCAGATCTGATCCCACTCTCCATCTGACTGTATCAAGAATGCAATTTTGTTTTGCCTGAGTTTCTGTCTCATTTTATTGGTTTGAATACTTCAAAAATGACCTTGCCTTGTTGTTGAGATGTTGTAAACATGTCAAAAATTTGTACCCAGCATGTCCAAATAAAAAAAAAATGTAAAACAAAGAAGACAACATGCCACCTAACACATCGGACTCATGTCCAGTGCCTGTCAAACACCGACACACATGCTCAAGGGGTATGTGTGTGTAGGGCTGTAAATGGATCGGATATGGATCAGATCTGCTTATATCCGATCCGATAAGAAAATTTATTCGATCCGATCCGATCCGATCCGATCCGATAATCCAACGGATATTTAATTGCTAAATCCATATCTGATTTGCAATGTTATCTAATTGCTAAATCCTATGTGTGTGTGCTTCAGAGATGGAAAACTTAATGACCTATACAAAATTGAAAGTCTCACCCTAGATTCCTATCTTTTATTCCCTAATTAAATAAAAGACCTAAAAATAGAAATTAAAAAACTTTAAACTGTTCCAATCCCAAAAGTTTTTTTCTCGTCGATCGCTTCTAATACAGACAAATAAGTGCGTGCTTAAATATGTGCTGATCTATCCAAGCAAAAAGGAATATTGAAAAACTAGATATGTTGAATCAAATGAAAAGCATATATGTGCATGTAAATCTCATAAAAAGGGTTCTAGACTAAAAGATATAATGAAGAATTGAACCTGTGCCTTTATATGGAGTACGATTTTTGGATGGTCATTTGGCGTCTGTAGGGGTCGCTTGCCATTTGAATTGACAGCCATTTTTGGATGTGGGGAAAGTATGTTTGTAAAATAGAGAGAGACAAAGTGTTGTGTGGGTAACTTTGTGATGAAATCAACGGTGACGTCTAAAAAGTAAACAACAACTTAATGATAAGATCAATGAAATATATGAAAATGGGGCCCATGAACTGGACCTATCATTTAATGAAACCTGGACTGGCACCACCGTTGCAGCTTAAAATTCTTGTAAATTCTTTTAACATTTGAACTACCCACATGTCAAAAATTATGTTGTAAGTAAATCAGTCAAACTTTGTCCACTGGCAGAGCCAGCACTCAGTGAGCCGGCGTGGCCGCCGTGCTGGCTCCGTAGAAATTTATAGTTTGGGCAAACCGCTCGTCGCTCGAGCTGCCAGCGAGCAGTTTGCCTGATTTTTTTTTTTTTTTTGAAAAACAAGTGGTGCTTCTGACCATTCATTTCTGTTGCATCTCCTGGTAGAAGTTCTACATGCCAGCAGTCCTCATCTCAGTTGATTGGATTTTACATTTTTATCTTAATTCTCAATTTGACTTGCAAGATGCAGGTGCGTGGGAGGAAAAGGAAATTTTAGAACGTGATAACTAGGGAAATATATACAGCATTTAAAATGCCATTTATGTATTACTTGCTAATGTATTTTCTTTTGACAAACAGCACATCCCCTTTCCTGCAAAAGATGATGCACGCTAAACTCAACAACCCTGTCATTGAAGTTTTAGTTTGGCATAAATTAACAATAATATAACAAAAGAACAAGTAATACGAGATGCAGATTTATTTGAATGTGTAGAAATAGATATGTAGATGTGCCTTACCGCACGCCCTTCCTATTTCTCTCTCCAGGCTTCCTCCACCTGGACATTCTATTGCATTGCAATTCAATTTGCCCATTGCCTTGCTGTGTTGCACCCTTGAGCACTTACTCAATTCTTGCGATTTCAGTATCGGTAAAGGTGTAATAATTCTGCTAAAGTTAATGTAGCAAAGTGCGTCATTACTGGATTGATTGATGTGTATTTCTAATTGCCAGTTTCACCTAATGACCACCCATAGATGTATGCCTAACATATTTTGTATTTTGTTTGTGGAAGTACTTATGTCCTATTAGTGTGATAAATGTTTTCATGTAAGTATTGTGTTGGCTTTATGGACAATCCTTGGAAAAATTTCTTCCAGACTTTACATTTTAGTGCATTTATATATATTAATTGAATTTTTTAAATATTATTTAATTAAATATTAGTAAACGATCTCATTATTGATGTCGTCGAAGGTCAACAGTGAATGGACAATGGCCGTTCTATCTCACCAACATTCCTGGATCTGTCACTGGCTTTGTCCATCTCTGCTGTTGTGAAACAAAAAATGAAGTATTTGAGAAAAAAAAATTTAAACTAACATACAAAATATTAAATACCAAAAACAATCCACCAATCTACTATGAATATACTGCGCAGGGAAAATTTATTAATTTATCCTCTAAAACATAGAAGATGTGTTGATTCACAGTATTTCTAAAGGCCAAACTAGCTTTCCTGCCTCTCCAACCTACTCCAGTGTGAATGCCAAGTAGCCACCTCCAGATTGATGCATAAACGCGTCGATGCAATCTCATCTTTCATTCCAATCTATGTGATCAAATCAGTTAAACATGATTATACATGTCATTCCATAATCAGAAATTCACTTTACATGCTAGAATATTCAAGGAAATATAATTTGTAGTATTAGGCATAAAGTACTTTTCTTTGGGATACAAAATGAAAATTTTCAAAAAGTGTGGGGTTTCTTAACAGAATAAATTTCATAATGGTAACTATTTGACCATTTTTCTCAAACATATTATATTAAAGAAACTCATCACAAGAGTTACAAAGACAAATAACCTCAAAATATAGTCTGTGTTAAAGAAGCCTGTAGAGGATTTATGAACTATGATGAAAGAAAACAAAGATGATCAAGAAAGGAAATTTACCTCGATCGTAGGCTTCATCTCCATACTGTCATACCAAGAGCAAAATGATGTAAAGAGAAAATGTTTAGGATCTCGGGACCATGTACATAAGCCAAATGGGCGTACATACTTTTTGGTGCATATTGACAATTAATGTAAACAAAATACCAAAAAGAAATTGCGCACGAAACTTTGTATTTCGTAAAAGGAGCTGATTTAACCTACATATTCGCCAAATTTATACTAAAAGTGATTCCAGTGAACAGTACTTAACTACGTTGCTGTTAGCGTAGCATAGTATAGATACTCATATAATGGTTAAGTAAATATTCAACTAAATCCCAGATTTCCCCTAATCAAAACACAGTGCTGCCGCCATCTCCTCCACAAATTTCTCAGCATCATCTCTCCAAAAGTTCTCAATTGGATCCCACTAGAGGTGTCAAACCGGCGGGCTTGATATGGCCCACCCGGGACCAATCTGGTAAAATTACCTGTGAACCAGGCTGCGATCCAAATGGGCGAGTTCACGGGCCTGTAGATGAAAACTCCTATCTGAGCCAGTTAAAAAGACCACGCCCGATGATTAACCATTGGGCCATTAATATTTTAAAATTTGTGCTTCTAAAGAAGGTAGATACGCGCCTTCTCTGAAGAAGTTGTGACAGCCTTCAGACTATCACAACCTTCTTACGCTAACTATAGTCTTCCCTTTCTTTAAAGGCTGATGGGATTTGCTTATGCAATTCTACTGCTTAATTTAAAATTGTTGACATTTTGGCGACGTTCCTTTTTTAGTGTATAAATATTTTTTTTATTTACAAAATTGTTAACAATCAACCTTTATTTTTCTAGTTATAAATATTTAGTAACTTATTAATTACTAGATATTACTGTGTTATGGAATCCCATGATTTTTTTGCTGATAATATAATTTACATTATAGTTACTCTATAATTATGATGATATTCCAGATTGGATCACGTAGCCAACAAAAATAAATAAATTCATGTGCGGAAAATTTTTAGAGTTGATTCATAAAGATCAAAAGTAACGTGCAAAATATGTTCAATGGAATATATATATATATATATATGGGGTTGCGATCAAGGCATCGGCAAGTTCCAGCAACACAAAAAATCTTTATCTTAAGGAAGAGAGAAATTTAGATGCTACATAAAGTCAAATTACTTCTTTTAACTCTCTTTGTTGATCGATTACTTTTTTCTTAATTTCTTAATTGAGAAGAGAATGAGAATTGAAATGTCCGGATATTTGGCCAATAAGTGAGATGCCCTTCATTTTTGTAGAAGATAAATACTTTGAGAAGTTTATACAAAAGTATGTTGAGCCCTCTTAATGAAACCAAAGTTGATATACTGTTCTTTCCAATATTCCGAAATTATTCCATACGACGCCACAAAATTTAGAATTGGAATTTAATAGTTTAAACGGGATTATTTATTGTACGTCTGATTGTTGGTTGATACGTAACCATAACTGTTACTCGTTCATAATTGGTTATTACATAAGAAAATTATTGCTTTCCTTTACTTGAATATCCACATAATGGTGCAAATTTGTATGCGAATTTATTGCAAGTTTTTAATGAATTTGATGTTTACATAAATTATTTACTATTAGCTTTGATAATGCTAAAGATGATACTGCATGCATTGACATTTTAATTAGAACTCTTCAACCCCGAGTTGATGTAAAATTATTCCATAATTAATTTAATCCATGTTTGGCTCCAATTAAAATTTTAATACAGTTTTCTCTCTCATTTCTTCAACCATACATTCTCCAATAAAATAATAATATACGTAAATCAAAAAAAAAATTCTTTCTTTTTAACCACACATTCTTCCAAATATTACTATTCAAAAATACATTATTTCCAAAAATTTCAGTATAACGGGGGCCAGACAAGAGCTTAGTTGTGCAAGATGATTTTAAATTAATAACATTACAAATATTCAGAATAAGAGAAACTGTTAACTTACTTTTTCAAGTTCTCGACAACAAGAATTTGGATTGGGAAAAAGATTTCTTGATGACATTTCAAATAGATGGAATTCAACATTTTTTATGCTAAAGTTGTGTGTTGACTATGCAAATGCTATTAATGTTTACTCTAATTCGAAGCAAACCCAATTTCATGTTGAAGATTCAAATTGGAAAACTACATTTAGCCAACTATTATTTGGGAAAAACAATATTTTGAATTGTGACTTTTAGGAGAATGTATGAATAAAAGGTAGGAATAAGTTTTGGGTTTACGTGTATAATGTTTTATTGACTGAATGTGTGGTTAAAAATGGGTATATAAAAAAAGAGTTTTCAAATAATGGTTGTCAAACAGAGGCTTAAGGTTATGAAATTTTAAAACTTTTATGTAATGCAACAAAATTTCTTTTAGGTGTTCACTTCCCAGTCAGTTATTTTGTACTTTTACCATTAGTAACAATGCCAATCAATTTTTGAGTTGAAGGTAAGATCAATTTTTTTCTAATATTGTCCATGGGATGGAAGAAAAGTTTCAAAAATATTACAAAATTTGCCACTAATTTTCTCGGTGGTGGCTATGATGGATCCTCACGATAATTTTTTTGGAGTTCAATGTGCTACAAAATAATTTTCTGGAAATTTAAGTTTTAGTATAAATATTATAAATAAATAATATGAATGTTTTATTAATGAATTGTATAATTTCTATTTAAGTAAATAAAAATGGTGAATGCCTATGTTCCTTTAGTAGCTCTACTGCAACTTCTAAAATTAATGCTTCTTTTTGTTTTGAGATAGCTAAGAAACGTCATGGTGCATATAATTTTAACATTTACATGAACATTAGACTTGTAAAATTAGAAAAATATTATCAATCATTACAGTTTGTATACAGATGATGAAGTATTAAATTTAGATATCTTAAAATGACCGAAATCAAATGAAAGATCGTATCCAATAATATAAAAAGAGTATTGTGTGGGTGATTTTGTGATGAAACCAATGATGATATGATGTCTAAAACACCATTTTTTTAATGCCAATGTGTTCGTGGAAGGGCTCAAGAGGTGCACCAACACATCCCAACTAAGTTGGCACCTCCATAGCACCCTCACCAATTACTCTCCCCCCTAGTAATATCAATGAGAAAAAACATATCGGTTGAATAGTTCGAAAGAAAATCATCTCCGACATGCTAGGGAAAAAAAGAACAAGATCTACCTAAAACCAATATTTAAAATGACCCAAAGCATCTTCAGACACGAAAATAGCACGAAAATCAAGTGATGCATTCCACCAGTTCAATCTCTGCTCCTATACATCAAACCCATCGAAAGCATTTACAACTCTCTTACGTTCATGATAGACGTGTGAAACCCATACATGCATGCAAGATAACCGATATAAACATGTAGCCCATATCTCCACTTCTATGGCACACCCCCAAACCATGTTGTCAAGAGATGCACCACAAAGGTTGAGTCACTCTATATCCATAACTGATGCCAATCTTTTCCCATGCTATCCAAACTGCATTTATCACAGCGAGGAGTTCAGCTTCGAAAGCCAACAAAATTCCAAGAGGGGTTGCAAAGCAACTGATTACGCCCAAAGAATAACGCAGTATTTGTAACACAGCTTTGAGGTGTCGATTCCACAGGGAGATGAAAAATTCCTCAAAGGATCAAAAGTGAATGTTCTATTGGAATGTGTAATACAATTTATTGCTTTAGTAAAGTTTAAATCAAAGTCTAAAATAACGAAATTAAAATCAATGTTTAGAACAGTGAAGCGCCAGAATGCTCTCAATTGCATTGGGTCATTCAACATCAATTATTCATTCTTTTTAATCAATTAGGGGTTTTCATCCCAACTCTCTAATCAGAAGATATATCATTAGAAATCAATTTATTTCAATTGTAATCCCAGAATCTAGATTACCTATAACACATTCCCACGTTTTTCATTGGAATAAGATTAAGAAAAATCATATACAGCAAGCATAAGGCAGTAATTAATCAAACCAATAATATAAATTTGAGATTAAAATTCAACAAATACTTCAATTATTCAATAAAAAGAGCGTGGCTAGATCTATGAAGAATTTAATAAAAGTTAAATCAATCTCAAACAAATTCATGTAGGAAAAGTCGAAATCCTAGAATTATTCAATAAGGGAAGATCAAATTACATGAAGAGGAGGTAAAATCTCCAAATCCAATGAGTTCCTTCCTAGCTTCACCAAAAATTTTAGTTCTCAATGGAAATCTTGAGCAAAAATCGGAGAAAAATATGTATGGAGGCGTCCTCCTTCGTTCTCGTGTTTTCTAAGGTTGAAATATCATGAAAGAAGTTGGTTTCCATAAGAATTTGACGTAAATTAGGAAACTTCTATGCAACCGCATAGTGTAGGTGTTGTGGTCGCATAGAAGTCTTGAACTAGTTGCTGGATTCCTCTGAAGTGGCACATGTGACCGCATAGGGGATTAGGCTATGCTACCCCAATTATTGTGTTTTGGTTCTCGAACTCCGTTTCTCGTTTTGTGACTTCTTTCTCCACTTCTTTTTCTTCCCATGCTTTATTCCTTAGCCCAATTTGACATCGTCATCTTCATATCTTTGTTTTGCCTTTCGAGTCATCTTTAGGATATTCACGATTTGGTCTCTAACTTTCATTTCTTTCAATTTGGTCATTTTCCCACTTGTTTCTTCTTATTTCTGCTACGTTCATCACATTGTCTAACAAAATGTAAATTACATAGAATTAAGTTATATTCCAACATATTAATCAACAATTTTCCATGTTTTGACAGTAAACTAAGTGTGAAAAAATGCACTTATCAAACTCCCTCTAACTTGAACTATTGTTTGTCCTCAAAAAAAATTATAATTTAACTCTACATAAAACATGGTTTGTCAACCTACTGTGTCTCAGGATTGGAATTTAGTAATAAAACAAATGAACAATTACAACAGTGCAAAAATTAAATCTCCACCTGTTACATGCATAAACTAACTTATGTGTGTGAAAACTCATGTCAACATATTAAGATCATGATTGGCTCAGCACCTAACCCATAGTAGTCAAATATATCCTTACTTCGCTCAAGAGATACACACCCCCCAAACTTATGTTTTTCACTCAATTTTCTCAAGGTGCATCCTAAGTTGAACTTATTCAATTCTATTCCTTACCCTCTCTTAGCTTGGATAGATCTCACTATTACAAGTTCACACTTCAACAAGTAGAGATTCTCCTATGTTTTTTATTGCTTCAACCCTTAAGACGAAACTAAATTACTTGCTTCTCATCAAAGGTGTAGTTTTATCAACCAAATGTCTGAGGTTCAATGCATTTGTGTATTTTTCGTTTCATTATTCATGTTTTCTCATTTTTTTTTCAAACATCTTCTCATTTGCTTTCGATATAACCTATGTAGAGAGTTTTAGGGCGATGACTCCCAAGTCAGATGACCATAGAGCACCAAGTTTTAAACCACCCTTACAGATTTAATCACCTGAGTTATATTAGCTCGAACATATGTTTTTATTCATTCAAAGATTAGTGCAATGTCCCTTTTCTTTTAAACATTCAGTTTCTAAAACTAACCTCTAATTTAAAACTTTCATCTGAGTTATATTAGCTCGAACATATGTTTTTATTCATTCAAAGATTAGTGCAATGTCCCTTTTCTTTTAAACATTCAGTTTCTAAAACTAACCTCTAATTTAAAACTTTCATCTCGTCTTCATCTCATTGGTTTAGACAATCCACACAAGATAATTTTCATGCACGGAATCCCTACTCATCTCAATGTTCCCCTGTAACAGCTCAATCATCTCCAAACTACCTTATAGTTGGATTATGGATCAATACTATAGAGGTTATTCGGTTTTACTTACTATGTTCAACTATTTTCTAAATAATGAACCACGTCACTAACTCAATATGCCAAACATGAGTAACGTGCATAGAAAATGTCAAGTTTAATATAAACAGGTTTTGACTAATCTAATACTACACTATTTTCATTATTCACAGTTGAAACGTATTCCAATAGTCACGTCATAGCCGGCATAGTTATCAAACCCACACAAGAACACAAAACTAAAGCTATAATCTAATGCCAAAAAACAAATAATAATAAAAAATAAATGAATAAAAAACTGCAATTTTTTTAAAAAAATTCCATGATGACTTATGCAATTCTTAACAAACTATGCAATTCCCCCCTCCCCCAACCAAATCGGACATTATCATCAATGTCTAAACATGCCTATCAAAGGGAAAATGAAGAGTACCACATAAATATTGGAGTAAATCAACATAGGGTTGGAACGATGGTTAACCTGAAAAGTACTCAATTGAAAAAAATGAAGCAAGAAACAAAAAAGAAACCTAAAAAAACACTAATATACGAAAAAGAAAAGTGAAAAGCATACCCGAGGAATGTCAAATACGGTAAACAGGGTCTACAAGAGGAATTTCTTCCACTTTAGGCACCTGTTGTCCATAAATGATCTTAAGACGCTGCCATTCACTTTAAATACCCTACCATCATTAGGATCCTCAATTTCAATGGCCTCATTTTCGAAAACTTGTTTCACCACAAAAGGGCTAGTCCACCTAGATCGAAGTCTTTATGTGTTCTTGTGAAGTCTAGAATCATACAAACATACAAAAGGGCTAGTTCACCGATTGCTCCAAGATTTGTTTAATTTTCCTATTAGCCAATTCTACATGTCCACTAGTTTGGGAATGATAAGCAGTAGAAATTTTATAAATAACCCCATACTTTTTCATGAGTGCTTCGAATGAATGGTTGCAAAAGTGTGTGTCACTATCACTGATAATAACACATGGTGTGCCAAACCGAGGCAAAATATTTTCTTTCAAAAATTTAACAACCGTTTTATTTTCATTAACCCAACAAGCTGATGCGTCTACCCATTTAGACACGTAATCAACTGCCACAATAATGTACAAATAACCAAAAGAGTGTAGAAAATGTCTCATAAAATCAATTCCCCAACATTCAACTATTTCAATTGCCAAAATGGGATTTAGGGGCATCATGTTACGCTGGGACAAAGCACCTAAATTTTGGCATCTTTCACAAGATCTACAGTAATCATCAGTGTCCTTAAATAAAGTAGGCTAGTAGAAACCACCTTGTAAAATTTTTGCAGCAGTTTTTTTTTATAGAAAAGTGGCATCCACATGCTTGAGTATGACAAAAATTTAGCATACTAGGTATCTCCTCATCAGGAACACAACATCTTAAAATTTGGTCTGGGCAATATTTAAATAAACATGGATCATCCCAATAAAAATTATGTACCTCAACCAAGAACTTCATCTTGTACTGTGCGCTCCACTATTTAGGAATCTCACCTACAACCAAATAGTTCACAATGTGAGCAAACCATGGTAGAGAAGAGACAAAACAAATTTTCATATGGATATTCATCTCTGATTGGTAATGTGATTGTGTTGTCCTCGAAAGTTAGCCTTGATAGATGGTCGGCCACCACATTCTCCACTCCTTATTTCTTTAATAGTGATGTCAAATTCCTGCAAAAGTTAGATCCGTCATGTTAATTGCGCCTTAGCATCCTTCTTTGCAAGAAGGTACTTAAGGGATGCATGATATGTGAAGATTGTCTAAACTTATCAAGCGCAAAGACTACAACTAGAAACCCTTTTTAGTAGTGGAATAGTTCATTGGAGCACTGTTAAGAGTTCTACTAGCATAGTAAATCACAAAAGGCTTACCTTCTCTGCATTGCCCAAGAACCGCACCTACCGTGTAATCACTACCAGCACACATGATTTCAAACGGTAGTGTCCAATTAGGTGGTTGCATGATGAGTGCTGAAGTGAGTTTGTCAATCAGTGTTTTAAATGCATCTTGAGATTCGGGAGTCCATTCAAAAGTGGTATCTTTATTTCAAAGGTTACACAATGGTCTAGACATAGATGAAAAGTTTTGTGTAAACCTTCTATAGAAACCTGCATGGCCTAAAAATGATCTAACATCCTTTATTGTCTCAGTTACAAGAAATTTAGATATTAGTTCAATTTTGGACTTGTCAACCTCAATCCGCCTATAAAAAATCACATGCCGTAAGACAATTCCCGAAGGTACCAGGACATGACATTTTTCCCAATTTAAAACTAACCCTTTTTCCTCACATCGTGTCAAAACTCTCTTCAAATTTAACGGGCATGCATCAAAAGAAGTTCCAAACTCAGTCAATTCATCCATGAACACTTCCATGCAATTCTCTACATGTCACTAAATATACTAGCCATGCATCTTTGGAATGTGGCATGAGCATTACAAAGTCCAAATGACATCCTATGAAATGCATAAGTGCTAAAGGGGCAAGTAAATGTTGTCATTTCCTGGTCCTCTAATGCAATTTCAATTTGATAGTAACCAGAGTAGCCATGAAGAAAATAGTAAAAAGGATGGTCAGCCATACGCTCCAAAATTTTATTTAGAAAGGAAAGGGGAAAGTGATCATTATGGGTGGCAGCATTTAGTTCCCTATAATCTATGCAGATGCGCCAACCAGTCACTGTATTTTTTTTTTTTTTTGGACCATTTCACCTAATTCATTTTTCACTACTCCTTACTTTTTAGGAACTACCTGTGTAGGACTAACCCACTTGCTATTTGCAATAGGGTAAATGATACATGCATCTAACAATTTAAGCACCTCATTTTTCACTACATTTTTCATTGTTAGGTTTATCCTACGTTGTGGGTCTCTCCTAGGTTTATTTCCTTCCTCTAGATGAATCCTATGTGAGCAAATTAAAGGGCTAATACCTTTTATTTTAGCTATGGTCCAGCCTAATGCAGATCGATGCTCATTCAGAATGTTCAAAAGTTGCTTACATTGCCATGCATTCAAGTCTGAAGAAATAATTACTAGAAAGATATCACATGGTCTAAGAAATTCATGTTTTAGTCCTGGTTTAAGACTCTCAATGCTTGATGGCTTATGTCCTCCAGTCCTTTCTTTTAACTCTTCAAACTTGGGCTGCATGGGGATGCTCCATAATCCTGCAATTTTGTAAACATAGTACAAATGTTAGTATACTCCTCATCATCAAAACTAGCTGGGATTTCAGAATTTAAGAGAAAAGAGTTCAAAGGGTTGAAGTCGGTGTTTGCAGGTGTTTCGTCCTGAATGAGTGCGTCAATCATAAATGTTTGATGACACTCATCGTCCTCATGTGGCTCCTTTGTGATGTGAAAAATATTGACTTCTAAAGTTATGTTCCCAAAAGAAAGATTCATTAGACCACTCCTACAATTTATAAGAGCATTAGTTGTAGCGAAAAAGTCTACCAAGAATAATATGAATTTTAGAATCAACATTTACATCAACCTTTACATCAAAAACCAAGAAGTCCATAGGATAGTAAAATTTGTCAATTTGAACCAATACATCCTCAACTACCCCCCCCCCTATGCCTAATGGTGGACCTATTAGCTAATTGTAAGACCACAGAAGTCAGTTTTATCTCACCTAAACCTAACAACAAGTAAATTGCATAAGGCATGAGATTTACACTTGTCCCAAAATTAAGAAGAGCTTGTACAAACTCATGGTTCCCAATGACACAAGGCACAATAGGACAACCAGTGTCCTTATACTTCGGTGGGATCCTTTGCTCATTCATCGCACTCACTTGCTCAATTAAGAAAGCAATTTTCTTATGGTGCTTTCTCTTCACACTGTACAAGTTCTTAAGAACTTGAGCATATGTAGGAACCTGAGAAATCACATGCAAGAGAGGCAGATTGATTTTTACTTGCTTGAGATATTCTAGGATTTCACTATGTTGACCGAAAGATTTCAGTGTAGGGTTAAGAGCTTGAGAGAAAGGCACTCTAATCGGGTTTTCCACCACTTCCTCACTAGGGCTATTCTCACTAGACTCATTTTAAATTCCACTGGTCTTGGGAATTGGTTCTATGACTTTCCTTGATCTAGTGGTTATGGTTTTTACTTCCTTAAGATTGTTTTCTTCCAATCCTGAGGTTTGTACCATATGTTGCCTTGTAGGATTTAGTTGAAGCTCGGCTAGAAATTTCCGAAAATGAAGCATAGGGCTTTTTGTATGTGCCTAAGGCGTTACAGTGTTGCTCATAAACCCCATTTAAGTCAGCAAAAGTACTACACTCTTGTGCTAGATGATCAGTTCCACCATACACAAAACAGGTTCCTAGAGACTCAACACGGGATACATTCTGTGTAGATTTTGAGTCCTTGGCACGTAGGGTTTCTAGATAGTGAGGGCTTCTCCCTAAAATGATAGATACATACGCTAGTGAAATTTTCTGTGGTTCGTGACCTATTGGTACTCTTATTGACACTAGGTCCAGTCCAAGTATGAGTTTTTTTCGCTAGGTCATCTAGATATTCCATAGCCTCATCAGGATCTTTTTTTAAAGATTCACCGTTACACATCACATCTACGAATTGACGCTCCCTAGGTGTTAATCTCTCATAGAAAAAGCTCACGATACGCCAACTCTAATAACTGTGGTGGGGATAAAGGCTTGTAGTTCTTTATATCTTTACAAGCTTGGTATAAGGTTTCGCTATCCTTTTGAATAAACAACGAAATTTGTTTTTTTAAGGCACTAGTTTTATAGTGGGACAAGTATTTATTAAAGAATACTTTATTCATTTTAGCCCAAGTGCTAATCAACCGTGGTCTCAACGAATACAGCCAGCTTTTAGCTCGTTCTTTAAGAGAAAATGGAAAAAAATTTCGAGTGACTGCGTCTGTTGTACCATGTTGATTGTGGAAGGTAGCGACCACCTCTTCAAAATCCCTAATATGTACGTATAGATTTTCATTTTTGAGTCCATGAAAAGTGGGACGGTTTAAGTTCCAAACGTGGTATATTAGGCAGAAACATGATGCGTGATGGTGGGAATGTATGTGTGGGGTGAAGATAATCCTGTAAATTCCTATAAGGTGCATCGCCATATTCACTATTAGTCAGAGTGTTGTGATGTGTGGTGTTCGTGGCAACAGATGCAGTATCAAAGATAGGGTTAGAAAGTGATTCTAACACTGGAAAAGGTCATTCGGTAGTGCTTCCTTGCTCGCCTTGATCCATGCTCATAAAACACGAAAACTAAACTATATGAGAAGAAAAAACAATAACAAATAAGAAAATTAAATTAACTAAAAAGTTGTAAAGGAACGACATCATCCTTTTCAGTCGACCCCTAAGTATTTTGTACTGTCTCCCTGACAACGCACCAAAATTTGATTACGCCCAAAGAATAACGCGGTATTCGTAGCACAACTTTGGGATGTCAATTCCATAGGGAGATGGAAAATTGCTCAATGGATCAAAAGGTGAATGTTCTCTTGGAATGTATAATAGAATTTATTGCTTTATTGAAGTTTAAATCAAAGTTTGAAATAACGAAATTAAAATCAATGTTTGGAATAGTAAAGCGCCGGAATTCGCTCAATTGTATTGGGTCATTCAACATCAATTATTCATTATTTTTACTCAATTAGGGGTTTTCATCTCAACTCTCTAATCGGAAGATATATCGTTGGAAATCAATTTAATTCAATTGTAATCCTAGAATCTAGATTTCCTATAACACATTCCCACATTTTTCATTGGAATAAGATTAAGAAACGACCATATAAGATAGTAATTAATCACACCAATAATATAAATTTGAGATTAAAATTCAACAAATACTTCAATTATTCAATTGAAAGAGCGTGGCTAGATCTATGAAGAATTTAATAAAAGTTAAACCTATCTCAAACAAATTCATATAGGAAAAGTCTAAATCCTAGAATTATTCAACAAGGGAATTCCCTTTTTTTTTTTTTTTTTTTACAGTTATGGTAATTGAGTAATTGATTCAGAAAATTAAAATAACACTTTGTGGAACCATTTTGGAATTGCATAAAAATTGATAATTTTATTATAAATTTTTGAATCAATACAAAATTCGAATGTGATACAACACAACCTATCTAAAAATGAGTAAGATAAACAATACAATTGTTTCATCCATCATTCCACTAACTAGATTGCTGGAAGAAGTAGAGACATAAAATATCATCCCAAATGCTGGAACCAGGTACTTCGCACAACCCTGCATCATCCAAACCGTCCCCCACTGAAGCATCATTACAGCAATACTACATAACTCAATTAGGAACCACTTGAAGCTCTAACAAAAGGGCTCTACCATTGCAAAATAAGATATACTCCTGTTTACAAACACACGCACAATAAAAAATTCTACTTAGTTATGGGTTGAGAAAGACAATAAAAGACTAAGTTACTGCAAATAAATTAGAGAGAAGCAATTCATTTTGCTAGGTCACTGCAACCCAAAACCCCAGATATCAAACGCAAAAGATAACCCAAAATGCAGTATTGCTTGAAATTAATACAAACTTAACAATCAGATGGGAATGGGACATCAAGATTTAGGAAAAGCTTCATGCTTCATGTTACATGGTATGAGATATTGAAACTTTTGTTATTGCCTCAACTCCAACAAGAAACGGGTTGTAGTCCAAACTCTTAGGGGGAAAGGCAAAGCAAAAATAAGACAAAACATTTAAACAATCCCAAGAGCTAATAAATTTGACCCATCTAATGCATCATATGTTAATTAATCAAATTTAAATTGCATCTTTATTCTTGTTAACAGAAACTGTTGAGCAGTGCTCTTTTGGAAACTCTAAATAGTTATTACAAAAGTACAAAGAACTAAATGATATTAACAGATTACTCTAGACATACACAACCTGACTCACCATAGATTACCACTCTAGATTTGTTACAAAGCCAATTATCCAGACATATAAAGGATGAGATTCTATGTTAGGAGGAAAAGTACACAGAGAAATAGGACACACATGCACCTAGAGTGACATATGAATGAGAAGAAAATGAATAAATAAACTGAGATGCTGAGCATTAAATTGTTCTATATTTCATTATCATACCACTTGCCTTAGATGGTTTAAATCTTCTCTGGCTATAAAGGACAATATTTGTTCCATCCACCACTGCTTCAAATGGACCGTAGTAGTCGAGCCACTTCAGCAATGCAGTGCAGGTACTTTACATGAAATTATGTTTTTTCATGACAGGTGACACTTAGAAGAATAGTGTTCCAATCTTTTGTGGAAGGCAGAAAGGAATATCTGAAGTTAGGATTAGCTATGCTGCTTTCTTCCCATGTGCCATATCATGCTCCACCCTACTTCTTTCTTCCCATGTGCCATTCATCTGCATCTATTGCCGGCCCAATGCACAGGAAAGTCAAGAACATCATAAGGCAGCCAGAAAAATATTGTTTCGGATCAAGAAATGAGGCTGTTAAGACTCACCATGCATTCCATTTCTCCAACAGAAAACAAGCCATCCTTGGTTACTTCTGCAAAACAAGAATAACAATTCCCAATTGAAAAGAAATTTTTTTAAGGATCTTCCGATTTCCAAACTTAAAAGATCGTGGAAAACCAGAGAGGTTTTGTTATAAAGGACTGACCATTGCGCTTTACTCCAAGGTGTTCCAACAATGCATCTTCAATTTCTCTAGAACCACATATCATGCAGGGTGTTGTACCACATACCAAAAGGTGGTACTTGCCAACCTGAAAGGCGAGCAGTTCACCATGTAAGCTAAAGTTGATGAAACAATGATTGGCCCATACAACATATTTCATGAATTTTATGTAGAATATCTCACCTTTGTTCGGTTAAACATTGAATAGAATGTTGCAACCTCATAAACACGAATTGGAGCAACTTCAATAATCTTAGGAACCTTCGTTACAATAGGATAAATTACGTGAGTGTATAATCAAATGTACAGTAGTTAATTTTATTCATTAAAATACTGCACAGGAGCAATAGATATGGCACCACTTTTCAGAAATCATTGGATCAACATTGGACATGACATTGTTTATTTCATTTCACAGTTTACACAAAATTACTATAATATGACTACAAAAATAGAGTGATCACTGGGAAAACTAGTTCAATAGCTTATACTATTTTGGCAGGATAGTTATGAGCTAAGTTTACGTCTATTTGTCCAAAAATATTTTTATGGGAATATAGTTCAGCGTAACAGTTCTGATAAACCTCTTAGGGTCCATTTTGTATGGTTGTTGGGGGTAGAGCCTCTGAATCTATAGATTTCATCAGTAATGCTTCTTAACATATGATGCATTCCAGCTTCTATACTTGCTTTCAAAAAGTGCCTCGAGTTCAGGCTCCTCTGGATAGACACCGTGTTCTAACATGTGTTTTTCAATCATAAACGCTTTATCAAGATCTCCTTTACTACAGAACACAGCTAGAGCAGGCCCATATGATCTCAGTTGAGGATTTATCCCCAATTCCATCAATTCATCGGAAACTTTTCCGTACGCATCTCCTCGTGGATTTAAAACCCCTTCTGGAGTGCGAATCTCTTTACATCCTCACTCACTTGAATTTCATAACCTGTTTGTTCATCTCTATCATCTTTAACATTTGAAGAAACAGCAGCATTCTTCTTCATCAATTGAACTAAATCATCCAAAGTTTTAGGGTAAAGCTGCATTGTCCAATTCACCACCGAAACTCTTACTTTTACATTGTTAATAAGCTAATTCTTCAGAAATTCAACATAAAATGAAGGGAGAAAGTACAATAATCTCATTATAAGAAAGAATATAGATTGTCAAACTTATCTAGTGAAATTAGAGCCAACTAAACAGATTTGTGATCAGTAAAATACCACAGGAAGAAAATCGGAGTCCAGAGTCTTCCCCAGCAGAACGATCGATTAACTGGAAGGTGGAACTCGAACCTTCCTGTTGACACAAACGGCAATTGTGACACCAAAACTACAGACTGGAACTTTCCACAAAGAACACAACTATCCAGATGAAAAAGAAGGAAAAAAAAAAGGCAAATCAAACCTTCGGCAACGAGGAATGAAAGGCCCAGAACCGGAAGCTACACAAGATGTCGATTACAGCTAACAAAGAGCTGCTCACAGATGACGCCGCCGGAAACCTGAACTCATACGCTAACCACGAAGATGATGATGCCGCTGGAAACCCAAAGGCAGAGGGCTGAACACAGAGAACCGAACACCAGTGAACGGCCTCCTCCTTCCACTTCTAATATCATCAGTTCTCCTTATCTGTTGCACAACCCAATTTCGTTCTTTCCTCAAGGATTTTGGATTTGGCTACAGACGGTTTTCCTTTTCAATTGGTATTTGATTTCTAATGGATTTTGGATGAAAAATTAGTGGAGGGAGAGAAGAGAAGAAGATGGAAAGAAAAAAACTCTAAACCCTAATGGCCTTTAGTGCTGTTTACTGACGTTTTTTGCGTAAAAAAAAAAAAAAAACTGTATTAGACTTTTCGCAACGTTTAATAAACGTTGCGAAACATCTCACTTTTGGCAACGTTTAATAAACGTTGCGAAAGGTCCCCTTTTGCAACGTTTCTTAAACGTTGCGAAAGGTCCCCTTTTGCAACGTTTATTAAACGTTGCGAAAGGGACCTTTCGCAACGTTTATTAAACGTTGCCAAAAGTGAGACATTTCGCAACACTTCAAAAATCGTTGCAAAAGGTGGTATATCGCAACATTTTTCAAAAAACGTTGCCAAAACTCATTTATATTACTCAATGGCAACATTCACTTACTAAAATGTTGCCAAAACACCTTTTTAGCAACATTTATCAACAAATGTTGCCTTTTTAATGTTGCAAATGATGTTTTTTGGCGTAGTGGAATATCAAATTACATGAATAGAAGGTGTGAAATCTCCAAATCCAATGAGTTCCTTCATAGTTTTACCAAGAATTTTAGTTCTCCATGGAAATTTTGAGCAAAAACCAGAGAAAAATATGTATGGAGGCGTCCTCCTTCGTTCTGGTACATTCTAGGGTTGAAATATTGTGAAAGAAGTTGGTTTCCATTAAAAATTGACGTAAATTAGGAAACTGAGATTCGCGTCACAAATTACTACTATGCAACCGCATAGTGATAGGTGATGCGGTCCTATAGGAGTCCTAAATTGGGTGGTGGATTTCTCTGAAGGGGCACATGCGACTGCATAGGGGATTAGGCTATGCAACCGCATAACTTATCCCACTTTCACAATTGTTGCGTTTTGGTCCTCGAACTTCGTTCCTCGTTTTGTGACTTCTTTCACCACTTCTACTTCTTCCCATGCTTTATTCCTTAGCCTAATTTGACCTCGTCATCCCTATATCTTCGTTTTCCCTTCCGAGTTATCTTTTTGATATTTACAATTTGGTCCATGTACTTTCATTTCCTTCAATTTGGTTCTTTTTCCACTTGTTTCTCGTTATTTTCGCTACATTCATCACGTTGTCTTGCAAAATGTAAATTACATAAAATTAAACTATATTCCAATATATTAATCAACAAATTTTCATGTTTTGACTGTAAAATAAGTGGGTAAAAAGGCACTTATCAGCAATCCTTCACGAACTCCGAGCACGAGATAAACATGCCAGCACATCTAGCTTGACCCGAGCTTCTGTGAGCCGCTCAATCAGTATTAGCCTTCACCCAACCAGTTTCTGAAGCAGCTCAATGGGAGTCCCACAATCTACAGATGGCGAAGAATCAGCAGTTCATCATGAGACTTATATAGTTACCCTAGCCAGTTCATCGGCTTCCTTCCCTGTTATCTTAATGAAGAGCAAGTAACACCCAGTAGGTATTAAATTCTGCTAAAAATTGCCTGATTGTTGGCTGTCCAAATGCTCATGAAAGTTGTTTTTACCATAGCCAGCAAAATACTAAGTAATTGAGTGCTATAAGCACGATTCAAGCTTACTGATCAAACACTACCAACTGTGATGTATCAACTGGACGTCCGAAGATGTCTGCCAAAAACTACCACGCTCCTTTTGCAAATTCACAATGAAGAAATAAATGCTTGGAATTTTCTATAGCCTTTTGACAAAGCTGGCATCAAGAGGCTAAATACACTCGAGTAAGCACAACCTATCTTCCATTCCAACCTGTCGATGGAGAATTCTCCACAACGGGATTTGGTGAGAAGGTGGAATGAACATTGTCCAGATCCACTTACCCCCATTGAATTGGGCGGTCCTGAGGGTCAAAGTGCTTATAAGCCTCTTCGCGTGAAACCCCATCCAGATGGGGGCCAAGTCCAAATTAATTAATTATTCCGGCAACCCAAGAAATTGGATAATGCTACCAATTAAGCTTCAAATTTCCAGAAATTTCTTCAAATAATCTATATATCACCTTCCCCTATTGTCCTGCTATACATTCTTAGAAGCAAGGTGAAGTCCCACTCTTTACTATGGTGAAGTCCCCTAAAAATTTTTGTCCAGGCTAAAGGGACTTTACTAAAAAAGAGTTTATGATAACAAGAAAAGGGATATTGATAGAATCTTATTTGTTTGCTTCTATCCATCATAAAGTGTCCTTAATATTATCATCAGCTTATGCCAGATGATAACAACGTGGTCTTATTTTAATTTCTGATGATATGTACAGCACTTCAGGTCCCTTCTGAAAAAAGAAAAATATTTGGCTAAATTTTATGAAGATCTTTTAAGGACGTCTTTGACTAAATTTCTTCATCTATCGTACGAAGTCTTGTCCAATTCAATGTCACAGACATGCAATGAATATCTTTTCCAGAGTAATAGCATTTGTATTTCTTCAACTCTAAGTGATTCATCAATGCATTAACAGCCTTTTTCTGGGGTAGAATTCCTCTCTCATTTATATTCAACTCTGTTTGTCCCCCAAGAATTTCCTAAGCTCGCTACAAAGGGCAATGGGGGCGGACTCAAGATTATGGTTCAGTGAGGGCAAGACAAAAAATGAGCTAAAATAAATTATGAAAGAAACCAATGAAATCTGAAAATTTAAATTTAAAAAAGCCCAGTTGAAGGTATTTTGAAAATTCAGTGGGGGGCGACTACACCCACTGGGCCCTTAATGGGTCCGCCCCTGCAGGGCACACTTAGCCCCTGTTTGGCCCCCATTATATTACATTCCATTACATTAATTTTTTCCCTCTCTTCATCTCAACCATACTTTCATCAAATAAAATAATAATACACACAAATCAAAAACTTTTCAACCACACATCTCCCATCAATCACTATTCTAAAAATTATTTACCCCTCAAAAATTTAATTTAATGGGGGGCAAACAGGGGCTTAATAGGATGTGGTTCTATTTCGAATGGGCATATCCGTGAGACTTAACAGCTTATGCAGTGATGTTGCATTAAGTTAGTGATTCTTCGAAGTTTAATATTAACTATGTTTATGCATATGGAATACCCACAAAATTTGAATAATACTGTGTATCATTACTTGTGTTTAGTACCGGTTGTTAAAAATACATGGATCAATAATTTTCCCTATTTTAACCATACATTCTTAAAAAAAAAAATCAACTTTTTACAAAATTCGTTCTCAAAAAATAAAATTAAACAAACACTAAATGTTATGATCAATTAGGAAAATGGCCCAAGAACTGGACATATCATTTAATAAAACGTGGACCCGCAACAGCGGTGTGGCAAAGAATTCCTTTAAATTCTTCTAACCACTAGACCACTCATATGTCCAAAACTATGTTGTAAATAAATTTGCGAGACTTCGTTCACATGTACTACTGTGAAACAAAAAAGAAAGGAATATTTGAGAAAAATAAAAGTTCCACTCTAACTTAAAAAATATTAATTATAGAAAATCACTCCACCAATCTAGTACGAACACAGTGCGCAGGGAAAATTTATTTATTTATCCTCAAACACAGAAATTGTGTTGATTCAAAGTATTTTCAAATGCTACTAGCTTTCCTGCCTGTCAATCCTACCCCAGTTTGATCGCCAAGTAGCCACCTCCATACCCATGCGTAAATGCGCCAATGCAGTCTTCATCTTCCATTCCAATCTTTATGATCAAATCAGTTTAACATGATTAGATATGCCATTCCATAATCACAATTTTACTTTGTAAGAATATTGAAGGAAATATAATTGGTATATTTCTAGCGCAAGCAAAAGGCATATATTACGTTTCTTTGGGATACAAAATGAAAAATTTCAAAAAAAGTCGGGTTTCTCGACAGAATAAATTTCATAATGGTAAGTTTGTAACTAGTATAAAACTTTTTCTCATAATATTATTTTAAAAAAACGATCACAAGAGTTAATGGAGATAAATAACCACAAAATATAGTCTGTGATTAAGAAAGCCATAGAGACAAATGATTTGAAGATGATGGGCAAAAAAAAAAAAAAAAAGATGGTGATGAAAGGGAATTTACCTCTTCTGGGAATTTCTTAATATCAAGTCTTTTCCCGTCGTACACGAACCTCATAACTTCGTACTCCAAATTCTTTTCTTTGCAATAGGCCATGAATAAACTTTGTATTTTACGGTCACGTCTAACTCTATAGTAGACTTCATCTCCATCCTACCATTAAAGCAAAATGATGAAAAGATAAATTGGCTAGGGTCTAGGGACCATGTACACAAACATATTGAGCACACATACTTATTGGTGCATATTCACAATTAATATAAACAGGATACTAAAAAGTGTTTTGCACAAAACTTCGTACTTTATAAAGGAGCCAGTAAAATTATATGATTTAAGCTACATATTTATCATTATTTTATTAAAAGTGATTCCGTTAGAGTAATATTTAAATATGTTTCTTTTGAAGCAGCATAATATAGATGCTAACATCATTGTTAAATAATTTTTTAAGAAAATCCCATATTTTCTGCTATGAACTTTTTACAAGACCTCCTAGACAAACTCTAGAAATTACTTCCGAGTTTAAAAAACAGATTACTTGAGAGTAGTATTGCAGCAGCACACATTGAGTTTTGTATTTTATTGATGTTATATAGAACTATGGCCTATACAACCGAGATACATACAAGGGAATATTCTGATAACTAATTCTAGTGCTAGGTGGCATAACTAATTATATTCCTTTTGTACTGTAAAGATCAGGTGCACAGATGTTCCACTGAGCAATCCGTTATCAGCTGATTGGTTAGTAGTGCTAATCATTTGTCACATTACTCTAACACCCGCTCTCAAGGTGGAGTGTATTTCTAACACTCCAAGCTTGTCTCTAAGGAACAAAAATCTGGAATGTGAGAGTGGTTTAGTAAGCAGGTCTGCTGTCTGGTCAGATGAGGGTACATAACTGACTTCAAGATCATTTTTCAAGACTTTATCTCTAACAAAATGAACATCCAGCTCTATATGCTTGGTTCGAGCATGATAGACTGGATTTGAGGCCAATGCACTTGCACTCAAGTTATCACACCAGATTTTAGGTACTGAAGTCACTGATGTTTTCAATTCATTCAGTAATGACTGGATCCATGTTATTTCAGCTGCACTGTGAGCCAACGCTCGATACTCTGCTTCAGTACTCGACCTCGCTACTACCTGTTGCTTCTTCGAACACCAAGATACCAGATTATCTCCGAGATATACACAGTATCCAGCAGTGGATCTTCTATCATCTGGGCATGGCCTTGATCGAGTCGACATATGCGGTTATGTCAAGGCATCGTTTCTGAGTGCAAGTCCATAGTTTAAAGTTCCTCTTAAATATCTAAAAACTCTCTTAAGTGCCTTCCAGTGAGCATCTGTGGGTGCTTGGAGAAATTGACTCATTCTGTTAACAGCATATGTTATATCTGGTCTTGTGTGAGCTAAATATTGAAGGCCTCCAATAGCACTCCTGTACAGAGTTGGGTCATTCATAGGTTGCCCTTCAGTCTTTGAAATCAGCTTCCCAACTGCCATTGGTGTTTGACTTGGCTTGAGGTTTTCATATCCAAATTTCTTGAGTAGATGAGTGGCATACCTAGTTTGAGTTAGATATAACCCTGCAGCATCTCTATGTACTTCCATTCCCAAAAATTGACTGAGTTTCCCCATATCCTTAAGAGCAAAACATGAGTTTAGATTGTCAATGAACTCTTGCAGCTTCTGAGAATTGCTTCCAGTGACTATAATGTCGTCAACGTAAACAAGTGCGAACACTTTATCTTTACCATTCGTAGAGAAGAAGAGTGAGTTGTCAGCTTGGGATTGCTTGAAGTTCCATTTCAGTAAGGTATTTTTCAGTTCTTCATGCCAGGCCCTTGGAGCCTGTTTCAGTCCATATAGGGCCTTGTCCAGCTTACACACGAACTCTGGATTTTCATTGTCTATAAAGCCTTGAGGTTGGTGCATGTAGACTACTTCATTCAGCTTCCCATTTAGGAAAGCATTGTCTATGTCAATCTGTCTGATATCCCAGCCTCTTGCAACAGCTAGAGTCAGAATGATTTTTAGTGTTGATGCTTTGATTACTGGGCTAAAAGTTTCCCCATAGTCAATCCCCGGTGTCTGGAGAAATCCCTTAGCAACTAACCTTGCTTTATACCTCTGAATTTTTCCCTCTGTGTCACGCTTCAATCTGAACACCCATTTGCTGCCAATTACCTTTGATCCAGCCACAGGTGAAACCAGTGTCCATGTTTTATTCTTCACTAAAGCATTGTACTCTTCTTGCATTGCTTTCTTCCAAACATTACTTTGCAGAGCATCATCAACATTTAGAGGCTCAGTTTCTATCAGTTCATCCTTTGCCTGACTTGTATAGACCTTGGGTTTAAAAATCCCAACTTTGCTTCTAGTGACCATATGGTGACCTGCAGTCTGTGTGATGTTCTCATGCTGGTGCATAGGCTCATCCCTCACAGTTTGAACCACATAGTCATTTTGACTGATATCAGCAATTTCTTGGTTCAATTGTTCTGTTTGATCTAACATTTCATTTACCTGATACTCAGCATCTTGAGGTGATACTATACCAGAAGAATCAGCTGCAGGTGGTGCTTCTGATGTAGTTATATCAGCTGCTTTGTGAGGGATAGATATGTGACTAGACTCATTGTTGACGGGAAGAAGACTAACAACAACTTGGGAGTTTTGTGATTGTGACACTTTATTTAGAAAACCTGATTTGAAGGGAAAGTCTAATTCATTGAAAATTACATGTCTTGAAATATATATTCTACCAGTTGGACTCAAACATTTATAACCCTTTTGTGTATCACCATAGCCAAGAAACACACTTTTCTGGGAATGAAAATTGAATTTGTGTCTTTGGTAAGGTCTGAGGCATGGATAACAAGCACATCCAAAAGCTTTGAGGCCTTTGTAATCAAAATCTCTTCCATACAGTACTTGAAAAGGTGATTTGTTATTCAGTATAGGAGTTGGCAATCTGTTGATCAAGTAAGTGGCTGTTTTAAACGATTCCCACCAATAGTATAGAGTCATTTTTGCTTCTGCCAACAGGGTAAGTCCGGTTTCAGTGATGTGTCTATGCTTCCTCTCAGCCCTACCGTTTTGTGCTGAGGTATAGGGACATGTGTGCCTGACTTCTATGCCAGATTCTGAGGTAGTTTTGATAAAGTTTCTAAACTCTCCTCCCCAGTCAGATTGTAAGGCTTTGATTTTCTTTTCAAATTTGTTTTCCACAAGGTTCTTGAATTGGATAAAGGTATTAAGTGCTTCTGATTTTTGCCTTAAGGGATAGATCCATGTGAACCTGCTATGGTCATCCACAAAAATTATATAATACTTGAATCCTGAAGTGGAGTTCAGAGGTGCAGGCCCCCAAATGTCAGTATGGATTAGGTCAAATGGTTTTAAAGCATGTGAGGAAGAGGTTTTAAATGGTAGTGCATGTGATTTTCCAAGTTGACATGATTCACAGAAGGCTGATTTTTCATTAACTTTGAAGAATTTATTACACGACTTCATGACTTGACTCAGAACATGGTTTGAAGGGTGGCCTAATTTTCTATGCCACACATTGATTTCAGACTCAGGACACTTGACTGGTTTGACAGACTCATCACATCTAGACTTCACTATGAAGCAGTTGGAATTATTTTGAATTTTTGGCTCTGTGGATTTGAGACTTGACCTTGGTAACTTCAGCTGATATAATCCATCTTTAAGCACTCCCTGCAGCAGGATCTTCCTGGTTTCCAGATCCTTAACAACACAGAAATTAGAGTAAAACTCCATGAACACTTTGTTGTCATTTGTGAGTTGTGAGACACTGATCAAGTTCTTTTTAATTTCAGGCACAAGCAGCAGTTTATTTAGAGAAAGAGACTTGTTGTTCAAAGAAGGAATACCTCCTTTTCCAATATGTGAGATTTGTAAGGAATTTCCATCACCAATTAGACAGATTTCCTTGATCCTTACCTTCATATCTCTTAGCAACAGACAGATTTCCTTGATCTGATGTGACATGATTGCTTGCTCCAGTGTCTGCGAACCAGCCTGCATCTTCAAACATTTGAGGTGATGCTACAAATGCGGTAGGAGTTGTTGAGTTGCTGTTCTGCTGATTCAGGTTACCAGGTCTGCTTCCCATAAATCTATCATCATATCTATTGAAGCACCAGCTCGCTGAATGATTGCTTAAGCCACAGATCTGACATGGTCCTCTGTTTTCATTTGGCCTATTGACTCTACCTCTTCCTCTTGTTCTTCCTCTGTAGTTTCCAGTCCTGCCTCTAAAGAACCTGCTGCCTCCAGGGTTTGTTCTTTGAGTGAGTTGCACACTTGACTGGCCAACATTAAGTGAAGCAAAGTTGCCTCTAACTTGATTCAGGTACTCAAGTCTGCTTTCAAAAGTCATTAATACAGATGATAATTCATACCATGATATGTTTTCACGGCTGTTGATCTGCACAACGATAGGAGTGTATTCATCATCAAGACCCGACAAAATGTGAGTCACTAGATCACTGTGATCTACTGGTTTTCCAGCAACTTGAAGGTTATCAGCAAGTTGTTTAAGAGTAGTGAGATACTGGTCCATAGTCATAGACCCTTTTCTTGTTCTCTGCAGTTCACCAGTAAGGAACATAATCCTTGATTTGTTTAGGATGCCGTAACTTTCTTCCACAGCAGTCCATAGTGAGCTTGAACTGGTACACCCCATCACTTTCATCGCTATCTCTGGTGTCATGGATGTGTATAACCATCCCATTAACAACTGATCCGTTGAGATCCATTTGTTGTATTCTGGATTCAGTGCCATTTCCACTGCTTCTTCTCCATTAGTGGTTGTCTGTGTGGCAAGAAATTCTGCTGGGCATTCCTTCGTTCCAAGCAGAAAACCTTCGAGATTGTGACCTCTGATTATTGGCATTATCATGTTCTTCCAGAGCAAGAAATTATTCTTGTCAAGTTTGATAGATGGAGTTTGGGTTAGATTCATCCCAAACGGTGAGGCTGCAATTACTCCACTTTGAGCAGATAGTGTAGTGCTTGGGGCTGACTGGTTGCTTGCTTCGGTGTTAGCCATTTGGGCTCTGATACCAAGTTTAAAAACAGATTACTTGAGAGTAGTATTGCAGCAGCACACATTGAGTTTTGTATTTTATTGATGTTATATAGAACTATGGCCTATACAACCGAGATACATACAAGGGAATATTCTGATAACTAATTCTAGTGCTAGGTGGCATAACTAATTATATTCCTTTTGTACTGTAAAGATCAGGTGCACAGATGTTCCACTGAGCAATCCGTTATCAGCTGATTGGTTAGTAGTGCTAATCATTTGTCACATTACTCTAACATTCCGTTAGCCAAATCTTTGAACAACGTTGAGTTGAGAAAGCACTTCAACTCTGTTTTTCAGTAGTTCAAAGTTTTAGCCTAAAACTCAAAAACATGAGTTATCCATTTGAAACTTTTATATCTAGATGCTCATGAACCATTATACCCTCAAATTGCATGCATATTATGAAAATATAATTTGTCACAGTAAAGCCCCATCAGAGAAGCTCGTGAATTTATTCTGAAATCGACCATTGGACTATTCTAATACTCATTCAGTCAGGGGTCTCTAACAACCCACTCTCACAACAATTCCAAGCTACTTATGAAGCACCTAGATGGAAATATTCAAGAACGTAGAGCGAGTCTAGAAATGCATTGATTTTAAAGATACTCATGAATTTAGGAAATGAAAACAGGATGATTCACGAAGAATGCCTAGAATTGATTCTTGATCAACAAATCATCCATTCTAACAAAGAATAATTTGGATTAAAAATTGCACAAAAAACTTACAGCTTTTATATAATTTTTATCAAGAAATCCAACCGACCAAGATAATGTTTGCGGCTATTCAATAGGAAACTATGAAGCACCGACACGGACATGCATGTCATGTCCCAAATGACGTGTACACATTCGAAAAAAGTGGGACACGACAAGCCGAGGACGAGTTAAACAACATGATATTAAACTGTTTTGTTGTTAGCTTTATTTTATTTTTATAGAAAATAGCGAAGAGACTTTTAGAAGGAAGAACAATGAAATGTGGTCCTTCATTGTAATAAAGGATGAGGGTAAAATGGTGAATTGGTCAAGGAAAATATGGGCCTAGTGTGGAGAGAGAATCAGAATACATCAGCATTTTTGCAGCCTCTTTAGGGTTTCATTTTCACACCTGTTGACTTTCCAGATCAACATAAAGTACCGCATCCATATCCTCCACAAATTTCTCAGCACTGTCTCTTCAAAAGTTCTCCAACTGGATCCCGCGCTCCGGCTGACAATGTATCAAGAATGAAATTTTGTTTTACCCAAGTTTTTGTCTCTTTTTACTGGTTTGAATACTTCAAAAATATCATTGCCTTGTTGCTGAGATGTTGTAAACGTGTCCAAACAATGTCGGTGTTGGTGTCGTCTCCGGGCTAGAAAATATGCACAAAAAAAAAAAAAAAGACAGGAGGCAACTTGTTGCACGGGACTCTTTTCCCGAGCATGTCACACACCGATGCGCTGGATCCATGGGCATGTCTGTGCTTCAGAGATTCATAGGCTAACGACTACACAAAATTGAAAATGCACCTAGATTCCTAGACTCCAAAGAATATTTAAATTCAGCCCTAATGTAATAAAACATCATTTATTCCCTAATTAAATAAAATGACCTAAAAATAGAAATGTAAAAACTTTAAATGTTCCAATCCCCAAGTCTTATTTGCTGTCGGACTGCATATAATACAGATAAACAAGTGCTTGTTTAAATATTTGCCGATTTATAGGTTCATAAAAAAAATGAAATAAAAACTAGACATGAAATCAAATGAAGAGCATTTATTTGTGTACATCAAACAAAAAGGAGTTATAGAAGAAAATATATAATATAGAATTAAACCTGTGCTCTAATACAAAGTTTGATTTTTGGATGTTCAATTGGCGTCTCTCGAGGTCGCTTGCCATTAGCATTGACAGCCATTTTTGGATCTGATAAATGTGTTTGTTTGTGAGAGAGAGAGAAAAAGAGTGTAGAAACGATGATTAAATGTGATAAACTAATGGTGATATGATGTCGAAAAAGGAAAACAACAACTAAATGACATGTTTAATTAAATATAGGAAAATGGGACCCATGAACTGGACCTATCAATAAATGAAACCAGGACGTGCACGAGTGATTCAGGATGACATTCCTCTCATTTATTTTAACTTAGACTATCCATATGTCCAAAATTATGTTGTAAATAAATCAGCCAAACTTTGTCGATGTGTACTGTTGTGAAACAAAAAAAGGAGTATTTGAGAAAAAAAAAATTCTAATCTGACATACAAAATATTAAATATCGAAATTGTGCAGGGAAAATTTTTGTATTTATCCTCTAAAACACAGAAGATATGTTGAGTCAAAGTGTTTCCAAATGCTACTAGCTTTCCTGCCTCTCAAACCTACTCGAGTGTGGATGCCAAATAGTACTTTTCTTTGGGATACGAAAATTTCGAACAATACCTGGTTTCTTGACAGAATAAATTTCATAACGATAGCTAGTTGCCAATTTTTCTCAAATATTGTATTAAAGAAACCCATTGAAAGAGTTATGAAGACAAATAAGCTTGAAATATAGTCGTGTTTTAGAGACTATAGAGGAGCTATAAACGAGTACTAGATGATGGAAAACAAGACAGTCATGTAAGGAAATTTACCTTGCTTGGGTTCTCTTAACAGCAAGGTTTCGTTTTAAAGAAACCTATAGAGGAGCTATGAACTAGAACTAGATGATGGAAAACAAGATGGTCATGTAAGGAAAATTATCTTGCTTGGGTTCTCTTAACCGCATTTTTTTTCCCATCGTACATGAATCTCATAACTCCGTACTAAATTTTTTTATTGGTTTGACTAAAAAAACAACCCTAATTGAATAAAACATCTTTTCTTCCCTAATTAAATAAAATGAACTAAATATAGAAATAAAAAGCATAAGCCTGTTCCAATTCCCAAGTATTCTTCACTGTCGGATATAATAAAGACAAACAAGTTTGTTTAATTATGTGCAGATTTATTCATACAAAATAACAAAAGAAAGTTGATATATTGAATCAAATGAAGAGCATTAATCTATGTATAAATCTCAAACGAAAAAAAGAGTTGTAGAAGTAAAAGATATAATGAAGAAATGATCTTGTGCCTTCATACAAAGTACAATTTTTGGATGGTCAATTAGGGGTCGCTTGCCGTTTGAATCCAAAGCCATTTTTTGATGTGTGGTGTGTGTTTGTGAGATCAAGAGAAAAAGAGTATTGTGTGGGTGATTTTGTGATGAAACCAATGGTGGTACGATATCTGAAAAACATGATATCAAGTAAATATGATTGTGGACGGGATCAAAATGTGCACCAAGACATCCTAACTAAGTTAGGACCTCGGTAGCACTCTTACGATTTACCCCTTCCTCTTATTAGTAACAACGAAAAAAACAAATCAGTACAATTGTTCGATTGAAAATCAGCCCTGACATGACATGAAAGAAAGAACAAGATCTAGGAACCACATACAAAAACCAACTAAGCATACATATTTTTTGGTAAATATTGACAATTAATGTAAACAAGATACCAAAAAAAGTATTTCACACAAAACTTCATACTTTGTGAAGGAGCTAGTAAACATATCTTGCTTAAGTTACATATTTACCAATATTGTACTAAAAGTGGTTCTAGTAGAAAAGTGTATAAATATGTTATTTTCTTAACGCAACTTTGTATAAATGCTGATATCATTGTTCTGTAAATCTTCAACTAATTCTGAGATTTACCCTAATCAAACCAAAATGTTGCCGCAATCTCCTCCACAAATTTGTCAGCGCCTTCTTTTCAAAGTTCTTAAATTGGCTCCATCCGACAATAAATCAAGAATGTCAAATTTATTTTACCGGGTTTCTGTCTCTTTTTATTGGTTTGAATACTAAAAAGTAACCCTAATTTAATAAAACATCATTTCTTCCCTAATTAAATCAAATGACCTAAATATAGAAATTAAAAAATTAAGCATGTTCTGATTCCCAAGTATTCTTCATTGTCAACTGCATATAATACAGACAAAAAGTTTGTTTTTAATATGTGCAGATTTGTTCATACAAAATAATAAGTGTAGTTTCTACACTTATTCGAGACCCTAAATCATGATATTTTATTGTCTTTTGGATAAAATTCTACCTAATTTATGTTATGTTGTATTTTATAGGTAAAACTTTATGTTTAATGAAGAATTTGAGAAAAAAATGCAAAAGTGGCAAAAAATGACAAAATCCAAAGATGAAACCTTGGAGAACACAGGAGAACAGAAAAAAAAATTGTGGTGCTGGAAAGAAAGGGAGAAAGGAAAAAAGGGCAGGCAAAAAAAAAATTATATATATATATATTCATGCATACACACGAGCACGAGGAAAAAAAGGGAGGCTGTGGTCACTGGCGGAACTGGGGGGTGGCCTAGGGGGCAAGTGCCCTCCCCCCGATTTTGAAATTGTTTTCTTTTTTTAATTAATTATGAAATTAAAAAACTAGAAGTTAGAAACCCTCCTAACCTCGTTCACTCATCCACTCAGCCTCAGCCTTAGCCTCACTCCCAACTCCTCCACTCAGCCTCAGCTTCTCTAAGCCCTCAGCCTCTCTCCCAACTCCCGTTTGGCTCGTCTCCTCCATCTCTAAGCTCTCTCTGCCCGTCCTCAGAGATGGAGGAGACGAGCCAAACCTCCGACAGTCAACATTGAAGCCTGAAGGCAGTCACGGCACCACTCTTCGAGTCTGCACCTCCGTCGTTCCAACTTCCAAGCTCCACCACATCCTCACTAGTCACTCCTATCTGAGGTAAGTTCCAGCTGACTATACAATGCACTCGCAGTCTCAAACTCTCAGATTAACTTGTTTGTATAATGTATTTGTGTTTCTTATTGAGGTTAATGAATTGTGTTTGTTATTGAGGTAAATTTATTGAGTGTATTACTGGGTTGCATATTGTTTTTTGATTTAGGGATTTAGGGTTTGTTTGGAAATTGATATTGGTTTACTGATTTAGGGATTCAAAGATTTAGGGTTTTTTGGAAATTGATAGTTATGGATTTCTAATTAGGGCTTTTAGGGAGTCAATGATTTTGATGAATTTTTTTGTTACTTTTTCAAAATTTGATTGTGCCCCCCAACATAAATTGTCTGCGCCCGTCCCTGGCTGTGGTTTCTGCTGATTATACTGTATATATATACATATATACACACAGAGAGGAGAGACAGAAAGGAGACATAGAACAAAGAAGAAAAAGAGGAGAAATTGGTCTTGTTCCTGGAAGTCAAAAACGACAGCCAACAGAAGAAATACACAGGAAAGAAGAGGAGAGAAAAAGGGGCTGCTATTGGAGATAAACATACACGCATGCTCACGAAGAAAGGAAACGGCAGACGCGAGTAGTTTCACGTTTCGTCAATTTTTGGTAATGTCGTTCCACTTTTGCATGTTTTTATTTTTATAGTATAAATAACTAATTTCATATTAGGACAAACAATGTAGTCGACTTGTGATCCTTTATTTTTCTATTCAAGATTTATGTGATTTATTTTTATTTGTGTTGGTTTTACTATGAATTTAATGCATTAAATTAATTCATGACTAATTTGATGATTATGTGAGTCTCTTACGAATCGAGAGGTGAGTTTGAGATTTAGACCATATAGTAGAATCCGGTAAATTAATATAACGTGTAGAGATATATATACTAATTATTGCGGTCATAATATGAATTCTTAGTGTTAGGTTTGAGGCAAAAATTCTAAGTGATTTAGAAGTTTGTTGCATAAAGGAAGCTTTAACAATTAGATCTTTGTGTATATATTAGAAACAAGAGAGAATTGTTTAGATTAAATTGAGAGGATCAAAATCTTGTAAGACAATTGGTTGTTTCTTGGTATAATAAATTCTCCTCTTCTACAATTTTCTTTATTGTTGTGTGATCCATTAAATTTCAGATTGTCCATATTTTTCGTCTTTAATTATTTGGTCAATTTCTCAACAAGTGATATCAAAATATTCTTGATATTGGGTTGGTTCATAAACAGTAGTATCATAGTCAAGGATTTTTTGGCGGTTTCTTAGGAGTCCAAATTGATTATTAAAGCTACTCATGAATTTAGGAAATTAAAACAGGATGAGTTTAGTTCTCTTTTTATTGGTTTGAATACTAAAAATAACCCTAATTGAATAAAACATCATTTATTCCCTAATTAAATAGAATGACCTAACTATAGAAATTGAAAAGACATAAGGCTGTTCCAGTTCCTAAGTATTATTGGGACTGCATACAATACAGACAAACAAGTGCGTGTTTAAATATGTGCAGACTTATTCATACACATGAAAAAAAAAATAGATATATTGAATCAAATGAAGAGCAATAATATGTGCGTAAATCTCAAACAAAAAGAGCTACAGATGTAAAAATAATGAAGAAATGAACCTGTGCCATCATACAAAGTATAATATTTGGATGGTCAATTGGAATCTCTAGGGGTCGCTTGCCATATGAATCCGAAGTGATTTTTGGATGTGTGGAAAGTGTGTGTTGGTGAGAGCAAGAGAAAATGAATATTATCTGGGTGATTTTGTGATGAAACCTGTAACGCTCCAAATTCTCGGAACTCGAAGCATTAAAAGAAAAATTTATCTTCTTTGTTCGAACCCTTAAATGTTAACCAAAATAAGTTTTAAACGATAAGAGTTTTGAAATCTGAAACCTATAGAAAGATGAAATGGAAATTTTTTTTTTGTTCATATAGATTTGGACAACTTGGTGAAATTTTATTTTGGAAAACATTTGGAGGAAATTCAGCAAAATACCGGTTGCGCAGCAGCGGAAAGGAAAATATGTTTGACCTAGCAAACGTTGTCAAAAATTTGTGAAATTTTATCAGAGACTATAAAATTCATATATGTACAACATGTAAAAATTTGGGGTTTGGACGAAAATGTTTGAAGCACGAAAATACTGCACGACTACGCTGGACACAAAATCCGACACAGTCCCAACGCAGTTTACTAAAACGGGCATAACTCTTTCTCTAGATGCTATTTTAAGGTAATTCGAAAGACCACTATTAGAAGACTCATAGGCCTTTCAAATGCCACTGATTTCACTCTAAAACATGCAGTATAGCCCAAGTTATACCATTTTCAAATGTAATGGCAGAATCTGAAATTCAAAACAGCAGTAGATAAACTTCATGCATTGTCAATTCAACATTTGTAAATTATCGTTGACATGGAAAGTACATGAAACTGAACGAGATAAACATTAAGAACATTGTTAAGAGTATCATCTAAACATTTATAAAAAGGTTTACACAACCGGAAATTTTTACTAGAAAGTTGAAAGCATTTCAAATTTGCTGAGCACTCGCCACCATGCCAAACCACTGCCATGCCTCAATTTAACCTGTGAAATTTTAATAGGGGTGAGTATCATAAATAATACTCAGTAGGAAGAAACTTAAGTAATTGTTAAAAATAAATGTATTTTCAGAAATGCAAACTTTGGTTATTTGTGTCACCGTCATTATCTAGCAAACCGGTGATCAGTCAGTCCGCTTATTCTCGAGTTTTGATAACTCGTTCTCGAGTTTGATAACTCGTTTCATAATCTCCTTATCTCTTATTTGAACCACCCAAAGGGTGCTTCCATCATCAGTAACACAATAACACGTTAATGCAAACCGAAAACAAATCATTTTATTCTACTTTACAAAAGTGTAGTAAAACACCCCTACCTTGAATGCTTGGAGTTTGAATAACCTTTGATGACCAAATTTGTAAAGAAAAAATGCAACGTGCTCCTTAGCTTATCCTTCAAATATTTTCCAGATTCAAAAGTGCTTTATGACTATGAGAAAGAGGGCAAAACAACTTTATGTATAAGTATAATAGTTTGGAAAATGAAATCACTTTGTAAGTGCAGTGTATGTGTATGCAATTGTAAGAAATGAAGTTATGTTTTGTTTTAAAAAGAAAACTCTTAACATATATAAAATACATACATGTAACTCCAATGAAACAAAAAGACTTTTCGGTTAACTCTTAAATTTCCAAATGTATTCCATGTAAACTAAAAGTTTAATGGGATTAATGATGGGTATAAGTGGTGAATTAATTAAGTTTTTAAGTGGTGGAAGTGATTGTGTAGGTTACTCTTGTGCAAATGAAACGGTTTCTCTTCTCTTTTTTTTTTTCTTATCCGCTGAAAATTGGAACCAAACATAGGAAAAAAAATATTAATGTAAAAAGTGTGTCGTCAAAATAATATAATTGAATAAATTAAAGAAATTTGTCATTTAAAAGAGATTTCGACGACTTACAAAATTTTAAGACAAGCGCACACAACTTTACTATTGTGACCAAAAATTCTAACTCTTAGGAATGGTCGTAGCGACGTCATAATATAATTCAAATTATTTTCGAGTTATACAAGAAAATTTTATTTGAAAACAACATAACATTTTTTTTTCTTGGTCGCTACAAAACCAATGGAGATATGATATCTCAAAAAATTATTTTATGTAAATGTGTTTTTGTACGGGCTCATGAGGTGCACCTAGTGGTGGCAAACGGGCAGACCGGCTCATGAAAAGTCAGCTCGTGGGCAAAGTAGGCTCGTCAAATGACGAGCATGAGTCCGAGCCGAGTGGGCTATCTCGCTAGGCGAGTCGAGCCCGCTCGGCTCGCCCACGAGTGAGAGGCTCGTGGGCTCGTCTTGGCGAATGGTTAATTTTTTTTTAAAAAAAGGCTTATCTTAATAAAAAAAATTTTACGAGCTCGCGAGCCGAAGCTCGGCTTGGCCCACGAGCTCACTGGCCAAGCTAGTGATGAGCAGAGCAGAAGCTCGGCTCGTTATAAACGAGCCACGAGCTTGGCTCGTGAGCCGGCTCGGGGTGCACCAAGACATCCCAACTAAGTTGGCACCTCCTCACCATTTATCGTAATTGATGCCAATTATTTTCCGGTGCAATTTGAATTGCATGTATCGATCGTAGTTAATAATTGAGCTTCGAAAGCCCACAATATTTCAAGGGGGATTGCAAACCAACCCTTCACGAGCCCCCAGCAGAAGCGGAACACACCAGCACATCCAGCATAACCCGGGCTTTTTTGGGCTACTCCATCAGTGTTAGCCTTTTTTGGATCCCATTTATTTTGGTCCTCCACCTATTTGGTTACATTATTTTCATCCTCCATCTATTGATTTTCATCATTTTCGTCTCCTAACTAATTGATTGCTTCTTTTACATCCTCCAACTACTAAATTAGTTACTTTCACCATCCATAAATTCAGTTTCATCATTTATGTCCTCCATCTAGTCTCTAGCATTGAGTTTGTCCTCCAACTATTGAATTCTTCTATTTGCGCCCTCCAATTATTAATTCCATTTATTTTCATCCTCCATCTATTTTATTGAATTAATTCCGTCCTCCATCTATTGAATTCCACTATATTCATCCTCCAACTATTGATTTCAATTATTTTCGTCCACCATCTATTGAGATGCATTATTTTCATCCTCCATCTTTTGCATTGAGTTTTTTCAGTCATCCTTCTATTGTCTTTCTCTCCTTTCGTCCTCCAACACTGATTTCATTTATTTCCATCCTCAAACTATCACGTGTCATTATTTTTGTCTTTGAACTTTCATTTTCAATAATTTAGTCCTCATACTACATCCTCCTATTATTGACTACCATTATTTTGGTCCTCTAACTATTGATTCAATTTCTTTTCATCCTCAAACTATTAAGCTACATTACTTTCGTCCTCTAACTATGATTTCATTTAATTTTATCCTCAAACTATTAAGATGCATTATTTTTGTCCTCCAATTATAGATTCATTAATTTTCATCCTCAAACTGTTTAATTATAATAATTTCATCGTCCCTTTATTGACTTCATCTATTTTGGTCTTCCAACTATTGATTTCACTTATTTACATCCTCAAACTATTAAATTGCACAATTCTCATCCTCCTACTATTTATTTATTTAATTTTCATCCACTAACTAATAAGTTGAATTATATTCGTTGCCCAACTTTTGTTTTCGTTAGTTTTCGTCCTCAAACTACTTGCGATAATTTCTTCATCGCACTTTGGACTTTCTCTAATTTGGTCCTCCAACAATTGATTTCATTTGTTAATCCTCAAACTATTATGTTGCACTACTTTCGTCCTCCAACTATTGATTTCATTTATTTTGATCATCAAGCTAGTAAGTTGAATAATTTTTATCCTCCAACTTTTGATTTCATGAATTTTCATCCTAAAACTATTAAGTTGAACTAATTTCATCTTCCTAGTATTGACTTCCTCCGTTTTGGTCCTCCAACTATTGATTTCATTAGTTTTCGTCCTCAAACTATTAAGTTGAATTATTTTTATCCTCCAACTTTTGATTTCATGACTTTTCCAACTCTTGGCTTCCTCTGTTTTGGTCTTCCAACCATTGATTTCATTTATTTTCATCATCAGACTTTTAAGTTGCATTATTCTCGTCCTACGACTTTTGATGCTATTGCTTTTCATCCTCAACCTATTTAGTTGCAATAATTAGTCTTCCCACAATGTAGTTCCTCTGTTTTGGTCCTCGAATTGTTGATTTCATTAATTTTCATACTCAAACTATGATTTCCTTCATCTTCAAACTATAAATTTGGATTGTTTTCATCCTTCAACTATTGGTTTCATTTAATTTCATCCTCAAACTATTTCATTGCAATAGTTTTGTGCTCCTACTACTGACTTCCTCTATTTTTTCCTCCAACTATTGAATTCATTTATTTTCATCCTCAAACTATTAAGTTGCATTATTTTCATCCTCAAGCTATTGATTTCATTTATTTCATCCTCAAACTATTTAATTGCATTAGTTTCATACTCCAACTACTTTGTTCAATTTTTTGGTCTCCAAACTACCTATATGCTTTATTTTCATCCTCCAGCTATTAATGTAGATTATTTTGGTCCTCATACTTTTATATCTGCTGTTTTGGTCCTCAATCTATTGAGATCATTTATTTTTGTCCTCCAACTATTGAGAAGCTTTGATTTGGTCCTAATCGAAATCGCAAGCAGTATGTTAAAAAAAAAAGAAGTAAATAAATAAATAACATTCAACAAACCTTTATCAACTAATCACAGTAATCATATCATATTTTGTTGTCGCATATGGGAGTAAATAATCATTGTTCATACCCCGTTCTTATATATACAAACAACGTAGTTCAACAAGTTCAGCACAATAAATATGTTCACTTGATAGTTTAAAATGCATAAATTGAACATGATAGATTAAAAGTTATTAGTCTTGAATGAACCCCTTGAAAGCTTATGCAATTAAACGAATTTCTATTCTACATCTCCAAGCCATATTTCAGCGTTTATTTTTTATCCTTGAATAAATGAAATTTTGACAATCAACTAATTGATATCCTTTCTTTTAGTTTTTCTTGTACCCTTTTTTGATCTATTAATAACCAAATGAATTTTTTCAGTGTACAAAATAAAAATTCCAATGGCTTTGGCTAGTATAATCTTCCCGACCACGATTTTTTTTTTTTTTTTGGAATTTCCCTACGAAATACCACTACAAAAAAAAAAAAAAACCGATTTCGCGACAAAAAAATGTTGTCGCAAAAATTGAGTTTTTGTTGCAAAAGTAATTTAGCGACACCAATACGTTGTGGGCATTGTCGCTCTATATGAGTCACAGAATGTGTTTTGCGACGACTTTCGTACATTCGTCGCAGTAACAAAATCGCGACACTATTTGTTTGACGCAGAAAATACGAAATGGAAACACAATATCTGTAGCCATAATGTCATCGCAATGTATATATGTCGCAAAAAATTTAAAGGCCGACAAGTGTGTTTGTCGCAACTAATGTTCCAATAAAGTTTTTACGACAAATATGTTCGTTTCGAATGTTGAGTTGCCGAACGTAGTTTGCGACAACTTTCGACCATTCATTGTAGTAACAAAATCGCGACACTATTTGTTTGACGTGGAAAATATGAATGGCAACACAATATCTGTAGCCATAATGTCGTCGCAATGTATATATGTCGCGAAAAATTTAAGGGGCAACAAGTGTGTTTGTCACAACTAATGTTCCAATAAAGTTTTTACAACAAATATGTTTGTTTCGAATGTTGAGTTGCCGAACGTATTTTGTGACAACTTTCGACCATTCATCGCAGTAACAAAATCGCAACACTATTTGTTTGATGCGAAAAATACGAAATGGCAACACAATATCTATAGCCATAATCTCGTCACAATGTATATATGTCGCGATTAATTTAAGGGCGACAAGTGTGTTTGTCTAAACTAATGTTACAATAAAGTTTTTACGACAAATATGTTTGTTTCTAATGTTGAGTCACCGAACGTATTTTGTGATAACTTTCGACCATTCATCGCATTAACAACATAGCAACACTATTTATTTGCCGTAGAAAATATGAATTAGCAACACGACAATGTCGTCGCAATGAATATTTGTAGTAAAATTAATTATGTGACAAGTGGTGTTTGCATTTAAATTTATTTCGTAACACAAAGAGTCTATCGTGCCATCATTTGTACAACGAGTATAGTTGTTGCCTAATTTATTTCATGATTATTTATATACGTCGCATATTTTATTTTACAAATAAAATTACTACGCAAAGTATTTTGTGACAATAAACATTTATTTTTGTGTCAAGCTTTGCTCTTAGTTAAATTTATTCCGCAACATAGTGTTTATCGCTTCAACGATGTACAATTATCGCCTAATTGATTCAATTTAAACACATAATTTTAAACAAATAATTTTATTTTAAACACATAATTTTAAACACATATGTCGGAGAATCTATTTTAAACACATAATTTTCGATTTATTTCATCACCATGGAATCATTATTGTGGTGCACATTTATATGAAAATGTAACTTACCTTATTAGAAATAACTCGTGACTTTATGAAATGAATGCTTCAACGTACAATTATTAAAAACTTAATTTAAAAAAAATCATATTACTGTCAACGAAATAAATATAGATCAATTTATGACGGAGCAACAAGTCGTAGTTAAGATGACTGAGAAAATCTAAGTGGACATTTGTATAAAATTATTACACCTTGAATGCAGTCTCAAACTGATCACATGGGACATTTTCGCACTCCGGATAAGCTTTTACTGTTTTTGAAGCATATCAAGTCAAAAAATGCACACATAGGCAAAAAAGTAAGATAGATTAAATCACTATTGTTACGAAATCTTGGAGTTAGCACATTCTTATGGTATCCCTGGTACGTGAACACAGTGGGTGCATATTAATATTTATTAGAGGGAAAATTGGGGAAGTCATGAACTTACAAATGAAGAACGCGACGAGAGTAGATATAAATTGAAGTTACGATAACCTGAATAATGAGCTTACTCATCATACAATAAAATCTTCCCACTTGAGCTGCATTATCATCGTCCACAATTGCTTTAACTTCCCTAGCCAGAACAACCCAAAATAAAGTTAAAATATGTCAACATATTGACAGACAATAGAGCCAACCAGAGTAATCAGCTCTGAGGTACATATGCATACCTGCTGCATGTAAACTCCATTTTACAACCGGGCAAATTGAGGATATTTCTTCCGCAATTCCTAGAAATGGAAATTCAGGAACCAGATGTGCTTAGTCTGTGGGTTCACTTCATAATTCAAAAAGAAAAAATGGCAATATGGTGGACAAGAATTAGTTCATTTTCGAGTAGCCATTGATAGGTATAATAAAAGAAAATGAAGCAATGAACTGATAATCAAACACAATCCAAAGTGCCTTGTTGATCATTAGATTAACCAATTCAAATACATAAAATAGAACATCCACTTGAGAACAACAGATAGAGTACTCTCAATGAAAGAATAGAATCCTAACATTTCAATATTAATCAGTTCACAGTTTTGAATAGTCTTTTCAATCCCTGGAAACCCCAGTTCTCTCAAGGCCAATACAACATGAAATCATTTTCATTCATAGTTTTCTGTTTGCCCACACATGGACACACCTGTTGGAAACACAAACAAATCCACAATTGCAACCTATGAAAACATAAATTATTTAGAACATACACTAGTTGTCCTGTCCATGCCAGCCACATTCATATGGCTATGAATCACTTTAAACCGCTCATCTCCAAAACTGGAGAGACTATGTAAATAGCAGAGATTATATTGGCGGCATGGGTATTAAAGCCACCAAGGGCACCAGCTACAGCAGAGCCAGTAAGGTTCTTGAGCACGTTGAGCTCAACAAGAGCAGGTACTGTGGTTTTCAATACCTTCGTCACATGTAAAAAGAAAATTTAAATAATTTTTTTTTCCCAAAAACTTCACATGTGAAAAGAAAATTTAAATAATAATTAAGTTGTAAATTGTTAAAAGATAAACATGTCACTTAAAAATCAACTAGAAATTTATAATAAAAGTCTAAAACATCCAAAAAAATAAATTGACATGACAAAGCACAAAATTAAAATAAAAGTTAAAAATAACATAATTAATTCCAATAGTAGCAATCGATCCTACAAATCAATGTAATCAACCAATTCCCCTCCAACTCTACTCATTATCATCAAGAATAAATGTCTCTAGTTGTGCCTCATCAAGGGAAAGTTCTGCTAGTTCAATGGTTGTTTGTGGCAGATTCTGTTCTGAAGAGCTGGATGGATTCATTACTGGAATGCTATGGGTTAATGGAAGAAAACAATGAAGGAAATGAAAATGGAACGGTTCTGGAATTCTACAAACTGAAAAACTCAAGCAATGAACAACGTCCTGGAATTCTACAAACTGAAAAACTCAAGCAATGAACAACGTCCTGGAATTCTACAGACTGAAAAACTCAAGCAATGAAAAGGAAGATCTATTTTGTGGTTTGATATTCTTCACTTAATTTGTAGATTCTTCTCTGTTGATTGCTTGCTTGCTTGGAGAAGGAAATGAAAAGGTTCTGGCGAAATGAAATCGTTCTGCTTGAAGAATGAAATGGATCGCTGGCTTTTAGAAATTAGAAGGCACTGGAACGTATGGCTGGCTTTCAAATGGACTTGCCGACTTATATTGTTTCTTCCCAATGAAATGGTGGTCCAATGATATCCGTTTGTTTATTCTTTCATTAACAGTAATTAAATGGAATGTAGTGGTCATATTTGGTCCAATTAGATGATGGTTAAATTGCATTTTTTAAAATCAAATTTTTATGCATCGCTTTGTTGTTATATTGAATGGTTTTATTTGATTTGGATCGATGAAGAAAATGATTTTTATTTTGTGAACAGGATAGTAGAATTAAGAAGATTTCAATTTCTAATTTTTTGGTCTCCATTTGCTAAGAGAAAGCGGGTGATATTTATGGGAGAAAAATTTCAATGATAAATCACTAAAATTGGAATTATACGTTACACAAGTAAGACGAACGAAATACATATTACGTTAATTATAATATAGTAGTAAAAATCCATGCCTTAAGACAATTTTCACAGTTCTTTAATAATGTGACATGCACATAATGTGATATAGTTTTATCGAATCTCAAAATCACTAAAATGGACACCTTAAGACAATTTTCTCATTTCTTTAATAATGTGACATGCACATAACGTGATATAGTGTAATCGAATCTCAAAATCGTATAAGATCAACTATTATTGTAGAATGTAGATACATGACAAATTAATGGAGCTCCAGTAGATTTCGTTTGGAGACTACTTGAGTTTAATCGTGATATATAGTACTATTCTTCGTGCTATACGATTATATTTGTTATTTTATTTGTTTTTCTTTTCTAAATTTTAATTTAGAACAAAAATAGCTGGTTTTAGAATTTATCAAAACATCTTTATTTTAGCTTTTCGTATAAATATTTTAAAAAATGAAGAAACTAAAATTAATCAAAAATATTATTTGATTACTTCTATTTTGTCAAGTGTTGAAAAAATATTAATTTCAGAAAATGCTATTAAATTGTTCTAAAAAATTTATTTATGTTGATTTTATACTTATGTGTCAATCATTTTGGCCAAATAACAATAATTTTGGCCAAATTGTTCAGATTGTTGTGGAGACGTGTCAACTTGAGCACGACCCATACCGCCCATTTAAGGGAATTTTTTCTCCGTTCTTCCTTGAGTGAATGATTTATGAATGGTTTTTAAGGGAATGATTTACGGGGACCTTCGACCTTGGACGTTTGTTGACCAGCGTCGACACGAGAAAGTTGGAGAGGCGGCGCCGATGAGTGAGACACTGAGAGCGAGAGAGATGGAATATTAGGTTGGGGTTGTATGTTTGTGACTTTGTGTAGGGTTCCCACCCCCAAATTTGAGTGGGAAATTGGATTGGGAAAACGAAAATTTTGGAGGCAAGTAAATTTCTAAGTGGGAATGAAATTTTTTGCGTGAGGGAAATGAAATGTAGTCTAATTTATTACTTATTAATATTTTTAAAGTTTTACTTTCAATGTTTATCAATAGATTTTTTCATCAGTAATTATTTTACTCTTTTATAATGTTTCCAACGGAATCATCGGTTGAGAAATTGTCACTAAATTATTTAATTTATTTTTAAAAAAAATTAAAAATTTTTACCAACGGATTATTAACGAAATTGCACCAACGAAAGTCTTCCGTTGTCAATTATGTCGGTGATTTAATATTTAATTTTTTTAAAATAATAATTCGTTGTTAATTTGTTGTTAATCCGTTGGTATTAGCAACGGACAACGTTCGTTGCCAAATTTCTGTCTCTATTGCCTCACTACCAACGAATTATTAACGAAATTGCACCAACAAAAGTCTTCCGTTGGCAATTCTGTCGGTAATTTAATATATATTTTTTAAAAATAATAAAATAATAATCCGTTGCTAATTTGTTGTTAATCCGTTGGTATTAGCAATGGAAGACTTTCGTTGCCAAAGTTCCGTCTCTATTGCCTCACTTTCTAGTAGTGATGGTAGTGAAATCGAATCTGTTCTTGAATTCTCATATGGTAGTGAAATCGAATTTATTCTGGAATTGAGAAAGCGTTTGGAATTGAGAATGGCCGTTGGGTTTCCACTGAAATGAGAGAACGGTCGTTGGGTTTCCACTGAAATGAGAGAATGGCGTTTGGAATGTCTAGTTCCACTAAGAATGTAAAATTCAGTTTGAAACATTGTAATATCCAGATCAAAAGTTTAAAACAAAGTAAGAAAAATATTTTTAAAACAAAGTAACCAAAATAATTATAAAACAAAGTAACCAAAATATTTTTACCCCTTACATGAATTTATACTAAAGAATTGTCTCATGTAACTAAAGAAGGTTGATTAAAAACAACAAGTTATTTCTTGATGAAATGTTCACAACTTAAAAATGCCGAAACACAAGATAAATATAACGATTTGTATTGCCATGTTCCGGGGACAATTCTAGCAGAGGAGAGGCAACTTGAGGAGGGATACTTCTCGGAGACTCGGAGATCACTAATTTAATTTGAAAACTACAAATTCAATTGAAATTCAACCTTATAGATCAATATTAGCTCCAATCCTGGGTTATTTTTCATAACGGTTGGTCGTGTCTTGGCAAGTGTTGAGCAATCCACAACTTATTCACTAATAATGTTATGGGGGGTCGATGGCCGGGCAATAATATCCAAACTAGTAAGACAATCAAGGTAACAATTCTTAGCATAGTGAGAAACGACGAATTGTCAATCTAGTGTTCGTCTTTGATTCCTATAAATTCACTATATCGGTATCTTTTTACTAGGTTTGGGAGTATGTCCGAGAACATATTATAATAGAAATTCTGACGTTCGAGCTGAAAGTTATGCCCGTTTGAAGTTAGCACCTGTTTTCTTGCCCCCTTTTCCCCTTTTTCTTGTCCAATCCTCCTTCAAACTCTAACGCCAATCGTCCTACATCAAACCTGATCAAGTATATTTCACTTTATGAATAACAAAAATTAATAATGTTTTTGAATTATAAAATTAATTTTTTATAAAATAAAATAGAAGTCTTATATCATTTTTCCCCCCTCGAAAAAAATGGGATTGTTATAAGTTTATTTTTCCTCCTCTAAAGTGGAAATCAAAAACGTTTTTCCTTTTAAATAAATCCATAAAAGAAGGGTATACTAATAGTTTTAAACCTTTTTTTTTTTAAAATAAATCCAGAAAAACAGGCACCTACACCAATTAGGGCTGTCAATGGATCGAATTTTGATCCGAATTCGATGAAATTAATAGGAGATGGATTTAGGGTCTCAATCCGATAACCCAATTATGATCCGAATCCGATAATCCGTTAATTAAATGGAGCAAATATGGATATAGGTAAATCCGATCCGATAACAATCCGATCCGATTTATTATAATAATATAATATATGTTATATATTATCGCATAATTTATTACACATTTTTTTTTATTTTGAAATTTGTATTATACTTTATGACTTTTAATGAAGGAGATGTCAAATCTATCAAATTTCAATATAACATTAATATATAATAAATTGTGTGTTGAGAAAAAAAATAAAAACATATTGAAACACACATAAAAAGAATTACTAACATTTATTTAAAAAATGGAGTTGAAACTTGAAACACACACGTCCCAATTTCCATATGCCAAGTCTGACACAAGAATTGCTCCCAATTTCGTCTCTTCAAGCCACGTTTGGCTTCCTTATTTTGTTCTTCTTCCTTTCTAGAATATTTCAAAGTAACCTTTCATATTCTCTCAGGCAATTGGACCATAGCCCATATGGATCAAAACAAGGAAATCCCATGGTATTCTCCATCTCTCATTCGTATTTACGCCTCAGACTCTCTTCATCTGTACGCAGCAGGGACAGATCTGGTTCATTCCAAATTGTGTTCTTCTAAAAATTAAGGTTTCTTCTTCTTTGATATTATTTTGTATGTCATGTTCAACATTAAGATTTCATTTCAAATCACGTTACTATCTGTTAAAAAAAGACTTTAGGAATGTTTTTCTTTTATTAATCTGACTTCTTGTTATGTTTATCAATTTATGTAGTAAATTTATTTAAGCAATAAATCTGACATAAATATTTATAATTTATTCGCCTTCTTTTTATGCGTATGTGGTAGATTTTGGGAGCAATAAATCTGAAATTTATCTGACCAGTTTATCAATTTTACCTTTTTTCATCGTTCAGCATATAATTTCCTGCAATTGGGATTTTATTCTTTGATTATTTCGACGATTTGTGGTATTAACTTCTACAACTATTGTGAATTCTGCTAATGAAAATTACTTATCTAATATATATTTTGCTTTTGTTTTCTTCTTATTACATTGGCAGAAAAATGTAGAAAACATAGCATATTTTGGATTTTTACTAAGTCTGAATACTTAAACATTGTTAAACAATGGTCAAGATCCTTTTTTTTCCTTGATAGATAATGGCTTCTCAAACAAGAATTGGCGGGAAAAATAGAGTGCTTAGTACATTCTACGAGCCACCTTCAGACGTTTCCTTGTCGGAGGCATCATGCAAGGGTCCATTACCCCAGAACACTACTAATATCTCTACCTCATTGTCTCAGACAAGTAATGTCCAATTTCCTACTCCATTAACTCAACCTCTTCAGGTTCCTGCCCCATTATCTCAGCCTCAAGTTAATTCATCACAAACAACCACATTGACCCATGAGACTACAACATTTTACACATTTTATAACATTTAAAGATAGCATTTTTGTTGTTAATGCTATAAAATAAAATTGGATTTTATCTAAACATTATACAATAGCATTTACTAAAAGGCCAAGCCCAAAATATTTCCCTCCATAATTTACCCAAATATTGAATCCCGCTTTTTATGCCCTATTTTATTCTTTCCCTTCCCTGCATCTCTCTAACCCTCGTTTTCCAGCCTCTTCAATTCCCAGCATCTCTAAATCTCGATTTCCAGCCTCTTCTTCCCTGCATCTCTCTGTTTCTTTTCCTTACTAATTTAATCTTTCTTTCTTTTTCCAGCAAATCACCCTTCATCACCGCGAATTCATCTCAAACTTTTCAAGTTTTGCCTGCTAATTCTATCCGTTTCTGTTCTGAAATTTTTGTTCAGTAGTGAAAGAGAAATTTGAAGCATCTATGGTTTGAATTGGGAGATCTATGGGATTGTTTCTCCTTCGTTTCCTTAAGAAGGTAAAAAAAAAAAAATTTCCTTTTTGGGTTATTACATCTACTGTAACAAAGGATCCTCTACGAATTTGGGTGTAAAATTTCTCTCTACATCAGTTTTTTTTTTTGATTATATGATTCTTTAGTTTGTCAAGTGCTATATGTTATTCGGTGTTTTGTGGGCGTACATGAGACGCCAAATTTTGTAAAAATGATTTTGATATTTATATACGTCTGACGATGGTGAATTGATGGGTTCATCTATGTTAGTTCTGTTGATACTTCATTGTGCTAATTTCTGGTTTTAACTTATGTTCTCACTCTGGTAATAGATTTTGAAAACCATTCTGTGGTTAAAGTTGCAACCATTTCACTGGCTTTTGAATAATATGTTAATTTACTTTGTTTGGATTTCATAGAAATAAGTTGTAATGGTTTTTGCAGATTTCCTATTTCCAAAAATTCCAAAGCTTTTTGAGATTTTGTTATCCTATTTTATCTGCAAATTTACTATGTTAATTTGATTTGATTTGCATTTGAATATCCTCATGAAATCTGACCGGGAAGGAGCTTTTATGAATTTGCCCACATTCAAATTCACTGATTTATTTTCGTTATTTTCAGATTCGACGAATACCTTTTTAAGCGAAGATTGACACAGTTTGCTTCAGGGAAGCCTTGGGGGCAGATAGAGCCTATAATACTTCATTTTACATTCTTTTGTTGGTTTATTTTATCATATTGAAGTGGCTTGCTGATTTCTCAATACTTCATTTTTTTTCTGTAGAGATGATGTAATGTGTTGCAAATTACTTTGTTTAAACATAATTTATCACAACAAGAATACTCTTAAAGAGTTAATTTGTATTTTTCAGATGCATGTAGATCCTTTTGAGGAGATTGAGATGGCTGAGAAAAGTGCAAATGAGCATAGAAGAAGTGCTACTGTGAAGGAAGTAAGCACGCATATTTATCATCTTGTTGATGTTATAGTTCATAATTCTTTAGTTTTTACTCTACTATGGTAATGCTTCTCTGGCTTTTATTTTTTTTCTCCTATTTTATTGCTCTCTGTTACTCTTACCCAAAATTAGTTGTTGATGTATCTCTGCCTCTCCCCTCTTCCCACACTTTCCCCTTGATGTTGGTTTTCTTCTTCCTTTCTTCTTAATTGTTTCTTTTAGTTGACAAATAATACACAACATTATGGATGTGTGGCTGCATGCTTAATTTGACACAGTGGCAAGCAATTGGACTTCTTTAATAAGTTGGAAGATAAGTTCATTGATAAAGAGAGATTGATAATCTGTTGTGGGTGCAGTAGCGAAGATGCTTCTACCACTCGAGCTTTTGTTTGGGGTGAAAATTTGCAGTGAAGCCTACTTGGGAGTCTGGGACCTTGATTAGCATTTGATTTGATTTACTATTTTTAGTTGTTTGGTTTGACTGATATAGTTTTTACATACATAGTCCAGTCAAAGCATTAGGAAGCTAAAAATATGTTGGTACCACGGATGCATTGTCGTCTGACCAAGTTGTAATAGAGTAAATATCATAGACAGGTAAAATTTTGTATTCTAGTATCTTCGGTCTCTAATTAGAGTTTTTACTTTTTTTTACTTTACATTATTTTTATAATCTAACAAGTTTGACTTTGTTAATTTTCAGATTTAAATGCATCATTGGTTGTGGATGTCTTCTCAAAACCTGTTACAAGAGTTCAAGAAATTTTATTTTCAAGAACTAGAACAAGATGGTTCCAATTTGATTTTGTTTACTACAATTTCAAGCATATATTGCTATTAGTAATTGATGTGCAGATGAAACATGTCTAAATTTCTCTATTGAATAGCTAAACTTGTGTATTTCTACGAAACAATATTGATGCGTGTTTTGAAATTTAATATTGGCCAGATTATTGTTGTTCATATCATGAATGCTATTTAATATATATATATTACAATCAAGAAATGCTGTTGAAGGTACATGCATACAACAAATGCTATAAATTTTAAAATTATGATGAAAAATGAATGCTATTGAAGATGTAACTATGTCAATTAAAAAATGCTATTAACACCCAAATTATAACTGAAAAGAATGCTATTAAAATAAAAAAGATTGCATGAAAAGAATGCTATAAATACTAAAATTATGACGATAATGAAATGCTATTTTAAAGTTTTTTATAACACTTTATGATAGCATTCAAAAAATGTTATAATAAAATTACGACTTTTAATAACACCACGTACAATAGCATTCCAAAGAATGCTATAGAACATGATAGATAGCATTTTTCGCAAGCTATAAATGAGCTAATATGTTGTAGTGGGCCATTCTCAATTCCAACGGTAATCATTTATCTTTATTTTTATGATATAAAATCATCCTAATGTATAGATTTAATTGATAGAATCTCATTTTTTGTTTATACATTCAATTGATATAAAATCATCCTAATGTCTATAGATTCCCATTCTTTGAAGAGGAAGGGATGTGGTCTTACAAGAGGCAAGGGCACTGATGATATGGTTAGTGCAGCTTGAAAAATGTCATTGGAGATTTCTAAAACAATGGGAAGAGCGATTGGAAATCAGCTAGCACGTTTAGCTAGTACGTGTGGCTATGTCGTTCGATCATTTGCTCCACTCCGTTACAAAAGATGGATCGACATACCGAATGAAGAGAAAAATAAATTATATGATCGAGTTTTGGTATGTCATAAACAAATGAACGTTTTTATCGTGAAAAATCTTATCGCGAAATCACAATTACATTTTTAGCAACAAATATTTTTTATTGCGAAAAGTAGACCCTATTACATCATATTACATCACTTATCTCTCATATTTTTGGCGACATTCTTTATTATTTGTCGCAACTTCTCACATTTCACGACAATTTTTTATGTTGCCAAACGTTTTTTGGTACTTATTTTTCTCATCACAAACTTCGCGACAAACTCAAAAAATGTGTCGCGTTAAGTCACTTATTGCAACAACTTTTTGTATGTTGCGAAAAATCTTATCGCGAAATCACAATTATAATTTTTAGCAACAAATATTTTTTATCACGAAAAGTTGACCTTATTGCATCACAAGCATTTTGTTGCAAGAAATAAAGGTTTGTCGCCATAAGTTTCCCACCAAAAATATTTTGGCTTTGACGACATTCTTTATTATTTGTAGCAATTTCTCACATTTCACGACAACATTTTATGTCGCCAAAGGTTTTTTGGTAATTATTTTTCTCATCACAAACTTTGCGACAAACTAAAAAAAGTGCCACGTTAAGTCACTTATTGCAACAACTTTTTGTATGTTGCGAAAAATCTTATCGCGAAATCACAATTCGAATTTTTAGCGACAAATATTTTTTATCGCGAAAAGTAGACAATATTGCATCACAAGCATTTTGTTGCAAGAAATAAAGGTTTGTCTCCCTAAGTTTCCCACCAAAAATATTTTGACGCCTTGCTTCCCTCATATTTTTGGCGACATTCTTTATTATTTGTCGCAACTTCTCACATTTCACGACAACTTTTTATGTCGCTAAAGGTTTTTTCGTACTTATTTTTCTCATCAAAAACTTTGCGACAAACTCAAAAAATGTGTCGTGTTAAGTCACTTATTGCAACAACTTTTTGTATGTCGTGAAAAATCTTGTCGCGAAATCACAGTTTTGTTGTAGTGTACGGAAAAAAGTAATAAATTTTATTCCGCTGATTGTAAAAAATGTGGTAAAAATAAATATATATATCAAATGGATAAAGAAATAGTGGGTTCCAACATTCATCCTTGAGATTTTTTTTTTCAATACTATAGTAATTTAAAAATGATTTTCGAGGAGATAATATGGAAATAAATCAATAAGGTGTGCCAGGAAACATTAGAGAAATAAAAAGAAAATCCTAATTATCAATTTCATTCAGTTGCAGCATTGATTCTCAAAGTATTGTTTAAGTGATACCTGGACAAGATGAGAGAGAAGTGTTTACGAGGCTGTTTATGTCTCAAAGAATGCAAATCACGTCCAAAACAATACTCAATAACAACATAAGAGAAATGAGAGGCTTCAAATTCTGCGTAAAGTGTTGGCAAAAATGGATGATCCAAAAGTCTCAATATTTTTCTATATATTTCCCCTGAAGAACCCTAGCCCTTCTCTTGTCTTGTCTTCCTCACGCCGTCTCTAGCCTCTCTCGCCGTCAAAGTTCTTGGTCACCGTCTCTCTCACCATCTCTGACTTCCTCTCAAATCTCAAGCCTAAGGACCGTTTATCTTCTCCAATCTCCATGCTATCTGCTCTATGTTTGAATGTTGGTATACTAAATGTTTTTCAGTGTAGTGGGACTAAATTTTGATAGATTGATTGTTATTGAAATGGTGTTATTGAAATAAGAACATAAGGGTTTTGTTATTGAAATTCAGTTTTAGAAAATAAAAAATCACTCGTAATTTGACATATTCGATGAAAAACAGATTCAAGAACATGATATAATTCAGTTTTAACACCATGCAGATGGATGGAAATAGTAAAATCGAAAACACATATAAGATTTCTACACAAACAATTATATGCAAACAAACAGAATCATAACTCAAAAAACCACTTCAGTTCTTTTGCTTTCTACTTCGAAAAGTGAATATAAATAGACAGAGAAAATAAATCCTATTAATACTTGAACAGGATCCCTAGACTGGCAGTTGAAAATTTCTATAGAAGAGACTGACCAATGAAGCAATAAATAGAACTCTTATTTATTAAAAATTTCTTATTCAGTTCAGTCCACGACTTCAAAGGGCTGCAAATATATCTCCCAAGACTAAACCTTGAAGGGGCCCCAAAAATGAAGAACCAAAAATGGTCAAGAAATCTCACCTTCCTGACCCAAATGGTTAAAAACTAAAGCTATAGGGTCAAGTTTCTGCAGGGTCAGCTGACCCACGTGACCACATGTAGGTCCGCCGATGCAATCACTCCAGGTCGGCAAGGTCAATGGATGACTTCCCATTTGAACCATCTAACCATTGACCTTTATTTGGATGGTCGAACTCAACTGCATAATAGAAAAGAACATTAAAATAATAAAAAGCCAAGACCATCTTGAACGTAGTTTCTCAAGAAAAAAAGCTTGAGTTTGGAATTGTACAAGAAAACTTTCCATATCCATATTGACTTAATAGTGGGACGAAAGATATGATCGATAATTGAGATTGACACATATCCAAGATCAGCAAAAGAGTATGTAGAATCTACAAAAGTATAATTCCTATCACATTTTCCATCTAAGTACAAAGAAAATCCTTGTTGAGAATTGAAATTATTTTATTTTTCGCTGTAAATTCCAAATAGTGGCATCAAAGCCTAGTTTGTGTTTGTTAGAAACTATTTTGCATGTTTGAACAATCAAAAGTTGATTGTATATGTTTTTTTTCTTGAATCTAGCAATTAAGAAGTTGATTTTCATAATTTTAAAATCTATTTTGAAAGAAAATTAATTTTTGGGTCCCAAAATGGATTGAAGGACGCAAGGGGTGACGACAGCATGTGTCTTCGTGCTGCCGAGCGCGATTCTGGTGCGTAACAACGCACAGAAGGCTGCGGCATGCGCTGCGCTCAGCGACGACGGCCCTGTCACCGTTGCGAATTGCAACGACAATGTTACTGCAGGATAGTAGCGCCTGATGCTCCTCAAAAAAAAAAAAAAAATATTTGGGGTAGTTTGGAGGTGGGGCTTCATATGCAATTTGTGAAATTGTTAGGTTCTTTTTTCTTAAAATTTAATTCCAAGGTCAAACTGTAATTATCAAAAAGGTTTTGAATGTGTTTTAAAATTGATTTTGAAAAAGTTTGACCTATATTATCAATTTTGACCAGATTTTTAATTTTGACCCAAATTAAATTTTTATTTAAAGTTGAAGACTTTAATATTATAGATAAACTTTTATTTTAACGTAAATGTTAAACTTTGACTCTAAATTGAATTCTATTTTATTTAGTAGTTTTATTCTAAATTAAAATGTTAATTTAATTGCAATTAGAGTCGGACTCTAATTTAATATTTAATTAGAATTTAATTTTAATTTTCATCCACCCTAATACATTTTTGAAATTAGAGTTGGACTCTAATTTGACATTTAATTAGAATTTGATTTTAATTAAACGGTCTCTCCCTAAAATTTTGGAATTAAAGTTGGACTCTAATTTGATAATTAATTAAAATTTGATTTTAGTTAAGTAACTTCGCCCTAAACTTTAGAATTAAAGTTGGATTCTAATTTGATATTTAAATAAGCTTCTTAATTAAATTAATTGATTAACTTGATTAGTTAATTATTTAATTCTTTGGATCCATTTGTCTAAATTAGTTTAGACAACCATAATTGCTTGAAATTTGGAACATTTTTTGCTTATAATATTAGATATTATATAGAAACACATTTATATGATGAATGTATATTTAGTGGATGATTATGGACTCGGCCATTTGGATGTGTTGAATGGTTAGTTTTCATTATTGTTATTTTGGGCCTGTGAGCTATTATTTTTGTGGACTTGAGAGTCCGTTGTAATTACTATGACCTGTGTGCCCAATTATTTACGCATGCGTGCCAAATTATATGATATAGATTGCAGTTGGACTAATTGAAGATACAAGAATAGGAGGAGACCATATAGATGGAGCATTCTATGAGTCAATGCAATACTCCCTAGAAACTGACCAACTAGTCTTTTTATGGCTCGGGAAGACTATATAGTATAAGTCCATAATTGTCCACACTATTATATGTATGTTTATTTGCATGTTAAATGTGTAATAAAATATATATCATTATTACGATGAGACATTGCATGATAAATCCCTCGCTAAAATATTAAGATAGATGTATATTCGCCTTTTATCATTATAGTGAAAAAACTAGAGTCCTTAATCGATATCAGCTTGTTGACAAGTTAGACACTATGAAATATTGAATATGATAGCCCAAGAATAAATAACCAAGAAGGGGGATGAATTGGTTTTTAAAACTTTTTCGAAGAATTAATCTAAATTTAAGCAAGTAAAGACTAAATAGATTAATTCAAATAGTAAGCACAAATATAAAAAGCGATAAGTAAAAGGGAGAGATGATGCAAATGATATAATTGTGGAGGTTCGATCCAAAGCAATGATCTATGTCCTCCGTTACCAATCTCTCCGACACGAGTAAGACCTTTTCAGTATGTTGATTGACTTATGGTGCAATCCAGCTCTTTACAATGCTTCTGGTGACTTACAAACAAGAAGCATCGATCCTTATACAATGTTGAACTTTACGGGACCTCAACATGACCCACACTATTGAGCTTTACAAGACCTCAATATGACCCACACGATGACTTACATCAAGGAGTACCGATCTTTCACTACGCCAAAAAAAGGATACAGCAACGTTCAAAAAACGTTGCCAAAAACCTTTTGCAGCGTTTGGGCAAATTTTGTAAATCTCAGTGTTGCCGTAGAGTGACAGGATACGGCATCGTTTAAAAAACGTTGCCAAAAAGGTTTTTGCAGCGTTTTTTAAACGTTGTGGTAAATTTTTTTTTTGGGTACCCTTTTGCAGCGTTTTTTAAACGTTGCGGTAGGGTTTTTTTTTTTTTTTTAACGATATATGGCAATTGACCCACAAAATTAAAAATAACACTTTGCTAACCCATTTTGAAATTGCATAAAAATTAATAATTTCATTATAAATTTTTGAATCCATACACTTCAACGTTACAATGTGATACAACACCACCTAAATAAAAAGAAGTTTCAAAATGAAATAAAATGTTTAAATTATCTAAGCTCATTGGGACGAATGAAATACAATGGGAAAGCTCAGTATTCATAAGCTCATTGGGATGACAAAGGAAACTTCAATTCACCAAATAATACCAGCCCACTTGCAAAATGTCATTGACAAAGGAAGCATTGATCACCGGGCCGCTTACATTCAGAGTTCAACTGTCCTGGTGAAGCAAACGATTCCTCAGAAGCAGAAGCACATAAAGATTCAGAATCAACATCCACATCTTCATCAGTGCTACTTTCCTGAGAAGAGCATTCAGATTTCAATTTTCATCTGAACTTTAATTTGTGCACGTGCAAATGTTGTTGGAAGTAGAAATTCAGATTAATCTTTGGAGGAAATTAAACTTCAAACTAGAAGGTAGTATTTAAGACAAGAAAAGCTAGAAATGCATGATTTTATCTCAGCCACGGTGTCATTTGATTCTGCCTTTGCTAGTTCCTCCTCCTCCAACAGGGTCGTTTCATCATCCTGAACATCAAAGTAATGCGTTGAAATAAGCTTTGAAATTTTCACCACGTGCTAAGGCAAGTCAACATATCAATATACTCCACCAAATTACATTCTATAACTTAAAAACAAAGACATTCCATCTTGCCCCTCAAAGCATTTGAGTAAACAAGATATCAGATTTTGGAAAACATTATAAAACCCATAGAACATTCTGCTCTCTGCAAAGGCTATTTAGAAGTTTCACTACAAAGGCTATTTAGAAAACATTATAAAACCCATCTGCCTCATCTTTCCAGCTGCCCAATGAATATGTATCTGTGTTATCATTATGATCCATACTATCTTTCAAACTCCCAACTGAACAATTACAATCTTCTTTACTTCTACTCAGATCCATGATAGCTGAAACAGAAAATTTCCCCTTCTTTTTACCAGGTCCTACTTCACCATCGATTTCTACACAAGCCAAAAAAAAACCCAAACGAATAACACACAAGAATTTCAGAAAAACAGAAAAACTAAATCCTTAAAGGCAGCATATTATACTACATGAAAAACCATTCTACTTTCCAAATTCAGTTACTGTAAATTCATAGTTTTGAAAAGATCCGACTTTTTCAATAACCACAGTAAACAAAATTTAATTAAACATATAGCACAGCCTCCGTTCAGACTGTAATAATAATGATAATAATAATAATAATAATAATAATAATAATAATAATAATAATAATAATAATAATAATAATAATAATAATAATAATAATAATAATAATATGGGAAAGAAACATTCCATGGGATCAAATACTCCAATAAAACTCAAGACACGAATGCAAAAAGAGATTTTCACCAAGGGGCCAAGATTTTTAAAAAGGGAATAAGAAACAAAGCTAACTGAAAATTCTCCATATTATTATAGTCCATAAGAACAGCAATGAATATACAGGACATAATTACACTTGGATAAAAGGGTCTTATCATCCTTGACCTTTAGTTCATGGTGCTTCCATTGACCATGAACACTGTCATACTTAAACATATATGTCTGCAACAATTGCACAAAATGTAACATCACCACAAACTCATTCCACAAATATTTGACAAATAATTAACTGGGGGAGATCAAACTCTTCAAATAAACTTGTTATGAGATTACACACTGCTATAAAAAGCACAATCATGTATCTAGTAATTATACCTAAATCATGCGAACAAAGCACTAATAGGATGATTTGTCAAAAAAAATCGCTTAAGCAACAGATCCAGATCCCAAACTAAAACTCCAAAAGTGTACAATAAGACTAAAAAAAGGAGCAAAAATGCAAAAATACCATATAATCAACGGTGATGAACGGATCGTTGACTGCAACAAGCTCAACATCATCTCTCTGCAAAGCAACTCTAGCCACCAACCGGCCAATTCTTCCAAAACCTTCAAATAATCAAACATAATTTACCAAACTTCGTGAAATAAAACATATTTTGAAAACCAAAGCAATCATTTAGATCAAATCTATTACCGTTGATTCCAATCTTACTCTTGCCTGTAAAAACACAAACGAAAAACAATTAAACGATAACTAACAAAAATATCAATCAATTAACCAATATTACAATAAACAAAAATAAAAATTCTGAAAATTACCCATTTTAGTAGTTGAGTGAAGAGTGAGACACTAGAGAGAGTAAACAGCTATCTTTAGAACTAGACAAGAACATAAAAAGGAATAAGAATAAGAATAAAACAACCAGAACAATTAGTAAATCGTCATAAATCTCACTAAATCAACCGAAATATACCCAGCCACAGATTCACACAGTATTTACTAATCAATGAAAAAGCCAACAAATGTGGAAAAATTAACAAATTTAGAAAGAAATCTAACCAAAATAATTAACTGAATATACAACCAACGAGTGTAGAAATTGAAGAAATAAGGATCCAAATTATTCAATAAGGTTAGGGTTTTACCTTTGGCCAGGCCGCAGGCAGTCAGGTTGACATCGCGGGTGCAACGGGGCGGGCCAGCGGCAGTGGAGAGGACTGACGGTTTGGCGGTGGCCGACTGGCTGTGGCGGTGAGCCAGGAGGAGTCATGCGTCGTAGAGAGGTGAGCGAGAGCTGATTCAGGCGCAGACGACAGACACGTAGTGGTCCTTGGCTCCCTGGATGTGAGGGCTGAATAAGGCGAACCTGGCGGTGGCTGTGAGGACGAGAATCGGTGGAGGACGCGGCAGTGAGGAGTCGGTTCTACGGCGATTGCACGGTGAAAAGGAGAGTTAGAGAGAGTGAGAGGGTCAGGGAGCGAAGACGAGAGAGAAGAAAAAATGAGGGCTAATATATTGAACTGATTTGATTTTAGGGTCACTTGTTGAGAGGTTCGAGTTTTCGCAACGTTCATTGAACGTTGCGAAAAGTGACCTTTGGCAACGTTCAGCGAACGTTGCGAAAGGTCACCTTTAGCAACGTTTTTCGAATGTTGCGAAAAGTGGGACTTTCCGCAACGTTCGAAAAACGTTGCAAAAAAGTGATATTTTTCGCAACAGTCAGCGAACGTTGCGAAAGGTCACTTTTTGTAACCTTTTTTTGAAAAATGTTGCAAAATCTCACTTTTTGCAACATTCACTCACACGAACGTTGCAATTGACCCTTTTAGCAACATTTTTTCAATGAATGTTGCCATTTAAATGTTGTAAAAGCTCATTTTTGTTGTAGTGTTTATACAATGTTGATCTTTAAGGGACACCTTATCAAATTGATTTTACAATGAAATTCATCTCTTGATAAATAATACAAATAAATTATGTAATGAGAGAGGCTAACATTCCAATGAATAGTAATAAATGATAGCTCAACTATTAGATGAAAAACTTTGATGAATATTATAGTTAAAAATTAGAATCAATCAATTAAAGTGTTTCAATGAGAAGATGAAGAAATAAATACAATGTAAATTCAAAAATCTTCTCAAGAAATATCTCTCTTTTAATTGATTATTGTAATAAATTAAGTAATAAGAGAGAAATGAGAAACTTCGATGAAAATGATGATTTTACAAATTTAGTTCAATCAATCAAAGTTTCAATACGAAGAAGGAAAAAAGTTTATGCAATGTAAGTGCAAAAATTTTCTTCAAAAATATATGTCTCTTTCAATGAATAATTTGTGATAAATTAAGTACTAAGATAAAAATTAGAAACTTTGATGAATATGATATTTACGAGTTTAATTCAATCAAAATTTCAATATGAAGAAGTAGAAAATGTTTATGCAATGTAAGTGCAAATATCTTCTTAAAAAATATCACTTTTAAAATTGATAAGTACAAAGAGAAATGAAAAAACTTTGATAAGAAAAATCATTCAAGAAGTTTGATCCAACAAAGTTTTTGCTATGAAGAAATAAATTTAAATGAAAACTTTGATGAGTAGATTTTGAAAAGTTAATTTGATAAAAAAAAAATTCAAAGCTAAATAATTTGATAATAATAAATGAGATGAGAAATCAATATAATTTTGCTCAAAAGTATCTCATTTGAATGCTCTTAAGTATTGAAATGAATGGCAAGCGAGTTCGTATTTATAGCAGTCCAACGGTCAAATATTCTGTCGAGCCGGACAACCCATCTGGACGTTTGGAACAGTACTGGAAGACCAACTAGCCGTTGCAGTCAGAAAATGATCAAAAAACTGACCGTTGCGGATGAACCGAACGTCTGGATGGACAGAAAAATTTCTTTCAAACCGGACACCTTGTTTAGACGGTCAATCGAACGTCTAGTTGACTGTTGACCGTTGACCCTTTTTTTTAGATATCATCTAAGTTCAAGTATCTCATTGAAAAACCAATCTTACTTTTGATCAAAAATATTATATGCATCTGATATGAAAATAATTCTTCATTCACAAAATATTTTTGAGCTATTGTCATTCGTTACTAAAGATCAAAGTGTTTATACCTTTACATATGATCTCGAAGCCTAGTCTTTGATCTTGCTTCGAAGTTTCTTTCATGTTTGGCTATTATACTCTTGATCTTGATCTTTCTTGACGTTTGGCTTTAATGTTTGACTTCGATCTTGACTTCTTCATGAGCCCGATTTAATAGTCTTGATTTTAATCTTTTAAGCTCTCATCTCGAATCATTTGACTTGAATGCTTAACTTTCACTTTGATCTTCATTTCGAGTCCGATTTATGATGTATTATTTTGGCAATGCTTGATTGATTTTAAGATTGAACTATCATCACTCAAATCAATTGTTAGAAACAATATTAATCTTATTTGTTATAATCAAAACATTAAGGATGAAATCAACCATGTCAACAATTTTCCCCTTTTTGATTATGACAAACAAGATGATTTGCAAGGTAAGATTGGACAATTGATATCATATTGATAAAGGATTATAAATTTATCTTTTACATATCAATAACTGTACATTCAAAGCATATAAATGATTTTCCCCTTATCCCCCCGTTTTCATATACTCTTAGCATATTTTATTTTCAAATCAAAACATGCATTCAAATCAAAACATGCATAATCATATCACTCTATTTCCCCTTTTTGACATAAGCAAAAAGGGATGGCATTTAATCAACACACAATTTCCTCTTTTTGACATAAGCAAAATGGTAGCACATATGAGAGGAATAGTATGGTATATAAGATCAAAACTTTAAATCAACCATAAAAAATAGTAATATATTCCCCCTCAATTAAGCACAACATGCTCAATATATGCAAGTTTTTAAAAAAAGGATAATCATCACTTTATAGTAAAATATTAATCAAAGTATGAGTGATGTGTACATAGAATCAATCATATGAGAACATTTAGTATGATTCAATTAAGCCACATACTACAAATTCATTGATAATTCTCAAATCTCTTTAAATATGTGAAATCTATAAAGTGTTAGAGGTTTAGTAAGAATATTGATCAATTGATTCTTCGTATTCACAAATTCAGATACAGTATCCTCCTTTTGGGTGCCTATAGACAATCATAGATGTAATATCTTAGTGCTACTAAGATAGCTGAAATTCTTTTTATGGCACTAAGGTGTGATTCTTGAGTATTGAGTTGAAATTTAGCACATAATCACACACTGAACATAATATCGAGTTTACTTACGATTAAGTAAAGAAGAGATTCGATCATACCTCGATATTTTGTAGTGTTTGTGGAAGTACCTTGATCATCTTTGTCCATTTTGATTTATTAGCTCATAGGAATGTTCATTTCTTGGATCTTCCTTATTTTGGTCTTGGAGATTCATTTTTTCAAAAGGAGTTTTCGATCCTACACCATTAGTAATACCTTTCTCATGATCAAAAAGATTAGTTTCATCGAAAGTGACATGCATGGATTCTTCAATGACTAGATTTCTTTTGTCAAAGACTCTATAAGCTTTGCTGGTTGATGAAAAACGTAGAAAGATTCCAATATCGGATTTTGAATTAAGCCCCCGTTTGGTGCACATTATTGGAAAAAAAATGCATTTTTACTGTTGATGTGATCGGGAATATGTGATTGAAAAAGAAGGAAATGTTATTGATGTGACGGAAAATATTATTTTATTGAAGAATGTTTGATTAAAAATGAGTAGAAGGATGAGAATCAAAAAATAATGTGGATCAAACAAGGCATAAGTTTTTCAAAATTTTCTTTTGTATTCAAAATAAAGCATTTGCAACCAAAAACTTCAAATAACCGATATTTGAAATTCTATTTTTCCAAAGCTCATAGGGGGTTTTGTGTTTTCTTTTGACTAATTAAAACTCTATAAACAATATAGAAAGTAATGTGTTAGCTTGGTCCAAAAGTATTTTGGTAAACTATTTTCATTTAGTATAGTCTGAGCCATTTTTTGCAATGTGCGATTCTTCTTTTACTACACCATTTTGTTGAGGAGTTCTAGGAGCCGAGAAATTATGTTTACAACCAAAAGTTTTGCACAAATCATCAAAAGAAATATTATCAAATTCTCCACCATGATGACTCCTAATGGTAGTAGTAGTGTATCCCTTTTATTGTGAACCTTTTTACTAGAATGTTTAAAAGCATTCAATACTTCATCTTTTAGGTTCAAAAATGGGACTCAAATAAATCTAGAAAAGTCATCAATAACGACAAAAGTATAATGTTTACCATTTAAACTTGTGATACTAGATGATCCAAAAATATTCATGTGAAGAAGTCAAATAGATTTTGTAGTTGAAGATTGTTGCTTTAATTTGAAAGAACTTTTACTTGTTTTTTCATGCATCACAAATTTTGTCTTTCTCAAATTTCAAACTTTACAAATCTTTAACAAGACAATTTTTAGAAATTTTGAAAGTAGATCCATGCTAACATGACATAATCTTCTATCTCATAACCAAGTATCATATTTTAAACTCGATAAATATTTTTCTCCGCATTCAAACTTAGTGTTTATGACATAAACATTCTTGCTTCGGCTTCCTATAAACATCACCTCTTTTGATGTAGTATCCTCAATAATGCACTTGGAAGAATCAAATTTGATGTGACAACATTCATCACACAATTGATTAAAACTATGTAGATTACGTCTAAGATTATCTACGGACAAGACATTTTTAATAAAGGGAGATGAATGATTACCAATAATTTCAATGTCAATGACGTTTCTTTTCGCATTATCTCCAAAAGTATCATGACCGCCATCCTTTATTTTGAAACTTAACAATAAAGCTTGATTTCCGGTCATGTGCTTTGAGCATCCACTATCCAAGGTCCATTTGCTCTCTAATTTCCTTGGTACCTACAAAAATAATTCAATTTTTGGTCTTTGGTACCCATACATCCTTGGGTCCTCGATAGTTAGTGTTAGTGGATTTTTGAATCCATTTATAGTTGTTTTTAAAATGTAATCTTTTTTGATAGAATAATAAAAAGCTACATGTCCATTTTTATTGCAAAAATTACATGTGACATTTGAAATAGGAGAAGTGGAAGTTTTAAAAAAGAAATTTTTAAGAGATTTTGTTTCAAAAATGGTTTATATCCAATTCCTCCTTTATCAAAAACACATTTTTGCTCACCAAGTATTAAATCAAAATTTTTCTTGCCTTGAGTAAATTTGTGAATAATTTGAGTCGAATATAAAATCTTTTCTTGTAAAGAAGAATTCTCCTTAATTAAAGAATCGTAATCGGCTTTTCCTTTTTCAAAATTATTTTGAATTTTTAAAAGTTCCTTTACCTCAATTTCCAATAAAGAATTTTTCTTTTTGAGGATCGAATGATTTAAATCAAGTTTTTCAAATTCTTCAAGAATTTCATCGTGAGAGGTAGATAATTAATCATATGAACAATTTTACCTCATTTTCAATAGCCATGAAGCACGTGTTGGCAAATTTCTCTTGACTTTCATCTTCTTTATGGTCATCATCATCACTTTCATTCCATGTTGTTTGAGTGCTTTCTTTTTGTCGAATCTATTCTTTCTCCTCCCTTTTCTTCTTTCTTTTGGAATCGATGATTTTTGTGAAAATCTTTCAATTTCTTAACAAGAAAAACTAGATCATTAAGTTCTTCATCATTCATATTTTTGCTTGAAGTGCCTTCATCAACTACGAATTTTAACGCAATTTGGCGCATTTCCTCTTCTTTGCTTTTCAACATTTTCTCATTTGTCTAGGTACGATTTAGCTCATATGTCATCAATGTTCCATAGAGCTCTTCCAATGGATATGTGTTGATGTCTTTGGTGTTTTCTATCAACATTCTCAATGGACTCCATTCTTTCGAGAGTGACCTAAGCACTTTACTCATAAGTTCACCGTTAGTGAACTTTCGATCAAAGCCTTTGAGGTCATTAACAATATCGGTAAAACGGGTAATCATGTCAACAATCGGTTCATTTTCTTTCATAAAGAAATTTTCAAAATCTTTAATAAGAGATTTATCTTAGTTTCTTTCACTTTACTAGTTCCAACATGAGTAATTTCTAATGCATGTCAAATATCATAAGCGGAATCACATGTACTAATACAATTAAATCCATTTCTATCTAAAGCACAATAAAGTATATTTTTGGCTCTAGCATTTAAAGACAATTTTCTTTTATCCTCTTCATTATATTCATCTCTAGGTTTAGAAATTATTTGATCTGGTATACCATCCTCTTTAATAACCTTTTTAGGTACATTCAATTACTTCCCAAATATTATAATCTATTGATTGAATAAATATTGTCATTCGAGCATTCCAATAGTTATAATGACTACCATCAAAGAAAGGAAGACGATTTGTAGAATGCCCCCAAGATTTTGAAAAATATGGTTAGCCATTACTCAAGATTGTGAAATCTTTAAAATTGAGCACCTTGCTCTGATGACAATTGATATCCCCAAGAATAACTAACCAAGAAGGGGTGAATTGATTTTTAAAACATTTTCGAAAAATTAATCTAAATTTAAACAAGTAAAGACTAAATAGATCAATTCAAATAATAAGCACAAATATAAAAGCGATAAGTAAAAGGAAGAGAGGATGGAAACGATATAGTTGTGGAGGTTCGATCCAAAACAATGACCTACGTCATCCGTTACCAAGCTCTCCGGCACGAGCAATGCATTTTCACTATGTTGATTGACTTATGGTGCAATCCAACTCTTTACAACACTTTCGGTGACTTACAAACAAGGAGCACTGATCCTTATACAATGTTGAGATTTATAGGACCTCAACACAACCCACACTATTAAGCTTTACAAGACCTCAATATGACCCACAAGGTGACTTACAATAAGGAGCACCGATCCTTATACAATGTTGATCTTTAAGAGACATCAACAAGAGCCACACATTATCAAAGTGATTTTACAATGAAATTTCTCTCTTGATAAATAATACAAATAAATCAAGTACTGAGAGAGGCTAACATTTTAATGAATAGTAATAAATGATAGCTAAACTGTTATATGAAAAACTTTGATGAATATTATAGTCGAAAATTAGATTCAATCAATCAATCAAAGTGTTTCAATGAGAAGATGAAAAAATAAAAACAATGTAGGTTCAAAAATCTTCTCAATAAATATCTCTCTTTTAATGGATGATTGTAATAAATTAAGTACTAAAAGAAAAATGAGAAACTTTGATGAAGATGATGATTTTACACGTTTAGTTCAATCAATCAAAGTTTCAATATGAAGAAGTAGAAAATTTTATGCAATGTAAGTGCAAAAATCTTCTTCAAAAATATATCTTTATTTCGATGAATAATTTGTAATAAATTAAGTACCAAGAGAGAAATTAGAAACTTTGATCAATATGATATTTACAAGTTTGATTCAATTCAATATAAAGAAGTACAGAAAGTTTATGCAATGTAAGTGCAAATATCTTCTTAAAAAATATCTCCTTTAAAATTGATATAGATAAATTAAGCACAAAGAGAAATGAAAAACTAATGATTCAAGAAGTTTGATCCAAAAAACACATGAGAAACACTTACCTTTAAAATTGATATAGATCATCTCCATTGGAATGAACTTGAGCGAAACACTTACCTTTTAAACACATGAGAGTTGAGTGCTTATATCAGCGAGGATCTACATGTTTGGTTTATTCCATCTTCATATGAAAATGCTAGCTAATTGATTATGAGTTGTGTGAGAATGTTTATTTATGATGTTTTGTGTGTTTTAAAGAGTTTGATCGTTCTATGTTCATGGCATTACGACCTTGGTGTTTTTGAGAAATTAAATTTGAATTTTGCTCGAGTACGAGCAAAAGCTAAGTGTGGGGGAATTTGATAGGAATGTAAAATGCATTTTTTTCCTCCTTATTTTATGTGCTCGTATGATTAATCAATGTCAAAATGTACTCATTACGTACATATTTTGATTTAGGTGACAATTCAATGGAGATGACATAATTTGGAAGAAATAGGTGAAAAAAGACCAAAGTGAAAGGAAATGAAAGTTCAACGACTAACGTGAAAATATGAAAACGTTGTGTCAAACCAAATGATGAAGATTTGAGAGTATTAGAAGTCAATTGAATGAAGAAAGAAGTCAAAGGGGTGAAATATCATCAAAGTAGGATCACACATCAACTTCCAATTGAAAAGTTATGCATCGGATTTTCAGTCTCAGTTTAAGACCCATTTATGACATGGCAAACGATCAAACTGGAAGATGGTATCTGAATCAAAGTTGTATCTCTTTGAATTATCTTTCCAACGCATTTTGAATTAGCTCAATCGAATATGTATGGAGAAAGTGATGACCAAAATACCGAACGCTTTTCAGAGACAAACCTGCTCGCATGCGCAAGCAAATTCTCCCGCGCTCGCACGGGCATGAATTTTACTTGCCGAGCCTAAAACCAATGAATGGCGCACGGGCAAGAAAATGTACGGCGCGTGTGCACATACATTTTTCACAGACGAATCTCCAGTTTTCGAATTTAAGTCAACTACATATGTAAACAACTATAAATACATATTTTAAAACCCTAGAATGGGGGGAGAACATACAGAACGCCTCCAAACTCCATTCTTCATTATTTCTCTCTTAAATTCATGAATTGTAACTAAACTTTTACACTTGGTTGAAGGAAATTGAAGCCTCGGAACCACATATTGTGAGATCTAAATAGTTTTTCTTATTGTTTAATTCTTATTTTGCGTATTTAATATTCTTCTACACTTATCTTCATGATTGTTATGTTTAATTGCTAGGATGCCTACTAGTTTGTTATTCGTTACAATTTACCGCTAAGCTAAATATCAAATCCGTAATTGTTTGATTCCTTTAACTTGTGAAGCACTAGGATTTGATGATTTTCTGCTAGAGGTTATTGAATCTTAAGAAGAATGTTTAAATAGATTGAATGTAACCGCTGGTGTTTGTGTTATCTAGTTCATCGATTTTTCTATTGTGTAAAGCTATTATTAAATTGAATCTTGAGCGCTGGTATGAGGTTATTTAATAATTATGGTTAGTTGGAACACTGGTTTCTAACTAACTAAAATTAAGGAGAGATAGGAAAATAATTCCAACGGTGAATATTCAAAATATGAATTGAATTATCATTGCATCTATGATCAATTGCGAATTTCCGACAGTGGATGTGGACTTAGACCAATGTTAGTCTTTTGATTTTTTTTGTTAATTTAATTTTCATTGTTATTGATTGCGTTATTTACAAATGTCTACATACAAAACCCCTCAATCATTGTACAAAGCATAAAATATTGAATTACACACTTTTCGTGGGATCGACCCTTGCTTCCACTACTACATTAGTTTTAGAGGTTAAGGTATTACTTTTGGGGTGCATGTGACAGCACACACCAATGAAGGTAAAAATGTAAGCTCAAAAAATATTTTTCAAATGAAAAACATCGATTAGTAGATTTTCAAAAGTTAATTTGATCAATAGTTTTTCAAAGCTAAATGATTTGATAATAATAAATGAGATGATAAATCAATATAATTTTCTCGAAAGTATCTCATTTGAATGCTCTTAAGTATTGAAATGAATGGCAAGTGAGTTGGTATTTATAGCAGTCAAATTGTCAAATATTTTGCCAAACTGGACGTCCGGAATAGTATCGACCACCAACTAGCCGGTCAGAAAACGGTCAAAAAATTGACCGTGTGGATGAATCGGACGTCTGAATGGACAGAAATTTTTTTGTCAAACCGAACGCCTTGCCCGTACGGTCTTGTTCATCCCAACGTCTGGATGGTCAACCGAACTCCGGTTGACCGTTGACCTTTTTTTTGGAGATGTGATCTAAGTTCAAGTATCTCTTTGAAAAATCAATCTTACTTTTGATCAAAAATATTATATGCAAATGATATGAAAATAACTCTTCGTACACAAAATGATTTTTGAGCTATTGTCATTCGTTACTGAAGATCAAATTGTTTATACCTTTATATATGATCTCGAAGCCTAGTGTGATCTTGCTTCAAAGTTTCATGTTTGGCTCTTAAACTCTTGATCTTGATCTTTGTTGACGTTTGGCTTTAATGTTTGACTTCGATCTTGACCTTCTACATGAGCCCGATTTGATAATCTTGATTTGGATGTTTTAAGCTCTCGTCTCGAATGATTTGACTTGAATGCTTAAGTTTCACTTTGATCTTCATTTCGAGTCTAATTTGTGATGTATTGATTTTGGCAATGCTTGATTGATTTTAACATTAAACTATCATCACTCAAATCAATTGTTAGAAACAAGATTAATCCTGTTTATTATGATCAAAACATTAAGGATGAAATCAATCATAGGTCAACAATTTTCCACTTTTTGATTATGACAAACAAGATGATTTGCAAGGTAACATTGGACAATTGATATCATATTCATAAAGGAACGTACATTATAATTTTTTCAATTTTGACCAGATTTTTTATTTTGACCCAAATTAAATTTTTATTTAGAATTGACGACTTTAATATTATAGATAAAATTTTATGTTAATGAAAATGTTAAACTTTGCCTTTAAATTGAATTCTATTTTATTTAGTAGTTTTATCCTAAATTAAAATGTTAAATTAATTGCAATTAGAGTCGGACTCTAATTTAATATTTAAATAGAATTTAATTTTAATTATTATCCACCCTAATACACTCTTAAAATTAGAGTTGGACTCTAATTTGACATTTAATTAGAATTAGATTTTAATTAAATTGTCTCTCCCTAAAATTTTGGAATTAGAGTTGGACTCTAATTTGATAATTAATTAAAATTTGATTTTAGTTAAGTAACTTCGCCCTAAACTTTAGAATTAGAGTTAGTTTCTAATTTGATATTTAATTAAAATATGATTAGTTAATTAAATTAATTGATTTGTTAATTATTTAATTCTTTCGATCCATTTGTCTAAATTAGTTTAGACGATCATAATTGCTAGAAATTTGAAACATTTTTTACATTTAATATTAGATATTATATATGAACGCATTTATGTGATGAATGTCTATTCAATGCAATACTCCCTAGAACTCTACACAAATGTTTTATTATGGCTTGTTGTGTACACTCAGGGCCTTAATATAACAATTGAGATCTCAACCCACTGGAGTTAAGTATGGATTACATGAATTTATGTGGAGGGTCTTAAATTTAAGTTAAATAGTGGGAAAAAATTAATTTAATAATAGACCATGCCGAATTAATTGATGCATTTTTATATATTACTCTTTTATATATATATATATTAGAGGTATATTAGATACCAACAACCAAGCCAAATTTTTTTAATTGGCACCGCAATCTGAAAATTATCTTCAGATATGAGAAAATTGGTTATGTCCTTGAGTAACACTTTCCAGAGACACCTGCTGATGACTCAACTAAGGAAGTGGTGGTTGCTATAATAAACACAATGATAACGATAGTATTGCAACATATGTGATGCTTGTAGCTATGTCACCTAAATTACAAAAGTAACATGAGTGTATAAATGCTAACACAATATTTTTTCATCTCAATGTGTTGATTGATGAACAATCACGTGTGGAAAGATATGAAATTTCTTAGCAACTTTACCCGTGCGTAATGGGAAAAAATCTTGAGTTAGTGTTCATATACTAAAGATGATTGGCTATATTGAGAAATTGTCTCAATTGAGTTCAGTCATGGACCATGAACTAAGTATTGATTTGGTTCTATAATCTCAACTAGAGAGATATTCATAACTAATTATGAATTTTAATATGAATAAGGTTGAATGCACACTCCCTAAGTTGCTAAACATGCTTAAGACTGTTAAGCCCAACATCAAAGCTAGTGGTGGGCAAGTCTTGCCCATTGATTCCTCTAAAGGCACTAATATGATATCTAAAGGATGTTTTAGGAAAGTATCCAAGATGGCTAAGACAATCAAAGCGAAAAAGGACAATACCAAATCTAATGACACTTGTTATCATTTTGGAATGACAGGTCATTGGAAGAGAAACTGTAAGGTTTATATCTATTTCATTAGCTTCTTGGGTATGAAATACCGGATATGGATCTTATATATTTGTATAAATATAGAGAAACTAATTAGAAGTAGACTACTACAAAAGGAAAAAGTTGACTTGCACGTTGAAAATTAGCCAAAGTTGCTACATTGCTTGTACGAGCATACTTATTGCTATTGCCTTTAGACTTAGTATTAAAATTAAAGAAATGTTATTCTGTTCTCACCATTACCAACAACATTATTTGAATTTCATGTTTGGACATAAATTATTTTAATGTTAAGGACGATTGTTGTTTCTTTTTATCTTAATAAGATCTTAATGGTTATGTTAAAGTATAAAATGACATTTATATTCTAAATATTGAGTATTCTATAATGAGAATAGAAATTGAAAGTCATAAAAGAAATATTCTAAATAGCACCAATATCTGGCATTGCAGACCTGGTCACATAAATGAAATTGCAATTCCAAATTACATATGACTGAATCTTAAATTATCTGTGGTCGTAAATATAAATATCGTTATTACAGATAGACCATCACGTGTGACATTTCTTACTTGTGAAGTAAGTAACTGATCTCTCAAGTTAAAGTTTGATGACACGTGGATGTTTTGTTATAGAATAAATCATTGGAGACGAATTGGGAAAATTCCACATGGATAGCTATCTAACATTCAGTAGTGAATTGGCCCTTCAACTTGAGTCATCGAAATACCTTATATGAGGACAATCAAATTTTGGTGATGTTGGATGTTGCTCTACAAATAATCGCTAATATGGCATTGTTCGGGTTGTCAAGAATCATATGAAGGTTGTGGATGATTAATAGAGGATTCGTTACTCTTACATAGTAAGAGATTATGATCTACATTTCATTCACTTGAGTTGATAATGAAATCCTTGGCCAACATGTACTCATAAGTCGAAAAAGAGTTTTTGACTTGCATTAAGTGGGGTGAAAGATATGATCAATAATTGAGATTGACACATATCCATATTTCGTAATTCTTCGAATCATATTGACGAAATGATTATAGTTTTACGGTAAATGAACAAGTTTGGTTTTGTCATACCACGTGATATTTTCGTCACATGTATTGCCCTAACACTGCTAAATGTCAATCTAGGACGACAGATGTGAATTGATTATAAATTAAAAAGGGGCACTTTAATTTATCGATTTTGATTAGACCAAAATAATAAATTACGTCGTTAGGTATTATGATCGGGAACCTAATGGGTCACATACAAAAGGAGAACTAGAAGAATGAAATTTACTAATTAATTAATGAACAAGTGTTGGACAGATTAATTAATTGGGTTGCTTGTTAATAGACCCGAATTAATTAATTCGTGGACCAAATTTAATTAATTGGGTTAATTAAATATTGGATCAAGTTAAGTTTAAGAGACGGGTCAAGCCCACTTGGACTTATATTAATAAGCTATTGAGGTTTCAGAAAAATTGAACGGACTAGCACAAAAAAAGAGAAACCATAATTCTTTCATTCTTGTTCCCTGTGTGGATTTCCATTGAAGGCTGGACAATTGGATAGATGTGGATTGCAGATCGTGATTGTTCGTGTTCTAAGATCAGCAAAAGTTTGTAGAATTTATAAAAGGTATAATTCCTATCACAGTTCCTATCAAAGCACCAAAAAGATCATTGGTTGGAATTGAAATTATTTAATTTTTCGCTATATATGATTAAGCAAATTCAACACTCATATCCTCCTCTGACATACATCTCTTAATAATCCGAATAGATAATCTCTATACAAGAATGGGTCCTTCCAAAAGTAAAACTTCAAATTGTTGAGAAATTTCTGTCGTCGATGATATTTGTGTTTCAGGGGATGACTTGTCTGACAAAATAACAAAATCGGCATAAAGTGGTGCTTTTATGAGTTGCATTAGCTGTTTATCTAGTAAATTTCATTAACATCTTCTTTCTTAGAGATATTTAAAAAGATATCTCTAAGAACTTCCCAGTGTTTATCTTGCTTACTTTTGTATACTTCGTGGAAATGAAAAATGGCCACACAAACCTTGGGTGTCTTAGTTCTTCATTCTCCTTGTGCACTACATCATCAGCTTTGTCAGAATTTTCCCCATGCTCCTTTCTATGTTTGCACATTTGCTTGACTAGCTCTCAATCTCTTAACTGTGATTTTAGCTGACTCCAATTTACTAGTGATAACTTGGTACTTGTTCCTTTAGATTGGTTTCAATGTTGGTCTCCCTTGAATCATCTTTGCCAAAGTTATACGAATGTTACTTGGGAGACTATTGTTATGTCTCGTCCTACGAGATAGGCCACGTGATATTTAGCTAAAAGATAACAAGAAGCCAATAAAGTCCCATACTCCGTATCACTTCGCCTACCTGGCCCAACTGATGCAATCAAGGTAAGAGGTTGAAGTGGATTGGCAGCTCAGTCGAAGCTAAATGTTAGAGGCCGAACTTTCATGTTTAAAGGGAAGTGCCACAAGTTGCTGCAGTACATTTTCGAAGTGATGAAACCTTTGTATCACAAGCCATTTTCTATAACATCACTCTGACCTATTGATCTCCGTACACCTTATTGATTTGAAAGCTCAACATCTAACGCTCCTTAGTCAACTTTTCAGTCTACTTCTCAAATGATAGACCTGGGGCTGCCACTTTTAGTTTATTTAAGGTCACTATTGACCTATGACGGTTGGATTTGATGCCTATAAGGTCAACCTGTGAGTTGCAAGGATGAGGCCACGTGTTATGCATTCAATAGAAACCACCTCTTCCATTCCACCATCAAAGCTCATGCTTGGTGCCATCCAAATGTAATGCAATTTTGCACTCTCAAGAGTAAGATTGCTTGGTAAAATCATCTCTAAACCGTATCCAAATACATTTTTTTTGTTCTCGTTCATTTTCTATTTGACACTCAAATATTATCTCTCATCGTTAACTGACTTGATCATTGAAGTCCTATGGTCGCCTTCCCCATTGCAAGTGAAGGCCACTTGCACCTAACATTTATCCAAGTGTGCACGAACTTCATATGTTGATAGGAGTGGAATCGGGATCCCTTGGCCATGTGTTCCGCCAGTTTTCTAGGTCAACTAGTTGCAAAATGTTATATTTTGCTATAAATTGTGCTAAAAATGCAGTGAAGATAGATATATTGTTTTTTTGCCACCGGGGTATATGTAACTTGACATTAAATTTGAATCATCTACTTGGTTTATAATGGGATTTAGTCCCTTCACAGTACTAATACTTATTATTGCTTAATAATAGGAAAGTTTGAGATCATTCTCTACCACTTGAGCTTAATAGCACTGTGTGAGTTACTCTAACTTAACTAATTTTTGCTTGGGAATGCTTATCTATGCATAGTACTTCAAGAACTTGTTTCTTTACCTTCTTCCGGATATGCATTTGACGTTTTGAAAGTTAATATTGTACTCTTCAAGTGTACGAATGTTATTCTATTTCATGTTCCAGGAGAACAAAGTCACAGCCACATCTTCAAGTGCCGAAATAATCTCGATGGCGCATTATATGCTATGAAGCAAATTGTTTTCAATTATAAACAACATTATAAACCAAGTCATCCAGGAGTATCAACTACATTTTTTTTATCTACTTGAGATGCTATTCCACATCCGTATGTGGGACAACACATTTGTTTAAGTCAAAATTTATTTACTATACACAACCAACAAAGACATGACTCACTTATCGCAGCTATCACATCAGTTACAGATTTTATCAATTTCTGAAGTCTTAATTCCATTTACATACATCTTGTACCGCTGATTACATTTTACAGGAAGCAACAAGTTATACAAGAAAAGACTTTCAAATTTTAATTTACATTTGTGGACAATATCTCTAGCTGTCTGTAACATGAATGTACAACTTTTTTGGTTTCATCTATAATATTTGGTTCGTAAATGATTGTACGCTATTATCAGGTAAATTGAAATTTTATCATTTGAATTTTATTTCTTTGCAGTAATTTTACTGTACTATAATGAGTTAATAGATAGTTGTCATATAGGCTTCCTTTTGATGAATTTTTAAAATCATACCTGAAGATCATAATAGTGGATCCTTTCTGAAATTACATTTTTATATCATACGGAAGAAAAACAAGCTTTACACTATTTGATTTATCGATGCATTAAGAGCTTTTTTCTAGGGTAGAACTCCTCTCTGATTTATTTTTAATTCTATTTGATCCCAAGAATTTTCGTGAGCTCACTACAAAGGCACACTAAATGGGTGTCAGCTTCATGTGGTACTAACAGGATATATTTAACATTTCTAGCAAACGTCAGCCACTTACTTCACAGCTCTTGTTATGATTAGCATTGTTTGATGTTGCAATCAAGTCCAGATTTCCATCAATAAATCAAATTATCTGCAAAATGAGCATTTTTTATTTTTCTTCTTATTAATTGAGCATTTATCTGTAAATTAATGTGATTTCATCAATATTGTTTTAGGGAAAAGAAATTGTTCTTCAATAATAAGTACTATTGGAGAAATCAATTGTAGGAATTCAAATGTTTTTAAATGAATTGGAATTTTAGAAGGAAAAAAAATTGTTTGTCTTAGACAAAAAATAGTAATTATTTATTCAGTTAACCGGTGGAGCCATGATCAGTCCATTCAGTTAACTAATTATTTCAAACTCCATATTATCCACTCAGGTAGGAAAACGGAGGCAATCCAAACAAACCAGGTAGTGTGTTTTGATGTGTCAAAATTGACATGGTAATGCCATTTTGACAAGTAGTAGCACCATGTCCGATGCTTTATTCTTCCGGTCGAGTTTGGAAAACAATTTTCACAATTTTAATGCACGTCTAAAATTGTGTCGTAAATAAATGGGTAATTAGCACATAACGTTCCTACCTTACATTTTTTGAGATTTTCACTCTTAATTACACATTTGATTGTCAAAAAATCCTTCCGCCCATGTTCAAAATGGAAGGGGAATATAGTCTTACAAAAATTTCCCTCTTCTTCCTCCTTACGCAGGGCACGGTTACCTTGCGGTTTCTCCTTTTAAAATTTCCCCGTTTCTTCCATTTCTTAATGCATTCCTCGTCCTCTCGTCTCCTCACCGCACAGTGGAAGCATTGTTATTTCTTATCCTTCACTGATTAACACACTAATATTTTCATTGCATGGCAATTAGCAAACCAATGGCAAGCAGCGCCGACACACGGTGGTGGCTCAGCCTAATATCAGGGGTGGTGGTGGTGATGATGTTATCCATATCAAAACAAGCCAGCTTGCAGCCACAGACCAATATTCTGAATAGGGGGTGAAGTCAGTACAACGCAACCAATATAAGGAACTTTTTCGATAACCTTAACGCTACCTTTTCCGACCTGAGAAATCAGCTGTACAATGAGAACAAATGGTTAGCCACTGTGCAGCAGTCGAGATCCATGGATCCAGTCTATGCCATGGGATCCGTGTAGAAATTATCTTTCGACGGCTGATTGTGTGGCTTGCTATAATGCAGCTGTTGCCCAGATTAGGAATTGCTCAGCAGCAAATGGAGCTCGTGTCATATATGATAGTTGTTAATTTCCTCAGGTAATTCTACTTTACTTATTCAATTGAGTCGGTCTTGCTAAGCTAAAACTTGACAATACTTTCTTTTTACAAATGGATTAAAAAAAAAAAAAATCTACTCTGCGCCCCACCTGTGCGAGATGAAGAAAGCAAGAAATTCTGGAGCATGTGACTGTGTGAAGGACAAGAAATAATAATGGTATTTTACCTAATGTTGGAGTTGTGACATTTTGTTGTTACGTTTTTAATTGTATTTTGGTTGAATATCTAGTTACTTATTTTTGGTTTAATGTCTAACTATGAAATGATGTAAAGTTAGACAAGTTAGTATGGTGTAGTACTTGTATGTGTAAGAGTTATGGTAGTTGATAGAATAGTTGGTAGAAAATATCTTTGACTATGTGTACAAGTTTGGCTATATATACAGCCGGTTAATGCCATTGAAAGGTAGTAGCAAAAATATAAAAACAATGTAGTCTTTCATATTTTCTCTTCACCTCTGTGTTTCACCACAAACCAGAGTACACACACACACACACACACATATATATATATATATATATATATTAGTCTTATATCCGGTAATGGAGGGTGAATCCGGTTAGTTCATATCTTAAGGGGCCTAAAAAAAGGAAAGAAATGCAGTTGTTGAAGGGCCTGTTACTGATGCTGAAAAAATATAGAAAACCCGGTATGATGAAGAATGGAAAAACCGGTATGCTCAATGCTATGTAGGGTTTCAGAGCTGAAAAATTGATCTAAGATGATCACAGCTGAAAAACTGAACCTTGGCCATGAAAAAATCGAAGAAAAACAGTAGTTGAAGGTGCTGTAAATGCCAAGAAAAAAGGGAGCATATACGTTATGTGATGAAGAAGATGATGAAATCTGGTACGAAATGAAGAAAAGTGTGATATCCGGTATGTGGCTGAAAAATGTGCAAATCCAGTATATGAGTGAATCTGGGATGGGCTGAAAAAACAAAGCAAATCTGGTATGAAAAGGAGTTTAACTCGGTTAGCGAAGTAGGAGTTTAATCTGGCTAAGCATGAAGCGTAATCCGGTAAGCTCGAAACCCGGTAAACTCATCTTGAAATCCAGTATGCAAGAGAAATGCCAAAACCAGTAAGCTCAAATGAAAAAGACAAAACCGGTAAGTTTAAGCAAATCCGGTAAGCAAGAAGCAAACACGGTCAGGAACTTGCAAATCTGGTGAGTTGAGTGCAAATCCGGTAACTTCAAAAACCGGTAAGTGTGTGAAAATTCGGTAAGTTGTGTAAAACCCAGTAAGTTCTTTGCAAATCCAGGAAGTTTTTTTTTTTGAATCTGGTAAGCTCTTACAAGACCGGTAAGCTCAATGTAAATCCGGTAATTACAAAAATCTCAGCAGAGCTTCATCAAATCAATAAAAAATCAAAAGAAAAGATGCAAATGGAAAGTTTCTTTGTATGTGGTTGATCCTAAGCTCAAAGAGTTGAGAACTACGATAGAGAGTTACAACCAAGAGAGCCGGATCAAATGGAAAACAAAGGACCTCAAGCTTGTAGTAAAAAAAACAAAAAAAGAATGGCCTGAAGCATGAAGAAGACTTTTGTTGATGGTTCCAACAAAATGTCAAGGAGGAGTGTTGGAGTTGTGACATTTTGTTGTCACGTTTTTAATTGTATTTTGGTTGAATATTTAGTTACTTATTTTGGTTTAATGTCTAACTATAAAATGATGTAAAGTTAGACAAGTTAGTGTATTATACAAGTTAGTATGGTGTAGTACTTGTATGTGTAAGAGTAGTATGGTAGTTGATAGAATAGTTGGTAGAAAATATCTTTGGCTATGTGTACAAGTTTGGCTATATATATAGCCGGTTAATGCCATTAAAAGGTCGTAGCAAAAATATAAAAACAATGTAGTCTTTTATATCTTCTCTTCTCCTCTGTGTTTCACCACAAACCAGAGTATATATATATATAAATGTTTGTTGTATGCTATATATTTTGTTAGTCTTATATCCGGTAATGGAGGATGAATCCGGTTAGTTCATATCTGGTTTTTCACACCTCCTAGAACCAAGAATTCCAACACCTAATCAGTGTGTCAAAAATAATAAATATTTGAAGGATGTTGTTAATGGATGTTGGACTTGGAGGAGAGAAGGGGAGGAATGCACTAAGAAATGGGGAAATTTTTGAAGGGGAAACCGCAAGGTAACTTTGCCCGCGTAAGGGAGGAAGAAAAGGAAAAAAATTGTAAGACTATCCTTCTATTTTGAAAAGAAAATTGACTTTTTGTGTTCGGTTAACGGAGATATTGATGTTTTGGACAATCAAAGATGTAAGTAGGGGTGAAAATGCTAAAAAATGTAAGGTGAAGACATTTTTCACAAACTTTGTCCACATGTACCATTGTGAAACAAAAGATGGCAGAATATTTGAGAAAATAAAAGTTTCAATATAACATACAGAATATTAAATATCGAAAATCAATCCACCACTCTAGTAAGAATACATTGTGCAGGGAAAATTTATTTATTTATCCTCCAAAAGAACAGAAGTTGTGTTGATTCAAAGTATTTTCAAATGCAGTAAGCTTTCCTGCTTCTCAAACCAACCCCAGTGTGGATGCAAAAGTAGCCACCTCCAGACTGATGCAGAAATGCATCAATGCAATCTTCATCTTCCATTCCAATCTTCATGATCAAATTAGTTAAACAGGATTTGATATTGCCATTCCCCAATCACGAATTTAGGATGTAAGAATATTCAAAGAAAAATAATTGGTATATTTCTTGTGCAAGCAAAAGGCAAATGGTGCTCTTTCATTGGGATACAAAACGAAAAATTTCAAACAAATTAAGCCTGGTTTCTTGACAGAATAAATTTCATAAGTAATAACTAGTAGGCAATTTTTCTAGAAATATTATACTAAAGAAACCCATCAGAACAGTTACGGAGAAAAATAACTGTAAAATATAGTCTGTTTTAAAGAAACCCATAAAGAAATTGTAAACTACTGGAAGATGGTGGAAAACTAAGATGGTCATCGAAAGGGAAATTACCTCGTGTGGGGTTCTCTCGACAGCAAGTTTTTTTCCATCGTACAAGAACCTCATAACTCCGTACTCCAAATTCTTTACTTTGCAATATGCCATTAATAAACTCTGTATTTTAGAGTCACGTCTAACTCGATAGTAGACTTCATCACCGTCCTACCATATAAAACGCAAAATGATGCAAAGAGAATGTGGCTAGAGTCTAGGGACCATGTACAAAAACCAATAAAGCATGCATGTTTTTTGGTGCATTTTGACAACTAATGTAAATAAGATACCATAAGTATTTCACACGAAACTTCGTACTTCGTAAGAGAGCTGGTAAAAGTACATGAATTAAGCTACATATTTACCAATATCACACTAAACACGATTCCAGTAAGAAATATTTAAGACTACGTTTCTCTTAAAGCAGCGCAGTATGTATGCTAATATCATTGTCAAGCAAATTTTCAACTAAGTCCCCGATATTCTGTTGCAATTCATTTCCTGTAGACTTTAAGGCAAAAAATACTATCCAGAAACTTGTTACAAGACCTCTCAGACAAACTCTGGAAATTTGATGAACTTAGTGTGACAGTTTCGTTGAATTAAGTCACTTTTTGATCTACCACTTTGTCACACGTTTTTTGTATTGGTCAAGCACTAGTCATTGTGATTTGTTAGGCTAGTTAGTCCTACTAATAGTTGATGTATTTGACTAAGTATCTAGTAGTGGTAGTTGGTAGAAAAGTGTATAAAATATTATTTATTTTGCATCATGTAAGGCCTTAAGAAAAGGGAGGCCGCGTACTGTCTTTGTCAATCAATTCAATCAGATTTCCCTCCTCTTTGTCTTTTAAGTTCTAACAAAATTATTTCCATTAGCAAAATCTTTGAATACCTTTGAGTTGAGAAAGATCTTTAACTCAAAAAACTTGAAGAAAGCAATAACCATTTGAAGCATTTATATCTAGATGCTCGGGTTATTACTTTCGATTACATGCACATAACAAAATGACAATATAATTTGTCTCAGTAAAACCCTGTCGGAGAAGCTAGTGAATTTTTTTCTCACATCAACCATTGGACAATTCTAAATACTCTTTCAGTCTGGCTCGCACAACAACTGCAGGCTACTGATGCAGCACCAATGAAATATTCAAAAACGAATAACGCGTCTTGAAATGCATTGATTTTAAAAATAAACAAGAATTTAGGAAATCAAAACTTGATGATTCAAAAAGAATGCCTAGACTTTATTCTTGATCGCTAAATAATCAATTCTAAGGACGAACAATTTGGACTGAAAGTTTGAAAAAAAAACTCTCACAAACAGCTTTTATACAATTTTTATCAACAACAAATTCAACAAACCAAGATACTGTTTGTGGCTATTCAATAGAAAACTATGAAGCATTGACATGGACACGAGTGCACTGCACAACACGATACAAACACATTCAAGTAAGTGGGACACGACAAGCCGAGGATATGTCGAATAAAATGACAACGATCTTTTTTCTTTGTTTGTTTGTTTTATTTTTTTTTTCCAGTAAATATGACAGAGAATTTGAGGATGACGAACAATGAAAAGTTGGCGTTTATTGTAATACAAAAATGATGGAAAGTCTTTTAGTAAAAATGTGGGCCTTTTTAAACAAAATGAAATAGTACAAAACGGTGAATTTGTTTAGTAAAATTTGAGCCTTCTTTGGAGAGAGAATCAGAATATATGTGTATTTGCAACTTCTTTTAGGGTTTCTTTTCACATTTGCTGATTTTACCTAATTAAATCGAAGTGCCGCCGCCATCTCCTCGATAAATTTTTCAGTGCTATCTCTTCAAAATTTCTCAGATCTGATCCCACTCTCCATCTGACTGTATCAAGAATGCAATTTTGTTTTGCCTGAGTTTCTGTCTCATTTTATTGGTTTGAATACTTCAAAAATGACCTTGCCTTGTTGTTGAGATGTCGTAAACATGTCAAAAATTTGTACCCAGCATGTCCAAATGAAAAAAAAATGTAAAACAAAGAAGACAACATGCCACCTAACACATCGGACTCATGTCCAGTGCCTGTCAAACACCGACACACATGCTCAAGGGGTATGTGTGTGTAGGGCCGTAAATGGATCGGATATGGATCAGATCTGCTTATATCCGATCCGATAAGAAAATTTATTCGATTCGATCCGATCCGATCCGATCCGATAATCCAACGGATATTTAATTGCTAAATCCATATCTGATTTGCAATGTTATCTAATTGCTAAATCCTATGTGTGTGTGCTTCAGAGATGGAAAACTTAATGACCTATACAAAATTGAAAGTCTCACCCTAGATTCCTATCTTTTATTCCCTAATTAAATAAAAGACCTAAAAATAGAAATTAAAAAACTTTAAACTGTTCCAATCCCAAAAGTTTTTTTCTCTGTCAGACTGCTTCTAATACAGACAAATAAGTGTGTGCTTAAATATGTGCTGATCTATCCAAGCAAAAAGGAATATTGAAAAACTAGATATGTTGAATCAAATGAAAAGCATATATGTGCATGTAAATCTCATAAAAAAGGTTCTAGACTAAAAGATATAATGAAGAATTGAACCTGTGCCTTTATACGGAGTACGATTTTTGGATGGTCATTTGGCATCTGTAGGGGTCGCTTGCCATTTGAATTGACAGCCATTTTTGGATGTGGGGAAAGTATGTTTGTAAAATAGAGAGAGACAAACTGTTGTGTGGGTAACTTTGTGATGAAATCAACGGTGACGTCTAAAAAGTAAACAACAACTTAATGATAAGATCAATGAAATATATGAAAATGGGACCCATGAACTGGACCTATCATTTAATGAAACCTGGACTGGCACCACCGTTGCAGCTTAAAATTCTTGTAAATTCTTTTAACATTTGAACTACCCACATGTCAAAAATTATGTTGTAAGTAAATCAGTCAAACTTTGTCCACTGGCAGAGCCAGCACTCAGTGAGCCGGCGTGGCCGCCGTGCTGGCTCCGTAGAAATTTATAGTTTGGGCAAACCGCTCGTCGCTCGAGCTGCCAGCGAGCAGTTTGCCTGATTTTTTTTTTTTTTTTTTTGAAAAACAAGTGGTGCTTCTGACCATTCATTTCTGTTGCATCTCCTGGTAGAAGTTCTACATGCCAGCAGTCCTCATCTCAGTTGATTGGATTTTACATTTTTATCTTAATTCTCAATTTGACTTGCAAGATGCAGGTGCGTGGGAGGAAAAGGAAAATTTAGAACGTGATAACTAGGGAAATATATACAGCATTTAAAATGCCATTTATGTATTACTTGCTAATGTATTTTCTTTTGACAAACAGCACATCCCCTTTCCTGCAAAAGATGATGCACGCTAAACTCAACAACCCTGTCATTGAAGTTTTAGTTTGGCATAAATTAACAATAATATAACAAAAGAACAAGTAATACGAGATGCAGATTTATTTGAATGTGTAGAAATAGATATGTAGATGTGCCTTACCCCACGCCCTTCCTATTTCTCTCTCCAGGCTTCCTCCACCTGGACATTCTATTGCATTGCAATTCAATTTGCCCATTGCCTTGCTGTGTTGCACCCTTGAGCACTTACTCAATTCTTGCGATTTCAGTATCGGTAAAGGTGTAATAATTCTGCTAAAGTTAATGTAGCAAAGTGCGTCATTACTGGATTGATTGATGTGTATTTCTAAATGCCAGTTTCACCTAATGACCACCCATAGATGTATGCCTAACATATTTTGTATTTTGTTTGTGGAAGTACTTATGTCCTATTAGTGTGATAAATGTTTTCATGTAAGTATTGTGTTGGCTTTATGGACAATCCTTGGAAAAATTTCTTCCGGACTTTACATTTTAGTGCATTTATATATATTAATTGAATTTTTTAAATATTATTTAATTAAATATTAATAAACGATCTCATTATTGATGTCGTCGAAGGTCAACAGTCAATGGACAACGGCCGTTCTATCTCACCAACATTCCTGGATCTGTCACTGGCTTTGTCCATCTCTGCTGTTGTGAAACAAAAAATGAAGTATTTGAGAAAAAAAAATTTAAACTAACATACAAAATATTAAATACCAAAAACAATCCACCAATCTACTATGAATATACTGCACAGGGAAAATTTATTAATTTATCCTCTAAAACATAGAAGATGTGTTGATTCACAGTATTTCTAAAGGCCAAACTAGCTTTCCTGCCTCTCCAACCTACTCCAGTGTGAATGCCAAGTAGCCACCTCCAGATTGATGCATAAACGCGTCGATGCAATCTCATCTTTCATTCCAATCTATGTGATCAAATCGGTTAAACATGATTATATATGTCATTCCATAATCAGAAATTCACTTTACATGCTAGAATATTCAAGGAAATATAATTTGTAGTATTAGGCATAAAGTACTTTTCTTTGGGATACAAAATGAAAATTTTCAAAAAATGTGGGGTTTCTTAACAGAATAAATTTCATAATGGTAACTATTTGACCATTTTTCTCAAACATATTATATTAAAGAAACTCATCACAAGAGTTACAAAGACAAATAACCTCAAAATATAGTCTGTGTTAAAGAAGCCTGTAGAGGATTTATGAACTATGATGAAAGAAAACAAAGATGATCAAGAAAGGAAATTTACCTCGATCGTAGGTTTCATCTCCATACTGTCATACCAAGAGCAAAATGATGTAAAGAGAAAATGTTTAGGATCTCGGGACCATGTACATAAGCCAAATGGGCGTACATACTTTTTGGTGCATATTGACAATTAATGTAAACAAAATACCAAAAAGAAATTGCGCACGAAACTTTGTATTTCGTAAAAGGAGCTGATTTAACCTACATATTCGCCAAATTTATACTAAAAGTGATTCCAGTGAACAGTACTTAACTACGTTGCTGTTAGCGTAGCATAGTATAGATACTCATATAATGGTTAAGTAAATATTCAACTAAATCCCAGATTTCCCCTAATCAAAACACAGTGCTGCCGCCATCTCCTCCACAAATTTCTCAGCATCATCTCTCCAAAAGTTCTCAATTGGATCCCACTAGCGGTGTCAAACCGGCAGGCTTGATATGGCCCACCCGGGACCAATCTGGTAAAATTACCTGTGAACCAGGCTGCGATCCAAATGGGCGAGTTCACGGGCCTGTAGATGAAAACTCCTATCTGAGCCAGTTAAAAAGACCACGCCCGATGATTAACCATTGGGCCATTAATATTTTAAAATTTGTGCTTCTAAAGAAGGTAGATACGCGCCTTCTCTGAAGAAGTTGTGACAGCCTTCAGACTATCACAACCTTCTTACGCTAACTATAGTCTTCCCTTTCTTTAAAGGCTGATGGGATTTGCTTATGCAATTCTACTGCTGAATTTAAAATTGTTGACATTTTGGCGACGTTCCTTTTTTAGTGTATAAATATTTTTTTTATTTACAAAATTGTTAACAATCAACCTTTATTTTTCTAGTTATAAATATTTAGTAACTTATTAATTACTAGATATTACTGTGTTATGGAATCCCATGATTTTTTTGCTGATAATATAATTTACATTATAGTTACTCTATAATTATGATGATATTCCAGATTGGATCACGTAGCCAACAAAAATAAATAAATTCATGTGCGGAAAATTTTTAGAGTTGATTCATAAAGATCAAAAGTAACGTGCAAAATATGTTCAATGGAATATATATATATATATATATATATGGGGTTGCGATCAAGGCATCGGCAAGTTCCAGCAACACAAAAAATCTTTATCTTAAGGAAGAGAGAAATTTAGATGCTACATAAAGTCAAATTACTTCTTTTAACTCTCTTTGTTGATCAATTACTTTTTTCTTAATTTCTTATTTGAGAAGAGAATGAGAATTGAAATGTCCAGATATTTGGCCGATAAGTGAGATGCCCTTCATTTTTGTAGAAGATAAATACTTTGAGAAGTTTATACAAAAGTATGTTGAGCCCTCTTAATGAAACCAAAGTTGATATACTGTTCTTTCCAATATTACGAAATTATTCCATACGACGCCACAAAATTTAGAATTGGAATTTAATAGTTTAAATGGGATTATTTATTGTACGTCTGATTGTTGGTTGGTACGTAACCATAACTGTTACTCGTTCATAATTGGTTATTACATAAGAAAATTATTGCTTTCCCTTACTTAATATCCACATAATGGTGCAAATTTGTATGAGAATTTATTGCAAGTTTTTAATGAATTTGATGTTTACATAAATTATTTACTATTACCTTTGATAATGCTAAAGATGATACTGCATGCATTGACATTTTAATTCGAACTCTTCAACCCCGAGTTGATGTAAAATTATTCCATAATTAATTTAATCCATGTTTGGCTCCAATTAAAATTTTAATACAGTTTTCTCTCTCATTTCTTCAACCATACATTCTCCAATAAAATAATATTATACGTAAATCAAAAAAAAAATTTCTTTCTTTTTAACCACACATTCTTCCAAATATTACTATTCAAAAATACATTATTTCCAAAAATTTCAGTATAACGGGGGCCAGACAAGAGATTAGTTGTGCAAGATGATTTTAAATTGATAACATTACAAATATTCAGAATAAGAGAAATTGTTAACTTACTTTTTCAAGTTCTCGACAACAAGAATTTGGATTGGGAAAAAGATTTCTTGATGACATTTCAAATAGATGGAATTCAACATTTTTTATGCTAAAGTTGTGTGTTGACTATGCAAATGCTATTAATGTTTACTCTAATTCGAAGCAAACCCAATTTCATGTTGAAGATTCAAATTGGAAAACTACATTTAGCCAACTATTATTTGGGAAAAACAATATTTTGAATTGTGACTTTTAGGAGAATGTATGAATAAAAGGTAGGAATAAGTTTTGGGTTTACATGTATAATGTTTTATTGACTGAATGTGTGGTTAAAAATGGGTATATAAAAAAAGAGTTTTCAAATAATGGTTGTCAAACAGAGGCTTAAGGTTATGAAATTTTAAAACTTTTATGTAATGCAACAAAATTTCTTTTAGGTGTTCACTTCCCAGTCAGTTATTTTGTACTTTTACCATTAGTAACATTGCCAATCAATTTTTGAGTTGAAGGTAAGATCAATTTTTTTCTAATATTGTCCATGGGATGGAAGAAAAGTTTCAAAAATATTACAAAATTTGCCACTAATTTTCTCGGTGGTGGCTATGATGGATCCTCACGATAATTTTTTTGGAGTTCAATGTGCTACAAAATAATTTTCTGGAAATTTAAGTTTTAGTATAAATATTATAAATAAATAATATGAATGTTTTATTAATGAATTGTATAATTTCTATTTAAGTAAATAAAAATGGTGAATGCCTATGTTCCTTTAGTAGCTCTACTGCAACTTCTAAAATTAATGCTTCTTTTTGTTTTGAGATAGCTAAGAAACGTCATGGTGCATATAATTTTAACATTTACATGAACATTAGACTTGTAAAATTAGAAAAATATTATCAATCATTACAGTTTGTATACAGATGATGAAGTATTAAATTTAGATATCTTAAAATGACCGAAATCAAATGAAAGATCGTATCCAATAATATAAAAAGAGTATTGTGTGGGTGATTTTGTGATGAAACCAATGATGATATGATGTCTAAAACACCATTTTTTTAATGCCAATGTGTTCGTGGAAGGGCTCAAGAGGTGCACCAACACATCCCAACTAAGTTGGCACCTCCATAGCACCCTCACCAATTACTCTCCCCCCTAGTAATATCAATGAGAAAAAACATATCGGTTGAATAGTTCGAAAGAAAATCATCTCGGACATGCTAGGGAAAAAAAGAACAAGATCTACCTAAAACCAATATTTAAAATGACCCAAAGCATCTTCAGACACGAAAATAGCACGAAAATCAAGTGATGCATTCCACCAGTTCAATCTCTGCTCCTATACATCAAACCCATCGAAAGCATTTACAACTCTCTTACGTTCATGATAGACGTGTGAAACCCATACATGCATGCAAGATAACCGATATAAACATGTAGCCCATATCTCCACTTCTATGGCACACCCCCAAACCATGTTGTCAAGAGATGCACCACAAAGGTTGAGTCACTCTATATCCATAACTGATGCCAATCTTTTCCCATGCTATCCAAACTGCATTTATCACAGCGAGGAGTTCAGCTTCGAAAGCCAACAAAATTCCAAGAGGGGTTGCAAAGCAACTGATTACGCCCAAAGAATAACGCAGTATTTGTAACACAGCTTTGAGGTGTCGATTCCACAGGGAGATGAAAAATTCCTCAAAGGATCAAAAGTGAATGTTCTATTGGAATGTGTAATACAATTTATTGCTTTAGTAAAGTTTAAATCAAAGTCTAAAATAATGAAATTAAAATCAATGTTTAGAACAGTGAAGCGCCAGAATGCTCTCAATTGCATTGGGTCATTCAACATCAATTATTCATTCTTTTTAATCAATTAGGGGTTTTCATCCCAACTCTCTAATCAGAAGATATATCATTAGAAATCAATTTATTTCAATTGTAATCCTAGAATCTAGATTACCTATAACACATTCCCACGTTTTTCATTGGAATAAGATTAAGAAAAATTATATACAGCAAGCATAAGGCAGTAATTAATCAAACCAATAATATAAATTTGAGATTAAAATTCAACAAATACTTCAATTATTCAATAAAAAGAGCGTGGCTAGATCTATGAAGAATTTAATAAAAGTTAAATCAATCTCAAACAAATTCATGTAGGAAAAGTCGAAATCCTAGAATTATTCAATAAGGGAAGATCAAATTACATGAAGAGGAGGTAAAATCTCCAAATCCAATGAGTTCCTTCCTAGTTTCACCAAGAATTTTAGTTCTCAATGGAAATCTTGAGCAAAAATCGGAGAAAAATATGTATGGAGGCGTCCTCCTTCGTTCTCGTGTTTTCTAAGGTTGAAATATCATGAAAGAAGTTGGTTTCCATAAGAATTTGACGTAAATTAGGAAACTTCTATGCGACCGCATAGTCTAGGTGTTGTGGTCGCATAGAAGTCTTGAACTAGTTGCTGGATTCCTCTGAAGTGGCACATGCGACCGCATAGGGGATTAGGCTATGCTACCCCAATTATTGTGTTTTGGTTCTCGAACTCCGTTTCTCGTTTTGTGACTTCTTTCTCCACTTCTTTTTCTTCCCATGCTTTATTCCTTAGCCCAATTTGACATCGTCATCTTCACATCTTTGTTTTGCCTTTCGAGTCATCTTTAAGATATTCGCGATTTGGTCTCTAACTTTCATTTCTTTCAATTTGGTCATTTTCCCACTTGTTTCTCCTTATTTCTGCTACGTTCATCACATTGTCTAACAAAATGTAAATTACATAGAATTAAGTTATATTCCAACATATTAATCAACAATTTTCCATGTTTTGACAGTAAACTAAGTGTGAAAAAATGCACTTATCAAACTCCCTCTAACTTGAACTATTGTTTGTCCTCAAACAAAATTATAATTTAACTCTACATAAAACATGGTTTGTCAACCTACTATGTCTTAGGATTGGAATTTAGTAATAAAACAAATGAACAATTACAACAGTGCAAAAATTAAATCTCCACCTGTTACATGCATAAACTAACTTGTGTGTGTGAAAACTCATGTCAACATATTAAGATCATGATTGGCTCAGCACCTAACCCATAGTAGTCAAATATATCCTTACTTCGCTCAAGAGATACACACCCCCCAAACTTATGTTTTTCACTCAATTTTCTCAAGGTGCATCCTAAGTTGAACTTATTCAATTCTATTCCTTACCCTCTCTTAACTTGGATAGATCTCACTATTACAAGTTCACACTTCAACAAGTAGAGATTTTCCTATGTTTTTTATTGTTTCAACCCTTAAGACGAAACTAAATTACTTGCTTCTCATCAAAGGTGTAGTTTTATCAACCAAATGCCTGAGGTTCAATGCATTTGTGTATTTTTCGTTTCATTATTCATGTTTTCTCATTTTTTTTTTTTCAAACATCTTCTCATTTGCTTTCTATATAACCTATGTAGAGAGTTTTAGGGCGATGACTCCCAAGTCAGATGACCATAGAGCACCAAGTTTTAAACCACCCTTACAAATTTAATCACCTGAGTTATATTAGCTCGAACAGATGTTTTTATTCATTCAGAGATTAATGCAATGCCCATTTTCTTTTAAACATTCAGTTTCTAAAACTAACCTCTAATTTAAAACATTCATCTCGTCTTCATCTCATTGGTTTAGACAATCCACACAAGATAATTTTCATGCACGGAATCCCTACTCATCTCAATGTTCCCTATGTGACTCAATCATCTCCAAACTACCTTATAGTTGGATTATGGATCAATACTATAGAGGTTATTCGGTTTTACTTACTATGTTCAACTATTTTCTAAATAATGAACCACGTCACTAACTCAATATGCCAAACATGAGTAACGTGCATAGAAAATGTCAAGTTTAATATAAACAGGTTTTGACTAATCTAATACTACACTATTTTCATTATTTACAGTTGAAACGTATTCCAATAGTCACGTCATAGCCGGCATAGTTATCAAACCCACACAAGAACACAAAACTAAAGCTATAATCTAATGCCAAAAAACAAATAATAATAAAAAATAAATGAATAAAAAACTGCAATTTTTTTTAAAAAATTCCATGATGACTTATGCAATTCTTAACAAACTATGCAATTCCCCCCTCCCCCAACCAAATCGGACATTATCATCAATGTCTAAACATGCCTATCAAAGGGAAAATGAAGAGTACCACATAAATATTGGAGTAAATCAACATAGGGTTTGAACGATGGTTAACCTGAAAAGTACTCAATTGAAAAAAATGAAGCAAGAAACAAAAAAGAAACCTAAAAAAACACTAATATACGAAAAAGAAAAGTGAAAAGCATACCCGAGGAATGTCAAATACGGTAAACAGGGTCTACAAGAGGAATTTCTTCCACTTTAGGCACCTGTTGTCCATAAACGATCTTAAGACGCTGCCATTCACTTTAAATACCCTACCATCATTAGGATCCTCAATTTCAATGGCCTCATTTTCGAAAACTTGTTTCACCACAAAAGGGCTAGTCCACCTAGATCGAAGTCTTTGTGTGTTCTTGTGAAGTCTAGAATCATACAGGCATACAAAAGGGCTAGTTCACCGATTGCTCCAAGATTTGTTTAATTTTCCTATTAGCCAATTCTACATGTCCACTAGTTTGGGAGTGATAAGCAGTAGAAATTTTATAAATAACCCTATACTTTTTCATGAGTGCTTCGAATGAATGGTTGCAAAAGTGCGTGTCACTATCACTGATAATAACACATGGTGTGCCAAACCGAGGCAAAATATTTTCTTTCAAAAATTTAACAACCGTTTTATTTTCATTAACCCAACAAGCTGATGCGTCTACCCATTTAGACACGTAATCAACTGCCACAATAATGTACAAATAACCAAAAGAGTGTAGAAAATGTCTCATAAAATCAATTCCCCAACGGTCAACTATTTCAATTGCCAAAATGGGATTTAGGGGCATCATGTTACGCTGGGACAAAGCACCTAAATTTTGGCATCTTTCACAAGATCTACAGTAATCATCAGTGTCCTTAAATAAAGTAGGCTAGTAGAAACCACCTTGTAAAATTTTTGCAGCAGTTTTTTTTTATAGAAAAGTGGCATCCACATGCTTGAGTATGACAAAAATTTAGCATACTAGGTATCTCCTCATCAGGAACACAACATCTTAAAATTTGGTCTGGGCAATATTTAAATAAACATGGATCATCCCAATAAAAATTATGTACCTCAACCAAGAACTTCATCTTGTACTGTGCGCTCCACTATTTAGCAGTGTTCTAAAATGCGAAAAAACGCGTCGTGTACGCGCGCCTAGGCGCGAAGCGTTTCGGAAACGCATCGCATTGGAGACATGCGTGTAATAACGCGGTCAATTTTTTTCGTTGACCGTCTAGGAACGCCTTAGCAGGCCCAAAACGTCAAGTAACTTTAAAAAATAAACCTTTCAACAACTCTACTAATGGGCTCGTCCAACGACAAGCCCAATTCATGGGCTGAGACGTTGAGTGGTGCACTTTTTATAAAGGATTATTCTCCCACTGATTAAGTCTACATCCGATGTGGGATAGATTTTTTAACCTATAACTGCGTCCCTCCTTTGCTTTCAAAGGTAAGGTTTTCTCTCAAGTTTTCCTCTAAAGATCCAGTTCTCTCCTCTTGGTTTTCTGTCTGTAGAGGTGGTGGGGAGTAGGGGAAGGGTTGGAACAGCAATATGGGCCATTGTCAAGGGCTTTGGGAAGGAATCTAAAGCTTCTTTCTCAACGGTGGGAACAGAAACGGACCCAGCAGGCTCCGCCGGACCGCCAGGGTGAATCGAGCTTGATCGTTAGTGGTGGTGATGAGGTGAATGTCAACATTCGCTGCTCAAATGGCTCTAAATTCTCTATGCGGACGAGGCTTGAGTCAACGGTGCAGGAATTCAAGGCTGTGCTGGCTCAGAGTTGTGATGTGCCGGCTGAACAACAATGTTTGATATACAAAGGTCTGATCTTATACTGTTTACCAGTTAATTGGGCGATTTTGATAGTGGGTTTTCATGTAAACATTATTTTGATTATCTGGGTTTTGCTTATAGTTGTGTTTAATCAGTGGAATTGGAGCTGGTGTATTCAATTATCCGTTTACTGGAGTCCATTGGGGTATAGGAAATTGGGATTTGCATTATACTGGAAATTGATTATTGGATTCTGTTCAATATTTGGTATTTTCGCGGTATGGGTTGAATTTGGATGAATTGTATGGGTTGAATTTTTTGTTACTTTGCAACGCAATTAATAATATTCTAAAGACAATTTTTGTTGAGTACATTGTGGATTTGGGATGGAGTTCATGAAGTATTATTGAAATCTATAGGTTGTTAATGCTATGGTTGAAATGGCAAAATTTGATTAATTTGGATGCTGATGAAATGGGGTTGATAGGAGAGGGTCAAGTGGGGTTGAGGATGATGGGCTCGAGATCGCGAAGCTTGGGATTTTGCAAGAGATCATCAGAACAAGATAGCCTTGCTATTGTTAGTTTTGATGAGAACTTGGGGCCGAATGGTATTTCACGAGTAGTTGAGGATGATATGGGTTGTGATGATAGCTTCCATGACCAGCATATGAATGGAAATGGTTCAGAAAGAAGATGTATCTGATTTGGTTGTGAGGCAGATAGGTGTTGGACGAATAGCTGCTAGAATGAGCGAGGATGAGGTTTCTAATGAAATTCGGAAAATATGGTGTGAATGGATGGTGAGTAAAGATTCTGCCAATGAGGATCCTGACTTGTTTAATATGAAGTATATCCATCTTTTTCTACAGCTACGTGTTTAATATCTTTTGCAATATCAACTGGTCTGTTTTGTGGCCTTGGTATTTGTTAGTTTGATTCCTTCCCTTTAATATACCCAGTCAGTGCTCACAATTCTGTAAACTGGTGCATATATTTTGGCAGGCTGTACTTTTAAGTTTGATGAGCATTGCATTAACCATTCATCTTTTTTTGTCCCTTGGAATTTCTGCATTTTGAGTCGTTATGCTGGCCTTTAGGTTTTGAAATTTGGTGACATCATATGTTTGTTTTTATCTCAGTTCTTGGATTAAAAAAAAATCTATTTTTTTATAAAAAAATCTATTTATTGTCTTAAAAATAATTAAAATAATATTAAAAATACGAAACGCATTATGACGCTTATTCTTCGCATTGACACGCCTAAACTTGTGATTCTTGATTCTCGACGTCGACGCATCGCAACACATTACGCATTTTAGAACATTGCTATTTAGGAATCTCACCTACAACCAAATAGTTCACAATGTGAGCAAACCATGGTAGAGAAGAGACAAAACAAATTTTCATATGGATATTCATCTCTGATTGGTAATATGATTGTGTTGTCCTCGAAAGTTAGCCTTGATAGATGGTCGGCCACCACATTCTCCACTCCTTATTTCTTTAATAGTGATGTCAAATTCCTGCAAAAGTTAGATCCGTCATGTTAATTGCGCCTTAGCATCCTTCTTTGCAAGAAGGTACTTAAGGGGTGCATGATATGTGAAGATTGTCTAAACTTATCAAGCGCAAAGACTACAACTAGAAACCCTTTTTAGTAGTGGAATAGTTCATTGGAGCACTGTTAAGAGTTCTACTAGCATAGTAAATCACAAAAGGCTTTCCTTCTCTGCATTGCCCAAGAACCGCACCTACCGTGTAATCACTACCATCACACATGATTTCAAACGGTAGTGTCCAATTAGGTGGTTGCATGATGAGTGCTGAAGTGAGTTTGTCAATCAGTGTTTTAAATGCATCTTGAGATTCGGGAGTCCATTCAAAAGTGGTATCTTTATTTCAAAGGTTACACAATGGTCTAGACATAGATGAAAAGTGTTGTATAAACCTTCTATAGAAACCTGCATGGCCTAAAAATGATCTAACATCCTTTATTGTCTCAGTTACAAGAAATTTAGATATTAGTTCAATTTTAGACTTGTCAACCTCTATCCGCCTATAAAAAATCACATACCGTAAGACAATTCCCGAAGGTACCAGGACATGACATTTTTCCCAATTTAAAACTAACCCTTTTTCCTCACATCGTGTCAAAACTCTCTTCAAATTTAACGGGCATGCATCAAAAGAAGTTCCAAACTCAGTCAATTCATCCATGAACACTTCCATGCAATTCTCTACATGTCACTAAATATACTAGCCATGCATCTTTGGAATGTGGCATGAGCATTACAAAGTCCAAATGACATCCTATGAAATGCATAAGTGCTAAAGGGGCAAGTAAATGTTGTCTTTTCCTGGTCCTCTAATGCAATTTCAATTTGATAGTAACCAGAGTAGCCATGAAGAAAATAGTAAAAAGGATGGCCAGCCATACGCTCCAAAATTTGATTTAGAAAGGAAAGGGGAAAGTAATCATTATGGGTGGCAGCATTTAGTTTCCTATAATCTATGCAGATTCGCCAACCAGTCACTGTATTTTTTTTTTTTTGGACCATTTCACCTAATTCATTTTTCACTACTCCTAACTTTTTAGGAACTACCTGTGTAGGACTAACCCATTTACTATTTGCAATAGGGTAAATGATACACGCATCTAACAATTTAAGCACCTCATTTTTCACTACATTTTTCATTGTTAGGTTTATCCTACGTTGTGGGTCTCTCCTAGGTTTAATTCCTTCCTCTAGATGAATCCTATGTGAGCAAATTAAAGGGCTAATACCTTTTATTTTAGCTATGGTCTAGCCTAATGCAGATCGATGCTCATTTAGAATTTTCAAAAGTTGCTTACATTGCCATGCATTCAAGTCTGAAGAAATAATTACTAGAAAGATATTACATGGTCTAAGAAATTCATGTTTTAGTCTTGGTTTAAGACTCTCAATGCTTGATGGCTTATGTCCTCCAGTCCTTTCTGTTAACTCTTCAAACTTGGGCTGCCATGGGGATGCTCCATAATCCTGCAATTTTGTGAACATAGTACAAATGTTAGTATACTCCTCATCATCAAAACTAGCTGGGATTTCAGAATTTAAGAGAAAAGAGTTCAAAGGGTTGAAGTCGGTGTTTGCAGGTGTTTCGTCCTGAATGAGTGCGTCAATCATAAATGTTTGATGACACTCATCGTCCTCATGTGGCTCCTTTGTGATGTGAAAAATATTGACTTCTAAAGTTATGTTCCCAAAAGAAAGATTCATTAGACCACTCCTACAATTTATAAGAGCATTAGTTGTAGCGAAAAAGTCTACCAAGAATAATAGGAATTTTAGAATCAACATTTACATCAACATTTACATCAACCTTTACATCAAAAACCAAGAAGTCCATAGGATAGTAAAATTTGTCAATTTGAACCAATACATCCTCAACTACCCTCCTATGCCTAATGGTGGACCTATTAGCCAATTGTAAGACCACGGAAGTAGGTTTTATCTCACCTAAACCTAACAACAAGTAAATTGCAGAAGGCATGAGATTTACACTTGTCCTAAATTAAGAAGAGCTTGTACAAACTCATGGTTCCCAATGACACAAGGTACAATAGGACAACCAGTGTCCTTATACTTCGGTGGGATCCTTTGCTCATTCATCGCACTTACTTGCTCAATTAAGAAAGCAGTTTTCTTATGGTGCTTTCTCTTCACACTGTACAAGTTCTTAAGAACTTGAGCATATGTAGGAACCTGAGAAATCACATGCAAGAGAGGCAGATTGATTTTTACTTGCTTGAGATGTTCTAGGATTTCACTATGTTGACCGAAAGATTTCGGTGTAGGGTTAAGAGCTTGAGGGAAAGGCACTCTAATCGGATTTTCCACCACTTCCTCACTAGGGCTATTCTCACTAGACTCGTTTTAAATTCCCCTGGGCTTGGGAATTGGTTCTATGACTTTCCTTGATCTAGTGGTTATGGTTTTTACTTACTTAAGATTGTTTTCTTCCGATCCTGAGGTTTGTACCATATGTTGCCTTGTAGGATTTAATTGAAGCTCAGCTGGAAATTTCCAAAAATGAAGCATATGGCTTTTTGTATGTGCCTAAGGCGTTACAGTGTTGCTCATAAACCCCATTTAAGTCAGCAAAAGTACTATACTCTTGTGCTAGATGATCAGTTCCACCATACACAAAACAGGTTCCTAGAGACTCAACACGGGATACATTCTGTGTAGATTTTGAGTCCTTGGCACGTACGGTTTCTAGATAGTGAGGGCTTCTCCCTAAAATGATAGATACATACGCTAGTGAAATTTTCTGTGGTTCGTGACCTATTGGTACTCTTATTGACACTAGGTCCAGTCCAAGTATGAGTTTTTTTCGCTAGGTCATCTAGATATTCCATAGCCTCATCAGGATCTTTTTTTAAAGATTCACCGTTACACATCACATCTACGAATTGACGCTCCCTAGGTGTTAATCTCTCATAGAAAAAGCTCACGATACGCCAACTCTAATAACTGTGGTGGGGATAAAGGCTTGTAGTTCTTTATATCTTTACAAGCTTGGTGTAACGTTTCGCTATCCTTTTGAATAAACAACGAAATTTGTTTTTTTAAGGCACTAGTTTTATAGTGGGACAAGTATTTATTAAAGAATACTTTATTCATTTCAGCCCAAGTGCTAATCAACCGTGGTCTCAACGAATACAGCCAGCTTTTAGCTCGTTCTTTAAGAGAAAATGGAAAAAAATTTCGAGTGACTGCGTCTGTTGTACCATGTTGATTGTGGAAGGTAGCGACCACCTCTTCAAAATCCCTAATATGTACGTATAGATTTTCATTTTTGAGTCCATGAAAAGTGGGAAGAAGTTGAATAATTCACGGTTTAAGTTCCAAACGTGGTATATTAGGCAGAAACATGATGCGTGATGGTGGGAATGTGTGTGTGGGGTGAAGATAATCCTGTAAATTCCTATAAGGTGCATCGCCATATTCACTATTAGTCAGAGTGTTGTGATGTGTGGTGTTCGTGGCAACAGATGCAGTATCAAAGATAGGGTTAGAAAGTGATTCAAACACTGGAAAAGGTCATTCGGTAGTGCTTCCTTGCTCGCCTTGATCCATGCTCATAAAACACGAAAACTAAACTATATGAGAAGAAAAAACAATAACAAATAAGAAAATTAAATTAACTAAAAAGTTGTAAAGGAACGACATCATCCTTTTCAGTCGATCCCTAAGTATTTTGTACCGTCTCCTTGACAACGCACCAAAATTTGATTACGCCCAAAGAATAACGCGGTATTTGTAGCACAACTTTGGGGTGTCGATTCCATAGGGAGATGGAAAATTGCTCAATGGATCAAAAGGTGAATGTTCTCTTGGAATGTATAATAGAATTTATTGCTTTATTGAAGTTTAAATCAAAGTTTGAAATAACGAAATTAAAATCAATGTTTGGAATAGTAAAGCGCCGGAATTCGCTCAATTGTATTGGGTCATTCAACATCAATTATTCATTATTTTTACTCAATTAGGGGTTTTCATCTCAACTCTCTAATCGGAAGATATATCGTTGGAAATCAATTTAATTCAATTGTAATCCTAGAATCTAGATTTCCTATAACACATTCCCACATTTTTCATTGGAATAAGATTAAGAAACGACCATATAAGTTAGTAATTAATCACACCAATAATATAAATTTGAGATTAAAATTCAACAAATACTTCAATTATTCAATTGAAAGAGTGTGGCTAGATCTATGAAGAATTTAATAAAAGTTAAACCAATCTCAAACAAATTCATATAGGAAAAGTCTAAATCCTAGAATTATTCAACAAGGGAATATCAAATTACATGAATAGAAGGTGTGAAATCTCCAAATCCAATGAGTTCCTTCCTAGTTTTACCAAGAATTTTAGTTCTCCATGGAAATTTTGAGCAAAAACCAGAGAAAAATATGTATGGAGGCGTCCTCCTTCGTTCTGGTACGTTCTAGGGTTGAAATATTGTGAAAGAAGTTGGTTTCCATTAAAAATTGACGTAAATTAGGAAACTGAGATTCGCGTCACAAATTACTACTATGCAACCGCATAGTGATAGGTGATGCGGTCCTATAGGAGTCCTAAATTGGGTGTTGGATTTCTCTGAAGGGGCACATGCGACTGCATAGGGGATTAGGCTATGCAACCGCATAACTTATCCCACTTTCACAATTGTTGCGTTTTGGTCCTCGAACATCGTTCCTCGTTTTGTGACTTCTTTCACCACTTCTACTTCTTCCCATGCTTTATTCCTTAGCCTAATTTGACCTCGTCATCCCTATATCTTCGTTTTCCCTTCCGAGTTATCTTTTTGATATTTACAATTTGGTCCATGTACTTTCATTTCCTTCAATTTGGTTCTTTTTCCACTTGTTTCTCGTTATTTTCGCTACATTCATCACGTTGTCTTGTAAAATGTAAATTACATAAAATTAAACTATATTCCAATATATTAATCGACAAATTTTCATGTTTTGACTGTAAAATAAGTGGGTAAAAAGGCACTTATCAGCAATCCTTCACGAACTCCGAGCACGAGATAAACATGCCAGCACATCTAGCTTGACCCGAGCTTCTGTGAGCCGCTCAATCAGTATTAGCCTTCACCCAACCAGTTTCTGAAGCAGCTCAATGGGAGTCCCACAATCTACAGATGGCGAAGAATCAGCAGTTCATCATGAGACTTATATAGTTACCCTAGCCAGTTCATCGGCTTCCTTCCCTGTTATCTTAATGAAGAGCAAGTAACACCCAGTAGGTATTAAATTCTGCTAAAAATTGCCTGATTGTTGGCTGTCCAAATGCTCATGGAAAGTTGTTTTTACCATAGCCAGCAAAATACTAAGTAATTGAGTAATATAAGCACGACTCAAGCTTACTGATCAAACACTACCAACTGTGATGTATCAACTGGACGTCCGAAGATGTCTGCCAAAAACTACCACGCTCCTTTTGCAAATTCACAATGAAGAAATAAATGCTTGGAATTTTCTATAGCCTTTTGACAAAGCTGGCATCAAGAGGCTAAATACACTCGAGTAAGCACAACCTATCTTCCATTCCAACCTGTCGATGGAGAATTCTCCACAACGGGATTTGGTGAGAAGGTGGAATGAACATTGTCCAGATCCACTTACCCCCATTGAATTGGGCGGTCCTGAGGGTCAAAGTGCTTATAAGCCTCTTCGCGTGAAACCCCATCCAGATGGGGGCCAAGTCCAAATTAATTAATTATTCCGGCAACCCAAGAAATTGGATAATGCTACCAATTAAGCTTCAAATTTCCAGAAATTTCTTCAAATAATCTATATATCACCTTCCCCTATTGTCCTGCTATACATTCTTAGAAGCAAGGTGAAGTCCCACTCTTTACTATGGTGAAGTCCCCTAAAAAATTTTGTCCAGGCTAAAGGGACTTTACTAAAAAAGAGTTTATGATAACAAGAAAAGGGATATTGATAGAATCTTATTTGTTTGCTTCTATCCATCATAAAGTGTCCTTAATATTATCATCAACTTATGCCAGATGATAACAACGTGGTCTTATTTTAATTTCTGATGATATGTACAGCACTTCAGGTCCCTTCTGAAAAAAGAAAAATATTTGGCTAAATTTTATGAAGATCTTTTAAGGACGTCTTTGACTAAATTTCTTCATCTATCGTACGAAGTCTTGTCCAATTCAATGTCACAGACATGCAATGAATATCTTTTCCAGAGTAATAGCATTTGTATTTCTTCAACTCTAAGTGATTCATCAATGCATTAACAGCCTTTTTCTGGGGTAGAATTCCTCTCTCATTTATATTCAACTCTGTTTGTCCCCCAAGAATTTCCTAAGCTCGCTACAAAGGGCAATGGGGGCGGACTCAAGATTATGGTTCAGTGAGGGCAAGACAAAAAATGAGCTAAAATAAATTATGAAAGAAACCAATGAAATCTGAAAATTTAAATTTAAAAAAGCCCAGTTGAAGGTATTTTGAAAATTCAGTGGGGGGCGACTACACCCACTGGGCCCTTAATGGGTCCGCCCCTGCAGGGCACACTTAGCCCCTGTTTGGCCCCCATTATATTACATTCCATTACATTAATTTTTTCTCTCTCTTCATCTCAACCATACATTCATCAAATAAAATAATAATACACACAAATCAAAAACTTTTCAACCACACATCTCCCATCAATCACTATTCTAAAAATTATTTACCCCCCAAAAATTTAATTTAATGGGGGGCAAACAGGGGCTTAATAGGATGTGGTTCTATTTCGAATGGGCATATCCGTGAGACTTAACAGCTTATGGAGTGATGTTGCATTAAGTTAGTGATTCTTCGAAGTTTAATATTAACTATGTTTATGCATATGGAATACCCACAAAATTTGAATAATACTGTGTATCATTACTTGTTTTTAGTACCGGTCGTTAAAAATACATGGATCAATAATTTTCCCTATTTTAACCATACATTCTTAAAAAAAAAAAAATCAACTTTTTACAAAATTCGTTCTCAAAAAATAAAATTAAACAAACACTAAATGTTATGATCAATTAGGAAAATGGCCCAAGAACTGGACATATCATTTAATAAAACGTGGACCCGCAACAGTGGTGTGGCAAAGAATTCCTTTAAATTCTTCTAACCACTAGACCACTCATATGTCCAAAACTATGTTGTAAATAAATTTGCGAGACTTCGTTCACATGTACTACTGTGAAACAAAAAAGAAAGGAATATTTGAGAAAAATAAAAGTTCCACTCTAACTTAAAAAATATTAATTATAGAAAATCACTCCACCAATCTAGTACGAACACAGTGCGCAGGGAAAATTTATTTATTTATCCTCAAACACAGAAATTGTGTTGATTCAAAGTATTTTCAAATGCTACTAGCTTTCCTGCCTGTCAATCCTACCCCAGTTTGATCGCCAAGTAGCCACCTCCATACCCATGCGTAAATGCGCCAATGCAGTCTTCATCTTCCATTCCAATCTTTATGATCAAATCAGTTTAACATGATTAGATATGCCATTCCATAATCACAATTTTACTTTGTAAGAATATTGAAGGAAATATAATTGGTATATTTCTAGCGCAAGCAAAAGGCATATATTACGTTTCTTTGGGATACAAAATGAAAAATTTCAAAAAAAGTCGGGTTTCTCGACAGAATAAATTTCATAATGGTAAGTTTGTAACTAGTATAAAACTTTTTCTCATAATATTATTTTAAAAAAACGATCACAAGAGTTAATGGAGATAAATAACCACAAAATATAGTCTGTGATTAAGAAAGCCATAGAGATAAATGATTTGAAGATGATGGGCAAAAAAAAAAAAAAAAGATGGTGATGAAAGGGAATTTACCTCTTCTGGGGATTTCTTAATATCAAGTCTTTTCCCGTCGTACACGAACCTCATAACTTCGTACTCCAAATTCTTTTCTTTGCAGTAGGCCATCAATAAACTTTGTATTTTACGGTCACGTCTAACTCTATAGTAGACTTCATCTCCATCCTACCATTAAAGCAAAATGATGAAAAGATAAATTGGCTAGGGTCTAGGGACCATCTACACAAACATATTGGGCACACATACTTATTGGTGCATATTCACAATTAATATAAACAGGATACTAAAAAGTGTTTTGCACAAAACTTCGTACTTTATAAAGGAGCCAGTAAAATTATATGATTTAAGCTACATATTTATCATTATTTTATTAAAAGTGATTCCGTTAGAGTAATATTTAAATATGTTTCTTTTGAAGCAGCATAATATAGATGCTAACATCATTGTTAAATAATTTTTTAAGAAAATCCCATATTTTCTGCTATGAACTTTTTACAAGACCTCCTAGACAAACTCTAGAAATTACTTCCGTTAGCCAAAAATCTTTGAACAACGTTGAGTTGAGAAAGCACTTCAACTCTGTTTTTCAGTAGTTCAAAGTTTTAGCCTAAAACTCAAAAACATGAGTTATCCATTTGAAACTTTTATATCTAGATGCTCATGAACCATTATACCCTCAAATTGCATGCATATTATGAAAATATAATTTGTCACAGTAAACCCCATCAGAGAAGCTCGTGAATTTATTCTGAAATCGACCATTGGACTATTCTAATACTCATTCAGTCAGGGGTCTCTAACAACCCACTCTCACAACAATTCCAAGCTACTTATGAAGCACCTAGATGGAAATATTCAAGAACGTAGAGTGAGTCTAGAAATGCATTGATTTTAAAGATACTCATGAATTTAGGAAATGAAAACGGGATGATTCATGAAGAATGCCTAGAATTGATTCTTGATCAACAAATCATCCATTCTAACAAAGAATAATTTGGATTAAAAATTGCACAAAAAACTTACAGCTTTTATATAATTTTTATCAACAAATCCAACCGACCAAGATAATGTTTGCGGCTATTCAATAGGAAACTATGAAGCACCGACACGGACATGCATGTCATGTCCCAAATGACATGTACACATTCGAAAAAAGTGGGACACGACAAGCCGAGGACGAGTTAAACAACATGATATTAAACTGTTTTGTTGTTAGCTTTATTTTATTTTTATAGAAAATAGCGAAGAGACTTTTAGAAGGAAGAACAATGAAATGTGGTCCTTCATTGTAATAAAGGATGAGGGTAAAATGGTGAATTGGTCAAGGAAAATATGGGCCTAGTGTGGAGAGAGAATCAGAATACATCTGCATTTTTGCAGCCTCTTTAGGGTTTCATTTTCACACCTGTTGACTTTCCAGATCAACATAAAGTACCGCATCCATATCCTCCACAAATTTCTCAGCACTATCTCTTCAAAAGTTCTCCAACTGGATCCCGCGCTCCGGCTGACACTGTATCAAGAATGAAATTTTGTTTTACCCAAGTTTTTGTCTCTTTTTACTGGTTTGAATACTTCAAAAATATCATTGCCTTGTTGCTGAGATGTTCTAAACGTGTCCAAACAATGTCGGTGTTGGTGTCGTCTCCGGGCTAGAAAATATGCACAAAAAAAAAAAAAAAAAGACAGGAGGCAACTTGTTGCACGGGACTCTTTTCCCGAGCATGTCACACACCGATGCGCTGGATCCATGGGCATGTCTGTGCTTCAGAGATTCATAGGCTAACGACTACACAAAATTGAAAATGCACCTAGATTCCTAGACTCCAAAGAATATTTAAATTCAGCCCTAATGTAATAAAACATCATTTATTCCCTAATTAAATAAAATGGCCTAAAAATAGAAATGTAAAAACTTTAAATGTTCCAATCCCCAAATCTTATTTGCTGTCGGACTGCATATAATACAGATAAACAAGTGCTTGTTTAAATATTTGCCGATTTATAGGTTCATAAAAAAAATGAAATAAAAACTAGACATGAAATCAAATGAAGAGCATTTATTTGTGTACATCAAACAAAAAGGAGTTATAGAAGAAAATATATAATATAGAATTAAACCTGTGCTCTAATACAAAGTTTGATTTTTGGATGTTCAATTGGCGTCTCTCGAGGTCGCTTGCCATTTGCATTGACAGCCATTTTTGGATCTGATAAATGTGTTTGTTTGTGAGAGAGAGAGAAAAAGAGTGTAGAAACGATGATTAAATGTGATAAACTAATGGTGATATGATGTCGAAAAAGGAAAACAACAACTAAATGACATGTTTAATTAAATATAGGAAAATGGGACCCATGAACTGGACCTATCAATAAATGAAAGCAGGACGTGCACGAGTGATTCAGGATGACATTCCTCTCATTTATTTTCACTTAGACTATCCATATGTCCAAAATTATGTTGTAAATAAATCAGCCAAACTTTGTCGATGTGTACTGTTGTGAAACAAAAAAAGGAGTATTTGAGAAAAAAAAAATTCTAATCTGACATACAAAATATTAAATATCGAAATTGTGCAGGGAAAATTTTTGTATTTATCCTCTAAAACACAGAAGATATGTTGAGTCAAAGTGTTTCCAAATGCTACTAGCTTTCCTGCCTCTCAAACCTACTCGAGTGTGGATGCCAAATAGTACTTTTCTTTGGGATACGAAAATTTCGAACAATACCTGGTTTCTTGACAGAATAAATTTCATAACGATAGCTAGTTGCCAATTTTTCTCAAATATTGTATTAAAGAAACCCATTGAAAGAGTTGAAGACAAATAAGCTCGAAATATAGTCGTGTTTTAGAGACTATAGAGGAGCTATAAACGAGTACTAGATGATGGAAAACAAGACAGTCATGTAAGGAAATTTACCTTGCTTGGGTTCTCTTAACAGCAAGGTTTATTCCAAAATATAGTCGTTTTAAAGAAACCTATAGAGGAGCTATGAACTAGAACTAGATGATGGAAAACAAGATGGTCATGTAAGGGAAATTATCTTGCTTGGGTTCTCTTAACCGCATTTTTTTTCCCATCGTACATGAATCTCATAACTCCGTACTAAATTTTTTTATTGGTTTGACTAAAAAAACAACCCTAATTGAATAAAACATCTTTTCTTCCCTAATTAAATAAAATGAACTAAATATAGAAAATAAAAAGCATAAGCCTGTTCCGATTCCCAAGTATTCTTCACTGTCGGATATAATACAGACAAACAAGTTTGTTTAATTATGTGCAGATTTATTCATACAAAATAACAAAAGAAAGTTGATATATTGAATCAAATGAAGAGCATTAATCTATGTATAAATCTCAAACGAAAAAAAGAGTTGTAGAAGTAAAAGATATAATGAAGAAATGATCTTGTGCCTTCATACAAAGTACAATTTTTGGATGGTCAATTAGGGGTCGCTTGCCATTTGAATCCAAAGCCATTTTTTGATGTGTGGTGTGTGTTTGTGAGATCAAGAGAAAAAGAGTATTGTGTGGGTGATTTTGTGATGAAACCAATGGTGGTACGATATCTGAAAAACATGATATCAAGTAAATATGATTGTGGACGGGATCAAAATGTGCACCAAGACATCCTAACTATGTTAGGACCTCGGTAGCACTCTTACGATTTACCCCTTCCTCTTATTAGTAACAATGAAAAAAACAAATCAGTACAATTGTTCGATTGAAAATCAGCCCCGACATGACATGAAAGAAAGAACAAGATCTAGGAACCACATACAAAAACCAACTAAGCATACATATTTTTTGGTAAATTTTGACAATTAATGTAAACAAGATACCAAAAAAAGTATTTCACACAAAACTTCATACTTTGTGAAGGAGCTAGTAAACATATCTTGCTTAAGTTACATATTTACCAATATTGTACTAAAAGTGGTTCTAGTAGAAAAGTGTATAAATATGTTATTTTCTTAACGCAACTTTGTATAAATACTGATATCATTGTTCTGTAAATCTTCAACTAATTCTGAGATTTACCCTAATCAAACCAAAATGTTGCCGCAATCTCCTCCACAAATTTGTCAGCGCCTTCTTTTCAAAGTTCTTAAATTGGCTCCATCCGACAATAAATCAAGAATGTCAAATTTATTTTACCGGGTTTCTGTCTCTTTTTATTGGTTTGAATACTAAAAAGTAACCCTAATTTAATAAAACATCATTTCTTCCCTAATTAAATCAAATGACCTAAATATAGAAATTAAAAAATTAAGCATGTTCTGATTCCCAAGTATTCTTCATTGTCAACTGCATATAATACAGACAAAAAGTTTGTTTTTAATATGTGCAGATTTATTCATACAAAATAATAAGTGTAGTTTCTACACTTATTCGAGACCCTAAATCATGATATTTTATTGTCTTTTGGATAAAATTCTACCTAATTTATGTTATGTTGTATTTTATAGGTAAAACTTTATGTTTAATGAAGAATTTGAGAAAAAAATGCAAAAGTGGCAAAAAATGACAAAATCCAAAGATGAAACCTTGGAGAACACAGGAGGACAGAAAAAAAAATTGTGGTGCTGGAAAGAAAGGGAGAAAGGAAAAAAGGGCAGGCAAAAAAAAATTATATATATATATATATATATATATATATATATATATATATATATATATATATATATATATTCATGCATACACACGAGCACGAGGAAAAAAAGGGAGGCTGTGGTCACTGGCGGAACTGGGGGGTGGCCTAGGGGGCAAGTGCCCTCCCCCCGATTTTGAAATTGTTTTCTTTTTTTAATTAATTATGAAATAAAAAAACTAGAAGTTAGAAACCCTCCTAACCTCGTTCACTCATCCACTTAGCCTCAGCCTTAGCCTCACTCCCAACTCCTCCACTCAGCCTCAGCTTCTCTAAGCCCTCAGCCTCTCTCCCAACTCCCGTTTGGCTCGTCTCCTCCATCTCTAAGCTCTCTCTGCCCGTCCTCAGAGATGGAGGAGACGAGCCAAACCTCCGACAGTCGACATTGAAGCCTGAAGGCAGTCACGGCACCACTCTCCGAGTCCGCACCTCCGTCGTTCCAACTTCCAAGCTCCACCACATCCTCACTAGTCACTCCTATCTGAGGTAAGTTCCAGCTGACTGTACAATGCACTCGCAGTCTCAAACTCTCAGATTAACTTGTTTGTATAATGTATTTGTGTTTCTTATTGAGGTTAATGAATTGTGTTTGTCATTGAGGTAAATTTATTGAGTGTATTACTGGGTTGCATATTGTTTTTTGATTTAGGGATTTAGGGTTTGTTTGGAAATTGATATTGGTTTACTGATTTAGGGATTCAAAGATTTAGGGTTTTTTGGAAATTGATAGTTATGGATTTCTAATTAGGGCTTTTAGGGAGTCAATGATTTTGATGAATTTTTTTGTTACTTTTTCAAAATTTGATTGTGCCCCCCAACATAAATTGTCTGCGCCCGTCCCTGGCTGTGGTTTCTGCTGATTATACTGTATATATATACATATATACACACAGAGAGGAGAGACAGAAAGGAGACATAAAAAAAAAAGAAGAAAAAGAGGAGAAATTGGTCTTGTTCCTGGAAGTCAAAAACGACAGCCAACGGAAGAAATACACAGGAAAGAAGAGGAGAGAAAAAGGGGCTGCTATTGGAGATAAACATACACGCATGCTCACGAAGAAAGGAAACGGCAAACGCGAGTAGTTTCATGTTTCGTCAATTTTTGGTAATGTCGTTCCACTTTTGCATGTTTTTATTTTTATAGTATAAATAACTAATTTCATATTAGGACAAACAATGTAGTCGACTTGTGATCCTTTATTTTTCTATTCAAAATTTATGTGATTTATTTTTATTTGTGTTGGTTTTACTATGAATTTAATGCATTAAATTAATTCATGACTAATTTGATGATTATGTGAGTCTCTTACGAATCGAGAGGTGAGTTTGAGATTTAGACCATATAGTAGAATCCGGTAAATTAATATAATGTGTAGAGATATATATACTAATTATTGCGGTCATAATATGAATTCTTAGTGTTAGGTTTGAGGCAAAAATTCTAAGTGATTTAGAAGTTTGTTGCATAAAGGAAGCTTTAACAATTAGATCTTTGTGTATATATTAGAAACAAGAGAGAATTGTTTAGATTAAATTGAGAGGATCAAAATCTTGTAAGACAATTGGTTGTTTCTTGGAATAATAAATTCTCCTCTTCTACAATTTTCTTTATTGTTGTGTGATCCATTAAATTTCAGATTGTCCATATTTTTCGTCTTTAATTATTTGGTCAATTTCTCAACAAGTGATATCAAAATATTCTTGATATCGGGTTGGTTCATAAACAGTAGTATCATAGTCAAGGATTTTTTGGCGGTTTCTTAGGAGTCCAAATTGATTATTAAAGCTACTCATGAATTTAGGAAATTAAAACAGGATGAGTTTAGTTCTCTTTTTATTGGTTTGAATACTAAAAATAACCCTAATTGAATAAAACATCATTTATTCCCTAATTAAATAGAATGACCTAACTATAGAAATTGAAAAGACATAAGGCTGTTCCAGTTCCTAAGTATTATTGGGACTGCATACAATACAGACAAACAAGTGCGTGTTTAAACATGTGCAGACTTATTCATACACATGAAAAAAAAAATAGATATATTGAATCAAATGAAGAGCAATAATATGTGCGTAAATCTCAAACAGAAAGAGCTACAGATGTAAAAATAATGAAGAAATGAACCTGTGCCATCATACAAAGTATAATATTTGGATGGTCAATTGGAATCTCTAGGGGTCGCTTGCCATATGAATCCGAAGTGATTTTTGGATGTGTGGAAAGTGTGTGTTGGTGAGAGCAAGAGAAAGTGAATATTATCTGGGTGATTTTGTGATGAAACCTGTAACGCTCCAAATTCTCGGAACTCGAAGCGTTAAAAGAAAAATTTATCTTCTTTGTTCGAACCCTTAAATGTTAACCAAAATAAGTTTTAAACGATAAGAGTTTTGAAATCTGAAACCTATAGAAAGATGAAATGGAAATTTTTTTTTTTTTGTTCATATAGATTTGGACAACTTGGTGAAATTTTATTTTGGAAAACATTTGGAGGAAATTCAGCAAAATACCAGTTGCGCAGCAGCAGAAAGGAAAATATGTTTGACCTAGCAAACGTTGTCAAAAATTTGTGAAATTCTAACAGAGACTATAACATTCATATATGTACAACATGTAAAAATTTGGGGTCTGGACGAAAATGTTTGAAGCACGAAAATACTGCACGACTACGCTGGACACAAAATCCGACACAGTCCCAACGCAGTTTACTAAAACGGGCATAACTCTTTCTCTAGATGCTATTTTAAGGTAATTAGAAAGACCACTATTAGAAGACTCATAGACCTTTCAAATGCCACTAATTTCACTCTAAAACATGCAGTATAGCCCAAGTTATACCATTTTCAAATTTAATGACAGAATCTGAAATTCAAAACAGCAGTAGATAAACTTCATGCATTGTCAATTCAACATTTGTAAATTATCGTTGACATGGAAAGTACATGAAACTGAACGAGATAAACATTAAGAACATTGCGAAGAGTGTCATCTAAACATTTATAAAAAGGTTTACACAACCGGAAATTTTTACTAGAAAGTTGAAAGCATTTCAAATTTGCTGAGCACTCGCCACCATGCCAAACCACTGCCATGCCTCGATTTAACCTGTGAAATTTTAATAGGGGTGAGTATCATAAATAATACTCAGTAGGAAGACACTTAAGTAATTGTTCAAAATAAATGTATTTTCAGAAATGCAAACTTTGGTTATTTGTGTCACCGTCATTCTCTAGCAAACCGGTGATCAGTCAGTCCGCTTATTCTCGAGTTTTGATAACTCGTTCTCGAGTTTGATAACTCGTTTCATAATCTCCTTATCTCTTATTTGAACCACCCAAAGGGTGCTTCCATCATCAGTAACACAATAACACGTTAATGCAAACCGAAAACAAATCATTTTATTCTACTTTACAAAAGTGTAGTAAAACACCCCTACCTTGAATGCTTGGAGTTTGAATAACCTTTGATGACCAAATTTGTAAAGAAAAAATGCAACGTGCTCCTTAGCTTATCCTTCAAATATTTTCCAGATTCAAAAGTGCTTTATGACTATGAGAAAGAGGGTAAAACAACTTTATGTATAAGTATAATAGTTTGGAAAATGAAATCACTTTGTAAGTGCAGTGTATGTGTATGCAATTGTAAGAAATGAAGTTATGTTTTGTTTTAAAAAGAAAACTCTTAACATATATAAAATACATACATGTAACTCCAATGAAACAAAAAGACTTTTCGGTTAACTCTTAAATTTCCAAACGTATTCCATGTAAACTAAAAGTTTAATGGGATTAATGATGGGTATAAGTGGTGAATTAATTAAGTTTTTAAGTGGTGGAAGTGATTGTGTAGGTTACTCTTGTGCAAATGAAACGGTTTCTCTTCTCTCTTTTTTTTCTTATACGCTGAAAATTGGAACCAAACATAGGAAAAAAAATATTAATGTAAAAAGTGTGTCGTCAAAATAATGTAATTGAATAAATTAAAGAAATTTGTCATTTAAAAGAGATTTCGACGACTTACAAAATTTTAAGACAAGCGCACACAACTTTACTATTGTGACCAAAAATTCTAACTCTTAGGAGTGGTCGTAGCGACGTCATAATATAATTCAAATTATTTTCGAGTTATACAAGAAAATTTTATTTGAAAACAACATAACATTTTTTTTTCTTGGTCGCTACAAAACCAATGGAGATATGATATCTCAAAAAATTATTTTATGTAAATGTGTTTTTGTATGGGCTCATGAGGTGCACCTAGTGGTGGCAAACGGGCAGACCGGCTCGTGAAAAGTCAGCTCGTGGGCAAAGTAGGCTCGTCAAATGACGAGCATGAGTCCGAGCCGAGTGGGCTATCTCGCTAGGCGAGTCGAGCCCGCTCGGCTCGCCCACGAGTGAGAGGCTCGTGGGCTCGTCTTGGCGAATGGTTAATTTTTTTTTAAAAAAGGCTTATCTTAATAAAAAAAATTTTACGAGCTCGCGAGCCGAAGCTCGGCTTGGCCCACGAGCTCACTGGCCAAGCTAGTGATGAGCAGAGCAGAAGCTCGGCTCGTTATAAACGAGCCCCGAGCTTGGCTCGTAAGCCGGCTCGGGGTGCACCAAGACATCCCAACTAAGTTGGCACCTCCTCACCATTTATCGTAACTGATGCCAATTATTTTCCGGTGCAATTTGAATTGCATGTATCGATCGTAGTTAAGAATTGAGCTTCGAAAGCCCACAATATTTCAAGGGGGATTGCAAACCAACCCTTCACGAGCCCCCAGCAGAAGCGGAACACACCAGCACATCCAGCATAACCCGGGCTTTTTTGGGCTACTCCATCAGTGTTAGCCTTTTTTGGATCCCATTTATTTTGGTCCTCCACCTATTTGGTTACATTATTTTCATCCTCCATCTATTGATTTTCATCATTTTCGTCTCCTAACTAATTGATTGCTTCTTTTACATCCTCCAACTACTAAATTAGTTACTTTCACCATCCATAAATTCAGTTTCATCATTTATGTCCTCCATCTAGTCTCTAGCATTGAGTTTGTCCTCCAACTATTGAATTCTTCTATTTGCGCCCTCCAATTATTAATTCCATTTATTTTCATCCTCCATCTATTTTATTGAATTAATTCCGTCCTCCATCTATTGAATTCCACTATATTCATCCTCCAACTATTGATTTCAATTATTTTCGTCCACCATCTATTGAGATGCATTATTTTCATCCTCCATCTTTTGCATTGAGTTATTTTCAGTCATCCTTCTATTGTCTTTCTCTCCTTTCGTCCTCCAACACTGATTTCATTTATTTCCATCCTCAAACTATCACGTGTCATTATTTTTGTCTTTGAACTTTCATTTTCAATAATTTAGTCCTCATACTACATCCTCCTATTATTGACTACCATTATTTTGGTCCTCTAACAATTGATTCAATTTCTTTTCATCCTCAAACTATTAAGCTACATTACTTTCGTCCTCTAACTATGATTTCATTTAATTTTATCCTCAAACTATTAAGATGCATTATTTTTGTCCTCCAATTATAGATTCATTAATTTTCATCCTCAAACTGTTTAATTATAATAATTTCATCGTCCCTTTATTGACTTCATCTATTTTGGTCTTCCAACTATTGATTTCACTTATTTACATCCTCAAACTATTAAATTGCACAATTCTCATCCTCCTACTATTTATTTATTTAATTTTCATCCACTAACTAATAAGTTGAATTATATTCGTTGCCCAACTTTTGTTTTCATTAGTTTTCGTCCTCAAACTACTTGCGATAATTTCTTCATCGCACTTTTGACTTTCTCTAATTTGGTCCTCCAACAATTGATTTCATTTGTTAATCCTCAAACTATTATGTTGCACTACTTTCGTCCTCCAACTATTGATTTCATTTATTTTGATCATCAAGCTAGTAAGTTGAATAATTTTTATCCTCCAACTTTTGATTTCATGAATTTTCATCCTAAAACTATTAAGTTGAACTAATTTCATCTTCCTAGTATTGACTTCCTCCGTTTTGGTCCTCCAACTATTGATTTCATTAGTTTTCGTCCTCAAACTATTAAGTTGAATTATTTTTATCCTCCAACTTTTGATTTCATGACTTTTCCAACTCTTGGCTTCCTCTGTTTTGGTCTTCCAACCATTGATTTCATTTATTTTCATCATCAGACTTTTTAAGTTGCATTATTCTCGTCCTACGACTTTTGATGCTATTGCTTTTCATCCTCAACCTATTTAGTTGCAATAATTAGTCTTCCCACAATGTAGTTCCTCTGTTTTGGTCCTCGAATTGTTGATTTCATTAATTTTCATACTCAAACTATGATTTCCTTCATCTTCAAACTATAAATTTGGATTGTTTTCATCCTTCAACTATTGGTTTCATTTAATTTCATCCTCAAACTATTTCATTGCAATAGTTTCGTGCTCCTACTACTGACTTCCTCTATTTTTTCCTCCAACTATTGAATTCATTTATTTTCATCCTCAAACTATTAAGTTGCATTATTTTCATCCTCAAGCTATTGATTTCATTTATTTCATCCTCAAACTATTTAACTGCATTAGTTTCATACTCCAACTACTTTGTTCAATTTTTTGGTCTCCAAACTATCTATATGCTTTATTTTCATCCTCCAGCTATTAATGTAGATTATTTTGGTCCTCATACTTTTATATCTGCTGTTTTGGTCCTCAATCTATTGAGATCATTTATTTTTGTCCTCCAACTATTGAGAAGCTTTGATTTGGTCCTAATCGAAATCGCAAGCAGTATGTTAAAAAAAAAAAGAAGTAAATAAATAAATAACATTCAACAAACCTTTATCAACTAATCACAGTAATCATATCATATTTTGTTGTCGCATATGGGAGTAAATAATCATTGTTCATACCCCGTTCTTATATATACAAACAACGTAGTTCAACAAGTTCAGCACAATAAATATGTTCACTTGATAGTTTAAAATGCATAAATTGAACATGATAGATTAAAAGTTATTAGTCTTGAATGAAACCCTTGAAAGCTTATGCAATTAAACGAATTTCTATTCTACATCTCCAAGCCATATTTCAGCGTTTATTTTTTATCCTTGAATAAATGAAATTTTGACAATCAACTAATTGATATCCTTTCTTTTAGTTTTTCTTGTACCCTTTTTTGATCTATTAATAACCAAATGAATTTTTTCAGTGTACAAAATAAAAATTCCAATGGCTCTGGCTAGTAAAATCTTCCCGACCACGATTTTTTTTTATTTTTGGAATTTCCCTACGAAATACCACTACAAAAAAAAAAAAAAAAAAACCGATTTCGCGACAAAAAAATGTTGTCGCAAAAATTGAGTTTTTGTTGCAAAAGTAATTTAGCGACAACAATACGTTGTGGGCATTGTCGCTCTATATGAGTCACAGAATGTGTTTTGCGACGACTTTCGTACATTCGTCGTAAAGAATCAAAAATCGCGACACTATTTGTTTGACGCAGAAAATACGAAATGGAAACACAATATCTGTAGCCATAATGTCGTCGCAATGTATATATGTCGCAAAAAATTTAAAGGGCGACAAGTGTGTTTGTCGCAACTAATGTTCCAATAAAGTTTTTACGACAAATATGTTCGTTTCGAATGTTGAGTTGCCGAACGTAGTTTGCGACAACTTTCGACCATTCATTGTAGTAACAAAATCGCGACACTATTTGTTTGACGTGGAAAATACGAATGGCAACACAATATCTGTAGCCATAATGTCGTCGCAATGTATATATGTCGCGAAAAATTTAAGGGGCGACAAGTGTGTTTGTCACAACTAATGTTCCAATAAAGTTTTTACGACAAATATGTTTGTTTCGAATGTTGAGTCGCCGAACGTATTTTGTGACAACTTTCGACCATTCATCGCAGTAACAAAATCGCAACACTATTTGTTTGATGCGAAAAATACGAAATGGCAACACAATATCTATAGCCATAATCTCGTCACAATGTATATATGTCGCGATTAATTTAAGGGCGACAAGTGTGTTTGTCTAAACTAATGTTACAATAAAGTTTTTACGACAAATATGTTTGTCTCTAATGTTGAGTCGCCGAACGTATTTTGTGATAACTTTCGACCATTCATCGCATTAACAACATAGCAACACTATTTATTTGCCGTAGAAAATATGAATTAGCAACACGACAATGTCGTCGCAATGAATATTTGTAGTAAAATTAATTATGTGACAAGTGGTGTTTGCATTTAAATTTATTTCGTAACACAAAGAGTCTATCGTGCCATCATTTGTACAACGAGTATAGTTGTGGCCTAATTTATTTCATGATTATTTATATACGTCGCATATTTTATTTTACAAATAAAATTACTACGCAAAGTATTTTGTGACAATAAACATTTATTTTTGTGTCAAGCTTTGCTCTTAGTTAAATTTATTCCGCAACATAGTGTTTATCGCTTCAACGATGTACAATTATCGCCTAATTGATTCAATTTAAACACATAATTTTAAACACATATGTCGGAGAATCTATTTTAAACACATAATTTTCGATTTATTTCATCACAATGGAATCATTACTGTGGTGCACATTTATATGAAAATGTAACTTACCTTATTAGAAATAACTCGCGACTTTATGAAATGAATGCTTCAACGTACAATTATTAAAAAACTTAATTTAAAAAAAATCATATTACTGTCAACGAAATAAATATAGATCAATTTATGACGGAGCAACAAGTCGTAGTTAAGATGACTGAGAAAATCTAAGTGGACATTTGTATAAAATTATTACACCTTGAATGCAGTCTCAAACTGATCACATGGGACATTTTCGCACTCCGGATAAGCTTTTACTGTTTTTGAAGCATATCAAGTCAAAAAATGCACACATAGGCAAAAAAGTAAGATAGATTAAATCACTATTGTTACGAAATCTTGGAGTTAGCAAATTCTTATGGTATCCCTGGTACGTGAACACAGTGGGTGCATATTAATATTTATTAGAGGGAAAATTGGGGAAGTCATGAACTTACAAATGAAGAACGCGACGAGAGTAGATATAAATTGAAGTTACGATAACCTGAATAATGAGCTTACTCATCATACAATAAAATCTTCCCACTTGAGCTGCATTATCATCGTCCACAATTGTTTTAACTTCCCTAGCCAGAACAACCCAAAATAAAGTTAAAATATGTCAACATATTGACAGACAATAGAGTCAACCAGAGTAATCAGCTCTGAGGTACATATGCATACCTGCTGCACGTAAACTCCATTTTACAACCGGGCAAATTGAGGATATTTCTTCTGCAATTCCTAGAAATGGAAATTCAGGAACCAGATGTGCTTAGTCTGTGGGTTCACTTCATAATTCAAAAAGAAAAAATGGCAATATGGTGGACAAGAATTAGTTCATTTTCGAGTAGCCATTGATAGGTATAATAAAAGAAAATGAAGCAATGAACTGATAATCAAACACAATCCAAAGTGCCTTATTGATCATTAGATTAACCAATTCAAATACATAAAATAGAACATCCACTTGAGAACAACAGATAGAGTACTCTCAATGAAAGAATAGAATCCTAACATTTCAATATTAATCAGTTCACAGTTTTGAATAGTCTTTTCAATCCCTGGAAACCCCAGTTCTCTCAAGGCCAATACAACATGAAATCATTTTCATTCATAGTTTTCTGTTTGCCCACACATGGACACACCTGTTGGAAACACAAACAAATCCACAATTGCAACCTATGAAAACATAAATTATTTAGAACATACACTAGTTGTCCTGTCCATGCCAGCCACATTCATATGGCTATGAATCACTTTAAACCACTCATCTCCAAAACTGGAGAGACTATGTAAATAGCAGATATTATATTGGCGGCATGGGTATTAAAGCCACCAAGGGCACCAGCTACAGCAGAGCCAGTAAGGTTCTTGAGCACGTTGAGCTCAACAAGAGCAGGTACTGTGGTTTTCAATACCTTCGTCACATGTAAAAAGAAAATTTAAATAATTTTTTTCCCAAAAACTTCACATGTAAAAAGAAAATTTAAATAATAATTAAGTTGTAAATTGTTAAAAGATAAACATGTCACTTAAAAATCAACTAGAAATTTATAATAAAAGTCTAAAACATCCAAAATAATAAATTGACATGGCAAAGCACAAAATTAAAATAAAAGTTAAAAATAACATAATTAATTCCAATAATAGCAATTGATCCTACAAATCAATGTAATCAACCAATTCCCCTCCAACTCTACTCATTATCATCAAGAATAAATGTCTCTAGTTGTGGCTCATCAAGGGAAAGTTCTGCTAGTTCAATGGTTGTTTGTGGCAGATTCTGTTCTGAAGAGCTGGATGGATTCATGACTGGAATGCTTTGGGTTAATGGAAGAAAACAATGAAGGAAACGAAAATGGAACGGTTCTGGAATTCTACAAACTGAAAAACTCAAGCAATGAACAACGTTCTGGAATTCTACAGACTGAAAAACTCAAGCAATGAAAAGGAAGATCTATTTTGTGGTTTGATATTCTTCACTTAATTTGTAGATTCTTCTCTGTTGATTGCTTGCTTGCTTGGAGAAGGAAATGAAAAGGTTCTGGCGAAATGAAATCGTTCTGCTTGAAGAATGAAATGGATCGCTGGCTTTTAGAAATTAGAAGGCACTGGAACGTATGGCTGGCTTTCAAATGGACTTGCCGACTTATATTGTTTCTTCCCAATGAAATGGTGGTCCAATGATATCCGTTTGTTTATTCTTTCATTAACAGTAATTAAATGGAATGTAGTGGTCATATTTTGTCCAATTAGATGATGGTTAAATTGCATTTTTTAAAATCAAATTTTTATGCATCACTTTGTAGTTATATTGAATGGTTTTATTTGATTTGGATCGATGAAGAAAATGATTTTTATTTTGTGAACAGGATAGTAGAATTAAGAAGATTTCAATTTCTAATTTTTTGGTCTCCATTTGCTAAGAGAAAGCGGGTGATATTTATGGGAGAAAAATTTCAATGATAAATCACTAAAATTGGAATTATACGTTACACAAGTAAGACGAACGAAATACATATTACGTTAATTATAATATAGTAGTAAAAATCCATGCCTTAAGACAATTTTCACATTTCTTTAATAATGTGACATGCACATAACGTGATATAGTTTTATCGAATCTCAAAATCAATAAAATGGACACCTTAAGACAATTTTCTCATTTCTTTAATAATGTGACATGCACATAACGTGATATAGTGTAATCGAATCTCAAAATCGTATAAGATCAACTATTATTGTAGAATGTAGATACATGACAAATTAATGGAGCTCCAGTAGATTTCGTTTGGAGACTACTTGAGTTTAATCGTGATATATAGTACTATTCTTCGTGCTATACGATTATATTTGTTATTTTATTTTTTTTTCTTTTCTAAATTTTAATTTAGAACAAAAATAGCTGGTTTTAGAATTTATCAAAACATCTTTATTTTAGCTTTTCGTATAAACATTTTAAAAAATGAAGAAACTAAAATTAATCAAAAATATTATTTGATTACTTCTATTTTGTCAAGTGTTGAAAAAATATTAATTTTAGAAAATGCTATTAAATTGTTCTAAAAAATTTATTTATGTTGATTTTATACTTATCTGTCAATCATTTTGGCCAAATAACAATAATTTTGGCCAAATTGTTCAGATTGTTGTGGAGACGTGTCAACTTGAGCACGACCCATACCGCCCATTTAAGGGAATTTTTTCTCCGTTCTTCCTTGAGTGAATGATTTATGAATGGTTTTTAAGGGAATGATTTACGGAGACCTTCGACCTTGGACGTTTGTTGACCAGCGTCGACACGAGAAAGTTGGAGAGGTGGCGCCGATGAGTGAGACACTGAGAGCGAGAGAGATGGAATATTAGGTTGGGGTTGTATGTTTGTGACTTTGTGTAGGGTTCCCACCCCCAAATTTGAGTGGGAAATTGGATTGGGAAAATGAAAATTTTGGAGGCAAGTAAATTTCTAAGTGGGAATGAAATTTTTTGCGTGAGGGAAATGAAATGTAGTCTAATTTATTACTTATTAATATTTTTAAAGTTTTACTTTCAATGTTTATCAATAGATTTTTTCATCAGTAATTATTTTACTCTTTTATAATGTTTCCAACGGAATCACCGGTTGAGAAATTGTCACTAAATTATTTAATTTATTTTTAAAAAAAATTAAAAATTTTTACCAACGGATTATTAACGAAATTGCACCAACGAAAGTCTTCCGTTGTCAATTCTGTCGGTGATTTAATATTTAATTTTTTAAAATAATAATTCGTTGTTAATTTGTTGTTAATCCGTTGGTATTAGCAACGGACAACGTTCGTTGCCAAATTTTTGTCTCTATTGCCTCACTACCAACGAATTATTAACGAAATTGCACCAACAAAAGTCTTCCGTTGGCAATTCTGTCGGTAATTTAATATATAATTTTTAAAAATAATAAAATAATAATCCGTTGCTAATTTGTTGTTAATCCGTTGGTATTAGCAACGGAAGACTTTCGTTGCCAAAGTTCCGTCTCTATTGCCTCACTTTCTAGTAGTGATGGTAGTGAAATCGAATCTGTTCTTGAATTCTCATATGGTAGTGAAATCGAATTTATTCTGGAATTGAGAAAGCGTTTGGAATTGAGAATGGCCGTTGGGTTTCCACTGAAATGAGAGAACGGTCGTTGGGTTTCCACTGAAATGAGAGAATGGCGTTTGGAATGTCTAGTTCCACTAAGAATGTAAAATTCAGTTTGAAACATTGTAATATCCAGATCAAAAGTCTAAAACAAAGTAACAAAAATATTTTTAAAACAAAGTAACCAAAATATTTTTAAAACAAAGTAACCAAAATATTTTTACCCCTTACATGAATTTATACTAAAGAATTGTCTCATGTAACTAAAGAAGGTTGATTAAAAACAACAAGTTATTTCTTGATGAAATGTTCACAACTTAAAAATGCCGAAACACAAGATAAATATAACGATTTGTATTGCCATGTTCTGGGGACAATTCTAGCAGAGGAGAGGCAACTTGAGGAGGGATACTTCTCGGAGACTCGGAGATCACTAATTTAATCTGAAACTACAAATTCAATTGAAATTCAACCTTATAGATCAATATTAGCTCCAATCCTGGGTTATTTTTCATAACGGTTGGTCGTGTCTTGGCAAGTGTTGAGCAATCCACAACTTATTCACTAATAATGTTATGGGGGGTCGATGGCCGGGCAATAATATCCAAACTAGTAAGACAATCAAGGTAACAATTCTTAGCATAGTGAGAAACGACGAATTGTCAATCTAGTGTTCGTCTTTGATTCCTATAAATTCACTATATCGGTATCTTTTTACTAGGTTTGGGAGTATGTCCGAGAACATATTATAATAGAAATTCTGACGTTCGAGCTGAAAGTTATGCCCGTTTGAAGTTAGCACCTGTTTTCTTGCCCCCTTTTCCCCTTTTTCTTGTCCAATCCTCCTTCAAACTCTAACGCCAATCGTCCTACATCAAACCTGATCAAGTATATTTCACTTTATGAATAACAAAAATTAATAATGTTTTTGAATTATAAAATTAATTTTTTATAAAATAAAATAGAAGTCTTATATCATTTTTCCCCCCTCGAAAAAAATGGGATTGTTATAAGTTTATTTTTCCTCCTCTAAAGTGGAAATCAAAAATGTTTTTCCTTTTAAATAAATCCATAAAAGAAGGGTATACCAATAGTTTTAAACCTTTTTTTTCTTTTTAAATAAATCCAGAAAAACAGGCACCTACACCAATTAGGGCTGTCAATGGATCGGATTTTGATCCGAATCCGATGAAATTAATGGGAGATGGATTTAGGGTCTCAATCCGATAACCCAATTATGATCCGAATCCGATAATCCGTTAATTAAATGGAGCAAATATGGATATAGGTAAATCCGATCCGATAACAATCCGATCCGATTTATTATAATAATATAATATATGTTATATATCATCGCATAATTTATTACACATTTTTTTTTTTTTTTGAAATTTGTATTATACTTTATGACTTTTAATGAAGGAGATGTCAAATCTATCAAATTTCAATATAACATTAATATATAATAAATTGTGTGTTGAGAAAAAAAAAATAAAAACATATTGAAACACACATAAAAAGAATTACTAACATTTATTTAAAAAATGAAGTTGAAACTTGAAACACACACGTCCCAATTTCCATATGCCAAGTCTGACACAAGAATTGCTCCCAATTTCATCTCTTCAAGCCACGTTTGGCTTCCTTATTTTGTTCTTCTTCCTTTCTAGAATATTTCAAAGTAACCTTTCATATTCTCTCAGGCAATTGGACCATAGCCCATATGGATCAAAACAAGGAAATCCCATGGTATTCTCCATCTCTCATTCGTATTTACGCCTCAGACTCTCTTCATCTGTACGCAGCAGGGACGGATCTGGTTCATTCCAAATTGTGTTCTTCTAAAAATTAAGGTTTCTTCTTCTTTGATTTTATTTTGTATGTCATCTTCAACATTAAGATTTCATTTCAAATCACGTTACTATCTGTTAAAAAAAAGACTTTAGGAATGTTTTTCTTTTATTAATCTGACTTCTTGTTATGTTTATCAATTTATGTAGTAAATTTATTTAAGCAATAAATCTGACATAAATATTTATGATTTATTCGCCTTCTTTTTATGCGTATGTGGTAGATTTTGGGAGCAATAAATCTGAAATTTATCTGACCAGTTTATCAATTTTACCTTTTTTCATCGTTCAGCATATAATTTCCTGCAATTGGGATTTTATTCTTTGATTATTTCGACGATTTGTGGTATTAACTTCTACAACTATTGTGAATTCTGCTAATGAAAATTACTTATCTAATATAGAGTGTGTTTGGTAGGGATTTTTGAGGAAAGAATTGATTTTTGAATAGTGATGTGATGGGAAATGTGTGGTTGAAAAAGAAGAGAAAAGTATTGATGTGATGGAAAATATTATTTTATTGAAGAATGTGTGGTTGAAAATGAGAATTGATTTACTGTAGAAAATGAAAATCTATACCAAACAGGCCTATATATTTTGCTTTTGTTTTCTTCTTATTACATTGGCAGAAAAATGTAGAAAACATAGCATATTTTGGATTTTTACTAAGTCTGAATACTTAAACATTGTTAAACAATGGTCAAGATCCTTTTTTTTCCTTGATAGATAATGGCTTCTCGAACAAGAATTGGCAGGAAAAATAGAGTGCTTAGTACATTCTACGAGCCACCTTCAGACGTTTCCTTGTCGGAGGCATCATGCAAGGGTCCATTACCCCAGAACACTGCTAATATCTCTACCTCATTGTCTCAGACAAGTAATGTCCAATTTCCTACTCCATTAACTCAACCTCTTCAGGTTCCTGCCCCATTATCTCAGCCTCAAGTTAATTCATCACAAACAACCACATTGACCCATGAGACTACAACATTTTACACATTTTATAACATTTAAAGATAGCATTTTTGTTGTTAATGCTATAAAATAAAATTGGATTTTATCTAAACATTATACAATAGCATTTACTAAAAGGCCAAGCCCAAAATATTTCCCTCCATAATTTACCCAAATATTGAATCCCGCTTTTTATGCCCTATTTTATTCTTTCCCTTCCCTGCATCTCTCTAACCCTCGTTTTCCAGCCTCTCCAATTCCCAGCATCTCTAAATCTCGTTTTCCAGCCTCTTCTTCCCTGCATCTCTCTGTTTCTTTTCCTTACTAATTTAATCTTTCTTTCTTTTTCCAGCAAATCACCCTTCATCACCGCGAATTCATCTCAAACTTTTCAAGTTTTGCCTGCTAATTCTATCCGTCTCTGTTCTGAAATTTTTGTTCAGTAGTGAAAGAGAAATTTGAAGCATCTATGGTTTGAATTGGGAGATCTATGGGATTGTTTCTCCTTCGTTTCCTTAAGAAGGTAAAAAAAAAAAAAAATTCCTTTTTGGGTTATTACATCTACTGTAACAAAGGATCCTCTACGAATTTGGGTGTAAAATTTCTCTCTACATCAGTTTTTTTTTTCGATTATATGATTCTTTAGTTTGTCAAGTGCTATATGTTATTCGGTGTTTTGTGGGCGTACATGAGACGCCAAATTTTGTAAAAATGATTTTGATATTTATATACGTCTGACGACGGTGAATTGATGGGTTCATCTATGTTAGTTCTGTTGATACTTCATTGTGCTAATTTCTGGTTTTAACTTATGTTCTCACTCTGGTAATAGATTTTGAAAACCATTCTGTGGTTAAAGTTGCAACCATTTCACTGGCTTTTGAATAATATGTTAATTTACTTTGTTTGGATTTCATAGAAATAAGTTGTAATGGTTTTTGCAGATTTCCTATTTCCAAAAATTCCAAAGCTTTTTGAGATTTTGTTATCCTATTTTATCTGCAAATTTACAATGTTAATTTGATTTGATTTGCATTCGAATATCCTCATGAAATCTGACCGGGAAGGAGCTTTTATGAATTTGCCCACATTCAAATTCACTGATTTATTTTCGTTATTTTCAGATTCGACGAATACCTTTTTAAGCGAAGATTGACACAGTTTGCTTCAGGGAAGCCTTGGGGGCAGATAGAGCCTATAATACTTCATTTTACACTCTTTTGTTGGTTTATTTTATCATATTAAGTGGCTTGCTGATTTCTCAATACTTCATTTTTTTTCTGTAGAGATGATGTAATGTGTTGCAAATTACTTTGTTTAAACATAATTTATCACAACTAGAATACTCTTAAAGAGTTAATTTGTATTTTTCAGATGCATGTAGATCCTTTTGAGGAGATTGAGATGGCTGAGAAAAGTGCAAATGAGCATAGAAGAAGTGCTACTGAGAAGGAAGTAAGCACGCATATTTATCATCTTGTTGATGTTATAGTTCATAATTCTTTAGTTTTTACTCTACTATGGTAATGCTTCTCTGGCTTTTATTTTTTTTTCTCCTATTTTATTGCTCTCTGTTACTCTTACCCAAAATTAGTTGTTGATGTATCTCTGCCTCTCCCCTCTTCCCACACTTTCCCCTTGATGTTGGTTTTCTTCTTCCTTTCTTCTTAATTGTTTCTTTTAGTTGACAAATAATACACAACATTATGGATGTGTGGCTGCATGCTTAATTTGACACAGTGGCAAGCAATTGGACTTCTTTAATAAGTTGGAAGATAAGTTCATTGATAAAGAGAGATTGATAATCTGTTGTGGGTGCAGTAGCGAAGATGCTTCTACCACTCGAGCTTTTGTTTGGGGTGAAAATTTGCAGTGAAGCCTACTTGGGAGTCTGGGACCTTGATTAGCATTTGATTTGATTTACTATTTTTAGTTGTTTGGTTTGACTGATATAGTTTTTACATACATAGTCCAGTCAAAGCATTAGGAAGCTAAAAATATGTTGGTACCACGGATGCATTGTCGTCTGACCAAGTTGTAATAGAGTAAATATCATAGACAGGTAAAATTTTGTATTCTAGTATCTTCGGTCTCTAATTAGAGTTTTTACTTTTTTTTACTTTACATTATTTTTATAATCTAACAAGTTTGACTTTATTAATTTTCAGATTTAAATGCATCATTCGTTGTGGATGTCTTCTCAAAACCTGTTACAAGAGTTCAAGAAATTTTCTTTTCAAGAACTAGAACAAGATGGTTCCAATTTGATTTTGTTTACTACAATTTCAAGCATATATTGCTATTAGTAATTGATGTGCAGATGAAACATGTCTAAATTTCTCTATTGAATAGCTAAACTTGTGTATTTCTACGAAACAATATTGATGCGTGTTTTGAAATTTAATATTGGCCAGATTATTGTTGTTCATATCATGAATGCTATTTAATATGTATATATTACAATCAAGAAATGCTGTTGAAGGTACATGCATACAACAAATGCTATAAATTTTAAAATTATGATGAAAAATGAATGCTATTGAAGATGTAACTATGTCAATTAAAAAATGCTATTAACACCCAAATTATGACTGAAAAGAATGCTATTAAAATAAAAAAGATTGCATGAAAAGAATGCTATAAATACTAAAATTATGACGATAATAAAATGCTATTTTAAAGTTTTTTATAACACTTTATGATAGCATTCAAAAAATGTTATAATAAAATTACGACTTTTAATAACACCACGTACAATAGCATTCCAAAGAATGCTATAGAACATGATACATAGCATTTTTCGCAAGCTATAAATGAGCTAATATGTTGTAGTGGGCCATTGTCAATTCCAACGGTAATCATTTATCTTTATTTTTATGATATAAAATCATCCTAATGTATAGATTTAATTGATAGAATCTCATTTTTTGTTTATACATTCAATTGATATAAAATCATCCTAATGTCTATAGATTCCCATTCTTTGAAGAGGAAGGGACGTGGTCTTACAAGAGGCAAGGGCACTGATGATATCGTTAGTGCAGCTGGAAAAATGTCATTGGAGATTTCTAAAACAATGGAAAGAGCGATTGGAAATCAGCAAGCACGTTTAGCTAGTACGTGTGGCTATGTCGTTCGATCATTTGCTCCACTCCGTTACAAAAGATGGATCGACATACCGAATGAAGAGAAAAATAAATTATATGATCGAGTTTTGGTATGTCATAAACAAATGAACGTTTTTATCGTGAAAAATCTTATCGCGAAATCACAAGTACATTTTTAGCAACAAATATTTTTTATTGCGAAAAGTAGACCCTATTACATCATATTACATCACTTATCCCTCATATTTTTGGCGACATTCTTTATTATTTGTCGCAACTTTTCACATTTCACGACAATTTTTTATGTTGCCAAACGTTTTTTGGTACTTATTTTTCTCATCACAAACTTCGCGACAAACTCAAAAAATGTGTCGCGTTAAGTCACTTATTGCAACAACTTTTTGTATGTTGAGAAAAATCTTATCGCGAAATCACAATTATAATTTTTAGCAACAAATATTTTTTATCACGAAAAGTTGACCTTATTGCATCACAAGCATTTTGTTGCAAGAAATAAAGGTTTGTCGCCATAAGTTTCCCACCAAAAATATTTTGACTTTGACGTCATTCTTTATTATTTGTAACAACTTCTCACATTTCACGACAACTTTTTATTTCGCCAAAGGTTTTTTGGTAATTATTTTTCTCATCACAAACTTCGCGACAAACTAAAAAAATGTGCCGCGTTAAGTCACTTATTGCAACAACTTTTTGTATGTTGCGAAAAATCTTATCGCGAAATCACAATTCGAGTTTTTAGCAACAAATATTTTTTATTGCGAAAAGTAGACCCTATTGCATCACAAGCATTTTGTTGCAAGAAATAAAGGTTTGTCGCCCTAAGTTTCCCACCAAAAATATTTTGACGCCTTGCTTCCCTCATATTTTTGGCGACATTCTTTATTATTTGTCGTAACTTCTCACATTTCACGATAACTTTTATGTCGCCAAATGTTTTTTGGTACTTATTTTTCTCATCACAAACTTCGCGACAAACTCAAAAAATGTGTCGCGTTAAGTCACTTATTGCAACAACTTTTTGTATGTTGCGAAAAATCTTATCGCGAAATCACAATTATAATTTTTAGCAACAAATATTTTTTATCACGAAAAGTTGACCTTATTGCATCACAAGCATTTTGTTGCAAGAATTAAAGGTTTGTCGCCATAAGTTTCCCACCAAAAATATTTTGGTTTTGACGACATTCTTTATTATTTGTAGCAATTTCTCACATTTCACGACAACATTTTATGTCACCAAAGGTTTTTTGGTAATTATTTTTCTCATCACAAACTTCGCGACAAACTAAAAAAAGTGCCACGTTAAGTCACTTATTGCAACAACTTTTTGTATGTTGCGAAAAATCTTATCGCGAAATCACAATTCGAATTTTTAGCGACAAATATTTTTTATCGCGAAAAGTAGACCATGTTGCATCACAAGCATTTTGTTGCAAGAAATAAAGGTTTGTCTCCCTAAGTTTCCCACCAAAAATATTTTGACGCCTTGCTTCCCTCATATTTTTGGAGACATTCTTTATTATTTGTCGCAACTTCTCACATTTCACGACAACTTTTTATGTCGCTAAAGGTTTTTTCGTACTTATTTTTCTCATCACAAACTTTGCGACAAACTCAAAAAATGTGTCGTGTTAAGTCACTTATTGCAACAACTTTTTGTATGTCGCGAAAAATCTTGTCGCGAAATCACAGTTTTGTTGTAGTGTACGGAAAAAAGTAATAAATTTTATTCTGCTGATTGTAAAAAATGTGGTAAAAATAAATATATATATCAAATGGATAAAGAAATAGTGGGTTCCAACATTCATCCTTGAGATTTTTTTTTTCAATATTATAGTAATTTAAAAATGATTTTCGAGGAGATAATATGGAAATAAATAAATAAGGCGTGCCAGGAAACATTAGAGAAATAAAAAGAAAATCTTAATTATCAATTTCATTCAGTTGCAGCATTGATTCTCAAAGTACTGTTTAAGTGATACCTGGACAAGATGAGAGAGAAGTGTTTACGAGGCTGTTTATGTCTCAAAGAATGCAAATCACGTCCAAAACAATACTCAATAACAACATAAGAGAAATGAGAGGCTTCAAATTCTGCGTAAAGTGTTGGCAAAAATGGATGATCCAAAAGTCTCAAGATTTTTCTATATATTTCCCCTGAAGAACCCTAGCCCTTCTCTTGTCTTGTCTTGTCTTCCTCACGCCGTCTCTAGCCTCTCTCGCCGTCAAAGTTCTTGGTCACCGTCTCTCTCACCATCTCTGACTTCCTCTCAAATCTCAAGCCTAAGGACCCTTTATCTTCTCCAATCTCCATGCTATCTGCTCTATGTTTGAATGTTGGTATACTAAATGTTTTTCAGTGTAGTGGGACTAAATTTTGATAGATTGATTGTTATTGAAAGGGTGTTATTGAAATAAGAACACAAGGGTTTTCTTATTGAAATTCAGTTTTAGAAAATAAAAAATCACTCGTAATTTGACATATTCGATGAAAAACAGATTCAAGAACATGATATAATTCAGTTTTAACACCATGCAGATGGATGGAAATAGTAAAATCGAAAACACATATGAGATTTCTACACAAACAATTATATGCAAACAAACAGAATCATAACTCAAAAAACCACTTCAGTTCTTTTGCTTTCTACTTCGAAAAGTGAATATAAATAGACAGAGAAAATAAATCCTATTAATACTTGAACAGGATCCCTAGACTGGCAGTTGAAAATTTCTATAGAAGAGACTGACCAATGAAGCAATAAATAGAACTCTTATTTATTAAAAATTTCTTATTCAGTTCAGTCCACGACTTCAAAGGGCTGCAAATATATCTCCCAAGACTAAACCTTGAAGGGGCCCCAAAAATGAAGAACCAAAAATGGTCAAGAAATCTCACCTTCCTGACCCAAATGGTTAAAAACTAAAGCTATAGGGTCAAGTTTCTGCAGGGTCAGCTGACCCACGTGACCACATGTAGGTCCGCCGATGCAATCACTCCAGGTCGGCAAGGTCAATGGATGACTTCCCATTTGAACCATCTAACCATTGACCTTTATTTGGATGGTCGAACTCAACTGCATAATAGAAAAGAACATTAAAATAATAAAAAGCCAAGACCATCTTGAACGTAGTTTCTCAAGAAAAAAAGCTTAAGTTTGGAATTGTACAAGAAAACTTTCCATATCCATATTGACTTAATAGTGGGACGAAAGATATGATCGATAATTGAGATTGACACATATCCAAGATCAGCAAAAGAGTATGTAGAATCTACAAAAGTATAATTCCTATCACATTTTCTATCTAAGTACAAAGAAAATCCTTGTTGAGAATTGAAATTATTTTATTTTTCGCTGTAAATTCCAAATAGTGGCATCAAAGCCTAGTTTGTGTTTGTTAGAAACTATTTTGCATGTTTGAACAATCAAAAGTTGATTGTATATGTTTTTTTTTCTTGAATCTAGCAATTAAGAAGTTGATTTTCATAATTTTAAAATCTATTTTGAAAGAAAATTAATTTTTGGGTCCCAAAATGGATTGAAGGACGCAAGGGGCGACGACAGCATGTGTCTTCGTGCTGCCGAGCGCGATTCTGGTGCGTAACAACGCACAGAAGGCTGCGGCATGCGCTGCGCTCAGCGACGACAAATTGTCACCGTTGTGAATTGCAACGACAATGTTACTGCAGGATAGTAGCGCCTGATGCTCCTCAAAAAAAAAAAAAAAAATATTTGGGGTAGTTTGGAGGTGGGGCTTCATATGCAATTTGTGAAATTGTTAGGTTCTTTTTTCTTAAAATTTAATTCCAAGGTCAAACTGTAATTATCAAAAAGGTTTTGAATGTGTTTTAAAATTGATTTTGAAAAAGTTTGACCTATATTATCAATTTTGACCAGATTTTTAATTTTGACCCAAATTAAATTTTTATTTAAAATTGAAGACTTTAATATTATAGATAAACTTTTATTTTAACGTAAATGTTAAACTTTGACTCTAAATTGAATTCTATTTTATTTAGTAGTTTTATTCTAAATTAAAATGTTAATTTAATTGCAATTAGAGTCGGACTCTAATTTAATATTTAATTAGAATTTAATTTTAATTTTCATCCACCCTAATACATTCTTGAAATTAGAGCTGGACTCTAATTTGACATTTAATTAGAATTTGATTTTAATTAAACGGTCTCTCCCTAAAATTTTGGAATTAAAGTTGGACTCTAATTTGATAATTAATTAAAATTTGATTTTAGTTAAGTAACTTCGCCCTAAACTTTAGAATTAAAGTTGGATTCTAATTTGATATTTAAATAAGCTTCTTAATTAAATTAATTGATTAACTTGATTAGTTAATTATTTAATTCTTTGGATCCATTTGTCTAAATTAGTTTAGACAACCATAATTGCTTGAAATTTGGAACATTTTTTGCTTATAATATTAGATATTATATAGGAACACATTTATATGATGAATGTATATTTAGTGGATGATTATGGACTCGGCCATTTGGATGTGTTGAATGGTTAGTTTTCATTATTGTTATTTTGGGCCTGTGAGCTATTATTTTTGTGGACTTGAGAGTCCGTTGTAATTACTATGACCTGTGTGCCCAATTATTTACGCATGCGTGCCAAAGTATATGATATAGATTGCAGTTGGACTAATTGAAGATACAAGAATAGGAGGAGACCATATAGATGGAGCATTCTATGAGTCAATGCAATACTCCCTAGAAACTGACCAACTAGTCTTTTTATGCCTCGGGAAGACTATATAGTATAAGTCCATAATCGTCCACACTATTATATGTATGTTTATTTGCATGTTAAATGTGTAATAAAATATATATCATTATTACGATGAGACATTGCATGATAAATCCCTCGCTAAAATATTAAGATAGATGTATATTCGCCTTTTATCATTATAGTGAAAAAACTAGAGTCCTTAATCGATATCAGCTTGTTGACAAGTTAGACACTATGAAATATTGAATATGATAGCCCAAGAATAAATAACCAAGAAGGGGGATGAATTGGTTTTTAAAACTTTTTCGAAGAATTAATCTAAATTTAAGCAAGTAAAGACTAAATAGATTAATTCAAATAGTAAGCACAAATATAAAAAGCGATAAGTAAAAGGGAGAGATGATGCAAACGATATAATTGTGGAGGTTCGATCCAAAGCAATGATCTATGTCCTCCGTTACCAATCTCTCCGACACGAGTAAGACCTTTTCAGTATGTTGATTGACTTATGGTGCAATCCAGCTCTTTACAATGCTTCTGGTGACTTACAAACAAGAAGCATCGATCCTTATACAATGTTGAATTTTACGGGACCTCAACATGACCCACACTATTGAGCTTTACAAGACCTCAATATGACCCACACGATGACTTACATCAAGGAGTACCGATCTTTCACTACGCCAAAAAAGGATACAGCAACGTTCAAAAAACGTTGCCAAAAACCTTTTGCAGCGTTTGGGCAAATGTTGTAAATCTCAGTGTTGCCGTAGAGTGACAGGATACGGCAACGTTTAAAAAACGTTGCCAAAAAGGTTTTTGCAGCGTTTTTTAAACGTTGCCAAAAACACTTTTTGCAACGTTTTTTAAACGTTGCGGTAAAATTTTTTTTTTTTTTGGGTACCCTTTTGCAGCGTTTTTTAAACGTTGCGGTAGGGTTTTTTTTTTTTTTTTTTTTAACGATATATGGCAATTGACCCACAAAATTAAAAATAACACTTTGCTAACCCATTTTGAAATTGCATAAAAATTAATAATTTCATTATAAATTTTTGAATCCATACACTTCAACGTTACAATGTGATACAACACCACCTAAATGAAAAGAAGTTTCAAAATGAAATAAAATGTTTAAATTATCTAAGCTCATTGGGACGAATGAAATACAATGGGAAAGCTCAGTATTCGTAAGCTCATTGGGATGACAAAGGAAACTTCAATTCACCAAATAATACCAGCCCACTTGCAAAATGTCATTGACAAAGGAAGCATTGATCACCGGGCCGCTTACATTCAGAGTTCAACTGTCCTGGTGAAGCAAACGATTCCTCAAAAGCAGAAGCACGTGAAGATTCAGAATCAACATCCACATCTTCATCAGTTCTACTTTCCTGAGAAGAGCATTCAGATTTCAATTTTCATCTGAACTTTAATTTGTGCACGTGCAAATGCGTTGGAAGTAGAAATTCAGATTAATCTTTGGAGGAAATTAAACTTCAAACTAGAAGGTAGTATTTAAGACAAGAAAAGCTAGAAATGCATGATTTTTTACCTCATCCACGGTGTCATTTGATTCTGCCTTTGCTAGTTCCTCCTCCTCCAACAGGGTCGTTTCATCATCCTGAACATCAAAGTAATGCGTTGAAATAAGCTTTGAAATTTTCACCACGTGCTAAGGCAAGTCAACATATCAATATACTCCACCAAATTACATTCTATAACTTAAAAACAAAGACATTCCATCTTGCCCCTCAAAGCATTTGAGTAAACAAGATATCAGATTTTGGAAAACATTATAAAACCCATAGAACATTCTGCTCTCTGCAAAGGCTATTTAGAAGTTTCACTACAAAGGCTATTTAGAAAACATTATAAAACCCATCTGCCTCATCTTTCCAGCTGCCCAATGAATATGTATCTGTGTTATCATTATGATCCATACTATCTTTCAAACTCCCAACTGAACAATCACAATCTTCTTTACTTCTACTCAGATCCATGATAGCTGAAACAGAAAATTTCCCCTTCTTTTTACCAGGTCCTACTTCACCATCGATTTCTACACAAGCCAAAAAAAAAACCCAAACGAATAACACACAAGAATTTCAGAAAAACAGAAAAACTAAATCCTTAAAGGCAGCATATTATACTAGATGAAAAACCATTCTACTTTCCAAATTCAGTTACTGTAAATTCATAGTTTTGAAAAGATCCGACTTTTTCAATAACCACAGAAAACAAAATTTAATTAAACATATAGCACAGCATCCGTTCAGACTGTAATAATAATGATAATAATAATAATAATAATAATAATAATAATAATAATAATAATAATAATAATAATAATAATAATAATAATAATAATATGGGAAAGAAACATTCCATGGGATCAAATACTCCAATAAAACTCAAGACACGAATGCAAAAAGAGATTTTCACCAAGGGGCCAAGATTTTTAAAAAGGGAATAAGAAACAAAGCTAACTGAAAATTCTCCATATTATTATAGTCCATAAGAACAGCAATGAATATACAGGACATAATTACACTTGGATAAAAGGGTCTTATCATCCTTGACCTTTAGTTCATGGTGCTTCCATTGACCGTGAACACTGTCATACTTAAACATATATGTCTGCAACAATTGCACAAAATGTAACATCACCACAAACTCATTCCACAAATATTTGACAAATAATTAACCGGGGGAGATCAAACTCTTCAAATAAACTTGTTATGAGATTACACACTGCTATAAAAAGCACAATCATGTATCTAGTAATTATACCTTAATCATGCGAACAAAGCACTAATAGGATGATTTGTCAAAAAAAATCGCTTAAGCAACACATCCAGATCCCAAACTAAAACTCCAAAAGTGTACAATAAGACTGAAAAAACGAGCGAAAATGCAAAAATACCATATAATCAACGGTGATGAACGGATCGTTGACTGCAACAAGCTCAACATCATCTCTCTGCAAAGCAACTCTAGCCACCAACCGGCCAATTCTTCCAAAACCCTCAAATAATCAAACATAATTTACCAAACTTCGTGAAATAAAACATATTTTGAAAACCAAAGCAATCATTTAGATCAAATCTATTACCGTTGATTCCAATCTTACTCTTGCCTGTAAAAACACAAACGAAAAACAATTAAACGATAACTAACAAAAATATCAATCAATTAACCAATATTACAATAAACAAAAATAAAAATTCTGAAAATTACCCATTTTAGTAGTTGAGTGAAGAGTGAGACACTAGAGAGAGTAAACAGCTATCTTTAGAACTAGACAAGAACATAAAAAGGAATAAGAATAAGAATAAAACAACCAGAACAATTAGTAAATCATCAGAAATCTCACTAAATCAACCAAAATATACCCAACCACAGATTCACACAGTATTTACTAATCAATGAAAAAACCAACAAATGTGGAAAAATTAACAAATTTAGAAAGAAATCTAACCAAAATAATTAACTGAATATACAACCAACGAGTGTAGAAATTGAAGAAATAAGGATCCAAATTATTCAATAAGGTTAGGGTTTTACCTTTGGCCAGGCCGCAGGCAGTCAGGTTGACATTGCGGTTGCAACGGGGCGGGCCAGCGGTGGTGGAGAGGACTGACGGTTTGGCGGTGGCCGACTGGCTGTGGCGGTGAGCCAGGCGAAGTCATGCGTCGTAGAGAGGCGAGCGAGAGCTGATTCAGGCGCAGACGACAGACGCGCAGTGGTCCTTGGCTCCCTGGATGTGAGGCCTGAATAAGGCGAACCTGGAGGTGGCTGTGAGGACGAGAATCGGTGGAGGACGCGGTGGTGAGGAGTCGGTTCTAGGCGATTGCACGGTGAAAAGGAGAGTTAGAGAGAGTGAGAGGGTCAGGGAGCGAAGACGAGAGAGAAGAAAAAATGAGGGCTAATATATTGAACTGATTTGATTTGAGGGTCACTTGTTGAGAGGTTCGAGTTTTCGCAACGTTCATTGAACGTTGCGAAAAGTGACCTTTGGCAACGTTCAGCGAACGTTGCGAAAGGTCACCTTTAGCAACGTTTTTCGAACGTTGCGAAAAGTGGGACTTTCCGCAACGTTCGAAAAACGTTGCAAAAAGTGATATTTTTCGCAACAGTCAGCGAACGTTGCTAAAGGTCACTTTTTGTAACGTTTTTTAGAAAAATGTTGCAAAATCTCACTTTTTGCAACATTCACTCACACGAACGTTGCAATTGACCCTTTTAGCAACATTTTTTCAATGAATGTTGCCATTTAAATGTTGTAAAAGCTCATTTTTGTTGTAGTGTTTATACAATGTTGATCTTTAAGGGACACCTTATCAAATTGATTTTACAATGAAATTCATCTCTTGATAAATAATACAAATAAATTATGTAATGAGAGAGGCTAACATTCCAATGAATAGTAATAAATGATAGCTCAACTATTAGATGAAAAACTTTGATGAATATTATAGTTAAAAATTAGAATCAATCAATTAAAGTGTTTCAATGAGATGAAGAAATAAATACAATGTAAATTCAAAAATCTTCTCAAGAAATATCTCTCTTTTAATTGATTATTGTAATAAATTAAGTAATAAGAGAGAAATGAGAAACTTCGATGAAAATGATGATTTTACAAATTTAGTTCAATCAATCAAAGTTTCAATACGAAGAAGGAAAAAAGTTTATGCAATGTAAGTGAAAAAATTTTCTTCAAAAATATATGTCTCTTTCAATGAATAATTTGTGATAAATTAAGTACTAAGATAAAAATTAGAAACTTTGATGAATATGATATTTACGAGTTTAATTCAATCAAAATTTCAATATGAAGAAGTAGAAAATGTTTATGCAATGTAAGTGCAAATATCTTCTTAAAAAATATCACTTTTAAAATTGATAAGTACAAAGAGAAATGAAAAAACTTTGATAAGAAAAATCATTCAAGAAGTTTGATCCAACAAAGTTTTTGCTATGATGAAAGAAATTTAAATGAATATTTTTCAAATGAAAACTTTGATGAGTAGATTTTGAAAAGTTAATTTGATAAAAAAAAAAAAATTCAAAGCTAAATAATTTGATAATAATAAATGAGATGAGAAATCAATATAATTTTGCTCAAAAGTATCTCATTTGAATGCTCTTAAGTATTGAAATGAATGGCAAGCGAGTTCGTATTTATAGCAGTCCAACGGTCAAATATTCTGCCGAGCCGGACAACCCATCTGGACGTTTGGAATAGTACTGGAAGACCACCTAGCCGTTGCAGTCAGAAAATGATAAAAAAACTGACCGTCGCGGATGAACCGGACGTCTTGATGGACAGAAAAATTTCTTTCAAACCGGACACCTTGTTCAGACGGTCAATCGAAAGTCTAGTTGACTGTTGACCGTTGACCCTTTTTTTGAGATATCATCTAAGTTCAAGTATCTCATTGAAAAACCAATCTTACTTTTGATCAAAAATATTATATGCAACTGATATGAAAATAATTCTTCATTCACAAAATATTTTTGAGCTATTGTCATTCGTTACTAAAGATCAAAGTGTTTGTACCTTTACATATGATCTCGAAGCCTAGTCTTTGATCTTGCTTCGAAGTTTCTTTCATGTTTGGCTATTATACTCTTGATCTTGATCTTTCTTGACGTTTGGCTTTAATGTTTGACTTCGATCTTGACTTCTTCATGAGCCCGATTTAATAGTCTTGATTTTAATCTTTTAAGCTCTCATCTCGAATCATTTGACTTGAATGCTTAACTTTCACTTTGATCTTCATTTCGAGTCCGATTTATGATGTATTATTTTGGCAATGCTTGATTGATTTTAAGATTGAACTATCATCACTCAAATCAATTGTTAGAAACAATATTAATCTTATTTGTTATAATCAAAACATTAAGGATGAAATCAACCATGTCAACAATTTTCCCCTTTTTGATTATGACAAACAAGATGATTTGCAAGGTAAGATTGGACAATTGATATCATATTGATAAAGGAATGTACATTATAAATTTATCTTTTACATATCAATAACTATACATTCAAAGCATATAAATGATTTTCCCCTTATCCCCCCGTTTTCATATACTCTTAGCATATTTTATTTTCAAATCAAAACATGCATTCAAATCAAAACATGCATAATCATATCACTCTATTTCCCCTTTTTGACATAAGCAAAAAGGGATGGCATTTAATCAACACACAATTTCCTCTTTTTGACATAAGCAAAATGGTAGCACATATGAGAGGAATAGTATGGTATATAAGATCAAAACTTTAAATCAACCATAAAAAATAGTAATATATTCCCCCTCAATTAAGCACAACATGCTCAATATATGCAAGTTTTTAAAAAAAGGATAATCATCACTTTATAGTAAAATATTAATCAAAGTATGAGTGATGTGTACATAGAATCAATCATATGAGAACATTTAGTATGATTCAATTAAGCCACATACTACAAATTCATTGATAATTCTCAAATCTCTTTAAATATGTGAAATCTATAAAGTGTTAGAGGTTTAGTAAGAATATTGATCAATTGATTCTTCGTATTCACAAATTCAGATACAGTATCCTCCTTTTGGGTGCCTATAGACAATCATAGATGTAATATCTTAGTGCTACTAAGATATCTGAAATTCTTTTTATGGCACTAAGGTGTGATTCTTGAGTATTGAGTTGAAATTTAGCACATAATCACACACTGAACATAATATCGAGTTTACTTACGATTAAGTAAAGAAGAGATTCGATCATACCTCGATATTTTGTAGTGTTTGTGGAAGTACCTTGATCATCTTTGTCCATTTTGATTTATTAGCTCATAGGAATGTTCATTTCTTGGATCTTCCTTATTTTGGTCTTGGAGATTCATTTTTTCAAAAGGAGTTTTCGATCCTACACCATTAGTAATACATTTCTCATGATCAAAAAGATTAGTTTCATCGAAAGTGACATGCATGGATTCTTCAATGACTAGATTTCTTTTGTCAAAGACTCTATAAGCTTTGTTGGTTGATGAAAAACGTAGAAAGATTCCAATATCGGATTTTGAATTAAGCCCCCGTTTGGTGCACATTATTGGAAAAAGAATGCATTTTTACTGTTGACGTGATCGGGAATATGTGATTGAAAAATAAGGAAATGTTATTGATGTGACGGAAAATATTATTTTATTGAAGAATGTGTGGTTAAAAATGAGTAGAAGGATGAGAATAAAAAAATAATGTGGATCAAACAAGGCATAAGTTTTTCAAAATTTTCTTTTGTATTCAAAATAAAGCATTTGCAACCAAAAACTTCAAATAACCGATATTTGAAATTCTATTTTTCCAAAGCTCATAGGAGGTTTTGTGTTTTCTTTTGACTAATTAAAACTCTATAAACAATATAGAAAGTAATGTGTTAGCTTGGTCCAAAAGTATTTTGGTAAACTATTTTCATTTAGTATAGTCTGAGCCATTTTTTGCAATGTGCGATTCTTCTTTTACTACACCATTTTGTTGAGGAGTTCTAGGAGCCAAGAAATTATGTTTACAACCAAAAGTTTTGCACAAATCATCAAAAGAAATATTATCAAATTCTCCACCATGATGACTCCTAATGGTAGTAGTAGTGTATCCCTTTTATTGTGAACCTTTTTACTAGAATGTTTAAAAGCATTCAATACTTCATCTTTTAGGTTCAAAAATGGGACTCAAATAAATCTTGAAAAGTCATCAATAACGACAAAAGTATAATGTTTACCATTTAAACTTGTGATACTAGATGATCCAAAAATATTCATGTGAAGAAGTCAAATAGATTTTGTAGTTGAAGAATGTTGCTTTAATTTGAAAGAACTTTTACTTGTTTTTTCATGCATCACAAATTTTGTCTTTCTCAAATTTCAAACTTTACAAATCTTTAACAAGACAATTTTTAGAAATTTTGAAAGTAGATCCATGCTAACATGACATAATCTTCTATCTCATAACAAAGTATCATATTTTAAACACGATAAATATTTTTCTCCGCATTCAAACTTAGTGTTTATGACATAAACATTCTTGCTTCGGCTTCCTATAAACATCACCTCTTTTGATGTAGTATCCTCAATAATGCACTTGGAAGAATCAAATTTGATGTGATAACATTCATCACACAATTGATTAAAACTATGTAGATTACGTCTAAGATTATCTACGAACAAGACATTTTTAATAAAGGGAGATGAATGATTACCAATAATTTCAATGTCAATGACGTTTCTTTTCGCATTATCTCCAAAAGTATCATGACCGCCATCCTTTATTTTGAAACTTAACAATAAAGCTTCATTTCCGGTCATGTGCTTTGAGCATCCACTATCCAAGGTCCATTTGCTCTCTAATTTCCTTGGTACCTACAAAAATAATTCAATTTTTGGTCTTTGGTACCCATACATCCTTGGGTCCTCGATAGTTAGTGTTAGTGGATTTTTGAATCCATTTATAGTTGTTTTTAAAATGTTATCTTTTTTGATAGAATAATAAAAAGCTACATGTCCATTTTTATTGCAAAAATTACATGTGACATTTGAAATAGGAGAAGTGGAAGTTTTAAAAAAGAAATTTTTAAGAGATTTTGTTTCAAAAATGGTTTATATCCAATTCCTCCTTTATGAAAAACACATTTTTGCTCACCAAGTATTAAATCAAAATTTTTCTTGCCTTGAGTAAATTTGTGAATAATTTGAGTCGAATATAAAATCTTTTCTTGTAAAGAAGAATTCTCCTTAATTAAAGAATCGTAATCGGCTTTTCCTTTTTCAAAATTATTTTGAATTTTTAAAAGTTCCTTTACCTCAATTTCCAATAAAGAATTTTTCTTTTTGAGGATCGAATGATTTAAATCAAGTTTTTCCAATTCTTCAAGAATTTCATCGTGAGAGGTAGATAATTAATCATATGAACAATTTTACCTCATTTTCAATAGCCATGAAGTACGTGTTGGCAAATTCCTCTTGACTTTCATCTTCTTTATGGTCATCATCATCACTTTCATTCCATGTTGTTTGAGTGCTTTCTTTTTGTCGAATCTATTCTTTCTCCTCCCTTTTCTTCTTTCTTTTGGAATCGATGATTTTTGTGAAAATCTTTCAATTTCTTAACAAGAAAAACTAGATCATTAAGTTCTTCATCATTCATATTTTTGCTTGAAGTGCCTTCATCAACTACGAATTTTAACGCAATTTGGCGCATTTCCTCTTCTTTGCTTTTCAACGTTTTCTCATTTGTCTAGGTATGATTTAGCTCATATGTCATCAATGTTCCATAGAGCTCTTCCAATGGATATGTGTTGATGTCTGTGGTGTTTTCTATCAACATTCTCAATGGACTCCATTCTTTCGAGAGTGACCTAAGCACTTTACTCATAAGTTCACCGTTAGTGAATTTTCGATCAAAGCCTTTGAGGTCATTAACAATATCGGTAAAACGGGTAATCATGTCAACAATCGGTTCATTTTATTTCATAAAGAAATTTTCAAAATCTTTAATAAGAGATTTATCTTAGTTTCTTTCACTTTACTAGTTCCAACATGAGTAATTTCTAATGCATGTCAAATATCATAAGCGGAATCACATGTACTAATACAATTAAATCCATTTCTATCTAAAGCACAATAAAGTATATTTTTGGCTCTAGCATTTAAAGACAATTTTCTTTTATCCTCTTCATTATATTCATCTCTAGGTTTAGAAATTATTTGATCTGGTATACCATCCTCTTTAATAACCTTTTTAGGTACATTCAATTACTTCCCAAATATTATAATCTATTGATTGAATAAATATTGTCATTCTAGCCTTCCAATAGTTATAATGACTACCATCAAAGAAAGGAAGACGATTTGTAGAATGCCCCCAAGATTTTGAAAAATATGGTTAGCCATTACTCAAGATTGTGAAATCTTTAAAATTGAGCACCTTGCTCTGATGACAATTGATATCCCCAAGAATAACTAACCAAGATGGGGTGAATTGATTTTTAAAACATTTTCGAAAAATTAATCTAAATTTAAACAAGTAAAGACTAAATAGATTAATTCAAATAATAAGCACAAATATAAAAGCGATAAGTAAAAGGAAGAGAGGATGGAAACGATATAGTTGTGGAGGTTCGATCCAAAACAATGACCTACGTCATCCGTTACCAAGCTCTCCGGCACGAGCAATGCATTTTCACTATGTTGATTGACTTATGGTGCAATCCAACTCTTTACAACGCTTTCGGTGACTTACAAACAAGGAGCACTGATCCTTATACAATGTTGAGATTTATAGGACCTCAACATGACCCACACTATTAAGCTTTACAAGACCTCAATATGACCCACAAGGTGACTTACAATAAGGAGAACTGATCCTTATACAATGTTGATCTTTAAGAGACATCAACAAGAGCCACACATTATCAAAGTGATTTTACAATGAAATTTCTCTCTTGATAAATAATACAAATAAATCAAGTACTGAGAGAGGCTAACATTTTAATGAATAGTAATAAATGATAGCTAAACTGTTATATGAAAAACTTTGATGAATATTATAGTCGAAAATTAGATTCAATCAATCAATCAAAGTGTTTCAATGAGAAGATGAAAAAATAAAAACAATGTAGGTTCAAAAATCTTCTCAATAAATATTTCTCTTTTAATGGATGATTGTAATAAATTAAGTACTAAAAGAAAAATGAGAAACTTTGATGAAGATGATGATTTTACAAGTTTAGTTCAATCAATCAAAGTTTCAATATGAAGAAGTAGAAAATTTTATGCAATGTAAGTGCAAAAATCTTCTTAAAAAATATATCTTTATTTCGATGAATAATTTGTAATAAATTAAGTACTAAGAGAGAAATTAGAAACTTTGATCAATGTGATATTTACAAGTTTGATTCAATTCAATATGAAGAAGTACAGAAAGTTTATGCAATGTAAGTGCAAATATCTTCTTAAAAAATATCTCCTTTAAAATTGATATAGATAAATTAAGCACAAAGAGAAATGAAAAACTAATGATTCAAGAAGTTTGATCCAAAAAACACATGAGAAACACTTACCTTTAAAATTGATATAGATCATCTCCATTGAAATGAACTTGAGCGAAACACTTACCTTTTAAACACATGAGAGTTGAGTGCTTATATCAGTGAGGATCTACATGTTTGGTTTATTCCATCTTCATATGAAAATGCTAGCTAATTGATTATGAGTTGTGTGAGAATGTTTATTTATGATGTGTTGTGTGTTTTAAAGAGTTTGATCGTTCTATGTTCATGGCATTACGACCTTGGTGTTTTTGAGAAATTAAATTTGAATTTTGCTCGAGTACGAGCAAAAGCTAAGTGTGGGGGAATTTGATAGGAATGTAAAATGCATTTTTTTCCTCCATATTTTATGTGCTCGTATGATTAATCAATGTCAAAATGTACTCATTACGTACATATTTTGATTTAGGTGGCAATTCAATGGAGATGACATAATTTGGAAGAAATAGGTGAAAAAAGACCAAAGTGAAAGGAAATGAAAGTTCAACGACTAACGTGAAAATATGAAAACGTTGTGTCAAACCAAATGATGAAGATTTGAGAGTATTAGAAGTCAATTGAATGAAGAAAGAAGTCAAAGGGGTGAAATATCATCAAAGTAGGATCACACATCAACTTCCAATTGAAAAGTTATGCATCGGATTTTCAGTTTCAGTTTAAGACCCATTTATGACATGGCAAACGATCAAACTGGAAGATGGTATCTGAATCAAAGTTGTATCCCTTTGAATTATCTTTCCAACGCATTTTGAATTAGCTCAATCGAATATGTATGGAGAAAGTGATGACCAAAATACCGAACGCTATTCAGAGACAAACCTGAGCGCGTGCGCAAGCAAATTCTCCCGCGCTCGCACGGGCATGAATTTTACTTGCCGAGCCTAAAACCAATGAATGGCGCACGGGCAAGAAAATGTACGGCGCGTGTGCACATACATTTTTCACAGACGAATCTCCAGTTTTCGAATTTAAGTCAACTACCTATGTAAACAACTATAAATACATATTTTAAAACCCTAGAATGGGGGAGAACGTACAGAACGCCTCCAAACTCCATTTTTCATTATTTTTCTCTTAAATTCATGAATTGTAACTAAACTTTTACACTTGGTTGAAGGAAATTGAAGCCTCGGAACTACATATTGTGAGATCTAAATAGTTTTTCTTATTGTTTAATTCTTATTTTGCGTATTTAATATTCTTCTACACTTATTTTCATGATTGTTATGTTTAATTGCTAGGATGCCTACTTACTAGTTTGTTATTCGTTACAATTTACCGCTAAGCTAAATATCAAATCCGTAATTGTTTGATTCCTTTAACTTGTGAAGCACTAGGATTTGATGATTTTCTGCTAGAGGTTATTGAATCTTAAGAAGAATGTTTAAATAGATTGAATGTAACCGCTGGTGTTTGTGTTATCTAGTTCATCGATTTCTCTATTGTGTAAAGCTGTTATTAAATTGAATCTTGAGCGTTGGTATGAGGTTATTTAATAATTATGGTTAGTTAGAACACTGGTTTCTAACTAACTAAAATTAAGGAGAGATAGGAAAATAATTCCAACGGTGAATATTCAAAATATGAATTGAATTATCATTGCATCTATGATCAATTGCGAATTTCCGACAGTGGATATGCACTTAGACCAATGTTAGTCTTTTGATTTTTTTGTTAATTTAATTTTCATTGTTATTGATTGCGTTATTTACAAATGTCTACATACAAAACCCCTCAATCATTGTACAAAGCATAAAATATTGAATTACACACTTTTTGTGGGATCGACCCTTGCTTCCACTACTACATTAGTTTTAGAGGTTAAGGTATTACTTTTGGGGTGCATGTGACAGCACACACCAATGAATGTAAAAATGTAAGCTCAAAAAATATTTTTCAAATGAAAAACATCGATTAGTAGATTTTCAAAAGTTAATTTGATCAATAGTTTTTCAAAGCTAAATGATTTGATAATAATAAATGAGATGATAAATCAATATAATTTTCTCGAAAGTATCTCATTTGAATGCTCTTAAGTATTGAAATGAATGGCAAGTGAGTTGGTATTTATAGCAGTCAAATTGTCAAATATTTTGCCAAACTGGACGTCCGGAACAGTATCGACGACCAACTAGCCGTTGCGGTCAGAAAACGGTCAAAAAATTGACCGTGTGGATGAATCGGACGTCTGAATGGACAGAAATTTTTTTGTCAAACCGAACGCCTTGCCCGTACGGTCTTGTTCATCCGAACGTCTGGATGGTCAACCGAACTCCGGTTGACCGTTGACCTTTTTTTTGGAGATGTGATCTAAGTTCAAGTATCTCTTTGAAAAATCAATCTTACTTTTGATCAAAAATATTATATGCAAATGATATGAAACTAACTATTCGTACACAAAATGATTTTTGAGCTATTGTCATTCGTTACTGAAGATCAAATTGTTTATACCTTTATATATGATCTCGAAGCCTAGTGTGATCTTGCTTCAAAGTTTCATGTTTGGCTCTTAAACTCTTGATCTTGATCTTTGTTGACGTTTGGCTTTAATGTTTGACTTCGATCTTGACCTTCTACATGAGCCCGATTTGATAATCTTGATTTGGATGTTTTAAGCTCTCGTCTCGAATGATTTGACTTGAATGCTTAAGTTTCACTTTGATCTTCATTTCGAGTCTAATTTGTGATGTATTGATTTTGGCAATGCTTGATTGATTTTAACATTAAACTATCATCACTCAAATCAATTGTTAGAAACAAGATTAATCCTGTTTATTATGATCAAAACATTAAGGATGAAATCAATCATAGGTCAACAATTTTCCACTTTTTGATTATGACAAACAAGATGATTTGCAAGGTAACATTGGACAATTGATATCATATTCATAAAGGAACGTACATTATAATTTTTTCAATTTTGATCAGATTTTTTATTTTGACCCAAATTAAATTTTTATTTAGAATTGACGACTTTAATATTATAGATAAAATTTTATGTTAATGTAAATGTTAAACTTTGCCTTTAAATTGAATTCTATTTTATTTAGTAGTTTTATCCTAAATTAAAATGTTAAATTAATTGCAATTAGAGTCGGACTCTAATTTAATATTTAAATAGAATTTAATTTTAATTATTATCCACCCTAATACACTCTTAAAATTAGAGTTGGACTCTAATTTGACATTTAATTAGAATTAGATTTTAATTAAATTGTCTCTCCCTAAAATTTTGGAATTAGAGTTGGACTCTAATTTGATAATTAATTAAAATTTGATTTTAGTTAAGTAACTTCGCCCTAAACTTTAGAATTAGAGTTAGTTTCTAATTTGATATTTAATTAAAATATGATTAGTTAATTAAATTAATTGATTTGTTAATTATTTAATTCTTTCGATCCATTTGTCTAAATTAGTTTAGACGATCATAATTGCTAGAAATTTGAAACACTTTTTACATTTAATATTAGATATTATATATGAACGCATTTATGTGATGAATGTCTATTTAATGGATGATTATGGACTCTACCATTTGGATGTGTTGAATGGTTAGTTTTAATTATTGTTATTTTGGGCCTGTGAGTTATTATTTTTGTGGACCTGAGAGTCCGTTGTAATTATTATGGACCCGTGTGTCCAATTATTTAGGTATGCATGCCAACTAGTATATGATATAGATTGTAGTTGGACGAATTGAAGATACAAGAATAGGATGAGACCATATAGATGGAGCATTGTATGAGTCAATGCAATACTCCCTAGAACTCTACACAAATGTTTTATTATGGCTTGTTGTGTACACTCAGGGCCTTAATATAACAATTGAGATCTCAACCCACTGGAGTTAAGTATGGATTACATGAATTTATGTGGAGGGTCTTAAATTTAAGTTAAATAGTGGGAAAAAATTAATTTAATAATAGACCATGCCGAATTAATTGATGCATTTTTATATATTACTCTTTTATATATATATATATATATATATTTCAGAGGTATATTAGATACCAACAACCAAGCCAAATTTTTTAAATTGGCACCGCAATCTGAAAATTATCTTCAGATATGAGAAAATTGGTTATGTCCTTGAGTAACACTTTCCAGAGACACCTGCTGATGACTTAACTAAGGAAGTGGTGGTTGCTATAATAAACACAATGATAACGATAGTATTGCAACATATGTGATGCTTGTAGCTATGTCACCTAAATTACAAAAGTAACATGAGTGTATAAATGCTAACACAATATTTTTTCATCTCAATGTGTTGATTGATGAACAATCACGTGTGGAAAGATATGAAATTTCTTAGCAACTTTACCCGTGCATAATGGGAAAAAATCTTGAGTTAGTGTTCATATACTAAAGATGATTGGCTATATTGAGAAATTGTCTCAATTGAGTTCAGTCATGGACCATGAACTAAGTATTGATTTGGTTCTATAATCTCAACTAGAGAGATATTCATAACTAATTATGAATTTTAATATGAATAAGGTTGAGTGCACACTCCCTAAGTTGCTAAACATGCTTAAGACTGTTAAGCCCAACATCAAAGCTAGTGGTGGGCAAGTCTTGCCCATTGATTCCTCTAAAGGCACTAATATGATATCTAAAGGATGTTTTAGGAAAGTATCCAAGATGGCTAAGACAGTCAAAGCGAAGAAGGACAATACCAAATCTAATGACACTTGTTATCATTTTGGAATGATAGGTCATTGGAAGAGAAACTGTAAGGTTTATATCTATTTCATTAGCTTCTTGGGTATGAAATACCGGATATGGATCTTATATATTTGTATAAATATAGAGAAACTAATTAGAAGTAGACTACTACAAAAGGGAAAAGTTGACTTGCACGTTGAAAATGAGCCAAGGTTGCTACATTGCTTGTACGAGCATACTTATTGCTATTGCCTTTAGACTTAGTATTAAAATTAAAGAAATGTTATTCTGTTCTCACCATTACCAACAACATTATTTGAATTTCATGTTTGGACATAAATTATTTTAATGTTAAGGACAATTGTTGTTTCTTTTTATCTTAATAAGATCTTAATGGTTATGTTAAAGTATAAAATGACATTTATATTCTAAATATTGAGTATTCTATAATGAGAATAGAAATTGAAAGTCATAAAAGAAATATTCTAAATAACACCAATATCTGGCATTGCAGACCTGGTCACATAAATGAAATTGCAATTCCAAATTACATATGACTGAATCTTAAATTATCTGTGGTCGTAAATACAAATATCGTTATTACAGATAGACCATAACGTGTGACATTTCTTACTTGTGAAGTAAGTAACTAATCTCTCAAGTTAAAGTTTGATGACACGTGGATGTTTTGTTATAGAATAAATCATTGGAGACCCATTGGGAAAATTCCATATGGATAGCTATCTAACATTCATTAGTGAATTGGTCCTTCAACTTGAGTCATCAAAATACCTTATATGAGGACAATCAAATTTTGGTGATGTTGGACGTTGCTCTACAAATAATCGCTAATATGGCATTGTTCGGATTGTCAAGAATCATATGAAGGTTGTGGATGATCAATAGAGGATTCGTTACTCTTACATAGTAAGAGATTATGATCTACATTTCATTCACTTGAGTTGATAATGAAATCCTTGGCCAACATGTACTCATAAGTCGAAAAAGAGTTTTTGACTTGCATTAAGTGGGGGTGAAAGATATGATCAATAATTGAGATTGACACATATCCATATTTCGTAATTCTTCGAATCATATTGACGAAATGATTATAGTTTTACGGTAAATGAACAAGTTTGGTTTTGTCATACCACGTGATATTTTCGTCACATGTATTGCCCTAACACTGCTAAATGTCAATCTAGGACGACAGATGTGAATTGATTATAAATTAAAAAGGGGCACTTTAATTTATCGATTTTGATTAGACCAAAATAATAAATTACGTTGTTAGGTATTATGATCGGGAACCTAATGTGTCACATACAAAAGGAGAACTAGAAGAATGAAATTTACTAATTAATTAATTGGGTTGCTTGTTAATAGACCCGAATTAATTAATTCGTGGACCAAATTTAATTAATTGGGTTAATTAAATATTGGATCAAGTTAAGTTTAAGAGACGGGTCAAGCCCACTTGGACTTATATTAATAAGCTATTGAGGTTTCAGAAAAATTGAACGGACTAGCACAAAAAAAGAGAAACCATAATTCTTTCATTCTTGTTCCCTGTGTGGATTTCCATTGAAGGCTGGACAATTGGATAGATGTGGATTGCAGATCGTGATTGTTCGTGTTCTAAGATCAGTAAAAGTTTGCAGAATTTATAAAAGGTATAATTCATATCACAGTTCCTATCAAAGCACAAAAAAGATCATTGGTTGGAATTGAAATTATTTAATTTTTCGCTATATATGATTAAGCAAATTCCCAACACTCATATCCTCCTCTGACATACATCTCTTAATAATCTGAATAGATAATCTCTATACAAGAATGGGTCCTTCCAAAAGTAAAACTTCAAATTGTTGAGAAATTTCTGTCGTCGATGATATTTGTGTTTCAGGGGATGACTTGTCTGACAAAATAACAAAATCGGCATAAAGTGGTGCTTTTATGAGTTGCATTAGCTGTTTATCTAGTAAATTTCATTAACATCTTCTTTCTTAGAGATATTTAAAAAGATATCTCTAAGAACTTCCCAGTGTTTATCTTGCTTACTTTTCTATACTTCGTGGAAATGAAAAATGGCCACACAAACCTTGGGTGTCTTAGTTCTTCATTCTCCTTGTGCACTACATCATCAGCTTTGTCAGAATTTTCCCCATGCTCCTTTCTATGTTTGCACATTTGCTTGACTAGCTCTCAATCTCTTAACTGTGATTTTAGCTGACTCCAATTTACTAGTGATAACTTGGTACTTGTTCCTTTAGATTGGTTTCAATGTTGGTCTCCCTTGAATCATCTTTGCCAAAGTTATACGAATGTTACTTGGGAGACTATTGTTATGTCTCGTCCTATGAGATAGGCCACGTGATATTTAGCTAAAAGATAACAAGAAGCCAATAAAGTCCCATACTCCATATCACTTCGCCTACCTGGCCCAACTGATGCAATCAAGGTAAGAGGTTGAAGTGGATTTGCAGCTCAGTCGAAGCTAAATGTTAGAGGCTGAACTTTCATGTTTAAAGGGAAGTGCCACAAGTTGCTGCAGCACATTTTCGAAGTGATGAAACCTTTGTATCACAAGCCATTTTCTATAACATCACTCTGACCTATTGATCTCCGTACACCTTATTGATTTGAAAGCTCAACATCTAACGCTCCTTAGTCAACTTTTCAGTCTACTTCTCAAATGATAGACCTGGGGCTGCCACTTTTAGTTTATTTAAGGTCACTATTGACCTATGACAGTTGGATTTGATGCCTATAAGGTCAACCTGTGAGTTGCAAGGATGAGGCCACGTGTTATGCATTCAATAGAAACCACCTCTTCCATTCCACCATAAAAGCTCATGCTTGGTGCCATCCAAATGTAATGCAATTTTGCACTTTCAAGAGTAAGATTGCTTGGTAAAATCATCTCTAAACCGTATCCAAATACATTTTTTTTGTTCTCGTTCATTTTCTATTTGACACTCAAATATTATCTCTCATCATTGACTGACTTGATCATTGAAGTCCTATGGTTGCCTTCCCCATTGCAAGTGAAGGCCACTTGCACCTAACATTTATCCAAGTGTGCACGAACTTCATATGTTGATAGGAGTGGAATCGGGATCCCTTGGCCATGTGTTCCGCCAGTTTTCTAGGTCAACTAGTTGCAAAATGTTATATTTTGCTATAAATTGTGCTAAAAATGCAGTGAAGATAGATATATTGTTTTTTTGCCACCGGGGTATATGTAACTTGACATTAAATTTGAATCATCTACTTGGTTTATAATGGGATTTAGTCCCTCCACCTGTACTAATACTTATTATTGCTTAATAATAGGAAAGTTTGAGATCATTCTCTACCACTTGAGCTTAATAGCACTGTGTGAGTTACTCTAACTTAACTAATTTTTGCTTGGGAATGCTTATCTATGCATAGTACTTCAAGAACTTGTTTCTTTACCTTCTTCCGGATATGCATTTGACGTTTTGAAAGTTAATATTGTACTCTTCAAGTGTACGAATGTTATTCTATTTCATGTTCCAGGAGAACAAAGTCACAGCGACATCTTCAAGTGCCGAAATAATCTCGATGGCGCATTATATGCTATGAAGCAAATTGTTTTCAATTATAAACAACATTACAACCAAGTCATCCAGGAGTATCAACTACATTTTTTTTATCTACTTGAGATGCTATTCCACATCCGTATGTGGGACAACACATTTGTTTAAGTCAAAATTTATTTACTATCCACAACCAACAAAGACATGACTCACTTATCGCAGCTATCACATCAATCTTGATGATAATGATCAGTTACAGATTTTATCAATTTCTGAAGTCTTAATTCCATTTACATGCATCTTGTACCGCTGATTACATTTTACAGGAAGCAACAAGTTATACAAGAAAAGACTTTCAGATTTTAATTTACATTTGTGGACAATATCTCTAGCTGTCTGTAACATGAATGTACAACTTTTTTGGTTTCATCTATAATTTTTGGTTCGTAAATGATTGTACGCTATTATCAGGTAATATGAAATTTTATCATTTGAATTTTATTTCTTTGCAGTAATTTTACTGTACTATAATGAGTTAATAGATAGTTGTCATATAGGCTTCCTTTTGATGAATTTTTAAAATCATACCTGAAGGTCATAATAGTGGATCCTTTCTGAAATTACATTTTTATATCATACGGAAGAAAAACAAGCTTTACACTATTTGATTTATCGATGCATTAAGAGCTTTTTTCTAGGGTAGAACTCCTCTCTGATTTATTTTTAATTCTATTTGATCCCAAGAATTTTCGTGAGCTCACTACAAAGGCACACTAAATGGGTGTCAGCTTCATGTGGTACTAACAGGATATATTTAACATTTCTAGCAAACGTCAGCCACTTACTTCACAGCTCTTGTTATGATTAGCATTGTTTGATGTTGCAATCAAGTCCAGATTTCCATCAATAAATCAAATTATCTGCAAAATGAGCATTTTTTATTTTTCTTCTTATTAATTGAGCATTTATCTGTAAATTAATGTGATTTCATCAATATTGTTTTAGGGAAAAGAAATTGTTCTTCAATAATAAGTACTATTGGAGAAATCAATTGTAGGAATTCAAATGTTTTTAAATGAATTGGAATTTTAGAAGGAAAAAAAAATTGTTTGTCTTAGACAAAAAATAGTAATTATTTATTCAGTTAACTTTGAATTAATAATTATTTGTAATGGATATTTAAAAGATTATAATTTAGAGTAAATTCTTAACCGGTGGAGCCATGATCAGTCCATTCAGTTAACTAATTATTTCAAACTCCATATTATCCACTCAGGTAGGAAAACGGAGGCAATCCAAATAAACCAGGTAGTGTGTTTTGATGTGTAAAAATTGACATGGTAATGCCATTTTGACAAGTAGTAGCACCATGTCCAATGCTTTATTCTTCCGGTCGAGCTTGGAAAACAATTTTCACAATTTTAATGCACGTCTAAAATTGTGTCGTAAATAAATGAGTAATTAACACATAACGTTCCTACCTTACATTTTTTGAGATTTTAACTCTTAATTACACATTTGATTGTCAAAAAATCCTTAAGCCCATGTTCAAAATGGAAGGGGAATATAGTCTTACAAAAATTTCCCTCTTCTTCCTCCTTACGCAGGGCACGGTTACCTTGCGGTTTCTCCTTTTAAAATTTCCCCGTTTCTTCCATTTCTTAATGCATTCCTCGTCCTCTCGTCTCCTCACCGTACAGTGGAAGCATTGTTATTTCTTATCCTTCACTGATTAACACACTAATATTTTCATCGCATGGCAATTAGCAAACCAATGGCAAGCAGCGCCGACACACGGTGGTGGCTCAGCCTAATATCAGGGGTAGTGGTGGTGATGATGTTATCCATATCAAAACAAGCCAGCTTGCAGCCACAGACCAATATTCTGAATAGGGGGTGAAGTCAGTACAACGCAACCAATATAAGGAACTTTTTCGATAACCTTAACGCTACCTTTTCCGACCTGAGAAATCAGCTGTACAATGAGAACAAATGGTTAGCCACTGTGCAGCAGTCGAGATCCATGGATCCAGTCTATGCCATGGGATCCGTGTAGAAATTATCTTTCGACGGCTGATTGTGTGGCTTGCTATAATGCAGCTGTTGCCCAGATTAGGAATTGCTCAGCAGCAAATGGAGCTCGTGTCATATATGATAGTTGTTAATTTCCTCGGGTAATTCTACTTTACTTATTCAATTGAGTCGGTCTTGCTAAGCTAAAACTTGACAATACTTTCTTTTTACAAATGGATTAGAAAAAATAAAAAAATCTACTCTGCGCCCCACCTGTGCGAGATGAAGAAAGCAAGAAATTCTGGAGCATGTGACCGTGTGAAGGACAAGAAATAATAATGGTATTTTACCTAATGTTGGAGTTGTGACATTTTGTTGTTACGTTTTTAATTGTATTTTGGTTGAATATTTAGTTACTTATTTTGGTTTAATGTCTAACTATGAAATGATGTAAAGTTAGACAAGTTAGTATGGTGTAGTACTTGTATGTGTAAGAGTTATGGTAGTTGATAGAATAGTTGGTAGAAAATATCTTTGACTATGTGTACAAGTATGGCTATATATAGAGCCGGTTAATGCCATTGAAAGGTAGTAGCAAAAATATAAAAACAATGTAGTCTTTCATATTTTCTCTTCTCCTCTGTGTTTCACCACAAACCAGAGTACATATATATATATATATATATGTTTGTTGTATGCTATATATGTTTGTTAGTCTTATATCCAGTAATGGAGGGTGAATCCGGTTAGTTCATATCTGGTTTTTCACACCTCTTAGAACCAAGAATTCCAACATGGTAAGAGCATGAAATGATCTTAAGGGGCCTAAAAAAATGAAAGAAATGCAGTGGTTGAAGGGGCTGTTACTGATGCGGAAAAAATGGAGAATACCCGGTATGATGAAGAATGGAAAAACCGGTCTGCTCAATGCTATGTAGGGTTTCAGAGCTGAAAAATTGATCTAAGATGATCACAGCTGAAAAACTGAACCTTGGCCATGAAAAATCGAAGAAAAACAGTAGTTGAAGGTGCTGTAAATTCCAAGAAAAAGGGAGCATATACGGTATGTGATGAAGAAGATGATGAAATCTGGTATGAAATGAAGAAAAGTGTGATATCCGGTATGTGGCTGAAAAATGTGCAAATCCAGTATGTGAGTGAATCTGGGATGGGCTGAAAAAACAAAGCAAATCTGGTATGAAAAGGAGTTTAACCCGGTTAGCGAAGTAGGAGTTTAATCTGGCTAAGCATGAAGCATAATCCGGTAAGCTCGAAACCCGGTAAACTCATCTTGATATCCAAATGAAAAAGACAAAACCAGTAAGTTTAAGCAAATCCGGTAAGCAAGAAGCAAATACGGTCAGGAACTTGCAAATCCAGTGAGTTGAGTGCAAATCCGGTAACTTTAAAAACCGATAAGTGTGCGAAAATTCGGTAAGTTGTGTAAAACCCAGTAAGTTCTTTGCAAATCCAGTAAGTTGCGTTTTTTTGAATCTGGAAAGCCCTTACAATACCGGTAAGCTCAATGTAAATCCGGTAATTACAAAAATCTCAGCAGAGCTTCATCAAATCAACAAGAAATCAAAAGAAAAGATGCAAATGGAAAGTTTCTTTGTATGTGGTTGATCCTAACCTCAAAGAGTTGAGAACTACGATAGAGAGTTACAACCAAGAGAGCCGGATCAAATGGAAAACAAAGGACCTCAAGCTTGTAGTAAAAAAAACAAAAAAAGAATGGCCTGAAGCATGAAGAAGACGTTTGTTGATGGTTCCAACAAAATGTCAAGGAGGAGTGTTGGAGTTGTGACATTTTTTTGTCGAGTTTTTAATTGTATTTTGGTTGAATATTTAGTTACTTATTTTGGTTTAATGTCTAACTATAAAATGATGTAAAGTTAGACAAGTTAGTATGGTGTAGTACTTGTATGTGTAAGAGTAGTATGGTAGTTGATAGAATAGTTGGTAGAAAATATCTTTGGCTATGTGTACAAGTTTGGCTATATATATAGCCGGTTAATGCCATTAAAAGGTCGTAGCAAAAATATAAAAACAATGTAGTCTTTTATATTTTCTCTTCTCCTCTATGTTTCACCACAAACCAGAGTATATATATATATATAAATGTTGTATGCTATATATTTTGTTAGTCTTATATCCGGTAATGGAGGATGAATCCGGTTAGTTCATACCTGGTTTTTCACACCTCTTAGAACCAAGAATTCCAACACCTAATCAGTGTGTCAAAAATAATAAATATTTGAAGGATGTTGTTAATGGATGTTGGACTTGGAGGAGAGAAGGGGAGGAATGCACTAAGAAATGGGGAAATTTTTGAAGGGGAAACCGCAAGGTAACTTTGCCCGCGTAAGGGAGGAAGAAAGGGAAAAAAATTGGAAGACTGTCCTATTTTGAAAAGAAAATTGACTTTTTGTGTTCGGTTAACGGAGATATTGATGTTTTGGACAATCAAAGATGTAAATAGGGGTGAAAATGCTAAAAAATGTAAGGTGAAGACGTTTTTCACAAACTTTGTCCACATGTACCGTGTGAAACAAAAGATGGCAGAATATTTGAGAAAATAAAAGTTTCAATATAACATACAAAATATTAAATATCGAAAATCAATCCACCACTCTAGTAAGAATACATTGTGCAGGGAAAATTTATTTGTTTATCCTCCAAAACACAGAAGTTGTGTTGATTCAAAGTATTTTCAAATGCAGTAAGCTTTCCTGCTTCTCAAACCAACCCCAGTGTGGATGCAAAAGTAGCCACCTCCAGACTGATGCAGAAATGCATCAATGCAATCTTCATCTTCCATTCCAATCTTCATGATCAAATCAGTTAAATAGGATTAGATATTGCCATTCCCCAATCACGAATTTAGGATGTAAGAATATTCAAAGAAAAATAATTGGTATATTTCTTATGCAAGCAAAAGGCAAATGGTGCTCTTTCATTGGGATACAAAACGAAAAATTTCAAACAAATTAAGCCTGGTTTCTCGACAGAATAAATTTCAAAAGTAATAACTAGTAGGCAATTTTTCTAGAAATATTATACTAAAGAAACCCATCAGAACAGTTATGGAGAAAAATAACTGTAAAATATAGTCTGTTTTAAAGAAACCTATAGAGAAATTGTAAACTACTAGAAGATGGTGGAAAACTAAGATGGTCATCGAAAGGGAAATTACCTTGTGTGGGGTTCTCTCGACAGCAAATTTTTTTCCATCGTACACGAACCTCATAACTCCGTACTCCAAATTCTTTACTTTGCAATATGCCATTAATAAACTCTGTATTTTAGAGTCACGTCTAACTCGATAGTAGACTTCATCACCGTCCTACCATATAAAACGCAAAATGATGCAAAGAGAATGTGGCTAGGGTCTAGGGACCATGTACAAAAACCAATAAAGCATGTGATGCAGGAGGGTCCGAGTCAGACGAAGCTGAGTTGTCAGATAACTCGTTGATGGCGCTAACGTACCATGAGTTGGCGGATCGACGTAAGAATGGAAAGTAATCGACGACATTTCCTAATTGGGGTCAATTTTGAACACGTTTTGGTATTTTGGCCATAACTTTGGCTACGGTTGTCAGAATCACGCCCGTGACCCCAATTCGGAAAGCTCGTTTCGGCGCGCACGTCGTGGGCACCCAGCTATGCTCGGTGTGCATCGGATTCGAGGTCAAATTCAGCTGTTTTCCCTTCCGAATCGTCAATTTAAGTTATTTTTTGCTATTTATGGTAATATTTCGGTTTCCCTTTTGACATAGAATAATTGCTCGATTTGAGCCGAATTTTGGTGATATTGTTTCTTTTATTAAGTATTTTATTTTGGTATGAATATCAGGATTTTGCTATTTTTGGCAAAATTCCGATTATTATTATTTTCTGGCTATTTAACCCGGCTTGTGGGTTATTTTCATTCGGTTGTTGAATAATAAAGAATTTTCTCGTTTTTCTTTGTGTTTCTCTTGCGTTCTTCTCTGTTTTTTGTCAATTGAACCCCGCCTACAGAATAATCACTATTCTGCCCGGCGTCAGTTGGTATCAGAGCTTCAGCATCTTCTTGGGCTAGATTTCATCGGTCAATCATGGTTGGTGGTCGTGGTCGTGGTCGCAGAGGGCAGGTTCCGAATGAGGAAGTCCCACACTGTGATCGTAACGTTCAAGATGTGACGATTGAAGACTTACAGAGGCAAGTTGCAGAGTTAACTCAGCGTCTGGCGGCGCAGGATCGCGGTGACCGCGAACTGGAGGGTCACGAGTCCGACACCAGTTACGAAAACCCGTATCACAACCCTGCTCGGGTCTGGGAGCATCGTGGTCGGGAGGATCGTCATGTGGATTTCGGCTTTCGGGTAGATCTACCAGAGTTTTCTGGTACGTTACAAGCTGAAGGTTTTGTTGATTGGCTGAATGAAGTGGAACGTATCTTTGAGTACAAGGAGGTTCCAGATCATATCAAAGTAAGGTTAGTTGCCATCAAACTTAAAGGTAGGGCATCCGCATGGTGGGAGCAGTTGAGACGTTCACGCGATGAAGAGGGTAAAGCCAAAATCACAGATTGGGAGAAAATGAAGAAGAAGATGAAATGTCACTTTCTTCCTTTCGGCTATACTCAAACTTTGTTTCAACGGCTTCATTCTCTAAGACAGGGCATAAGGTCGGTTGATGACTACACTGCGGAGTTTTATCAATTGGTGGCTCGGAATGATGCATGCGAAACGGAAGAACGAGATGGTGGCGAGATACTTGGGAGGATTGCGACGGTCCATACGGGATGTCCTCGGCCTTCACTCGGCGTGGACGTTTACGAAGCATACCAGCGTGCACTTGCTGTAGAGAAGCGGCAGAGTAGGAAACCGGTGGTCAGAAGCGAAGGTAGCCAGCCCATTCGCCCTCAAGCACCTCGTCCTACTCAACAGCCACCACGGGATAATCCTGGTTCAGGTATTAGATGCTTCAGGTGCGGTGAACAGGGACATCGAGCAACTGATTGCAGGAAACCAGCTAATCGGCCAGGTAAAAATCTCCTAATTGATGAAGAAGTTGTAGACGAGAATGAGGAGGTTGGAGAGCCCGTATATGACGATGATGAAGAGGAAGGGATGCTGTATGGGGACGGTCATGAAACTCTAGTCTTGCGTAAGAGTCTATTGACCCCCAAAGGCGATTCAGGGGATGACTGGTTGAGAACCAACATCTTTCACACAACCTGCACGGTAGCGGATAAAGTTTACAAACTGATCATTGATAGTGGAAGCTGTGAGAATGTAGTGTCTGAAGAAGCTGTCCAGAAATTACAGTTGAAGACAGATCGGCATCCCAGGCCATATAAATTGTCGTGGTTGAGTAAGGGCAGTGCAGTATCAGTAGAAAAGCGATGTCTAGTATCTTTTTCGATTGGTAGGAAATATTTCGACAATGCTTGGTGTGATGTTGTGTCGATGGATGCTTGTCACATATTGTTGGGTCGACCTTGGCAGTATGATCGCAGTGTTGTTCATGATGGGCGGAAAAATACTTATTCCCTTAGCATCAAAGGGAAGACGGTTGTGTTGGCGCCGCGAAGAGAAGAAATCACTCCTGCTCCAGTAGCTAAAAGTGCCAACCTGCTTTCTATGTCCAGCTTTTTGGGAGAGATTGCGCGAGAAGATGTGGTCTATGCTCTACTGCCTTGTGAGAATAGTACAACAGAAGAGAATCCAGATTTACCGGTAGAAGTGCAGAAGGTGCTAACGGAGTTCTCTGATTTGATGCCTGAAGATCTCCCTCCAGGGTTGCCGCCTATGAGGGATATTCAACATCAAATTGACCTTGTTCCAGGGTCGAGTCTGCCTAATCGACCAGCTTATCGTCTCAGTCCCAAGGAAGCTGAAGAGTTGCAGCGACAAGTGGTTGAATTGTTGGAGAGGGGCTACATTCGTGAAAGCATGAGCCCGTGTGCAGTTCCTGCTCTGCTGGTACCCAAGAAGGACGGATCTTGGCGTATGTGTGTTGATAGTAGAGCAATCAACAGGATCACAGTGAAGTACAGGTTTCCAATTCCCTGTCTGGATGATATGTTGGATGAACTTTCTGGTTCTAAGGTCTTCTCAAAAATTGACCTTAAGAGCGGATATCACCAAATCAGGATCCGACCTGGAGATGAGTGGAAGACAGCGTTTAAGACGCAGCATGGTTTGTATGAGTGGATGGTCATGCCTTTTGGACTGTCCAATGCACCCAGCACCTTTATGAGGTTTATGCATCAGGTGTTACGGCCTTTTATGGGGAAGTTCGTGGTTGTCTACTTTGATGATATCCTTATTTACAGTCCGACTTGGGAGTCACACTTTGATCACCTCTGTACAGTTTTTGATATGTTGAGGACGGAGCGCCTGTTCGTTAATCGGAAGAAGTGTTCTTTCTTCACCTCGTCCGTTACTTTTCTTGGTTTCGTGGTGTCTACTGATGGTGTTCTTGCAGATCAGTCGAAGATAGATGCAATATTGGGATGGCCCAAGCTGAAAACTTTGCACGATGTCAGAAGTTTCCATGGATTGGCATCCTTCTACCGTCGGTTCATCAGGAACTTCAGCACTTTGATTGCTCCCATCACAGAATGTCTGAAGGGACGTGAATTCAAATGGTCGGATGAAGCGAAGCGGTTTTCAGTTGGTCAAGAAACGGATGACCGAGGCTCCAGTTTTGGCACTTCCAGATTTTGAAAAGGTGTTTGAAGTTAATTGTGATGCATCTGGAGTTGGCATTGGTGGTGTTTTGAGTCAGGAAGGGAGTCCAGTGGCATTTTTCAGTGAGAAGCTATCAGGATCGAAGAGGAACTATTCCACCTATGATCTTGAATTCTATGCCATAGTGCAGTCTTTGAAGCATTGGCGTCATTACTTGATACAGAGGGAGTTCATTCTTATCACTGACCATGAGGCACTGAAGTATATCAATGGACAACACAAACTGAGTAGGCGACATGCCAAGTGGGTGGCGTTCTTGCAGGAGTTCACCTTTTCACTAAGACATCAAGCTGGGAGTTTGAATCGTGTCGCAGATGCCTTGAGCCGTCGTACTTCCCTTCTCACCACCGTGAGCACCAGTGTCGTCGGATTTGAGTCATTTCCGGATTTGTATGCAGCAGACCCTTCCTTTGGGAAGATAATTCAGGAGGTAACTAACAACCAACGACATGATTTCATTTTACATAATGGCTATCTGTTTCGTGGGTTACAGTTGTGCGTTCCAGATTGTTCACTAAGGCAGCATATTGTTAGTGAACTTCATAACATGGGACACTTCGGGCGAGATAAGACACTGGCGTTGGTCTTATCTACCTATTTCTAGCCCAAATTGAGTAGTGATGTGGCTCATCATGTTAGGCGTTGTTGTGTGTGTCAGCGGTCAAAGGGGGCTCTTACTAATGCGGGCCTTTATACACCTCTACCAGTACCTGAAGCTCCTTGGATTGATGTCAGTATGGATTTTGTTTTGGGACTATCTCGTACCCAACGAGCCTCGGATTCTATTTTTGTTGTGGTCGACAGGTTTTCAAAGATGGCCCATTTCATAGCTTGTCGGAAGACAATGGATGCTACCCGGATTGCCCATCTCTACTTCAAGGAAATTGTGCGTTTGCATGGAGTGCCTCATTCAATTACTTCTGACCGTGACACTAAGTTCGTGAGTCATTTCTGGAAAAGCTTGTGGGAGAAATTGGGGACACAGTTGAATTTTAGCAGTGCCTACCACCCCCAAACTGATGGTCAGATAGAGGTGGTGAATCGGAGCTTGGGTAACCTATTGAGGTGTCTGGCAGGAACTAAGCCGAAGCAGTGGGATCTGGCATTACCTCAGGCAGAATTTGCGTACAACAGGTCGAAGAATCGAACTACCGGGATGAGTCCATTTGAAATTGTCTATGGTCGAGTTCCATCTGGGGTACTTGATTTAGCCCCCATTCCACGTGTGGGTCGCATAAGTCACAAAGCAGATGAGATGGAGGAACATCTTCGGGGAATCCATGAACAAGTGAAGTTAGCCATTCAAGAGAGTAATGCCAAGTACAAGGTTCGGGTTGATAGTCATCGTCGTCAGGTCCTTTTCGAAGTTGGTGATTTTGTGTGGGCAGTGTTAACTCGTGATCGTTTTCCCGTTGGGGAGTACAATAAACTGAAGGAGCGAAATGTTGGTCCTTGTGAGGTTCTGCAAAAGATCAACGACAATGCTTACCGACTACGCCTCCCCAGCCATTTGAAGACTTCTGATGTCTTCAATGTGAAGCACCTCAGTCCTTGTTTTGGGGATCCTGAAGACACTCATGTGAACTCGAGGACGAGTTCTTTCCAACCAGGGCGGCGATCGATGCAGGAGGGTCCGAGTCAGACGAAGCTGAGTTGTCAGATAACTCGTTGATGGCGCTAACGTACCATGAGTTGGCGGATCGACGTAAGAATGGAAAGTAATCGACGACATTTCCTAATTGGGGTCAATTTTGAACACGTTTTGGTATTTTGGCCATAACTTTGGCTACGGTTGTCAGAATCACGCCCGTGACCCCAATTCGGAAAGCTCGTTTCGGCGCGCACGTCATGGGCACCCAACTATGCTCGGTGTGCATCGGATTCGAGGTCAAATTCAGCTGTTTTCCCTTCCGAATCGTCAATTTAAGTTATTTTTTGCTATTTATGGTAATATTTCGGTTTCCCTTTTGACATAGAATAATTGCTCGATTTGAGCCGAATTTTGGTGATATTGTTTCTTTTATTAAGTATTTTATTTTGGTATGAATATCAGAATTTTGCTATTTTTGGCAAAATTCCGATTATTATTATTTTCTGGCTATTTAACCCGGCTTGTGGGTTATTTTCATTCGGTTGTTGAATAATAAAGAATTTTCTCGTTTTTCTTTGTGTTTCTCTTGCGTTCTTCTCTGTTTTTTGTCAATTGAACCCCGCCTACAGAATAATCACTATTCTGCCCGGCGTCAGCATGCATGTTTTTTGGTGCATTTTGACAACTAATGTAAATAAGATACCATAAGTATTTCACACGTAACTTCGTACTTCGTAAGAGAGCTGGTAAAAGTGTATGAATTAAGCTACATATTTACCAATATCACACTAAACACGATTCCAGTAAGAAATATTTAAGAATACACTTCTCTTAAAGCAGCGTAGTATGTATGCTAATATCATTGTCAAGCAAATTTTCAACTAAATCCCTGATATTCTGTTGCAATTCATTTCCTGTAGACTTTAAGGCAAAAAATATTATCCAGAAACTTGTTACAAGACCTCTCAGACAAACTCTGGAAATTTGATGAACTTAGTGTGTTACTTTTGTTGAATTAAGTCACTTTTTGATCTACCCCTTTGTCACACGTTTTTTGTATTGGTCAAGCACTAGTCATTGTGATTTGTTAGGCTAGTTAGTCCTACTACAAGTTGATGTATTTGACTAAGTATCTAGTAGTGGTAGTTGGTAGAAAGGTGAATAAAATATTATTTATTTTGCATCATGTAAGACCTTAAGAAAAGGGAGGCCGCGTACTGTCTTTGTGAATCAATTCAATCAGATTTCCCTCCTCTTTGTCTTCTAAGTTCTAATAAAATTATTTCCATTAGCAAAATCTTTGAATACCTTTGAGTTGAGAAAGATCTTTAACTCAAAAAACTTGAAGAAAGCAATAACCATTTGAAGCATTTATATCTAGATGCTTGGGTTATTACTTTCGATTACATGCACATAACAAAATGACAATATAATTTGTCTCAGTAAAACCCTGTCGGAGAAGCTAGTGAATTTTTTTCTCACATCAACCATTGGACAATTCTAAATACTCTTTCAGTCAGGCTCACAACAACTGTAGGCTACTGATGCAGCACCAATGAAATATTCAAAAACGAATAACGCGTCTTGAAATGCATTGATTTTAAAAATAAACAAGAATTTAGGAAATCAAAACTGGATGATTCACAAAGAATGCCTAGACTTTATTCTTGATCGTTAAATAATCAATTCTAAGGACGAACAATTTGGACTGAAAGTTTGAAAAAAAAACTCTCACAAACAGCTTTTATACAATTTTTATCAACAACAAATTCAACAGACCAAGATACTGTTTGTGGCTATTCAATAGAAAACTATGAAGCATTGACATGGACACGAGTGCACTGCACAACACGACACAAACACATTCAAGTAAGTGGGACACGACAAGCCGAGGATATGTCGAATAAAATGACACTGATCTTTTTTCTTTGTTTGTTTGTTTTATTTTTTTTTCCAGTAAATATGACAGAGAATTTGAGGAGGACGAACAATGAAAAGTTGGCGTTTATTGTAATACGAAATTGATGGAAAGTCTTTTAGTAAAAATGTGGGCCTTTTTAAACGAAAGGAAATAGTACAAAATGGTGAATTTGTTTAGTAAAATTTGAGCCTTCTTTGGAGAGAGAATCAGAATATATGTGTATTTGCAACTTCTTTTAGGGTTTCTTTTCACATTTGCTGATTTTACCTAATCAAATCAAAGTGCCGCCGCCATCTCCTCGATAAATTTCTCCGCGTTATCTCTTCAAAATTTCTCAGATCTGATCCCACTCTCCATCTGACTGTATCAAGAATGCAATTTTGTTTTGCCTGAGTTTCTGTCTCATTTTATTGGTTTGAATACTTCAAAAATGACCTTGCCTTGTTGTTGAGATGTCGTAAACATGTCAAAAATTTGTACCCAGCATGTCCAAATAAAAAAAAATGTAAAACAAAGAAGACAACATGCCACCTAACGCATCGGACTCATGTCCAGTGCCTGTCAAACACCGAGACACATGCTCAAGGGGTATGTGTGTGCGCTTCAGAGATGGAAAGCCTAATGACCTATACAAAATTGAAAGTCTCACCCTAGATTCCTATCTTTTATTCCCTAATTAAATAAAAGACCTAAAAATAGAAATTAAAAAACTTTAAACTGTTCCAATCCCAATAGTTTTTTTCTCTGTCAGACTGCTTCTAATACAGACAAATAAGTGTGTGCTTAAATATGTGCTGCTCTATCCAAGCAAAAAGGAATATTGAAAAACTAGATATGTTGAATCAAATGAAAAGCATATATGTGCGTGTAAATCTCATAAAAAAGGTTCTAGACTAAAAGATATAATGAAGAATTGAACCTGTGCCTTTATACGGAGTACGATTTTTGGATGGTCATTTGGCGTCTGTAGGGGTCGCTAGCCATTTGAATTGACAGCCATTTTTGGATGTGGGGAAAGTATGTTTGTAAAATAGAGAGAGATAAAGTGTTGTGTGGGTAACTTTGTGATGAAATCAATGGTGACGTCTAAAAAGAAAACAACAACTACATGATACGATCAATGAAATATATGAAAATGGGGCCCATGAACTGGACCTATTATTTAATGAAACCTGGACCTGCACCACCATTGCAGCTTAAAATTCTTGTAAATTCTTTTAACATTTGAACTACCCATATGTCAAAAATTATGTTGTAAGTAAATCAGTCAATCTTTGTCCACTGGCAGAGCCAGCACTCAGTGAGCCACCGTGGCCGCCGTGCTGGCTCCGTAGAAATTTATAGTTTGGGCAAACCGCTCGTCGCTCGAGCTGCCGGCGAGCGGTTTGTCAGATTTTTTATTTTTTTAAAAAAACAAGGGGTGCTTCTGACCATTCATTTCTGCTGCATCTCCTGGTAGAAGTTCTACATGCCAGCAGTCCTCATCTCAGTTGATTGAATTTTACATTTTATCTTAATTCTCAATTTGACTTGCGAGATGCAGGTGCGTGGGAAGAAAAGGAAAATTTAGAACGTGATAACTAGGGAAATATATACAGCATTTAAAATGCCATTTATGTATTACCTGCTAATGTATTTTCTTTAGACAAACAGCACATCCCCTTCCCTGCAAAAGATGATGCACGCTAAACTCAACAAACCTGTCATTGAAGTTTTAGTTTGGCATAAATTAACAATAATATAACAAAAGAACAAGTAATACGAGATGCAGATTTATTTGAATGTGTAGAAATAGATATGTAGATGTGCCTTACCGCACGCCCTTCCTCTTTCTCTCTCCAGGCTTCCTCCACCTGGACATTCTATTGCATTGCAATTCAATTTGCCCATTGCCTTGCTGTGTAGCAACCTCGAGCACTTACTCAATTCTTGCGATTTCAGTATCGGTAAAGGTGTAATAATTCTGCTAAAGTTAATGTAGCAAAGTGCGTCATTTCTGGATTGATTGATGTGTATTTCTAAATGCCAGTTTCACCTAATGACCACCCATAGATGTATGCCTAACATATTTTGTATTTTGTTTGTGGAAGTACTTATGTCCTATTAGTGTGATAAATGTTTTCATGTAAGTATTGTGTTGGCTTTATGGACAATCCTCGGAAAAATTTCTTCCAGACTTTACATTTTAGTGCATTTATATATATTAATTGAATTTTTTTAATATTATTTAATTAAATATTAGTAAACGATCTCATTATTGATGTCGTCGAATGTCAACGGTCAATGGACAACGGCCGTTCTATCTCACCAACATTCCTGGATCCGTCACTGGCTTTGTCCATCTCTGCTGTTGTGAAACAAAAAATGAAGTATTTGAGAAAAAAATATTTAAACTAACATACAAAATATTAAATACCAAAAACAATCCACCAATCTACTACGAATATACTGCGCAGGGAAAATTTATTAATTTATCCTCTAAAACATAGAAGATGTGTTGATTGATTCACAGTATTTCTAAAGGCCAAACTAGCTTTCCTGCCTCTCCAACCTACTCCAGTGTGAATGCCAAGTAGCCACCTCCAGATTGATGCATAAACGCCTCGATGCAATCTCATCTTTCACTTTACATGATTATATATGTCATTCCATAATCAGAAATTCACTTTACATGCTAGAATATTCAAGGAAATATAATTTGTAGTATTAAGCGTAAAGTACTTTTCTTTGGGATATAAAATGGAAATTTTCAAAAAATGTGGGGTTTCTTAACAGAATAAATTTCATAATGGTAACTATTTGACCATTTTTCTCAAACATATTATATTAAAGAAACTCATCACAAGAGTTACAAAGACAAATAACCTCAAAATGTAGTCTGTGTTAAAGAAGCCTGTAGAGGATTTATGAACTATGATGAAAGAAAACAAAGATGATCAAGAAAGGAAATTTACCTCGATGGTAGGCTTCATCTCCATCCTGTCATACCAAGAGCAAAATGATGTAAAGAGAAAATGTTTAGGATCTCGGGACCATGTACATAAGCCAAATGGGCGTACATACTTTTTGGTGCATATTGACAATTAATGTAAACAAAATACCAAAAAGAAATTGCGCACAAAACTTTGTATTTCGTAAAGGAGCTGGTAAAAGTATCTGATTTAACCTACATATTCGCCAAATTTATACTAAAAGTGATTCCAGTGAAAAGTACTTAACTGCGTTGCTGTTAGCGTAGCGTAGAATAGATACTCATATAATGGTTAAGTAAATATTCAACTAAATCCCAGATTTCCCCTAATCAAAACACAGTGCTGCCACCATCTCCTCCACAAATTTCTCAGCATCATCTCTCCGAAAGTTCTCAATTGGATCCCACTAGCGGCGTCAAACCGGCCGGCTTGATATGGCCCACCCGGGACCAATCTGGTAAAATTACCTGCGAACCAGGCTGTGATCCAAATGGGCGAGTTCACGGGCCTGGGGATGAAAACTCCTATCTGAGCCAGTTAAAAAGACCAGGCCCGATGATTAACCATTGGGCCATTAATATTTTAAAATTTGTGTTTCTAAAGAAGGTAGATATGCGCCTTCTCTGAAGAAGTTGTGACAGCCTTCAGACTATCACAACCTTCTTACGCTAACTATAGTCTTCCCTTTCTTTAAAGGCTGATGGGATTTGCTTATGCAATTCTACTGCTGAATTTAAAATTATTGACATTTTGGCGACGTTCCTTTTTTAGTGTATAAATATTTTTTTTATTTACAAAATTGTTAACAATCAACCTTTATTTTTCTAGTTATAAATATTTAGTAACTTATTAATTACTAGTTATTACTGTGTTATGGAATCCCATGATTTTTTTGCTGATAATATTAATTTACATTATAGTTACTCTATAATTATGATGATATTCCAGATTGGATCACGTGGCTAACAAAAATAAATAAATTCATGTGCGGAAAATTTTTAGAGTTGATTCATATATATGGGGTTGCGATCAAGGCATCGGCAAGTTCCAGCAACACAAAAAATCTTTATCTTAAGGAAGAGAGAAATTTAGATGCTACATAAAGTCAAATTACTTTTTTCCTCTCTCTTTGTTGATCAATTACTTTTTTCTCAATTTCTTATTTGAGAAGAGAATGAGAATTGAAATGTCCGAATATTTGGCCAATAAGTGAGATGCCCTTCATTTTTGTAGAAGATAAATACTTTGAGAAGTTTATACAAAAGTATGTTGAGCCCTCTTAATGAAACCAAAGTTGTAAACATAGTACAAATGTTAGTATACTCCTCATCATCAAAACTAGCTGGGATTTCAGAATTTAAGAGAAAAGAGTTCAAAGACTCCTAAATGAGTACGTCAATCATAAATGTTTGATGACATTCATTGTCCTCATGTGGCTGCTTTGTGATGTGAAAAATATTGAATTCTAAAGTTATGTTCCCAAAAGAAATATTCATTAGATCATTCCTACAATTTATAAGAGCATTAGTTGTAGCGAAAAAGTCTACCAAGAATAATAGGAATTTTAGAATCAACCTTTACATCAAAAACCAAGAAGTCCATAGGATAGTAAAATTTGTCAATTTGAATCAATACATCCTCAACTACCCCCCCCCCCCCCCCATGCCTAATGGTGGACCTATCAGCTAATTGTAAGACCACAGAAGTCGGTTTTATCTCACCTAAACCTAACAACAAGTAAATTGCATAAGGCATGAGATTTACACTTATCCCTAAATTAAGAAGAGCTTGTACAAACTCATGGTTCCCAATGACACAAGGCACAGTAGGACAACCAGTGTCCTTATACTTCGGTGGGATCCTTTGCTCAATCATCGCACTCACTTGCTCAGTTAAGAAAGCAGTTTTCTTATGGTGCTTTCTCTTCACAGTGTACAAGTTCTTAAGAACTTTAGCATATGTAGGAACCTGGGAAATCACATGCAAGAGAGGCAGATTGATTTTTACTTGCTTGAGATGTTCTAGGATTTCACTATGTTGACCGAAAGATTTCGGTGTAGGGTTAAGAGCTTGAGGGAAAGGCACTCTAATCGGGTTTTCCACCACTTCCTCACTAGGGCTATTCTCACTAGACTCATTTTCAGTTCCCCTGGGCTTGGGGATTGGTTCTATGACTTTCTCTGATCTAGTGGTTATGGTTTTTACTTCCTTAAAATTGTTTTTTTCCAATCTTGAGGTTTGTACCATATGTTGCCTTGTAGGATTTAGTTGAGGCTCAGCTGAAATTCCCGAAAAATAAGCATAGGGCTTTTTGTATGTCCCTAAGGCGTTACAGTGTTGCTCATAAACCCCATTTATGTCAGCAAAAGTACTACACTTTTGTGCTAGATGATCAGTTCCACCATACACAAAACAGGGTCCTAGAGACTCAACACTGGATACATTCTGTGTAGATTTTGAGTCCTTGGCACGTAGGATTTCTAGATAGTGAGGGCTTCTACTTTGGCTCTAAGGCTATCATCCTCTCTAAAATGATAAATACATGTGCTAGTGAAATTTTCTGTGGTTCGTGACCTATTGGTACTCTCAGTAACGCTAGGTCCAGTCCAAGTATGAGTTTGTTTCGCTAGGTCATCTAGATATTCTATAGCCTCATCAGGATCTTTTTTTAAAGATTCACCGTTACACATCACCTCTACGAATTGACGTTCCCTAGGTGTTAATCTCTCATAGAAAAAGCTCACAATACGCCAACTCTCATAACTGTGGTGGGGATAAAGGGCTTGTAGTTCTTTATATCTTTCCAAGCTTGGTATAAGGTTTCTCTATCCTTTTGAGTAAAGAACGAAATTTGTTTTTTCAAGGCACTAGTTTTATAGTGGGACAAGTATTTATTAAAGAATACTTTAGTCATTTCAGTCCAAGTGCTAATCAACCATGGTCTCAACGAATACAGCGAGCTTTTAGCTCATTCTTTAAGAGAAAATGGAAAAAAAATTAGAGTGACTGCGTCTGTTGTACCATGTTGATTGTGGAAGGTAGCAACCACCTCCTCAAATTCCCTAATATGTACGTATAGATTTTCATTTTTAAGTCCATGAAAAGTGGGAAGAAGTTGAATAATTCACGGTTTAAGTTCCATACGTGGCATATTAGGCAGAAACATGATGCATGATAGTGGGAATGTGCGCGTGGGGTTAAGATAATCCTGTAAATTCCTATAAAGTGCATCGCCATATTCACTATTAGTCAGAGTGTTGTGATGTGTGGTGTTCGTGGCAACAGATGCAGTATCAAAGATAGGGTTAGAAAGTGATTCAAACACTGGAAAAGGTCATTCGGTAGAGCTTTCGTGCTCGCCTTGATCCATGCTCATAAAACACAAAAACTAAACTATATGAGAACAAAAAACAATAACAAATAAGAAAATTAAATTAACTAAAAAGTTGTAAAGGAACGATATCATCCTTTTCAGTCGATCCCTTGGTATTTTGTACCATTTCCCTGGCAACACGCCAAAATTTGATTACGCCCAAAGAATAACGCGGTATTTGTAGCACAACTTTGAGGTGTCGATTCCATAGGGAGATGGAAAATTGCTCAAAGGATCAAAAGGTGAATGTTCTCTTGGAATGTATAATAGAATTTATTGCTTTATTGAAGTTTAAATCAAAGTTTGAAATAACGAAATTAAAATCAATGTTTGGAATAGTGAAGCGCCGGAATTCGCTCAATTGTATTGGGTCATTCAACATCAATTATTCATTATTTTTACTCAATTAGGGGTTTTCATCTCAACTCTCTAATCGGAAGATATATCGTTGGAAATCAATTTAATTCAATTGTAATCCTAGAATCTAGATTTCCTATAACACATTCCCACATTTTTCATTGGAATAAGATTAAGAAACGACCATATAAGGTAGTAATTAATCACACCAATAATATAAATTTGAGATTAAAATTCAACAAATACTTCAATTATTCAATTGAAAGAGCGTGGCTAGATCTATGAAGAATTTAATAAAAGTTAAATCAATCTCAAACAAATTCATATAGGAAGAGTCTAAATCCTAGAATTATTCAACAAGGGAATATCAAATTACATGAATAGAAGGTGTGAAATCTCCAAATCCACTAAGTTCCTTCCTAGTTTTACCAAGAATTTTAGTTCTCCATAGAAATTTTGAGCAAAAACCAGAGAAAAATATGTATGGAGGCGTCCTCCTTCGTTCTGGTACGTTTTAGGGTTGAAATATTGTGGAAGAAGTTGGTGTCCATTAAAAATTGACGTAAATTAGGAAACTGAGATTCGAGTCACAAATTACTACTATGCAACCACATAGTGATAGGTGATGCGGTCCTGTAGGAGTCCTAAACTGGGTGGTGGATTTCTCTGAAGGGGCACATGCGACTGCATAGGGGATTAGGCTATGCGACCGCATAACTTATCCCACTTTCATAATTGTTGCGTTTTGGTCCTCGAACTTCGTTCCTCGTTTTGTGACTTCTTTCACCACTTCTTCTTCTTCCCATGCTTTATTCATTAGCCTAATTTGACCTCGTCATCCTTATATCTTCGTTTTCCCTTCCGAGTTATCTTTGCGATATTTACAATTTGGTCAATGTACTTTCATTTCCTTCAATTTGGTTCTTTTTCCACTTGTTTCTCATTATTTCCGCTACATTCATCATGTTGTCTTGCAAAATGTAAACTATATAGAATTAAACTATATTCCAACATATTAATCAACAAATTTTCAAGTTTTGACAGTAAAATAAGTGGGTAAAAATGCACTTATCATCAACCCTTCACGAACTCCGAGCACGAGATAAACATGCCAGCACATCTAGCTTGACCCGAGCTTCTGTGAGCCGCTCAATCAGTATTAGCCTTCACCCAACCAGTTTCTGAAGCAGCTTGATGGGAGTCCCACAATCTACGGATGGCGAAGAATCAGCAGTTCATCATGAGACTTATATAGTTACCCTAGCCAGTTCATCGGCTTCCTTCCCTGTTATCTTAATGAAGAGCAAGTAACGCCCAGTAGGTATTAAATTCTGCTAAAAATTGCCTGATTGTTGGCTGTCCAAATGCTCATGAAAGTTGTTTTACCATAACCAGCAAAATACTAAGTAATTGAGTGCTATAAGCACGATTCAAGCTTACTGATCAAACACTCTACCGACTGTGATGTATCAACTGGACGTCCGAAGATGTCTGCCAAAAACTACCACGCTCCTTTTGCAAATTCACAATGAAGAAATAAATGCTTGGAATTTTCTATAGCCTTTTGACAAAGCTGGCATCAAGAGGCTAAATACACTCGAGTAAGCACAACCTATCTTCCATTCCAACCTGTCGATGGAGAATTCTCCACAACAGGATTTGGTGAGAAGGTGGAATGAACATTGTCCAGATCCACTTACCCCCATTGAATTGGGCGGTCCTGAGGGTCAAAGTGCTTATAAGCCTCTTCGCGTGAAACCCATCCAGATGGGGGCCAAGTCCAAATTAATTATTCCGGCAACCCAAGAAATTGGATAATGCTACCAATTAAGCTTCAAATTTCCAGAAATTTCTTCAAATAATCTATATATTGTTGGGTTTCTGACACAAATTAGGTCATTGGTTTGTGTTTGGAAAGGGTTGAATTGGAAAAGGAATGAGAGCCCAATTAAAAGAAGTGGAATTAAAAAGGAAGTAAAGTTCTACTCATGGAAGGAAACCCAATTCCTTTGTCGGCCACATGGGCAAAATTCTGGGCGCCGCTGATTTCTTTTCCTTTACAAGTTTTAACCTATGTTTTCATGTTTGCTAGACTTCTTCTAGGGCTTTGAGGTCGTGAACGTCCACTATAAATATAGGACTCCTTTATTCAATTTTTTTAAGCAAATTAGAAGCAAGATTATTAAGTTCTTGTATTTTCTCTCCATTATTGTCATTGAATAAAATCTTCATTCCTCTGCAATTTCTCTTGTTCTTTTTTATTTTTCTTTACTTTAAATCTTGTGGATGTTATTGTGATCTTTGTTACTTCATTGAAGCCATTAATCTCTTGTGGTGGAATCACCGATCCCAACAAGTGGTATCAGAGCTACGGGTTGTGATTTGTTAGAGATTTCTTGTTCTTATGGCCATGAAGTATGATCTTCCGCAATTGGATCGCAATACAAGGTTTTCATTGTGGCAAGTAAAGATGAGAGCAATTTTGGCGCAGATGGATTTAGAAGATGCTTTGTTGGGTTTTGATAAAATGCCAACAACTTGGACAACGGATGAAAAACAACGGAAGGATCGGAAGGCTGTTACATTGATACATCTTCATCTTTCTAACACTATTCTTCAGGACGTGCTAAAGGAGAAATCAGCTGATGCTCTTTGGTTGAAATTGGAGCAACTGTGCATGACGAAAACATTAACAAGTAAGTTGCACCTGAAGCAGAAGCTTTATCCTCATCGCATGGTAGAAGGGAGTTCTTTGGAGGACCATCTGACTGTGTTCAAGGAAGTCGTCGCTGATCTGGAAACGTTAGAGGTAAAGTATGATGAAGAGGATCTAGCCTTGGTCTTGTTGTGCTCACTACCCGCTTCATATATGTCGTTTCGTGACACTATCTTGTATAGTCGTGACACGCTCACCATTGATGATGTGTACGACGCTTTATTTTCAAAGGAGAAGATGAAGCATATCGTTGGAGCTAAGGATGAGATGGCTCTGGTTACTCATGGTGGTAGACAAAGGGGTAGGTCGAGGGTGAACTTCAGCAATCAAGTTTGCTTCTACTGCAAGAGGAAAGGACACGTTAAGAAAGATTGTGACAAGCTGCAGGGTAAAGGTAATTTATCTGCAACTAAACAATTTGATCATTCGAATGAAACAAATATTGCCAATATATCGGATGGCGAAGAGGTGGTTATGTTAGCTGTATCTGACATGGAATCTAAACCGAATGAGGAGTGGATTCTGGATTCTGCATGTTCGTTTCATATGAGTCCCAATAGGGCTTGGTTTGAATCGTATGAGACGGTGAATCAAGGTGGAGTTGTCATGGGAAACAACCAATCTTGCCGGGTTGCTGGAATTGGTCGGGTCAGATTGAAGCTATTGGATGGAACAGTTCGAATTCTTGGCCAGGTTCGACATGTGCCAGACTTAAAGAAAAACCTAATCTCGCTGAGCACTTTGGATTCAAATGGGTGCACTTTTGCCGGTGGAGGTGGAGTCTTGAAAGTTCGAAAGGATCGTCGTGTTATGCTGGAGGGCCGGAAAAGGTCTCAGCTATATATCTTGCAGGGGCGTGCAGAACCAGTTAGGAGGCATCTGGACAGGTTTAGTACCATTGAGGAAATTCAATTTGGTACAGTACCTTTTGTGTTGGGCTCTGAGTTATTTGCTAGTAGAAAACTCATAGAGCATCGGTACCGGATTTCAGATGGAGTTGATCATGCTTTTGGGATGTTTGAAGATGGCAATTCTAGCAAGGGATCTTCAGTTAAAGCATTGGGTATGGATTCTGCTACAGGGTGTGCTTCGACCCTGTTTGGTGATTGTTAAATTCTTTGTTTGAATTTTGGGAACCCGGGATGGGGTTCGGGTGTCGCTTGTGGACACTGGGCAGAGGCGATGGTTTTATTCAATTGGAGAGTTTGGTTATTGAATGAGGAGATTGATTTATTCTGATGCAGTCGGATTTATTTTTCCAGGTGGAGAAATTTTGGAACTTCGTTCGATGCACCGGAATTTGTGTCAAGGTGGAGATTGTTGGGTTTCTGACACAAATTAGGTCATTGGTTTGTGTTTGGAAAGGGTTGAATTGGAAAAGGAATGAGAGCCCAATTAAAAGAAGTGGAATTAAAAAGGAAGTAAAGTTCTACTCATGGAAGGAAACCCAATTCCTTTGTCGGCCACATGGGCAAAATTAAGGCGTCCGCTGATTTCTTTTCCTTTACAAGTTTTAACCTATGTTTTCATGTTTGCTAGACTTCTTCTAGGGCTTTGAGGTCGTGAACGTCCACTATAAATATAGGACTCCTTTATTCAATTTTTTTAAGCAAATTAGAAGCAAGATTATTAAGTTCTTGTATTTTCTCTCCATTATTGTCATTGAATAAAATCTTCATTCCTCTGCAATTTCTCTTGTTCTTTTTTATTTTTCTTTACTTTAAATCTTGTGGATGTTATTGTGATCTTTGTTACTTCATTGAAGCCATTAATCTCTTGTGGTGGAATCACCGATCCCAACATATATCACCTTCCCCTAATGTCCTGCTATACATTCTTAGAAGCAAGGTGGACCACTCTTTACTATGGTGAAGTCCCCTAAAAAAATTTGTCCAGGCTAAAGGGACTTTACTAAAAAAGAGTTTATGATAACAAGAAAAGGGATATTGGTAGAATCTTATTTGTTTGCTTCTAGCCATCATAAAGTGTCCTTAATATTATCATCAGCTTATGCCAGATGACAACAACGTGGTCTTATTTTAATTTCTGATGATATGTACAGCACTTCAGGTCCCTTCTGAAAAAAGAAAAATATTTGGCTAAATTTTACGAAGATCTTTTAAGGACGTCTTTGACTAAATTTCTTCATCTATCGTACGAAGTCTTGTCCAATTCAATGTCACAGACATGCAATGAATATCTTTCCCAGAGTAATAGCACTTGTATTTCTTCAACTCTAAGTGATTCATCAATGCATTAACAGCCTTTTTTCTGGGGTAGAATTCCTCTCTCATTTATATTCAACTCTGTTTGTCCCCCAAGAATTTCCTAAGCTTGCTACAAAGGGCAATGGGAGCGGACTCAAGATTATGGTTCAGTGAGGGCAACACAAAAAATGAACTAAAATAAATTATGAAAGAAACCAATGAAATCTGAAAATTTAAATTTAAAAAAGCCCAGTTGAAGGTATTTTGAAAATTCAGTGGGGGGCGACTACACCCACTGGGCCCTTAATGGGTCCGCCCCTGCAGGGCACACTTAATAGGATGTGGTTCTATTTCGAATGGGCATATCCGTGAGACTTAACAGCTTATGCAATGACGTTGCAATAAGTTAGTGATTCTTCGAAGTTTAATATTAACTATGTTTATGCATATGGAATACCAACAAAATTTGAATAATACTATGTAGCATTACTTGTGTTTAGTACCGGTCGTTAAAAATACATGGATCAATAATTTTCCCTATTTTAACCATACATTCTTAAAAAAAAAAAAAAAAAATCAACTTTTTACAAAATTCATTCTCAAAAAATAAAATTAAACAAACACTAAATGTTATGATCAATTAGGAAAATGGCCCAAGAACTGGACATATCATTTAATAAAACGTGGACCCGCAACAGAGGTGTGGCAAAGAATTCCTTTAAATTCTTCTAACCACTAGACCACTCATATGTCCAAAACTATGTTGTAAATAAATTTGCGAGACTTCGTTCACTTGTACTACTGTGAAACAAAAAAGAAAGGAATATTTGAGAAAAATAAAAGTTCCACTCTAACTTAAAAAATATTAATTATAGAAAATCAATCCACCAATCTAGTACGAACACAGTGCGCAGGGAAAATTTATTTATTTATCCTCAAACACAGAAATTGTGTTGATTCAAAGTATTTTCAAATGCTACTAGCTTTCCTGCCTGTCAATCCTACCCCAGTTTCATCGCCAAGTAGCCACCTGCATACCCATGCGTAAATGCGCCAATGCAGTCTTCATCTTCCATTCCAATCTTTATGATCAAATCAGTTAAACATGATTAGATATGCCATTCCATAATCACAATTTTACTTTGTAAGAATATTGAAGGAAATATAATTGGTATATTTCTAGCGCAAGCAAAAGGCATATATTACGTTTCTTTGGGATACAAAATGAAAATTTTCAAAAAAAGTCGGGTTTCTCGACAGAATAAATTTCATAATGGTAAGTTTGTAACTAGTATAAAACTTTTTCTCACAATATTATTTTAAAAAAACGATCACAAGAGTTAATGGAGATAAATAACCACAAAATATAGTCTGTGATTAAGAAAGCCATAGAGATAAATGATTTGAAGATGATGGGCAAAAAAAAAAAAGATGGTGATGAAAGGGAATTTACCTCTTATGGGGATTTCTTAATATCAAGTCTTTTCCCGTCGTACACGAACCTCATAACTTCACTTCGTACTCCAAATTCTTTTCTTTGCAATAGGCCATCAATAAACTTTGTATTTTACGGTCACGTCTAACTCTATAATAGACTTCATCTCCATCCTACCATTAAAGCAAAATGATGAAAAGATAAATTGGCTAGGGTCTAGGGACCATGTACACAAACATATTGAGCACACATACTTATTGGTGCATATTCACAATTAATATAAACAGGATACTAAAAAGTGTTTTGCACAAAACTTCGTACTTTATAAAGGAGCCAGTAAAATTATATGATTTAAGCTACATATTTATCATTATTTTATTAAAAGTGATTCCATTAGAGTAATATTTAAATATGTTTCTTTTGAAGCAGCATAATATAGATGCTAACATCATTGTTAAATAAATTTTTAAGAAAATCCCATATTTTCTGCTATGAACTTTTTACAAGACCTCCTAGACAAACTCTAGAAATTACTTCCGTTAGCCAAATCTTTGAACAACGTTGAGTTGAGAAAGCACTTCAACTCTGTTTTTCAGTAGTTCAAAGTTTTAGCCTAAAACTCAAAAACATGAGTTATCCATTTGAACCTTTTATATCTAGATGCTCATGAACCATTATACCCTCAAATTGCATGCATATTATGAAAATATAATTTGTCACAGTAAAGCCCCATCAGAGAAGCTCGTGAATTTATTCTGAAATCGACCATTGGACTATTCTAATACTCATTCAGTCAGGGGTCTCTAACAACCCACTCTCACAACAATTCCAAGCTACTTATGAAGCACCTAGATGGAAATATTCAAGAACGTAGAGCGAGTCTAGAAATGCATTGATTTTAAAGATACTCATGAATTTAGGAAATGAAAACAGGATGATTCACGAAGAATGCCTAGAATTGATTCTTGATCAACAAATCATCCATTCTAACAAAGAATAATTTGGATTAAAAATTGCTCAAAAAACTTACAGCTTTTATATAATTTTTATCAACAAATCCAACCGACCAAGATAATGTTTGCGGCTATTCAATAGGAAACTATGAAGCACCGACACGGACATGCATGTCATGTCCCAAATGACATGTACACATTCGAAAAAAGTGGGACACAACAAGCTAGCCGAGGACGAGTTAAACAACATGTTATTAAATTGTTTTGTTGTTAGCTTTATTTTATTTTTATAGAAAATAGCGAAGAGACTTTTAGAAGGAAGAACAATGAAATGTGGTCCTTCATTGTAATAAAGGATGAGGGTAAAATGGTGAATTGGTCAAGGAAAATATGGGCCTAGTGTGGAGAGAGAATCAGAATACATCTGCATTTTTGCAGCCTCTTTAGGGTTTCATTTTCACACCTGTAGACTTTCCAGATCAACATAAAGTACCGCATCCATATCCTCCACAAATTTCTCAGCACTGTCTCTTCAAAAGTTCTCCAACTGGATCCCGCGCTCCGGCTGACACTGTATCAAGAATGAAATTTTGTTTTACCCAACTTTTTGTCTCTTTTTACTGGTTTGAATACTTCAAAAATATCATTGCCTTGTTGCTGAGATGTTGTAAACGTGTCAAAACAATGTCGGTGTTGGTGTCGTCTCCGGGCTAGAAAATATGCACAAAAAAATAAAGACAGGAGGCAACTTGTTGCACGGGACTCTTTTCCCGAGCATGTCACACACCGACGCGCTGTATCCATGGGCATGTCTGTGCTTCAGAGATTCATAGGCTAATGACTACACAAAATTGAAAATGCACCTAGATTCCTTGACTCCAAAGAATATTTAAATTCAGCCCTAATGTAATAAAACATGAGCAAAAACCAGCTGAAGAACATTTATAGAAATCTAATTTTATTTTAATCTTCTAATCTACCACGAGAAGGAAACTCTCGTAGTATATATAGAACAAGAACAAGCTATTGTCCAATGGCTGATTGACAGCACACCAAGGAATAACAGTGGAGAAAAACAGAAAAGAAACGGAATTAACAAAAACGTAAAAAATGAAAACACGACTTAAAGCAAAGACGTCTTCAGCCAAGTTGTGAAGTCCTTTATTTATTCCTTCATCCCCCCCTCAAGTTGGAATTGGTGGAGATCAGCCAAGCCCAACTTGGAGAGAAGAAGATCAAACTGAGGAAAGGCCAGTGGCTTAGTAAACAGATCAGCAAACTGGAGACTTGAAGGAACAAATTGTGGTCGGATAAAACCAGACTTAAACTGATTTCGCACAACATGGCAATCAATATCCAAATGCTTGGTCCGTTCGTGAAAAACATGATTAGCCGTAATGTGCAGAGCTGCTCTGTTGTCGCACCATAACGAAATAGGAGATGAAAAAGGAACACGAAGCTCATTTAGAATGTAGGAGATAAACATACACGTATGTTCACGAAGAAAGGAAACGGCAGACGCGAGAAGTTTCACGTTTCGTCAATTTTTGGTAATGTCGTTCCACTTTTGCATGTTTTTATTTTTATAGTATGAATAACTAATTTTCATATTAGGACAAACAATGTAGTCGACTTGTGATCCTTTATTTTTTCTATTCAAGATTTATGTGATTTATTTTTATTTGTGTTGGTTTTACTATGAATTTAATGCATTAAATTAATTGATAACTAATTTGATGATTATATGAGTCTCTTACGAATCGAGAGGTGAGTTTGAGATTTAGACCATATACTAGAATTCGGTAAATTAGTATAACGTGTAGAGATATATATACTAATTATTGCAGTCATAATATGAATTCGTAGTGTTAGGTTTGTGACAAAAATTCTAAGTGATTTAGAAGTTTGTTGCATGAAGGAAACTTTAACAATTAGATCTTTGTGTATATATTAGAAACAAGAGAGAATTGTTTAGATTAAATTGAGAGGATCAAAATCTTGTAAGACAATTGGTTGTTCTTGGTATAATAAATTCTCCTCTTCTACAATTTTCTTTATTGTTGTGTGATCCATTAAATTTCAGATTGTCCTTGTTTTTCATCTTTAATTATTTGGTCGATTTATCAACAAGTGATATCAAAATGTTCTTGATATCGGGTTGGTTCATAAAAAGTAGTATCAGAGTCAAGGATTTTTTGGCGGTTTCTTAGGAGTCCAAATTGATTATTAAAGCGAGGTTGGAACAAGGTCTATTGTTCAGGGATGACAACTATAAAATTTGATATTCCACTTTTGAATCGTAACAGTAGGTTTTCATTGTGGCAAATCAAGATGCGAACCTTTCTTGCTCAATTGGATCTTGATGATGCTTTGTTGGGGATTGATAGAATGCTCGCAACAACGACTGCAGAGGAGAAAGAACGGAAGGATTGGAAAGCCCTATCTCAGATACATCTTCATCTTTCTAATGAAATTCTTTAGTACGTGGTAAAGGAGAAAAGTGCCGATGTATTGTGGTTAAAGTTGGAGCAACTTTGTATGATAAAGAGCTTGACAAGTAAGGTACACTTGAAGCAGCACTTGTATTCTCATCGCTTGACGAAAGGTGGATCTTTGGAAGGTCATCTATCAGTGTTCAAGGAAATCATCACTGATTTGGAAACGATGGAGGTTAAGTATGATGAAGAGGATTTAGGGTTGATATTGTTATACTCGCTGCCGCCTTCATATATGAATTTTAGAGATACAATTCTCTATAGTCGAGATACTCTTACAATTGATGAGGTATATAATGCGTTTTATTCTAAGGAGAAGATGAGGCATCTAGCCATCGATGCTGAGGCTCATGGAGAGGGTCTTGTTGTTTGTGAAAGGAAGACAGGTAGTTATGGAAGGGTCATACTCAATGATAGCAACAGTGGTCTGTTGGTATTGCAACTACAAGGGGCACATGAAGAAGGATTGCTATGAGTGGCGGAAGAGGTTTGCTACCACAGACCAGGATGAACAATCAGAGAATTCCAGTAATGTTAATCTTGCAGAAGAGAATAGTGATGGAGATTTGTTGGTGATTACTGAAGGTGACTCCAAACTTGACGAGGATTGGATTCTTAATTCAGCTTGCACTTTTCATATGTATTCAAATCGGGATTGGTTTTCTTCATATGAAACAGTTACAAGGGGTTCCGTAATGACAAGAAGCAATGAGCCTTGTAGAATAGTTTGGATTGGTAACGTCAGAATCAAGATGTTGGATGGGATGGTTAGAACACTTGATCAGGTTCGGCATGTTCCAGGTATAAACAAAAATCTAATTTCTTTGAGTGCACTTGATTACAGGTATACCTATGGAAGTGGAGTTCTGAAAGTTAGCAAGGGTACCCGGGTTGTGTTAAGGGGGCGGAGAAAGTCCCGGTTATATTTGTTGGAAGGTTCAACGGTCAAGGAGAAAACAACTGCGGCTTATGGTTTAGTAAGCGATAACTCGGGTAGAGTTGGTTGTGAAGGTTGTTCGTGGTGATTTGGACAATAATATTGAGAAACCTTCTAGTAGCTTAGGTGGAGTTAGTTGTGATCTTGTTGATCATGTCGCTCTTGGTGATTTGAGTAGGTTTGACAACTCAGGTGGAGTTGCGGTTGCTGTGATAGTTCAAGCAGGTTTATTGACTAGGCTGGAGCTGAAAGTGAACGGGATGATTCGAGCAAGGATGACACGCAAGGCAGTTCTACTGGTATGCAGGGCTCAAATGTAGTTAACAATTATTGAGTATGCCCGAAAGGGGTATGGCGTGCCCGGCGGGGGCATGGGGTATCCGATTGGAACATGGTGGAAGAGTTAGATTATGACTTGAAGAGTGGAGATTTAATTCCTTGTTATGAAATTTGTGTCAAGGTGGAGTTTGTTAGGTTTGTGACAAAAATTCTATGTGATTTAGAAGTTTGTTGCATGAAGGAAGTTTGCTTAATCTTGGTTTAGAAGTACGGTTTGATTAGGAATAAAATTTCATAGTGTTTTGGGAGTTTGATTGAATTAAGGACTCAGAGATGAAGTAAAATACTTTGGAGCAAAAAAGAAAGAAAAAAATAATGTCGGCATGCTCGGCGCTGCGCATCGCGGCGCTGATGCCCCTGAACTAGGCATCGAGTCCGACACTGCAGCACCCCGGCAGCGGATTTTCCGCAGGTTTTCTCGTTTTATCCGGATTTTAGGACTTCTTCTTCATCTTGGACACCACAATTTCGAGATTTGGCTTCTATAAATACTCTACAAGGTATTGGCACTTGAAAAAGAAGAAAAATCAAGACTCAAAAGATTACAACAATTAGATCTTTGAGTATACATTAGAAACAAGAGAGAATTGTTTAGATTAGATTGAAATGATCAAAATCTTGTAAGACAATTGGTTGTTTCATGGTATAATAAATTCTCCTCTTCCACAATTTTATTGATTGTTGTGTGATCCATTAAAGTTCAGATTCTCCATATTTTTCATCTTTAATTATTTGGCCGGTTTCTCAACAAGTAATATCAAAACTTTCTTGATATCGGGTTGGTTCATAACACTTAGAACTAGTGTTTCGTTTAACTACAATTTATTCACATAGAGATATGAAATTTAATTAGTTAAATATGCTCAATAAGAACTCGAGAGGGGTAAATTGAATACAAAATAAGAATTCGATCGAACACTATATTAGATTATGAATCTTGAATTAGGAAGTAAGGTGATCAATAAATGAAATTGTTATACCCTAATATTCATCACATATTTGAATATTTAATCATCCAGTGTTTGCAATCTTTTTATATTTTCAATTAGTTAAAAGTAGTTAGAAAAAATAATCACAACCATCATAATTATTTACTTGCTTTTGTCAAATAGGAGTTAGAAAAATTTGATTAAGTCCTGAAGTATGGTCTTCATGGGAACAATATCGGATTCAAATGTCCAATATACTACTTGTTGCAATATTATACACTTGCGATAGAAAAACGCAAAACAAAATAACAAAGAAAATTGGCATATTGAATCAAATGAACATGAATATGTGTGTAAATAAATAAAAAAAAAGTGTTGTAGAAGTAAAAGATATAATGAAGAAATGACCATGTACCTTCAAACAAAGTACAATTTTTGGATGGTCAATTGGCATCTCTAGGGTCGCTTGCCTTTTGAATCAAAGCCCTTTTTTTGATGTGGTGTGTGTTTCTGAGAGCAAGAGAAAAAGTGTATTGTGTGGGTGATTTTTTGGTGAAATCAATAGTGATATGATGTCTAAAAAAAATTTCTCATGTAAATGTATTCGTGGACGGGCTCACAAGGTGCACCAAACCATCCCAACTAGGTTGGCACCTCAGTAGCGCTCTTACCATTTATGCCTTCTTATTAGTAACAATGAAAATCAGCCCCGACATGCCAGGGAAAGAAAGAACAATATCTAGGAACCACGTACAAAATTCAACTAATCATATGTACTTTTTGGTGCATATTGACAATTAATGTAAACAAGAAACCAAAAAAATGTATTTCGCACCAAACTTCATACTTTGTGAAGGAGCTGGTAAACGTATCTTGTTTAAGCTACATATTTACCAGTACTATACTAAAATTGATTCTAGTAGAAAAGTATAAAAATATGTTTCTCTTACCGCAGCATAGTATAAATGCTATATCATTGTTATGTAAATCTTCAACTAAATCTCAGATTTATCCTAATCAAACCGAAATGTTGTTGCCATCTCCTCCACAAATTTCTCAGCCCCGTCTCTTTAAAAGTTCTCAAATTCGATCCCATTCTCCATCGGATAATGTATCAAGAATGCCAATTTTGTTTCCTGGAGTTTATTTCTCTTTTTATTGATTTGAATACCAAAAATAACCCTAATTGAATAAAACATCATTTATTCCCTAATTAGATAAAATGACATAACTATAGAAATTTAAAAAAATAAGGCTGTTCCAATTCCTAAGTATTATTGGGACTGCATATAATACAGACAAACAAGTGTGTGTTTAAATATGTGCAGACTTACTCATACAAAAAAAAAATAGATATATTGAATCAAATGAAGAGCAATAATATGTGTGTAAATCCAGGGGCGGAGCCAGGAATGTGTCGTACGGGGGGCAAAAATTTTTAAAATTGAATGTACGAATAAAATTTATATATAACTAGAAAAATTGTAATATAACGTTAAATATTACAATTGTACCCGACGATATTTTATAGCATAAAATTCATCTATAACAGAATCTAGATCTAAATTAATATTAAATTCTCGTTCAATGTTTAGTGTTAAACAATCAGTAAGAAAATCATCATCCATTTTGTTACGAATCTCTGTCTTCACATGTTTCGTCAACATACTTCGTCAACAAGAATACTGAACTTTGCATCCCCAATTTCGTCACGAATTCTTTGTCGTACTTAATTGGCCATAATGTTTAAAACCTCTTTTTGAATGTCTGGAGACGTGTATGTAGCATTTTTAGGAGTATTACCCAAAACAACATTTCCTACTTCCACATTCATTTTTTCCAAATGCATCCACCAGTTCAATGAAATTGCCACGATTCATTGAAGATTGAGATTCGTCATGGCCCCTAAAGGAACAACCTTGAAGTGCTAACCACAGAACACTCTGAATAGTGGTCTTCAGACACAAACGATTTTTACGTTTTTCCTCGGCTAATACAGATTGCATTACCTTGTCAATATGTTGAGTTGGTTTCATTAGATCTTCAGCTCTTCTCTTACAACTATTATGATACGATGACGATGTTGTAGCAACATGAATAAGGAATGCACATTTACTGCCTTGGTTGACCCTCTTCCAACTGTCAAACCCAACTGTGACCAACGATGAAATAATAGATGGAGCACTATCATTGAGAAAAAGGAAGCAATAAAAACAATATGCTTTATGTTTTGAAGGTGAATATTCCAACCAAGGAAACTGATTGTACCAACGCTCCTGAAATCGACGTTTCTGCTTTCCTCATTCTTCACTCTGATAGTCCAAAAGTTTTGGTTGATAAGGTCCAACATTTAAATAGGCTCGCCTAATCTGATCGTGTTCATTTAATGGATGTTCATATATTTGCTTTCTTTTTCTTGGGTCACGTTCAATAGAATCAAGTGGTTCCACATTAAGATTAGAAGATGATGATCGTTCAACTTCAAGGGATGAAATTGGAGTTGGAGTGGATGCCGTAGGAATTTGAGTACCCTGATGTTTGTTACTCTTTGAAAAGAAAGATAACAAAGTTTTTCCTTTCTTGGAAGAAGGTCGATCTTCCTCCATATTAAACGAAGAGCATAAATGTCAAAAAAAAACCTTTAATATCCTATAAATTCCAATGTAAATTGCGGTTGGCTAAATTTTCGAACTAACATTTCCTAAAAAAATGCCTAATTGAGACACTTCCAAATTCAATTCAAAAAATGTCTAATTAAGGCTAAGGCACATTCAAATACACAAATTCAATCCCCACACTCCACAGTCCACAACCACATTGAAACAGATTGAAACCACAATTGCATTGAAACACAACCACCTAATTAAGGCTAAGGCACAAATTCAAGCCACAACCACATTGAAACACACAATTGCACAAAGACAGTAAGACACCACACTCCACAGTCCACACAAAATCACGCCCCATTATAAATTCGAACCCCAATTTCAAACCCCCACAGCCACAGCCCAAAGAAAAAACCAAAAAAAAAAAATTTCAAACAAAAAACTACAGCTTCAACGGTTCAACCTCCAGCCTCCAAATACTTATCAGTTATCAAGTATCAACTATCAACATTCAGTATAAAAAACCACAAAAAAAATTAAATTTTTCAGACTTACAGTCACAGACGAGCGACGGCGTTCGACTTCTGCGGACGGTTGGTCGATTGGAGGAAGGGTATCGCACTTGGGTTTGAGAGAGTCAGACAGAGAGAGAGAGCAGAGAGGGACGAAGTGACGAACGGAAGGGTTGAGCTGCCTCTCGCAGCTTTGAGGCAGAGAGAGAGGCGAGAGCAGAGAGTGAGGGAGTGAGGCTGTGAGGGACGAGATTGTGAGAGAGAGTGGAGAGAGTTTGGGTTCTGGGTAAATGGGTGGGAATGTGGGATTGGGAATTGGGTTTAATTTTAGGTGGGTTGGGCTTTCAATTTTTCAAATGGGCTAGGACTTTAACCAAATTTTTTTTTTTTAAAGTTGTGGGCTTGGGCAAGGGTGGGTTGAAAAAGATAATTGGGCTTTAATCAATTTTTTTTTTTCACAGACTGGGCTTGGGCAAGGGTGGGCTACAGCCCCCCCTATCTCGCCCATGTGTAAATCTCAAACAAAAAGAGTTACAGATGTAAAAATAATGAAGAAATGAACATGTACCTTCATACAGAGTACAATATTTGGATGGTCAATTGGAACCTCTAGGGGTCGCTTACCATATGAATCCGAGCGATTTTTGGATGTGCGGAAACTGTGTGCTGGTGAGAGCATGTTGGTGAGAGCAAGAGAAAAGAATATTGTCTGGGTGATTTTGTGATGAAACCAATGGAGTTATGGTATCTCAAAAAATTATTTTATGCAAATGTGTTTTTGTACGGGCCCATGAGGTGCACCAAGACATCTCAACTAAGTTGGCACCTCCGTAACACCCCCTCACCATTTACCGCAACTGATGCCAATTCGTTTCCAGTGAGATTTGAACTGCATGTATCGATCACAGTTAAGAGTTGAGCTTCGAAAGCCCACAAAATACCAATGGGGATTGCAAAGCTACCATTCACGAGCCCCCAGCAGGAGCGGAATATGCCAGCACATCCAGCATGACCTGGGCTTTTTTGGGCTGCTCCATCAGTGTTAGCCTTCACCCGACCAAACAGCGGTGGTCTCCACTATGCCGGTATGGTTTATGGCAGCTCCTGGTCGTCCCACAACCCCAAATGGTGAAGAATCAGCATATCAGCATTAGAATTGAATTAATCTTATGGAGGTCACTATATGGGAATCTTAAAGTTGGGAGATGGAAGTATTGAGCCATTTTTGACTGCGATCAACTGAGAATCAAACCACCACCCTTTTGGATTGTTCCTAACTAGTTTGATTATTTTCTACTTCTATGTTTGCCTTTTTTCTCTTATCAGTGTCGATATAGGTTCATAATTGTACATGGAATTATAATTTCTTGAACTAAACGCTGCAGTTAGAGTCAATCACTCTTTCTCCAATTATAGCCTTCCGTTAGCTGTAGAATCAATCACTCCTTTAATTTCTGTAAATTGTTAAGCTCTCGTGTATTTAAGGATATCAATACAACAGTTTTGGTATCTTGGCCAAAACAATTCATCTCATTATTGAGTCTTTGAAAAGGCCCAAGCCACACACAATATTAGAACAAGATACAAAGATTCAACAAAATACAGAAAGTAAAAGTTGCAGAAAATTAAAATGAACACAGGATATGTTTTTGGCCTAAGCCCCGGAGGTTCGGCGACCAGATCTAACGCCTACATCCCCCGTTGAGCATCCAAATAATGGATATTGCTCGGTTGCACTAACAAGCCAAAAATATGGCAACAACGGTTACAAGATTTGTACAAGACTGAAGGCAATAGACACTTATCTTTTCAGCCTTAGATCGATCTTCTCTCACAGCACAAAAATTAGCCCAGATCACACAAGATCTGTCAAACCACTCATTCACTGCTCGAATCACAAAAGACTCAGCACAACAATCACTCAAAGACTCAACACTTCCTCCTAAACAGAAGTTCTACTTTGAGAATATACAGTTTACAAGAATCAGAATGTAAACCCTAAAGAATGAGTCGATTCTCTCTACACAGACGAAGAACAAACCCTAGAATGAGAGAGAATGAAGACCAACTGAATAATACAAGAAATGAGGCGTCTCCAGGAAGATAAAGAGTCGAAGACTCTAGAATTTCATCCAACGGCTAAGTGAGGTGCCAAGTGTCAACAATCCAGCCATAGCACCTTAATAATAAAAGTGTCATTCCAAGTAACACGATTTTAACCAATTGTTGGAAGCACAATTTCAGCCAGTCAGGTCATATGTTCGAATCTCAACAATCTCCACCTTGCTTTCAACAATTAGGTTAGTGCAGCCAAGAGCAACTTCACTGATTATTTTTCATTTGCTCTAAGTACCTGTAAAACATTACATAGCATCAATAGATAATAACTTCAAACAGTTAAGAAACGTATTCAAATGTATTATCTTTGTCCCCATATCAGAAGGGTTAACCTGAGTAGGAATTTTACCAATTTTCATAACTCCTTTAGATATAACATCTCTAATAAAGTGATATTTAATGTCTATATGCTTAGTTCTATCATGGAACATGGGATTTTTACTTAAGTGTATTGCACTTTGATTATCAGAATACAGAATTGGATTCTCATCAACAAAACCAAGTTCATTTAACAACCTACTAAGCCATATTCCTTCTTTAACAGCATCTGAAGCAGCTATGTATTCTGCTTCAGTAGAAGATAAGGCAACAATCTTTTGCAATTGGGATTTCCAGCTTATGGCAGTATCACACAAAGTAAAGAAATAAGCAGAAGTGGACTTCCTATTGTCCCTATCCCCAGCAAAATCAGAATCTGTATAACCCTTTAACATAATTCCCCTTTTATCAAATTTAAACACAAGTCCTAAATTTAAAGTTCCTCTGAGGTATCTTAACAGCCATTTCAAAGCATTCCAGTGTTCTTCACCAGGATTACCCATAAACCTACTAAGTATGCTAATACTATGTGCAAGGTCAGGTCTGGTGCAAACCATAAGATACATAACTGAACCAATAACATTTGCATATGGGACTTTTGACATTCTATCATAATCTTCATCAGTTTTAGAACAGAAATTAGATGACAGTTTAAAATGATTAGAAAGAGGTAGTGTTACAGGTTTACACTCAAACATGTTAAATCTTTTCAGAAGTTTAACAATATAGTCATGTTGATGCAAAAATAACATGTCCTTATTTCTATCTCTCAAGATTTACATGCCAAGGATCTTTTTGGCTTGACCAAGATCCTTCATATCAAATTCAGATTTTAACATACATTTGATATCATCAATTTCAGTCTTATTGCAGCTGGCAAGTAACATGTCATCAACATATAGTACCAAGTATAGAGAATTCTTACCTCCATCACCTTTATAGTACAGACAAACATCATAATTGTTTCTTTGAAAACCATGTTTCAAAACAAAGGTGTCAAACCTTTTATACCATTGCCTAGGGGCTTGTTTTAGCCCATAGAGAGATTTTTTCAATAGGCAAACAACATTTTCAGGATTTCCATTAACAAAACCAACAGGCTGTCTCATATATATTTTTTCATCTAAATCACCATAGAGAAAAGCAGTTTTAACATCTAATTGATCAAGTTCCCATTTAAATTGAACAACAAGAGCAAGTATACATCTAATGGTGGTATATTTAACAACAGGAGAGAATATTTCGGTGTAGTCAACACCTTCTTTCTGTGTAAAACCTTTTGCTACTAATCTAACTTTATATCTTACACTGTCATTACCTCCTTCACCTTCTTTTATTTTGAAAATCCATTTGCAGTCAATCAGTTTTTGGCCTTTAGGTCTTTTAACCAATTCCCAGGTTTTATTTTTAAGTAGAGAATTCATCTCATCATCCATAGCAGCCTTCCAACACACAGAATCTTTACAGTTTATAGCATCATCATAAGAATCAGGTTCATTTTCAGATTTATCTTGATAAGTAAATAATGAAACAAACTCATCATTATCAAATCTAACGGTGGTCTAATCTGCCTTCTTTCTCTATCTCTTGTGAGTTGATAGTCATCAAGAGCTGTGTCAGGTAAATCAAATTGTTCTTCAGATTCAGAAAAATTATCAATTTCAACAGGCAGATTATTATTATTAAGAACAGAATCATCATCATCAGCAAGTGCAGGTGGAACATTATTAACAACAGAAGACTCCACCTCAATTTGAACATCATTATCATCCAGGATATTTTCTTTACCTTCTAAGCATGGCATAATAGATTCATTGAAGACAACATCTCTTCTTACAATTACCCTATAGCCTTTTTCATTTTTAACCCATAGTCTGTAACCCTTAACATTTTCTCCATACCCCAAGAAGACACATTTAAGTATCTAGGTTCTAACTTTCCAATATTTTGATGAGCATATGCAGCACAACCAAATATTTTTAAATGAGAATAGTTAACAGGATTTTTAGACCATACAGTTTCAGGGACTTCAAAATTCAAAGCACTAGAAGGTGTTCTGTTCACAAGATATGCAGCAGTTTTTACAGCCTCCCCCTAAAACAATTTAGGCAGGCCAGAACTTAGGAGCATGCATCTGACTTTATTTAATAAAGTCCTATTCATTCTTTCAGCTATGCCATTTTGTTGTGGAGTGTAAACTACTGTTTTATGTCTAAGAATGCCATTTTCTTTACAGAAATTATCAAACTCATAATTGCAAAATTCCAAACCATTATCTGTTCTTAGAGTTTTTATCTTATGATCAGTTTGGTTTTCTATTTGTGTTTTCCAATCTTTGAAAATAGAAAAAGTTTCATCTTTAGATTTTGATAAAAAAACCCAGATTTTTCTAGAAAAATCATCAATGATCAAGAGATAATATCTAAAGGCAGATAATGTACACACAGAAGCAGGACCCCAAAGATCAGAATGCAAATATTCAAGTATTTGTTTGGACTTATGAGTTCCAGGTAAGAAAGGTAGCTTAACTTGCTTTCCAATAATACACTGTTCACATGCACCAAGATCACCAATGTTTTGTTTTCCAAAAACTCCTTTATTTTGTAAAGATTTCAAACTTTTCTTGCCAATATGGCCAAGTCTTTCATGCCACAGTTTGGCCAAAATGAAATTGTCAGATAGGGCAGCTGCAGTTAAACCAAGTAAAGGCTTTGCATTCAAGAAATAAAGATCATGTCTCTTAGGGGTATTTATTATTAAGTCAGATCCCCTAAGAATTTCAATATGTCCTTGACCCAATTTTATGTTAAACTCCATGTCATCCAACATTCCTAGAGACACCAGGTTTCTCTCTAATTCAGGTACATATCTGGTTTCTTTTAAGAAGAGAACCTTCCCAGTTTCAAGAAGCAGTTTAATAGTACCAATTCCTTTCACTTTACAAGTCATATTATTTCCCATAATAACCTGCCCCCCAGAGGTGGCTTCAAAGTCAAGAAAATAGTTTTTATATGGGTACATATGGAAAGAACATCCAGAATCCAAGATCCACTCAGCACTCAGCTTCTTCTCATTATGGACAAGGACTAAACCATCTTCAAAATCAATCTTATTATAGGCTAAGGCAGCATTTCCATCAGTGAAGCTTTTATCTTTTGCTTCATTCTTTTTCTTGTAACAATCTTTGATAAAATGACCCATCTTACCACAATGAAAACATTTCTTGTCCTTTGCCTTATTCTGAGACTTGTTTCTATCATTCCAATTGGTTCTGTTTTCATTTGAGAACTTAGAGTGAAAGTTAGGTCTACTAAACCCTTTACCCCTAGCAAGTAAGTTTTCTCCATTATGACTCCTATTTTCAGATTTAATCTCTAGGGCCTTATTTCTTAAAGCACTAATGATATCATCAGTAGTGATCTTAGCCCTGCCATATTCAAGAGCAACCTTGATGTCTCTATATTTGTCACTAATGGAGTTTAACAAAACTACAACCAACTGATCTTTTGAAAGTTTTTCATCACAGTTGGCTAAGTCAATGGTCAGTTTAGTAAACCTGTTCAAGTTTTCATCCAAGTCAACAGAGGGATCCATTTTAAAAGAAAACAGTTGTTTTAACAGAAAACATTTGTTAGGGATAGTCTTAGTTACATATTTGGATTGAAGTTTAGTCCACAGTTCAGAAGCAATTTTGGTTTCACCAATTTCTCTTACTACATTGTTAGATAAGTACAAGAAAATAGTACTCCATGCAACCTCTTCAAGTTCAATTTTCTTAGCAGGTAGTAAGTCTGCAGGCCAACTATCATCAAGTGCTCTAGCTACTCTCATTTGCATTAAAATAGCTTTCATCTTTTGACACCACATATTGAAATCACATTTGCCATCAAATTGTGGAACATCAAACTTAGCAGTGGCCATGTGTAAAGCACGTATGATGGACAAATAGGAAGTTCAAGATAGTAGAGAACACTTAGACAGTTTGCAACAATTTCAGCAACCCAAGAAATCACAGTATCACACGTAGTAATACAAGATATCAGGCATCAATCAGATATATCACAGGAACACACAGAACAAGCTCAATTAAAGAACACAATAGAGATCATATTCTATGTTTCACAGATCACTCCAGCAAGATTCCCCAGAAAACACACCCAAACTTGATTTATCTCAGATTCCAGAAGTCTCGCAGGAGCTTCGGGACAAAGATTAGTCTCAAGGGGGTTTCAACGGTGTTTTTGGTAAATCAAGGGTATGATCAAGAAACCCTAAGAAATTTAAAAAAAAAAAATTTACAGAGACAAAAGAAAAGATCTCACCCAACGAGTTAGCAAGAAGTCGAATTCTTTTACTGACTTTTAGCAATTCCAAAAAATTTTTGATCTACAATAGATCAGACCTTTCCTCGAAGATCCAGGTATTTTGTCCTTTCAGTTCCAGGCTCTGATACCACTGAAAAGGCCCAAGCCACGCACAATATTAGAACAAGATACAAAGATTCAACAAAATACAGAAAGTAAAAGTTGCAGAAAATTAAAATGAACACAGGATATGTTTTTGGCCTAAGCCTCGGAGGTTCGGCGACCAGATCTAATGCCTACATCCCCCGTTGAGCATCCAAATAATGGATATTGCTCGGTTGCACTAACAAGCCAAAAATATGGCAACAACGGTTACAAGATTTGTACAAGACTGAAGGCAACAGACACTTATCTTTTCAGCCTTAGATCGATCTTCTCTCACAGCACAAAAATTAGCCCAGATCACACAAGATCTGTCAAACCACTCATTCACTGCTCGAATCACAAAAGACTCAGCACAACAATCACTCAAAGACTCAACACTTCCTCCTAAACAGAAGTTCTACTTTGAGAATATACAGTTTACAAGAATCAGAATGTAAACCTTAAAGAATGAGTCGATTCTCTCTACACAGACGAAGAACAAACCCTAGAATGAGAGAGAATGAAGACCAACTGAATAATACACGAAATGAGGCGTCTCCAGGAAGATAAAGAGTCGAAGACTCTAGAATTTCATCCAACGGCTAAGTGAGGTGCCAAGTGTCAACAATCCAGCCATAGCACCTTAATAATAAAAGTGTCATTCCAAGTAACACGATTTTAACCAATTGTTGGAAGCACAATTTCAGCCAGTCAGGTCATAGGTTCGAATCTCAGCAGTCTTTATTTCTCCAACTGTTTCCATCACTTTTAATTGGTTTGAATACTTCAAAAATGGCCTTACCTTCTTGCTGAGATGTCGGAAATATGTCAAAATGGTGTAGCCGGCATGTCCAGATTAAAAAATAAGTAAAACAAAAAGACAACACGCTAACTAATGCATCGGACGCATGTCTTTGTACTTCAGAGATAGAATGAATATACAAAATTGAAAATACGCCCTAGATTCCTAGGTGCTAGAGAAAATATAAATTAAACCCTAATTATTGAATAAAACATCATTTATTCCCTAACTGACCTAATAGAAATTAAAAAACTTTGAACTGTTTCAATCCCAAAGTATTCTTGCTGTCGGACTGCTTAAAATGCAGAATGACAAGTGTGTAGTATTTGCAGATTTATTCATTTATATCTATATATATATATATATATATAAACTAGATATACTGAATGAAATGAAAAGCATTTATCTGTGTGTAAATCTCATAAAATATTAGAGTTAAAGAAGAAAAAGATATAATGAAGAATTGAACATGTGCCTTTATACGAAGTACGATTTTGGACGGTCAATTGGCGTCTCTAGGGGTTGCTTGCCATTTGAATTGACAGCCATTTTTGGACGTGGGAAAGTGTGTGTTTGTGAGAGAGAGAGAGACATTTGAGTGTTGTGGGATGATTTTGTGATAAAACCAACGGTCATATGATGTCTAAAAGGAAAACAAATGTTAAATGATAGGTTCAATTAAATATATAAAAATGGATCCCATGAACGGGACCTATCATTTCAAGAAACCTAGACTATAGCACCAGTGGTGCTGCGTAGAATTCCTCTAAAAAAATTAATAATTGGACTACCCATATGTCCAAAATAATTTTGGAAGTAAATCAGCCAAACCTTGTCCACTTGTACTGTTATGAAACGAAAAATGAAAGTAGTCTAACATACAAAATATTAAATATCAAATACCAATACATGAATCTAGAATGAATATATTGCCCAAGGAAAATTTATTCATTTAACCTCTAAATTACAGAAGATATGTTGATTCAATGTATTTCCAAATGCCACAAGTTTCCTGCTTCTCAAACCTACTCTAGTGTGGATGCCAAGTAGCCACCTACCGATGCATAAACACCCCAATGCAATCTTCATCTTCCATTCCAACCTCTGTTATCAAATCAGTTAAACAGAATTATGTATGTCATTCCATAATCAGAAATTCACTATGTTAGAATATTCAAGGAAATATAATGTTGTATTTCTACTGTCAGTAAAAGGCACGTAGTACTGTTGGGATTTCGTTGATCTAAAATTGTATCAAGAGAGCTCTTAAAAATATACTTGGTTGTGTATGGAGGAAGTGTATACCGGATTTTAACATACCAGTTATTCATCATAAAAAAACATATGAAACATAAGCATAAATCACTCTGTTCTGGCAGAACTTCTGGGCAGAACAGAGGAGAAGAAGACAACTTTGAATGCTACATTTTTGAACGATTTTTCTTCTATATTTCCTTCATATATTTCTCTTACAAATTGGCTCTATTTATAGCCAAACATAAATAGATTTTTACAAGATATTTAAAAGATATTTTCTACCAAATATCTAACTTAAGCCAATTTCAATTTTACTACTACTACTACCTTATATGGACAACCCACATTTTTCATTTGTAGACCATATATTCACTTGTAGTAGCTCACAACTAGCTTAATTTTACATCATCATATAGTTAGACTTTAACCAAACTTTTGTCTATCTAAATACAAACCAAAATATACTAATTTGTGTGATAACAAAATGTCACAACTCCAACAAGTACTTTTCTATGGGATATATACTATACAAAAATTTTCAATCAATACGGGTTTCTTTATAGAATAAATTTCATAATGGTAACTAGTTGACTATTTTTCTCAAATATTATATTATAGAAACCCATCAGAAGAGTTACGGAGACCGGAGACAAATAATCTCGAAGTATAGTCTCTGTTAAAGAAACATATAGAGGAGTTGTGAATTACTAGAAAATGATGGAAAACAAAGATGGTCAAGAAAGAAAATTTACCTCATCTGGATTTTCTCATGACAGAAAGTTTATTTTTTTCCCATCGTACTCAAACCTCATAACTCTGTCTCCAAAATTCTTTTCTTCCCGATATGCCATCAATTGGATTTGCATTTTATGGTCATGTCTAACTCGATAATAGACTTCATCTAACTCGATAGTAGACTTCATGTCCATTCTACCGTACCAAACGCAAAATAATGCAAAGAGAAATGGTTATTGTTGACACCGACCTCCAAGGTGATTAAGGTCAGATTGATCCACGTCATTAGTAGAACATATGTTGAGCTCGATCGTATGAGGTCAGCACGGAGGTGGATGCCTTCTGCGAGAAGCTTGTGTAGTCTTGCAAGGTAAGGAATAATGTAATGATTGAGAATCTATGACATGATATATGATCCACCAATCATAGAAATACAGCTGGAAAGATCTTACATCAGCGCCCACATAATCCTCCAATCAGAAGTGTTAGCATCCCCCACTAAGTAATGTATTAATTGTTGGCGGCCACTTTCAATTAATGCTCTGAAGTAATCTGATAGAATCCGATTCGGGAGCCAATCTTATCGCACCAGCCACTGTAAGCTCGGAATTCCAGTGAAAAGATAGGAGGTGCAGCATGCATGCATATTTTCCCTATAAATAGGGATCCCAAGCCCAAAAGGAAAAAATGAACGTGAATACAAGCATATACAAACTTTTAGCATATTCTCATACTTCAAATATCTCCTATTACTAGGAAAGAGATGGATTGTATCATATTCTTGTAAACACTTGGTTATTTAAATAAGAAATCCACGTTTCTTTCCTTAAGTTGGCTTTTGAATATCGTTCATACAAATTTCAATGTCAACAGTTTAGCGCTAGAAAGAGGGCCCAACTTGGGAAAACAGCCCCATCTCTCCAAAAAATCTGCGAACCAGTATAATAGAAGAATTTTCAGCATCTGGAAATCGATCCCATTCTCGTCCCGAACAAATCAGTAACCCAGCAAACACTGAAAGACGAGGCAGCAATGAAGCCCTCGATCCTCAAATGGTGGCTATTAAGGAAGCCATTGAAAAATTGACAAATGTTGTCAGTCGACTAGAGCCAAAAAAAGCTCGAAATCCACTGTAGGACACTGAGGTGGAATCCCCTCAACAAGAAAGAACTAGGTGACTCCCCACTAAAAGAACTCTCCAGTTCTAAAGTGGAGAATCTTTTAAAGGCCGAATTGAAGAGATCAGAAGCTCTCCTGCCACGACGAAACCAAATTCCAAGAGAACGAATAGTGTATTCAACAGACTGGGTTCTCAACACTCATTGACACCCCCAAATAAAAATGATGAGCCTCACATTAACCGCCCTGCGGAACAAGTTGAGCTTGAAATGAGCGCTCTCAGGAAGTGCATAGCTAACTTGGAAGCCAAAAACAAAGGAGGCACAGAAGAGTACCTTACAAAGTGTCACTCCCCCTTCACCGAGGATATTCTGGTAGAACTACTGCCAGAATAAAAATGATGAGCCTCACATTAACCGCCCTGCGGAACAAGTTGAACTTGAAATGAGCGCTCTCAGGAAGTGCATAGCTAACTTGGAAGCCAAAAACAAAGGAGGCACAGAAGAGTACCTTACAAAATGTCACTCCCCCTTCACCGAGGATATTTTGGTAGAACTACTGCCTGAAAAACTAAAAATGCCACAGTTGACCGGATATTACGGAGAATGAGACTCCCTCAGTCACTTGGATAAATACGCCTCTTGGATGGAACTACAAAGGGTTGGAGACGCAATAATGTGCCATGATTTTCCATTAACTTTGGGGGATAAAGCTCAAAGATGGTTTAGAAGGCTGCACCAAAGGTCGATAAAAAATTGGAACGACTTCGCCACAGCATTCCTAGCTCAGTTTATGGGCTCCAAAGCAAGGACCATACCAAATGAATGGTTGGTAAGCATAAAACAAGGGAAAACAGAATCACTCAAAAGCTTATTGAACAGGTTCAACAAACAGTCCATGGAGGTAGAAAAGATCTCTGATGACGCTGGGCTTATGGCAGTTCTTTCAGGGTTAAGTCCAAAAACAAGGTTCTGGTGGTCTGTTCATGAGGAGGGACCTCGAACATACCACGAGTTCTTAGGCCGAGCTGAGAAATATATAAGTACGGAGGAAGCCACGTCAGACCAGGAGGACGTTAAGCACGTTCCGCAGTCTCCACAATGAAACAATGGAAAACAAACAGATAAAGATTCAGGTCGAGATAAAAGCAGGGACAAAAGGGATCAAGGTCGCTCCAGGCCATATCCCGACAAATTTCGCAAATATCATCCTTTGAACGCGACATTGGAAGAGGTCGTCCTACAGGTAGGAGAAAGAGAAACCTTCGCCGACCTCCGCCTAAAAAAAAGAACATGCTGGGAAACACCAAGGGAAATACTGTCGTTACCACAGAACGATAGGACATGATACTGATAACTACCGAAATTTAAAAGAAGAGGTGGAGTCCCTCATTCGACGAGGTCATTTACAAGAGTTCTTAGCCAAACCTAGATAAGCAAATTCTACGGGGACTCAACATCCTAACCAACAAAGGATAGTTCCGCAAGGTTGGCCAGGACCTCAAGCTCACGATACCTAACACCGACCTGATAAGTGGAAATCAATATCTGGAAGGATCGCAAAGAGCTCGGCGTAGAATGGCACACAATGCTCGCATATGGAAGAATTATAGTGTGGCACCTCCAGAACTGGAGGTCTACACCCCTACCATACCTAGAATGGTTTGGATTTTCAGAAGAAGATGCACAATGGATTCTAGAAGATCAAAGTAATGCACTAGTCATAGCCATGACTGTTGCGGGAGTACAAATACGCCGAACCTTAGTAGATAATGGGAGCTCGGTAAATGTTCTATACTCTAGAACTTTGGAACAAATGGCAATACCTGAACGTTACCTTCGACCATATTCCAAAAGATTGCAAGGATTCTCTGGAGACCCTATTGAAGCCCGAGGACAAATTGTACTTAGTGTGGAGATAGGCAAACCTCCTTGCCAAAGGAAGATTTTATCGAACTTCATTGTTGTGGATCTACCTTCAAACTATAATGTCATACTAGGGAGGTCCATAGTGCATGAGCTACAAGCTGCCATCTCAATATACCACCATTGCCTTAAGTTCCCAATACCAAGTGGCCCAGGCGTGATACGTGGGAACCAGGAAGAGGCTAGAACCTGTAACGTCGACTTACCTAATCCCCAGGTCCGGATGCTGAAAAGCCAACACTCACAGCAAGTAGGGGTCTCAATGTTCAAAAGACCCATTACAGCCGACCTGACTGAGATCGGCATTACAGAAAAACACCGCAGGAAAGCGAATGATGACCTGCTCCTGTTTGAGGAAAGAAGCAGATACCAATCCTTACCCTGGAGTTTTGGTGATCTTTGTACTTCTATCCAAAGTCAACATTCCCAAAGTCTTGGTAGATACGGGGAGCTCTCTCAACATACTTTATGCTAACACATTTGAACAAATTGGAATTCCACTCGGTTTCTTGCAACCATACCCACACATGATCATGGGGCTTGATGGTATACTCTCTGGGGCAAAAGGAGTATTTAAACTCCTTATCGAGTTCAGAGAGTCCCCTCGCCGAACTGGGTTAAGTGCGAAATTTGTGGTTCTACACTCGAGGTCCCCCTACGATGCTATCATGGGGCAACCACTACTATTTGATCTCAGGGCAATAGTATCAATGTACCATTATTCTATCAAATTTCCCACTCCTCATGGTGCAAGATAGGTCAAATGAAACAAAAACATTGCTAAAAAATGTCAAATGGTTGTCAATTCAAAAGGAGAAAGGGTTTATTACCCTCCGAAGATCTGCATGGCATGCACAAAATAGCCCTCAACGAGCTCGTTGGATCCACCGTTGAAAGCGCGAGGAGGAGAACCTGTGGAAGAACTGGACATCATTGAGGTCGGTACTAACGATCTCCCAAAAGAGCTTAAGATCGGTCATGAACTGCGACCTCCACTAAGAGGCCAGATCATCAGTTTCCTTCAAGGAAACATTGACATCTTTGCTTGGGAACACTCCTATATGAAGGGAATTGACCTAAAAATCATGTGCCATAAATTGGGAGTTGACCCTTTGATTCGACCGAAACAACAACAACTCCGACCCTTGAATCCAGAAAGGTATGAGGCCATAAATAAGGAAGTACAAAACCTACTTCAAAATGGTTTTATTCGAGAAGCAAGGTATCCGAAATGGATCACCAACCCCGTCTTAGTTAAGAAAAACAATGGGGACTGGAGGGTGTGTATTGACTTCACCGACATGAACAAAGCATGTCCGTAAGAAAGTTTTCCGCTACCAAGGATAGATTAGATGGTGGATGCCACTTCTGGGTATGACTTACTCAGTTTTATGGATGCATATTCGAGTTACAATCAGATACCAATGTACGAACCTGATTAAGAACACACAGCCTTTATCACCGATCGAGGTCTTTATTGCTATAAAGTGATGCCATTTGGCCTCAAGAACGCTGGGACAACATACCAACGCTTGGTTAACACTATGTTTGCCAAACAAATTGGTAAGATCATGAAAGTATATGTGGATGACATGTTGGTGAAGAGAACGGACACCAGAAACCATCCACAACACCTCACTGAAATGTTCGAAATTTTGAGGGCATACGGGATGAAGCTGAGTCCCCAAAAATGTGCCTTTGGCGTGAGCTCGGGATTTTTAAAATATATGGTAAACCAAAGAGGGATTAAAGCTAACCTAGAAAAGATAAGGGCCATTGTTGAAATGCGTCCCCCAACTATGCCTAAGGAAGTTCAGAGCTTAACTGTACGAGTAGCTGCCCTTAGCCGCTTCATGTCGAAATCAACAGACAAATACAGACCCTTCTTTAACATATTAAGAAAGGAAAATAAATTTGAATGGACGTCTGAGTGCCAGATTGCATTCGACCAGCTCAAGTCCCACCTAGCACAACCACCGGTGCTATCAAAGCTGTAAACAAAAGAAGTATTGCTACTCAACTTGGCAGTGTACTAACTAGGGAGGAGATGGGGATACAACACCCTGTCTATTACATTAGCAAAGCCTTACATGAAGCCGAACTACGTTATTCCCCGTTGGAAAAGTTGGCTTATACGGTTATTACTACAGCTCGAAAGTTAAGGCCATATTTCTTGGAACATCCAATCAAGGTTTTAATTATCCATTAAGGCAAGTGCTGCAAAAACCTGATACCTCGAGACGGATGGTGAAGTGGTCAGTTGAGCTCGGTTAATTCGACATAAGATATAAGCCACGCACCTCCATAAAGGCCCAGGCCCTGGCTAACTTTATTGCCGAATTCAGCTCGGACCCCAAAGAAGAATTGCATCATTGTATGCCTTGGAAACTCTTTGTTGATGGATCCTACATAGATGAACAAGCTGGAGCTGGGGTTGTGCTGATCAGTCCAAACCAACAAGTGTTTTACGAAGCGCTGCCCTTTGATTTTAACGCATCCAACAATGAGGCCGAATATGAAGTCCTCATCGCTGGCCTACGGATAGCCAAAGAGATGAAAATTGATCACCTGATTGCATACAGTGACTCACAGCTGGTAGTGAATCAGGTCAACGAAGTCTACCAAGCAAAAGAAGAGAGAATGAACGATTACCTTCAGCTCGTCAAAAAGAAGCTAAGAATTTTGAGAACGTCCAGATCGAATGAGTCCCACGAACACAAAATGGACATGCTAATGCTCTAGATCGGTTGGCAACTAGCGTAGGGATTGAGAGGTTCGATAGTATCCCATTAGAAGGATTTGCAGCTCCACTATTAAGAAATCCGAGGCTATCCACATGACTACCAACCCCCAACCAACTTGGATGGATGAGATCATCGTGTACCTACAAACAGGTGCATGCCCCGAAGACCTCATCATGGCAAGGAAGTTGCGAATAAAGGCGGCGAGGTACACACTAATTAACGGCGTCCTATATAAACGAGGATATTCTGCGCCCCTACTTAGGTGCCTGAATGAAGAAGAAGCACTCAACGCCATGGAAGAAGTACACGGAGGAATATGTGGAAACCATGTTGGAGGACAGTCATTAGTTCACAAAATCATGCATCAAGGGTATTTTTGGCCAACCATAAAAAAGGATACGCTAGAGTTTACCAGGAAATGTGACAAATGCCAGTGATTTGCTCCCAACATCAAACTCCCACCAGGGAAGCTGAATTATGTGATGGCACCATGGCCTTTTGCTAAATAGGGGGTCGATTTAATCGGTCTTATGCCAACCGGAAAGGGAGGCACCAAAATTGCAATCGTGGAAGTCGATTACTTCACCAAATGGGCTGAAGCTAAACCATTAGCCAAAATAACTGAGCACAAAACCACAGAATTCATATGGAAGTCAATCATATGCAGGTTCGGAATGCCCTCTTTAAAAAATTTTGTAAAGAACTTAGAATACAAAAACATTTCTCCACGCCAAACCACCATCAGGCTAATGGTCAAGTTGAAGCTATCAATAAGATCATCAAGCATACACTGAAAGCAAAGCTTGATAATCTTAAGGGAGGATGGGCAGAAGAACTCCCTGGTGTTCTATGGTCTTACCGCACAACATCCAAAAAAAGTACTGAAGAAACTCCATTTTCTTTAGCCTTTGGGGTAGAAGCTATCATTCCACTTGAAGTCGAAATCCCTTCAGTTCAGACTTTGGCATATAGGGAAGATAAGAACGAACTAGTACTACAAGGTGAACTGGATTTGATAGAAGAAAAAAAGAACATGGCAGAAATTAGAAATGCGGTGTACAAACAACGCAATGCAAGGTACTACAATCAAAAAATAAAAAAAACGAGAATTTGTAGTTGGCGACCTTGTATTAAGAAAGGTCTTTTTGGCCACAAGAGAGCTCAGCTCTGGATCCCTAGGACCCAACTGGGAAGGTTCTTACAAAGTAACTAAAGTATTACTCAGAGGAGCCCATGAGTTGGAAAATATGGAGGGACGACCCCTACTACATCCCTGGAATGCGGAGTATCTCAAAAAACATTACCAGTAAAGATGTAGTTGTATTACGTATTGCACGATCACCCATAAATAAAAATATGTTTTATGTATGAATGGCGTGACAAATATCAAAAGCCCTACTCATGAGTAGGTCGAACTAAGGTTGCATGTGCTGCAACACTTAGGGAAAATTCCTATAAAGGAATATCAAAGCCCTACTCATGAGTAGACCGAACTGAGGTTGCATGTGCTGCAACACTTAGTGAAAATTCCTATAAAAGAATATCAAAGTCCTACTCATGAGTAGGCCGAACTGAGGTTGCATGTGCTGCAACAATTAGTGAAAACTCCTATAAAGAAATATCAAACTGAGGTTGAAAATATTAAATACTCTGCAAAATTTCTTATGAAAAATGGAGATCTTTTGAAACTTGCTTATAAGTTAAAGATCAAATCAAGGTCGCATTTGTCACTACGCTTAGTACACGATCTTAAAAAAATGTGTTATTAGTAAAGCGACCTAAATAAAAATTCGAACGCATTATAAACACTCAGTGCAGAGAACTATATGAAACTATCAAATAGAAGTAAAATACTTGATGAGAAAAAATTATAATTTCATTCAAATAGAAGTAAAATATTATATTATAGAAACCCATTAGAAGAGTTACGGAGACCGGAGACAAATAATCTCGAAGTATGGTCTCTGTTAAAGAAACATGTAGAGTAGTTGTGAATTACTAGAAAATGACGGAAAACAAAGATGGTCGAGAAAGAAAAGTTACCTCATCTAGAGTTTCTCATGACAGAAAGTTTATTTTTTTCCCATCGTACTCAAACCTCATAACTCTGTCTCCAAAATTCTTTTCTTCGCGATATGCCATCAATTGGATTTGTATTTTATGGTCACGTCTAACTCGATAATAGACTTCATCTAACTCGATAGTAGACTTCATGTCCATTCTACCATACCAAATGCAAAATAATGCAAAGAGAAATGGTTATTGTTGACACCGACCTCCAAGGTGATTAAGGTCGGATTGATCCACATCATTAGTAGAACATATGTTGAGCTCGGTAGTATGAGGTCAGCTCGGAGGTGGATACCTTCTGCGAGAAGCTTGTGTAGTCTTTCAAGGTAAGGAAGAATGTAATGATTGAGAATCTTTAACATGATATATGAGCCACCAATCATAGAAATGCAGCTGGAAAGATCTTACATCAGCGCCCACATAATCCTCCAATCAGAACTGTTAGCATCCCCCACTAAGTAATGCATTAATTGTTGGGGGCCACTTTCAATTAATGCTCTGAAGTAATTTGATAGAATCCGATTCGGGAGCCAATCTTATCGCACCAGCCACTGTAAGCTCGGAATTCCAGTGAAAAGATAGGAGGTGCAGCATGCATGCATATTTTCCCTATAAATAGGGATCCCAAGCCCAAAAGGAAAAAAGGAACGTGAATACAAGCATATACAAACTCTTAACATATTATCATACTTCAAATATCTCCTATTACTAGGAAAGAGATGGATTGTATCATATTCTTGTAAACACTTGGTTATTTTAATAAGAAATCCACGTTTCTTTCCTTAAGTTGGCTTGAATATCGTTCATACAAATTTCAACGTCAACAGTTATGATCTAGGGATCATGTACGAAAACCAATTGTGCATACATACTTTTGGTGCATATTGAAAATTAATGTAAACAAAATACCAAAAGCCGCACAATACTTCATACTTTATAAACTGATTTAAGCTACATATTTGCCAATTTTATACTAAAAGTATTCCAGTAGAAAAATATTAAAATACATTTCTCTTATCGGGAAAACCGTGAATCGACCTCAAATCCAGTTTGGTCATTATCGATTAACCAGAAGAGAAAAAATCGGTAAATGAATTGATGAACCAGCCGATTAAACCACAAACCGTAAAACCGGTTACCATTTTTTATCGGTTATTTAAGATATTTTTTCTCAAAAATTATTTCGCTGCTTTTGATTAAGGCCAATAGTGGCAAGCCTGGTTCACTTGCCATCAAAGTGTTGCTGATTTTAAAGGAGAATTCTCATGGACTTTCCTATTAATCAACCGATGTGGGATAACTAAAGCTAGATGACTGCTTTTAAAGTAGAATCATCATGCACGTTTACTTTGACAATCTGATATGGGATAAAACTATGAGTGATGCTACACGTACAGGGGAGAGGGAGGTTCACTGCCAGGCAACTCACTGTACATGGGGGTGTATTTTTTTTATTTTTTTTAACATGTGGGGCCCGCCAGTGTGAGAGACCTGGCAAACTCCTGTGAGTTTGCTCCCTGTACTTGGAGCAAAACTCTAAAACTATACGGCCTTTGGCCAATTGAAATGCTAAATGTTTAATTATTTAATGTATTCTACGTTAACATGAATTAGAATACATTAACATAAATTTAAATCATGGCTCCAAAACACAAACATTTTCAATTGAACAAATCAAATTATTTTGGACATATTAATGATTAGTTTTTGAAGTTTTAAAATTAATTATAAGATAATAAATCTAATGGCAAAAATGAATTTATAGTTATTTTGAATTAGCAGTACTAAAATAAAATTAAAAAATTTGTTATTATATTTTATTGTTTATGTGTATTTATTTATTTAATTTTGACATCCGGTTCGACCCTTGACCCTTATCATTTTTTGGGTCAATGCATGGGTCGATTTTTAAAACATTGGTATAGATACTAATATAATCGTTAAGTAAATCTTCAACTAAATCCCAGATTTTTCCTAATCAACATAAAGTTCTCCCATCATCTTCTCCACAAAAAATTATCAGAGCCATCTCTCCAAAAGTTCTCAAATTGGATCCCTCTAGTGGCGTCAAATTGGGCGAGCTTGACATGGCATGCCATAGACCGACTCATTAAAAATGACCAGTTAACCAGCATGTGATTCAAGTGGGCTAGTAGATGTAAAACCTATCCAGACTAGTTAAAATGATCGGGCCCAAAGGTTAACCACTGGGCCCATTAATATTAACAATAGAGAAAATTACCTAGAAACCTACTTTTAAAGATTCATTTTCAAAAAACAGGTGTATTAATTTTTATTTCACAAATCAGGTGGTAATTAAGTTTAAATAATTATAATTAATAAAAATTTAATTAAGCCGCTGTTTGTTTTAAATTATTTCAGCCAATTAGAAATTCCGAACGTTAGGAAGCAGAAATTGTCTTGTTGTTTCACGGTGGGACCCTCAAACAATGCCTAAACCTAGGGGCTGTTTGGTGCCAAATAAAGTCAAGGAAAATGGATTTTTTGGACCGTTGGTTTTCAAAATTGTACAAAATCTATGACACAAAAAAGTCAAAAAGTTGTAATTATGACACTGTGGCAATGGTCCAAAAAGCAATAATAATCTCTACATATTCACCCCACCCCCACGCCCCATTTCAAAATCCGTCATTAAATTTTCTCACTACTCTCTCTCTCATCTCCTCCTCTTTATCTTCTTCCTCTCTCTCTCCTTCCATCCATCATCTTCATTCACTCTCATTTTCCACCGGCAGCCACCGTAGAGCAGCGTCGCCGGGATCGAGTTGTCGCAACCACAACCGGAGGCATGTCGTTGCTACAAGCAGCGACACACTGTAGTTTATTGGATCTGGTTTTGGATGTGTGCGATGATGCCGTCGTGGCTACAATCGATGGGATATGGCTAGGTGGTGGTGATGTGTGGTTGTGGTGGCGAGGTGGGTTGGTGGTATCGGTAGTGGTGTCGGTGGCGGTGGCAGGTGGAGTGTGGGACGAGTGTTTGTGATCTGCTTTAGCCTTTCTCTTCGTAGATTTTCTCATTTCTCATTATAGAGATGGTGATGGTGGTTGTTATTGAGGATGCAACGATGGTTTGGAAGCTGTGGTGGTGATGTAGGTTGTGGTGGTTGATGGCGGTAGAAAAAAATTTAGTGCAGAACAACAAAAATCAATTATTTTCTGTCGATCTACGCAGTAGATTTGATTTTTGAATTGTTGAAGTTTATTGGTGGTTTTTGATCCAATTTGCTGTGGTGTGTGCAGATTGTTCGTGGTGACCATTTGTGACCGGTTAATTGTGACTCGTTGTGACCTATTGTGACTCGTTGTGACCGATTGTGACTAATTGTAACTTGAAATTCTGGAAATTTTTTGAAAGTTGGGAGTTGGTGGATGAGGTGGGTAGGTTGATCGGAGCTTGCGTTGGAGTGGTCATTGGAGCAGTTTGTCGGAGGGATCGTCGAATAGCTGTCGGAGCAGGCGTCGGGGTGATCGTCAAAATAGTCGCCGGATCGACGGTCGAAGTGATCGACGGAAAGTCACCGGAGCGGCAACCCGAGTGATCGTCGGAAAGTTGTCGGAGTGGCCGCCGGAGCCGATGGCCGTCTCCGGTGGAGAGGTGGAGGGAAGGTGGTGTAGTGAGGTGATAAGATGGGGTGTGTGAGGTGGCATGGGTGAAAATAATTAATGTATATTATATTATATTTGAATATTTAATAAATTTATTAAACACCTGATTTTTGAAAAAAAAATTGGAGTTTGTTATTTTTGAAATGTAATTCTTAGATGCAGGATTTATGTATTGTTCCCTTAACAATATTGAATTTCTAAAAGAGGAAATTACAGCCTGGGTTTTAAAGTTCCATTTTCATAAATCAAGAATCAAATTTCATAATAAGGAAATCATGTTTTAAATAATAATTAATATGTTTTAAATAAATTTGTATTTATCATAACCACCAACAACTTTTACATTAAAACTGGATAGAGATAGAGTTTAAATAAGTAAACACTATCTCTAGAAACCGCTAAATCTTCAAACCCTTCATCCCTCAATCAAAAAAACCCAAATTGATTCTTACCCAAATTTCACCTATATCTATTCCTTTATTTCAATCAATATTCGAACTATATGTAACATTAAACTCACGGTACATTATTCAAGAAGGGTGAAAGGCGGTGCAAAGGCTTGTGACTGGAATTTTGAGAAATGGCGATAACAAGAAGTTGTGATCGGAAAGCACAATCCAAAGCTGGAGATGCTTCTGGAACTGCATATGGAAAAAGAGGAAGATCGAATGTGTCAAATGGAGTTCGTAAAGAAATCCTCAAAACTCCGGTTGAATCGCGACCGAAAGTCAAAAAGAGAGTTCGTGAAGAAATCCCCAGACCTCCAGTTTACTCACGAAAATCGAAATCGAAGAATGTAAGTTCATTTTTGTGGTACTTTGAGATTATGGGTATTTTTCAAATTTGTTGCGTGAGTTTGAATAAAATAGTATTATTCAGGTCACAGATATTTTTCCATTTGTGACCTAAAGTTTCTATTGCAAAATGATGTGCATATCTATTACCATTCGTATAATGTCGTGTGTCGTAATCCTCTATGACCATTATTATGATCGGTTTGGCAAATATTTTGGATCATAACTTGGAGCTTTCATTTCTATGTATTCTGTTTAGAGAATGTGACTAATATGTATTGAATAGAATGGGTGAATCGTGGATTCTGACCAATATTTCGAATTTTGTTGAGATTGTGAAATGTCTTTGTAATGGTTCATAGAGATTATTATGTATTACATGTTTGATGATTTTATGAACAACATATTTGACATATGTTCATAATTTCTTTAATGTGATGCAGGAATGGAAGTACATGATCCCCGAAGAGCTATGGTTACCATGGAAAATTACCACCAATGTTACCAAGAATGTTCTGACAAATTTTATATTGAAATTGAATGACGAACAAAGGGCTATCCTGGTGAAAACTTGTTTCTCGTACTTCATGGAAATGGAATGCCATGAAATTCTTCTGTAGCCCCAACTTATACATTACTTTTTGCTGAGGGAAATGAAGCAACAGAATTCCAATGAGATGTGGTTTAAAGTTGCAAATAGATATATGAGATTTTCATTGTGTGAGTTATATTTAGTGACAAGTGTTAGATACAATGGTGATGATTTCAGGAAAATGATTGACAATGTTCCATCTAAGATCTAGGAAACATATTTTGGGGATTTGAAGTTGGTTACAAACGAAGATGTTAAAGATGTATTTCTGAATGTGTCAAACATAGATGATCATGATGTTGTGAGGCTTGGGATTTTATATTTGATTACTTCATACCTATTCTCCACGTCATACAAGAAGGTGGTTGAAAACTATTTATTTACTTCAGTAGAAGATTTTGATTTAATGGAGATGTTTTCTTGGGGTAAAGATTTATTTGAAATGTCTATAAAATCTTTGAAAGAGGGTTTTGGTCACAGGAATCCCCACTATAGACTGAAAGGGTTTTTGGTTGCATTTCAAGTCTAGATTTATGAGTCCATTCCTAGACTTAATGGACCTGTGACCAATAGAATTAGGAACAGGTGCCCCCGCATTATGAATTGGATGTCCGATAAACAGCCGTTTGCAGTCAAATTGGATGAAGATGTATTCTCCTATTCTGATGTAAGTGTTTAAATACATTTTGTATGCACGGTCACAAGGTCACATATTTGTGTGCAAAGGTCACAAATCACATATATGCATTCACAGATCACATACATTCTCTCATTACAATAACGACTTTGAATGAACTCAGGTTACAATCAATGATACTCCATGTATGATTACATGACTAATAAGTGGTTCATTTGTATTATTGTCATAGCTTTAAATGTATGACATCGATCCATTTAACTTGGAGATGGTGGTTCTATATATGAGTGGTTCCATATACCAAACCAGTGCAACCACATTTATCAGGAGATGTACATTTCAAAGTTACCGACCACGTAGGCATAAGTGCAGGCACATGTGGAACTATCCAATCAGATAACCCAAACACGGTTGCTAATGATTAAGGATGGAGGAAAATGTCATTCAAGTGATGTTGATGACGACGACGATGATTTTTTTGATCCACCACCAAAAATGCAGAAGACCTCGTCTTATTTCAATTTCCTGACTGAACAGCAGACAACACGTGAAAATTATCTAACTGAGCCAAACGCAAGTGATGTTCATACCCCAAAGGAGCCGTAAGCAACACATGAAAATTATCCAACGAAGCCATAGGCAAGTGACGTTCATACTACAAAGGAGCCGCAAGCAACACATATAGATGATAGACCACAATCAGATGTAAGTTGTTTCATATTTAGGTTTAAAAGTCACAAAGTATTTGTCATGTGTTAAGAACCATATGTCACAGCCACAAGTTCATTAAAGGATTGTGTAATGTTCAATTGCAGGTGCTTGAGTAGTTGAAGGAGTTGAGTGGCCAAATTTCTGAAATCTAGTTGAAGAATATAGAACTAACGGTGTGGCTCAATGATTTCAAGTCACAGTTAATATCATTAAAGGGTGATAGGAATAATAAGATAAATCAGAACATCCATATGTAAGGTGAGATTAAATCTGACATGGTGGACATAAGGTCTAACATGACTTTTTTGTCCGATTCTGTGACTGTTTTGATATCAAGTATAATGGATGCAATATTGAAAAAATTCAATGACGAGAATGATGGGCAAAGTGCTGGAGTTGCAGAGCAGACGGAGAAAGTAAGTACAATTGTAAGGGGCAAAATGTTTCATTGTCCATATTTGACATTGACATTTATTTTATGCGTTACATGGTCACACACAGTGAACAAACAAAGGACAAGAAAGGCAAGGGTAAGATGGATCCTACTGATGTACTCTAATACCCCGTACTTTCCTTCGACCACATCATTTGATTTGGAGATTTCATCAACTCCAATCACTTCGAGTACAGTCAACCTCACTGACATGTTCAAATCTAAAGAAGTACAACAACATATTGATGCTGTTATAGCTGGTGTGGTTAAACAGACTAAAATTGATGATAAAGATGCTGTGATGAAGAAGATCAAAATTCATAAGGAAACGGTATTACAAATCCATACAAATCCATTTTCATACTTATTTTTTCATTGATCACAAATATTTTTACAGGTCACGTGGCTAATTTAAGTGTCACATGTTTGTGTTCAAATGTAACAGATCACATATTCGTTTGCAAAGGTCATAGGTCACATATTTGTTTGCACATGCCACATGTCATAGGTCACATATTTATGTGTGCAAGTCACATTTCACATTGTACAAGTCACATGTCATATATTTGCGTGCACAGATCACAATTTGTGTGCACATGCACAATTCTGTCATATTATCCATATGACACCTTTGATGCTGTGTCATTAAGTAAGGATCACCTCCTATCGCACCATCATCTGAATTGCCGGTTAAGAAGGCTCTCAGACCCACAAGGGTACTACAGTCCACATACATTACAGGTGCACGAAAACAAATTAAGCATTCAGATGCTATTGTCGTTTTTCACAACCATGATAAACCAGAGAATGAGGCTGATGTTGTTGCATTTAAGAATTGGTTCAACAGAGGTTACAAACCAAGAAACAAGTATGTACGGGTCCAATTTTCTGTTATGTGATTTTTAACTAATGTATAAATACATTCATACTAAATATTTCTTGTTTATTTTTGTTTTCCGAAAGAAATTTAACGACGCAGATGATGTTATTTTTCCTTCTTTTGTCATTGTTTTGTTCCCTGTAGGATCCAAAACATGGTGGCACATGCTTATATGTTCATAATCGTCTTTGAGTAGCATGGTATGATTCATTTATGAAAAAGTAGTTGCACAAGTCATAGGTCAGAGGATTATATGCACTGGTCACAGGTCATACATTTGTATGCACAAGTCACATGTCACATATTTTTATGCCAAGATCACAAGTCACAAGTCACATATTTGTGTACACAAGTCACAGGTCACATATATGTACACAAGTCACAGGTCACACATTTATATGCATAGGTTACAGATTTAAGTGCACAGTTCACGGGTCACATTTATGTGCACAGGTCACAATTTATATGCAGAAGTCACAGGTTATAGATTTAGGTGCACAGTTCACAGATAACATAATTCATGTGCTCAAGTCACATATTAGCATGCACATATCACAGGGTCACAACTCATTCTGTGTAGGTCAAATATCAATGCTGATGAACTTTCTTTATTATTTGGCAACTCGTGGATGTATGTTTCTATTATCTACAACAATTTGCAATAAAAAGTCAGCATGCCAAATTGAGTGTTACCACTACTGACTCCTTGTTTCAGGCGAAGATAAAAAAACATATTTCCCCAATTCATAAAAGACCGAACGTGATAATGACAGATTCATATATTGTTGAAGTTGCTACAGGTGGTCACTTAGAATTTAATCGTCCTTGGGCAGAAGTTTAATATGTTCTTTTGTAAATTCTACCCACGAATTATGCCCATTGGATGATTTGTTGTCTGGACATAAAAGAGAATAAATTTTATGTATTCCATTCCAGCTACAAAAAGTATCGGGATAACATAGTTCATGTTGGGATTGAACCATTTGCAAGAATTATTCCACATTTGATGACTGGTTTGGGCATCTGAAAAAGAACATTTGATGATCCTGATGATCCAATGAAGATGACGGTATTGGTTGCTGATAACATTCCGCATCAACAGAATGGGTGTAGTTATGACTTCTTTTTTATTTACAAACATATTATTACACTTACATTCTCATTTCTAATATACTACCATTTGAATTGTTTTCAGCCACAATTACGACATCTTTGTGATTAAGTATGCAGAGTACATACTCCATAACGACATGAAGTCCATGCCAATGACGTTTGATGCCAGCCGAGCTAGGTTGGATATTTCTACATTACTTTTTAAACATAAGGAGATCAAGAAGCCCACAAAGATGGTGAAGCCAAAGGGAGAGAGCATTGAAATAGAGTGAGAGTACAATGTCAGTTTAGTGGAAATAGATGTGAAATGGTTTTGAATGACAGAAAGAGGATACATGAATATTTTGAATCATTTTTTTGCCAATATAACAGACGTGCATTTCATAATTTTCATATTTTGATTTAGATGTTACAGTACAAGTGTTTCGCAGATGTTATAGCAAATTTTTTGTAATGTTATCAACAAGTCACAATTATCTTATTTTGTGATAAATGTTATAAATCATTCGTTAGAAATCTTATCGCGACCAATGCCAACAAGTGAGAAACAAATGTATAATATTCATATTTGGTCACAAATATCATATTTTCAATCTAGAATGTATGAACTCATGTCACCGATACCATGAACACAGAGGTGCACAGGTCACAAACGATTTTATATGTCACAGATTTATCAATTTATCACTTTTACCATTTACAGATAACAATGTTAGGTCACATTAAAACGGGTCACAAATGTTTTAAGTAGGTCACAAATAAATTGATAAATTTTGAAAAAAGTAATTATCATTTCTCAGAGACACAATTTTCGAATGTAGATGTGATAGAATAGGCTAAGTAATTAATGAAATAATGAGAGGTACATCAAGAATAGTAGTAACAATAAACTTCATGTTGGTATGTTTTGGCTAAATGGAATCAAGTTGGTGCGCGTCCTACGATTGTGACCACTTCCTTGGCAACGTCCACATTTCATTGTTTGTTTCCCCTCACAAGACGTTCTTTTCCTCTTTTCTGCAGGTCTTCCCGAACTCCCCTTTTGGCTGGGTGGTAATATGACAATGCTTTCTAATTCTCGAGGCACGGTCCATTCATTAGGATTTCCGACTGGGTAACAGTATCTTGGTATGCATTCATGTACGCCTCTCGTGTGTAAAAGTACAAACAATAATCATATGGATCTCTCTTCGTAGTTGCTATCACTGCCAAAGTGTGTGGACACGGTATCTGATCAATTTGAAGCATTCTATATGTGCAAGTACGCTGCTCTATGTCGACAACAAATGTTGATCCCTCGTCAGCAACCGAAAATATTGTCTGGTTGGCATGAGAAACCTTCATAGAGATAAAACCAACATGTAAAGTCACAGATTAAAAGTTCAGGTTCATTACTAGGTCACATATATTGCATTTCATGTAACAAATGTAATAGTTACCCTCATGTTCTTCAAATTTGCGCTCATTTCTCTAATTAATTTCTCGTGCTTAGTAGACAACTTCATGAAAATGCTATTTGCAATGTCCCTATTCTTACAGAACCAAGATTGTACAGTTTGTCGCAATGACTCCATCAAAACCACAATAGGATAGTTCTTTGCTGCTTTTGTGACCGCATTCACCGATTCCACTATATTAGACGTCATTGTGAGGTATCCGTTTGCCTGCATGTTGAATTGTGACCACATTTCTGGTCCATCTTCATTCTACAAAATACAAAACATTAATAGGAAGTGAGATCTACAACAACCGTAGCATTATTTAGTGATTGAAAGTAATATCTTACCAAGTAACCCCTAATCTTCACCAATTTGCAGATATACGACTGTGGGAATATTCCTCACCAACAAAGCCAAATTTATTAATTGATACCTTTTCTTTTTCTGTTTTCGTTATTACAGTATTTCAGTGACTTTCAAAGGAGTAAAGATAGTTCTGATCAGAAAGAGAAATAAAGGCAAAAATGAAGATGATTCAAGGACTTACAGGATCCATTAATAGCTCCTCTTTGAAATGCTTATATTAAGACCTCTTCTTGGCCAACTCTGAAGGCCAAAGAGCTCGATCAGGTGGAAGATACCCAATAGCTGCAAACTACCCACATTAAAATTGTAATCCAGTTATTGTACAGTATTCGAAACTAAAAGAAACATAGGAGTGAAAATATAATTATTAGAGCAGTTAATTTATTTAGTCCCACATGTCCATGGACAAAACTTACATCCATATTGTGCCTGCACACGAAGAAAATTTTTCTTAGTCCATGTGGGTACACGCACTTATATTTTTTAAAAAAACAAAAAAAGGGATTTGGATTATCTCTTTTGCAATATTCTGTCATGTTTACCCATCTTCGGCTTCAATAAACTAACACGTGCTAAATTCAATCCATTCCATAGTGCTTTAGCCAGTCATCCTATATTTTCATAATAAACTTAGCAAACACATGCTCAATTTGACAGACAGCGTCATTCTAAAGTGTTGGGAGACCAGGAAACTCCATTAAATTCACTGTTGAACTTATTGTTCTCTTTTCATTTTTCAAAGAAAAGATTCTATTTGTATTTGCACCAAGGGAGACAAAATCATATACCTATTTATTTGCTTACATCATAGACACACTTCCACTTACAACAATAAAGGGTCCTTTACCACTTAAAAAATCTCCCATGAAACAAGACTATTTCCATCTATGTTTCTTCCCTGTTCAAAGTTTTCTATTTTCCCCATCTGGATCTATTATGCTTAGATAAATAATTCAACATTCCAATCTATTAAGTTCCTGATCCCAGTTTTGGGAAAATCTTGTTTTTATAGCAATGTAATGTAAAAGGCTTTTTTTTCGTAAGGACATATCACATACTTGATAAACTAATTGAATGCCAGCTTAAACATTATTTTTTTGGGTAAGTTGCCAACTGTGAACACTTTCAACTAGAAATGATCCTTAAATTGCAATGTAGAACTGTGCCTTCCATAAGTAGAACACATGTGTTCCATATAACGTGCTCAAAGATGGAAATATATAAAATCAGAGTTCATACCTTCCACATCGTTGCACGAATGCCAGCTCCATCAGGTGTGCCTTGTGATGTTATCCTCCGCAGTTCTCCCATATTTATAATCTTCCTTGACAGCTAAAGTTGTACAAAAGTAAATGTTCAAATCAACTCATAATATGAACCAAAAAGCTCTAAAAACCCAAAAGCACATTGTCACGACCCGTCCCAAGTCACCCTAATAGACCTGACACGTGTCGTGCGCCGATGGTAGATACCAACTAAGTGCCGGACCTACCACCAAGGAAACTATAACTTGTTCTAACTGTGACACACTTTTATAAAAATTTTGACAGAGTTTCCCTTGTAATTTGGACCAAAACCACCTGAACAATAATCAAACTCCTCCAACCAGAACATATATTTTTAAATAGGGTACACCAGCCCCTCAAAAATCAAACCATTCAAAAACAAAGCAAGAAAGTCGACAATTACAACCATTTTACTTCAAAAGTCTCAAAATACTCAATATGCAATGAGACCATGACATGGATACATGAATTACAACTTTGGCTTCCTGACAACAAATGCATGTACCCCAAAAATATGTTCCATGTAAATTGACAAAATGAGTCATACAATTATAAACAAAATGTGGCTCTACACGGTAGATCACCAGGCTCCAATGCTGCTCAACTCAGCTACTATCTGATAAGAAAAGAAATTGGCAAAAAAAATATGAGCTTGTGACTCAGTGAGTGGATATCTAATAAATAAGAATATTTTCTGAAAATCCTTCCTCTTTTGGAACTTTAAGAAAATATGAAATCAGATAATACTTTAAAAAAAAACTTAAAACATGACTGCATAATAAAATCATTTATTCTTCACTCTAAATGATTTACTATAAAGCATAACGAATGTAAGCAATCTAGTATGAATGAAAATCTCTGAAATCTTTTGCTGATCAATGCTATAAACTGAAAGCTATTTACTGAAAACTGACTAATCTGAATTCTATAACTGAAAATCCAATAAGCTGTAGAAATACTGAAATATCACACCAAAAGGTACCCTGAATAACCTTACTCATGTATCGATAAGTACCGATATACATGGCAAAGCTATTCGATTCTGAAATTCTCTAATTCTGTAATTCTGGTCATACGCACGCAGAGCTATAATCTGGTCATACACTATGGAAACACATTCACAATAGTGCAGAGCGGGTAAAATAATCATAATTGACCATACACTGTGGAAACACATTCACATAGTGCAGATCGGGTAAAATAACCATCTGAAGTCATACACTGTGGAAATACATTCACATCAGTGCAGACAGGGTAAAATCACCTGGGTACTTTCTAGTGGTTTTAAAATAAATCTAAATATACTGAAATATGTAATATGAATATAACATACTAGAAAATGATATCAATGAACTAAATTTAACTTTAAAAGAATTGAGTATAACATCAACTTGATTCTGAAAATCATGCTGTTAAACCAATTATATGAAATAATTAATTTCTAATATGATATAAATTCAATAATTATTTATTTCTGAAAAATAAGTTTTTCCACTCACTCAAAACAAGCTACAGTCTATGAAGATCGGTAGACTTTTCCAATCTCCGTGTCACCACCTGAAAAACCATACAAGATAACTAATTCAACCACTATCAAGTCAAGAAACCTCTAAAATGTAATGTTATAATTCCTTCAATCAAATTTCTCGATACTTGAATAAATGTCCCAAATTATTCCTTTAATCAAATGGGACCAATTTCATTTTCTAGTCCACTTACTAATACCCAATAAATCAACATAACCTTCATTCTAAGATTAACTACAAATATCTCCAATCTAGTAACAACTAATAACTAACATCCAACCAATTAAATATGCATATTGTTCCATAAAATCATGCTTTCTTGTAAGTATTACATCACCACTACAATTCCCACTAACAATACTTATACAAGCATCCAATAAAAAATCTAGGGTTTGCCCAAAAATAACATTTCTTACCCTGGTTCACTTGGAAGCTATCAAATCAAGGAGTTTGAACTATAAATCATAATTTGTCCCCTAAAAATTGAAATTTTCAAACCCAATTAAAACCCTAGAAATTAACATAATATATCTCTACTTCTAAGAAAAATAGCTAAAATGAAAAATCGAAATCAAGCTTGACAACCACCTTACCTTCTTCTCCTTCCTTCCTCTTTTTCTTCCTCTTTTTCCTTTTCTTTTCTTCTTCTTTCCCCCCTTTTTCTTCTCTATTCTCGGTCTCTGCTTCTCTCTCTGCGTGCAGGAAGGTTGAAAATGGGAAATAGGTTGTTAAATTGCTAAGTTATGGGCTTTTGCAAAGTTAGTCCCCCAACTTCCAATGATATATAAGTAAGTCCTCAACTTCCAATTTAAACCACCTTAACCCTCAATTATCTTAAATATAAAATAAGCCCCAAGAAAAATAAATTATTCCAATTAAGTCCATATTGACCTTGACCTTGACAATTCAACCATTGACTTTTGACTAAAAATTTGAGATGTAACACACATCCCACAAATCAGACAGATATTAAAGATGAGAAAAGAAAATGATGATGCTGAAGCACATAGAACTATCCATTGCTCATCATTATTGTTCTGTGCGCATTAATGTCTGCACCCTGGCCTGGCTTGACATAAACCTCCCAGGCTCCCACTTTGTCATTTACCTCATGCAAGTCCCTCTCCCTCTCTATATGTGCATGAATTTTGAGAAATGACAAGTTACCTACTCCTAATAATAATAGGTATTCTAGTATTGGCAAACAAGGTTAGCCATCAGATGACAATTGTAGAGATATAGCCCTGCTGATATGCTTTTGGTAGAAGACATGTACAAGATCTTTGCTTTCTTCACAAGGTGAAAAATACTCTCCGTTTTTATATCATGTTGAAGACCTTGTTTATATAATATATATGTGACCATCTAATAGTTTAAACTTTTAGATGAAGTTATTCACATGGTCTCAAAGCTAGTACAAAGGTCACGTGTTCAAGTCTCACCACTACCCATTTAATGAAATTGTACACATATCGAGCATTGATGGGAAAAAATGAACATTGCCTACACAAGGGAGAATGTTGAAGGCCTTATTGAAATGTATATTAATATACATGTGACCTTCCTCTCTAACAACTTAAGCTTTTAGAAAAGTGGATCAATATATCGCCCTATCAATCTCCGCCACTAACATGAGCATTGAAACGACTTAACCAATTATGTTTTAAAAGGAAATTTTTGGACTTGTATAGAGGCAATATAGAAATGTGTTTGTCCTTTCGAGGCATGCACGTTAATATATTGCACCTTGATTTTCTTCTAATGATTCAACGTATAGTTATATGCCTTGCGATGTCTTCTTTAAAGAGCAGTTTGGAAGTGTTTTGTCCTTTTGTAACTGCAATTTTTTAAGGACTGCAGCCAAAACTGTAGCAGTAAATATCAGAAGAACCGACAATAGCACAACTAGAAGGCACCAAATTGCACCGAGACATTTCGTGATGTCTCTTCACTACAGAATCTGTCATGCATGAAGTGACCAATAAAACCAAGTCATTGTCAAAACAAGTGGCGTTTGTCAGTTCAATAATTTTTCAGATGAACTCTTTTTCTTCTAAACATACAAACTACTTTTTCAATGCCACAACTCAATATTCATAGCATATGACAAGCCATTGATTACCGTGAAGGCTTTGCTGCAATACTAGGCTATGGAAATTCCGATATTAAAACTGAAAGCAAGGCCAAATAATAATATTTGGCTTCCTAATTGTGTTAGCTGATAAAGTGGTTATAGAATTGGAAACAATAAATGCAACCACAGATTAGGTCATTGGGAACTTTTTCCGAATGAAAAAAACAGAACATGGGGAATGGATCTTAATAAACTAAGAAACAAGAATCAAAGAGAGCGTGATAAAATGATAAAGAGTTCTATCGACAAAGAAATCTGAATCAATTTAGAAGATAGGCAGTCTAGAGCCCATGCTCACACTTAGCATAATCTCGTACGGAGTACTCGAATCTGCATAATACATTCTCTGTGGATTTTGGATTATTCAGTCTTCTGAAAATGGAAAAGCCTAATATCAATACAGAAAAGATAAATTGCCTAAGAAAGTGGAAATAAGTTCACCCAATATATCTTTATCTTCCAGCAAAATTATAATTGGAAAAGAACATTTTTCCAGTATTCAAACAGGCGCGTCAGGCAAATAAGAACTAATGGTTCCTAAATCATTGCCTCCAACAATAGATTTTTCCTGCTCCAAATTATTCATATTTATCTTTTAAAGTCTGGTTTTAAACATAATCTTGGAAAGTGAAATTCATCACCGGTTACAGCTCTGAGAATTACATATCAACTTGTTCAGCTATAAGCTCATTACAGCCCTTGTACAAGCATTGGCATTTCCCAGGAGACTAACAAAGGATGCAACCCATTAAAATAAAATCTACTCAAAGATGTTCTTCAATATTAAGTGAACCCTATATCTGTCTTCTCAAAAAAGGCAATCTATGTCCCGATTCTTGAATCAGAATCTGATGTTGAGGGATATGTTCAAAACTCTGTTTGAGTTATTAAAACAAAAGGAAGGAAGAAGTTATGTTCAAATTAGTAAATCAGTGTTCCAGATACCTTTTGTATATGTTGTTCATCTAGATATTAAATATAGTGAGCATTTTTGGAAAAACAAAAACACATATTTATACATATAGATGAGCCATATTAAGCACAAGCACCTTGCAACCATTTGCGGAGATATCCATTGTTGCTTAATCATTTTATTTTCTTTCTATTTTCTAAAGAAAACCAAAGAATGACATTAGTGGGATACATAATTCTGAACTGGAATACGCAATCACTTGTGGAGAAACTCGTATAAAAAACAGGCACATGAGATTGAATTAAATACCTTATTTGTCCAGGTTTTTGTAACGAATTTTGATTCCTGTCATTAGTTTGTTTCACAGACACCATTTTAAAGGTACATAATTGCACAACTTTAAAAGGAATAACCATTTATAAAGAAAAAAATTCACATTACTTTAAGATTTTTTTATAGTCGAGACTCTAGGTCTTCAGGATTATGACATGGGTAAGAATTGGAAGCATTGGAGCAATAACAAGCATAGACTCGCTCCAGCCTTTTATTGTTTGGCAGTCACTGGTTAGAAAGACACCCGAAACAGGTTAGATTGGACTACCAAGACACCATAAACAAATGTCACGCAAGAAAGGCCTAATACTTACTATATCAACAATAATCTTGGCACGAGCATAACCCATTTTTAAAATGATGGAATCGCTTTATATCTCTCACCACAATCTCCCTTTAACATATCTTACTGGCATGCTTCATCAAAGAATGACAATCCCTGAAAATACGTAGGTTTTTAACAATTCTAAGAATTGTTCCAGGACCTGTGCTAATGAGCCCAAAAGCAAGTGCCAATTTCTCGCTATGACTTCCCAGTGTATCTTCTTTCTCTTCATCTTCAACGTTATGAAGTACCCACTCAGTTTCTGGCATGTAACCTTGCTGTCTAGCACATGTTGTTATTCCTCCAGTCTCAAGTAGATCTCTTGCGTACTTTGATGAGACTGATCACCAGCTACAAAATTATGCACTTGGTCATCCACCTCAATGGAACTCCATCCCGGATCTTTGTCTACACCTCTATCCTTCATGGAAATTCTCACAGTTTCCACATCTTCCCATCTCCCTACCCCAGCATAAACATTTGACAGAAAGACATAGCTGCCCGGATGGTTAGGCTCGAGCTGCAGGAGCTTCTCTGATGCAAATTTTGCCATTTCTATATTATTATGAGCCCTGCAAGCACAAAATAGTGAACCCCAAATCACAAAATCAGGATCCCTTGGCATGCTTTGAATAAAATTTAGAGCCTCCTTCAGCTGTCCAGCCCTGCCAAATAAATCAACCATAATGGCATAATGCTTCATAGTCGGCTGGAAGTAGTCACGCTTCATGCTATCAAACAACTGAAGGCTCTGGTCCACTTGACCAGCATGCGAACATGCAGTTAAAATGGCAAGAAAAGCAACATCATCTGGTTTCACTCCTACAAACAACAAAAATCATGTTTTGATTTCACATAATATTAATCTGAAGTATCAATAAGAAAGCAGCTTGAAAAGTTATGCAACTTTAACAAATGAACAAACCTGACAACTTCATCATCTCAAAGTAGCGAAGAGCTTTCTCAATATGTCCATGTATTCCCCAACCCCATATCATTACACTCCAAGTACGAATATCTTTCTCCTTCATCTCCCCAAAAACTTGGCTTGCAGACTCAATATACCCACATTTTGCTTACATATCCACTAGAGCAGTTCCAACAGCAACATTCAACTGAAACCCATTATTTGAAACATAATCATATATCTTTTTGCCTGCTTCAAGTGCACCAATTTTTGGACAAGCAGAAAGTGCAGAAACAATGGTCAACTCATTTGCCCTGACGCCCTCCCTTTTCACCATCTTCATAAACATCTCTAATGCCTTTTCATCATCCCATTCTGTGATAATCCATGAAGAATTGTTGTCCAAGAAACCACATTCCTCTCCGTCATTGGGTCAAAAAATTCAATGGCCTGTTGCACCTCTCCATTTCTCATCAACCCATTAATCATGCTATTCCAAGACCCAATATTTCTTGGTGGCATCACCTCGAACAACTCTAATGCCTTCTTCAACTCCCCATTTTTGCAACATCCATTAATTATCACATTCCATAAAAGAACACTCTCAACCTTATTTCTCTCAGTACTTCCATAGAAAACTTTCAAAGCATGCCCCCAACAACTCCACCTTCACATACATATCAACCAAAGAAACCCTCACAAAATCATCATACTCAAGACCCATTCTCAATATCCCACCATAAACCAAGTCCCCCGCCCATTTTACATTCAACCCCGTGATAGACTTAAGTACAAAAGGAAATGTAAGCCTATCAGGTCTAACATCTAGCTTCATCATAAGCCTAAAGTGCTGAATTGAGCTAACAAAACAAGAACTCTCACATAACCCCAGGGCCGGCCATGATAATTTAGAGGCCCTAGGCGACTAATTATTATAAAGCCCTTCAACATAATCATTTTTTCACAAGTGTAGCAAAAGAAATTTTTTTTGAAAAGAGAATGAATAAATTTTCACCTGATATATTCAAAACTTCGTTACTTGGTAAAAAAACAACAATTCTATGTGAAAAAATCGTGGGCTCCTTTGTGAGGGGGTACATGAGGGTTTCAATCCCAATGTACAAATAACAAAATCCTAAGTTTTTTTTGTTTCTAAACTCATTTTTAATCAAGTATTCTTTAACTAAATTTATTTTAGAAGTCTAAAATTTTTCCATACTTTTTAATCTCACATTCCATAAAAAAATTACTTTTTACAAAAGTTATGCTCAAAAAATAAGGTTCAAACATGCGCAAACTATTGCATTCGAACTGTTTTGAATTTGACGATGTTAAACGAATACTAGAATGGGTAAAAATTAATTGCTTTGCATAAATTTTTTATGTTAATTAGTTATGTATCTACGCCTCTCAACTATTGGCTAAAACTGTGTTTTTCATAAGAAATTTCCCAATCTCTTCTCTAGTCCGAATAAGGATATCATTTTATTACACAAGCAATACTATTTATCATGATAATTATAGAATATCGGTAATATGACAACCAATTATCCTTCATATTTTTCACTCACTCTCTCCCTCGTAAAAATGAAACTGTATAATCTTATTATTCCACGTAAAAAGCCACGTCACCAATGTTTCATCGTCATAATGACAAAATAGCATTATTCTTATTTCACCAGGCAAGTAGAATATACAACAAAATTTTAAGAACTATTTTCAATCAATTACAAAAGAATTCTGTGAAATTCTATAGAGAAAATAAAGTAAAATATGACAAACAAAAAGTACAAGGGTATCGAGACAACTTCATGTTTGACAATCTATGTTGATTTTGATCACCAGTAATCACCACAAGAACATGAACCACCCACGAAGTGGTGAAATCGGTTGCGGTCCCTTATAACTATTTTTCGACCTGTGATTTTAGATATGAGCTTAGTAACAACATGGCAATCTGGACACACTCGAAGGTTCTTGACAATCTTGATAGTAGTTCCCGGTTGAGTGCTAATAAGACCAAAAGCAATAGCAAGCCTTTCACTATGAACCTCTAATGATTTCTCTTTTTCTAACACTCCCATGTCATGCAGCACTACTTTTGTCTGTGGTAAGTAACCATGAGCCTTAAGCCATCCATTTATCTCCTTCAGCATCTCATAAATTTCTTTACATTTTGGATGTTTCAAGTCACCAGCAAGAAACTCGTGCACCTTATTATTAACCTCGATTGAGCTACACCCTGGCTCCTTGCGTACTCCACTTTGCTTCATCATAGCCCTCACTCTTGCCACCCTATCCCAATTGCCTACTGAAGCATATAAATTCGAAAAAAGAACATAAGTTCCAGAATTTGCAAGGCCACGTTCTATGAGGATTTCCACAAATTTCTCTCCCATGTAGATGTTCTTATGAAGTGTACATGCACCTAGCAATGTTCCCCATAAAATCGGGTCAGCATCATTTTTCATGCTATTGACAAGCTTGTAAGCTTCTTCTAATTGTGCAACCCGTCCTAGAAATTGACCATACACCCGTAATGTTCAACCTTGGGTTGAATCCCGTACTAATCTTTCATTGAATTAAATAAACCCCATCCTTCGGAAACCAATCCAGCATGAGCACAAGCACTCAAAATTCCAAAAAAGGTTATCTCAGTAGGGAGGAGGCCAATGCCACACATGTTGTTGAACAACTCTAAAGCTTCTTGACTAAATCTGTGACTTGCATACCCTACTATCATCGAATTAAATGCAACAGCATCCTTGTCCTTGATCTCATCAAACACCGTCCTTGCACCCTCCAAAACTTTCACATTTGCAATAGATATCAACCAAAGCACTACCCATTCGAGCATCTACTGGAATCCCATTATACTGCATGTGAAAATGAATCCACCGGCCCAACTCTAATGCTCCCACCTGCCCACAAGAAGAAAGAACTGCCAGCAGAGTTGTCTAATTAGGCTTCACCTTTGCCTTCAACATCTGCCTAAAGAAAATCAAAGCATCATTAGGTCTTACATTCTGAGCATACCCATCAATCATCACATTCCAAGACACAACATCCCTCTCCTCCATTCCATCAAACAACATTCTCGCCTCATCCAAAAGCCCATTCTTTGTGTACCCGGTTATCATTGCAGTCAAGGAAACCAAATTCCGCTCAGGCATTGTGTCAAAAAGTTTACGAGCTGAGATAATATCTCCACCTTTTGTATAAACATCCACCAGAGCAGTTCTCACATAAGTATCAAACTCCAGGCCAAGTTTAAGCACTTGGCAATGGAAGGATTTCCCAGATTCCAACGGGCAAGCTTTAAGGACAGCGGACAATGTGAATGCATTAGGTTCTACGTCTTCATATAGCATTTGCACATAGAAAAGAAAAGCTTGTTTGTGGAGATCATTTATGGCATGGCCATGGATAATGGCAGTGTAAAAGTAAACACTAGGATTTTGGGTGCGATTAAGGAGGGACACAGAATGTTCAAGACGGCCTAGAGAATAATATGAGCGCAGGAGCTTGAAATTCAAGACTGGATGGTTTTCCAGACCATGGCAGATTACAAACGCATGGATTTGGCTTAAGGGTTTGATAGATTTTCTTTTGTCTATGAGCAATGCCAGTCTTTCTGGCTGCAGACAGTGAGTTTGCTTGGTGTTCAAGTGTAGAGGTAGAATGGTAGAAGTGGATATAGACGACATGAATTTACTCTTCAGTAACTAGATCATTTATGATATTTTCACTTCATGGGACACTAAGCATAACTCAATGGTACTTTCCAAGAAATAAAAATTATTGGATAGTAGCCCCAGCATTTAATTTGATACCTGCAACTTCTTTAAGTATACACAATCAGAAAGCAAATTGAAGAACTCGTAACATGTTTGGAATTGTTTAAATTATAAATTGAGTTGGTAAAACCAACTTTTTATCCGCTCATTCTTGTCGCACCCACAACTATTACCTACTTATCCACTACTTATTTATATCAATTTATAAACAATCCCAAAAGAAACAACCTAAAGAAATCTACGCGTCACAAAGGAAAACAAATGCAATCATATGGAATTTGATCGATTCAATGGCTGAGGTATAAATTCCAAAAGTAAACACGATGACAAAAAAGGTTACCGTTCGATGGCCAATTCCATTTCATATATAAAGACAGACACAAGGAAAGCATATTTAGTTTTGAGAAACACAAGTACACCTCTACAATGGCAACATAACTATGTATATTATTTTCCAACATTGAGAAGATTACAAAATCAGAATGAGTTTTTACGAAGTAGCTAGAGTTTAAAATATGCTTATATGAGCCAAGCAATCAGTGGAAAGGCTCTACATTTATCTACATATGAGAAGGAATTAATGGCATTGGTCCTAGCAGTCAAAAAATGGAGATCTTACCTTCTTGGGCATACTTTCAAAGTGCAAACAGATCACCAAAGCCTTAAATATCTACTCGAGCAAAAAGTGGGTACACCTCTTCAACAAAGGTGGATTACCAAGCTTTTGGGGTATAAGTTTGTGGTGGAATATAAGCGAGGGAAGGAAAATAAGGTTGCTGATGCTTTATCTCGGAAATTGGAATTCAAAAAAGAAGGAGCATTGTTTGCACTTACATTGCCTTCCACTTCTTGGTTGAACCAACTCCGAACCAGTTACACTCAAGACCCTAAGCTGCAAGATGTTCTACAGAAATTGGAGCAGGGAGTTCTGGACAACCAGAAATATACCATGAAGGATGGCTTATTATTCTACAAACGCAGATTGTACATTGGGGCTTTTACGGATATGAAGAATCAAATTCTCCAATTATTGCATAGCAGTCCTCAAGGAGGCCATTCTGGCTATCACAAGACGCTACACCGAGCTAAAAGAGAGTTCTATTGGGAAGGGATGAGGGGCAACATCAGAAACTTCATCAAGGAATGTGATATTTGTCAACGACATAAATCTGAAAACATTCAACCAGCTAGCTTGCTACAGCCCCTTCCAATTCCTTCTAGGTATGGACTGATATTTCTATGGACTTTATTGAAGGCTTGCCTAGTTCTGATGGGTACAGTGTTATTATGGTCGTCGTCGATCGGTTATCCAAATATGCTCATTTTATTCCAGTCTCTCATCCTTACACTGCTAGTAAAATTGCAAATCTTTTCCTGACAAATGTTTTTCGATTGCATAGTATGCCCGATTCAATTGTTACGGACCGAGACCCTACATTTACTAGCAATTTTTGGAAGGAGCTTTTCAAATTGTAGGGGACTACTCTAAAGTTCAGTTCGGCCTACCATCCTCAAACGGATGGTCAGACAGAAATTGTCAACAAGATGGTTGAACAGTTTCTCAGGTGTTTTTCTGCGGACAAGCCGAAGGGATGGGTAAAATGGTTTGCACTCGCTGAATATTGGTACAATACCTGCGTTCATGCTTCCACCAAGCTCACCCCTTTTGAGTCAGTTTATGGACATCCTCCTCCTAAACTACTTCAGTACACACCAGGCTCAACAGGCATACAAGCAGTGGAAGATACCCTGAAGACCAGAGATGAAATTATTTCTATCCTCCATTCAAATATACAGTTGGCGCAAGACAGAATGAAGAAGTTTGCTGACCTCAAGCGTACAGAGAGGAGTTTTAATGTTGGAGATTGGGTTTATCTCCGATTACAACCCTATAAACAACATTCGGTGGTCCAACGTCGTGCACTGAAATTATCCCCCCGATTCTATGGCCCGTACCAGATCCTTGAGCACATCGGTGCAGTCGCATATCGGCTTGAGCTTCCTCCCGACGCCAAGATACATATACTCTACATGTATATATGAATGGAAAAGCTACCAAGGTATGAAGCTGCTGATTGGATGGCGAACGAGGGGTATAGAACTACAAATAGTAAAGTAATGGAAAGCAAAGATTCACAATGGATTATGGTTATGATTCTAAAAACTGGCAAAAGGGAATTTCTGGCGTAAAGTAAAAGAGAATATGGACAGGGAGCATAAAATTACAATTTACAAATTATTTTATACATGGCTAAGATTAGACTATTCAAGGCTACAAGAAAATGACCATAGCAGTATGAATAAAGAATAATCATTTAAAATGCGTAACCTCCTGCCTGGTTTTTTAAAACCTGATGCATTGAAGAAATATGTGGGAAGTATGGACTCCATATGTAATCAATCTCATTTCTAGAATATGATTAACAGACTAAGCAATCAAACGCTACATTTTTTTGATATTTTAATTTCTTTAATAAAACCTTTCCGTCACCAAGCTCCTCCTTTCCCCCAACTACGCCATTAGGCCCAATATGCACATATTGAAATCAAATCAAGAATTAATCCATAGAATCAACAAAAATTAATATTCTTAACTCTACTGTATAAATAATTATACATAAAAGTAGCTGTGCAAGTAAAGGACTTTTGAACCAGATAGTTCTGAATCGTTCAAAATTATGATTGTTTGACTCAGCTTAGCTTCAGGGTTCAATTTTAATGAATGCCCTTTTAAATAAGCTTTTTAATGTAGTATAAGCTTGGAAATAAATCGCTCTCCGACTGGCCCATTACCTTTCCCACAACCCGGTTCCAACATCACAAATCACTATCAGTTAACAATTCAAAATCAAATAGAGAAATCCAAACTCTTAAAAAAATTGGGAGAAAGTCCCATAAGTATAACACGTCAATATTCAAATTGAGAATGCAAAAGCCAAAAGCAAACACATATGGATAAAGTCTCTGAGTGTGATTGATATCTTACCCCAAATCTTGTAGTCCACATTTGAGAGTGTTGAAGAAGCCGACTAGCTGTGGTAGGCGTAGCTGAGAAGTCGGAGAAGAAGACTGAAGACCGAAGAGTTGAATGTTGAAGTGTTGAAGAAGATAAGGAAATAGCCAAATAGGAACCTTCAAACGTTTTTTATTGGACTTGATTGGGCTTCTTAGGCTTTTTTTTTTTTTTTGTGGCCCCTTAAATTTTGAGGCCCAAGGCAGTAGCCTTACTTGCCTTAGGCCAGGGCCGGCCCTACATAACCCTCTAATCAATGCATTAAAAAAAGAGGAAATTACACAAATCCAGGTATTTCAAAATCACATTTTAAAAATCATATTTGATAAATTATTTTTCAAAAATCAGGTATCAATTTAAACTTTTTAATATCTTAAAATTAAAATTAAATTAACTTCATCCACCCAAACCCTAATTATTCATCACTCTTCATTCTCTCTCTCATTTTCTCTCCCTTCTCTCTCTTCTTTACCCGATTTTCACCCTTCTTCTCTCTACATCTCTCCTTTCTCTCTCTCTTCTTCTCCCCCTTCGAACGTTGGCGATCGATGAAGGAGTTGCGTCGGCCAGCTACACTACAGGATCAAAGGCCACCGCTGCTGTTAACGACGATGTACCCGCCGATGCCTGTCGCGAAGGCTGCTGCTGCTGTTTGATATATCGATGTCTGTCGCGATGCTGTAATCGCGACATCTATTCACCACGACGCTTCGTCGACAGTGGTTGTAGTGAGTATTGTGCAGTGGTGGTGGTGGGTGGTAGTGGTGTTTTGTGTTGTGGCGATTTTGTGGTGGTGGGTGGTGGATCTAGCGGTTGGGGTGGGTTTATTGAATTTTGGTGGTGGAAGTGGTGTTTTTATAGTTGAAAAGTGGTGGTGAATCGGTGGTGGTGGTGGCAGTTTGTTTGAAATGGAGATTCCGGTCACTGGTTGTCGTGAGGTGGTGGGGTTTCTGGCGACGTTGGTGTTGTTGTTGGCACAATGGTGGTGGTTCTAGCTACGCCAACAATGCACTAGAGCCCAAACCAGAAAATACGAGTCGTCAGTGGTGGAGGAAGATTGGTGGTTTTCATGTTTTTACATGTTTTTCTGGTTTTGTTTGCAAATGGTTATGTTATAGTAGTGCTTGTTGTGGTGTGGTAGTGGTGTTGGTGGTTGTTCAGTGGTTGTTGGATGGTGGCATTGGTTGTGAGTTTCTGTTGGTGGTGGAGGTAGTTATTGGTGGTGTGGTGGTGGTGGTGCGGTGGTTGTGGGTGGTAGGGACGATGGTGGGATAGCGTTTGTGACCAATTATTTGGTTGACCTGTGACCAAGTATTTGTGGTGATCATAGTGGTAGTGGCGATAGCCTTTGACCAAATGTTTGGTAGTCTCTGAAAATTTACTCAACCGTGACCTAAAAATTTAATAATATGTGACTCAAAAATAATCTGTGACCAACTAATTTAAAAATCTGTGACCTCGGAATAATATGTGACGTACAAAATTTTTATCTGTGACCTCGAAATAATCTGTGACCAATTAATTTTAAAATATGTGACCTGTGACCTATAATTAATTTGGCAATCTATGACTGTGTGACATAAAAATTTTGATATGTAACAAACTAATTTTGAAATTTGTGACCAACGAATTAATTGTGACCTACAAAATTTTTGAGCTATGACCTTAAATTGTAAATCTGTGACGTATAAAAATTATTATTTGTGACTGAAAAATAATGTGACTAATTCAATTATAAATCTGTGACAGGAATGATTGCCGGAATAGTCGCCGGAATCGGAGCAGTAGTCGGAATGGTCGTCGGAGAAGAGTGGTAGTCGAAATGGTCGCCGAAATAGTCCCCGGAGCAGTAAGGGTAGTGCATGTGGGGTGTGTTTATTATATTATATTATATTATATTAGAATTAAAAAAAAAAACCTGATTTTTGAATTTTCGAACTATAAACATGATTTTTGAATTGGTGCAAACTAAACACCTTATTTATGAATTTTTCCCTAAAAACAAACACATTTGGGTACTTGAAATTACGAAATATCAAAAGTGCATAGTCAATGGACTTACGGGAAGAGGAGGAAATTAATTGGGTGGTGATTTTGGAGCTGGAAGAAAGGCCATGAAGCATAACATGGGAGTGAATTTGTTGGAGTTGAAGTATGGTTTTGGAGGCATGGATGAGTGATACAAAATGGGTTTCGATTGAATTTTCATTTTGACTCGGATTTGAAGCGGAATTGATGAAATTTTGATTTGGTTTCTTCAAGTGGTTACTTATGGAGGGAATGACAGTTTTTAATTGAGAGACACTACGACCATTACTCATTGAAGCGCAAGTCTTTTGGAGGGTTTTGGCTTTGGCTCTGTTGAGGCCTAATATATCAGTTCGATTGATACGAAGCTCTCGAATGTCTATTGATTATCCACACTGTTTATAACCTTAGGAGTTAGAATATCATAATGTTTTGACAACCTTTATTGAATCGCGATTTGACTCTTCTTAAGTTAAATCAGGTAATATGTATTAGAATTTAGAATTGAAAGTTTGGATTTTTCTCTCAAATCTAAACCCATAATCGAAAAATCAATGACCAAAAAATGGTTCATTAATTGGTCGTTAAGTGCTACCATAAAACTATTTTATTTGTATTATTTTTAATTTATATTTCATTTTTTCATGTAGTTTTGATGGCTTGAAGTGAAGATTCGATGGGATGAATGGGAAATTCGTCCATGTTTTGCTATTATTATTTACTTTTAGATCACTCATATATGTTGGTGAATGATTTTATTAGACAATATGTTATCCGTGTTTTTAAATTTGGACTATAAGATGAAACATATCATTTGCTAGGTGGTTGTGTTTTTCATAACATTAAGAGAATGAAAATAATTCCTAAATTTTTGATTTTAATGTACAATGCTGTTTCAAGTGTTTGGTAAATTTAAAAAAAAAAAAATTATAAAGAAATTTGTACTATCTAGCAGCGTATTTTGAAAAACAGCAACATGATCATTACTCCTGGATTCTAGTTTTAACTGCTCCAATAATTAATAAACATATTCTAAAATAAATTAAGAAACCAAATTGCTGCAAAATTTATGCATAAAAATAAATGTAAATTTATATTACTATTTTTCTAATGGAAAATGCCTTTTTTTGTTATTTTATAAACTATGATATTTAATATTTTTATTTTATAGTAATTATAGTGAATACATTGTCTTACAAAAATATTTGATAATAACACATATTGTTATAAAAGTAAAAATAAATTTTAAATATTATTAATGGATAATAATAATACAAAAGGGTATAAAGGTTCATTTTAGTAATTAATTGTATGCATGCACACATCAATTAATCACATATGTTTATTAAACACTAAAATGTTGATTTTGAAATATTGAGCAATTCTGAAACAAAAGTTTAGCAAATACTTAATTGCTTCGTTTGACAATTGATTATTTCTTCAGGTAAAATCTGAATCTTTTATCGCAACAGTACCAAACCAATCACATGTCAAACTAAACGAATCGTTTATAATTAAGTCCGATTAATTTATGCCTAAATTTTATGTTTTACTAAATTTATTTTCAATCATACATTCTCTCAACAAATAATTTGCATATATACTCAAAATTTTTGTTTGCCTTTTAGCCACACATTCTCTAAGAAAACATTGTATTTACAAAATCTATTTTCAAAAAATGGGTTGAAAGAGGGGTATTAATTCATGCAAGTTCATATAAATTAATATTAGACATTCCGCCAAAAATTCGAATCTTCCGATGGCGGGTTTTCATTTGGCGTTACCAAACGAGACCATCTTAATAAGAAGGAACGGGTTACTGAGAGAAGATGGCGCAGATGATGGGTGAAGGAGAGTAGTTGGCATGCTTTGTTTACCTGTAAGGCAGCTCAGGCACTGTGGAAAATAATGGGGGTTGTGGGACAGGGTGAAGAAGCTAGTGAAACACGTTTAGATCGTGTTGTCCGGGGTTCTTGCCAATTCATTCTTCGTAATGAGAATATGGCATCCCCTGTGCTTTCATCACAAGCGTGTTTAGTTGATGGTTCGTTTGTTTGAACTGATTGTATTATGTAGCTACAGTCGAGAACTGAATCAAAATTGTCCGATTTTCACTTCTAGAAACCAAAAACGTATAAATTTTAACTAAAATAGACATAAACCCTCTTGTTCGATTCTTATGTGATTCAAGTGGTTCCAAGGAAAAATACCCACACCTTAAAATTTCTCGACTCCTCTCATCGCCGAACTGGGTTACAAGCAAGTTACCTCTTTCATATATCTCCCCCTTGCCTGAGTTTTTATGTATAGAGTTCTGGGAATAGCAACTAGACCATATATGGACCCTTTTATCTTCTCTTAATTAGATAAAATGCAAATCATAGAGCAGGTTCTTTAGTTGCAGAACAGTGATCAAGGAGAGGATAATCTTTAAAATAATTTTTATTTAGAAAATATTTTTTCAAACACAAGGTAAATTATCAATTTACAATGGTTCCCATCCGAGTAATAAACCAAAGTACTCGAAAATAAGATTCAGAAAACAGCCACACTCCATTGAAAAAGTTTAGATCATAGAACTCCAAAGAAAGGATTATTTATTGCACTGCTTAGCTCATTCCCAGCAGACTGAAGTACCGCAGTGTCAACTTTTTCCCTTGGCAGATACAAAAATTCACCCCCTTCAATTTTCTCGAACCCACAAAGCTCCAGAAATTCAATGCCCCCTTTCAGATTTCCAACTCTATCCTGTTAATAAGTATGGCGGCCAGCAATTATGAGAATCAAACGTAAAAGAACTAAGAGTATGATTCATTAAAATCGAAAGGAAAAACAACAAGAACACTACTCATTTGCATCATCTGGAAGGGGAAGGAATTTATGTTTTAAAAAACAATAAGAACAGCATAATCGTTTAACCTGAAAAGCCGGATTGCTGAGTTTAATTTTGCGGAATTTCTCCTCGTTTGGATTTGTTGCAACATTTTTTGCATAGGTAAACAGTGTGTTAAAAGCCGTCTTCACTTTGGCATCATTATCCTAATTCATCAACAGTAGATAAAAGAGCAGCTCGGTCAAAATAAACTTCACCTGTGACTTGGTGAAATCTATCGCAACATCAAATCAGTTTAAACATGGTTAACCAGAATAAACAGAAATCCAAATGTGAAAAACAGCAGTTGCAAAACTCAAACTATCTTCATTTGGAAGAACTATGCTTTGATCTATATACATAGAGAGAGATATATTTCCCCTCATAATTCAAAGTGTTTCTTCTTCAACCTTGAAGATATTTCTGATCAAAATGAATTTTCTTATCATAGTTAGATCTTGCATTTTGTATCATAATTTAGGGAAACGTGTCTTCTTCAAGTTTTTTTATTTCTTTTTTGGTTTAGCATAATAGGCATATAGATATCTGGTCATTTATATTTATCAGCTATTTTATCCTCAATATCATATTAGTACCATGCTTCCTTTAACTGATCACAAACTAAGTCTTCTCATTCAATATAACAAACAAACAAGAACCATATAAATAAAGCAAACATTACTTTATGATTCTGTTTAAGGTTTCGTAGGCACTCTCTCATTTGTTCTGCCTTTGTAGCTGGCCTGACAGGTAATGAGCTCTGCAGTTTGGTATTGAAAAGGGAGTTTATTCAGCCACGATTTGACAGCAATTGATAGATGATAGAGTAGACCATATTTAATAGCATAGTCAGACAAGTACATACTTTCTTTTCCTCCACAGGAGGAGGCGGAGCAGACGGTTTTACAGCAGCAGGATCTTCAGGAGGCAATCCAAGCTTCCGTCGTCTTTCAGCCTGTTAAAACAGAAATGCACTGTTTCAAATACTTCATGTAATTTATAGATAATTTGGGCAAGGAATTTGGTATTTTTAGATTCCAAGCATAACCTAATGACATATTTTATATTGTTAAACAGGTTAGTGCATTGTTTACAGCCCCATCAGAGGATTGCCGATCAAAAAATACAGTTTCTAAATCTTGAACTCCATTAACATGGTCACCAATAAATCAGCCAAACTTACTCTAATTTCTTGGCTCCAAACAGCTGCAAATATTTTTTTTACCTCAAACTTATACATGACCAATACATATAACAAATTTGTTGGCAACCAATCCATGACTAAGCAGCTGTATTCAAAAGTATTTTTAAGGTTGAGTGAGTCATAGCCTGCAGGGTCAGTGATTCATTTTCCAACCATGGAATTAAATACCACATTATATTGAAAGAATCTATCAATGATGTGATCAAGGGACAATAACAGATGGAATCATGGTATCTGACAATTGTCATCTACCATGCGAAATGCTTAGATGGTCTGAAGAGATACCGTAGGCAATTCTGATGTCAATCATGGTGAAACCAAGTCTCCACCATTAAAACCCCATGACCAAAGAAATAAGAGAACAAAATTAATATCTATACGTACAACAAAGTAACCATCTTGATATCGTTTAGAGACCATTATTTTGAATACTGGTTAATTACTGAATAATTGAAACAAGAAATTGAAGAATTCTGGGAGGGAATAATCAAGACCTTATCTTCCTCCAATTTTTGACGAATTTTTTCCCTGGCTCTTTTCTCTTCCTCTTTCTCTGCTTTTCGCAAGGCTATTATACTATAAGAGCAAGAGCAAATCCAACTCAATATCCAATTATAACATCAAATAACTATATAGAAGTGCACAGCTGAGGGCAAACCGTTTTCTTTCATTTTCTTCTTCAATGCGCTTTGCTTCAAGCAGTTCCTTACCGACCCGAATTCTTTCCTGTCATAGAGTACAAAGCCACATCACTGGGAAATTGGAGATAAATTCGCATGAACTAGTGTTTACAACAGAAAACATGGACCAATGCTTAATTAATAAAGAATAATAATCTAGATCATAATTTAAGAAGAATTCTGCACAAGCACACACACAAAGATCTGTAGAAGACAAATTCAACTCAAATTTCTATAATTGCATTTCCCAGTAATAAACAATTTCATGCAGATACAGTCACAAGCCATGAGTGCCCCCCCCCCCCCCCCCCCCCCCACAAAAAATAAAAAAGGGTGGGTAATCTGTAAATACAAAAAGCAATTATGGACATGCCTTTTCTCTCTCTCTTTCCATTCGTTTTTCTTCCTCTTCTTTCTTTTTGCGAGCCCGCTCCCTGGAATTTATAAGGTAATATAGCTTAATGGAAAAACAACAAGAAGTTGGTGTGCTTCATACCAAACAAACATGAGGACCTTAGGAGCAATGTGCAACTTTGGAAGCTGAAAATGTTCATGTAATGGCCACTGAATGGTTGATGAGTATGTACAAGTAACAGACTTCTACAGAAGTCTCATACTGGTCCTTCATAACACAACGATTTAGACTGCCAGGATACTCAAAATGATAGAATGCTTCATAATAAACCAAACAGTCGCAATGAGATTGTGAAATTGAAGTGATTAACTCATCTATTTGCGAAAATCTCCACTACCAAGCAGATTGTCACCATGCTCAACATTCTATAAAACATGTGTACTCTATGGTTCACTTTTTAAGAGATTTGAATGATGAAAAATTAGAATCTCATAGTTATTGCCCATTTTAGCTAATTGATTGATATACCTGATACTTACACATACATCTTCCAATTCAATCACCAGGTGTCATCATATTAGTACCCTTGAGAATTGTACAAAAGGTTTCCTCATCATTTAAAATCTGGATGACGTATATGCAATAATTTCTATTTTCAGAAGTAAACAGCATAGATATTGCATCAGGAATAAATGCGAGAAAAACAATTAAGCCACTGTTTAATTTAGATAAAATCAAATTTTTAGTAAATTTTGATAAAAGTTGATAGAATGTACGGTTAAAAATTTGTAGGTCCCATGAAATGTGTGGTTATAATTTATTCTTGACTTTGACTTAATTTTAATTCACTTTTTAAGCTGAACTGAACAGGGGCTAAGTTTTACCTCAATTCTTGTTGTTTCTGATGAATTTCTTCTGGAGTGAGGGAAGGCTTTGGAGCCTCAGATTTCGTGGTGACGGATACCTTAGTAGAAAATAAAGAATTAGTATCCAATCAGTCAGAGTTAATCACTAAAGTGAGTAGAAAACATGCATTCTTCAATATACGCAAGCTGATATGGCACATTCTAGAGTATAATGTAGAAATGAACACAAAGGTAACTCACTGTAGAGAAACGAACCCCACAACCAATCCCACAAGGACCAAAAGCAAAAGTTCAGCCCCAGTATGAGTTAGTTTCTTAATAATGTATTCTACAAAAAGAGATGTCATTGCAGGAAAGCATGATCAGCTGTCAAACAACACAGGAATGGAGATCTCAAATGAAACATTTGAGAAAGCTAATCAAACATGGCCAAACAAATTATTTCCTATAATTTAGCAGAAAAATTTAAAAGTTTATACCCTTCTTAGGTTAGTAACCATCATAATCAACAAGTTCCAAACTTGTGCTGGAGACGAAGTAGGCATAAACAAAAAGAATAAAATCAAGCATGTCACCACCCTCTAGCAGATGGATTATAAGCCATTTCTATAGACAAGTCATGTAGGTTAATTTTATCAAATAGATGCAAACATGCCAGATTTAGAGAAAGTAACGGTATAAAATAAACATAAGATGCTAACATTAATGTGCACAAATGGCAATTGATCCATGTCTGGGTCATTCTCATGTTCAACTATCCAATTTGCAGCAGCCTCAATGCCAACATTGCCTGTAACACAACAGAATTTCAGAGGAAAATGTGCAGAAGCCAACATCTAGGTGCTTAGAAAAACATGTCCTCGAATGTAATAAAATTTATTCCCAGATTTAGAATGATTTACTAATCTGAAAATGATGTCAACAAATAAGCTAAAAAATGTTCAAAATTGGAAAAGAAGAATATATTTCATTTTCGGAAGACCAGTTCAGCACCCAAAATACAGAAAAATTGATTTATTTAAATCTAGTTCGGCAAAAAATATGGCACTACACTATAGGTACTATTCTAAGTTTATCTTTCAGCTTTCACCACTCAAAGACTTCCTTTAGAAAGATTGGAATGTATTCTGATTAGGTCATAACCTGTATTCATATACCTCAGTCTAATATTTCTGAGAAAATTTTGATAAGAATAGCTACACTTATCAGTCTTTTATCATAAACCTGCCAATCGATTTCTCAAGTACATATATAAATCAACTTGTGCAAAAGAAAGAGTTTCTAATGATGTTTATCTTATGATTTCAATTACAGAATATAAGTTGCATTAGGTACAAGAAGCCAACTTTTAGCATGTCACAGTTTAAACTACGTTTTTTATGTGCAATCATTCGTGTTCAGCAAAGCAACATAGATGTCCCACAATATGCAACAAATATGTCAAATTTAAAGCTATACATACTGCATTGATTAGATCCAGACTTGAGCATGACAATATTATGCACTGATTGTAAGTGTTTGGTTGCTTTTTAAGCTTGAGTGTACTGCTAGAAGTTATCTAGTCTATCTTAATGAAAGTCTCCCTCCTTTTCCAGCTGGGAAACCAACTTAAGTGATACCAATTATCTATGACTGACTTCTGACCCATCAGATCCGCAATGTCTTAGACATGTAGTTTCCACTTTAGAAAACGACGACTATGCATGCAAATTATTTTGAATAATCCATATCTTTACTTGATATGGCCACTGGAAAATAAGAGAGCTCTAGGAAGCACACGACTATTATTTTATTATTTTGATGATTGTCTAAATCCAATACCAATCTACCCACTGTATGCATACAGCAAGTGAATTAATGGCTCCAAACATAGTTTACAACTAAAAGCATACAGTTGGTCTATTTTTTTTTTTTTTTTTGTCATTGTACACATTAGAACAATTGCAATCAATATCCTCTAGAAAACGAACCCTCATCCAAGAAACAGTTTCCTGATAGCACACAATCATACTACTAAACAAGTGTGCCAAGCCTGATATTTGGAAACACCTCTCCAGGTGTGTACTGCGACAATATATGCAAGAACAATTGGTCTTCAACCAATGAGGTCTCTGGAACTTGATCTAGATAATAAGTATAGAACAGCAAATATTTGGGAAAAGGGAAAGACATAACATGAAGATACTTATATTAGAGAAAATCACCTGAATAGTGGAGTGCTCTAGTTGCCCTTTCCTTAGAAAACCCCATTTCCTCAAGTTGCATGAGCAACTGCTGATCAACTTCTGGAACAACCATTTCTAAAAGCCAGAAGGAAAATCAAGCAACCACATTACGAAAAAAAACCAGTAATCTCCAAAATGCAGTCAAAAGTACATTCAAAAAAAGACTGAATTTTAAACTTTAATATGGTAACATCTCAAGCAATTGCAATTTTACAATCTTTTCATTGATAGATTGACTCCCTGTTAAAGAATTAACCTGTATAACTTCAGATGGAAAAGAAAAAATTGACTTCATATTTTCATTGACATGTTATTTCCCTCTTTCCCAATTGGAATTTTAGTCAGCATCACTTCTAATCACTGCAGTTTAGATTGCCAAAGTCTTAATTTAGACATCAAGAAAAATCTTCATTTATTTAATCCTGCCTCAAGAAATATCTTTAATTATCAACTGATAATTGACAATTGCAAGATCAACTTAATATATACCAATAAATTAACAGTAGAGGGTAAATTAAACATAATGACCAGCTATGATGCATTGACACAGACACGTGTGTTGGACATGACACGTGTCGACGCGTCCGACATGTGATTTTTCAAAAAAGTATTGATATGAAGCGCGGTCGACACGTTGATTAAATTATTTAAAATTCTTCATATAAATTTAATTTTATACTGGTTATTAATTTCTCCTATTAAAATCTTTTAAATATGAGTATCTATTTGTTATTTAATAATTTTGAGTTAAAAATATATAATATTTCTAGTAAAGAAAGAAAAATAACTATAGTTGAGTGTCCGATGAGTGTCGATGTCGAACACACTACCCTAGTTGAAGTGTCTGTGCTACAGAGATAACTAGCTTCAATCAAGATTTAGCATTGAGTATGTGGGTGTAATCATTACCTTCTTTGTTACTATTACTACCATCGCCAGCCTCCAACATATCAACGTCATCTTTTGGTTTTGGAGCCTCCAAACTTATTGGCTTTGCAGCCTCTGAAGTTTTGTCTGCAAACTCGGTGTGTCCTGTCCTCTTAGTATGCAAATCACTTTCCTTCACTCAGAAAAACAAACACATCAGCAACCCAAAAAGGCAAAAGCCCAATGTAGACTTGTGTTAAAAAACGATTATTCACAGCAGCCATTGCATAATGCAACAATTAATCCTTATAATCTCTTATACATGTATGTAATTGTAGTATACAGTAAAAGAAAGATCTCCAAAAACAGAATATTAATAGAATACAGCAAGCACATATGCATGCTTGATTTTATCTGGGTATTTGATTTGATACTTGTAGTTCCCAAGTAGCAAAGACATAATTGTAGTTATACCTCCACAACTACATGATATCAACAATGAAAAGACACAATTACATTAAAAAAAAAGACTATTTGAAATAGATTACTCTTAGAGCTTGTTTGGGGGGAATTTTAATCCAATTAAAATTAAATACATAGCCGTTATTGGATCCACTCGTCTAATAAAAGTCAACAATAACGACTAGTTTTTCAATTTTAATTTGATTTTAATCTCTACCAAACAACCTCTTAGTTGTGAGTATAAGTTACAATATTTCATATACTAATCAGATATCATTCTAAATTATTTCTCAATGGTATAGAACAACCTGAAAAAGGAAGCAAATTAATTTCTTGAAGATTCTACAATAATGATGAATCAGATTTATTTTCTTGCGATGGAAAGAAATAGCGGAACAAACTTTACCATTAAAATGACTGCCTACACTTCTTCAAAAAGAAGAAAAAAAAATATGTCTCCATATGATTTTATCCTACAACTATAACAATAGCTGGAGCTGCCACCAAGAAATCTTCTAATTATTTTAACACATAAAACTTCACATATTGTCTTATAAACACTGAAATGTTGAGTTTCATATTATCCAAGGTACTTGTTAGTTCAATAAAAATTTGATCATGCCCACTTGCCTATTTAAACTTCTATTGAAAAAAGTCAATGCAAGGAGCATAGATGGGGAAAAGTTCCCATGCAGAAACTTCCAGCAAAATAATTAACCAATGACTGAAAAGCAGTCATACAGTCCTTTGCACATTGTCAGTTCCTTTCGAACTATAACAGATCAACTTACAGAATATCAGTTATATGAACTTTCACTTCCAACCCCTTTAACAAATATACACACATTACTTTCATATACAGATAAATAAGAAATTGAATAGAACTAATTCAAGATGTGATTTGTATCCACAAGCACAAGATTTTACAATTCCCATAGCATGCTTCAGATGCTGTGAATTGACACAACTGTTTCGGCTTCATATACTTACATTTTATATGTGCATATATTTTTAGCGTATATCCACATATGTACAAAGGATGTTGTATGGTTGTTCAAAAATCAATAATAGTATGTGGAATGGAAAATGGAACCGGAGGCCTAAAAATTGGCCTAGATTTTTAGGGCCTATGCGACCGCATAGGCCGGAAGGCTTGCGGTCGCATAGGCCTTTGTAGGGTTTAAAGGCCCTGCTATTGGTTGTTCCATGCGACCGCATAAGGTTGTTCTATGCGGTCGCATAGAACAACAATATAGCCGAGATACCTGTTTTGTTTGAATTTCTGGTGACTTTTCAAGTGTTTTTAGCACCACTTTGTGTAGCCTTGCATGATGACTAATAAGAGGTTTATTATCAATGAAACATGATTAAAAAAACATAGAGAAACACTTGATATTATTTCCTCGTTCCAAAAAATATTGAAATTCATTTTCTCTTCTTATTCATTTTGTGTTCTCATGTTCTTGAGGATTACACTAAGTGCTTAGGTGTTAATCATTTTTAAGACTTGATAAATCTTGCAAACAATTTGCCAAGATTTAAGCACCAAAATTCAATCTGATAAGGGGAAAATAACGTTTGAGGATTTACTGATACTAGTTGAATATCTAGTACAGGCAAGAGTAAATTTACTTTAGGTTGGGTGCTTACTCCTGGAAGAGGTATTGTTTCTTGGAAATCAAAGAAACAAACATGTATAATACACTCAATTATGGAATCTGAATTTTTAGCACTATTAGAAACTAGGAAAGAAGTTGATTGGCTTAAGGATCTACTTTATGATATACCTTTGGGACAGAAGAATACATCTACAATATTTATCATGTGTGATAGTCAAGCCACATTAGTAAAGACATACAATGAGATATAGGATGGAAAGTTTAGACATATGAGTTTAAGGCATGACTAAATAAGGAAATTAATCAAGAGTGGAATAATTTTCCTAAATTATGTTAAGTCAATGGAGAACTTAGCGGATCCTTTAACTAAACCTCTAAATAGAGATTCTACTTCGAGTAGGATGGGGTTGAAACTCTAAAATGAAAAGATCCACCAATAATAGCAACCTCATCTGCCATTACTTAACAAGTAATTCACGGGTTCAAAGGGTAAAGCTAAGTCATTCGATACGTGGATAATTTCAGGATTATAAAATCCACAGTAACCATATCCTAATTATATAATGCTGGTTGTTACTGAAGTGAGGGTTGAGCTTTAAACTCTTAATGAAGTTCACTACTAAGTATAAGTATCTCTAAAAGTAACAAAGAAACTGAAAGAACTTCACCTAACTGAACTTCAAGGTGGTGCTGCCTCAAAAGAGAGTTAGAGTTTCTCTCTTAAAAGTTTGTTGAAAATGATGAGTGCAAGGCCATATCAGCGCTAAGCGAGATTGAAGAACTTGAGAACATGTAATACTTGTGTGTGATCTTACCAGTATTCTCATATGGAATAATTTGTTTAAAACTTTCGTGCTACCTTTAATTCCTACTTTACTTTGTTTAAATTAAACTATGGTTAGATACAAATCGAAAAATATTTTGAATATGGGATTTATTGAATATTGAACAAGTGAGGGATTATTGTATGGTTGTTCAAAAATTAATAGTACGTGGAATGGAAAATGGAACCGAAGGCCTAAAAATTGGTCGCATAGACCAGGAAGGCTTGCAGTCGCGTAGGCCTTTGCAAAGTTTAAAGGCTCTGCCATTGGTTGTTCTATGCGACCGCATAAGTTTGTAGCTGTTAGAGGTCCGTTTTGTTTGAATTTATGGTGGCTTTTCAAGTGTTTTTGGCACCATTTCGTGTAGCCTTGCATGATGGCTATAAATAAATGGTTTAAGATCAATGAAACATGATTTCAAAAACATAGAGAAACAATTGATATTATTCCCTCATTCCAAAAAGTATTGAAATTCATTTTCTTTTCATATTCATTTTGTGTTCTCAAGTTTTGGAGGATTACACTAAGTACTCAAGTGTTAGTCCTTTTCAAGGCTGGATAAATCCTACAAACCATTTGCCAAAATCCACCAAAGTTCAGGGGCAAATATCGTTTGATGACAACTATTACGTATTTAAGCATTGGATTCTTCTTTGCAAGTTCTTGATCATTTGTTTTTTGTTTCTTCTCCATTCCTCTTTTTGCAAACATTATTTTCCAACAAAGGAACCCGTAAATCCATAGACTGGATCTTTTTGTTTCATTTTCGAAGTTTCAAGTGGAGCGAAAAAAAATGTTTGAAGCGCACACAAAATAAGTGCAGTAATGATCTTGGGACAATACTTTTATAGTAGAGCCACTAACACGCTCACACTCATTATCGATCCCAACAGAAGTAACCTTTTCTATTTGACATTTAAAACGCGGAATTAAAAAAAAAAACAAAAGGGAACCCAGATAGTGATAAATTCCATATTATATCTCAATAAAGAATACCGTTTTGGATCGGCAGGGCTTGCCACAGGTGACGCAGACTAGATTGAGCACGGCTTCAGTGGATTCAACGAAATTGGAGTGTTTGGTCAGCTCGGCGTGCTCCTGCGCTTCCTCTATAGACTTTAATAGGGTTCCGCAGTCTCCGCATTTCAGTGATAAACCCGCCATTGTAGAGCTTCACACTCCACCGGATAATTATGAAAAAAAATCAGTTTTTTGATCGACTAGTTGATTTTGGGTTGTCTCTTATGGTGGAATTGGGGTTGAAGTGTACGCGTTCGGAGAGAGACTTGGAATTGTTATTGGGGTAAAACAACTAGAGGTCACTGAACTCTGCCAAACATTTCATTTTCGTCCCTAAAGTTTTTTTATGAATCATTCAAGTTTACCAAAAATCTCAACTTCGTCATTCGTCCATTCATCCATATATTAATTATGTGGTTAATGTTTTTGATAAGATGGCAATGGGCATGGCGGTGCTGTGTGGCCAAGGATCATAGCGATGCTTAATGCCCTTGTTCTATTGGAGATTTTTGGGAGGTATAACGAAATTAAAATATCTATATTTCTCGTTTTGTCTACATATTTATTGATTTTGATTTTATTTTATTAAACACGGTTTACATTTTAAAATATATATAAATAATTAAAAAATAAAGCATAAGAATTGAGGTAGGGCGAGGTATTTTGCTCTCTCTAATTTTTTTTTTTTTTTTTGCATGTCAATCCATATTAATTTTATTAACCAAAAAAAATAGCCTTTATATTAAAAAAAAAAATTGTTTAGTTTTCCTTCAAAATTCATTATTCATACACGATTTTAACAATAACGTCCAAGTAGTTCAATTTTTTCCTCATTAGTCTTGGCTCATAAACGGCTTTATATAAAGAATAATTACCCATATGTTTTTTATAGGAATGACAATTTTATAAGGGAAAACTTTGATATAGTAACATCTATTTATATATATTAGAAAAATGTTAGCCATGTAATCGAATTTTGGATGGAATTGTTAAGTGATGACTAAACTGAGATATTAACTCTGTTTGACAATAATTAAAATGAGTTTTCTTTTTTAGAAAAAAATAAGTTTTTGAATAGTGTAAATAAGTTTTTGAATAGTTATTTTATTAGAGAATGTGTGGTTAAAAAGTATGAAAGAAATTTGATTATGTGTAGAATATTTTATTTTGAGAATGTGTAATTGAAAATGAGTTTGAGAAAAAAGAATTTTGTTTTATTAATTGTCGAGCAGTGGCAATAAACTTGAGTGATTAAATTAGTATATAAAATAATTTAATGACTAAAATAAAAAGTCTGGCGAATTCAATGACCTCCGATGTTATTTACCCATTTGGAATTTGGTGGGGGCATGAGAGTGGCTTGCGGACGAGGGAAAGGACATGATGGAGAATCTCCAGAGTCAGTGAATTAGGTAAAGCAATTTTCCTAACAAGAAATTTATTAATTGAAAGAAAGTGAAAAAACATTATTTTAAAAGAAACTTTCTTTTCATTCAATTTAAATAGGAGGCCGTATTTTCATCCACCATTTTTATATATTTATTCAATTTTAAAAAAATAAAATTACATTTTTGACCTTATATAAATTTATTTAAATAGACAAAAATAAAAACAAATAAAATTTATCACTCTAAATTCATTCATTAATATTTATCCTCGTTAAATGATTTTGGACATTTTGTATTCTTGTATGGTTCCATGCTTATGAGACTAAAGCTTCTCCATCTCCTCTATTTTGGAGTCCCTTAATTTTTATTTTCTCCGTCATTTTTATTTTTAGTTATGAGATCTCTTTGTTGATAGAGGAACGACATATAAAATGTCTTTTAAATTCAAAATTCATTTTGGTCATTATCTTGTTGCAAACTTTGTTTCTGACAATATTTTCACTAAGTAAAATATTCAACAAATCCAAACTTCTAGAGGAGAATAAGAATGCAGCTTTCTCTACAATATCATACATATACTTGTTTGGGTACATTTGGAATGATTTTTTTGCTTGTTTTCACCATCTATAGCAAATCAAGAAATGAAACTTCATTAATGTATAATAAAATAATTGCTTCATTTTGAATCGATTTTGCTAGTTTTCATTTAAATCATATATATATATATATATATATATATATATATATATATATATATATATATATATACAGAAATGATCTAATGAGCACCGGTACTCATCTTATCGTAAACACCGATGAGTTGGCACATTAATTCATTGGTGGATAAAGATTTTGTGAGTTCCAATCCACCAATGAATTAATGTGTCAACTCATTTGTGTTTAGGATAAGATGAGCACCGATACTCATTAAATCATTTCTGAATATATATATATATATATATATATATATATATATATATATATATATATATATACAGAAATGATCTAATGTGCCAACTCATTTGTGTTTAGGATAAGATGAGCACCGATACTCATTAAATCATTTCTGAATATATATATATATATATATATATATATATATTTTTTTTTTTTAATTGTTCGTCGTCTCAAGTGGGATAATTGTAATAGGAATGGATTTGGATGAATAATTTAATAAAGATAATGGGATGTAATTTATATGGATAAATATAATACTTCTTAAAAAAAAAAAAATTAATAGGGATAGATGCATAAGAATGGTGCTAATAATTTTTCAATTGTCAAACATTTTGAATATTATTTAATAAATTTTTTTTATTTATTTATGTCTTTAAACAAATTACTCTATTTTATTGAACACGCGTATTAGATTGATTTGAGACATACAAATTGCTTACAAAGAGAAGCACATATATACTTTTTTGTATATGGATCAAGAAATAGTTATCTTAGACCGATGAATAAAGGTTGACATCTTTTTCTAATAAAGTCATAAGGTCAACCACTTTACCGATTGGGATATGTGATTTGTCTTGACGGTCAGCGTAAGGATTTCAAAAATACTAATATTAGTACATCTGAAAGTGTATAGAACATGACCACAATCTAGAGTGTAAGTCTATAACATTGTCGTAAAAAGAATTAAACGATATATGACTGCTTTTATGGATTGCCTAAATCCATATCAGATTAGTGGTTTTTATTTTGAAATTTAGAGTCTTTGATGTGTCCGTGATTAATAACTAATTATATGGTCACATATCTTGGTGAGTAGGGAGCTGAAAAGCAAGTGAAGTAGAGAGCACGTATTTGTCACCCATGTGGATCAATAGATGAATATGTACTTAAGCAATTTAAATTTGAGCTCAGTATTTAATGTTGACAAATAAATTCCACAGCGCTGATCATGTAGAAACTATGAAATAAAATGCGAGCTTAAGTAGGATAGTGATTATGATGGCAAAATGGTCATTTTGTTCTTATAATTATTCGATGTTCGATGGGGTGAGACGTGTAGGTTGCAAGTCAAGAGTATGTAATTACATGAAATTGAAATAGTTTTTCTTTTATTATTTCATATATGGAAAAATTCACAATTACATTGAAAAATAAAGTATTTCTCATTATACTAATACTACACAACCTCTTCTTTCTTTCCATTTTTTATTTTTTTCTAAAGTGACGTTTTTCTTATTATTTTTTATTTTGATTTCTTTTACATTATGTTTTGTAACAAGCTGTGGTACATTGTATTACATTATGTGACGCATATTTTAGTGCTTGTTTTCGTTGTTGTTGCCACCACTTGTAACATATGGTGTTAGATTATCGTCTCCATTGCCACACCTTGTAACATTCAATGTTATAAAACCACCATATCATCGATGCCACCAACACATATTACATACTATGTTAAGTTGTTATCGTTAACACCGGTGCCACCATCATTATTTTCACTACCACCATTGACATCGATCTTGACGCCGCCACCATATCTCTACTAACATAATAAATTACCAACACCGCCATCAATACTACCCCATCTCACCACCATCATAAACCACCAAGGCTACCATCATAAATTTCAGCGCCACCTTCGCCCTCACTTTTGTAAACACCATATTGTACCACCATCACATGAAACCATCATCACAACCACAAAAAACTATTCTTACAAAACAAAATTAAAATCTGATCCAACATGTTTGCAGTCGTCTACTCTTAAAATATATGTATAAAAAAAATTGAGCGGTGAAGGAAGTAGTGGTGGTGGCTAAAATGGTGTTGGAAATGGTTTTATATGGTGGAAGTGTTGTCGGAAATTCGACTATCTCAATCGAAAGAACAAATAAAATGAGCAGAAAAAACGAAAAGAAGAAGATGAAGCGAGGTATGCCAAAGCAAATCCCCTTAAGACAGATTTCGTCCCCCAACAACGTGCAAATGGGATTATGGAAGTCTGTCTCCCAAGATACAACGCTTCTTCCAAAGTCGATATTGCACAATACCAACCTTGACGGTCGAACCAAAGTATGAACATACTCGAACGAAAGAATCACGGATATATCGAAGGAATTTTGGCAGAATATGAAGAGAGAAGGAATCAAGAAATCAAGAATATATTAATTAATTAGGTGTCTAAAAAACGAATCTGGAGCTCTCTATTTATAGATATTGAAGTGTCTCATTGAATAGGTGTGTGACATTTCATGAACTGGTGCACCATTTGGTTTGACACATCTTAGCCATTGGATCGCACTATTTCATGATCTGACGGCCCATATTAAACCATGAAATGTAGTGTCCATTTATCATGCCTATTCACCAATTTCGAACAGTTACCAGCCATGCAGATGCCACGCGTACGTCCAACTGCCATGCAGGACGAAGTGACTCAACCTACTACGTATGTGCCACCTAGGATGCCAACTCATTGAGCATCCTGTTGCCATGTCATTGAACCACGAGTCCATTTCTGAAAACTATAAGGCTCCACAGCTCCTCGCGACGATGCGTACGTGCGAAGTGCAAAGTGCGCCTCTAAAGCGCCCAATGCGAACTTTGTGACGTGCACGGGCCTGGACCGGGATCGGGACCGGAGCCGGGGTCGGGGCGTGGGGCGGTGCGAGCGGTGCGAAGCACTACTCTAGTGGTGGCTAGTTTGCTAGCCTTTGGCTAGCCAAAGGTAGCTAAGTTGTAGGTCACTTATTAAATTATAACTTATACACACATCTCACTATATAAACAAATCTTTTTTCTTGTGAACTTTCGATGTGGGATTCCTTACCATATATAAGACACTTAAAATGGGCTTATCAACATATGGGCCTATATATTGGAGACTTTTCCAATTTACCCAAATTAATTGCAATGGCCCACATAATTAAATATCACATTTAATTATTTAACACCTTATCAATTAATTCCAACAATCCCCCACATGAATGGAAGAAGTTGACTCAAATCAAGGAAGAAGAAAGAAGAGTACTATTTGAAAGATAACGCATCAAGATAGGTAGCTTTCGCTTTGAACCTTCTTTAGTAAGAATCTATCGAACTTACTTGGCTAATCAGTGAACGCAACGTTTTGAACTGTCAGCCGTTATTGCAAGCTCAGACAATAGACCAAACACATTATCTCTCATATCAAACTTGGTTCTCTATTGTGTTCATTATTTCGGCCCTGAACTACTTGGGTTCTGCGAGTGCTTTAGAGAATTCGTCTAAGTAAATTCTCAAAGAACCGGCCAAGTTCGCACTTACATAGGTGATGTTCTATAAAAAAAATTACTTGTACTATTTATAGTCATCATTAAAAGCAAAAGCTTATCCTTCATAAACTTCATATGTAGCACTTTTTGCATCATAGAAATGGGAAGGAGTTAAACTCCTAAGTGCTTCTTATTGAGTCATTCATAATTAGTTTTCCTATTGAACCTAGTCCATGGGATCTCCATATGCTAGGTTAGGTTTCCACTAAGATGACTCATTGGGTTTTAGGCTTCAAACCCATTTCTCTCGATGCGCAGTGTATACGCTCTCTAGATAACCCTTTAGTAAACGGATCCGCTAAGTTTTCTTTTGACTTAACAAAATCAATTGATATTGTTCCATTTGAGAGCAATTGCCGAACGGTATTATATCTACGACGGATGTGTCTTGACTTACCGTTATACACAAAATTTTCGACCCTGGCTATTGTTGCCTGGTTATCGCAATGAATACGAATAGTCGGTACAGGCTTTGGCCATATAGGAATATCTTCTACGAAATGTCTTAACCATTCTGCTTCTTCTCCTGCTTTATCTAAAGCAATAAACTTAGATTCCATAGTAGATCGAGCTATACACGTTTGCTTAGAAGATTTCCATGATATGGCGCCACCACCAAGAGTAAATACATAGCCACTGGTAGACTTAGATTCGTCTGTATCTGATATCCAATTGGCATCACTATATCCTTCAATTACTGGAGGATATTTTTTATAACATGATGAATATTCTCTGATCCGTTTCAAATATCCCAAAACTCTAAGTAATGCATCCCAATGTTGACTACTTGGGTTACTTTGTAACGACTGAGCTTACTTACCGAGTAAGCTATATCAGGTCTTGTACAATTCATTAAGTACATTACACTACCAATAATTTGAGAATATTCTAACTGCTGTTTCCCATTTCCACTATTCTTGTGAAGAACTACATGAGGAAGAAATGGGTTACTCGTTTCTTTAATATTATGAGTCTTAAACCTCTCAATTATTTTATCAACATAATGGGTTTGAGACAAGAATATTCCATCTGATGTTCTAGATATCTTCATTCCTAGAATCTCGTCTGCTTCACCCATATCTTTCATGTCAAAGTTATTGGTAAACATATTCTTTGTTCTATTGATGACTTCTATATTAGTCCCTAATATAAGCATGTCATCAACATATAAATAGACAAGTACATATGCCTTTTCGAATCTTTTCGAATATACGCATTTGTCACATACATTTATGATGAATCCATTCCTAATCATAGTACCATCAAACTTTTCGTGCCATTGTTTAGGAGCTTGCTTCAAACCGTATAAGGACTTAACAAGTTTGCATACTTTGTTCTCTTGTCCTTTTACTATGAAACCTTCTGGTTGTTCCATATATATTTCGTCGTTTAATTCTCTATTCAAGAATGCAGTCTTAACATCCATTTGATGTATTTGTAAATTATACAAGGCTGCAATAGCAATTAAAACCCGAATAGAAGTAATTCTAGTTACTAGAGAATATGTGTCAAAGAAATCAATTCCTTCTTTCTGACGATATCCTTTTGCAACCATTCGAGCCTTGTATTTGTCTATTGAACCATCAGGTCTTAACTTTCTTTTAAAGATCCATTTACACCCTATTGGTTTAGTTCCCTTAGGAAGATCAACCAATTGTCACGTATTATTACTCATAATAGATTCAATTTCACTATTTATAGCTTCCTTCCAAAATACAGATTCTGGACTAGTCATAGCATCTTTAAATGTTTGAGGCTCTTTCTCAATCATGAAGGATATAAAATCTGGACCAAAGGATTTAGCAACCTTTGCTCTTTTACTCCTTCTTGGTTCAGATTCTATATTATTTTCAAAAGCATTATCTCGTGTTCTCTTTTGAGTAGTCGCAACAATATCTCTTTTATTAGGGAACACATCTTCGTAGAATTCAGCATCTCTAGATTCAATAATCGTATTGACATGAATGTCACTTATATCAGATTTATGCACAAGAAATCTGTACGCACTACTATTTATTGCATATCCGATAAAAATGCAATCAATAGTTTTAGGACCTAACTTAATCCTTTTAGGAGGTGGAATAGCCACTTTTGCTAGGCACCCCCACACTTTTAAGTATTTGTAGGAAGGCATTCTACCTTTCCATATGTTATAAGGTATCGAACCAGTTTTCTTGTAGGGAACTCTATTCAGAATAAAGTTAGCAGTTAGCACTGCTTCCCCCCACAAATTTTGTGGTAACCCAGAACTTATAAGCATAGCATTAACCATGTCTTTTAAAGTTCTATTTTTCCTTTCAGCAATCCCATTTTGCTGCGGAGTATAAGGGGCTGTTGTTTGGTGAATAATACCAAACTTAGCACATAATTTATTAAACATGGATGAATCATATTCACCACCTCTATCGGATCTTAATACCTTAATTCTTTTTCCAAGTTGATTTTCAACTTCATTTTTATAAGTAACAAATGCATTCAATGCCTCATCTTTGCTACTTAATAAATAAACATGACAATACCTACTGTGATCATCAATAAACGTGATAAAATATTTTTTACCACCTCGAGTTTGAACAAATTTTAGGTCACAAATGTCGCTATGTATTAAACATAACGGTTCACAACTCCTTTCAATTGAGTTAAAAGGTTTTTTAGCAAATTTTGCTTCAACACAAATTTCACATTTATGTTTATCTTCGGATTCAAGTTTAGGTATAAGACCTAAACCTACAAGTTTTCGTAAGGAAGTACGATTTACATGTCCTAATCTGCTATGCCATAAATTTGAAGAGTCAAGCAAGTAAACAGAATTATTAGTTTTATTAATAACTTGCGGATACAAATATGTGGATTTTTTGTCCACTACAACAGCATTGACCTTAAATAGACCATCAATTAAATAACACTTCCCAACATACATGCCCCCCTTAGTAAGTAAAAATCTATCGGATTCAAACATCATTTTAAATCCTTTCTTACTAAGAATAACTCCTGAAATCAAATTCTTTCTGATGTCTGGAACATGTACAACTTCATTCAGCGTCAATTCCTTTCCCGATGTGAATTTCAAAATAACCTTTCCAATCCCTTCAATTTTGGAAGTTGTAGAATTGCCCATGTAAAGGCACTCATTATCATTCAGGGTCTTATATTCAGAAAAGAAACCCTTATCAGCACAGATGTGACGAGTGGCTCTTGTGTCCAACCACCAATCTTTGGCATTAGACACCAAGTTAACTTCAGAAACAACAGCAGATAGGTTGATGTCTCCAACATCTGTAGAAATATTATCCACTTCGGTTATATTAGCTTGGGGCGATTTCTTTTTTGGTGTATCCTTCTTTTTGCTTCGACAGTCTTTAGCCCGATGTCCTGGCTTCCCGCAAATATAACAGTTTCCTTTGAACCATTTTGCATTGTTGACTTTTCCTTTGTCCATGGATGAGCCAGAACGCTTCCTTTTCTTGTTCTTAGACCCCGAGTCTTCCACTATGTTAGCTTTCGCTTCCATGTTGCACACATTATTCTTCTTTTCTACAGCCCGATTGTCTTCTTCAATGCAAAGTCGAACAATTAAATCCTCCATCATCATCTCTTTGCGTTTATGCTTGAGATAGTTTTTGAAATCTTTCCATAGTGGAGGTAGTTTCTCGATCATAGCAGTAATTTGGAAAGATTCACTCAAAGTCATACCTTCAGCTTCAATATCATGAAGTAGAACTTGCATCTCTTGAACCTGACTCATTACTGTCTTTGAATTAGTCATCTTGAAATCCAGAAATTTGCCGACAAAGAATTTCTTCGTTCCAGCATCTTCCGTCTTATATTTTTTGTCAAGAGACTCCCATAGTTTTTTAGCCGTTTTGTAGTCACAATACACACCATATAAGGTGCCAATCCATTGAGAATGTAGTTACGACATAAGAAATCTGCATGTTTCCATGCTTCAATGGCTAACTGAGTATTTTTATCAGTAGCATTCTCCGATGTTTGTGCGGGACATTCTTCACGCAGAAACTTTACCAAGTTTAACGTTGTCAAATAGAATAACATCTTCTGTTGCCAACGCTTGAAATCCGTACCATTGAATTTTTCCGGTTTCTCATATTGTGAAGCCGGTGGCATGATAAATTGATTGGGACCAAAATTCGGTGCAACCACAGCACTAGTATTATTTCCACTAGTACTAGCCATTTTCTGTAAAACAACAATTACAGAAAATAATCAATAAGAGAAATGCAGAAGAAAGAAATGAGATCTGTCTTAAGATTGTTGTCGAAAATTCGACTATCTCAATCGAAAGAACAAATAAAATGAGCAGAAAAAACGAAAAGAAGAAGATGAAGCGAGGTATGCCAAAGTAAATCTCCTTAAGACAGATTTCGTCCCCCAACAACATGCAAACGGGATTATGGACGTCTGTCTCCCAAGATACAACGCTTCTTCCAAAGTCGATATTGCACAATACCAACCTTGACGATCGAACCAAAGTATGAATGTACTCGAACGAAAGAATCACGGATATATCGAAAGAATTTTGGCAGAATATGGAGAGAGAAGGAATCAAGAAATCAAGAATATATTAATTAATTAGGTGTCTAAAAAAACGAATATGGAGGTCTCTATTTATAGAGATTGAAGTGTCTCATTGAATGGGTGTGTGACATTTCATGAACTGGTGTACCATTTGGTTTGACACATCTTAGCCATTGATCGCACTATTTCATGATCTGACGGCCCAGATTAAACCATAAAGTGTAGTGTCCATTCATCACGCCTATTCACCAATTTCGAACAGTCACCAGCCATGCAGATGCCACGCGTACGTCCAACTGCCATGCAGAACGAAGTGACTCAACCTACTACGTATGTGCCACCTAGGATGCCAACTCATTGAGCCTCCCGTTGCTATGTCATTGAACCACGAGTCCATTTCTGAAAACTATAAGGCTCCACAGCTCCTTGCGACGATGCGTACGTGCGAAGTGCAAAGTGCGCCTCTAAAGCGCCCAATGCGAACTTTGCGACGTGCACAGGCCGGGACCGGGATCAGAACCGTAGCCGAGGTCGGGGTGCAGCGCGGCGCGAATGGTGCGAAGCACCACTCTAGTGGTGGCTAGTTTGCTAGCCTTTGGCTAGCCAAAGGTAGCTAAGTTGTAAGTCACTTATTAAATTATAATTTATACACACATCTCACTATATAAACAAGTCTTTTTTCTTGTGAACTTTCGATGTGGGATTCCTTACCATATATAAGACACTTAAAATGGGCTTATCAACATATGGGCCTATATATTGGAGACTTTTCCAATTCACCCAAATTAATTGCAATGGCCCACATAATTAAATATCACATTTAATTATTTAACACCTTATTAATTAATTCCAACAGGAAGTGGTGATAGATAGCGAGATGATAATGGTGGCGATGAATGTGAGGGTGATGAAAGTGGTTGTTGAAAACCGTTGTGGTGGTGGAGTGTTATTTTTAGTATTTGTGATGGGAATGTGATTTGAGCATTTTTTGTTCTAAAAATAATAGAGTTGTAAAAAGAGTAAAGTATGGAGGCTAAGTTTCAAGCTTTATCAGCCTAGACATGCTTAGGCAAGACTTAGGCGTAAAAAAGTTTCTTTTAATATTATTTTAATTTTTTAATCATTTTAAAAAATTTAATAATTAAAATAATATATACCAAATATCTGAAATTATAAAATACAAAATTTTTTTTACATAATAATTCCAATAATTAATCGATTGTATAATTTTTAAGTTTTCGAAATGAAAAATTAGAATATTTTTCATAATTTCAACTAGACAAGTCCTACTTGAAATTTCCTAACGTGTTTTCATTTTTTACTATTGTACAGATAAAGTCATTTAAAAATTTAAAACTAAAGGCAAACAAAAGGCTTTCAAAATATAAATAAAAATAAATAAATAAAATTAATAAAGCGCCATTAGGCATTCATTGCCAAGGCGTGGTGTTGTTCCTAAGACTGGCCAGCTTTCTAGCATTCTAAAAAATAGTTTTTACTGACTAAATATCAATTACTTGTACATTTGGAATTTGAAAACACATGGGATGTTGAGTGCTTTACTTGTTGAAATAGTTATAGTCCACACGGACATCGTGTCATCTATGAAAGGACCCCATCGTGAGTCCACTCGTCATGAGGCAAATATTTATTCCTTGACCATTGAAGTTTGTTCGAGAAAAAGAACATATTCGCCACCAAAGCTCTCCTGAGCAAAGGAGTATGCGGAACCCTAACACTTGGTTAGAAATGTAACTCATGTTTGGCTACTCATTTTCTAAAACTATTTTTTTTTTCAAGCTCATTTTCAACCATACTTTTTTAGGAATCTACAACTTTTATTAACTTTTTTAATTCACATATTGCATCAACTTTTATTAAAATCTATTAAATATCTTATTTTTAGCTAACAAAAAATTTAAATAAATTAAACCTATTTTTAAAGGTTAAGGACAAGCCCTAAATTTTCCTAATTATTTTATGCATTGTAGAAGATGGCAACATGGAGTTGATTAAAATGGTGTTGCTTGCGCTTGCTTAAACTGTTGAACCAAAATTGATCACCAAAGGAATTTCAGGCTCAGTATATCATATATATAACAAAATAAACACTACAAAGTCACAAACCCAAAACCATAAACCCACACTTAACCGGTTGCTATTTGGCTTACCCAATAAGGACACGGGTAAGGGTTATTGTGGCCACACAATAGCCACAGAGGCTAAGGGAGAGAAGAGACGAGAACACTGCAAAAAGGAGCACAAAGCAAAGGACAGAGCCAATAACTCTCAAGGAAGGGAGGCTCAGCAATAACGTTACAGCCAACACAAAGCAACGAGGTCAACATATATATTGTAATAAGTGGGCTTTTAGGTTAAGTAGTGATTAAGCCCAAGAGTATAGTAGGTAACTAATAAGTGGGCTACATACCAAAAGCCATCCAAGGAATAATGAGTCGGGTCATGAGTAGCTCTAATTAAATTAGGCTACTTCAAATTACTCAAATAGGTTTTAGGTTTAGATCGTTACATATGTGATGTCGATACTTCACTTCAGTCATTGGTCGATACTAACTAAATAAATAATTACTTAATATCATCGTTCGGGAGGTCGTTTGACAATAATTTGCGTAACAAACCCTCACCTTAGTGTCAAAAGACTTGCAAAGAAAAATTATTACCCATTAGTAATAATTCAAAAAGAGGATGACCGATAAAATTTAAAATTATTTACCTTCACCGATGTTTAGAAGATATTTGCAACTTCTAAACTTCACCACTAGTAGCACCTTAGTGCTCATGTCTGAGGGACTATATTGTGTATGTATTTTTTCAAGTCTTACAACTTCTTATGACACAATATCTGTAGTTTAACATCAATGTGTTTGGTGCGTTCGTGAAAAATAAGATTTTGCATAAATATATAGAAGATTAACTATCAGAATATACTACCACATAATCATTTAAAACACAAAGTTCATGAAAAAGGCATTTAAACCATAAAACTTCTTTAATAGCTTTAGTGGTAGTAATATATTTAGATTCTGTCGTGGATAATATAACTTTATATTGTAACTGTGATTTCCAACTGATACAAGAGTTAGACAAAGTAAACACATAGGAAGATGTATATTTTTTATTATCTCTATTCCCAGCAAAGTCAGCATCTACAAAACCCCTCAATGTCACACCTTTTTTATTAACACCAGACTTTAGACCTATATCACTGGTGTTCTTTAAGTACCTTAACATCTATTTTAAGGCTTCCCAATGCTCAGAACCAGGGTTAGACATGTATCTACTGAGAATACTAATAGCAAAAGCTAAATCTAGTCTAGTTCAGACCATCAAATACATAACAGATCTAATCACATTAGAGTATGGAATTCTACTCACGTATTCTATTTCTTTTCCATTACAGGGAGTATGATTTTTAGATAATGCAAAATAAGTAGCTAAAGGTAATGTAATAGATTTGTGATTGCATGCCAAATTTTTTCAACACCTTTGAAATATAAGAGGTCTGATACAAAAATAAAATAGAATTTGACATATCTCTTTCAATTTGTTTTTATATTACTCAACCACTTAGGTGATGATCCAACCAAGAACATATCATCCACATATAGTAATAAAAATACAGTCATTATTAGTATCGTCATGTTGGAATATAGGTATTGATCAAACTTACTCCGTTGAAACCCTATGGATAGCGCAAAAGAATCAAATCTTTTATACCACTGTCTAGGTGATTGTTTTAGACCATATAAATTTTTTTTCAAGAAGCACACATGATTAGGTCTTAGTTTATCTTTAAAACATTTTAGTTGATTCATAAAGATTTGCTCATCAAGTTCACCATATAAAAAATAGTTTTTACATCAATTTGTTTAAGTTCCCAATTAAAATGTGCAACCAATGTAAGTATGATTCTAATAGTGGTATACTTAACAATAGGTGAAAAAATCTCATTATAATCAACCCCCTCTTTTTGAGTATATGCCTTAGCCACTAACCTAGCCTTAAATCTTAAGGGTTTAGATGCGATAGTATCCTCCTTAACCTTAAATATCCACTTACAATCAACGGTAGACTTATTCTTAGGTCTAGGTACTAGTTCCCAAGTTTGATTATTTTCTAGAGAACTTATCTCATCTTTCATTACCTTAAACCACTCTTCAGATTGTTTATTTTTCATCGTCTCTTCAAAGATTTTTGGCTCTCTATCAGTAAACTTATCGTAGCTCGGATAGACAAAAGCTAACTCACACATATCCAAATCTTATAAGTGCTCTAGACTATCTTCTCACTCTATCCCTAGTAAATTATAATTTGCTAAAGGATTTTCTTCTTCAAGTTGTTCTTCTATCACTACTTCATCTCTATTCTCCATATCAAGTTACTGAACCTGAGTCTCCACCTCATTTTGTGTAATAGGGACTGATGTGCTAAGTTTTCTTAACTCCACATTCAACTAATTTATTCTTCACCTTGTTCTTTTTCACTTACATGTTCAAATTCAATTTTAAGGCACGGCATTTCGCTCTCATTGAATGTAAATCTCTACTCACAATAATCTTAACCCCCTTTTGGCTCCTATCCCACAACTTATAACCCTTGACACCTTCAGGGTAACCTAGAAAAACACATTTTCTAGCTATAGGTTCAAGCTTTCCCTCACTCTGATGAGAAAATACAACACAACCAAAAGTTCTAAACATAGAATAATCACTTAGTTCACGGGGCCATTTTTCATGCGAAGTCAAATTAATCAGATAACAAACAGCCATAACAGCTTCTCCTTAAAAGGATTTTCGGACACCAGAACTTAATATCATGCAATGCACTTTATCAAGTATAGTTTTATTCGTCCTTTTCGATACCCCATTTTGTTGGGGAGTGTAAGGAGCAGTTTTATGTCTTGTTATCCCATTTTCTTTGCACAAATTGTGAAAATTAGTGTTACAAAACTCTAGGCTATTATCAGTTCTCAAAAACTTGATCTTCTTACTAGTTTGGTTCTCAACTTGTCTTTTCCAATTATTAAACTCTGAAAAGTAGTAGACTTATCATTTAAAAGATAAACCTACACTTTTCTAGTATAATCATCAATAATAGACAAGAAGCACCTATTTTCACCAGATGTGGGGTTGGTAGCGGGACTTCATAAGTCCGAATACGCATATTCAAGCATGCCTTTAATTTTATGAGCACTCATGGAGAAAGAAGTTCTATGATGTTTACCAAGCACCCAATGATCACAAAAAGATAAATTAGACACCCAGTCATTTTCAAACGTACATTTTTCATTAAGAAGTCTAATCATCTTAATACCCACATGTGCTAGTCTATTGTGCCATTTATGTGTGTGATCAGCCTTAGGAGAAGAGATAGAAGAATCTAAACCCTTATCACTTTCCCAATATTGATATAAATATAAGTTTTCCTGATTCATTTAATAGAGACAAGTGCACCCTTAACCAATTTTAAAATTTCGTTTCCAATTTTACCAGTGAGGTCAGCTTTCTCGAGTCTTCCTATGAAATTAAATTTTTAGACAATTGAGAAATTTATCTAACATCCTCTAAAGTATACATAAAATCAGTGTTAAATTTTAAGATAATATCACCAAGTCCAACAACATTATAAGCAAAATTGTCGCACAGCATAATATGCTCATCATTTGATTCATGCAAATTTTCAAACTAATCCTTTTGTGATGTCACATGAAAAGATGCACCCGAATCAAGTATCCATTCATGCAAACGAGAATTGACAGTTAAATTAAACTCATCAGGATAAGCAATAGGAATTGTAATCATATAAACCTCACCATCACCACTATCAGAAATAGAAGACAATATATTTACTTCATCTCTCTCTCTTTACCCTTTAACTTACCTTTCTCTTTATAGCAGTTCTTTATAAAATGTCCAGTGTTCCCACAGTCATAGCATTTCTTAACCTTACTCCTAGATTTGGATCTAGACCTACCATTACCCTTCTTTCTACCTCAATTACTAATTGACTCGCCACTACTCTGGTAACCATCATGACTGCTTTGCTTAAATTGAGTTCTACCCCTCATCATGTGAATATCACTGCTTTTCTTATCATATTTTTCAACTCTAATCTCCATCTTCTTACTTCTAAGGGGTTCAATGACAATTTTAGGCGTCAAAGTGTCCCTACCATACTTAATAGCATTCTTAACTTCCTTATAAGTATCAGGTATGGAAGTCGGGAAGATAATATCCTTGTAGGTGTCAGATACAAACTTTTCACAGTTAACAATATTATGGAAAAGTTTGTTAAACGCATCCAAATTGACAACAAGATCCTTTGAAGGATTCATTTTGAAACTTAAAAAACGCTCAAGTAAGTAAAGCTTGTTCGGAGTAGATTTGAGCAAATACAAATCTTCCAACTTTTTTCAAAGTTCTTTAGTGATTTTCAGTTTACCCACTTTTTCTCAAAACAGCATCAGACAAGTGTAAAATAATTGAAGTATAGGTAAGCTAGTCAACTTCTTCTTTTTGTTCTTTTGAAAATTCAGTAGGAACATTGTCATCAATGACTTTTGAAACATTTTGTTGAACAAAAATATCTCTTATTTTTTGTTGCCAGATTGAAAAATCACATTTTTCGTTAAAAGTTCCTGAATCAAAATTATGAGTTGTCATTTTTTATAATCAATTAAAAATACAAAATCACAATTAAGCTACACAAAGTAGGCCTAGGGTCATAACAATATACACCGTTTAGATTCTCAGGGTTTCATAAGATTCTCGATTTTAGATCAAGGGAATGTTCAAACGGAGAAGGTCTAGGTATTCTAGTAACTTAACGGTGCAACAAGAGATATTCCAATCAAACAGTTTCACGCACAATATATCACAAAGAAAATGTGCTGAAGTTCATAAAAAATAAACAATTTAGTCCCGTAGCAACTAAAGGTAAATAGTTCCTAATTTCTAGCGCGGGCAATGGTTACACAACACGATAACTCAAATCCTATTGTCATCCTATGCGATAACGCGCTAGTGTTGGAAATTAAACGGGATAAGCCAATTTAGTATAGCGGACCTATCTAAGTCCGTGAATAACAAGAGATGCAAATTTACCACTTTAGGGCAACCACTATTCTCCCTAAAGTCTCCTGCAGCCGTAGCAACCAATCGAATGCAAAATTGAATCACAAATGCGCAGGGGAAAAATTGTCCAAATTTCACCGTATCACGTAAAACAGAAAACTAACACCACAAAAATGTTATAAATCTCGTTATAATAATTCTGTCTGAAGAAAGTTTCCCGAACAGGTCCCAGACGCGCCGCCACCGTCAGTGATCGTCACCACCACGCGCACTATTGCCGACTGCGCCTTGGCCTGCAGAACCTGGATGTGGTATTAGATTCTTCAACCAGCCACTGGTCAGGTTTAATAGAGAAAAACTCTATTTTAATCGATTCCTCGCTGGATTTCACACAACCACGACTCTAATACCAAAATGTTGAACCAAAATTGATCACCAAAGGGATTTTGGGCTTAGTATATCATATATATACCGAAATCAACACCACAGAGTCACAAACCTAAACCTAAACCCAAAACCATACACCCACACTCAACTGATTGCTATTTGGCTTGCCAACTAAGGATAGAGGTAAGGGTTATTGCAACCACACAATAACCATAGAGGCTAAGGGAGAGAAGAGACGAGAGCACATTGCAAAAAAGAGCACAAAGCAAAGGATGCAACCAGTAACTCTAAAAAACGGAAGGCTCATAAATAATGTTACAACCAACACAAAGCAACGAGGTCAACATATATATAGTAATAAGTGGGCTTTTATGTTAAGTAGTGATTAGGCCCAAGAGCACAGTAGGTAACTAATAAGTGGGCTACATACCAAAAGTCATTCAAGGAATAATGAGTCGGGCCATGAATGGCTCTAATTAAATTAGACTACTTCAAATGGTCCAAATAAGTTTTAATTTTAGGTCGTTATATTTGTAGTGTCGATATTTCACTTCAGTCGTTGATCGATACCGACTGAATAAATAATGACTTAACATCATCGCCCGAGAGCTCATTTGACAACAATTTGCCTAACAAACCATATCATTGGGTATAATGACGCGATGCGAGTCTTCTTCCTTAATAGCAACATTGTATTATCCATGTAACGACCCGGGTCCCACTTAACGGGCTGTCCTGGCCGTTAGATCGACGACGTACTATCCTCACTGTACCAACATGAGTCTTTTCAGCATGCTTTGTCCTCACTCGCACGCTCCCTGAGAAAACTTCCCAGGGGGGTCACCCATCATAGAATTGCTCCAAGCCAAGCACGCTTAACTGTGGAGTTTCCAACGATGGACTTCCGAAAAAGAAGGTGCACCTTGTGGTATGAGTAGTACCTATCAAATCTCTTAAACTTTTTTGGTCTGGGGTATTACAATCACCCCCCGTTAGACTCGCGACGTCCTCGTCACTCTTGATCCATCTGAGGATCTGTTGCCAGGCGTTGGGATTCTAGAGGTGGCTCCTACGAGTTCAAGAGGTGGCTCCCGTCCTATGGCGTAGCACTTTGTCCCGCATAGCACTTAGTTCCCGATTTCCGCGGCAAACGGCTCGATACCATTTGTAACGACCGGGTCCCACTTAACGGTACATCCGGCCGTTAGATCGACGACGTCTTGTCCTCCTTTGTACCAACATAGGTCTTTTCAGCATGCTTTGTCCTCACTCGCACGCTCCCCGAGAAAACTTCCCAGGGGGTCACCCATCATAGAATTGCTCCAAGCCAAGCACGCTTAACTGTGGAGTTTCCAATGATGGACTTCCGGAAAAGAAGGTGCACCTTGTTGGTATGAGTAGTACCTATCAAATCTCTTAAACTTTCTTGGTCTGGGGTATTACAATGCGAGTGAGGACAAAGCATGCTGAAAAGACCCATGTTGGTACAGTGGGGACAGTACGTCGTCGATCTAACGGCCGGGACAGCCCGTTAAGTGGGACCCGGGTCGTTACAAATGGTATCAGAGCCGTTTGCCAGTCGGAAATCGGGAACTAAGTGCTATGCGGGACAAAGTGCTACGCCATAGGACGGGAGCCACCTCTTGAACTCGTAGGAGCCACCTCTAGAATCCCAACGCCTGGCAACAGATCCTCAGATGGATCAAGCGCGACGAGGACGTCGCGAGTCTAACGGGGGGTGATTGTAATACCCCAGACCAAGAAAGTTTAAGAGATTTGATAGGTACTACTCATACCAACAAGGTGCACCTTCTTTTCCGGAAGTCCATCATTGGAAACTCCACAGTTAAGCGTGCTTGGCTTGGAGCAATTCTATGATGGGTGACCCCCCTGGGAAGTTTTCTCGGGGAGCGTGCGAGTGAGGACAAAGCATGCTGAAAAGACCCATGTTGGTACAGTGAGGACAGTACGTCGTCGATCTAACGGCCAGGACAGCCCGTTAAGTGGGACCCGGGTCGTTACAAATGGTTGCCGCGTTTTTTTGTAACGACCCGAGTAATTTTCTCCGACCGTTAACATATACGTACTGTCCGCTATAGGGAGGGATCTTCTCCCCTCACGGCTTTCTGGACGCGTCCCCCAGGATTCGAACCCAAGACCTCCAACTCATATGGGAGACTTAAGTTGAAACCTGGTACCAATTGGACCCCAATTGGTACCAGGTTTCAACTTAAGTCTCCCATATGAGTTGGAGGTCTTGGGTTCGAATCCTGGGGGACGCGTCCAGAAAGCCGTGAGGGGAGAAGATCCCTCCCTATAGCGGACAGTACGTATATGTTAACGGCCGGAGAAAATTACTCGGGTCGTTACAATCCATTCCTCACATAGAGGTGCTTTGGCTAACTCAAATGACCGCTTATGAATTTTTGTTTTCTAACACTTGAAATCTCCAAATTCAGAAGGAATGAAGTTATTGTTGAAGGGATGTTCTTGCCCTACAACCTAATGAAGCACAAATATGGAGTGCTTGTGTCTAGTGGTTTGAAGAACAAATTTGAAAAATTCTTTCCATATTTGAAGCCTCCAAATCATAGTCAAGCATATTTGAGAGTTTTTTTTATGCTGAAAATAAGTTAACTTTCAAATTGGAAATTAAAATTTCAATTTTCTTGTAATTTAATTTTTCAGTTTTTCTTATTTTAATTTTCAGATTCCATGCAAAACTTAATATCATTATTTTATTTGTAGCATATATTTAATTTGATTAATTTTCATTATGAGAGTGTTGAGTATTTCCACTATAAAAGGGGGTGGATATCCCGTTGTTTTACACACAACAAAACAAAACTTGAAAACACTCTAGTTATCTTATATTATTTTCTTATAATTTTGGCAATTGATAAGGACTTGTTCTATCTTTTTCAGTGGTTGTGCCCATAGAAGGAGAACCGATTGTGAGCTATTAAGGGTTTTATCTTAGAGTATTGCAATGCCAAAAATACCCACACGAAGGGGAGGACACATGACTTTAGAACATTGTTTATCGTGACTCTCTTTGGCCGACTTTTCTAATTCTGTTATCATATTTATATTATTTGATTCATGCTTATAGTTGATAATTTATTACGCCAATCAAGTAATTTTTACAACAATCGGTGGGGTGTTTTGTGTAATAATAGTTCGTGGTCATTGTAAATATTATTATTATTATTATTATTATTATTATTATTATTATTATTATTATTATTATTATTATTATTATTTGATTCTCTTAAAAAATTTTAGAACCTTTTATAATTTCCATTTTGAAACTTACTGCATAAATTTTGAATTCTGGGAGCTAATAAAAATTTTTATTGATTAAATATTGCACTCTTCTAAATTGCTTCAATATTTTAATTTTCTGTTCGTATTCCATTTTAATAACTTAGTGGAAAGTTTTGAAACATATATTATTTACTTGATTGCCGATCAAGTCGGTAAAATAATCGTTTTTTTTTATTTTTAAAAGATTTTTTAGAATTGAGGCATATATTATTGCATGCCAATTGTTTACTTAATTGCTGATCAAGTCAACTTAAAATAAACAGTTTTAACTTTTTAAAACATTTCCATAATTGAAGCTACTAATCAAGTCAATGGAAAAAAAAATGTTCTGTGCATTGTTAACACTACAACAAAGTTTCTTTCTATGGCATGCATTGTATGCCATAAAAAGTACTGTACAACATATAGCTGAAAGCCATATAAAACAATGCCGTAAAAAAGTTATTCACGTATAAGGCATACCGTAAATAATTTATTTTTACGGCATGCCATATATGCATACCATAAACGAATGTCGTAAAAAACTACTTTTGTTGTAGTATAATAAAATTAATTGTGACTATTGCATTTGAAACTTCAATATTCATTTAATCTCTTATATTATTACTTGGAATATTTGCTGTTAGAGAATTATTATAGTCAAGTTTTAAATATTTGACTTTAAGTGAAAAATTTCTTGTTGTTGTTATTCATTTATATATATTGTTTAGATTAAATTAATTGCAATATATAAATTGACAAATCTATATATCTAAAGTTACTTCTATTCGCCTTAGTAATTCATAGTGTAAGAATGACATATCGTGAAAATACCAATAGTGCTAAACTGGAAAATTTTGATGGAAAAAATGTAAAAGATGGAAAAACAAATAGAATACGGGTTAACCGTTCTATGGTTAATTTCTGTTATAAAAGAAGATAATGAAGGTAGAGGGTCTAGCTCATGGTATAATCCAGAACAAATTGAATTCCAATGTCATAATCGAACTTTAAGTGCTCTTTTTTGATAGACTATGATATTTATCAAAATATAACGAGTGTTAAAGAGCTTTGGAAAACTTTAGAGGAAGAGGAATTGATGGTGCTGGAGTTGATAGATTTAACGCGTCAACCATTAACAAATATGTTGTGGTGGACAGAAAATCTATAAACGAACAAATCCATGGATTTCAAGATTTACAACAACATGTAGAAGGAAAAGGGTCAACTTTTAGTGAGGACTAAAAGGTTTCATGCCTTAAAGACAAACTTTCGGATTTTGTATCAACAAAGTCGATGAATTACATGCTAAAGCAAACCCCTACTAGCTCCTCAAAGCAATTTAAGTCTCGAAGTAACAAGTTTTAGAAAAACTTTCACCATTATAGACAAAATTTCCAATCTAAGAATAACTAAACTAAGGATAACAAAGGCAAAGAGAAGAAGGAGCAAGGGCAATGTTATGTATGTGGAAGAACCAACCATCTCTCTCAATATTGCTACTACAAAAGGACTAAGGAGTAAAAGCTTAATAACAATTTTCAAAAGGATCAAGTGAACAAGTTGAAGGATGTTGAACATTCCATTAGGTGTGAATTAATACTAGTAACGAATGGTGGTTAGATTCTGGAGCAAATGTTCATGTTTGTTTTGATAAGAGTTTGTCTAAATCTTATCAAACTTAATGCGGAGGAAGCATAATTTCGGGAAATGACTCTATCGCTTCTGTATTGAGAATTGGAAGTGTCGAGCTTAAGATAACTCTAGGAAGAGTTTAATTTTAGATCAAGTTCGCCATATTCCTGAATGTAGAAGAAATTTATTTAGTGGATCATTTTTAGTTCAACAAGGTTTTAAACTTGTAACGGAGTCAAATAAGGTTGCTATAACAAAAAAACAATGTTTTTGTTGGAAAATGTTATATTAGTGATGGATTGTTTAAATTGAATATTATTGAAAATCTTTATCATGATTCTTCCATGGTTCCTAATGTTGAAGTCGGTTATTTGAAGTATGAAAGATTGAGTCATGTTCGTAATATGAAGATCAAGAAACTTATGGATCTAAACTTGATTCCAAAATCACAAGTTGGTAATAAATAATAATAAGTGCAACGTTTGTGTGCAAGCCAAACAAACTAAGAGCCATTTTAAATCTATTAGAAGGGATACAAACATCTTAAAATTGATTAATAGTGATGTTTGTGATTCTAATAGATCTCCAACAAGAGCTAGTAATAAATATTTTGTAACATTTATAGATAACTATTCTAAGTACTGCTATATTTATTTATTGTAAACGAATGATGAAGTCTATGATAAGTTCAAAATCTATAAAACGGAGGTCGAAAATCGATTAGAACGTAACATAAAAATCTTTAGGTTCAATAGAGGAGGAGAATATGCATGCAATAATCTTAAGTATTAAAATGAGGATAACGATATAATACACGAAGTGGCACGTCCTTATTCACCACAATCCAATGGTATTGCAGAAAGAAAGAATAGAACTTTAATGGATATGTTAAATGCTATGATCATAAGTTCTGGAACACCTGAAATCTTAGGTGAAGCTATCCTAACTTCTTGTTACAAATTGAATCGAGTAACTGTTAAGGATAATATTAAACTCCATATGAGCTATGGAAAAAAGAAATTTCCTAGGTTAGATTTTCTAAAAGTGTAGGGATATTTGGCAAAGGTAGTTACACCTGATCCTAAAAGAAAGATAATAGGGCCAAAAATGTAGATACTGTTTTCATAAAATATGCTCAAAATAGTAGCGCAAGTAGGTTCTTGATTTTAAATTCTAAAGTAAGTGATATTACAAATAATACTATCATTGAAGCTAGAGATGCTAAGTATTTTGAAGATGTTTTCCCATTTAATACTAGAATTTCAAGTGAACCCTCGACTTCTAAGAAAGTGTTTTTAAACAGTATTCCATCTAGTTCATCTTTAGAAGGTGATGTTGAACATGAACGTAGGAAAAGTAAAAGGACTAGGAAGAGAAATTGTTTGGAGAAGAATTCTTTACACATCTAGTTGAAGGTGAACCTGAAACTTATGAAGATGCTATGGTCTCTACTGATGCATCTTATTGGAAATAAGCTATCAATAATGAGTATGGGTCAATTATACAAAATAATACTTGGATTTTATGTGATTTATCTCAAGGTAGTAAGGCAATATGATGTAAGTTGGTATTTAAAAAGAAGTTGAAAATTGATGGAAGTATAGATAAATATAAAGTTAGGTTAGCAGCTAAAGGATTCACTCAAAAAGGATGAGTTGATTATTTTGATACATATTCTCTTGTTCCAAAAATAACTACTATCAGGACATTGTTAACATTAAATAGTATTCACAAATTGATTATTCATCAAATGGACGTTAAGACTGCATGATTGTAAATGGTGATTTAGACGAAGAAATATATATGGAACAACCAAAAGGACATGAACATAGAGTATGTAAATTAATGAAGTCATTATATGGATTAAAGCAAACTCCTAAATAGTGGCACGAGAAGTTCAATAGAGTTATACTAAATTATAGATTTAAAATTAATGCACATGACAAGTGTGTATATTGCAAAGAAGATAACAACAAGCATGTGATACTTTGTTTATATGTAGATGACATATTAATATTTGGGATAAATTTAGTATTTGTTAATGATGTGAAGAGTTATTTGTCAAAGAATTTTGAAATGAAAGATTTGGGAAAAGCTCATATAATTTTTAGGAATGAAGTTAAGGAAAACATCTGAAAGAATTTCACTAAATCAATCTAGTGCTATTAAAAAGATGTTGAAAAAGTTTGGACATTATGATAATAAGCCAGTTTCTGCTCCATATGACTTAAACGTGCACTTGAAGAAGAATTTAGGTGAACCAGTTTTGCAATTTGAGTATTCTCAAATTATTGGATCTTTATTGTACATAGCAAATAGGATAAGACCTAACATAGCCTTTGTTATTGGGAGACTCAGTAGATATACTAACAATCCAAGTAAGAACCTTGGAACGCTTTAGAGAGAAAGTGCTTAAATATCTTCGTGGTACATTAGATTTTTCTATAAGCTATAGAAGTTTTCTAAATGTTATTAAAGAATGCAGTGATGCAAACTGGATAACTGATAATGTAGATATTAAGTCGACTACTAGATGTGTGTTCATGCTAGGTGGTGCAGCCATAAAAAGATAAACAATTATCTCTAGAAGCACTTTAAAAGTCGAAGTTAATAGTTTTGGATACAACATGTACTAACGCTGGGTAGCTTAGAGATTTATTATTAGATATACCATTAATAAGCTAATTCTAGCTATTTCAATACATTGTGACTGTAAAGGAGTAATAGAGCTTGTAAATCAATCTCACTCAAATAAGAAGATGAATTGACATATTCAAGTAAGACTTAATTCAGTTAAGGCCTTACTTAAGAGAAATGAGATTTCTCTCAATTTCATGAGATCTTCAGACAATTTAACCAAAGCTTTACTCAAAGTGTTAATGAATCATCGAGAGAGATTAGTTTCAACCAGTAAGGGAGTCACCTCATGGAGTAACCCAATATTTGTGATTGGATATTCCATGAAGAAGGTTCAACGTGGTAGAAACAACCTACACTGTGGACTCGTAAGAGCACTATATTATTTGTGCCCATCCTTATGGTGATGGTCTATGATTGTGATGTTAGGAAGAGTTTAACCCTAATATCGAGGTGGAAATTCTCGCGAGGTGCGGGTCACACGCACCCTTAGAGGACTCACCTATGTAAGAGTTATCATGAGGTCATGGCTATGGGATTGAGCTATTCCTTAAAGACTCTTACTAGAATTAAGATAAGAGATTAACAACGTTATCTACTGTAAACTGAGCCTAAATCAATATTGTGTGTGGAACAATTGAAGTTTGGCCAAAGAGTCTTAATTCAAGACTTAGTCCATTATGACTTCCTGAAATATAAATTGTTATCACTAAGTGAGGTTCAAGTCTAAAAGACACATACACCTATTACACAGTATAATATTGCCACTATATTATATATATAATTATTTTATAAGTTTAAAAAGTTGTGGGGAACCGTTGAAAATAAGTTTTAAAACTTTCAAATTGAAAATCAAAATTTCAATTTTCTTGTAATTTAATTTTTTAGTTTTTCTTATTTTAATTTTCAGATGCAATAAAAAATTTAATCTCGTTATTTTATTTGTAACATATATTTAATTTGATTAATTTCATTATGAGAGTGTTGGATTTTTCCACTATTAAAGGGATATCCCATTGTTTTACGCGCAACAAAACAAAACTCGAAAACACTCTCAAGTTATCTTATATTATCTTCTTATAATTTTGGCAATTGATAGGGGCTTGTTCTATCTCTTCCTGTGGTCTTGCCCATAAAAGTAGAACTGGTTGTGAGCTATAACGATTTTATCTTAGAGTTGTGCGTGCCGAAAGTATCTGCACGAAGAGAAAGGCCACATGACATTAGGATAGCATAGGCCAACTTTTGTAACTCTATTCTCATATTTATATTATTTGATTCATGCTTATAGTTGATAATTTAGTACACAAATCACGTAATTTAACATAACGTTTGCCCACTATGTAATTGGAAGGCATAACATAACACTTGCAAAGACTTCAATATGAATGCGAACAATATATGTCCATGTTTGGTACCAATTAAAGTTTAGATTTTAATTTAAGTCAAAGTCTACAATTCATTACAACTACATATCAGATTGCTGAGGTGCGGATTTTGCATTGGAATTAGGGGTTTGATTGAGGATTCTGATAAGTGCGTTTTTATACGTTTATTTCAGTTCACAAGCATGAATAATTGTTGATAAATATTTGGAATAGAGCTTAATTTGTGTAATTTGTGTTTTTAGGACAATAATAAGATTGTGGTGGAAACTTGAGGAAAAATGGAGAAAATGGGCTAAAAAGAAGGAAAACGAAAGTTCGGGGACCAAAATTCAAATAATCAAAAGATAACCCGAGGTCAACTCAAGAGCGGACACAAGCTTAATCATAAATTGAGGAATGCATGGGATGATTGGAGGAAAAGAATGAACAAAAGAGGTCAAGACAAAAGAAAAATGAAGTGGAGGACCAAAATGAAAAATTGTGAAAGTTAATTGCACCATGCATAATTAACCATGGGGCCTCAAGCATAGTGGCAGGGAAAAAAAAGAGCAAAAATTTTGTTCCATGCAGCCGTATGATTTAATCTGGGCGCGAAAATTCTGGTTTCCTTATTTCGTTCCAACTTTTATGAAAACCAATCTTTTGATAACTATATAAATTCTTAAGCCATCCTCAAACTCTAGGCAGACCTGGGAGAAGGCTTTTGAAACGTTTGAGAGAGAAATCAAGGCATAAACAAGGAGAATAACATCAAAATGCGAAGAATCAAGTCAATAATCTAAATTGGTGATGTTGTTCTTTATTAAATTTTCTGATTTCTTTTCTTCTATCATGTTAGGCTAGATTTATATGCGTTAGGTGAACGATGAACCTTGTGATGTGATATTTTAATTCCTAGTTTTACTTTGTTGACATTAAAACGCGTTTTGAATTATTGAATGATTTATATACATTGTTTTTTCTCTACAATTATATGCACAATAGTTGTATAAGTGTGATGGCTTATTTTATGCATTCGAAAGAAGGGAAATAAGCTTAACAAGGTATAAATCATCGTAGGGTCCGATAGGGGATAGAAATATACTGTCATACTCTACGTGAATCTCTATGTGTTTGCAAAACGTCATGCATTCTTATATATTACATTTTTCATAGAAATATAGTCAAATGGTATGCAAGTATATGTTTAATTCTACTCGAGAGAAATTATTGAATATGTTAGAAACATTGATTTTTCATCAATTCAAACATGTTGTCAATTTTGTAAAACTAGAATTAAAATGGATCATTGTATGGAGATTCGCGAACCTAGTATGTTTCTTTTCTATGAGTTACTACAATTTGCATTCAATCATATAATTTGCATTTAGTTCAACTAATTCATCCACTGTTGCTTTCATTTAGTTTGGCTACAATTTAGTTACAAAACTCAATTATATTTCACGTTTCAGTTAATGTCAGAATAAGTAAATTCGAACTAGTAAATCTTCGTGGGAACGATACTTGGACTTTAAAATCCATTTTATTACTTGAACAATCCATACGCTTGCAGTAGTTTTTATTCGAAACATATTTTCGATGAACAAGTTTTTGGGGCTGTTGCCGGGGATTTAACTTTAATTTGATTTTATTTACTTTGACACTAATTCGAACTTTTCTTTTCTTTTATTATTTTATTTTATTGCTTTTATTTATTTATTTATTTATTTTGCTAACCTCGTACTATTAATCTATTTCGTGTTTGCACTATCTCCCTATACTTTTTCAGATAATTGCATGATTCTAACTTGATGAGGTAAGAAAACTTTTGCAATGGATCATCTCTACATAAATTATGAAGATATGATTGAAGGATACCCGAGTTGTGATAATTGATATGCGATGCATTGTACTGGCCAATGTTTGTTCTCGTACTCTGGTTTACACACACCGAAACTTATGAGGTTTAGAGAATATTTAAGGTGTTGGAAGCAAGCAATTGACAAAAATAATGGAGGGTACATACTCGTTGGAGATTTTATACCTTACAATTGGGATGAAGACATCAAACTTATAGGAGATGGTCCTCCTCTATTAGAAGAAAAGGTAATTACAAAGTATTTCGAAAAATTGGTCAAGTTGGATTAAAGTGAGATGCTTTTGGGAGATTGGATGTACTTGGAAGAATTTCAACATTTGGAGTACAACCCACTTGAAGGGGTCGTCGAGATCGACTTTTCATTGCACATGGATTTAGATTGTGGACCAATCATTCTACCCAATGAGAGTTCAACAATTGAAGAAGAGCAAAAAATGAGTGAAAATTTAATCACAATGGAGCTAAACAAGGATAAGGCGATCAATAAGGAGGAAATAACCTCACATTTTTTCGGCTTTATTGATTGTCCAAAAATTGATTTTGTAATTAAGCCTGACGAGGATATGCAAATCTACATAGTTGAAGTTAAGTCAGATGGAATAGACAAATCCTATTATGTTGAAAATGGCAAGGAATGGGTGTGGATATAAATGAAAAGTGGATCAAAGTAAAAAGAAGAAAAATGGACAAGGCATCAAAATCCTTCTTTAGGTGCCCGTGATTAGCCGCCATATAGTCGAGCTATAGACTCTAAACAAGTGTTTGTTGGGATGCAACTCAACCGTTCTTTTCATTTTTTTTCCTATTTATTTATTCCATCTATAATATTAACTTAGGAACCATATTTAATTTCTTTAGTTTTGATAATTACATGTCATCCATCATCTAGTTAGATCGTGAAGATGTCTTTTGAGCGAAAGTAACGTCCCCTTCTAGCAGATGACACTTCGACTTCAGTTTTCTTCCTCCGTCTCCACCATCGCCTACTTTTTGATCGGGGGAGTTTCCTCTATCCCTTCTTTTGCTTTATATTCGCATTGTCATTCAAATTTGGTGTCCAATCTTATCCTATGCACATTGAGGACAATGTTCTATATACGTTTAGGGGTGGGAATATGCAAATATGTCATTCACTATGTTACTGCAGGTTTCATTTTTGTGTGAAAAAAAAATTAGTTTTTCTTCATTCTTAGTAATAGTTTGGGATTTTGTGTGCTTGTGTGGGTTTGACAATTCTGCTAACAATGATGTTCGATATTGGACTATGTACGGACCGTGAATGATGAAAGCTATGCATTATTGGATTGATCGCTACATGTCAATGTGAAACTTGATTTACTGTGTGCACAACACTCATGCTTGTATATTGGGCTAATGATTGGACTCATTGTTTAGAAATAGTTGAACATAGAGAATATACCTGAAAAACTTCTTTTGTGCTAAACCATGACCAATTTTTAGAATAGTCTAAATGTGATTGAACTGTTGCAAGGGAGCACTGAGATGAGTAGGGGTTCCATGTATGATGTTATGTGTGGATTTTCTAAAACCAATGAGATGAAAATGTATTGAAAGTTTCAAGTTAGGGTGCAGTGTTAGAAACTGAGTGTCAAAAAGAAAAGGGGCATTGCACTATCATTGAATAAACAAAGACATATGTTCGAGCATGTATAACTCGAGTGATTAAGCCTGCAAGGGTTTAAAACCTGGTGCCCTACGGTCATTTGACTTGGGAGTCATCGGCCTAAATCTTGTTACAGTGGTTATACAGAAAGTAAATGAAAGATGCCAAACAAAAAAAAAATGGTTAAACATACATACTCTCATGAAGGAAATGCATTGGATAGCTCTAGACACTCAATCGATAAGACTGTATCTCTAATGCGAGGCAATTAGCTTAGTGTAATCTCAAAGGTTGAAGAAATCAAAGATAGGAGAACCTTTACTTGTTGAAGTTTGAACTTGTGATGGTAAGATATATCTAAGCTAAGAGAGGGGAAGGAATAGATATGAATAAATTCAACCTTAGAATACACCCCGGGATAATTGAGTGAAAATAATAAGATTGGGGGAGGTGTGATCTTTCGAGCGATAAGAGAGGGAAAATCTGACTAGATTGGGTCGGGTATGAGTCAAACATGATCTTAATGTGTTAGTATGAATTTACACACATACACACACGTCAAGTTTTGCATATAACATGTGGAGATTGATTTGATTATTCATGGCTATAGTTGTTCATGTGTTTTTACTAAGTACCAACCCTGAGATACGGCAAATTGTTAAATCTTGTGTTACTTGGAAGTAAGTTATGAACTTGTTTGACGATAAACAATGATTCAAGTTTGGAGGAGATTCAATTGGACATATCAAGTTTTTCAGTGGCCTTTCCTAAAAGGACTCAATTTCGCTGATGAAAAAATTAGTGTGAGTTGGTTTGATCATACAAGGGAGTGAGTTCTCAAACCTGCTATAAATTCCAGCATTCTGATTGCCTGGGAAGTTGTTCATTTTTGAAGGGTGTGGAATAATCTAAATTTCTGAAGTTTGTGTGCGGGCATTAATTGCATATTCTTGCATAGCTTCAAATTTCTGCATAATTTCATAGAGCTGCATTTCTCTTTTTCTTGTTCTAGAATGGACTTTTATGGTCAGTTTTCATTTTTGATAACTAGCTAATTGTGGGTTCTAGACTTCTAGTTGACCTAAATTTAAATATAAAAGCACATTTATTTATTTACTTGATGTGCATCCACTTGTGCGGTCAATTTTCTTTGATGGATATCATATTTATGTAGGGAAGGAAAGTTTGAACTACTTAAAAACATAGGAGACAAAATTCTCAACTGATTTAATTTTATACTTAGCCTTCGTTTTTGGGTTTCATTTATTTTGCTAAATTTCTACTTTTCAAGAAATGAGTGGTTAATAACTGGGTAGTACTTGTAGGTCTTACGACATGTGTGGTTAAAATTAATGTTTAACTTTGAAAAATAGGATTTTTGGAGAAGAAAATGAAAACGAATGGAGACTTAACATGCATTTTGTCTATTTTGTGTCTACGGTATTCTAAGCTCTCCAGAGTTGTGATTGCTTAGGAATTACTAGTACATTTTATTTTAATATCATGATAAAACTTTTGCTGATGTATTCCAAGACTATTTTTTTATCACTTCAATCGAAAATGGAAAATTTTTGATAGCCTTGTAGGTTTAGATATTGAATAACAAGCATTGTAATGGAATGCTTAAAATTTTCTCTATCCCCTCCCCAAGTTAAACCAATAGATTTCTCAAGTAAATAGGATCACTTTCCTATCTGATCATAACTGCGTATTAATTGGTCCCTTCTAGTAATTCTGCTCTGCCACGTCATGTCTCTCGCCAATTCTTTAATGTCAAAGTTTAAGATAAATTACTATGTTTGATTTTTTTTGTATTATTGTCTTTTCATTTGACGTTCCAATTTACCTTTTCTCCTTATATATTCTAGATGTTATGATGTGTCTTTCCTTGCATATATGATTCGTATGGGATTGAAAGTATTCCAAAGTTTTCATTGATTATAATCGACTCCCTCTTTCTGGGGAGTACACAGTGACTTGGAAATAGTCTGACTAGGACTCTACCTACTGGTCCGATGACACATGTCTTTGTACTATTGGTTTATTTATATGATCATGTACCTTTTATCTTGTATGTAGCATAGCTCATAATTTTGATTGAAACTTGTGAATAGTTAAGTAAATATTGGCATAAGCATCAATGATTGTTGAAGAAGGTAGAAGGTTTTAGCATGCCTTTTCAATTCATAAGCTTGTTTGATTTGAAAGTGTTTTATTTTTTTAGCAGCTTCTCTAGAGAGGTTCTCGTTGAGGATGTATATTTTGTTGGGAATGGGTGCTCCAATCTTTGATTTCCGGGGCTCAGTTTCTCCAACAAACGAAACCACAATCAACAACCAAAACCTCGCTCCTATCTTCCCAAACTGGTTGCTTTCTTGACTACCCACAAAGGGCAACGAGTGATGAATATTCAAGGCACAATAACCAGCCACAAAGGCTAAGAGAAAGGGAGAAGAAGATGGCACAAAGCCAAGGGGAAAGCACCAAGCCAGTCGACCCTCGCTTCTCTCTTTTTCAGACTCACGGCTGCCCAATCTCACAAACTTAACAACAGTAATGGGGCACACATAAATAAAGGTTGGATATATGCTTTTAGGGTTAGGCCCAATAAAAAATAATAAGGCCCAAAAGGTACCAAGTAAATGGGTTATCAACCAACAAGCCGTCCAAGGTAATGGGACGAGCCATGAGCAACACTAACTAAATTAGGCTACTTCCAATGGCTCAAATAGGTTGTAGCAATGGTTTGTTCGATTGTGATGTCAACACTTCACTCATCGGCAGAAGGCCTATGAAGTAATCCAAATACAAAACACGGTCTATCATCATCTCCCGAATTTATTAGGTATCAAAAAATCGAACAAATCTCCACCTTGATCCCAATAAATCTGCAAGCAACCAAAACACACAGTTTATACTTGCACAATCAAGGTAACCAATAAAATTGGTATCACAGACCTTACCTCGTGTAGGATAACACAGATCTTTTCAACCATATTCACACAGAACAACAGATTAACACCAAGTCAATCAACAGGCCAACACATACGAAACAAATGCATAAATGACCTCACGAAGATCTCACCACACTTATCCTATCACATTCCGTGTTGCTCACTCCTTTAGAACACAAATCTCACATCATCGCCCACCATGCTCATTAGACTAATCATTCAACTCATGTCTAACTGGTAAGTCTCTATAGATCCTAAGTTCTTATGATAATCCTCTATCACCACATCACTCCTCCAACCTAAATGGATAATGGGTCTCCACCTAACAAAAATGATAGAAGTGCCTCACTCGCATTTCATCAGGGTCTCTTCCAGATAAAGGATTCCAAACATTTGATCACATATCTACTCGTATATCGCACCCCACATCCCACGGTACAAACCATAATGTACCCATAGACTTCTATACTCCACCTTACCAAAAGACATACTCACACATTGCTAATGCATCCCAAACCCACTATGGCAAATCAACACCTTTCAACAACCACAAAGGTTAGGGCTCAAATTTAAATTGACCCACGCACCATAAGGTTACTCCAATACCAATGCTCTTACAAATCCACAAAGGATTTATCCTACAAAGGGAAAGGTGAAAGTGGCACTCACAAAGAGAATAGAAGAAAGAGTCGGTTACTTCACTGCATTCACAAAAGAGACTCACACAGAGAACGAAGATAACCCTCACAGGCTGCCTCATATAATCTCACAAACCACACAGACTCACAAAGATGAAGGAGAAAATAGTTGTCCCTCTAACTTCTTACTACCACACCCTCTCACACCACTCATAGAGCAAAATGGAGTACGCCATAGATCTCAACCCACTATGCATGCAAGCACATTAAAATGCAACATATAATAATGCAGCGAAAATGAACAATCACACACATACAGAAAGGATTACACACGGATGCAAATGAAGTAACTAGGGTAACACTCAATAAGGCTCACTAGGGTCATCACTCGACTCTAAAACTAGATTCGTCTCGCCTCTCATCTTACCCTTCTTCTTGGGACAATCCCTAATGAAGTGTCCAGACTTACCACAGCTGTAACGCCGTCTACCACCGAACTTGTCGCAACTCTTGCTCTTCTTCTTACCACCATCATCACTCGAGTCACTATTCGAATCACTGTTATCTTGAGCTCTACCCAAACTCATTTTCTTAAACTTCATTTTACTCCTCATCATATGCAACTCACCAGTTTGTTTATCTTCTTTTTCAACCTTAATCTCCATTTCCTTACTCCTAAGGGAATCGATGATAATCTCGAGGGTTAAAGTGTCTCTACCATACTTAATAGCATTCTTAACCTCTCTATATGGCCCAGGCATAGAATTAAGCAAACTAATGGCTTCATAGGTTTCAAACACCTTCTTATCACCGTTAACAATGTCTTGAACCAGCTTGTTAAAAATATCCAAATTGTCATCAAAATCCTTTGAATGATCCATTTTCAAGCTAAAAAATCGTTCAAGTAAGTACAACTTATTTGGAGTAGGTTTAAGCAAATATAAATCCTCTAACTTTTTCCAAAGTTCTTCGGTAGAATCGAGTTTTCCAACTTTTCTCAGAACAGTGTCAGACAGGTGTAAAATGATAGAAGTGTATGCAAGTTCATCATCTTCTTTTTGTGCTTTTGTAAAATTATTCAGAAATTTGTCATCAATGGCTTTTGAAACTTTTTGTTGGACCAAAATACCCTTCATCTTTTGTTGCCAAATTGAAAAATCCCCTTTTCCGTTGAAAATCTTAATTTCGAAATGTGATGACATTTTGAAAAAAAGAACAACTAAAATTGCACAAATAGATCACACAAAGTAATCCTTAGGTAGCAATATACACCATTCTAGATTCCCAGGGTTTCGTGAGACTTAAAATCTCAGGTCAAGGGAACGTTCGAACGAGTCGAGTCCGGGTATTCTGACAGGATAATCGATAATCAGTGCAACACCAAGATAAATAAATAAAAAGTTCAAAATTTCCACGCAATGTAGTCTCACACAGTGACTAAATAACAGTTACGGCACAAAAGCAATTACCAACTTACAATCAAATTCAACACTTCAAATAGAGCAAATAAATCCTAAAATTCTAACACAAGCAATGATTACCCCTTCACGGTATCCTCAATCATAATGTCACCCCACACGATGATGCTGAAATTTAAACAGGATAAGCCAATTTACTAAACTGGACCTATCTGGGTCCGTAAATTACGAGAGATGCGAATTTAATGCTTAGGGCCTCAATTTATGGCCTAAGGTAATTCAGTAAATGTTTTGCAGTTTCGACCGTCGAACCCACAAAGGGTAAAATCGTCTAAATTTTTCTGCAAAGCCTGAAACACGAAACAAAATATATCAGTATGTTCAGGAAATCAAAATAAACAAACTGCCTGAAGAAACCTTCTCCAGAAGACTCTGTACGTGCCCTTACGCGCCACCTATAGCTTTTACGCATGGGCTTCACGTGCCACCGTCACCGCCATGCGCCTACCACCCAGAAGCTCTTCGACCTACTAAACACACACACTGGTAGTCTTAGATTTTTCAAATGGTCAATGGTGTGGCTTGAAAATGAGGTTGCAAGTCCCTTTTTTTGGGAGGAACTGGGCAATTTTCTGTTCCTTTTTTTTTCCCATTTCTGGTCGATTTCTGATCAGAATTTGAAGCCCAATCTACCACCAACTCGCTCTGATACCAAATGTTGGGAATTGGTGCTCCAATCTTTGATTTTCGGGCTCAATTTCTCCAACAAACGACACCACAATCAACAACCAAAACCTCACTCCTATCTTCTTCCCAAACCGGTTGCTTTCTTGAGTACCCACAAAGGGCAACGGGTGATGAATATTCAAGGCACAATAACCAACCACAAAAGCTAAGAGAAAGGGAGAAGAAGATGGCACAAAGCCAAGGGGAAAGCACCAAGCCAGTCGACCCTCGCTTCTCTCTTTTTCAGACTCACAGCTGCCCAATCTCACACACTTAACAACAGTAATGGGGCATACATATATAAAGGTTGGATATAGGCTTTTAGGGTTAGGCCTAATAAGAAATAATAAGGCCAAAAGGTACCAAGTAAATGGGTTATCAACCAACAAGCTGTCCAAGGCAATGGCCGGACCATGAGCAACACTAACTAAATTAGCTACTTCCAAGGGCCCAAATAGATTATAGTAATGGTTTGTTTGATTGTGGTGTCGACACTTCACTCATCGTCCGAAGGCCTATGAAGTAAGCCAAATACAAAACACAGTTTAACATCATAGCTCGAATTTATTGGGTATCAAAAAATCCAACATATTCAAATTACATATTCTTTATCTTGTTATACATCAATGAATGAAGAATGGAAAAAGTGTTGTTGCAGCAATTGTTGCCTTTTCTATTATCTTTTTTTTCCCTTAATGGCTGGGTGTTTCATCGAAACTTTCTTTTCTATATTCTTCTTTAATTAGGACTTTGTTTTGTGAAATTTATAGTTCAGACGGCAAGTTTCTTGATTATAGAGATTTTCAGTTGGATTTTTATCTTTAAAAAATTGTAGATTTTCTAATATGAGTAATATATATGGAATTTTTATGATCTACAATAACATTCACCGTGAAATTTAAACGGTATAGTCCAAGTTTGAATCTGTGATTATTTTAGTACAAAGGGATTTATCCTCAACCGTGATTTTCGTGCTTTTGTCTTCTATTGTCAAATGATATTTCGCATGTGGTTTTTCATTAGTAAATTGTAATTTGCAATTTTGAGAAGAATATGCTAACTGTACTCGTGTTTTCAGTAAATTTTAGTAAATTGTAGATTTTCTAATATGAATAATATATATGAAATTTTTATGATCCGCGATCGCATTCACCGTGAAATTCAAATGGTATAGTCCAAGTTTGAATCTGTGATTATTTTAGTACAAAGGGATTTATCCTCAACTGTGATTTTTGTGCTTTTGTCTTCTATTGTCAAATGATATTTCGCCTGTGGTATTTCATTAGTAAATTGTAATTTGCAATTTTGAGAAGAATATGCTAACTGTACTCGTGTTTTCAGGAGAAGCGCAAAGAGAAAAAACACGAAAAGGAAAAGGAGGACAGAGAAAAAAAGAAGCTAAAGAGAAAAAGGAAAAAGACAGAATTGATGATAAACACAGAGTAAAGAAAGATTGAAAAGAAAAACACAAGGACATGAAGGACAAGGAGAAGGACAAAGGCAAAGAGAAAGAGAAAAACAGCATATCAGAAGAGGCAACAGTTGCTGGGAAACTTGAGGTAAACAATGGAGAGTTTCCTACAAAAGGAGGACATAACAAATACACGAACATTTTTGTGGATGAAACAAAACGGACTACCCAGTTTCAGGGGTCAAAATGGGGAAAAATATATTCAAAACAGTTTTCACTCCCGGGGAATTAAGGATCAAAGTTTTTGCAGGAGTTGGACGGGAGAATTAGAAATGATGAGAAGGCTACGGGAAGCCAGTTGCTTAATAGATTTTTTGGTGCTGACAAAAGAGATCAAGATACAGTCGTCACTGTTGCTTTCAGAGATTCTTCAGGTGTATTGGTAGAAGACAATGGTATAAGAAATACTGATGAAGAACAATGTAAGCACCAAGTGCAAAATTCAACAAGGTAAATAAGAGAGGATGTATATTGATTTATTTCTGAATGAAGAATGTAAAATTGTACACTGTAAATGGTACTAAACAAATACATATATATACAAGTGAAAAGAATCTTACAAAAAATTTGTAACAGAAAAATTCCCTAACAAAATCAAGTGTGATTTCTAGAGAATTCTTCCAGCTCATCTTCTTTAGGAAGCTTCCGTTCTTCCAGCTTTCTGAGGTGTCCAGGTCTTGTTTGCTTTGCTGGTTGTATCAGTTGCATCCCACATTTTGACAGTCTCACACAAGATGGAGAGTAGATGTTTTCTATTCCCATCTTGGATAAGTGGGAATAAAAATTGGTTGAACACAGTGGTTTAGTCATTATGTCTGCAACTTGTGAACCACTTCTCACATAATCTGTCATTATACTGCCTTTTTGAATATCACAAACCAGGTGACAGCCAAGTTCTATATGCTTAGTTCTTTCATGGAAAACAGGGTTGACTGCTATATGTAGGGCTGCATAGTTGTCGCAAGATAATAGAGCTGCTTGAGGGTGAGGTACTTGCAGATCGTGTAGCAAGTATCTAAGCCATGATAATTCACAACAGACGCTGGTCATAGCTCTATATTCAGCTTATGTTGATGATCCAGAGATGGTACTTTGTTTCTTTAATTTCCACGACACCAAGGATTTACCAATGAAAACACAGTATCCTATTACTGATCTTCGTGTATCCAAACATGCTCCCCAATCTGAGTCACTATAAGCTCTAAGCTGCATGTCTGATGTTGAAGTGAATATCAGCCCTTAACCGAGCACCCCATTTATATATCTCAGTACTTTATGAGCAGCATTTAAATGGGGTATTCTAGGACTTTGCATGTGTTGGTTAAGTAATTGCACCGAGTAAGCCAAGTCTGGTCTTGTGGCAGTCAAATAGAGTAATCTCCCAATAAGTTTTTTATAGATAGAAGGATCTGGTAAGGGTTCTCCTTGATCTTTAGAGAGTTTGACATTTTGATCTAATGGTACCTTACTTGGTACTACCCCAATTGTCCCCGAATCAGCCAAGACATCCAATGCATATTTTCTTTGACAAAGGTGAATTCATTTCTCAGATCTTGCTACCTCTATGCCAAGAAAGTATTTTAGAATACCTAAGTCTTTGATTTTGAATTTGTCATCAAGTGAGGTTTTGAGAAATTAAATATTGTCCATGTTGCTACTAGCCATTATAATATCATCAACATACACCAATATGGCTGTAAAGGAATCTTTTGTGCTTCTTGTGAATAGACAATAGTCTGATTTGGATTGCTAAAAACCTTGATGAATAATGAAGGAAGACAACTTTGAGTACCATTGTTGGGAGGCTTGCTTTAGTCCATACAAACTTTTGTTAAGTTTGCAAACTTTTGGGTGATGATTTGTAGAATAGCCTAGTGGAAATTCCATATAAACTTCCTCATCCAAATCTCTATGTAAAAAGGCATTGTTCACATCAAGTTGTTGTAAGAACCTGTATTTGATTGCTGCCACAACAATTAAAGTTCTCAGAGTCACCATTTTTGCTACCGGTGAGAAAGTTTCATGGCAGTCTAGACCCTTTAGCTGCGTATATCCTTTCGCCACTAGTCTAGCTTTGTATCTCTCAATTGTTCCATCTGCGTTGCACTTAATTTTGTAAATTCATTTACAACCTATAGCTACTTTTCCAGGAAGCAAGTCTATCACAACCCAAGTATTATTTAATTCCATAGCATTTACCTCAGCATCCATGGCATCTCTCCATTTACCGAATTTGATAGCCTATTGATATAAGTTAGGTTCAGTGTGTGTAGAGATAGATGTAACAAAAGCTTTATGTGAGTTAGGCAATCTATGATATGATAAGATAGCACATAAAGGAAAGTGAGCACCCGGTGTGATAGAACCTTTCTTCTTGTCCAACTTTTGTGAATGGAATAGTGAGGAAGCCTGCTGACATACGAAATCCTGCAAGTATAAAGGAGCTCTCCAGGTTCTGGTGGATGTGCGAGGTAGATGAGGAGTTATGGAGGTGTTTTGGGTGGAATCTAGTGATTAGGTTAAGATATTTGGATTTGAAGTCTCACTAGTTAGGTCCATATTTTCTGCCAATTCTGTTGAAGAATTAGTGATTTGTATAGGATAGTTTAAGTCAGTATTAGCTGGATGAGAATAAGCTAAATCACTAGGACTTGGAAGAGTATATTCAGGTCTTGTGTTCTGAGCCTTATAAGGAAAAATGTTTTCATAGAAGGCAACATTTCTAGAAATAAAAATTATGTTTGATTCAAGATCTAGTAGTTTATATCCTTTGATTCCAAAAGGATAACCTAGGAAGACATATCTTCTTGCTCTTGGATGAAACTTGTGTCTGTTATGTGTGAGAGTGGATGTAAATGCAAGACATCTAAAGACTCTAAGGTGGGAGTATGAAGGTTTGCTTTAAACAAAAGTTCAAAAGGTGTTTGTTACTGAGAAGTGGAGTAGGTGTTCTGTTTATGAGAAAAGCTGCAGTTAAAACACAATCATTCCAATGTTTCATAGGGATTCCACTCTGAAAATTTAGGGCTCTAGCCACATTTAGGATATGTTGGTGCTTTTTTTCAACTATAGCATTTTGTTGGGGTGTCTCAACGCATGTATTTTGGTATATGATACCTTTCTTTGAGTAAAACTCTTTCATATCAAACTCCGCACCATTATCACTTCTAATTATTTTGATTTTTACTTCAAATTAGGTTTGTATCATGTTACAAAAGGTTTGTAGAGCACCAGACGCTTCAGATTTGAGTTTGAGCAAACAAATCCAAGTACATCTGCTAAAGTCATCTATAATGGTGAGGAAGTATTTTGATTTGTCATAAGCAACTTCATTACAAGGTCCCCAAAAGTCACAATGAACAAGTTCAAAACAATTTTCTGATTTGTGTTGACTAATACTGAATGGTAACTTATGTAATTTGGCTAAAGGGCAAACAAAACATGGTTTCTTTGTGCTTGCAGGTTTGGATACATGATCAGAATTCAGTAGACCTATCCTAGAATCTGAGGGGTGTCCTAATCTATAGTGCCATAGATCAAAATCTTCATGAATAGTGATAACAGAGGCTGACATAGTAGTTTTGTTAGCAAAAACAGGTAAGGATTCAATCAAGGCTGTGGGAGAGACTTCTTCTTGCAGTAAGTGGTATAGACCTTGCCTCACCATAGCCATTCCAATCATTTTCATAGTTAAAAGGTCTTGCACAAAGCTAGATTTAGGAAGAAAAATGAGACAAACATCTTGATGATTAGGCTAACTTTCTAGCAGAAATAAGATTAAACGAAAAGGATGGGACACATAAGACTTCATCTAGAAATAATGTCTCTATTATTTTGATTGTTCCTATATGGGTGACAGGAATGGTATTTCCATTTGGAAGAGCAACCGAATGTGAAACTTGTTCCTTAAATGGTTGTGAAAAATGAGGGAGAACAGATCATGTGATCTGTTGCTCCAGTATCCATGATCCACTAGATATCAGAATCAATTTTAGGCCTTATGCTACAAGTAGATAAATAGAAAGAAATACCAGAAATCTTTGACATATCTGCCTCATCTGAGGGAGATGGTATGAGAGTTTGCACTTGATTTACAGAAGGATTGTAAGGCTGAGTGTGATGTGACTTGAGTAATGCTACTTCTTTGCTTCTGAGCTGATTATATTGCTCCTGAGTTAAAGAGACTTGACTATTGCTACTTCTTTGCTTCTGTCCAGCAGTTATGAGAGTTGTAACTTGAGTTGCAGAGGTTCCAGCAGTTCGTTGCCTTCCATACAATTTATGACCCACCGGATATCCATAGTGGTGGCAAAAAAGCTCGGATGGCTCGAGCTCGGCCCGGAAAAAGCCCGAACAGGGCCCGGCTCGGCCTCGGTGGAGCCGAGCCCCATTTTGGGGGGTCGGCTCGTGATTAATAAAAAAAATTAAAAATAATAAATTTTTTTTAAAGCTAAAATAGCTGAAAAAAATTTAAAAAAAAATAAAAAATCGAGCCAGCTCGGGCCGAGCCTTATTTTTTTGGTCGGGCTTGGCTCGAGCTTTTTTTTTCTGCTCGGCTCGTTGACAAAACTAGATATCCATGGATTTTGAAACATTTATCTACTGAGTGACCAGGTATTTGATAGTGTGATCACACTGGTTTCTCAGGATTAGCCTTAAAACACCTCTCAAGATGTGGCCTGGTATCTTGCAGAAGGTGCAGAAATACTTCATTTGAGGTCCAACAGTTTGCCTTCTTGCTTCTCTTGGAGCTAACCTTCCCATTAGGGTCATGGTTTCAGTGGTGGGAATATCAATCGAGATTTGTCTCATTTTTTCCTCTTGTTGAATGATTGAATACACTTCATTTAATTTTGGAAAAGGTTTGATTAGAAGTATCTGTGCCTTGATATCCTTGAATGAATCATTTAGACCCATAAGAAACTTCATTACCCAATCTCTCTCTTGATTACACACCACAACGTTTAGTCTTCCACAGGTACAATTTGTAATGGATTCATAATTTATAGTTCATCAACAAGATTTTTCAATTTTGAGAAATACATACTGACAGTATCCTGATTTTGCATTAAAGCTGCGATTCCTTGCTTAACTTCATAAATCCTGGGAGCATTCTGTTGTGTCAAACGTTACTCAAGTTCGAGCCATAGTTGATGTGTTGTTTCAGCAAATAGAGTATTGACTTTGATGTCAATGGATATAGTATTCTGCAACCAAGTGATAACAATATCATTGCAACGGAGCCACTGATCCATTAATAGGCTATTTGCATCATCTAGCTCGGAGATGCTTCCATCAATGAAACCGAGTTTATTTTTTACTCTAAGAGCCCTCTTCATTGACCTTGCCCATGGATGATAATTGTTAGAGTCCAGCATTTGAATGATAAGTAATGCACCAGAATTATCACCAGTTCCGATGAAGAATGGGCTGTTTGGCTGAGATGGATCAACATGATCTACTCTCGTATTTTGATTTAGAGGTTGGTTTTGATTATCATTGATATTTTGAGTCATGCTTGCTCTGATACCATATAAGAAATACTGATGAAGAACAATGTAAGCACCAAGTGCAGAATTCAACACAGTAAAATAAGAGAGGATGTATACTGATTTATTTCTGAATGAATAATGTAAAATTGTACATTGCAAACGGTGCTAAACAAATATATATATATATATATATATATATATATATATATATATATATATATATATATATATATATATATATATACAAGTGAAAAGAATCTTGCAACAAATTTGTAACAGAAAAATTCCCTAAAAGAAATCACATGTGATCTCTAGAGAATTCTTCCAGCTCATCTTCTTCAGGAAGCTTTCGTTCTTCCAGCTTTTTGAGGTGTCCAGGTCTTGTTTGCTTTGTTGGTTGTATCGGTTGCATCCCACATTTTGACAAATGGAAAGTTCAAAGATAAGAGAGTTGATAATAGACAAATGGGTGTACAAGGATTTAGCAATGAGTTTAGTGGAAATGCAATGGCCCAGAACCTTGCTGGAACTGCCAAGAGAAAAGTTGAAGGGATGCCCAGACGGCTGAGGAGCAAAATAATAAGACCTTGCCAAGTAAAGAGAAATCTAAAGAAAAGGGTGATAATAATGGGGATGCCAAACAGAAGGATAGAGGTAGAGATTAAAAAAAGCCATAAAATTGACAAAGAAAAGGAAATGGAGAAGAAACAAGAGAAAAATCAGGGCAAAAATGAAACTGAGGAAAGCATGTAGGTCAGATCCAAAGATATTGGCAAGAATGAGGTTGGCGGTGATACCAGTTATTAAAGGACACATATGTTGAAGGGCCTCAACAGCTCTGTTGTTAGTGAGGAAAATTCAAAGAAAAGAAGACTTGGATTCCAACTGTTTTCTCCATGGTAAGTCCTCTTGTTCAGTCGAATACTAGGAATAAATTCACACTATTTTTCCAAAATATTTAAATTCAAGTTATTACATAATAGAGACTTGCAGGAAAACTGTCAGGCCACTGCCTAACATACCATATGCTTTCTTCTTGTAACCTCGGTGAACTAGTACTTTGATGTTGAATAATATTATACAAGGTTGTTCAACTCCGAATTAACCTTTCTTTAGGCTGATTATTGTTGCTTATTTCACAGATAGTGAAGTCAGGAATAATAAATTACAGAGGCTCACTTCTCATCAATTGACAGAGAATGGAAGGAAATTTGAATCAGGCCGAGTTCACTATATATCTGCCTTGGATAAGCAGGGGGTTCCAAACAATTTTCCATTGGATAACAAGGACTCAAAGGTGAATGGTATAATTGAAGCCCAAAAACTGTCAACTAAACCTAAGCCTTCTGCTGTAAGTATGTTTGGCGATCAAATTGTCGTAGCTTCAAAGAAATCTCCCCTTCTTGATTCCAATCATGTTAATGGAGTACCAAATCCATGATGGAGGATCAAATTGATGAAGCATCAAATAGACCTCCTCATCTAGATACCAAGTATCTAAGTGAGATACTCTCGATGCCCAAGATGGAGTGGCCCAATGTTGATGACCAAGAATTGTTGTTTCCCCAGAAAGAGCCTTCATCAAATAGCAAGGTGAGCTCAGCTATGGTCAATGAAGAGCTGCACGTATGGTCTCAAGCTTTGCATATAGAATCAGCTGATATTTGTGCCCTGCCATATGTTTTTCCCTATTGATCGTCTTTATTCAATGCTATCTAATGCACGAAGCCTTTCCGAAAATCAAGGCTTTGTTGATTGTGTTGCAATACCTGGCTCTGCAGATGAACCCGGTGTACTGGCTTGGATTCTTAGCTTATCACACTCTTTTGGTGATGCGTTAGCAGGGTGGCATTTTTTCATGCTTCGAAAATAGTCTAGATCACTCGGAATCCATGGTCCTGGTCTAGGAATGCAAAGAAGTAATCATCTCAAACCTAACTGTTTTCATATCAGAATGTTTTATGAGGTGTACTTGATAAGATTGATGAGTATTGTGTAGGGCCACACATGAGCTTCTCCAACTTATCGTGTTAATCTGATGTACTCTTATTTCTAATTGAGTGTAGGAGTAGAACGAATTTCGCTTGACTACAATTTTGATTTGTAACATAGAACTTCTATTTATATGAAATGTGAGGAGGAAAAGGAAGGGGTATTTCCATTTACTTCAGTAGTAATTGTTGTTTATAATACCATTCAGCCTTATGATATGCTTATGTGCTCTGGTTCTCCTGATTATTGTTAAAATGTGAAATTATATGAAATTAGTGGAAGGTTATTTATGTCTTTTTACTTCATTGCCATGCTGTTTTTTCTGTTAGCAGAGTATAAGTACTGGGCTCGATTTCATTGTAAAATGGATTTTCAGATTTCCCAATTGAATCAATTTCTCTCCTCCGCCATTTCCTCCTCTTTAATTGGAGTCTTCATTTACATTTCTACATGGTATTAGAGCGAATTAGCTCCTTCCACCAACGGATCTACTGATCTTTTCTTCTAATATTGATCAATTACTAATGGCGAATGAATCCAGTGTTCGTGTAGAGGCTCAAAATTAGTTTGAGTAGATGAATTTGTTTGTGGAGTCGTCGCTGAAGATTCAGCTAGAGGAGATGTAGTCTCCATGCTTACTCGCTTGGTGAGTGATCCAAGCAGCCTATACTTCCTTCATTATGGAGATAATACAGGAATGCAGTTGATTTTGGTCGTTCTTACAGAAGAAAATTACGCCACATGGAGTCGAACAGCTACTATGGTGCTCAGCGTGAAGAATAAAGAAGGTTTCATTGATAGATCTATTGTAAAACCTTCTCAAGATAATCCTCTATTTACAACTTGGAGAGGGTGCAATCATGTTGTGTCCTCTGGATCATCAATTCAATTTCTAAGGAACTTTATCCTAGTGTAATGCATAAGGACTCGGCGAAAGAAATATGGATTTAATTGCGTGATAGGTACAGTCAAGGAAATGGCCCTAGGACCTATGAACTGAAGAAGCAGATTGCTTCAATTTCTCAGGCGAACAACTCTGTTAATTCTTATTTTAATAGGCTAAAAGGACTTTGGAAGGAGTTAAAGAACTACAGACCTGGAGTTGAAAACACTGAATACAAGCATGAGGATCAAATTATGCAATTTCTCATGGGATTGGATGATCAATTTGCTAGTGTTAGAGGTCAGATCCTACTGATGGATCCATTACCTACGTTGAATAAAGCTTTTGCTCTTGTTGTGCAAGATGAAAGGCAAAAGCAGATAGTGGCTAATAGGCTGAGAACGCATGATGCCTCTATTTTTGCAAGCGAAGCCATACAAAGGCCTTTTAACCAGAGGCTCAATTTTACAAATCCTTCTCAGAGACGAGAGAGACCTGTTTGCAGTCATTGTGGGATGCCTGGCCATATCAAAGGTAAATGTTACAAGTTAATTGGTTATCCCCCCAATCATAGAACTGGTTTCAATTCATCTACTGGTAGAGGAAAACCTCTCATTGCCAATGTTGTAGGACAAGTATATCATGGTCAAACATCTCGTGGTGATGCCTCAGAAATAATGAATTCTTTGTCACATCTCACTATCACTTCTAATTAGTGCCAGCAGATCTTGTCTATGTTGATGCCTCATTTACAAAGTCAGATTACCCAAATTCAATAGCCTCAGGATATGATTTCACCTCCTACCACAGATCCTGATACATTTGCTCTCTCAGGTAATCAATTTCAGTCCAATGATGCGCCAGTATCTAACATATGGATAATACATACTGGTGCTTCAGAATATATGGTGCATTCAGTCAAGTGTTTGGCAGCTGTGACTGCTGTTATTGGTGCTTCTGTGAAATTACCTAATGGTGACTCTATTACTGTTACTCATATTAGAGAAGTGAAGTTGTCTCCTACTTTATGTCTGCAAAATGTGCTTGTTGTGCCATCATTTAAGTTTAACTTGATTTCAGTTAGTAAGTTGATACTTCAACACCAGTGTTATCTGATTTTTTTCAATGATTGTTGCTTCATTTAGGATCCTTCAACGTGGAAGATGATTGGGATATGCAGACTTGAGCATGGACTATATCATTTCCAACCTCAATTGACAAACAATGTTCTGCCTCCAAATCCTCTTCAACTTAATTCTGTCCCCGATACTTCCAACATCATAAAACCTGCTGTCATTCCTAATGATGTTACTCATTCTAGCTTTCTTTTTTATTGTAATAAGTCCATTCCTGTTTGGAATACCATTGATGGTAATGATATCAAAATGAATATTAATGTCTGGCACTATCGTTTGGGACACTTACCAACTTCCAAACTCTCTAGTTCTAAATAAATCTAGTCCTAATGTTGATATCAATGAGGATTTACACTGCATTTTCTGTCCACAAGCCAAGTAGCATAGACTATCTTTTCCTACGAGTGACACTAAAGCTTCTAAACCATTTGAAATCATTCATTGCAATATTTGGGGACCCTATTCTGTCACTTCCTTAGATGGTTCAAAGTATTTCCTAACTATTGTTGATGATTATAGTAGGATGACATAGACTTATCTCATGAGGAACAAGTCTCAAACTAGAACCTTTATTCAGTTATTTTATTACCTCATTCAAACTCATTTTCAATGCACCATAAACACCATCAGATCTGATAATGGCTTGGAGTTTCAAATGACCGACTTCTACCTTTCCAAGGGCATCATCCATCAATTAAGTTATGTTGATATACCACAACAGAATGGTGTAGTTGAAAGAAAGCACCAGCACTTGCTCAATGTTGCTCGAGCCCTTAAATTCCAAGCAAACTTACCCCATCGTTTTTGGGGAGATTGCATTCTAACTGCTACCTAAATCATAAACAGAACCCCTACCAGTCTCCTTGCCAACAAAATGCCTTATGAAATCCTATTTCAGACAACACCCTTCTGCAGTCATCTCAAGGTCTTTGGGTGTCTATGCTATGCCTCTACTTTAAAAAGGAACAGAACAAAATTTGACCCCAGGGCTTTTCCTTGCATCTTCCTTGGCTATCCTTTTGGAATGAAAGCTTATAAGCTTTTCAATTTGAAAACCAATATGGTTTTCGTATCCAGAGATGTCTCCTTTTATGAAAACATCTTTCCTTTTCATCATCTCACTTTGCTTAATTTGTTATCAAAATCTGATATTTCCATTGAACCCAACTCTATGTTATTTTCCCATTAGACCTTATCTTGATATATATGACTCTATTTCCAAACCTGTCTCAGATACTCCTGACAGCTCTATTATATCTCCCAATTCCCACAACTCACCTTTTCACCCTTATGTTATATCTCCCATTAAAGTCTCTACAAATAGCTCATTTCCTAGTCATGCCTCACCACACATCAGAAAATCCTCAAGAGTCAAACGTGCTCCTTCATACTTGAAAGATTATCACTGTAGTCTCATGTCTCAGCTGTCTTCCCATTCAGATTCCATGAAGAAGGATAATGACTCTGGCAAACAATATCCCATTGAAGATTATTTGGGCTACGATTTGCTGTCTCTTTATCACAGAAATTATACATTGGCCCTGTCCACTGTCTTCGAGCCCAAGACCTTCACAGAGGCATCTTAGCATCCTGATTAGGTTGCAGCCATGGATGAAGAGTATAATGCCTTAGTTTCTAACAATACCTGGGATATTACATCTCTTCTTGATCACAAAACTCTTGTAGCCTGCAAATGGGTTTTCAAGGTTAAAATGAATTCCAATGGCACGAAGGAAATGAAGAAAGTACGTCTAGTTGCCATTGGATTTACTCAACAAGTGGGATTAGATTATGAAGAAACTTTTTCCCCTGTTGCGAAGTTAGTTACTATGAAGACAGTGTTGGCAGTTGTAGCTGCTAAGCAGTGGCACCTTCGTCAGTTGGATATCAACAATGCCTTCCTTCATGGTGAGTTGGCTGAGGAGGTTTACATGATTACACCTCCAAGTTATGAGCAACAGGGGGAGCAAGGTGAACGGATGGTTTGTAAGCTAAACAAGTCAATTTATATATTGAAACAAGCTTCGAGACAATGGAACATGAAGCTCACATCCTATATTCTGTCACAAGGTTTCAGACAATCTAAGTCTGATCATTCGTTGTTTAGCAACGTAAATGGCTGCTCATTCACCACTCTATTGATATATGTGGATGATATAATACTTGAGGAAATGATCTGACTTACATTAATCAGTTTAAGGATGAGTTGAATAAGCAATTCAAGCTTAAAGACTTAGGAATTCTGAAGTATTTCTTAGGTCTTGAAGTGGCAAGGAATTCAATTGGGATATCCATTTGCCAAAGGAAATATGCATTGGATGTTCTTACCGATGCTGGATTTCTTCGTGCTAGACCAGCAAATACTCCATTGCCATGCAATTTGAAGTTAAAAAGGATTAAAGAGAACCTATAACTGATCCCAGTGTTTATCGAAGGCTGGTTGGGCAAATTTCGTATCTGACTATTACCAGACCAGACTTGTCTTACCCTATACAAGTTTTGAGCCAATTTCTTCAATCCCCAAGACAACCTCACTTAGAGGCAGCCTATCATGTCCTGAGGTACCTAAAGAGCATACCAGCACAAGGTTTATTTTTTCCCAGCAAGTCTGATCTTCAACTTAAAGGATATTGTGATGCTAACTAGGCAGCGTGTTCTGATACAAGGAGATCAATTACTGGGTATTGCATCTTCTTAGGAGATTCTCTAGTGTCATGGAAATCTAAGAAACAATACACCGTATCAAGGTCTTCAGCTGAGGCTGAATATAGATCAATGGCAGCAGCTGTTTGTGAGTTTACATGGCTGAGAAGTATTTTGAATAACCTGGAAATAGATCACACCAGACCTGTCTTACTGTTCTGTGATAATCAATCTGCCATACACATAGCAAGTAATCCAATTTTCCACGAAAGAACCAACCACATAGAAATCGATTGTCATTTAGTGAGGGACAAAGTTCAAGCAAATGAAGTGAAGATGTTGCATACAACTTCTCAACAGCAACTGGCGGACTTACTGACCAAACCTTTAGCTGGAACTAGGCTTACTTCACTTCTTAGCAAGATGGAAGTGTTAAACATACACTTGGCATCTTGAGGGGAAGTGTTAAAATGTGAAATTATTTGAAATTAGTGGAAGGTTATTTATGTCTTTTTACTTCACTTCCATTCTATTTTTTCTGTTAGCACAGTATAAGTGTTGGGCTCGATTTCATTGTAAAATGGATTTTCAGATTTCCCAATTAAATCAATTTCTCTCTTCCGCCATTTCCTCCTCTTCAATTGGAGTCTTCATTTACATTTCTACAATTATTACTTGTGATAATTGATGCAGTCCCATAATTTTGTAGAAAAGGATATTAGGGGAAATTACATGGGGACGTTTGTACAATGGCCTTTCATGATTTTGTAACTTATAAATGGACAGTACATAGTTTTTCATAAGTGAATAGTGATAGATTTGAACTTGTGTACCTTTTTTTTTTGATATAATGATGGATCCATCTCGTCTGGAAGCTTAACTTGTTAGAGGGACAGCACAATTATTTACTTTATCATGTTGAGTTAAATTGTTTAAAAGTTCAAGTGATTAAAAGGTCCTATTTATGATTTGATACCATTTGTTAGGTTAGCATTTGAAAAATATGGTATAGACAAAAGAGATATTGAACAAAGTTCGACACTGAGGTCATCCTAAATGAAAAATAATTTTCACTAATTTGTTAGGCACCATTCTATATTGCTTCCATTTTAATTTGTGATAAGATCAATTATCATCTCTTACTTAAACCTGATAGAGAGACTTTTGTCAACATTTTTATAATCTTACAACATATTTGATAGGAACCATAATGAATAATATAAGATAGTACTAAAAGAAAAACATTATTGTGTATTGTCTAATGTTACGTATTAAATATGCATTTAAATATTATTCGAGTTTTTAGATTTGAGGAATTTATTCGGTTTTCATGTTACTTATCTTCTTTTAGTTATTAGTGATATTCTTTTTCATTTTATTGATGTAGTTCTAGTGTCAAACTATGGTTAAACATCCTAATCATCGTTGAACTTTCTTAAATGTTTTTTAATTCATATTGAACTTTAAAAGTACTTCCAATTGTCATTAAGCCCAACCACATTATTTTTTCGTTCTCATTCTTCTAATCATTTTCAACCACACATTCTTTAATAAAATAATATTTTCCATCACATCAATAACTTTTCCCTCTTTTTCAACCAAATATTTCTCATCACATAAAAAAATACATTCTTGGGAAAAAATGTGCACCAAACAAGGGCTAAACTTAATAAAATATTATCATATCCATCACTCAATGTGTCATCTAGTCTGTTAACTTTTTAAATGGTGAGTATCGAATGACATAATATTTTAATGAGTTCAGTGACAGTTTGGAGGACTTTTACAGTACAATGACAATACGGAAACGTTTGAAAAAGAGGACTTTTACATTACAATGACAATACGGAAACGTTTGAAAAAGTGACAACACAGAGGCCAGAGAGCTTTAAATTTTTATCAGAATTGATGAACTTTTAGATAAGTTCAGTGGCAATTAAAATATTCAAGTTGTCAAAATATACTAATTCCACTTGTAACATTTGGATAAGTTCAATGGCAGTTGAAATATTTAACTCGTCAAACTATACTAATTCTACTTGTTCACTATCTCTTATTATTTGTTTAGGGGAGATTATGTTTACACCACAATTTTTATTAGTTTGCACCGTATTTTAATTTCACATGAGATCTTTAATCTTTGCTCATTGTATCATTTATTTTCATAATTTTTTTCTACTCATTTTTTTCAAGCTTTCATTAATTAGCATATCTCGTCTCTAATAAGAGTTTCCATCCATAAAGTCCATTACAGAGTACAAAATGATTTATTTCTTGTCATATTTAAAAATAAATAAATATAAATGTGCGACAAAGTATTTTTCCCCTTATTTCAAAACAATAAAACAACATAACTTAATAAAAATCATCTTCATTGACAAGATGTGTTAATTAATACAAGATTACAAATAGAAATTTTTAAAAAGGTTAAGAAAATAATTGTTACAATGAGCAAAAATTGAGAATCTCAAATGTAATTAAAACGTGGTGCAACAAATAAAAATTGTAGTGTTAATATTTAGGCCCTGTCAGAGAGAGCATTTTTCCCATTTTTAGAAAGGATTAATAGTATAAAAGTCCCTACGTATGGAGTTCGTTGTGCAAAACATCCATACGTTGTATTTTTTTTCTTCATTTTCACCCATATTTCAACATTTTATTGCGAAAATCATCATTTTTATCTATTTTTATCCAATTTCTTAATAAAAAGTTGTCAAATGATGAATATACCCTCCTATTTAAATTTTAAAAAGAAAAGAAAAGAAAACTAAAGAACTAATTGCAATCATACTCCCAATTTTTTTAAAAAAATACAAACGAGTCCTAAATAAATTATTAAAAATTAAAAATTCTCTTTTTCTCCTCCTTCCTCTTCACCACCACCACTATCACCACGATGTACAATAAACAATCATGTATAGTCAACAAAAAAATCGGTAGAACAATTTCTTGTAAATTTCCCTGAATCTCCTATAAACAAACCGGTAGAATAAATAAAAACTATTTTTAATTTTCACAAGGAAGACATTAATAACAATGGGGTCTATCACAGGGGTTTTTGATGATTCTGAATCTAATGGAGGGGTTGCTCTGGCTTGGGTCCTAGCAGAAAGTAGAGAATTGTGGTAGCGTAATGGTCTGTCCGTTTTGGGGGTTGATTTTGACCGTAAAATTGGATCAATTGAGTGATGAAATGGTTCAATTGATTGCACACCTAGGATCATATGACGATGTTGAACATTGGATGGAAAGACATCCTAGGACCCATGTAACATCCCAAAATTTTCTAGCAAAAATTTTAATATTTTAGAAAGTAATTAAAAATTTTGGGAACTTAATTGAATTAATAGTATAAATGTTATAGGAATTATAATTAAATTAGTACTATGGGAATTAGAAGTGCAATTTTATAAAAATGGGATAATTGCATATTTACCTAAGGATCAAAAGTGCAATTTTATAATGAAAGGAGATATTTGCATATTTACCATAAGGGTTAAAACTGCAATTTGAAAAATTGTACATTTCACCTTTATCATCCCCTATAAAGAGATGAATGTAGAAGTGGAGCACGCCTCCCTTTCATTCCTTTTCTTTAGTAAGTTTTATTTTTTCTTTCTTTATTTAAGTTATTTAATTAGTTAATTATTTTTTTAATTGTTTAGTTGATTATTTATTTATTTAGATAATTATTTAATTAATTATTAATTGATTGATTTATGAGTAGGAATTAAAATTCTTGTTTTAGGGTTCTTTAATAATTGAAGGAAGATAAAATCAGTTAAATTTAATTAATTAAATCAAGGATGGTGAATTATAATTTTTCTATTTCAAATTCTTAACTCTAAAAGTTTTAAAAATCTATAAGTTACTTCAAGAAATAATGAGTTTAGTTTACTTAGCTTGCATTATCAAAGATTGTGTGAAAGAGATTCGGAGAAAAGATGGTAAAAAGATGAAATGAAGAAAAATGGTTTGAAGAAATTAAAGAAGAAATGGGGTAGGGATAGAAAATGATTTAGTATAATAGTTGTTAACATTATCATGATATTGGTTATGGAAATTGGGTCATTGATATATGTATATATGTTGACATGGTAAATCAATTGGAAAGAAAAGATTTAGCACTTGAAGCTTAAACTTAAATTATTTTGATTTAGTCACATGCTAACATGAGAACTAAAATGTTATAATGCATAGTGTCAAGGGGTATGTTGGAAAGTTAGTAAAAAAACTATGGATTGGATAAGAAACACACTTGTGTGTTAAATGAAATGAAAAATGGATCAAACATGAAATGGAAAATATATTGTAGTTATTGGCTATTTGGCTAGTTAATTTTTGTATGTACTAATTTTATTTTAGAAATTATGGAATTTCTTTTATAACAATAATGAAAATTTCATTTATATTATTATTATTATCATTATTATTATTATTATTATTATTTATTGGTAGTAAACTAGTGTCATTATTAGTATTATTACAAGTGGTGTTTTATTAATCAAATTGTAGGTTTGGTAATTGGGAAATAATATGGTAAATTACGATTAATGTAGAGATTATTTTACTAATACAGATATTGATCAAGAAAGTCGCAAAAAATGTAAATATTGATTTTTTCAACTACAGTACAAAATACATTAATATGTGAAATTATGTGTTTGTGTGTGTTTGTTTTCTTTATGTGACAACACTTGTGCATTAAATTTATTTGGAAAACGTATGGATAATACGTTTCCAAGGTCATGCATACTTTTGTTGTCATTCTCATTTAGTTTGTGGTTGAAAATTTTAAATGTGAATCTCATTATAGATGTTATGTCCGAATAAATATACTGCTTTGAGGCTCTTGACGGTCATTAAGGATAGCCAAGGATAGGGTATTTGAAGTTCAGCACCTGTATATAGGTAGTGTCAGGAGATACCTTGGTGGCATTGGGACTATGGATAGGCACATGGAGCACTGTATACTTAGGGCAAGCCTTGATTTATATATATTATATTCTAATGTGGCATCCTGAGTCTCGTTGGGCAAGGACGGATGAATTGACATTGATTTGCGTGCAAGTGATGGCCATGTTATTTTGAGCTCACACGGTATATTATAATAAGGATTCAAGTCCAAGTATGCTTGATAGACATCATTGCATCATCATATTTACTGAACTTTATTGTTCCATTTTATATTTTGTACTGTAGATGGCTCTCCGAGAAACTAAAATCATCCGAACAACCAGGCATGCCCAGATTACTGAGAACCTAATAGCTATACATGTTACTTATACACAAACCTACTACACTCATTTTTATACAGTTGTTGATGAGGATAAGGGGATTGAAACTTTTGAAGAATATAAAGATTTTGTGATGATGTTAGTTGATATCTATAACTTGATTACATGTTGTTATGTAAATACTATGATATACGTGGAACAGACAGTAAAATGATATCATGTAAAATAGGGTAATGATATATAGTAAAAGAATGTAGTGAAAATGGAATGAGTTAGCTGACGTTGATATAACGCCACATCAGCTTGCTATAGGTTAGATCTAAGGAAAACTTTTTGAAAATTAGCATACAGTTATTTTGACTAGAAATTTTTGGATTGACATATAGCTATGCTAGTATTTTGTAAAACGAGTTCCCTTTTGGTATAATATAAATTTGGCTTTTTTATTTTACCTCTTTATATTATTACTTTAATTTTCATGATATGTTTTGATTTTACTGTGAAATGCTTATTTGAGTTAAATACAAATTATTAAATCCTAGTATGATTTAAAAACTAATAATAAAATGAAATACTATATAAACTTTTTACTGCCAACCGTAATGAATGAATACCAATGTTTTGAAAACCGGACCGGACCGGCCGGTTCAACCGGGAAAATCGGGAACCGGTCCTAAATCCGGTCCGATTTGTTTTTAAAAACTTGTAGTTCAAAACCCGTCCAGGAACCCGCCAAACCGGCCGGTTTTGGGCGAAAATCGTGACCCGGTACAGGGTTTATAAAACCCGTGAAGAACGGTGAAAACCCTTTCAAACTTTCAATTCAATTTGAAGTCTTCGTCTCTCTCCTCTTCAGGGTATCGCTTCTATCAATCAAAGGTATTTCTTCCAAATTTCTCTACCTTGTTCTTGATTCCATATTCTAAATCTTGTTCTTCCATCAATGAACTTCTAAAGCAGGTTTTTATTGCTTCTAAACAGTGTTCTTCTTGATTTTTAGTAAACGCCTTGATTTTCATTGTGTTCTTCTTCTTCTTTTTTTATTCGAAAAATAATATACAAATCATTACTCAATCTCGTGTTTCTAGCTCTTTGGGCATGCCGGCCGACTCTCACGTGACCACTCCCCCAATTGGTTCTGTGATTTAAGATCTCTCTGATGGTTTGACGGGGGAGAACACCTTTACAATTGTTGTAGGTTCTGTTTTTAATTTTTAATATTTTATAGTTCATACTTACAAAAGTTGGTAACTGTTACCCAATAATTCTGTTTTCAAAACATTGTGGTAACTGGTAACTACTGACTAACCAATAATTAGGTGAATTAAACACCTTGAAAACGTGAACCAGAATTTTCATATTTTGTAGGTAATAATAGTTTTCATATTTGATTAGGAATATGTTTTCTTATTTAATGAAGGAACTTGAGTTTTGTTCTTTTTTCCCCTGCCTTACTTGGTTTGTTGCTCTGAGAATGTTACTGGTAATTGTACTCTGTCTAACTATGGTTCTTTTAATTTCTTTTCCTTAGGATGGACGGAAATACTCAATCTTTGGAAAGACAATATATAGGTTCCACACCTAGCCGTGCAAAGACTGATCCTGCGTGGGAACACTTCTCTTCTAGTCGTGATATTGATGGTAAAGTTCGTTACACATGTCTTTATTGCAAAAATAGCTTTAAAGGTGGGGGAATTAATAGAATGAAATACCATCTTGCTGGAATTAAAGGTCAAATATCTCAATGTAAGAAAGTTCCTTTTGATGTTCGATTTAAATTTCAAGGAGTTCTTAAGGATATATCTCAAAAGAAACAAGATGCTAAAGAGGCTCATGATTGTGCTTTTGGGGATAATTATGTAGATTTAGAAATTGGAGGAGAGGAAATAGAAGAGGACATTCAAGAAACACATGTGTCTTTAGAAAAACAAAGGCAAGAAAAGGGGAAGAGGAAAGCTAGTGACAAGATTGAAACATATTTTGCTCCAAGGACTACCCCTGGATCTCAGCCTGGTATAAAAAGTGTTTTAGCTGGTAAACAAGCAATAAATAGAGCTCATATGGCTTGGGCTAGGTGGTTTTATGATGCTTGCATTCCATTTAATGCTTTGCAATCACCGTACTTTCAACTTGCTTTAGATGCTACTGCAGCAATTGGTCCAGGATTTAAAGGACCATCTTATAATGACATTCGTGTTAATTTGTTAAGAGATTGCAAGAAAGAATGTCAGTTACTTGTTGATACTTATCGAACCCAGTGGTTAAATAATAGATGCACAATTATGGCCGATGGTTGGAGTGATCAAAGGCATAGAACTTTGATTAATTTTTTAGTATATTGCTCTTCTGGAATTGTATTTGTAAAATCTTATGATGCGTCAGATGTAGTGAAAGATGCTCAAACATTGTGTAATTTGTTTTCCGAGATAGTTGAATGGGTTGGACCTCGTAATGTTGTTCATATGGTAACGGATAATGCATCTAACTATGTGGCAGCTGGGAAGTTATTGCATGACAAATATGATCACATTTTTTGGTCTCCTTGTGATGCACATTGCTTAAATCTTATTTTGAAAGATGTTAGTAGTATGCCTAATGTACATTCCCTTGCATTACATGCTTCGAAGATTACAATATTTGTGTATAATCACACAATTTTTTTGTCTTGATTGAGAAAAATACCTGAATGGAGGGAAATTGTACGTCCAGCCGTGACTCGTTTCGCTACTACTTTTATTACGTTGAAAAGTATTTATGATCACAAACAAGTACTGCAAAGTTTGGCAACAAGTAGGCATTTTACAAGTCATAGGCTTTCAAAAACCGCAAATGGGAGACTTGTATGTTCTATCATCTTGGATAACAAATTTTGGGAGGACTGCTTGATGATTGTGAAAATTGTGTCTCCTATTATAAGGTTATTGCGAATTGTAGATGCAGATGAAAAACCATCATTGGGTTATGTATATGATGGCATGCATAGGACACGAAAAGGAATAAAAAATATATTCTTGAATAAGAAACGGTTGTATAGGCCTTACACTGATATAATTAAGGAGCGATGGGATAAACATCTTCGCCTTAACATACATGCAGCAGCTTATTTTCTTAATCCTGCTTTCATTTATGAAGAAGGATTTTGTCAAAAAGTAGAAGTCATGCAAGGCCTATTCAATTTGCTTGAAATAAAAAATATTTGTAGCGATGAGGCAAAAGCAATGGGAGAGATAAGGATGTATCGAGAACGTGAAGGAAGTTTTGGAAGGCAATCTGCTTGTAATACTAGAAAATCATTACAACCTGGTGAGCATTTAAATTTAGTTATTTACTATTTATTCGTACTTATTTAGTATAGTTCTTACTTCTTAGTGCTTCAAATTAACTTTTGTAAAATATGTAGATGAATGGTGGAAATTGTGTGGATCTAGTGCTCCTACTTTGCAAAAGATAGTTGTTCGAATTCTTGGTCAAACAGCTTCTTCTTCGGGATGTGAAAGGAATTGGAGTGTATTTGAACGTATTCATACCAAAAAAAGAAATAGATTGGAACATCAAAGACTCAATGATCTTGTCTATGTTACTTATAATTTGCGATTGAAGAATAGGTATATAATCTCAAACTCTTTACTCTTTAGTCACGAGTTTATTTTAGTGTTTCATGTATTTTTTAATATGTTCCTTTATCTAACTACTTCTCATGAATAACCTGATAGACTTTATTATAAGAAGAGATCTTATGATCCAGTTGATTATGAGTGTATTGACAAGACAGACTTTTGGATAGAGGAAGAAGTACCACCTCAAGATCTTGAGTATGAAGAATTAGATAATGTTATAGATGAAGAAGATGCACTTCCAAATGTTAATGATCATGAAAGCGATGCTTATGTTCAAGGTTTGTAAGTTTAACAATCTTAACTCATTATTTTTTTATTTGATTATATTAGTCATGTATCTTTATCTAATATATTTATTCTTATGTTTGTGTTTTAGATGACAATGGAAATAATGACGAACTTCATAATCCAGAGATTGGTGATTTAGATGCATTGGATGTTATTCTTCGTTTTGGTGGTTCAAATGACCGTGGAAGTGATCAAGGATTAAAGCTTATAGATGAAAACGATGAAGAAGAAATTTAACTATTTAATCATTTATATTTAGTGGACTTTTTGAATTCAATTATTACATAGGCATTTTTTTTATTGGTGGTAGATGATGCAAAACTAGCAAGTTTGAAATTTTAACTATTCAAGTTTTCATGTTGTTGACATTATTCACCTTTTGGATTAATTATTCATTTATTTTTTAATTTTTTAAATATTTCCGGTTCGACCCCGGTTCGACCCTTTGACTCTTGACCCTTTTTAATTTCCGGCTCGATGCCCGGTCCGGTTTTCAAAACATTGATGAATACATGAATTAATAAATGCTATCATCAGAACAGTTTCATCGGAAATAGGTAATTCCAAACTTTATAAATTTACCCAAACAGTATCAACCTAGCAAGTGTGATAACAGTATTTTCTTTTTCAGTCTCAAATTAACATTCACTCTTTCCTCTACAGATTCTACAGAATTGGAATGATAATCAAAAGCTATACAATTAAGAATGAAACATCAGTAACAGAACCATAATTTATTTAATTAACTAATAGAAATAACACATATGTAAACAAAGGTAAAATCAATTAAACAAACAATATACCTTCTGAATCTGCTCAGTCATGGAAATGAAGGCGTAACTGGAAACATTTGCACTGGTTGCTGCATCTCTGAGGCTTTCTTGCTTAATTAAACTATAAACCCACAAGAAAAAACACAAAATCGCAAGGAAAATTTATGGGTTTCATTTAAAATTTGGAGAGGGAGGGGAAGGAAAACAAGAAAAGCTGTACTTTTTTTACCCGTTAATAGAAAAATGAGACATGCTACACGTGACACCCCGTGTACACGCCCCCCTCACAAGAGGTGTGCCCACGGACAATAAAATAATCGTGGGCCCCCCTCTCGTACATTTAGCATTTCTCTAGAAAAAGGGTTGGTGAGTAGTGTGTCTTTTTAAGGTTTGATTTCTCTTGCGTTAAACTGAAAGTGTACTTGAGATTTTTTTTTTTTTTCCTTTTACTAGGAAGAAATCTACCTTTTTCTGTCGGATGTTGGAGTCACGTGCTCGTGCACGGACCGATTCCATTATTCTATTTTACGCATTGTTTGGCTGGGGACCAACCCAATGAAGGAGGTAATTGTTGTTGGGATATTATATTACACCGATAATATGCATTATATCCTCAAAACGTATTTTTTACGTGGGCAAAATCGAACATAGTTTCGACTTACCAAAATGGGATTTGAGAAGATGAAATGATAATTACCGAAGCCAAATACGTGACGACAGATTTTATCCTTTCCAACTTTCAACGAAAAAAAATTCCTATAATCAAAAGAATAGATAGTTTTTTTCTAAAATCAAATTTTAAGTTCAAAGAATTCAGAAAAAAATTTGGAAATGCAAGTGATTGGATTAATCGCGGCAAGTGTTTCACACTTTCTCTTTAAGATGAATTTGCCCCACATCAATGCTAACTGTTTTCCGGCAGTCCTCTCCAAGATACAGCAACCACGTTTATTCATAGGAGCACTCCAAATGACTTAAACCAATAAACTCAAATGGAGTTTCCTCTCTACCATAACCATCACTTTAATGCAAAAAGGAATCATTTTTACAAAGTGTTTTTAAGCAAAACCAAAGTGTGAAAATAGAATGGAATGAATAATGAACAATGAACGTCCTAGCCTTTTATATAGAAGGTGAAGGGTCAAAGCCCCTATTTGTTTGTCATTTTGTTTTTCATTTTTAGAAGAAATTAGATTGTTGGTGGCCTCGTCCAGCCCTTTTTTACTGGCATCTCACATTTTCATTGAATTGCAGGCTACCAACGGTAAAAAAAACTCATTAATTGCCCCAGCAGTCACTGAATTTTACCAAAAGTTTCCACCAGGTCACTGAACTTTAAAAACTATGTGGTTAGTTATTGAACTTTCGAAACTGCAACCACATCCATCACTGAACTTTAAAAATCATCACATTCGTCACTAAACTTTGTAAAAAAGTTTACCAGATGGTCACATAATATGGACAAAATGGCAAACAAACAAGGCCATAATTTGACTATCGGATTAAATCCGAATATTTGGCTAGAATGATACAATGTTAGTTTTCAAGTTTTATATTTCACCAAAATTTAAATTTTAAAACCAAATTCCAACAATTGGCATATACAAACTGTGCTACTTGAATAAGGCCACGTAGGCCATGTTCAAGCAGAATACCCCATCGATAAATTGTATTATTGGATTGATTAGGGGTGTAAAATTGAGTCGTTTCACTTGAAAGAAGTCACTAGTCATCACCTTAATAATATGAAGCCCTTGTTTGATTTGGATGAGAATCAATTTTTTAGTTGATTTTGATAAAAATGATAAAATTTACAGTTAAAAAGTTGTTAAAGTTGCAGATCGTATGAATTGTGTGGTTGAAAATAAGTTTTAAAAAAAAAAAAAACTAATTCTATGAAACGGAGGCCAAACGAGAGCTTCGCTAGGTTAAGGCTTAATTTGTGAAGTTAGTTTTTTAGTTGATTTTTATACAGTGTGATTGTTGAAACTCATATAAGAGCAAACACCCTCTTGGAAATGATCCTTGTTGTGAATTGTACGATTTGAGGACTACTTCTAGTAAAAATTGGATACTGAAGAGGAACGTACGATTGTGGAAATTAGCTCTCAAAAGAGGGATGGAATGTAATAACACTAATTAATTCAATGATGACAACTAAATAGAGGATCGTGCTGATTGCAGAACTTTATTCAGCCCTTGTTTGATTCCATTTGAAGCAAAATAATTTTTTCCTTGTACAAACTTTCAGCAACACGTTCATATATTAAAATATTTTTTTACACAAATCCGAAAGTTTTCATTTTTTAACTACACACTCTAAAAAAAAAACACTATTCAAAACATCATTTTACATAATAATGGACATCAAATAGGAGTTTAATATTTTATAAGCCCCCACAAGCAGGTACAGTGGTAAAACAAGAGGATTCTCGGAGTATCGGAGGTTCGAATCCTACGACAGTTGGAAGGCAGATGTCCAGTTGTGGCAAAATTATGGTATGTTTTGTCGTGCATTCGGTGTTCTGTCCGCATGTCGTAAAAGAAGGTTTACAAGGAGGAGAATTGCTTCCCGATCGTCCGGTCCAAGTGTGTATAAGTTGTGACGACACCCGAATTTACCCCGAGTGATGAACCAGGGGGAAGCCGTCACTCCTCAAGACTAGTTGAGGAAGGTAGGACATCTGAGTTACCAAAAAAATAAAAAATAAAAATCTTATAACATGAGCTTACGATAGTAATCATATGTAGCATTCTCAAAATCACTCTTTTCAAGAAGATCCACTCTATCTCAAGCTTTAATAATATTCTTAAGGGTAATTAGCACATAACGTCTCCACTTTTCATTATTGTTAATGTAGAAAACGTCAATAACTTTCCATATTATTTCCATATTTCATTCCTCAAAAATGTCATTGTCACCTATTTTTTCAATTTAAATTTGTGAGATGACAAATATACTCTCTTCTTTTTAAAATTAAAAAAATATATATATAGAAAAAACGAATTGCAATTATAGTCTCAATTTTTTTTAAAAAGTACAAATGCTTCTCAAATAAATTATTAAAATGGTACTTAGTACAAAATGTCACTATCTTTCACCGTTATTGCGAAAGACATCCATACATTTCTTTCTTTTTTAGGCATTTCCACCCTTAATTACACATTTGATTGTGCAAACCATTCTTTCCATCCAATTTCTCAATAAAAAATTATCAAATAATAAATATATCCTCATATTTAAATAAAAAAAATTTATTTTTAATTTCTAATTCTTTAATAATTTATTTGGGATTCGTTTGTACTTTTTAATTTTTTTAATTTTAAAATAAATTTAATTGGGACTCATTTGCAATTTTAAAAAAAAATTTGGGAATATGATTGAATTAATTCTTTAGTTTTTTTATTTAAATATGAGGATAAATTCGCCATTTCACAACTTTTATTGAGAAATTGAATGAAAATGGATAGAAATGAAGGTTTGCGCAATCAAATGTGTAATTAATGGTGAAAATATTAAAAAAAAAAAGTATGGACGTTTTTTGCAATAATAGTGAAATATAGGAATATTATGTGCTAATTACCCTTTTAATAATTTATTTGGGATTCATTTGCACTTTTTCAAAAAAAAAAAAAAAAAATTGGAACAATTATTGCAATTGTTTTTTTTTCTTTTTCCTTTTATTTTATTTAAAAAAAATGGTATATTCGTTATTTCACAATTTTTAATTGAGAAAATAGATAAAAATGACTTTCGCGCAATAAAAAGTAGAAATAAGAGTGAAAATGCCAAAAAAAAATAAAAGGTATGAAAGTTTTTCAATAGTGAAATGTGGGGATGTTACGTGCTGGGCAAGACTTTAGTTCCTAAAATTCGAATCAAAATCAAGCCGATCCAATTCACTGAGTTGATCCAACGTAACATCGTCAAAACATTTGCAATGAACAGCGTTGTAGCCAAAAATTTCCACTTTCAGGCTAAATGGGATTCTCACTAGATGCCATCTGGGTCTCCCTGTAAAGAAAAAGTTGCTAACTTTTTTAAACCTCAATTCTTGCATATATTCATCCACCTCAAACTAATCGAGCAACTTAAAGTTTCAAAGGCTCAAATCTGGCTTCGGACATTTTGAAACGGCTATTCCCACCTCGTTCACTCCGAAGGTCATCCAATTTACTCCTTCCCTCAAGCAGGATTAGGTTGTCCTATCCCGGGATGGATCTGAACCCATTCAGGTTATGCTCCGGGCTCAAGTTCCTTGGATATTTCATGATCTTCCTCGTATTTTCTATAATTGCCGTCTCCTATTATGCTGTCGTTGTCCTTACCTGGGGTCCACACCTCCTCGACGGTGGTGCAAACTCCTTCTTGTCTTTCACAATCATTGCTGTTTTTCATCTCCTGGTAATTTCGATTTGTTCCTCTTTATGTCTACTACGTTTTTACTCTGCCTTCTTCATTTGATTCTTGAACTTCTAAGGTTATTTGTTGGTGAACCCTGTTTCATTTATATGTTAAAAAAGTGAAAGTCTTTAAAGAATGAACTGCTGAGTGTTCATTATTTATATACTGTCAATTGGAATAAAGAAGGAAGTGGTAATTAGGGGCTCAATTTGTCAGGCTGTTCTCTCTCCCCGAGTCTAGATTTTGGAATAGCTCATGAACTTATTCATGTAGATTGAGAAACGGAATGTTATCACAAAAATCTACTCCATCAGCAGAGCAAGAATTTTTTCTTAAATATTCATTTTTTTCCCATGGAATCGTATTTATACTCAGTTTGGAAGGAATTTATAAACAATTTAATTTATAAATAGATAGAAACGAGCGGTGATCAGTGGACAGTATTTGTGGGTCGATTAGAATTTGTATTTTTGCCAAAGAGACTTCCACCTGCCAAATGTTAACATTTTAAACAATACCATTTCAGAATGGATGATGTATTCTCGTTTTTTTAAAATCTTTATTTTTTCTGTTTTTTCTTCTTCACGTGAAAGTTAACACATGTTCCCACAAAATCTACTCTATCGAGAGGGAATTCTGGTTAAGGACTCCAGTGGCCTGGTGCAGTGGTGTCTGTTGAATTTGTTTGAAACTTCCACAGTGGTAGTATTTGAGGGGTAACTTTAGTCTTTATGTCACAGAGAGAGAGAGAGAGAGAGATGATTAGACAAAATAAAGGGCAGTTCTTATATTGTAGTTTGTTATCACTGAATAAGCTTTGCAACCTTTGGTTCACCCTAATGTACAAAGAGCAGGAATGGAGCCCTAGAGGTTAAATAGGGAACAAGAATAACAGTTTTTCTATTAAAAATTTGTATGGGTTTCTCCATGAATAAGTGACATGCCATATTTATCAATAAATTATGAGCTAGTTTAGTTGGATTCAATTCCAGTTTTATGTAAGGTATGTATTTTGGTGTTGTTGAACATTTGAAGTGTAAAAGTTTAGGCCTCAGTACGAACCCAGTTATGGAAGGGTCTTAACTTCTTTTAGGACTCTTTGGACAGGATTCATGATATTAGTACCCTAATAATATGATGCTCTGCTGATCTTGATAATAGGAAAACAGTCAGTTTGTTTTGTGGAAAGAATATATGTTACAAGTAAAAATGTTGTTGGAGAAGATACATAATGCTATATTCACTCTAAATTGTAACCATCTCTTCGGTCTTGGGAACATAATCATCAGGAAACTTCCTTTACGAGTGTAACTCGTAGGAGCTTAACAGTTTTTTACTTTGATAATTATTGTTTACAAGCTTCTCTAAGACTGTTGATCAACTATGCAGCTTGTATTGTTAACATGGAGTTATTTTATGGTTGTCCTTCGGGACCCTGGTGTTGTTCCTGCAAACTGGAAAATGTCATCAGAGCAAACAGTAGAAGGAAATTCGATGATATGTTATGATTCTAGAGCACTTGCTGATTCGACAACCATTCCATCCTCTTCGGATGGTACAGAAAGAAGATCAGAAATAGGCTATTGTAGTCGATGCCAAAATAGCAAACCACCACGCTGTCACCATTGCTCTGTCTGTAAGCTTTTCACCTTTATATATTCATTTATTTAGGCTTTGAAAACGCTCATGTAGTTCATTCTCCTTTCTGGTTTCTAATTATCTTCTTTATTGTTGTTTTCTTTGTTGCTCTTAATTGCTAAACACTGATATAATTGTTATTGATGTAGGACAGTCTATTTACAACTAAGACACAAGCTTATTTCTTGTTGTAATAGGATTTTATTTCTTGTTTAAATTTGGACTTCTATTCTTTTAGGTTTTTATTACTTTTTCTTTCAGGTTTTTAATTATTTATCATAAGCTATTAGGATTTGGAGATTATTTTGCCTATATAAACAAAAATTTTGTAATTTTTCCACGACCAATTCTTTACAAATTTTTGAGTTGGATCAACTTTATTCTTGTTTAAAATTTTTCTTTCGCACCAAAATTGGTATCGGAGTAAGATTTTTCCCTTGACTGATTGCCACCAATGGTGTAGTAACATGCATCCTCACGACGACGATCGGAGAATTGCAAAATTACCAACCTCGGTCTAATAATTGGAACGAAAGATGGATAAGTACGAAGATGTTGCTTTAATATTTGCAGATTTTTCTATGAATGTTGGTTGCTTCATTGAGTCCAAACAGGGAAACACGTGGCTAAAGATTTTCCTCGTCCAAGCTAGGTTAGAATCCTCACAAGTAATGTAGAGATTTTGGAGAATTTTCTTCGTGATTGATTAATATTCTCTTCTTCAACCCAACTCGAAAATGATTTTAAGTAGGGGAGATTGATGTAGAACAATTCTTTTACAAATAAGACAAAATTATTTGTAACATATCATGAGATAAAATTATTTGATAAGGGGAGATTGACAAAATTATTTGATATAACATATCATGAGATGAACTTATAAATATGTCCCTATGAAAGCAGTCAAAATCTTGGAGCATTATCAAGCTCTCTGCTGTTCCTACATCGTAAAGATGATGAGTTGATGATTATCTGCTAACACTGTAAGCGTGTCTTTTTTTCAGGCCAACGATGTGTTCTTAAGATGGATCACCACTGCATATGGGTTGTGAATTGTGTTGGGGCTTGCAACTACAAGTTCTTTCTTCTTTTTGTGGTGAGAATAGTATTATTGCCGATTTTCAATTATGTATAATCTTTGTACGTGGATATGAAACTTCTAACAAGGAAGCTTTTTAGCGATGCTTGCCTTGTCATTTCATTTGTTTCCGTCAGTTTATTCAGCAAATACATAGTATAACTAATTTATTCATTCAATTTTTTCATACAAATTTCCATTAATTTTCTGCATTAATATGAGTTCTAACAGATTCATTTCACTTCAACATAAGGAGAAAAGTAGCATTTCTATTATTGGCTCTGATCTTTAGGTTGAGAAATGTATTTAATGCTTTCAATTATATCTATTGGAGGCTCTATAAAAAGTCTAGAAAACCTTGGGAATGGTTATTTGAATCCTTTGAATTTCATTACAGTGACATCTTGCTTCATTATGTGAATTCTATATAAAGAAACACATTTCTTGGAAATTTATTAAAAGATGAAGTGTTTTGGTTCTGATTCCCACCAATATTCGTTTGCTTTTTAGAATTTACAATGTTAGATAGTCCAGATGAACCTTGCACATCTGAATTAAATTTTAATTGAAGTTTTTTTCTCTTCCAAAAATGCATTAAAGGTTGTGTACTGTTGAGCCTCAGATGGTCAAAGATAATTTTACCATTATTTACATTTATTTTAATACCTCTGAAAATTCCTTCCAAGTTTTACTCTATCTGCTTTTCCACATATATATGAGCATTTGTAAGTTATATCAAACTGAGCCATTGCCATTTCACATCATATAGACTTTGCTTTGCTTTAGTTGCATTAGTCATTATATCAATTGTTCTCTCAAGGTTGCTTTAGTAAAAACTTCACATGACCATGATAACTTCTTTCTGTTTCTTTTCTATATATATGAATTGACTATTAAAATGTTCTTTTAGCTTTATACTTTTCTGGAGACAACGATGGATACTCTTGTGCTGCTACCCAATTTCATAAATTTTTTTAAGCATGCCAGTCATCGTTTCACTTCACCTGGCCAACTTGCTGTCACTTTCCTAGCCTTTGGTAATTTCTCCTCCTTTGCATCAATGATCTTCATATCCATATGCTGTAGTTACATCCTCATCATTTTGTGTTTCTTACAGATTCTGTAACTTGATGCAGTTCTGAATTTAGCTTTTGCGCTGAGTCTTCTCTGTTTCGTAATTATGCATGCATCTCTTCTTTTGAGCAACACAACTTCAGTAGAGGTAAACCCACATTAAAATAGCATTGTTTATCTATTTGATGAATATAATTCTTAAATCTATGATGCAGCATGTAGCCCTCCAAGTTGCACTGGTGTTCTTGATGTATGGTCTTTCTGTGTCTGATATTTCAGGTTTATGAGAAAAAAAGAGCTGTTCGGTGGAAGTACGACTTAGGATGGAAAACAAACTTTGAGCAGGTAAAAAATATTGAAACTTTTTCAATGCTGATATCAAACTCAACAGAAGTGCATAGTTACTGAAAAGGTTAAATTTGAGAAATAGCAAAAAGGAAAATCTCTTTAATGGTGTCAAAAGAAATAGCTAAGAACACATTGAAGCTTTTTAATGTTATTAAGCCCTTGTTTGAGCCCCATTTTGGGGAAAAATGTATTTTTGAATAGTGATTTTTTTGGAGAATGTGTGGTTAAAAAGTAAGGAAAAGTTTTCGATGTAGGTGTAAAATTATTTTATTAAAAAATGTGTAGTTGAAAATGAATTTTGAAAAATGATTTTTTGGAAATATGGGGCTCAAACAAGAGCTAAGTTGAAAATAATGCAGAAATGGAACATATCAATAGGATTTGTATCCTGATTTCATGAATAATTCCCTTATAAAATAGATATTCAATTACTACGTGAAGATCTAACTAACTGTTATCTTGTATTTGGCCCAAACCATGGCACAGCCCGGGTAAAGTTTTGCATGGTTTATAAATGGATAAAAGTGAGCTTTAATTTCAGAAGTTGAGCCCAGTCTAAAATTATCAAACAAAGCTCTAGGGACAGTGGGTGCGTTCCAGTGATTTGAGCCGGATCCATTTTTGTTGTGCATGGACTCGATCTGATGCACTTAGGAGAAGGTTGTAGTAATAGTTTCTTTATGAGTGATTTTCTCATTGTAATAAAGGGAATTATGTCCTGTGAAAGAATTTGGACAAGACAGTATGAAAAATTGTAATCTCTTCTTAAATGATTCATTGTCTTTTGGCCATTGATGTAATGAACCACATAAATGGCAAGTTCTTGTCTTCTTTTTCTTCATATGTTTATATCTTTTCTCATTTGCATAGTTCGTTGCAAATGTGCTTCTGAGAAGTTATCTGCGTTTCAGTTCCTTTCGATCTGGATGCTTATCAGAATTTTAGTTATAGTCAGTTAGGTTATAGATTCCCTATTCTGTTGAAACCTTTCTGCACTTCTGATTTATTCTTTTTCTTTATTCAGGTTTTTGGCACTAGAAAGTTATTTTGGTTCTTCCCACTGTTTGCAAAGGAAGATTTGGAGAAAATGCCTGCACTACATGGCCTAGATTTTCCTACGCGCTCAGATATTGAAGCATGAGGAATGTTGGTCACCTTTTGGTTTCATTCTGAAGTATATCTGTTATTTCCTTTAGTGGATATGTAGCATTAATTTTCACAGTGGCTTGTTTTCTAATTCGTTTGTGTACATTTTAAAATTGATAAGATTTTTGTTCTTGGATATTTGTCCTTGTAACATGTATAGAGTTGAAGCATTTACAAGAAACACATTTATGTACAAGGATATATCTCATCGTGAACTGAGAAATGTTGGTACTGTCAGTTTGTAATTGATCCCATAAATTCTATAAATATGCCATCTTTTGATTGTTGTTGTTTATGAATATACACACGATAGAAACAATTTGCCCTTTATCTTAAAGGTAGCTTTCAAATCATTTATGGTATACATGGTGTACAGATTATCGAATCTGATGCATTCGATATTTCTTCCCCGACCTGCCTGCATCTTGTGATAGCAGCCTTGTGCCGTCTCTTTGTGTAAAATAGAAGCCCCCTGAAATAAATGATACATAGATTGAAGGCACCTGTATATGAATTATATTATAGTTCTATTTGAGTAGTTTACAGACACTAAAATACATGCTTACTGGTGAAGGTGACATTTTGGTCTTGCATATCTTCTCCTTAACATCATTGCATTCCACTTTTGATTTTGTAGATCTGCTAGTTTAATCATTTTAAATCATGCTTATGTTATTCAAGTTGACATATAATATTATCGGTATCATTTACAAGTATTTTGGTCCCACGATAAAGCAGAAAGTTAAGAGCTGATACACATGCAGTGAATGGTTGTACCGCTGCTCCTCCCCGGGAGAAGCCTACTGGAAAGAAATGCTGCCTGAATAAAGAATCGCTTGATCATCTCTCGGGATCGTGAAATGGCTTCTCCGGTGAACTATCCAGGGAGTTTGGGCAGGAGTTGCAAATATCTGATATAAAGACTGATAACCAAACTATGAGTGGTGTAACAAACAGAACGAGACCAATAGGCACCATCCACTGCTGATCATTTGTAGGATGATAATAAAACTCCCACCAAGCCAATATGAGCCCACCCACCATGCTTAATGAAAATGATCCCAAGCAGACTATCCATATCTTCACAATTCTCTGAACGCTTCTGTAACTCTCTTCTTTTGTGTCTTCATATGATGCCATCAAATGCCTAATGTCGAAATCCTTATTGGGTTTTCCTCGAGCGGCAAAGTTTTGACAGGACGAGGACGTCGACGAGAGATTGGACAAGTTAGACAACTGAAACATACTTCAGCTAAAACAGAAATGTTGAAGGCTTTTATATATAGATAGATGTACCTTGAATTAGGTAGGCTAATCCCATTGAGCCTCCATCAGACGTGCCTTTTGATTAAAGTTGTTGCCAGTAAAAAACAACATCATGTATAAAGAAAGAAATGATTGCGTCTTGGTTTTTGTATACAACTAGTGATTCATTTTGTTTAGTAAATATACCAATCAAATTTTCATTTGACAAGTAGCTTGTTTGTTACTTAAGAAGTTGGTAGGCATTATTTGGAGGAATATATCTTTCTATATATAAAAAGTGCCTATTTAACGGAATTTGTTGGTTTAACGGAAAAACTAACGGAATTTGTTGTTTTAACGGATTATGTAACGGAATTTCTTATTTTAAACAGGCAGCTGCACCTTCCTTCAGTGTTTTTATCATAACTTTGTATTCCGATATTCGATTGAGACGATTCAAAATGCGTTGGAAAGCTAACCCATCTGGCTACAACTTTGATTCAGACATCATTCTCCAATTCGATCACTTGCTATGCCAAAAATATTTCTCAATGTAACGGACTATGTAACGGAATTTTTTGTTTTAAACAGGCAGCTGCACCTTCTTTCAGTATTTTTATCATAACTTTGTATTTCGATATCCGATTGAGACGATTCAAAATGAGTTGGAAAGCTAACTCATCTGGATACAACTTTGATTCAGACATCATTCTCCAATTCGATCATTTTCTATGCCAAAAATAGGTCTCAATATAACAGACTATGTAACGAAATTTCTTGTTTTAAACAGGCAGCTGCACCTTCTTTCAGTGTTTTTATTATAACTATATATTCTGATATCCGATTGAGGCGATTCAAAATGATTTGGAAAGCTAACTCATCTTGCTACAACTTTGATTCGGACATCATTCTCCAATCCGATCACTTTCTATGCCAAATATATGTTTAAATATAACTAACTATGTAACAGAATTTCTTGTTTTAAACAGGCAGCTACACCTTCTTTCAGTGTTTTTATCATAACTTTGTATTCTGATGTCCGATTGAGGTAATTCAAAATGCGTTGGAAATCTAACTCATTTGGTTATAACTTTGATTCAGACATCATTCTCCAATTCGGCCACTTTATATGCCAAAAATAGGTTTCAATATAACGGACTATGTAACGAAATTTCTTGTTTTAAAGAGACAGCTGCACCTTCTTTCAGTGTTTTTATCATAACTTTGTATTCCGATATCCTATTGAAGCGATGCAAAATGCGTTAGAAAACTAACTCATCTGGATACAACTTTAATTCAGACATTATTATCTAATTTGATCACTTCCTATGCTAAAATAGGTCTCAATATGAGACTAAAACACCGAATTATAACTTTTCGGTTGGAAATTGATTTGTGATCATCTTTTGACTAAATTTGATCCCCTTGATATCTTCCTTTATCCAATTGACTCCGAGTATTTGCCACAACTTTTAAGTATTTACATTTTAACCCCCAAACTTTGGATCCCTTACAATTTAGCCATTTTTACAAATTTGTCTACTTTTACTTATTTTCTTCAATCTCACCAACCTACATCACAATATCAAAATCACACATCTAATTATTTATCAATTATATAAACATTACATCATTAATTATTTATAGGGTGTCTGTTTCTGTTTTCAGCAGAAATCAAGCCGTTGGCAACACAATTCATGCCGTTGGGAGCCACAATTTTGGACCAATTCTCTCACTGTAGAGCTGTAGGTTTGAAAAAAAAAACGGTAACATAATCAATTTTCCTTCCTCCTTGCAGCGCGCCCAGACAGGTCCTTAATTAACCAAAAAAAATTACATCTTTATTAATAACAAATTAATTATTAAACAAAAATATTAAATATAAACTAAGCAAACGTGCATTGCACGTTGCTTGCACCTAGTCATAAACAAAGTGTGTGTATGAGAAAATTGAAAGTTATATGTAACCAAGTAACTAGAGGAATTTACGTAGAATAAATCACTTGGCTAAGAATAAATTGAATTAAGAGGTAATATTTCACTCATGTAGTACAGAGTGCCTTACATATGTTGGTTTAAAAAATCGAGCCAAACATGTGTGGAACTTGTTCGGTTGTTGAAAAATACGAGAAAAAGACGCAAGTTGGAAAAAAAAATTGGCCATGAAATAGCAGGATAACTTTCAGTTCCATATTTAAGTCTGTTTTTAGGAAGCTAAAAGGCTAGAAAAAAGTAAGAGTTCCGTGTCATTCATTTCACACTATGTAGTTCATGCAATATCAATTTTCTATTGCAATATATTATACAACGAAAATGCATAGCAACTTTTGTAAAGTAATCTTGAAAACAATTGTTGATCAAATTCACAATCTCTTCTTAAAATAATTTCACACCTTAAATGTCGAATATCTTCGAGCAATTGCCTGATTTAGTGCAGTCATCTCAAAGGAACCAATCGTATTAATTTTCTGATTTGTAAACGGAAATAAATAAACACATAATTTTAGGAGAGAAATTTTAAGAATAAGAAGGAGGGGCTAAATCTTATCTTGCACATTTTTGACCTCGATGTCAGTGGGGTCGAGCTAAACATTTGGAGATATACAAAGCGACTACACAACAACACAAGACCAATCAAAGTAAAAAAAAAAAAGAACAAAGGTTTCATGTGCCCCGGGCACATCCAAGATGGCAAAGACAGTGCAAGGTTGGGCTTGCAACCCCAGTGTGGGGAGTTCGAATCACGGATAGAGTAGCCAGTGTTGTAATACCCAAACCATGTGGTGGAACAGCTTGGTGATGTAAATCCGGCACAGGAGGACTCCCTTGGAATCAGGAGTATAAAGTTTGCATGGACACTGGCTTAATTGGGCATAACCCGCGATTTACCTCATCCCAGAGTTGAGGCACTAGTTTTGGGTGGTCTAGGATATAGTATGGTGTAAGATGGGAAATCTGGGTATAAAAAAAACAAAGGTTTCATCGATCAGAAATTTTTCGAAGCTTAAAATTGGTTTAGTAAGGTGCATCAAAGAAAGTTAATAACTAACGAGTAACGAGTCAACGTTTATCAGATAAAATTTGAAGTCTTAATTTAATTTGGTTGATTTTTATCGTGGGAAGTTTATATATGTACAATTATGAAGTCTTCGCGGAAACTCCTTGTTAAAGCTCGTGTCATGTACTTGACCAAACACGATTTTCTAATTAGTATATGAATTCGAATAATCTTTTCACTCTAATGCATTAATACGTTTGTTATCTAGTTGATGCATAGGTAAAAAACTAAATAAATGAAAGAATGAGCACAAATTTCAAGAAAGTAATAAGAGTAGAGTTCAACAAAAAAATTCACCAACTTTAAGGTTGAATTTCATTCAAAAGTCCGTTTACACTTGGAAAACATCCCAAGCTCTTCAAAATGTAAGGTAGAATGACCTGTGGACAATTTTCGTCCAAAATTCGTTAGTTGAACAAAAGTTAAATTTTGACCAAGGAAAAAAAAGAAGAAAAGGAAAATGCTAAGCCGACATTTCTCAACTTAAATTAATTAAATAAAAAGAAACAAAAATAAGGGGAAAAAAAGAATTTCTTCATCTTCTTTACCCACTCCATCTCGTCCATCCCATCCCATCCCATCCTTCCAAACCCACACCACAAAATAATCATCTTTCCCTATCAACCTTTCCTTTTGAATTCTCGTCGGCCACTGACATCATTACCATCAATTCCAACCAAACTCGCAATCCACATATCGGCCATTTTCAAAGTCAATGAAATAGTAGCACCGCCACCACTACCACTTCCTCCTGTGCCACCACAATCTCAGTCTCTCCAATCAGCCATTCACAATTTCAATTTTTGAAAGGTTTGTAACGTATCTACTGCAGTTTATAGGTTGGGGACCACAATGCACTTTTTCAAAAAAAAAAAAAAAAATTAACCTCCGCTCCAACTCTCTTGTTTTTTGTAAAGTGTTGTTTCTTTATTTTAAGAGTATCTCCAACTGACTTTTTAAATATGAGATGCTCTCTATTTAAAGAGTCAACATTTAAAATTATATTTCAAGAGGCTTTTTAAATTAACATTTTAATTTAGAGAGTGAGTTCAAACTCATTCTCTATAATTAAATGTATTCAAAGTGTTTCAATTTTCAATATAGGAAAATAATAAAATACTATAAAGAAAAGCTAGTTAAAATAAAAGATAAACAAAAATAATAAATATTTTTTTAGAGTAGTAAAATTAAGAGTTAAATATAAAGAGCTTGTTGCAGTACTTTAAAATTTTAACTCTCTAAATTTATAGATGTCATCCAAATGATAGAATATGCTCTTTAAAAATAAAGAGTCTATTGAAAATGCTCCAAGTCTATAGTTAAACTTAATATAAAAGGGGATTTGACTCTCCAAATGTAGAAACGTAAATCAACTACATAATTTTAGCGCTTTCATTTATTATTTCACAATTTCCTATATATTTCTTTTAAAATAAAGGAAAAATGACAATGTGAACAAGAGATGAGTAAACTTAAAAGATGAGGGAAACAATAAATCATGATTATTTATCCAAAAAATTAAGAGCATGTCTAAGCTTCATTTTTTGCTCAAAATATATTTTGGAATAATATTTTGATGAAGAATATGCGGTTAAAAATAAGAATTTTTTTTTGAATATGCGTATAATATTATTTTTTTGAAAAAAATGTATTTTAAAAATAATGAGGATCAGACAAGGTTTAAAATAAAGATGAGAGATACCTACTAGTGTACTACATAAAAATTAGGGATAATTGCAATAACAGTACCAAATCTTTCATTGAGGCACCGTTTGGTAACCATTCTTTTTTTCATTCTCATTCTTCTACTAATTTTCAACCATACATTCATCAATAAAATAATATTTTCCATCACATCAATAACTTTTCCTTCATTTTCAACCACAAAAAAGGTGTGATTTGACACAAAGAATACATTTTTTTCTAGAATAATGGTTACCAAACGGTGTCTTAGTAGTAAACTTTACCTAGACTCACAATATCAAACACTTAAAAAATTAGTACATGTGGTTCAAATGGATGATTTCTGTTAGTTTGAACGTTACTTGATCAGATAATTGACCTTGACAATTTTAATCTTTATATATATATATATATATATATATATATATATATATATATATATATATATATATATATATATATTTTAAATAAAATAACTAAAATCAAATAATTAATATTAAAAACCAAAAGCCAACGTTTTCTTCTCCATCCCACGTCACACACCCAACCCCAAACCCAAAACCATCACCACCACTACCGAACGATTCCACCGCACATACCCAACGTCGGCGCCATTGCCATCTCCTCCACCTCCTCAATTTCCACCTTCATACTCATCACCTAACAAATTTTTCTTTCCCAAATCTTCCACATGTGGAGTCCCAATTGCAGGCCCTGGTCAGTCACTAAAATACAAATTTGTAAGGGGATCCTAGCAAAAGATTAGTTGTAGCAAAATAGATAAACTCAAAGAATAAGATACACAATGTAATTATTTATTGAAATTGCAGCAAAAAATTAAAAAGATAAAAAAAAAAAAAAAGAATTACCTCAGTACTCAAATGTCGCGACAGTGAGGCTGGAGCTGCAAGATTTCTAGAAAGAAACTTTAAGTCAGCACCGGCGGTCTTTGGTCCGAAATAAATCGACGATGGGTTTGGGTTTTGTCCGATCTAAATCTGCTATGGCGATTATTTTGATTTTGATTTTTCTAATTGGCAAATAAAATGCTACGCATTCAGGCTGATCCCGTGTTGTGTCTGTGGGAATTTTCTTAACATGCACAGCGGAAATTAAACAATTTTCAATTTCCAAACGAGGATCTGCAATGTGTTTAGATAGAAACTGTGATGAGAATGATACCTTTGATGAATTCCACAAACTCTTTTGCTTTTTCTTGAACCCCAATGATCACGATCTGCAATCCAAGCTGTCCAATTGTCCAGCCTCCAATGGTGATCCACACAGAGAACAAGAATGACGGCTAGGGTTTCTTTTCTTGTGCTAGCAAGAATAATGAAAATTCTCTACAGTTTTTCAAACCCTAGTAGTCTATTAATATAAGTCCAGATGGGCTCGGCCCATCTATTAAACTTAACCCGGTCCAATTAAATCTGGTCCATGAATTAATTAATCCAATTAATTAATTCGAGCATATTAATAAACAACCCAATTAATTAATTATCCAACACTTGTCAATTAATTAATTGGTAAATCTCATTCTTCTGATTCTCTTTTGTGTGTGACCCATTAGGTTCCCGATCACGATGCCGAACGACGTGAATTATTATTTTGATCTAATCAAAATCGATAAATTAAAACGCCCCTTTTAATTTATCACTAATTCATTTTCGTTGTCCCAGATTGACATCTAGCAATGTATCAGGGCAATACATGTGACGGGAAATATCACGTAGCATGACAAAACCAAACTTGTTCGTTTACCGTGAAACTATAATCCTTTCGTCAATGTGATCCGATCAATTATGAGATATGGATATGTGTCAATCTCAATTATCGATCATATCTTTTATCCCACTGTTAAGTCAATGTACGTCGAAAACTCTTTTCCAACTTATGAGTTCACCTTGGCCAAGGATTTCATTATTAACTTAACTGGATAAAATGTAGATCATAATCTCTTACTATCTAAGAGTGACGAATCCTCTATTGATCATTCACAACCTTCATATGATTCTTGACATACCCGAACGATGCTGTATTAGCGACCCTTGACAGAGCAACATCCAACACCACCAAAGTATGACTGCCCTCATATAAGGTACTATGATGACCTCAAGTCAAAGGACCAATTCCACTACCGAACGTTAGAGATTAACCACTAACACTTAGATAGTTATCCATGTGGAATCTCTCAGCGGGTCTCCAAAGTTTTGTTCTATAACAAAACATTCACGTGTTCATTCAAGTGTCACCACACTTTAGCTTGTGAGATCAGCTACTTACTTCACAAGTAAAAATGCCACACGCGATAGTCTATCCGTAATAACGATATCCGTATCTCGTTATTATCTCGACCACGGACGATTTAAGATTCAGTCATATGTAATTTGTATCTCACAATCACAACTCCTTGTGATTAACAAATCACCAAGACTTGAATCTACGGATTCTATTATTTAATTTATTAGAATATTAATTCAATTAAATAATAGATATTGCCATATATATACATTGATTATATATATTCAAAGTGTTTATGTCCAAAGTTGATTGGACCTAGGGCATAACACTTACAAACTCCCACTTGCACTAGATCTAATCACTTATGTATCTTATATCATAAGAGTCTACATGACGATCATGTTTATGCTGCGACAACTCTTTGTCAGTGGATCTGCAATTTAATAACTTGTGGGAATTCGTTCTTTATTTACGTCATTTCTTTGTATTATCTTTTCAATGAGATAACACTGCCTTAACATATGTTTAGATCATTGATGAGACCTTAGTTCATTCGCTTGCACGATGGCTCCATTATATCACAATGCATAAGCGTGTGATCAACAATGTTAGGAACTACTCTAAGTTCAGTAATGAACTCCCTGATCTAGACCACAACTTTTGTTGCTTTGTAAAGCAATGATGTATAAGGCTTCCATTATTGAATCAACGGTTATTTGGAACATTTCCAACACACCGCTTAAGAGTAAACCAATATCCTATTTGAGATGTGCTATTATTCGATCGACTAGAAGTTAGCATCATTCTATCCATGAACTCTCAGTTCATTTTCTCCATATAAAATCTTCTCGAAATTTTATCTGTATAGATTGGGATGAGTTAAGCAATCTTCTAGATCTATCTCTATAGATCAACTTGCTTCTCCCACATCCATCACGGAGAAATTATTTGACAACCATAATTTCAACAATTGAAATATAGAGACGTCGTTTCCTATAATATGTCTCATACATATAATATCAGGAATGCGACAATACTCCCACTATCTTCTTGTAAACACACATTTCGTCTTCAATTTTTGATAAAATCAAACATTTTGACTTTTTGCATCAAATCGAAGATTCCAGCTCCAAGAGACTTGTTTCAATCCATATTGACATTTTCTTGTAAACTCATTTACAACCTATGGGTTCTAATCCTTTAGGCAAGTCGACCAAGGTCAAACCTCGGTTACATACAACAAGTCCATCTCTTTAAGTCAACACTTGACTTTATTTCTATGTAATTAGTAGGTTCATTATCCTTGATTAGTAATCATGGATTCGTACCTTCTAGGAGGTCAAATGATCCTACAAGATTTACACTGAGCTAACGTGTTCTCAGAAGTCTCCACTTCTTGATCAAGAGTATGTCCCTCAGCTGGTGTGGGATAAGACTCAGGTTCATCTATTCGGTCAATTATATCCGTGGACTCTTGAACTCTTTCAAGATTTATTCTACTCCCACTGTCTCTCTTAGAGTAAACACTTTCTCTAAGAGTACGACATGTATTGAGATGAACATCTTCTTCTCAACGGGATTATAGAATTGATATCCAATTGTCTATTGGATATCCACAAATATGTATTTAACGGATCTAGTTTCAAACTTATCTGATTCAATATGCTTCACATAAGCATCACAGCCCAAACTTTCATATGAGATAAGTTGGGCATTTTCATAACTCGTATGAAGTTTTGTCAACCGATTTAGATGAGATACGATTTAGTACGCAGCACGTATCAATCAGTGCATGACTTCAAAATGACTTTTGAATGTTTGCATGGCTGGTTCTCTATTGCACTATGTCTAATAGTGCACGATTCCTCATTTCAGATGCACCATTATGTTGCAATGTATGTGGAGGAATCCACTGCGTGAGAATTTAATTCTCTTTTAGATAATCTAAACTTCTCCATTTTAGATATTCTTTACCTCGAACAAGTCTTAGTGTAAGAATATATTTACCTATTTGTTTATCAACTTTTAGTTTGAATCCCTTGAACATTTCAAGAGATTCATGCTTGAATTTCATCAAATATACATGATCATTTCTGAAATGGTCATTAGTAAATGTGATGAAATAAGATAAACTTCACCTGACATTAACTGATATAGGTCTACATACATCACTATGTATTAGACTTAATAATTGTGCAGATCATTTTCCTTTTCAAGTAAAAGGAGATTTGGTCACAGTGTCTTACAGACATGATTCGCATTTGTCAAATGATTCAAAATTATTTGACCCAAATATACATCTCCATGTAAGTTTGGAATTGCATTCTCATTTATGTGACCAAATCTGCAATGCCAGATATAGGTGTTATTCAGATTATCATTTTTTATGCCTTTCAATTTCTATACTCATTATAGAACACTCAACATTTAGAATATAAATGTCATTTTGTAATTTACCATAACCATTAAAATCTTATCAAGATGAGAGAGAACAACAATTGTCCTTAACATTAAAATAATTCATGTCAAAACATGAAATTTATTTAATGCCCTTGGTAATGGTAAGAACAAAATTAACATTTCTCTAATTCTAATATCGAGCCTAAAGGCAATGGCAGGAAATATGCTTCTACAGGCAATGCAACAACTTTTGCTCATTTTCAACGTGTAGGTCAACTTCTCTCTTATGCAGCGATCTACTTTTATTTAGTTTCTGCATATTTATACAAATATTAGATCTATATCTAGTATCTAATACCCATGAAACTAATGAAGTAGATTTAAGCCTTGCAATTTCATTTCTAATGACCCATCATTCCAAAATGATAATAAGGATCATCAGATTTGGTATTGTCCTTATTCGCTTTAACTGTCTTAGTCATTTTGGTTGCTTTCCTAAAACATCCTTTAGACTTCCTTAGAGGAATCTATGACTAAGATTTGTCCACTACAAACACAGATGTTGGACTTAACAGTTTTAAGCATGTTCAGCAACTCAATGAGTGTGTTTCGAGTTTATTCATGTTAAATTCATAATTAGTTATGAATAACTATCTGACAGAGATTGCAGAACCAAGTCTATACTTAGTTCATTGTTCATGACTGAACGCAATTAAGACAACTTCTCAAAGTAGTCTGCATCTTCAGCACACGAGTACCGACTGAAGATTCTTCTGCCATTATGCACCGGTATAGTTGCTGGGAAATATCATATATTTCCTCGTATGATTGTTCATCATTCAACACATTGAGATGAAAAATCATATGTTAGCATCTATACTCTTATGTTGCTTTGTAACTCAGGTGACATAGATACAAACATCACATATGTTGTAGTACTATCGTCATCACTGTGTTTATTACAGCAGCCACCTCTTCTTTTATCGAGTCATCAACAGATGTCTCTAGAAAGGACTATTCAAGGACACAACCAATTTTTCATGCCTGAGAACAATTCTCAGATTGCGGCGTCAATCAAGAAAATTTGCTTTGGTTGTTGGCATACAATATGCCTCTTAAATACATATGGTTACTCATGATTCAATAAATGTAAACGACAAAAAGTAAAGAAATAATATATATAATGCATGAATTAATTTAACATGGCCTTTTATTAAATTAATTTCACTCCCACTGTTTAACTCAAATTTATGACCCTCTCACACAAATTTATGGAATCCGTACTTGATTCCCAGTGGGCTGAGATCCCATTTGTTATATTAAAACCTTGAGTGTACTCAACAAGCCCTAATAAAACATTTGGGTAGATACTATTATCAATTGTATCTCCATACAACTCCCAGATCATTAAGCCGACAACTCTTTGTCTTCACACATCTTATGTGTTAACTTAACATGCCTCTAAGATTTATCTCCTTGAGTGTACTCAACAAGAGATAAATATTAGTTAAGTCAAACCCATCATTCAGAAATATCTAATATTTCATAGTGTCAAACATATCCCTAATAGACCAAATTTCGAGTGTACTCAACAAGCTAAGATCGATTTAGGACTCTCGTTTTTCACTATAATGGTGGAAGGCGAATATAAATATGACTTAATATTTTAACATGCCTCTAAAATTTATCTTCTTGAGTGTACTCAACAAAAGATAAATATTAGTTAAGTCAAACCCATCATTCAGAAATATCTAATATTTCACAGTGTCAAACATATCCCTAATGGACCAGCCTTGAGTGTACTCAACAAGCTAAGATCGATTTAGGACTCTCGTTTTTCACTATAATGATGGAAGGCAAATAACAAATTGACTTAATATTTTTAACGAGGGGTTTTGCATGCAAAAGGTCTCATCGTAATAATTATATATATTTTATTATACATGTAACATGCAAATAAACATACATATAATAGTGTGGACGATTATGGACTTATACTATCTAGTCTTCCCGAGCCATAAGGAAGACTAGTCGGTCAGTTCCTAGGGGGTATAGCATTAATTCATACAATGCTCCATCTCTATGGTCTTCTCCTCTTCTTGTATCTCCAATTAGTCCAGCTGCAACTTGTATCATATACTAGTTGGCACGCAGGCCTAAATAATATTGGACACGCAGGCCCATAATAACAACGGACTCGCAGGTCCAAAATAAATAAGAGCTCGCAGGCCCATAAAACAACAAGAATAAAACTAACCATTCAACACATCCACATGGTCGAGTCCATAATCATCCACTAATTAAACATTCATCAAATAAATGCTTTCCTATATAATATCTAATATTATATGCAAACATGTTTCAAGTTTCTAACAATTAAAGTCGTCTAAACTAATTTAGACAAATGGATCGGAACAATTAAATAATTAATTAATCTAATTAATTAATTAATTTAATTAGCGGACTTATTTAATTAAAATCAAATTTCAATTCGATATCAAATTAGAGTCCAACTCTAATTCTACAAATATAAGGCGGGACTATTTAATTAAAATCAAATTTTAATTAAATACCAAATTAGAGTCCAACTCTAATTCCAATAAAATTTTAGGACAAAACAATTTAATTAAAATCAAATTTTAATTAAACGTTAAATTAAAGTTCAACTCTAATTATAATCAAATTAATACGATTGAATTTAATTAAAATCAAATTTTAATTAAATACAAAATAAGAGTCAAACTCTAATTCCAAAATATTAGGGCGAACATATTTAATTAAAATCAAATCTTAATTAAATACTAAATTAGAGTCTAACTCTAATTTTAAGAAACATTTAGGGCGAGACAATTTAATTAAAATCAAATTTCAATTAAATGTCAAATTAGAGTCCAACTCTAATTTCAACAATATACTAGGGTGGATAACTTAATTAAAATCAAATTTTAATTAAATATTAAATTAAAGTCCAACTTTAATTTAATATGAATTAACATTTTAATTTAGGATAAAACTCCTAAATAAAATAAAATTCAATTTAGGGTCAAAGTTTAATATTTAAGTTAAAATCAAATTTTAACGAAAATATAAAAGATCGTTAATTTTTAAATAAAATTTTAAACGGGTCAATTTTGAAATTTTAGATCAAACCCATTTCAAATAAAAGTTTAAAACCATTTTAATATTTAAATTCAAAATCCTTTTGAAAATTGCAAATTGACCCCTTTCTATAATAGCAGACGGGGGCCTGCAATTTCGGAAATTGCATTGGAGGCCCCCGCCTCCATTCACCCCAAAACCGGCAAACCCTAGCTGAAAATCGCCCTTTCCTTTTCTTTTAATAACTAGCGGCGCCGGCAACGGCGCCGCATAATTGGACCGCGACGGGTCGTCGCGTTCGCACTGCTGCTGCAGCGCGAACGCTGCCTCTGAAATTGTCGCCGCTGCAAAACGCAGCGGCGTTGCCGCCGCTGCTTTCGCCATCAGCAGCGCGCGACAGTCGCGCGCTGCTGCTGGGTCCCACAGTGGCGCCGTCGCCCTCCATGCCTGCGGCGAGCAGCGCCGCAGCTGCTTCGCCTGCCGCTCGCCGGCGGCGTTGGTTGCTGCCGGCGAGTTTCAGATCCGATTTTTCGATTTTTTTTTTTTTGAACAGATTCTAAAATGTAAAAATCAAATTTTCTCAATTGCTAGAAACAAAAAAAACAATAACAATCAACTTTTGATTGTTACAATATGCAAAACAATTTCTAACAAACACAAAGTAGGCTCTGATACCACTGTGGGAATTTACTTAACATGCACAGCGGAAATTAAACAATTTTCAATTCCCAAACGAGGATCTGCAATGTGTTTAGATAGAAACTGTGATGAGAATGATACCTTTGATGAATTCCACAAACTCTTTTGCTTTTTCTTGAACCCCAATGATCACGATCTGCAATCCAAGCTATCCAATTATCCAGCCTCCAATGGTGATCCACACAGAGAACAAGAATGACGGCTAGGGTTTCTTTTCTTGTGCTAGCAAGAATAATGAAAATTCTCTACAATTTTTCAAACCCTAGTAGTCTATTAATATAAGTCCAGATGGGCTCGGCCCATCTATTAAACTTAACCCGGTCCAAGATTTAATTAATCAAATTAATTAAATCTGGTCCATGAATTAATTAATCCAATTAATTAATTCGAGCATATTAATAAACAACCCAATTAATTAATTATCCAACACTTGTCAATTAATTAATTGATAAATCTCATTCTTCTGATTCTCTTTTGTGTGTGACCCATTAGGTTCCCGATCACGATGCCGAACGACGTGAATTATTATTTTGATCTAATCAAAATCGATAAATTAAAACGCCCCTTTTAATTTATCACTAATTCATTTTCGTTGTCCCAGATTGACATCTAGCAATGTATTAGGGCAATACATGTGACGGGAAATATCACGTAGCATGACAAAACCAAACTTGTTCGTTTACCGTGAAACTATAATCCTTTTGTCAATGTGATCCGATCAATTATGAGATATGGATATGTGTCAATCTCAATTATCGATCATATCTTTTATCCCACTGTTAAGTCAATGTACGTCGAAAACTCTTTTCCGACTTATGAGTTCACCTTGGCCAAGGATTTCATTATTAACTTAACTGGATAAAATGTAGATCATAATCTCTTACTATCTAAGAGTGACGAATCATCTATTGATCATTCACAACCTTCATATGATTCTTGACATACCCGAACGATGCTGTATTAGCGACCCTTGATAGAGCAACATCCAACACCACCAAAGTATGACTGCCCTCATATAAGGTACTATGATGACCTCAAGTCAAATGACCAATTCCACTACCGAACGTTAGAGATTAACCACTAACACTTAGATAGTTATCCATGTGGAATCTCTCAGCGGGTCTCCAAAGTTTTGTTCTATAACAAAACATTCACGTGTTCATTCAAGTGTCACCACACTTTAGCTTGTGAGATCAGCTACTTACTTCACAAGTAAGAATGCCACACGCGATAGTCTATCCGTAATAATGATATCCGTATCTCGTTATTATCTCGACCACGGACGATTTAAGATTCAGTCATATGTAATTTGTATCTCACAATCACAACTCCTTGTGATTAACAAATCACCAAAACTTGAATCTACGGATTCTATTATTTAATTTATTAGAATATTAATTCAATTAAATAATAGATATTGCCATATATATACATTGATTATATATATTCAAAGTGTTTATGTCCAAAGTTGATTGGACCTAGGGCATAACACTTACAGTGTCTGTAGAAAGAAACTTGGCGAACAATATTACCCGAGAAAGGATTGTCGGCTCCACTTCCATCTCCCCCACCGCCACCTTCGTCCGATAGTGGTGGTGATGGCTTTAGGGTGGGAGTGCATGCAGAAGAGGAAATTGATTTTTGATTTCTAGTTTAATTATTTAATGTTAGTTATTTTATTACAAAAAATGAAAAGTTACTATTTTAACCTTTTAAAATTAGTCAAAATTATTGTCAATGTCAATTATCTGGTCAACTAACAGTTAAACTAACATAAATCATCTATTTGGACCATAAGTGCTAATTTTTGAAAGGTTTGGTAACGTGAGTGACGCAAATGAAAGATTTGAATAAAATATACTACTAAATGAAAGGTTTGGTACCGTTACTACAATTTTCCCTAAAAATTATATGAAGATGAGCCATTATCTTACACAATTGATTAAAACTTAGTCAAAGTCAAATCTTTAGCCTGCTGAAGTCATTCTTGGACCTTGCGATATCGTTGAAAAATGGGTTTTGAGAAGTTGCAAACTTGGCCAATTTGATCAAAATGGAGAACTTGTCAACATCAAACTCAAAGGCCCAGAACCAGGAACTCAAATATGTCCTCTGCAAGAACATATTTATATTATATTTAATTGTTTAAAATCATTTTTGATGAATGTCAAATTAGAGTTGCAAGTTACTCAATTGAATCTTGTAAAGTGTTGAAATTTCAAATCCGACACTTGGGAGGCCCAGGAACATCTCGTCACTGAGCCCTGTTTGTCAATTATTCTTACAAAACTCTTTTTTTTTTTTTTTTTCAAACTCATTTCCAACCACACATTCTTGAAATAAAATATTTTACACGTAAACACAATTTTTTTTTCTATTTTTAATCATACATTTCTTTTTTTAAAAATTGTTATTTTAAAATGCATTTTCTTTAAAAACTCTTTTTAATGATTGTCGAACAGGATCTTCACCCAGATTTAAGTTTGGATCCTAATTTGGTCTAAAGCACAAGCATATACGGTGACTCGGTTTAAGTTGTCATCTGTGGCTTGGGCTAAAATTAAAAAGTTCACAGACTACTAACTACTTTAAACAATTTTAAGTGAAAATTACGTTTACCCAGAATCTTAAGATGTACAAATCAAAAATCAGATTTAAAGAGTTTTTTTATTTCAAAAATCGGATACTTATTCATCTTTTAATATTAATAGTAATATTATAAAATTAAATTAATTAAAATACTCTCATCCACTCCACCTCACTCCCAAACCCTAAATTTCTCTCCATAGTTTCTACTCTCTCTCTAACAATTTCAAATCTAAAATTTTCATCCCTCTTCTCCATCTGTCTCCCATCTTCCTCATCCCTTTCTCCATCCTCTCTATCAACGGCATAGCCGCGTACCACCGTCACAAAACAGCCAATCCATACAATCGCTATCGTGTGCCACTACTTCCTATGAGCGCGCTCTCTCTCTCTCTCTCTCTCTCTCTCTCTCTCTCTCTCTCTCTCTCTCTCTCTCCCTCCCTCCCTCCTCCATTTGTGATGACAGCGCACCGTGCCATCGTCAAGCGAAGCAGCCTTTGACAATTGTTGTGCATGGCTCGAAGTGGCACCACACTGCTACGGCACTATGCCCTGCGTGCGGCACTCACAAGTTGCGTCGTTGCGCACAGTTGGGACACTATGTCGTAGCTATTGCAATATTTTGTGGTGGTTTCTCCGATTTGTTGCTTTACCAAAGTTTTGGTGTGTTTTTTGTTGGTGATTGTTGTAGGTTTGGAGGTTTTGTTGGTGGGGGTGGTGGATGTGGTGTGGTAGTGTTGTATGAGATGGTGGATTCTAGCAGGAGGTGGTAGTGGTAGTGTGGTGGTTGATTGGAGTTGAAAATGAAAGTGGAGGTGGTCGGTGGTTGTTGAAGTAGTCGATTGTGGGTGTGGGATGCGGCAGAAATGTATTTGGTGGTGGTGGTGCGACAGTGGCGGTGCAGCGACGACAGTGGTGGTTAGTGGTTGTGGGTGACGTGGTGTAGGGGTGTTAGTGATTAATTAATTGAGATTGTGATCAATAAATTGTATATTTTATGAGCAATAAATAATATGTGACATACAAATTTGAGTTGTAACTTATAAAATTTGTGATTTGTGATAGATAAATAAATTGTCGCCTATTATTTTTTTTATTTGTGATCGATGAATAAATTGTGACCTATAAAATTTTTAATTCGTGATCGATAAATAATTTGTAACCAATTAATCCGATAATTTGTAACCACATAGTATAGAATTGTGACTTTAGTATATTTAATTAATAATTTCATAAATGAAATTTAATTAATATCTAGTTTTTTAAGTTTTAATTCTTGTTTCTTAATTTTGAAATTGACAATATTTAATCTCTTAGATATGAAATTTCCCTCAACTCTATATCAAGGGGCCCAATAGCCCATCAATCAAATCGGTTTATCGCTTTCATAACCAATTTAACCCCTAACGACCGACCCATAAGGCTACCTTGGACCTACCCAGCTCGTGGCTCTAAATGAGAATACAAGACAAAAATGAAAGATAACAAAAAGAGTGATTAACCATGTTAAATCACAGTTAACTAGTAGATTATTTTAAGCATGTACAATTAGTGGGACCAAACTTAAGTGATAGACTTGATGAAAGGTAGAATTAATTGATTTATTTAAGAGTAATGATATATATTAAACATCAGTCTAGATTAGGCCTGTGTGCGGTTTGATTTAGATCAATTTCGACTTCAACCCGAAATCAAAACCAAATTAGTTGGTTTGGTGAATTTCAATGCAAACCAATCCACTCTAACTCTTAAACAGAACCGACCCAAACTAAATCGGTTACGTTTGGTTCGGTTTAGTTTGATTAGTCAGTTTGAACTTTTAGACCAAATTAGTTTTTTTTAAAAAAAATTGTCTGGCTTTTCGGCCCACTTAAATTACAAGAACTAAAATAACTAAATAACTTTATATTACAAGAACTATTTACTAAGGGATAAAATCAGGTTAATAGAGACATATTAACAAAAAACTTTTTTTTTTTTTTTTGCCTTTTTATGCATTATGTAGCCTAATTGCTTGAGTAGGAAAAATGCTAAATATAACATAATGAACTCGTGAAAGGAAATTTCAAATGCTATTACTTACTGAAAACATCATAGATTCGAAGGAATCGAGATATAATTATGAGATTAGAGCTTATCGTTTGATTAATATTTTTTTTTTAAAAAAATGGTAAACATGTAAATGGGTTGGATCGATTTTGTTAACTAAAGGTTTGAGACTTCAAACAATGGTTGAACCGACCTACGATTTTGTTTTAAACAAAACCAAATCAAACCAATTACATTTGTCAAACCGACCTAAACCAACCCGAGTCGGTTCAGTTTGATTGGTTTGATCTGTTTTTCGATTTTTTTTTTTGTCCAATGTGACACTAAATGAGTTACTTAATTTCATTTTTTTATTGAGCCTAACACATGATACCAGTGGTACTAGATATCATTATTCTTCATTTAATGATATATCTTATTTAATGTTACATTAATACAACGTTTTAACACAGCGATACTAAATAATATTACTCATATTGAAAATTCAAAAGAGGCTTAAATAAATAAATGAAACAACATGTACATGAAATGAAGAAGATAAAAATCAAATTAAACAACAAAGGATAGAATAATTTCGGAATTAGAGGCTCAAACATGTACTATTTTAATTTGTTCAAATTATAATAACAAAAACAATGATGTTTTGGATTTTTTTCTAAACTGATGAAGTCATGTCAGAATAGATATTTCTTGGGGGCATCAGACGCTAAGCCGAAAGCAAATTTCGTTTCTACTTGACATTAGGGCCCTCACAGGCCCAGCATTTTTGGAGGCCTTGGAAACTAGCCTTTTCGGCTTATTTCTTGAAAAGTGGTGTCTTTTTATTAACCGTTTGTATTTCTCGAAAGTAATTAAAATATGTGAATGATTGATTCTCATTATTGTAGAATGAAAATAAAAAATATAGTCGTTATTGAGTCTCACACAAGAGACAGAAATTCAAAATCGATGGCTTGATGTGATGGATAACGGTTATATTTTTTTATTTTTATGGATAAAAAATGATAAACAAACGGGGGCTAAGACAATACTATGTGAACAATTCAAGGAAGGAAAGCTTGTCACGATGCATATATATCCCCATTTGCACTTCGATTTGAAAAGACTAATTCACTAGTTAATCTCACTATCGGATTGAATGGAATTGTGGTATTAATTTCGTGTGGAATGAAATCAGATTCTCTCATTGAATATGTAAGGCGTTAAAGAGTTTTCTTTAGTTGAGGATTTTATTGACTTTTCACGTCGTACGTCCTCCATCTCGAAGGGCTTTTCTTGTGTTTCTCTTCTACATCCTTCTCGAAAGGTGTTTTTTTCCTTCTAAAGTCTCGTACTTTAGTGTTTTGAACAATATTCTTCGATTGCTCGAAACTCGAAAAACAGCCATCTAAAATAAACCTCTGATAAAAACGCGCTAATGGAGCCAAGGTAATGAATGGCCCCATTTGTTGCTGGATTTTAATTTTAAGAAGGAAAAAAAAGGGAAAATTATAACCACACAGTCTTCAAGTGGAAGAAAAAGATATATCAATAATTGACTCATTTGTGGATGAAAATCGCCCATACATCACCGTTGCTTGCCTAACTCAATTCTGTTAACGGCTACGTACAATCTTTCATTCATATATAATGAACTGTCTCAATTTATTAAAAGACAAAAAAATAAATAAAAAATTGCGTGCAGATTAATTAAAGTTATAAAAGTCTTAAAAATAAAATTATGTATTTTAGAAGATATTACCATAACCCCTTGTTTTAGTATTTTTCATTTTCAAGATGATGCGGAACGATTAGAAAAGAAAGTCATAATTCGATTGAAAAAGAGAAAAAGTAAGAATGATCTACTAAAACAAACATAACTTTTAGTTCAGATGTCAGATTTACGTGAGCGAGTACAATTCGAAAATGTTTTATGATTCTTCACTTTTTTTAAGGTTTTGTTGTCAAACTTTCGGTGCCAAATTTCATTGTTTAGAGGTCAGTTTTAGCGTTTTTCTATTTTGAGATAGTTTATGGGCATTTTTATCATTTTTACAGTTTTTTTTAGTCTTATTTGAATTTATCTACAGAATTAGAATTTCATTTTGATTATGATTTATTTGTTTGAAGTATATAAATGTTGTGAAAACATTACATTCATTTTTATAATATTTTACTTTTTCCGTTATTTGGTAAATTATAATAATTCTCACGTTTGTTAGAGCAAAGTTCGAACAAATACTCATTAGTGTGTTACATACAAGAATCAGTTATTATTATTCACGTTTTCATTCTGTATCTAGAATATTAGTTACAGTATGATTTATGATGGCAAACTAAGTGGTTTTTACTAAATTTGAAGGATAATAAGTGATGAAATTTGTCAATAGTTAAATTTAATATATATCCGAATTCTATAACCAAATGTAGACAATTTAAGCAATAATTCAACTGAAAAATCGTTGAATTTCGTATTTAAGGTCGAGAGAAAAAACCCAAAAAGATAAAAAGATTGATGTTTGATTTTTCTTAAAAGAAAATTTTGGAGATAATAGCTATAAGAATAAAGTTATCATGATGTGACGTTTATGTGGAATAATGAGATTCAACGGTTAAATTTATACAAAATAAAGAAAATGTGAGGGATAATGAAGGGAGTATGAATATTAATAAATTGATGAGAATAATATCAATAAAGAAGCCGCGTCATTATGGGACCCCAGACCGCAGTCATCTTCATCTTCATCCTTTTGTCGTTAAGATTGAATGCAGGTTTTTCATTCGTCTCAATCTTCTTCCGTCAAGTTTTTTATTGTTTCTATCGCATTTAGATTTTGAAATTTTTTCAGTAGGAGAGAATGAGCAAATCACTGCCTGGTACTCGGACCCGGGTCGGGAAATACGAGCTGGGTCGGACTCTTGGCGAAGGCAGCTTCGCCAAGGTCAAGTTCGCCAGGAACATGGAGACCGGTGATTCTGTCGCCATAAAAATCATCGACCGGGACCGTGTGCTCCATCACAAGATGATCGAACAGGTATGCTTACATGCACGCATGTTCTCATAAATGTATGTATTTGTTTAATCAAAATAGTAATTCTTTACTGATTAAAGAACGGATTTAAAATTACTACTTTCATGTTAACTATGATAAATTAATAATTTGTTCGGTGGGTCCTATGAATTAAGAATTGATTCTAGAAAAGAAAGGATTAAGATTAAGTAATCAATTTTGTTTTCTTTTTCATTTTTTTTGGTTGGTTGGTTGCAGATAAAAAGGGAAATATCCACGATGAAGATGATCAAACATCCGAATGTTCTCAATCTATTTGAGGTAATGTGCAATCCCTTTTTTCTTCACTTGAGTTTTATTTGAACTAATCTTAGCTTGTTACTTAGTGAAACTTGGAAGTAAATTATGTGTGCACGTATTTTTGAGGTTTAGAATTGTGAAACTTTATTCTTTTTAGAGTATGCACTGAATGTCAAAATGGTAAAATTAGCTCCAAATCAATTTTTGTCGACCTTGCTTTATGCCTTGAACCATAGTGGTTGTGCATACTAAAAGGAATGTCACCAATTTTTACTTCAGAAAAAATAGTTAACTTTCAAACGTGTCCTTAAGTTCTTCGGTTTCATTCTCATCCCATTCTTTGTTTGAAGTCTAAGTTTTAGACTTCAATATCAGCTCGTCCTTGTGTAATTTCTTAATGGACATAAAATTGTGAAAATTTTGCATGCTAACTCTTCTTAGATGTGTCTCACATGGTAAAAAATTTCTCATTATTTGCTTGCAATTATAATAGGTTATGACAAGCAAAATAAGTATGTCATCAAATATTTGCATACGAGTAGTTCACTTCTCATGCCTCAGATGGTACAGGTTTATGTTTTCTTTGATTGATCTTATAATAGGTTATGGCAAGCAAAACAAAGATCTACATTGTTCTTGAATACGTTGATGGAGGCGAACTCTTTGACAAGATAGTAAGTTTCTGTCAATTGAATTTTCTATATTGACTTCTGCTTTATGTGCTACTTGAAGTATATTAATTTCCATCCCTTTATTGTTCACGACAATGTATGCTTTTTTTGTATATTGATATGTGGTCCCACATAACTTTGCGATTTACGAAGAAATTTGTCTCACTTGCTCTTCCGTTTCTAGGCTAAATATGGGAAACTTAAAGAAGATGCAGCAAGGAGATATTTTCAACAGCTCATCAATGCTGTGGATTACTGCCACAGTAGAGGTGTATACCACAGGGATTTGAAGGTCCAACGAACCCTGTGCTTTATCTATTAATTGATTCATTTTTCTCAAAAGCTAAAGTTTTATTCTTGCATGATAATTGCACATTCTTGAAACTGTGACCAACACTGGAACTTATCCAAAATTAATCCTTCACAACCTTTTGATATATCTCATTCTAAAATTCCCAATTTATCAAAAATCCAACCATACCCATTAGCAATGTACATCTTGGATGGCACCCTAGGTATCTTCTTGCCTTTCAGTACCTTAAAACCATCATAGCTAGTCAACAGTATAATTATCATCATAATCACATAATTCTATGTTTAGCATTATAGTTATCGATAATGTACGTACCCAAGTTATCACTTCATTGCCTTATATCCCATTTCTATCAGTAAATGCAACTTCATTGCTGTCGTGGCCTGTATCGTAACACCATCATTCTCAGTATTATCATGTCATGTCATGTCGTATCATATCATATCTTAGCCATAATGAGTACCAATTTATTTAATCCTCGTTATACTATCATGCCAACATGATCATAAAGTCATGCCATTATCAATAGAGTTATCGCATGATCACGTCAAGGAAGTCCATGTTCACAAAATCATATGAATATATTATCATCATACATTATCATCTACAAGTTATGGAAATATAATTCTTAAAATTTCAAAATGCATGAATATTAGTGCCCACTATAGCGTGTGGAACACCAGGGTATTACATTTATTTATGGTTATCTTGCGTGTCTACCTCTTCTATCTGTCTCAAACTCTAAACTTTGCAGCCAGAGAATCTATTGCTGGACTCTTTTGGTGTTCTTAAAGTTTCAGACTTTGGGCTAAGTGCACTTTCGAAGCAAGTGCGGGTAAGTGATATAAATCATTAGCATTATCTATATTTACTGTTTGGGTGTTAAGAATTTGATCATCACTCAAGATCTAAATACTTGGTGGAAAAGACAGAATCTGCTCGATCAAGTGACAGAAAGCTATTTGTATGCCAGGAAGTAGCTTTTTGGTTGATTAATCTAGTGACAATGCACTCAATACTGTTTCTGAGATCCATTTTGACCTTTCTGTGCTCTTATCTGATTTTTCCTTACCATTTTTGCAAGTGAAAGAATTTCATTTTTATTGTTTCATTCATTTTCTCTCCAGGTTATTTTTACTTCCAATTATCTGAAACGAATGAAACAGTACAGTCTGAATGCAATTGTTTTCATATCTTTATAACCATGGTGTTCCATAATGTACCAGTCCATACCAGTTCGTGATATCCATTTAACTTGGACTTCCTCTTCACGGTCATAACGTAATCCAGTGGCTAACCATTTGTGATTTGACGTGCCTATTTAGGCATACCGCTTAAGAGAAACTAGATCTTTGGTCCAGTTCAATTTGATTGGTGTTACTTTCTTGTTGGGTCCCTATTATGGAAAAACTATTTCTATAAGCCAGTCCTCCACCTAGCTTGAAAAAGACTTTGCCGCCAATTGCGGATCTAACTCTCTCTTTATTACAAATTCGGGATCTTCAAATGTATTCTGTAAGTAATAATCGAAATCAAAGGAGTTTTCTTCTCTTTTAAACTTCCCGAAGCTAAAGCCTTTTAACCATAGTTGGAATTTTCTCTATATGTATAGGGGTTCAAAGTTAATCATTCCCTTGTATGCAATCTAATTCTTTGTCTCTGTCCCAACATTTAGCTCCAGAAAGATTGTTGTTAAAGGAGCACAGAACCTTCATACAACCTGGTTTACTTGAAAAGGCTTGAAGGAGCACAGCCATATTCAAAACAAAATTTCATTATGTCTAAAGGAGCTTTCCCAGCTTGAGTACTGATGACTAAGGGAGACCCTTCTTTTATATGGTTCAATTGAATATTGTGTTCAGTATCTTGCAAATACTATGATAAAATAAAAGTGAAATCGGTTTTTGAGTTGTTCATATAGTTGAAAGGAAAGTTTTATTCTTGTTAGTGCTTTCCAAATTTTTAATGCAACTACTTATGTCAAACAAATAGTGCTTTTATGATATTTCAATTGTTTAAACTTTATCCTGGAATAGTTTATACAATTTTTTGCCATTTCTTGGGCACTATAAGTCTAAAAATAAATGACAAAGGAAATCTCTTAATCTTTTTCTTATTATAGGCAGATGGGCTGCTTCACACCGCCTGTGGTACGCCAAATTATGTTGCACCTGAGGTACCACTTACTGTTATGTAACTGAGAAGTTGAAACATCAAATTTCTCTTGTTAGTTTCTACCATTGGAGATATATTTGCCCTCAGGTGCTCACTGATAAAGGTTATGATGGTACATCAGCTGATATATGGTCCTGTGGGGTCATTCTCTTTGTTCTGATGGCTGGATACTTGCCTTTTGATGAGTCAAATCTCACAGCTTTGTATCGGAAAGTAAGTTTTGAGGGATCCCTTCTTGTTTCAGTATCCAGGATTTTGTGTGGATATGTTATTGACTGATTGTTGTGCCAGATTTATAGGGCTGATTTCTCCTTTCCATCATGGTTTTCATCCAGTTCAAGAAAGCTAATTAAGCGTATTCTTGACCCAAATCCACTCACTGTGAGTTCGTAACCTGTAATTTTGTTGTTCTCACTATTCAGATAGCTTTTCCAGTCCCAAATTCTTTACCACCTTTCCAAACAGTACAGTTCTTCTAATATTCACAATTCACAGTTCAGTATTTTCTTTTTATCTCCTCTTTTCTGAGTTATTCTTAATACACATTCCAAGGAATGTTCTGTATACCGTAAGTTCAATTGCATCTTTTTTGCAGAGGATAACTATTCCCGAAATTCTTGAAAATGATTGGTTCAAGAAAGATTACATGCCAGCACATTTTGGACAAGAAGAGGATGTAAGTCTTGATGATGTGGATGCTGTCTTCAATGACTCTGAGGTAAGCTATTAATTCACAAGCCATTTATGATGCAACCTGTCATCTAGATCTGTGCATCAAGTGAGTGCAAATGGGACTTTTTCCACATCATCTTATTAAACCCATATCCTGATAATGGCTACCTTATTAAACTCATATCCATCCAATGGCTACCTCCTTTGCTTATAGTCTGATTTTGGGAAATGGAGGCCATCAGTACTCTTGAGTTTGAACTGTATCAACTGACTAAATATTCTACAAAAACTGAGTATAGGAAGTACATCTTGAACATTTGTGACACTTTTTCTTTGGCAGGAACACCTTGTTACAGAAAGGAAAGAGAAACCAGTCTCCATGAATGCCTTTGAGTTTATTTCTAGGTCACAGGGATTCAGTCTCGAAAATCTGTTTGGCAGGCAGATGGTATGTCAGTTGAAGTATATTTGCCTCCTTTTGCTGTGCTTGTAGATGAGTGCTTCGGTTTGGTGAAAATGGAACTATCCAAAATATAAAATTTTCAAGTCCATTATTTTGAATTTGTGTGTCTAGAAGACCATCTCTTTCTCTTTCTCTTTGTTCATGTTCCCCTCCTTAGCAAAGTTGTTGGAACAGCTTGAGCTCTATTCTACTTGGCTTGTGTTACTTTGGCTCCTGATTAAAGAAATATCTGTTTGTGTTATTAAGATATTTATCTGCACTTTATCTATTCATATTTAAGTAAAATTATCAGGCAAACTAATAGGTTCCATGTTTATCTTGGATTAAAAAAATACAGGGTCTAGTGAAGAGAGAAACTCGTTTTACTTCCAAGCATCCTGCAAATGAAATTATGTCAAAAATCGAGGAAGCTGCTAAACCTTTGGGTTTTAATGTTCACAAAAGAAACTATAAGGTACCAATGAGCTCTGGAAGGAAGGATACCATCAATGTTAATGAAAATTCAAAGAGATAATTTCATACTTTTGTGACAATTTCTCATTTCTAACTATTGCAGATGAAGTTACAAGGTGACAAGACTGGAAGAAAAGGTCATCTTGCTGTAGCTACAGAGGTATTAACTTGATTTTGGCTATCAAAATTCCGTAAAGGTTTAATTTTATATGTATAGCTCGGTAATAAGGTATTTAATCTCATTAAAACTAGATAAAAGGGGATCATATTAGTCATAACTTTTGGTTGTGGTAGACTGCAACGACAATTCAATGATTCATGGTCTGTAGATGGCATGGAAAAGATGATTCTATGGCTCAAACTATGTATTTTTGTAAATATTTAGATAATGGCGGGTAGACTTGAGAGCTTGCGTAATGCCTTAGTTGACATTATTGTCTTTTAGCTTTTTATGTTGTTTTCTGAAAGGTATTGTAGCATAGCTCTTCTCATGTTGTTTAGTCTCACTTGGAAAATAAATAAAAAGGGGAGGTGAAGGATATGTACCGTACTATACAAGGTAATGCATAACAATAGAAAAAATCATCATAAAAGGGGGCAAGCCACCAAAAGAAATAGAGAGAGAGAAGAAAGAAAGCAAAGCTCCATTTATTAGTTGTTTCTATTAGTATTTTTAAGTTTGTCCAAGTTTGATTTGGTAGTGAATATTAATTAGTCATATATTGGGTTTGTAAATTTACTAGCACGAGGACCTCATCGTTGTCTATGTTAATTCTTGTATGGTTATAACTTCATGAAATAGCCATTTTTCTTGGAAAAACATTGTTTTGACTAGTGAATTTTTGGAGAATTTGTGGTTAAAAAGCAGCAAAAGTTTAAGGTTTACGTGTAAAATATTTTATTGCATGAATGTGTGGTTGAAAATGAGTGTATAAAAAAAAAAAAAAAAGAATTTTGAAAGAATGGGAGACCAACAGGGGCAAAGTTTTTTAGAATTTAAAGCAACGGTGTCTTGTGTGATGCAACTCTAAATCCTCGAGGCATATTCTACTTGCCATAAAAGTAGATAGCTCAGGGCACGGTCACTTATTTTTACTGTAATATCTTGGTATCAAATGCTTAGCTCATTGTTAGATTCAGGAAATAACGTAGTATAACGATTTTTCCACTGTTAATTGACATCTCTACCTTCTTATGTACATACTTTACATTTCATTATCCGTACTTTGTGAATTCTTTGTTGTCAAACACGTGTAAGAATTACTATATAGTGTTGTTACATCTAGAAACACCATCTTTTGGCACTTGATTTAGGCAGGAAATGCTTCAGTAGCCTTTAGAACTACTGTGAAATTCTTTATGTTTGCGCCAAGTATGCTGGCTAATTTATATATGCAAACTACTTTTATAACACTTGAAACCTTCTCAAGTAACGCTTCATCATGACTAGGAAAAGAGGCTGAAAATTCATTTAGGAAATAAGAATAATTGGGTATTCAGCAGCGGATTCTTGATATAGTTTTTAAAGGAGTTCTTGAATTTTTTATCCATTTTTCCATCTGTTTTTCCAACACAATAATAGTATTGAATAATTGGTCACTTACAAATTTTTACTTCAGGTTTTTGAGGTGGCTCCTTCCGTGCATTTGGTGGAACTACGTAAAACTGGTGGCGACACACTGGAGTTTCACAAGGCATGGCAATGCTTAATTTCCAGACGTCCTTAAAATATATTTATTTCAAATGCCAAGTTGACCAACTAATGGATTTTTTTTTGCAATATCTAATAATTTGGCAGTTCTACAAGAATTTCTCTTCCGGATTGAAAGACATTGTGTGGACCTCTGAGTTAGATGCAGAAGAAACAAGGTGAAGAGTTTATATCCCTCCCCCTTTCCTCTTCATGTACGATACATTTGGATACTGTTTTCACATTTTGTTTTTCTCTCTGTCAGATCATAGCAACTTCTCTATGCATTTGATTGATTTCCTGGATTCGCCAAGCTAATTGCATATTTTGTCTAAGAAATCTAAGATAGCAAGGTTAAAAGACACCACTATAATATATAGAAGCCTATGGGATGGAAACATAGCTCAAGTGCTTTGTTATGTGATGTATTAGTTCGATATTCTTGGTTATTTTAGTTTTCTTCTTCCTTTTATCGTTTTGAATTGAATTCATTGAGATGCTTTCTTTAGAGTTATTACGTATTCGGGACATACTTGATTGTTGTTCTCTCGCTAATAGTTTTCTATATACCACCGTGTTAAACCCCTACTATTCTGTCGCAAGGAGGCCTACGTTCCATCTTTTATTTTTCCCCGAGTATTTACGATTTTGTTTAAATTCTATCTGACTAATTTTATTGGGGGAAATCTTGATAGTCTTTCCTCTTAAATAGTATACCATAAACAGTGTTGGGAATTTACTTAATCATGCACAGCGGAAATAAAATAATTTTCAATTCTCAAACGAGGATCTGCAATGTGTTTAGATAGAAACTGTGATGAGAATGATACCTTTGATGAATTCCACAAACTCTTTTGCTTTTTCTTGAACTCCAATGATCACGATCTGCAATTCAAGCTGTCCAATTGTCCAGCCTCCAATGATGATCCACACAGAGAACAAGAATGATAGCTAGGGTTTTCTTTTCTTGTGCTAGCAAGTATAATAAAAATTCATACTGTTTTTCAAACCCTAGTAGTCTATTAATATAAGTTCAGATGGGCTCGGCCCATCTATTAAACTTAACTCGATCCAATATTTAATTAATCAAATTAATTAAATCTGGTCCATGAATTAATTAATCCAATTAATTAATTGGAGCCTATTAATAAACAACCCAATTAATTAATTATCCAACACTTGTCAATTAATTAATTGGTAAATCTCATTCTTCTGATTCTCTTTTGTGTGTGACCCATTAGGTTCCCGATCACGATACCGAACGATGTGAATTATTATTTTGATCTAATCAAAATCGATAAATTAAAACGCCCCTTTTAATTTATCACTAATTCACTTTCGTTGTCCCAGATTGATATCTAGCAATGTATCAGGGCAATACATATGAAGGGAAATATCACGTAGCATGACAAAACCAAACTTGTTCGTTTACCGTAAAACTATAATCCTTTCGTCAATATGATTCGATCAATTATGAGATATGGATATGTGTCAATCTCAATTATCGATCATATCTTTTATCCCACTGTTAAGTCAATGTACGTCGAAAACTCTTTTCCGACTTATGAGTTCACCTTGGCCAAGGATTTCATTATCAACTTAACTGGATAAAATGTAGATCATAATCTCTTACTATCTAAGAGTGACGAATCCTCTATTGATCATTCACAACCTTCATATGATTCTTGACATACCCGAACAATGCTGTATTAGCGACCCTTGATAGAGCAGCATCCAACACCACCAAAGTATGTCTGCCCTCATATAAGGTATTATGATGACCTCAAGTCAAAGGACCAATTCCACTACCGAACGTTAGAGATTAGCCACTAACACTTAGATAGTTATCCATGTGGAATCTCTCAGTAGGTCTCCAATGTTTTGTTCTATAACAAAACATCCACGTGTTCATTCAAGTGTCACCACACTTTAGCTTGTGAGATCGGCTACTTACTTCACAAGTAAGAATGCCACACGCGATAGTCTATCCGTAATAACGATATCCGTATCTCGTTATTACTTCGACCACGAACGATTTAAGATTCAGTCATATGTAATTTGTATCTCACAATCACAACTCCTTGTGATCAACAAATCACCAAGACTTGAATCTACGGATTCTATTATTTAATTTATTAGAATATTAATTCAATTAAATAATAGATATTGCCATATATATGCATTGATTATATATATTCAAAGTGTTTATATCCAAAGTTGATTGGACCTAGGGCATAACACTTACAAACTCCCACTTGCACTAGATCCAATCACTTATGTATCTTATACCATAAGAGTCTACATGACGATCATGTTTATGCTGCGACAACTCTTTGTCAGTGGATCTGCAATTTAATAACTTGTGGGAATTCGTTCTTTATTTACGTCGTTTCATTGTATTATCTTTCTAATGAGATAACACTGCCTTGACATATGTTTGGATCATTGATGAGACCTTAGTTCCTTCGCTTGCATGATGGCTCCATTGTTATCACAATTCACAATGCATAAGCGTGTGATCAACAATGTTAGGAACTACCCTAAGTTCAGTAATGAACTTCCTGATCCAGACCACAACTTTTGTTGCTTTGTAAAGTAATGATGTATAAGGCTTCCATTATTGAATCAACGGTTATTTGGAATATTTCCAACACACCGCTTAAGAGTAAACCAATATCCTATTTGAGATGTGTTATTATTCTAGTCTGACTAGAAGTTAGCATCATGCTATCCATGAACTCTCAGTTCATTTTCTCCATATAAAATCTTCTCGAGATTTTATCTGTATAGATTGTGATGAGTTAAACAATCTTCTAGATCTATCTCTATAGATCAACTTGCTTCTCCCACATCCATCACGGAGAAATTATTTGACAACCATAATTTCAACAATTGAAATATAGAGACGTCGTTTCCTATAATATATCTCATACATATAATATCAGGAATGCGACAATGCTCCCACTATCTTCTTGTAAACGCACAATTCATCTTCATTTTTGATAAAATCAAACATTTTGACTTTTCGCATCAAATCGAAGATTCCAGCTCCAAGAGGCTTGTTTCAATCTATATTGACATTTTCTTGTAAACTCATTTACAACCTATGGGTTCTAATCCATTAGGCAAGTCGACCAGGGTCAAACTTTGGTTACATACAACAAGTCCATCTCTTTAAGTCAACACTTGACTTTATTTCTATGTAATTAGTAGGTTCATTATCCTTGATTAGTAATCATGGATTCATACCTTCTAGGAGGTCAAATGATCCTACAAAACTTACACTGAGCTAACGTGTCCTCAGAAGTCTCCACTTCTTGATCAAAAGTACGTCCCTCAGCTGGTGTGGGATAAGACTCAGGTTCATCTATTCGGTCAATTATATCCGTGGACTCTTGAACTCTTTCAAGATTTATTCTACTCCCACTGTCTCTCTTAGAGTAAACACTTTCTCTAAGAGTACGACATGTCTTGAGATGAACATCTTCTTCTCAACGGGATTATAGAATTGATATTCAATTATCTCTTGAATATCCACAAATATATATTTATCGGATTTAGTCTCAAACTTATCCGATTCAGTGCGCTTCACATAAGTGTCACAGCCCAAACTTTCATATGAGATAAGTTGGGCATTTCCATAACTCGTATGAAGTTTTGTCAACCAATTTAGATGAGACACGATTTAGTACACAGCACGTATCAATCAGTGCATGACTTCAAAACGACTTTTGAATGTTTGCATGGCTATTCTTAATTGCACTATATCTAATAGTGTACAATTCCTCATTTCAGATGCACCATTATGTTGCAATGTATGTGGAGGAATCCACTGCGTGAGAATCTAATTCTCTTTTAGATAATCTAAAATTCTCCATTTTAGATATTCTTTACCTCGTACAAGTCTTAGTGCAAGAATATATTTACCTATTTGTTTCTCTGTTTCTAGCTTGAATCCCCTGAACATTTCAAGAGTTTCATGCTTGAATTTCATCAAATATACATGATCATTTCTGAAATGGTCATTAGTAAATGTGATAAGATAAGATAAGATAAATTTCACCTGACATTAATTGATATGGATCTACATACATCACTATGTATTAGACCTAATAATTTTGCAGATCATTTTCCTTTTCAAGTAAAAGGAGATTTGGTCTCTGTGTCTTACAGACATGATTCGCATTTATCAAATGATTCAAAATCATTTAACCCAAATATACATCTCCATGTAAGTTTCGAATTGCATTCTTATTTATGTGACCAAATCCACAATGCCAAATATAGGTGTTCTTTAGATTATCATTTTTATGCCTTTCAATTTCTATACTCATTATAGAATACTCAATATTTAGAATATAAATGTCATTTTGTAATTTACCAAAACCATTAAGATCTTATCAAGATAAAAAGGAACAACAATTGTCCTTAACATTAAAATAATTCATGTCAAAACATGAAATTTATTTAATACTCTTGGTAATGGTGAAAACAAAATTAACATCTCTCTAATTCTAATATCAAACATAAAGGCAATGGCAAGAAATATGTTTCTACAGGCAATGCAACAACTTTTGCTCATTTTCAACGTGTAGGTCAACTTCTCAATTTTGCAGCGATCTACTTTTATTTAGTTTCTGCATATTTATACAAATATGAAATCCATATCTAGTATCTAATACCCATGAAACTAAGAAAGTAGATATAAGTCTTGCAATTTCATTTCCAATGATCTACCATTCCAAAATGATAATAAGGATCATCAGATTTGGTATTGTCCTTATTTGCTTTAACCGTCTTAGTCATCTTGATTGCTTTCTTAAAGCATCCTTTAGACTTCCATATATGAATTTATGGCTAAGATTTGTCCACTACAAACACAGATGTTGGACTTAACAGTTTTAAGCATGTTCAATAACTCAATGAGCGTGCTTCGAGTTTATTCATGTTAAATTCATAATTAGTTATGAATAACCCTCTGACAGAGATTGTAGAACCAAGTCTATACTTAGTTCATTGTTCATGACTGAACGCAATCAAGACAACTTCTCAAAGTAGTCTGCATCTTCAGCACACGAGCACCGACTGAAGATTCTTCTGCCAATATGCACCGGTATAGTTGCTGGGAAATATCATATATTTCCTCGTATGATTGTTCATCATTCAACACTTTGAGATGAAAAATCATGTGTTAGCATCTATACTATTATGTTGCTTTGTAACTCATGTGACATAGTCGCAAACATCATACATGTTGCAGTACTATCGTCATCACTGTATTTATTATAGTAGCCACCTCTTCCTTTGTTGAGTCATCAGCAAGTGTCTCTGGAAAGGGCTACTCAAGGACACAACCAATTTTTCATGCCTGAGAACAATTCTCATATTGCGGTTCCAATCAAGAAAATTTCGTTTGGTTGTTGGCATTCAATATGCCTCTTAAATACATATGGTTACTCATGATTCAATAAATGTAAACGACGAAAAGTAAAGAATAATATATATAGTGCATGAATTAATTTAACATGGTCTTTTATTAAATTAATTTCGCTCCCACTATTTAACTCAAATTTATGACCCTCTCACATAAATTTATGGAATCCGTACTTGATTCCCAGTGGGTTAGGATCCCATTTGTTATATTAAAACTTTGAGTGTACTCAACAAGCCCTAATAAAACATTTGGGTAGATACTATTATCAATTGTATCTCCATACAACTCCCAGATCATTAAGCCGACAACTCTTTGTCTTCACACATCTTATGTGTTAAGTTAACATGCCTCTAAGATTTATCTCCTTGAGTGTACTCAACAAGAGATAAATATTAGTTAAATCAAACCCATCATTCAGAAATATCTAATATTTCATAGTGTCAAACATATCCCTAATAGACCAGCCTTGAGTGTACTCAACAAGTTAAGATCGATTTAGGACTCTCGTTTTTCACTATAATGAAGGAAGGCGAATATAAATATGACTTAATATTTTAACATGCCTCTAAAATTTATCTTCTTGAGTGTACTCAACAAAAGATAAATATTAGTTAAGTCAAACACATCATTCAGAAATATCTAATATTTCATAGTGTCAAACATATCCCTAATGGACCAGCTTTGAGTGTACTCAACAAGCTAAGATCGATTTAGGACTCTCGTTTTTCACTATAATGATGGAAGGTAAATAACAAATTGACTTAATATTTTTAACGAGGGGTTTTGCATGCAAAAGGTCTCATCGTAATAATTATATATATATATTTTTTATTATACATCTAACATGCAAATAAACATACATATAATAGTGTGGACGATTATGGACTTACACTATCTAGTCTTCCCGAGCCATAAGGAAGACTAGTCGGTCAGTTCCTAGGGGGTATAGCATTGATTCATACACAAATATCTATGATCTCCTCCTCTTCTTGTATCTCCAATTAGTTCAGCTGCAACTTGTATCCTATGCTAGTTGGCACGCAGACCTAAATAATATTGGACACGCAGGCCCATAATAATAACAACGGACTCGCAGGTCCAAAATAAATAAGAGTTCTAGGCCCATAAAACAACAAGAATAAAACTAACCATTCAACACATCCACATGGTCGAGTCCATAATCATCCACTAATAAAACATTCATCATATAAATGCATTCCTATAATATCTAATATTATATGCAAACATGTTTCAAGTTTCTAGCAATTAAAGTCGTCTAAACTAATTTAGACAAATGGATCGGAACAATTAAATAATTAATTAATCAAATTAATTAATTAATTTAATTAGAGGACTTATTTAATTAAAATCAAATTTTAATTAAATATCAAATTAGAGTCCAACTCTAATTCCAATAAAAATTTTTTTAGGGCAAGACAATTTAATTAAAATCAAATTTTAATTAAATGTCAAATTAAAGTCCAACTCTAATTATAATCAAATTAATAAGGTTGAATTTAATTAAAATCAAATTTTAATTAAATACAAAATAAGAGTCAAACTCTAATTCCAAGATATTAGGCCGAACATATTTAATTAAAATCAAATCTTAATTAAATACTAAATTAGAGTCTAACTCTAATTTTAAGAAGCATTTAGGGCGAGACAATTTAATTAAAATCAAATTTCAATTAAATGTCAAATTAGAGTCCAACTCTAATTTCAACAATATATTAGGGTGGATAATTAATTAAAATCGAATTTAACATGAATTAACATTTTAATTTATGATAAAACTCCTAAATAAAATAAAATTCAATCTAGGGTCAAAGTTTAATATTTAAGTTAAAATCCAATTTTAATGAAAATATAAAAATCACCGATTTTTAAATAAAATTTTAAACGGGTCAAATTTTAGATTTTAAGATCAAACCATTTTAAAATCTAATTTAAAACCATTTTAATATTTAAATTCAAAACTATTTTGATAATTGCAATCTGGCCCTTATTTCAAATTTTTTACACAGCCCTCAGAAAATTTCAGAAATAACAATCAGGCCCTTATGTTAAAATTGCATTATGACCCACATTCCATAATTACAGGAGGAGGGCCTGCAATTTCGGAAATTGCATCATGACCCCCGTCTCCACCCGAAACTGAAACCCTAAGGAGAAAAAAAAAAATTTCTCCTTTTGCGGCGTCATCCGCCGCTGTCTCCTTTTGCGGAATCACGCAGCTAAGCGTTCGCAGCTGCAAGATCGTAGCCGGCGACAATCGCCGCAAATCCAATCGAGCTGCGACGCGACTTCGCGTGCTGCTGTCCTGCGGCGGTGCGTCGCCGAGCGCACCGCTGCAGATCCGACGGCGGTGTTGCCGCCGCCGGCGACGCAGCCGCCACCCCGTTTCCTCTCCTTTTTTTTGTTTGGACGAAAAAATTATTTTCATTTTCAAAACAGATTTTTGAAGATGAAAAATAATTTTTCTAAATTACTAGATTCAAGAAACAAAAATAAACAATTAACTTTTAATTGTTCAATCATGCAAAACAATTTCTAACAAACACAAAGTAGGCTCTGATACCACTGTTGAGAATTTATTTAATCATGCACAGCGGAAATAAAATAATTTTCAATTCCCAAACGAGGATCTGCAATGTGTTTAGATAGAAACTGTGATGAGAATGATACCTTTGATGAATTCCACAAACTCTTTTGCTTTTTCTTGAACTCCAATGATCACGATCTGCAATCCAAGCTGTCCAATTGTCCAGCCTCCAATGGTGATCCACATAGAGAACAAGAATGACGGCTAGGGTTTTCTTTTCTTGTGCTAGCAAGTATAATAAAAATCCACACTGTTTTTCAAACCCTAGTAGTCTATTAATATAAGTTCAGATGGGCTCGGCCCATCTATTAAACTTAATTCGATCCAATATTTAATTAATCAAATTAATTAAATCTGGTCCATGAATTAATTAATCCAATTAATTAATTGGAGCCTATTAATAAACAACCCAATTAATTAATTATCCAACACTTGTCAATTAATTAATTGGTAAATCTCATTCTTCTGATTCTCTTTTGTGTGTGACCCATTAGGTTTCGGATCACGATACCGAACGATGTGAATTATTATTTTGATCTAATCAAAATCGATAAATTAAAACGCCCCTTTTAATTTATCACTAATTCACTTTCGTTGTCCCAGATTGATATCTAGCAATGTATCAGGGCAATACATAAGAAGGGAAATATCACGTAGCATGACAAAACCAAACTTGTTCGTTTACCGTGAAACTATAATCCTTTCGTCAATATGATTCGATCAATTATGAGATATGGATATGTGTCAATCTCAATTATCGATCATATCTTTTATCCCACTGTTAAGTCAATGTACGTCGAAAACTCTTTTCCGACTTATGAGTTCACCTGGCCAAGGATTTCATTATCAACTTAACTGGATAAAATGTAGATCATAATCTCTTACTATCTAAGAGTGACGAATCCTCTATTGATCATTCACAACCTTCATATGATTCTTGACATACCCGAACAATGCTGTATTAGCGACCCTTGATAGAGCAACATCCAACACCACCAAAGTATGTCTGCCATCATATAAGGTACTATGATGACCTCAAGTCAAATGACCAATTCCACTACCGAACGTTAGAGATTAGCCACTAACACTTAGATAGTTATCCATGTGGAATCTCTCAGTAGGTCTCCAATGTTTTGTTCTATAACAAAACATCCACGTGTTCATTCAAGTGTCACCACACTTTAGCTTGTGAGATCGGCTACTTACTTCACAAGTAAGAATGCCACACGCGATAGTCTATCCGTAATAACGATATCCGTATCTCGTTATTACTTCGACCACGGACGATTTAAGATTCAGTCATATGTAATTTGTATCTCACAATCACAACTCCTTGTGGTCAACAAATCACCAATATTTGAATTTACGGATTCTATTATTTAATTTATTAGAATATTAATTCAATTAAATAATAGATATTACCATATATATGCATTGATTATATATATTCAAAGTGTTTATGTCCAAAGTTGATTGGACCTAGGGCATAACACTTACAAACCAGTCCATGAAAACTTAAGGATTTCTTGCTGTTTTGGTCTTAGATTATTACAGCATCAGTTTTGTACTTGAGAATTAAGTCAATTTCATGAATTGCAGAAGAAAATCTGCTTGTCATTTAGTATACGTTAAAACTGGGATGATAATGGAATTACTATGGAGATCATGTCTTCCCGAAGTTTGATTATATTAGGTATCAAATTTTGATTATTATTAAAGAATAACGAATTAAAGAAAATGTACTTTTTTTTTCCTTTCCTTTCAGACTAAGCGGATACAGATTACAACAAAAATGTGCAACGTTAAGGTTTTAAGTTTAATGATTCATAGTGTTGGATCATTAAAGGACAAAGATGATCCTAAGATGAATGTAGGCGAATGAAAATGTTAAATTGCATGTGTAATCTTGTTAAATGGGTGACTCGTAAAACTAATATGTCATTTTGTTACAAGGATTCGGTTTTTAATGGGAAATAAAATGATTTTTTTTAACATAAAATGACATAGGCGGTCCATTCCAAATTGATCGAATACAAGGTTCTTGTCGAAGAAAATTTTCCACAAAAGTAGGATGGCTAAATGCCCCACCACCCTCATTCCAAATGGAGGGACACAAAACATGATCCTCGTCCCAACATTTATTTATTTTATGTATATTAAACAAATAAATAAACGAAAAGTTAGAAAAGCTGAATGTATTTAATCTTTGTATTAATGATTCTATTACTCTACTGCTTTATTTATAGCAGCATTATACAAGCCAGAAATATACAAGGAAGATTCTAGAATTGTGTTGCCATGTGGCCTAACTGAATTAAGCATCTTATCCACAAAATAAGGAAATGTCAATTGTGCTATGGTGAATTCTGTTTTACAGTTCAGAAGGCAGCACTATTCCAACACCCCCTTTCAAGGTGGAGTGTGTTTTAACTACTCTAAGCTTGTCCCTTAGAAAGAGGAATCTTGAGTGAGCTAGGGGCTTTGTTAGGAGGTCCGCTATCTGATCAGATGAAGGCACATAATGAACTTCAAGTTCTCCGTTTAGAACTTTATCCCTGACAAAGTGAACATCGAGTTCAATGTGCTTAGTTCGTGCATGGTAGACTGGATTAGACGCCAATGCGCTTGCACTGAGGTTGTCGCACCAGATCTTAGGAATGCATTGCTGTGATATTTTTAATTCATTTAGCAAGGACTGAATCCAAGCAATCTCTGATGCACCATGAGCCAGTGCCCTATATTCAGCCTCCGTGCTTGACCTTGCCACGACGTGTTGCTTCTTGGAACACCAGGAAATCAAGTTATCTCCAAGATAAACACATATCCTGCAGTTGATCGTCTGTCATCAGGGCACGACGCCCAATCAGAATCTGCATATACTGTTATGTCAAGGTTGCTACTCTTGGCTATAACAATTCCATGGTTTAGGGTTCCCTTTAAATATCTGAACACTCTTTTCAACATTTGCCAATGAGTATCAGTTGGAGCTTGGAGAAATTGACTCAGTCTGTTAACACAATAGGTAATGTCTGGTCTCGTTTGAGTGAGGTATTGAAGACCACCAATTGCACTTCTATACAGTGTAGTGTCTTTCATAGCTTGTCCTTCAGTCTTCGAAATTAGCTTGCCAGCCACCATTGGTGTCAAACTTGGCTTTAGGTGTTCATAGTTAAATCTTTTCAACAGATCTGAAGCATACCTGGTTTGAGTTAAATACAATCCAGTTTTATCTCTGTAAACTTGTATTCCCAAGAACTGACTAAGCTTCCCCATGTCTTTGAGAGCAAAGCAGGCATTTAGATCATTGATGAACTTCTGCAATCTTTGACTATTGTTACCCGTTATCACAATGTCGTCTACATAAACTAGTGCAAAGACTATTTCCTTTTCATTTTCGAAGAAGAATAAAGAACTATCAGCCTTCGATTGCCTAAAGTTCCATTCCAGTAAGGTGTTTCTCAGTTTTTCATGCCAAGCCCTTGGTGCCTGTCGCAGTCCATACAGAGCTTTATCCAATTTGCATACAAAGTTAGGATTTTCAGCATCTATGAAACCCGGTGGTTGACTCATGTAGACTACTTCGTTTAACTTGCCATTTAGGAAGGCATTATTCACATCAATCTGCCGAATTTCCCAGTCCTTGCTCACTGCAAGTGTTAGTATGATTTTTAGTGTTAATGCCTTCACAACAGGGCTGAAAGTCTCTCCAAAGTCCACCCCAGGTGTCTGAAGGAAACCTTTGGCCACAAGCCTTGCCTTGTGCCTTTGTACTCTGCCATCTGCATCAACCTTAAGTCTAAACACCCATTTATTTCCAATGATTTTCATACCAGCTTCAGGTGGCACCAAGTTCCATGTCTCATTCTTTACAAGGGCATTATATTCCTCCTGCATAGCTCTCCTCCAGTTATCACTCTGCATTGCCTCAGTTACAGTTAAAGGCTCAGTCTCCTCAGTTCTTTCTGCCACCTGATTTATGTAAACCTTGGGTTTGAAGATTCCAGCTTTGCTTCTGGTGATCATTTGATGTCCTAAATTCTCAGTTCTTCCTGCATCCTGAACGTCTATCTCAGTCCCACCTTCATGTTCATCTGATTGATTTGGAACCTCATTATAACAAGGCTGTACCTCCTGATTCATCTCAACATTCTGATGTTCCTTATTCATCTCATCATTCTGATGCATTTCAATATCATAGTTATCTGCATTTATTTCATTTCTCCTTCCACTTCTAGTTCTTCATTTGAGGTATCTGCAGCAAGTGTTGCATCAGGATGTGATATATCATTGAGGTTTTGACAGTTTTTCTGACTGAGTGTGGGAAGAAAATTGTAGTTAGTTTCTGAGGTTTGTGGTTTGACTCTTTTGTTTAGGAAGCCAATTTTGAAAGGAAACTCTAGTTCATTGAAGATCACATGCCTTGACACATAAATTCTACCATTCGAATTTAAGCACTTGTAGCCTTTAGTTGAATCCCCATAGCCAAGGAAAACACATCTCTGGGAGTGAAAGTCGAATTTGTGTTTCTGATATGGCCTTAAACATGGATAGCAGGTGCAGCCAAATGTTTTCAAAGTTTTGTAGTCAAAATCTCTGTTGAACAGAACCTGAAAGGGTGACTTGTGTTTGAGAACTGGTGTGGGGAGCCTATTGATTAGATATGTTGCTGCTTTAAAAGATTCCCACCAGTAATATAGGGGCATTGCAGCTTGGGAAAGAAGAGTCAGGCCTGTTTCAGTAACGTGCCTATGTTTTCTCTCAGCCCTCCCATTTTGTACAGAGGTGTAAGGGCAAGAATGCCTGAGTTCAATGCCAAATTCAGATGCTATTTTGTCAAAATTTCTAAACTCTTCTCCCCAGTCAGATTGGAGTGCTTTAATTTTGGTTTCCAACATATTTTCTACAAGTTTTTTAAAGTGAACGAAGGTGCCTAAGGCTTCTGATTTGTGCCTCATGGGATATATCCAGCAAAATCTGCTATGGTCATCAACAAAAAGTATGTAGTACTTAAACCCTGAAGTCGAATTTAGTGGTGCTGGCCCCCAGACATCTGTATGTACCAGATCTAGAGGCTTCAAAGCATGTGAAGAGGATAAGCTGAATGGTAGTGCATGAGATTTCCCGAGTTTACAAGATTCACAGAAATTGGGAATTTTATTGACACTAGTAATTTTATTACATGATTGTAGAACTTGATTTAACACAGGATTTGAGGGATGACCTAGCTTCCTATACCAAGTATCAAGTTCTGACACAGACATTTTGGCACTACCGGTTGACTCATCACAACTTGTGCTCACAGTGAGGGAGTTGGAATTATTTTGAAGGCTTGACTCTAAGGCAGTTGGTTCAGACTTGGTACTTGGTAGCCTCAATTGATATAGCCCATTCTTAAGCATTCCTTGCAGCAGTGTCCTCCTCGTTTGTAGGTCCTTTACAAAACAACAATCAGGGAAAAATTCAATGAAGACATTATTATCATTTGTAAGTTGTGAAACGCTGATCAGATTTTTTTTAATTGAAGGTACATGAAGCAACTTATGCAAAGTGAGATGTTTATCTTTTGTGAGAATATTCCTATTTCCAATGTGCGAGATTTGAAGTGGTGTACCATCACCCACTATCAGCCTCTCCTTACCTTCATACCTCTTAGCGTTGTGCAGTTTACCTTTATCAGAAGTCACATGGTTGCTGGCCCCTGAGTCTGCGAACCAAACTGGATCTTCAAGTATATTTGGTGAAGCCACATATGCAGAGGGTGCTGGGCTGTTGCTTTGATTGCCTGGTTTACTGCCCATATACCTGTCATCATATCTATTATAGCACCAACTAGCTGAATGATTATTTAGGCCGCATATTTGACAAGCACCTCTGCTTTCGTTTTGCCTTCCAACTCTGCCTCTGCCTCTCATTCTCCCTCTGAAGTTCTGTGACCTGCTGTTACTGAAGGTTCTGAAGCTTTTGCTATTTCCTGAACCAGTTCTTTGTGCCAACTGCACACTTGACTGGCCAAAGTTCATTGATGAAAAATTGTTTCTCACTTGATTTAGATACTCAAGTCTACTTTCAAAAGTCATTAACACAGATGATAGCTCGTGCCAAGATATGTCATCACGGCTGTTCACCTGCACAACTATAGGTGTGTATTCCTCATCTAATCCTGACAAGACTTGGGTCACAAGATCAGAGTGGCTAATTGTCTTGCCAACTATCTCCAGATTGTCAGCTAGTTGTTTGATACTTGTGAGATATTGATCCATGGACATGGATCCCTTCCTTGTTCTTTGCAGCTCGCCAGTGAGAAATACCACTCTGGATTTGTTAAGTACTCCATAGCTTTCTTCTATTGCGGACATGACTTGCTTGAGCTGTTGCATCCCATGACTCTCATGGTAATTTCTGGTGTCATAGCCGAGTACAGCCACCCCATCAGCAGTTGATCAGTTGAGACCCATATGTTGTGTTCTGGATTCTGTGTCATTTCAACAGCTTCTCCTTGTCCATCAGCAACTTGCGTCGCCGGGAATTCTGGTGGACACTCCCTTGTCCCCAGCAGAAAGCTATCAAGATTGTGCCCTTTAACTATGGGCATTACCATATTTTTCCATAGCAGATAGTTGTTTCGATCAAGCTTCACAGATGGGATTTGATTTAGATTCATTCCAATTGATGGAAACTGATTCATAGCAGCTTGAGCTACTGGTAGTCCACTTGATTCAGTTGGACCGGATTGATTCACTGTGCCAGTGTTGGCCATTTTTTTAGCTCTGATACCAAGTTAGAAAAGCTGAATGTATTTAATCTTTGTATTAATGATTCTATTACTCTACTGCTTTATTTATAGCAGCATTATACAAGCCAGAAATATACAAGGAAGATTCTAGAATTGTGTTGCCATGTGGCCTAACTGAATTAAGCATCTTATCCACAAAATAAGGAAATGTCAATTGTGCTATGGTGAATTCTGTTTTACAGTTCAGAAGGCAGCACTATTCCAACACGAAACAATACGAGAAATAAATATATTTTAATTGCTCCTCGTCCCAATGACACAAAAGAGACTTGAGACGAAGAAAAGGATTCAGTCATGTCCCACTCCCATCGCAGCTGTTGATTTTGCTTTAAACAAGAATTTCAAAACTGATGGAAGTTGGGAGTTGCTCTTAAATGTAAGAGTAGTAGGGCGTTTACCCTCTTCAATTCGTTCATGCTCTCCTCCAGCTATGTGAGAAGGATAGTATCTGAGTCTGTGGGCACGGTTTTGTTTTAATGTGAAGATTAGATAAATTCAAACACGTTGTACATGTTTTGGGTAAAACACGCACGTGACGATCGATGCTTGACTTTTTTTTACTCAACCTTATTGTCTGGAGTAAACTGCGTAATAATGCATTAATTATTTAGGTTTTCAGTTTGTACTGCTCGACCATGTTACATGTACCGAAATGAATGACAATGTGGATAACCGAACACTCACAATAGGGGATGCCCACTTTTTTTCTGAAATTTTTTAATCAATGGGACCCGCATAGATAAGTTGTCAACCTCAGTTGTCATTCATTTATATACAAAAGGAATTGCCCTTGTACTGCTGGTTGGAGACCGCCATCTCTGACCTACCACGTCATTTATTACATTTGTTAATGGCCAGCCTCCACCACCTAACTCCCTTAAAGAACAACCAGTTTCTACCTCACACGCAAACTCACAATGTCAAAACACTTAACACACATGTGCGCGTAAACTGAGATCCTCTGCTTGCTGTCTCAATGTGAAAAAACAAGTCTTGGACTCTCACATGGCCACTTGCTCAAAAACCCCACCTTCGTTAACAAACATATACCTATAATTAGGTTTGGCGTGCTAAGGATATCTTCAAACCCTTTCCTCTTTGGTTGTTGAGCTATCTGTGTAGTCATTTTTTCGAAGACTTGCGCCATTAAATTGAGACTTTTGGCGCAGTTTTCTTGTAGATTTGTAATTTACAATCTTTCATTTTTTAAAAATCTAAAGCCATTTGTTTTTTCTCCTCCAGTCCCAACTAATTGTTTATAAGCGTGTTAAGATTGGTTAGTTCATCTTATTATAGACTCTAGTGGAAAATACCATCTGTTTCTTGTTTAAGAACTCCAAAAAGAGGAGAGAAATGAAGAGCATAGAAATGGACGAGGAAAGACTAATGGCCGAGGTGGCGTTCAAGAACTCCTCGTCTATGGTCATAAAAATCCGGCGAAAATTGCCGGATTTTTTGCAGTCTGTTAAGCTCAAATATGTCAAATTAGGCTATGGTTATTCGTGCAATCCTGCAACTCTCCTTATGTTCCTTATAGTTTTCCCTTTTTTCCTTGCTACTGCTATACAGCTCAGTGGTCTAACGGTCAGACTTTTTTCTGATATTTGGACCAATCAAACGATTGTTTTCGATACAGCAACCGTTATAATCGGTTCAACTGTGTTGATGGTTTTGTTAGGCGTGTATTGGGCCAAACGACCAAGACCGGTTTACTTGGTCGATTTCGCATGTTACAAACCGGAAGATGAACGGAAAATGTCCGTCCCATCGTTTTTGAAGATGACCGAAGAAAATGGTGCATTTGAAACAGAATCAATTCAGTTCCAGAAGAGGATATCACACCGGTCTGGCCTCGGTGATGAGACTTATTTCCCGCAGGGTATTACATCCACCCCCCCTAATCTGTCCATGAAAGAAGCCAGGTTGGAGGCCGAGGCTGTCATGTTCGGAGCACTGGATTCTCTCTTCAGCAAAACTGGAGTTAAACCGAAGGACATTGGAATTCTTATTGTGAACTGCAGCTTATTCAATCCAACCCCATCTCTATCCGCCATGATTGTCAACCATTACAAACTTAGAACTGATAGCAAGAGCTACAATCTTGGTGGAATGGGGTGCAGTGCTGGCCTTATATCAATAGACCTTGCAAAACACCTTCTTCAAGCTAACCCTAATACATATGCCGTTGTAGTGAGTACTGAAAATATCACTCTCAATTGGTACTTTGGAAATGACCGTTCAATGCTATTGTGTAACTGCATCTTTCGTATGGGTGGTGCCGCCATGCTTCTCTCGAACAAGGCCCGCGACAAATCCCGGTCCAAGTATGAGCTGGTCCATACCGTTCGAACCCATAAAGGTGCAGATGACAAAAGCTACAATTGTGTCTATCAAAGAGAAGATGATAAAGGAATAGTTGGAGTTTCACTTGCTCGAGAATTGATGGCCGTAGCCGGTGATGCTCTGAAGACAAATATAACGACGTTGGGGCCTTTAGTTCTACCATTTTCTGAACAATTCATGTTCCTAGTTACCTTGTTGAAGAAAAAGGTCTTCAAAGCTAAGGTGAGGCCTTATATACCTGATTTCAAGCTTGCTTTTGAACACTTCTGCATACACGCCGGTGGCAGGGCAGTGTTGGATGAGTTGCAAAACAACCTTCAACTCACTGAGTGGCACATGGAGCCATCGAGGATGACACTGCACCGGTTTGGGAACACGTCTAGTAGTTCTTTGTGGTATGAATTGGCTTATACAGAAGCGAAAGGCCGGGTTTCAAGGGGCAATCGGGTGTGGCAGATTGCGTTTGGGTCGGGTTTCAAGTGTAACAGTGCTGTTTGGAGAGCCCTGAGGGAAATTCCAGCTATAGAATGCAAGGGTAACCCTTGGTTTGATTGTATTGATAAGTATCCTGTTGAGGTTCCTGTTGCATAATTTGTTCGTGGAGCTTATTGATGAAAGTGTGCTTATAAGTGATAAATTCTATTTCTGTTATTAACTTTTTAATACGAGATCCAAGATACAGGCTTACAGCTGTGTGTATCCATATTTTGAATAGATAACAAACGTATTGTAATTGTTTTCTAGGTTCAATCGATTTGGACGCGAACACTTTTAATATGATTAATACATTTTATTTATGATAAGATTTATTATTTATTTGAATTACTATTCTAATGAGCCATTGTTTGGCCTCCATTATAATGAAATTTTTGGAATAATGTATTTTGGAATAGTAATTTTTGGAAAAATGTGTGATTAAAAAAGAAGAAATTTTTTTTGATTTACGTATAATATTATTTTATTGGAGAATGTATGGTTGAAAAAAAGAGTAAAAATTATTAAAATTTTAATGGGTGCCAAACATGAGCTAATTATACAAAATAGAATTTGTAAATTCAAGTTTTAGTAACTTGTTATGATAGTGAAAAAGAAATTACACATGATCGAATCTTAAATTATCTGTGGTCATAAGTAATAACACGATACGAATATTATTACTATGGATAGATCATCACATGCGATATTTCTCACTTGTGAAGTAAGTAGTTGATCTTACAACCTAAAATGTAGTGACATTTAAATGGATGCGGGAATGTTTTGTTATAAGAATAAAATATTGGAGACTCGCTGGAAAGAATCTACATGAATTATGATAAGTGTGTTTTTTTACACTTATTCTGGTCATATTATTAAGTTTTTATGTCATTTTAGTATTGGATTTTACTTAACTTATGTTAATTTTATCTTATTTCAGTTTGAATCCGTTTATAAGCAATTGAAAAATAAAGAGAGATCAATTGGCCAATGGATGAAAATTTGGGGACTAATATGAATTTGAGTAAAAGTTGAAGCACTTTAATCAAAATAATTTGACGTTGAGGATCAAAATGGAAGAAAGAATGAAAAAAATGACTAAAAGTAAAATCGTGAAGTTTTTATAACTGGTAGCTGCCTAGTCGCCCGACCCTAAACTTCAATAACAAGGGCAATTTGCTATACTGGGCGGCTGCCCCATTTCCTATTGGGCTCTTGCCCAAGCTAAGTTGGGGAAAAAATTATGGTTTCCTTATATGATTCTAACTCTTATGAAAATAAATCTTAGGATGTCTTTTAAAGACCTAGGGGCGTCCAAAAGTAGTTGCCATGTATTACAACACATTTTAAGAGATTTTGGGAGTATAGAAGGAGGCAAGAACCACGAAGATCGATTCCAAAACTCGAAGATTCAATTCAAACTTTATTTGGGTGACACTACAACAAAAATAGTCATTAGCAACATTTAAAAGGCAACATTTGTTGATAAATGTTGCCAAAATGGTCTTTTGGCAACATTTTAGTAATTGAATGTTGCTATTGGTTAATATAAATGAGTTTTAGCAACATTTTTTTAAAAAAATGTTGCGGTAGACCACTTTTTGCAACGTTTATTGAGTGTTGCTGAATGTGTTATCTTTAGCAACGTTTACAAAACGTTGTGAAATGTATTCTGGCCCATTTAAATGAGTCCATCAATTTCAACCCAACAATAATATTCGTTTTGGTCCATAATTTTTTTTTGGCCAGGCCCAAAATTGGGCCCATTTCAATTCTAACCCAACAACCCACAAAATATCCACCCCAAACCCGCCAACCCGAACCGACCTGCCGGATTAAAAATAGAGAAAGCCATGAACGAAAGACAACTTTCTGCCCTAAACCCAATCCGATATCTCCTCGTTCTCTGATCTCTCAATCGCCAACACAAATCGCCACTAGGAGATCCAAAATCGGTAAATCCAGAATCTGCGACTTGAATACGGTCCCTCAGTCTTGCCACAGAACCACAGAAGAAGACGGATTCTCAGTCTCGCCGCTTTCCACCACCGGCGCCTCTTATCTATTTGGTTAATCTTCGAACTTTTTGGTAATCCAGAATTTGTTGGTTTTAGTAGCTTATTGTAGTGATTGCAGTGGTTCTTGAAAGGGTATGGCTGATGGGAATGTGAATTTATTTTTGAGATTGCTCTGTTAGTACTAGGAATTGGATTATGAAGCAGGGAAAAGTCTGGAGGGAGGGATCTATATGAGACTATTGTGGGGGGAATGTTTAGTGGATGATTGTTTGTTGCCTATGTCTGTATATGAATCACCAAAAGTATACACTTTTTTGAACGGCCTAGAGGGAATTTCAGTTTTAGTGGCAGTTGAAAAAGGAGTAGAGAAAATCAATATCAATGTGATTGTGATTAGGCTGATTTTAGCAATGGAAAATGTTAAGAAAATGGCCATTGTTTCGACTTTCTTTGGTTTTCTGTCAAGAAATTCAAGATCAATTCATCTATTAAGAGAAGTCATGAATGGTTTCCATTGGCACATAAGATCTGTAGCTGTATGCATAGTCATTTGCTCCCATTTCTCCAACCCAATACAGTGCATCATTTATATATTGTGCCTTACACCCGAACATTGCTGGTGAGCTTGAACACCTTTCACTTTCAAGAAACTCAATGAACCAACTGAGCTGTGTCTGAAGTGAGACAGGAACAATGTTAAGTGTAAGATTATTGCTGACGAAGAAACTGTGTGTTAACACAGTGCTGCCTGCATGTTATTGTCCAGTTAGTAAGTATATCCATTGTTCTATATGTTGTTTAGTCTTTAAGGTCACATATTTGGCAACGTTTCATAAACGTTGCCGTAGGTCACCTCTACGGCAACATTTATGAAACGTTGCCGTAGAGGTCATATTCTACGACAACACCTTAATTTGCAATACATATCCTACGGCAACATTTATGAAACGTTGCCGTAGAGGTCATATTCTACGACAACACCTTAATTTGCAATACATATCCAAACGTTGCAAAAGGCCTACGGCAACATTTTTTGAACGTTGCCGTATGCTGTTTTTGTTGTAGTGTGATGTCGACTTTTCAATATTTCTTTTGTTTTAGGGAAAAAATTATGGTTTCCTTATATGATTCAAACTCTTATTGAAACAAATCTTGGGGCGTCTTTTAAAGATCTAGGGCTGTCCGAAATAGTTATCATGCATTACAACACATTTTAAGAGATTTTGGGAGCATAGAAAGAGGCAAGAACCACGAAGATCGATTCCAAAACTTGAAGATTCAATTCAAACTTTATTTGAGTGATGTCGATTCTTTGATATTTCTTTTGTTTTCTCTCATAACATGTTAGCCTAGATTTATTTGTGCTAGGAGAATGATAAACCATATAATATGAATTTTTAATTTTTAGTTTTACATACTTGACATTGAAAACACATTTTTGAGTATTGATTGTCTTTATAATTTACTTTTCTCCAAAATTATTGTGCAGGATAGTTGTTAGAATGTGGTGGCCTCTTTATGCATTCGAAAGAAGATAAATACGTTCGACGTATATAAATTGTCATATGGTCCGATAAGAAATAGAAATAGGGAAAATTAGGTCTGGTACGGCCTTAGAGCACTAAAATTGATTAATGCACTTGACCTTTTAACTTCTTCATACGTGTTAATTACGGTACAATAAAGAAAGATATTTTAGCCTCCTCTTTCGAGCTCTCCTTCACTATCCCAATTCTTCAACTCTCACCGCCTTCCCCTTCCTCGAACTTCCCTCTGTAGCTTACTTACCAATCTTGTTACGATATTACTGCACCTATCCTTCATCTCCTACTTGGATTCTTCGGAGATTGCCAAGCTAGCACGGATCTATTGGGCTTTTCGGGCCGCCTCCCCGTTTTTAATCCGGGTCCTCAAATTACCCTCCAGCTATCCCTTTATATTAAGTAAATTGTCTGATCAAGGCTTGATTACCATAAAAAGATATATATTACAGGCTCTGCAGACCTAATCCTTCGACATTGCACAAAGGTTTGCTTGTTTAAATTCTTTTTTCCCCTTTCTGGTCTTAGATTGTGAAATATGATTGCTTATATGTTGAAATAGGAAATTTAGATTGATAAGAGAACAAGAGGGACAAGTTTGTCAATTTCTTCAAAGACGATGACTATTAGGGGTATAGATGATTAGAAGTATTGGAATCACATTCAAATTGATAAATATAGGTGGGTATTTTAACGTGTACCTGTTTGTTTTTTTTGTTCTGCGTATATATGCACAAATATTTGTCAATAAATGTGAATGGATTGCTTTTATCCAGAGAAAATTTGCACATGGAAGAAGATTTGTCTGCCTAATTGCTTTAGGTTTCATTTTTTTTTAGTTTCTCGAGCTTCCAAACATGAGGGATCAAAAGAAAATGGAAGAAAGAATCCTGAAATTAAAAACTTAAACAAAAGTTATTTGTGATTCTGAGTTTCCATAATTGTGCTAAAAAAAAAGTGAAAATTAGTTGAAAAGAAAATCGTTTTAGGCAGTCTGAAGATGGGAGTGCTTGACTTTTTGTAAAATTTTAACTCTGATCTTACTATAATATTGGTGTCGAATGTCTTAGTTATTCAATATTATTTGTCACTTTTTTTAATATTTATCACTTTTTTGTTACTTTTTTTTATTGTCTGGCACTATTTTTGAACTTTTGTCACTTTTTTTTTTCTGTCACGTGTTTTGAATTTGTGTCATTTTTTTGAATCGTCACTTTTTTTTGAATGTGTTGTCTCTTTTTTATTTTTGTCACTTTTTTGAATTTCATAGTAGTTGGATTGAGATAAACCAAAGAGCTCGAATGGCTGTTGCTGCTGTTGTTGCTTGAGTGACACTAGGCCGAGGGTTGAGCATTCGTTGTTAGAGATACCCGTGGCGCCTCACTTACCCTTGTGTTGGCAAATCTGTGTATGATAATACAAGAATGAGATCACAATTATGCACAAATGCCACCTGAATCATGCTTTGATTGTGTCACTATTTTTTTGTCACTTTATTGAATCGATTCCAATGATTCACAATCATGCAACAAATGTTACTTGATCATGCTTTGATTATGTCACTTTTTTCTGTCACTTTATTGCACTCATTCTAATGTTTTAATTGATGTTTTGTCACTTTTATTAGTGTTTTGTCATTTTTTTTTTAATTTCTGTCACTTTTTTTTTTAATGTTTGACATTTTTAAAATTTTTGTCAATGTTTGTCACTTTTTTAATGTTTGTTACTTTTTTTTTGAATTTTTGTCACTTTTTTTCCTCCTCACTTTTTTGAAATTTATATCACTTTTTTGAAAGACAAATATCACATTTTAATAAAAAGTAACATGTCACTTTAAAAAAAAAAGTGACACAATATCACTTTTTTTTATGAAAAAGTGAAACTTAATTTTACACAATACTTTTTACTTTCAAAACACTTTTCACATGATTTTTCAAAATGCCTTTAATTTTTAGGGTATTTTTATAAGTTGCGCATAGAAACATACCGCTATACTTTATGTGAATCTTTAAGTATTAATAAAAAATCATGCATTATTGTATGTTCGCATCCGTTATAGAAATATAGTTGAGTCATATATGAGATTAGGTTTAACATTACTCTATAGAGGTTGTTAAATAAAATGGGAACATTGATTCATTAAAATTCAATTGTGTTGTCAAAGTGTAGAACTAAAGTTAAAAAAAATTATTGCATGGGAATTCGGAATCCTAATGCATTTGTCATCTATTAATTACAACAATTTGCATTCAATATAATTCATATTTAGTTTAGTTAATTTACTCATATTTACACAAGTAGATTAATTTATTTATAATTTTTTCACAAACAAACAAACACATCACATTATTCTTGTTTCGGTTAAGGTCGCGATAATTAAAATTGAAATAATCAATCTCCGTAGGACGATACTTGGACTCAAAATCCACTTTATTACTTATTAACGAATCGTACACTTGCGGTGATTTTAATTCGAAATATATTTTCTTGAACAGATTATTTGAGTGTTAATGGTTACTCTCTAACGTTCGATAATGAAATTAGTCATTCGACTTGAAGATAGTCATGCTTTGGTGATACTAGATGTTAGCTCTGTCAAGAGTCGCTAATAAGACATCGTTCTGGTATGTCAAAAATTATAAGAAATTTGTGAATGATCGATAGATGATTTGTCACTTTTATATAGTAAGATATTATGATCTACATTTTATTCAGTTAAGTTGATAATGAAATCATTGGCCAATGTCTGATCATAAGTCGAGAAGACTTTTCGACTTATATTGACTTAAGAGTATGATAAAAAATATGATCGATAATCGAGATTGACGCACTTCCATATTTCATAATTGATCGAATCATATTGACAAAAAGATTATAATTTCACGGTAAACAAACAAGTTTTTTTTGTCACGATATTTTTTGTCACATGCATTATCTTGACACACTGTTAAATGTCAATATGAAATGATAAATGTGAATTAATGATAAATTAAAAGGGTATTTTAATTTATAGATTTTGTTTAGATGAAAATAATAATTCACGTCGATATATATCGTGATCGCGAACTTAATGGGTCACAGACTATAAGAAGAACTAGAAAAATGATATTAATAATTTAACTAATTGACAAGTATTGGACATTTGTAGAATTAATTAATTGAGTTGCTTATTAATAGACTTAAGTTAATTAATTGGATTAATTAATTTATGGACCAAGTTTAATTTATTAGAAAAATTAAATATTGGATTGGGTTAAGTTTAAGGGATGGGCAAACCGACTTAAACTTCTACTAATAAGCAGTTAGAGTTTGAGAATTCATTATCTTACTAGCGCGAGAAAATGGATCATAATTCTCTCTTTTTTCCCCCTTGTGTGGATTACCATTGAAAACTGTACAATTGGATAGTTGTGAATTACAATTAGACAGCAAGTTAATTAATTAGATTAATTAATTTATAGACCAAGTTTATGTAATTACATAAATTAAATATTGGATCAGGTTAAGTTTAAGGGACGAGCCAAATCCACTTAAACTTTTATTAATAAACTGTTAGAGTTTGAAAAATCATAACATATATTCATTATTTTACTAGCACAAGAAAAGAGACCATAATTCTCTTATTTTTGTTCTCTTGTGTGAATTACTATTGGAGACCATATAATTTGACTGTGGTGGTGTGCAAATCACGATTGTACGTATTCCAAAATAACCAAAGAACTTTGGATAATTAACTAACTGTGTAATTCTTATCACAATTTCTAGTTAAGTACAAAAAAGATTCTCGGTGGGAATTGAAATTATTTATATTTCGCTGTACATGATTAAGTAAATTCCATACACTTATATACCCCTATTTGATAGTGGATTTGAATCTAAATCAAAATTAACAATTAATTATACCACATGTTTCATGAAACTCGCTACATTTCAATAACAATTTCATCAATTTTTGAGAAAATATACTAAAAAAATTAATTTTAATCATCACCAAACAAGTGCTATTCAAAATAGCAAGTGCTAAACTTTATTTGGTCGACAACTAGTGCAATCTTTATTGTGCTTAATAATATCAATATTTCTTTAATTTGTACATGCACTAAAGGGGATTGAGTGTACACCCATTGACCTCAAAAAGTTGATAATATTTTTAGAACCATGCTTCACGTACATGGATTGTTTTCACCGGCCACTCACATGGCACTCACACGTGGGTCCCGCACATAAATTTTTTTAATACATGGTGGGGCCCACCCATGTGAGTAGTCTGGTGAGCCCCTGTGAAAATAACCCCTGTACGTGGGGATTAATTCATGTTTTCAAGTCAACAGTCGAGTTTTCTGCATGAATTTCGACAAGACCTTTCCTCTTTTTGGGAAATTTTGAGTGTGTTAAGCCTATTGTTTATATAAAAGGAGTAACGGGATTCCGATGTTATTTTAACTAGAAAGTGTTTCTTGCTCAAAGACAGTGATTATCTTTTCGAGATCTATGTCACGAATTTTCATTTGATCTAAGGGTCCGTTTGATTGCAAGGGTGGAAAATTGGTGGAAAGAAAATGTTTTATAGGGAATTAATTTTCCTAGAAAATGTTTTACTGGGAATTGTAATTAATTGTGTTTGATTGATATAATTTTTTATGGAAAATGTTGAAAGTTTGGTATCCATTTGGCTTCGTTTTTTATGGAATTTGTCAATTAAAGTGCTAATTTTTTCTACCATTGAGCCTAAAATTTGTTCCAATTGTAAAAAAAAAAAAATTTGAAAAAAAAAAAATTTACCATACCGACTATCATTCGTTTGACTTTATTTTGTATGGAAGTTGTCAATAAAAGTGAAATTTTTTTAATTATTGTATCTATAATTTGTTCCCATTGCACAAAAAAAAAAAGGTGGAAAATGTTTTCCCACCAAATAGCTGGGAAAACAAAATCAAGTTTTTGTGCATCAAAGGATTGTACCTAGAAAAATGTGGAAAACATTTTGTCAGGAAAATTTGTGCTATCAAACGCCCTTAATTGGTTAAAGTTAGAAAATATTTTCCTTTTTTTATGAAGGCAAAATAATAATTTCATTTAATTTCGGGTTTGTTCGTTTTTGGCGAATTGTTAGTCTAATTTGATTGGAAACGGGCCAATAATCACAATTAAACGTTTTTGCCGTTTATGATAATTTTTATTTTGGCAATATCTTAGTCAAATAAACTCGGATTTGATTTCCGTTTGTTGGGGGATGATAATGATGATTAGGAGAATCAAGATCCGTCATTATCTCAATTTTTTTTCCATTTTTGGAAAAAAATAATATTTTTTATTATTAGGTAATTTATTTTCGAATTTTCTTAGGGTTTTGCTATTTAAACGTTGTAAGCCCTTTGAGATAACTCAATTTTGAATGGAATAAGGTTTTCCTTGAATTTCTCATGATTGAAATTCTTTTTGTGAGATTTTTGTCTTTCCTATAATTTTCCCCTGCATCACTTTTCCACCCATTTTCTAGGTTATCAAACGGACCCTAAGGCTCTTTTTCAAAGTAGAAGTTTCGATATCAGATTTTCCCCTTTGTTTATTGTACAATGGCCTTATATATATATATATATATATATATATATATATATATATATATATATATATATATATAATAGATGTTTTAGGGGCATTTTGGTCATTTAATGAGTTGACATTCCTTAATCATTATGTTACGAGTTAAAATTAAATTTCATTTTCAAGGCTTTGTCGAGGTTTATGTCTTCTGACACCTGCCATGTAATCTATTGTATACGCGCATGGGTTTAGTGCTCTGAATTAATGTTGATTTTGTTAAAATATTTACTAAGGTTTCTATTTAATTCCAGGCCTTTAGACTGTGTTAAGACTCTTGGCATTTCATTGATTAATGGCGCTTCAATCATCGACGCATCTTTCGCTCAACTATGCATCAGCGAACGAGGCACAAATGTTCAAAATTGCGTAAACATGCAATGAGGTCCTTTTGAGATTGGCATGGAGTCTATGTGGACAATATATTTCAGTGCATAATATTAGTCCCCAAGTCCGAGTTTCATATTGATATGAAATGAAAGAGTTTGATGTTTTCTGTTGCTAGTGCTAAAATTATTAAACTATAGAGTTTTCACTGTTGCACTGCTTCTCTTACTTCTCCGAAGTATTATTCTGAGTGAACATCAAAGCATAATAGATGTCATTTGTTGATATCGGGGCATTTATATTGAGATAATTAGAAGTTTGTAGATTTTCAGCTTCATAAGTGTTCCGATACATTCATGTTGAAGGAGATCCGAAGCTTTTATAATTAGCCTCATTGCTCCTCTTTTATTTCGAGTCATTTATGCCCGAAGGAACCTAAAACTAATAATTGATATTCTGACTTCTTATGTGCACCGAGGCATTTAGGCTTGAAGCTAGGTAGTTGTGGCTTGTTCGGTTGGAGATATTCTTTCGTCCCCTAAGATACCCGACCCTAGATATTCTTTCAATCCGAGACCTTGTTACAACGGACGTTCTTTCAATCCCATAGATGCTCTTGATTGGAGATATTCTATTTATTGTAAAACAAACAAGATACCAGAATAGCTCTGATACCACTTCTTGTGAAACTAACCACCAGATTGAGATGTTGTAGTTATATGACTCAATAATAAAGTGTTTGATCAAACAAAAGAATAATAAAGACAAAAAATATGGTAGATGAATTAAGAGATTTTATTGACTCAAAAATAATGGAAAATAGAGAAAATTACAATGGATCCTATAATTCTTGTAATCTGTTTTCTCACACTTGTAAAATTATACAGAAGAACCTAATATTTATAGGGAACATGTAGAGGACGTCCAAACCCTCTTAGTAGAGTTGTTGATAAAGTATGATGCCAAAAAATCGAGTCCAAAACGAAATAGGAGAAGAAAACGCAGAAAACGAAAAAGAACAGAACAGGTGGCGTCGTGGCGCCCTCCTCCGAGCGCCGCGGCGCAGGGCAATCTGCCAAAAAAAAAATATTATTATTTTAAATTGTTTTCTCCGTTCAAATTCTTTTTCAAGTCCAATATCAATTTCCAACTCCCAATGAGTTTCCAAAATAGAATTTCAACTTGACATAGGACTCAAATAACATTCCAAACTGAATTTTTTTTTTTATGTGCACTTCAATTAGAATTCTTCAATACTTCAAACACTTCAAAAAAGAATTCGGATCACATCCAAATTCCAACAATCTCCACCTTGACACGAATTCAACCAAGGAATGAACTGACTTCTTCGACAATAACAAAAAAAATATTTTCTCTAACAAAATATAATACTCTACATCTTCTAATGAATCCAAGCACTACTCTTGTAGAATTAACTCAGATTATCAAAAAACCATAATAATTTTATAATTTACCAACTTGGGTTGTAACATACCCCAAAGCATAATCAAATCCAAATACTTTTAAATAAGACTCCTTGCTAGATTGTACACATTCTACTCCACTTAAAGGATGCTCAACAAAATCAACATCCATATACCCTTTTTCACCGGGTCTGTCTTTAGCAATTGAATACAATGGCACCGCAGTTGATAGTGGCAAAGAGACATTATCCATATCTCCTGAATTCCACTGAGTAGTATTCTTCAAATCTAACCCTTTACGAGCTCCTAAAGGTATGGTACCAAACTGAATGTCCACCACGGTACTGAACCTGTGCTGATTATCTCTTCTAGATTTTGCACAACCCTGCAGATGTATAACTGAGATCGCTTCGTCCCTCCAATACAACCTGGGCATCCTTACAAACCTTCAAAACTCCACATCCACCAAAGAACTCATAACCTTTTGAATCAAGGATAGACAACGTGATGAAATTCTTCTTCAGATTCGGAACATGTTGAACGTGGCCAGTGTTGTAATTGTTCCATCTAAAAGCTTCAATCTGACCGTACCAATTCCAGCAACCCGACAAGGTGTGTCGTCTCCCATAACCACACACATTTGAAAATAATTTCATATGTAGTAAATAAGTCCTTATTAGGACAAATATAAAACACACATGCTGAAGCAAGAATCCAATCATCTTCCGGTTTAGACTCAATGTCAGAAATAGCTAAGAGGTCTCCATCAATGTTCTCCGTGAGGTCTGCTTTGCCTGAAGTATCTGATTGCTTTCCATATGAACTTGCAGTCATCTTTTCTTTATTCTGCAATTTGTAGCAATCCTTCTTCGAGTGCCCTTCTTCTTGCAGTAGTTACAAATTTGATTACTGAACTTAAACTTCGATTTGCCCCTTCCAGAACCACCATGAGTAATCAGGTCTTCTCCATCCCTGGCCTCAGAAACTAGATACTTCATCTTCTCTTTTGAATACAAAGCATCATACACCTCCTCTATAGTGAGAGTATCACGGTCATACAAGATCGTGTTTCTAAATGAAGAAAACGAAGCGGACGGCAAACACAATAGGATCAATGCCAAATCTTTTTCATCGTACTCTACTTCTAAAGTTTCCAAATCAGCGACGATCTCTTTAAATACAGCGAGATGATCTTCCAATGATCCTTCTTGTGCCATTCGATGAGAGTAGAAACGCTGCTTGAGGTTCAACTTACTTATCAGACTTTTAGTCATGCACAATTATTTCAACTTCAACCATAAAGTAGCTGCTGAATTTTTCTTCAAAACGTCCTGAAGAATAGTATTTGATAGATGAAGATGAATGTGAGAAACTGCCTTCTTATCCTTCCGTAATTTCTCCTCGGTGGTAAAGTTGCGGGCATCTTGTCAATTTCCAGCAACGCATCATCCAAATCCAGATGTTCGAGTACTACACACATTTTAACTCTCCATAGCGAAAATCTAGTGCTCCAATCCAAAAGCGGAATGTCTACTTCATGGAAGCCATCACGAACAAAAACCTTGAACAAATCAAACTCTGCGCCCTTGCAGAACTGCTGAACCTAGGCTCTGATACCACTTGTTGTAAAATAAACAAGATACCAGAATAGCTCTGATACCACTCGTTGTGAAACCAACCAACGGATTGAGATGCTGAAGTTATATGTCACAATAATAAAGTATTTGATCAAGTAAAAGAATAATAAAGACAATAAATATGGCAGATGAATTAAGAGATTTTATTGACTCAAGAATAATGGAGAAGAGAGAGAATTACAATGAATCTTATAATTCTAGTAATCTATTTTTTCACACTTGTAAAATTGTATAGAAGAGCCTAATATTTATAGGGAACAAATAGGAGACATCCAAACCCTCTTAATAGAGTTGTTGATAAAGTAGGATGCCAAAAAATCGAGTCCAAAACGAAGTGGAGAAGAAAACGCGGAAAATGGAAAATAACATAACAGGTGGCGACGCGGCGCCCACCTCCGAGCGCCACGACGTCGGGGCTGACGCTGTAGCGCCCGCTACGCCGGGTAATCTGCCCGAAAAATAAAATTTATTATTATTTTTTAAAATTGTTTTCTCCGTCCAAATTCTTCTTCAAGTCCAATATCAATTTTCAACTCTCAATGGGTTTCCAAAATAGAATTTCAATTTTACATAGAATTCCAATAGTATTCTAAACTGAATACTTCTTAACGTGCATTTCAATTAAAATTCTTCAATACTTTAAACATTTCAACAAAGGAATTCGGGTCACACCCAAATTCCAACACTATCAATCCCCAAGATATTTGTATGTGCAGGTTAAAGGAGATAAGTCCATTATTGGTTCTTAGCATGGCTTCTTTACTGATTATATATCGGTTGGAGATACTTGTTTAATCCCTGAAATGTTGGTTTGTGTAAGTTAAAGAAGGTAAATCCACTTTAGGTTCTTAACTTGGCTCCCTTACTGAGGCAATATATAATTCCTCAATGAATTAATGAAGATATACCTAAAGAGGGACTTGACTCATTGGGTTTCGAATAGAACAGAGTTGGCACAATTTCTCAATGGGAAAAAGGCCTAAAGAGGACATTGACTCCCTCATTGGATCTTCAAATAGAGTGGATGGAACCATTTTCTTGGAGGACGAGGCTTTTTAAATCCTGTGCTAGGACTTGTTATTGGCCCCCAGCTCTAGCATCAGTGGTAATCCTATACTAAAGCTTGGAGTCTTACAGAAGCCCCGAATCATAGAGGATTATATCTAACCCATTTCCTTGACATTAGAGAACCATGAGTTGATCTTCAAAAGACTTACCGTCTACCAACGATAGTGACACATTTATAGGAGGCACTAGTCCCCCAAATATGAGGAAGACATAATAACTATCAACGAAAGCTGACCTTCAACAGGGCAACTGCCAGCAGAAAATAGCCTTCAGTTGTAAAATAACCACAAGATAGTAAGCGAGGAGTTGCAACTAGCCAAGCCTTCCAAATATCAGAGATGACCATGAGCTATAATATGGCAAGCTTACCATGTCTCGAATGAACAAAGACCTATAGCTGGACTACAGTAGGCCTAGCATCATGGATAATCACGGCCAGGTTCGAAAATCTTAAAGCTTGGCCTCCGCTTAGCAATAGGTCCTATGGGCAAGCATCGGGTGAGCAAAGATCAAAGGCTGGTCGAGGCCTCCAACATCAGGATGATCATGAGCTAGGACCTGGAGGGCTGCCTGACTTATAGCTGGCCTACATATGCATTTGCATCATAGATAATCACATGTCTAGGTTCAAGAACCTTACAACTTGGCTTCCACTCCTTGAGCTGCTTGTGTCATGCTAGCACGGATAAGCAAGAGCTTGAAAATTGGCCTTTACGATGAGGAATGATCAATATGGCTAGCTTTGATTTACATCTGCAACTTGAGACTGTGTTGCTGGACAAGGTAAAAACAAATATTCTCACGACCCGTCCCAAGTCACCCTAATGGACCTGACACGTGTCGTGCGCCGATGGTAGATACCAACTAAATGCTGGATCCACCACCAAGGCGACTATGACCTGTTCTAACTGTGACCTATTTTTATAAAAATTTTGATAGAGTTTCCCCTGTAATATTGAATAAACCACCCGAAATCACAATCAATATACTCAAACCAGTACATACAATTTAAAATAGGGTACGCCAGCCCCTCACAACTCAAACTAATCACAATACAATACTGGAAGTTTACTTTTACAAATATTTTACATACAAAATCCCAAATGTCCTTAAAATACTTAATATGCAATGAGCCCATGACATGATTACATAAGTATCACTTTACTATTCTGACAACCGATGCATGTATCCCAAAAGAACTAGGTACCAAGTAAATGGACAAAATAAGTCATACAAATAGACAAGTGTGGCTCAACTCGGTGGATTAGTAGGCTTCGGTACTGCTCAACTCAGCTACTATCTGGTAAGAAAAGATGTAACAAAATATGTGAGTTTGAAACTCAGTGAGTGGATATTTTCTGATAAGTCTTACTCTTTTGAAACTCTGAGGAATCTTGAAATCTGATAATACTCTTGAAAGACTAAAATATGATCACATCGTAAAATCCTGCATTCTTGATTCTAAATAAATAACTTTAAAATATAACAAATGCAATCAATCTAGTATATATAAGAATCTCTGAAATCATTTGTTCTTCAATACTATAAGCTGAAAGCTTTATATACTGAAAACTGAAAAATCTGAATTCCATAATCTAGAAATCCATTAAGCTGTAGAAATACTGAAATATCAATTCAATACTGTAAGCTGCAAAACTTTATTCTGAGAAATACTATAAACTGAGATCTTTATACTGAAAACTGAATATTCTGGATTCTATGATCATTAATCCAATAAGCTGTAAAAATACTGAAATATCACACCAAAAAGAGTACCCTGAATATCCTTACTCATGTATCGATGAATACCGATATACATGGCAAAGCTATTCTATTCTGAAATTTTGTAATTCTTTAATTCTGTAATTCTGGTCATACGCGCGCAGAGCTATAATCTGGTCATACACTATGGAAACACATTCACAATAGTGCAGAGCGGGTAAAATCACCATAATTGACCATACACTGTGGAAACACATTCACATCAGTGCAGATCGGGTAAAATAACCATCTGATGTCATACACTGTGGAAACACATTCACATCAGTGCAGACTTGGGTAAAATCACCTGGGTACTTTCTAGTGGTTTTAAAATAACTTTAAATATACTGAAATATGTAATATGGATATAACATGTTAGAAAAATGATTTCAATGAACTGGATTTAACTTTAAAATGACTGACTATAAAATCTACTTTATTCTAAAAATCATGCTTTCTAAATCTGTCATCTGAAGTAAATAACTTTTGCAACTTACATGATTTACTATAAGAAATCTAATGAACAACTATTTCATATAAGCTTGAAAGCTAAAATAATTTAAATAAGTGCTTATTTTTGAAAAGTAGATATCCACTCACTCAAAACAAGCTACCGTCTAAGAAGGTCGGTAGGCTTATCCAATTTCCTCGTCACCACCTGAAATATCATGCAAGATATCTAATACCATTATGATCAAATCAAGAAACCTCTAAAATATGAAATGCTATAGTGCTACAACTAAGTTTCTCGATACTTAAATAAATGTCTATTTATTCCTTTAATCAAGTGGGACCAATAACACTTTCTAATCCATTTACTAAGAATCACTACATCAACATAACCTCCAACCCAAGCATAAAGACAATTATTCACTTCAATCTAGAGAAACTAGTAACTAACACAACAACCAATTTAACATGCATATAGTTCCATAATCTCATGTTTTCTAGTAAGCATTTCATCAATACAATAATCCCCACTAACAAAACTCATAAAAACATTTAATTAAAAATCTAGGGTTTGCCCACAAGCTTCATTTCTTACCTTAGTATCAATGGGAACTAGAGGATTAAGAAACTTAAGCTCCAATATATATTATATCTCAAAAATTTGAAAATTAACCACAACTTAAACCTTAAAAATTTATCATAATAATCCATTTTTTCTAAAGAAATCACAAGGATAACAATGGAAATCAATTTCAAAATACCCACTTTACCTTCTTCTCCTTATTCTTCCCTTTTTTTTCCTCTTTTTTCCCATTTTTCTTCACTTTTCTTCTCTTCTGCCCGATTTCCTGTCTCTGTGCGTGAGTGAGGTGAGAGAATGAGAGAAATTGGGTCAAAATTGGCTAAGAAATGGGGATTTGCACAACAGGTCCTCCAACTCCAATGTTGTATAAGTAGGTCCACATCTTCCAATTAAATCCCTTTAAAATCCTTTCTTATCACTACTTTAAAATTGAGTCCCAATAAAATAACTTATTCCCATTTAACTCCATAATTGACTTTGACTTAGACAATTCAACCATTGACTTTGACTGATAAAATTTGGTTGTTACAATCTTACCTCGTTAAAAGAATTTCGTCCTCGAAATTCTATGAAAATCTGGCTAATCAAGGAATAGATGTGGATATCGAACACACATCTGATTCTCATTCTCCCATGTAGCCTCCTCTACTGTCTGATTTCCCCATAGGACTTTTACCCACGAAATTGCTTTACTTCGTTGAACCTGCTCCTTTCTGTCTAAAATTCTCACAGGCTCTACTTCATAAGTCAAATTTTCTTTCAACTGAATTGGTTGATACTTTAGTACATGAGAAGTATCTGCAATGTACTTGTGAAGCATAGAAACATGAAAAACGTCTTGGATCCTGAATAATTCATCAGGCAAATCTAATCGATATACAACTGGCCAATCCGCTAAGTAATCCGATAAGGTCCAATATATCGTGGACTCAACTTTCCTCGTTTGCTAAATCGTATATAACCTAACACAATAATCTAACAAATAGCCTAGGCAAAATGATTGGCTTAATATACCAAATATATCATCACGTTGCTTTCTATAACACCACCATAGCATTCGTTTACTTGCTATTCCTCATATCACGTTGTAATCATATAACTTCATCACATACTTATGGCCATATCGTATGCCCCCTAACATTTTATCATGTCAATTTTCTTAAGATCACACATAATAGTCATCATATATATCACGTGGACTTTTCACACGTCAATATGTCACTAATATTTCGTATTCTAATTTCTTAGTCTCCATAATTTCCAACTCTACTATTCCTTACTCTTTTCTTCCTTGTCTCAAATTCAATTCCTTCTGATAAAAAAAATACAGTTCAAACTTTTATAATCGGTAAATATTTGACATTTCTCACCGTAAAGGTAATGTCTCCAAATCTTCCCTGCTAACACCACTACAGATAACTCCAAAACATGGGTTGGGTAGTTTAACTCATGCTTCTTCAATTGTCCCAACGCATAAGCTATGACATTTCTATTTTGCATTAAAACACAACTCAATCCTTGGCGTGAAACATCACTATAAATCACAAACTCTTCGCCAGGAGATGGAAGAGCAAGTATAGAAGTAGAAACTAATCTCTTCCTTAATTCTTAGTTGATGGTACCCTGAGCGCAGATCAATCTTAGAAAATACTGTAGCACTTCGAAGTTGATCAAACAAATCATCTATACGAGGTAAATGGTACTTATTGCGAATAGTCACTTTATCAACTTCCTGTAATCAATATACAATCTCATCATGCCATCCTTCTTTTTCACAAATAATATTGGCGCTCCCCAAGGAGATGTACTGGGTCTAATGAAACCCTTATCAACCAAATCTTGTAACTGAACTTTCAATTCCTTTAGCTTAACTGGGGCCATTCTGTAAGGAGTTTGTGAGATAGGGGTAGTCCTTGGGACCAAATCAATGGTAAACTCAATTTCCCTGTTTAGAGGTAGACTCGGAAGATCTTAAAAAAAAAACATCAGACAATTCTCTTACCACTAGTATATCATCAAGTTTCAACTTAGTAATATTGGTGTCAATCACATGAGCCAAATAAGGTTGACAACCTTTTCTAAGAAATCTCCCAGCATCAAGTACATATATGACACATGAAGGTAATATTCTCCGTTCACCACTAAGCAAAAAAAAAAAATTTCAGGCTCTCCCGACCTTTTGAACACCACCTCTTTACGAAACAATTCAACTGAAGCATGATTTGCAACTAGGAAATCCATACCCATCATAATATCAAAATCATGAATATAAAGGAAAATCAAATTAGCTTTCAACTCCCAATCATTCACTCTAATCATGCAATCTTTGTACACCTCATAAGCTAAAAGTGAATCTCCTAGATGAGTCGTTATCACCAAATCACTATCTAACGGTTCTAACATATAGTCTGCATAAGTAGTAAAGACATGGGATAAAAATGAATGCATAGCACCTGAATCAATAAGAGAACGAGCCTTTCTGCCAAAAATAAATAACGTACCCATGACAACATCTGGCGACTCATCAGCATCGTCTTTGAGTTACAAAGAAAACTCTTCCCTGAGTCATGGGATGTTCTACTTGACCTTCCTGTCTATTACCACTACTGCCCGTAACATCCGACTGACTAGCACAGTAGTACATGCTTTACCTGCCAACTTGTCATTGTTCTCATTCTGTCTAGAAATACCAACACTAGGTTGTAAAGATATCCCCTGTGATGTACCACCTTGTTGAAGGCGAACTAGACACTCTTCTCATGTCCAATCTGACCATAGTGATAACAAACACCAGCGCCCTTAAGGCGCTCACCAGTATGAAATTTCCTGTACTAGAACTGGGGAAATCTGGCAACACTAAGGCTATCACTCTATCCTGGAGTAAATGATCTCTGGATCGACCCCTGAGTATGGGTACGACTATTCCCCGACTGCTGCACTGATCTCTGTTTAAATCTAGATCCCTGACTTCCACTAGATTTAGACTTAAAGCTACCAGAGATGGAGACACCTAATCCACTTCTTCAGTGACCCCTTCTCGGTGGCCTATTCACCGACAGTCCTGCCCGTGACTGATTACTACCACCAATTCCAGGTCTCATATGTTGTTGACCACTTGTCGTTCTGAAATACTTTGCTCGACTCTCAACGTTGCTTCTACTAGTTTCCCAAAATTTCATACCTCGAGACTGTTACTACTGATCTAATTTCTTCTCTCAACCTATACTCAACCATCTCGCACTTATCAACTTCATAAGCTACAAGGGCAGCGACATACTTTGATAATTCTATAAACCTTTTTTGATACTCCGCTACTAAGGAGGTTTGCACTAACCTCAAAATTTCATTCTGCTTATCATCTTTGTAGGAACGAGGCAGTCATACTCATTAAAATCATCTCTAAACTCACTCTAAGTGATCATTGAAGGATCAACATACTTACTCTGTATAGATTTTCACCAATCATACGGACCTCCTTCTAACAGAAAAGTAACAAGAATTACTTTTCGATCATCTGGACAACCCAGAACATCAAATACTCTCTCAATCCTTGTCAGCTAAGATTCGGCTTCTGCGGGATCAGCCATGCCGGTGAATACCTTAGCTCCTAATTTAGTTGCTCGCTCAATACTATGATCTTTATTAGAACCGCGTAGGGCAGGAGCAACAGCTGTGGCAATCCTATCAGTTATAATATCAGACTGAGCTACATCTTCCTGTCGTGACTGCTCAAGAGACTGATGGACTGATTCTTCATCCCTACTCCCTTCTCCAATATCTTCTCTGTCAGAAGCAGCTTGTGGTTGAGGCAGCATATCTGGGAGCCTACAGGTCCTACCACCGCGAGCCATGAACTCCAACTAACAAATATGCATGATATGTTGGGAAAGAAATCGGAATAAATGTAATGCAAACTGACACTATGACCATGCTCTGATACCAACTGTCACGACCCGTCCCAAGCCACCCTAATGGACCTGACACGTGTCGTGCGCCGATGGTAGATACCAACTAAATGCTGGATCCACCACCAAGGCGACTATGACCTGTTCTAACTGTGACCCATTTTTATAAAAATTTTGATAGAGTTTCCCCTGTAATATTGAATAAACCACCCGAAATCACAATCAATATACTCAAACCAGTACATACAATTTAAAATAGGGTACGCCAGCCCCTCACAACTCAAACTAATCACAATACAATACTGGAAGTTTACTTTTACAAATATTTTACATACAAAATCCCAAATGTCCTTAAAATACTTAATATGCAATGAGCCCATGACATGATTACATAAGTATCACTTTACTATTCTGACAACCGATGCATGTATCCCAAAAGAACTAGGTACCAAGTAAATGGACAAAATAAGTCATACAAATAGACAAGTGTGGCTCAACTCGGTGGATTAGTAGGCTCTGGTACTGCTCAACTCAGCTACTATCTGGTAAGAAAAGATGTAACAAAATATGTGAGTTTGAAACTCAGTGAGTGGATATTTTCTGATAAGTCTTACTCTTTTGAAACTCTGAGGAATCTTGAAATCTGATAATACTCTTGAAAGACTAAAATATGATCACATCGTAAAATCCTGCATTCTTGATTCTAAATAAATAACTTTAAAATATAACAAATGCAATCAATCTAGTATATATAAGAATCTCTGAAATCATTTGTTCTTCAATACTATAAGCTGAAAGCTTTATATACTGAAAACTGAAAAATCTGAATTCCATAATCTAGAAATCCATTAAGCTGTAGAAATACTGAAATATCAATTCAATACTGTAAGCTGCAAAACTTTATTCTGAGAAATACTATAAACTGAGATCTTTATACTGAAAACTGAATATTCTGGATTCTATGATCATTAATCCAATAAGCTGTAAAAATACTGAAATATCACACCAAAAAGAGTACCCTGAATGTCCTTACTCATGTATCGATGAATACCGATATACATGGCAAAGCTATTCTATTCTGAAATTTTGTAATTCTTTAATTCTGTAATTCTGGCCATACGCGCGCAGAGCTATAATCTGGTCATACACTATGGAAACACATTCACAATAGTGCAGAGCGGGTAAAATCACCATAATTGACCATACACTGTGGAAACACATTCACATCAGTGCAGATCGGGTAAAATAACCATCTGATGTCATACACTGTGGAAACACATTCACATCAGTGCAGACTTGGGTAAAATCACCTGGGTACTTTCTAGTGGTTTTAAAATAACTTTAAATATACTGAAATATGTAATATGGATATAACATGTTAGAAAAATGATTTCAATGAACTGGATTTAACTTTAAAATGACTGACTATAAAATCTACTTTATTCTAAAAATCGTGCTTTCTAAATCTGTCATCTGAAGTAAATAACTTTTGCAACTTACATGATTTACTATAAGAAATTTAATGAACAACTATTTCATATAAGCTTGAAAGCTAAAATAATTTAAATAAGTGCTTATTTCTGAAAAGTAGATATCCACTCACTCAAAACAAGCTACCGTCTAAGAAGGTCGGTAGGCTTATCCAATTTCCTCGTCACCACCTGAAATATCATGCAAGATATCTAATACCATTATGATCAAATCAAGAAACCTCTAAAATATGAAATGCTATAGTGCTACAACTAAGTTTCTCGATACTTAAATAAATGTCTATTTATTCCTTTAATCAAGTGGGACCAATAACACTTTCTAATCCATTTACTAAGAATCACTACATCAACATAACCTCCAACCCAAGCATAAAGACAATTATTCACTTCAATCTAGAGAAACTAGTAACTAACACAACAACCAATTTAACATGCATATAGTTCCATAATCTCATGTTTTCTAGTAAGCATTTCATCAATACAATAATTCCCACTAACAAAACTTATAAAAACATTTAATTAAAAATCTAGGGTTTGCCCACAAGCTTCATTTCTTACCTTAGTATCAATGGGAACTAGAGGATTAAGAAACTTGAGCTCCAATATATATTATATCTCAAAAATCTGAAAATTAACCACAACTTAAACCTTAAAAATTTATCATAATAATCCATTTTTTCTAAAGAAATCACAAGGATAACAATGGAAATCAATTTCAAAATACCCACTTTACCTTCTTCTCCTTATTCTTCCCTTTTTTTTTCCTCTTTTTTCCCCTTTTTCTTCACTTTTCTTCTCTTCTGCCCGATTTCCTGTCTCTGTGCGTGAGTGAGGTGAGAGAATGAGAGAAATTGGGTCAAAATTGGCTAAGAAATGGGGATTTGCACTACAGGTCCTCCAACTTCCAATGTTGTATAAGTAGGTCCACATCTTCCAATTAAATCCCTTTAAAATCCTTTCTTATCACTACTTTAAAATTGAGTCCCAATAAAATAACTTATTCCCATTTAACTCCATAATTGACTTTGACTTAGACAATTCAACCATTGACTTTGACTGATAAAATTGGGTTGTTACAAATATAAAGTTGGTTGAGACATTGTGATAAACTAATAGAATATTATTAGCTAGAAAATTGGTGGTTCAATCCAGATGCAGCATGAATCAAATGAGGACAAAGAAATCGAGTCTCATCTTGATACCTCGCGTGTTGAGGTATCTTCTATACTCCAACGCATTACGCTGAAGTGGAGTTTACCAAATTATTTCGCTATGCCCATTTAGATCGAGTCCATAGCTCATTTCTAGGCATTTAGACCTTTCGCTGGCCGAAGCTTCCAATCATATTTAAAGCCGTGTTAGGGCTCTATGCATTTCATTGCTTAATGGTGCTTCAGTGGCCAAGGTATCTTTCATTCAACTGTGCCCAGCGTATAAGAGCAAATGTTCGAAGTCACGTGACCATACAATGTACCCTTCTGTGGCTGACGAGAAGTCTAAGCTGACCAATTATTTTAGTACATAATAACATAAGTTTTGGAATTGGAAGGAAGGAAGACGAAATTGTGGATGATAAAGAGGAGTTTCAATTGACGGCGGGCTCTACTTTGCTGCGCCACAGATTCCAATGAGTTGCTTATGTTGGAACATGTGGGGGGTGGGAGACCAAAGCGCGGAAGAGGAGTTGCACCAGATCAACATTTCCCCGAACTTAGTCTTCCTGTCCAGACAAATTGATTGGCACACGGGCAGTTGAGCTCTGACATAAAATAGGGATGGATCATTGTTTTGTTGTGGATGGTCGCGGTAGAAGTGGGAGACTGTTATTATTGTGGCAGATGAATTGGATGTTCGGATCACATCATACTTCAAGGGCCATATAGATGCTCTTATCACTCAATCAGATGGAGTTGAGTGGCAATTTTCTAAATTCCTGGGAACCCACAACCGGAACTTTGACAGTTTTCTTGGGATCTGATGTGGTCACAAGTGAGGCACCTCAAGCACGAGGACTCTCAGGGCTCATTTTTTACAATTATGAGACTCATGTGCTCGAGGATCACCCGGTCCTCGAGGACGTCCGGTGAGCACCTATGACATTTACGTTGGTTATCCTCGAGGATGAGTCCTCGGGTTTTTTCCTTAGCCAAATTCCCAGCTTCCTTCATGCTCAAGCACGAATAGATCCCACCTCTTAAGAACTCCAACCCTATCCAATTACTTTAATTCAAGGATCTTAGGTCCAAAATGAGTCTATCTTGAAAATACTGCAGTTAATGTGTGATTAGACTTGTGATTGTGGTCTAACACTTTTTCCAATTAGAATTCCTAAAAATAAAGATGTCAAGTCCTGCTAGGAGTGCACTATCTACCTCTATAAATATGAAACTTTAGATCATTATTCAGGTACGTTTTTACATACAATTTCCAGACCCAAGCTTTTTCATATTCTCTCTCTGACTTAAGTATCGGAGGGGCGACGAGGATACACATCGACACCTTTGTTTCAGGTACCGAAAGATCACGTTCGTGCTCATTCTCAGTCGTCAAGCTCGAAATCCAACAAATACGATTTTTGGTAGCATCAGGATCTATTGCAAAGATTATTTGGGATGAACTTGGTTCCTTAGTTGTGCGGGATTTTTATTAATTTTGGTCGCTAGAGAAAAGGCGGGAGCCCAAGCACTCCAAGGCTGCCATGGGTGAATTTTGTAGATTCCTTGTAGACATGACATGACATGACATGACGTAGTTTTGAATTTACGTATAATATTATTTTATTGAAAAATGTGTGATTAAAATGAGAAAGAGAAAAATGTATTAAACTATAATGAAGACCAAATAAGGGCTTAATGGTCCCCCATTTACTTGGAAATACACAAAGTTTCTTGATTCAACAACAAAAGTTTTAAATATATTTAGTCCAATAAAACGATATAAAAAGTAAAGAACGCAAGAATTGATCATGCAACACTAACAAGATCTCCAACAACGTGTGCCTCTCACGACAAAGCTTATTTAGCCCCCGTTTGAGCCATATTCTCATCCTTCTACTCATTTTCAACCACACGTTTTTTAATAAAATAATATTTTTCATCACATCAATAACTTTTCCTTCTTTTTCAACCACATATTCACCATCACATCACAAAAAACAAATGCATTCTTTCCATTTTAACGTGCATCAAACACACTCCAGCTTCGTGGTATCTAAAGACAAAAATAAGTAAACCCTTTTTCCATAACTAGTGACTGAAACAGCAAACACACTGAGACTTCACTTCTCGCAGGGTCAATTCCGTCTACCACAACTAGAATCATCGTTGCCAGTGCTAGTTCCTCCTCGTGCTTGCAGTCCACCAGCACCGTTGCTCCTATCGTTCCTCTGAGGTCTAACTGGCTGTGAAATCTGTACTCCAGGCTGCTGACTGTACACAATATAAGTTGGTTAAAGATATCCGAACTTTGTATTTACACACGGAAATACCGAAATTGAAGCAACTTTACAGGACATAGCCAATTCGACCATTTGGTAAAACCATTGGCACCATCTGCATCCCTGCTGGCATTGGTCCCCTTCCATATATCATAGGCTGCTAAAGTGGGTGAGTCCATTAGTTGGAAATCCTTCTCAAAGAAACAAATATAGAATATAGACAATCGAGATCCTCCCAGTTATTACCTGCTGGAGTCCGACAGCTGTACCATATCCAGACACTGTGGCCTGTGGGGGCAGCATAAGGATTCACAGGTCTACCAGCATATCCAGGACATGGAATATAAGTAGGCATCAGTGCGTAGCTGTGAGGATTACCAGCATATGGAACTTTTTCACAGGTCTGAGGCTTTACAAGAACAACTTCCAACAAATGACCTTTAATATACCATATGGATAACTTTCCAACCAAACATTTCAGCCAATATGAGGGAGAAAACAATTGAAACAAGTACAATGAACCAAAGATCGTTCTTTGAAAATTAGGGTGCACTCAAAGATAAAGGAGAAATAATCATCATCTTAATAACTTCTTCTACTTAAAAAGGGCATAACGGAAGATCGAATGCATAAAGCACAGAGAAGATCTAATTTTATTGCTAATTTGGGTTACACCTTGGGACAGCTGCTGTGGTAATCCAAATTGGGTTTATGCACATATTTCCATGTGACGCAAGAACCTTAAGGAACTTATGATGGAGGGAAAAAAAAAAAAAAAGAATACAATGGCCTCAAGGCCCTTAACTATATTTAATACTAATAATAGAGAATATCAATTAGGAAACAGGATATAAGAAAAATGTTATAGCATGCGGATCAAATAATTTACATACGCTGTGTATCACTATTACGACCTACTCTTTTTCAAGATATTTTTATATTAATTGTAAGATATGAAATATTTTAGCATGAATGGATCAATGTTATAATGTTCAGACTCTGGTATAGGCATCAGGTACGGGTACGTATCCAAATGTCAGATCTTTTATTTTTAAAGTGTAGAATACGTGGACATGGTTAAAAATAGTCAAAATATGGGACACGGGTACGCGGATACGTCTTTGAAACTTCAATTTTCTTTCCAAAAATTCACGTGTAAAAAGTTAAATAATAATTAAATGAAAAATTATATATTGTAATTTATAATAAGTGGCAATTATTTACGCATAAATTTACAAGCAAAATCTTTTCATTTGTTGTAGTTGTGATTGCATTTTATATATTATAATTTATAATAAGATCAATTAATTTGGCAGCCCGTTTATAAATGGTCCAATGAGATGATTTTACGTGTCTATTTATAAAACACTTTAAAAAAACTATCTACAGGTAATCGTCAATTTCATATGACTTAACTATTTTTTTAAAGTGCAAATTACACCACATAACACATTTTAATAAAATATTCATAAATTACACCGAACTATTTTTAATCTCACAAGTACCGCAATATTAAAGTAAAATTGATATCTAAAAAACCAAACACATCACCCCTAAATTACCCAATTACAAAAGCCCATTTTACGCCACCAACAGTCCTCAAATCATTCCCCCGCCCAAAAATTCCAATTTTCGTTTGGAAAAAATTCATAAATAAGGTGTTTAGTTTACACCAATTCAAAAATCATGTTTATAGTTTGAAAATTCAAAAATCAAGTTTTTCTTTTTTTTTTTAAATCTAATATAATATAATATAATAAACTCACCCCACATGCACCACCCCTACCGCTCCGGGGACTATTCAGGCGACCATTCCGATCACCACTCTTCTCCGGCGACTGCTCCGATTCTGGTGACTATTCCGACGACTATTCCGACAATCATTCCGGTCACAGATTTATAATTTAATTAGCCACATATTATTTTTCAGTCACAAATAATAATTTTTATACGTCACAGATTATTTTATGGTCACAGTTCAAAAATTTTATAGGTCATATTTAATTCGTTGGTCACAGATTTCAAAATTAGTTGGTCACATATCAAAATTTATAGGTCACACGGTCACAGATTTCCAAATTAATTGGTCACAGATTTTTTATTGTCACATATTTTATAATTTTTAGGTCACAGATAAAAAAATAGTTAATTTCATTGGTCATATATTTTCAAATTTGTTGGTCACAGATTATTTTTCAGTCACACATTGTCAAAATTTTAGGTTACAGCTAAATACTTGGTCACAGATAACCAAATACTTGGTCACATACCACTAGCACTACTTCAGCCACCATCACCACACAAAACACCGTCACCACCCACAGCCACCAAACAAAGCACCACCACCACCCCAACCTACCAACCCACCACACACTCCAGACTGGTCAAAACCAACACACCCACGCCGCCAATACCACCGTACCGCACCCACAGCGCGCAGACACACCCACCACCACCGCAGCATTCAGCTACAGACTATCAACAACACCACCAACCAGATCTGAACCCACCACACACCACATCTATAGTCAAACACCACATCCACTCCCTCGGCTGCCGTTCACAGCACACACACCCACCCATTGAACGGCAGCAGGCAGCCGCGAATGGCACACACCCCGCGAACTCCAGCGCCCCGCGATCCACCACCACAGCGACCACCCCCAACAAAGATCCATTGCAAATCGCGGGAAGAGGCACAGTGAAACGGCACAGAGAAGGGAAAATGTGTGCGGCGGTGCAACCTCCACCGCACCGCACCACCGTCTATACCGCATGAACCATCAACCACCACAAATTAAAACAACCAACAAAAAATTGAATAGTTCACAAATCAAAACAACCAACTGAAAAGGGAGAGAGGGGAGAAGAGGTGGGGGAGAGGGAATGGGAGAGGTCGTGACGGCTTCAAATCACCGACGCCGCTTCAAATCGCTCGATGCTCCATCGCCAGTGGCCGGACGTCGGTAGAGAAGAGAGAAAAAAGGTAGGTCCTCGAGTTGGCTCTGTTGTCACCGCTTGTTGTCGTCGATTGGGGTGGGAGAAATGACGGTAGAGAAGAGAGAAAGAAGGTAGGTCCGTCGGGAGAGAGAGAGGCGACAGAAGAGGCGGGTAGAGAGAGAAAGAGGGAGATGAAAAATGATTTAGGGTTTGGGATTGGGTAGGGTGGGAATAATATTTAATTTTTAAATCAATACCTGAATTTTGATTAAAAAATCTTCTCATCTGGTTTTTTATAATTTCCCTTTTCGTTTCTTGTACATAGTAAGGCCCACCTAGTGGTGGCAATGGGCCTAGCCGAGCCGGCTCGGCCCATTGACGAACGAGCTCGACTCGTGCGAGCTCGTGGCTTGTCGCAACGAGCCGAGCTCGAGCTCGGCTCGTTGGCTGGGCGAGCTCGCTCGCGCCTCGAGCCTCCCAAAGCGATGTTTGGGCGAGCCGAGCTTAAGCTCGGCTCGCCCATTTTATTTTATTTTTATTTTTATTTTTTTTAAAATAAATAACGCTACTAGTACTACACTACTACAAGTCTATTTTTTCTATTTTTTTTAAATATATATTTTTCAAAACATTTATCGGGGCTCGTCAAAACATTTATAATTTTTAAAATAGTAAATATAAATTTATTTAAAAAAAAAAAAAAAAGATAAACCCTCCTCCTTTATCCGGGCTTGGGACCGGCTACTTCAATTTCGTGTAGACGGAGTTAAAATTGTACACGAAAAACTTTTTACGTGTACAATTTTTTTAAAAAAATTATAAATGTATGAAAATAAAATTTTGTAATGAATGTATTGAAATTAAATATCACTTACTTGATTACATACAATTTCAGCATATTTATGTTGAATTCGATAATTAGCGTCTTCCCAATCCTTCACACACATTAACGTTTCCAAAATATCTTCTTTTAGTCGACTTCAAATTTCAGAGAGAACCCTCTTCCCTGCACTAAAAGCAGACTCCGAAGCTACAGTGCTAACTTGAGGTGTTAATAGATCTTTTGCAATTGCAGAAACAATTGGCCATCAACGTTCATTATTTCGCCAGAATTCGATTACATCTTCTGAACTTTTCTTAACTGATTTGTTACTAGGCATAGTATAACGAAAGTAATCAATTAATTCAGATGGCAACGCATTTGGACTGCTACTCGAAGTTTGAGTACATGCAGTGGAAGACATACTACTACTACTAGAGGAACCATATGCATATGCAGTTGAATCATATCTAATTGAGTCTATGTTTTCTAATAAATTAATTACTTCAGCGTCGTCATCATTTATATTAGTGGAAGGAGGAGTAGGTACACGAGTAACTTGTGTACCTATTCTTGAAGCATATAATTCATACATTTCAGTTAACGTTTGTTCCAAATTCCTATAAGTAATAGGCATATTAAAAGTTAAAGCATTTAAAATTTGGTCAATTATAAATTTAGTACCCGATAAATTATATCGGGGGTCCATGACGCATGCTAAAGGAAATAACATAGGTAATTCTTCCCAATATTCTAAATTTTAATTCCATAGCATATATAACAAAGATGAAAATCAGTGGTCATTTTGATATCTATTAAAAGCCCTAATGCTTATATAAAGATGTTCAAGAACCATGCAACTAGTTGGATAATAAACACCAGCATAATATATTCGTAGACGTATAAAAACTTTCCAAAAATTTCTTAATTTTAAAAACTCGTATTCCAATCGGATTCATTTAAGATATCATCGTTGCTGCCTCTAATATGCTCTTATTGTTATAAAATTCAAGATAAACGGTTCAAAACCTTCACATGATTTTAATAATAAGTAAGTTGAATTCCACCTATGACCTACGCGCAATAAAAGTTTTTGTATTAGAGTTCCCACTTGTTCTACAAAATTCTTCAAATGCTTGTTTTCTACTAGGTGTAATCGTGATATACGTAAGTGCATTCCTAATTCGACTAATTTCGTCCTTCACATGTTTTAAACCGTCTTGTACAATTAAATTAAAAATATGGCACACACATCGAATATGGAATAAATAACCACCAAAATCGGGTTGAAGTACTCTATGCAATTTATCGATAACTACTTTATTTATAGAAGCATTGTCAAAAGTAAAAGAACGAATTTTACTCTCGCATTTATATTCTTTAATTATTAACATAATTGCATTAAATATAGTGTTAGCATTATGAGGATACTCAACTATTTTAAAACCAATAATTTTTTTGTGCATAACCCAAAGTGGGTCTATATAGTGTGCAGTTGCAGCTATATAACCTCTCTTATTAATCCCTTCCCATAAATCCGAAGTTAAAGATATGACACCCCCGTATTTTTCTAAATCCCCAATCAATAATCGCTTTGCATTAAAAAAATATTCAATTGTATTAGAACGAAGAGTATTTCGACTTACCCCAACGTACCTTGGTTGAAGATATTGTTTGACGTAGTTTACGAAATGTTCGTTGTCCACTATTGCTAGTGGCAGCTCCGTCATGGCAACTAACTTCACCATTCCCTTTCGTGCTTCCTCTCCGAATACATCCACGTAGAAATTGGCGAAGTAGTAGCACCGTCTCTACTAGTACCAAACTGTAGTTGCGTTTGTCCACGTTCAAGAAGCCCATGTTTGGCCGCACATGCTTTGTAATGACGGTTGAGGTGAGTGGTTCCAATGCCTTTTGCCATGCCGCTTGTTGTTGACAAGATTTACATACCGCTTTCGCTTTCGAAGTCCATCGATCACACGACCCGCTGTTAACCAATTTGAAATGGTCCCAACATTTTGCACCGTTTCTTCCCTCTTTCTTTCTTCCCTCTTGCATCGGGAATATTTAGTGCATGTTCTTCATCTTGTTCCAAATCAAAAGGAACACTAGGATCAACAACAACGTCATCCAAATCAATCGGATCGCCTTCACGAACGTCGAAATCGTCAATGTCTTATGGAATTGGTAGATGGTTGAGACCGCAAATTCATTCCCAAATTGATTTTGGGCAGGTGTTTCACCTTCCATACCGAACAAGTTTTCAACAAATGCTCGTGGATCCATTTGTGAATTGTTGAAATAGAATGTAGAAATGTAGAAATGACGATTATGTACTACTGGCTAATGTATAAAATGAGTTGTAAAATGAAGATAATAATGTAAAAAAATGTAGAAGAGAATTATAGAATTGTTGATAATGATTTGTAAATTGTAAATTGTAGAGTAGAGAGTATAGAATGAAAGTTTGGTGGGAAAAAAATGTTGTAATGGGTTGGGTATTTATAGGAGAAGAAATGGAGAAAAGTAGAAAAAAAAAAATTTTTTTTTGGAAAAAAGTGACCAAACGGTCACTGAATCAGTGACCGTTTGGTCACTCTTGGTGACCAGAACGGTCACTGATTCAGTGACCGTTCTGGTCACCCATTTTCAACCATTTTTATTTATTTTTTATTTTTTATTTTTTTAATTATCTGGGCTCGTCTAAGACGAGCCTGGCGGCTCGTTTAGACGAGCCCACGAGCCAGGCTCGTGGGCTCGTCTCACGAGCGGCTCGGCGAGCCGCTCGTGAACAGTGACGAGCCGAGCGGGCTCGGCTCGTCTAGCCCATGAGCCCGTTCGGCTCGTGCTCGGGCTCGTTTTTTTACGAACCCGAGCGGCTCGTGGGCGTGAACAGTATGAGCTGAGCGGGCGAGCCGATGAGCCGCTCGGCTCATTTGCCACCACTAGGCCCACCCAAAACTAAGGGCCAGTGGCTGGATAAAACTTTCTTTAAAAAAAAAGAGCCCAAACGTCCAAAACTAAAGACCAATGAATAATTTTTTTAAAAAAGTGCCTAAAAGCCCTTTTTTTTTTAAGAAAAAAGGGGCCATAGTCCTACAAATCCATTTCTCCTTCCCTAATCCCTTTCAGATTCTCGGCTTCCTGCACCCTGCAACTACAATGGCGGCATCCAAGTTCCAAAAAGTTCCATCCATGACCATGTCCAGTTGAAAATCTGAATGTCCGCCCTATATTTCATACCCGTACCCGTGTCGTGTCGACACGGATATATTGGTTAAAAAGACGAATCCGAGCATCCCAAGATCAATGTAGTTATCTGAGGCATTATTTGGGTTAGTGGGCAGTTTTATATATTGTAGCTTCTAGGAATTAGCAAAGCTACTTGTATTTTTCTATATTAAAGAGTGTAAAAGAAATTAAATGGGAAAAGAATATATTTAGCATTTTTGTATGCTTTTCGAGGTTTGAGTTCCGTAAAATTCAACTTAGAGGTCAAGGCTTTCTCGAGAACCTACCATAGTTGTTTATTTCATTATTTTTCTAGAAATGAAGAGAGGAAAGTTTTTGTGAAATATATTTCCTGGTTTTTTACGTCACATAAACATACAATTTATAAGTTATACAAAATCAATGAAGTAGGAAACAGAATAACTGTACAACTAACATTCCTAATTTTTAGAGTTGATTAGAATTTTATTAAATAATATAAATTGCAGCTACAAATCCCTAGAAATCAGCCATCAGTTACAACTGAATATTCTCCTTTGTAAAGCTCCCGCTCAAGCTGGTTTGAAGATGCCTTCCGCGTCCAGCTCGCTTCTCAATTTCTCAAATTGTTTCCTGGGCAATCCCTTGGTAAGAACATCATCGACTTGTTCGTTTGTTGGTGTATATATATTAAACAAATCTATCCATTATCTATCTTCTCTTTGATGAAGTGCTTGTCCATCTCGACATGTTTGGTTCTGTCATGAAGAACATGATTATGGACTATTGAGATTGATGCTTTATTATCACAATAGACATTCATTGGCCAGGGGCTTGAGATCTTCAATTCTTCTAGGATTCTTTTGACCCACAATACTTCACAAATTCCATGAACTAGTATCTAAACTTAGCCTCAACACTACTTCTCGCCACCACATTTTGCTTTTTGTTGTGCTAAGTACCTAGGTTTCCTCCAACAAAATTATAATAGTCAGAAGTTGATCTTCTATCAATTATACTTCTAGTCCAATCTGCATCTGCATACGTCTCAACTTGTAGATGACGATGTTTTTCAAATAGCAGGCCTTTCCCTGGTGATCCTTTTAAGTACCCCAGGATTCTGTAAACTGCCTCAAAGTGTTGTGGCCTTGGTAAATGCATAAATTGACTTGTCATGCTCACAACAAATGACATTGTCAGGGCGAGTGTGTGACAGATAAATTAGCCTACCAACACGTCTCTGAAATTGTTCCATGTCCTTCACTTCCTCTGGTTTAGCTAATTGGAGTTTCCAAATTGGTTCAATTGGTGTTTATGCTACCTTGCAACCAAGTAGACATGTCCCACCAAGGAGATCTAGCACATATTTTCGTTGAGATACGAAAACGCCTCTTTTTAATCTGGAAAAATCTATACCGAGGAAGTATTTCAAGGTTCCCAAGTCCTTGATTTCAAAGTCATCAGCAAGTACTGTTTTAAGTCTTTTGAGTTCATCCTGATCATCACCTATCCATATTATATCATCAATATAAACAATTAAAATTGAAATCATTCATTCTTTAGAATGCTTATAGAACATAGTGTGATCTGCCTCGCTTTGTGTGTATCCATGACCTTTAACTGATTTCCCAAACAGTTCAAACCAGGCTTTGGGAGATTGATTAAGACCATACAGTAACTTCTTTAGTTTACAGACTTTTCATTTACCAAGTTGAGTTTCAAACCCCGTTGGTAGGTTCATAAAGACTTCATCTTCCAAATCCCCATTTAGGAATATATTTCTAATGTCCAACTGGTGTAAAGGCCAATCTAGGTTGGTGGCTATAGATAATAGAACACGTATTGAGTTAATTTTGCAACTGGAACAAAGGTCTCCTCGTAATCAATACCGTGTGTCTATGCAAATCCTCTTGCCATTAAGCGTGCCTTGTACCTTTCTATACTTATGTCCACTCTACACTTCACTGTGTGTCTCCTCGTAATCAATATCGTGTGTCTATGCAAATCCTCTTGCCATTAAGCGTGCCTTGTACCTTTCTATACTTATGTCCACTCTACACTTCACTGTAAACACCCATTTGCACCCTATTGTTTTCTTTTTCCTTGATAAGTTGACTACATCCCATGTCCCATTTTCTTAAGAGCATTCATCTCTTCCAAAACTGCTAATTTTCAATCCAGATTATCTAATGCTTCCTAAATGTTTCTAGGTATAAACAGATGAGATATCTTTAAGTTAAAAGCTCTGTGAGACTTGGAGAGTCTTAGGTAGGAGACGTGTTTAGCAATGGGGTGGTTTGTACAAGTTCGAACTCCTTTTCTAAGTGCTATAGGTATATCAAGGTAGAAGAAATAGGGCTGGTGTTTGATAACAAGTTTGGTATTATTTAATAAGGGATTTGACAAAGTATCTGAAATAGGATTATGATAAGTGTATTTTATACACTTATTCGGGCTCCAAATTATGACATTTTATGGTTCTTTTAATGAGATTATAACCTAATTTATGATATAATGTGTTATTAGGTGAAACTCGATGGATGATGAAGAATTGGAGAAAAGAATGCAAAAATTGGCGAAAAGTGGAAAGATCCAAAGCTTGAGGGTTAAAGTGCAAATACACCAAAGTTGTGTCGAAGCTCACGATGAAGATTCAAGAATGCTAGAGGTCAAATGGATGCAACGAAAGATCAAAAGGAGTGAAAACAAATCAATTTCCAACCGCACAAGGATGTCTAAATTTTAGTTGGAGATTGAGACACATTTTTGGCCTAGATAAAGTTCGAATTGAAGAAGATCTATTTCTATCAACGTTGTAGTCCTTCGAGTTATCTTTCTAACGCAACTTGAATCATCTCAATCGGACATCAGAAGGAAAAGTTATGACAAAATTACTGAAACAGACGCAAAGTGGACAGAAACTTGGCGCCCGAGCGCTACACACTCAGCGCTCAAGCGCTGAACTAGCCAGAAAATGGATTTTTAACAGATTTTCAGCGCTCAAGCGCTGTCCCATAGCGCTCAAGCGCCGCGCGCCGCCACAGATTTTAGGTTTTTATTGTTTGGGCCGCGAAAACTCCACAAAAAGACTCCAAATTGGCCAAGAACGGATATGAAAGTATAAATAGACCTAAGGAGGCTTGAAAAGGGGGGAGTTCCCACCTTAGTTCCAAACAACACAAACACATGGAACTTTGAAGATTTGGGAAGGAATTCAAGGAAGAACACATCAAAAGGATTTATTCTACTCATTGGGAGGGAAAGTATATACAATTGGAGATTCAAAGGCGGAATTCAAAGGAGGAAAACATCGCGCAAACCACGTTTTGAAGCATCAATGGGAGTTGGAAGAAGATCTTGGTGCAAGATTGGATTCTTTTTCTACATTATTCTTCTAAACCCGGTGATGTACTCTATAATAACTTTGTATTTTTCTTTCATTCCCATGAGTAGTTAAATCTAATTTAGGGCGAACAATGTAACCAATTGGGATCCTTTATTTCTTTAAATTGAGATTCTTGTGCTTTTATTTGATGTGTTGATTTTGCTATGTTCTCAATGCATATGTGTCGATTTTACTATGTTCTCAATGCATTTAATTACTTGATCACTAATTAAATGATTTCGTGAACAATAATTACGTAGAGATGCGGATTGTTGTTTAGACCAAGTCGTAAATTCCGGTAAATTGGCATAACGTGTAGAGATACCTATGTTAATTGCTGCGGTCATAATTGAATTCTTAGAACTGATGTTTCGTTTAACTAAGGAGAATTCGCATAGAGATATGAAATTGAATTAGTTAAATAGGCTCAATGAGAACTCGAGAGGGGTAAATTGAATACAATAGAAGAATTCGACCGAACACTACCTTAGATTGTATGAATCTTGATTTAAGGAGTAAAGGTGATAAATAGGTGAAATTGTTCCGCCCTAATATCCGTTATCCTTTGAATTTCCAATCAATCGCTTCTGTATTCAATTTAATTTCAAGTATTTCAATTCAAGAATTCATAACCAATCATTGTTCTTGTTTATTTATATCAAATAAAAGTTAGAAATAATAGATTAAGACTAAAGTATAGTCCTCGTGGGAACGATAATCCGGACTCTTAGGTCCACTTTATTACTTGTCACGATCCGTGCACTTGCGGGATATAAAAATCGACAACAAGTTTTTGGATCCGTTGTCGGGGACTATTTACTTTTAGTCTTAGTTTATTTTATTTTTACCTGTTATTTGATTTTATTTGTTATTTACTTTTCTTTAATTTTTTTTTTTACGTTTAAGTAACCCCCTACAGTTTTAATCTACCTTGTGTTGGTATTCTCTCTTTGCATTTTTCAGGAATTTATACATGATTCCGACTTTGGCAAAGTGATAAAATTGTTGCAATGACAAATTTCTACATGGATTGTAGAAATATTTTTGGAGAATATCCAAGTTGTGAAAATTGTTACGAGGTGTATTGTTCTGGACAATGCTCGTTCACTTGTTTACCGAAACTTATGAGCTTTCGAAAATATTTGATATGTAGAAAACAAGCAATTGAAAAATCTGATGAAAGGTATATGCTCATGGGAGATTTTGTACCTTACGATTGGGATGAGGACATCAAACTTGTGGGAGAAGGTCCTCCCCTATTGAACGAGAAGGTACTTGCAAAGTACTTTAAAGAACTTGCCAAATTGGATCAAAGAGATATGCTTATGGGAGATTACATGTACTGGAGTGGATTTCGACAATGGGGGTACAATCCACTTCAAGAGGTCATCAGGACCGACTTCTCCTTGCCCGTGGATTTAGATTGCGGACCTAACACTCCACCCGATGAGAGTTCAACAATTGACGAAGAGTCAAAAATAAGTGAAGATTTAATCACAACGAAGCTAAACGAGGATTTGGCGATCAATAAGGAGGAAATGAACTCACATTTTTCCCACTTTATTGATTGTCCAAAAATTGATTTTGTGATTGGGCCTGACGAGGAGATAGAAATCTACATAGTTGAGGTTGAGTCGGATGGAATAGACAAGTCCTATTATGTTGAAAAGGGCAAAGAAGCGCTGTGGAGATCAAATGAAAAGTGGATCAAAACCAAAAGAAGAAAAATGGACAAGGCATCAAAAGCCTTCTTTAGGTGCCCGTGATCGACCGCCGTAGAGTCGAGCTAAAGACTATAAAAAAGCGCTTCTTGAGAGGCAACCCAAGCTTTCTTTTTATTTATTTATTTTGTCTTTTAAGTTTTAGGATAGTTTAGTTTATTTTTATTTGGGACTCATCAACCTTACCCGTTTTCCCCTTAGGTCTTTGATAAGTTAGTTGGATTATTAGATGTTAGAGCTAAGTAACACATGTTCCAGTTATTTGATTTTAATGCCTTATTTGACTTTTCAGGAACATGACGTCGCGGAACATTTAACCAACATTGACTAAGGAGCCAACTGAGCAATATGAAAGATAGCCATGGAATTACACGCCATATCGTGAGTCTTTTCTTCATATTCTTCCCCACCCCTTTATATGCGAATTTAGGATTAAAGACATTGAGGACAATGTCTAGTTTAAGTTTGGGGGTGGAAAACATGAGTTTTCATTTTATTTTTGTGTTTTTGTGTGAGTGTTCTTTTTGTTTTTTTGTGCTTTAATATTAAAAAAAAAACTGAAAAATTTCAAAAATATTTTCATTTTGTGTGCTTGTGTGAGTTAGTTGGCCTGGCTGGCAATGATGAATATATTGAATTATAAATTGATCTATGAATGATGAATAAGTTGCATACTTAAATTACTTTTTGCTTTTCCATGTGAAATTTGATATATATTGAGCACGTGAATTGAGTTAAGCATTATGTAGGAATGAATTGATTTCATAATTGGATAGGTTGAAATAGTGGACCATAGATGCTAAACCTAAAATCACTAAATGTTACATTCTTAGACCAAATTTAGAATAGTTTGGGGAGATTTCACTGATGTATGGAGATATTGAGATAAATAGGGATTCCATGTGTGAAATTAAAAATCTTGTGTGGATTGTCTAAGGTCAATAGGATGGAATTTGGTAAAAATCTTAAATTAAAGGTTGGTTTACTTGGATAAGTGTTTAATGAGGGACATTGCACTAATCAAGGCATAAAAAATATTTTATTTGAAAATTTCTCTTCGTAGCCTTTATGACTCGAGCAATTAAGCCTGCAAGGGTCTTTATAACCTGGTGTCCTATGGTCATTTGACTTGGGAGTCATCGGCTGAAAGCTTGTTACATGGGTCATTTAAAAAGTTTAAGGGAGAGAATATTTCAAATAAAGAAAAAAAATTACTCATTTGAAATAAAAAAAATAATAATAATAAAAAAAAAAAAAGAAAAAGCAGGTGCATGAAACAGAAGACGCACCAAATGCCTTGGTTAAGTCCCGAACACTTGTTTAAGAAAATTCGACTTTTGATGAGGGATTATTAGCCTATTTAAGTCCTAGAGATTGAAGCAATCATATAGAGAATCCTTATTTATTGACATATTGACTTGCAATTAGTGAGATTTACCTAGGCTAGAGAGGTGAGGATAGTATAGACTTCAACCTTAGTTCACACGCTTGAAAAGAGTGAAAAGAATAAGTTTGGGGGTGTGTGAATTTTACGAGTGATGAAAGAACATATTTGACTTTTGAGGTCGAAAATTGAAACAACTTATGAATTCATAATGCTATTCTTAATTCTTCACACACACACGTCAATTTTTTCATTGGAAAAGTAAATTTTAATTTATGTAGTGTGATTTTGAAGCTGTGTATAAATTTGATATTATGATTTCAATCTTGAAATAAAAAGTCAGGTTAGCTAGCTAAATCATTTTGCATTGCTTGATTGATTGGCCACCAATTGGGTAATTAGCATTACATGTTCGTTGTTTATTAAGTTAGGTTACGGTTTTGTTTGAGGACAAACAAATGTTTAAGTTTGGGGGTGTTTGATAAGTGTATTTTATACATTTATTCGGGCTCCAAATTATGACATTTTATGGTTCTTTTAATGAGATTATAGCCTAATTTATGATATAATGTGTTATTAGGTGAAACTCGATGGATGATGAAGAATTGGAGAAAAGAATGCAAAAATTGGCGAAAAGTGGAAAGATCCAAAGCTTGAGGGTTAAAGTGCAAATACACAAAAGTTGTGTCGAAGCTCACGATGAAGATTCAAGAATGCTAGAGGTCAAATGGATGCAACGAAAGATCAAAAGGAGTGAAAACAAATCAATTTCCAACCGCACAAGGATGTCTAAATTTTAGTTGGAGATTGAGACACATTTTTGGCCTAGATAAAGTTCGAATTGAAGAAGATCTATTTCTATCAACATTGTATTTCTTCGAGTTATCTTTCTAACGCAACTTGAATCATCTCAATCGGACATCGGAAGGAAAAGTTATGACAAAATTACTGAAACAGACGCAAAGTGGACAGAAACTTGGCGCCCGAGCGCTACACACTCAGCGCTCAAGCGCTGAACTAGCCAGAAAATGGATTTTTAACAGATTTTCAGCGCTCAAGCACTGTCCCATAGCGCTCAAGCGCCGCGCGCCGCCACAGATTTTAGGTTTTTATTGTTTGGGCCGCGAAAACTCCACAAAAAGACTCCAAATTGGCCAAGAACGGATATGAAAGTATAAATAGACCTAAGGAGGCTTGAAAAAGGGCGAGTTCCCACCTTAGTTCCAAACAACACAAACACAAGGAACTTTGAAGATTTGGGAAGGAATTCAAGGAAGAACACATCAAAAGGATTTATTCTACTCATTGGGAGGGAAAGTATATACAATTGGAGATTCAAAGGCGGAATTCAAAGGAGGAAAACATCGCGCAAACCACGTTTTGAAGCATCAATGGGAGTTGGAAGAAGATCTTGGTGCAAGATTGGATTCTTTTTCTACATTATTCTTCTAAACCCGGTGATGTACTCTATAATAACTTTGTATTTTTCTTTCATTCCCATGAGTAGTTAAATCTAATTTAGGGCGAACAATGTAACCAATTGGGATCCTTTATTTCTTTAAATTGAGATTCTTGTGCTTTTATTTGATGTGTTGATTTTGCTATGTTCTCAATGCATATGTGTCGATTTTACTATGTTCTCAATGCATTTAATTACTTGATCACTAATTAAATGATTTCGTGAACAATAATTACGTAGAGATGCGGATTGTTGTTTAGACCAAGTAGTAAATTCCGGTAAATTGGCATAACGTGTAGAGATACCTATGTTAATTGCTGCGGTCATAATTGAATTCTTAGAACTGATGTTTCGTTTAACTAAGGAGAATTCGCATAGAGATATGGAATTGAATTAGTTAAATAGGCTCAATGAGAACTCGAGAGGGGTAAATTGAATACAATAGAAAAATTCGACCGAACACTATCTTAGATTGTATGAATCTTGATTTAAGGAGTAAAGGTGATAAATAGGTGAAATTGTTCCGCCCTAATATCCGTTATCCTTTGAATTTCCAATCAATCGCTTCTGTATTCAATTTAATTTCAAGTATTTCAATTCAAGAATTCATAATCAATCATTGTTCTTGTTTATTTATATCAAATAAAAGTTAGAAATAATAGATTAAGACTAAAGTATAGTCCTCGTGGGAACGATAATCCGGACTCTTAGGTCCACTTTATTACTTGTCACGATCCGTACACTTGCGGGATATAAAAATCGACAACAGATTATTAGAGTAACCTGGAGTAATAGTTGGACCTTCGCTCGGAGGTATTGATTGATCCTGTGCCAGAGTTGTAAGTGGATCTTTATTTCTCCGATAAGTACCTTTCCTAGTGTAAAATATGAGCTATGGGCCAGGATTAATGTGATCCTATCTCAGTATTTCTCCCCCTGCTTGTCAGTCATCTATGCTTGCTGTTGGAAGACTAGAATTTCCCTATTCTTCGTGAATTGGTACCAGTATCCTAACTCTTAGGGATGGAAGGGTCAAAGCTAGGCACTTGCACAAAAGTATTGGGTAAAGGGATGGCTGTGGTTGTTACCCAAAATTGAGCTTCATTATCCTGTATCTTCCCCTGAAGAATTTTTTTTTCAAAATATGGTTTGTTTTCCACAAATGATACATCCATCCTAATGTGAGTTTTTTCAGTTCTAGGATTGAAGCAATTATACCCCTTCTTATGTGGTGCATAACCAGTAAACACACTTTTTTGCCCTAGAATCAAGTTTTCACTGAAGCCTACTAGGTAAGCAGACAATTACAGTACATCCAAAAAATTTTAGTAGTAGTTCAGAGCAAAGTCGACATTCAGGAATTTTTGTTCATTTTTTTTCGAAACATTCTAATGGTGTGACATTTCAAACCACGAGTATGCATTCTATTTATCAAATAAGAAGCTGTTAAAACCTCCTCTCATCATAGATACTTGGGTACATGCATAGAAAACATTATGGCACGTGCAACTTCAGTAAATGTTTTTTTTGCTTTCGACAATACCATTTTGCTGAAGGGTATCACTACAACTGGATTGATGATGAATTCCTTTTTTATCGAGAAAATTTCCCAAAACATGATTGAAATATTAAATGCCATTATCGGTGTGAAGTATTTTTATTTTTGATTGAGATTGGTTTTCCACCGTACTATGAAAAATTTTAAACGAATTTTAAACTTCTGATTTTACATTCATCAAATAAATCCAACATAGCCGAGTATGATTAGCTATGAAAGTTACAAACCATTTTTTCTTAGAAGGTGTTGTAATTTTTTAAGGACCCCTAACATCACTATGAATCAAGTAAAACTGTTTTAATGCATAATATGTTTTTGGTTTGTAAGTAGTGCAATGACTCTTAGATAAATAACAACTTTCACATTGTAAAGAATAACATTCCACATGTTTAAATAAAATAGGAAATAGATATTTCAAATAGGGAAAATTAGGATGTCCTAGTCTAATGTGCTAAAGCATTATTGTTCATTAACGAGAGAGAACTAATACTAGAAAAGCTTTGAGCTTGACTTACAGATTTTTAAATGATTTTTTCAGAAATTCTGATCAAACCTTTCCCTGCAATGAATGAGAAATTCCCATATGCAATTCTAACCTTTTTTCCGTCATTACAAGACACATAAGAGTGAAATATATGGGATAGATTTGTCATATGATCGGAAGCACCCGAATCAATTATCCATGGTGTAGGACTAGGATGACAAGTAAAAGCAATGGGTTTGTTACCTGTTTGGGCCAAAGAAACACTAGGAATACCAAATTCAGAATTGCATTTCAGTAGCTTCAGAAGATGATCCATCTGTTCTTTGCTAAAGGGACTGGAAACAGTCGTATTTGCACGGACTAATCGTTCTCTAGGCTTGCTGTTTTTCTAGTTGGTAGGTTTTTCATGAATTTTCCAGCAAGCATCACGAGTATGCCAAGGTTTGTTGCAGAAATCACACCATTTGCGAGGCTAATCCTCAATTTTTCGATAATATGTCATAACTGCATATGCATCAGCAGCAGCAACTAGAGCAGAGTTTTGATTGGCATCCCTGTAAGGATTTTAATTGAACATGTAGGCTTATATGTGAAATATTGTGTATTAAATTAAAGGCTATCAATTTCGGTTAAGCCCGTTTAAAGTGATCTAATAAGATTTCAATATTTTGGGCTTTGAAGCATTTAATTAAAGTATGGGCATTGATGTGTTCCTAATTTCATGTTGGCCTGAATTAGGTCAATGAGCCATTAGTATATATATACGGTTATAGTCCCCAAATCATACATTTTGGTTTATTCTATTCTGACTCCCATCTTTAGAGAGAAATAAAGGAACAATGTATTGATCTGGAAGACTAAAATCGTAGGATTCATTCATTACCATAACCATGTCTGATTCATGTACGCTTCAGCTAACAAATTCTTGATGATCCAACATGAATGATCAATATGACAGTAAAGTATTTTACCAACAAGTGGTATCAGAGCCCATTCATGTAGAATCATTGAAAATTGAAATTTTAATTAAATTCTTGATAATTTTATGATTTTCAAATTTAGCGATTCCTGTTTTAGTTTTGTTAAATTTGAAAAAAAATTCGGTTGCTTTTCCAGAATTTTAGTTCAGTTTTTTTTAAAATTTTTTTTGGGCTGACCACGCGACGCGCAGCATAGTAGCACCACCGCAGGGGACGATGGCAGCGCTCAACAGAGCGCCGACAACGCAAAATGAGGCAAGCAGCAGCACAAAGCTCCGCTGCAAGGCGCAACGCTCACCGACGTTTGGGGACCGCGTTGAGGTTCTTCGCCCCGTTAATTTTTCGGGTTTTAAGGTTTGTGTGATTTTTAGGGGCCAGGGCTTGTGTTGTAAATTTGATAAGTTCGGGCCCTCGCTTACAATTTCAAATTAGGGTTCAGTTTTTAAAGTTTCAGCCTATTAAGTTTAAAACTTTAGTAATTCAGCCCCTTAAGGTTAAAATTTATCCACATTGGGCCTTTAAAGATGTGGGTTTAATAATTGAGTCCCTGAAGTTTGAAAATTAATTAACTTGGGCCATTGAAGTCTTAAATTTTGTAATTAAACCTCTAAAAGTTCATAATTTATTAATTATTGACCCCTAAAACTTTGGATAATTAATTTTTTATCCCTAAAGTTCTGAATTATTAACCCTGAAGCCCCTAAAATTTCAAAATAAATCAAATATGCAAATTTGGTTATTTTCTTTTTCAAATTTTGGTACAAATGACTCTTTTGAGAGGTATAATATTCAAAAATGAGTTAATTGAAACAACATAGTTCCAAAGCAACCTCTCTTGTGGAAATTAACTAGAATATTAAAAGGTGTTTGTGTGTGTGTTAATCATGTAAATATTTGATCGGCACAAAGAAAGGTCAATATTTGGCCGAATTGCATATGCACCTGTGATGATAAACATGCGACGATTATTTGGTTTAACGTGTGATCAATAATCAGTCCAAAAAAAGGTGTATTGATTGACATGTTTCTTTATTGTCAATGTTTGATCACTACAACAAGAGTACCACTTACAAGTCAATATTTCTATCCAAAGACTAAATATTGATGTTGTGATCGGTATCTTGTGATGGGCCCTACCATTATTTGAAATTATTATTTACATATTAAGGATTGTGAGCTCTTCCAATTAATCGTTCTCTAATTCAGTTTCAGGTTGTGCTGCCAATATCTCTGCTAGCATCAATTCAATTCCAATGCTTAATGGCACCAACTTTAAGGCATGGCAAGAGAATGTAATGATTGATCTCGAAGTCATGGATCTGGACCTTGTTTTACGGGTCAATCAACCTACTGTACTTAATGATAAGAGTACCTTTGATGACAAGAGAGAGATGGAAAAGTGGGAACGATTGAACTGCATAAGCTTGATGGTCATAAAGTGTTTTATTCCAGAAGCATTTCGGGGCACTATGTCCGATAAGGTGACTACGGATAATGGTTTCCTTGGGGACCTTAACAAGAGGTTTGCCAATAATGAAAAGGCTGGAACTAGTACACTTTTGGCAAATCTTATCTCAATGAGGTACAAAGGGAAATGAAACATACGGGAGTACATTATGAAAATGTCTCACATTGCTTCAAAACTAAAGACACTCAAGTTAGATTTATCTGAAGTATTGTTAGTGCACTTGGTTCTGATATCACTTCCGGCACGATTCAGTCAATTCAAAGTGAGTTACAATTGTCAAAAGGACTCATGGTCCCTTAATGAGCTCATCTCATATGTGTCCAAGAAGAGAAAAGATTGAAGCATGACAGACATAAAATGCTCATTTAGCCACCACCTCTAAGGACAAAAGGAACAAAAAAAGAAAAACTGATAAGGAAGCTGCGGGTACAGTATCACAAAAGAAACAACATGATAAGTACGTTTTTACATACTTATTTTACTGTCAAAATGTGAGAAATTGTTGATTAATATGTTTGAATATAGCTTAATTCTATGCAATTCATGTTTTGTAGGACAAGTGATGAATGTAGCGGAAATAAGGAGAAACAAGTGAAAATGACCAAAATGGAGGAAAACAAAAGTTTAGGGACTAAAGTGCAAATACTCTAACTTGTTTCTAACCTTGTGATGAAGATTCGAGAGTGTTAGAGGTCAATTGGATGAACAAAGGAGTCAAATGGATGAAACATAGCCAAAACATTATCACATATAAACTATCAAGCTGAAAAGTTTTACACTGATTTTCAGCCTCATATTGAGACCCATTTATGACATGAAAAATGATCGAATTTGAAGATGGTATTTGAACAAAAGTTGTATCCCTTTAAGTTAGCTATCCAATGCATTTTGAATCAGCTTAATCGGATACCTGTGGAGAACGTTATGACCAAAATACCAAATGCTATTCAGAGACAAACCTGGGCGTGCCCAGACAAATTCCCACGCGTACATCTACACCTTCATGTATTATATTTCCACCCAATATGCCACGTGTAGATTTTAAACCTAGAATGATTCAACTTCTTCCAAATTTCCATAGAATTTAAAATGAGAACCCGTATGTGCATGTTAGGGAATTCGATAAGTTGTAGCAACCTTCCACAATCAACATGGTATGATGGATGCAATTAGGCTCAAATTCTTCCCATTTTCTCTTAAAGAAAGGGCAAAAAGCTGTTTGTATTTATTGAGACCACGTTCTATTGGAACTTGGGCTGAGATGATCCAAGTGTTCTTTGGTAAATACTTTCCTCACCACAAAACTACTGCATTGAAAAATAAAATCTCTTCTTTTATCCAAAGTGAAACTTTATATCAAGCGTGGGAAAGGTATAAAGAACTCCAAGTTCTTTGTCCCCACCATGGTTATGAGAGTTGGCATATCGTGAGCTATTTCTAAGAAGATTTAACACCTAGGGAACGTCAGTTTGTTGAAATGATGTGTAATGGCGACTTCCTACAAAAAGATCCAGATAAAGCTATAGGATACTTAGATGACTTAGCTGAAAAAGCCCACACCTGGACTGGCCCTAGCGCCATTGATAACACCAACATATCACGAGCCGTAGGAAATCCTTCTAGTACTGGCATCTATCATCTTAGGGAAGAGGATAATCTTAGAGCTAAAGTAGAGGTCCTGACTAGAGAAATTGAAAACCTACGCACTAAGAGTTCAAAGCCTACATCCACTGTTGCTCGTGTTGAGTCTTCTGGACATTGTGGTGTATGTGGTAGAATTGATCATTTGGCGCAAGAGTGTTCTGCTCTAGCTAAGATGAGGGAGGTTTATGAGGAACACTGCAATGCCTTAGGCACGTATAACAAGCCTTATGCTCCATTTTATGATACCTATAATCAGGGGTGGCGGAATTATCCTAACTTCAGCTGAAAATCTGAAAACCAGCAACCTACCCAGCCACATAGATTTTTTAATACACCTTCATTCCAACCAACACCATTTGTCTGACTACCAAATTTCAAACCTGAGACACGACATATCAACTATCAAGCTGAAAAGTTTTGCACTGGTTTTCAGCCTCATATTGAGACCAGTTTATGACATTGAAAATGATCAAATTCGAAGATGGTATTTAAAGCAAAGTTGTATTCCTTTGAGTTAGCTTTCCAATGCATTTTGAATCAGCTCAATCGGATACCTGTGGAGAAAGTTATAACCAAAATACCGAACGTTGTTCAGAGACAAACCTGCGCGTGCGCAGGCAAATTCTCTCGCGTGCTTACGGGTATGAATTTCACTTACCGACCCTAAAACCAATGAACGGTGCACGCGCAAGTAAATATACCGTGCGCGTGCATAGGCATTCACAGCCGAATTTTGAAGTTTCCTTCTACGACTCAAACACTTAAGATTGAAATTAAGTTGAACTTAAGTTACAATTGAAATTAAATTGATTTAATGGTTTGTTTTTCTCATCATGAATTGATTTTGAGATTGACTTAGTTTTTATTAAATTGGCCTAGTGAGGAAGTAATTACAAATCTAGTGAGAATACATTTCCCACAAGCTCTTAAGTCTACCTCAAAATCTGCTGGTCAACATAGTGAGATCTTATAACATCTAAAACATGTAAAAATTATTTTGCCTCTCTTGCATGTAATTTGACAGGTTCCTAATTATGCTAAAGTCCTTAAGGACTTATGCACTATCAAAAGGAAGCACAATATCAAGAAAACTACTTTCTTGACTGAGCAAGCGTCCGTTGTGATTGTGCAAAGGATCCCACCAAAGTATAAGGACCCTGGGTGTCCTACTGTGTCTCGTGTCATCGAAAATCATGAGTTTGGACAAGTTCTTCTTGATTTAGGGGATAGTATCAATCTCATGCCTTATGCTATTTACTTGTCGTTAGATTTGGGTGAGATGAAGCATACATCTATAGCTCTACAATTAGCTGATAGGTCTACTATTAGACCCAAGGGAATAGTTGAGGATGTCTTGGTTCAAATTGATCAATTTTACTTCCCCGTTGATTTCTTGGTTTTGGATGTAAACGCTGATGTGAATGTTGACTCTAAAATTCCTATTACTCTTGGTAGACATTTCCTTGCTACTGCTAATGCTTTGATTAATTATAGGAATGGTCTTATGAAACTATCATTTGGGAATATGACTCTAGAAGTCAGCATTTTCCATATCACTAAGTAGTTAGAGGAAGATGGCGAGTGTCAACAAACCTACATGATTGATGCACTCACTCAAGAGGTAGCTCATAATATATTTCTTTGACCAGTACATGAAATTCTAGAACCAGATTGATTGGACGTCGCCATCAATAAATATCTTGAAATGGAGGATCAAGAGTTAGGTAATAGTTCTTATTTTACATTACCAGTTTCTAACGACAGGACTTTACCTTTTGTGTTACATGCCCTGGTGTGATGTCGTAGGCACCCAAAAATAGTCCTTAAACCTCTAAAACTAATGTAGTAATGGAAGTAAGGGTCGATCTCACGAAGAGTGTGTAATTCAATATTTATGCTTTGTACAATGATTGGGGAGATTTTGTATTCAAACAATTGTAAATAACTCAATTAATAACAATGTCAATTAAATTAACGAAAACAATCAAAAGACTAACATTGGTCTAAGTCCACATCCACCATCGAAAATTCACAATTGATCATAGATACAAGGATAATTCAATTCATATTTCGAATATTCATCATTGAAATTTATTCATATTTCTCCTTAATTTTAGTTAATTAGAAACCAGCGTTCTAATTAACCCTAATTATTAAATAACCCCAAACCAGTGCTCAAGATTCAATTTAACAACAGCTTTACACAATAGAAAAATCGATGAATTAGATAACACAAACACCAGCGGTTGCATTCAATTTATTTAAACATTTTTCTTAAGATTCAATAACCTCTATCGCAGAAAATAATCAAATTCTAGTGCTTCACAAGTTAAAGGGATCAAACAATTACGGATTTGATGTTTAACTTAGCGATAGATTGTTACAATCAATTAACTAGCGGGCCCTCTAGCAATTAAACGCAACAAATCATAGAAATAAATGAAGAAGAACATTCAATACTCAAAATATAAATCAAACAATAAGAAAAACTATTTAGATCTCACAATATGTGGTTCCGAGGCTTCCGTTTCCTTCAACCAATTGTAAAAGTTTAGTTACAATTCATGAATCTAAGAGAAAAATCGAGAAGAATGAAGTTGGAGGCGTTCTGGTGTGTTTTGGGGTGTTTTTAGGGTTGAAAAGTCGTACAAGATATATTGCCAAAGGAGTTTGAGTCAATTTAGGAAACCTGAGATTCGGCATTAGGGAACAACCATGCGATCGCAAGGTATTAAGTCATGCTGTCACAAGGAACAAATGAATTCAACCCTTAGACTCTCGGTGATGGTTTGTGCGATCGCGCGGAATTAAAGCCATGCGATCGCAAGACTTTACAAAACTTCCTCCGGACAGCTTTCAGTATTTTGGCCGTAACTTTCTCTTCCGATTTCCGATTGAGGTAATTCAAGATGCATTAGAAAGATAACTCAAAGGGATACAACTTTTATTCAGATAATATCTTCTAATTCGATCGTTTGATATGTAAAAAACTGGTCTTAATATGAGACTGAAAAACGGTGCAAAACTTTTCAACTTGAAAGTTGATATGTGATAATGTCTTGGCTATATTTCATCCCTTTGACTTCTTTCTTCATCCAATTGGCCTCTAGCACTTTCAAATCTTCATCGTGAGGTTTGATACAACTTTTGAATATTTGCACTTTGGTTCCCGAACTTTCGCTTTCTTTCTTTTTGGTCCTTTTCCCCTCATTTCTTCCAAATTACGCCATATCCATCGAATTGCCACCTAAACCAAAATATGAGAATACTAAGTACATTTAGGCATAAAATAGTCATATGAGCGCATTAAATAAAGATGTAAAATGTGTATTTTATATTCCTATCAGGCCCCAACTCCTAATTTTTAGCTTTCATCTAGTCACCTCACGCATGTATTTGATGGAGGCAGAGGAACATCACCAGCGATTATATCCAAGGAGCTTAGTGTACTACAAAAAGAATTGAAACCACGATTGCTGGAAGCGAGCTGAAGGAGGAAACTTTGGGTCGAGTCAACGACAATAAACAAAGGTGCTACTTGGGAGGCAACCCAATGGGAGTTCGTTAATTTCTTTTGATGTTTACTTTTGCATTTATATTCTAGTTAATTACTGTCATTTTCTTTACATTACCAGTCCATTGAATACTTTCAGGCTCCCTATCATTCAAGTTTATGTTGATTCACTACATCATTTTTGTGATATCTCTTCATTTGGCTTTCATGTTTATGCATTTAGGACAATGTAAAATTTTAGTTGGCGGGAAGATCTGTTGGATTTTGTTGTGAATTGCATGTGATTTGCATAAGTATCATGGAGTTTCAATTAAGTTTGGGGGTGGAACATTCATCATTTTACTACATTTCTTGCATGATTGTGTGTTAAAAAATCGTTTATTTTCAGCTATTACTTTTTAGCATTAGGTCATAATCATTGTTTCGTGTGCTTATGTGGGTCTAATAAGTGTCAGCTATGAATGATGAAAATGGTATGTTATCGGATTAGTCTATACCTGCTTATGTGAACTTGACATTTCCTATGCACGTCACTTATGTTAGCATTTTGAGTTAGTGATGCGGTTCAATATGTACAAGATAGTGGAACTTAGTGATACAACCTAATAACCTCTAGTGTCGTATTCCATAAATCCAAATATAGGCCAGTTTGGAGATGATTGAACTGTTACAGGACAACACTGAGATGAGTAGGGATTCCATACATGAAAATCTCGTGTGGATTGTCTGAAACTCATTCAGATAAAAACGAGGTGAAAGTTTTAAGTTAGAGGTTATTTTTAAAAAATGGATGTCTAAAATAAAAGAGGTATTGCACTAATCTTTGAGTGCATAAAAAACATCTTTTCGAGCCTATATAACTCGGGTGATTAAGCCTATGAGGGTGATTTAAAACCTGGTGCCCTATGGTCATCTGACGTGGGAGTCATCGGCCTAAACCTCGCTACATGGGTTATATAAAAAGCAAATGAAAAGTCTATCAAAACAAAAAATGAAAAAAGCATGAAATGAAAAAAAAATTATGTCCATTCAAATGCATTGATTAAGCCCCATGCATCTAGTTGACAAAACTACACCTCTGATGAGAAGCAAGTAATTTAGTCTAGTCTCAAGGGTAGAAGAAATAAAAAAATATCGGAGAATCTTGATTTGTTGAAGTGTAAACTTGTAAGAGTAAGGTCTATCCAAACTGCGAGAAGGTAAGGAATAGAATTGAAAAGTTGAACTTAGGTTGCACCCCAAAAAAATTAAGGAAAAATCATAAGTTTGGGGGTGTGTGTATCTCTCGAGCGAGGAAAGGATTTATTGGACTACTTTGGGACAAGTGTTGAACCAATTACAATTTTAAGATGTTGACATGAGTTTTCACACACACGTCAGGCTATGTATGTAACAGGTGGAGACTGATTTAATTTTTGCACTATTGTAATTGTTCATTTGTCTGAATACCAAATTTCAAACTTGAGATACGACATATTGTTAAACTATGTTGTTCGTAGAGTTGAGTTATATTGTTATTGTTTGAGGACAACCATAGTTCAAATTTGGGAGAGTTTGATAAGTGCATTTTTACATACTTATTTTACTATCAAAACATGAGCAATTTTTGATTAATATGTTTGAATATAGCTTAATTCTATACAATTCATGTTTTGCAATGTAGCGAAAATAAGGAGAAACAAGTGAAAAATGACAAAAATTGAGGAAAACAAAAGTTCATGGACTAAAGTGTAAATACTCTAACTTGTTTCTAACCTTGTGATAAAGATTCGAGAGTGTTAGAGGTCAATTGGATGAAGGAATGAGTCAAAGGGATAAAACATAGCCAAAATATTATCACATATCAACTATCAAGTTGAAAAGTTTTGCACCGATTTTCAGCCTCATATTCAGACCAGTTTATGACATGGAAAATGATCGAATTCGAAGATTGTATTTGAAGAAAAGTTGTATCCCTTTGATTTAGCTTTCCAACTTATTTTGAATCAGCTCAATCGGATACTTGTGGAGAAAGTTATGACCAAAATACAGAACACTGTTCAGAGACAAACCTACACGCGCGCGCAGACAAATCCTCTCGCGCGCGTACGAGCATGAATTTCACTTATCGAGCCTAAAACCAATGAACGGCGCATGCGCGAGGAAATATACCACGTGTGTGCACAAGCATTTTTCACAGCCGAATTTTCAAGTTTTCTTCTACGACTCAAACACTTAAGATTGAAATTAAGTTAAAATTGAAATTAAGTTGATTTAATGGTTTGTTTCTCTCATCATGAATTGATTTTGAGATTGGCTTAGTTTTTATTAAATTGGTCATAGAATTAGTCATACTCTCTCTATGGATTGATTGAAATAATTATTTATGTTTTAATCTCAATTATTTAAGTTTATTGGTGTGATTCTCTATTACTTTATGCTTTAGTATATAGTCGATTTTGAATCTAATTTCGATAAACCAAGTGTGAATATTACAATAGGAAGATTAACCATTAAAATACTGTTATAATTAAATTGGGTTTAAACGACATATCTTCCTATTACAGTGTCGGGATGAAAGCCTCTAATTGTGTTATAAAATTGGAATAATTGATGTGATTGATCCGATCCGATTGAGAGAATCCCGACGCTTCACCATCTCATTCATTGACTTTAATTTCTATATTCTCAAAATTGATCTCAATTCTGTGACAAACAAATCTATTTCTTATCATCCGTGAGAACGCCTATCATTTTTTATCTTTTAAATATTTTTCCATCTCCCTGTGGATACGACACTCCAAAACTGCACTACAACTACCACGTTATTCTTTGGGCGTACTCAAATTTTGGCGCCATTGTCGGGGAGACGAAATTTGATTTCTATTTCTGCTTTGGACAAATCTAGTTATTCTCGTTCATTTGAGAATGAAAAATCTGCTACAAGAGATTATGTCACATCTCTAAGAGGAGAATTGAGAGACTTGTATCTAAAAAAATTCTCGATCCCCTTGACTTTACAGATTATGATATGTTTGTTAATTGTATAAAGGGAAAACAAACCAATAAAATGAGATTTCAAGATAACAGGACTTCAGACATCTTAGAACTTATACATACGAACATTTGTGGATCGTTCCCTACGGCTTCTTGGAATGGTCAACAATATTTTATAACGTTCATAGATGATTTTTTTCTAGATATGGCTATATATATGTCATTCATGAAAAATCACAATCGTTGAATGTGTTCAAAAATCATAAAGTTGAAGTTAAAAACCAACTCGGCAAAAAGATTAAAAGCGTTAGATCTGACCGTGGTGGTGAATATTATGGCAGATATGACGGTTCAAGTGAACAACGTCCAGGACCATTTGCTAAATTCTTAGAGGAATACGGTATCGTCCCACAATACACTATGTTGGGTTCACCCACTATGAATGGTGTTACTGAAAGACGAAATAGAACGCTTAAGGACATGGTGAGGAGTATGCTTACTCATTATACCTTGCCAAAATCACTCTGAGGTGAAGCATTAAAGACCGCAACATATATACTCAACAGAGTTCCAACTAAGGCCACTGATAAAATCCCTTATGAGCTTTGGACGGGCAATATGCCTAGTTTGATGCACGTACACATTTGGGAATGTCCAGCAGAGGCAAGATCTTATAGGCCAAATGAAAAGAAATTGGACGCAAGGACTATCAGTTGCTATTTTATTGGATATTTTGAAAGTTCCAGTGGTTACAAGTTTTATGATCATACAACTAAGACAATTTTTGAGACTACGGTTCTTTTTGGATGTTGAGTTTGAGGGAGGAGAAAGGGTTACAGACTTTGTCTTTGATGCGGAATACGTTGAAATTCTTCCAATTGCCATTGACAATGATCAGGATCAGGTTTCTGTCCTTGATATTGTTCAACAAGCAACTTCGGATCAAAATAATGTCGTTGTATTTTCCTCTGAAGGTCAACAACTTGTTCCAGAAGAAAAAACTTTACATTCTCAAGAACCAATATCATTAAGAAGATCCACTAGAGAGAGGAGAAGTGACATTTCAGATGATTACATCGTATTTCTTCAAGAACATGAAGTTGACATTGGAGTGGTAGAAGATGATCTGATCAACTACCGTCAAGCCATGGAAATTTCCAACTCTCAAAAAGTGGATCGATGCCATGAATGAAGAGATAAAGTCCATGAAGGACAACGACGAATCAGACCTCGTTCCATTTCCTAAAGGTGCAAAATCCATTGGTTACAAATTGATATTTAAGACCAAGAGATATTCGAAGGGTGATGTGGAGAGGTACAAGGCTCATCTTGTCGTAAAGGGCTTTACACAGAAAGAAAGCATCAATTATAAAGAGACTTTCTCTCCAGTTTCTTCGAAAGACTCTTTCAGGATTATAATGGCATTGGTAGCGCATTTCGATCTTGAGTTACATCAGATGGATGTTAAGACAACGTTTCTCAATTGTGACATTGATGAAATAATCTATATAGTACAACCAGAAAACTTTGTATCGGATGATGCAAAGCAAATGATTTGTAAACTAAAGAAATCCATCTATGGATTCAAACAAGCCTCTCGTCAATGGTATTACAAGTTTCATCAAGTGATTATCTCATATGGTTTCGATATGAATTTGGTTGATGATTGTATATACCACAAGTTCAGTAGGAGTAAGTATATTTTTCTTGTTTTATATGTCGATGACATATTGCTTGTCAGCAACTATACGGCTTATTGCACGAAACCAAGAGATTTACAGCAAAGAATTTTGAGATGAAAGATCTTGATGACACCTCTTTTGTATTAGGAATTCAGATACACCAGGATCGTTCTCGAGGTATTCTTGGATTATCACAAAAGATTATATCGAAAAGGTACTTAAAGATATGACATGCAAGATTGTAAATTAGATGACACCCCTGTGGCTAAGGAGACAAGTTCAGTTTAAGTCAATTCCCCAAAAAATGACTTGGAAATTAAAGAAATGCAGAAGATTCTTTATTCTCCAGCTATAGGAAGTTTGATGTATGCTCAGGTTTGTACGCATCCGAATATAGTGTACATTTTTGGGGTACTAGGGAGATATTTAAGTAATTGATCATTGGAAAGTAGTCAAACGGGTCATGCGGTATTTATAGAGAACAAAAGACTACAAACTTACGTACAGGAGATCGGATTAGTTGGAGATCATCGATTATTCTGATTCTGATTTCGCGGGATGCCAAGATAGTAGGAGTCCACTTCAGGCTATATTTAGCTGCTTTTTGGAGGTATTATTTCCTGAAAGAGTTGCTAAGCAGACACTCATAGCTACTTCCACCATGGTAGCAGAGTTTATAGCATATTATGAGGTATCAAATCATGGAATATGGCTGCAAAATTTTGTCACTAGGCTGCACATTATGGAGTCGGTGGCTGTGATCATTCCCTTGATGGCTACCTGAGCCGGTGTGATTGTGAAGGACAGACTAGCAATCGTGCGGGACACGACAATGGCAAGACAGTGAGATTGTAAGTATTTAAAGTTTTTTTAACTTGGAAACTTTGTTTTTAGCTATATGGTACTGAACTAACACGTTATTATTCAATTGCAGTGGCAATTGCGGCATGTTTACAATAAAATACATTGAATTTTTTAGTATAGGGCATAAGGTTGATGGAATCAACCAATCATGGATAAAATTAGAAAAAAAAATTAGCGTGCGATTTGTATAAATTCGAATGTGATCCGTAAACGTTGCATATTTAATTGTTCATTTATTTATGAAATAATTGCAAATATTGTAAAACTCATTTAAACATTGTATATTTAATTGTTTATTCATTTATCAAATATTTGCGCTCTAGGTCCCCTCAACTATGATTTTGTACAATTGGTCCTTCATTTCACAGCGATACCATTACACGTCGGTCTAATTGTCATTTAAGGGAATCTGACTTGTACAAATAGCGAGTATGCCATGTTGCTCCACACCTGACGTGGTCGAGAAAACTCTCTGGTAGATGGTATTCTAGACGTACGTGGACGTCCATACCACGCGATTCAACCTGCGGTGGCAACAAACTATTAAGTAGGAGAATATGGTCGGGAACTTCCCACTCGACTTCATTAGGTAGACGAAACATAGTCTCCGCATACGCTGTTCTTCAATAATCAGTCGTGTAATAAGGAGAGCATAAGTTCTTGTTGCAAAGCCTTTATATATAGCCACCGCGACTGCATACTCACATGAAAAACTCTCCAACTTAAATCGACGACAAGCGCATGTGTTATTAGTCAAGTCTACCATATATGTCATATTACGTGCACATTTCTCGAAGAAGCGCAACTCATCCAGTGGTTCGACATTCAACTTTCTCGCAAGCTCTAAAAGAGTTTATCCTCTTGAGCCGGGGCTAGCACGCTCGTGCAACTTTGTGATTCCGTACGTCGATCGTGAAATCACTGCTGCAACTTATTACGAATTTTCTGAATCATTGCGAGGATTGGTAAATCTTGATCCTTCTTGAATAATGCATTTAAAGACTCCGCATTATTTGACGCCATCATATTGTATCGACGTCTTGGAAAATGTGATCATGCCCAGTGTTCAATCCTCATTTTTGTTAGATACTTTAATGCTAGTAATGACTTACTTCCTATTTCCACCATGAACTTATTACACTCTTCAACACTATAAGCTTCAGCCGCTCTCCTAAACAATAAAACGATGCATTTGCCCCGATACTTAGTTTTCAGGTTGCCTTGTATATGGTACATGCAATATCCATGATGTACCTCGGGAAAAACTTCAGCGATACCATTTATTATAGACGGTCCCCGACCAATTACAAAGGCAAGGTCCTCAACTTCCTTGATTACTTCACTCAGCTTTGTGAAGAACCAATACATCGACAGATCATTCTTGCTATCGACTATGCCGAATGTAAGATGGTAAATTTGGATGTTGGCATCATAACATGTAGCAATAATTAACTTGCCTTTTTATCTAGCTTTCAGAGTTGTGCCATCGACTAGATTAGGGGTCACATCGCATTTCGAAATTCCTGAATGCATTGTCTAAGAGCCATGAAGAAAAAATCAAAGCAATTCTCGCCCTCCGTCTCAATAAAAAATGTTGAGCCAGGAATAGTTGTTCCCATGTTATGGCAATACATGACTATTTAGTATAGCCCTTCTCGACCGAGCCTATTAAATTCTCCAATGTACATTCTTTGGCCTTTCAGGCCTTCCGGTAGCTCATGACCACTCTATACTCTCGACGAACGTCGTTAATGATGTCTGAAGGTTTGTAAATTGTCAGTGGGTCCTGATACTTGTGCATTATCTGTCGACCAATAAACCATGCTCTAGCTTGCCTGTGATCATTTCGACGAATTCCCACTTTGCAAACCACACGCGAAGAATTAGATGACGGTCCACTCATTCTAGCCCCTGCGCTCCCACCCACTCATGTCTCTGACGGGATAAAGCAATCAAATCATCATTTGTAAATTCATTGTCATTCTCATTGTCCTAAACTACCGACGAAATTCTGTGTATAACAGTGAGATCACTCTGAGGAATAACTGGCTTGGGAATAACCACATCATCCTTACGAGCTATCTCCACCGTGTCCCAAAAATCATTGGCATTGTGATCCCCTCCAACCGAATCTTCGTGTCCACATTCGACGACATCCTTCCTCACTAAAGTCACCCAAAGAGGAGTCGTGTACATTTTATTTAATTCAAATAGATAATTCATTTCTTCATCACAAGTAACCTTCATAGGTGGAATCAGAATAGATAAATCATCTTGAATTGAAATCTCAGTTCCATATCGTACTGAGAAGGATCAACATTCAGCTTGTTTTGTAGTTCATGGTACATTCCCGCATATGTTGTACTCTCCGTTATGGAAATTGAAATACCACCACATTTATCACTTGTCTATTTCTATACCCATTGATCTTTCTTATCAAAGTCGAAGTCACCAAAGAAACAAACTGGCATTACAATCATATCTGCAAGATGAAGCAGAATTTTTTTTAAGAAAATACATAGTCAAAAATTCGGCTCAACTGGAGCAATATTTAAAAATATTTCCTTTTTCGGCGTTCGATAAATTTCAGAGATTTTGAGGTTGAAATAAATGAAAGTTGAGAGAGTTTTTATTTGTGTTGGAATATACGGATAAGAAAAGTTAGGTGATTTTGAAATTTTAAGTGGGAAATGTTTGATTTTCAATTGTTAACTAAAAGGATAATATTATCTTTTAAACAAAACAATATTTTGTAATTGTATCACTTATTTAAGGATATTTTTGTCTTTTAACATCTAAAAGGCTAATGTAAAAATATAGCACGGTTGAAAAGTCAAAGTGGAAATTAGACTTGTTGACCTGTCCATTCTTAAAAGTACCCCTTAATTTGGTACCTTTGCCAGCAGGGCTATTCTAGTCATTTAGCTCTTGTTTCATCCTTTTTTTTTCAAAATATATTTTTCTGTCTTATTTTCAATCACACATTCTTTTATAAATTAATATCACGCACAAATTCAAAATTTTTCATTATTTTTTAACCACACATTCTCTATCATCTACTATTCAAAAATGCATTTTTCATGAAAAAAATGGGGCCCAAACAAGCCCTTGGTATGTTTAGGGGTAACTCTGTCATTTAGCCTCTACAATGAACACTTGTTTCACTAGTACAATCATACTACATGTACATCATCTTCTACATCATCTTTTACATTATGTCACGTGTCAACACGCCATTAGACAATTTAAAAAAATAAATAATTTTTCCTCCAATTATATTTTAACACCACATCAAATATCAACAAGGATTTACATTTGACGTGTACTTCTAGCATTATTCTTCGCTAGTAATACTAAGTTGCTGTTTTACAACCTTTTTTTTTGGGGATAAAATAGAGTTTTGAATAGTGATTTTCTTAAAAGTGTGTGATTAAAAAAAGTTTTGAATTTACCTGGACAAAGTTTTATTATGTAAATGTGTGGTTGAAAATGAGTATGTAGAAAAAAGAATTTTGAAATAATGGTTGTCAAACAGCAATTAAGTTTTATGTACATTGTTCTTAACAATGTGGTTGATATCCTCATATGTGGAAGAAGTTTGTACTGTGATATGATGAATGTATTCAAAATCAAGAGTGAGATCTTGTCACATGAAAAATGTAGAAGTTAATGTAAAGGAGAATGTAAGTGTGGCATGATTGGTCAAATAGAGGCTAAATTAGTAATAGGTAATTATATTACAACTACAAATTTTCTTAATTAAACTATAGTTTTAAGTATTTTTTTATTTACTTAAATAGCCTTATGTGAAATTATATAAATAGAGTTTTAATATGCTCCTATTTGAGCTCCATCAAAATTAGATTTTTAGGAAAAATGTATTTTGTAATATAATTTTTTGAGAAATGTGTGGTTTAAAAGAATGAAAAGTTTTTAATTTATACATAATATTATTTTATAGGAGAACGTGTAGATAAAAGAAGAGAAAAAAATGTATTTTCAAATTAATGGAGCCAAAATATGAGAAAAGTTTTTAATTTATACATAATATTATTTTATCGGAGAATGTGTAGGTAAAAAGAAGAGAAAAAAATATATTTTCAAATTAATGGAGCCGAAATAAGAGATATATTTATCACATAAAATAATTTATTGTTCTACCACAATTATGAACCTAATTTTTTCTTCTTATATAACATCTATCTTATTAAATCTGTAAAAGTTGGAATGTTGATTATCGAATTTTTGTAAATCTGTCAAATTTGTTGCGTGCATTCAATGAAAACATTCTTTGTCTTCAATGTAGTGGCAGAATGTGCGCTATTAATAATTGGAGACAGACAAAAAAGTTTTGCAAAAAGAGCAAGAGCCTTTATCAGATAAAAAAAATCATTGATTTTTCCTCACATTCATTATTCTAATATTGTATAATAATGTTCATAAAAAAAAGTTTTAGAGAGGTTTAAGATAAAAATATGTTCAGTGAGCGTCGTTCCAATTCAGAAATAAAACAAATTTAGTCTAAAGCAATATCCTAAGAACGAATTGGAATGCAAACAAATAACAGCTATGCCTTATGCATTTCTTGTTAGGAGCTTAATGTATGCTCGAACTTATACCAGTCCAGACATCAGTTTTGCTCTCGGAATGCTGGGCATGTATCAAAGTAACCGTACGGCAGTAGTCTGCTCCGCTAGACTACCTTCTGCCTCATCTCGATCTTTTCGGGACGAAAGAAAATTTGATTACAATTTGTAGAAAACTTACAACATAAAATTGAGATGTATTGAAAGTACATTGATCGTTGATTACTTGAAAGCTAGAAATTACAATTGATAAAAGTAGGAAATTACAATGGTTGGTGCAGGGGTGAAAACCAGTAAGTTTGAAAGATTTTTGAATGACTAATACCCCATATAATAGCTTGCGGAACAAAAACTTAAGTGATAGGAGTAGACGTTTAAATGGCGAGGAATCATACTAAACGTTTACCGATATCAAAGCTATTTTACAATTGAAATAAACTATTATAATGGAAAGGAAATTACAACTCAAATTTGAACTAATATTTACAATGTGCGGTCGAAATTGGGCAAACTGCGACTGCGATTGGGTCAAGGGGCTTAAGTAAAGCTGCGGTCCTTGACATTCTCCCCTATTTGTTATGACGACGTCCTCGGAGCCATCGATGAATGATATGCTTCAATTAGTGGTTTGAAGGCTCCTAGATCTTTTTCTCTTTCCTAAGTATTCTCCTCACTACTGCATCCGCTCAATTTGACCAAATACTCTTGATGATATTTCCTAGAAACTCGAGTAGTTTGATGGTCAAGAATCTTTTCAACAACCTTCTTTCCAGCTCTTTTCGGTTCAAACACAGGTCGTTTTGGTTCATTTTTGGATGCGTCCTCCTTGTCGACAAAATATGGTTTGAGTACACCAACATGAAGGACATTGTGGATTTTGTACCATGAAGGGAGTGCAACTCTGTATGCGACTCTTCCAATCCTCTTCACGATAAATAATGGTCCAATATATTTTTGGCACCAATATTGAGTCTTTCCCTCTTGTCGGTTTATAACAGTTTCTATCAGGGAGTTTAACCATTACCCGATCTTCAACATTAAATTCAAGAAAATGGCGCTTTAGATTTGCGGACTTTTTGTACCATTTCTGAGCTTTCTCAAGATAACTCCGAGTAATTTCAATATTTCGTTTCCACTCTTGAGAGAAGCTTTTTGCTTAGGGGGACTTGGTACTTTGATCGATATCCATTGAATGATGGAGTAATGGTTGCTAGCCAGTAACAATCTCAGAAGGACTCTTATTGGTGGAAGAGCTCTTTTGGGTTTTGAAACACATCTGAATCGTATTCAAAAAGTTTTACCCAAATTTTCTGCGAAGTAGAGTGAAGTGCCGAAGATATTCTTCCAGCATAGAATTGAAGCGCTCTATTTGTCCGTCAGATTGTGGGTGAAAACTAAAACTCATGCTCAAAGTTGAACCAATAATTTTGAACAACTCGGTCCAAAATATGCCAGTAAATCGAGGATCCCGATCACTGACGATGTCTTTAGGCAGTTCCCAGTATTTGATAATGTGTTTGAAGAAGAGTTGAGCCGTCTCTTCAACTGATACATACTTGGGCGCTACGATGAAAGTTGCATACTTTGATACACGGTCCACCATGATGATGATAGTGCAAAATCCTCAACTTTTGGCAATCTAATAATGTAATCCATCGATACACTCTCAAATGGTCTAGTCGGGACGGAAAGGGGCTCCAACAAGCCTGTCTTTTTCTGATGATCTGCCTTATCTTGCTGACAAACAAGACAAGTTTTCACATAAGTTGCAATGTCGTCCCGCATTTGAGGCCAGTAGTATGCACGTTGTAATAGTGCAAAAGTGTGTTCCTCTCCGACATTCTTTGTCCAAATCGTGTCGTGGCATTCTGTGATTAGTGATTTCCTCAAATCTTTGCCCTTAGGGACATATAGGCGATTTCCCTTAGTCTTCACCAGACCCCCATCAAGCCAAAACTGTCGATTTTTGCCCTACTTGATAAGGTCGACCAAGTATTGTGTAGCCGGGTCCTTACCCAAAAGCCCCGAATTTGGTCCTTTGTGTTTGTGGTAACTGTGCTCCTAGAAAGAGCAGCCATAGAGCAAATAGTGGCCAAGTCGGCCCGACAACTAAGATTACGACAACATGATTACGAGATTCGAGATGATACTCTAGCATAAAATTGAATTCTGAAAGAAGTTCATGCCATCGAGCCTGATTGTTTGATAGTTTTGGTTGGGACATAAAATGACTAACTGTAGTGTTATCTGTCTTCGCAATAAATGGAGACCCAAGTAAATAGTGACGCCATCTCCTCAAGCAATGGACTACTGCCAACAACTCTTTTTCGTGCGCCGAGTAACGACGTTATGTTTGATTCAGCTTTCGGTTCTCATAAGCTACCGGATGTCCTTCTTGCATAAGGACTCCAGCAAGTGCAAAGTCTGAAGCATCGGTATGCACTTCGAATGGTTTAGCCATATCTGGTAAGGTTAACACCGGGTTCATCCACATAGATTTCTTCAACGTTTCGAAAGTATTTTGGCATTGGGATGACCAGTCTCAATTTTTATCCTTCTTTGTCAATTCAGTTAGTAGCAATGCAATTTCTGAGTACTCTTTCACAAATCTTTGATAGTAATTGCATAACTCGAGAAATGAACACACATCGTGGTCATTCTTTGGTGGTTGACAATCTTTGATTGCAGTAACCTTCTTCGAATTCATGCGTATTTTTCCTTGTTTGATGATATGACCCAAGAAGCTAATAGAGGGTTGAGCGAATGAGAATTTAGACGGTTTGTCATAGAGTTCATTCTCTCGTAGTCGATTGAACACCTGCCTCACATGTTGCACATGTTCCTCTAATGTCTCGCTATAGATGACTATGTTATCTAGGTACACCACTACAAAATCGTCCATGAAATCGTGAAGTACATGATTCATCATCGTACAAAATGTTTCTGGAGTGTTTGTTAAGCCAAAAGGCATCACTTTGAATTCAAAGGCTCCATATCTTGTTACAACCGTAGTCTTTGCTTCATCTCCCTCTTTGATTCGAACTTGCCATTATCCGGACCTGAGATCAATCTTTGTATAGTATTTCGCCATAAGTTGATCGAAGCAATCGACGACTAGCGGAATATGATAACTATTCTTTACAGTGATCTTGTTTAAGGGTAGTCGCAGCACATTCAAAGAGAATCATCGGCCTTTTTCTAAAACAACACAAGAGCTCTTTATGGTGATTTCGCAGGTACGATAATCCCACTTTCCAACATTTCTCCCAATTGTTTCTAAAACACTTCAAGCTCGATCGAGACATACTGTAGGGTGCCCTGGCGGGAGGTTTGACACCTGAAATAAGTTCAATCTCATGATAAATCGCCCTCCTTGGTTGCAATTTCTTTGGTGACTCATCCGACATGATGTCCTCAAATTCCTTAATAAGCCTTTGACAGGTTTTGGAATAGGACCAGTCGTCTCTTTGATCTCCTCTAATTGAAGAGTGCACAAAAATGAGGGTTCATTTCTTTTGACACCCTTACCAAATTGCATGACTGAGATACTCTTCTCGCCAATCTTCCCAACTTGTGTAGTGATAACGCACGGTTTACTACCCATCATCATTAATGAATCGGAATATGGCAACACTGCAGTCTTAGTATCCCGAATAAATTCCAATCCCAGAATAAGCTTGAAGTCATCCATCTGAACTGCAGACAAGTTTGTCCTTCCCTCGAAAGAACCCGCTTTGAGCAAGACATATTTCACTACTCCAGCTATAGGTTGAGCAGCGAAGTTAATTGCTTTGACTTTTCCACTACCTTTCTCCAGAACAAGTCTGAGTGGCTCTACTTCAGTACTTGCAAGGTAGTTGTGGGTAACACCAGTATCTACCATATCCCTGATTGGCCTTCCATTGATCTTCAAACAATGTACATTAGGCCTTTGGCTCTACAAATATGAGCATTCGATTCTTCCATCTTTACCTCTTTCGAGGGAACATCATCATTTTAGTAGCCCAGTGTGATAGTGTATTACACCGATGTGAGAATACGTCAACTACATCCTCATCATCTTTAGAGTCGATCTCACCGTGACAACTAGCATGTGGGACATCTTGCTTTGAACTCATTCCACTACCTGCTAGTTGACAATATGCATTCACCATCCGTTTTTTAAGGCATTCTGCCACTCGATGAGGTCATTCACATAAAAAGAACATTACTTTAGGAGTGGCATCAGGTCTACCCTCTGTTGCTTTTCCTTTATTCCAATTGTTACTGCTGCTAACATTATAGTTTCCTTGACGACTGTTTTGATAATTCCCTTAAAAGTTACTTTGACGGGTACCTTGATAGGCTTCTCCCCTATTATTAGAATAACACTCTCCCTATTTGAGTTCAAACTGGGTCTATAAAGTCTGCTTCCACCTCCAATAGCTTGACTATTCCCTGAAGTTCGATTTTTTCTCGACTCGGGGTTGATAGTCACTTAAACATTCGACGGCTCCCATGGCCGCGCTCAAATTAGCAACCTTCTGTCTCTAAAGTTTCGTGCATGTCCACGGTTTCAGCCCTTCCATGAAGGTGAATAGCTTATCATTTTCTGACATGTCTCGAATATTCAGCATATGCCGCCCTAAAAATCCTTTCACATACTCCCTGATAGAGCTTGTATGTTTCAGTTCTCGTAGTACCTGTCGTGCCTGATATTCCACATTTTCTGGGAAAAACTGTGATCTGATCACTTCCTTTTGGAGATCTCAAGAATCTATCCGAACCCGGTTGGCCTGAATATCAGCATACTTTGTCTGCCACCATAGTTTTGCATCTTCACCAAGATACATGGTAGCTGTTGTAACCTCTCTTGTTTCGTCTTCGTTCGAAGCCGCAAGAAAGTATTGTTCCATATCAAACAAAAAGTTCCCCACTTCTTTTATATCGCGTGCCCCTTTGTAGGTCCACGATTCTGAAATTCTGAGCCTGAGAACATGCTCTCGTACGGGGCTTGCCCATTGCCAACCTCACGTTGAAGTACTAGTAATTGAGTTCTCAACGATTTCATTTCATCCTGTAGATCAGGCATTATAGCAACAGGTTCAGTTATTACTGTGCAAGCCCTTCGGCTTTCATCCAGTTGGATGTGTAATTTACGAATTTCTATCTCTGCCACTTCGAATTTTTTCTCGAGGTTCTCCATGGCATAGCCCAACCTAGTGGTTATCTCATCAAGCGCATCACGCGCTGTTTCGTGCTCCTCTTTTGAAGATCTATGACTTCTGTGGTGTTCAATATAATTGGATCCATAGCTTTCTTATCGAGGGTAGTGAGCTGTAGCTCTGATACCAACTTTCATGGGTGCCCTTCTTCTTAGCACAGAAAGGGACATCGTGCGGCAGTAGTCTGCTCCGCTAGACTATCTTCCGCCTTCTCTCGGTCGTTTCGGGACGAAAGAAAATTTAATTACAATTTGTAGAAAGTATGTAACATAAAATTGAGATGTATTGAAAGTAAATTGATCATTGATTGCTTGAAAGCTAGAAATTACAATTGATGAATGCAGGAAATTACAATGGTTGGTGCAGGGGCGAACACCAGTAAGCTTGAAAGATTTTTGAATGACTAATACCCCCTATAATAGCTCGCGGAACAAAATCCTAAGTGATATGAGTAGACGTTTAAATGAGGAGGAATCTTACTAAACGTTTACCGATATTAGAGCTATTTTACAATTGAAATAACATAATACAATGGAAAGGAAATTAAAACTTAAACTTAAACTAATGTTTACAATGTGCGGCTGAAGTAAAGTTGTGGTCCTTGACACCAGGACTTGATCATTGGAAAGTTGTAAAGAAAATTTCGAGATACTTTAAAGGAACGAAAGACCACATGCTCACTTATAGGAAATCTAATAACTTGAAGTTCATTGGGTATTCAAATTCATACTTTGTTGGATGTGTGGATGCTAGAAAGTCCACGTTTGGCTACTTATTCCTCTTGGCCGAGAAACTATATCATTAAAAAGTACGAAAAAGTCAGTCATTATTGTAACCACTATGGTAGCTGAGTTTGTGACATACTTTGAGGCCATAGTTGAAGGAAAATTGGATACTGAACTTTATTTTAGGGCTTAGAATTGTCTCAAGTATTGCCAAGCCACTGAAACTTTATTATGACAATTCTACATTAGTCTTCTTTTCAAATAACGACAAATACTCTAAACGTGCTAAACATATGGAATTGTAATATTTTGTCGTTAAAGAAGAAGTTCAAAAACAAAAAGTGTCAATCCAACATATTAGCACCAATCTTCTGATTCCAAATCTACTAACGGAAGGATTTCCACCAAAAAAATTTAATGAACACGTCAAAAGAATGAACATTATTAAAAATTATCTTTAACATTATGTAATTTATGTATTTGACACTTTGAGATCATTTATGTATTTTCTTCTACAAAAATATTATTCCCGTCTCAATTGTTGGTATGTACATGAATGGATTATGTGAATGCTGATAGGGATAATCTTTTCGAAGACATTATTGTAATACAATTATAATACTTCTTGTTAAATATCATGTTAAGTGAGGACTAATATCGTAATACTGGAAGGGACTATATGTCGAAATAATGATGTACAATCTCCCTGACTTTTATTAGTCTTTGTTTAAGGATGATATATTAAGTGACCAATGTACGAGAGATTTTAGTTTATGATATGCGCATTATGTTATAGATTACACAATGAAGCAATATTACACGGGTCAAATGAGAGAATGTAAGACTAATTTCATTATGGACTATGTAATATTATTAAATAATTAATTTGAGTAATTTTATATTACTAAAATCAATTTAGCCCATTGAGTAGTGGTGGTTTCTTCACTATACACTTTGATGGAAAAGTGTGAAGTTTTATGGCCCAATAAAAACTGCCACTATCTATCAATAAATGAAAAGGTATCCCATCAAATCAGTTACGGTCAATAACAGACAAGAAAAGAGAACAATTTCTTGGTTTTCCTTGTTCCTTTTTTGCAGATTCAAATTTTCCAATTAATTAGTATTGATCAAATTGTGTTTCTTGATCAAGTTACTTATATATGAAAATCATATAATTCTAAAGATCTTGGTAATAGGGTTGATTAATTGCTTACAAAGTATCTTTTGACCATGCATGCATAACTTTTAAATGTTGATTTTATTTTTGCGAACATATTTTTATGAAGTTATCCAATTGAACTTTGCCACCTAAAGTAGTTTTTGAGCCATAGTTGTTTTATTGTTAAAAATATATATTTCACTATGTCCATGTTTGACGATCCTGATTTGAAAACTTTTTTTTCTGCATACTTATTTTTAACCACACGTTAACACAATAAAATATTTTATACGTAAACTCAAAACTTTTATCTATTATTTAACCACACATTATCCTAAAAATCACTATTCGAAACTTTATTTTTCCAAAAATAATGACAGAGGGTTATACATGATCTAGAATTTGTTGAATTTTGGCATACAAATTGATCTCCTGTCACCTAAAAAACATAAGGTTAATTTAGTTAGTGGCAAAAAATGTCAAAATTTTATTATTCAATAAAAAAGTTAATAATATATTTGACATAAATTGATCCACCGATCAAACCATCGGATCATCGGTTGAACCATTGACCCGTTGCATTGTCCGAGTCGAGTTTGACAACTGTGAAAATCCATCCTTCAACCTTTCTAGATCATCAATTTGATCCTTCAACTTCTTATAATGGTAAATTCATCCTTCAACTTTTCAATATACTCAATTCATTCTTCAACTTCTCAATATGTTATGTTAATTTCATCCTTCAAATTTTAAATATTCTCAGTTCCTTCCTCAAATTGTTTAATAATGTAAACTGCGTCCTTCATCCTGTCTATCACCAATTTGATCCTTCAACTTCTTATAATGGTAAATTCATCCTTCAACTTTTCAATATCCTCAATTTAATCCTTCAACTTCCCAATAATATTAATTTCATCCTTTATCTTTTAAATATCCTTAATTTATCCTCAAACTATTTAATAATGTCATAACCATCCCTTACCTTTTAACGATTGTCGATTTCATCCTTCAACTTCTTCAAATATTATATTCATTCTTCAAGTTTTCAAGATCATCAATTTCATCCTTCAACTTCTTCAAATATTAAATTCATTCTTCAAGTTTTCATGTTCATCAATTTCACCCTTCAACTTCTTAATAATCTGAATTTCATCCTTTAAGATATCCTAAATTTCATCTTAAATATTTAGTTCCTATTTGATGGCCATCGTTTGGGAAGATAATGTTTTGAATAGTGATTTTTAAAAGAATATGTGGTTAACAATAAGGAAAAAATTTGAGTTCACTTGTTGAATATTTTATTATGTGAATGTGTGATTGAAAATGAGTATGTAGAAAAAAGAGTTTTCAAATAATGGTTGCCAAACATGTGCTTAATAATGTAAAATCCATTCTTCAACTTCTCTAGATCATCAATTTAATCCTTCAACTTCTTATAATATTAAATTCGCCCTTCAACTTCTTATTAATATGAATTTTATCCTTTAACTTTTCAATATCCTCAATTCCATCCTCAACCTATTTAATAATGTAAAATCCATTCTTCTACTTTTCTAGATCATCAATTTAATCCTTCATCCTTCAACTTTTTAACAATGTTAATTTCATCCTTTAACTTTCTAATATTCTAAATTTCATTTTCAAACTGTTTAATATCAATTTAGTCCTTCAACTTCTTAATATTGTTAAATACATCCAACTTTTCAAGATCGTCAATTTAATCCTTCAACTTTTTAATAATGTTAATTTTAATCCTTTAACTTTTCAATATTCTAAATTTATCCTCAAACTATTTAATAATGTTATATCCATCTTTCAACTTTCAAGACCATCAATTTCATCCTTAAACTTCTTCAAATGTTAAATCCATCCTTTCACTTTTTAATATCCTCAATTTCATCCTCAAACTATTTAATAACGTAAAATTCATTCTTCAAATTTTCTAGATCGTCAATTTAATCCTTCAACTTCTGATTAATAATGTTAATTCCATGCTTTTTAACTTTTCGATATCCTTTGTTTCATCCTCAAACTATTTTATAATGTAATTTACATCCTTTAACTTTTCAAATCATCAATTTAATTCTTCAACTTCTTAATAATTTTAATTTCATCGTTTTAAATTTTCAATATCCATATTTTAATCCTCAAACTATTTAGCAAAGTAAAATTTGTCCTTCTACTATCCAAGATCGACAATTTAATCCTTCAACTTTTTATAATGTTAATTTCATCATTTAACTTTTCAATATCCTCAATTTTATCCTTCAACTTTTGAATAATGTTAATTCCATCATTTGATTTTTCGATATTCTCAATTCCACGCTTAATCTATTTCATATTGTTAGATCCATCCTTCAACTTTTCAAGACCTTCAATTTAACTCTTTATCTTCTGAATAATGTTAATTCAATCCTTTAACTTTTCAATATCCTTAATTTTATCTTCACTCTATTTAATAATGTTATATCTATCCTTCAACTTTTCAATGTCCTCAATTTCATCCTTCAATGGCTGAATAATGTTTTTTCCAACCTTTATTATCTACAATTTCATCCTCAGACTAATTAATAAGATAAAATCTATCCTTCAATTTTTAAAGATCGTCAATTTCATCCGAACTGCAACTTCTGAATAATGTTAATTCTATGGGTAATTAGCACAAAACGTCCACACCTTTCATTGTTATTGTGGAAAACGTCCTTACTTTTCATTTTTTTGGCATTTTCACCATTTTTTTCACCTTTCATTGCGCAAAGGGTCTTTTCTTTTTAAATCAATTTTCTTAATTAAAAATTGTGAAATGATAAAAAAATACCCTTCCTTTTAAATAAAATAAAATGAAAAAGCAAAAAATTAATTGCAAACATAGTCCCAAGTTTTTTGAAAAGCGCAAATGAGTCGCAAATAAATTATTAAAAGGGTAATTAGCACACAATGTCCCTACCTTTCACTATTATTGCGAAAAAGATCCCTATCTTTTATTTTTTTGTTATTTTCTCCATTAATTATAATTTGATAGCGCAAACTATCATTTCTATCCATTTTTATCCAATTTCTCAATAAAAAATAGTGGGATGACGAATATACCATCATATTTAAATAAAAAAGTTAAAGAATTAATTGCAACCATTGTTCCAATTTTTTTTTAAAAATGCAAACGAGTCCCCAATAAATTATTAAAAAATTAATTTTTTATGAAAAGTGCAATCGAGTCCCAATTAAATTTATTTAGAAAATTTAAAAATAAAAAAATTAAAAAGTGAAAACGAGTCCCAAATAAATTATTAAAGAATTAGAAATTAAAAAAATATACTTTTTATTTAAATATGAGGGTATATTCATTATTTCACAGTTCTTTATTGAGAAATTGGATGAAAATAGGTAAAAATGATGGTTTACGCTACCAAATTATAATTAAGGGAGAAAATACCAAAAAAATAAATAAAAGGTAAGGATGTTTTTCGCAATAATAGTAAAAGGTAGGGACACTATATGCTAATTACCCTTTTAATAATTTATTTGAGACTCATTTGGGCTTTTCAAAAAGTTGGGACTATGTTTGTCATCAGTTTTTTTCTTTTTCCATTTATTTTATTTAAAAGCAAGGTTATTTTCATCATTTCACAATTTTTAATCGAGAAAATGGATAAAAATGACCTTTTGCGCAATGAAATGTGAAAATAAGAGTGAAAATGCCAGAAAATGAAAGGTAATGACATTTTTCACAATAATAATGAAAGATGAGGACGTTTGTGCTAATTACCCTTAATTCTATCCTTTAACTTTTCATTATCCTTAATTTCATCCTCAAACTATTTAATAATTCAATTTTCAAACTATTAAATTTCAATATCCTCAATTTTTAACACGAGTCATACTGTATAGCATTATTCATATTTGTCCCTAGTAATGTCTAAAAATTTGTTACACAATAAATGAAAATCTTATTTCTACGAAATAATTTTATGTAGTAATTTTGTTCAAAAGGTGCGCTCCAAATTATCCCATTATGCCCCTGTTTGGGCTCCATTTTAATGTGATTGTGAAAGAAAATATATTTCAAAATAGTGATTTTTTTAAGAATGTGTAGTTACAAGGTAAAGAAAAATTTTGGATTTACGTGTAATATTATTTTATGAAGGAATGTATAATTGAAAATAAGCTTTAAAAATATATATATCTTAAAAATGATGGAGTCCAAATAGGGGCTATATCTATTAAAGATGTCAATTGAGAAACAATCATACTACATATACGTCATTTTTTACATCATCCTTTACACTTTGTAACTTGACAATAAGCCATTCGACGGTTTAAAAACTGGACAATTTTTTTACCCAATCAATTGTTGACAACACTTATAATGTCAACAATAATGTACAAAAAGAGTGTTACAAATGGCATTGTCCGATCTTTCTCTACGAAAAATTAGATTTGACAAAGAATCATACTTAGTGTATATCATATTTTACATTATTTTTTTACACTGCAAGCATCATTACACCATTAGACAGTTTAAAAATAAAATAGTTTTTCATTCAATCAATTCTTGATAACATGGATGAAGTCAACCATGATCTAAAGAAAGTAATGTACAAATGGCATAATTCTTTGACCAAACCACTTATAGCACGAGTTCACAATAGCTGTACAACACTTGTAGAGAAGTAATAGTAGGGATGTCAAAATGGCTCGCCGCTCAAGCGGCCCGTGACTTGGCCCGAAAAAAGTCATAGTTGAGCCGGCTCGTGGCTTGGGACCACTGAGACGAGCCAACCCGTGGGCTCGTGTTACGGGCCATTTCGACTCGCTGAGCTGAGCTTTATTAAAAAATAATAATAATAAATTTAAAACAATAGATTTTAAATTCACGCCTGTATAAATTGCACAAAATTTAAATTATCTAAAAAAATTTAGATTTGTCACAAAAAAAAAAAAGCCGGCTCGGCCCCGAGCTTTTTGCCGAGCTTTTACTCAGCTCGGCTCGGGCAAAAAAAAGCCCGAACCATTTTTGTCGACTTGTGGCTCGACTCAACTCGTTGACACCCCTAATTAATAGTATAGAAGTAATAATCACCTCGTTGAGGACAAAAATTGCCGCCTTTTTATCATCAAATGACTTTGAACTAGTGGTGTCAATGGATCGAGTCGAGCTCGTGGCTCGTTTCCAACGAGCCGATTTTGGGCGAGCTCGACTCGTGCCCGAGCTCGCCCAAAACGAGCAGCTCAGCGAGCTGAGCTTAAACTAGGCTCGTCCAATTTTGACTTTTTTTTTTTTGTGAAACGTACTATAACTAAATTTTAAATTCAAAAAATATATATATGCACATTTTCTATTTTTGAAAAATATACATTTTCCAAAACATTTATCTGGGCTCGTCAAAATATTTATAATTTTTAAAATAGTAAATATACATTTTCTAAAATATTTATATTTAAAAAAAAAAAAAGATAAACCCTCCTCTTTTATCCGGGTTTGGGACCGGCTACTTCAATTTCGAGTAGGCGGAGTTAAAATTGTATACGAATAACTTGTTACGTGTACAATTTTTTTTAAAAATTATAAATGTATGAAAATAAAATTTTGTAATGAATGTAGTGAAATTAAATATCACTTACTTGATTACATGTAATTTCGGCATATTTATGTTTAATTCGATAATTAGCGTCTTCCCAATCCTTCACGCACATTAACGCTTCCAAAATATCTTCTTTTAGTCGACTTCAAATCTCAGAGAGAACTCTTCCCTGCACTAAAAGCAGACTCCGAAACTACAGTGCTAACCGGAGGTGTTAATAGATCTTTTGCAATTGCAGAAACTATTGGCTATCGAAGTTCGTTATTTCGTCAGAATTCAATGACATCTTCTGAACTTTTCTTAACTGATTTGTTATTAGGCATAGTATAACGAAATTAATCAATTAATTCAGATGGCAACGCATTTGGACTACTACTCGAAGTTTAAGTACATGCAGTGGAAGACAAACTACTACTACTACTAGAGGAACCATATGTATATGCAGTTGAATCATATTTAATTGAGTATATGTTTTATAATAAATTAATTACTTCAGCGTCGTCATCGTTTATATTAGTGGGAGGAGGAGTAGGTACACGAGTAATTTGTGTACCTATTCGTGAAGCATATAATTCATACATTTCAGTTAACGTTTGTTCCAAATTTCTATAAGTAATAAGTATATTAAAAGTTAAAGAATTTGAAATTTGACCAATTATAAATTTAGTACCCGATAAATTATATCGGGGGTACATGACGCATGCTAAAGGAAATAATATAGGTAATTCTTCCCAATATTTTTTAAATTTTAATTTCATGGCATATATAACCGCATGAAAATCATGGTCATTTTGATATTTCTTAAAATCCCTATCAGTTATATAAATACGTTCAAGAACCATGCAACTAGTGTGATAATAAATACCAGACAATATATTTGTAGACGTATAAAAACTTGCAAAATTTTTTTTAATTTTAAAAACTGTAGTCCAATCGGATTCATTTAAGATATTATCGTCTTCGTCTCTAATATGCCTACTGTTATAAAATTCAGTGATAAACGTTTCAAAATCTTCACAGGATTTTAATAATAAGTAAGTTGAATTACATCTATGACCTACGTCAAAAAGTTTTTGTATGCTCGTTCCCAATTTGTTCACAAAATTCTTCAAATGCTTATTTTCTATTAGGTGTAATCGTGATATACATAAGTGCATTCCTAATTCGACTAATTTCGTCCTTCACATGTTTTAAACCGTCTTGTACAATTAAATTAAAAATATGGCACACACATCGATTATGAAATAAATAACCACCAAAATCGGGTTGAAATACTCTATGCAATTTATCGATACAACTTTATTTACGGAAGCATTGTCAAACGTAAAAGAACGAATTTTACTCTCGCATTTATATTCTCTAATTATTAACATAATAGCATTAAATATAGTTTGAGCGTTATGAGGATACTCAACAATTTTAAAAGCAATAATTTTTTTTATGCATAACCTAAAGTGGGTCTATATAGTGTGCAGTTGCAGCTATATAACCTCTCTTATTAATCTCTTCCCACAAATTCGAAGTTAAAGATATCACACCCCCATATTTTTCTAAATCCGCAATCAATAATTTCTTTACATTAAGAAAATATTCAATTGTATTAGAATGAAGAGTATTTTTCGACTTACCCCAACGTACCTCGGTTGAAGATATTGTTTGACGTAATTTACGAAATGTTGGTTGTTCACTATTGCTAGTGACAGCTCCGCCGCGGCAACGAACTTCACCATTCCGGTTCGAGTTTTATCCTCCGAATACATCTACGTAGAAAGTGGCGTAGTAGTAGCACCGGCGCTACTAGTACCAAACTGTAGTTGCGTTTGACCAACTGGAAGAAGCCCATATTTGGCCGCACATGTTTTGTAGTGACGGTTGAGGTGAGTGGTGCCAATGCCTTTTTGCCATGTCAGTCGTTGTTGATAGTATTTACATACTGCTTTGGTTTCTGGAAGTCCATCGATCACACAATCAGTGTTAACCAATTTGAAATGGTCCCAACATTTTGTCTGCTTCTTCCCCTTTCTCTTCCCTTTTGCATCGGTAATATTTAATGCAATTTTTTCATCTTGTTCCAAATCAATTGGAACACTAGGATCAACATCAACGTCATCTAAATCAATTGGATCGAGATGACTACCTTCACGAACGTCGAAGTCTTCAATGTTTTCTGGAATTGGTAATTCATTGAGACCGGCAAATTCATTCCCAAATTGATTTTGGGCAGGTGTTTCGCCTTCCATACCGAACAAGTTTTCAACAAATGCTTGTGGATCCATTTGTGAATTGTAGAAATTGAATGTTGAAATTGAATGTAGAAAATAGAATGTAGAAATGTAGAATTGAGAAGTTAATGAAGATTATATACTAGTATATAAAATGGGTTGTAAAATTAAGATAATAATATAAAAAATGTAGAAGAGAATTATAAAATAAATGAATGATATTGTTGATAATGATTTGTAAATTGTAGAGAGTAGAGAATGAATGTTTGGGGCGAAAAAAATATTGTAATGAATTGGGTATTTATAGGAGAAGAAAGTAGAAAAAAAAAATATTTTTTTAATTGTGACCAAATGGTCACTGAATTTTCAGTGACCGTTTGGTCACCAAGTGACCGGAACGGTTACTGAATTTCAGTGACCGTTCTGGTCACACATTTTTTTATTTTTTATTTTTTATTTTTTTCTTTAGACGAGCCAACGAGCCGAGCGGCTCGTGGGCACGTCTAAATCGCAAGCCCGCTCGACTCATGCTCGTGCTCGTTTTTTAACGAGCTCGAGCGGCTCGTGAGCTTGAACAGTACGAGCCGAGCGGCCGAGCCGACGAGCCGCTCGACTCGATTGACACCACTACTTTGAACTCAATTCCATAACCATCCCATAAATATTTTTTTACACAAAAATGTATTATAGTAATATATTATTATATAGGTCTGGGAGATCTTGTAAATGAACTAAACTTCAAATGGAATAATGTTATTTAGTTCCATTGGAGTTCTAACTTCAGTTTATGTGGTGTTATGTGATAAGTTAAATGAAAAGTGGAATGAAATAATTCATTTAATTTCACTGATCATTTAATGCCACATTAACGCCACAGAGACATGCTTCATAAGGTCATCTTAAATTTTAAATGGAGTTTTCAATCAATCACTTCATAGAAACCATATTTCAGCATTGTTAATCTAGAAAGAATAGAGTAATTAGCACATAACGTCCTCACTTTTCATTGTTATTGTGAAAAACGTTCATATCTTTTATTTTTTGAAATTTTCACCCTTATTTTCACATTTCATTGTGCAAAATGTCATTTTCATCTATTTTCTCAATTAAAAATTGTGAAATGACGAATATACCTTCTCTTTAAATAAAGCAAAAAGAAAAAAACTAATTGCAACCATACTCCCAATTTTTTTTTAAAAAGTGAAAATGAGTCCCAAATAAATTCTGAAAAGGGTAATTAGTACATAATATCCCTATCTTTCACCATTATTGCGAAAAACGTCCACACCTTTCATTTTATTTTTTTTTTTGTATTTTCACCTTTAATTACACATTTGATTGTGCAAACCATCATTTTCATCCATTTTATCCAATTTCTCAATAAAGAACTATGAAATAATAAATATGCCCTCCAATTTAGATAAAAAAATATTTTTTTCAATAATTTATTTGGGACTCGTTTACACTTTTTAACTTTTTTAATTTTTAAATAAATTTAATTGGGACTCGTTTGCTCTTTTTTTAAAAAAATTAAAATTTTTTAATAATTTATGGGGGACTCATTTGCACTTTTTTTTAAAAAAAAAAATTAGGATTATGGTTGCAATTAATTCTTTAGTTTTTTTAAAAAAATTTTAAATATGATGGTATATTCGTCATTTCACAGCTTCTTATTGAGAAATTGGATGAACATGGATTGAAATGATGGTTTGCACAATTTAATGTGTAATTAAGGGTGAAAATGCCAAACAAATAAAAAATAAAAGGTAGCGACGTTTTTTGCAATAATAGTGAAAGGTATAGACATTATGTGCTAATTAGCCTTTTAATAATTTATTTGGGAGTCGTTTGCGCTTTTTCAAAAAAAAATTGGGACTATGATTGTAATTATTTTTTCTTTTGTTTTATTTAAAGAGAATGGTATATTCATTATTTCACAATTTTTAATTGAGAAAATGAATGAAAATGACATTTTGTGCAATGAAAGATGGAAATAAGAATGAAAATGCCAAAAAAAAAAAAATGAAAGGTGATAACATTTTTCACAATAACAGTGTAACATGGGGACATTATGTGCTAATTACCCATAACGAATATGGTCCAAAGTCACACAAATTTTTGAATAGTGATATTTATCATTATAATGATAGAACATCGATGATGTGATAACTTAGGTGACATAATGGGATATGACAGATTGACAGTCCAATTCCTTTCTCTCTAATGAAAATTGAACTGTCATATCTCATTATTTCACCTAAATTGTCACATCACCGACGTTTCATAATTATAATGATAAATAACATGTTCTCAATTTTTTTGATGTGCCAACAGGAGTCACCAAGAATGAATTGGGAAAATCAAAATTTAGCTCAATTTATGGGCCCTATTAGTTTTTGGAGAATAGTAGGCATGGGAATCATGGGTTCGCGTCTATATGTGTTTAGGTCCCGAAGCAATTAGTCAACATTTTGCTTAGATATGAAATCACTGGATTTGTTTTCCCTTCTAGAAAAGGATATTTGGGCGGGAAGAATTTATGTACCTTGAGGTCATGATGTGCATGGAACCTTAATTTCTTATAATTAAAAATTTACATGTTAAAGTTGTGAAGTCCAATTATTATCGCTACGTGAAGTTCGTAAGTGAAGTCGTCATGGGGTTGAAAGAGGGTAGGAAGCCGCTTGAGTCAAAATTTTGTTAAAGATAATTTAGAGAAAACAAGAGATGCAATTTTTCTTTTGTAGACTTTTTCGCCATAGTGAATTATTATAGTGAAGAAAAAGAACGTAGTTTTACATTGAAGTGAATTTCTATAAATCTTATGTGTTCTTATATGTCTACTTTCTTTCTATTTTTCTATTGCTCTCAATGGTATATAATTATTGTTTCTAATTTTCAGCATTTCAAGCAGACAACGTGTCATTTTCCTTTTGCTTAAGATTTAAGTTTGAACAAACGATAATGAATTAAGAAAAAAAGAGGAACAAATTCTACGTGTTCTTATGTGTCTATTTTCTTTTTTTTTTTTTATATTTATTTATTACTCTCAATGATATATAATTATGGTTTCTAATTTTCGACGTTTCATTTAGACGAGGCGTCATTTTCATTTCGCTTATGATTTGAAGTTTGAACAAACGACCATGAATTAAGAAAAAAGACGAAAGAGAAAAGGAATCTTGATTCTTAGTTGCTTAAATTTAATTTCATGGTACATACGCCTCACAAAGTTAAAATCTTCTCAAGCGGGGTCTTTTTCATAAGCATGATACTTGCACATAATCATGTCTCCAATAAGCGACAATATCCATGTGTGCATGTGTTACATTTACATCTCGTTTTTGGCAGATGTCTCGCGAAAAAGTTGACGTTTTTAAGTGCTAATCTCTCATGTATTTTTCAACGTTTTCTTCATTTGATTCATTTTTTTTTTTCAAACTTGCCACCTGTTTGACTATCATTTTGTAAAACTTATTTTTAACCACATATTCACATAATAAAATATTTTGTACATAAATTCAATTTTTTTTTCTACTTTTCTAATCACACATTCTTCGAAATTCACTATTCTAAACCTCATTTTCAGGAAAAAAAAAATGAAAGAAAAAAAAGACTCATTTTAATGGTTGTCAAACGGGACGAGTGTTCTTTGACATGATTTTTAGCCTTTATTACTATTTTCATCATATAATAATTCAACAATACTTTGCGGCTTATAATAATTGTCTTCATGACTACACTATATTTAAGGAATAATGCTATTCATCATTATGATGATATACCATCGATGATGTGACGGTTTATGTAGAATATAATGAAATTTGACTGTTCAATTTTTATGAAAGAGAGTGGGAGGAGAGAGAGAGAGAAAAATCTGAGGGATAATGTATCATCACGTCACCAATTTTTCATTATCATGATAATAAATAGCATTACTCATATTTAAGTTTTCATTGGGTTGATTCAAGATTCCGATTTTAAAATATCTAATTTAAAATTAATTTTTAACGTAGGAATGTCAAAAAAATATTAACCTTATCTTCTGTGGACCGATTCTAATCAGATCGAGTATTATCCGCTAAACGAATAATAGAATTGGTAGGGAACGGGACCAATAAGTTAGACCCGGGTTGGGGACGGTGTGCCTCGCACTCGTCCCATTTAACTTATTTCATAAATAAAAAAGATATTACAACAAATTATAAAAGCTATTGGTAATTGTCTTGAACAAAATCATTTTAATTATATCTATATTTCAGAAATTAAATTGAAGTAATTGTTTCTGTGCTTTTTTTTTTTTTTTAATTCATGTATTTTTATGAACAAAATCCTATTTTATTGAAGTAATTATTTTGTAGAGGTTTCCCCCATGCCTTGTCCTGCCCCGTGTCACGATCTTATGACTAGGATTAGGCCACATGTCACAATCTGAAGAAGCCTCAAAACTTAATAAGTCCAATTTTTAAATTATCCAATAATGTATTGTCACGTAACAAAGTGTAAAAGATGTGTAAAAAATTATGTACAAGTAGCATGATTGAAAAATATCGCTCAATGAATTTGACGAATAAATATGTTTAACAATACTATACAAATATTCATTTTGCCTTTGGATTTGAGCCACATTATTTTTTGAAGGTACTTAGTTACAAAACAACTAAGGCAACTTCACAAGGATGATGTAATATATCATATTTAAGTTCGTTGAGTTAGAATATATAACAATTTATTATCGACAAATTTCTACTTATATTTCATTTTTAGTTAATGATATATGCAATTCATTTTAATTGTGACTGAACTGAATCTCAAAGAGGTGGTGGGTCTTTGACGTCTGAAAATTGCATGCATACTTTTCATTCTTTATTTTTTTTAATTCTCAAATTTTGTATTTGTATACTTAGATTAAATAATTACCTATATTTTCTATATATATAATTAGTTGAAAAGATTCATTTGTTTGTGCTGGAATCTCTTCGAAATCAACTCACGGAACGATCTAGAAAACAGAAAAAAGAAACAAGCTGACGTATGATGTGAATTAGTAGAGTAAATTTAGCCCTTGTTTGGTTTACATTATTTAAAAAAAAAAAAAAAATAATAAAAAAAAAAAAAAATATATATATATATATATATGTATATATATATATATATATTTTTTTTAATTTTTTTTTTTCAACAACACATTCTTTAATAAAATAATATCACACGCAAACTCAAAATTTTTCTTTATTTTTTAATTATACATTTTTCATCAAAATACTATTCCAAAATACATTTTGAGCAAAAAAAAAAAAATGAGGCTCAAACGGGCTTTTAGCCTATGTTTGACTTTCATTTTTTCAAAAGCTTATTTTTTTAAAACTCATTTTCAATTATACATTTTCACATAAAATAATTTTACATGTAAATCCAAAACTTTCAGCATAATTTAAATTGAATCACTAAACACTTTTTTTTTTTTTTTGAAACTTAATGGAGATCATATAATTCCATTTCTTCGTGCACAAAAGGCACAATATACACGGGGATACAATCCAACCAAACGACATAGAAGGAAAGGAAATGGTGAAAAAGAAAGTTTGTGGGCAACTTTGCTCCCATTTCTAGATACAAAGTCACAAGAGTCACATCCTCCAACCTCCCCAAAGAAAATGCTAACATCAGTGCAAAGCGAAGAGATTTAAGACGTTGGACTAAGCTCAATGCATTGCATTCCGATTTGGCCACCGTCCAGTCCATTCGTTCTGCCAGCAACAAGCCTTCTCGGAGAGCAAAAGCTTTAGAATCCCCAACAAAGACTTGGTTTAATGGGTGTTTGGTGAGAATTAAAATTAGATTTTTAGTAGATTGAGATAAAAAATTTTGAAACGTGTGGTTGAAAAGTTGTGGGATCCATTAAAGATGTGATTAATATTGATCGTTTGACTTTGATTTAGATTAAAATCTGATTTTAATTCGAAACAAACATGACTTAATGGTTTAATAAAATGGTCAACTTTGAGCTCAAATTTCAGTGAAACCGTACTTTATAATTAACGGGACCAAACAAAATCATGTTCTACTCCACGATGTGACTAATGTGATATACTTATTTATCGAAAATTATTTAGAATTGAATGAAACATTTAATTTCAAATTTACCACTTGAAATTTTAAGGGTTTGTTTGATCCCTATATTTTTTTTTTTTGAAAGAATATGCTTTGTAAAAGTGATTTTTTTGGAGAGTGTGTTTAGAAAGTAGAAAAAAAAATGGGTTTATGTGTAAAGTTGTCTTACTAGAAAAATATTGATTGAAAATGAGTTTGTGAAAAAAATGATTTTTTATAGAATTTGGCACAAATAGCGACTAAGTTAGAGTTTGAATGAATTTGCTAAAACTTGTCCCACGTAGGAAACATTGAAAACTTTTATTTGATTTATATTGTGTAGTTTGATAATCAGGTTTGGGCTCTAGGGATACCACTAGTATTTTTAGAAGTGAGAGATTTAGATCCTATTGAATTTTGATCTTAAACCCACACGCGTCATCCATTCAATTGGATCGGCTCGACATGATATGAGGACATACATGTGCACGAGTCTATGTTCGAGTTCGGTTCGGTAAGCGTGCGGGTGGATCCTAGTTTTACATATACCTTTTTGAACAGAATTTATTTAAACTTATGAATCAAATTATAATTAGTCAAATTATTGGATAAACAGTAATTCTCTATTTGAGCCCTATTTTTAGGGGGAAATAGATTTTTAAATAGTGGTTTTTTTTTTTTTTTTGGAGAATTTATAGTTAAGAAGTAAAGAAATTTTCTGAATTTATGTGCAAAATTATTTTATTGGAAAAATGTATAATTGAAAAGAGTTTCGGGAAAAATGAGTTTTCAGGTAATCGGACTCAAACAAGGGCTAAAATCATTTTTAACTATATTTTTAAATCCTAAACGTTGGCTTGTTTTTGCATAATTTCTGTTTGTGAACTTCTGTATTCAACGTTTATTTTTTGTAACAAGCGTCTGTAACTGACATAATATATTTTTGTTAACTGGTCATGGGCCTTTTTTATTGTGTTTGGGAGATTACTCGATCGTAAGAGACTCATTGTTTCAGTCTGAACAAAGCTATCTGTTCGTTTTTAAAAAGAATTGCCTTAAAGTCACCAATGATATGCAAAATGCTTATAGAGTATTTGAATGACAACGAATAAGTCTATAAATAGCTTGGCTTTTTGCTAGAAATTTACACAAGTATCATTGCAAACCCTATTGCTTTGAACACACACACACACACACTCTCTCTCTCATATATATATATATATATATATATATATATATATATATATATATATATATATTCTAATATTATTTTTTAGTATGAAAATGCTATGCCTTGTTTGAGCTACATTATCCAAAAACTCATTTTTTTAAATTTATTTTTAATCGCATTCTTCCAAAATATAATATATACATAAACACCAATTTTCCCCCCTAAAAATCACTTCTACAAAATTCATGTTTCAAAAATAATGGGGCTCAAAAGGAGGGTATATTGAGTTTGTGAGAACTCTAACTAATTGTTGTGCTACTTTCATAAGAGACGAAATTGATTCTGTTTAGTGGTGGCAAACGAGTCTTCTAGCTTGAGCTGGCTTAGAGTTTGTTTGTACGAGTCAGGCTTAGACTAAGCCTAAAAAATGAGATTTGGCCCAAGCTCAGGCCAGCCCGCGAGCCATACGAGCCCAAATATGAACCAACCCATATGTGGGATCGTGTTGCCCACCTTTTAAAACCACTTGCATAATTAATTTTTCTAGTTTTTAAATTAATGATTCTTTAGTTTGTAAAATTCGACAACATTCAAAATTACTTTTGTATTTTTAAATTAATTTTGTAGTGTGTAACTTAACGATCACTTTTCTGTATATTCGAGTAAAAAAAATCGAAAAGTCCGTGAGCCGACTTGACTCGACAAAGGCTCGAGCCAAAGCACAGGCCAAGCCCCATTTTTTTGGAGATGAGCCAAGCTTGGGCTTTGCTCCAGTCTAAAAAGCTCGAACCTTTTTTGTACGAGCTGATGCCAAGCCTCGAGTTTAGGCTGGCGAGCTAGCTCAACTTAGCTCGTTACCACCTCTACTTCTATCCTATAAGATGACTGTGACTATCTTTAAGTACTATAGAAGAGAACAAATTCTTCTTAAGGACAAATCTTGAAGTCGTGAGATAAAATTACATTCTGTTCGTAGTTTATTTGATTTTTTATCCTGTTGATTTATTTCGGTTCATCATTTTTCTTTATTCAAATACAGTTCCAATAATCTGCAAGTGTAAGTTTCTAGATTGCTCAAATGAGTAAATACTACTCTAGAAACAACAATTTTAAGACTTTTTTTTTCTGATTTATTCTACTATCTTATTTGTTTGTCTTCTAATTGTGTATTAGAAATGGCTACATCTAGTAATCCACTCCCAAATGCGATTGGAGAGAAAATCAATAAAGTTAATGGATCAAATTTTGAGCATTGACAACAAAAAAAAATTATTTTATCTGACAACATTAAGTTTGACAAAGTTTCTCAAATAAGATACATCTTTATACAAAGAGTATCAAAGTAATGTAGAGAAATTGATTGTAATATGCATGAAAGCACTCAAATTTTCTATACAAATACTACGTAGTCAATGAGTTAGACAGCACATTTATATAATGTGTACTACAATGTAAGGCCTGCACAAGAATTGTGAGAATATTTGGACATCAAGAGTACAACCGAAGGTGGTGGTACAAAGAAAGTTTTCGTCAATTGATTCTTGGATTATAAAATGATTGATAGCAAGACTGTCATATCCCAAATTCAAGAACTTCATGTGATACTCAGTGATATCTATGCCGAAGGAATATATCCCAGCAAATCATTTTGAGTTGCTGCACTAATCGAAAAATTGTTACCTTTATGAGAGGACCTCAAAAATTATCTTAAGCAAAAGTGCAAGTAAATGAAGCTTGAAGATATCATTGTTCGGTTTAGAATAGATGAAGACAATTGCAAAACTGAAAAGAGGAGTTATGCATTAAATAGTGGAAGGAGCTTCCAAGGCAAATAAAAAGAAGAAATACAACAGTGAAGGGCAATCAGGTTATGCAAAGGCTCCTAAAAAATCCAAAGGCGACTTTTATAATTGTGGCAAGGGGGGACATTGGTCCAAAGAATGTCGGAAGTTAAAGAATGTCAAGGGACATTATGCTCTGGCCAATATAATAAACCATGACAACCATTCTGATAACGTTCAAGATATGAATCTTTTTGTGATCATTTTTTAATGCAATTTAGTAGAGAATACTAAGGAATGGTGAGTGGACATTGGAGATACTTATGCAAACCACTAGATGACCTCTACCTATAAAGTGATGGACCACGATGAACTCTACATGGGAATTTCTTCATCTTCCAAAGTTTCTTCGAAAGTTGAAGAAAGTGGAAAGATCATGTTGAAAATGACAAGTGGGAAGGAGCTTACATTGAATGTTGTTCTTCATGTGCCCGAGATCCGTAAGAATTTAGTATCCAATTCTCTTTTAAGCATGAATCGATAAATTAGTCTTTGTATAAAATAAATTTGCTTTTACCAAAAATGATATATTTGTAGAAAATGGCTAACTAAATGATGGGCTCTTCAAAATGAATGTAACGATTATTGTACCTCCAGTGATGAATAAGATAACATCTTCCTCTTGCTTGAATCATTTAGCATTTGACATGGACGATTATGACTTGTAAATTTTAATGCTTTGCGCAGACTTATTAAATTAGATTTATTTCAAATTGCTATTTAGATCCTAATAATAAATGTGATATATGAGTGGAAACCAAAATAGCTTGTTTATCTTTTCGTTCTATAGAAAGAAATACTGAACCCCTAGATTTAATTCACATTGACATATGTAATTTAAAGTTTGTTCAAGTTAGAGATGATAAAAATTACTTTATCACTTTTATCAATTATTGCGCTAGATATTATTTAGTGTATCTATTCAAGCTAAGACGAAGCAATTGAAGTGTTTCAAACACAATAAATTTGAGGTTGAAAATCAATTTATCAAAAAGATTAAGGCACTGAAAAGTAATAGCTAGAGACAGTGAATATGATTTTTTATTTGAACAATTCTGTTTAGGACATGAAATTTTTAATCAAACAATCCCACATTACTAATGGAATTGTTGAACATCATAATCAAGCATTGAAGAAGATGATGAATGCTATACTGATAAGTTTAGGATTGTTGACATCAAAAATTGTATGAACAAAATTCAAGCAACTTAAAATGTAAGTGAGAATTCCATTGAAAGTGATTTGCAAATTACAATTGTAACTACAAATATTTGCTCTTTCTCTTTCAAGAAGATATTTGAAATATAAAATATTTTTGAGCTGTTTTCTCTCCTTCTTCTTTCAAGGCCCTCATTGTCCTTTTTATAGGGAAGGATCCACATGCATCCCCCATTTTCCTATCTTATCAGTTACAGTACTGAGCTAAGAAATTAAATCATTGGCACGTGTGGATTGGTTAGTGAACTCGGCTTGTCGGTTTATCATGAGTTAACCTTACTAGTGGTGTTTGGCAATCAATGAATTACTTAGGGCATGAAGCTAAGGCGTATGACTGGTTAAATTGGTAGGCACTAATGTAAGACCTTCCATATGCCACTCATGGATTGACTGTTTGTACAATGCATAAGGAATCTTCAATTATTATGTTCCCTCAAATCTTGGTGATAACGTAACCTGAGTTGATCTCACATATCCGAGGTTTCATTTGCATAAGCTTAATGCCTACAACAAGTTGTACTTAATGATGTCGGAGGTTGGATGTCAACAGTTACCCCCAAGTCAGTGCTCGCATTGGTAACAGTTACATCAATAAATGACACAAACAGGTGTCACGCAGTAACTCCAAATGAGTTATCATGCATGTTCAGTTTTTTCTTCTAGAAGCTTTAGTGAAACGACGCTGTCTTGAAATGATTAAATCGTGCCATTCATTTTTTCCCTCCATTTCGTCATCTAACGACCCAGATCGTACCTTTTAATATCCCCCTTCCCCCTAAATGTTCACCCCCTCATTTCCTTACTTTCGCTTTCCTATTTTCAGACTTTTACTTTCCAAAAAATTTTCTTCGCATTATTATCCATTTTCTGAGTGAGGTCGTTCATATTCAAGTATTTCTTTTAATAAAAATACATTTATGTCTTTTTCCTTTTCGTTGAATTTTACCTCGATTGTTTATATGAGTTGAGACAAATCAAGGATACATTCCTGTGGTAACCAACAAGAGGAAACAGTACCTTCTTCGTCTTTTCCCTCTGCTAGTTCTTCTTCTACTAGTTCAGACTGTCAAGAAGTATTAACACCAATCTCTATTACCTCGGTTTACCCAGAAAAATTAAATACTTTTAGGAATATGGACCAAAACTATGGAAGGGAAGAGGCCGGATCACAGGAGGGTAGTGAGGGAAATACTCAGGAATGGGGGACAGATTCTTATAGGTCAGTAGTCACAGGAGATATTCTTATTAGTTTAAGGGCTAATTTTAGTATTCCTAGGTTGGTAGAATTAGTAATACTAACCTTATCTGACCGAGCTAACACTCCACTGATAGGATGTGTAGCTTTGAATTTAGCTATTCTCCATGCTGGTTTAAGACTCCCCATTCCTAGGATTATACGTAAATTTATTTCTTCGTAGAGAATACCTCTTACCCAACTCTGTCCTAACGGGTGGAGGACTTTAGTGGTGACCTTAATTTTGTGGAATCAATTAGGTCACCCCGAGCTATGTGTAGCCCAGTTCAACTCTCTTTTTACGTTTAAAGAGGATGGAAAAAATATGGGTTGGTGGTATGCCAGCGTTAGACCTAGGACGGGGCTCCGTTAGTGTTATATACTCTCTCCTCAATTAAAAAGTGGAAAGAAGAGTTCTTCTTTGTTTTGGAGGATTGGCAGTTCCACCTTACCGAGGTGAATAGAAAGGATGTAGTCCCTACTCTCTATCACATGTTATGTAAGTGAACATCACCTTTAATATCTTTTTCTACTTTTATGATAAGTTCACCCTCCTAACTAATTTAATTTCTTCTTGTAGATTATAAGAAAGCTACCCTGAGCCCGGTCACAAAAAGGCAAGCCGACGCTATCAGAGTTCTCCCCAAGAAGCAAAGATCTTGCAAGTTTATGATTTAAGACACAAGCTTGTTTCAAGCAAGATTACTCCAGTCTTTGCCACGGACCTCAGCCGCAACCCGGTCTACGACTTTGGTCCCAACTTCTTCTCATAAGTATTTCCCATATATTCCAATTAATATTTACCTTAGGCGTGGTACTGATGTTTATCGATTCTCGTTTCAGGCCAAGATCCAAATATGTTGGGGTATAAGGTATCAAAAGTAGCAGTAACTGTTGCTTTGGGAAGGAAGAAGAACATTCATGCTGAGGTTGTGAACCAACCTGAAGAGCTCGAGGTTGAGCCCGAGCAGCCTTTGAAGCAGCATCGCTCTAAAGAGCCATCTAAGCATTTCACTCCGTCGGTCTCTCTTCCAGAAAAACCTACACCTCCTTTACCTCAGTATGGGTCACCCTCAGTGCCTGTTGCCATATCCCTCTCTACTGCGACGAGCTCCTCGAGGTCGCAGGACAAATGGCCAGACCTGCAGAGGCCCAATACCGATAACTTGGTGGGTCACCGACCTAAAATCCTCATTGACTTTCTACGAGCTCCCCCCCCCCCCCCTCAAAAGAGTCCACTACAGCACTCCCTTCCCCTCTGAGAGAGTCAGCTACTCTTCTTGCTAAGAGTTGGAACGTGAGAGAGCAACAGTACCTAGCTAAGATGCCTATTGGTGAAGCTATAATCTCAGCCCAACTCCACAGCCACATATCTATTTTGTACATGATGTCTATGGCTAATAAGATATTTTACCTAAGCTCTTATACTTAGAAATTTTCTGCCTTTTTCAATTTTGTAATCGAATTACTTTCTTATTCTCAGGTGAAGATCGAACTTGATAGAATGTTAGAGGTTAGAATCCAAGCTATAGGCTTATTTGAAAAAAAATGGAGGCGGAAAAGGTAAAATTTACCGAAAAAGAAAAGATTTCAAAGATCGCCTTAACAAAATGGGGGTGGAGCTAAACACCAGGTTGACCACTAAGCTGAAACTGATGGATGATAACAAAGCTTTGCAGATATGGGGGGAAAAACCCACTACCCCAGTTGAAAATGAAAAGAAAATGGTTGACAAGGAAAAGGCTCGGGCTGATGAAGCTGAGAAGGCTATTAAGAGGCGGCTGAGCCTGAGGTTAACGCTTCTAAGGCAGTAGAGGACTGGAGAGCCTTTCTTGAGTTTGATGCGTTAGCTCAAGATGCTTACGCCATTGCCTTAGGAGAAATAATAAAGTATATTAATAAGGAGAGGTCGGATTTTGATACTTTTTTCCTGGTGGAGGCCTATAAGGAGCAACAGAAGGAGCTTGACCAATTATCGAAGGCAGTAGGAGTTCGGATCTCTCCTGTTGATGAAGACTTTGAGGATGAGTTCCTACCTTCACAAACCCACCAACCTCTTAGTTTTTTTTTGTTATTTTTGGCTTTTGTCGAACTTTTGAAACTTCTTTTGGAGTTTTACTTGTAATTTTGTTTTCATTAATGAATGAATATGAAGTCATCTTTTTCATTACGCAAAACGTTATTACTTCTGCAATTTCCCTAAGTTCTACAAGAAATGAACCTTTCTATGTCTATTTGGACTAAGTGTTGCAGCACATGTAACATTAGTTCGGCTTGCTCGTGAGCAGGGTTTTACTAATTTCCTCGTTTAGGAAATTTCTCTAAGTGTTGCAGCACATGCAACCTTAGATCGGCCTGCCAATGAGCAGGGCTTTACCAATTTCTTCGCTTAGGAAATTTCTCTAAGTGTTACGTGCAACCTTAGTTCGGTCTGCCAATGAGCAAGGCTTTACCGATTTCTTCGTTTAGGAAATTTCTTTAAGTGTTGCAGCACATGCAACATTAGTTCGGCGAATAATATTTTCGTATATTTTTCCTTTTAACAAAAACACGTTTTTAGTATAGATAATAGATGTGCAATACGAGATACGTTTACTTTCTACCGGTAATATTTCTTAAGATGTTTTACATTCCAAGGATGTAATAGAGGTCTACCCTTTATATCTTCCAGCTTGTAAGCTCTTTTTAAGTAGCACTTTGGTTACCCTGTCAGGTCCTTCCCAATTACGCCCCACAGATCCAGAACTGGGGTCCCTTGTAGCTAGAAAACCTCTCCTTAACACCAAGTTACCAACCTTGACTTCTCGTTTCCTGACCTTCTGGTTATAGTATCTCGCATTGCATTACTTATATATAACATTCCTGATTTCAGCCTCATCTCATCTCTTTTCTACTAGATCTAATTCTTTTCACAACATCTTCTTATTTTCTTCCATATTATACATCGTTGCTTGAATAGAAGGAATCTTTATTTCCGGTGGAATTACAACTTATACCTGGAAAGCTAGGAGAAAGGGATTTCTCCAGTGCTATTCCTAGATGTGGTATGGTAAGACCATACCACGCTGGGAGTTTCTCTGCCCATCCTCCCTTAAGAGCATCAAGCTTGGCCTTCAGCGTATGCTTGATGATCTTATTGATTGCCTCGACTTCTGCACGTTAGCTTGAGGATGATTTGGCGTGGAGAAATGTTTTCGTATGCCAAATTCTTCACAAAAATTAGCAAAACGGATATTATCAAATTGTTTTCCATTGTCGGTTACGATGGAATGGGGTATTCCAAATTTGCACACAATGGACTTCAACACAAAGTCGGTAGTCTTTTGTTCGGTGATCTTAGCCGGGGGTTCAGCTTCTACCCATTTAGTGAAGTAATCCACTGCGAAAATTGCAAACTTTGTTCTACCTTTTCCAGTAAGCATGGGACCAATCAGATCAAACCCCACTTGGAGAAGGACCAGGGGTATATTATACAAGTCAACTCTTCTGGTAAGAGCTTTATGTTAGGGTCGAAGCGTTGGCATTTATCACATTTTCTAGAAAATTCCAATGCATCTTTCCTCATTGTGGGCCAAAAGTACCATTGTCAGTTATTTTATGAACCAATGATTGTCCATCGGAGTGATTTCCACACACTCCTTCATGTACTTCTTGCAAAGCATAAATTGTCTCCTCTTCATTCAAGCATCTCAATAAAGGCACATAATATCCTCGTTTGTAGAGAACATTGTCAATCAATGTATACCTTGCTGACCTCATCCGAAGCTTTCTCGCCTCTACGGGATCCTTTGGACATGACCCAATTTTCAGGTAGGAACTAATTTGATCCATCCATGTAGGCTTGGGATCAATCATCATTGAAACAATTTCCAATCTTTTGATGGCCGGATGAGAAATCATTCCTGTAGGAATGCTGTCGAACTCCTCTATCTCTTCACTTGTTGCATGCCGAGCTAAAGTGTTGACATGACCATTTGGAGTTTGGGGAATTCGTTTGACTAGCACAGCTCGAAAATTTGCGAACTCTTGCTTGACAACCTGAAGATAGCTGTACATCCTTTTTTCCTTAGCTTGGTAATCTTCGTTGACTTGATTGACCACCAATTGCGAATTACTATAGACTATTAAGTGGGTAATTTTCATTTCCTTCGCCATCCTCACCCCCTGCTATAAGTGCTTCGTATTCAGCTTTATTATTCGAAGCTTTGAAGTCAAATAATAATGCCTTGCAGAATAAATGGCGATTTGGACTGATCAAGACAACTTCAGCCCCTGATCAAGCTTCAGTAAAAGATCCATCAACGAAGAGTTCCTATGGAATGTCGTGAATGGGGTCTTCGATTGGGTCTAAACTGAACTCTGCAACAAAATTAGCGAGAGCTTGGCCCTTTATGGAGGTACGGTGCTTGTATCTTATGTCGAACTGTCCAAGTTTCACTGCCCACTTAACCATCCGACCTGAAGTATCAGGCTTTTGTAAAACTTGCTGTAGCAGGTAATTAGTTAAGATCTCGATTGGTTATTCCAAAAACTAGGGCCTCAACTTCCTTGCAGCCATAACGACGGCATAAGCTAGCTTTTCTATAGGAGAATAACGGAGCTCGGCTTCATAGAAAGCTTTACTTACATAGTAAATAGGATGTTGTAGACCTTCCTCCTCCCTAGCCAAAACAACACTAATAGCATGCTCAGACACCACAAGATATAAAGTCAACATTTCTCCTACTTTTGGCTTTGATAGTACCGATGGTTGCGCCAATTCTTGTTTTAACTCATCAATGGTGAGCTGGCATTCAGGGGTCCATTCAAACTTATTTCCTTCTCGTAGGATATCGAAGGGCTGACATAAAATGACTAAGGACAGCTACTCTCCCATTCAAACTATGAACCTCTTTAGGCTTTATTGGGACACGCATTTCTATGATAGCTCGTATCTTTTTCGAATTTGCTTCAATTCCCCGGCGATTCACTAGATAACCTAGGAATTTTCTCGAGCTCACTCCAAAAGCACATTTATGCGGGTTTAGCTTCATCTCGTATTTTCTCAGGATCTCGAACATTTATGCAAGATGTTGTCTATGGTTCCTGGCATCCGCGCTCTTTACTAACATATCAACATATACTTCCATGGTTTTACCAATGTGCTTGGCAAACATAGAATTGACCAAGTGTTGGTAGGTGGCTCCGACCTTTTTAAAACCAAAAGGCATCATTTTGTGATAGTAAAGACCTAGGTCAGTGATGAAAGCAGTGTGTTCCTAGTCTAGTTTGTACATATGAATTTGATTATACCCTGAGTATGCGTCTATGAAACTAAGCAATTCGTGTCCTGCTATTGCATCTACCATCTGGTCTATCCTTGGTAGTGGAAAGTTGTCCTTAGGACATGCTTTGTTCAGGTTCGTAAAATCTATTCACATTCTCGAATCTCCATTATTCTTCTTTACATGGACTGGGTTAGCAACCTATCTTGGGTATTTAGCTTTACAGATAAATCTATTATGAAGCAACTTCTGCACTTTCTTGTTCGAGGCCTTATATCTTTCTGGATTCAGAGGTCAATGTCGTGGTTGTCTAGGCCGCACCATTAGATCGATACCCAACCTATGGCAAATGATCCTTGGGTCTAGCCCTTTCATATCCGAATGATTCCAAGCGAAAACATCGAGGTTTTGTTGAAGGAACTCAATGATTTGACCTCGGAGGGGTGGTTGCAGTTCGTGGCCTATTCTGAGTTCTTTTGAAGGATCGCCTGATCCAACATCCACTTTATCCAGCTCTTCCACAAGCTCTCCCCCTTTCACACTTCTACCGATACACCATATGAACTCCTGGAGGAGCATGTATATCCTTCTTTGTTGGACGACTCTTCATCCGACACTTTTCAGCAATATCTCTATTTCTCTTAACTTGCCCAACACCATAAGGTGTGGGAAATTTGAGAGAATAGCGGTACACTAACACAATTGCTCTGAGATCAAATAACAGAGACTGCCCATGATGGCGTCATAAGCTGAATTGAAATTACACACTACAAACTCTGCATTCAATTTAGTTCGGCGTGGAGCTTCACCGAGCTCGACTGAGATTTTGATCACCCCTTTTGCTTTGGTGAGAGCCCTATTGAGTCCTAAAACCACGATCGGATATGGTTGTTGAAAATTCAATGAAATTCCCATCCTTTTCAGTGTGTTAACATAAAGTATGTTGAGGGAGCTTCCCATATCAACTAGAACTTTAGGAATGATAACTCCTGCTATGGGTATCGAGATTACTATAATTCCAGGATAGGGGTGCAGATCCATTTCCTTTTCTTCAAACGAAAGTTGATCGTCCATTGCATTCCTGTAATGATTCTCAATAACGCCAATCTCAGAGAGGTCGACAACAATAGGTCTTTTAAGCTTTGTCTTCCCTGCTTGATTGTCTTGTTGGCCTCTCAACATTTGGATATGAGGACTAGGTAGATCGATATTGCAAGCCCTTGTCTCAACTTGATTTTCGCGTACTATACCAATTCCATTTGGAGTAAAAACTTTATGCAATAATCGTATATCGAGGTGGCGGCCTATAGTTTGTACAGTATGGATCTCCATAATATGACATTATAGTTGGAAGGAAGGTCGACAACAACAAAATCTGCTAAGATTCTTCTTTGACAAGGGAGTTCGCTGAACTCCACACTTAGAACGATTTGACGTCGAGCCTCAATAGGATCGTCGAAAAACCCCTGCAACCTTCTGGAGTATGGCTGGATGTAGCGTTCTTGGATTTCATTTGCTCTAAAGTTTGGGAATACAATACATTGACCGAACTCCCATTATCTACCAAAGTCCGGTGTACTTGTATCCCAGCAACAGCTACGATTATTACCAATGCTTCACTTTGGTCCTGCAAAATTTCTTACGAATCTTTTTACAAAAATCCAAACCATTCAGAGTATAACATGGTGTTAGTGTCAAGCTCTGGTAATCTCACATTATAATTTTTCCAAATGTGAGTGTTGTGTGCTTGACTGCGCCTACTCTTCTGGATCCTTCAAGGCATTGATTACCACTTACTAGAGTTCTGATCTCAGTTCGAGGCAAAGGATCCCGAGCTCGAAGACCTGGCTGAACTCCATGAGCCATTCCTTGTTGATTAGGTTGTTGATTGCCAGTTTGGCTCGTCTCTTTGGGTTTCGCCACAAATTCTTGCAGATGACCTTGTTGAATTAAGGATTCCACTTCTTCTTTAGATTTTTGCAATTATTAGTGCTATGTCCTATTATCTTGTGGTATCGATAGGACCTCAATTGGGCCTTTTCTACTAATTCATTTTTTTAAGGTGGGGTCTACGAAATGTTTCTTTTTCTCCTGCCCGTAAGAAAACCTCCTCCGGGGTGACATTTAATAGATGATATCCGTGGAATTTGTCTGGATAAAGCTTGGGACGACCTCGATCCCTCCTATCTTTTCTCCTTTCGCGATTGAAGTCTTTATCCAATTTATTCTCCTTTGCTTGATGTGAGGACTGTGGATTTGCCTTAAGTTCCTCCTGGTCTGACATGGCTTCAGCATTTATATATTTTTTAGCTCGACTCAGAAAGTCATGGTACGCATGGGGTCCATCCTCAAGTACGACCACCAAAACTTCATTCAGGGCCTTGGCCTCGAAAGAACTGCCATAAGTGCAGTACCATCAGAGATCTTCTCAACCTCCATGGACTGCTTATTTAATCTGCTGAGGAAACTCTTAAGTTATTCGGTCTTTCATTACTTAATGCTCACAAGCACTTCTTAGGCGTAGTTCTCGATTTAAAACCCATGAACAGGGCCAGAAATGCTGTGGCCAGGTCATTCCAATTTCTTATAGATCTTTGATGTAGCTTTCTAAATCATATTTGAGCTTTGTCTCCCAATGTTAATGGAAAAATGCAACACATTATAGTGCATCCTGGTACTTTTAGTTCTATCCAGGAAGTATACTTGTCTAAATGGCTGAGAGGATCTCCTTCTCCTTCGTACCCAGTTAGTTGTGGCATCTTTAGCTTTTCTGGCAAGGGTTCGGCAAGGATATCTTCAGTAAAGGGAGAATGGCGTTTGGTGAGATATTCCTCCGTGTTTCCTTTAACCTTAGCTTCCAAATCAGTAATACATTTTCTTAAAGCACTCATTTCGGGGTCTGGTTGTTCTACTGAGTGTTTGATATGGGAATAATCCTTTTTACTCCTAGGTGTTAGGGAGTGTTGAGAGCTCAATCTATCAAATACACTGTTAGCTTTTCTAGCAACTGACTTTGCTATTATGGGGGAGCTCCTGACTTCTTCAGTTTGGCTTTTGAAGGATTCTTCTCCTGAGAATTGGAGAGTCCTCCTGGTCGGAAGTCGTCTGGTTTTCTAACCGTTTAGGGATTTCACCTCGGTGTCTTGTGGTGGAACCTGAGTTTGATTTCGTTCCAACCTGTTGACTACGTTTGTCAACTTTTCAATGGCTTCCCTCATCATGGTCATTTGAGGGTCAGTAACATATTTTGACCTCGTCTTCTTCCAACATTTTGTGGATTGCTAGTTTGTTCAGGACGAGTGTGGGATTGATTCCCAGATGCTGAGAAATCGTCCATGACGATATTTTCTTTTTTTGACTTTATGGATAGATTGGGGTGCTTGCGCTCCATCTAGCGCCAAAATGTTGATGTCAACAGTTTGTATGAACAAAATTCAAGCCGACTTAAAATGTAAGTGAGAATTTCATTGACGGTTATTTGCAAATTACAATTGTAACTACAAATATTTGCTTTCTCTTTCAAAGAGATATTTGAAATATGAAATATTTTTGAGCTATTTTCTCTCATTCTTCTTTCAAGGCCCTCATTGTCCTTTTTATAGGGAAGGATCCATATGCATCCCCCATTTTCTTGCCTTATTAGTTACAGTACCGAGCTGAGAAAGTACATCATTACAACATGTGGATTGGTTAGCGAGCTCGACTTGTTAGGTTATCATGAGTTAACCTTACAAGTGGTGCCTGGCAATTAATGATTTACTTAGGGCATGAAGCTAAGGTGTATGCTTGGTTAAATTGGTGGGCGCTGAGACCTTCCATATGTCACTCGTCGATTGACTGTTTGTACGATGCATAAGGAATCTTCAATCATTATGTCCCCTCAAATCTTGGTAATAACATAACCCGGGCTGATCTCACATATCCGAGCTTGCATTTGCATAAGCTTAATGCTTACAACAAGTTGTACTTAACGACATGGAGGTCGGATGTCAACAAGGATTATCGCAAAACTTATGGAGGGAAGCTTTGCTCTTTGTTAATTATATTCTCAATAAATTACCACATCGAAAAAATTAAAAAGATACATTATGAATTATGCAAAGGTTATAAACCTTACTATAATACTTAAAAGTATATGGATGATTGACTAAGGTAACGGTTCCTAAACTTAAAATGGTTAAGATAAGGCTGCAAATCATTGATTGTGTATCTTTTGATTTTGTCCTACCATGGAAGTGCGTTCATATTTATTATACACAAGTCCGAAAATATACATGTTAATATGATTATTGAACTGAAGGATGGTACATTTTTTGAAAATATTTTTCCGTATAACATGCAAACTGAATTAAATTCACTAAAGAAATTTCGTGAAAATGAAGAGGTTATAGATCAAGAATCTATGAATGAGAGAGAACATAAATGTAGTAAGATGTCTAGGATGACAACTTCATTCAAGTCTGATTTTCTAAAGTACTTATAAGAAAATGAACCTCAAAATTATAAAGAAACAGTGTCATTCACTGAAACTTCATATCGGAAAGAGGTGGTTCATAGTGAAATTAAATCCATGATAAAAAATCGTACATGAAAATTAGTAGACCTTTCATCAAGTAGTAAGCCACAAAGATGCAAATAGATCTTCAAAAGGAAAATAAAGGCAGATTAATCAATTGATAAATATAAAGTTAGACTTTTCCTTAAAGTCTACAAGCAAAAGGAAGGTTTCGACCATTGCCATACATATTCATCTGTTCCAAGAATTACTTCCATTGTAAGTTTATGGCAATAACATAATTAATTGATTTGGATATCCATCAAATGAATGTTGAAACAGTATTATTGAAGGTGAATTGGATAAAGAAATTTATTTGGAGCAACTTGAAGGATTGTTGCCTCATGACAAGAAAAAAAAGTATATCGACTTTGTTAAATCACTTTATAGATTAAAGTAGGTTCCTAAGAAACGGCATAAAAAATTGACACAATTTACGTTGTCAAGTGTTTTTAAAATTAATGAGTGTGACAACGTGTGTATGTCAAAAGCATTCAAAATGAATATGTCATGGTATGTTTATGCGTAGAGACATAATGATTATGTGTAATAATGATACCATAATTCAAACTACTAAAAGAATGTTAACGAGTAAGTTTGAATAGAAAGATTAGGGTGTCACATATATTATATTAGGAATTTAGATCTTTAGAACATTCAATGGTCTTATATTGTCTTAATGACACTATATTGAGAAGATTCTTGATAAGTTCAAAAAATATGACTTTATTTCTACGAAGACATCAATTGATGCTAGTATGCATCTTATTTCAAGCACCATCAATATTAAGTCTCAAGTGGAATAGTCTCGTATTATTTGCAATTTAATGTATGTTATAAAAGACATGACCTCGAATTGTTTCTTCTATAAATAGACTAAATTGATATATGAGTAATCCAAATATACTTGAAGGATATTACGATGTGAATTAGATATCAGATGCCAAAGACCCCAAGTTCACAAGTGAATATGTCTTCACATTTGGAGCAGTATCATAGAAATATTCAAAACAAACAAACATGCAGAGCTAGATCAATAATAGAATCCGAATTCATTGCGGTGGATAAAGCTAGGGAAGAAGTCGAATGACTACGAAACTTTCTAGAAGATATTTTATGTTGGACGAAGCATCTGTTGCTATATGTATCCATTATGATTGTCAATCAGCAATTAGAAAGGCTCAAAAAGCCATATAATAACGATAAATCTTGATATATACATCATAGATGTAGTATCATTAGATGATTGCTTTCTATTGATGTTATCTTCATTTATTATGTGAAATCAAAAGATGATATTTCGGATTCGCTAATTAAATGTTTCATAAGAGAAAAGTCATAAGTTCATTGATGGAATGGGGTTAAAACCGGTAAAGTAACCAAGAGTTTTCATTGTACCAACCTAACCTAATTGACTAGAGATCTTAAGATCCAAATTTAATGGGACAATCGATCTGTGAAAAATTCAGTACACATTAGGGAGATTTATTACCCATAATGAGACAGTGCATAACAGCTTTGAAAATCAGGTTATTATACGCTTTTAATGATCTCTATATTTTGATCCGTTCAAGTGGAGTACATCACAATACTATTTATGGAGTCACCTATGTGGGTGAGAAGGAACCTCTTCTACAAGGATTATATGAAGATGAATTTTTTTTTTAAAAAAAGTCATGAACCAAGAGGTGTTCAAGATCCATATAGATATAAATGTGAGAACTAATTGTGTTCGAAGGGGACTATATGACTTCTATTGCTAAGTTACACGAATTACGAAGGTTCAAAGCATTTTTCTATTGATTGACCAAGTAAATTCAATAGATTTTTTTACTAGGAAAAATTCGCAGTCTTTGACTACTTATTCAAATGCAGTTTCTCTTCGTTTGTATCTGTTGTTGTATTGTTCTAGAAAAGTCGATATATTTCATTTATGTGGAGAATTGTTGTAAATTGTTTAATAAATAGTAAAATGGGTTAACTTTGAACTCAAATTTCAGTAGGACCCATACTCCGAAATTAATGGGACCAAACACATCAATTTCTACTCTGCGAGATGATTAATTTTATATATTTAATTGTCAAAATTATTTAAAATTGAATGATTTGATATCAAAGTTACCCATATGAAATTTTAAATAAGTGAAAAATTGATTGAATTTTCTAAAACTTGTCCCACGTAGGAAACCTTGAAAACTTTTATTTGGTTTATATTGTGGAAGTTTGACATTGAGTTTGACCCCACAGGGTAACACTAGTCATTGAAAAGGGGGAGATCTAGATCCTATTGAATTTGGTACTACGTTCATAGGCGTGTCGTAGTCGTCCGTTTGGCTCGGCTCTACACTGCACGAGTATGAGCATGGGTTTGTGGACATGTCCATGTCCGAGTCCAGTTCAGTTTGGAGCCTGTGCATATGAATTTTTGTCCTACATATATCTTTTTGAATAAAATTTATTTGAATTTTTTGGGTGAAATTATAATTAATCAAATTCTTCGATAGTTAGTGAAATTATTTCTAAGCGGTATTTTAAATCCCAACTATTGACTTGTTTCTATGTAATTTTCAATTTCCGAACGTTTGTGATCGATGTCTTTTTTATGTAACTGATGTCTTTAATCGACATAACAAACATATGTTAATCGATCGTAACAAATGCGTTGTTTCAGTCCAAACAAAGTTTATGTTTGTTTTTTAAAGGTTGTTTGAACCGTTAGTCAGTTACCACTTTTCTATAAGGATTATGCTTCTTTGCTAGAAGGATCTTGTCATCTTGACAAATGTTGTGACAGAAGTGTAGATGGCAGTATATGATTGGATGAAAAAGTTGACCGTATTTTAAATAGTCCAATTTTAGAATGACACACGACATTATGTCAACATTTTTGTTAACATGTCTAGCAGTATAGCATGATTGTTTCTATAAGGGCTTGTAAAATATCCAAAAGACCATGAACAAGACTATAAATAGCATGCATTTCTGTCAAAATATTTATACCATTTCATTGCAAACTTTCTTGCTCTGAATTTTACCTCTCTAAATTTTGATATTATTTTCGAGTACGAAAATATCATATGACACTATCTTGAGTTCGTCTTACTGATTGTTATGCCACTTTCTGAAGAGACAAAATTCTTTTTATAAGGGAGAACACATCATGATGTCGGTGAGCTCGAATTACATTTTGTTCGTGGAGTATATTTGGCTAAGATTAAAATTCAATTAAAATAAAAAATATAACCGTTATTGGGTTTCACCCGTTTAATAAAAGTCAACAATAACGATTAATTTTTTAATTTTAGCCAAACGTGCTCGTGATTTATTCCGATTTTTTATTCTGTTGACCCCAGCTTCCCATACAAGATTGCATCAGAATTCAGCTCAAGGGAGCCTGGTTTCGGTTCTGAAAAAGACTAAAAGCACCCGCATCAGTATTTCTCACGTCTAACAAAGACCAGCACAGGCTTCAAGATCCGACAAGCATCACGTGGCACCCTGCCATTCTCAATTTCGTCCCTCTCACGCTGAATAAGCCACAACACACAGAAAACCCACTCTTACCAAGTTTTTGACTTTTTGTCCAGTTTCTGATGCATAAACAATATGTGTGCATGCATAAACAAATTTCACCGCTACATCGCATTTTGTCACACATTATCCTTCAAACTTAAGTAAATTGCTTATTAGACAACAATATCGTAACTAATCTCCCACGTATTACGTGGCATCTGAGAAAAAAAAATTATAACAATATCATTAAATTAAAAAAATGAAATACGTATTTTTTTTATTTTGACACTATATGACATGGTGTAGTGGTGAATTACTATAGTGCACACAAAAATTAAGTGGAAGATTTATAATGATATAGTTGTCAACTAAACAATTCTCATCAATTTGGAAGACGAATGGTGATGGAATGATGAAATTTGAAATTGAATTAGAACTCAATGATCCAACTAAGATTTCGCTGCTAGTCGGTGACCGAAAATGAAATTTACTTGGAAGTAGTGGGGATGCACCAAATGAAAAAAGAATGAACCCCGAAAAATGGATTCTATAATGTGGTCGGTAGTCAACTTTTGTTAAAATTTGAGAACAATTTCTCTGCTCGTACATAAACAGAACCGTCAGAATTTCACACGTCTCTTTTTTTTTTCATTATCGAATAAAAAACTGTCAAGTGTATTCTGACAAATTTTTTCTGTACACATAGCAGGGTTGTTTATGATACATTACAAAACATTTAAAGTGACGTGTAATTAGTTTGTGGGATCTCCTATATATTGTATATTTGTGTGATGAAATATTTATGGGTGAATAGGAAGTTGAGTTCAAGGTCGAATAAAATGGTGTGCGCCCACGACAAAATTTGTTCTTGCGGGATGGTTCACAACTATTATCAATTCGTCCTATAAAATATTAAGTTAATTGTCTCAATGGTCACCAAACTTATGTTTGTATCTTCGATTGCTCACTAAAGTTTAATATGTCAACTTTTGGCCACTAAACGTATCCAAGCGTTGGATGTTAGTCATTGTCATAACATCATTTTTTAAATCTTTAACGGAATTAGTCACATGTGGCACGGCATTATTTAATTAAATTTATTAATGAACAATCGAAGACGTTTTCCAAAGTTAGTGAACAATGAAAGACGATTTCTTACATGACTATTTGTTAACGACGTGACGGAGCACCGCATGTGCATTCTGTTAGCCACGTCACTAATTCTGTTTTAAGATTTGAAACGGATGTTATGTCAGCGAGTAGCATCTCACATTTGGATAAATTTAATGGTCAAAACTCGCTATTTTAAATATCAGTGAGCAATCGAAAAGAACAAAAGTTCAATGACCATTGGAAAAATTAGCTCTAAAATATTTCTAATTTTTCATATCAGTAGGTTTGATAAATGAAAAGTTCTAACAATACTTTACAATTATTTATCTTGCTTTTAGGAGAAATCTCACCAAAAAACTTTAAATGTACCTACTTGTGCTACTAGTCACAACCCAAAATCAAGGTTGCGTAAATACAATGTAACATAATGGGTAAAGGAAAAGGGAGAAAATGTCTACAGGGGTTGAGTACGACTTGAACATTAAAATAAGGATTTTAATATGTCAAGCAGTAAATTAAAGTAATTATTACATATATTATATTATATTTAATTGAACTTACCAAACATGCCTCGAAGAGACAGCGGACCTATTACTGTTTGTTATTAGATCCTGATGAAATGGATTACTTTTATTTAAAATATGGAAAACCGTACGGGCTTGAGAAAAAAAGAGGCTTAAATTCCTAATCATTTTATTCACAAAAAGTACTAAATCAGCGGAAAAGACAAAATTCTCATCTTTTTAAATAAAAAATAAATAAACAAAGCAAAAAAAAAGAAATCTAAATCGAAATCCATTAGTTGGTATCGGAATCTCTTTGGAGTCAACTCAAGCAACCATCTAGAACATAGGAAAACAAAATACAAGGTGACATATTCGTCGAAGCAAATTTGATCTCTTACCCACAGTAAACATGATAAAAATTTCTCACTGATGACGTGATAACAATTATACATTCAGAGAACTTTACTTAAAGTTATTTATGTTACATTAACAATTGAAAGTTTTTGAATGAATTAAAATTTCCTGTACCTTTAATGTATTATTGACATTTGACACATCCCAACTTTTTATTAAATAAAAAATATTTTGCTCTTGTTTATTAAATTAGATTGTGAATCTCAAAAAAATATGAGTTTAAAATTAATTATTGAATTGACTCTCTATGAAATAAGGGTTAGATATAATTTATCGAGATGTCAAAAATATGTTGATATCTATCTACTATGCACCAATGGAAAACTGTAGATGGATATTAACATTTGCCTTAATTCAATCGTGTCATGATAAGACATCGATATATAATACTAATTAAATTAATAAATATCAAAAATATTTAAGAAACGAGGAAAATGAGGAATAAAAATATTCGCATGCTTTCTTATAAAAAGCCAAATATTGTGGTCCTCTTCTACTATCCACCTTCATTATTTTCCCCACTTTGTACTCAAAACACCCACCTGGCATAGGAAAGGGTTTGGCCTAGGACAAGTCCTATCATCCGATATGATATCAAATCAAACTCTATAAATTTAGGGTTAATTTCACAAACGGTCACTGAAATTACCTGAAAATTTCAAAACGGTCACTGAAGTTTCAAAATTTCAAAAACGGTCACTGAAATTTGAAATTTCTTTCAAAACGGTCGCTAAATTTTCAGATTTTTTGGCCAAGTTTGAGACAATTTTTCGGCAACTTCCGACCACCAAAATCGCCGATTTCGGATACCGTTGGAAAGCACACAATGTCCTCTTCAATTAACACCAAAAATCTCCCCAAAACTCCAAGTGATTCGCCGGAATAAAGCCACGAAGTCGGCAACCGAAAATTGTGAAAATCTGCCCAAATTTTCAGATTTTTTGGGCAAATTTGAGGCAATTTTTCGACAACTTCCGACCACCAAAACCGTTGATTTTGGATACCGTTGGAAAGCCCACAATGTTCTCTTCAATTACCACCAAAAATCTCCCCAAAACTCCAAGCGATTCGGTCGAAATAAACCCACGAAGTCAGCTACCCAAATTGGGCAGATTTTCGGACTTTTTTGGTAGCTGACTTCGTGGGTTTATTCTGGCAGTATCACTTGGAGTTTTGGGAAAATTTTTTGCGGTAATTGAAGAGGACATTGTGGGCTTTCCAACGATATCCGAAATCGACGGTTTTGGTGGTCGGAAGTTACCGAAAAATTGCCTCAAACTTGCCCAAAAAATCTGAAAATCTTGGCAGATTTTCACAATTTTCGGTTGCCAACTTCGTGGGTTTATTCCGGCCGAATCACTTGGAGTTTTGGGGAGATTTTTTGTGATAATTGAAGAGGACATCGTGGGCTTTCCAATGGTATCCGAAATTGGCGGTTTTGGTGGTCGGAAGTTACCGAAAAATTGCCTCAAACTTGTCCAAAAAATCTGAAAATTTAGTGACCGTTTTGAAAGAAATTTCAAACTTCAGTGACCGTTTCTGAAATTTTAAAACTTCAGTGACCGTTTTGAAATTTTCAGGTAATTTCAGTGACCATTTGTGAAATTAACCCACGAAGTTTATGATACATGCATTTTACAATTTTGGGTGTTTGGTGGTGATTAAAATTAAATTTTTTGTGGATTGTGATAGAAGTTTTTGAAATGTGTGGTTGAAAGGATGTGAGACCCATGAAAATTGTGGTTAATATAAATTGTTTGACTTTGACTTGGATTAAAATTAGATTTTAATTCGACCCAAACAGACCCTTAAGTACGTGAAGAAAAAAAATGCACTCATTTATTTTTAAAAGATATATAGAAATAAAATGTCAACTAAGAATATTGATGTTAGCATGTGAGGATAAGTAATTTTAGTTGTGGAAATGATTGAAAACTTTCTTTCATTGTGATGTATTTTGAACTTGGTAGATTTCAACTTTAAGAACTTGAGTGGATGAATTATCGAGTAATGGACAATTGGACGATATACTTAGATTAAAACAAAAACAAAAACTCCTTTTGTACTTTGAATTTTGCTACTTGTACATAAAAAATATACATAATGAATTATATAATATGATGTGAAGGGAAAAAATTAGATGAAAAAGTTGATTGTGTTTTAAACTGACAAATAATAGAGTGTTATGTTACATTATATAATTCATTATGTAAATCTTGATGTACATGTAGTAAGATCGATGTACTAATGCACAACTATATTGTGGAAGATCCATTACAGTATGATTGTTAGTTAATCGATGTCTATCTATTTGGAACGTGACGCGTGACAGAGTGACGAAATTTAAAATTAATTAAATTTTAGTCATCAATTTAAATAAATTAAAATAGTGATCTCAATTAAAACATTGCTGAAAATTCAACGAAGGTAGATGAAAATTATCAAACAATGACAAAAAAGATTTTTGTACTCTTACATGTGCGTTATCTTGAGCTCATAGAAGGTACAACAAAAAGAAGTGGGGGTAAATGTTTCAGAAACTGATAGCCCAACTTTTAATTGTTGCAAGGTAGCACTTTCAATTATTGTACTATGTAGGGTCTGTTTGAGCCCTTTTTTTTTTTTTGTATAAAATGCATTTTGGAATAATAGTTTATGTGGTTAAAAAAAAAAAGAAAAATTTTAAATTTACGTGTAATATTATTTTATTGAAGAATGTATGGTTGAAAAGAAGAGAAAGAAAAACATATTTTGAAAAAATTGGGAATCAAACAATCACTAATTTCATCCACATGACATTTCATGGTCACAATTTTGTCACCCATAACTAGCAGGTCCATTTCTAAGCATGCAAACAACTATATTTTATCATCGTATACGAATATACGCTAAGGTTCTAGCCATTCTTGAACGACACTATCGATTGAATCTGGAAGCTCGTTGGTTTCTTTCCATTGTTAACCGATTAAGATTCAGCATTAAAATTTAGTTTTCCGACCGAACAAAGTGCTGTGAAATTAGGAAACATGGAACAAAATTTATTGATAATATTTTCGCAGCAGCTTTTTACTAACAAAGTTCAAGAAATTGAAAAATTAACTAGTTTCGACAAACATAGGATAAAAGGAACAAGTACTAATAAACTACAAGGATTCACTCCTCTAATCTTGTAAGAAGAGCAGATTTCAATGCATCCTCACTTCTCAATCCATTAGGAACCTTAACAACAATATCTTGAAGCATCAGATCATTCACAGTTGACATGCTAGCATGGTGGACATGTAATTCGAGGTCTCGAATCGCATTCATTAGCCTAGCTCCTGGATAATTAGCATTATCTGATTGGAACCTGATCATCCCATCAAGCCCTACAATCTTCACTTCAATTTCTGATGGTACACCTCCAAATGAAGATAATGATGATGAATTAGGCCTTGTTTGATCAACAGATGTTGTTGCACTTTGATTATCCTGCAAAGTGTCAGCTGATTCAATCTTTATTTTCTTGGGATTTTTATGGAGTTTTGCTTCAAGTTCTTCCACTTTGGTCTTCAGTTCATTAATGTATGATACAGCATCTGATAACAAGGATGCCTTGTCCATTCTCGATACGTTCGGAACCACCGACCGGAGAGCGTAAAACCGGTGGTTGAGCTTCTCTCGCCGCTGCCTCTCCGCCTCGACGTGGTTCAAAGGGGTGTCACGGCTGAGACTGGGCTTTCTTCCTCTCTTCTTTGGTGCCTTCTTCTCCACAGGAGTCTCAAGAAAAAACTGACAATCGGAATCTGAATGATCCGAATCGAGATACGAAGAAAGTACAGCAAAACCTTCATCTCTTTTAGCCTTTGCTTCGTCTTGGTGATAACCAGTAACAACACCAATATCAGCAAAAGAAATTAACTGCCCGGAGGATCCATTAATCCCACATGAATCAAATAGTAACTTAACCTGTTGAACCAGGTTCCAGTTTTCAGCGATGATATCATCAGATCCCAGTTCAAGAACCCCATTTGAAGTAGGTATACAAACCATAGTTTGCATTCCATGGATCTGGGATTCTTTAGCTCTTTCACAGTTATAAAACCTCAGTTGATTCTCACCAGTCAGCCACACCAAAGATCCCGAGCTAAAGGACTTGCCTGGAACTCCATCTCCAAGAGAGAAAGACTGTGCAAGTGACGTAAAATAGAACCATTCCATATCAGTCACATCGCCATCTACAGGGTTATAACTATCAGGATATTCACCGATCAAAGCCTGGATTCCTCGCATGACCTTCTTCCTCTGAGAGTGAGAACCCGATTTGGGCACTTTCGGTTTAGTATTCCCTTGAAAATAGCCATCACCCCAGACCAAGAAGATACGTCCATTGTCGTCCTTGGATGTTCGCCAGAAAATAGCATAAGACCATTTTTGTGGCTGGGTTTGGAGTATGTATTGGAGTTTTTGTTGCAGGGTTGTTGCAGGGTTTTCTTGAGAGGTAGGCGAAGGAGATGATACAATTAGGTCGTCCATTGATGGAATGTGCAGTGCTTGGCCAAAAGAGGGAAAGACAGAGAGAGTGAGCTGTTTAAGGATAAAATGCTTTGTATATATAACCTCGTAGTGCGATTTGAGTTAACATAGAAAAACAAAATTAAGGTTAATTTTCTGTTAAAATGGTATTTAATATTCAGTCATGCTGTAGGTATAGAAATTTTTTTGACAGAATTTGTACAAATAATATATAACAATTTTTCATTTGTTTTTGAAACAACAATGATAAAAAAATGCACCATATAGATAATGCCAACGCAACACCTATATGATTTCTGTGAATAATTCCCTTTAATATTTGGTGGTGTATTCGAAATCCGCAATTATCTTAGACTCCGTGTGCCAAATAACTAATCGATTTAAATTTTATTTTCTAACAATAAATAATGTGAACACTATCATAATTTAATTTTCTTTAAGGCTCGTACAACTTGACTAGCAGTGTAAAAATAAGCGTACAATTCAATTCGAAATCAGCTTTCTTCATGCCCGTTTACACGGTGATTCGCCAGTTATGACCGGTGATGCTTCGGTTGAGGTTGATTCTTCAAATTGGCGAGATTTATTTAATTTTAGTAAATTCTACTTAAAAGTGTTTTTATATTACAGAAATACTTTAACGATATATTTTGCAAATATACAAATGAGAATTTTTAGTTTTTTAAATTATGTTTCTTGAGAGTTTTTTTCTTTTCTCGAATTCTGATAAACAATTTCGGTTTTAATTTTTGTAAAATTAGACTGATAGAAAGTGAAAGAATTTTGTTCGAATTAAGCATTTTCTTGATGTAGGAGTTCGATTATTTTCTCGATTAGGAGTTCGATTATTTTCTTGATTCTGTTTCTTGATTCATGATGTGATCTTAATTGAAAAATTTCTAAGACTTAATTTCTTTCTTGACAACTATTATTTTCCAACTCTTTTTTTTTACATACGCATTTCCAATAACACATTCTCTTAAAAACCACTATTAAAAACATTGCTTTGTCTAAATAATGACAATCAAACATGGACTAAATCGGGTTTAACGAGAGATGGAGAGAAGTGAGTAAACAACATTTTATGAGTTTGACAAGTTAATTCAAGTGTTCGAACCCAAAAATTTTAAGTCAGTAGAGATCTTGACAATTGATAAGTAAATTCACACACACACACACAATTTATACGTGCACTTATGACAATTTCGAAGAGTTACTAGGTTATAGTGATATTGTAGAAAAGCTGGTGGTTATGAAAAACAAGTGTACTCATTAGTTTATAGGCTTGTAACAGTAATTCTTTGAGTTGCTATTGCTATGATAGAGAGTATTTTTTGCAATGAAGATCGCCAAGAATCAATTACATAACTGGATGGTAGATCAATGATCGAGTGATAGTTTAGTGGGCGAACAATATATTTGACAACTAAATTAAAATTGTAGTATTGTATCGACTTATTTTCATTAATATTATATTGTATTAAAAAAAATTACATCTTAATTTTTGATTTCACGATGAAAAGCGCATACTGCGCTGCTTGCCAATAAGATAACAATAATGTAAATAAAGGTAAAGATACAAGGTTTAAAATACCAATCTCAACAATTTAACCTTTAAAATAGATCGCGAAAACAATTTACAGTATTAGAACTCAACAAATCTCAAATGATTAATTTCAATTTTGTCTAAGGCTTATCCTCAAATGATCTGTCATCATGCAAAGACGTGTAAACAATAAATTCCCAAATTACTTATATCAAACAATACGAGTCGTGAAAATTACATTATTGTCCCTGTTAGAAGCCCATTCTCTAATTTTTTTTTTTTTCAATCTCATTTTTAACTACGTATTTTCTCAATAAAACAATTAACACCGTAAGTTCAAATCTTTTTTTTATTTTAACTGCAGATTATCCAACAAATTACTATTACAAAACTCATTTTGCCCAAAAATAGTTTGAGCCCCATTTTTTGGAATAATAGATTTTGTAATAGTAATTTTTGAAAAATGTTTGATTAAAAAGTAAGGAAAAAAATTTTGAGTTTCGCGTAAAATTGTTTTGTTGAGAGAATGTGTAATTGAAAATGAGTTAGAAAAAAAATTCATTGTTAAAGAATGAGATTGAAACATGGGCTAAATCGTGAAAGATGAACTTGATGTATATCTAAAACTTTACATGTTAGCCCTCTTTTTATAGTTAAAATTAGAATTTTACTAGATTTTAATAAAAGTTGATCAAATGTGTAATTAGAAAGCTATGGACACTACGAAATAAGTGATTAAAAATTAATTGTTGATTTTAATTTTAATTTTGATTTTAATCCCTATCAAACATGGCTTAATATTCCTTTTGGGATGGAATTTCGTTATATGTATTTGTATGTGGTTGCCACGTTAGGCCTAATTTTTGTGCCTCATATTTCTGTAACAACCATTCTACGTATATATTGTGGTTAACATCAAGGTTTATGTCCTTCCATGTGGTTTATTTATAAATTATTGATTTTGACGACAATCATTACATTACCGTCCAAAATTCTTTCACATAGGGGGTGTCAAGGAGAACGTACCTCTAGCATTATTCATTGAATTATACTACATGTAAAAAGTTGGGTTACAAAGTTGGTTGACAAAATAACATTTACACCAATTATCTTAAAAATAGATTTTTAAATCATTTGAAGTCAACGACCTGAATTTTGCCAACACACTTTATAATCAAACTTTTGTAACTCAGTTTTGTACACATAGATTTATTGTTATTCATTTCTATAATAGTAAACAACTACCCTGATACATATACAGCTCGATTGACATTTTTATCGACATCTCATGATGTGCCAACCATTTTGACAATTGATTTGATTAACACATATTCAAATCTATAGTTTCAGTTTTTACGCATAATGGAGTGTCAAACTTGTTGTACAAAATGATTGTACAACTAGTTTCATCCAACAAAAATAGGATTCGATAAAGGATTAAGCTAGGCGTACAGTCCCGTTCACAGTGTTTCAAATTTGCTGACTTAGCACCAAGTTCTTTAGACCGACCCGATTGGAAATCATTTGACCCGGCCCAATATTGAAACTCCCCCCAAACACCCGAAATTCTCTCCCTAAACCTTCAGCTCTCGCCTCTCACTCCCCCAGCTCTCCCCCCACCAAATCGCGATCAGCAGACCCAAAAAACTATCCCTAAACCTTCAGCTGAAGCTTCCCCAGCTCTCCCCCCACCAAATCGCGATCTTCTCCCACAGCTCCTCACACCCGTCCTTCTCCCACAACGTCGAAGAGTTCCCCCAACTGAGACGAAGGTTTTTGTAAACCTAATCAAGTCCATCTCCCCGAATCTCCCCCAACTGAGACGAACCCGAACTCTTCCCCAAATCGCCCCATCTTTACTGTGACGACAAAACCACAGTGAGCCGCCTTTTGCCAGAACCACCGCACCACCACCCCACAACAGTTCTTTAAAAAAAGAGGCGACAATCAACAGAGGTTCCCCAGTTTAGACACGACCAATTTTCTACTTCGTGTTGGGTAAGATAATAGTGATTTCGTTACAACACATAACTTTCTGTACAAATCAGTGGCTCTTTTACTGGGATGATTTTATTGAATTCGTGTTGGGTGAGATAATAGTGATTTTATTGAAATGACAATAGTGATTCTAATTCGTGTTGGGTAAGATAATAGTGATTTTATTGAAACTATATCTTTATGCGTATTGTCCATTGAATTTGTATCTTATTTGTGTTGTTTTTAGGATGATTTTTGGCCCTCGTTTTTTACCAATTTTCAACTGTCTGTTTATTACATAACATAGACAAAAATTGGATGTTCATGTGATTGTTGGAATTATAGTATTAGTTCGAAAATAACATTGCTTAAGTGTTTGATAAACTTTTACTTAAATCATTGTTGTCTAGCTGAAAATCAACATTTAGCTTTTGTTAAAGAAAAGTAATTTATTATTGTGTATGTATACAATCTTTAAATTGAACGTTGATTATAATCACGATATTTTGTATTGTTGTTATCAAACTAATTTTATGCAGCCTTGTTTTCGGAAATGTCATATGTGAATTATGTTTACAAAATGAGTAATGATGAGTTTGTGTTATATTGATGTGATTCTGTTTATGTGGTTGAACTAGATAAATTTGATGGGAGGCAAGAACTCGGGAATTTGTCATTGTTGTAGAAAGGCAGGACATATGCTGCCGGAATGCCCGAAGAAGAAAAGATGCCCTAATTGTGGTTTGGGCTTCGTCAAATGGATGGAAGTGGAAAAAAATAATGAATATAAAGGGCAATTCTTTCATTGTTGCACCCGCGACTGCAGGTACTTCAAATGGTGTAAAAATGATCCCGACTCAAAATGTCCATTGCACGATGATTGTGAATCTAGTGGCATTACAAACGGAGGTGAGCCGGTCGCAGATTTGTCGCATATGTTGAAAACCCTTGCCAAGCTAACGGAGAAAAATGACTTGGAGATTTCCCTCAACATAAAGATGCGCAAGGGGAAAGGAATTTCGGATGATTATATGTAAAAGTCTATCTTTTAGGATAGTGCTTGAAATGATTATATGTTTTCGACATGTCAATGTTAATGGATGAACCATGACTAGGTCTTTGTATTAGTTTTTAGTAATGTAATTGTTTGTATGTAGTCATCTTTATGGTGTTTTGCCGATGTTTTACAAAAAAATTCAACAGTCCTTCCATTGTTTATGGATTTTGAATCGTAAAGATTACAATACATTTGAATATCACTTGTCACAGAATACTTCATTAACCAAGCAAACCAATTTATCACAAGCCAAACATCCAATATTAAATTACTAACAAATGTTCAACCACTAATGCTTGAAGGAAATTTCACTGCAACAATTTATATAAAACCAACACAAAAACATATCTCCAAACATCCCAACATCTTATACATGAGTCCATTCCAATACCAGTTGCAGCTGCTTGAGAAGTCATTCCAGAATATGGCTCATGAACGTGCACGTACGGACCTGCAACAAAATTGGCCCGAGGAATGGAATTGGTTGCACTGGACATCCAACCCGGTACGGCATTTTGAGGGGGTGATATCAGTGGATGAAATGCCTGCAATAAGAATCGTGCTTGAAATGTACTTTTCATAATTAAACGATTGAAATTACATCAAACAAAAAACTTACGCTATGGAATCCAAGATGGTGAACACCTATTGTGGAGGGCATTGCACTGCAGACTGTACAAAATTTAAATTTCAATTTGAAAAACATGCTGGGAAAAAAGCATTCGTATAAATTTGTACGTACTAAACCATGCAATTACCTTCATAATTAAGTGAAACATTTGACGTATATGGAGCAACGTAGTTTGATGGTGTCAAGGGTTGTGTAACTATATTACTTTCAGCCTCACCCTATGTGAAATGAAAATGTTATTCACAATTATATCTTGTAAATGTAACAAAAGTATGTTACTTACCAATGTAAGTTGTGAATATGGCAGGGGTGTGTTTAAGGAATATACTGCTTGCTGGGTTGTCTGAACTACATGTGTATCTTGTCCAAGATTGCTTTTTCTCGATCTCCGACTATGTCCTTTACTTGAACTTGATGTCGCCTGCTCAATGTTTTAATATCTTATATTATCTATTTGATTGGATAAATGAATGCAACAGCATAAAAGAACAAAATACCTTCGATTTCTTGTTATGTAACTCCAACGGGCTTTTCTGACGCAATTTCTTCGGGGCGCCCTTCCTTCTCGAGCATTTAGGATCCTGTACACTTACTCCACCTGTTTCATGTGATGCTCTAGATTGGGATCCTAAATGCAAACTCGGGTGGGAAATGCTATTGCTTTCACAAAGATATCTCGTAGACATTGCCTCTTTAGATTGCAACCGAATCCAATCTACTATCGCACGACATCGCTCCTAATCATCTGCGGCAATGTCTGCCAATGTAGCAAATTTTTCACACATTCTATCATACCTTAATTGCCCAGGAGTGGTAACCAAACCATCGTAGTTCACTGGAACCCTTGTGTGTGCTCTACAAACATCTCTCCTCCATCTCCTCAATATGTACCTATCCGGTAGTGATGTGATGCCATTACGCATCAACACTGATATGGCATGTCTACACATAATTCCGCGAAACTCAAATAGGTGACAACTGCAAATAATATCGATGTCCTCTACACGAAACACCACCGAGAATTTTTTCTTCCGAACCTTTTCTTCGTAAATGACATCTTCCTCTACCTCGTACATCGTCCCTGAACTTCCATCAGTTGCAGATATGACATCACAATAGACTTTCCCAGTAATCTCATCCTGAAATTCCCGAAATTTGGATATGGTATAAATTGCTTGAAATTGCTTTTCCATTTCATATTTCGTTGCACACGGCACCATCTGTGAATAAGACTTAAAATCCGCTTGGAACTCCTTCTCAACCTTATTTCTCAAGGCTCGTTCGTATTGTTCTACGAATTGCTTCAACGATGTTTTCGAATGCACATACCCATCAAAGAAAGCATTCGTACTCTCGCTACGTTGAGTCGTAGACATTCCTGCCCAAAAAGATGTTTTCAAATAACATAGAACCCATCGCCTCCTGTTCTCATACAACCCTGACAACCATTCATTATCATATAAGTTATAGGTATCAATCATCACTCTCCAACCTTCCTCAAACTTTGATACAAACTGTGAGTCATACACTAACCCATGTATACACGAAAAAATTGAGTTCTTATCGACGTGGTATCCAAATTTTTCAGGCAACTTCTTTAATATGTGCCACAAACACCATCTATGCCTCGTATTTGGAAACACTATTTCAATTGCATTTTGCATTGCCCTATCTTGATCGGTAATAATTCCATTAGGAGCTTTACCGTGCATACACAACAACCATATTCTAAACAACCAAACAAATGCATGTGTATCCTCATTTGATAGCAACCCACATCCAAGTAGCGTTGATTTCCCGTGATGATTAACTCTGACAAATGGGGCAAACAGCATGTCGTATTTATTAGTGAGGTAAGTGGTATCAAAAGTTACGACATCCCCAAATTCCTTATATGCTTACCTACATCTATTATCTGTCCAGAAAATATTCTTAAGCCGTGACTCATCATCCAAATCCATAGAAAAGTAAAACCCAGAGCAACGTGCTTGCATTTCAGAAAAGTATGTTTGTATAGCCACGGCATCTCCTTTATCTAGTCTTAATTGCCTCACATTTTCAACATAATTGCGACAATCATTTTCAATGCAAGTCATATTCTAATACCCACCAACTTCAACTACTGCAGAGTTGTAACTCTTGTGCAAAGGAATTCCAACCATATCATTCACTTCTAGCTTTCGCTTTACATGTGCACTCAATTCTGGATTGCATCGATACAACCTAGACTTAGAAGGACTTGTTTTATGATTATGTTCGAGGTCAACCGTGCAAATTTTCCATATTCCACGAATATCTGAGGAAGCAGTTACCCTCGCTTTGCAGCCTATCTGCATTGTTGGTTGCGGTTTCAACGAAGCGCTTTTTTTATTGCTTCGACTTCCCTCACGACTACACGTCAGCGTAACATATCTCACTAATCCATCATCACCCTTTTTCGAATTCCTTCTCCTAACCGGAAAACCTACTTCGTATGCATATCTTTTGTAAAATTCGAACAACTCCTTTTCATCGTTAAACTGCATACCAACCTCAAGGACATTCGTAACTTCTTTTCCTGAATTATTGTCTCCCAACGGGATTTCATTATCCACCAAGTTCTCAGCATTGGCTTCCACAGATACTTCGTCATCCAATACTTCAACTATTTCTTTTCCTAGGTCAAAATGAATCGGATTATGTTTAGAACAAAATATAAAGTTCAAAATTCATACAGTTCAAAATGAATAGGATGATGTTCACCACACATATGATATCATTACAGTGGAATTTCAATAACGTGTTGTCCAGTACCAAAAATCAAAATCATACACACGTAGTTGTACATTTCAAAGTATAATATTCAACACATTTTCGATCCTACCTTTCTCAGTCATCTCTTCGTCGTCACCTCCAGCCGAGCAGTCAATTCTCCAGTTCGTCGGAGATGAAGCAGTCGCGAAAAGGGAGATGTTCGTGTTTTCCACGTCTTGCCTCTGAAGCTTTATTCAGTCGACATTTGGGGGTTTCAATTTGGATATGAATCAGAGTGGTGCTACGGTTCTTCGTCTTAGTTGGGGGAGAAGGGGCGATTTGGGTTAAAGAAAGTTTCAACCAATTGACGTGGTGTGGTTCTGAAAAACCTTCGTCTCAGTTGGGGGAACTCTTCGACGTTGTGGGAGAAGGACGGGTGTGAGGAGCTGTGGGAGAAGATCGCGATTTGGTGGGGGGAGAGCTGGGGGAGCTTCAGCTGAAGGTTTAGGGATAGTTTTTTGGGTCTGCTGATCGCGATTCGGTGGGGGGAGAGCTGGGGGAGTGAGAGGCGAGAGCTGAAGGTTTAGGGCGAGAATTTCGGGTGTTTGGGGGGAGTTTCAATATTGGGCCGGGTCAAATGATTTCCAATCGGGTTGGTCCAAAGAACTTGGTGCCAAGTCAGCAAATTTGAAACACTGTGAACGAGACTGTGAAACGGGACTGTACGCCTAGCTTAATCATTCGATAAAAAACAAAGGCCATTGCTAGTGGTACATAGGTTTGGTTACATGAGGGTATTCACCCACTCACATAGGGGTGGGACCCACTTAAAGAAAATAATTTTTATTCACATGGGTATGTAACCTAATTTATGTACTGCTAGAAATATCCAAAAACAGAAGTTCCAAATGTTTGCAGTAAGGTTAAAAAGAAAAAAGAGGGAGGTGGGTGGTACCATCAAAACATATTTGTTTAAGAATAAAGTTGTATGGGTCCCATGTTCTTATTGGAGAAGACAGAAGCCCACGTGAAGTGACAGTGAGTTTTGACATTTTTTTATGTACGAATCCCATCCAATCATGTATGCATTGATTCGTCCATGAATTTCCATAAGTTTCAATCCTTCACGCAAAATTATGAAATTAGACACGATTAAATTTCTGATTATATTCTATACAATGTATTTGTCAATGATTTTAACAGCACTGATCTCCTGTTTTCAGTGGACATGATAAAAAAATTATTACTACTGATACGGTAAAAAAATCTTACATATGATTCTGTCAAATCATTAGTGAAAATTTTTTTATCACGTCCACTAAAGGATGATCAATTTCAACGATTTTAAATATAGTTTATTTTTACAATACAAACTAATAAAACTAATTAAAACTTTTGACCTTTTAATTTTTAGTTGATATAGAGAATCATTAGTTCATGCTCATCGATCATGCTTAGAATTTAATATTTAAAAAGAATTTAAAGCATAGTATATAAAATTTTTATTTTTTATTCAATATTATCTCATTCAACGTGTGTTCAAGTGTACATAATTTTATTTATTTTACATGTATCCTTTCATTAAATCTTCTTGGTGTGTACACATTTTTTTATTTTCCTATATTTCTTGAGATTTGAGTTATGGCAGAGTTTGACTATGGATACGTACTTGGCTTCTTACAACGAATTTATATATCATTTTCAAATTGTCGCACGTTTTTTTACGAAGTGCATATAATGCATGTATTTACAAAAATAATGTCAATTTCAATTAATTAATTAATTAATTTGTGTGGCCCCCCCATATTTGTAGCATTTGATTTTTGGAATTATGTCAATTTCAATTAATTAATTAATTTACTGGTGTGGCCCCAATATTTGTAGCATTTGATTTTCTTTATATAATTGTAGACACGTGAAATTAATGGATAAAATTGTTGCCCAACAGATAAGTGGAAACCTTAATACATCGAAATGAGATGAAGCCTTGACTTATGGAAATTTATTAATATGTTTATGCTCCAAAAAATAAATAATTTTTTGGCCTATCGATATTATATTTTTTGGCCTATCGATATTAAATTTATTAATATGTTTATGCTCCAAAAAATAAATAATTTATTAATATATTTTGTAGGAAATAAATAAATAAATAATTTTTTTGTAGGAAGGAAATTTTTTGTTAAATTTTTGAGACATCTTATACCATAGATACATTGAATTGAAAATGGATATTTTGTTCATTGTGGTCCAAGCTTTTATTGCATCTTGTAAATACGAGGCACGTTTTTAAGGATTGGATGTCAAATCCTACTTTATTAGGGGATAGACTTTAGTTTCTTAAAACCAATTAAAATTTCCACGGTTGAAAAGCAAGAAAATGGTTATTGGTAGTACTTTGTAACATTTCATAGAATAATGAAACTTTGTTAGATGAATTTGACATCCTGAATGACAAAGGAAGGCGTGACAACAAATGATTGGTACAAAAATTGTCTTTTTTAAATTGGACGATAACAAAATATCATGTGACATTCTGTTAAAAAAAGTGTCAAAACGTGACAACAAATGATTGGTACAAAAATTGTCTTTTTTAAATTGGACGATAACAAAATATCATGTGACATTCTGTTAAAAAAAGTGTCAAATATACTTGGTAACGTAGTAATATTGCATTTCATAACATTTTTGTGAGTTTAGAATTTTAAAAGTCTAGCATTATTTAATTTGTCATGTGGGTTGACATATATAATTAATTGTGTATAAATGTTATCTTAAAGTTAAATCCAAAATTAAAGTGATCTAATAAAAAATTAAGTAATTGGGTTTTTGACATCTAAATAAAGTGTGTGCCGAATTATATGTGTAGAGACTGGATCCATTAGAGTTTGTATTCGACGATATGCCGAATACATATGAAACTATATATAGGGTTATTGTCTCCAATTCATATGTGAATTTCTTATTTTTTGTGTCATCTCATTAACACAAGAATACAAGAGAAAACATATTGAAGAGGAAGATTCATAAATCCACAATCAAGAATCAAGAAGAAGGTTTTGAGCATTTAAATCGAAAAACAAGGAATCAAGATTTAAATATCAAGGTTCAAGATTTTTTATTCAAAATACAAATCAATGAATCAATGTATATTCCATATTAATTAAGTTTATTGGTGATTTGACATGAAAATCTTGACAATTATGTAAAGTTTATAAAGTTTAAGTTTCATGTTGAATCATTGAGAATCGAAATCTTAATTTTGTTTTTGTGATAATTTCATTATTTTCGAATTTAGCAGATTTATTTTTGTTAAAATTGAATTTTTTTTTCAAGTTGAGTTTTAAGGATTTCAGCTTTAAAAAAAATTAGTTTTCAGCTAACACGCCGCTGTGGGGGGACGATGGTGAGCTGCCGACGCCAAGATTGTCGCTGTTGCGAACTGCAAGCTGTAGTCAGCGATTTGCGTTGCTGTCCGCTGCAAGGCAGCTTCCAGTTCTTTAGGGACGGCGTCGGTGGGCGCCGCCCCTAGGGTTCTTTACCCCATTAGTTTTTTGTTTAGGCTTTAAAGTTTGGGTGAATTTCGGGGGCGGGGCTTGGGTTGAAAATTTGAAGATTTTAGGTCCTTTATTGCAATTTCAGATTAGAGTTAAGTATTTAAAGTTTTAGCCCCTTAACCTTAATGCTTTTATAATTCAACCCCTAAGGTTACAATTCATCCAATCGGGCCTTTTAAAGTTTCGGGTTTAATAATTCAATCCCTAAAGTTTGAAAATTAATTTGTTTGGGCCATTAAAATTCTAAATTTTATAATTAAGCCCTTAAAAGTTCATAATTGATTTAAATTGACCCATAAAATTTTGAATAATTAATTTTTTGGATCTCTAAAGTTTTGAATAATTAGTTTTTAGATCCCTAAAGTTTTGAATAATTATTTTTTGACTCCTAAAGTTTTCAATAATTAATTATTGACCCCTAAAGTTTTGAATAATTAATTTTCAATCCCTAAAGTTCTGAATTATTAATTCTTAGGCTCCTAAAGTTTCAAAATTACTCTAACATGCAAATTCGGTGATTCTCTAATTCAAATTTTGGTATTTAAAATTTCTTTTGAATTACTAATATTCCTAAATAATTTAATTGAAATAATATGTTTCCAAAGTGACATCTTTTGTCTAGATTTATTTGGAATATTAAGAAAGTTGTGTTTACATAATTCATGCGGGTATTGACTGGCCTAAAGGAAGATTAATATTTTGCCGAATTATTTACATACTTATGGTAATAAATATGTGACAATTATAAGGTTTTGTTTTATTTGAACAATAAATCGATCCAAATATAGGTTTGTTGTTTGACATAATTTGTTGTCAATATTTTATTACTATACCAAAAGTATCACTTATAAGTTGATATTTCTGTCCAAAGACTAAATATCAATGTTGTGTTCAGTCTCTTGTGATGAGATTTATCATTATTTGAATTAATTAATTATTTAATATGGATTCCTATTTGAATATGTTAGTTAAGTATAAGTTCTCTATTCAGTTAATACATCAACTTCTGCAATATATGCCAACATCAACTCTATTTTCGTGCTAAATGGAACCAACTTCAAAGTATGGAAAGAGAATGTTCAGATCGTTCTTGGTTGCATGGACTTAGACATTGCGTTAATGACTGAACAACCCGCTGCACTTATGGATAAAAGTTCTGCTGATGAAAAAAAAAAAGGACTTTGATAAGCGGGATCGTTCAAACCGCATGAGTCTTATGATCATGAAGCGTGGTATTCCAAAATCATTCAGGGGCCGCTGTGTTCGATAAGGCAACTACTGACAAGGAATTTCTTCCTGAAATGAAAAAAAAAACGCTTTGTAAAGAACGATAAGATTGAAACTACTGCACTTTTGACTAACTTAGTTTCACTAAGTTATAAAGGTAAATGAAATATTCGGGAATACATTGTGGAAATATCTTATATTGTTTCAAAATTAAAAGCACTAAAGTTTGAGCTATCTAATGATTTGCTCATGCATTTAATTTTGATTTTTATTCTTCCACAATTCGGTTAACTAAGGTCAGTTACATCTGTCAAAAGGGAAAGTAGATTCTTAATGAGTTCATTTCATATTTTATGCAAAAAGAAGAAGGGTTAAAGCAAAATAAAATTGATATTACTTACTTAGCAAGTACATCTAAGGACAAGTAATAAAGAATAAAAAAATTACATCCGGTTTGTGAAAATTTGGGATATATAAAGAGAGACTGTACTAAATATCACGCTTGACATGTAAAGAAAAGTAAACTTCTCACTTTGATTTGTTTTGAGGTAAATTTAGGGACAATACCTAAGTGTGAATAAATTTCGGTACCACTACTCACATAAGTGTGTCTATGTGGCGCTACCTGAGCTGCTAAAACCAATTGATGCTAAAAGATTCATCTATGTGGGACGATGGCAAATCAGTTAAGGTTGAGGCTATAAGGATTCTATGTTATCATTAAAAACTGATTATTATTTGGATTTGAAAGAGACATTTGTGGTACAGTCATTTTGGATGGAATTTGGTTTTTATTTCTATATTGGACAAATTTGGTTTTTCTTAATTCAAATATTGTGGGTACCAATTATTTATCCAGTTATGATAACCTATATTTGATTAATACGGTTGCTTCTTATAAAGAAATCTTGTATGTGAATTCACGTAGTATTAAACATAAATTAACCAATAAAAATTCTACTTTGTTATGGCACAAACAATTATGTCACATTTCTCAATAGAGAATGGAAAAGCTTGTGTCACAAAGAATTCTTGATTCCTTTGATTTTTCAGACTTAAGTGTTTGTGTAAATTGCATTAAGGGAAAACAAACAAACATAAGGAGATTAAGCGCCATAGGACTTCGGACGTCTTAAAACTAATTAATATGGATATATGTGGGCTATTCTCTTTGATTTCTTGAAATGATCAACAGTCATTTATTACATTCATAGACGATTATTCCCATTATGGTTACCTATATCTCATTCATTAAAAATTCCAATCATTGGATATGTTCAAGGCTTATAAGGCCGAAGTTGAAAATCAACTCGGCAAAAGAATAAAGCACGTTGATCTGACCATCGTGGTAAATACTATGATCGATATGACGGATCGGGAGACCAAAGTCCAGGGCCTTTTGTTAAATTCCTAGAGGAATGTGGAATCGTTCCACAGTACAACAGAATCTCTCTAGATAAAAGCAGACTGTAACTTAAATTCTCAACAAAATTCCAAGTAAAGCAATTTTTAAGAGGCTACATATTTTTTAAAAGGATCCCACTATTAGGTTAATTTTCGAAATGGGAGATGTTCAATTCCTTGAGGATGTAGAATTTGTGGGCGGAGATAAGGTTATAATGTTAAGGATTTTGTCTTGAATGAAGAATATGTATATATTTCTTCTGTTACAATTGACAATGATCATGACCATGGACGAATTCTTGCTCCAGATCTTGTTCAAGAAGCAATTTCAGATCGGGAAAATATTCTAGAACCCCCTATAAACAATCAAAAGATTGTTCCAGAAGAACATACTCAATAACCTCAAGAACAAATATCATTAAGGAGATCCATTAGAGAAAGGAGAAATGCAATTCAGGATGACATTATAGTATTTCTCCTAGAACATAAGGATGGCATTGGATTGATGGAAGAAGTTCCTATCAACTTTCATCAAGCAATGAAAAGTAATAATTCTCAAAAGTGGATTGATGCTATGGATGAGGAAATAAAGTTCATGAAAGACAATGACGTTTGAGAACTTGTCTGATTACCTGAAGATATAAAACTCATTGATTGCAAATAGTTATATAAAACCAAGAGGGATTCAAAGGGTAACGTGTGAAGATATAATGCTCGTCTTGTTGCAAAGGGCTTTACTCAAAGGGAAGACATCGATTACAAAGAGATTTTTTTTCCAGTTTCAAGGAAAGACTTTTTCAGAATTATAATGAAATTTGTGGCACATTTTAATCTTGAACTACATTAGATGGATGTAAAGACGATGTTTCTTAATGACGACATTGATGAGACAATACATATGGTGCAATTGGAAAACTTTGTGTCAGGAGACTCAAAGAACATGATTTGCAAATTAAAGAAATTCATCTATGGGCTTAAGCAGACTTCCCCGTCAATTGTATCACAAATTTCATCAAATAATCACCTCATTTGGTTTTGAGATGAATGTGGTTGATGATTGTGTATACCACATGTTCAATGGGAGTAAATATATAATCCTGGTATTGTATGTCGATGACATATCACTTGTCTGCAATGATATAGGCTCATTGCACGAAATCAAGAGATTTCTATCAAAGAATTTTGAGATGAAAGATCTTGTTGACGTCTCTTTTGTATTAGGGATTCAGATACATTAAGATCGTTCTCGAATTATTCTTGCATTATCACAAAAGAGCTATATCGATACGGTACTTAAGAGATTTGGGATGTAGGATTGCAAACTAGGTGATACCCCTGTTGCTAAGAAAAGCAATTTCAGTCTCAACCCCAAGAATAAATTTAAACAAAAGGAAATACAGAAATTCAATATACTTTAGTAGTTGGGAGTTTAATGCATGCTTAAATTTGCACACATTTAGATATAGCATTCATTGTTGAAATGTTAGGCAGATATTTAATTAACTCTAAGAAGGAAATTTGGAAAGCAGCCATTAGGTTATTCGGTATTTATAGAGAACTAAGGATTACACTATCACATTTAGGAAAATCAGACTAATTAGAGATCGTTGAATATTCTGATTCTGGTTATGGAATATGACTGCAAAATATTGACTAGGCTGCATATTTTGGATGAATTTGAAAGACCATTTTAGTTATTCTGCAATAATAGCAGTCTTGTATTCCAACAGGAATCTAATGATGTCAAAGGTTATAGACATTGCGTTTTTAATTGTTAAATAAAGAATTCAGAGTGGTTAAATTTCCATAAAGCATATTAGGATAAACTCCATAATCATGATCCATTTACTTAATGGCTACCACCCAAAGTCTTTCATGAGTATAGTACTCATATGGGTGTTGCACCTTTTGATGATATGTCAGTTTAGTGGGAGTTTGTATTTGTATATTGTCTATTTTAGACACATTTTTATTCATGGATATTTGATTTATTTTAAAAATAAAGTATTCAATTTAGTCCAACTCTGATTAAAGTTTATGGTTGATCTCAGTAAAGGATAAGGTAGGATCAGTTGGAAATAGACATGTTTGGATCACATTACATGTAATTTTCACGCTAACATCCACATTTGATCTATGTCATTTGATTGTATTGATGTACGTAACCATTAAGGGTTCAATTATGATATTTGTAACAAAAACCACTTTGGTCCTATATTGATATAATCAATGGACGAGATTGTTTGCAGATACTCTTGGCTATGATAGCAAAAGTTTTGAGCTCATAAGGTTATACACATTTATAAGGTAACATATGTGGCCCAAGTGAGAGATTGTTGGAAGATTATTTAATTTGCCATGTGGGTCGACATATGTAATTAATTGTATATAAATGTTATCTTAATGTTAAGCCCAAAATTAAAATGATCTAATAAAGAATTAAGTAATTGGATTTTGGGTATCTAAATAAAGTGTTGGCCAGATTATATTTGTAGAGATTGGATCCATTAGGGTTTGTATTCGATGATAGGTCAAATACATATGAAACTATATATAGGGTTATAGTCTCCAATTCATATGTGAATTTATTATTCTTTGTGTCATCCCATTAACATAAAAATACAAGAGAAAGCATATTGAAGAGGAAGATTTATAAACCCACAATCAAAAATCAAGAAGAAGGTTTGGAGCAATTTAATTGAAAAACAAAGAATCAAGATTTAAAGATCAAGGTTCATGATTCTTTATTCAAGATATAAATCAATGAATCAATGTATGTTCCGCGTTAATTAAGTTTTTTGGTGATGTGATATGAAGATCTTGGCAATTATGAAAAGTTTATAAAGTTTAAGTTTCATGAAAAATTTCAACATAGTGTAGGAAGAAAATGTTATATATATGTAGAATTTTAAGTTGTTTACTTTCTTTTTTTCTCTACAAATTTGTTCACTTTTTTTTTTAATTATCTTCAAATTCTTCTACCTTTATTTGTTGGCGCATTCTTGGTGCAAATTATAATCAGCAAAAAATGATTTAATGTACTCAAACGAAATTCCGAGTTACCCACTTACTAAATAGAAAACAAAATTAGAAACGTAAAAGAATGAGATTCAAAAATTTGAAAATGGTCACGAAAAGAGTTGAATTATTTCTTTTCAAGATGAGAATGTGTAGTACTATTGCTAGCAAACTTTGACACTCATCTTTCATTATACAATGGCCACCACTTTATAATAGTAGCATTTCAAATTATCAGATCAGTGAACCTACTAACATTTTGAACCTCTTAGATGAAAGGACATAAAATATGCAAAACGTAACATTGGAGTGAAATGCAGAAGACTTAATAGAGTAGGAAAAGACGATGCAGGAATTTACAAACTATGAGGTCCTATTTATAAATGCTAAAAAGTTGTGTTTGAACATACTTTGTCTTGGATGGATAGAATCTACTTGACAAGTCATGTCAGTCGATAAAAGGACAAACATATTCTAAAAATTGTTGATACGTAGTATATTCCATCCATTTAAATAATAATATTTTATTTCTCCAGAAAGACGTATTTGGGCCTAAGCCAAGCTCAAACCCACATCCCACGATGGACTCTATTGGCACGTACGTGTGAAATTTAGCTTAAACATACTAAACCCTTGTTTGACCTCATTAAATTACATTACATTACATTAAATTTTTCTTTTTCTTCATTTCAACCACACATTCATCAAATAAAATAATATTGCACACAAATAAAAAAAAATTTCAACCACACATTCTCCCATCAATCATTATTCTAAAAATTTTCAACCCCCAAAAATACAAAATAATGAGGGCCAAACAGGGGCTAACATGTTCTAAAGACTAATGGTACCACTTGGCGTCCTGACCTAAGTCTCAAAATTGGGGCTATATTAAGTGAACAAATGACATTTCATCTTTTATTGTGAGATAAAACACACTTTCAACATTCCCACTTATTTCAATTTTAAGAAATCTCCAATTTCAAGCTACTCATTTTAGCCTTAATCTCTTATTCACCTAAAATTGATTTGAGCAGTTATACGACGACAGTCTACACATAGAGTAGAATACGTTTTGTCCTAAGAAATCCCTCATTTGTCTAATGGGACTCACACAAATAATTGGTCAAATTTGGTCAAAACCAACTTAATAAACTAACCAGCTTTCAAAAATCCTCCACATAAATTAAAATTAATGCATAAGGCTATGTAGACATTAACAAAGAGTACAATTGGAAACCTATTGCATTGAAATAGGAATATTATAAGTTTGATCCTTCCTTAGTAGAATACTATAAAATTTGCTTGGAAAATTAGCGAGCTCGATGACTTGAACTGTTCAACCATTTGTGTAAACCAAAACAATAGTAACTTCACAATACTCCTAACACTATCGGTTATCACGATTGTATTTGTTATGACCTTGAGCAACTCTTGAATTTCTTAAGTACTTCAAAGAATTTAAAACTTAAAACATTATCATAGAAGTGGACGTACTTCACATTTACACAGGTGATAAACTATCAAGAGTATTTTGTCACATTCTACTTGATTTTCAAGATATACGAATTGTTAAAAGCTATACTTAACCTAAATACTCTACAAAAAACACTTTTCTATGGATAGGAGAATCATCATAACTTAAGTTATGTTGTTCCATTGAACCAAGATTCTGGAATCTTTAATCAACAATGTTGGATTACCCTTACACAGACTTTTATATAGTAAGATTTATATCCATTCATCTCGATAAGTAGTATAATTGAGCTCTTGGTAAATCTTTAATTAGTGAATTCACAATATTCTTTTTTGATTTCACATAATCAATGGAGATTACACCATTTCACGACAACTTATTATTGTATTGTGTCTTTGACAAATATTTTGAGACTTACCATTATAAATATTACTTTATGTCATTTTGTCGGCCGACTGACTATCGTGATATATACTTATTGCAGGTACTAGCTTAGGCCTACATGAACTGTCCTGTTAAAAAGTTATGAAGCCACCATGTTTCCTCTCCAAATTTATCAAAAGCGATAAATTCAGATTACACACACACACGAACTCTAATCAATTACATCCAATGGTCATTATCTATATTGATTTTTAAATCTACTAAGTTTGTCGACTACGTATGCCCTATGGACAAAGTTTATAAAATACATTAGATTATCCTATGATCCGAGAATACTTCAACTGAGATACAAATTCTCCTTTTTACTCTTGGCCAAATGTAGACTTCTACTGAAATTTTCACTAGACTATCACCGTAGGCATACACCTTTTAAGTAAACGTCTTAAGAAAATAATTCCTTCAGATGAATATGACAAGAGACGCAACCATATCTTCCTAGTTAAAAAATTTCGTGAACATTTTCTTACTAGTCATGATTATATCATGATTGTTCATAATTAGAATGTCATCAACATATGAACATGCTATTACATAGGTATTTAACGTGCTTTTGATATAAACACATTTGTTATAATCATTATTCATAAAATCATTTGAAAATGCCGTTTCGTCATATTTCTCGTGACATTGCTTTAATTCTTACTTTATTTCACACAGGACTAAATGAGACTACACATTTTTCTCATTTTCAAGAGCAACAAATCCTCAAATTGTTTTATGTAGATTTCATTATCTAACTCACATTAAAAAATTATTCTAACATCTAAAAAATGGACATCAAGATTATATAATGCCACAATTAAAACTAGTCTAATAAATGTGATATTTCCCAATGATGAGTATGTATCGAAAAAGTCAATGCTTTATTTTTGTTTAAAACTCTTTGTTACGAATCGTACATTTTATTTATCAATTGATCCATAATGCTTTAATTTTTTCTTCAAAATTCACTTACAACATAATGGTTTGTTACCAAGTAGATCTATCAATTTTCATTTATGATTCTACATAATAGAATCAATTTCACTATCGATAGCCTACTTTTAGAATGGAGCTTTTGTACTTAACATTACTTCATCAAATGTCATTTGAGCATTCTTTAACACATAAGTAAGAATTAAGGACCAAAATTTTTATTTGTTCGAACCTTCTTAGTTCTTCACTACTTTGATGATTACCTACAGATCATAATTCCATTTTTTGATATATGGACCAAAGTACAAGAATATGAAAGTTGAGGGACTGACTTGAACATGTTGAAAAGAAAACTGACTAAAATTAATGAGATAGAAAATTAAAGGGCTGAAATTGATAAAAAAAAGTTCATGGACTTGGAGTACAATTTAGAAAAAAAGTAAGATGTATAAAAAAAAAAGGGAAAAATCAATATATCAAACATTAACCCTTTCAATTCTAAGATGACAAGTTTAACGTTATATATACATCGGTTATATTAGTTTTTGTTACATTCCATCCTTGTAATCAAATAACAAATTACCATTTACAACCGGGCTCCTAAGAATATATATTCGCATCCCTATAACACGAATTCATCGCCAATTCTGGAAAGAAGCCATATAACCGATTATTATCATCTACATCGCTGGAATTGTGTAATGTTATATTAATCGGGGCAATTCGGGTCACAGATGAAGACAATCATCATATTAGTTCAGAACCTTTTCGCAAAATTGCAGAGCTGCTGCATTGAATTGTTGTTCATTTCTTCGAATTTAGATCTCAGAGGCATTGTAGTCACAATTGGTAAGTGTTAAATTTGTATTGTTTCTACATCTTACCACATGATAGATATGTGAAGCCGTGGCTTGGACAATTCAGGTCACAGACTAAATACAATCATAGCATTAGATCAGAACGTTTTGACAAAATTGCATAGCTGCGATATTTAATTGTTGTTCAGATCTTCGAATTACGTCTTGGAGACGTCTATTCACAATTGGTAGGTGTTAAATTTATATTGTTTCTGCATCTTACTGCATGAAATTTATATGTAGGCTTGACTTGTATTAAATGTGATTAACATAATTCCATTGAATTCATATGTTCGATCAAATATATAGTTTTTTCTAATATTAAATGCATATATCTGTGACCAATATATACACAACTTCATAGATGAGACTATCGAAAAATCATGTAATCCTTAATGCTAATAATGCGATTTAAGTTAATTGCGCTAGTGCACTCTGTATTTTTACATTGAATCTGTGACCATCATTAAACGTGTTGCGGAAGAAAATGAGAATCTATGACCCTTTTAACATCGTGTTGTGGAACTATATTACAATATGTGATCATTGTTAATTCAATTTTTATACCTGCACTAATAATAGTTTTTTAGTATTAGTTGTGAGTCTTAATTACATATGTGACTAACCATTTTAGGTAGATCTGCAGACATGGGGTACGAGCACGAATGTTTGTTGAGTGGGTCACAAGTATCATAGTGTTGGTTGATCGTAATTGTTCTTATATGAGAATATTGTAGATATTGTAATGGCCGTGTTCGGGTTAGATCCTACTAATGTAGCGGTCGCAATGAATTATGTACTGAATACTGATTTGCCTCCCATCTGAATGAAGAGTCACAATAATGTATTATCTTATATGATGCTTAAAGGTATGGATCGTGATCTTACCAAGTATCCAATAAGCATTGAGGTCACCTCTGCTGAAATAAAGCAACAATCCGTCACTGTTGAAATCAATTTACAATCTGGAGAGTTATTGTCATTAAAAGATATGACATCAGAAATATGCCATGTAATAGTAGAAACCATCTAGTCACAAATATGAACATGGACTTACATGTATATCCGTTCCGAATGCTAGAGAGGTGGATAAGGAAGGGTTTTTCGTAACAAAGAGTTTCTGAAGCTGAGTCTATCTTTTTATACAATGCAACACATGCTTGAATTTGTGGTTCGGTCATGTAAGAAGGAATATCTTGTCAACTGTTCACATAATGATTGTATTTGAATATGCAAATCATCAAAGATGAGAATGACAGATCTATTTAATATTAGACAGATTACTGATGGTCATACTTGTGTTTCAAACATAGTATTAGGCTCTCACATGCAAGTATTAACATCAGTTGTGTCATCGTGTATCAAATACAAATACACCTCGTCGCATATTATATACACTCCTAACGATATATGTAATGATATGTTACATACGTATGGAATTTTTTTGAATTATGTGAAGGCCTGGAGATCTTAAAAGAAAACTTTGAAAATGATTCGAGGTGATCCAATTGATTCATTTGGGAAGATACCAAGCTTCCTTTTCATTCTTCAATAGACAAATCCTAGCATGGTCATAGCACTATATCTTGATGGTCACAATAGGTTTAGATACTGTCCATAGTACTCGGTGCATCCATTGTAGGCTGGTAATTGTGGTGGATGACACGTGTTTGAATAGACACCATGGTGGTACTCTTTTTACAGCATGTATACAAGACACTAATAATAATATATTCGTACTTGCATTTGGAATTGGCCATAAAAAGAATGACATGTCGGTCATGGGTTTTGGAAAACTTGAAGAATGTCTATGGGGATAGGGATGAATTGTGTTTCTTATCGGATTGCCACAACAGTTTCAATAATGCAATTGAAAAGGTCTATCCAGAAACTTGTCATGGAATTTGTTTATATCATCTCCTACAAAACTTGAAATCATATTATGAAAAATTCGGTCACAACATCACGCAAGCATTCAATTCAGCGATCTGCGCATATACAATGGCAAATTTTGAATATAACATGCAACAACTATATACAATGAATGAGAAGATTAAGGGTTACCTGGTAACATGCTAATTATAATTTAATTTTAAATACATAATTAAGGCCATAACTCTAAATTATATGATTTGAATCATCGTTTTCTTTCTTGTAGATCTCGAAAAGTGGTCATGATACCACGTGCCAGCAAAAAGATGCTCCATAATTACATCAAATATAATGGAATCAATGAATGCGGTCACAAAGACAACAAAAAACTACCATATTGTAGCTTTATTGAATTCAATGCAATTGGTTCTGCAAATATAGGGACATCGCACGTAACACCTTTACAAATAGAAGATGATAACGAAAAAGAAAACTGATTTGAGGAATTTCAGGATAATTTATTTACTTATTGTATGGAGCTTATTCCTTGTGACCTAAAAATCATATAGATGCGACCTGAAATATATATGTGAGTCATGAACTTTGCCATGAATACTGGATATGCTTAAATTATTTTTGCTGGCATTATTTGGATCATATTTTGTGAATTGATTATAGAATTTTACACTCTTTGATATTTTCGGCAAGCTATTTAATGTGTTGATCATTATCACATTTGTTTGATAGAGTTGTGGATAATCTTGCTCGGGATAAGCAAAAACTTAAGCTTGAAAGTATTTGATATGTGTGTTTTGTACACTTATTTAATGCCTAAATATGCTTAATATTGATAAAAAAAAAAGCAGATATTAACTCATAATTGGGTAATTTTAGCTTTTGTAGGTTATAAATCTCAAATGGAAAGAGAACAAAGCAAAATGGAGTAAAAATTGACCAAAAGCGTACATATTTATGAAATTGGGGACTAAAATGTATAAGTGCATAAAGATGAGGGATCCTGACTGCAATTTATGGAGGATGTAATTGAAAGAAAAGTTAAATTTTGAGGACCAAATTGTACAAGATTAAAGTTGAGGGACTTTTAGTGCAAATTACTAGAGAACTTGTGTGCGAAAGAGAAGAAAGAACCTCACGGCGCCTAGGAGTCACTTTTAAAAATATGGGGACAATTTTAAATGTTTTTTCCAAAATTTGGGGACTTGGCTACAGGTTTCCTAAGGTTTTATAATACTGAAACGGGCAGCCACTTATTTGGGCTTCTTTTTCCTTTTTTTGCCTTTTCATTTTTCTTTTCTTTCTTTTTCTTTTGATTTTTCTTTCAAATTTTTGGGGGAAAAGTCAAGAGTACAAGGAGAATCAATCAAAGGAGTTGAAGAAACTTTGAGGAAACCAAGAGCTAGCCATTATCATTTTCACAAATTCAACCAAAACGAGTTTTTTCTATAATCTTTTATTTTCACCATTGTTTTGCCAAACTTATAATATATCGTTATAAATATTCCCTTTTTTTTTATCATTTGTATAAAATGGGCTAATTATTCATGTTGAGATTTATGGTAGTAGCTTGACCTAGATTTAATTGATTTTCAATATTTGCTCTTTGATATTAAATTACTTATGTTCATGTGTTTTTACTATTGTATTTCATGCATTTTCATTTATGTGGTCAAAGAATGACCGTCTTTAGTAATTTGTACATCATTTGAGAGAAAATTGTACATTTTAAGTCAAATAGTAGAAACTCTAGATTTGTATAGGTAATATAGATACACCAAAACCTTAGGCGACTCATTGAATTATTTTTACAAAGATTTAATGCAGATGTTTGGTTTTAATTGACATAGAGTTATAGTAGTTTAAACTAATCAATTATGATTAATTTCGCTAAAGAGAGATAATTAGCTAAACTTGAAAAATCGGGTCTAACATCGTAGATGAATAATTTGATAATTAGCTTGTAGGAAAATTAAGTAGGCGACGGTTAAGTGTACCATGAATCCCAACCACATTTTCCTCTGAAATTTTTCTAAAGTTTTTATGTTTTCTTATTTTTTAGATTTTTAGTTATTTTTCAAAATCAAAATCTTTATTGTGTGTTGTTTTCAATGTTAGAATTAAATTGATTAAAATTGTGTAATCGAAAGTAAATATTTTTCGAGATATCGACAAATCGTACTCAAAATGTCCACTTTATTACTTAAGCGTGACCCGCGCACTTGCGTTTGTACTTTCATAGTGAACAAAGTAGAGAACAAGTAGAAAGTTATCAGATACAGTATTCCAATCCTAACAACATCGTAATCATCTTCGTTGGTTAGACTAAGGAATACATTTCTAACATTTTCATTTGTCACTAATTTCAACTGACTAAAATATATTTCCTTGATCCTTGAAGGTACATTTTCTAGTCTCTTCCTCACGTCATTACAAATGTATTTCAATCATGCGTCTAAACAGAACTCAGGCAACGAAAACCTTAAGTACTTACCTGCAACCTTAAACCACATTTCCTTTTTATTCAGTTGCTTCACTTCTCTCAATAGAAAATAGAGCATGAGTTGAGGTTGAATAATAATATCATGCAAAATATTCGTTCTTCATTGAATTTCGATGTAAAATTGGAAAGAACGTTTTTCGTAGTATTTTTAGTGATTTTTCCAAGAAATCAAGACCCCTCAGGTACTATATACTCCCATTCTTGCAATAGATTACAAATGAAATAAGCATACGTCAATATTGGATTCTTGCATGGGCATTCAGATTACAAGCACTTTAAATACTACACTAAATAGGGCATAATCACAAAATTGGTCACATACAATACACACATGAAACACACAAGATCACAAATCATTTGTGCACATAGATCAAGTTAAAGTTATCCAATATCAGCCAAGCCAACAATACTCAGCTCAGCCACGGTTATTGGAGTAGCAGACAGCATCCTTGCTGTTCCTTATTTTCAGGATTACACAATCACTTTTGTTAGCCAGCTGTAGAATTAGTTAAATAGAATAATTCTAGATCTTTCCTTTCTCTGTATATAGCAATGTAATTCGACTGATTGTGTAGTAATTCAATATTCATTTTCATCTATTTTCTAACTTGGTATCAGAGCCAAAATGGCCAACACAGATTCCGGAAATCAATCAAACCCATCTGAGCTCAACACAGCTCCAAGCAATCAGATCGCAACAAAGCGTAATGTAACATTTGGAATGAACATAACTCAGTCACCATCTGTGAAGCTGGATAGGAACAACTTCCTATTATGGAAAAACATGATTATGCCAATAATCAAAGGGCATAATCTTGAAGGATTCATATTGGGGACAAAGGTGTGTCCACCGGAATTCTTAGCAACCCAAACAACTGGAGATCAGGATGAATCAGTGGAGATGACCAGAAATCCAGAATTTCAAAAGTGGAACTCTGCAGACCAACTTCTTATGGGTTGGCTATACTCTTCCATGACGCCAGAAATCGCCATGAAAGTCATGGGATGCAAAAGCTCAAACAAACTCTGGTTAGCAGTTGAAGAGAGCTTCGGAATACTGAACAAATCACGGGTAATGTTCCTTATTGGAGAGCTGCAAAGGACAAGGAAGGGACTAATGACAATGGAGCAGTACTTAACCATCATCAAGCAGTTAGCTGACAACCTGGAAATCGCTGGAAAAATCATTGATCAAAATGATTTAATCACTCAAGTTCTGTCTGGACTGGATGAGGAGTACACTCCCATAGTAGTACAGATAAGTAGCAGAGAAATTATTTCTTGGCATGAACTATCCTCAGTTCTCATGACGTTTGAGAGTCGACTTGAACATCTAAATCAAGTCAAAAACAACTTCACCTCGTTTAATATATATCATTCGAGTGCCCAGTTAGCACATCGAATTGGCTCGAACTCTGGCAGAAGTTTTAGAGGAACTGGAAACATCAGAACATCAGGCCTTAGAGGGAGAACAAGGGGAAGAGGTAGAATCTCACTTGGTAGGCAAAATGAAGCCAGGGGCCCTTGTCAAATCTGTGGTTTAAGCAACCACTCTGCAAGCTACTGCTATAACAGATTCGATGATAGGTATATGGGAAGCAGGCCAGCCAACACAGGACAGCAGAACTCCAGTACTGCACCATCAGCCTATATAGCATCACCTCGAATCTTGGATGATCCAACATGGTATGTTGACTCTGGAGCAAGTAATCATGTTACAGCAGACAAAGGTAACATGGATCGTTTGGTGAAGTATGAAGGTAATGAAAAATTACTAGTAGGTAATGGAGATAAACTGACTATTACTCATATTGGAAACAGAAAATTTGTTGCATCTGATGATAAGTCACTTGAGTTAAATAAATTACTGCACGTTCCTGCAATAAAAAGAAACTTGATTAGTGTGTCTCAGCTCACTAGTGATAATGATGTGTTCTTGGAATTTTACTCAAATTACTGTATTGTGAAGGATCTACAAACGAAGAGGATTCTGTTGAGAGGAGCTCTTAGGAACGGGTTGTACGAGCTGCAGCTGTCAAGTTTCAAGCCAGAAAGAGTTACTATCGAGTCAAGTTATCAAAATAATCATCAGTGTTTTGCAGTTGAGTCTAGTAGTAAAGAACTGCCATCAGTTAAGTCTACTCCAGGATCAGAACTTGATCTCTGGCATAGAAGGTTAGGGCACCCCTCAAACCGTGTGTTGAACCAAGTTCTTGAGTCATGTAATAAGTCTGTCAACATCAATGAATCTCCTAATTTCTGTGATTCTTGCAAAATTGGAAAGTCTCATTCTCTTCCTTTTAATTCATCAACCTCACGAGCAACTCAGCCTTTAGAACTCATTCATGCTGATGTCTGGGGTCCAGCTCCATTAAATTCGATCACAGGGTTTAGATATTATATAATTTTTGTGGATGATCATAGCCGTTTCACATGGATCTACCCCATGAGATATAAATCTGAGGCTCTAAATACCTTCACCCATTTTAAAAACCTTGTAGAAAATAAATTTGAGAAAAGGATTAAAACTCTGCAAACTGACTGGGGAGGGGAGTTTAGAAACTTTGGCAAAATAGCTTCAGAATCAGGTATAGAAATCAGACATTCTTGCCCTTACACTTCGGTTCAGAATGGAAGAGTTGAGCGCAAACATAGGCATGTCACTGAGACTGGACTAACCCTTCTTGCCCAGGCTCGAATGCCACTATGCTATTGGTGGGAATCATTCAAAGCTGCCACCTATTTAATCAACAGATTACCTACCCCTGTTTTACATCATAAGTCACCCTATGAATCACTGTTTAATAAAAGCTTTGACTACAAACAACTAAGAACCTTCGGTTGTACTTGCTTTCCCTGCCTGAGGCCCTATAACAAACATAAGTTCAGCTTTCATTCTCAGAAATGCGTGTATCTTGGCTATGGTGATTCGCACAAAGGATATAAGTGTCTAAGTCTTAGTGGTAGAATTTATGTTTCTAGGCATGTCGTTTTTAACGAACTTGAATTCCCATTCAAAACAGGTTTCCTTAATAGACAGTCACACTCTCAGTCATTCGATACTGAAATAAACTATCTTTCTCTCCTTGATCCCAAAAATCAATCAATTACAGCTGCAACTCCTGCAACACAACCTGAAGCTCCTCTTGCAACAGATCTCCTCAATGGTGAAACAGAAGCTAGTGTTGAAAGAGGCACTGAACATTCTGATAGTGAAAATCTTGAGACAACATCAGAAGATGAAACATCAGAGGTTCCAGTTAATACTCAGAATGAGACAAAACCAACATGTCAATCAGAAATGAATATACCTCTGAATACTGGCCATCAGATGATTACCAGAAGCAAAGCCGGAATTTTTAAACCAAAAGTCTATACTACAGTGGCAACAGATGATCTGAGTACAGTTGAGCCAACTTGTGTTGATGAAGCCTTAGCAAGCAGCTGCTGGTTAAAGGCAATGGGAGAAGAGTATAATGCTCTGATGGAAAACAAAACATGGATTTTAGTTCCTCCAAAGGCTGGAATAAAAGTTATTGGAAACAAGTGGGTATTCAAGTTGAAGTACAATGAAAAAGGAGAGATAGTAAGGAATAAGGCAAGACTTGTAGCTAAAGGCTTTCTACAAACCCCTGGCATTGATTTTAGTGAAACTTTCAGCCCTGTTATCAAGGCAGCCACTCTGAAAATTGTCCTAGCTCTTGCTGTTTCGAAGAACTGGGAGATAAGACAAATAGACATTAATAATGCCTTCTTGAATGGGAGCCTAACTGAGGTGGTATATATGAATCAACCACAAGGATTTGTTGATAAGAACCACCCTGATTATGTCTGCAAGCTTGAGAAAGCCTTATACGGGCTTAGGCAAGCACCTAGAGCCTGGAATGATAAGCTAAAACACACCCTACTGGAGTGGAATTTCAAGCAATCAAAGGCTGACAATTCCCTATTTTTCCTAACAAAGAAGGCTGACATATTGTTTGCTTTAATATACGTAGATGATATTGTGATTACTGGTAACAATACTCATCAATTGCAGGATTTTATAGACAAATTGAACCTCAACTTTGCACTCAAGGATATGGGAAATCTGAAGCAATTTCTGGGAATTGAGGTTGAAAGAGATGAAGCAGGCCTATATTTGAAACAAACCAGATACGCCATTGACCTACTGAAAAGGTTTGGTTATGCAGAATTGAAACCTTGTCAAACTCCTATGATTGCAGGTAAATTGATCTCCAAAACCGAAGGACAAACACTGAGAGATCCTACTCCATATAGAAGTGCAATAGGTGGCCTCCAATACCTTGTTCACACCAGGCCTGACTTAACATATGCTGTAAACAGACTGAGTCAATTTCTCCAAACACCGACAGACTCACATTGGAAGGCACTGAAAAGAGTTTTCAGATATGTAAAAGGCACCTTAAATCATGGCCTAACCATTCAGAGGAATGACAACCTTGACATCACGGCATTTGCAGACTCAGATTGGGGATCTTGCCCAGATGATAGGAGATCAACTGCTGGTTATTGTGTCTATCTGGGAGATAACTTGGTGTCATGGTGCTCAAAGAAACAGCATGTAGTGGCTAGGTCCAGTACAGAAGCCGAATACAGAGCCCTGGCTCATTGTGCAGCAGAAATCACTTGGATCCAATCGTTGTTTGAAGAGCTGGAGATACCTCAGAAATCAATTCCTATAATTTGGTGCGATAATTTAAGTGCCAGTGCTCTTGCATCGAATCCTGTATATCATGCTCGTACGAAACATATTGAACTAGATGTACACTTTGTAAGAGATAAGGTGTTGGAAAATCAGTTAAAGATCAGCTACATTCCTTCCTCTGACCAGACAGCTGATGTCTTAACCAAGCCTATGCCGCATTCAAGGTTTCAACTTCTTAGAGACAAGCTTGGAGTAATTGATCACACTCCATCTTGAGGGGGGGAGTTAGAGTTATCCAATATCAGCCAAGCCAACAATCCACAGCTCAGCCACGGTTATTGGAGTAGCAGACAGCATCCTTGCTGTTCCTTATTTTCAGGATTACACAATCACTTTTGTTAGCCAGCTGTAGAATTAGTTAAATAGAATAATTCTAGATCTTTCATTTCTCTCTATATAGCAATGTAATTCGACTGATTGTGTAGTAATTCAATATTCATTTTCATCTATTTTCTAACTGATCACAAATTTATCGTAGAACCACTGGTACACATGGGTCACACATACAAACTTATCTCAGAACTTCTCTAGACACAAGGTCACAACTCATTTATATACAGGGTCACGTAGGTCACAAACACAAATATTGTGCAGAACACAAAATACATTCATTATACATTACGGGATTGTGATTCATCATATAACAATTAGTATACAAAATGTCAGTTCTCATTTTTAAAATTTTGTGACTTGATTCTGTTATATATCCTTTCTGATTCTTTGATCTTTTTCTTTTTTCTTCTTCTTTTCCGGAATGCTCAGCTTCCTTAGAACGAGATTTTAAATAATTACTTCTTGTTAAAACCATTCTAGTTTTCTTGGGATTTTTCACCAATGTTCGACAACCGTGCACCGTAAAAGATGAAGAAAATGGATAGTGCAAATAGTATTATAAGATGGATTATCAAACAATGCTTTAGTAAAATTTGAATATTTTTGGAGAAGAGAATTGTGTGATTGTAGATGGAAAAAATGGCTTATCCTGGGAAAGGTCTATGAGTTTTCCTTTCACCAAACACGTAAATGGCAGAGTTGATGAGGATGTATCAGTATTTTCTCTTTCCGAAAAACGACGGTAGTTATATATAGGAATAATATTAATTTAATATATATTAATTATTTAAAGAATATCTGAAACATAAGATAATAAACTTAACGATTTATGAATTGTGAAATTCAAAATTCTGTCTGTGTAATTTCTACAATAGTTTATCAACATTTGATCCCCCTTTTTGGGCCTCAATTGAGTCCCAACAATGCATCGTTTCCCACATTTTCATAGTGGATTTTCCATAGTGTGATTTTGCCAAAAGGTTCTGAACTAATCGATAATCTTCAGTCTGTGACCTGAATTGTCCAATTAATACAAAAAAACACGATTCCGATGATGTAGATGATAATAATTGGTTATGTGGCTTCTGTCCAGAATTGGCGATGAATTTGTGTCAGATGTGAATATATAAGAAGGTAAATCGGGAAATCCAAAAATGGGTTAGTTCCTAATGGCCGAATAAAGTATAAGTTCCCCAATTCTTAGGAGTCCAGCTGTAATTGGTAATTTGTTGCTTGATTCGGTTATATTGGTTTTCGTTATATATATATATTGATGTATCTCGAGCAGCCTTTATTTCATGTTTTTTTTTTCTTGATCCTTTTGGACTCATTTTCGAGGCATAACTTGGAGAGTTGAGATTTACTGTCCATTTATGCAGTCCAATTTGCTGTCCACTCAAATTGAGACATCATGAAAAATTAAAATTGATGTTATCGTTGAAAAATTAAAATTGACGACAATTTTAAATTTACATGATGTGTCAATTTACAATTAGATGGACAGTAAAATGGACAACAAATTTCAACTTCAACTTGGAGGCTCTCCCATCTCGATAAAAGGACCTTGTCAAGGTCAAACTAGAAGGACAAAAAAGGTTCTAAAATTTAAGAAAAGGTCATGAAAATTAGGGTTTTACGATTTTCACAAGAAAAATGTGGATTCTTGATACAATATATTCTTCTTTTTCTCATCGTTCATTTAAACTTGGATACTCCAAATCTTTCTTGTATTTTTCTTCTCCTATGATGTGTAACTAAATGATTAATGGGAACGAACGATTGTAACCTTGTTTTGAAAATTAATTTTAATTATTATACTCATTGATATTCATTTTATCAATTTACTTCTATTGTTCATCACTTCGAATTATTTGATCAATAATTCTTTGTTTTGTGAACGGTAATGAGCCAAAAGGTGAGTTATTTGTTTAGAAAACATAATAAATATTTTTTGACTTACAGTTGACTCTATTCTTAATGTTTTGATCATAACAAACAAGTTAAATTTATTTTTAACAATTGAATTTAAGTTTTCAAAGCTATTGTTGCAAAGTTGACCGATTGAGGACAAAAAGGTCACTACCAAAAGACTCGCATTGAACGAGTAATTTAAAATCGAGATAGAAGTCAAGCATTCAAGACAAATGATTCGAGACAAAGAACTTTTATTAAAGATATTTAGAGTTTGTTTGGTAACACTAAAAATCCAATTAAAATTGAAAATATAGCCATTATTGGATCCCACCCGTCTAATAAAAGTCAACAATAACGGCTAATTTTTCAATTTTAATCCGATTTTAATCTCTGTTAAACACACTCTAGATTAAGATGTTTGTAGTCATGTGCAAAAGTACAACATTTCAATCTTCAGCAATGAATTATTAAAAACTCAACGAGTAAATTTTTATCCACGAAAATTTATTTCATAAAAACACTTATATAAAAAATATTCTTTAAAAGGTAAGTGTTTCAATTTGATATTTAAATTTATTACAATATTACTTACCTTGAAAAATAAAGTGAAAAACACCCTTCAAAAATGTACATTTATTAAAACATTCAAGAAAGAAAAATTGGAGAGATTTTGTCGATGCAAACGCCCGGTTCGTCCACCTATCACTTTTTTAACAATTCTAATTTCATCGAACAATGGCTACCTTGGCTATCCATTCAGACGTCTGGTTGCTTGTCTAGTTACTCAGAATTGTTGACATTTTGAATTCTATAAATGACATTTCACTTTGCATTCATTGTAACACTTTTAAGAGCATTTAAGTGAGATATTCTTGAGCAAAATTATATTGATCTTATATCTTATTTATCTTTACCAAATAATTTACTTTAATTTTTTTTATTGAATCAACTTTTGAAAAACATCTTTCTCATCAAAGCTTTTCTCGTCTAACACTTGAGCTTTTTTAATTGTTATTCATTAAAGTGTTAGCCTATTTCTCTCTTTGTAAGAGTGATGTTTCAAATTGTAAAATCATTCCCCTTTTAAATTTGTGGATCATATTGAGGTCTCAGAAAACTTAATATTGTATAAGGATCAGAGCTTTTTGTTTGTAAGTCATTGTGTTCATTGTAAGGGTTTGGATTATACCATAAGTCAATCAAATTTATTGATATGACCTTGTTCATGACAGAGAAGTGTATGACAAAGACAATAAAAGAAAATTATCTCTAAATGCTAGAGCTAAAAATCTACTCTATTGTGCTTTAGATAGAAATGAATTTAATATTATTAGCACGTGTGATTCCACATGTGATATTTGGCATGCAATAGAAGTTACTCATGTTGGTACTAGTAAGTAATGCAACCCAAGATTAATCTTTTGGTTAAAGAATTTGAAGACTTTTTCATGAAACAAGATGAATCGATTGTTAACATGATTGCTTGTTTAACCAATATTGTTAATGGCCTCAAAGGTTTTGATCGTAAATTTACTAATGGCAAGCTTGTAAGTAAAATGCTTAGGTCACTATCGAAAGATTAGAGCTCATAAAGGATGTTGATAGAGAATATCAAAGATATCAATTCATATCCATTGGAACAACTTTGTGGAACCTTGATGAGTTGTGAGTTCAAAAACGTCGGAACAAATGAGAAAACCAGGAAAAGTAAAGAAGAATCAAAAAAGCTTTCTAAACGCCAAATTGCTTTAAAATCGATATTTGAAGAAGGAACTACAAGTGAAAATATAAGTGATAGAGAATTTGATGATCTAGTTCTTCTTGTCAAAAAAATAGAGAGTTTTTCAAAATAATCGGAGATTCCAAAAGAAAGAGGAAAATGACGAAGAAAGAAGGAGGAAAATTATTTGTTATGATTGTGACAAATCCAGTCACAAGAGAATCGAGTGCCCAATCAAAAAAAAAAAAAGTGTCAAGAAAAAGGCACTCCAAGTAATATGGGATGAAAGTGATGATGATGATCGCGATAAAAATGATATCAAGAAGAAGTTCCCAACATGTGCTTCATGGCAATTGAAGATGATGTAAATCCTATTGAAAAATATTTATATGATGATTTATCTATCTCCTATGAAGAAATTTTTGAGGAATTTGAAAAACTTTCCTTCAATGACATAATTCTTAAAAGAAACACTACTTGTTGAAAAATGAAATGAAGAAAATTTTAGAAACTCAGAAGGATTTCAAAATGGAAAATGTTGATTATAATTCATTGATTAAAGAAAATTATTTTTTATAAGAAAAAGTTGAAGATTTAACTAAGATTATTTACAAATTCACTCAAAGTAAGAAGAACTTTGATTTAATGCTTGGTGATTAAAAACGTGTTTTTGACAAAAGAGGAATTGGATATAAATAATTCTTAGTAAAAAAAATCTTTCAAAAATTTATTTGTCAAAGCATCAAACTCCTCCCTTTCAAACACTACACATAGCTTTTGCAATAAAAATGGACATATTATTTTTAATTGTCTAACCAAAAAGAGGCTCTACTTTGAAAATAAGAACAACTGGATTCAATAGTCCACTAAAACTAACTACCAATGATCCAAACTTATATGAGTACCAAAGAAAAAAATTAAATTATTTTTGTACTTACCAAAGAAGATAAAGAGCAGATGATTCTTGGAAAGTGGATGCTCAAAATACATGACCGGAGATAGAATGTTACTATCAAATTTCAAAAAGAATGATCGAGGTCATGTCACATTTGGGGAATATGCGAAAGGAAAAATCATTGGAGTTGGAAATTTGATAGTAACATTCTATTTGATAGTAATGAATTGAATAAGTCCTATTTATATGAAACCCATAAAACCTAATTAAAAATGGAATTAAAGTTAAAATATATGAAAAAATATATCATACAAGAGTTTTAACTAAAATAGATTTTTAGGCAAAATTTGGAAAATACGAGCCCAGAAATGCACTGAACAACCGTATTGGATTCCTTCATGCAATCAGAGAGACCAGTTAATGGCATGCAGCTTGGTTTCAGTATAGAGACATTCGGCCACATGCCCGGACATACTATGCGGTTGCATAGGTCTTCAATTTAGCTCAATTGTCCGTTGCTTGAACCAAATTGATCCATCTTATTTCTTCTTCTAAACCCAACATGAAATTTGTTTTTTTTGCTTGTTGTGATCGATGTTTCTTCGACTGTAGCTTTAATAAGCGATACCATAGCTTTCTTGATCTTCTTTACTCTTGATTGGTACTTCTCCATAATCAATGGATCCTTGCTCTTGATAGTTCTCGTATCATGGATCTTATCATTCCCTCCCTCTTCAAAAGAATTCGTCCTCCAATCTCTACTTGCATCAAACAAGGAGAGATCAGAAACATTGAAAGTAGCAGAAATGTTATATTCACCGGAAGATCCAACTTATTGGCATTGTCATTGATCTTTTCAAGTATTTAGATTAGTCCATCATTTCTATTGCAACTTTGACTTCCTTTAAGCAGGAAAACGTTCCTTTCTTATATGCACCCAAATCCAATCTCCTGTTCAAATGTAACGCGCTTTCATCCCTTATTTGTTTGAGAAGCATAATACTTATTTTTTTCTCAATCTTGCACCATACTTTCTCATTTGGATCTTAGTAACTTGGTCTTCTTCTTTCCATCTAAACTACCTCTCTCATCAACATGTAAATGAATTAAATCCAAAGGTGTTAGAGGAACCATAAACAATTTCAAATGGAGTATAAGAAGTAGTGGAATGCGTGCCCGTATTATATGCAAATTCTATAAATGGTAAGCAATTCTCCCAATCTTCAACTTCTTATTGACTATAGTATGCAATAGATGTATCATAATCCCATTAACAACCTTAGTTTGCCTATCCCTTTGTGGATGACAAGTTGTAGAGAATAATAGCTTATTTCCTAACTTACCCTACAAAACCTTCCAAAAATGACTAAAGAATTTAACATCCCTATCTGATACAATACTTGTAAGTACTCCATGTAAATGCATTACTTCCTTAAATAATAAATCCTCAATATTAGTAGTATCATCAGTTTTATGACATTGAATGATATGTGTCATCTTACTAAATCTATCTGCCACCACAAATATGGAATTTCTTCCTTCTTTAGTCTTAGGTAAACCCAATACAAAGTTCATAAACACGTCAAACCAAGGCTAACTAGGAACGGGTAATGGCGTATACAAATCTTGAGGTAAAACCTTAGACTTGGGCTTTTTACAAGTGATGCATATACTACAAACCTAATCAACATCAACCTTCATCTTAGGTCAACATAAGTGTTCATTTAACATATCTAAAGTCTTTTTAATCCCAAAGTGACCTACTAAACCTCCACTATGTGCTTTACTTACTTACAATTTTCTCATTGAACATTTAAGTACATATAACTTATTGTCCCGAAATAAATTTCCATCATGCCTAAAGAATCTATCTGTTGCACATTTGTTACATGATTCATATATATTAGAAAAGTCCGGATCATTAGTATACAAATCCTTAAAATATTCAAGTTCTAGCAATTTAGCACCAAAAGAAATAAGAAGTACATATCTCCTTGACAATGCATCCGCTACTACACTTATTAGACCTTTGTTTGTAACGAATAACATACGAAAATGTCTCGATAAACTCCATCCACCTTACATGCATCTTGTTTAGTTTACCTTGATCCTTTAAATATTTCAAGGACTTATGATCAGTGTGAATCACAAACTCTTTTGGCCATAGGTAGTCTTGCCATGTTTCCAAAGCTCGAATAAGTGCATACAACTCCTTGTCATAGGTAGAATAGTTGAGAGCTGCGCCATTTAGATTTTCACTAAAGTAATCTATTGGCCTTCATTCCCGCATCAAGACAATTCTAGTGCCTATTTATGAGGCATCACATTCAATCTCAAAAGTATTGTTAAAGTTTAGGTAGCGATAAAACAAGTGCAGTACACAATCCATCATTAATAGTATTAAAAGCATTTTTTTGTTCAATGCCCCAATGAATCCTACATTTTTCTTTATACAATTTTTGTGAGTAGTATGGTAAGTATGCTAAAATCTTTAACAAAATGCCTATAAAAGCTAGCAAAATCATGAAAACTTCTTACCTTAGTTATGCTTTTAAGTGTCGGCCACTCCTTGATAACTTTGATTTTCTCAACCACTTATACCATTTGAACTAGCAACATAACCAAGAAAAATAACATTTTCCAGGCAAAATGTACACTTTTTAAAGTTAGCATAAGTTTGTTCTAGTCTTAAGACCACAATCATGCATCTTAAATATCATATATGCTCATTTAAATTCTTACTATATACCAAGTTATTATCGAAGTAAACTATTACGAATTTACCTATATATGTATGCAAGACATGGTTCATTTCTCATAAATGTGTTGGTGCATTAGTAAGTCCAAATAAAATGACTAACTACTCATATAAAATATTCTTAGTCTTAAGGTTTCCATTCATCCCCTTTTCTCATCCTAATTTGATAATATACACTTTTGAGATCTATTTTACTAAGCCTGCATGATCCATGTAATTCATCTAGCATATCATCTAACCTAGATATAATGTGATGATATTTTACCATTATGTTGTTGATCGCATAAGAGTTTACGTACATCTGCTAAGTCCCATCTTTCTTCAACATAAGTAACACTGGTACGGCATATAACTCATAAATTCCCTCACCTTTACTCATCAATTCTTCCACTTGCCTATGAAATTTCTTGATCTCCTTAGGATTAATCCGATAAGTCAGCTTGTTTGGAATGGCAGCTCTAGGTATAAAGTCAATTTAATGCTCGATGCCTCGAATGAGTGATAGCCTACTAGGCATGTCCTCCGGAAACAAGTTTTCGAATTCTTGTAACAAAGAAGTAGCCAAACTAGAGAGGGAATTTTCGATTCCTCAAAGTTGAGGAGTGATTCTTTATAAAACAATAAGATCATAGGTCGGTTCTCAATTACCACCCTTTTCAACTCACTCTCTCTAGGAAAGAAATTTAATTTTGACTTTTCTCTCCTCTCGTAAGATTTTTTCTCTTTACTCTCTTATAGATCTACTCTTTTTTCCTCACAATTAGCCACCTCAATTTTTCCCCTCTTGCTTTTTTGTTGTGAAAGATCAATTTCAATTTCACTTTCCTTTTATCTCAATCTTTTTTCTTCTTCACTTTTCAATTTGAGTTGATCTTTATAAACTTGTGCTAGTGTTAACAGTGCAAAAGTAATAGATTTTCCATCTTTAGTAATGACATACATGTTTTTGTGCCCATCATGCATCATCTTTCTATATTGCTATAGTTTCCCAACAAAATATGCCTTGCATGTATAGGAACTACATCACACATCACTTCATCATGATATCTCCCAATTGAGAAACTTACTAACACTCGCCTATTTACCTTAACCTCTCCACATTCATTCAATCATTGCAATTTGTAAGATTTAAGATGTTTTAGCATAGTTAATTACAATTTCTCAACAAGTATAGTGCTAACCATATTGTACAACTACCCTCGTCAATAATCATACTACATACATTGTTGTTGACGTGGCATCGCGTATGAAATATGTTCTCTCTTTGTTGCTCCAAGTCACCACTTCTCCATTTTCTCGCAAGATCATCACCCTTTTGTTTGGATATTAAGAAGCAACGTGTCCCGATCCCAAGTACCTAAAGCATTTGATATCTCGATTCCTAAGGGGTTAGGAATCCACCTTGGGTATAGCTTTGCTAGCAACATCGTTTCTTCCATTTGATAGCCCCGTTTTACCTTTTGAAATAACTCCATCACCTTTATTGTTATCTTACTTCGGTTTCCAAAAGAGTTAGAACTAGAAGAACCCAATAGGTATCTAGCTATTCGATTCCTCTTCAACGGCCTTTCGACCTTCATAACTATATGTAATATGTCCTCCAACTCCATATAGTGTTGCAGTTCTACTGCATTATCTACCTCCCTATTCAAACCATTCAAACATCAGGCAATGGTAACCTTTCGATCCTCTACAATATTCGCTCTAATCATGACAATATCCATCTCCTTGTGATATTCATCTACACTCCTAGATCTTTAATAAAGGCTTTGTCATTTTTTTATAAAGATCTATATAATAATGATTAGGAACGAATATCTTCCTCATGATAGCTTTCAATTCTCCTTATATTTCAATAGGCTTCTTGTGATTCCTCCTCTTAGATATAGCTATTTGATCCCACCAAATAATAGCATAATTAGTAAACTCAACGATAGCAAGTTTTACGTTTTTGTTCTTCGAGTAGTTATTACAATTAAATATAAGATCTATCTTCTTCTTCCACTCCAAATATGCCTCTGGATTGCTTCTTCCTTTGAATAAAAGAATTGCCATTTTAGTATTGTTCACATTTCTATCAACTCCATCTCTCCAACATAATCTCTTACATTTCTATCATGCATATCTCTTCTATTCCTCCCCCATCATGATGACTTGACTACTATTATCGCTTGAAGTGGATTCGTCTCTGTCAGATATCCTAAATCTAAAATAATATCCGTCTCACGTGTATACACTCGTGTATCACCCAATTTGGCTTTTTCCCTCTATTAATCTCACAACTCTGTATTTTTCTGCTCAATGCTTTCTTGTAAGTGTTTCAAAGAATTAATTCAATCTTAATAAAAATTCAACCCTTGTAAAATTCAAACAAAGAATTGAGTAAGGAAAGTAACTCGAGAATGATTCAAGAATTAAGAATTTGAATCTTGAATTGAAACGCCAAGGATAGATTCAAAAAAGTGTTTCTTGAATTCGGACTTGACACTTTTTTACTAAATGCACGAGAATTCAACAAAGAAATAAAAATTTGAAAATGAATTGATTTCGGCACTAGTTTAGCTCACAAATAACTTTTGAATATTTTTTGGTGTTTTAATTGGATTGAATAATTCAAAAGATGAAGAACAAGAAGAACGAAGATAAAGATTCAAACAAAAATAATTAAGGAAGTAAATGATATAACCTTGATTTTTGGAGCCAAGCGCTAATACCAACTAATACGATCCCACGTAGCAAATGTAGCTACAGAATCCACGAAAAATTAGATCAAACCCAAGAAAGCCAATAATCAACGTTTGAAAGAAAATTCGGCCTAATAAATTATTGAACCAAAGAACCAAAACAATTGCAACAATTTCTTGATCTCGTGATCACAAAATTTATGAATCTTACTTGAATTGTTGAACGTCACAAGAATTTATTTGTTGATAAGTTTAGAATTAATTTGATGAAGAACGAGAGGAAAACAATATGTTTCGCAATAATATCTCTCAAATTGTCTGATTTCATAATGAATGGAATGAGTTCTATTTATATGGAACTTATGAAACCTAATTAAAACGAAATGAAGCCTTAAACTATATCAAAAAGATATCATACAAGAATTTTAACTAAAATAGAATTCTAGGAGAAATTTGGAAAATACGCGTCCAGAAATGCACTATATATGTGGCCAGTTAGTGGCCTGCGGCTTGGTTTCAGTATGGAGACATCCGGCCACATGCTTGGACACACTATGTGGTTGCATAGGTCTTCAATTCAGCTCAATTGTCTGTTGCTTGAATCAAGTTGATCCATCTTATTTCTTCTTCCAATCCCAACATGAAACTTGTTCCTTTTACTTATTGTGATCGATGTTTCATCCACTACGCCAAAAAAGGCCTTTTGCAACGGCCAAAAAACGTTGCAAAAGGCCTTCAGCAACGTTTCAACATGTGTTGCAAAGTTCAGTGTTGCCAAAGAGGGAAGAGATACGGCAACGTTTAAGAAACGTTGCAAAAGAGGTCTTTTGCAACGTTTTTTAAACGTTGCAAAAAGAGGTCTTTTGCAACGTTTTTAAACCGTTGCAAAAGACCTCTTTTGCAACGTTTAAAAAACGCTGCCTTTTTTTTTTTTTTTTTAAAGTAAAGAGTAGCAAAATTGAAAATGAATCCTTGTAAACAAATTTTGAAATTGCATAAAAATTGATAATTTCATTATAAATTTTTGAATCCTTATACATTAAACTCAACTGTAAGTACAAATTCATTTCATCTTCTATACTTTCTGTCAAATAATAATAATAAAAATTACCATACAAAGGAAACACTCTAGTGCTGGTAACTTGTCTACATTCATAATATCACCACCTGCACACCAAGACAACCCACTGCTGGAAGCACCTTCCCAACATTCAACCCAAAGCCAGAAAACTACAGTATCACCACCCCCTTCATAGACTTCCACAAGAAGAAGTCAGCGTGCTATGCCACCTCACAGGCCCCTGATACTGAGAGTCCTCATCATCCTCTGTCCCGGCTGTTTCCACTTCCCCACCAGCAGTACCATAGCCAACCCCTAGGTGTTGTCATTATCTCCAGCTCCTCTTACCAGAGCTTCAGCAACTTCTAGAAGCTTGATCGAGTTACCATCACTAACGCCTTTCCGAAATCCCCAGCCAAAGCCACTATAATTACGTAACCTCTTTTTTCAGATTTCATCAATAAGACCAATGGGAGGCAGCATGCTGGGAGTAAGCCAACCATCTGTGGTCAGTGATAGAAAATATGGCCTAGGAGTTGATTTTGGCATGGTGGCAGTGGGTCAAAATGGTGATCCTTCACTTCGGCAATAATCGCTGGCTGTTTCTTAGATATTGAAGTCGGTTTGTGTGTTGTGGAGTAATTGGCTGTGATGATAATAGCAGGAGGCCATGTGAATGGTGATTGTAGAGTTAATCAGGGGGCTTTTTCCAGTAGTAGTGGCGGTCATAATGGTTGGACAGTAGGGTAGGAGGGATAGTAGTCACCATTGGTTGGCAGGCATGGTCAGAAGGTGGTAGTAATTTATTTCCCTCGCACTAGCACCCGACCCCAACCAGCCTTAACTCTATCAATTGCTTCTTTTACTTCTGCATTTATTTCCCTCGCACTAGCACCCGACCCCTCCTTCAACTCCTAAATTGCTTTTGTTGCAGCAATTATTGCCGTTGCTTCTAGATTTAACAGTTTTTGACTGTATAAAGTATGCTTGGACTGCCTCAACTACTGGTGCCTTGCACATTGGACATTTCCCGGTACTTTGGACCAATATCTGTGCACATTTTGAACAGGTGCACATGTGTCCACACCTGTATGAGAAACAAATATCATTTTTCAAAAATGAACTCGCAACACTCTATATGGCTGTACAACAAGGAATCTATTTGAGAAGATAAAGAAGCCATATATAAAATAGGTCAATTCCATGTTATTGGCACAGTGCCTTCAAGCTTATCTGCATTCATAATAACGTCAAACTGGTCAATTCATACCAGAGAAGATAAAGAAGCCATATATAAAATAGGAAGACAATTTGTTAGTTGTAAGCAAATAAGATAGGAAGCTTATCTGAATTTCTCTTCCTTTGATTTCATCAGGCACTATGTTTTTGCTGATCAATATGTTCAGATAAGTATACATCAAACCCAAAAACTTTGCCATCACCTACAGTTCAATCAAAGATGAAGTTATATTCCCCCCAAAGAAATAGAGATAAAGCAGGCAATTGTGGAGTGCTAAGCTTCAATTCTCGAACTTGGCCTTGATGACTAACACCACAAATTGGAGTTATAGAAGATCTAGTTATTGAACAATTACCAGAGCCTCATAACATTCTTTGACAGAATCCAAGAATGTGAAAAATGTTGTGCTCCCACGAATGTCTAGCACCCCATCAATGTGAGTTTCCCGCGGTCCAGTCCGGTGATTTCCTTTGGTAGGTATTCCATTCTGGAAGTATCTTTTGGTAGCCAATCTTAAGATCACTCTTACAACCTGCAAGTAGATGCTTATTTCAAATTGCAACCATCCTAGGAACCACATCAGAAGTGCAAGTTTTTGAAGAATATAACTCCTAGTAATAAAAACATTTCTTTCTTCTTTGTCATTCTCTCAACAGATGGACAGTGGAAATTTAAAATTGAAATATTCTAAACAAGAGTTAGCAAATATGCACAATCAGAATAAGCTCTTGCATATCCGTTATCTCACTTCTCTTCAGTTTTCATAGAATAGAACTTATATCAACTTATTGTGATAAGGGCAGGGTAAGATCTAAAATCTACTGTTACACCCCCCAACCCCACACCTCCAAATATTTCCTATCTGAGGATGAACAACATAAATATTGTAATTTTCCACTTAAAAATAAATTCATAAGATGACATCCTCGATAATTTTCTGAAAACCTCCCCCAGTAACATAAATTTTCATCCTCTCGTTTCTTTTCTTTCACTTCTCCATGTTACATCCATCATACCTGCACCAAATGATTCGCTCTTCGTCACATCTCCAATCAATATATAGGGTCTCACTGCATTCTACTTAATCTATCCTTACTCACCTTGTCTTTCTTAAAGCAATTTCACATAAATCTGTCTAAGTTTACACTCCATCATATCAAGATTGTTATTTAGTAGAACACGCCCAAGATAGCATGACAGCCATAAATTTTATTGTCACATTTTCTTTTAACCTAGTATAACTATCGCTACAGATGCTTCCCAAAACAAATAAATCAAATTTACTTCGACTAGAACATAATTATAAGAAGAACTGAACATTCAAACCCGTAAATGATCATTAAAATCAGATTTAGGTTTAAATAAGCAAATACTATGAATTTAGAAAATGCAAAGTGCTTTCGATTCAATTCAAGTCGACACTCTAGCTAAAAACTTCCTTGTGCAGGTTGAGCGGAAGTTGAATTCAATTCTTCATCTGTTACATGCAAAACGATGATATAAAAAACACTGCATACTCTGGAATTCAATATTGATTTTGTGTATATATTTAAGTTATTAAACAGGCATATGAATATTCTCTATGAGAGGGAAATAGTATCCTACTGAAAAGGGACTTCACAGTAGGTCTCTTTCGTTTGGTGCTCTTCTTCTTCAACTGGGCTGAGAATAAAAGAAAATCATTCATGGGCAGTCAAAAACTGTTAAATCTAGAATTGCAGACGAGTTACATTACCAAAAGTGTCAAAAATCAAAGTATTAACAGAAATACTGCTAGAACAAAGACAAAATAAGCAAAAAGGTCATCCAGCAACGTAAAAAAAACCAGTGAGACATTTTATCAAACACTTAATTACAATAAAATGAAGTTATACATTACTTACATTTGCGAGCGCGGACAGGACCAGATCCAAAGTGAGCCTCATTGAGGTGTGTGGATGAAAAGATTACTCAAGTGAGCCGGACACGACCAGACCGTTGACGCAGGGGTGGACGATAGAGAGGTCAGGGTCGGAGGGCCAGAGTATGTAGATGGCGCGATGAGAAGGGGAAGAACGGCGGCAATACAGAGTAGGCGGCTGTGGAGGTGACAATGAGCTCTTCGATTTGCAGGTCGCCTGAGTCCAGGATGGGAAATGGAGCTGTGTGTGAGGGAGGGAGGTGGACTGGCGGGACGAGAGGGAGAGGAGGAGGAGAAATTAGGGCTCCTAATTTTTAACAAAGTTTTGATAATTTTGTAATGTAAGGAAAAAATTGATTTTCAGCAACGTTTTTAGAAACGTTGCGAAAAGTGATCATTAGCAACGTTTTTTGAACGTTGCGAAAAGTGACCATTCGCAACGTTTTTTGAACGTTGCAAAAAGTCTCACTTTTGGCAACGTTCAATAAACGTTGCAAAAAGTGAGACTTTTCGCAACGTTTCAAAAACGTTGCGAAATGTCACTTTTCGCAACGTTGACTTAAGAAACGTTGCGAAATGTTATTTTTCGCAACATATACCCACACGAACGTTGCAATTGACCCTTTTAGCAACATTTAATCAATGAATGTTGCCTTTTAAGTGTTGTCAAAGCCTATTTTTCTTGTAGTGATCGACTGTAGCTTTAGCAAGTAATGCTATAACTTCTTTGACATTCTTTGCCCATGATCTCATCATTGTTCCTTCCTCCATAATCAATGAATCCTTGCCTTCGCTAGCTCTCGTACTATGGATCTCATCATATCTTAGTGGAACTAGAACCTTAGGCATTTGGTATTCTAAGTGCACTCACATTAATTTACTTAGTTATTCAGTTGCTGATTGGGCCGATTGTACACTTGATCGTAAGAGCACTAAAAACATGTCATTTTCTAGGTTTTGCACTAGTGTCATAGTTTAGAAAAAAACAAAATCCCGTTGCATTGTCTACTTCCGTAGCCAAATATATATCTCGGTTGCTAGTTATTGTGCACAAGTATCATGGATGAAACAAACTCTTAAAGGCTATCAATTATCATTTAATCATATGTCTATCATGTGTGATAATGCATATCATATGTGATAACATTAGTGTCATAAACTTGTTAAAAAATCTTATTTTGCACTCTCAAACTAAGCATATAGAGATTATACATCACTTTCTAAGAGATCATGCACAAAATGGAGATATTGTACTGGAATTTCTAAATACGAAAAATCAGTTAGCCAACATTTTCACTAAACCTCTGGCACTTGATCGATTCTCACATATTCGAAGGGGTTTGAACATTATTGATGAATTTGAAGGACATGACTGAGTTAAATTCATGATACATGTTCTTACATGTTTTATTTCTATATCCAGTATTATTTAATATTTATTATATATTTGATTTAGTATGTTAAAAAAAGGGACCAGAATAAATTGATAGGACTATTCGGTATACTTGTTCGGATTGACACAACAAAACAAAGAAAATAGGCTCTATCAACCCGGACGTCCGGATAGTGAACTGGATATCCGGTTCGACGAAAAATCAAATTTTAAAATACGCTTTTCAACATTTTCTCTCTTTTTTTTCCTTATCTCTCATATTTCTTTCCCTCAATCTTTTGTAAATTCTTCATATTTCCATTTCTAATCATTTGATACACCCAAAAATCACCCTACATCTATCAAATATTCTACAACTTCTAATCCATGCATAATCCGAAACCTAGACCCTTTTCGTCTCATTTTTTTCAACAATGACAGGGTTTAAACGCTTGGGAAAAAACTTAAAAGTATCGTGAGAAGATCTCCTTATGGAAGTTGAAGAGCTGAAAAATTCCTTCGAAAAATCACCCATTCTCATTGGTAAGAATGTTCATTTCTTTGAATTTACCCTTAAAGCATCCACATTTCACATTGAAGAATATTTTGTGAACATGGGTTGTTTTTTGATAGTGACTATGGAGGAACGTGCCTATCCCAACTTTATTAAAGCATTTTATAAAAATATGCCTTCAAGTCCTTTCAAATAATATTTTTTGCTTAATCAAAGGAAAACAAATTATCAATACGAAATCCATTATTCGAACTATGCTCGAACTCAAGGAATCTGAAATTTAAGGGGCCGTTCTCTTTGTATTTCAATTTTCTGTTTTGAGTTTTGAATTCATTTTGTGTTTTGTATTTTGAGTGTCTGTTTTGAAATTACTGAAAGTGCGTTCTTTTTGTTGTTTTGGAAAACTGTTTCTGAAAACATAAAACTAGAAAATGCGTTTACTTTGAAATCTTGAGAAATTTTTTTATAATATTTTATTCAAGAATCTGATTATTCAATAAATTTTAATAGTTTAATGTTAATATAATTGTTAAATAATAATGTTAATTTTGAAGTTGTTAAATTTTGAAATATTTTTCCACATATCAAAAATACAACCTAAATTTTAACATCCAAGTGGCTCATCTAAATTTAACATCCAAGTGCTAGTCGGAACGAAGTACACTTTAATGGACTCTAATACTGTATTAAAACTTTAGAATTTCATTTTAAAAGGCGTCAATTTGTCGTTGATTTTTAGGAGGAGAATATCCTGAAATTATGTCATCATTAAAAGAAACTAATAAAAATGACAAGCAAAAATGGACAGAGTTTACCAAATAACAATATTTCTTTCACATTTCTATACATTTTCTTCTGTAGTTAATATTACAACAGTATAATAATAATTCTGATCAGTTAACAACAAAACAGTTGATACATTGTTACAACGGTATAATAATAATTCTTCCACTCATCGTTAATAAACATCTCTATTTAAAATTTTATGCTATTTTAACAATTGCACAATTCTTTGGTCTTTTACTAGATGATACATTGGCTGGATTGTAGCTTGAGATCATAGATGACTGAATCTGCATAACAGAACTTAACTGGATGATACATTGGCTGGAAGTGACAGCTGCTAGTGTTTGACTCCCTTGGCCAACAGACATTGCAATACATTTGATTTCACTCTCTCGTACAGAATTTCGATAAAAGTAAGTTCATTCTCATCCAACCATGACATTGGTTCCTTGTTCCTAACTCTGTGACCACCCATGTTCTATATTCAACATTAATAAAATTATCACATACAAAATGTATAGGTAATTTATGAAAAAAAAAAGATCTAAAAGATATAAATTAATGTGGTGCTGCTACCAAAATTAATCTAAAGACTCAAACCACGAATATGAAGCACGAATTTAAACCACAGAAACTCACAACCTTAAATTCGTGCTTAATATGAGATTATGTTTCCATAAAAGGTAATCTAAAGACTCAAACCACAGAAACTCACAACTTTTTAGGTGAACAGGTATGGACATTTGATTTTTGGCGTACCTCCACCTCTTGGTTCACGTTAGTACTAGTTCCACAATTTACACAGAACATCTCACTATGTTCTATCTAAACTTATTTTTAATTGAAACAACCTTAATCATCTAATGAACATCTTCATTTCATTTTCCACCTGAAGAAACCTTAATTTAATTTACGTAGAATGAAGGTTGATCTAAAATAGAAATAGGTGCTTAAATTTTCAAGGATGACTCCCCCACCAACACCAAATCAATCTTATTCCAGTTGTCTGCAAGGCTGAAAACTCAATATAAATTGCAGGTAGGAAAAGAAAAACTCAGGAAGTTTCCGAAGGATAGTTCACGGGCTTTGCTTCTTTACAGGCACGGTTATGGAAAGAAGCACGTAAGGAAGAACTTTTAAGGTATGCAGGGTTTATTTTCCGAGGACATATGTCAAGTTTTATTTTATCACGTACACAGCAACTGGAACTATACAACCTCCATGTTAGTAAAAATTATCTATTTTGCCATCTGATAGAAAGGATCTAGAATAATAATTCAATCATCAACCACAAGAGAAAAATGATGATGGTGTTGTCCCAGTAAACAAACAGGAACATAAATTTAAAGCCCAAAATGTATAGGTAAATATGAAGCACGAATTTAAACCCCTAACACCTGAGTATCCTGCATATAAATGTAATCTCATATTACTACCTCAACCCACAAAAAGAACATCACATCTACATGTTTTATCCATTCCTTGGACCTCAGTGACTCAGTCGGCATTTTTTTTCAATCAAGAGTTTCATTCAAAGTAATGATCCCTCCAAAAAAAATAGGATAGACAAAATTCCATCAACTCCAATCACCTTATCCAACACTCAGTTCAAAGTCATAAACTCCAATCACCTTATCCAACACCTTATCCAACACTCAGTTCAAATCGTTAAATTATAATAAATAGGTGAATCTGAGCTTACATATTGAGGAATTGGGAGTGGCAAATGAGGGAATTCCAACCAAAAGAGGAACAAAGAGCCCCTAACAAAATTGATATAGCACAGTTGAAATTTGGATCTGAATAGCAAATGTATATCAAATAATCAGGATCTGAATAGCAAATTTAGATCCTATGCTACTAGTTACTCCCAAATTTAAAAACAGAAAACGTTATAAACACAGTTCTACCAATTTCAGAAATCGTTCTATCAATTCCACCTCCACCTCCACCTCCACCACTAGCTACCCTTCCCCCTACGCTTTCAACCTGCAATTTCGCCTCCACCACCATCTACCCTTCCCCCTGCGATTTAATCACCCCAACTATTATCGAACAGGGCCTCAATTTTCGCACCAATCAAATACAAAAAGAGAGGGGAAATCGGACCCAATAACTCAAAAATGGAATAGAAAGCAAATAACCTAAGATTATCACAAGCAAAGAATCAAAACCTTGATTTGAAGATGCGAAATCTTGATTCAAACAGCCCGTCGTGACACTCCTTCGATTCGGCTAAACCAGACCAAATAGCCCTTGCTTTGAAGATCCCGTATAGAACCCATTGTCCCCGTCCAACGCGATCTGTTGTCGATTTTTGGTTGTGGGTTTGTGAGAATGGGTCGATTTACAGGGAGAGTGAGAGAGTTCAGAGAGAAGGAGAGACTTGTGGGTTTGTTTCGCGTGTTTTCTGATTTGGGCAGAGAACATGCCTTATTTTACAAAACGATGTTTTCATCGTTTTCAGTATTCAGTTGTTTTTTTTTTTTCATTTTCAAAAAGGCGTTTCCGAAAATAAGATAGAGAACGCGTTTTCGCTGTTTTGAAAAATTAAAAACAGAAAACGGCTGGAAAACGACAAAGAGAACAGGGCCTTACTTTTTGCATGAAATTTCTTGTTAAATTATGAATAATAGACAATTTCCATTTCCCACGGACCAAGGAGAACTTTCATCAACTTTCCCCAATTTTAAATAATGTTTTAAGAAATGACTCATCAGATCGATTATTGACGCATTGGTAGTATCTCAATCAGGTCAATGCTTAAGTCGGGTTTGATAACTATGATTCTTAAGTAGAGTTAGAGCTCTATTGGTTGTAAATCTTTATTTCTAGACAAATTTGAGGGGTGGGTTTTGAGATGTAGCCTCTTTGTAAAATTAGTCATATTTTATACATTTCAAAATACGAAAATATCCTTTTCATAAAATTGATCAAACTCTTTGTTTGGCTAAAATTACATGGCACAAATGGTTGGTACACATATCTCGATGTCAAACCTATAGCTTACTAGAGAAGCTTTATAAGTGACTTGTTTTAAAGAGATTAGTCCCACGAGATCGTGATCTAGTTCTTTCGTATAGCTTAGAAAGCAAAATAGTGATTTCGATCGTAAGTAAGCTCAAGGGAGTCCAACATCGTATTAACTAATGAATAATACTATGCTCCCGTTTGATGATCATTAAAAAGAGAAATTGGACAAAAATAATATTTTAAATAGTATTTTTTGAAGAATATGAGGTTAAAAAGTTGGAAAATCTTTTGAGTTTGCATGCAAATATTCAATTGTGTGACTATGTTGTTGACGGTGAGTATGAGAAATAAAGAGTTTTGAAATAAAGAGACTCAAATAGGGGCTAATTAGAGAATAAGCTTGATATAATTTATTAACCTAAAAAATTGAAAATAGAACCTCAGAATTGCCATGTAGCAAATCAGACATCGGATTCTATATATGCCAACTCAAACTTAGAAATTTAGTATAAATAAATATCAAATTTAGTTGAAAATCTCGAATTGGTCAGGACATCTCGAATTTTCTAGAATTCTCGAGTTGCATGGATATTTCAAATTGACAATTTATTTTAGATGGGCATTAAAATTTGAAATTTGGAGAATCTCGAAATGTTGTAAAATTTCGAATTTCATAGAAACTTTAAAACGAACAATCTCAGTTTTGATAGCGGATTGAGGGAATTCTACAGTGTATATATTGCTTTAATAGGTTAAACCCCAAATTTAAAGATGATTCATGCAAAAAGAAGAAAGTTTGGACATAAAAGGACTAAAAGGGGCAGAGCATATTAGAAAACTAGTACAAAAATTTTGTTACAAAGATTTTCCCATAGCAAATTATGTACCATCAGGAAAATGTAGGAATTTAGAGTCCAACGCAAAAGGCAGGGTGCAATTCGAAGTTGTGGATCAAAAATTATTCGCATTTGAAGTTAAAGAAGTGAGCAAATTTGAGATCTAAACGATTTACTCGTTGGATGTCTACAAAAATTGATATTTGCTAAACGAAAACTTGTTATTTCACTTATCAAACTAGAGATTACGTACTACACCCGTTTGAAATTCTCTTCGACCTTTCAAAAATTCTATTTTTTTTCAGATTCAAAAATGAACCACAAATTTTAATTTCGACGTGTTAACGCTATATATTTTCGATATTTGTAGTTCTAAAATTTTGAAAATGCATGAAAACATGAAGATAAAAATTAGCAAAAAGAAAAAAAAAATCATACGAGACGAAGAAACATAATGAAAAATCATTATCTACTCCTCCACATTTACAGATTTTATAGTGCCCAAAATTTATTTAACAATCAATTAACAAATGGTTCACAAAGAAATTATATATATATTTTTTAATATTTATACAGATGAGGACTTTAATAGATAAAAACATTGCTTCAACGCGAACAACAATTAGATAGAATCCATTTAATAAATAGGAAAAAATAAGAGAAAATTTCTCCATTTTTCTTGTCAATTAACAAACAATAATTTATCGCGATCTTCCTCTTCCTTTTTTTATTTTTTCTCACAAATTTTTTGTTCAAATATAATGTGAGACCCATTTCGATGGTCAAATTGAAAATTCAAAATAAAAAGGGGTGAAGAAAAGGAAAGAGAAAAACAAAATGACTGGTCAATTTGGATCTTTTTCCAAGTAAAAATGAGGCAAAGGAGATAGTGACAATCTTCGTGGGTAAGATGTCTACGAATTAGCGGTCGATTTGGAGTCGAGTTGAGTGAGAGAAACAATGAATTTTATGATTGAGGAAAATAAGAAAGAATTTTGGAATCTGATAATGGAATGAAGTGTCTCCAACTAGTTTTTTTATTTTTCGTAGGCACGGAATTATTGTTATGCATATCCTTGTACAGTTCAATAACCAACTTAAAACTGCAGTTAGTACCTAAAACACACCTTCAAATGCTTCATCTAACTAGATTATTAACTAAACAACAGACAAACCTATTCTGGTAGATGTTTCGTAAGATTTACTCAGCCTGTACAGAACACAAACCTGTGCGTGAGTTGCATCCATCGTATGCCCAAGCTTCTGCACCTCCTTCTCGAGTATTTACAGTTCCAATGCTGCTACGTTTCTTCACTTGCTTACTCAACTGAAATACAGGATGCTTGCACAGTTTTCGTACTCCTTTTCTCAAACTTAGCCTATTGAATACCCTCTCAACTTCGTCATTGTCATATTCATCTCTAAATCTATTCTCTAGGGAGTTTCTTTTGCGTTTTTCAGGTGAGATTCTATTTGCAACAGATTCATATTTCTCACCAACACCAACACCAACATCGCTCTTACTCTTTAATCTCAAAGATTTCTTGTTGCTATCAGCTTCCAGTCTCTCCAAAGTGGCACTCCTTAAGAGGCTGCCACAAGCAGATGTTGAACATGAGCAATCATCACAAGCCTGCTCGTGCATGACCATTGCAGTTGCATTTGACCTGTGGTCAAGCCCTACGTTGCCAGCAGAATCAGCACATGCTGAGAATAATCGATCGGTGGTAGCTAACACTTCTCTTTCACAAAGAATTTTCGTAATCAGGGTCTTGAGAAAGTTCATAACTTGGACTGCATGAATTAATGCAGTCAATGGATCGGCCATCTGCATCAATTCAAAAACCATATTGATTATCCGTAAGTTTATAATTCAGTGAAGTTCAAAAAATTAGTACACAACAAAAACTAATCAAGCCACTGCATAAACCGCACCCTCTCACATCGGGTTGCACATGCAAAGCTATAGGTGGACTATAACATAATAGAAGTGTTAAAAATGTCATTTCCTCCTTATTTCATCTGATACAATAACTTGTCTAGAAAAATATCACTCCCAATTACAAGAATCTGAAGATCAAAAGCAGAATGACCATGTCACAAAAATCTAGGTGTGGAAGAGATTGCTAGAAAATTTGCTGAGGCCTCAAAACAGCTAGAGTTTGGTCTAACCGGTTGAACTCAAAAGACCCATGAAGCAAAAATAATAAAGAAAGAACGTAAGATGCAGAGAAGGCTAAAGCACCTGAGTCATATTGGGAGCAAAAACCATAGCAATGTTGCGTGCATTCATCTTATTTAGATGTTCATTTTGCACAACATCGGCCATCAAGTTGATTGCCCAATCAAGCAATGCAGCTTCAGTTGGTGGAAGCAGATTTACAAGCTGGGAGCACTCTTCTTCCGTGTTGCAATGCATAACCTGCTCTGGGGACAGAGAATCAAGAACTCCAGTTGGAAGTTCTCTAAACCATGCCTGAAAATGTTCATCAGTGATCACGGTTACGAAATCATGAGGCAACCAGAAAATTGGCTCTAGAACCTTTACTGAAGCAATCATGTTGACAACCATTATGAAACAGAGATAATTCTCGATTCTTATAGCACACAAAACAGCTTCACTGAACCATTTAAATCATAGTACCAAATAATAGTCACTGACAGTTTGTTTTGCTTTAATCTACTATCAGTTATTACTCGCACAAAGCATCATCCATCAGAAGAAAGAAAGGATTTTTCTAGCCCTGTACTATGATTACCAATTTATCCAGTTGACAACTAGATCATATAGGAGTTAGTCAATCATTAAGCTATAAATAGGGTATTTCAGTGTGAAGGAAACTCAACTTCTGCATAGCAAACCGGAAAGCAGGTAAGAAATTACATCAAAAGTCACGGGCAACCCAAAGCTGATATTGAATACAAACTTTAATTGTAAGAAACTCATTGTCATTTGGATAGAACTAAAATCAAAAACAGCATTTTTCAACTAGTTTCATGGCATCTTCTGTGGACAGTATATATGGCTACAGGATGTGAAAAGGCTGGTCTAATAAGGTTATGAAAGGTTTAATTTTTGATAATACAGCCAGGAAACACAACCTATCCAATGGAAAGTGTGTTAAAACTAATTCATATAATTCCTTCTCAAAATTTATTTCCCATACTCTATTGCTTCATATAAGTTCAACAGAACATCATCTGATTAAGAATGATTCCATTCCATACCTTCATCAATTTCAGCTAACCTGTGCACATATCAACTTAAGAATAAATAACTTTCATCTCATAAAATTCTCCTCGAGATAATGGAAGAATATTTAACCAAGAGTTTCTCTAGGTACCTTTATCAACCCAGCCAAACAATGAACATCAACTCCACAAGGCACAACCCCGTTATTAAGCTGGTTTCGGACAATTTCTTCTCGACTGTTCTCAGCATTGATACGGAATATTCCTTCTGCCTTCAACCAAATATTTTAAACATTATTAATCAATGAAAATTGAAGCCAATAACAATTAAGAAATTACCAATAAAAAAATATATGCATACCTGAAGACCGCCTTCTGAATACAACTGGTTTTGCATCCTAAGAAGAATAGTTGGTACACTGTTGCCTCTATTATCATAAGAACACTGCATTGATTGTGCAGAAACTCCAAAAACACTTGCACTGAAAACATGATGGGTGGCAAAGGCAAAAATCAGGACTTGCATTCTAGTAAGTGGATACTGAAATCTAGGACATGCATATGTATACACGTAGATAGACGAATACATGCAAACACACAAACTACACATCAAAATACAGGTGCAAGCAAGACACAACAAACAAATCGAGAACGGTAATTAAATTTCCAATTTGTTTAGTTTAAGAGATAAATTGATACACTAAGCCCCCGTTTGAGCCACATTTTTATGAAAACTCATTTACAACCACATATTCTCCAATAAAATAATTTTACACGTAAACTCAAAATTTTTCCATATTTTTTAACCACGCATCCTCCAAAAAATCATAATTTTAAAGCACCTTTTTCCCAAAAAAAATGGGGCTCAAACAGGGGCTAAATGTTGTCCTTCATATGAGAATACTTCAGATTCATTTAACACTTCTACAATAACAGTCTCCTCCAGCGTCCATGTGAGGACCTAGTATTATTGCCACAGTGTGGACCAGTTGGCTCTGCCTTAGCCATACCAATCTCAATTAATTTAGAACACATAATCACCTTTGCAAATAGCAAAAAATTTGTTTAAACAGTGCAATCAATATGTCATTTGACAGCAGATAGGCATTTCGGCATAGGATAATCATAATTCCACGTCGCAATAGTCTCCTTAATCTTCGAAGGAAGCCTTGCTTATTGTCTGTCCAAACAGTATTGTGCCCGTAAGACAAAATTAGTTGAACAAAGAGCACAAATCTCTCTCATCTATTTGAAGGAAGCCAATGGAAGCTGTTCTATTCTAATTAAATAATTAATGCACTCGTACTATCTGTTAATGGAAGCACTTCGCAATTCTTCAGGTAAAATTGGACAACAAAATTGTACCGAAATTCATTATAAATCAAATCTGGAGGAAGAATTAGACAATATTGACAACTCATAAGTAAATCATTCAACAACAATTATACTCTGGATCCTACAAAAAAATTAAAAATATTAAAAATATAATAATAATAATAATAATAATAATAATAATAATAATAATAATAATAATAATAATAATAAAAAAAAATCCAGATTCAACTAAAACCCAAATCTCTGTATAGCAAAGTAAGAAAGGAAAGATGTAAACCTGGCGCTGGGAGGTGTACGGGGGACGTCTGGCTGGAGCTCTGCCGGAAGTCCAAGGAAGCCATTGAAGCGGTCGAAGGTGACATGTGAGACATGCCGGACGTCGGTTGGCCACCCGATGTCCACATCAGACGCCACGTGATCCCTATCAACACTGCAAGTCACCAGCGACCGCCGCAGCGCCGTCGCCACCATCGCCAGGACCGAGAACTGCTGATTATTATTATTATGCTCATTTCGGCCTTGTCCCTTGACCCAACGCCCATGCCTCCTCTCCGGGCTTATAAACGGCGTCGTAACCGGATTCTCAAACTCCCCATCACTAAAGAAATCCCCGAAATATCCCTCGTCCTCGTCTCCCTCCGGCTCTTCGTCTCCATAAACGGAGGTACTATTAGGGGAGAAGGGCTTTTCAGGCGGCATTGATTTGGCAGGAAATAAGCCGATAACTGTGCAAGACCTGGATCGGAAAAGTCGAGTCATATTTATTGGGTTTTACACCATTTATTCAACTAATGAATTGGAACTTAACGAAGGACTTATTTTTTGATAACTGATCATAAATGGTGATAATACATTGTTGAAAAGGGTAAGAATGGCTAAGCTGGGGATTGGGTGGAATTGTGAATAGAATAAATGATTGGTGAGGGGGTGGCAATAGATATATTGTATGAGAGTGCGATGTGGACATTAATAAAGAATTAATTTTGGATTTGTTATATGCATATTCACAGTCTAATATTAACAAATTCTACTGCAAAGAGGAGGTGGGGTGGGGAAGATGACGTGAGGGGGACAATGAGAGTGAGTGTCTTTCGGAAGTTTCTTTCTTCTCTTGGAAGCATACGCCATACTCGGACTTCACTTTACAGCGTTATTTTTGTTTCATTTTTTCTCTCTATATATTCTGCAAACAAAAAGAAGCTCGTTTTAAGCGAAAAAATCGTGGAATATTTGGAATTGAACTTTTTCGTAAGCATGTTGATCACTACTTATGGGCCGATAGAGGGGTCAGCTGCCCCTCTCAATGTCTCAAATAATAATTTTGTTGCTGAATATGGATCCATGCCATTAAAAGAAAAAGGACGAAAGGAGATAAAACGAGGTATGTTACTTATATCAAATCTGTTTAAATAGATTCCACCTCATGTACTAGTGTCAACATGATTTTTCGAACATCTATCTCGTAAAATACAACGCTCCTTTCAAGGTCATTATTACACCATACCGACTTTATCGTCAAACCAATTTATTAACTTACTTTTCTTGAACGGAATAAAACACGAACTTTGAATTGTTCGAACATATTTTTATTTTAGAAGATAATTTGGATAGAATTTTGAGGAGAGCAAAAAAATTTTAAAATCAATTTATTTGATATTGGAAATTTGGAATTAGGGGTCTCTTGTATATGCCCTTATAGAATTCTAAGTGCCACTTATAAGTGAGTATACTATTTGGTACAATCAATCTCAACCCTTAGATCACAATACTTCATATTGTGCAATCCACATTGTACACATTCGATATGGTACATAACTCTTTAATGTCCACCCCGTTGCATTGTAGCGGATGCATTCAGTCATTTCACACAATTTGCAATTTAGATGCCACACGATGATTATACTTAAAATCTTTACTTTGTCACATGAGCTCCAACTCACAGAGCCACTTGTATCAGTGCATATCACATGTTGTTTCAATTAATCTATTTTAGAAAATTAATAATTCAAAATAAATTTCAGTTCCAGAATTTGAAATTTGATTGCCCCCTTTATATTTTGATTATATTTATTTATTTTGTTTATCGCAAGGGTGCTGGACAGGTGGCGCCCCAACGCAGCCTTTACTATCCAACAACAATGTGCAATCACAATTCTAAATTTTCTTTCCACAAAATACCAATTACATATTCCAACAAAAAGTCACCATAAATATGAATGGAAATGATTGTCTAGTATCACATATTCCAAATATCAAGTAATGATGTGACAAGCATCATACTCAAGAATGAATTTTTCCTCTTTTTTTTTCTTTAATGCACATGCTTAAATTTAATCATACAAACAGACAGAGTTGTTACCATAAGTCCTTTTTATTTTTTTATTTTTGCAGAACTTAATTCAAAATAACGATAATCAATTAAATTCGTACGCAAATTCAACAATTAAGTACAAAAATCTTTAATTTTGAAATTTAGAGTTAAAATTTACGTCCCAAAATCGAAAAATCCAAAGTATGAATTTCAACCCTAAAATTTTTTTATTGAATCTCAATAGTTTAACATGGAGTTGGCTCTGATACCACTTGTTGAAACTCTATGAAACCTTAAATTTTATAAAATTGGAAAAGCTAATTGTTTAATTGTCAAGATTTTCCATGTCAAATCATCAAGAAAATTAATAGTGCAGAACATACCTTAATCCTTTTAGAATAATTTCTTATTACTGGATCTTAATTCCGAATCTTGAATCTTGATTATTAGCTTTTTTGGTTCTTAAATTCTTGATCTTGATTTTTGCTTTTTGCTCTATAATCTTGATATTCTTGTTCTTCAATTTAATTACTCCAATCATTTTTCTTGATTCTTAATTGTAATCTAAATTCTTGATTGTGAGTTTCTTGATCTTCTTCTTCAATATACTTTCTCTATTAATTATTGTGTTGAAGGAATGATACAGAGAATGAGAAGTTGCATATAAATTGGGGACTATAACCCTATTTATAATTTTCATATGTATTTGACACATCGAATCTTAAAATTAAAGTTTGACCAATTGACAAAATTTTATCAAATAAACACCAAGTGTCATTCCCTTCTATTTTCCATTGTGACATTGAAATTTTTTCTATTATCCTCCAATTTCCAATTCCATCTTCCTAGTTTATTCAACTTACTTTCTACTTTAATTTCTCGTTAACATGTAAATCAATTTTTGAACCGCCAAAATTGATTTAGCCCCTGTTAGACAATTTTTATTTGGATTTTTTTACATACTCATTTTCAATAACACATGCACACAATAAAATAACAAAAATGCTACTTGTACATCAAGAATTGTATATCAAGGTGTACATCACAATCACATGGGGATGAGACCCACTTGTATAAAATATTTTTTTATTTAAACAATGTACAATTAATACCATGCATTGTAAGTACAAGTTCAATGTTTACACGGGTGCCAGATTGTCCAGGTGAATTAGGACAAGAGAATTTTAATAAATACTAGTTAGAGTTGAACATGTATTGTATGTTATGTTAAAATATTTTATTAGTGTTGGAAAAGTAATATTTGATACCAATTTGTTGGGGAGATATGATGAGTCTCAAACGAACTAAAGAAAATAAAATAAAATTTAGGATATAAATTTAAGAGAAAAAATTGTACTTCCAAAACTTAACTTTTAAAATTCAATTTTTTTTTATGATTATGAAATACTACAAATGAGTAATCTTTTTATAATATATTTGGTACATATGAATTAATTGCTAATAAATGAATTTAACCACTCATTGAAATTTCTAGATATATGAATAACAATAAAATTATTTATAATAATTCTAGATTCATGCATAAAAAGATTTATCAAGTCAAGATTCATTAAGTCTGGACTAATATTAATATTAATTAATTGAGAATTAATAACATGAAATTCATCATGATAAAGATTTTGTAGTATGTATTACATATTGAAAAATGAAAAGTAATGTATTATTGAAATAATTAAATTGTAGTAAAGTTAAAATCGTCCAAAAGTAATTCTCACTCGATGTGATATCTAATATATTATACATTTATAAGTTGATCACTATGAATTGGGAAATAAACAAGGCAATTTCTTATTTCAAATAAGTTATCAAATCTATAGTAATTTTTTAATTTATTTAAGAGCAAATTCCACTAAGTGTGCATTTGATTGCAAGTATGAAATTTGAATAAAAAAATAAATTAATTCCATAGAAATTATCTGCATGATAATTATTAATTAAATATGTTTGATCGATTTAGTTTTCAACGTAGAAAATATTATACTTGTTCATTTTTTTATGAATGGGTAGATGAGAGAGAGATAGTGAGTGAGTGAGTGAAGTACCTAAAAAATGAAAGTCCCATTTCTCTAAAGAAAATATTTTTATTGTTTTCAAGGAAAATATGGTCACGTGATCAAAAGTAGGAAAATAAATTTCGTGAAAAAAATTATCGATCAAATGGCACAAAAGTAAGAAATTCGATGGAAAAAAATACATTTTTCATGGAAAATATTGACAATAAAAAACACCCTAAGTTTCTTCCACATTTTTGTAAGTGTAATTTTCATCTCCCTAACCTATAATATTGTAGTATTAATGTCACCAGCTAAAAGAAAGTGTATATTTGAACATATGATCACATGATACTCACGTGATGTTGAGGCCGTTGAAGCAAGAATAGAAGTTTCACGAACTCTGAGGAATTTTACCCTATTCAAGTTAAGTAATGCTATGTAGCCCCATTGGGGTTGTAACCCCAGTTTAGTTGGCTCTAAATGATAGGTTAAATGCAATGTGAAATTAAATGATTTGTTTAATTTCACATATCATTTAATGCCACATTAATATCATCTAAACTGGGGTTGTAACCCCAGTGGACTAAATAGCATTACTCATTCAAGTTTTTGAATAAAAGTTGAATTCACTGTTTGGATTATTTTGAAACAAAATAAATATTTTTGGTCAATTTTACCCTTTTAATCGGGACATGGTGGTATCACATTTTTAAAAGATTAGTTCCACCCCCACTGACCCAAGGTTGAGGGCATTACTTAAATGGAAAAAGCTTCTCTGCCAAAAAAGGGAATGGAAAAAGCTTCTCTGCCAAAAAAGGGTCACCCACCTGGGTGACTGACCCTCACAAGCTGGTGGGACTGATGTGGGGCCCGGCCGAAATAAAAAAATGAAAAAAAAGCCCCTCCCCCCAAATGTGTGTATTCTGTCAGGGGGGTGTCACACCCTCCGGCACTGAAGCTCAGTCCTACTTAAATTTACCCTTTATTTAATTAGGTCACCATTTTTTCTTGGAACATTACAACTCAGTGACATAGTTGACCGAAAACAATAACACAGGACAAATTTATACTGTATTAATTATTCAAGTTTTTAAATATGGAAAATTCTATTTTTAAAATCTTGATTGACAACCTCTTACATGTGTACATGGTCTGTATGTTTAAAAAATTAAAAAAAAAAAAAAAAAAAAAAAAAGTGGGCCCCCCATGTGAATGGTTGTCAACTTCGATTGTACAAATTGTATGACTCTTTAAATATATGGCTGTGTAAGGCTCCAGCGAAACAATTTCTTTATAGAATCAAGATTTCTTTTTTTTTGCTTTTTTTTTTTTTTGGTTATGCTACATATACATAATTTTTTACCTAATCTTTTACACCCCACTCACATTTGGGAGTGGGGACCACGAGTTGCATTTTTTTAAAAACATGGGGCCCGCCGCATTTGTGAGGGGGGGGGGGGGGGACACCATTCGGTACATCCGGATAAACCTTTTTTTTTTTTTTTTTTCTTAATAAGACAACATATACTGAACTCTCCCAGGTTCATTAATTTGTTGCTCAAGTAAATTGGTTATGCAGTAGGCACATGGGTTGTTTCTTTCTCCTTAGTCTTTGTAAGTTAAGATGTCATTACAAAGTTTGGAGTTGGAGATTTCTATTCCCCCAAGCAAAGTCACGTAATGCAAGACAAACTACGAGTATATAAGAAGACTTTCTAGTTTCTATTAGATTAGACACAAAAATCTCAATAAAAATTTTTCGTCAAACCCCCATCCCCCTTCAAAATGTTTCTCGCTCGGCACTTCTATGCTCCACACTAAAACAAATTTGAGTTTACATGAACTGATGAACATGTCAATTACGTAATTTCTCGTCATGTGAAAATTGTGACATATCTAAGGGGCATAGCATCTCTAATATCGTTGGTCTTAATTTGATTTTGCTCTTGACTAATGCACGATCCAATCGAAGGCAGCACGTATAATATCTATGGGGCTTTTGATGAGCAAAGAAATAATCATGCTTGGTGCACAGAAAATATTCCTACACCCTACTTGATAGGATGCCACCTGGTGTGACATTCTGTTGTTGACTTATTTAGATGATGTTTTAATCCGGACCAAACAAGAGTTTAAAAAGAAATTAGTTTTTGCATCAATCATTTTTTGCCAACACTGATTCTGCCAACAAGGTGGGCACCAAAATTTTTGCAAATGGCTAAATCCGCAAAGAAAACCTAACATGTAGTACAAATGTGAATGACATGAATTGTACCAAGTGATTGAGGCATGCACGTGAATGGTGCAAAAGCAGGCAGCTATCAATGCCTAACTGTAAACACCACCACCAGACAATGATCCGACTGTGTGTGGATGGTTGTGCATGGTCCCGACTGTCATCAAAATGCCAGCCATATAGTCACGGATGAATATAGACATGTGCCACTTCTTAACATTGGTCAAGGCCGTACGAAATCACAAGATCCCAATATATATATATATAATATTTGTCACTACTATAACCAATATTTGTCTACCATTGTTTCAAAAAATTATTTGCTACAGTAAGATTTTCCACCACACGTTCATCCAATAAAATATTCTCCTCACAAACCAATAAAGTTACTTTAAAATTTCAACTACACATTCTCAAAAAAATAATATTCATTACTCTATTTTTCTCCCAATAATGGGAGACAAACACACCTATAATTACTTGGTTAATTTTCATGCTTTGAGGTGTCTTTAAGTCACAGGTGTAAACCAATAAGCCCTGCGAAGGATTGCTCGGGTCGTGCTCGGGTATTAGGATTTTTAGAGAAACCCATCATGGATTGGTCAAGTTTCACATTTTCAAGTCGTGTTCGTTCTGTAGGGGGTCCAGACCAAGCCATCCAAACATGGACGTGTTAATTTATTACACTCTAGTTTATGCTTCTACCCTAGTAGGGTCAATTAAAGCTATTCATGTAAACTTTATTTCGAAACATTTTTAACTAGATAGACGCCCTCCTTGACATTCAAATGATACTCTGCAGCATGATTCACAGCATAAAACATTGTCAAATGGATATGATTATTATGATTTGTTGTCACACTTTTGAGAAAAGGTGCATCAACAACTTGAAGCCTCTTTTTATCACTAAAATTACTTATTTAAATGGTTGCATCGAAAGCATGACACATGTTGTTCCAAAAGAGAAAATAGCAACGAAAAGTTGTTTAGTGCAAATGGTATTATTCTTCAACCAAGTGACTTTCAAGCTAAGATGTCCAAAGAGCTAGTCCACGAGGGTGAGATTAGGTAAAATTATTGTGGAATTAATGTAACTCCACCAGAAATTATAGCCTCTTCTTATTTCTGGAAAAGTATTTCTTAGGTGGGTTGGAGGGAATTAAATCTTTTATAGATGAATTTTTACCCATTTGTCTACTTAAAAATATTTTCATAAATTTTAATATTTAACATGCCTTAACTTTTAAGCCCACTATATTATTTCTCATTTTTTCTTAAAAAATTCTGTTTTATTATTTAAAATTGTTTTGATAGTAGAAAATGACATGGCACTTTTGGATCAACTTGTGGAAATTTGAATAGAATTATAGTATATTATATTGCTAGAATTTAAGTAGAACAAGGACGTAATATTGCTAGATTTGGAGAATTAGTCACACAACTAGATTTCTCATTTCGCCCATTTTTATTATCTTTCACCCTTGAATAGAAGTCGTTGGACACAAGTTTGTCATCTTTAGGCATGTGCCTTAGGTCATCATGATTTCCTCCGATGGGTGAGTATGGACGGTGCTGCCGTTAAAGGAGGAGCGCTTCTTTTGTCACTTAATGATGATATTTACTTATAATGTCTCCTAAGTTTTGCGACGGCTTGTGTCGACATGGTGTTGACATACAAAAATATAAGGCCCAATGGTCAAATGAGGTCCAATTATTAAGTCAGACACAATTATGTGGTCTAAGAAATGGAGCCCAGTTAGGAAAATTGAGGAATGAGCCCAAATAAAATCAATGTAAAAATGGAAGGACAGTCCACGAGCAGACGACTATCATCGCCCAGGCTTGCAAAACGCTTGGATCCGAGCGAATGAAGTACCCCAATGTCGCTCTGAGCGACGGTCTCACTCTCACCCAAGCCTTCGAGATGCCCAAAGACTGGATGAATATAGTGTTTTGTTCAGCTAT